>OY282559.1:3342898-6031398 GCA_958295665.1 Tipula vernalis | reverse complement strand
TTTAGAAATAATCGAGCAATCAAAACGAAAATTGTCACAGCTATTACAGTTCTCGAAACCTATTGATAGAGGTATCAACCATCGTAATCGGACCATTTTTGATTTTTGCCGCCCAAAAACTTGTGGGCTATAGCACAGTTGATTTTCAATAAAATTGAATTTTCTAAGAAAAGTTTAGAAATAATCGAGCAATCAAAACGAAAATTGTCACAGCTATTACAGGTCTCGAAACCTATTGATAGAGGTATCAACCATCGTAATCGGACCATTTTTGATTTTTGCCGCCCAAAAACTTGTGGGCTATAGCACAGTTGATTTTCAATAAAATTGAATTTTCTAAGAAATGTTTAGAAATAATCGAGCAATCAAAACGAAAATTGCCACAGCTATTACAGGTCCCGAAACCTATTGATAGAGGTATCAACCATCGTAATCGGACCATTTTAGATTTTTGCCGCCCAAAAACTTGTGGGCTATAGCACAGTTGATTTTCAATAAAATTGAATTTTCTAAGAAATGTTTAGAAATAATCGAGCAATCAAAACGAAAATTGTCACAGCTATTACAGGTCTCGAAACCTATTGATAGAGGTATCAACCATCGTAATCGGACCATTTTAGATTTTTGCCGCCCAAAACTTGTGGGCTATAGCACAGTTGATTTTCAATAAAATTGAATTTTCTAAGAAATGTTTAGAAATAATCGAGCTATCAAAACGAAAATTGCCACAGCTATTACAGGTCCCGAAACCTATTGATAGAGGTATCAACCATCGTAATCGGACCATTTTAGATTTTTGCCGCCCAAAAACTTGTGGGCTATAGCACAGTTGATTTTCAATAAAATTGAATTTTCTAAGAAATGTTTAGAAATAATCGAGCAATCAAAACGAAAATTGTCACAGCTATTACAGGTCTCGAAACCTATTGATAGAGGTATCAACCATCGTAATCGGACCATTTTTGATTTTTGCCGCCCAAAAACTTGTGGGCTATAGCACAGTTGATTTTCAATAAAATTGAATTTTCTAAGAAATGTTTAGAAATAATCGAGCAATCAAAACGAAAATTGCCACAGCTATTACAGGTCCCGAAACCTATTGATAGAGGTATCAACCATCGTAATCGGACCATTTTAGATTTTTGCCGCCCAAAAACTTGTGGGCTATAGCACAGTTGATTTTCAATAAAATTGAATTTTCTAAGAAAAGTTTAGAAATAATCGAGCAATCAAAACGAAAATTGTCACAGCTATTACAGGTCTCGAAATCTATTGATAGAGGTATCAACCATCGTAATCGGACCATTTTAGATTTTTGCCGCCCAAAAACTTGTGGGCTATAGCACAGTTGATTTTCAATAAAATTGAATTTTCTAAGAAATGTTTAGAAATAATCGAGCAATCAAAACGAAAATTGTCACAGCTATTACAGGTCTCGAAACCTATTGATAGAGGTATCAACCATCGTAATCGGACCATTTTTGATTTTTGCCGCCCAAAAACTTGTGGGCTATAGCACAGTTGATTTTCAATAAAATTGAATTTTCTAAGAAATGTTTAGAAATAATCGAGCAATCAAAACGAAAATTGTCACAGCTATTACAGGTCCCGAAACCTATTGATAGAGGTATCAACCATCGTAATCGGACCATTTTAGATTTTTGCCGCCCAAAAACTTGTGGGCTATAGCACAGTTGATTTTCAATAAAATTGAATTTTCTAAGAAATGTTTAGAAATAATCGAGCAATCAAAACGAAAATTGCCACAGCTATTACAGGTCCCGAAACCTATTGATAGAGGTATCAACCATCGTAATCGGACCATTTTAGATTTTTGCCGCCCAAAAACTTGTGGGCTATAGCATAGTTGATTTTCAATAAAATTGAATTTTCTAAGAAATGTTTAGAAATAATCGAGCAATCAAAACGAAAATTGCCACAGCTATTACAGGTCTCGAAACCTATTGATAGAGGTATCAACCATCGTAATCGGACCATTTTAGATTTTTGCCGCCCAAAAACTTGTGGGCTATAGCACAGTTGATTTTCAATAAAATTGAATTTTCTAAGAAATGTTTAGAAATAATCGAGCAATCAAATCGAAAATTGTCACAGCTATTACAGGTCTCGAAACCTATTGATAGAGGTATCAACCATCGTAATCGGACCATTTTTGATTTTTGCCGCCCAAAAACTTGTGGGCTATAGCACAGTTGATTTTCAATAAAATTGAATTTTCTAAGAAATGTTTAGAAATAATCGAGCAATCAAAACGAAAATTGCCACAGCTATTACAGGTCCCGAAACCTATTGATAGAGGTATCAACCATCGTAATCGGACCATTTTAGATTTTTGCCGCCCAAAAACTTGTGGGCTATAGCACAGTTGATTTTCAATAAAATTGAATTTTCTAAGAAATGTTTAGAAATAATCGAGCAATCAAATCGAAAATTGTCACAGCTATTACAGGTCTCGAAACCTATTGATAGAGGTATCAACCATCGTAATCGGACCATTTTTGATTTTTGCCGCCCAAAAACTTGTGGGCTATAGCATAGTTGATTTTCAATAAAATTGAATTTTCTAAGAAATGTTTAGAAATAATCGAGCAATCAAAACGAAAATTGCCACAGCTATTACAGGTCTCGAAACCTATTGATAGAGGTATCAACCATCGTAATCGGACCATTTTAGATTTTTGCCGCCCAAAAACTTGTGGGCTATAGCACAGTTGATTTTCAATAAAATTGAATTTTCTAAGAAATGTTTAGAAATAATCGAGCAATCAAAATGAAAATTGTCACAGCTATTACAGGTCTCGAAACCTATTGATAGAGGTATCAACCATCGTAATCGGACCATTTTAGATTTTTGCCGCCCAAAAACTTGTGGGCTATAGCACAGTTGATTTTCAATAAAATTGAATTTTCTAAGAAATGTTTAGAAATAATCGAGCAATCAAAACGAAAATTGTCACAGCTATTACAGGTCTCGAAACCTATTGATAGAGGTATCAACCATCGTAATCGGACCATTTTAGATTTTTGCCGCCCAAAAACTTGTGGGCTATAGCACAGTTGATTTTCAATAAAATTGAATTTTCTAAGAAATGTTTAGAAATAATCGAGCAATCAAAACGAAAATTGTCACAGCTATTACAGGTCTCGAAACCTATTGATAGAGGTATCAACCATCGTAATCGGACCATTTTTGATTTTTGCCGCCCAAAAACTTGTGGGCTATAGCACAGTTGATTTTCAATAAAATTGAATTTTCTAAGAAATGTTTAGAAATAATCGAGCAATCAAAACGAAAATTGCCACAGCTATTACAGGTCCCGAAACCTATTGATAGAGGTATCAACCATCGTAATCGGACCATTTTAGATTTTTGCCGCCCAAAAACTTGTGGGCTATAGCACAGTTGATTTTCAATAAAATTGAATTTTCTAAGAAATGTTTAGAAATAATCGAGCAATCAAAACGAAAATTGCCACAGCTATTACAGGTCCCGAAACCTATTGATAGAGGTATCAACCATCGTAATCGGACCATTTTAGATTTTTGCCGCCCAAAAACTTGTGGGCTATAGCACAGTTGATTTTCAATAAAATTGAATTTTCTAAGAAATGTTTAGAAATAATCGAGCAATCAAAACGAAAATTGCCACAGCTATTACAGGTCCCGAAACCTATTGATAGAGGTATCAACCATCGTAATCGGACCATTTTAGATTTTTGCCGCCCAAACACTTGTGGGCTATAGCACAGTTGATTTTCAATAAAATTGAATTTTCTAAGAAATGTTTAGAAATAATCGAGCAATCAAAATGAAAATTGTCACAGCTATTACAGGTCTCGAAACCTATTGATAGAGGTATCAACCATCGTAATCGGACCATTTTAGATTTTTGCCGCCCAAAAACTTGTGGGCTATAGCACAGTTGATTTTCAATAAAATTGAATTTTCTAAGAAATGTTTAGAAATAATCGAGCAATCAAAACGAAAATTGTCACAGCTATTACAGGTCTCGAAACCTATTGATAGAGGTATCAACCATCGTAATCGGACCATTTTAGATTTTTGCCGCCCAAAAACTTGTGGGCTATAGCACAGTTGATTTTCAATAAAATTAAATTTTCTAAAAAATGTTTAGAAATAATCGAGCAATCAAAACGAAAATTGTCACAGCTATTACAGGTCCCGAAACCTATTGATATAGGTATCAACCATCGTAATCGGACCATTTTAGATTTTTGCCGCCCAAAAACTTGTGGGCTATAGCACAGTTGATTTTCAATAAAATTGAATTTTCTAAGAAATGTTTAGAAATAATCGAGCAATCAAAATGAAAATTGTCACAGCTATTACAGGTCTCGAAACCTATTGATAGAGGTATCAACCATCGTAATCGGACCATTTTAGATTTTTGCCGCCCAAAAACTTGTGGGCTATAGCACAGTTGATTTTCAATAAAATTTAATTTTCTAAGAAATGTTTAGAAATAATCGAGCAATCAAAACAAAAATTGACACAGCTATTACAGGTCCCGAAACCTATTGATAGAGGTATCAACCATCGTAATCGGACCATTTTAGATTTTTGCCGCCCAAAAACTTGTGGGCTATAGCACAGTTGATTTTCAATAAAATTGAATTTCTAAGAAATGTTTAGAAATAATCGAGCAATCAAAACAAAAATTGTCACGGCAATTACAGGTCCCGAAACCTATTGATAGAGGTATCAACCATCGTAATCGGACCATTTTAGATTTTTGCCGCCCAAAAACTTGTGGGCTATAGCACAGTTGATTTTCAATAAAATTGAATTTCTAAGAAATGTTTAGAAATAATCGAGCAATCAAAACGAAAATTGTCACAGCAATTACAGGTCCCGAAACCTATTGATAGAGGTATCAACCATCGTAATCGGACCATTTTAGATTTTTGCCGCCCAAAAACTTGTGGGCTATAGCACAGTTGATTTTCAATAAAATTGAATTTTCTAAGAAATGTTTAGAAATAATCGAGCAATCAAAACGAAAATTGTCACAGCTATTACAGGTCTCGAAACCTATTGATAGAGGTATCAACCATCGTAATCGGACCATTTTAGATTTTTGCCGCCCAAAACCTTGTGGGCTATAGCACAGTTGATTTTCAATAAAATTGAATTTTCTAAGAAATGTTTAGAAATAATCGAGCAATCAAAACGAAAATTGCCACAGCTATTACAGGTCCCGAAACCTATTGATAGAGGTATCAACCATCGTAATCGGACCATTTTAGATTTGTGCCGCCCAAAAACATGTGGGCTATAGCACAGTTGATTTTCAATAAAATTGAATTTTCTAAGAAATGTTTAGAAATAATCGAGCAATCAAAACGAAAATTGTCACAGCTATTACAGGTCTCGAAACCTATTGATAGAGGTATCAACCATCGTAATCGGACCATTTTAGATTTTTGCCGCCCAAAAACTTGTGGGCTATAGCACAGTTGATTTTCAATAAAATTGAATTTTCTAAGAAATGTTTAGAAATAATCGAGCAATCAAAACGAAAATTGCCACAGCTATTACAGGTCTCGAAACCTATTGATAGAGGTATCAACCATCGTAATCGGACCATTTTAGATTTTTGCCGCCCAAAAACTTGTGGGCTATAGCACAGTTGATTTTCAATAAAATTGAATTTTCTAAGAAATGTTTAGAAATAATCGAGCAATCAAAACGAAAATTGTCACAGCTATTACAGGTCTCGAAACCTATTGATAGAGGTATCAACCATCGTAATCGGACCATTTTAGATTTTTGCCGCCCAAAAACTTGTGGGCTATAGCACAGTTGATTTTCAATAAAATTGAATTTTCTAAGAAATGTTTAGAAATAATCGAGCAATCAAAACGAAAATTGTCACAGCTATTACAGGTCTCGAAACCTATGGATAGAGGTATCAACCATAGTAATCGGACCATTTTAGATTTTTACCGCCCAAAAACTTGTGGGCTATAGCACAGTTGATTTTCAATAAAATTGAATTTTCTAAGAAATGTTTAGAAATAATCGAGCAATCAAAATAAAAATTGTCACAGCTATTACAGGTCTCGAAACCTATTGATAGAGGTATCAACCATCGTAATCGGACCATTTTAGATTTTTGCCGCCCAAAAACTTGTGGGCTATAGCACAGTTGATTTTCAATAAAATTGAATTTTCTAAGAAATGTTTAGAAATAATCGAGCAATCAAAACGAAAATTGCCACAGCTATTACAGGTCTCGAAACCTATTGATAGAGGTATCAACCATCGTAATCGGACCATTTTAGATTTTTGCCGCCCAAAAACTTGTGGGCTATAGCACAGTTGATTTTCAATAAAATTGAATTTTCTAAGAAATGTTTAGAAATAATCGAGCAATCAAAACGAAAATTGCCACAGCTATTACAGGTCTCGAAACCTATTGATAGAGGTATCAACCATCGTAATCGGACCATTTTAGATTTTTGCCGCCCAAAAACTTGTGGGCTATAGCACAGTTGATTTTCAATAAAATTGAATTTTCTAAGAAATGTTTAGAAATAATCGAGCAATCAAAATGAAAATTGTCACAGCAATTACAGGTCTCGAAACCTATTGATAGAGGTATCAACCATCGTAATCGGACCATTTTAGATTTTTGCCGCCCAAAAACTTGTGGGCTATAGCACAGTTGATTTTCAATAAAATTGAACTTTCTAAGAAATGTTTAGAAATAATCGAGCAATCAAAATGAAATTTGTCACAGCAACTACAGGTCCCGAAACCTATTGATAGAGGTATCAACCATCGTAATCGGACCATTTTAGATTTTTGCCGCCCAAAAACTTGTGGGCTATAGCACAGTTGATTTTCAATAAAATTGAATTTTCTAAGAAATGTGTAGAAATAATCGAGCAATCAAAACGAAAATTGCCACAGCTATTACAGGTCTCGAAACCTATTGATAGAGGTATCAACCATCGTAATCGGACCATTTTAGATTTTTGCCGCCCAAAAACTTGTGGGCTATAGCACAGTTGATTTTCAATAAAATTGAATTTTCTAAGAAATGTTTAGAAATAATCGAGCAATCAAAACGAAAATTGCCACAGCTATTACAGGTCTCGAAACCTATTGATAGAGGTATCAACCATCGTAATCGGACCATTTTAGATTTTTGCCGCCCAAAAACTTGTGGGCTATAGCACAGTTGATTTTCAATAAAATTGAATTTTCTAAGAAATGTTTAGAAATAATCGAGCAATCAAAACGAAAATTGCCACAGCTATTACAGGTCTCGAAACCTATTGATAGAGGTATCAACCATCGTAATCGGACCATTTTAGATTTTTGCCGCCCAAAAACTTGTGGGCTATAGCACAGTTGATTTTCAATAAAATTGAATTTTCTAAGAAATGTTTAGAAATAATCGAGCAATCAAAATGAAAATTGTCACAGCAATTACAGGTCTCGAAACCTATTGATAGAGGTATCAACCATCGTAATCGGACCATTTTAGATTTTTGCCGCCCAAAAACTTGTGGGCTATAGCACAGTTGATTTTCAATAAAATTGAATTTTCTAAGAAATGTTTAGAAATAATCGAGCAATCAAAATGAAATTTGTCACAGCAACTACAGGTCCCGAAACCTATTGATAGAGGTATCAACCATCGTAATCGGACCATTTTAGATTTTTGCCGCCCAAAAACTTGTGGGCTATAGCACAGTTGATTTTCAATAAAATTGAATTTTCTAAGAAATGTGTAGAAATAATCGAGCAATCAAAACGAAAATTGCCACAGCTATTACAGGTCTCGAAACCTATTGATAGAGGTATAAACAATAGTAATCGGACCATTTTAGATTTTGCCGCCCAAAAACTTGTGGGCTATAGCACAGTTGATTTTCAATAAAATTGAATTTTCTAAGAAATGTTTAGAAATAATCGAGCAATCAAAATGAAAATTGTCACAGCTATTACAGGTCTCGAAACCTATTGATAGAGGTATCAACCATCGTAATCGGACCATTTTAGATTTTTGCCGCCCAAAAACTTGTGGGCTATAGCACAGTTGATTTTCAATAAAATTGAATTTTCTAAGAAATGTTTAGAAATAATCGAGCAATCAAAATGAAAATTGTCACAGCTATTACAGGTCTCGAAACCTATTGATAGAGGTATCAACCATCGTAATCGGACCATTTTAGATTTTTGCCGCCCAAAAACTTGTGGGCTATAGCACAGTTGATTTTCAATAAAATTGAATTTTCTAAGAAATGTTTAGAAATAATCGAGCAATCAAAACGAAAATTGCCACAGCTATTACAGGTCCCGAAACCTATTGATAGAGGTATCAACCATCGTAATCGGACCATTTTAGATTTTTGCCGCCCAAAAACTTGTGGGCTATAGCACAGTTGATTTTCAATAAAATTGAATTTTCTAAGAAATGTTTAGAAATAATCGAGCAATCAAAACGAAAATTGTCACAGCTATTACAGGTCTCGAAACCTATTGATAGAGGTATCAACCATAGTAATCGGACCATTTTAGATTTTTACCGCCCAAAAACTTGTGGGCTATAGCACAGTTGATTTTCAATAAAATTGAATTTTCTAAGAAATGTTTAGAAATAATCGAGCAATCAAAATGAAAATTGTCACAGCTATTACAGGTCTCGAAACCTATTGATAGAGGTATCAACCATCGTAATCGGACCATTTTAGATTTTTGCCGCCCAAAAACTTGTGGGCTATAGCACAGTTGATTTCCAATAAAATTGAATTTTCTAAGAAATGTTTAGAAATAATCGAGCAATCAAAACGAAAATTGTCACAGCTATTACAGGTCTCGAAACCTATTGATAGAGGTATCAACCATCGTAATCGGACCATTTTAGATTTTTGCCGCCCAAAAACTTGTGGGCTATAGCACAGTTGATTTTCAATAAAATTGAATTTTCTAAGAAATGTTTAGAAATAATCGAGCAATCAAAACGAAAATTGTCACAGCTATTACAGGTCTCGAAACCTATTGATAGAGGTATCAACCATCGTAATCGGACCATTTTAGATTTTTGCCGCCCAAAAACTTGTGGGCTATAGCACAGTTGATTTTCAATAAAATTGAATTTTCTAAGAAATGTTTAGAAATAATCGAGCAATCAAAACGAAAATTGTCACAGCTATTACAGGTCTCGAAACCTATTGATAGAGGTATCAACCATCGTAATCGGACCATTTTTGATTTTTGCCGCCCAAAAACTTGTGGGCTATAGCACAGTTGATTTTCAATAAAATTGAATTTTCTAAGAAATGTTTAGAAATAATCGAGCAATCAAAACGAAAATTGCCACAGCTATTACAGGTCCCGAAACCTATTGATAGAGGTATCAACCATCGTAATCGGACCATTTTAGATTTTTGCCGCCCAAAAACTTGTGGGCTATAGCACAGTTGATTGTCAATAAAATTGAATTTTCTAAGAAATGTTTAGAAATAATCGAGCAATCAAAACGAAAATTGTCACAGCTATTACAGGTCTCGAAACCTATTGATAGAGGTATCAACCATCGTAATCGGACCATTTTAGATTTTTGCCGCCCAAAAACTTGTGGGCTATAGCACAGTTGATTTTCAATAAAATTGAATTTTCTAAGAAATGTTTAGAAATAATCGAGCAATCAAAACGAAAATTGCCACAGCTATTACAGGTCTCGAAACCTATTGATAGAGGTATCAACCATCGTAATCGGACCATTTTATATTTTTGCCGCCCAAAAACTTGTGGGCTATAGCACAGTTGATTTCCAATAAAATTGAATTTTCTAAGAAATGTTTAGAAATAATCGAGCAATCAAAACGAAAATTGTCACAGCTATTACAGGTCTCGAAACCTATTGATAGAGGTATCAACCATCGTAATCGGACCATTTTAGATTTTTGCCGCCCAAAAACTTGTGGGCTATAGCACAGTTGATTTTCAATAAAATTGAATTTTCTAAGAAAAGTTTAGAAATAATCGATCAATCAAAACGAAAATTGTCACAGCTATTACAGGTCTCGAAACCTATTGATAGAGGTATCAACCATCGTAATCGGACCATTTTAGATTTTTGCCGCCCAAAAACTTGTGGGCTATAGCACAGTTGATTTTCAATAAAATTGAATTTTCTAAGAAATGTTTAGAAATAATCGAGCAATCAAAACGAAAATTGTCACAGCTATTACAGGTCTCGAAACCTATTGATAGAGGTATCAACCATAGTAATCGGACCATTTTAGATTTTGCCGCCCAAAAACTTGTGGGCTATAGCACAGTTGATTTTCAATAAAATTGAATTTTCTAAGAAATGTTTAGAAATAATCGAGCAATCAAAATGAAAATTGTCACAGCAATTACAAGTCCCGAAACCTATTGATAGAGGTATCAACCATCGTAATCGGACCATTTTAGATTTTTGCCGCCCAAAAACTTGTGGGCTATAGCACAGTTGATTTTCAATAAAATTGAATTTTCTAAGAAATGTTTAGAAATAATCGAGCAATCAAAACGAAAATTGTCACAGCTATTACAGGTCTCGAAACCTATTGATAGAGGTATCAACCATCGTAATCGGACCATTTTAGATTTTTGCCGCCCAAAAACTTGTGGGCTATAGCACAGTTGATTTCCAATAAAATTGAATTTTCTAAGAAATGTTTAGAAATAATCGAGCAATCAAAACGAAAATTGTCACAGCTATTACAGGTCTCGAAACCTATTGATAGAGGTATCAACCATCGTAATCGGATCATTTTAGATTTTTGCCGCCCAAAAACTTGTGGGCTATAGCACAGTTGATTTTCAATAAAATTGAATTTTCTAAGAAATGTTTAGAAATAATCGAGCAATCAAAACGAAAATTGTCACAGCTATTACAGGTCTCGAAACCTATTGATAGAGGTATCAACCATCGTAATCGGACCATTTTAGATTTTTGTAGCCCAAAAACTTGTGGGCTATAGCACAGTTGATTTTCAATAAAATTGAATTTTCTAAGAAATGTTTAGAAATAATCGAGCAATCAAAACGAAAATTGTCACAGCTATTACAGGTCTCGAAACCTATTGATAGAGGTATCAACCATCGTAATCGGACCATTTTAGATTTTTGCCGCCCAAAAACTTGTGGGCTATAGCACAGTTGATTTTCAATAAAATTGAATTTTCTAAGAAATGTTTAGAAATAATCGAGCAATCAAAACGAAAATTGCCACAGCTATTACAGGTCTCGAAACCTATTGATAGAGGTATCAACCATCGTAATCGGACCATTTTAGATTTTTGCCGCCCAAAAACTTGTGGGCTATAGCACAGTTGATTTTCAATAAAATTGAATTTTCTAAGAAATGTTTAGAAATAATCGAGCAATCAAAACGAAAATTGTCACAGCTATTACAGGTCTCGAAACCTATTGATAGAGGTATCAACCATCGTAATCGGACCATTTTAGATTTTTGCCGCCCAAAAACTTGTGGGCTATAGCACAGTTGATTTTCAATAAAATTGAATTTTCTAAGAAATGTTTAGAAATAATCGAGCAATCAAAACGAAAATTGTCACAGCTATTACAGGTCTCGAAACCTATTGATAGAGGTATCAACCATCGTAATCGGACCATTTTAGATTTTTGCCGCCCAAAAACTTGTGGGCTATAGCACAGTTGATTTTCAATAAAATTGAATTTTCTAAGAAAAGTTTAGAAATAATCGAGCAATCAAAACGAAAATTGTCACAGCTATTACAGGTCTCGAAACCTATTGATAGAGGTATCAACCATCGTAATCGGACCATTTTAGATTTTTGCCGCCCAAAAACTTGTGGGCTATAGCACAGTTGATTTCCAATAAAATTGAATTTTCTAAGAAATGTTTAGAAATAATCGAGCAATCAAAACGAAAATTGTCACAGCTATTACAGGTCTCGAAACCTATTGATAGAGGTATCAACCATCGTAATCGGATCATTTTAGATTTTTGCCGCCCAAAAACTTGTGGGCTATAGCACAGTTGATTTTCAATAAAATTGAATTTTCTAAGAAATGTTTAGAAATAATCGAGCAATCAAAACGAAAATTGTCACAGCTATTACAGGTCTCGAAACCTATTGATAGAGGTATCAACCATCGTAATCGGACCATTTTAGATTTTTGTAGCCCAAAAACTTGTGGGCTATAGCACAGTTGATTTTCAATAAAATTGAATTTTCTAAGAAATGTTTAGAAATAATCGAGCAATCAAAACGAAAATTGTCACAGCTATTACAGGTCTCGAAACCTATTGATAGAGGTATCAACCATCGTAATCGGACCATTTTAGATTTTTGCCGCCCAAAAACTTGTGGGCTATAGCACAGTTGATTTTCAATAAAATTGAATTTTCTAAGAAAAGTTTAGAAATAATCGAGCAATCAAAACGAAAATTGTCACAGCTATTACAGGTCTCGAAACCTATTGATAGAGGTATCAACCATCGTAATCGGACCATTTTAGATTTTTGCCGCCCAAAAACTTGTGGGCTATAGCACAGTTGATTTCCAATAAAATTGAATTTTCTAAGAAATGTTTAGAAATAATCGAGCAATCAAAACGAAAATTGTCACAGCTATTACAGGTCTCGAAACCTATTGATAGAGGTATCAACCATCGTAATCGGATCATTTTAGATTTTTGCCGCCCAAAAACTTGTGGGCTATAGCACAGTTGATTTTCAATAAAATTGAATTTTCTAAGAAATGTTTAGAAATAATCGAGCAATCAAAACGAAAATTGTCGCAGCTATTACAGGTCTCGAAACCTATTGATAGAGGTATCAACCATCGTAATCGGACCATTTTAGATTTTTGCCGCCCAAAAACTTGTGGGCTATAGCACAGCTGATTTCCAATAAAATTGAATTTTCTAAGAAATGTTTAGAAATAATCGAGCAATCAAAACGAAAATTGTCACAGCTATTACAGGTCTCGAAACCTATTGATAGAGGTATCAACCATCGTAATCGGACCATTTTAGATTTTTGCCGCCCAAAAACTTGTGGGCTATAGCACAGTTGATTTTCAATAAAATTGAATTTTCTAAGAAATGTTTAGAAATAATCGAGCAATCAAAACGAAAATTGTCACAGCTATTACAGGTCTCGAAACCTATTGATAGAGGTATCAACCATCGTAATCGGACCATTTTAGATTTTTGCCGCCCAAAAACTTGTGGGCTATAGCACAGTTGATTTTCAATAAAATTGAATTTTCTAAGAAAAGTTTAGAAATAATCGAGCAATCAAAACGAAAATTGTCACAGCTATTACAGGTCTCGAAACCTATTGATAGAGGTATCAACCATCGTAATCGGACCATTTTAGATTTTTGCCGCCCAAAAACTTGTGGGCTATAGCACAGTTGATTTTCAATAAAATTGAATTTTCTAAGAAATGTTTAGAAATAATCGAGCAATCAAAACGAAAATTGTCACAGCTATTACAGGTCTCGAAACCTATTGATAGAGGTATCAACCATCGTAATCGGACCATTTTAGATTTTTGCCGCCCAAAAACTTGTGGGATATAGCACAGTTGATTTTCAATAAAATTGAATTTTCTAAGAAATGTTTAGAAATAATCGAGCAATCAAAACGAAAATTGTCACAGCTATTACAGGTCTCGAAACCTATTGATAGAGGTATCAACCATCGTAATCGGACCATTTTAGATTTTTGCCGCCCAAAAACTTGTGGGCTATAGCACAGTTGATTTTCAATAAAATTGAATTTTCTAAGAAAAGTTTAGAAATAATCGAGCAATCAAAACGAAAATTGCCACAGCTATTACAGGTCTCGAAACCTATTGATAGAGGTATCAACCATCGTAATCGGACCATTTTAGATTTTTGCCGCCCAAAAACTTGTGGGCTATAGCACAGTTGATTTTCAATAAAATTGAATTTTCTAAGAAATGTTTAGAAATAATCGAGCAATCAAAACGAAAATTGTCACAGCTATTACAGGTCTCGAAACCTATTGATAGAGGTATCAACCATCGTAATCGGACCATTTTAGATTTTTGCCGCCCAAAAACTTGTGGGCTATAGCACAGTTGATTTTCAATAAAATTGAATTTTCTAAGAAAACTTTAGAAATAATCGAGCAATCAAAACGAAAATTGTCACAGCTATTACAGGTCTCGAAACCTATTGATAGAGGTATCAACCATCGTAATCGGACCATTTTAGATTTTTGCCGCCCAAAAACTTGTGGGCTATAGCACAGTTGATTTTCAATAAAATTGAATTTTCTAAGAAATGTTTAGAAATAATCGAGCAATCAAAACGAAAATTGTCACAGCTATTACAGGTCTCGAAACCTATTGATAGAGGTATCAACCATCGTAATCGGACCATTTTAGATTTTTGCCGCCCAAAAACTTGTGGGCTATAGCACAGTTGATTTCCAATAAAATTGAATTTTCTAAGAAATGTTTAGAAATAATCGAGCAATCAAAACGAAAATTGTCACAGCTATTACAGGTCTCGAAACCTATTGATAGAGGTATCAACCATCGTAATCGGACCATTTTAGATTTTTGCCGCCCAAAAACTTGTGGGCTATAGCACAGTTGATTTTCAATAAAATTGAATTTTCTAAGAAATGTTTAGAAATAATCGAGCAATCAAAACGAAAATTGTCACAGCTATTACAGGTCTCGAAACCTATTGATAGAGGTATCAACCATCGTAATCGGACCATTTTAGATTTTTGCCGCCCAAAAACTTGTGGGCTATAGCACAGTTGATTTTCAATAAAATTGAATTTTCTAAGAAATGTTTAGAAATAATCGAGCAATCAAAACGAAAATTGTCACAGCTATTACAGGTCTCGAAACCTATTGATAGAGGTATCAACCATCGTAATCGGACCATTTTAGATTTTTGCCGCCCAAAAACTTGTGGGATATAGCACAGTTGATTTTCAATAAAATTGAATTTTCTAAGAAATGTTTAGAAATAATCGAGCAATCAAAACGAAAATTGTCACAGCTATTACAGGTCTCGAAACCTATTGATAGAGGTATCAACCATCGTAATCGGACCATTTTAGATTTTTGCCGCCCAAAAACTTGTGGGCTATAGCACAGTTGATTTTCAATAAAATTGAATTTTCTAAGAAAAGTTTAGAAATAATCGAGCAATCAAAACGAAAATTGCCACAGCTATTACAGGTCTCGAAACCTATTGATAGAGGTATCAACCATCGTAATCGGACCATTTTAGATTTTTGCCGCCCAAAAACTTGTGGGCTATAGCACAGTTGATTTTCAATAAAATTGAATTTTCTAAGAAATGTTTAGAAATAATCGAGCAATCAAAACGAAAATTGTCACAGCTATTACAGGTCTCGAAACCTATTGATAGAGGTATCAACCATCGTAATCGGACCATTTTAGATTTTTGCCGCCCAAAAACTTGTGGGCTATAGCACAGTTGATTTTCAATAAAATTGAATTTTCTAAGAAAACTTTAGAAATAATCGAGCAATCAAAACGAAAATTGTCACAGCTATTACAGGTCTCGAAACCTATTGATAGAGGTATCAACCATCGTAATCGGACCATTTTAGATTTTTGCCGCCCAAAAACTTGTGGGCTATAGCACAGTTGATTTTCAATAAAATTGAATTTTCTAAGAAAAGTTTAGAAATAATCGAGCAATCAAAACGAAAATTGTCACAGCTATTACAGGTCTCGAAACCTATTGATAGAGGTATCAACCATCGTAATCGGACCATTTTAGATTTTTGCCGCCCAAAAACTTGTGGGCTATAGCACAGTTGATTTCCAATAAAATTGAATTTTCTAAGAAATGTTTAGAAATAATCGAGCAATCAAAACGAAAATTGTCACAGCTATTACAGGTCTCGAAACCTATTGATAGAGGTATCAACCATCGTAATCGGACCATTTTAGATTTTTGCCGCCCAAAAACTTGTGGGCTATAGCACAGTTGATTTCCAATAAAATTGAATTTTCTAAGAAATGGTTAGAAATAATCGAGCAATCAAAACGAAAATTGTCACAGCTATTACAGGTCTCGAAACCTATTGATAGAGGTATCAACCATAGTAATCGGACCATTTTAGATTTTGCCGCCCAAAAACTTGTGGGCTATAGCACAGTTGATTTTCAATAAAATTGAATTTTCTAAGAAATGTTTAGAAATAATCGAGCAATCAAAACGAAAATTGTCACAGCTATTACAGGTCTCGAAACCTATTGATAGAGGTATCAACCATCGTAATCGGACCATTTTAGATTTTTGCCGCCCAAAAACTTGTGGGCTATAGCACAGTTGATTTTCAATAAAATTGAATTTTCTAAGAAATGTTTAGAAATAATCGAGCAATCAAAACGAAAATTGTCACAGCTATTACAGGTCTCGAAACCTATTGATAGAGGTATCAACCATCGTAATCGGACCATTTTAGATTTTTGCCGCCCAAAAACTTGTGGGCTATAGCACAGTTGATTTCCAATAAAATTGAATTTTCTAAGAAATGTTTAGAAATAATCGAGCAATCAAAACGAAAATTGTCACAGCTATTACAGGTCTCGAAACCTATTGATAGAGGTATCAACCATAGTAACCGGACCATTTTAGATTTTGCCGCCCAAAAACTTGTGGGCTATAGCACAGTTGATTTTCAATAAAATTGAATTTTCTAAGAAATGTTTAGAAATAATCGAGCAATCAAAACGAAAATTGTCACAGCTATTACAGGTCTCGAAACCTATTGATAGAGGTATCAACCATCGTAATCGGACCATTTTAGATTTTTGCCGCCCAAAAACTTGTGGGCTATAGCACAGTTGATTTTCAATAAAATTGAATTTTCTAAGAAATGTTTAGAAATAATCGAGCAATCAAAACGAAAATTGTCACAGCTATTACAGGTCTCGAAACCTATTGATAGAGGTATCAACCATCGTAATCGGACCATTTTTGATTTTTGCCGCCCAAAAACTTGTGGGCTATAGCACAGTTGATTTCCAATAAAATTGAATTTTCTAAGAAATGTTTAGAAATAATCGAGCAATCAAAACGAAAATTGTCACAGCTATTACAGGTCTCGAAACCTATTGATAGAGGTATCAACCATAGTAATCGGACCATTTTAGATTTTTGCCGCCCAAAAACTTGTGGGCTATAGCACAGTTGATTTCCAATAAAATTGAATTTTCTAAGAAATGGTTAGAAATAATCGAGCAATCAAAACGAAAATTGTCACAGCTATTACAGGTCTCGAAACCTATTGATAGAGGTATCAACCATCGTAATCGGACCATTTTAGATTTTTGCCGCCCAAAAACTTGTGGGCTATAGCACAGTTGATTTTCAATAAAATTGAATTTTCTAAGAAATGTTTAGAAATAATCGAGCAATCAAAACGAAAATTGTCACAGCTATTACAGGTCTCGAAACCTATTGATAGAGGTATCAACCATCGTAATCGGACCATTTTTGATTTTTGCCGCCCAAAAACTTGTGGGCTATAGCACAGTTGATTTTCAATAAAATTGAATTTTCTAAGAAATGTTTAGAAATAATCGAGCAATCAAAACGAAAATTGTCACAGCTATTACAGGTCTCGAAACCTATTGATAGAGGTATCAACCATCGTAATCGGACCATTTTAGATTTTTGCCGCCCAAAAACTTGTGGGCTATAGCACAGTTGATTTCCAATAAAATTGAATTTTCTAAGAAATGTTTAGAAATAATCGAGCAATCAAAACGAAAATTGTCACAGCTATTACAGGTCTCGAAACCTATTGATAGAGGTATCAACCATCGTAATCGGACCATTTTAGATTTTTGCCGCCCAAAAACTTGTGGGCTATAGCACAGTTGATTTTCAATAAAATTGAATTTTCTAAGAAATGTTTAGAAATAATCGAGCAATCAAAACGAAAATTGTCACAGCTATTACAGGTCTCGAAACCTATTGATAGAGGTATCAACCATCGTAATCGGACCATTTTAGATTTTTGCCGCCCAAAAACTTGTGGGCTATAGCACAGTTGATTTTCAATAAAATTGAATTTTCTAAGAAATGTTTAGAAATAATCGAGCAATCAAAACGCAAATTGCCACAGCTATTACAGGTCTCGAAACCTATTGATAGAGGTATCAACCATCGTAATCGGACCATTTTAGATTTTTGCCGCCCAAAAACTTGTGGGCTATAGCACAGTTGATTTTCAATAAAATTGAATTTTCTAAGAAATGTTTAGAAATAATCGAGCAATCAAAACGAAAATTGTCACAGCTATTACAGGTCTCGAAACCTATTGATAGAGGTATCAACCATCGTAATCGGACCATTTTTGATTTTTGCCGCCCAAAAACTTGTGGGCTATAGCACAGTTGATTTTCAATAAAATTGAATTTTCTAAGAAATGTTTAGAAATAATCGAGCAATCAAAACGAAAATTGTCACAGCTATTACAGGTCTCGAAACCTATTGATAGAGGTATCAACCATAGTAATCGGACCATTTTAGATTTTTGCCGCCCAAAAACTTGTGGGCTATAGCACAGTTGATTTTCAATAAAATTGAATTTTCTAAGAAATGTTTAGAAATAATCGAGCAATCAAAACGAAAATTGTCACAGCTATTACAGGTCTCGAAACCTATTGATAGAGGTATCAACCATCGTAATCGGACCATTTTAGATTTTTGCCGCCCAAAAACTTGTGGGCTATAGCACAGTTGATTTTCAATAAAATTGAATTTTCTAAGAAATGTTTAGAAATAATCGAGCAATCAAAACGAAAATTGTCACAGCTATTACAGGTCTCGAAACCTATTGATAGAGGTATCAACCATCGTAATCGGACCATTTTTGATTTTTGCCGCCCAAAAACTTGTGGGCTATAGCACAGTTGATTTTCAATAAAATTGAATTTTCTAAGAAATGTTTAGAAATAATCGAGCAATCAAAACGAAAATTGTCACAGCTATTACAGGTCTCGAAACCTATTGATAGAGGTATCAACCATCGTAATCGGACCATTTTTGATTTTTGCCGCCCAAAAACTTGTGGGCTATAGCACAGTTGATTTTCAATAAAATTGAATTTTTCTAAGAAATGTTTAGAAATAATCGAGCAATCAAAACGAAAATTGTCACAGCTATTACAGGTCTCGAAACCTATTGATAGAGGTATCAACCATCGTAATCGGACCATTTTTGATTTTTGCCGCCCAAAAACTTGTGGGCTATAGCACAGTTGATTTTCAATAAAATTGAATTTTCTAAGAAATGTTTAGAAATAATCGAGCAATCAAAACGAAAAATTGTCACAGCTATTACAGGTCTCGAAACCTATTGATAGAGGTATCAACCATCGTAATCGGACCATTTTTGATTTTTGCCGCCCAAAAACTTGTGGGCTATAGCACAGTTGATTTTCAATAAAATTGAATTTTCTAAGAAATGTTTAGAAATAATCGAGCAATCAAAACGAAAATTGTCACAGCTATTACAGGTCTCGAAACCTATTGATAGAGGTATCAACCATCGTAATCGGACCATTTTAGATTTTTGCCGCCCAAAAACTTGTGGGCTATAGCACAGTTGATTTTCAATAAAATTGAATTTTCTAAGAAATGTTTAGAAATAATCGAGCAATCAAAACGAAAATTGTCACAGCTATTACAGGTCTCGAAACCTATTGATAGAGGTATCAACCATCGTAATCGGACCATTTTTGATTTTTGCCGCCCAAAAACTTGTGGGCTATAGCACAGTTGATTTTCAATAAAATTGAATTTTCTAAGAAATGTTTAGAAATAATCGAGCAATCAAAACGAAAATTGTCACAGCTATTACAGGTCTCGAAACCTATTGATAGAGGTATCAACCATCATATTCGGACCATTTTAGATTTTTGCCGCCCAAAAACTTGTGGGCTATAGCACAGTTGATTTTCAATAAAATTGAATTTTCTAAGAAATGTTTAGAAATAATCGAGCAATCAAAACGAAAATTGTCACAGCTATTACAGGTCTCGAAACCTATTGATAGAGGTATCAACCATCGTAATCGGACCATTTTAGATTTTTGGCGCCCAAAAACTTGTGGGCTATAGCACAGTTGATTTTCAATAAAATTGAATTTTCTAAGAAATGTTTAGAAATAATCGAGCAATCAAAACGAAAATTGTCACAGCTATTACAGGTCTCGAAACCTATTGATAGAGGTATCAACCATAGTAATCGGACCATTTTAGATTTTTGCCGCCCAAAAACTTGTGGGCTATAGCACAGTTGATTTTCGATAAAATTGAATTTTCTAAGAAATGTTTAGAAATAATCGAGCAATCAAAACGAAAATTGTCACAGCTATTACAGGTCTCGAAACCTATTGATAGAGGTATCAACCATAGTAATCGGACCATTTTAGATTTTTGCCGCCCAAAAACTTGTGGGCTATAGCACAGTTGATTTTCAATAAAATTGAATTTTCTAAGAAATGTTTAGAAATAATCGAGCAATCAAAACGAAAATTGTCACAGCTATTACAGGTCTCGAAACCTATTGATAGAGGTATCAACCATCGTAATCGGACCATTTTAGATTTTTGCCGCCCAAAAACTTGTGGGCTATAGCACAGTTGATTTCCAATAAAATTGAATTTTCTAAGAAATGTTTAGAAATAATCGAGCAATCAAAACGAAAATTGTCACAGCTATTACAGGTCTCGAAACCTATTGATAGAGGTATCAACCATCGTAATCGGACCATTTTTGATTTTTGCCGCCCAAAAACTTGTGGGCTATAGCACAGTTGATTTTCAATAAAATTGAATTTTCTAAGAAATGTTTAGAAATAATCGAGCAATCAAAACGAAAATTGTCACAGCTATTACAGGTCTCGAAACCTATTGATAGAGGTATCAACCATCGTAATCGGACCATTTTAGATTTTTGCCGCCCAAAAACTTGTGGGCTATAGCACAGTTGATTTTCAATAAAATTGAATTTTCTAAGAAAACTTTAGAAATAATCGAGCAATCAAAACGAAAATTGTCACAGCTATTACAGGTCTCGAAAGCTATTGATAGAGGTATCAACCATCGTAATCGGACCATTTTAGATTTTTGCCGCCCAAAAACTTGTGGGCTATAGCACAGTTGATTTTCAATAAAATTGAATTTTCTAAGAAATGTTTAGAAATAATCGAGCAATCAAAACGCAAATTGCCACAGCTATTACAGGTCTCGAAACCTATTGATAGAGGTATCAACCATCGTAATCGGACCATTTTAGATTTTTGCCGCCCCAAAAACTTGTGGGCTATAGCACAGTTGATTTTCAATAAAATTGAATTTTCTAAGAAATGTTTAGAAATAATCGAGCAATCAAAACGAAAATTGTCACAGCTATTACAGGTCTCGAAACCTATTGATAGAGGTATCAACCATCGTAATCGGACCATTTTTGATTTTTGCCGCCTAAAAACTTGTGGGCTATAGCACAGTTGATTTTCAATAAAATTGAATTTTCTAAGAAATGTTTAGAAATAATCGAGCAATCAAAACGAAAATTGTCACAGCTATTACAGGTCTCGAAACCTATTGATAGAGGTATCAACCATAGTAATCGGACCATTTTAGATTTTTGCCGCCCAAAAACTTGTGGGCTATAGCACAGTTGATTTTCAATAAAATTGAATTTTCTAAGAAATGTTTAGAAATAATCGAGCAATCAAAACGAAAATTGTCACAGCTATTACAGGTCTCGAAACCTATTGATAGAGGTATCAACCATCGTAATCGGACCATTTTAGATTTTTGCCGCCCAAAAACTTGTGGGCTATAGCACAGTTGATTTTCAATAAAATTGAATTTTCTAAGAAATGTTTAGAAATAATCGAGCAATCAAAACGAAAATTGTCACAGCTATTACAGGTCTCGAAAACCTATTGATAGAGGTATCAACCATCGTAATCGGACCATTTTTGATTTTTGCCGCCCAAAAAACTTGTGGGCTATAGCACAGTTGATTTTCAATAAAATTGAATTTTCTAAGAAATGTTTAGAAATAATCGAGCAATCAAAACGAAAATTGTCACAGCTATTACAGGTCTCGAAACCTATTGATAGAGGTATCAACCATCGTAATCGGACCATTTTTGATTTTTTGCCGCCCAAAAACTTGTGGGCTATAGCACAGTTGATTTTCAATAAAATTGAATTTTCTAAGAAATGTTTAGAAATAATCGAGCAATCAAAACGAAAATTGTCACAGCTATTACAGGTCTCGAAACCTATTGATAGAGGTATCAACCATCGTAATCGGACCATTTTTGATTTTTGCCGCCCAAAAACTTGTGGGCTATAGCACAGTTGATTTTCAATAAAATTGAATTTTCTAAGAAATGTTTAGAAATAATCGAGCAATCAAAACGAAAATTGTCACAGCTATTACAGGTCTCGAAACCTATTGATAGAGGTATCAACCATCGTAATCGGACCATTTTAGATTTTTGCCGCCCAAAAACTTGTGGGCTATAGCACAGTTGATTTTCAATAAAATTGAATTTTCTAAGAAATGTTTAGAAATAATCGAGCAATCAAAACGAAAATTGTCACAGCTATTACAGGTCTCGAAACCTATTGATAGAGGTATCAACAATCGTAATCGGACCATTTTAGATTTTTGCCGCCCAAAAACTTGTGGGCTATAGCACAGTTGATTTTCAATAAAATTGAATTTTCTAAGAAATGTTTAGAAATAATCGAGCAATCAAAACGAAAATTGTCACAGCTATTACAGGTCTCGAAACCTATTGATAGAGGTATCAACCATCGTAATCGGACCATTTTTTGATTTTTGCCGCCCAAAAACTTGTGGGCTATAGCACAGTTGATTTTCAATAAAATTGAATTTTCTAAGAAATGTTTAGAAATAATCGAGCAATCAAAACGAAAATTGTCACAGCTATTACAGGTCTCGAAACCTATTGATAGAGGTATCAACCATCGTAATCGGACCATTTTTGATTTTTGCCGCCCAAAAACTTGTGGGCTATAGCACAGTTGATTTTCAATAAAATTGAATTTTCTAAGAAATGTTTAGAAATAATCGAGCAATCAAAACGAAAATTGTCACAGCTATTACAGGTCTCGAAACCTATTGATAGAGGTATCAACCATCGTAATCGGACCATTTTTGATTTTTGCCGCACAAAAACTTGTGGGCTATAGCACAGTTGATTTTCAATAAAATTGAATTTTCTAAGAAATGTTTAGAAATAATCGAGCAATCAAAACGAAAATTGTCACAGCTATTACAGGTCTCGAAACCTATTGATAGAGGTATCAACCATCGTAATCGGACCATTTTAGATTTTTTGCCGCCCAAAAACTTGTGGGCTATAGCACAGTTGATTTTCAATAAAATTGAATTTTCTAAGAAATGTTTAGAAATAATCGAGCAATCAAAACGAAAATTGTCACAGCTATTACAGGTCTCGAAACCTATTGATAGAGGTATCAACCATCGTAATCGGACCATTTTAGATTTTTGCCGCCCAAAAACTTGTGGGCTATAGCACAGTTGATTTTCAATAAAATTGAATTTTCTAAGAAATGTTTAGAAATAATCGAGCAATCAAAACGAAAATTGTCACAGCTATTACAGGTCTCGAAACCTATTGATAGAGGTATCAACCATCGTAATCGGACCATTTTTGATTTTTGCCGCCCAAAAACTTGTGGGCTATAGCACAGTTGATTTTCAATAAAATTGAATTTTCTAAGAAATGTTTAGAAATAATCGAGCAATCAAAACGAAAATTGTCACAGCTATTACAGGTCTCGAAACCTATTGATAGAGGTATCAACCATCATAATCGGACCATTTTAGATTTTTGCCGCCCAAAAACTTGTGGGCTATAGCACAGTTGATTTTCAATAAAATTGAATTTTCTAAGAAATGTTTAGAAATAATCGAGCAATCAAAACGAAAATTGTCACAGCTATTACAGGTCTCGAAACCTATTGATAGAGGTATCAACCATCGTAATCGGACCATTTTAGATTTTTGGCGCCCAAAAACTTGTGGGCTATAGCACAGTTGATTTTCAATAAAATTGAATTTTCTAAGAAATGTTTAGAAATAATCGAGCAATCAAAACGAAAATTGTCACAGCTATTACAGGTCTCGAAACCTATTGATAGAGGTATCAACCATAGTAATCGGACCATTTTAGATTTTTGCCGCCCAAAAACTTGTGGGCTATAGCACAGTTGATTTTCAATAAAATTGAATTTTCTAAGAAATGTTTAGAAATAATCGAGCAATCAAAACGAAAATTGTCACAGCTATTACAGGTCTCGAAACCTATTGATAGAGGTATCAACCATCGTAATCGGACCATTTTAGATTTTTGCCGCCCAAAAACTTGTGGGCTATAGCACAGTTGATTTCCAATAAAATTGAATTTTCTAAGAAATGTTTAGAAATAATCGAGCAATCAAAACGAAAATTGTCACAGCTATTACAGGTCTCGAAACCTATTGATAGAGGTATCAACCATCGTAATCGGACCATTTTAGATTTTTGCCGCCCAAAAACTTGTGGTCTATAGCACAGTTGATTTTCAATAAAATTGAATTTTCTAAGAAATGTTTAGAAATAATCGAGCAATCAAAACGAAAATTGTCACAGCTATTACAGGTCTCGAAACCTATTGATAGAGGTATCAACCATCGTAATCGGACCATTTTAGATTTTTGCCGCCCAAAAACTTGTGGGCTATAGCACAGTTGATTTTCAATAAAATTGAATTTTCTAAGAAATGTTTAGAAATAATCGAGCAATCAAAACGAAAATTGTCACAGCTATTACAGGTCTCGAAACCTATTGATAGAGGTATCAACCATCGTAATCGGACCATTTTAGATTTTTGCCGCCCAAAAACTTGTGGGGCTATAGCACAGTTGATTTTCAATAAAATTGAATTTTCTAAGAAATGTTTAGAAATAATCGAGCAATCAAAACGAAAATTGCCACAGCTATTACAGGTCCCGAAACCTATTGATAGAGGTATCAACCATCGTAATCGGACCATTTTAGATTTTTGCCGCCCAAAAACTTGTGGGCTATAGCACAGTTGATTGTCAATAAAATTGAATTTTCTAAGAAATGTTTAGAAATAATCGAGCAATCAAAACGAAAATTGTCACAGCTATTACAGGTCTCGAAACCTATTGATAGAGGTATCAACCATCGTAATCGGACCATTTTAGATTTTTGCCGCCCAAAAACTTGTGGGCTATAGCACAGTTGATTTTCAATAAAATTGAATTTTCTAAGAAATGTTTAGAAATAATCGAGCAATCAAAACGAAAATTGCCACAGCTATTACAGGTCTCGAAACCTATTGATAGAGGTATCAACCATCGTAATCGGACCATTTTAGATTTTTGCCGCCCAAAAACTTGTGGGCTATAGCACAGTTGATTTCCAATAAAATTGAATTTTCTAAGAAATGTTTAGAAATAATCGAGCAATCAAAACGAAAATTGTCACAGCTATTACAGGTCTCGAAACCTATTGATAGAGGTATCAACCATCGTAATCGGACCATTTTAGATTTTTGCCGCCCAAAAACTTGTGGGCTATAGCACAGTTGATTTTCAATAAAATTGAATTTTCTAAGAAATGTTTAGAAATAATCGATCAATCAAAACGAAAATTGTCACAGCTATTACAGGTCTCGAAACCTATTGATAGAGGTATCAACCATCGTAATCGGACCATTTTAGATTTTTGCCGCCCAAAAACTTGTGGGCTATAGCACAGTTGATTTTCAATAAAATTGAATTTTCTAAGAAATGTTTAGAAATAATCGAGCAATCAAAACGAAAATTGTCACAGCTATTACAGGTCTCGAAACCTATTGATAGAGGTATCAACCATAGTAATCGGACCATTTTAGATTTTGCCGCCCAAAAACTTGTGGGCTATAGCACAGTTGATTTTCAATAAAATTGAATTTTCTAAGAAATGTTTAGAAATAATCGAGCAATCAAAATGAAAATTGTCACAGCAGTTACAAGTCCCGAAACCTATTGATAGAGGTATCAACCATCGTAATCGGACCATTTTAGATTTTTTGCCGCCCAAAAACTTGTGGGCTATAGCACAGTTGATTTTCAATAAAATTGAATTTTCTAAGAAATGTTTAGAAATAATCGAGCAATCAAAACGAAAATTGTCACAGCTATTACAGGTCTCGAAACCTATTGATAGAGGTATCAACCATCGTAATCGGACCATTTTAGATTTTTGCCGCCCAAAAACTTGTGGGCTATAGCACAGTTGATTTTCAATAAAATTGAATTTTCTAAGAAATGTTTAGAAATAATCGAGCAATCAAAACGAAAATTGTCACAGCTATTACAGGTCTCGAAACCTATTGATAGAGGTATCAACCATCGTAATCGGACCATTTTAGATTTTTGCCGCCCAAAAACTTGTGGGCTATAGCACAGTTGATTTTCAATAAAATTGAATTTTCTAAGAAAAGTTTAGAAATAATCGAGCAATCAAAACGAAAATTGTCACAGCTATTACAGGTCTCGAAACCTATTGATAGAGGTATCAACCATCGTAATCGGACCATTTTAGATTTTTGCCGCCCAAAAACTTGTGGGCTATAGCACAGTTGATTTCCAATAAAATTGAATTTTTCTAAGAAATGTTTAGAAAATAATCGAGCAATCAAAACGAAAATTGTCACAGCTATTACAGGTCTCGAAACCTATTGATAGAGGTATCAACCATCGTAATCGGACCATTTTAGATTTTTGCCGCCCAAAAACTTGTGGGCTATAGCACAGTTGATTTCCAATAAAATTGAATTTTCTAAGAAAATGTTTAGAAATAATCGAGCAATCAAAACGAAAATTGCCACAGCTATTACAGGTCTCGAAACCTATTGATAGAGGTATCAACCATCGTAATCGGACCATTTTAGATTTTTGCCGCCCAAAAACTTGTGGGCTATAGCACAGTTGATTTTCAATAAAATTGAATTTTCTAAGAAATGTTTAGAAATAATCGAGCAATCAAAACGAAAATTGTCACAGCTATTACAGGTCTCGAAACCTATTGATAGAGGTATCAACCATCGTAATCGGACCATTTTAGATTTTTGCCGCCCAAAAACTTGTGGGCTATAGCACAGTTGATTTTCAATAAAATTGAATTTTCTAAGAAAAGTTTAGAAATAATCGAGCAATCAAAACGAAAATTGTCACAGCTATTACAGGTCTCGAAACCTATTTCGTAATCGGACCATTTTAGATTTTTGCCGCCCAAAAACTTGTGGGCTATAGCACAGTTGATTTCCAATAAAATTGAATTTTCTAAGAAATGTTTAGAAATAATCGAGCAATCAAAACGAAAATTGTCACAGCTATTACAGGTCTCGAAACCTATTGATAGAGGTATCAACCATCGTAATCGGATCATTTTAGATTTTTGCCGCCCAAAAACTTGTGGGCTATAGCACAGTTGATTTTCAATAAAATTGAATTTTCTAAGAAATGTTTAGAAATAATCGAGCAATCAAAACGAAAATTGTCACAGCTATTACAGGTCTCGAAACCTATTGATAGAGGTATCAACCATCGTAATCGGACCATTTTAGATTTTTGCCGCCCAAAAACTTGTGGGCTATAGCACAGCTGATTTTCAATAAAATTGAATTTTCTAAGAAATGTTTAGAAATAATCGAGCAATCAAAACGAAAATTGTCACAGCTATTACAGGTCTCGAAACCTATTGATAGAGGTATCAACCATCGTAATCGGACCATTTTAGATTTTTGCCGCCCAAAAACTTGTGGGCTATAGCACAGTTGATTTTCAATAAAATTGAATTTTCTAAGAAATGTTTAGAAATAATCGAGCAATCAAAACGAAAATTGTCACAGCTATTACAGGTCTCGAAACCTATTGATAGAGGTATCAACCATCGTAATCGGATCATTTTTGATTTTTGCCGCCCAAAAACTTGTGGGCTATAGCACAGTTGATTTTCAATAAAATTGAATTTTCTAAGAAATGTTTAGAAATAATCGAGCAATCAAAACGAAAATTGTCGCAGCTATTACAGGTCTCGAAACCTATTGATAGAGGTATCAACCATCGTAATCGGACCATTTTAGATTTTTGCCGCCCAAAAACTTGTGGGCTATAGCACAGTTGATTTTCAATAAAATTGAATTTCTAAGAAATGTTTAGAAATAATCGAGCAATCAAAACGAAAATTGTCACAGCTATTACAGGTCTCGAAACCTATTGATAGAGGTATCAACCATCGTAATCGGACCATTTTAGATTTTTGCCGCCCAAAAACTTGTGGGCTATAGCACAGTTGATTTTCAATAAAATTGAATTTTCTAAGAAATGTTTAGAAATAATCGAGCAATCAAAACGAAAATTGTCACAGCTATTACAGGTCTCGAAACCTATTGATAGAGGTATCAACCATCGTAATCGGACCATTTTTGATTTTTGCCGCCCAAAAACTTGTGGGCTATAGCACAGTTGATTTTCAATAAAATTGAATTTTCTAAGAAATGTTTAGAAATAATCGAGCAATCAAAACGAAAATTGTCACAGCTATTACAGGTCTCGAAACCTATTGATAGAGGTATCAACCATCGTAATCGGACCATTTTTGATTTTTGCCGCCCAAAAACTTGTGGGCTATAGCACAGTTGATTTTCAATAAAATTGAATTTTCTAAGAAATGTTTAGAAATAATCGAGCAATCAAAACGAAAATTGTCACAGCTATTACAGGTCTCGAAACCTATTGATAGAGGTATCAACCATCGTAATCGGACCATTTTTGATTTTTGCCGCCCAAAAACTTGTGGGCTATAGCACAGTTGATTTCCAATAAAATTGAATTTTCTAAGAAATGTTTAGAAATAATCGAGCAATCAAAACGAAAATTGTCACAGCTATTACAGGTCTCGAAACCTATTGATAGAGGTATCAACCATCGTAATCGGATCATTTTAGATTTTTGCCGCCCAAAAACTTGTGGGCTATAGCACAGTTGATTTTCAATAAAATTGAATTTTCTAAGAAATGTTTAGAAATAATCGAGCAATCAAAACGAAAATTGTCACAGCTATTACAGGTCTCGAAACCTATTGATAGAGGTATCAACCATCGTAATCGGACCATTTTAGATTTTTGCCGCCCAAAAACTTGTGGGCTATAGCACAGCTGATTTTCAATAAAATTGAATTTTCTAAGAAATGTTTAGAAATAATCGAGCAATCAAAACGAAAATTGTCACAGCTATTACAGGTCTCGAAACCTATTGATAGAGGTATCAACCATCGTAATCGGACCATTTTAGATTTTTGCCGCCCAAAAACTTGTGGGCTATAGCACAGTTGATTTTCAATAAAATTGAATTTTCTAAGAAATGTTTAGAAATAATCGAGCAATCAAAACGAAAATTGTCACAGCTATTACAGGTCTCGAAACCTATTGATAGAGGTATCAACCATCGTAATCGGACCATTTTTGATTTTTGCCGCCCAAAAACTTGTGGGCTATAGCACAGTTGATTTTCAATAAAATTGAATTTTCTAAGAAATGTTTAGAAATAATCGAGCAATCAAAACGAAAATTGTCACAGCTATTACAGGTCTCGAAACCTATTGATAGAGGTATCAACCATCGTAATCGGACCATTTTAGATTTTTGCCGCCCAAAAACTTGTGGGCTATAGCACAGTTGATTTTCAATAAAATTGAATTTTCTAAGAAATGTTTAGAAATAATCGAGCAATCAAAACGAAAATTGTCACAGCTATTACAGGTCTCGAAACCTATTGATAGAGGTATCAACCATCGTAATCGGACCATTTTAGATTTTTGCCGCCCAAAAACTTGTGGGCTATAGCACAGTTGATTTTCAATAAAATTGAATTTTCTAAGAAATGTTTAGAAATAATCGAGCAATCAAAACGAAAATTGTCACAGCTATTACAGGTCTCGAAACCTATTGATAGAGGTATCAACCATCGTAATCGGACCATTTTTGATTTTTGCCGCCCAAAAACTTGTGGGCTATAGCACAGTTGATTTTCAATAAAATTGAATTTTCTAAGAAATGTTTAGAAATAATCGAGCAATCAAAACGAAAATTGTCACAGCTATTACAGGTCTCGAAACCTATTGATAGAGGTATCAACCATCGTAATCGGACCATTTTAGATTTTTGCCGCCCAAAAACTTGTGGGCTATAGCACAGTTGATTTCCAATAAAATTGAATTTTCTAAGAAATGTTTAGAAATAATCGAGCAATCAAAACGAAAATTGTCACAGCTATTACAGGTCTCGAAACCTATTGATAGAGGTATCAACCATAGTAATCGGACCATTTTAGATTTTTGCCGCCCAAAAACTTGTGGGCTATAGCACAGTTGATTTTCAATAAAATTGAATTTTCTAAGAAATGTTTAGAAATAATCGAGCAATCAAAACGAAAATTGTCACAGCTATTACAGGTCTCGAAACCTATTGATAGAGGTATCAACCATCGTAATCGGACCATTTTAGATTTTTGCCGCCCAAAAACTTGTGGGCTATAGCACAGTTGATTTTCAATAAAATTGAATTTTCTAAGAAATGTTTAGAAATAATCGAGCAATCAAAACGAAAATTGTCACAGCTATTACAGGTCTCGAAACCTATTGATAGAGGTATCAACCATCGTAATCGGACCATTTTTGATTTTTGCCGCCCAAAAACTTGTGGGCTATAGCACAGTTGATTTTCAATAAAATTGAATTTTCTAAGAAATGTTTAGAAATAATCGAGCAATCAAAACGAAAATTGTCACAGCTATTACAGGTCTCGAAACCTATTGATAGAGGTATCAACCATCGTAATCGGACCATTTTTGATTTTTGCCGCCCAAAAACTTGTGGGCTATAGCACAGTTGATTTTCAATAAAATTGAATTTTCTAAGAAATGTTTAGAAATAATCGAGCAATCAAAACGAAAATTGTCACAGCTATTACAGGTCTCGAAACCTATTGATAGAGGTATCAACCATCGTAATCGGACCATTTTTGATTTTTGCCGCCCAAAAACTTGTGGGCTATAGCACAGTTGATTTTCAATAAAATTGAATTTTCTAAGAAATGTTTAGAAATAATCGAGCAATCAAAACGAAAATTGTCACAGCTATTACAGGTCTCGAAACCTATTGATAGAGGTATCAACCATCGTAATCGGACCATTTTAGATTTTTGCCGCCCAAAAACTTGTGGGCTATAGCACAGTTGATTTCCAATAAAATTGAATTTTCTAAGAAATGTTTAGAAATAATCGAGCAATCAAAACGAAAATTGTCACAGCTATTACAGGTCTCGAAACCTATTGATAGAGGTATCAACCATCGTAATCGGACCATTTTAGATTTTTGCCGCCCAAAAACTTGTGGGCTATAGCACAGTTGATTTTCAATAAAATTGAATTTTCTAAGAAATGTTTAGAAATAATCGAGCAATCAAAACGAAAATTGTCACAGCTATTACAGGTCTCGAAACCTATTGATAGAGGTATCAACCATCGTAATCGGACCATTTTTGATTTTTGCCGCCCAAAAACTTGTGGGCTATAGCACAGTTGATTTTCAATAAAATTGAATTTTCTAAGAAATGTTTAGAAATAATCGAGCAATCAAAACGAAAATTGTCACAGCTATTACAGGTCTCGAAACCTATTGATAGAGGTATCAACCATCGTAATCGGACCATTTTAGATTTTTGCCGCCCAAAAACTTGTGGGCTATAGCACAGTTGATTTTCAATAAAATTGAATTTTCTAAGAAATGTTTAGAAATAATCGAGCAATCAAAACGAAAATTGTCACAGCTATTACAGGTCTCGAAACCTATTGATAGAGGTATCAACCATCGTAATCGGACCATTTTAGATTTTTGCCGCCCAAAAACTTGTGGGCTATAGCACAGTTGATTTTCAATAAAATTGAATTTTCTAAGAAATGTTTAGAAATAATCGAGCAATCAAAACGCAAATTGCCACAGCTATTACAGGTCTCGAAACCTATTGATAGAGCTATCAACCATCGTAATCGGACCATTTTAGATTTTTGCCGCCCAAAAACTTGTGGGCTATAGCACAGTTGATTTTCAATAAAATTGAATTTTCTAAGAAATGTTTAGAAATAATCGAGCAATCAAAACGAAAATTGTCACAGCTATTACAGGTCTCGAAACCTATTGATAGAGGTATCAACCATCGTAATCGGACCATTTTTGATTTTTGCCGCCCAAAAACTTGTGGGCTATAGCACAGTTGATTTTCAATAAAATTGAATTTTCTAAGAAATGTTTAGAAATAATCGAGCAATCAAAACGAAAATTGTCACAGCTATTACAGGTCTCGAAACCTATTGATAGAGGTATCAACCATAGTAATCGGACCATTTTAGATTTTTGCCGCCCAAAAACTTGTGGGCTATAGCACAGTTGATTTTCAATAAAATTGAATTTTCTAAGAAATGTTTAGAAATAATCGAGCAATCAAAACGAAAATTGTCACAGCTATTACAGGTCTCGAAACCTATTGATAGAGGTATCAACCATCGTAATCGGACCATTTTAGATTTTTGCCGCCCAAAAACTTGTGGGCTATAGCACAGTTGATTTTCAATAAAATTGAATTTTCTAAGAAATGTTTAGAAATAATCGAGCAATCAAAACGAAAATTGTCACAGCTATTACAGGTCTCGAAACCTATTGATAGAGGTATCAACCATCGTAATCGGACCATTTTTGATTTTTGCCGCCCAAAAACTTGTGGGCTATAGCACAGTTGATTTTCAATAAAATTGAATTTTCTAAGAAATGTTTAGAAATAATCGAGCAATCAAAACGAAAATTGTCACAGCTATTACAGGTCTCGAAACCTATTGATAGAGGTATCAACCATCGTAATCGGACCATTTTTGATTTTTGCCGCCCAAAAACTTGTGGGCTATAGCACAGTTGATTTTCAATAAAATTGAATTTTCTAAGAAATGTTTAGAAATAATCGAGCAATCAAAACGAAAATTGTCACAGCTATTACAGGTCTCGAAACCTATTGATAGAGGTATCAACCATCGTAATCGGACCATTTTTGATTTTTGCCGCCCAAAAACTTGTGGGCTATAGCACAGTTGATTTTCAATAAAATTGAATTTTCTAAGAAATGTTTAGAAATAATCGAGCAATCAAAACGAAAATTGTCACAGCTATTACAGGTCTCGAAACCTATTGATAGAGGTATCAACCATCGTAATCGGACCATTTTTGATTTTTGCCGCCCAAAAACTTGTGGGCTATAGCACAGTTGATTTTCAATAAAATTGAATTTTCTAAGAAATGTTTAGAAATAATCGAGCAATCAAAACGCAAATTGCCACAGCTATTACAGGTCTCGAAACCTATTGATAGAGGTATCAACCATCGTAATCGGACCATTTTAGATTTTTGCCGCCCAAAAACTTGTGGGCTATAGCACAGTTGATTTTCAATAAAATTGAATTTTCTAAGAAATGTTTAGAAATAATCGAGCAATCAAAACGAAAATTGTCACAGCTATTACAGGTCTCGAAACCTATTGATAGAGGTATCAACCATAGTAATCGGACCATTTTAGATTTTTGCCGCCCAAAAACTTGTGGGCTATAGCACAGTTGATTTTCAATAAAATTGAATTTTCTAAGAAATGTTTAGAAATAATCGAGCAATCAAAACGAAAATTGTCACAGCTATTACAGGTCTCGAAACCTATTGATAGAGGTATCAACCATCGTAATCGGACCATTTTAGATTTTTGCCGCCCAAAAACTTGTGGGCTATAGCACAGTTGATTTTCAATAAAATTGAATTTTCTAAGAAATGTTTAGAAATAATCGAGCAATCAAAACGAAAATTGTCACAGCTATTACAGGTCTCGAAACCTATTGATAGAGGTATCAACCATCGTAATCGGACCATTTTTGATTTTTGCCGCCCAAAAACTTGTGGGCTATAGCACAGTTGATTTTCAATAAAATTGAATTTTCTAAGAAATGTTTAGAAATAATCGAGCAATCAAAACGAAAATTGTCACAGCTATTACAGGTCTCGAAACCTATTGATAGAGGTATCAACCATCGTAATCGGACCATTTTTGATTTTTGCCGCCCAAAAACTTGTGGGCTATAGCACAGTTGATTTTCAATAAAATTGAATTTTCTAAGAAATGTTTAGAAATAATCGAGCAATCAAAACGAAAATTGTCACAGCTATTACAGGTCTCGAAACCTATTGATAGAGGTATCAACCATCGTAATCGGACCATTTTTGATTTTTGCCGCCCAAAAACTTGTGGGCTATAGCACAGTTGATTTTCAATAAAATTGAATTTTCTAAGAAATGTTTAGAAATAATCGAGCAATCAAAACGAAAATTGTCACAGCTATTACAGGTCTCGAAACCTATTGGTAGAGGTATCAACCATCGTAATCGGACCATTTTAGATTTCTGCCGCCCAAAAACTTGTGGGCTATAGCACAGTTGATTTCCAATAAAATTGAATTTTCTAAGAAATGTTTAGAAATAATCGAGCAATCAAAACGAAAATTGTCACAGCTATTACAGGTCTCGAAACCTATTGATAGAGGTATCAACCATCGTAATCGGACCATTTTAGATTTTTGCCGCCCAAAAACTTGTGGGCTATAGCACAGTTGATTTTCAATAAAATTGAATTTTCTAAGAAATGTTTAGAAATAATCGAGCAATCAAAACGAAAATTGTCACAGCTATTACAGGTCTCGAAACCTATTGATAGAGGTATCAACCATCGTAATCGGACCATTTTTGATTTTTGCCGCCCAAAAACTTGTGGGCTATAGCACAGTTGATTTTCAATAAAATTGAATTTTCTAAGAAATGTTTAGAAATAATCGAGCAATCAAAACGAAAATTGTCACAGCTATTACAGGTCTCGAAACCTATTGATAGAGGTATCAACCATCGTAATCGGACCATTTTAGATTTTTGCCGCCCAAAAACTTGTGGGCTATAGCACAGTTGATTTTCAATAAAATTGAATTTTCTAAGAAATGTTTAGAAATAATCGAGCAATCAAAACGAAAATTGTCACAGCTATTACAGGTCTCGAAACCTATTGATAGTGGTATCAACCATCGTAATCGGACCATTTTAGATTTTTGCCGCCCAAAAACTTGTGGGCTATAGCACAGTTGATTTTCAATAAAATTGAATTTTCTAAGAAATGTTTAGAAATAATCGAGCAATCAAAACGCAAATTGCCACAGCTATTACAGGTCTCGAAACCTATTGATAGAGGTATCAACCATCGTAATCGGACCATTTTAGATTTTTGCCGCCCAAAAACTTGTGGGCTATAGCACAGTTGATTTTCAATAAAATTGAATTTTCTAAGAAATGTTTAGAAATAATCGAGCAATCAAAACGAAAATTGTCACAGCTATTACAGGTCTCGAAACCTATTGATAGAGGTATCAACCATCGTAATCGGACCATTTTAGATTTTTGCCGCCCAAAAACTTGTGGGCTATAGCACAGTTGATTTTCAATAAAATTGAATTTTCTAAGAAATGTTTAGAAATAATCGAGCAATCAAAACGAAAATTGTCACAGCTATTACAGGTCTCGAAACCTATTGATAGAGGTATCAACCATCGTAATCGGACCATTTTTGATTTTTGCCGCCCAAAAACTTGTGGGCTATAGCACAGTTGATTTTCAATAAAATTGAATTTTCTAAGAAATGTTTAGAAATAATCGAGCAATCAAAACGAAAATTGTCACAGCTATTACAGGTCTCGAAACCTATTGATAGAGGTATCAACCATCGTAATCGGACCATTTTTGATTTTTGCCGCCCAAAAACTTGTGGGCTATAGCACAGTTGATTTTCAATAAAATTGAATTTTCTAAGAAATGTTTAGAAATAATCGAGCAATCAAAACGAAAATTGTCACAGCTATTACAGGTCTCGAAACCTATTGATAGAGGTATCAACCATCGTAATCGGACCATTTTTGATTTTTGCCGCCCAAAAACTTGTGGGCTATAGCACAGTTGATTTTCAATAAAATTGAATTTTCTAAGAAATGTTTAGAAATAATCGAGCAATCAAAACGAAAATTGTCACAGCTATTACAGGTCTCGAAACCTATTGATAGAGGTATCAACCATCGTAATCGGACCATTTTTGATTTTTGCCGCCCAAAAACTTGTGGGCTATAGCACAGTTGATTTTCAATAAAATTGAATTTTCTAAGAAATGTTTAGAAATAATCGAGCAATCAAAACGAAAATTGTCACAGCTATTACAGGTCTCGAAACCTATTGATAGAGGTATCAACCATCGTAATCGGACCATTTTAGATTTTTGCCGCCCAAAAACTTGTGGGCTATAGCACAGTTGATTTTCAATAAAATTGAATTTTCTAAGAAATGTTTAGAAATAATCGAGCAATCAAAACAAAAATTGTCACAGCTATTACAGGTCTCGAAACCTATTGATAGAGGTATCAACCATCGTAATCGGACCATTTTAGATTTTTGCCGCCCAAAAACTTGTGGGCTATAGCACAGTTGATTTTCAATAAAATTGAATTTTCTAAGAAATGTTTAGAAATAATCGAGCAATCAAAACGAAAATTGTCACAGCTATTACAGGTCTCGAAACCTATTGATAGAGGTATCAACCATCGTAATCGGACCATTTTTGATTTTTGCCGCCCAAAAACTTGTGGGCTATAGCACAGTTGATTTTCAATAAAATTGAATTTTCTAAGAAATGTTTAGAAATAATCGAGCAATCAAAACGAAAATTGTCACAGCTATTACAGGTCTCGAAACCTATTGATAGAGGTATCAACCATAGTAATCGGACCATTTTAGATTTTTGCCGCCCAAAAACTTGTGGGCTATAGCACAGTTGATTTTCAATAAAATTGAATTTTCTAAGAAATGTTTAGAAATAATCGAGCAATCAAAACGAAAATTGTCACAGCTATTACAGGTCTCGAAACCTATTGATAGAGGTATCAACCATCGTAATCGGACCATTTTAGATTTTTGCCGCCCAAAAACTTGTGGGCTATAACACAGTTGATTTTCAATAAAATTGAATTTTCTAAGAAATGTTTAGAAATAATCGAGCAATCAAAACGCAAATTGCCACAGCTATTACAGGTCTCGAAACCTATTGATAGAGGTATCAACCATCGTAATCGGACCATTTTAGATTTTTGCCGCCCAAAAACTTGTGGGCTATAGCACAGTTGATTTTCAATAAAATTGAATTTTCTAAGAAATGTTTAGAAATAATCGAGCAATCAAAACGAAAATTGTCACAGCTATTACAGGTCTCGAAACCTATTGATAGAGGTATCAACCATCGTAATCGGACCATTTTTGATTTTTGCCGCCCAAAAACTTGTGGGCTATAGCACAGTTGATTTTCAATAAAATTGAATTTTCTAAGAAATGTTTAGAAATAATCGAGCAATCAAAACGAAAATTGTCACAGCTATTACAGGTCTCGAAACCTATTGATAGAGGTATCAACCATAGTAATCGGACCATTTTAGATTTTTGCCGCCCAAAAACTTGTGGGCTATAGCACAGTTGATTTTCAATAAAATTGAATTTTCTAAGAAATGTTTAGAAATAATCGAGCAATCAAAACGAAAATTGTCACAGCTATTACAGGTCTCGAAACCTATTGATAGAGGTATCAACCATCGTAAACGGACCATTTTAGATTTTTGCCGCCCAAAAACTTGTGGGCTATAGCACAGTTGATTTTCAATAAAATTGAATTTTCTAAGAAATGTTTAGAAATAATCGAGCAATCAAAACGAAAATTGTCACAGCTATTACAGGTCTCGAAACCTATTGATAGAGGTATCAACCATCGTAATCGGACCATTTTTGATTTTTGCCGCCCAAAAACTTGTGGGCTATAGCACAGTTGATTTTCAATAAAATTGAATTTTCTAAGAAATGTTTAGAAATAATCGAGCAATCAAAACGAAAATTGTCACAGCTATTACAGGTCTCGAAACCTATTGATAGAGGTATCAACCATCGTAATCGGACCATTTTTGATTTTTGCCGCCCAAAAACTTGTGGGCTATAGCACAGTTGATTTTCAATAAAATTGAATTTTCTAAGAAATGTTTAGAAATAATCGAGCAATCAAAACGAAAATTGTCACAGCTATTACAGGTCTCGAAACCTATTGATAGAGGTATCAACCATCGTAATCGGACCATTTTTGATTTTTGCCGCCCAAAAACTTGTGGGCTATAGCACAGTTGATTTTCAATAAAATTGAATTTTCTAAGAAATGTTTAGAAATAATCGAGCAATCAAAACGAAAATTGTCACAGCTATTACAGGTCTCGAAACCTATTGATAGAGGTATCAACCATCGTAATCGGACCATTTTAGATTTTTGGCGCCCAAAAACTTGTGGGCTATAGCACAGTTGATTTTCAATAAAATTGAATTTTCTAAGAAATGTTTAGAAATAATCGAGCAATCAAAACGAAAATTGTCACAGCTATTACAGGTCTCGAAACCTATTGATAGAGGTATCAACCATAGTAATCGGACCATTTTAGATTTTTGCCGCCCAAAAACTTGTGGGCTATAGCACAGTTGATTTTCAATAAAATTGAATTTTCTAAGAAATGTTTAGAAATAATCGAGCAATCAAAACGAAAATTGTCACAGCTATTACAGGTCTCGAAACCTATTGATAGAGGTATCAACCATCGTAATCGGACCATTTTTGATTTTTGCCGCCCAAAAACTTGTGGGCTATAGCACAGTTGATTTTCAATAAAATTGAATTTTCTAAGAAATGTTTAGAAATAATCGAGCAATCAAAACGAAAATTGTCACAGCTATTACAGGTCTCGAAACCTATTGATAGAGGTATCAACCATCGTAATCGGACCATTTTAGATTTTTGGCGCCCAAAAACTTGTGGGCTATAGCACAGTTGATTTTCAATAAAATTGAATTTTCTAAGAAATGTTTAGAAATAATCGAGCAATCAAAACGAAAATTGTCACAGCTATTACAGGTCTCGAAACCTATTGATAGAGGTATCAACCATAGTAATCGGACCATTTTAGATTTTTGCCGCCCAAAAACTTGTGGGCTATAGCACAGTTGATTTTCAATAAAATTGAATTTTCTAAGAAATGTTTAGAAATAATCGAGCAATCAAAACGAAAATTGTCACAGCTATTACAGGTCTCGAAACCTATTGATAGAGGTATCAACCATCGTAATCGGACCATTTTAGATTTTTGCCGCCCAAAAACTTGTGGGCTATAGCACAGTTGATTTTCAATAAAATTGAATTTTCTAAGAAATGTTTAGAAATAATCGAGCAATCAAAACGCAAATTGCCACAGCTATTACAGGTCTCGAAACCTATTGATAGAGGTATCAACCATCGTAATCGGACCATTTTAGATTTTTGCCGCCCAAAAACTTGTGGGCTATAGCACAGTTGATTTTCAATAAAATTGAATTTTCTAAGAAATGTTTAGAAATAATCGAGCAATCAAAACGAAAATTGTCACAGCTATTACAGGTCTCGAAACCTATTGATAGAGGTATCAACCATCGTAATCGGACCATTTTTGATTTTTGCCGCCCAAATACTTGTGGGCTATAGCACAGTTGATTTTCAATAAAATTGAATTTTCTAAGAAATGTTTAGAAATAATCGAGCAATCAAAACGAAAATTGTCACAGCTATTACAGGTCTCGAAACCTATTGATAGAGGTATCAACCATAGTAATCGGACCATTTTAGATTTTTGCCGCCCAAAAACTTGTGGGCTATAGCACAGTTGATTTTCAATAAAATTGAATTTTCTAAGAAATGTTTAGAAATAATCGAGCAATCAAAACGAAAATTGTCACAGCTATTACAGGTCTCGAAACCTATTGATAGAGGTATCAACCATCGTAATCGGACCATTTTTGATTTTTGCCGCCCAAAAACTTGTGGGCTATAGCACAGTTGATTTTCAATAAAATTGAATTTTCTAAGAAATGTTTAGAAATAATCGAGCAATCAAAACGAAAATTGTCACAGCTATTACAGGTCTCGAAACCTATTGATAGAGGTATCAACCATCGTAATCGGACCATTTTAGATTTTTGCCGCCCAAAAACTTGTGGGCTATAGCACAGTTGATTTTCAATAAAATTGAATTTTCTAAGAAATGTTTAGAAATAATCGAGCAATCAAAACGAAAATTGTCACAGCTATTACAGGTCTCGAAACCTATTGATAGAGGTATCAACCATAGTAATCGGACCATTTTAGATTTTTGCCGCCCAAAAACTTGTGGGCTATAGCACAGTTGATTTTCAATAAAATTGAATTTTCTAAGAAATGTTTAGAAATAATCGAGCAATCAAAACGAAAATTGTCACAGCTATTACAGGTCTCGAAACCTATTGATAGAGGTATCAACCATCGTAATCGGACCATTTTAGATTTTTGCCGCCCAAAAACTTGTGGGCTATAGCACAGTTGATTTTCAATAAAATTGAATTTTCTAAGAAATGTTTAGAAATAATCGAGCAATCAAAACGAAAATTGTCACAGCTATTACAGGTCTCGAAACCTATTGATAGAGGTATCAACCATCGTAATCGGACCATTTTAGATTTTTGGCGCCCAAAAACTTGTGGGCTATAGCACAGTTGATTTTCAATAAAATTGAATTTTCTAAGAAATGTTTAGAAATAATCGAGCAATCAAAACGAAAATTGTCACAGCTATTACAGGTCTCGAAACCTATTGATAGAGGTATCAAACATAGTAATCGGACCATTTTAGATTTTTGCCGCCCAAAAACTTGTGGGCTATAGCACAGTTGATTTTCAATAAAATTGAATTTTCTAAGAAATGTTTAGAAATAATCGAGCAATCAAAACGAAAATTGTCACAGCTATTACAGGTCTCGAAACCTATTGATAGAGGTATCAACCATCGTAATCGGACCATTTTAGATTTTTGCCGCCCAAAAACTTGTGGGCTATAGCACAGTTGATTTTCAATAAAATTGAATTTTCTAAGAAATGTTTAGAAATAATCGAGCAATCAAAACGCAAATTGCCACAGCTATTACAGGTTTCGAAACCTATTGATAGAGGTATCAACCATCGTAATCGGACCATTTTAGATTTTTGCCGCCCAAAAACTTGTGGGCTATAGCACAGTTGATTTTCAATAAAATTGAATTTTCTAAGAAATGTTTAGAAATAATCGAGCAATCAAAACGAAAATTGTCACAGCTATTACAGGTCTCGAAACCTATTGATAGAGGTATCAACCATCGTAATCGGACCATTTTTGATTTTTGCCGCCCAAATACTTGTGGGCTATAGCACAGTTGATTTTCAATAAAATTGAATTTTCTAAGAAATGTTTAGAAATAATCGAGCAATCAAAACGAAAATTGTCACAGCTATTACAGGTCTCGAAACCTATTGATAGAGGTATCAAACATAGTAATCGGACCATTTTAGATTTTTGCCGCCCAAAAACTTGTGGGCTATAGCACAGTTGATTTTCAATAAAATTGAATTTTCTAAGAAATGTTTAGAAATAATCGAGCAATCAAAACGAAAATTGTCACAGCTATTACAGGTCTCGAAACCTATTGATAGAGGTATCAACCATCGTAATCGGACCATTTTTGATTTTTGCCGCCCAAATACTTGTGGGCTATAGCACAGTTGATTTTCAATAAAATTGAATTTTCTAAGAAATGTTTAGAAATAATCGAGCAATCAAAACGAAAATTGTCACAGCTATTACAGGTCTCGAAACCTATTGATAGAGGTATCAAACATAGTAATCGGACCATTTTAGATTTTTGCCGCCCAAAAACTTGTGGGCTATAGCACAGTTGATTTTCAATAAAATTGAATTTTCTAAGAAATGTTTAGAAATAATCGAGCAATCAAAACGAAAATTGTCACAGCTATTACAGGTCTCGAAACCTATTGATAGAGGTATCAACCATCGTAATCGGACCATTTTAGATTTTTGCCGCCCAAAAACTTGTGGGCTATAGCACAGTTGATTTTCAATAAAATTGAATTTTCTAAGAAATGTTTAGAAATAATCGAGCAATCAAAACGCAAATTGCCACAGCTATTACAGGTTTCGAAACCTATTGATAGAGGTATCAACCATCGTAATCGGACCATTTTAGATTTTTGCCGCCCAAAAACTTGTGGGCTATAGCACAGTTGATTTTCAATAAAATTGAATTTTCTAAGAAATGTTTAGAAATAATCGAGCAATCAAAACGAAAATTGTCACAGCTATTACAGGTCTCGAAACCTATTGATAGAGGTATCAACCATAGTAATCGGACCATTTTAGATTTTTGCCGCCCAAAAACTTGTGGGCTATAGCACAGTTGATTTTCAATAAAATTGAATTTTCTAAGAAATGTTTAGAAATAATCGAGCAATCAAAACGAAAATTGTCACAGCTATTACAGGTCTCGAAACCTATTGATAGAGGTATCAACCATCGTAATCGGACCATTTTTGATTTTTGCCGCCCAAATACTTGTGGGCTATAGCACAGTTGATTTTCAATAAAATTGAATTTTCTAAGAAATGTTTAGAAATAATCGAGCAATCAAAACGAAAATTGTCACAGCTATTACAGGTCTCGAAACCTATTGATAGAGGTATCAAACATAGTAATCGGACCATTTTAGATTTTTGCCGCCCAAAAACTTGTGGGCTATAGCACAGTTGATTTTCAATAAAATTGAATTTTCTAAGAAATGTTTAGAAATAATCGAGCAATCAAAACGAAAATTGTCACAGCTATTACAGGTCTCGAAACCTATTGATAGAGGTATCAACCATCGTAATCGGACCATTTTAGATTTTTGCCGCCCAAAAACTTGTGGGCTATAGCACAGTTGATTTTCAATAAAATTGAATTTTCTAAGAAATGTTTAGAAATAATCGAGCAATCAAAACGCAAATTGCCACAGCTATTACAGGTTTCGAAACCTATTGATAGAGGTATCAACCATCGTAATCGGACCATTTTTGATTTTTGCCGCCCAAATACTTGTGGGCTATAGCACAGTTGATTTTCAATAAAATTGAATTTTCTAAGAAATGTTTAGAAATAATCGAGCAATCAAAACGAAAATTGTCACAGCTATTACAGGTCTCGAAACCTATTGATAGAGGTATCAACCATCGTAATCGGACCATTTTAGATTTTTGCCGCCCAAAAACTTGTGGGCTATAGCACAGTTGATTTTCAATAAAATTGAATTTTCTAAGAAATGTTTAGAAATAATCGAGCAATCAAAACGAAAATTGTCACAGCTATTACAGGTCTCGAAACCTATTGATAGAGGTATCAACCATCGTAATCGGACCATTTTTGATTTTTGCCGCCCAAATACTTGTGGGCTATAGCACAGTTGATTTTCAATAAAATTGAATTTTCTAAGAAATGTTTAGAAATAATCGAGCAATCAAAACGAAAATTGTCACAGCTATTACAGGTCTCGAAACCTATTGATAGAGGTATCAAACATAGTAATCGGACCATTTTAGATTTTTGCCGCCCAAAAACTTGTGGGCTATAGCACAGTTGATTTTCAATAAAATTGAATTTTCTAAGAAATGTTTAGAAATAATCGAGCAATCAAAACGAAAATTGTCACAGCTATTACAGGTCTCGAAACCTATTGATAGAGGTATCAACCATCGTAATCGGACCATTTTAGATTTTTGCCGCCCAAAAACTTGTGGGCTATAGCACAGTTGATTTTCAATAAAATTGAATTTTCTAAGAAATGTTTAGAAATAATCGAGCAATCAAAACGCAAATTGCCACAGCTATTACAGGTTTCGAAACCTATTGATAGAGGTATCAACCATCGTAATCGGACCATTTTAGATTTTTGCCGCCCAAAAACTTGTGGGCTATAGCACAGTTGATTTTCAATAAAATTGAATTTTCTAAGAAATGTTTAGAAATAATCGAGCAATCAAAACGAAAATTGTCACAGCTATTACAGGTCTCGAAACCTATTGATAGAGGTATCAACCATAGTAATCGGACCATTTTAGATTTTTGCCGCCCAAAAACTTGTGGGCTATAGCACAGTTGATTTTCAATAAAATTGAATTTTCTAAGAAATGTTTAGAAATAATCGAGCAATCAAAACGAAAATTGTCACAGCTATTACAGGTCTCGAAACCTATTGATAGAGGTATCAACCATCGTAATCGGACCATTTTTGATTTTTGCCGCCCAAAAACTTGTGGGCTATAGCACAGTTGATTTTCAATAAAATTGAATTTTCTAAGAAATGTTTAGAAATAATCGAGCAATCAAAACGAAAATTGTCACAGCTATTACAGGTCTCGAAACCTATTGATAGAGGTATCAACCATCGTAATCGGACCATTTTAGATTTTTGCCGCCCAAAAACTTGTGGGCTATAGCACAGTTGATTTTCAATAAAATTGAATTTTCTAAGAAATGTTTAGAAATAATCGAGCAATCAAAACGAAAATTGTCACAGCTATTACAGGTCTCGAAACATATTGATAGAGGTATCAACCATCGTAATCGGACCATTTTTGATTTTTGCCGCCCAAAAACTTGTGGGCTATAGCACAGTTGATTTTCAATAAAATTGAATTTTCTAAGAAATGTTTAGAAATAATCGAGCAATCAAAACGAAAATTGTCACAGCTATTACAGGTCTCGAAACCTATTGATAGAGGTATCAACCATCGTAATCGGACCATTTTAGATTTTTGCCGCCCAAAAACTTGTGGGCTATAGCACAGTTGATTTTCAATAAAATTGAATTTTCTAAGAAATGTTTAGAAATAATCGAGCAATCAAAACGAAAATTGTCACAGCTATTACAGGTCTCGAAACCTATTGATAGAGGTATCAACCATCGTAATCGGACCATTTTAGATTTTTGCCGCCCAAAAACTTGTGGGCTATAGCACAGTTGATTTTCAATAAAATTGAATTTTCTAAGAAATGTTTAGAAATAATCGAGCAATCAAAACGAAAATTGTCACAGCTATTACAGGTCTCGAAACCTATTGATAGAGGTATCAACCATAGTAATCGGACCATTTTAGATTTTTGCCGCCCAAAAACTTGTGGGCTATAGCACAGTTGATTTTCAATAAAATTGAATTTTCTAAGAAATGTTTAGAAATAATCGAGCAATCAAAACGAAAATTGTCACAGCTATTACAGGTCTCGAAACCTATTGATAGAGGTATCAACCATAGTAATCGGACCATTTTAGATTTTTGCCGCCCAAAAACTTGTGGGCTATAGCACAGTTGATTTTCAATAAAATTGAATTTTCTAAGAAATGTTTAGAAATAATCGAGCAATCAAAACGAAAATTGTCACAGCTATTACAGGTCTCGAAACCTATTGATAGAGGTATCAACCATCGTAATCGGACCATTTTAGATTTTTGCCGCCCAAAAACTTGTGGGCTATAGCACAGTTGATTTTCAATAAAATTGAATTTTCTAAGAAATGTTTAGAAATAATCGAGCAATCAAAACGAAAATTGTCACAGCTATTACAGGTCTCGAAACCTATTGATAGAGGTATCAACCATCGTAATCGGACCATTTTAGATTTTTGCCGCCCAAAAACTTGTGGGCTATAGCACAGTTGATTTTCAATAAAATTGAATTTTCTAAGAAATGTTTAGAAATAATCGAGCAATCAAAACGCAAATTGCCACAGCTATTACAGGTCTCGAAACCTATTGATAGAGGTATCAACCATCGTAATCGGACCATTTTAGATTTTTGCCCCCCAAAAACTTGTGGGCTATAGCACAGTTGATTTTCAATAAAATTGAATTTTCTAAGAAATGTTTAGAAATAATCGAGCAATCAAAACGAAAATTGTCACAGCTATTACAGGTCTCGAAACCTATTGATAGAGGTATCAACCATCGTAATCGGACCATTTTTGATTTTTGCCGCCCAAAAACTTGTGGGCTATAGCACAGTTGATTTTCAATAAAATTGAATTTTCTAAGAAATGTTTAGAAATAATCGAGCAATCAAAACGAAAATTGTCACAGCTATTACAGGTCTCGAAACCTATTGATAGAGGTATCAACCATCGTAATCGGACCATTTTAGATTTTTGCCGCCCAAAAACTTGTGGGCTATAGCACAGTTGATTTTCAATAAAATTGAATTTTCTAAGAAATGTTTAGAAATAATCGAGCAATCAAAACGAAAATTGTCACAGCTATTACAGGTCTCGAAACCTATTGATAGAGGTATCAACCATCGTAATCGGACCATTTTTGATTTTTGCCGCCCAAAAACTTGTGGGCTATAGCACAGTTGATTTTCAATAAAATTGAATTTTCTAAGAAATGTTTAGAAATAATCGAGCAATCAAAACGAAAATTGTCACAGCTATTACAGGTCTCGAAACCTATTGATAGAGGTATCAACCATCGTAATCGGACCATTTTAGATTTTTGCCGCCCAAAAACTTGTGGGCTATAGCACAGTTGATTTTCAATAAAATTGAATTTTCTAAGAAATGTTTAGAAATAATCGAGCAATCAAAACGAAAATTGTCACAGCTATTACAGGTCTCGAAACCTATTGATAGAGGTATCAACCATCGTAATCGGACCATTTTAGATTTTTGCCGCCCAAAAACTTGTGGGCTATAGCACAGTTGATTTTCAATAAAATTGAATTTTCTAAGAAATGTTTAGAAATAATCGAGCAATCAAAACGAAAATTGTCACAGCTATTACAGGTCTCGAAACCTATTGATAGAGGTATCAACCATCGTAATCGGACCATTTTAGATTTTTGCCGCCCAAAAACTTGTGGGCTATAGCACAGTTGATTTTCAATAAAATTGAATTTTCTAAGAAATGTTTAGAAATAATCGAGCAATCAAAACGAAAATTGTCACAGCTATTACAGGTCTCGAAACCTATTGATAGAGGTATCAACCATCGTAATCGGACCATTTTTGATTTTTGCCGCCCAAAAACTTGTGGGCTATAGCACAGTTGATTTTCAATAAAATTGAATTTTCTAAGAAATGTTTAGAAATAATCGAGCAATCAAAACGAAAATTGTCACAGCTATTACAGGTCTCGAAACCTATTGATAGAGGTATCAACCATCGTAATCGGACCATTTTAGATTTTTGCCGCCCAAAAACTTGTGGGCTATAGCACAGTTGATTTTCAATAAAATTGAATTTTCTAAGAAATGTTTAGAAATAATCGAGCAATCAAAACGAAAATTGTCACAGCTATTACAGGTCTCGAAACCTATTGATAGAGGTATCAACCATCGTAATCGGACCATTTTAGATTTTTGCCGCCCAAAAACTTGTGGGCTATAATAGCACAGTTGATTTTCAATAAAATTGAATTTTCTAAGAAATGTTTAGAAATAATCGAGCAATCAAAACGCAAATTGCCACAGCTATTACAGGTCTCGAAACCTATTGATAGAGGTATCAACCATCGTAATCGGACCATTTTAGATTTTTGCCGCCCAAAAACTTGTGGGCTATAGCACAGTTGATTTTCAATAAAATTGAATTTTCTAAGAAATGTTTAGAAATAATCGAGCAATCAAAACGAAAATTGTCACAGCTATTACAGGTCTCGAAACCTATTGATAGAGGTATCAACCATCGTAATCGGACCATTTTTGATTTTTGCCGCCCAAAAACTTGTGGGCTATAGCACAGTTGATTTTCAATAAAATTGAATTTTCTAAGAAATGTTTAGAAATAATCGAGCAATCAAAACGAAAATTGTCACAGCTATTACAGGTCTCGAAACCTATTGATAGAGGTATCAACCATCGTAATCGGACCATTTTAGATTTTTGCCGCCCAAAAACTTGTGGGCTATAGCACAGTTGATTTTCAATAAAATTGAATTTTCTAAGAAATGTTTAGAAATAATCGAGCAATCAAAACGAAAATTGTCACAGCTATTACAGGTCTCGAAACCTATTGATAGAGGTATCAACCATCGTAATCGGACCATTTTTGATTTTTGCCGCCCAAAAACTTGTGGGCTATAGCACAGTTGATTTTCAATAAAATTGAATTTTCTAAGAAATGTTTAGAAATAATCGAGCAATCAAAACGAAAATTGTCACAGCTATTACAGGTCTCGAAACCTATTGATAGAGGTATCAACCATCGTAATCGGACCATTTTAGATTTTTGCCGCCCAAAAACTTGTGGGCTATAGCACAGTTGATTTTCAATAAAATTGAATTTTCTAAGAAATGTTTAGAAATAATCGAGCAATCAAAACGAAAATTGTCACAGCTATTACAGGTCTCGAAACCTATTGATAGAGGTATCAACCATCGTAATCGGACCATTTTAGATTTTTGCCGCCCAAAAACTTGTGGGCTATAGCACAGTTGATTTTCAATAAAATTGAATTTTCTAAGAAATGTTTAGAAATAATCGAGCAATCAAAACGCAAATTGCCACAGCTATTACAGGTCTCGAAACCTATTGATAGAGGTATCAACCATCGTAATCGGACCATTTTAGATTTTTGCCGCCCAAAAACTTGTGGGCTATAGCACAGTTGATTTTCAATAAAATTGAATTTTCTAAGAAATGTTTAGAAATAATCGAGCAATCAAAACGAAAATTGTCACAGCTATTACAGGTCTCGAAACCTATTGATAGAGGTATCAACCATAGTAATCGGACCATTTTAGATTTTTGCCGCCCAAAAACTTGTGGGCTATAGCACAGTTGATTTTCAATAAAATTGAATTTTCTAAGAAATGTTTAGAAATAATCGAGCAATCAAAACGAAAATTGTCACAGCTATTACAGGTCTCGAAACCTATTGATAGAGGTATCAACCATCGTAATCGGACCATTTTTGATTTTTGCCGCCCAAAAACTTGTGGGCTATAGCACAGTTGATTTTCAATAAAATTGAATTTTCTAAGAAATGTTTAGAAATAATCGAGCAATCAAAACGAAAATTGTCACAGCTATTACAGGTCTCGAAACCTATTGATAGAGGTATCAACCATCGTAATCGGACCATTTTAGATTTTTGCCGCCAAAAACTTGTGGGCTATAGCACAGTTGATTTTCAATAAAATTGAATTTTCTAAGAAATGTTTAGAAATAATCGAGCAATCAAAACGAAAATTGTCACAGCTATTACAGGTCTCGAAACCTATTGATAGAGGTATCAACCATAGTAATCGGACCATTTTAGATTTTTGCCGCCCAAAAACTTGTGGGCTATAGCACAGTTGATTTTCAATAAAATTGAATTTTCTAAGAAATGTTTAGAAATAATCGAGCAATCAAAACGAAAATTGTCACAGCTATTACAGGTCTCGAAACCTATTGATAGAGGTATCAACCATCGTAATCGGACCATTTTAGATTTTTGGCGCCCAAAAACTTGTGGGCTATAGCACAGTTGATTTTCAATAAAATTGAATTTTCTAAGAAATGTTTAGAAATAATCGAGCAATCAAAACGAAAATTGTCACAGCTATTACAGGTCTCGAAACCTATTGATAGAGGTATCAACCATCGTAATCGGACCATTTTAGATTTTTGCCGCCCAAAAACTTGTGGGCTATAGCACAGTTGATTTTCAATAAAATTGAATTTTCTAAGAAATGTTTAGAAATAATCGAGCAATCAAAACGCAAATTGCCACAGCTATTACAGGTCTCGAAACCTATTGATAGAGGTATCAACCATCGTAATCGGACCATTTTAGATTTTTGCCGCCCAAAAACTTGTGGGCTATAGCACAGTTGATTTTCAATAAAATTGAATTTTCTAAGAAATGTTTAGAAATAATCGAGCAATCAAAACGAAAATTGTCACAGCTATTACAGGTCTCGAAACCTATTGATAGAGGTATCAACCATCGTAATCGGACCATTTTTGATTTTTGCCGCCCAAATACTTGTGGGCTATAGCACAGTTGATTTTCAATAAAATTGAATTTTCTAAGAAATGTTTAGAAATAATCGAGCAATCAAAACGAAAATTGTCACAGCTATTACAGGTCTCGAAACCTATTGATAGAGGTATCAACCATAGTAATCGGACCATTTTAGATTTTTGCCGCCCAAAAACTTGTGGGCTATAGCACAGTTGATTTTCAATAAAATTGAATTTTCTAAGAAATGTTTAGAAATAATCGAGCAATCAAAACGAAAATTGTCACAGCTATTACAGGTCTCGAAACCTATTGATAGAGGTATCAACCATCGTAATCGGACCATTTTTGATTTTTGCCGCCCAAAAACTTGTGGGCTATAGCACAGTTGATTTTCAATAAAATTGAATTTTCTAAGAAATGTTTAGAAATAATCGAGCAATCAAAACGAAAATTGTCACAGCTATTACAGGTCTCGAAACCTATTGATAGAGGTATCAACCATCGTAATCGGACCATTTTAGATTTTTGCCGCCCAAAAACTTGTGGGCTATAGCACAGTTGATTTTCAATAAAATTGAATTTTCTAAGAAATGTTTAGAAATAATCGAGCAATCAAAACGAAAATTGTCACAGCTATTACAGGTCTCGAAACCTATTGATAGAGGTATCAACCATCGTAATCGGACCATTTTTGATTTTTGCCGCCCAAAAACTTGTGGGCTATAGCACAGTTGATTTTCAATAAAATTGAATTTTCTAAGAAATGTTTAGAAATAATCGAGCAATCAAAACGAAAATTGTCACAGCTATTACAGGTCTCGAAACCTATTGATAGAGGTATCAACCATAGTAATCGGACCATTTTAGATTTTTGCCGCCCAAAAACTTGTGGGCTATAGCACAGTTGATTTTCAATAAAATTGAATTTTCTAAGAAATGTTTAGAAATAATCGAGCAATCAAAACGAAAATTGTCACAGCTATTACAGGTCTCGAAACCTATTGATAGAGGTATCAACCATAGTAATCGGACCATTTTAGATTTTTGCCGCCCAAAAACTTGTGGGCTATAGCACAGTTGATTTTCAATAAAATTGAATTTTCTAAGAAATGTTTAGAAATAATCGAGCAATCAAAACGAAAATTGTCACAGCTATTACAGGTCTCGAAACCTATTGATAGAGGTATCAACCATCGTAATCGGACCATTTTAGATTTTTGGCGCCCAAAAACTTGTGGGCTATAGCACAGTTGATTTTCAATAAAATTGAATTTTCTAAGAAATGTTTAGAAATAATCGAGCAATCAAAACGAAAATTGTCACAGCTATTACAGGTCTCGAAACCTATTGATAGAGGTATCAACCATCGTAATCGGACCATTTTAGATTTTTGCCGCCCAAAAACTTGTGGGCTATAGCACAGTTGATTTTCAATAAAATTGAATTTTCTAAGAAATGTTTAGAAATAATCGAGCAATCAAAACGAAAATTGTCACAGCTATTACACGTCTCGAAACCTATTGATAGAGGTATCAACCATCGTAATCGGACCATTTTAGATTTTTGGCGCCCAAAAACTTGTGGGCTATAGCACAGTTGATTTTCAATAAAATTGAATTTTCTAAGAAATGTTTAGAAATAATCGAGCAATCAAAACGAAAATTGTCACAGCTATTACAGGTCTCGAAACCTATTGATAGAGGTATCAACCATAGTAATCGGACCATTTTAGATTTTTGCCGCCCAAAAACTTGTGGGCTATAGCACAGTTGATTTTCAATAAAATTGAATTTTCTAAGAAATGTTTAGAAATAATCGAGCAATCAAAACGAAAATTGTCACAGCTATTACAGGTCTCGAAACCTATTGATAGAGGTATCAACCATCGTAATCGGACCATTTTAGATTTTTGCCGCCCAAAAACTTGTGGGCTATAGCACAGTTGATTTTCAATAAAATTGAATTTTCTAAGAAATGTTTAGAAATAATCGAGCAATCAAAACGCAAATTGCCACAGCTATTACAGGTCTCGAAACCTATTGATAGAGGTATCAACCATCGTAATCGGACCATTTTAGATTTTTGCCGCCCAAAAACTTGTGGGCTATAGCACAGTTGATTTTCAATAAAATTGAATTTTCTAAGAAATGTTTAGAAATAATCGAGCAATCAAAACGAAAATTGTCACAGCTATTACAGGTCTCGAAACCTATTGATAGAGGTATCAACCATCGTAATCGGACCATTTTTGATTTTTGCCGCCCAAATACTTGTGGGCTATAGCACAGTTGATTTTCAATAAAATTGAATTTTCTAAGAAATGTTTAGAAATAATCGAGCAATCAAAACGAAAATTGTCACAGCTATTACAGGTCTCGAAACCTATTGATAGAGGTATCAACCATAGTAATCGGACCATTTTAGATTTTTGCCGCCCAAAAACTTGTGGGCTATAGCACAGTTGATTTTCAATAAAATTGAATTTTCTAAGAAATGTTTAGAAATAATCGAGCAATCAAAACGAAAATTGTCACAGCTATTACAGGTCTCGAAACCTATTGATAGAGGTATCAACCATAGTAATCGGACCATTTTAGATTTTTGCCGCCCATAAACTTGTGGGCTATAGCACAGTTGATTTTCAATAAAATTGAATTTTCTAAGAAATGTTTAGAAATAATCGAGCAATCAAAACGAAAATTGTCACAGCTATTACAGGTCTCGAAACCTATTGATAGAGGTATCAACCATCGTAATCGGACCATTTTTGATTTTTGCCGCCCAAAAACTTGTGGGCTATAGCACAGTTGATTTTCAATAAAATTGAATTTTCTAAGAAATGTTTAGAAATAATCGAGCAATCAAAACGAAAATTGTCACAGCTATTACAGGTCTCGAAACCTATTGATAGAGGTATCAACCATCGTAATCGGACCATTTTAGATTTTTGCCGCCCAAAAACTTGTGGGCTATAGCACAGTTGATTTTCAATAAAATTGAATTTTCTAAGAAATGTTTAGAAATAATCGAGCAATCAAAACGAAAATTGTCACAGCTATTACAGGTCTCGAAACCTATTGATAGAGGTATCAACCATCGTAATCGGACCATTTTAGATTTTTGCCGCCCAAAAACTTGTGGGCTATAGCACAGTTGATTTTCAATAAAATTGAATTTTCTAAGAAATGTTTAGAAATAATCGAGCAATCAAAACGAAAATTGTCACAGCTATTACAGGTCTCGAAACCTATTGATAGAGGTATCAACCATCGTAATCGGACCATTTTAGATTTTTGGCGCCCAAAAACTTGTGGGCTATAGCACAGTTGATTTTCAATAAAATTGAATTTTCTAAGAAATGTTTAGAAATAATCGAGCAATCAAAACGAAAATTGTCACAGCTATTACAGGTCTCGAAACCTATTGATAGAGGTATCAACCATAGTAATCGGACCATTTTAGATTTTTGCCGCCCAAAAACTTGTGGGCTATAGCACAGTTGATTTTCAATAAAATTGAATTTTCTAAGAAATGTTTAGAAATAATCGAGCAATCAAAACGAAAATTGTCACAGCTATTACAGGTCTCGAAACCTATTGATAGAGGTATCAACCATCGTAATCGGACCATTTTAGATTTTTGCCGCCCAAAAACTTGTGGGCTATAGCACAGTTGATTTTCAATAAAATTGAATTTTCTAAGAAATGTTTAGAAATAATCGAGCAATCAAAACGCAAATTGCCACAGCTATTACAGGTCTCGAAACCTATTGATAGAGGTATCAACCATCGTAATCGGACCATTTTAGATTTTTGCCGCCCAAAAACTTGTGGGCTATAGCACAGTTGATTTTCAATAAAATTGAATTTTCTAAGAAATGTTTAGAAATAATCGAGCAATCAAAACGAAAATTGTCACAGCTATTACAGGTCTCGAAACCTATTGATAGAGGTATCAACCATCGTAATCGGACCATTTTTGATTTTTGCCGCCCAAATACTTGTGGGCTATAGCACAGTTGATTTTCAATAAAATTGAATTTTCTAAGAAATGTTTAGAAATAATCGAGCAATCAAAACGAAAATTGTCACAGCTATTACAGGTCTCGAAACCTATTGATAGAGGTATCAACCATAGTAATCGGACCATTTTAGATTTTTGCCGCCCAAAAACTTGTGGGCTATAGCACAGTTGATTTTCAATAAAATTGAATTTTCTAAGAAATGTTTAGAAATAATCGAGCAATCAAAACGAAAATTGTCACAGCTATTACAGGTCTCGAAACCTATTGATAGAGGTATCAACCATAGTAATCGGACCATTTTAGATTTTTGCCGCCCAAAAACTTGTGGGCTATAGCACAGTTGATTTTCAATAAAATTGAATTTTCTAAGAAATGTTTAGAAATAATCGAGCAATCAAAACGAAAATTGTCACAGCTATTACAGGTCTCGAAACCTATTGATAGAGATATCAACCATCGTAATCGGACCATTTTTGATTTTTGCCGCCCAAAAACTTGTGGGTTATAGCACAGTTGATTTTCAATAAAATTGAATTTTCTAAGAAATGTTTAGAAATAATCGAGCAATCAAAACGAAAATTGTCACAGCTATTACAGGTCTCGAAACCTATTGATAGAGGTATCAACCATCGTAATCGGACCATTTTTGATTTTTGCCGCCCAAAAACTTGTGGGCTATAGCACAGTTGATTTTCAATAAAATTGAATTTTCTAAGAAATGTTTAGAAATAATCGAGCAATCAAAACGAAAATTGTCACAGCTATTACAGGTCTCGAAACCTATTGATAGAGGTATCAACCATCGTAATCGGACCATTTTAGATTTTTGCCGCCCAAAAACTTGTGGGCTATAGCACAGTTGATTTTCAATAAAATTGAATTTTCTAAGAAATGTTTAGAAATAATCGAGCAATCAAAACGAAAATTGTCACAGCTATTACAGGTCTCGAAACCTATTGATAGAGGTATCAACCATAGTAATCGGACCATTTTAGATTTTTGCCGCCCAAAAACTTGTGGGCTATAGCACAGTTGATTTTCAATAAAATTGAATTTTCTAAGAAATGTTTAGAAATAATCGAGCAATCAAAACGAAAATTGTCACAGCTATTACAGGTCTCGAAACCTATTGATAGAGGTATCAACCATCGTAATCGGACCATTTTAGATTTTTGGCGCCCAAAAACTTGTGGGCTATAGCACAGTTGATTTTCAATAAAATTGAATTTTCTAAGAAATGTTTAGAAATAATCGAGCAATCAAAACGAAAATTGTCACAGCTATTACAGGTCTCGAAACCTATTGATAGAGGTATCAACCATAGTAATCGGACCATTTTAGATTTTTGCCGCCCAAAAACTTGTGGGCTATAGCACAGTTGATTTTCAATAAAATTGAATTTTCTAAGAAATGTTTAGAAATAATCGAGCAATCAAAACGAAAATTGTCACAGCTATTACAGGTCTCGAAACCTATTGATAGAGGTATCAACCATCGTAATCGGACCATTTTAGATTTTTGCCGCCCAAAAACTTGTGGGCTATAGCACAGTTGATTTTCAATAAAATTGAATTTTCTAAGAAATGTTTAGAAATAATCGAGCAATCAAAACGCAAATTGCCACAGCTATTACAGGTCTCGAAACCTATTGATAGAGGTATCAACCATCGTAATCGGACCATTTTTGATTTTTGCCGCCCAAAAACTTGTGGGCTATAGCACAGTTGATTTTCAATAAAATTGAATTTTCTAAGAAATGTTTAGAAATAATCGAGCAATCAAAACGAAAATTGTCACAGCTATTACAGGTCTCGAAACCTATTGATAGAGGTATCAACCATCGTAATCGGACCATTTTTGATTTTTGCCGCCCAAAAACTTGTGGGCTATAGCACAGTTGATTTTCAATAAAATTGAATTTTCTAAGAAATGTTTAGAAATAATCGAGCAATCAAAACGAAAATTGTCACAGCTATTACAGGTCTCGAAACCTATTGATAGAGGTATCAACCATAGTAATCGGACCATTTTAGATTTTTGCCGCCCAAAAACTTGTGGGCTATAGCACAGTTGATTTTCAATAAAATTGAATTTTGTAAGAAATGTTTAGAAATAATCGAGCAATCAAAACGAAAATTGTCACAGCTATTACAGGTCTCGAAACCTATTGATAGAGGTATCAACCATAGTAATCGGACCATTTTAGATTTTTGCCGCCCAAAAACTTGTGGGCTATAGCACAGTTGATTTTCAATAAAATTGAATTTTCTAAGAAATGTTTAGAAATAATCGAGCAATCAAAACGAAAATTGTCACAGCTATTACAGGTCTCGAAACCTATTGATAGAGGTATCAACCATCGTAATCGGACCATTTTTGATTTTTGCCGCCCAAAAACTTGTGGGCTATAGCACAGTTGATTTTCAATAAAATTGAATTTTCTAAGAAATGTTTAGAAATAATCGAGCAATCAAAACGAAAATTGTCACAGCTATTACAGGTCTCGAAACCTATTGATAGAGGTATCAACCATCGTAATCGGACCATTTTTGATTTTTGCCGCCCAAAAACTTGTGGGCTATAGCACAGTTGATTTTCAATAAAATTGAATTTTCTAAGAAATGTTTAGAAATAATCGAGCAATCAAAACGAAAATTGTCACAGCTATTACAGGTCTCGAAACCTATTGATAGAGGTATCAACCATCGTAATCGGACCATTTTAGATTTTTGCCGCCCAAAAACTTGTGGGCTATAGCACAGTTGATTTTCAATAAAATTGAATTTTCTAAGAAATGTTTAGAAATAATCGAGCAATCAAAACGAAAATTGTCACAGCTATTACAGGTCTCGAAACCTATTGATAGAGGTATCAACCATAGTAATCGGACCATTTTAGATTTTTGCCGCCCAAAAACTTGTGGGCTATAGCACAGTTGATTTTCAATAAAATTGAATTTTCTAAGAAATGTTTAGAAATAATCGAGCAATCAAAACGAAAATTGTCACAGCTATTACAGGTCTCGAAACCTATTGATAGAGGTATCAACCATAGTAATCGGACCATTTTAGATTTTTGCCGCCCAAAAACTTGTGGGCTATAGCACAGTTGATTTTCAATAAAATTGAATTTTCTAAGAAATGTTTAGAAATAATCGAGCAATCAAAACGAAAATTGTCACAGCTATTACAGGTCTCGAAACCTATTGATAGAGGTATCAACCATCGTAATCGGACCATTTTAGATTTTTGGCGCCCAAAAACTTGTGGGCTATAGCACAGTTGATTTTCAATAAAATTGAATTTTCTAAGAAATGTTTAGAAATAATCGAGCAATCAAAACGAAAATTGTCACAGCTATTACAGGTCTCGAAACCTATTGATAGAGGTATCAACCATCGTAATCGGACCATTTTAGATTTTTGGCGCCCAAAAACTTGTGGGCTATAGCACAGTTGATTTTCAATAAAATTGAATTTTCTAAGAAATGTTTAGAAATAATCGAGCAATCAAAACGAAAATTGTCACAGCTATTACAGGTCTCGAAACCTATTGATAGAGGTAGCAACCATCGTAATCGGACCATTTTAGATTTTTGGCGCCCAAAAACTTGTGGGCTATAGCACAGTTGATTTTCAATAAAATTGAATTTTCTAAGAAATGTTTAGAAATAATCGAGCAATCAAAACGAAAATTGTCACAGCTATTACAGGTCTCGAAACCTATTGATAGAGGTATCAACCATAGTAATCGGACCATTTTAGATTTTTGCCGCCCAAAAACTTGTGGGCTATAGCACAGTTGATTTTCAATAAAATTGAATTTTCTAAGAAATGTTTAGAAATAATCGAGCAATCAAAACGAAAATTGTCACAGCTATTACAGGTCTCGAAACCTATTGATAGAGGTATCAACCATCGTAATCGGACCATTTTAGATTTTTGCCGCCCAAAAACTTGTGGGCTATAGCACAGTTGATTTTCAATAAAATTGAATTTTCTAAGAAATGTTTAGAAATAATCGAGCAATCAAAACGCAAATTGCCACAGCTATTACAGGTCTCGAAACCTATTGATAGAGGTATCAACCATCGTAATCGGACCATTTTAGATTTTTGCCGCCCAAAAACTTGTGGGCTATAGCACAGTTGATTTTCAATAAAATTGAATTTTCTAAGAAATGTTTAGAAATAATCGAGCAATCAAAACGAAAATTGTCACAGCTATTACAGGTCTCGAAACCTATTGATAGAGGTATCAACCATCGTAATCGGACCATTTTTGATTTTTGCCGCCCAAATACTTGTGGGCTATAGCACAGTTGATTTTCAATAAAATTGAATTTTCTAAGAAATGTTTAGAAATAATCGAGCAATCAAAACGAAAATTGTCACAGCTATTACAGGTCTCGAAACCTATTGATAGAGGTATCAACCATAGTAATCGGACCATTTTAGATTTTTGCCGCCCAAAAACTTGTGGGCTATAGCACAGTTGATTTTCAATAAAATTGAATTTTCTAAGAAATGTTTAGAAATAATCGAGCAATCAAAACGAAAATTGTCACAGCTATTACAGGTCTCGAAACCTATTGATAGAGGTATCAACCATCGTAATCGGACCATTTTAGATTTTTGGCGCCCAAAAACTTGTGGGCTATAGCACAGTTGATTTTCAATAAAATTGAATTTTCTAAGAAATGTTTAGAAATAATCGAGCAATCAAAACGAAAATTGTCACAGCTATTACAGGTCTCGAAACCTATTGATAGAGGTATCAACCATCGTAATCGGACCATTTTAGATTTTTGCCGCCCAAAAACTTGTGGGCTATAGCACAGTTGATTTTCAATAAAATTGAATTTTCTAAGAAATGTTTAGAAATAATCGAGCAATCAAAACGAAAATTGTCACAGCTATTACAGGTCTCGAAACCTATTGATAGAGGTATCAACCATCGTAATCGGACCATTTTAGATTTTTGGCGCCCAAAAACTTGTGGGCTATAGCACAGTTGATTTTCAATAAAATTGAATTTTCTAAGAAATGTTTAGAAATAATCGAGCAATCAAAACGAAAATTGTCACAGCTATTACAGGTCTCGAAACCTATTGATAGAGGTATCAACCATAGTAATCGGACCATTTTAGATTTTTGCCGCCCAAAAACTTGTGGGCTATAGCACAGTTGATTTTCAATAAAATTGAATTTTCTAAGAAATGTTTAGAAATAATCGAGCAATCAAAACGAAAATTGTCACAGCTATTACAGGTCTCGAAACCTATTGATAGAGGTATCAACCATCGTAATCGGACCATTTTAGATTTTTGCCGCCCAAAAACTTGTGGGCTATAGCACAGTTGATTTTCAATAAAATTGAATTTTCTAAGAAATGTTTAGAAATAATCGAGCAATCAAAACGCAAATTGCCACAGCTATTACAGGTCTCGAAACCTATTGATAGAGGTATCAACCATCGTAATCGGACCATTTTAGATTTTTGCCGCCCAAAAACTTGTGGGCTATAGCACAGTAGATTTTCAATAAAATTGAATTTTCTAAGAAATGTTTAGAAATAATCGAGCAATCAAAACGAAAATTGTCACAGCTATTACAGGTCTCGAAACCTATTGATAGAGGTATCAACCATCGTAATCGGACCATTTTTGATTTTTGCCGCCCAAATACTTGTGGGCTATAGCACAGTTGATTTTCAATAAAATTGAATTTTCTAAGAAATGTTTAGAAATAATCGAGCAATCAAAACGAAAATTGTCACAGCTATTACAGGTCTCGAAACCTATTGATAGAGGTATCAACCATAGTAATCGGACCATTTTAGATTTTTGCCGCCCAAAAACTTGTGGGCTATAGCACAGTTGATTTTCAATAAAATTGAATTTTCTAAGAAATGTTTAGAAATAATCGAGCAATCAAAACGAAAATTGTCACAGCTATTACAGGTCTCGAAACCTATTGATAGAGGTATCAACCATCGTAATCGGACCATTTTAGATTTTTGCCGCCCAAAAACTTGTGGGCTATAGCACAGTTGATTTTCAATAAAATTGAATTTTCTAAGAAATGTTTAGAAATAATCGAGCAATCAAAACGAAAATTGTCACAGCTATTACAGGTCTCGAAACCTATTGATAGAGGTATCAACCATCGTAATCGGACCATTTTTGATTTTTGCCGCCCAAAAACTTGTGGGCTATAGCACAGTTGATTTTCAATAAAATTGAATTTTCTAAGAAATGTTTAGAAATAATCGAGCAATCAAAACGAAAATTGTCACAGCTATTACAGGTCTCGAAACCTATTGATAGAGGTATCAACCATCGTAATCGGACCATTTTTGATTTTTGCCGCCCAAATACTTGTGGGCTATAGCACAGTTGATTTTCAATAAAATTGAATTTTCTAAGAAATGTTTAGAAATAATCGAGCAATCAAAACGAAAATTGTCACAGCTATTACAGGTCTCGAAACCTATTGATAGAGGTATCAACCATAGTAATCGGACCATTTTAGATTTTTGCCGCCCAAAAACTTGTGGGCTATAGCACAGTTGATTTTCAATAAAATTGAATTTTCTAAGAAATGTTTAGAAATAATCGAGCAATCAAAACGCAAATTGCCACAGCTATTACAGGTCTCGAAACCTATTGATAGAGGTATCAACCATCGTAATCGGACCATTTTAGATTTTTGCCGCCCAAAAACTTGTGGGCTATAGCACAGTTGATTTTCAATAAAATTGAATTTTCTAAGAAATGTTTAGAAATAATCGAGCAATCAAAACGAAAATTGTCACAGCTATTACAGGTCTCGAAACCTATTGATAGAGGTATCAACCATAGTAATCGGACCATTTTAGATTTTTGCCGCCCAAAAACTTGTGGGCTATAGCACAGTTGATTTTCAATAAAATTGAATTTTCTAAGAAATGTTTAGAAATAATCGAGCAATCAAAACGAAAATTGTCACAGCTATTACAGGTCTCGAAACCTATTGATAGAGGTATCAACCATCGTAATCGGACCATTTTAGATTTTTGCCGCCCAAAAACTTGTGGGCTATAGCACAGTTGATTTTCAATAAAATTGAATTTTTTAAGAAATGTTTAGAAATAATCGAGCAATCAAAACGCAAATTGCCACAGCTATTACAGGTCTCGAAACCTATTGATAGAGGTATCAACCATCGTAATCGGACCATTTTAGATTTTTGCCGCCCAAAAACTTGTGGGCTATAGCACAGTTGATTTTCAATAAAATTGAATTTTCTAAGAAATGTTTAGAAATAATCGAGCAATCAAAACGAAAATTGTCACAGCTATTACAGGTCTCGAAACCTATTGATAGAGGTATCAACCATCGTAATCGGACCATTTTTGATTTTTGCCGCCCAAATACTTGTGGGCTATAGCACAGTTGATTTTCAATAAAATTGAATTTTCTAAGAAATGTTTAGAAATAATCGAGCAATCAAAACGAAAATTGTCACAGCTATTACAGGTCTCGAAACCTATTGATAGAGGTATCAACCATAGTAATCGGACCATTTTAGATTTTTGCCGCCCAAAAACTTGTGGGCTATAGCACAGTTGATTTTCAATAAAATTGAATTTTCTAAGAAATGTTTAGAAATAATCGAGCAATCAAAACGAAAATTGTCACAGCTATTACAGGTCTCGAAACCTATTGATAGAGGTATCAACCATCGTAATCGGACCATTTTAGATTTTTGCCGCCCAAAAACTTGTGGGCTATAGCACAGTTGATTTTCAATAAAATTGAATTTTCTAAGAAATGTTTAGAAATAATCGAGCAATCAAAACGAAAATTGTCACAGCTATTACAGGTCTCGAAACCTATTGATAGAGGTATCAACCATCGTAATCGGACCATTTTTGATTTTTGCCGCCCAAAAACTTGTGGGCTATAGCACAGTTGATTTTCAATAAAATTGAATTTTCTAAGAAATGTTTAGAAATAATCGAGCAATCAAAACGAAAATTGTCACAGCTATTACAGGTCTCGAAACCTATTGATAGAGGTATCAACCATCGTAATCGGACCATTTTAGATTTTTGCCGCCCAAAAACTTGTGGGCTATAGCACAGTTGATTTTCAATAAAATTGAATTTTCTAAGAAATGTTTAGAAATAATCGAGCAATCAAAACGAAAATTGTCACAGCTATTACAGGTCTCGAAACCTATTGATAGAGGTATCAACCATCGTAATCGGACCATTTTAGATTTTTGCCGCCCAAAAACTTGTGGGCTATAGCACAGTTGATTTTCAATAAAATTGAATTTTCTAAGAAATGTTTAGAAATAATCGAGCAATCAAAACGAAAATTGTCACAGCTATTACAGGTCTCGAAACCTATTGATAGAGGTATCAACCATAGTAATCGGACCATTTTAGATTTTTGCCGCCCAAAAACTTGTGGGCTATAGCACAGTTGATTTTCAATAAAATTGAATTTTCTAAGAAATGTTTAGAAATAATCGAGCAATCAAAACGAAAATTGTCACAGCTATTACAGGTCTCGAAACCTATTGATAGAGGTATCAACCATCGTAATCGGACCATTTTAGATTTTTGGCGCCCAAAAACTTGTGGGCTATAGCACAGTTGATTTTCAATAAAATTGAATTTTCTAAGAAATGTTTAGAAATAATCGAGCAATCAAAACGAAAATTGTCACAGCTATTACAGGTCTCGAAACCTATTGATAGAGGTATCAACCATAGTAATCGGACCATTTTAGATTTTTGCCGCCCAAAAACTTGTGGGCTATAGCACAGTTGATTTTCAATAAAATTGAATTTTCTAAGAAATGTTTAGAAATAATCGAGCAATCAAAACGAAAATTGTCACAGCTATTACAGGTCTCGAAACCTATTGATAGAGGTATCAACCATCGTAATCGGACCATTTTAGATTTTTGCCGCCCAAAAACTTGTGGGCTATAGCACAGTTGATTTTCAATAAAATTGAATTTTCTAAGAAATGTTTAGAAATAATCGAGCAATCAAAACGCAAATTGCCACAGCTATTACAGGTCTCGAAACCTATTGATAGAGGTATCAACCATCGTAATCGGACCATTTTAGATTTTTGCCGCCCAAAAACTTGTGGGCTATAGCACAGTTGATTTTCAATAAAATTGAATTTTCTAAGAAATGTTTAGAAATAATCGAACAATCAAAACGAAAATTGTCACAGCTATTACAGGTCTCGAAACCTATTGATAGAGGTATCAACCATCGTAATCGGACCATTTTTGATTTTTGCCGCCCAAAAACTTGTGGGCTATAGCACAGTTGATTTTCAATAAAATTGAATTTTCTAAGAAATGTTTAGAAATAATCGAGCAATCAAAACGAAAATTGTCACAGCTATTACAGGTCTCGAAACCTATTGATAGAGGTATCAACCATCGTAATCGGACCATTTTAGATTTTTGCCGCCCAAAAACTTGTGGGCTATAGCACAGTTGATTTTCAATAAAATTGAATTTTCTAAGAAATGTTTAGAAATAATCGAGCAATCAAAACGAAAATTGTCACAGCTATTACAGGTCTCGAAACCTATTGATAGAGGTATCAACCATCGTAATCGGACCATTTTAGATTTTTGCCGCCCAAAAACTTGTGGGCTATAACACAGTTGATTTTCAATAAAATTGAATTTTCTAAGAAATGTTTAGAAATAATCGAGCAATCAAAACGCAAATTGCCACAGCTATTACAGGTCTCGAAACCTATTGATAGAGGTATCAACCATCGTAATCGGACCATTTTAGATTTTTGCCGCCCAAAAACTTGTGGGCTATAGCACAGTTGATTTTCAATAAAATTGAATTTTCTAAGAAATGTTTAGAAATAATCGAGCAATCAAAACGAAAATTGTCACAGCTATTACAGGTCTCGAAACCTATTGATAGAGGTATCAACCATCGTAATCGGACCATTTTAGATTTTTGCCGCCCAAAAACTTGTGGGCTATAGCACAGTTGATTTTCAATAAAATTGAATTTTCTAAGAAATGTTTAGAAATAATCGAGCAATCAAAACGAAAATTGTCACAGCTATTACAGGTCTCGAAACCTATTGATAGAGGTATCAACCATCGTAATCGGACCATTTTAGATTTTTGCCGCCCAAAAACTTGTGGGCTATAACACAGTTGATTTTCAATAAAATTGAATTTTCTAAGAAATGTTTAGAAATAATCGAGCAATCAAAACGAAAATTGTCACAGCTATTACAGGTCTCGAAACCTATTGATAGAGGTATCAACCATCGTAATCGGACCATTTTTGATTTTTGGCGCCCAAAAACTTGTGGGCTATAGCACAGTTGATTTTCAATAAAATTGAATTTTCTAAGAAATGTTTAGAAATAATCGAGCAATCAAAACGAAAATTGTCACAGCTATTACAGGTCTCGAAACCTATTGATAGAGGTATCAACCATCGTAATCGGACCATTTTAGATTTTTGCCGCCCAAAAACTTGTGGGCTATAGCACAGTTGATTTTCAATAAAATTGAATTTTCTAAGAAATGTTTAGAAATAATCGAGCAATCAAAACGAAAATTGTCACAGCTATTACAGGTCTCGAAACCTATTGATAGAGGTATCAACCATCGTAATCGGACCATTTTAGATTTTTGGCGCCCAAAAACTTGTGGGCTATAGCACAGTTGATTTTCAATAAAATTGAATTTTCTAAGAAATGTTTAGAAATAATCGAGCAATCAAAACGAAAATTGTCACAGCTATTACAGGTCTCGAAACCTATTGATAGAGGTATCAACCATAGTAATCGGACCATTTTAGATTTTTGCCGCCCAAAAACTTGTGGGCTATAGCACAGTTGATTTTCAATAAAATTGAATTTTCTAAGAAATGTTTAGAAATAATCGAGCAATCAAAACGAAAATTGTCACAGCTATTACAGGTCTCGAAACCTATTGATAGAGGTATCAACCATCGTAATCGGACCATTTTAGATTTATGCCGCCCAAAAACTTGTGGGCTATAGCACAGTTGATTTTCAATAAAATTGAATTTTCTAAGAAATGTTTAGAAATAATCGAGCAATCAAAACGCAAATTGCCACAGCTATTACAGGTCTCGAAACCTATTGATAGAGGTATCAACCATCGTAATCGGACCATTTTAGATTTTTGCCGCCCAAAAACTTGTGGGCTATAGCACAGTTGATTTTCAATAAAATTGAATTTTCTAAGAAATGTTTAGAAATAATCGAGCAATCAAAACGAAAATTGTCACAGCTATTACAGGTCTCGAAACCTATTGATAGAGGTATCAACCATCGTAATCGGACCATTTTTGATTTTTGCCGCCCAAAAACTTGTGGGCTATAGCACAGTTGATTTTCAATAAAATTGAATTTTCTAAGAAATGTTTAGAAATAATCGAGCAATCAAAACGAAAATTGTCACAGCTATTACAGGTCTCGAAACCTATTGATAGAGGTATCAACCATCGTAATCGGACCATTTTAGATTTTTGCCGCCCAAAAACTTGTGGGCTATAGCACAGTTGATTTTCAATAAAATTGAATTTTCTAAGAAATGTTTAGAAATAATCGAGCAATCAAAACGAAAATTGTCACAGCTATTACAGGTCTCGAAACCTATTGATAGAGGTATCAACCATCGTAATCGGACCATTTTAGATTTTTGCCGCCCAAAAACTTGTGGGCTATAACACAGTTGATTTTCAATAAAATTGAATTTTCTAAGAAATGTTTAGAAATAATCGAGCAATCAAAACGCAAATTGCCACAGCTATTACAGGTCTCGAAACCTATTGATAGAGGTATCAACCATCGTAATCGGACCATTTTAGATTTTTGCCGCCCAAAAACTTGTGGGCTATAGCACAGTTGATTTTCAATAAAATTGAATTTTCTAAGAAATGTTTAGAAATAATCGAGCAATCAAAACGAAAATTGTCACAGCTATTACAGGTCTCGAAACCTATTGATAGAGGTATCAACCATCGTAATCGGACCATTTTAGATTTTTGCCGCCCAAAAACTTGTGGGCTATAGCACAGTTGATTTTCAATAAAATTGAATTTTCTAAGAAATGTTTAGAAATAATCGAGCAATCAAAACGAAAATTGTCACAGCTATTACAGGTCTCGAAACCTATTGATAGAGGTATCAACCATCGTAATCGGACCATTTTAGATTTTTGCCGCCCAAAAACTTGTGGGCTATAACACAGTTGATTTTCAATAAAATTGAATTTTCTAAGAAATGTTTAGAAATAATCGAGCAATCAAAACGAAAATTGTCACAGCTATTACAGGTCTCGAAACCTATTGATAGAGGTATCAACCATCGTAATCGGACCATTTTTGATTTTTGGCGCCCAAAAACTTGTGGGCTATAGCACAGTTGATTTTCAATAAAATTGAATTTTCTAAGAAATGTTTAGAAATAATCGAGCAATCAAAACGAAAATTGTCACAGCTATTACAGGTCTCGAAACCTATTGATAGAGGTATCAACCATCGTAATCGGACCATTTTAGATTTTTGCCGCCCAAAAACTTGTGGGCTATAGCACAGTTGATTTTCAATAAAATTGAATTTTCTAAGAAATGTTTAGAAATAATCGAGCAATCAAAACGAAAATTGTCACAGCTATTACAGGTCTCGAAACCTATTGATAGAGGTATCAACCATCGTAATCGGACCATTTTAGATTTTTGGCGCCCAAAAACTTGTGGGCTATAGCACAGTTGATTTTCAATAAAATTGAATTTTCTAAGAAATGTTTAGAAATAATCGAGCAATCAAAACGAAAATTGTCACAGCTATTACAGGTCTCGAAACCTATTGATAGAGGTATCAACCATAGTAATCGGACCATTTTAGATTTTTGCCGCCCAAAAACTTGTGGGCTATAGCACAGTTGATTTTCAATAAAATTGAATTTTCTAAGAAATGTTTAGAAATAATCGAGCAATCAAAACGAAAATTGTCACAGCTATTACAGGTCTCGAAACCTATTGATAGAGGTATCAACCATCGTAATCGGACCATTTTAGATTTTTGCCGCCCAAAAACTTGTGGGCTATAGCACAGTTGATTTTCAATAAAATTGAATTTTCTAAGAAATGTTTAGAAATAATCGAGCAATCAAAACGCAAATTGCCACAGCTATTACAGGTCTCGAAACCTATTGATAGAGGTATCAACCATCGTAATCGGACCATTTTAGATTTTTGCCGCCCAAAAACTTGTGGGCTATAGCACAGTTGATTTTCAATAAAATTGAATTTTCTAAGAAATGTTTAGAAATAATCGAGCAATCAAAACGAAAATTGTCACAGCTATTACAGGTCTCGAAACCTATTGATAGAGGTATCAACCATCGTAATCGGACCATTTTTGATTTTTGCCGCCCAAAAACTTGTGGGCTATAGCACAGTTGATTTTCAATAAAATTGAATTTTCTATGAAATGTTTAGAAATAATCGAGCAATCAAAACGAAAATTGTCACAGCTATTACAGGTCTCGAAACCTATTGATAGAGGTATCAACCATCGTAATCGGACCATTTTAGATGTTTGCCGCCCAAAAACTTGTGGGCTATAGCACAGTTGATTTTCAATAAAATTGAATTTTCTAAGAAATGTTTAGAAATAATCGAGCAATCAAAACGAAAATTGTCACAGCTATTACAGGTCTCGAAACCTATTGATAGAGGTATCAACCATCGTAATCGGACCATTTTTGATTTTTGCCGCCCAAATACTTGTGGGCTATAGCACAGTTGATTTTCAATAAAATTGAATTTTCTAAGAAATGTTTAGAAATAATCGAGCAATCAAAACGAAAATTGTCACAGCTATTACAGGTCTCGAAACCTATTGATAGAGGTATCAACCATAGTAATCGGACCATTTTAGATTTTTGCCGCCCAAAAACTTGTGGGCTATAGCACAGTTGATTTTCAATAAAATTGAATTTTCTAAGAAATGTTTAGAAATAATCGAGCAATCAAAACGAAAATTGTCACAGCTATTACAGGTCTCGAAACCTATTGATAGAGGTATCAACCATCGTAATCGGACCATTTTAGATTTTTGCCGCCCAAAAACTTGTGGGCTATAGCACAGTTGATTTTCAATAAAATTGAATTTTCTAAGAAATGTTTAGAAATAATCGAGCAATCAAAACGAAAATTGTCACAGCTATTACAGGTCTCGAAACCTATTGATAGAGGTATCAACCATCGTAATCGGACCATTTTTGATTTTTGCCGCCCAAAAACTTGTGGGCTATAGCACAGTTGATTTTCAATAAAATTGAATTTTCTAAGAAATGTTTAGAAATAATCGAGCAATCAAAACGAAAATTGTCACAGCTATTACAGGTCTCGAAACCTATTGATAGAGGTATCAACCATCGTAATCCGACCATTTTTGATTTTTGCCGGCCAAATACTTGTGGGCTATAGCACAGTTGATTTTCAATAAAATTGAATTTTCTAAGAAATGTTTAGAAATAATCGAGCAATCAAAACGAAAATTGTCACAGCTATTACAGGTCTCGAAACCTATTGATAGAGGTATCAACCATAGTAATCGGACCATTTTAGATTTTTGCCGCCCAAAAACTTGTGGGCTATAGCACAGTTGATTTTCAATAAAATTGAATTTTCTAAGAAATGTTTAGAAATAATCGAGCAATCAAAACGAAAATTGTCACAGCTATTACAGGTCTCGAAACCTATTGATAGAGGTATCAACCATCGTAATCGGACCATTTTAGATTTTTGGCGCCCAAAAACTTGTGGGCTATAGCACAGTTGATTTTCAATAAAATTGAATTTTCTAAGAAATGTTTAGAAATAATCGAGCAATCAAAACGAAAATTGTCACAGCTATTACAGGTCTCGAAACCTATTGATAGAGGTATCAACCATCGTAATCGGACCATTTTAGATTTTTGCCGCCCAAAAACTTGTGGGCTATAGCACAGTTGATTTTCAATAAAATTGAATTTTCTAAGAAATGTTTAGAAATAATCGAGCAATCAAAACGAAAATTGTCACAGCTATTACAGGTCTCGAAACCTATTGATAGAGGTATCAACCATCGTAATCGGACCATTTTTGATTTTTGCCGCCCAAATACTTGTGGGCTATAGCACAGTTGATTTTCAATAAAATTGAATTTTCTAAGAAATGTTTAGAAATAATCGAGCAATCAAAACGAAAATTGTCACAGCTATTACAGGTCTCGAAACCTATTGATAGAGGTATCAACCATAGTAATCGGACCATTTTAGATTTTTGCCGCCCAAAAACTTGTGGGCTATAGCACAGTTGATTTTCAATAAAATTGAATTTTCTAAGAAATGTTTAGAAATAATCGAGCAATCAAAACGAAAATTGTCACAGCTATTACAGGTCTCGAAACCTATTGATAGAGGTATCAACCATCGTAATCCGACCATTTTTGATTTTTGCCGCCCAAATACTTGTGGGCTATAGCACAGTTGATTTTCAATAAAATTGAATTTTCTAAGAAATGTTTAGAAATAATCGAGCAATCAAAACGAAAATTGTCACAGCTATTACAGGTCTCGAAACCTATTGATAGAGGTATCAACCATCGTAATCCGACCATTTTTGATTTTTGCCGCCCAAATACTTGTGGGCTATAGCACAGTTGATTTTCAATAAAATTGAATTTTCTAAGAAATGTTTAGAAATAATCGAGCAATCAAAACGAAAATTGTCACAGCTATTACAGGTCTCGAGACCTATTGATAGAGGTATCAACCATAGTAATCGGACCATTTTAGATTTTTGCCGCCCAAAAACTTGTGGGCTATAGCACAGTTGATTTTCAATAAAATTGAATTTTCTAAGAAATGTTTAGAAATAATCGAGCAATCAAAACGAAAATTGTCACAGCTATTACAGGTCTCGAAACCTATTGATAGAGGTATCAACCATCGTAATCGGACCATTTTAGATTTTTGCCGCCCAAAAACTTGTGGGCTATAGCACAGTTGATTTTCAATAAAATTGAATTTTCTAAGAAATGTTTAGAAATAATCGAGCAATCAAAACGAAAATTGTCACAGCTATTACAGGTCTCGAAACCTATTGATAGAGGTATCAACCATAGTAATCGGACCATTTTAGATTTTTGCCGCCCAAAAACTTGTGGGCTATAGCACAGTTGATTTTCAATAAAATTGAATTTTCTAAGAAATGTTTAGAAATAATCGAGCAATCAAAACGAAAATTGTCACAGCTATTACAGGTCTCGAAACCTATTGATAGAGGTATCAACCATCGTAATCGGACCATTTTAGATTTTTGCCGCCCAAAAACTTGTGGGCTATAGCACAGTTGATTTTCAATAAAATTGAATTTTCTAAGAAATGTTTAGAAATAATCGAGCAATCAAATCGCAAATTGCCACAGCTATTACAGGTCTCGAAACCTATTGATAGAGGTATCAACCATCGTAATCGGACCATTTTAGATTTTTGCCGCCCAAAAACTTGTGGGCTATAGCACAGTTGATTTTCAATAAAATTGAATTTTCTAAGAAATGTTTAGAAATAATCGAGCAATCAAAACGAAAATTGTCACAGCTATTACAGGTCTCGAAACCTATTGATAGAGGTATCAACCATCGTAATCGGACCATTTTTGATTTTTGCCGCCCAAATACTTGTGGGCTATAGCACAGTTGATTTTCAATAAAATTGAATTTTCTAAGAAATGTTTAGAAATAATCGAGCAATCAAAACGAAAATTGTCACAGCTATTACAGGTCTCGAAACCTATTGATAGAGGTATCAACCATAGTAATCGGACCATTTTAGATTTTTGCCGCCCAAAAACTTGTGGGCTATAGCACAGTTGATTTTCAATAAAATTGAATTTTCTAAGAAATGTTTAGAAATAATCGAGCAATCAAAACGAAAATTGTCACAGCTATTACAGGTCTCGAAACCTATTGATAGAGGTATCAACCATCGTAATCGGACCATTTTAGATTTTTGCCGCCCAAAAACTTGTGGGCTATAGCACAGTTGATTTTCAATAAAATTGAATTTTCTAAGAAATGTTTAGAAATAATCGAGCAATCAAAACGAAAATTGTCACAGCTATTACAGGTCTCGAAACCTATTGATAGAGGTATCAACCATCGTAATCGGACCATTTTTGATTTTTGCCGCCCAAAAACTTGTGGGCTATAGCACAGTTGATTTTCAATAAAATTGAATTTTCTAAGAAATGTTTAGAAATAATCGAGCAATCAAAACGAAAATTGTCACAGCTATTACAGGTCTCGAAACCTATTGATAGAGGTATCAACCATCGTAATCGGACCATTTTAGATTTTTGCCGCCCAAAAACTTGTGGGCTATAGCACAGTTGATTTTCAATAAAATTGAATTTTCTAAGAAATGTTTAGAAATAATCGAGCAATCAAAACGAAAATTGTCACAGCTATTACAGGTCTCGAAACCTATTGATAGAGGTATCAACCATCGTAATCGGACCATTTTAGATTTTTGCCGCCCAAAAACTTGTGGGCTATAGCACAGTTGATTTTCAATAAAATTGAATTTTCTAAGAAATGTTTAGAAATAATCGAGCAATCAAAACGAAAATTGTCACAGCTATTACAGGTCTCGAAACCTATTGATAGAGGTATCAACCATCGTAATCGGACCATTTTTGATTTTTGCCGCCCAAAAACTTTTGGGCTATAGCACAGTTGATTTTCAATAAAATTGAATTTTCTAAGAAATGTTTAGAAATAATCGAGCAATCAAAACGAAAATTGTCACAGCTATTACAGGTCTCGAAACCTATTGATAGAGGTATCAACCATAGTAATCGGACCATTTTAGATTTTTGCCGCCCAAAAACTTGTGGGCTATAGCACAGTTGATTTTCAATAAAATTGAATTTTCTAAGAAATGTTTAGAAATAATCGAGCAATCAAAACGAAAATTGTCACAGCTATTACAGGTCTCGAAACCTATTGATAGAGGTATCAACCATCGTAATCGGACCATTTTAGATTTTTGCCGCCCAAAAACTTGTGGGCTATAGCACAGTTGATTTTCAATAAAATTGAATTTTCTAAGAAATGTTTAGAAATAATCGAGCAATCAAAACGAAAATTGTCACAGCTATTACAGGTCTCGAAACCTATTGATAGAGGTATCAACCATCGTAATCGGACCATTTTAGATTTTTGCCGCCCAAAAACTTGTGGGCTATAGCACAGTTGATTTTCAATAAAATTGAATTTTCTAAGAAATGTTTAGAAATAATCGAGTAATCAAAATGAAAATTGTCACAGCAATTACAGGTCTCGAAACCTATTGATAGAGGTATCAACCATCGTAATCGGACCATTTTAGATTTTTGCCGCCCAAAAACTTGTGGGCTATAGCACAGTTGATTTTCAATAAAATTGAATTTTCTAAGAAATGTTTAGAAATAATCGAGCAATCAAAACGAAAATTGTCACAGCTATTACAGGTCTCGAAACCTATTGATAGAGGTATCAACCATCGTAATCGGACCATTTTAGATTTTTGCCGCCCAAAAAACTTGTGGGCTATAGCACAGTTGATTTTCAATAAAATTGAATTTTCTAAGAAATGTTTAGAAATAATCGAGCAATCAAAACGAAAATTGTCACAGCTATTACAGGTCTCGAAACCTATTGATAGAGGTATCAACCATCGTAATCGGACCATTTTTGATTTTTGCCGCCCAAAAACTTGTGGGCTATAGCACAGTTGATTTTCAATAAAATTGAATTTTCTAAGAAATGTTTAGAAATAATCGAGCAATCAAAATGAAAATTGTCACAGCAATTACAGGTCTCGAAACCTATTGATAGAGGTATCAACCATCGTAATCGGACCATTTTAGATTTTTGCAGCCCAAAAACTTGTGGGCTATAGCACAGTTGATTTTCAATAAAATTGAATTTTCTAAGAAATGTTTAGAAATAATCGAGCAATCAAAATGAAAATTGTCACAGCAATTACAGGTCTCGAAACCTATTGATAGAGGTATCAACCATCGTAATCGGACCATTTTAGATTTTTGCCGCCCAAAAACTTGTGGGCTATAGCACAGTTGATTTTCAATAAAATTGAATTTTCTAAGAAATGTTTAGAAATAATCGAGCAATCAAAACGAAAATTGTCACAGCTATTACAGGTCTCGAAACCTATTGATAGAGGTATCAACCATCGTAATCGGACCATTTTAGATTTTTGCCGCCCAAAAACTTGTGGGCTATAGCACAGTTGATTTTCAATAAAATTGAATTTTCTAAGAAATGTTTAGAAATAATCGAGCAATCAAAACGAAAATTGTCACAGCTATTACAGGTCTCGAAACCTATTGATAGAGGGAGGTATCAACCATCGTAATCGGACCATTTTAGATTTTTGCCGCCCAAAAACTTGTGGGCTATAGCACAGTTGATTTTCAATAAAATTGAATTTTCTAAGAAATGTTTAGAAATAATCGAGCAATCAAAACGAAAATTGTCACAGCTATTACAGGTCTCGAAACCTATTGATAGAGGTATCAACCATCGTAATCGGACCATTTTAGATTTTTGCCGCCCAAAAACTTGTGGGCTATAGCACAGTTGATTTTCAATAAAATTGAATTTTCTAAGAAATGTTTAGAAATAATCGAGCAATCAAAACGAAAATTGTCACAGCTATTACAGGTCTCGAAACCTATTGATAGAGGTATCAACCATCGTAATCGGACCATTTTTGATTTTTGCCGCCCAAAAACTTGTGGGCTATAGCACAGTTGATTTTCAATAAAATTGAATTTTCTAAGAAATGTTTAGAAATAATCGAGCAATCAAAACGAAAATTGTCACAGCTATTACAGGTCTCGAAACCTATTGATAGAGGTATCAACCATAGTAATCGGACCATTTTAGATTTTTGCCGCCCAAAAACTTGTGGGCTATAGCACAGTTGATTTTCAATAAAATTGAATTTTCTAAGAAATGTTTAGAAATAATCGAGCAATCAAAACGAAAATTATCACAGCTATTACAGGTCTCGAAACCTATTGATAGAGGTATCAACCATCGTAATCGGACCATTTTAGATTTTTGCCGCCCAAAAACTTGTGGGCTATAGCACAGTTGATTTTCAATAAAATTGAATTTTCTAAGAAATGTTTAGAAATAATCGAGCAATCAAAACGAAAATTGTCACAGCTATTACAGGTCTCGAAACCTATTGATAGAGGTATCAACCATCGTAATCGGACCATTTTAGATTTTTGCCGCCCAAAAACTTGTGGGCTATAGCACAGTTGATTTTCAATAAAATTGAATTTTCTAAGAAATGTTTAGAAATAATCGAGCAATCAAAACGAAAATTGTCACAGCTATTACAGGTCTCGAAACCTATTGATAGAGGTATCAACCATCGTAATCGGACCATTTTAGATTTTTGCCGCCCAAAAACTTGTGGGCTATAGCACAGTTGATTTTCAATAAAATTGAATTTTCTAAGAAATGTTTAGAAATAATCGAGCAATCAAAACGAAAATTGTCACAGCTATTACAGGTCTCGAAACCTATTGATAGGGGTATCAACCATCGTAATCGGACCATTTTAGATTTTTGCCGCCCAAAAACTTGTGGGCTATAGCACAGTTGATTTTCAATAAAATTGAATTTTCTAAGAAATGTTTAGAAATAATCGAGCAATCAAAACGAAAATTGTCACAGCTATTACAGGTCTCGAAACCTATTGATAGAGGTATCAACCATCGTAATCGGACCATTTTAGATTTTTGCCGCCCAAAAACTTGTGGGCTATAGCACAGTTGATTTTCAATAAAATTGAATTTTCTAAGAAATGTTTAGAAATAATCGAGCAATCAAAACGAAAATTGTCACAGCTATTACAGGTCTCGAGACCTATTGATAGAGGTATCAACCATCGTAATCGGACCATTTTAGATTTTTGCCGCCCAAAAACTTGTGGGCTATAGCAAAGTTGATTTTCAATAAAATTGAATTTTCTAAGAAATGTTTAGAAATAATCGAGCAATCAAAACGAAAATTGTCACAGCTATTACAGGTCTCGAAACCTATTGATAGAGGTATCAACCATCGTAATCGGACCATTTTAGATTTTTGCCGCCCAAAAACTTGTGGGCTATAGCACAGTTGATTTTCAATAAAATTGAATTTTCTAAGAAATGTTTAGAAATAATCGAGCAATCAAAACGAAAATTGTCACAGCTATTACAGGTCTCGAAACCTATTGATAGAGGTATCAACCATCGTAATCGGACCATTTTTGATTTTTGCCGCCCAAAAACTTGTGGGCTATAGCACAGTTGATTTTCAATAAAATTGAATTTTCTAAGAAATGTTTAGAAATAATCGAGCAATCAAAACGAAAATTGTCACAGCTATTACAGGTCTCGAAACCTATTGATAGAGGTATCAACCATAGTAATCGGACCATTTTAGATTTTTGCCGCCCAAAAACTTGTGGGCTATAGCACAGTTGATTTTCAATAAAATTGAATTTTCTAAGAAATGTTTAGAAATAATCGAGCAATCAAAACGAAAATTGTCACAGCTATTACAGGTCTCGAAACCTATTGATAGAGGTATCAACCATCGTAATCGGACCATTTTAGATTTTTGCCGCCCAAAAACTTGTGGGCTATAGCACAGTTGATTTTCAATAAAATTGAATTTTCTAAGAAATGTTTAGAAATAATCGAGCAATCAAAACGAAAATTGTCACAGCTATTACAGGTCTCGAAACCTATTGATAGAGGTATCAACCATCGTAATCGGACCATTTTAGATTTTTGCCGCCCAAAAACTTGTGGGCTATAGCACAGTTGATTTTCAATAAAATTGAATTTTCTAAGAAATGTTTAGAAATAATCGAGCAATCAAAACGAAAATTGTCACAGCTATTACAGGTCTCGAAACCTATTGATAGAGGTATCAACCATCGTAATCGGACCATTTTAGATTTTTGCCGCCCAAAAACTTGTGGGCTATAGCACAGTTGATTTTCAATAAAATTGAATTTTCTAAGAAATGTTTAGAAATAATCGAGCAATCAAAACGAAAATTGTCACAGCTATTACAGGTCTCGAAACCTATTGATAGAGGTATCAACCATTGTAATCGGACCATTTTAGATTTTTGCCGCCCAAAAACTTGTGGGCTATATATAGCACAGTTGATTTTCAATAAAATTGAATTTTCTAAGAAATGTTTAGAAATAATCGAGCAATCAAAACGAAAATTGTCACAGCTATTACAGGTCTCGAAACCTATTGATAGAGGTATCAACCATCGTAATCGGACCATTTTAGATTTTTGCCGCCCAAAAACTTGTGGGCTATAGCACAGTTGATTTTCAATAAAATTGAATTTTCTAAGAAAAGTTTAGAAATAATCGAGCAATCAAAACGAAAATTGTCACAGCTATTACAGGTCTCGAAACCTATTGATAGAGGTATCAACCATCGTAATCGGACCATTTTAGATTTTTGTCGCCCAAAAACTTGTGGGTCACAGCAATAACTGTGGTATAGCCCAAAAGTTTTTGGACGGCAAAAATCTAAAATGGTCCGATTACGATTGTTGATACCTCTATCAATAGGTTTCGAGACCTGTATTAGCTGTGACAATTTTCGTTTTGATTGCTCGATTATTTCTAAACATTTCTTAGAAAATTCAATTTTATTGAAAATCAACCGTGCTATAGCCCACAAGTTTGATTAGTGATTTATCCTTGCCATAATTTCAAAATCCGCTGGGTAGGGCTTTTTTACAGGGTGTTATAGCCATTTCCGAATTTTTGCTTATAAAATTTTTCTAAATTCAATAACTTGATGTGTTATCGATTAAAAAATTATTTCGTCAGTAATTATGGTGTATATTAGCCCAATTGTGCTAATTATCGTTAGTTTCCACATTGTTGTGACGTACTTCCGGATTTTAAAGCAAATAATGTGAGGTAAGGTGATTTTCATCAAATCGAATTTTCTATGAAATGCACGGAAATAATTATGGAATCTAAACACGCGTTGGCACAGCAGTTACAGGTCCCTAGACCTGTCATTTAAGGTATCAAGCACAGAAATCGGAGCACAATTGAACATTTTGGATTTTTATGGCCCTTAATCGACCGATGTATAGTAAGGTGATTTTCAATGGAATCAAGGAACCTAAATACTCGTTGGCATAAAAGTTACAGGTCCTGAGGCCTATCATTAGAGGTATCAAGAACAGCAATCGGAGCACAATTGAAGATTTTGGATTTTTATAGCTCTGAATCGTCTGATCTATAGTAAGGTGATTTTCATCAAATCGAATTTTCTATGAAATGCACTGAAATAATTATGGAATCTTAACACGCGTTGGCACAGCAGTTACAGGTCCCTAGACCTGATCCCAATCATCGCGCGTGTTGAATAAAATAATCGGAAACTACCGTTTACACACGTGAAAAATTCCATGATGTCCCAAATAAATTATCATTCTTCAAACACATTCAATTTTCAAAGCCAAGCAAATAAAATTTTCATACGAAACAACCCGCCGTATGAGCAAAGATAAAAAAAGACTAAAATGAACAAATTTAACTAATTGAGCCAACAACAACAATTAATTTCGCTTAAAATTGTTGTTGATGGTTCAATTAATCTCGGTGAGAAATCAATTTGTGAATCAAATTTAGTTGACTTATTTCACAAACACATACAAAACAATGTATGTGATATGATATCACACCTTAGGGGTCCCTATTTATTTTTTGAACACGTTCTTTTACTCCCGAGATTAATTAATTTATTTATTTACATAGACACACACAAGGCAAACAACTTTAAATAGATTAAAATAATCATCACCTACAACACCACTACGTGAACATATGACGCAGTCAACACAAAATCTAAATGAAATATTAAGCCACTCAGATAACACAGAATGGTTTGTGGAAGTCCGGCAAACGGTCTGAAGGCATTCCTATGATCATCAATCCATTCATTCTTACATTTACTCACCGCCACAGTTTTACATAGACAAATCAAAAATAACAATCCTCACTCGAACACATTCATGACAAAAGAGAACGCACCTATTCAATCCCAGGCATACCAACGGAGCGAGCCACGACACATAACAAAACAAAAACACAAAAACAAAATACATAAAATTATTTTTTAAGTCTCGTCTCCGATTTCAACGCGGCAACACGTCGCTTTTGGTGTTGGGCGCCAACCACTTTTGTATTACCAAAAATGGTGATGATAGATAACATAAAATTTTAATTATAATAATTTAAAATCAATTTGCCGTGTTTTAATTTTTATTAATATAAATGCATAGCGTTTATAGATATATCTTTTCGCCAGCATCTTCAGGGCCATAGTTGCAGCACTTTTTTAATATGCAGTTGCAACGGAGTCAGTCCTAGAAGTGTGTCTATCGCACCTGTTTGGCATTTATTCATTGAACCCGTAACACCGATGCAGGCTACACGCTGAACCTTATTTAATAAAGTTTGCGATGCCTTTCGCAACTGGGGAGTATTTCCTCAATACCTTTTTGAAGTAAAGCCGGAAAGATATCACTCCCTCCAGCAGATTTAAAAGGTTTGAAAGAGCGAAAAGTCCATCTCACCTTACTGGGTGTGGAAATTTTCTCAGAGAGACTTCAGATCCTATCCAGTAGTACCTCTAAGGTTTCCTTCCATCCAGCTCGTATCCAGAAAGGACTTTCTGATTCCCTCACAGAAATATCTCCAGGTAGCCTTACCACCAGTGCGTTTAGCCTTGTTGAATAACCTCGATTTTTCCCGCAGCTTACACAGCGCCCCCTTCCACCAAGGGACCATCTTAGTGGATTCTCTTCGCTTAACCGGGCAGTCATTTTTGTAAGCCAAGTTGACCACAATTCCAACCTCTCTGTAGACACTATGTTCTCCATAACTGAGGGCATTTCTGATCCGATTGAAATCCTATAAGAAACCCAGTCAGTCAATTTTGGAATTATAATCTCCTGCCGCTGCATGGTCTCGGACGCCAAATTGAATCTGATGTGGATGTGATCCGATAAGAAGGCTTCTTCAGACACGTACCAGTTTTTAAGACTCAAGTTTTAAGGCCAATGACAGCCATGCCATGACTAAGTGCAAAATACGAAATGAGTTTTAACTAAGAGCCCAATAAAGTTTGTTAACAAATATTTGTTCGCCAGCTGCATCTGATATTGAATGGAATCACCACTTTTAAAACGTTTCAATTGTTCTCTGTTCGGTTTAAAAATATACAAAATATAATTGCTTAACAAATAAGTAATAAATTTATCTTAATAAATTAAAAGATGATATCCGTATGCTTTAAAACAACAGAAAAGATGAAAACGAAGTTAACTTATCGTTCTATATACAAGCATATAAATATCATTTGATTTAATACAAGAAAGTATTCGTATCGAATTCAATCAGTGCAATGTGTTGTCTTTAATTAATTTCAATTAATATAGTTAGCTTTAGTTGTAACGTGAATATTGTACACGGAAGTAGTTAGAGTGTGTTATTTAAAAATTTTAAAAATCTGTTTTGTGATTCAAAAATGGAGTCTACTAAAAAAAATTTGCTACCCAATCCACGGGATCATGCTAATCTTTTATCGGTGCTAACATTCTGGTGGACATTCGATTTATTTCGCAAGGGTTACAGTAAAGTATTGGATATAAATGATATTTTTCAGCCATGTCGGGATGATTTATCCCCGTTACTAGGCAACCGATTAGAAGCGTGAGTATAATAAATATATACAGAATAAACAGCTGAAAGTTTTTTAACCTCGTGATAAGAAAATCGCTTATTTCAGAAACAATATTTATTTAAGAATTAAATTTTCAAAAACTCAAACCTCGCGCTATTGTGAATAAAATATTTTATTTTTAGTAAATGGAAAAATCAAATTCAAAGAGCTAATCCATCACTAATAATCGCATTATTTACAACATTCTGGCGTGAATTTACTCTACTTGGATGTATAACGGCCATAAATCAATTTGGTGCTGGCATCCTACAACCAATTTTACTGGGAAAATTACTGCTATATTTTCGTAACGGTTCCAATATGCCACATGAAGAAGCTCTTTATTACGCGTCCGGGTTAATTGGGTGTACGGCAATTTTTATATTCAGTTTTAACCAATTCGTTATCACCAGTTTTCATATTAGCATGAAAATTCGCATTGCTGTTTGCGCTATTATCTACCGAAAAGTAAATTTAACCCGTTTTATAGAATTTATAACAAATATTAAAAATCTTTATTTGTTTTAGTCCCTGAAACTATCAAGAACAGCACTTGGTGATACGTCCCCAGGGAAAATTGTTAATTTACTGTCAAATGATGTGAATCGATTTGATAATGTTGTATACTTTTTACATTCGATGTGGATCGCACCACTCGTTACACTGACCGCATGTCTACTTCTTTGGCACGAATCTGGTGGAACCGCTATTGTTGGAACTGCAGTAATTCTGTTGTTTGTGCCAATGCAATGTACGTATAAAATAATTGTTTACTATAGTAGATAACTTACGTTGTACATATATATACAGCATATGCTGGAAAATTATCGTCCAAGTATAGACTACAAACAGCGTTGAAAACAGACGAACGTATCCGATTTATGGATGAAATAATATCTGGAGTCCAGGTAATTAAGATGTATGCGTGGGAAAAACCTTTTTCGATATTAATCCAAATGGCCAGAAAATTAGAATTGAAAATTGTCATAAAAAGTTCATATTTGCGAGGAGTGTATATGACATTCATGTTGCTTACCACCAGGCTTGCAATATTTTGTACTATGATCACAATTATATTAACGGATCAACAATTGACGGCATCGAAAATTTTTGTAATTGTTGCCTATTTTAATATTATTACGACCCAAATGACCCAAATGTTTGTTCGCGGCGTGGCAGAAATTGCCGAAATTTTGGTGGCAATAAAACGATTAAAAACATTTTTGGAATTGGATGAGAAAACTCAAAATACTATTGTTAAATTTAATCCAGATAAAAATGATGATACGAGTATACCATTACCCGAAGTTAATAATCCAGCAATTGCATTTAAAAATGTTAATGCACGATGGAGTAGTGGAAAGTTCAATGAACAAAATGTAAACCAGCTTACTCTCGAAAATATTAATATTGATTTGAAAAAAGGTAATTTGATTGGAATAGTTGGGCCAGTCGGATCTGGAAAATCCTCTCTGCTCCAAACAATTTTAAAAGAATTACCACTTGAAAGTGGATCAATAGCAATTAATGGAAGATTATCATATGCCTGTCAAGAGCCATGGATATTTGCGGGTTCGGTGAAGCAAAATATTACGTTTGGCTTGAAAATGGACAAGTCACGTTATATTGATGTAACGAAATCATGTGCATTACTAGAGGATTTTAAGCAATTTTCCCACGGTGATAAAAGTATCATTGGAGAACGTGGAACATCACTGTCTGGAGGACAAAAGGCTCGAATAAAGTAAATTTTTTTACAATTACTACCAGGGCCGAAAAGTTTCCTATATTGATACATCAAGAGTCTTTTATTAGACGCCATTTCCATAGGAAACTTTTCAGCCCATGCAGTAAACTATTTTATAATTAAAATATAACCAATTTACAGTTTAGCAAGAGCGATTTATCGTGAGGCAGAAATTTATTTATTTGATGATCCTCTCAGCGCCGTAGATGCACACGTTGGTTTACATTTATTTGACAATGTAATCGGCCCTAAAAGTCATTTGGCTAAGATCAAAGCGACCAGAATTTTAGTAACCCATCAGGTTCATTTTTTAAAAAATGCTGATTCAATAATTATGCTTAAAAATGTAAAGTTTTCATAAAACATAATTAAATTAATTTAAAACCATTAATTTGTATCTACTTTTAGGGACGGATTCAATTTCACGGAAGCCCGCGAGAATTGGTCAGAAGTGGTATAGACGTTGCGGAACTGGTGAATACCAATGAAATGGAATCTACCGAAAATGATCTTAGTGAAAAAATTTCAATCAGACGAAACTCATCGCTTAAATCGATCAATAGTTATGATAAAGAAATTCTTAATTTAGACCCTATCGACTCATTCAACGATGAACATTTGGAAAAATCGTCCAAAGGGACTATTAAAGGATCGGCTCTTTGGAATTACTTTAAATGTGGTGGAAATCCATTTTCACTACTTGGTCTATGTATTTTATTCATTTTGGCGCAGATTTTTGCTAGCTTTTCAGATTGGTGGATGTCATTTTTTATAGCACAGGAAGAATTGCGACATTATTATGGTACACTAAACAATACAATTGGACAAAATAATTCTACACAGGCAAACGCCGATAGCTTGATTAGTACAAATGCTTGTATGTATATCCATGGTTTCTTAATTGCTGGCTTATTTATAATTGCGATTTCAAGGTATCTCAAAAAATTATTCTTCATTAAATTTGCTTCATTCAATCGAATTTCATTTTATATAGATCAGCTAAATTTTATTCTACATGTGTGCGTGCATCACAAGTTCTTCATGACGGGATGTTTAAAGGAATTATTTACGTAAATCAATAAGTTATTCGAAATACTAATTATATTAGATTGAACTTTTATTTGTATATTACAGACCGTGATGCGATTTTTTGATCTTAATCCGTCAGGACGAGTTTTAAACAGGTTTTCAAATGACATGGGCCTTGTCGATGAGTTCCTTCCAAAAGCTTTACTTGATTCAACACAAAATTTTTTATCTATAACCGGAACTGTTTTAATAACAATTATTATCAATCCTGTATTTATCATACCAATTCTTGTCTTAGCCTTGTTATGCTACTTGATACGAAAAATTTACTTGAAAACATCTAAAAACCTGAAACGAGTCGAAAGCATAAGTATTTATTCGTCAAATTTGATTTTAATAAAAATGTTTACTAAAATATTAAGTATTCCAGCCCGATCGCCTGTATTTTCTCATCTGGCAGCTACAATATCAGGACTCTCCACAATTCGAGCATCAGACGCACAAACAATTCTAACCGCTGAATTTCATGCACATCAAGATTTACACACGGGCGCATCATTTATGTTCCTAAATGCAAGTATTGCATTTGGTTTTGCCTTGGACTTACTTTGCTTGGTGTTCATTTCTATTGTAACGTTCAGTTTTTTGGTATTCGATACGACCACATTCGGTGATAAAGTTGGCTTAGCAATAACACAAGCTTTAACGTTACCCAGTATAATGCAATGGGCGGCACGACAAAGTGCAGAGGTCACGAATTTTATGATGTCTGTTGAACGTTTATTGGAATATCGTAATTTGGCGCCAGAGAACCAACCATTGAAACCAACCGTTATAACTGATGAATGGCCACTACAAGGACAATTGACATTTAAAAATGTAACATTTCGATATTTTGAAGATGCCGATCCAGTGCTGAGAGGTTTGAGTTTTATAATTGCGCCGAGAGAAAAAATCGGTATTGTTGGGCGTACAGGAGCTGGAAAATCATCATTAATCGGAGCTTTATTTCGATTAGCATTGGTTGAGGGTGAAATCTTTATTGACAATATTGAAACAGGTCAACTGTCATTGCAATTATTGAGATCAAAAATTTCAATAATTCCACAAGATCCGGTTTTATTTTCGGGTACACTGCGACGAAATCTGGATCCCCTTGAAATATATTCGGACATTGAAATATGGGATGCTTTGGAACAAGTCGATTTAAAAGAAACAATCAAAGTTTTTGGTTTGGATGGAACGGTTTTAGCTGGTGGCTGCAATTATAGTGTTGGACAACGACAGTTAATTTGTTTGGCACGGGCCATACTAAGGCAAAATAAAATTTTGATTTTGGATGAAGCAACGGCCAATGTAGATCCACAGTATATGAATTGTTATTAGTTTTGGTGAGTTGATCTTATTTATAACATAATTATATTTTACAGAACCGATTTATTGATTCAACATACAATTCATAAACGCTTTATGGATTGCACAATCTTAACAATTGCTCACAGACTTCATACAATTATGGATTCAGATCGCGTTCTAGTGATGAATTTAGGTAAGGCTGATGAGTTTGCCGCCCCATATGAACTGCTAATGCAACCACATAGTATATTTAAACAAATGATTGAGGCGACTGGCATTCAGGAATCAGAACGTCTCACTAGGATGGCATATGCATCGTATTTAAGACATAAAAACTAGCATATAAGTTGAAATTTGTATACATACACATGTCTAATTATAATACAAATCATGTTCAACTATCTAATATAGCTTATATAATTTCCTGTATGCATCCCAGCTGGTTCATCTTCATAAATTTCATTTGTAATAAATGAACTCGGTATCGAAAACTGCAAATTATAATTCTAATTAATTTTTTCGATTGGAAATGGTAGGAAATAACTAAATCAAACAAAAATTTCTTTCACTCCATGATATACAAGTATAAAAACCACTCATCTTCATCTACTATTTACCATTCAAACCATTTCTTTCTTATTAAAACCATCTAAGGTGATTCATTTAACTAAAAACAAATTAACGGTAAGTAATTTTTTTTTATTTTTCAACTACACAAACACATCATTTGAGTGTCGTATGTTACAAAAACTAAAGTAGATGTTAATTTTCTTCTATTTCAGTGTAAGCTTAATAAATTTCTTAAAGAAAGGTGAATATAGTGAAAGTGAAATTTTACTTTAAAAGTTCAATCTTTTATTAATTATTGTAGTTAACGAACAAAGATGAAGTTAGCGGTCGCATTTGTAGTTCTTGTTTCTGTGTGCTCTGTAGCTGCTCGGTCGAAAGCACAGAAGAAAAAGGATTATGTTTTTACGAACGAATACAGCCAAGCAGAAGTTTCAGATCAACATTCCCATCAAATTCCACATTCATCATCTGGTTCATCAAATAAAGGGGGATACAGTGCTGGTAGTGGTTTAAGATCAATTGCCCAGGGTTCAGCAGACCAAGCAAATTCAGCTGTAGCAAATCAGCATTCTGCTGGGAAACAAGCCGCATATATTGCTAAAAATACACTAGCTCAAACTGCTGTGCAAGCTTCAGCTACAGCACAGGCTGCTTTGGCCGGGAAACAGGTGCTACTTCAAGAATTAGAACAGCAAAATTTGGAAGCTCATCAGGCTTTAGAAGCAGAAATCCAACAGCTCTTATTAGCAAAACGTTCTGCCAAAGCTGCCCAGCAATCTGCTCAACAAGCATTAGAACACGTATCGGTTTTACAGAGTGCATTAAATAGTGCTCAGGGATCAGCAGTCCATGCTCAAGAAGCTGCCAGTGAAACAGCTTCTGAATTAGCATCCCAAAGCGCTATGGTTGGCAAAGCCAAGGCAAAAGTTCAAGCCCTTGAAGAACAGTTACATAGGGCACAAATTGACTTCGAAGCAACACAGGCCGCTGCCCATAAAGCAGCCCAAGCCGCTCATGAAGCACAAAGTAATGCATCCGAAGCAGCTGCCCATGCTGCATCAAGTAATTTGCAAGCACAGTCCGAATATGCTATTTCATCCAACGACGGACACGGTGAAACGTCCCATGGTGAACATATTGAAATAGCTGCGAATCATAATTATGAAGGTCAGCAAGAATCTGAACAATATCATTACTAATTTCACAGTTTCTTTATTCGTTAAGACTTAAATTACTGGTTATGTGTATTACTATCCAAAGATTTATTACTTTAAGTATACAAAATAAAACCTTTTTTGCGTTATATAAATCGCACGCGTTTTCTTTAGTCAGTGTTAAAGTGAATTTCTCTTGATTAAAACATCCGTTTGAAGCAAAATTCACATTAAAATCTAAACGCAAATACGAACGTTATCACTTTCGATAACGAATTAAGCAAAAATTTTAGGGCGGAAAATTGTTTGGGAAATAATTGAGCAAAACTTATAACTTCTCTTACAACTAATATTTATGAAACTAATGTGAATCCGACATAACCAACTTACTGCAACACGATTTTCTGAACATTTTAATGTACCGTTGCAAGTGTATAAAAATCAAAAGTTTTTATTTTGACGCATTTATTTCAAAGCTATTTGATTAAAGTGAAGGTGTTGTCAAAACAGCAGTATTGAACTAAAGGAGAGAGCAGTATATTCTGTAACGCGGTTTGGCGCTTAACATTCATATTTAATAAATTTGTGAGTAATGGTTTCTGACTTGCCGGTGTCTGATAAAACAATCATCATTATTGAGTTATTTCCAGAAATGAGTAGCAGTAAATATGTATTTACATTTTTGTGCGAAAGGATGACAGATGAAAACTCCAAAAATACCCGCCCTGTGATTGTAAATAAAATAAAATCTGAAAAACACGTGATGTAGCCGGTAACCGGGTAAACCAGTATGTATTTATCATAACTTTGTCTTATTTAATGTGAACATATATTTCAGTTTAGGTAAAAAACACAATATAAATTCGATCGCCGAGGCAATGTGGAAGGGTACCTTGTTAGTAAAGTGCATCAGCTGAGAAATTGTCTAGCGCCGGTGACACACATAAACCCGATTATAAATAACATTTTAAATTTTACTATTCTTCATTCGGTTGTCCTCTAGAGCACACCATTCCATTCGTCAATAGGCTTATACGCTAGACAAACTGTGGTTTAATAAATCCGATTTAGCTAAACTAGTTTAAGTATTCTATGCAAAAACAAAGGGATTAGCTAAAATCGAGATTGACACACTGCGACTAATCTCGAAAAATGCACTAAACCGGCTTTAATAAATCGCAGTGTGTCTAGGGTATTAGATGAGTAGTGTTACGGTGACACCTAGGGTAGAATAGAATAAGTTATTTAATAGCGAAAAGATTACTGTTCTAAAATAGAATTTTCCATGATAAAACTGTTCTAAATGTTTCTAGACAATTCTTACTGGAATCGATTGATTGGTTTGATATGAGATACGAATGTTTATGATTTGACGATTTCTTTTCCTATAAGATGGTATTGTTCTCGTTTCATTAAATATAAACGGGTTCAAGTTTCACCCGATTCTATTGTAAAACTTCTTGTAATCTCTTGAGCTTTCTCTGCCACGTTTTGAACTCTCTTGTCTGCAACATGGTATATCGTTTGTTTTTGGGAAATCATTACCGACCTTTAATTGGCCTCCTACGTCATTAGCTTGCTTGCGTTGTCACTTCCCTAGATTATTTTCAGTATTTTGCCTTTCGGAGGATACAACAAAATTTTATCAAGAATCGAAGATATCCAAATCGACCTACAACACACTTCTATTATGACGGCTCTTTTTTTTTCTTCATCAATGTGCAGATACCTAGGTATAATTGAATCCCGGAATTGCAGCAAGAGCTTGTAGGTTCAACGTTAGAATAGATTTGAAAATTGTAAGCAATTATTTAACCGCAAACATATTTAGAAACAATTAATTTGTAGCTAAATTTTCTAGTCTTTTCTAGAGCAATATTACAAGGATTACGACTAAGTATAATTAAATGAGCGAAATAAAAATAAAACAGAAAAATATAATTTATTATAATTATTAATTTTGTTTTTTTTTTACAATTATATAATTTTAAAATAATTCTTAAATATTTATAATATGTATTCATGTTATTTCTTTATCAATGTTTGCGCAAACATTTTAGGTCTAACGACAACGAAGGTAACTCTGGTAAGTATGAAGAGACTCAGCTTCATTGCGCTATTTACAAACTATAAGCTAAAAGAAAATTAAACTAGAATAAGTGTAAAAAATAAAATCTGTTAGAAAGTTTTATGTAGAGGAAAAATTGTTACTAAAATAACGAAGTGGAGTGTATTTTTCTGTGACAGTTACTTTAAAAAATAGAATTATTTCTGTTTAAGGCACTATGTTAAACGAGAAATTAAATCGAAACCATTTTAAATCGCTAACGCATACCAAAAATTAATACCAGCCGCTTTTCTACTGTTACTGTACCAAACACAGAAAATTCGTTCGTAAATATGCATTCGTTTTAAATTGTACTAAACATTTTAACACTATATTGAACCATTAAGGGTTTTACAAGAAATCATAACCAATTCCAAACTGGAAATTTTTTTCTACATTATCAGTTTTATGAGTTTGCAATGGATAACAGTAATTAAGTTCAACTCGTGCTTTTTCACCTAGTTTAATTGCCAAACCAACGCCACATGCACTTCTATAGTTATCCAATGAAAATTTATCGGTATTACCACAATTATAGAATAATTGGGTTTTGAATATTTGGCTAAATTTTGAATTTGGATTGGCAAATGGAAGTGGCGACCATAAATGAATTCCACTTGCCCAATACATATTTGACCCTACGGTACAACCTTCATCGCGCGGTCCAATACCTGCATGTTTAAAACCACGGATAGATAACGGACCGCCTAAAATGAAACGATCACTTAATCCAATACCTTTTTGATTTAAGCTTTTTATCACTCCACATCTTTGAACTAATTGTATCGATATTCCAGCAAATAGCGGTACATTCATTTCGGCGTGGGTATTTGTTGATATGTGATTTATACCAGAATTACTATAAAAGTTTAGCTCATTTGTGGCTTTTATATAAGAACCAGATGTTGGAAATATTGATGAATCCCGATTATCATACGATAAAATATATCGAAATAATGATGATAAATTTGGCCCAGATTGTTCACGTACAAAGAATGGAATATCTTTTTTCCCAATCGGTATAATTTCTTTAACACCAATTTCATATTGCATGTTTTGTTTGATATCCTTGAAAATAGTTGTTTGGAAATCGAATAAAACTCCAAATGAGTTTAGTCGATATTTTGACCATGGATAGAATGCTGTGTGCTTAAATAAGGTTACAGATGTTTCTGGTTTATAATCTCCTAGGTTTGTATGATGAAATCCTTTCCAAAATCTTAAATTAATATCATTTGTCTTTTTAGTACTATAACTTCCATTAATGCTGATTTGTTCACCACGGCCAAATACGTTCGGTGTAGTCAATTCCACAGTAAGGGCACCTTCATTATTATCGACCGTTGTACCAATGGTTCCTGTTATACGGGATAATTCTTTACCATCGAATATGACCTCATACCCATTTTTGGTTGCACCTTTACCCTTGCTTGTATCAATTAAAACTTTTACATTACCAAATATACCCAATTCGTGTAGATTGTCAAGCGATGTTTTTGTTGCATATAAAATTTCTTGGAAATTGTTTGTCTTAAATAAATTTTGGATTGATCTTTGAACGTAATCATCTTTCGTCCTACATAAACCTTTTATTGTTACACAATCAACACGGGTATTTAAGACAGACAAGTCTATTGGTTTTTTATTTCTATTATTGTTGATATTTTTTTCATTCGTTTCATTATTAGTTTTTACATTATGCCTTGTCTTCGAACTGCTAGAACCCATTTAATTAATTGAATTTTTAAACCAAAAACTTAAATTTTTGCTTTTCTACTTTTTTTTGACGGGCACAATCTCTCTTATAATTTGCAAGTGGTTTTCAAAAATACGAGTTGTGTAATTAGTACGTATAACATCTAAATAAAAAATAAACTTTAATAAATTTCTTGTTAGATAATAATAAATATTTATTTTTACTTATAATAATTTTCACACTTAAAAATCGGGTAATATTCGGAGGTTATGTTATTCGTTTTTTCTCTACATACTTTCTGAAACTGACAGACGTGATTATAGAATTAACAAATTTTATTGGAGACATTTTTATTGCAGGGTTTATAAATAGGAGGGCTTAGAACTTGGAAGGTTAAATTTGAAAAATTTTAATTTTGACGAAAATTAAAATTTCTGAAATTTTTTCAAAAAATTGAAAATTTCGGATATTTTTTTATCTTTTTGCTGTGATTGAAACGGCTCAACCCCAAACTGATTGAATATTTACGTCAAGTTGTAGCCAAAGTAGCGTGTAGAGAAGTTACCTGTAGACTTGTGATTTGTCTGTCCAATTATATACGCAACTTGAAGTAAATGCTTGTATTTTAGGCTAAACAACAAAGTTGTCTTATACATTCAATTGAATTTAGAGTTAAATAAGAAAAACGAACGAATCTATTCAAATCAAATGTACACTTAAGTATTCGTATCTTTCTTATTCAGAAATAGCATAGTAAAACAAATTTTGAGCAGACACATACAAAAGGTGCATCAAAAAAAGATTCTGCAAAAAAAGTTATATCAAATTGGTAATCGTGTCCCGTCCTTCACACAACCAACAATAGTACCATCATTTAGGTTTCTTCAATTATACCAATTGCAGTTAATTAGACAAATGGTAAACATCTATGAATGAAAAGTACCTGTGATTTGTCTATTCAATCCATGCAATTTATTATACTCAATCACAACATTCTACCGTTGACTTAAACAAATAATTTTAAAGCGTGTGTTTGGTTTTATTCTTTGCAAACATTAAAGAAACTGTTATATTATAAATTAGGTAAATAGATTTCAAAACGAAAATCAATTCAAAACGTAATATTATTGATGGTATAAAATGAATACCGGAGATACTTCGAAAATTCTGTATTATTACTATAATAGTAAAAATAGCAATTTTAACACCCCTATTCCCTTAGTCGTGTCACTTGTCACTTGTACCGACAATCAAATTTTGGTATTCTCTTAGTCGATCGATGCGACAATCGTCGTTTGAAGTGACGAACATTCTTTTACGTCGCATTCTCTTATATTATCACTTCGATCGACTAAGAGAATACCAATTTAAAGTTGAAGTGACGCGACAATTATCACGTCGAATGAAGTGACACGACCAAGGGAATAGGGGTATAAATTACATTTGATTTGCATAATTTTTACTATAATCAAAAGTCAAATTAAGCAAATATTTAACGTTAACTTGTTCGATGTCGTAAATTATGAATTCATTGTAGAGTAGATGTGAGTTTTTGTTTCCCTTAAGTGGTTTACCACAAGGAATCTCGATTCCTTCCTGTTTAATTGAACCCTTTGGATCAGGCTGAGTGTTTCCAACGCCTTTTGTACTGTGCTTTCCTTTCGGCAGCTCCGTAACATAATTTCCACTTGTAAATTCTTGCATATTACCCAAAGCAACATCACATAATAACAATAGCCCAGTATTATTCACATGTGAAGTGAAACAATAATTTGCCGATTTGGAAACCATATCTGCAAAATAAATGCCTTTACCAAACATGTATCCCGTACACGGAGCTTCTGGTGGTGCAATTCTAAGTCCATTTTTCAAAATACCGACAAAATTCGTTAAACGCGAGCCGTGCCATAACAGTTTACGGTTATGTAATTTTTTATATTTTTCGAATCGCTCCGACTCACCTTCACGACATATTTTGTATATATTTTGAATCTCTAAACCATACATATTATGGGTATCAGCGTGTGTATTTTGAACGTAAAGTTGAAGATTTTTAAATTCTTTACTGTTTGGATTTAATACTTCCATATTAGTTTTCAATTGATCATAATGTGCGTCAACGGGATTAACATCATCGGTAATATTTACATCATTCAACAAATTATAGGCCAATTCAATTTCCATTAAACTTTCTAACATTTCATTTTTCTGTTTGATAATTTCGGTCGAATTCAGCAATGTGGGTGTTTTCATTCCGAAATTATGCGGTATTAGTGTATAGAATCGATTAGTTGGGCTGATGAACTCGGTTTCTTTAGCGCCACGATCAATAAGTAAAGTCAAATCATTCAAAGCAATTAACGCTTTTTCAATCTGGGATTTGCTCAATTTACCCAGTGGCATTTTCTCTGTATCAATTTCAAATTGGATCATTGTTTGTTTCATTAGATCAATGTCAAACATTAACTTTATTAAGTTTTGTATTGGTTCATCTAATTTTGATGGTACATTACACTCTTTTGAAAATTTATTTTGTACTTCCTCGAATTCTACATCAATCGGATTATAGTATCCAGGAAATTTTTGAAATTCTTTAGCTCCAAAAACATTTTTAGTTTTATCGGCGTAATGAAATTCAAATTTACCTATAACCAAAGTGGCATCATTAAAACATTCAAGTTTATTGCCTCCTACAGATGTACCGATTCGACCCCAAGATCGAAACAACCAAAACCTTTAATGAAAAATAAAATTTTTAATAACAACTCTAATCTAAATTTAGAAAATTACTTACTGGTTTGGATTCCTATCAGCTTGCAAAATTTGTAGTTTATAAAACGAATTTTGACCCGTCTGCAAATCAGCTAAGCTCAAGATGGAATTATATTTGCGATTATTTTTTTCATACACATGAGCAACTGAATCAAGATTAGAATCCGGATCCACGGCTCCACCTCCTTTGATTTTCATAGTAATTTTGGATGATTTCGACGATTTTGTGTACGCACTTTTTTGTAGTTTTTTATCCTCCTCCTTTTCATCAAGTTTTTGTGGAACTTTGCTCAAAACATCAGTCCATGGACTGATTGTAAATTTCTGCATTAATTGTATCGAATCTGAATTCTTATTTAGCTGTGTAAAGAAATCATCTGAAATAACCGGAAGATCTAAATGCTTAACGTCCGTCATACGATTATTCATTTTATCTATTTCTTGCTGGTTTGAAATTACGACCGTTATTTGATCATTAAGTTTTGTTTTTACTTCACCACCAAATTGTGTTATAATCTTTTTTAGCTGCGATAAATCAGTTTGTGTTTTTCCAACTACTAGAAATATCATTTTATATAATTTTGGTTTTTCCCTTTGGATTTTTGGTTGATCGGTTTCGTCGATCGTTTCATTCTTGATCCCACTTGTTTTCAATGCAGATGCTACAGTTTCGAATAAACGTTTAGTAACCCCTTCTTTATATGTTTTTAAAAACGGGAATTTTTCCTTTAAATCATCAGGAATGATTGTTGTTGTACGTAAAGGATCTTGTGTTTTATTGGAGCACTTGGCCCATTCATCTATCGCCCCATTACAGACATAAGTATTATTTCCGAGAGTAAACACGCCGTTGTTACATTCCGTGCACTTTTCAGGAGCACCAAATGTTAATAAATCAGCGGCAAGGTCTAGAGCTTTAACAGCCGATAAACCATCAGGCATTTTTTGATTATTTTTTGTTATAAAATCGATTAAATCGTATTTTGAAAATTGTTCTAATTCTAATTTATATTTGTAAAATGTATCATTTTGTTTTTTCATTTTCTTCTCAAACTCCAATTCTTTCACTAGTAGTTCAGGATCTTTCTCCTCTTTTTTAATCTTTTTAACTTCGGGTGCCTCAGTTTTCGGTTGAATTGAATTTTTAACCATTTCTTGATCATCTTTTTTCAAAGTTTGAAAACCGGGTAATTTGTCACCGGATTCAAAGTAAAGTAATTCATCGCGAATTTTTTCAAAACACTCAACATGATGCCAAAGTGCTTGTCCGCCGTATTTCATGCCAACTTCAGTTTCGAACGATACTTTTTTTATACGAAGTTCACCTTTCACAATTTTTTGTTGACATGCACGACAATCAGCACGACTGGATTTTGAATATTCGATGCCAAAATCTTTTAAAGCATCACATGGCTTTGAACGTTTCCCCCCTTTGCCAGTTGATGCAGCCGTTGTAGGGGCGACTACCACATTTGACTCTGTGTTCAGACACATATAATAAATAAAAATGTTAGTCAATCGATAGAAAATTAATGTAATTAGAAAGATAAGAGGTTATTTGTTATGTAACTAGGTATAATATCGCGATAAATCGCATCATGTCAACTCACCAATTTGGGATTTTAACCTCTGCTGATCATCATACTTTAACGTAAAGAAATATGCGATATCTGTGGTACATTTTGGACGTTGCTTTACGAAGAAACAATCGCAATGAAACCAATTTGCTTGCTTACCGTCATGGAATGGGGACTGAAATTTATGATGAAATAAAAAATTGTTTGATTATATCGAAACATAACAACAAAAACGCAAATGAGCCGGCAGTAAAACAAATAAAATTGTATTCTTATTACCTGAACCATAGCGGCTACTCTTAATTCACCAGCGCCAATACCGCTTTTACAGCCTTTACATTTCGCTCTTCCTGTTTTGGCGTATTCAGCACGATACGGTAACTGTTCTTCCATTTGCGCACTTATTATATATTAAAATAATTGGTTTATTTTATTATTTTGGTATTATTTTGATTTGAAGGTTTCGACAAGAATGAACAAGATTTTTAAACAAAACAAGTTTATATACACAAAGTAAAACTGACGTCATTAGGGGAATTTGTAAAAGTAAAAAGATATTTAAATCATCTACTAATCGATAGACGGCACTACTCAGTTATTAAATAATAAATTCGAATTATATTTTTAGCTGTTTATTTGATTATTTTTACAATTTAATTATTTTTTCTGGAATCAACAAATCAAAATAATATCAATGTTCCGTGGTAAAACATTTGCCACATATCGGGCAAATATGTGTTCCATTTTTTATTGGATGAGCAGAGTTTATATGTGAAATTGTGAATGTAGCAAATGAATGGTCCTAAAAATTTAGTTGCAATGACACTTTGGATTTGACCTAGTCCCACAAAAATTTGTTAATTCTTTGATGTTCGAGCACAATTAACCACATCTGAAGCCATGATGTTTTATTCCGAATTTCTTTTGAATGCAATTCTATTTGATTACGGCCATCCGTAAGAATTTCCTTTTTCAACTGTATTTCCAAATATGGTGTAGATTGTGGATATTCGACATCAGCAAATTCTAAATCGTTGAGGTACTATTTCAATCGAAACCAGTTTTCCGATTTTATTAACCCAAATTAACCTAAGTAAGATTTTTGACAACTAGTTTTTGAACGCACTTTTTGGTGTGTTTGTAAATTTATCGTTTTTTTACAAACTCGACGCGAGTCAAGCAAATAAAACGCGCTTGGCATTTATTCTGAAATAATATAGTTTTTCATAACGCTTTTGTGCGATTTAAATAAATATTTTTAAAATAAAAAAAGCCCTAAATGTATTAAAAATTTGTTTTAATTTTAAATTATTGGTTCAATAAAATAAAAATAATTAAACAAATTTATAGATCCTGTCATTCATTTTACTTGGTATGCGCCGGCAATTATATAAATAAATATTTAATATTCTCTTATTTGGATATGGATAATTTAATTTTTGTTATTATTGTTTCTTTTAATATTTTAATTAGTATTATTGTAACTTCTTTTTTGTTTATAAAATTGATGTATAACAAGATTCCTCCTCAAAATTTTACAAGTGCTGTGTGTACTTTCTCTTGAGAATGTAACAAATAAATAAGCCGCGGATCAAGCGATGCACTTTGAAATGCATAAGATTTCTTCAAGATTTAAAGCCATCTTCACTCAAGATTTAGGTCAGTATAGTTAAACAAAAAATTAATTAGTTACATAAAGAATATCTTTTGGTATACAAATACAATTACATTTACAGCTTAGTTTATGGATGAAAGTAAATCGCTACCAGAAGATGATTCGGTTAAACCCATTGCATGATTGAATTTTCTACGCCCCTCCAAATACCACATTGCCTCGGTATAGGATCTTGGCACAACAGAGTGAACATTTTCAGGTATATGAAATGTATAGTAGAATACATTTGTAGTGGTCCGCTGTTGCAAAACAGGATGAAATACATGAGCCACAACAGCAACTTGAATATATTGCGATTGGGTGTAAACGACAAAGGATTCAAATTTTATATGTGATGATATATCTACTGGTGAATGAAATGCAATGTCACAAATACTTTTTAAATTGGGCCAGTGCCCTCCAAAGCGATGAGCGACCGCCCAGCTTAATTCTAATGCATGTCGCATTAAAAAACCGCCAAATACTTTATTGTGAGCGTTACGATCCTCTGGATATGGAAATATAACTGTTGATACTCTTGTATCTTCCATCCATTGTCCGGACGGTGGTAAAATTCGTTTATTGAACGTTTGATCATTCATATCGATAGTTTTTAAATACAAATCATGAATTAATTTTTGTTCAAAATCGTTTGGTTCGTTTTTAAAGGGGCTTTCGTTCTGAATTTGAATTCTTCGTTTTTTTCGCATTGGTCCTCCTTCGAAAATTTGTTTTTCTTTTTCATCTTTTGGCACCAACTGATTAATAACAGCCGACTTAGTGTTCGTTGCATTACGTACGGCCATTAAAAAAAGAGCACGCGTTATCTTCTCAAGCCGCCCATTAACATTTTGTTCCAGCCAAATTACTATTTCGGCTGATGATTTACCAACCCAGCTGACGTGTCCCGAAAGTCGAATATCACAGCCTTGTTTCGGTTTCACATCAGTAAAATCAATTTTATCCACAAGCGCCGTAACAAATGTGTATGGAAGTTTTACATTGTTTGGTAGGTTTGGTAAATGTACATGTTTGTGTAGAACCCATACGGCAAACAAATCCAAATCCTCCATTAATCGCCCCAATCTTGTGTTTCCCATATAAGTCGCATATTTATTTTGTAGCCCAATATCGGTACTCAGTGGGATCACGGCCGAAGTAAATGAATCCTTTTTTTTTTTTTTTTTTTTTTTTGAAATTTTTATTTTTTTTTTTTATTGAAACATTATAATTTTTTTTTTTTTTTTTTTTTTTTTTTTTTTTACATTTATGTAGGAAAATTTCTTAAAACTACAAATCCACATATTTTTTTTTTTTTTTTTTTTTTTTTTTATATTGTCTTCCATGGCTAGGTTTCTAGCTCTCAAGACATTATCATTCATTTATTTATTTAATAATACACCCATCTGGATTAATACCTGCGCTACCAGGTTCTTTTTTCCACTAATATATAATAGAAAATATTTCTACCAGTTTTACATTCTCTTCTTGATAAATAAAAATTATAAAAATTTATCGATCCTTATTTGTATGTATACATTTGTGTATCATATGACTAGAAGGCTTAAATTACTAAGGGAGACACGATTTATTATTGCTAAACTCACTAAATTACATTAATGATTATATTATACCACATTGACAATCTCTTTTATTTTTACTTTTGTAACCACCAATATTTTGCCTTTGCTTTTTGGTGCTCTTTAATATCTCTAACCGATATACTAGTACTAAATCTTTGTAAATTAGCGTTGTTAAATTGCCTACTTTTAAAATATTTGTCACTAGTACGTCTAAGTACATGGTAAATTATTGGAATGCCTGATTCATTTTGAATGTAATTGTTGGCATCCAAATATATAAAGGCCTCTGGAGGAGGATATCCTTGTTCAATATAATACATAAACGCCGTCATATCCATCAGGTACGGTCCATATATTAACGAGTTTTCATCGTTCAAACAGCATCTGTTGATATGTTGTCTAATTAATTTGATAATAAATGAATCTATACGTATTATGTCCGCGTAATTATATAAATTTTGATTTGAAATATACTCTTTTAAATTATGCAACTTTCTGTACCTAGACGTACAAGCTCTTAAACATCTACGTTCTATTCTTCTTAATTTTTCCATATAAGAACTGCTTATATTATACCATATTGGTGCGGCATACGTTATCAGTGGACGAATTAGCACCTTGTAAGCCATTATTTTTACTCTTTTATCCAGATATTTAGAGAAAAATAATCGCTGGAGAATTTTAAAAGCAGCGTGCGTTTTGTTGATCTGTATTGTTATATGTTTGTTAAAATATAAATATTGATCCAAGTTGACTCCTAAATATTTGACCATTAAATTTTGCTTTAGTTCAATACCATTTATTTTTAAATTTAGATTTCGCCAGTTTTTTCGAATATTTTTATTTACTTTATTTAACGGTTGACGAAATAGGATTGTTTCACATTTTGCAATGTTTGTTTTTATTTTCCATTTTGTTAAATAATTATTTATATAATCTAGTCCTGTTTGTAACCTATGTCTAATCCGTAAAATATTATTATCTGCCGAGTAAATTATGAGATCATCCGCATATGCTATGGTTTGACATTCCGAAGAATTTAAGCTAGGAGTCCCTAATAATTTCGTAATATATAAATTAAATAGTATCGGTGCTAAAATTGTACCTTGTTGTAATCCATTATGAAGCAAAAATAAATCATCCGTTACTATTCTGCGATTTGAGACACAAAATTTTCTTTGGTATAATATTTCAATTAAAATCAGGATTAAGTTATCGTTAAAGTTCATTTGTTCTAATGTATATATAAGGCCATCTAACCAAACTGAGTCAAATGCTCTTTTAATGTCTATTAGCACTGCCCCCGTTACTTTACGATGATTAAAGTCTCTTATTACATCCGATACGACTTTGTTAATTGCGTGTGTTGTCGAGTGTCCTCGTCGAAAACCAAATTGATTATCGGATAGAATTCTATTTTCAGATATGTGTATTTTCATTCGGTTAAAAATGATAATTTCAAATATTTTACTTATATTTGCTAACAAATTAATCGGTCGGTAGTTTTCGCACTGGCCCGGATTTTTTTTCTTTTTCAATATTGGTAATACTTTAGCTGTTTTCCAATAACTTGGAATATATAAGTTGTTTAAAATATTATTGAATATTGTACAGTATTCATTTATAATTTCCATCGGAATATATTTTAGTGCTATGTTTGGGATTTTGTCATATCCTGATGATTTTTTACTGTTGAGTTGTTTAAAGATATCCACTAGTTCTAGTGGATTTATAAATAAATTATTGTTTTCGCAAATAATGTTACAACTATTTGCTTGCAAATTGCTGCTGAATGTAATGTTTTGCTTGTGTTCATTTTTTAGTTTCTTAAATTTTTGAAAGTTTATTCCTACTTCGTTATCTAAAGGGGAAATAACAGTTGTTTTTGATTCGTTTTCATTAAACGCGCCAATTAATTTCAATTTATCAATTTCGTCCGTTACCAGTAAAATATTATTATTAGTGGCTATAGTGTTGTCTAGATTAATCTTAGCTGTTTCTATATTTTGCATTGCTCGTACGCTAAATTTGTCAACCTCTAGATCAGCAATTTCTATTTGTTGGTTGGGTCTAAATAATGTGTTGATTTTTTTAAATATGTTTTTATTTCCATTATCAATTTTTATTTTTTCAATTTTCGTTTGCCAATGTTTGTTAACTTGTATGTTAATATTTTGTATTATTAATTTCTTTATATTTTTTATTATTGATTTTAGTTGATTTAATTTCTGAATAATTACTGGATTATTTAAGTCGTAAAAATATTGTCGTTTAATCTGTTTGATTTTTGTAATATTCTCACTTTTAGCCTTATACAACCTTGTAATTAGATTATTACTGTACATTTCTTTTACCGTTTTCTGTCTATAGTTTTTCGATGTGGTTGTCTCGATAGTTTTTAAGATTAAATCATCAATTTGTTTCAGGTGGGTGTCTATTTCATTATTTGTTAAATTCCTATTGTTTGGTACTAACATTTGCGTTTTATTTTCGGTTAGATATTTTTGATAATTCGACGATATTTTATTTTTATATTCGTACCAATTGATATTATTCAATACATTATTCCTCGAATCGTTATTATTCACATTTGTGTCTAAGAATGCAATATCATTTAAGTTAGATATAAAATTTGTTATGTTAAGTTGCCATTGAATAGCTCTGTGATCACTTTCGTATCGTAACGTGGATAAGCTATTTGATACATCAAGCCGGCTATCATGGAAAACCAAATCTAAATATGATCCACTCGGTATATATGTTGGTTTTTGCGAGAATTTTAGCTGCATTTTATAAAAATTTGCATTTAAATCTAACCATTTTTTGAGCATAATACCTCGTGGATTCTCTGTAATGTTATTCCATGATGAATGTTTTGCGTTAAAGTCGCCTGCAAATATAAAATAATTGTTTGTAAATTGAAGATTAAATTGTTGGCACATAAATTCCCAATCCGCTGCGAAGCTATTGTTTGAACTATGTGGAGCATAGCATGCTGCTATAGTTATTTTATTTTGATTGTCCAGTTTTATTTCTATAGCTGTTAATTCCAATATTTTTAATTTTTTACTTATTATATTTAACACTTTATATTTAAATATTTTCTTAATAATAATGGCCGTCCCACCACCAGCTTTATTATCGGTCTCTCTATCTTTGCGTATTATGTTATAATTATTAATTATCATTTTATGTATTTTATTGAGTTTAGTTTCCGATATTAACAATATATCGGGTTTATGTAGTTCTATAAAATTTATTAGATTCATTCTTCTGTTTATTGATACTATCGAATTAACATTGATAGCAATAATTTTTAAATTTGAAATTTTGCTGTTATTTGACGACATAAAACATTAATATATATAAACAATAATAATATAATAACAATAAAATAAAAATTTTATATGATAACATTATAATAAAAAGGAACAAATTTAGAGTCATCATTTACTTTTCAGTTGTCATTAGACTGGATAGCATATTCATGATCATATCCATTCTTTTATTATTTTCTATTATATATTTTTGGAAAAATTCTAAATTATTACTATTGTTACTGTTAGTTCCCATAGCCTTTGTATTTATATTTGGAATATTATTAATATTATTATTTAACACATTACCATTACTATTGTTAAGAAGATCTGCATACGATACGCCTTCTCTCCGTAGCGAATTAAATTGATTTCTGTTATTGCTCTGGTTATTATTCTTTTTTTCTACAAGTTCATCCTTTTTTAATTTTAACTTATGTAATAATGCTTTGTATATTGGACATCCCTTGTATGACGCTGGATGCCCTAAGTTTTTACAATTGATACAGAATGTCTTATCTGTGCTCACTTTCTCACCTTTATTGTTATTTTCGTTGGTTTGAGTCCCAATCGTATAATCTTCTGGTTCGATGGTTTGTATCACTAGCTCACAACCTCCTGGTTCATGTTTGCTGTTGCATTTCACGCATCTGTAATCCAACCTACAATTTGCTGCTACATGTCCATACCGCTGACAATTATAACATTGAATTATTTTTTCATGTCTAATTGGGTACCAGAATATCCTCTGGTAAGAAATATTTCTTATTTTGATCAATTCTGATAATTGGCTATCAGCTGTTACATGCACTATATATATTGCTAGACTTTCCTTCTCCCGTTTTGACCTCGTGGTGACTAATTGAGTTACGTTCACGAATTTTAGTTTGTCGCTTTCGTATACCTGTTTAAATTCTTCTAACAACTGCTTCGTGTCTTCATTGTTAGATAACCCTTTTATAATCATTGTTTTTGTTTTATTGTCTTTGATAGTGTATGTATAATATTCCGTTTCAATTTCGTTTAATGCCTCAATCATTCGTTTATAGCTTTCCATAGATTTGCTAAATACTACATGCTTGTTGGCTCGTATCTTCTTTACTTCTATGTCCTTCAGATTTGTTGCTTTAATTATATCCACAGTATCTTTAATATTTTGATACATCACATTAATTGGAGGTGGCCTTTGTGATTTGCTCTTTGAATGTACTGTTTTTATGTTATCATTATCATTATAAATTGTATTGTTCGCTTCCTCTGTTACTGTATCTATGTTTGCCGCTGCTGACGTTGATGGTTTATTATTATGATTATCTTTATTTGCTGTTGTTTTTTTGTTTTTGTTTTTATTTTTTATTGTTATAAACAAATCATTTTCGGTATTATCTTTATTATTTTCGATATTATTATTATCATTATTATTACTATCTGTAGGATTAATATTAATAATGTTTTTTACGTTGGCTGGAATTAGTTTTGGTAGCTTTCTATCTACATTTACTGATTTAAAATGACATAAGTTTTGTGACTTATTAGAAGTATCTATGCTGTTTAGTTTTTCAGATAAATAGTCCAGCGTTTCCTCTAATTGCTGAATTTTTACTTTTAATTCTTTGTTTTCCAGTAATAAGGAATTTTTCCTTTCTTTAAGTTTTCTTTTAGTCGTAGATTGTTTCGTTGCCGTTACCATTTTTGCAACCGCCATTGGCGGTTCCTCGTCTTCATACATTTCACTTGAAATAGATTCTATTTCGGATTCGGGGCGATCCATATTTATGTCACTTGACGCTACATTTTGATTGATATGATTTTCTTTCGGCATGTTTTATCACTTTTGACTCTATCTATAATTATAATTTATTTCACTATAACACTTTAATTGACAGTTATATCGTTTTATTTTTTCTAAATTATTTCACTGTTTTTGTTTTTTTTTTTTTTTTTTTTTGTTCTTGTATGTTACTCTCCGAAGAGAGTAACGGAATATTTTCACTTCACTACACTATAATTTGTTTATGATTTAATTTCTTTTTTAAATTAAACAAAATTAACTAATTTTAAAACTTTAAATTCACTTTTGTTTAAAACAAAAATAAACTCAATACTCTAGATTGTATTTTTATTCGTATATACAAAAATAATGTATTTATTTATGACTATGGATAAAAAGCTATTGTTTTTACATCCATCATTGTTGACGATTGTTTGTCGACTGAGTAAATGAATCCTCCATACTTCTTGGTGGTAATTGATCTTGAGACATAGGCTCGTATTTAAGTAAATGTTCTCTTGTTGGGACGAGTGGATTGTAAGCAGTTTGAATGCCAAGAGCCTGAATCATCGCATCTTTTACTAAAGTGAGATAAATAGATAGAGTAAATAATAAGCAAAAAAAACACATTAACAATATTATATTTATAGACTTCTTACCATCAGCCATTGTTTGTACTTTTGCTTTGGGATCGGCCACCTTAGTATGATCCGAAAATCTGCAAGCAAGAAACAGATAATGCTTAGCATATTTTATCAATATCATGATTGTGTTAAACTTAAAATTAAACTATTAAGAATAATGCTCTATTTTTCGTATTTTAAAAATTGCGAAATTTGCCAATTTCAAATACAATTTTATACTAATTCCACGGTATTTACGGCAACATCTCATGTTGGAAATTTGAGATAAAAATTACCTAATAAAAAATTCCTCGAAAAACTTACACATTCCGATTCATGTAATATTTAGAATTATCAAAAATTAAATTCTTAAATAAATTTGCGGGGTTTGGCCGCGCGAACAAATTAAACATTTTAAAGCTCATTTTTGAGAAAAATAAATATATAAATTAAAAACAACTAGAAAACGATTTTACAAAGTTTTAATTATAAAAACAGAAAATTGAAAACTTGTGTCAGTGCTCTTGCACTTTCTTCCCTGTAACTTTGTTTTTATTTTCCATGTACGTCAACGTGACGTCATATAATAAAACATGAAAACATGTACAAATACAAACTCATAGCACATATAAAAATATGTGCATAAAATTCTACAGGCGTGAATTAAGACTTCCAGTATTGGAAGTGCAGTTTTTATTTATTATGTATGTACAATATTTTGTATTAATTAATGGATTTGTAATTAATACTGCAAAAATTAAATAAATTTCTGTAAAATTAAATATTAATAAATGAATTGCTGAAAACATCAATTCCCGCCTTTTTCTCTTCCACAAAGTTTCATATTATTTGTTATTTTTTAATTACATATGGCGTAGTAACTTCTTTTTGTGTGAGAAATAATGTAACAAATAAATAAATAAGCCGCGGATCAAGTGATTGATGCGACATAGAAAATGACATATAATAATCATCATTAAATAATGTGACAAATTTCAAAAGAACCCATGGACAAAACTTTTTTCCAAGACTTCTAAAAACGCGTCATTATTTTATACCTCAAAACAGATAAGCGGCACTAGACGTCACTCGACTTCATTTCTCTTCGTCTTTATAAATTCTTGCAAACACATAAGTCGCTTTCGCACGCAACAATCCGCTACCGAAGTGAGTTTGATAGTTCGCTTTCATGGGTGGGATTATGTAACCATAAAGCATTACGAGTTTCTCGAAATTGCGACAAAACGCCATTATGTAAAACTTTACGGGTTCTCGTAATTGCGACTTGTTGTTGTTGTTTTAAGGAGGATTTATATTATCAGTTCCTACTCGTACCGTGTCAGACAACAAAAACATTGTTATACTTTCTATATGAGTATTTATATTATCCTTTCCTTTCCGTTCCTACTCGTGCCGACACAGACACATATTGTTGAAAAAAATGTTTTGTCTGATATCTGAAGGCGAAAAAATACGAAAGAATAGCGAAACAAACAAATATTGTAAATTGCTATTAAAACATTTTTGTATTTTTGTGTGTTATCTTTACTCTATACGTAAGCCAAAGATACGAATATATAGTGATAATCATACGAAGAAAATGCCTGAATTGAAAGGTACGGATAGTATAAATTGATGATGTCTGACACGATACGAGTAGGAACTGAAAGGAACTGATGATATAAATCCACCTTTACCCATACACCTTTTTAAGTACGACAGGCAACTCGAAATGATTAAAAAGATTCTTTTTAAAGAAAAGAAAAGTTTTTTTTACGCGTTTTGTCGCAATTTCGAGAAACTCGTAATGCTTACATAATCGCACCCCATAAGTCTTTTTACACGCATCGAAAATTGCTTATTTGACTGAAGGTCGGTTCATGAGATTGGTCAGTTGAGCTGAAAGCAAGATGACAACTTAACGTAGTTGACACAAAACTCACAAAATAGCATAAAAATCAAAATAAACACAAGTAAACACGTATGATGATAACAAAACAATGTACATTTTTGAGAAATGTCAAAAACGAGCAAAACCTAAATCAAATATAGTTGGTATGACTGCAATTTTGTGTCCAATGAGATAACATATTTTTAACTCCGTTAAGTTGTCATCTTGCTTTCAGCTCAATTGACAAATCTCATGAACCGACCTTGAAGCGCAACTTTCATTTCGAATGTTACAAATTGGTTGTCAAAAAGGTATTTGTAAACAAGATAAAAATCAATTACACATTTCTAATAAACAAAAAATAAATAATTTTCGATAAACTTATCAAATTCAATTAAAAAATATTAATTAATCAAAATTCAAAAAACATCCATTCAGTTTTCAGATTAATATCTGTTATTCTTTTCACACAGTAATTCAGTGCCGCAGTGGATTACAAAATACCGAAATATAAAGCCGTATTTGATAATCCACTTCGGTATTAGATTTGCACATTTCACACGACCATTTTTCGGATTATATAATCTAGTTCGGTATTGAGCTGTATTTTGTTGAGAAAAAATTAATTCGAATTATTTTGGAGTTATTTTTTTCTTAAAAAATAAGCAGCGAAATATTTTTTCGATTTAATTTTTATATTCTATGTTGGTATTTTTTCTGTTTTTCATTCAAGCAGTTACGTATTTTATTTGTTCGAGCTCGAATTAAATAACTCAAATTTTTTGTTCGAATTATTTAATTCCTGTCACGTGCAATTGTTGTTGTAAATTTCTCAACAAAATACAGCTAATGGTGCGAGACGCCGCTAATTAGACATTTACTTATCTGAAAAATATTGTTTGGGTTTTGTCAACAAAATATTTTCATTTAAAAGATGATTGGTTAATAATTTATTACAAATGTTGAATAATTTATTTTCTTACAGCCTATATTAATGCACAAACTATGATTTGAACTCATTAAATAGGTAAATTAGTTAGTATTTAATTCTGCTGCTCGCTGCCGCTGCTAAGTAGGTGTGTTTCACTTTTATATTATTTTCTAAAAAGTTATTAAATTTTTTTGTTGTATTATTTTTAGCAAAATTTTAGAATATAACACAAGAGAGATGGAAAAAATTTAACTTTTTAATGTAGCATACGTCAATGCATGTCGAAAAACCTGAAATCTTTTGGCATGCGCCTACCTTCAGCCTTAACAGTGCATTCACATTGAAAAAACTTTTTATTTTTGACTTAGACCCTTTCCGAAAGTTATACTTATTTATTTAGACATACTTATTTGCCGCCATCTTAAATAAGTATGTTGGCGAGGTAACTTATTTAAATAAGTATGTTGCTATCTCTTTCTTACAAAATAAAAAATGAAAAATAAAATTCTGTCAAACTTTTCATTGTTTACATTTTGATAACCATTAATAATAACCTGTTTATAAAACAATTTAATTAAAATTTATAAAATAAACATAAAGTGAAACGAAAATTATATAACGTGCGATGTAATGTATATTTTTTTTTTTAATTTATTTTTAATATTTTTAAGTTGAAACATTAAATATTCATATAATCATTTACACATAACCTCAACTTAAAAATATTTTTGATACAATTTCGTATTTCGATCTATCGATCAATTTCACACATAATTTGATATTTTTATTTATTAAATAGGTAAGAAGCAAGAATTTCTTAGCTTCATCCATTTTTCTAACACAAATTTTTATTTATTAAATAGGTAAGAAGCAAGAATTTCTTAGCTTCATTCATTTTTCTAACACAAATTTATTTGTTATGGTTTTGACGTTTCTGTCAAAATATTAACACTAGAACTACCAACCCGTCAAAATTACGGATTTACATTTATTGAATTAATTTTTTTTTGTATGATTATGTTAGAAATTTTTGTTGAATTTTAATATGACAATAAAGTAATTAAATTAAAAATCATCAAAAATTTCCAAAACAATTCTAACATAATAATTAAAAAAATGAATTCAATAAATGTAAATCGGTCATTTTGACCGGTCGGTAGTTCTAGTGTTAAATAAGTATGTGAAATCATTTCGGATGATTTTACATTACTTATTTAAGATGGCGGCAAATAAGTATGTCTAAATAAATAAGTATAACTTTCGGAAAGGGCCTTAGAGGTTTCTATGAATTTCCAACATAACGAAGAAGAATGTTTGTTCCTTTTGTTGAAAATTCAAAAGTAAAAAGTTTTTCAAGCAAACACATTGACGGAGCGAACAGCGGCGTCAAACTAGCAGTTTGTATTTTGTTGAGGTGATGATTGATATTTATATTTATTGTTGTTGTAATTTTAGCTGAATATAACATCCAAATGGGCATATGAGAAAGATAATTGTAAAAAAAATCACGAAGATTAAAATCATAAAGACGAAGATAAGCATAGTCAGGCGTAGGGCGCCGCTTATGTGTTTGGTTTATAAAAATATTTTGCATTGTGAATGTCCTATTGACGATTGTAAAAGTAGAGAAAGCGCCTCTCGAGGAAAAAAGTTCAAATGAGGCAACTGCTAAAATGACATTTCTCATAAATGCGACGAAAGGAAATTTTGCAATCCGGTAGTTAAAAATTGTTTTTATAATCCAAAATATGAATTATTTACAATTATTAGCAATCTGGTAAGTAAAAATTGTGTTTACAGTTCAAAATTGGAATTCTTTACAACAATTTCGAACGTCAAATTAGCAGCTACCTCAGTTTAAAAATTTTCCACTAGGTGGAATCTGTGATGCTCCAATCGTCAATAAATTGCTGAAAACATCAATTCCCGCCTTTTTCTCTTCCACAAAGTTTGATTTTATTTGTTGTGTTTTTTTTTTTTTTTTGAATTTATGTTTTTAGTAGACGCATAAAATTAGAAGCTTTGACAAGTAAATATAAAATAATTGTCGGTCGAGAAATTTAATTGAAATAAAAAGAAACTCCTATTATATTTGCGTATTATTATAAGTTTAGCATGGAGGAACAATTACCTTATCGCGCCGAATATGCGAAAAGTAATCGATCTAGTTGTAAAGGTTGTAAATTAAACATTAGTCAAGGAACTTTGAGGTTAGCGGTAATGGTGCAGGTAAAATTCGTTACAAATGTATTAGGAAGGTGAATATTTTTGTTAATTCGTCTATTTCTTTGTAATAGTCGCCATTTCACGATGGTAAACAACCAAATTGGTTCCATTCGGCGTGTTTCTTCAAAAAGCAGCGTCCTAGAACAGTCGGCGACATTGCATATTATATCAACCTAAAGTACGAAGATCAAAAAATGATAAAGGAAAAAATTGGTAATTTAATATTTATTACAATACATATGTGTATTTGAATATTTACTCTATTCTCCACTAAGGAAATACCCTTATTTCGCTAAACTAAGTCACTTACAAGCACATAAATTCAATTTTAGATTCGAGTACAGCAATAGTGGCACCTGAAAAAGCTAAAGGCAAAAATAAAAAACGAGCCAATACATCTATTGCTTTAAAAGATTTTGGTATAGAGTACTCAAAATCTGGCCGAGCCGAATGTCGAGGATGCCAACAGAAAATTTTAAAAGGTGAACTTCGTATAAAAAAAGTTGTATTTGATACCGAAGTTGGTATGAAATTTGGTGGCCAACCTTTGTGGCATCATGTCGATTGTTTTGAGAAAATACGCGATGATTTACTATACTTTGAAAGCGGTGACCAACTTCCAGGTTTCAAAGAATTAAAAAAAGAAGATCAAATCATTGTTAAAAATACAATAAAGGCTAAAGCTGATGCTCCAGCGATTAAGAAAGTTAAATTAGAAGCCGAAGATGAGGTTGATATCGCCAAAAAGGTGGAAAAAGAGAAAACCATCATCAAACAAAATAATGAAATGTATAAATATAAAACTAAACTAGGCGATCTCACCAAACAAGAATTAATTAATATTCTAGAAGATAATGATCAGTACATTCCGGCAGGCATGTCACTCTTAATCGATGCGGTAGCCGATATTCTTACGTTTGGTGCCATACAACCGTGCAAAGTGTGTAAAGATGGTAGTTTTGTGATTTCTGGAAACACCTACGTTTGTAACGGTAATCTCGACGAATGGGTTAAATGTTTGAAAACTGATCAAGCGCCGCCACGAAAGAAAACGGTCATTAGCAGTGAACTTCGCAACAAATATTCATTTTTGGGAAAATATAAATCCAAAGTCACCAATCGTATATTTCCTAATTTTACTCCTTCTGCTAGTTTTGGTTCCGTTAAAAAAGAAGAAGATGGAAGTAGCAGCAGCCCGAGGGTTCAACGAGAGAAGCCAAAGTTATCTAACATGGAATTCGTCATTATTGGTGAAACAAATATCGATAAAGAAGAATTAAAAGGCTTAATTGTTAAATTAGGCGGAAATTTAAAAACTAAAATTCATTCCGGGGTAACAGCTATCATTTCGAATCCAAATGAAGTTGAAAAAATGAATAAACGCATGGTTGAGGCCAAAAATTTAGGCATTCATGTTATAACCGATGCATTTTTTGCTGCGGTCCAGGATAACCCGGATCCAATAAAGCTCTTGGATAAACATTGTATTTGTGGTTGGGCGGTCGATGTAAGTTAAACAGGAGATATTTGATATTTTAAATAATTATTATTTTTTTTTTATTTCAGCCTTTAACTCGGATTCCTAAAGAAGAAGAGCGTAAACCAAAAAAGAGCATTTACTCCAAATCGTCAAAATCCTCTAAAATCACACTAAAATTAAAGGGGGGAGGGGCAGTAGACCCCGATTCAGAATTGGAAGACATTGCACACGTTTTCGAAGAGGGAGGTCTAAAGTACAACGCTATATTAACATTAACCGATTTACAAGCGGGCAAAAATGCCTACTATAAATTGCAACTTTTAGAGGCTGATAAAGGTAATAAATATTGGCTGTTCAGAGCTTGGGGAAGAATCGGTACCACTATTGGTGGAACAAAGGTTGCAAACTTTGCAACATTAAACGAAGCAAAAAAAGAGTTTAAAGCATTATATGTCGAAAAATCGGGTAGTGAATTTGGTGAACCATACTTTAAACTTCCAGGATTTTATCAACCAGTCGATATCGATTACAGCGATACAAGCAACAAATTTGAACTAAAGTCTGATATACCATCAAAACTAGAGCCGCCAATCCAGAATTTAATCAAATTGCTGTTCGATGTCGATTTAATGAAAAAGGTGATGTTGGAATTTGAACTCGATACTGAAAAAATGCCCCTTGGTAAATTGAGCCGAAAACAAATCGAAAAGGCAGTGGTCACACTAAATGATATATCAAAAATGATTGCTAAAGGTTCAAGCCAACACGAATTTATTGGCGCATCAAATCGTTTCTATACATTAATTCCGCACGACTTTGGTGTAGATCAGCCACCATTGCTCGATACAAACGAAATGATCAAGGCAAAAATGGAAATGTTAGAGAGTTTAATGGAAATTGAATTGGCCTACAATATGTTGACTGATAAAAAACTTGATGAAAATATTAACCCAATCGATGCACATTACGAACAATTGAAAACTAGTATGGATATTTTAGACCCGACCACCGAAGAATTTAAGATACTTCAACAGTATGTTAAAAATACTCATGCTGAGACCCACAAGATGTATGACTTAGAGATTGAAAATATCTTTAAAGTTAGTCGCAGTGGCGAGGAAAAACGTTTTAAGCCGTTCAAAAAATTACATAACCGGAAACTATTGTGGCATGGATCGCGTTTAACGAATTTCGTTGGTATTTTGTCACATGGTTTGAAAATTGCACCGCCCGAAGCTCCAGTTACTGGTTATATGTTTGGTAAAGGTATCTACTTTGCTGATATGGTTTCAAAATCAGCAAATTATTGTTTCACATCAAAAAGCAACAATACCGGTTTGTTGATGTTATGTGAAGTGGCTTTAGGTGACATGGCCGAATATACTGCAGCTAATTACATAACCCAGTTGCCAAAGAATAAACATAGTGTTAAAGGTATTGGATCGACCGCACCAAATCCAGTAGCGTCAATAAAACGTGAAGATGGTGTTGAAATTCCATGCGGAAATCCTGTTACGGATCCAAAGGCTAAAACATCTCTTTTGTATAATGAATACATTGTCTATGATGTTGCTCAAGTAAAAACCCAATATCTTTTCAAATTGAAATTTAATTACAAATATTAATATTATTTAAATAACTATTCCTATATTTTGTGTTCTTATGTTACATTATATTATTTGTTTTATTATCTTTTTTATATCTGAAGTGTTTGTATTTTGTTTATTACGATAAATCAATATATGAAATATTAACGACTTGTTTTTATTGAAACTACAGAATCTCACCACAAAGGTACATTTTTAATAAACATCATAGATTGTTCTTAGGGAGCAACTTTAAATTATGTATTAACTTTAATTATAATAATCTATAAGGGGCATCGCTTTACTTTTCCATAGTAAACTACCCAAATAAATTATAATAATAGGCAGATTTATCGATAATGCAGTATTATTTGATACGTGAAACTGAGTACGGTATTATTTCTAAAGATGTCAGCCTTAACAATTTATAATTTTTGGTACATAAATAAAAAATAGAATTATTTTTTTTGTATAATTCATGCCTAGTTGTCAATTTTATTCGTGTTAGATGCTTTTGTTTCGAAAAAAAATATTTAAAAACAACCACTACTGCCATCTTTATAAATAATCCATCTATGGCCGTTTTTCTTCAGATTCGAAATGAATAACAGCAAAAACTGAGAAAGTGTTTTTTTGCAGATATCCTGTTTTTGTTTAATTCCACAGAGTTGTAATACTAGGAGTTGATTTTTTTTTTTTTAAATAAACATTTAACTCTTTCGCGACTAAAAATAATACATATTCACTTATTATCTTCTGGCATGAAAGGGTTAGGGAGTAATGTTTTAAACTACAGAATCTCACCACAAAGGTACATTAATGTTTTGACAAGTAAATAGCTGGGGTGAAAAGTGGGTATTTTCTTAAAACTTATTTTAATTAAAACTAAATCGCAAACCAAAATTAATTCAATTATTCAATGGTAATTTCTGTGAGGTGAACTTGTAATTTATCAGTAATGGAAAATATAGATGAGAATGTGTGCCGAATATGTTTGGTGGCTATCAATGTAGACGAAAGCCAAGGAATATTTGATGTATTCTCCAATGAGTTAACATATTCTGATGTTGTTATATTGATTGCTTCTATAGAATTAAAGCCAAACGATGGCCTGCCGAATAAATTATGTAAAAAATGTTCGGACCGAGCGAATGATGCTTATGACTTTCGTAAACTGTGTATAAGCTCAGATAAGCTTCTAAAAACAAAAACAGAGGCTCATAACATTGTAAAAGTGGAAGTGCCGGAAGGAGATGTGAAAATTGAAGATTTCGACGATGATAATCTTGATGATAGTATGAACGATGCAGATTGTTGTAATCCACTCGACGAAATAGAGGAAGAAATTGAAATGTCAATACCACGCAAAGAGAAAAAGCAACATAAATGTGAAATTTGTTTCGCAATATTTGATAAACCATTTCGTCTACAACGGCATTTGAATGTTCATACGGCTAATGGGAAAGAGTTTGAATGCGATGTATGCCATAGATATTTTGCATTAAAAGGAACTCTCATGAAACACAAAATGGTACATGATGGTGAACCATCCGAGCAACCCATTGATGACCAGCCGCTAATTGATGATAGCCAGGATGATGATTTAAATGATGTAGATTACGTACCGCTTGTAAAAGTGGAACCAATACCTGAAAAACCGCGTAAAGTTCGAAAAACGCATAAATGTGAAATTTGTTCTAAAGTATTTGATAAACCGTCAAGGCTACAACGACATGCATCTGTACATGCTGCTAATGGAAAAGAATTTGAGTGTAACATATGCCATCGTTTTTTTGCGGCTGGAAGTACTCTAATTCGTCACAAAATCACTCATGCTGTTCCAGCTCAGGAAATCAATGATGGCTCGAATCTAAAAAAACCATTCAAATGTTATGAATGTGACCGAACATTTGAGAAACAGGAGTCCATGGCATCCCATATGAGAATACATAAAACAAATTCAACAATTAAAGAGTATAAATGCGATTACTGTCCAAAAGTATTCACTGAAGTTAATTTACTGACAAGGCATTCCAAATCACATGTCGAAATGAAAGTTTTTAAATGCGAGATATGCCCAGATAGTTTTGGCTCTAGACCACAATTGGTTGATCATACCAATAAGCATAAAGGTTTGAAACCTTACGAATGTACCATATGTGAAAAAAAATTTCATTCGTTAACCGTGCTAAACCAACATATAAAGATTCATACGGATGATAAATCTTATTTGTGTCCACAGTGTGGTAAAGGATTTAAAAATAACGGATATTTAAAGCAACACATGATTTCACATTTGGGCGAAAAAATATTTGCTTGTCCGCAATGTCCAAATAAATACTGTACAAAAGGTAATTAAATTAATATAGTCTATAGAAAATCAATATCACAAATATGTTTAATCTGCATTTTTTTTATAGGAAAGTTGAAATCTCATCTTCAAAGCCATTCCGGATTAAAACCATTTGTCTGCGAATTGTGTGGCTCCAGTTTTACCAAGCATTATACTTTGACGGTACATAAAAGAATTCACTCAGGCGAAAAACCATTCGGTTGTGATACTTGCTCAAAACGATTCATTTCATTAAATCATTTGAAACGACATTCTCGTGTCCACACTGGTGAGAAACCTTACAAATGTCAATACTGTGAACGTGCATTTGCTCAAAGTGGCGATCTGATTAAACACACCCGATCTCATATTGGTACAAATACGTATAAATGTGAAAAATGTGAAACAACATTTCGATTACATGGCGAACTTAAAAAACATATTCAAATGCACTTTTTGGCCGAAAAAGAAATGATGAAAGAAACAAAAAGTGAAAATTAAGATTAAATAAAGCATGGACAAATTTTACCAGCTCATTGGGATTATTATGTTGTAACGTTTCCCATCAATTTAGAATGATCGTACAATTTTTATTTGATTTCTATTTGTGTATTTGTAGTACATTTTTAAATTGTATTTTAATAATTTAATTTATTTTAACTTGAAAATATAACCGATTAATTTAAATAGGAAATTTAGCTGGTTAATAAAAATCAGTTTAGATTGATACAGTCTGTTTTAAGGGTTAGGTCCAATACATTAAAGGGCCTGGTAATATGTAAATATTACCAGTTAAATAAAAGAGCTCAAGATTATCAAGTCTAGATTAGAATAGAAATAGAAGACAAGAACAGAAGAAAAAAAATTTAAATTTGGAAGGCTGGTTAGTCTTATGAAACTAAAAAAAATCTGGCCGGAAAATACGTTATCTAATCCAAACGAAATAACATATTTCACCGAGTTCGATCTAAATCCTACCTTTTAATTTATTTTAAAGAAAAATAATATTTAAAAAATACAATTAATTTAAATTGAATAAACTACTGTTATATCTTTAAAATAATAAAACACTTATTATAAACTTATAAAAATAAAATACAAATGTAAAATCAGATTTTGAATTTGCTGCGGGTTGAAAATCATTCCTCGATTAGAGCCAGGTTACCCCTTCCACAATTGTACCCATCACGCCAGCTGCCTAAAACATGACCAGAACAGCTCGCGTAATGTGCACCCTACCGAAAGGTTACGGAGCTGGTAGATTACTCTACTCAACTTTGATCCCCCCCTCCAGTAGACGCCAAATCACCTTCAAAGAGGTACTAGTCTCTCTTCTTTCTTTAAGACCATGAAAAATTGAGTTTAGAGAAGGCGCCTAGATGTGGGTTAGTAGCTTCTTTCACAACGAGCATGCTTTAATGTTTGCAGCTTAAAAATCATAGAGGACCATATTCTGATCTGGGCCTTACCTTATTTTCGATAAACTCCAAAATTGAGAAGAAAATAAAAGAAAACTTTCTACATATCCATAATTCGTTCGAATTTATTTAGTAATTTGAGACTTTAATCTTTTTTGGCATAATAGCCGCTCTTAAATATGGATTATCTATCGAGGAATCATTATTGTTGTTATTGATGGGCGCGTTCACGATATTTGATGTTGCCGGATTAGAAGTTTGGGGTGGTGGGGATTCTTGCTTTTCAATTTTAACATTTTCTTTAGTATCTTTTTCATCGCCTTTATTTTCATCTTTTTCATCATCCTCATTTTCACTATCCACATCCTTACTAGTAACGTCTTCTGTACGATTTGCGACTTGGAAATGATATTCCAGTTCTTCGAAATCAAAAACTTGATCAGTGGGATTTAATGCAGCTATATACGTTGGAAAAGCTGGTTTGCAAGCGATTAATGGAAACATTTGATTATCCTCGGTATCAAATAAACTGATCGTTTCACTGGTTTTAGCCAAAAATTTTACTAACGCCTTTTCTATGTCACGTTTTTGGTTGGCTGCTTTTTCACGAATAGCTTCATATTCTGTAACGGGCTGCTTATGTGTCGGAGTTCTAATGTACGCATGAGGATCCGGCAAAGGTGGTAAATAACTAGGAATATGCGATGGATGAGGGACTTTAGCACCTGCTTGCAATATATTCAATGGCTTTCCTTGCGTGCTTTGTTGCGGTACTTGTAGTGAATGTCTTCCTTCACGGGTAGCATAACTTTCCAGTCCATTTAATGAAACACCCATATTAATAAGAGCAACAATAACGTCAGCAATCACAGGTGTAGTTCGGCCGGCTAATTCACAATAACTGCGACCAGATTCTCCAATCTCGAAGATCACTGACGGAGGAAATAACATTCAAAACATTTACAACACTGGAATAATGTATAATACTACTTACTACTTTGAATCATTTCTGACAATGTTTCGAGCGCAACTTTTTCAGCACTATCGAAACCTACTTCTAAAAGTATGGTAGATATTGCCATATGCAAAAATCGTCGTCTTGGATTTGCCGAAATAGGGCATTCGGGCTGTTTTTCCATTTTAAAAATATAAACAACTGCTACGAGAAAGAAATATCGCTTTGATCCACAACTGTCAAATAAAATCAGGGATGGGAACCGAATTCAAATTAGGAATCTTGGTTGAAAATTAATTTAGGTTGTTACAAAAATTATCTCTGAAATAAGGACTATTCGTTGGAGTCTTGTTCTGTACGAGTTACAGAGAGCAAAAAAAGTGGATAAGTTAAGTCGTTCCGGGTACTGCGTAATTTTGTATAAGGCCCATAATTTCGTACACAGAGCGAAGGGATCACCTTTTTTACGATTTATAAAAAACACGTTCATAAAAATGATTCAGGATCTGCTCAACATTATTTGAGCGATCCATAATTTATCGTGCACTAACGATATGAATCTATGCCATTTTATAACGTGAACACACTTTTAAAAAAAAATATAACTATAATAAATATAAAAATTACTATTAAATATTAACAATAACTATAAAATACATCAATTAATATTTTTTGTGAAATAAAATAACCTATCCAGTGCGCCAGGACTTTCCTTGAGAAGTTTCTGTGGGTTTTTTCTGGAAAAATATAACTCGTAGCGTAGGCCTTATGGATCGAAAGATCTGGCCTGAGCAAATCTAAAAACAAACAAACAAGGACTATTCGTTTGAACGAAATAAAAACACTTATTCCAAGTAAATGAAGAGTTGAGCATATGAAGCTGTACTTTCCAGTTGTATCGAACACGCTTATTTGTTAAAACCAAATATGTATTCCACTCGAAATCAGAGACATTATCCTAGCGATCCGGATCCAAAATTCGAACAAATTTTTGTTTCTGGGTCAAAATTTTGATCTGTATAAGAACAAACGTCAAGAAATCCAGCTAATGATTAAAATTTACCAAAAAACCTACTTCTGCTACCTGTGTAGTAAGTTTAGCAGCTGGCTATAATTCCCACTGAGAAGTGTCAAAACATATATCGAATACTTTCCGAGACTACGTACTTCCATGTGAAATGTCGTTATTCAAAAATAATTTTATCGGTTTGGCGTACAATTTTATTTCTTTTATATCTGTACGTTTAATAATCTAAAAAATAAACGTCAATGTAAAATTAAAACTAGAATAATTAACAGAAATTAGAGAAAGATATTATTTTGACATCAATTACGTGTAAATATTTTTCCATTTTGGTTTCCTTTTACATTTTGAGAACATTTATATTGCGTAGTATCGCCCCTAGATTTTATTTAGCTGTGTTTTAAGTGTGTACATAAATAAATACGTAATGTAGAAAAAAATTTATTGTTCCTCGAGGAAGAAATATTGTCCAGACCGTTTTTGTTCACAATCTTTTACCGATTGGTTTTTATTGATTCTTGGACGGAAATTATTGGGGTCTCGCCGGAATGTAATGCCCAAAAGTTCCAAGAAACGATTCATACCGTTCAATAAAGATTGTGGCGTATGGGCGGTTGTATCAACTGATGGCTGTCCTTCGAATACGATAACACGATCAGCTAAATATGTGGCCATGATAAAATCGTGCTCTACTATAAATCCAGTTTTCTTTGCATGTAAAATATAACGTTTTATGACTTTAGCAGCGATTAAACGTTGTTCAGAATCCAAATAAGCAGAAGGTTCATCTATCAAATAAACATCGGCTGGTTTTCCTAAACATAATACCATTGCCACACGTTGTAATTCACCCCCGGATAAATTCTGAACTTCTTGATCCATTATTTCCTCGATCTTCATCGGTTTCATTACATCGGCCATAAACTGTGGATGTACATATGCGTCCCGAATTTTCTCATGTAATAAATTTCTAACGTGTCCTTGATGTTTTGGTGAGATTTTTTGTGGTTTATATGAAATATTAAGCATTGGCAATTTTCCTGAGCCTTCATCGGGTTCTAAATTACCTGCTAACATTCGAATAAATGTAGTTTTCCCTGTTCCATTCTCACCAAGCAATACTAAAATTTCCGAATCACTGAAATGTCCATCTTGCACAGTAAGTTTAAAGTCGCCCAATGATTTTAACATTTTTGGATATAGATAATGATTCATTCGTTTGATTTCCTCTTCGGTTGCGGATTCAGATACTTTAAACGTTAATTGTTCAGTACGGAATCTCATATTTTCGGTTGGTACGAAACCATCCAAAAATATATTGATACCTTCACGTACCGAAAATGGCATAGTAACAACACCATAACATCCAGGTACACCATAAAGACAGCATATAAAATCTGATAAATAATCCAATACAGACAAATCATGCTCCACTACAATGATAAATTTATCGGGATTAATTAAGGACCGGATTGTAATAGCACAATTCAAACGTTGTTTTACATCGAGATACGACGAGGGTTCGTCAAACATGAAAATGTCACCGTTCTGAATGCAAACCATAGCACAAGCAAATCTCTGCAATTCCCCACCGGATAAGGCTGAAATTTCTCGATCCTTTATATGTGATAAATCCAACATTTTACAAATATCATTTTGATTATGTAGATCGTCTTTTTTATCAAGAAGGAATCCGACAGTACCTTTTACTGCTTTTGGAATTTGATCTACGTATTGCGGCTTAATTAAAGCCTTTAAATTATCCTCCAAGATTTTTGTGAAATAATTCTGTAATTCAGACCCACGGAAATATGCTAAAATTTCGGTCCAATCGGGTGGATCGGTAAATCGTCCCAAATTAGGTTTCAATTTGCCTGCCAATATTTTCAATGCGGTCGACTTTCCAATACCATTTTGGCCAACCAATCCAAGTACTTCACCGGGACGCGGGATTGGCAAGCGATGCAACTTAAACGAATTCTTCGAGTATCGATGAGTGGTATGCTTATCCAAATTACTCGGAACATTAATAATAGTTATGGCCTCGAAAGGACATTTCTAAAGACAAAAAAAAAAAAAAAATGAATTAATTAAAAATTTGTATACGAAGGATTAATAAAATAGTACCTTGACACAGATACCGCAACCAATGCAAAGCTCCTCAGAAAGCGATGCGATTTTTGAGTTTGGTGTCACTTCAATACATAACTTTCCCATACGAACTACTGGACAGGATTTTTTACATTCCTGCCGACATCTCTTGGGTTTGCACTTATCATCACTAACAATTGCAATACGTGTTTGTTTGTCAGTTTCTTCGATCGCCTTATTTCGAGACATTCTATATTAAAATCAGATCAATAAATACAATAGTCCATATGCAGAAGACACTTTAAATCAACATAACCTCAACCTGTCTACTTTCACTCAAATTATGTCATTAAATTATACAAATTTGTATGAAATCTCAATTGAAGTTTATTTTATAGTGATAAATTATTAATTTATATTTATAATACCTGAAAAATTCTTAAAGAATTGTACAGAAATCCTAAATGCTCGATGGCGTGTCAATCTCGTTAATTCTAAAAAGACGAGGTTGAGTGAAGCTATTCACTAAAAACGTAGGCAAAAAATGACAGCCAATTGTACCAATATAAAGAAACGGAAAGCAAAAAAAGAAAACAATCGGCGTATCCAGCGGGCAGCAGGTCTCACTAAAAATGTAGGCCTATACAAAATCTCAACAAAAAAAAATGTAGATAGTCCACATAAAATGTAACAAATGTAACATTTAAAATCAATTTATCATTTTTTATCAATTTTGGTTGTTCAATCGGGTTTGACGTACAGTATTACGAAATGAAATTAGGGTGGGATAAAATATCATTATATTTTTTATCATTTTTGCCCGATTGAACACGTCCAAATTGATTTTAAATGTCACAGAGCATTCACAATGATTAAACTTTTTACTTACAGGTTTGTATGAATTTCCAACATAACGAACAAAACTTTTTGATCGTTATGTTGGAATTTCATACAAACCTGTAAGTCAAAAGTAAAAACTTTTTTCATTGTGAATGCTCTGTAACATTTTGTTTTAAATCGCTTTGTAAAATTCAATTAAAGCCTCCACTGTGAATAATTGACTGAATTCAGGCTTAACTCGTTTTGTCGTCAGGTTTTTAATTAAATGTTTCTATTTTTAATTATTTTTTTCTATAAATTATTTTAATATTGAAACTGTTTGGTTTTTATTGTTGTATTTGTAATTATTAATTAAAATATGTACGGTAAAATTTTAAACCAAATTTAAAAAAAATACAAAAGAATTAGTCTAAATCTAAATCATCTCCTTTGGGAGTAGGTGACACCTTTGTTGCAGCAAATCCTTTCTCGCTCGTCGACTCGGCACCTTCGTTAATTTCTTCACTATTCTTATTAGCATCTGGGATCCAGAGGCCAGAATCAACACAACGTTTCATGTGGTACTTTGCCTCTTCCTCAGGTAATTGAGTGATTGCTTCTTGGAGAAGACTAATATCACGCGACTCAAAACATTGTTTTAAAACATCGGGAAGTGTTTCGTAAACTTCAACTGGATCTAAGCCACCCGGGCCGAGCCGTGCCGCACGTTCCTCCTCTTCTTGTTCGGCGAGGGCTTCATCAATTTTTTCTTGAGCTCTTCTCTCGATACGTTGAATAAATGCGGCGACTTCACTATCGAATTGTTTTTTATATTCAATTTCGGCTACTTTAATTCGAGTGAAAAAAGACCCTACACATGATCGTGGATCAACATCAAGTTGTTTAGATAATTCCAAAATGTATTGCATTGAAATGCACTGATGGGCAACATGACACATGAGCTCGTGTTTCTCCTCCATCTGTAAATTAATACACCAAATGACGAGATAGTTGGCCGTATTTTCACACACCAACTCGTGATGTTCTTGCAGAAATCGTTTCGAATCTTCGTATTTTTGTAATATACCATATTGCTTCAATAATTTTTCATTTTTTTTAACAAATTCCTTCATAATTTTTTCCTTATCTTCTTCGCTCAAATTATCGTAGTTTTGACGAGGTGCTGGTTTATTTATAACTGTTTTAGCAAAGCCTGGTTTGGAGATTGTGTCCACGTTCCATGGCGTTTTTTTTTCTTTCTTTTTTAAAGATTCTTCCTCCAATCTTAAATTTTCGGCTATTTTTTCGAGTTCCACTAGTTCTTTTTGAAATTTCGCTTTATCTTCGGTGCTACTTTCGGTCGCCTTTGAAATTTTTTCTTTAACATCTTTCAATTTGCTGATGTTTGTTAGCTTACGACTTTCAAAGGTTTCTTTCTCCTTTTGCATTTCCTCCATGCGTTCCACTCGTGCTTGATGGCGCCAACGAAACAAAGAAGGCGTATCAATATTGGGATGTGTTTCATCCTCATCATCTGAGATCTATATAAAATAAAAAATAATAGTAATTAATTGTAGATATATTGTGTTATAATAAATATTTGTCACCAACCTCAATATCCTTCCATTTACTGTAATCCACCATTATTGAGAAAGTGAGTGCTATTTATCACAAATTGTAAGTAACACAATAAATATACAAATATTCAAATAAGCTACTAATATTTTTCTATAATTAATCCCTTTTTAAACATGGAAATTTAAAGTGTTTTACACTAAAATATATCAATATCCGCGTTTTGCTCTCACACAAATATGGTTTTTTGCTTTGATTCTAGAAATGTCAATTTTTTTTTTTTTTTTATGTTTGAGATAATTCGAGAAATGCAACTGATAAGTTTGGTCGAAACGTTGATAAAGCCGAATTTATGAAAATCTTCCAAATTAGTAATTAAAATTATTTATTTAATTCAAATTAGTAATAGTCTCAAAATATTTCTTATTTTATTATTATAGTATTAATTTAATGTATTTTAAATTTTATGTTTTTGTACCCGTAATGTATGCTATAAAATATACACAACACGTAATTTGACGATGATTTAATTGTTTTCTGTTCAATCAAAGCTTTTGCGTTTTTTACACACATTTTATCTATTATACTATCCTATGGTCTTGCTCTAATTAATTCATAAGTATTATGGATAAGCAACTAATAATCTTAATTAAAATGAATTTACGTAATTCATATATTATTTAATACAAGGCAGCCATTGTGTTTGCAAAATATGCATATTTCTTAATTTAATTCAATTTCCTTCCTTCTCCTTTTGTTCCGAAGGTCGAAGGAGTTATTTTGAGAAATTAAAAAAATAAATAAATAATAATCTTAAAAATTACAATCAAGGTTCCACCGAGATTTGAACTCGGATCGCTGGATTCAGAGTCCAGAGTGCTAACCATTACACCATGGAACCATTTAGTTAACTTGATATAAAGTTGATATAAAAACAAAACATCTAACTATATGTATTTACAAGCATTCAGGATGATGGCATTCACTTTAGAAATTTCACAAGAACAAACCCAGATAAAGCCGAAACTATTTTTTTTCTTAAAGTGTCTTTTGAAACGGATGTTTACATTGAAAATAGCAAGAGAAATCATAAACTACTAACCAAAATTTCGTAAATAGTTTAGTTTAAGCGGAGCGAGGTGTTCTTTTAAAAGGACAGTAGCATTAAAAGCAGCTACAAAAATTTTATTCCAAAATTTATTAAAATAACATGTAATTCGATTTCTTATAAAATAAAAGTAAAACAAATAATTAATCACTTAATTATTTGGTATGATAGTACAAAAAACAATCTTTTGGGTGTAACGCTACTTCACACTTAATACACGAAAAATTACACTTTTTGTGGCAATAGCAACATCGGGTTTGTTTGGTCTGATAAATTATTAAATGACCTATATTATCGTATTTTGAATGTGCATGTAAAGTTGCTGCAGGTTTGGGCCCTCTTGTATTGAACGTTTGTTTCCGGAATGATTCTAGAATTCCGAGAGTCAACTCTCGTCTAAAGTTCAGGTGATCTAATTTACCTCCGTTTACCCTAAACAACTGCCATGCATTCTGTTCAGCCATGTCGATACAATGAGCTATCAATGGAAAATACCACTTTTTTCCTCGTATTGATATTCTGTATAAACTAATGTTTTGGTCCGCTCGGTCGACTCCGCCCATATTTTCGTTGTACATCTTAAAAATTTTTGGTTGATCCACAGTTATCCTTTTCTTTTCTTTTTTAGAAAATCTTGTTACCGGTTGGGTTGGCAATATGGGACAACTGTTGGACGCGATTGTGACAACATTGTTGTCATGCCATTTGCATACGACTGTTTCATTGCCTCGTGTCGTGGCGTAATCATAAAACCCTCTTTCATTTTTTTTAATGATTTTGGAATCAAATATATTGCAATTTCTCCCAATTCTATTTTCTCTTATTGTTCCGGTCCCTTTCAATCCACCACACCGAAGCTCTTCTAATAGTTTAATCGACGTAAAAAAGTTATCAAAATATAAGTGGTATGGCATATTTGAATTATTTTGAAGAACATCAGCACACTGCAAAATGACACTGGCTCCTAGGCCCAAATGTTTGAATTTCTCTGGTAAAATTGTAGTAGACTCTTGGTAAGGTTCAAACTACTCAATATAACCTGATTTTGTTGTCCCGGTCCACAACTTATAACCCCAACGAATTGGCTTGCCACGAATGAATTGCTTGGTACCGTGATGTCCGTAATAGGGAACCATGGACTCGTCCACACTGTGGTTTTCTTCTTTAGGTGCCATTTGAATAAATTTTTGGTTCAACATATCAAATAAAGGACGTATTTTAGCAAATTTGTCCGAAGTGTTTAATTGCCTATTGTCACTGCAATGTAGATTCTGCATAATAAACCTAAACCTGTTTTGTGACATAGCAATACATACTAGCTCGTTGTATGTATCTTTTGAACTTTCCCAATATAAATGGCGCCTGGCCAAGCGAACATATCCACTAAGAAGTAGAATGCCTATGAAGCAGCGCATTTCATTTGGTTGAACATCTCCTTTCCTATTGTGAGATACAGCGCACATATTTGTATACCGTACCAGCAGATTTGTTAATTCTTCATCAACAAATTGTTGAAAAGCTTCAGTAGGTGACATCTTTTGATTACATCCAGCCACATCGTCCCATGTTGGTAAATTGGAAATGAGATCTTTTTTATCCCACTTAAAACTGATGGATCTTGCTTTATTAACAGTGTATGACTTGCTAGGCATCTTCCTACGTTCAGCAATAATAGCTAGTGGAATATCGTCCTCACCATCATAGTCACTTTCTGTAGGTGACGAATATCTCAGCCGGGCTTCCGTTTCATGATGACTATCCGGAAGGTTATTTAAGACGATATTATCCTCACCGACGCCTTCTTCATCCATTTCTGTTTGTTGCGTATATCGCAATTGAGTTTCTGCTCTAAGTTGATCACCCGGAAGGTTGCTTATTACCATATTATCATCGTCGCCGGAGTCTTCATCTGTTAAATCAGCATTAGCATTATCTGGAGGAAAAATTTTCTAATTCCTCTAAAATTTTATTTAGCGTCAAAGGTTTATTTTTGTACCTAAAACAAAAATTACATTATTGATAGTACCTAGTGCCACTGGCAATAAAGGACACAACATTTCAAACGGTAATTTAGTACATAAAAACTCCAAAAATTCACAAACTCATTTTAAAATATCAAATTAATATAGCTTCTTGTGAAAATTACATTTAGAAATATTCACTTTTACCGTTATACGTTAAGTTACACTTACCATCAATTATCCATTATTTCCAAAAATAATGTGTCTAAAATATTAACTGCTAGATACACATTCATGAGCACTATTAAATTCAAACAGAATAATTTTCTAAAAAACCAATCATTTTTATAGAAAATAGGCCTAACGGGACTTTCATAAAAAATTGTTTCGGACATGTATAAATCGTGTTTTCGCCAACGGTTTTTTCTGACTTTATAAAGGACAGTGGCTTTATCTGGGATTTATTAAGGAAAGTTAATATGTATGGACTATGTTTATAGTACATTTTTCATAGGATATATAGTATTTCAAAAAAACTAGAGGAAAATTTAATTAGTGGAATATATTTTGTTTCTAATTAAAGGTAAATTTTTCAAGAGTATATAGATTTCTAATTTTTTGAAGTTTGTTGTATAAATGGTTCTTTAAGATTACCATCGTTTTACTTAAGACTCTATGCACATTATTTTTGATACGTGTGGTTACACTTTCTTTTTTTGCTATTTCCTAATGTTAGGGTTAATGTGTGAAATAGAATGTACACATTTACCGGTAAATTGTACTGGTATTTCCCAACGTCAGTGGTAAATGTTCGTATAAATTGAAAAAAAATAGACATAGCTATTTCGTGCCGGTAAATTTCCACATTCCCCATCCCCATACGTCTTTTGGAAGATGTTAGTATCTTTAGATTATCTATAGTAAATCTAGCAAAAACATGAATCATAAGTGCTTATATGAATCATAAGCGCTTATAAGTATCTCGTAGGTTGAACTTACGTTACCCAAAGTAGCAGGCGAATGTGCACATTTACCGGCGAATGTATACATTTGCCGCTCTATTCACATTAACCGTAGCATAAACACAAACGAACAAACAACAGCAAACGTTTTTTGTATTCTTTGATGGTGAAATGATTCCGATCGATCATAGATTTAATAATAATTTCATTTTTTAATTTATGGGAGATAACGGCATTTGCCGCCATTTAAATAACGTTAATTTAGGACAAGCAGTCAATTTTCCAATGAACGGCAATTGAAAATTTATCTTTATGTACCAGTGAAACGATGCTTGATTTTAATTTTGACCCATTTAAATTTTCGTAGTTTTTCAAATTATAGTTATTATGTCCTGCAGTCCCTATATCCCAGCACTCCCAGCAGATCCCATAATATTTTTTTTGTCCGCGAAAATGTTAAGTAAAAAAATAGTTTTTCTAAATATGTACAAACATTTATTTCTTATAGTTATTACAAAACATTGACCAAGCAACCAAATTCTATCCCAAACAAATTGGAAAAATATTTTACAAATTGGATAGATAGGTACTCGATATATTTAAACATAAAATAAGTTTCTAGGATTCAGAAAAAATACAAATTGCTTATTTGTTGTTACTGCTTGCGAGACAATCAAGATTGTACTCTCAACATATGTTCAACACTACATATGTCCATCAATGTTTGTGGTTTGCTTGGTCGAGTAATCCACTTGTATTTTTGCAGATATATTCTAAAATATTTTTATATGGTATATATACATATAATCTACAACAATCAATAAAAAAAAATATATATTTCTAAGCACTAATCTCTAAATAATTATTCGTTATTCTTGTTTAAACAATTGACTTTACATTATGTATTATGCTGTACACTTACAACAGGGGTCACCTGTCTGTGTGCTTGTGTATGACGTGGTTAATAATACCACTAAAAATATACCCTTTTTGTTACTCAAATTTTATTTCATTGGTAAACGAGTTCTATTAGCTTGTTGTAATCTCAGTGTTGGATCTTCTGGAATACTAATTTGGAATTGTAACAATACCACCAAATACGTAACCATTGTGGTCAGCAGTGATTTAAATAAATTGCGATTAACATCAAAGAATCCACCTAAATTTATATTCGACGGATTCATTTCGGTCGCTCGCAAAAACATATTAATTTCAGTTTGGGCATCTGTATTCATCCAACTTAATTCGACCATGAGCAGTTTCTTCTGAAAATTTGTTCGTACATGATGCGAGGCATAATGAGCTTCATCGCATATAAAAAATAATAGACAAATGCTACAAAATGCGGTAACAGCCAATCCAACATCTTTTATTCCAAATCCGTCCGATAATTGGGACATTAGACCATAAATGGATAGCGTAATTATGAAAAATAAATATAAATTGATAAATGTAAATGTATAGCACGTGGCTGTGCCTGTATCTCGCGCCAATTTACTCAAACGTAACCACAGAGCACGATATTCGGCTATCATTGCAGCTGGTCCAACATGGCGCAGAGCCTATAAAACATTAAAATAGTAAATTTTGAATATTAAAATAAGTTAATGTGAAATTATTTCAAGCTTAATACTTTTTGAAAATCTTCTGCTAAAATAGTTGCCGATTCACTTAGTGTTTCGCAAGCTAAATACCAATAAGCTCCCATCATATAGGTTAGTGTATCAAGAAATATATAGGGTATTACTTGAGTAATTTTAAATTCTACCATTGTAACATGCGTGACCACAACTGATGCAGTCGACAAAAATGGCAATAAAATGGATATAAGCAATGATTTCGTCGCTAATCTCAATGGTAATTCTCTTGCGGTCGTTTTAAAATATAACGTCTCAAAATGATTCCAGTGGTTTAAAACACCTGTAACTTTTCGCGTTTCATACCAGGCAATTGGCACAATAATAATTGGAAATAAGTTGACAATGAACAAATAAGCGATAACAGATTCTTCAAATCGCCCTTCTAGTGATCGGACGATATTAATTCGATTCAGTGCTACATAGATTACGTAAGCCTATATGGTAAACGAGTAAATAATTATAATAAATCAATACATTTTCTAATGAGAATATAATGACATTTTAGTGGATCAATCTAATGCGGCTTATCATACTTACGAGTAATCCTAAGAACAACAGAAATGAATAGAGCATGGCGGCTGAACCAATTTTGAAAACTATTAATCCAGGTTTTGTCCTCGTAAATGGAAATATTCCCATTGCCCTCAGTATCATATAAATTGGTTTAGAATTATTATAAATAATATCCTGTGGCGTATAATGAGTCGAGTATAAATCTTTCATCGGTGGAAAATTATTGCCATTACCGTAGCCAAATTTATTACCATTTCGATTAAAATTATTTTTGCTTTCGGTACTTTGTTGTTGTGATTTTACCATCAAATCAAGCGATGGTTGGGCATCCAAAAATATATTCCGCGGCTTTAAAGAAGGATTCACAAGAATTATATTCGTGTTAATCCGTTTTGGTTTAAACAATAAACTCATGCTTGATATTTTTTTTTTTTTTTTTTTTTTGCTGCGCTTTTACTATTGTTAATCTTCGCTGGGTAAACTAAAATTCTTAACTGAATTAAAAAATTGTTGGAAAAGGTTAATAATAAAATCAATTATTACGTATCAATGTCATTGGTATTGTAATTAAAATTTTGTGTTTTGTTTATTAAGTATAAAATAAAGACGATATTGTACACTATACGATAAAAGTATAAGAAATGTTTAAAATTTTGAACGGACTATATGTTTATTCGTGCACTGTACCACGACTATTGAAAAGTGTTAATCGGTATTATTAAACTCATTGGTTATTGCGGTAATTTAGTATTGAATTAATAATTTTCAATGTCAAATAATAAATTGTCTACTCCTTTTTATCGGCTTATTCCTTATGAGCTGTGTATAAATATTTGATAGTAATCTTCTGTTGATACGTAATCGAGTTTGCTCGGAAATAGTAGAGCAAAAGATACCACCCACCCAATATGGGAAATTAAATTCACTTAAATTCATCACCTCTCCTTATTTTGTTTAGAATTACCGCATGTTTGTATTCATATTTACCTAATTGTATTAAATTTAAATGATTTCAATTTACTTGAAAGAGAAAATTTTAATTGGTTTGAACATCATATCGATACGTCATCTTGCATGTTCGTGAAATCATTGTGCTGGACAAACTAAATAAGCCTAATTTATTCACTCCGGTAGCTAATAATTGGTTGTTTCTTAATTTTAATCTCTGAAATAAAATATTTTAGTTGGTAAAAATTGTATTTATTTAGTTTTTACTTAAAATCGTTATTTAATTTATTTTTTATTTAATTTTTAATACAAAATATCTCCGACGTATCGATAATAAGAATAATTATTTTTTATAATAAATAAATAAGTAAACTAAATATATACAATTTTTATTATTACAAACTTAATTAAACGTAAAATATTTTAGTTGGTATTTTCATTTTATTTTTAATATTTATATTATATGATTAAATGGTGGGTGATACGGTTAGTTATTTTCAAATTTTAATTACTGTGCAATATCGGAAATTTTAGACCCATATCAATTGTAAATACAAAATTACAAAGTGATAAGAGCATTAATTGAAATTAATTGGTACACTCATGTTTTGTATCGCAATATTATTCTTATTTTATATGTATCAGTGAATCATATTTGAATAAAATAGGTACATATTTAAACTAACTAAAATTCAAACGTGAATACCTTTTTTTTACGAAATTTTGGCTAATCTTAAAGGATACAGGATGTAGTCGATTAGTGATGGATTGATTGATTTTGAGTGTACGACCAAGCATTAAGCAAGATGTTCCGGTAGACGCCGACTCTACCGTACATACCGTTTTTTACATTTACTTAGAAGGATTGGATAGGATTGAGATCGGCCCGGTTACAAATACCTTGACGGTCAATTATAGTTACATTTTTTCTAAAAACTGCTTTCAATACTTAGCATCCCACTTAGTAAATATTAATTATCGCACCACCTTACTTCCTCTGGCCGTTTTTAATTGATTAATTGATTTTTAAATAACTAATCATACTCTCAACCAATATATTAGTATCTGTTTCCCTTGGTTGCTTCAGATTCCAAAAACCGCCTCCGGAAATGTGCTGTTGCAGTATGATTAAGAGCTACTATCTAAATCTAATTTTGTGGTTTATTAGATGAGATGATCTAACGTAATAACTATAATTAGTATCAGCTACTTATTCAAATGATTTCCGCCATACTGCTCACTATCGCAACTTGAACTACAGTTTAACACAACTGCTATTATAAATGAAGCATTTCCGCGGACCTACCACTAAGATTAAAGACGTTTGATTTGTGTTGGATGTTGTCCTGTATAATGAATTACAATTAACACCATCAGTAACCTAAATCAAAATGGTAAGAACCTAATTAGTTTTTAAAGTATGACAAAAATCAAGAGAACACAATTTCTAAACTACCTGTCCGCTGGCTGCTTCAAATTTCTGGAAGTCTGCATTAGGTTCCTCCGATATTCTGAAAATTCAGATCAAATTTGTTAATTATCACTAGGGACTCCTTTAAAAATTATTAAACTCTGAATCCTCATGGTTTAGTTTGTTTTAAATCTTTTACACACACAATAAAATTAAATTATAAATAAACAAAATAAAAGGATAAATTAAATAAGTTTAGTACTTAATAATCTTATCCTAAGTACTTATAATAAAGCTGAAAACTTGAATCGGTTTTCCGATTATTGGTACAAAAAATTGGAAAATGATGATATTTGGTTTCCAACTTGAATTAAAAATGATAGTTTACAGAACAGAAAAATGACGGCTCTCGATAGCAGCTATCGGGAGCGAATAAAAAAACACAGCTTTTGTTGTCATCATTTTCCGATTCTTTGCGACAACGATCCATATAGTAAATCCTGTAGTAAGTCAGACATTACTGCTAAAAAAAGTTGGTGATGAAATCAGCAAAATGTTCGAAAAATACAAAAATTTTAGGAAATAAAAATACCTGGGATTTGCCAGCAATGTACTAATATTAATCGAATTTATCTACATAATGTCGAATTCTTTGGGAAAAAATAAATCCGGATCATTTGTAACAAATCCGGAATTTTTGGCAGATTTTATTCGAATTTCACAAATACATAGAAATGTAAACGTCAAAATTAGAAAAACAAAAATAAGCCGCTATTTTTCATAAATCATTTGTGGTTATATTTTTGATGCGAATAGTTACGTTTTAATCTAAATTAACATTTTTTATCTTTTTACGGTAAAGATTTCACAATACAATATGTAAAATGCTGTGAAATGAGTAAGCCAAGTGGCGTAAATACAAATTCCGGGCCCTTCCGCAAAATTTTTCTTGGGCCCCTAAAAATACTTGTTATTCCTCTGAACACGTAAAGCTTTTAGTTAAAAACTTAATTTTGTCTATTATCAAGTATCTGATTTCGAGAGAAGACGAAAGAAGCTTCACAAATTTCGAATATATAGTAATTTGAAAAATATCAATAATTTCGAAATAATCTCAAAATTGTCGAATTTTTCTAAGTGCATATCTTGAATATCCTTGAAAGTTCTCAAATATCGAATTATCCGTAAGTATGTAAAACCAAAGGGAATCCTATACGGGCTAGTCATCGCCATGTAAAACGTAAATAACCTAGAAAATCGGAGAAATATCGAAATTTTGGGCATAATCTCGAATAATAATTGGGATTCATCAAAAAAAAACTATCGAAGTTGATCGGACGTGTGTTTGTTTTTGTGAAAAAAAAAAATAATTTAATTTAATTTTAATTTTTGTTGCATTTTTGCGAACATTACTTGAATCCGGTTCTGTGAAATTCTGTGCTGTTCGGTGTGTGTTATTCTGTGCTGAGTGTTAGTCGTATAGTGATCGTAATAACTGTGTGGTGTAATCTTTTGTGATTGTGAGCGATTGTGATTTCTAATGGAGAAGAAGTGCCATGATTGCGGTTCGACTACAAAAGAACTTTACTTTTGTTGTGTTGCTTGTGATAAAGCAATTGATTTTAAATGTCTTGGCATTAAAAGCAAGACAACTTTTGAGTTGATTGTTTAGTTAAAAAATATTTGCTACGTTTGTGATGATTGTGGCGACCTGCTGAAATTCCAAACTAGATTACTTACAAATTTATCTGAATCAGTGGGTATAAATAAAAACAGCATGAATAAGCTACAGGAAGAGGTAAATACTATATTCTCCAGTTTAAATAAAATTTGTAGTCGTCATTTTATTGGGAATTCTTCCCTTATAAACAATAAAAATAATAAAAATATTAGTGTTATAAAAGGGATTGTAACAGCTCCTATTATCGATTGTGCAAAATCACTGTCACACACTCCTATGGTAGATCAATCGGTGGTACCGGTAATAAAATTACCGAATAATAACAACGAATCTTGCAACAATAATAGTTTAATGGACATCATAAACTCTGATGAAACTCTGCATCGATCTGGTGGTCTACCGTGTCAAAAAAATGCCTGCTTTGCCGCTGTCTCTGCACAAAATGAACTGGTGCCTGCAGTCAAGGATAAACAGGGATCCAATGGTAACAAAAACCTTGCGGTTAATAGACGTTTTAATCAACATATGCCGTCGTTACGAACTACTAGATCTAGGGGTTCGTCATCCACAACAAAGGCTGAGTCGGTTGCTGCTACCCAATCAGTAAGTGCTATCAATAATAACAATTCTCCCAAAATTATTATTGGGAGTGATGGTCTCGATGCTACTCTGCGCACTGTCGAACCTGTTAAATGAATTTTCGTTTCACGTCTGTGCAAGGATGTTGGTGACGATGATATGGTTCGGTATTTGAAAAATAAATTTGAGATTGATAAACCCATTTTGGTTCGGATGAGTCAAAGTGATGACTGTGACTATGTCTGATTTAAAATTGGGGTTCCTGAGAATAAATTCAACCTGCTGTTGGAATCATCATCGTGGGCTCCTGGTATATTTATTAAATAATTTATAAATTATCGGGCAGCTTTAACTGTTTAAAGCCAGCATTTAACTCAAAGTCAAGTTCAGTTTTAGTAAATTCTAATACTTATCATTGTAAAAATTCTGTAACCAACATCTTTAGTTTCTCTGTTGTCCATCAAAACATTCGTAGCATGCGCGAAAATTTTGATAAACTGGTTGAAAATTTGAGTTCATTTGATGAATACCCATCTATTATTTTTCTTTCGGAAATTTGGATTTTTGATCATGAGTTATATTGTATTGTTGCAACAATAATTATAGAGCGGGTGGTGTTTGTGCTTTTTACAATTCAAGTTTGCAATATGTTAGTGAAGCTATTTCCTTAAATTCTGCGGATGTTTTAAAGTTATCTGTTTCATTAAATAATAATAATTATATTTGTGTTTGTGTGTATCGCCTACAATTTATTCCAATTTCATCATTTATTTGTGAGTTTTCAAATTTCATCTCGAAAATTAGAAATCAAAATGTAATAATTGTTGGTGATTTGAACATTGATATTTTGAACTTTCCAGCTTCCTGTAATGATTATATGTTTATGTTGTCGTCAAATGGATTTCTGTCACTTATTAATTCTGCCACAAGAGTCACTAGTAATACTGCTACTTGCATTGATCACTGTTTTGTCCGTGTTAATAGTGGTGCTACTTTGGATGTATCATTGCATAATTTACACATTACGGACCATGATTTGGTTAAAATTGATATTGAGATTCTTGGTAATTATGTTAACGAAAAAAATTGGCGTACAGCAAATTTGATATTATTAAATTTGAATCATTAATCTCGTCCCTTGATTTTTCTAGTTTATTAAGTCTAAGTAACCCCACATCAATTTTGACCAATATAGTTTCAATGCTTTCAAAAGTAGCTGATTTATGTTCCAAAAATGTAATTAGGCATAATTCAAACATAAAGCTTAAACCGTGGATTTCTAACAAGTTGGTACTTTTAATAAATAAAAGGAAAAAAATTTAACTTAAATGTAAAAAACATCCGGCGAATAAAAAACTGTATAAGTATTATCTCAAATTGTGTAGCGGAATCAATGATTCTATAGTTTCTGTTAAAGGCAACTATTTTAGTAGGAAAGATTGTGAGATTATTTGTATTATTAATGGACTTAAATCAAGTAATGCACTTGACATTCTTGGTCTTAGCTCGAATATGCTAAAATTAGTGGTTATAGCAATTGCGCCAGTTTTAGTACAATTCAAAAGTTTTTGGATAAATTCGAGTTTCTTAGTCCTCATCAACATGGCTTTAGATTTGGCAAAAGTACTGAATCTGCGTTAATTAATTTCTTAAATGGAATTCATATTAATCTGAATGAGAAGAAGTTTGTTGGTGCAGTCTTCATCGATATAAAGAAGGCCTTTGATATGGTGGATCATAATCATCTTCTGCGTAAGCTCCAGTCTATTGGGTTTAGGGGTGTATCACAGAAATGGTTCAAGTCTTTTCTCAGTAATCGAACATTTATGGTTAGGATTGATAAATCGCAAAGCATTCCATTTATTATTAAACATGGTGTTCCCCAGGGTTCTGTTCTTTGTCCTATCTTGTTTTTAAATTACATAAATTCAATTTTTGACTTAAACTTAAACGGTAAAATTGTTGCTTTTGCTGATGATATTGCATTAACTTATTTTGATTTGACTGTTAATGACCTAACTAACCAAATAAATTCTGACATGAAAATTCTTCGCACATGGTTTGATAATCACTCCTTGCTCTTAAGTGAAAAAACTAAGGTAATGTTCTTCAAATTGGTTGGTGATCCTTATCGAAGTTTCATTCCCGAGATTTTTTATCATGTACGTAATTGTAACAAAGCAAATATAACTTAATATTACTAATACTACTAAGCAAAATGCTACTAAGCAACTTAGGGCTAAGCTCAACAAAACGGTATCCCATAAGAATGAAACCCTCAAATAGTATCGGATAATCCGTTAAATATTGAACATTAATTTTGTTCGAATAGGCTTTAAGATTCTTGACCAACATCGAGTTATTAAATACACTCGACAATCTCAAACATATTCGAATAATCTCGAAAAATCTCGAATAACCTTCGTTTCGAAACACCGAATCACTAATTAAGGCTCGAACATCACGCATCTCATTTCCATGCTAAACGCCAAAAATCTCGAGAAGGTTTAAAAAGGATCAGTTAAAAGGATATTAAATTGGAAAGCAAAGGAAATTTCCAAAATCGGAAGAACCCCGCCAAAAACAACCGAAGAAACGCATTCACAAAACTTGATCTGTAAAAGGTTGAATTTGTTTGGCTAAATGCTTAATTTGATTTGTTAAAGGGGTAAACTTGGGAGTGCAAGTATATTACAAATAAATGAACCCAGCAAACACTAAAATCTTTATCCTTTGTTGTCGAAAGCTTTGATTTCAAAAGAGTTTAGCAAATTTTCTTCTAACTCTAAATATCTGTTGGAATCTAAATGCATTTGTAATTCTATGTCGGAGTCAGATTACGAGTAATTACTCGGAACTTTTTCACATTCAGCAACCGATAAGAATTTTTTTTTTGGTGGTTTGGCGTCTATTGGAGGGGGGACAAAGTTGAGTAGATTAATCTACCAGCTCCGTAACCTTCCAGTAGGGTGCGCATGACGTAGGCAGCTGCGTGATGAGTACAATTGTGTAAGGAGTAACCTGTTCCCAATTCGCAAGTGTACGTGCTGCCTCCTCGTAGCAACCACTGGTAACTAAGGCTATTTGGCACATTTTTGGCCATTTGGCACAGGCTAAAGTACGGCGCTAAAGGAGAAAACCTTCACAAAAAACCCTAATCTAAGGTGGAACAGCATAAGTCGATAGATGAATGGCTGATAGGTTAATCAGTCCAAAATATGCGGACTCTGAATACCAGGCACCCTCCAGTTTCATTTAGCCAATTCCCAGCAACTTGTAAGAGTAAAATCAAACGGAATACGGGGCTGGAGTATGAATATACGGGAGTGGGACAGCCCTCTCGAAGTCCTTGGGCTCCAATGCTAACGTCTTTCTAGCGGAACTACATGCTGTAGTAAATATCTAGGAGGGAGAGCAATAAGCCCAGATAGTATGTATCACGTACCGGAGGGCAGTATTGTCAGGTTCATTAAGAACCTGAATATTGACTGGACGGATAATTAAGCAGGGTCCAGCACAATAGATTTTTTATTTTTTTCGCCCGCATGGCCTTCCAATAATAATAATAATAATTCCGCTTTAGACTTCGCCAGCGGCATTCGTTAGCAACTGACTCCACTGGGACAAATCAAATACGGCTAAGCCACTCTTATAAAATTTAACCAAAATACACATCACATTTTTTGTAAAGGACAAAAAAAAAATTGCCTTAATTAGCATATCAAAAGACCTAAACGATGCAAAGATAGAGATTGTATCAGATAGCCAATCGGCCTTAAAGGCTTTCAGGTCCTGTACCGTTGAGTCGTGGCTGATATGGGACTGTCTGAAGATAATTAAATATCTGGCAACCTCAAATAAGGTAACATTTATGTGAGTGTCAGGCTACACTGGAATCGAGGGAAATGAAGCTGCTAATTTCATTCATTGGGCCAGAGCGCTTCTTCTGCGGCGTCACTAAGAGGCATCTTAGGGCAGCGGTAAAACGCTGACACCTTCATCAGCCAGGCTAAGTAGGCAGATATATGCCGCTTCTGCGACCTAGAAGCGGATTCAATGGAGCTTGTTCTGTGCCAATGCCCAGCTATTTTCCACCAAAGAATGCAACATCTAGAAGGGAGAACAATGAGCCCAGATAGTATGATTCACATACCGGTCAGTAGTATTATCAGGTTCATTAAGAGCCTGAACACCGACTGGACGGTTAATTAAGTAGGGTCCTAGCACAAACGATCATTTAGCCTTACAGCAGGTTCCACAGCAATAATAATAATAATTTGCACCTTTTATTTTGCACCTTTTATCTTCATCAATGCTTCTTCAATAGAAGCTGGAAAACGAAATATAAAGTTTCAAACATTTTTGATTTTTTTTTTTGTGTGTTTGTGCTTGCAAGCAAAATCAAACGAAACCGAAAAAATTGATTTATTTTCTAGTTCACTTGTTTCAACTCGTTTCAAGGAAACGAGAAATTACAAGCAACAAATACCAAAACAGTCGTTTGAATTAATTCAAATAAGAATCCAATACTTCGAAGACTCGAATAAGTTAGAATCTAATTCACAAATAGCCCCACAGACAGATTTCTGGTTTTTATTTGCTTTTCCGTTTTATATTTGTTTTCCACTATCAGCCAATCAAATAGATTGTTACACTTTACACATTTGTTCGAGGTGACTGATTTGGAGATGCTTATTTAATAATGTTATGGATTTGAAAGCGCGCAAGTGAAAACTAAACCAATTCAGTAATTTCTTTTTTCTACTGTCTTTATTTGGTTTGCCGATATTTTACTTAATAGGTTTATTGTTGTAAATGATGGTATTCACAAATTACATAATTTTGTATTCATGATTTTATTTTTAGATTTATTTAAACGTATATAACTGTTAATTGTATATTGATTTTCGCTAGCTTAAGTATAACTACATACTAATAGTTAGTGTTCCATAAATAGAATACAACTTAAGTTGCAGAAACGTTATATCATTTGCTTTTGTATCATTTCAGCGTTGATCGGGTCAAAGGCTTAGGCTTGTTGTCATTAGTATTTCACAGGCGGAGTTTACTTCATAGTATTTTGACCTTTTGTAGGTAAGCAATTTTTCATTCGAATCATAATCCACCGTTGACTGTTTCGAATGAGCAGAAAATCAAAATTTAGTCATTGTTCGGATGTGTCCACTTTTGCGGAATGCTAAATGTTATTTCTGGCATGAAAATGTGCTTTCGACCTTCGAACATATGTATGTATATTTATGGTTTTAGCCATCTTGGATCAAGAAATAGCGGGTGGTCCATCTAGCGTTTGCAATTTCAACTACCGGTTATTTCGAGTGTGTCTCAACATTTACGTCGTTCGTGTTATGACAGAAAATTAGTTTTATGTTTGACATTTACGAAATGGGTCGCTTTACGCTTGAACAAAATTGGGAAATATTGAAAACTTACTTTACAAAGTGGTGAGGCTTCTACCCAAACTGTAAGAAATTTACGTAAAAAATTCAGTAGAAATGAAATGTCTACCAGGCAATTTGTGGATCAATTTGTGAAGCGAGTTACATCTATACTAAACATTTGGTGCAAGTTTATAGAAATTAAGTTTTTGTCTTTTATAATCCGAAATATAGTTTTATTAACCTTTCGGCCACCCACGTTAACACTATCAATATCCCAAAATCTTCAAATTTATTTGAAACTCTGTAGGTGTTACACACTTTTTTTTATAAAAAATATTCTTTAATACACTTTAACGTACTTGAATAAGTATTAAAGAATATTTTTTTTTTCGTTTTCTGCAAACTAAGATAAATCATTAAAGTTTAGATGGTCAGTAAGTATTCGTATAATGGAAGGTATTCGTATAAGTCACAGAAGGTTTTATTATTTTTTACATTAGTTTTTATTTAAAATTAATAAGAAAAATGAATGTTTGAAAATCGTTAAAAAATTGGAACAGAGATTAGAAATTAGCTAGAAACGAAAGGTAAGTAAAAATAGAAAACACCGATTATAATTTTATGATGTGTAAATAAATTTCTGCACAACTTAAGAGATATTTGATGAATTTAGATAAATTAGATATTGTGACTATGTATGTGAAAAATAAGTTAGGTAAATATAAGTACTCATTAGGATTAGATTTTTAGTTTCACCAGACTTACAATTGAATAATGGCGGAAATAAATTCTACCAAAAACACAAATACCAATGTACATTTTTAAATAAAGCTTCACTATACACTAGTTAGATAATACGCCATTCAACAGAGCTCTATTTCGGTCATAGTTAGTTTTTTCTAAATTTTCTTTTCTGCATCGTGATTTGTTTCAATTTTTATTTTATCTATTTTTTTTTGTTGCTTTTAAATATATACAGTGAAAATAATTTTTTTATAAATTTATAAATCTAAACGGCCTTCAAGTTTACATACACGGATTGTTCCAGTCATCATATATGGATATGCAATATTATAAAATCTTTTCTTACATTTATTTGTTTGATATATAAGTGTTTACTTATACATATCGTCGACTAAATATTGATTGGTCATTTATACGCTAATGGGCTAGAAAGACTTTAAGAAACTTTCGCTTAAACTAGTGTGTAAGTTATCTGACACAGAGCGAAAACTAAAGCGCAAGTTGAATGAAATGTTAAATTACACCACAAGTACTATTATACTTGCATTGATTTATTTCAAGTTTCTAGAAGAAGAATTTTTTTTTTAATTTTGAGTACAGCCCGAAGAGTAAGCACAGGGTGCGTCCGAACTGCGAACAATTTTGAAAATGCGCATTTTTGGACTAAATTAAATTTTCTTTGTGGAAGGCAGAAAAAAAAAATTTAAAAAGGCCAACAAAATCGAATCCACCGAGTAGACTACCAACTGGAAATTGGGCGAGAAGTGCTGAAGAAAAAGCCAATGTTTTTGCTGCTCATCTAACAACAGTATTCGTCCCACACGAAGAAGATAATTATTTCTGCGAACATGCGAACCAGTTATATTCCTCAAAAATGGAAGATATCTTTGATCACAATGATACATAAGCCAGGGAAAAATGAAACGCAAATCTCATCATATCGTCCAATAAGCATGCTGCCCACAATCTCAAAGCTATTTGCAAAAAATGTTACTAACGAAATTGAAACCAATATTAGAAGAACGGCGCATTATTCCAGACCACCAATTTGGATTCCGAAGCCAACATGGTACTGCAGAGCAAGTATACAGAATTGTAAAAAAGAAATATTGTTCTGCTGCCTTTTTGGATATCGCCCAAGCTTTTGATAAAGTTTGGCACGATGGACTAATTTACAAAATTAAAGAGCTTCTACCGAAAAAATTTGACTCATTTTTGGGAAACTATCTTCTTCAAAGGCAATACATGGTCAAAAAAAAACAGCGCAACTACTTGCTTAAATGCTATTAATGCAGGTGTCCCGCAAGGTAGCGTTCTAGGACCAATATTATACTTTTTGTACACAGCTGGAATACCTATAACCAACAAAGTAATAATATCAACATTTGCCGATGACACGGCCATCCTGGTGTTTCACACTAATGATGAAATTGCCTCAATTATAGAATCATTTGAACAAGGTCGCGGACTGCCTAAAGGCATGGCGAATAAAAGTGAACGAAAACAAATCAACTCACGTCACATTCACGCTAAACAAACGCACCAGCCCACCAGTGAAATTAAACGATAAAAATATTCCTCAACAAACGAAGGTAAAATACTTAGCTTTGCATCTGGATAGACAGTTAACGTGGAAAAATCATATTGAAACAAAGCACAACCAAATAAAAATTACATTTTCCAAAATGTATTGGCTGATGGAAGAAAATCTCAGTTGTCATTAGCCAATAAAGTTCTACTTTACAAAGCGATAATCAAACCCATATGGACAAATGGTATTCAGTTATGGGGATCCACCAGCGCTTTAAACAGAGAACTCCTGCAACGAACCCAAGCGAAAATACTTCGCAGTATTACCAATGCTCCTTGGTACATTCGAAATAGTAATATACATGACGACCTTCGGATTAAAACCGTTAAAGAAACAATTAAAGAATTCATTTCGTAATATTACTCAAAACTAGAAGCACATCCCAACGAATTGGCCAGGCAGATACTAAAACAGCCGCGATTTAGACGTCTGAGAAGAACAGATCCACTCGAACTGATGAACCTGTGAACCAGTAAATTTAATTCGATACATACATATAAGTATAGTCTAAATTAATTAAATTGTGAGCCCTAACAATAAGTATAAACATTGGTTAAGACTTAAAATATGTAATAATTTTAGCTTAAGGTTTGATTACTTCTTGTTAGTTTCTTATGCAGAAAGATTCAAGAATAAAGCCATTGGCAACATTTAAAAAAAAAAATTAAATTAATTCGAATTGGACAACTCTGAATTAAAAATTCGATAAATATGATTATAAATTGATATTAAACAATGTGTTAAAAATGTACATTTAAATGCGCATTTTCCATTTCGGATGCACCCAGAGCATTTTTATTGCATTAACGCTGTTGATAAATTCACAATATTTCGAAATTCATACAAAGTTACAAATTTAGGATCCAAAGCCCCTCTAAGCCCTCCTAACTGTCTCAGGGCCGACCACAAGCGGGTTCGGCACATGTGAGGCAGTCGTGCCCCTCGACTCAGGTCGATTTTTTTGGATTCAATTTTCGACTTTTCATTTCAAGACTACATTACATTATTTACCGCAAATTCAGGTTGGAAATATGCATTTTGCAAAATTTAAATTTGCACAGTGCTTTTTAGAAAACTAACGATAATGAGTAATGAATTCAGTTTGTTCACCATTATTATTGATAATTATATTTAGTGCAATTGACGCACGAAATAAAACTCGAGTCGTAATCGTAAGCTTATTTTGACAAAGTGGTTTTTTACTACTGAGGGTAACGAGTATTCCATTAGGGTAGGTAGGTTATTCTTTATAACGGAAATTAATTTCATTCATATGTGCTCCATAAGCATGGCTGCGGTTTACCGAATGTAAAGGAGTCTGTTCACAAAATTTTAAGTCACTCTTTCACATAAATCCCGCTGTACTATATTTCACCAATAATATGTTTAACTACTCATTTTGATAGTAGTTCTTATAATCTTTAAACGTTGTTGAACACTTAATCTTTTCATAAGATGAAATGATAAACTACCTGAATAAAGATATCAAGGTATATCTATTGAGTAAATAGGACACACCTAACACCCCCGTTAGATATAATTAAATTCGTGATTTATGTATGTTATTGAGTGAAGTGAAAAACTAAAGGTTTCTACTTAATTTTTTTAAACATTTCTGGTTAGCAGGGGGGATTCGCTCACCAGCTCAAATAATTCGTTTACAAAATAGACAACAAGCGGACATACCAATAAACCAAAAGAATGCACCTTTTTTTAATACCAACTGAGCGGCAAACAAAACAAATTCACAAAACAAAATAAAATTAAAATTAAAATCAGTCTCGTCTCGGATTGCATGGCTGTATCAGTGCGCGCTCGTTTTATTTCTCACCTGCCTTATGTCGGAAAATATGGTGGTAAATTAAAATATAATTAAGAAATTTCAATTGTATATATATTTATATATATATATATATAGATAGATATATATATACACGAATATATATATATATATATATATATATATATATATATATATATATATATATATATATAATTCGCACTATACGTGCAAGAAAACGATAAGTCAAAAACGTTGATTTTGAGGAGAACGCTTTTTAGGTTTTTCAACCAGAACTTTTTGATCACATGTTTAACCAAGAATATTCTTTAATGCAAATAGTTCATTTCTTTTGACAATTTCGGAAATCATTTAAAAAATCTAAAAAAATTAGTTTAAACAGGTGAACGCGTTAGTCTTCGTGTACAATTTTATTAAAACAGTATTGTAAGTACTAGTTATAGTTTTTTTGATTGGAAACATTTTAAATTCTTAAATTGTATGTGGAGTTGTAGTTTTTTATCAAAATTTTTTAACTATTTTGATATCGTAATTCAACTTATCGTTCTATTGCAATTCAGAACTGAATAATATTTTGTATGAAAATAAAACAATATTTTAGTTATATTTAACATGCATGATTATATTTTAAAAACATTTAGTGAAATGAGGTAGGTATTTGAATCAACTCAATTATCATTATCTCGATTTATATTGCAATGAGGCAAACTTTCAAAAAATTGTTTGTACACTCCAGGTATAAAGTTGTGATCGCATAAATACATTAAGTCTGTATATTTAGCATCTGAGATGGGTTCTCTTTCATTGTATAAGTTAGGAACAGTGTCACGGCAAATTTGTTTTCTTTTCCTTCCTCGACGTTTTAAAGCTGGCGTTCCATCACAATATAAAATTATTTGTTGAAAATCTTCGTCAAACTCGTACTTATAATATAATTTGTTCGGCTCGTCTTTTGAAATTAATATTTCCCGAATTTTACTAATGACAAATGGTTGAAGTTCTGTATTTTTTGTAAAATAATTTGATTCCGATAATTTTTTGAAGTCAAAAATATCCTTTTGCTCCACTTCATGTACACTGTACGACCTACCATGAACTTTAGCATTTCTGATGAGGCTGTAGTATTGAGCAGGAATGTACACTGTTTTGTTCTTGCGGCTTTTTTTAATGGTTGAATGCATCGAATCTCCCTCATTTTGGGTATGGCCCTTCTCCAGGAATTTGTGACATATATCAACTTTAAGTTGTCTGGATGCCCAAGAATAAAATGTAAATAATATTTTGTTTTTATTTTGTCCAGGGCAGTTGTCGGTCCAAAAGATAAATTTGTTTGCGTTGCTTTTTGATTTTTCTTCTAACATGAATTTATACAAACAACTGGATGCACCTTGCCTAGCAGTAGTTTCATCCCATAAGTAACAGTGTCCTTGATGATTAGCCAAATTATAGACAGTAAAATTGTGCAAATTTAGTTTTCTTTTGTAGAAGAATATGCTAGTATTTCCGAAAGGGCACTGCAAAATCTTTTGAAAATCGAAACAACAAGATATAATATTTTTATTTACTATAGCCGAAGCTTTATCAATATTTTTTAATCTTCTTGCTTCGTTTTTCATTTCTTCATGCTTTTCAATAATGACTTTAGATTTATTTTTATCTGAAGGATCCATATTGTGGTACCTTGTACAATCATTACACTGGTCTATTTTGGGTACGAAAAACCCTAAATTAAAATTATAATTAAAAATATCCCTGTACTGCCGTTCAGTAACATTCTGGATATTAATATTATTATTTTCTTGAATCGATGCCAGATACAAGCGATACATTTTCGATACTGAAAGGTCACTGTCAAGGTACTGTCTTGTAGTTTGGGACCGTAAATAGTGGAATTCAATTACAGGGAAAGAAGCGACATGCTGCATAACATGGCTTGTCGTTGCTGATTTTACTTCATTTACCGGGCGAACGTACCTACCTAATAATGAATTCAGCTCAATTAGTTCTGATTCTAATTATTATACGAAGTGATATACATTAAATAAACTCTTACCACGATTGTCGGTTCCGCCATCTACTATTTTCGCAAGAGCAGTATCCACAACTTGGTTGGATATTGCTAGAGTATCTAAAAACATTTTAAGGCATACTCTTGTTAATATACCTTTTTTATCGGGATCATTCAAGTGGTATAACCGTGACGATTTTCTTCGGCTCTCTCCAACAGAAATTTTTGTAATTTTTTTATCAATTACTTTAACAGCATTGGCAATAAAATCCCACTGGCGTTCTTTATTTCCGAGCTTATAATAGTAATTGAATACCTTAACTCTGATATGATGTGGTACTCTATCATGACACTTTAATTTACATTTAGTTGAGCATCCACTTTTCATAAGTTTTGGTGGAATGATTCGTCCTGCTGAATCTTTATATGGCTCACCAAAGTTTTTGTGTCGCTTAGATTGCACCCTTTGCCAGTTTTTGTAATTCCTTTTTCGTTTCCGAGTTTTAACAATATTTTGTTTCGACGAACTCGATGTATCGACAACCGAATCCGAAGTAGATAACGACTCTGGATGATAATCAGAATCGGTGCCACAACATACAAATGGGTCTGGCATTGAAATAATAATTTGGTTATTTTTTATTCACCGGTACTCTAATTAAGTGAAATTGTGCTTACCTGAATCATTTTCTGTCAGAAGTAATTCCAAATCACTTAAAGACATGGCCATTTGGATATATTATGTATTTTTAAATAAGTATGTTTTAAATAATTATTTGGTACTTTCAAGATTTTTAAATCTAAAGTTTCTTGTGAAAAAAATAAAACATAAGTTTTATCCAAGCAAGAAAATGTTAACTAGATTTACGATGCCTACTTCAAAATATTTTCCGGTTGAAATATATTTATTTATTTATTTTATTTATTTATTTATTTATTTATTTATTTATTTATTTATCAATATATGACATTTTTATTTTTTTTGGTTTTAATTAATTAAATTAAATAATAGTAAGTTTTACTTAAGTTTATCTAAATACTAATGTTATCTTTAATGAATATATTTAACAAATTTAGAAAATTCTCGTACTTTAATTCTCTTAATTCACCTAAAGTATAAAAATTACTTAGTGAATTATATAGCTTAACTCCATTGTAGGCTAATGATCGTTGGCAAAATGATTTACTATATAGCGGCAATCGAAAATGAGTGTTTCTTGTATTATAGTTGTGAACTTCTCTATTAGTGCAGAGCATTGAATCTAAGTAATTTGGAAGTACTCCGTTTTCAAGGCGAAACAACAATTTCAGAACGTTAAAGTTAATCCTCTGCTTTATGGACTTCCACTCCAACACTTCAAGCATCTCTCGTATATGGGTTCTACTTTCTGCCGTTAAAATAGCTCGCATAAATCTATTTTGTATCTTTTGGAGACGATATATTTGTGTTTGGTTCATTATAAAAAATACTGATGAACAATAGTCAATATGTGGGGCAACAATTGATTCGTAGAATATAATCTTTGTTTCAAGCGGCAGTTTGTCCTTAATTCTATTAAAAAGTCCCAATTTTTTATTCATCTTTTTAGCAATATAGTCCAAATGATCGTTGAAATTTAAATTTTCATCAATAACAACACCCAGGTATTTATATTTTTTTACACGATCTATGATTTGGTTATCTACTTTTATATTTTCATCACATTCTATTGTAGTCCTTATTGACATTACCATATACTTAGTTTTTGAAATATTAAGTGATAGTTTGTGGAACATTAACCATTTCCTTAAATTCTCTAAATCTTGGTTTATTTTTTGTACAGCTTCTATAAGGGTTGGTGCAGAAGTTGTAATTAGCGTATCATCTGCAAACATATTCACTTTACAATCTTTTATGACTGTGACTATATCATTAATATATAGGATGAAAAGCAATGGTCCTAATATAGATCCCTGGGGAACTCCTAGATTGTTTGGTGTCAATTTAGAGACACAGTTATCTATCTTTGTGTATTGTTGCCTTCCTTCGAGATAATTAGTGAACCATTCAAGTTTTTTCCCTTGTACTCCATATTTAATGAGCTTTTTAAGCAAAATTTTTCTATCGATTGTTTCAAAAGCGCGTTTAAAATCCAGGAAAACTGAAACCACAACTTTATTATCATTTATTTCTGCCTTCCAGTTATCTAGCATTAGATTTAATGCTGTTTCGCATGAGTGCAGCTCTCGAAATCCGGATTGTTGGTCGACTAGTATATTATTTTTGTTAATGTGGTTGATTAATTGATTTTTAATTACACGTTCCATTATCGCTTCATACGGTGGCAACATATTGATTGGGCGTAATTCTTCTGGTGTCATCGGCTTAGTAGTTTTGGGAATTGGTATTACTGTTGATATTTTCCATGATTCAGGTACTTTAGCTTGATTTAAACTTTGATTAATTAACTCTGTGAAATTTTTTGAGAATATTTGATTTTTCATCGCATCCATCATGACAGTTCGATTTATTCCATCTATTCCTGCATTAGAATTTATGCTACTTATAATTTTGGATAAATCCTGATGAGTTACATTTTGAAAACAGAATTTTTCTGAGCATTTATCCACATCCGAAAAATCCCAATATCCCAATATACTGTAAGTAGTACTTATAGTACATAAAACATAAACTTATTTCTCATATAAACAGCGATAACTTATACTTACAGTTGCACTAACAAAAATATTTCCCGCCTATTAAAACTATAGTGTAAATACGATATTGAAAATATAATTTGTTACAACCAAGAAAACTATAAGTCAAGTTATCATATTTATAACGGGAACAAAAAATACAAAATGACTTATCGTATTATTTGAAAGTGATACAGCATCCGCAGGAGGACCCATTTAAAAAAATGAGTTAAACTGGGATGTACTACTTTCTCTGAACTATATGAAAATGCAATCATGCAATAACACGATAAGTAGTACTTATCGTTATCTTGCACGCATAGTGCGATATATATATATATAGATATTAATAAGAATAAATTAAAATAAATGTAATTGTGCAACACAAGATTAAATAAATTTAGACACAAAATACATACACATACACATACGAGTATATAAACGTTTATGAAAATAAAAGTATTCACTTTTATAGGTTAAAGTGAATAAATAAATGCAAATCCTTTTACTTAAATTTTTTTCAAAAAAACTCTTGATAGTAGACAATTTAAATCGATTTTTTTCCTTGTAAGACAAGCATTACCTTGACCTTCAAATGTTTTCTTATCCTCCTGTTTTCTTATCCTTTATTATAAGTAAATACTGAAGATGATTAGTTATCAAGTAAAAAACTTGAAAAAATCAAGTTAAATCACTTCTCTTTCTTTCTTTTACGTGAGTAAAATAATATATAGTAAACATGAAAATGTTAGACCTTGGGAGATTTATCTATCTTGAGGACCCTTGAGTCCGAAGAAGTGGGTTTCGAAATAGTTGCTAATGGGTTGTCCGTGTCCTCTCTACAACCCAGTTGGTTTACCCAATCGAATTTCATATTTAAGGTTTTTTCATAAATTGGGAGGTCTCAGTGAATTTTGGGCCAGGAAATTTATTTTGCATATATCTTAAAATTTATAAGGTTTTCTGTAAACCATTTAAAAAAAATAATAAATAAAAAATACAAAAGAATAAATTTGTAAGAATTTGCATAATAATGTCGAGTTATATGGGATTTTTGAAATATAGCACTTTTGAACGTGTCCCATACAACATACAAGCAAATTTATTTTGTAATGGAAACAAAACAACAGTTTTTTTAGTTTTGAGGTTATGTCAGGAGAAATTCTGTTTTTATTATTAAAAAAAATATTTAAAATGGAAACTATAAACTTTTGTGACTAAGTACTCATCAAATATATAAACAATTTTATAATTTATATTCATGAATAACAAATTACAAAACTGGAGTCTCGTTTGTGGTTGTGGTTTGCTGGAAGGAAGGTGGGGGAAAATTTAGGAAAATATCTCAACTTCTCAAAATTGATTTACATAAAAAAAAAACCTCAATAATATTTTCCCATAGAACGCACAAAAATGCTTTAAATCATTTTATTCTTGATTTACAGCAATTTTGTTTGTAGCATAGAACTCCACATAAATTTCTCAAAATTCCTTGTTCGTAAAAGAAAGTCTTGTGTTGACCACATCTCCATCTTTTATTCATTCCACTCATTGTGTTGTCCAACAAGTAAAACTTGAAAACATTCATTTGCTAATAAATATCATTTTTGAAAAATTGAATTAAAAGCTTCTACTTTTTACCACGCTTCACCTGTTTGTTGTTTGTGTGGGCAAATGTTTTAATCGATATTTATCCCATTGTCGAATTGAGCTGAAATTTTGCACAGACGTTTGGTTCTGGTGACAATACAATATAGTATACAAATATTGTAATATGGTCATAATGGCCGCCACCCCAAGATGGCAGATTACCTTTTTCTTTACAGCCCCCAGTAGAAATACCGTCATAATAAATTTAATATAGCACTAACAAGCCCTAATTAAAGGCAGTGCGATGTTAGATATTGAGATATATCACTGCAAATTGCAAAAGAAGCCATCACAGTATTGGTATCGATGTTCTAAATGAAACCGTCGGATATATTGAACCATTTAAAACGACATCAGTGCACATTTGTATGTACTTGGTCAAGCGATTTTGCAATTCTTCCAGCGACATTGTCCTCTATCACCTTCCTTCAATATAAAAGCGTCAGTGACGGACATCGAATACTGTATAAAGCTTGTATTACAATTTTTTTTTGTAGAATATTATAAAAACATTATTTTTCGAGAAACGAGAATTCCCAAAAGTAATGACAGTGCATACTTCACTTTACCAACCATTTTACAAATTATATTACGGATTCAGTGTTCACTTATCCAGTAAGCGCTAAATTTTGTTTCAAATAATAATTTTGTCAAGTGCTGTAAGTTTTCTTAAGGACTGACGAAATTATTTCCATAAAGAATAAATTTTTTTTATTTTTTATTTAAAATAAATTTTATTTATTTATTCTGACTTGATTTACTAACTTAAATTAATCTATGGCTTCTTCCCATTGGCGTTCCATAGTGTTTGGTAAATTGAAGTAAACCACATCTTTGTAGTGGATTTTAGATCAGCACAATGCTGTTTGACAATCACACCAGCTCAATAGGTTTGGTTCTTTTAAGTCAGCGTATTAAATTCGTGATGCTTAGGAGCTGAGTTGCCTCAATGTTCACATGTTGGCGGAGCCTTTCTTCATGTCTCCGTGCTTTTTCCTGGATTTCGTTTAAGATGAGGTTCATTTTAAGATCCCTATGAAGGTCATTGTTCCTGACATAACAAGGTGCATTAACGATGTTCCTTAATACCATATTCTGAAATCTTTGGATGATATTTACGTTGCTCTGTTTGGTACAACCCAGTACAACCCCAAAGATGAATACCATAAGTCCAAATCGGTTTCAATATTTGCTTATAAAGTAGAAGCTTGTTGTATGTTGATAAAGAAGAGTTCCTTCCCATCAGCCAATACATTTTTCTGTATTTAACTCTTAATTCTTCACTTTTCTTCTTGACATGTGCTTTCCATTGTAGTTTAGCATCCAGGGTCATTCCGAGATAGTTAGCTGTGTTCGAATGCGGTATTATTTCCCGATTTATGGTAATCAGAATACCACCTTGACCAAAAAGTTCCCGGAATAACCACCGTATGGCGCTCCCATCGTTCCGATATGCGTTCTGTTTTCCTGTTACCCTGGTACATCTGTTGTTGATATTCCCTTTAAATCTTAGCATCATAGCTTGACATTTGCGAAAGTTACGTAGTCAAGAGTACATCTATCTCTGTGTGTGTTGGTGATTATTTACAATTTTAGAAATGGATTTAAATTTGCAACAACGAACTTGTATTAAATTTGGCGTAAAAAACGGATTTAATGGTGCGCGAACGTTGAAAATGTTGGAAAAGTGTTTCGGCAACGATTCTCTAAAAAAAACGGTCGTTTACTAGTGGCACGAGCGGTTTAAAAGTGGTGGTGAGTCAATCGAAGATGATGAACGCAGCGGCAGACCATCGACATCGAAAACCGATGAAAACATTGATAAAGTAAACGAAATGTTGATCAATAACTGCAAATTAACCATCAGAGAGATAGCGGAGGACTTGAACATTGCCTGTGGATCGGTCCAAGACATTTTGGTTAATGATTTGGGTTTCCGTCGTGTAGCAACAAAGTTGGTGCCAAAAGACCTTAATTTCATGCAAAAAAGAGACCGTGTTGACGTCGCAAAAGACTTGATTTGCGAGGCTGAATCCGATCCCACATTCATCAAAAGGATCATTACTGGAGACGAGACGTGGGTTTATGAGTACGACACGCAATCCAGACATCAGGCAAATGAATGGCGTTCACCGAATGAGCCGAGACCAAAAAAATCACGTCGTCTTCAGTCAAAAAAGAAAGCAATGCTCACGGTTTTCATGGATTACAACGGTGTAGTGCATCATGAATTTTTGCCAGAAGGCCAGACCGTAAACAAAGAGTATTATTTGGGCGTTATGAGACGTTTGCGTGAAGCAATTCGCCGAAAGAGACCAGAATTGTGGGCAGAAAACTCGTAGATTTTGCACCATGATAACGCACCGTCGCACAGTGCCTTCATTATTCGTGATTTTTTTACGAAAAATGCAACAAATACCATCCAACAGCCACCGAATTCACCTGATTTGGCTCCCTGTGACTTCTTTCTGTTCAATCGAGTTAAAAAACCATTACGGGGAACGCGTTTCAGCAGCCGAGAGGAAATAATGGAAAAATCGCAGGAAGCACTGATGGACATACCGAAAACCGAATATAAAAAACGTTTCGAGGGTTGGACCAAGCGCTGGCATAAGTGTGTTGTAGTCGATGAGAATTACTTTGAAGGGGACAATATAGATTTAGATTAATAAACTTGTATTTTTAATTTTCTGAATAAATTCCGGGAACTTTTTGATCAAGGTGGTATGTTCGAATCGTCTGTTTGTTGTTGTGAACTGATTTAGCTTCATTTAGTATTATTCTCCATATTTTTGTCCATTTATATATTTGAGTTATAGCTGATTGTAATTTCTGTGTTGATTCTTCGTTGCTTTTTCCAACAGCTAAGATCGCCTGAAGATTCCAGTATCTTGCAGGAAATTGCATTGTTAGAAGATTTCTGAACTTGTGGTTAAGTCCTTCATGCCACACTCTATCAAACGCTTGTGCAACGTCTAGAATTACTGTTGAACAGACTTTTTTCTCCTCTAATGCTTTCTCAATTATACTGGTTATTCTGTGTACTTGATCAATTGTTGAGTGTTGATTGCGAAAACCGAACTGATGATTTGGGATCAAGTTTTTACTCTCGATTATCGGATTTAATCTTTTTACCAGAAACTTCTCAAAGTATTTGGACATGACTGGCAATAGCGAAATTGGCCTATAAGACGATGTTATGTGTGGTGGTTGCCCAGGTTTTGGGATCATAATTACTTCTGCAATTTTCCATCAGCTTGGTACACATTTGATTCTAAATGCTGCATTTATAAGATTGGTGAGTTTCACCAGAGCTTTCCATGGAAATTCTTTTAAGATTTCTGCAGTAATAAGATCGTACCCAGGAGCTTTTTTCGTATTCATATTAACTTATATCTCACGCATGACTTCTTTTGTTGTTGTGGGTAGGATTTCTTTACTTTCTTGCGCAGCTTGTTCAGTTATTATCTCGGCTTCCAACGTTTGGTCTTCATGTGGCTGGAAGATTTTTTCGAGGTGTTCAGCAAATTCTCGAGCTTTGTCTACATTATTTCTAGCCCATTTCTCACCTGCTATTGGTCTTTTGATTCTTTTCAGTACTGTTATCATTAGTTAATTTACTTAAATAGTTGCTGATTGATTCATCTTTCAATTCTTTGATCTCTCTTCTTAATTGTTGAGTGAGATTGTTCAAATGAGTTTTATCTTGGATGGCCCTTGTTTGTCCTAATTTCCACAGGGTAGTTGTTTCCCTTGATTTTCGTTTTAATTTCAGGAGTATTTTCCCAAGCTGATTGCTGTATATCGTTTAAAAATTTGTGAACTTCTTTGTCTAATTGTTTTTCAGTTTTTAATGGAACCATTAAGTTAATTTTAACTTCTAGCGATAGTCTAAAGCATGCCCAATTAGTGTGATTATTTACTAGGAACGGGTTTCTTTCTTTCTGAATGATTTTTTCACTTAACGTTAGAAGTATTGGTGAATGATCAGAGTTTAAGTCATGGCTTTCATCTACTTGTACATAATTTACAGATATGTTCTTTATTATGAAGAAATTAATCAGATCTGGCACTTTGTTTGGATCAGTTGGCCAGTAGGTTGGTTTTCCAGTTGAGAGAGCTTCACAACTGCATTTTCTGAAAGCTTTTAGGAGTTCTTTACCCTTAGTCGATGTTAATCAGTGGACATTTTTTGCATTAAAGTCTCCTCCAAGTACAAATCGTTTTCCTAATTTACTGAGGAACTCGAGATAATCTTTTTCTTTCATTGAGTGCTTCGGTGGGCAGTAAATACTAGCAATACAAATAGTAATACTTTTGGATTTGACAATAACAGCAGTTATATTTAAACGGGCCTGGTTCATCAAAACTAAAAATGTTTTATATTTTTGAAATAGAGTACCGTTATATGGCTTTAGATAAAGTTTTGTAAAAATATCTAAAATGTGTCTAAAACAAAGCTAAGGGCTGAGAAAATTTGAGATGGGGATACCATTAGCTTAATCTAGATACATTTTTCGATTGTTTCAATCCATCTAAAATCAGCTTGTGCCAAACTCGGCAAAATATTTATTAACTGCAACAATTTTCTACCACATAGCCAAACTGCTTTACTTCAATCAATGTTTCCGCCAGCTATAGATGAAGAAAAAATAATAGGACAGTGGAGTTAATATAAATACGAAATTAAGAAGGGGATCGGAACATTAACGTGTTCAAGTGTCAAGAAATCGACCAAGCTTACTGTACACTGAACTAAGTTTTTGTTATTTATGTTATCTTCATGACTCGAAACAGTGCAATAAAGCGAAAAATTATCAATTAGTAAAACGAAACATTAAAGTTCTAATTATTTTCGCCGAAAATTAATATTTAATCTGCTCAGTCCTAAAATTCTTGCAGGAGGTAATCACAATGATGGTATGTTATTCTAGACTATCAACACATATAGGCAAATATGTTTACTAAGCATGGATAATTTTTGTCCTACACATTCCGCATACTGGCACATAGACAGAAAGAAAAGAAATTTAATAGAGTTTGGCTTAGTTGGCTTTAGTGTTGAATAACGTTTTTTTTTAAAATAAAAATTACTGGCTTGCTGTCCAATGGATTAAGTGCCACTAAATCGAATACTATATTCTTAAACGTCTGAAAACTAGTAATTTGTAATTCAAATGTGATAAAAATATTTCTGAAAGTAATTTTGCAGATTTAAACTAAAGTTTTGTTCAAATTAACATATTTTCATGTTAGACTGAATCCACAGCATCTTTATTTAAAACAAAAAAATTAAAACGGGTAAAAAACTTGGCCTCAGTAAATTATTTTTAGATCCGTCATTTTGCTGTAGGTACAATAAGTAGTTTCAGCAAAATTATTTTAAATTAAACTAAATAATATAATAAACCTGTAACAATGTAAATATAATATTATTATTTCTTTAAGAGAAAGAAAAGTGACATCATATTAAACCACAAAACTAAAATAAAAATTTCAACAAACCCGTAGGACGATCCAATGTCTAGTTGCTTATTTTATTTTGATAATTTTTTTTTTGTTTTTTTTTTCGAAATAAATAAAACATAAAATTTATTTAATAATAATAATTTAATGTGGTAGTATGTGTATCTTATTAAAACACCCCACAAGTTTTTTTTTTACTCTGTTGTTTACAAATTATTTTAGCGCTGGTACGAAAGCTTTTTGTTATGCGTCCGAAAATAATATTTTTGGGGTGCTAATATCTTTACCGTTAAAAATAAAATTTTTAAAGTATAATTTTGCATCCCTTTGCTAATCAAATAAGGTTGCGAAAGAAAAAGAAAGTTCCACAAAATTTTCCTTCCATACTACTTATGAGAGCTCCCAATCAACAACATACAACTCAAGGTGAAATAATTTTCTAAAATTCTTCGCAAGCGATGGAATTAGACGAGAAATGAGAATGCCCATTGGCGCCTTACTCAAATATGTGTACTTGTATATTATTTGGTATGGCGCCAAATAAATGTTTTCGAATTTTTTACCATAGAGGCAAATTTTAAAATGTGCTAATGAAACTAATTGTTTACTTTAAAAATGAATTTAACTATAAATGTTTTTGAAGTTATGTACGTACTATCGTTGTCAAAATTGTTTGGTTTGCGCCAGCTAAATTATACATTTTTAGAAATTTTTAATTTTTAATAAATTAAAATAATTATTAAAATTACAAAAATGTTGATTATTAAAAGTACAGCTGACAAAGCTTTATTCAAAATTGTTTGTGTATATTAAAAATTAAGGCAACCAAGTAATATATTAAATAAATTCGACTCTATTTAGGTAAGTAAAATTTCGAAATAACTAATTAATCTCGATTTCGATTTTCAGGGGGTCCCTCGAAACCTGTCTCAGCTTTCTAGAATCTTCAAGCATAGAGCGGATATGCAGTTTTTAGAATTGTCTCGTAATGAAATGAAAGTGCCTTCTTTTTTACGTAGCGACTTACTTAGAAGACCCAATGAGAAGGACAGAGAATTGCCAAACCACTGGATATAGAGTACTGCGTAATGCTTCGTTGTCAGTGTTAATTTTTAATTTATTAATAAGAGGTTGTGTTCCCAAGAAGTAAATATTGACTGTAAGCTTGTGAGTCAGAATTGCCGTGCGATGAGACCCTCATGATTCAGGTAATTGAGTTCTATGTTTATAAAAATGTTACCCTCAAGTTCTTCATTGACTTTATCTTCATGCTCTACATTGTGGAAGAAGTTGGCGTAAAAATTCTCGATGAAGCGAAGATTTGCATCGCGTGTTGTTATTCAATTGTTTAATATGCTTTCAAAGACTGATTTTACAAATGATACCGTTATCGATAATAATCACACATACCATCATACGTACCATCTTACCTTTATTCCATAATACCATCAGATTATCATACCACCGTACCATTTTACCATAATACAGTCACATCATCAAACCAACAAAATACCGTCTTAACGCCAAACCATCATACACTTAAACCAACATAACGTCATATAACCATACCATCGTACAATAATAACGTTATACCGGCATACCATCAAACCATCACACCATATTGTACTATGTTACCATCCAACCTTCATCCAATCATAAAATCATACCACCTTATCTTCATACCATCATACCATCATACCATCTTAAAATTAAATCATGATAATATTATACCACCATACCATTACACCATTATACCATCTTAACATCATACTATTATATCATTATTATTATGATGGAATGATTCATAGTAATATTCCATTAAACCATCATACCATTGTACCATCATACCATTGTACCATCGTACCATCTTACCATCATCCACCATACCGTAACATCATACAATCATAACGTCATTCCATCGTACCATCGTAGCATCATACCATCACACCATATTACTACCACAGCAACGTACATCATCGTACATCATCGTACATCACCATCACAATCACAACCACCCTTACTATCGTCATCACCAAGAACTTGATTATCACCATAGAAGAAGGAGGTGGAAGTGTAGCATATTAACAGTGACCGTCCTTAGGTCTTAAACAATAATTGTGTGCAATTTGGTTCAATTCAGTCAACGCGTGTGAATTTGTATAAATATCACACATACAAATGCTTACTTTTAAATATGAAAGGAGTGAGGAGTGATTTTTCAAGTTCGGGTCAAGTCTATAATTCTAACGTATCTTTTCTTCCTCCGTGTTACTTGTAAAAACGCTAAACGGCGATCCTGGTAACCCTCGGTTGGGAGACTTGCTAAAAAATACCTTTGTTTGAGAAGTTTATTTATGGATTAGTTCAGGAAAGCAATATTTAGTGATAATTGATTAATATTTTGATTTCCAGAAATATATGTGGAACTTGACGCAGCTTTCCAGAACCTTGAAGCACCCCTCGGATATGTAGTTTAATAGAGAGAAAACGTAATCTACCTAACCCCAACTCGTTGCAGTTTGGTGGGGAATCTGTTAAATGGTCAGCTATCGTTAAGTTACATACAAAAAACGTATTATCTATTCAATAGAAAGACGTAACAAAATTATTAAACTGTTATATAGAAAAATCAATCTTCTCATCAGGCCGCGGCGACTGGACTGATTATACCACAATTTACATTCTATATATACAGAATGTGCTGTGCGTTAAGTACTAGCGAATCATACTAATATAGATGAACTCTCTTACAATTTTTCTTCTTCACGATATTCACACAGCGCTGTGTGTAAGCTAATTCTACTTTATTAATTTTTTGTTGAATGTTAATTAATTCATGTAATTTCTAATATACTACCGGTGATTAGACCATTTAAAAAAAAAAAAATTAATAAAGTAAAATTAGCTTACACACAGAGCTGTGTGAATATCGTGAAGAAGAAAAATTAGTATGATTCGCTAGTACTTAACGCACAGCACATCCTGTATATATAGAATGTAAATTGTGGTATAATCAGTCCAGTCGCCGCGGCCTGATGAGAAGATTGATTTTCCATAATCATCAGTTCGAAACTGGATTGAATTCTCTTACAATCTTCGAAACATATTAAAATCATATAAATAAATAATTAATTGTATATAGTTTATTTAAGGTTATAGTTTTCAAGATACAATTTTAAGCAGTGGCGTAACCAGGTACCCGCAGCACCTATAGCCGCGAGGGGCCCATGGTTAATGGGGCCCATGAGATTTATCAAGCTTAAGATTAAGCTTAAAGTAGACCGTTCTTTCAAATTTGCACAACGGAACATAGGCGGTGGTCTAGTTGTTAGAGAAAGAAGAAATCGTTCCTGTTGCTATAAAATATTTTCTTAAGGCAGGCCAGAAATAAAAATTGCTTTAGGTTCTGAAAGATATTTAGATTTAGATGAATATTTGCCAAACTTGTTTGAAATCAAAACTTTCGGCATCGATAACGATAACGATTTTAGTGTTTGCTGGGTTTTATTTCGAAAAAGCGAAAATCTGCTCTGATTTTATGTAAATACAAGGAAATTGCAAATTCCAAATTAATTTTCCAATTACTGATGGTGTTTTGGTTGTTTTCGGAGGAGTTCTCCTGTTTCATATTCCCTCGTCTCGGATTTCACCTTTTGAACACTTTTTAAAATTTCTCGATATTATTAGAGTATAGCATGGAAATGGGATGTTCGAGCCTTAATTAGTGATTCGGTGTTTCGAAATATTCAGATTATTCGAGATTTTCGAGATTATCCGATACTATTTGAGGGTTCCATTATTATTGCATATCGTTTTGTTCAGCTTTTTGCCTTAATTTGATTAGTAGCATTTTGCTTAGTAGTATTAGTAACATTAAATTACTTGAGAAATAATTCGATATTTACACGAATTTTCGGAGTTTTTCGAAATTTTCTAGATTTTTACAGGCTTTCCGAAATTATTCAATAATATCCAGATCTTTCGATATTATTGAAATTGTCCGAGATTAATCGAGATTCACATATGTACTACAATACTCATATAGAGATTTCTCAAATTTTTCGACATTCCTTTTGTGTGGCAATGTTCGGCGCTTAGCTTTCAGTTGTGGAAACTTGCAGAGTTACCCATATAAATCTGAATCGTGATATTTAGTTGATTTTTCAATATTTCTCCAATTTCCTAGGGTATTCGAAATTATTCAATAATGTCCAAGTTATTTACATTTTACATAACGGTGATTAGCGCATATGTGTATTTCCTTTGGCTTAACATACTTACGGATGATTCGATTTTTGAGAACTTTCTAGTATATTCAAGATAGACGATTGAGTTGATTGCAAGAAATTTCATTTTGTCTAAGGTCATTGAACTGAATTTTTACATAAAAGCTTTACTTGTTCATAGGTACAAGAAACATTTTTAGGGTCCCAAGAAAAATTTTGCGGGGGACCGAAATTTGTAGTTACGTCACTGATTTTAAGTATAATATTCAATGTGGTGTTTTAAATTTTTCTCCAAAACCTTGAACATGTTACAACTTATAAGAATAATAATTTAACAGCACGATTCTTAATATTATCTACTATAGATATACGAGTATATATACATATATAAAATACAACCAAATGTTTCTACCTTCGTCCGTTATAGACTTTGTAACCACCCAACCGATGTGTCCCAAACCAATTTCATTTGAAAGGCAATAATGTGAAGATGGTTTTAGACCACCAAAACAATGCATTAGGGACAATCGGTCCATTCATGAAGTCGATTTTCGACTTTTCCAATACAAACATTTTCAACCTCAAATGAATTTGCTACTCGCAAATGAATTAAAAACCTTAGTTGGCGCATAATCTGTCAACACAAAAAACAATGATCTGTCATTCTCATCAGAAAGTTTTCTCATTTGTGGTTATCGCGTTGATAAAAAACCTCATAAATAGTAAAAAAATTTTTGCTTTCGTGAAATTTGGTGGTGATTTCGAGTATTGTTTGCAATTGCTTGCAAAAATTATCTATCCACATATAAAAAATAAAAAATATTAGTTATCCAAAATGCCACCGAAAAGAGCTGTAATTGGAAGGAATACAGTAAATTCGAAACGAAAAAAATGATAAGAGCTCAACAATCCAATCACATTTTGAAACTTTCATCAGTTCATTGTTGACATGTACGCCAAAAATTGAAAGCGAGCTGCTTCTGTACATTCGTTTGAACCAAAAGAAATTGCGTGTCGAAGATTATATTCATTTGTGCGATGCAATTGCAAATGATGGAAACGCTGCCAACATTGGTCAAATGTGCATACTTCCTGCTTCGTATACTGGAAGCCCAAGACATATGCATGAGTATGCTCAAGATGCTTTGACGTATGTTCGAAGATATGGCCGATCAGATCTTTTCATCACGTTTCCGTACAATTCAGCTTGGTCGGAAATCAAAGATTTGCTATCGCCTGGTCAGTCATCGCATCATCACAGACATGATCTGAAGATCCAATACTTTTGACGTTGTCTTCAAGAACATGATTCACAGCCCATGCGGAGCATTGAATATGAGTTCGCCTTGCATGATTTGAATGATGAAACTCAAACTGGTGAGGATGGATATCCGAAATACAGACGACGAAAGCCAGGAGATGGAGGATTCACCACCACCATTAAAGTAAGAAACGTTGATATTGACATTGATAACAGATGGATTGTTCCATACAGTCTAATACTGTGAAAAACATTTCAAGCTCATCAATGTGGAATACTGCAACTCCGTAAAATCCATTAAGTACATATTCAAATATGTTAACAAAGGCAGTGACATGGCAGTGTTCGGGCTTTCAAATCGAATCGATGAAATCACTCAATTTCAGATGGGTCGTTACATCAGCAGTAATGAAGCTGTCTGGCGAATTCTTAATTTCAGTATTCATGAACGATATCCAACTGTTCAACATCTTGCTTTTCATTTAGAAAACGGTCAACGTGTTTATTTTACCGAAGAAAATGCCGAAGAACGAGCAGCACAGCCACAAAATACAACACTTACGGCTTTTTTTCAATTGTGTCAAGCTGATAATTTTGCGAAACATTGCTGTATCATGCAGTTCCAAAATATTACACTTGGAATACAACAAGCAAAATGTTTTACAGGAGAAATCGAGGGCTGTTATTCTAGAGACTATGCTGGTGTTCGTGCATCTGATGCATTTGGGTCGAGCATATATTGTACATCCAAATAACGCTGAATGTTACTATTTGAGAATGTTGCTTCACACAGTCAAAGGTCCAACATCATTCCAAGCTTTGAAAACGGTTAATGAAGAAATATGTGATACGTACAGAGAAGCATGTTATCGACTCGGCTTACTTGAAAATGATCAGCATTGAGACACGACATTGGCAGAAGCAGCTCTCATGGGTCTTCCGCCACAAATTCGCACTCTTCTGATCCAAAAAGTCTTTGGGAAAAGAATAAAGAAAGCATGAGTGACGATATACTAAGACAAGCACGTAGAACGAATCCGAATGTGGAAATCCAGTTTTCAGATGACATTTTCAACGAAGCACTCATACTACTTGAAGATAGATGTATTTCGATCAACAACAAAATTCTTTGCCGACTTGGACTACCAGCACCGACACGTGATCGAAACAATGTTCACGACAGAGATTTGGTACGTGAACGACAATATAATTCAACTGTTGACTGCTGATCAAAAAATAGTTTTAGAAAAAGTTATGCAATACGTAGCAAACGAAAGTGGTGGAATTATTTTCCTTGACGCACCTAGAGGCACTGGAAAAGAATTCTTGCTCAGAGATATTGTTTCAACGAGTCACCAGGAGCTGCAACAAGCGATCGCAGAGGAATGGGAGGCGATACCTCAAGATTTGGTGTAAACTTTGGTGAAATCGATGAAACATCGAATGGAAGCTGTCATTCGGGCTAAGGGAGGGAATACTTCTTATTAATAAAAATGTTTTTTTACTAATTCGCATGTTTTAATTAGATTTTTACCACTTATTTTCATGCAGATAAATTCACAAAAAGCGTGTACTTCAGATGTTGACCCAAAAAATCACTTTGTTGACACGGTATAAGTAGAAAAATGATACCACTGGATAGGTGTTGAAATAGACTTTGAATCTGCATTCAAGAAAATTAAACAAACATTGGATTTTTTGATATTTTTGAAATTTTGGTCAAAATTTATCAATGTGCGAATTTTTTGCACCCAAGTGTATATATCAATATCAATACCATTTGCTACAAAAAGGCGTTGCAGCGCACACCGGGTATTCGCTAGTACAAAATAAATAGCATAAATAAAAGAAAATAAATTTGAAAAGCGAAAATCTGCTCTGATTTAAGAAATTGTAAGCTTTGTAATTTAAAATACTAATTATAGTTTATAGTTTTAATTGAAATTGAAATTTGATTTGATTGTATTTAGGTGTTTTCCTTTTTCAGGTAAAACGTGAATTTCTAAGTATACCAAAATTGAATTCGTTCATAAGTTGAAACGTTTTTCTCCATTTATCGACGTTATCGTTGAAATTTATGTGTCAGGACAAAAAAAAATGTAAAATTAGACTTACAAAATTTTCCTCTAAGTCCGATTTAGATGAAGAAAAATGTTTGCCCGACAAAATTTTTGCGTGTCGATTAGAGCTGCACGCAATAGAAAAAAACACACTGATTAAAAAGGGAAAAAATATGTAAACAAAAATGGCGATGCTATAATTTTTTGGCTGCTTATAATTGGAATATGTTTTTGACGTTTATCAGTTGCGACAAAAATTAAATTGAAATTGCTAAAATAGTAAAATTTGCGGCATATTTTAATTCTGATGAGGGACCTGTTGCTTGGCAAATGGACAGAATTTAGTAAGTATACTAAGCAGTTTTAAAAAACTTAATTTTAATTTAATATTTTTATTTCAAAACAGTATAAACTTTGGTGCTTTGGCGGATCAATTTGTTCTTTCTTTTTAAGTTTTGTTTGGTGTAAAATTCAGGCAGTTTAACAAAATTAAATGAATTGAAATGAATATAAAAAATGAATTTGTTTTTGAAAAAATTAATTAGATTTTTATGCCAAATGGAAGCAATTAATGTATACGGGTTTTATTATTAGTTGATTGTCGTTTTCGATGCTTCCATATGTGCTTTTTTCCTCGATCAAATATTTTTATTTTAACAAATTTCTATTTAATTGTTTCTGTTTTAAACCTTGTAATGTTTTAAATATTTCGGATTCCCCCTGACTTGCCAAATCAGCGTCAAGAGCTTTTAGTTTCAAAACTATCAACTCCCCAAAAGCGTCCAGTTCATCTTTTGATAGTGGAGCTTGCGGTGGGACTAGGGTTGGCCGTGGGGCGTTTCTTTTCGCGAAAATTTCTAATGCCTGCTTCTTTATTTTTATACGTTCCAATTCATTCGATGCGTCTTTTCCTAAAAATATATGGAATTTGGTTCAACTACTGGTTCAACGACTACGGAAATTGGGATGTTATCACAGTACTTACTTTTTCGGGGTGGTACGGGACTGGATCCAAAAATCTCGTCATTTGAATCGGTATTAAGTAAAGAGGATGTTCTGAAATAAACGCAAAATTAATTAACAATATTTTCCGATTTAAATTTTTTTACGAATATTTTGCTGACGGTCTAGGCTCAAACGTATCATCTAAAAACAATAAAATTTTAGCATGTTTGTACTCTTTCGTTGGTTTGCTTTGGCCGCTGGTTGTCTTTTTGGACCTGCTGTAGCACCCTCTCACTGATTCCCATTTTTTTTTAAATATCCGCTACATTGTTAAGTGTTCGCGATTCAACAACTTTTAAAATATAAAGAGAAACATAATACTTTGCTCAGCAACATTGGAATACAGTGTTCATTCAAGCCGGTCAAACTGGAATATTGCGAGTATTAAGTAAAATAAAAAAATCTTTGTACTGTAAATAATAAACGTACAATGTACATAAGTACACATTTATTGAATTAAATTGTTTTACTTCATTGTTATTTATAAAGTGGAGTGGCAATCTTTCTGCGGTGTTCTGGCCAATATTCCTCTTCGTACAGATATTCTTCGTTATATGTATTACCTGGAAATAAAATTTACTATAAATAAACTTTGTACACAACCTAACATCTATTTCATTTTATTACCATTTTCTTTTCCGTTATTGGAGGTGGTTAAATCCGGCGCAGGTAAAACCAGGTTGCATAATATAACAATTTTCTTTGCTACAATAATTGAAAATTTCTTATTTATAAATTTTAAATTAAAAATTATAAACACTTACCATTCGCACGTTGTTTATATTTCTACTATAATCATTTGACGTCTAGCTGTTGTATTGGTTTCCATAGCATACTTTTCTTGTGTTTGGGTTAGTTTGTTACTATAAAATATCAAAAAATATTGTCGGGTCGAGTATATTTTATAGTTAAATTTTCATTTCTATAGTAACAATTGCTCAAAAAAAAGACAAAAAACCCTTGCAAAATTTTGCATGTTTATATTGTCGTGCTTGTCATCCAAATGAAAATTGTAATGTCCTAATCTCTTCTTTTTTTGTAAGGCAAACATTTTTTCTACATCTAAATCGGCCTTAAATCGGCCTTTAAGCTTTATTAATATCATAATAATTAAAATAAAAATAAAAATCTAGAAAGGTTAGAAAAATAATTGACCAAAAATAAAGGGAACATTTTGGTGCAATTTTAATTCTGTATTGTAATTAGGACAAATCAAAAATTTAGTAAAAGAATTAATCGCTGCATTGTTGTAAATTAGGAGTATAACTTTGTGTGTGGTCACTTATAACAAAGGGTATTGAATTGAAGGATTCACAAAAGTGGTACAGAATAAAATTCCAAATGCTTAGCATATCGGAATACACATATATGTAACAATTCCAAATAACAACCAATCAACACAAATATTAATAGTATATTAGTCAACAAGCATATAATGATAGCTGTTATTCACGAAGATGAAGTTTATCGACACGAGCCGATAGGCGAGTGTCGTAAATCATCTGAGTGAATAACAGCCATTATATGCGAGTAGAATACGATACTTTGTCCACGACCGATAAAAAATTGTGTTTTATTATCAAAACCTTTAAATAAACCTAAAATAATTTCCGTCGACATTTTGACGTCTCAGTTTAATAATAATGAAAATGGCAAAAGACTACTAGATAAAATTCCCAAAAATGAAATTTTTATTTGGCAGTAGTGAATAATAGAAGAAGGGACTACTAGATAAACTAGCAGCAGTGCCGCATTTGTACCTCTGACGCCCTTAGGCAAAGCATACTGAAGCGCCCTATAATTTTAAAAAAAGTTACAAAAATATTTAGCGGTACACTATAATGAACACTAATTACATATTTGCTGTTATTGTTAATTTATTTATTTAATAACCAACAAAAATAGTACATATTAACATATTTATTAAAATTTTCTTCTAGCTTTTTTATCAGCGAAAGCATCAATTATTTCAGTATAATCAATATTCATTGTAAATTCTGTTTCTATTGACAATATAGCTAATGCCTTTAAACGTTGGTTCTTTTATAGTTGATCTCAAATACACTCAGCGAAATAGCTATATGGGACAATTAATTTTTTTATATTTTTTTAATAAACAAACTCTTATTTTATTTTCATTTACATCAGAATATTTGCCGATGCAGAGGGCATGTAGATTTCAATTCGTTTAGTTTTCATAATACCTGTATCGTTATTGACAGCAGTTTATTCTCATTGGTCGAAGGAAATAACTATATGGGACAAAACTTAAAACGCATTTATTTTATTCTGTAATACAAAAATACTAACAATAAGTGAATTTTAATAGTTTGTATAACTCCCCTTGGTATTAATAATATCCATCAATCGACGTGGCATTGAGTTTATTTAAGTTTGGAGAGAACAGAAACGTCAATTTTTGCCCATTCTTCTTGAATAACTGTCTTAAGCTCCTCTAAAGTATTAAATTGACGTCCATTTTTGAAGACTCCCTGGCTAAGAATGCTCTTCAGATTTTCCATTCTATTTAAGTCCGGACTAACAGCAGGCCACATCAATACTGGAATATTTCGTGATTGAAAAAAATTCTTGGTGCACTTAGCAGCATGAATAGGCGCATTATCCTGCTGAAATTTCCAACTTTCACCGTACATTTCCTCCCCAAAATTTATTAAAGTGTCGTCTAATAACTGCACATACTTCTCCGCATTCATTTGATGGGAAACAAAACAAATTGGGGTCTTGCCCCGATAGCAGAAACCGCCCCATGTCATAAGTGACCCTCCTTGAAAGTTTCGGGAATGACGTATTTGAGGTGACTCACGCACATCTCGCCAATAACTCTGGAATCCATCTGGTCCGTCAAAATTAAATTTTTTTTTCATCCGAAAAAATTATTGATCGCCAAAAATTATTGATTTCTCAGCTAATTCCATTCTCGCTATTATGGCGTGGCAGCAGTTTAGGTTTATGCAACCGCTTCTGATATTTCAGATTAATATCCTCTTTTAAAATCTGTTGTATCCTTCGTTTAGTGACGTTTAGACACAAATCACGTTTTATTTGGGATGGACTGAAATTTTTCCTGACTGCAAGGCGCCTTATTTTCCTTTTACCTCTTTCGTCAACTTTAGGCTTTGGTCCTGGCCTTATCACTGTGTCATATGTTTGAGGATTTTTTAAAAAGTTGTTGATTGTATTTTTGTTTCTATATAGTTTTGTGGCTATCTGACGAATGGTAGTACCAGATTCCCTATAGTATTCGATCCTTGCACGTTCATCGGCCGAAAGTTGCGTTCCTCGCGGCATTATTCTTTAAAAATTGATTTTGAGTCATTAAAAAAATTATATTTTTAATGTAAGTAAACAATAATTAACTTACCTTATTTTTTTTATTAGGGGAAAAATAATAACAAAACGAATAATATTAAAATTAAAAATAAAACGATTTTATAATCAAAAAGACACTTGTCCCATATAGCTATTTCCTTTAACTGGCGGTTGTTAAAAACAACAAATCAACATAACAGTATTGCGAGAAAGAGTCGAACGGATATTTTAACTTCAGTTTGTTGAGTAAGCATTGACAAAATTTTCCATACAACATAAAACAAAATCAGCGAAATGCTTTTGAAGAAAACAGTACAGATTACTTTGTCCCATATAGCTATTTCGCAGAGTGTATGTTTTCAGTCTTTTCAACAATGAGAAACTTCTTTATGCAGAGCAGTTAGTTACATGGGTGCATAAAAATATTCTTAGAATTATGTTTATATTTGGAAACACCGTTTCTAATTTTTTTCTATGTATTAATTTACTGAGATCTAATATAGAACTTTCAGAGACATCGTTAGATTTTAAATATGAACCAAAGTGAATACATTCTTCCATAAAACATTCATCTAAATCGGTCTTGTACATCTGGTATAATGTTTGCGCATTTTCCAATATTTTTGTAGTTGAGTATTTAGTTAAATTATTTAAAAATTCAAAGTTTTTGTAAATTAATTCATATGATTCAACTCTCTTTTTGAGTTCATCACTAAGACATGAAAGAATAACAATAAATGTTTTGGTTTTAAAATTCTGATTGGTGTGTAATTCAGATTCATCAATCATTTCACCATGAAACATTTTTCTTTTCCTTCCCCGTTTTCTTTCAAATTCTTTAACAAATGAAATTTCTCTGGCTTTTGTTTCATAGTATTCATATAAATTTGACATTGAATTAACAAATTCAATCAAAGTTTTGTATTGTTCAACAACAACCGACAAATCAATTTTGATGGATTGTAACTTTAAATTAGTAGCATTAAACCGCTCTAAAATAGATTTCCAAATTACCATCATAAAAGCGCATTCGAGACGATTCATTTGATTGGTAATATTTTGCGCTTGGCTTCTAACTTGAGATGACACGGTATCATTGTCTGATATTTGTTTCAGTGCTTTCAATATTTCCGCCCAGTTTTCGTACAAAGCTTTGCATGCGTCATAACGACATGACCATCTAGTATCAGAAAGATTTTTAATTGATCGTCCATTTAAAGCAGTAGTTAACACCAACCAACGACTAGTTGAGGAAGAAAAAAAGTTGAACAATTCTTGCAAAAAATTAAAAAATTTTGCTGCATCTCGGCAACAATCTGCTGCAAATTTTCCAACCAAGTTCATGGAATGTGCTGCACAAGGTACAAAATGTGCTAGTTCATTAAGGTTCTTAATTCGTGCTTGAAGTCCTGTATAAATGCCAGACATGTTTCTAGCGTTGTCATATGATTGGCCTCTCATATTTTTGATTTCAATTTTATTTGCATTTAAATATTGTATTATTTCCTTCTCCATATCTTCAGCTTTATGCCCAACACTTTCCAAAAAAATCAAAAAATGTTCCTCGGGCACACCATCTTTTACATATCTAATAATGAAAGCGAGTTGATCGGTATGTGATATATCTGGAGTAGAGTCAACGCTAATAGAGTAATATTTTGCCTCTCTTACTTCCTTAAATATTTGTTCTTTTACTTTTTCGGCCATTAATATTACAATTTCTTCGAATACGATTGACGATAAATATGAAGTTTTCCCTTTTCCTGGATTTCCATATTTTTCAATAAGTGCAGCTAAGAAGGGATCGAATTCAGCTACTAATTCCACTGCCATCAAAAAATTACCATTATTGACGTTTCCAATGTTTTGTGTTTTTCCTCTTAAAGGCAATGTTCGGCTAGCCAGTTTTCGTATAATGCTCACAACTCGTTTGAGCACTTGAACCCAATAATTTTTTTCCTTCAGAATTTCTGAATTTAATAGTTCACTCAAACTTGCCGTAGGGTTACCTAACAATCGGTGCTTTAAAACTGTTTCCAACTGTCTGTGCTGTGATGAATTTTCGTCCTTATATAAACATTCTGTTATATTTTTCCAGTCCGAATAGCCGCTTGTGGCCTGGGCTGATCCACTTCCTCCTAACAGTCGGCAAGGAGCACAATAAACCGATTTTGTTACCGATTATTTTTTACTGTTTATTTTCAGCAGCGACATCGTGTTGATAGAAAGAAATTCAAATTATGGTAAAAACAAAATTAGGTTTAATGAAATTTTGAAGCGCCCTATTTTTGTTGGCGCCCTTAGGCAGTTGCCTATGTTTGCCTGTTAGTAAATGCGCCCATGACTAGCAGTGAATAATGGATATCATTATAATTGAAGAAACGCACGTATAATGAGTATATTATACGTTAGTCGTGGACAAACATATTTAAACGTCTACTAATTGTAGTCGAAATTTTGTAATTTTTAAGATTAACTTAATTTCAATAACACAAGTTCAACCCACGCCAAAACCTGAGTCATTTACCACAAAATAATTTGCACAGAACTACCATATACTAACACAAACGTAATCTTCTCTGTTGTATGCCAAACTCTTCTCTCATCTCATCTCGTATGTGTACTACTACATACAATATATTCAAAATAGATCCGAAAACACTCGAATCTGTTTGAATTTTAAATTGAGTGAAAAAATCTTAACTCAAATTCGTACAACATACACATGAATGAGAAATAAAACATATGAATGAATGAATGAGTAAATTTTTTGTTTTTTTTTTTTTTTGTTTTTTAAATGATTTTCTGAGTTTTTCTTTTTGTTTTGTTATTTAATTTTTCTCTTTAGTAGTTTGTGTTTTTAGTTTATGATTTTTATATTATTTTATTATAATTATTATTATTATTATTATTATATTATTGTGAGAGACACACACAACGCATAATGATTCGCGTTTATAATATTTAGTTAGTTTGTCGCGAACGGTGTTAGTGGTAACGTCGTTTTTATACGAGTAAATTTAACAAAATAAGAAACTTAGTTTTTGTTTTTATTTAATTAAATTAAATAAACATTCAACAAGTAGTTTTTTTTTTTTGTTGTTTATGTGCAAAACCAAAACACAAAATATGTAATACAATATTTTAATTTATAACAAACAATAATTATCATTTTTTTTTTTTAATTTTTTACGATTAATTAATTTTTGTTTTGTTTTTTGGTGAAATAAAATTTTCAAAAAAATATGTAATACCGAGATTAGTTTTTTTTTTAAATTTTAATTTAGTGTGAATTAATCTTATACATATATGTCTATATTGTGAAAGTGAAATTAATAATTAATATAGAAAAAAATAATAATAGTTAATATTTTTTTGTTTTATATTTTACGTGTGATTTTTGCTAAATTTTTACAACATAATATTAAACTCCCGCGAAAATATTTTTAATTATAATTTTTAATTATACTTTTAGTTTTGCGCGCTATTATTATTTTTATTATATTTTATTATTAATAAATATATGTTGTTGATGTGCTGTAATATTATAATTTTTTTTACACAGTTTTATTAAAAAGAAAAATATTTTTGAAAAAGAAAATATACAAATAATAATGAAGTTAAGTGCATACATATTTTAATAAAAAAAAAAAAATTGTTAAATTCAGTTGATTATTAAAAAATAAAAATAAAAGTTTAACTTGAGTGGGATGATTTAGTTACACCGCTGTGAAAAATTAACGCATAATATCGGTTAGTAATAATTATTTTTTTCTAAAGTGTTAATTGTGCCTTCGAAATGTATCTTGGATTCATATTGGATTAAGAGATGTACATATACTCGGGTGAATACTTATTTAAACTAGATAATGTTTAGTTTTGTTTATCTTATCAATGTGCCGAATTTTAAGCGAAATTCTCGCTGCTTGATAATAAAATACTGGTTTATCAACTCACACTTTGTGTAGCATAAAAATAACTATTGAACACCACCAACACGAAAAAATTGAAATAAAAAAACTATTAACTGTAAAGTAATAACTAAATAAAAAAAAAAAAAAAGTAGACCCAACTACATACAGTAGTTGTCAGATGATAATTTAGGAAAATTAAAATTAATGAATCATAATAAATATTTTGTTACATTTTTCTTGTTTATGTTATAATTTTTTATGTATTTATGTATTGTATATATGTATGTACGAGAGACACACTTTAATAATAATCGACCCAAATCTTACGTTTATTAAGTACATATACTTATTGGTAAGATAGATGATTTGTTTACAGTACTTAAATGATTATCTTAATTGTTATTTATCTGAAACGTTTGAATGGCATGAGCTGAATGATAAGAAATATTAAGTTAAATCGATTTAAAAAAAAAAAAATTTGAATCACGACCTGTATGCAAAATTATTGAGTATACGTGAGCTTTAGCGCATATTAGGTGTGTAAACGGATTTCATGCGATTTAGAATCTTGTTAATTTTTTAACCAAAATATTTTATTTTTTTGTACCACAAAATTTACTTCTAGCCCCTTACAAAACTTTAATTAATAAAATTTAAAATTTTTATCGCTTTATGATCGTAAGTTTAGTAAAAAAGAGGTATAGTAAAATCACTAAATCAGTGACATTATATCAAACCCCAATTTTTTTTTTTTTGATTGATTGGGGTTTTATATAATATAATGTGTTGCTTTTATTATAATAATTATGTTATGTAGAAGTCTTATCACAAAATGGGAATGAAGAAAGGTCAAGTTTTTTCACACTTTTTCTTAATAAAATTTATTATTAGAATTTTGACCGTTATTTTTATTAAAATGCAATTTGTATAATATAATCCAAATTATATCATATTTGGGGGTTTGATTATTTTGGCAGTGACAATGATGTATTTTAAATTTTTAATGAAGTTATAATTTAATCTTAACAGCCTAACTATTAAATATTACTATTTTTACAATTTTATCAAATCGATAAGAAGCATAAATACTTTGTTATCTATACCGACCTTGTCAACAGTTTTGACATTTTTTGTTTATATATTGTGTTATGTCATTTGAGAAGGGTTTTTGCACTCTTAACATATATGTATATGTGTATGTACATGCATAAACGATTTTGTTTAAACTAAGTCACGATATGATGATGTTTAAGTAATATTTATAAACCAAGGCTTGTTTCAGTCAGTCTGTTATATTAGAGTGGTCTACTTATTTTTATTTGTAAACAGTAACAATTAAATTAAGTTTTCTTTTATATATCGTATAGTTGTTGTTATCACTATAAAATATCAGACACAACAATATTAGATATTATATCAGTATTGAAGCGCCATTTATATTACACATTTTATTTATATTTTCTTGTCTTGTTCGGACGCTTAATAAGTATATGTATGTAAGCATACTAAAACTCAATTACTTCAAAGAAAATTTCACCGCGAGACTTTTGTAAGTCAAGAGGTTTACAAACTATATAGATACAAGAAAATTGATAAATCCGAATATATACATATACCTAGTAATGTTTTTAGCTTTAGGTGCGTTTAAATAAAATGACCACTATATCTAATCTTAATAATAATCCTCATGGCCGATAATATAAACAGTTTTTGAAATAAATTAAGCGCCATTTGTCAAAATTACTGACGTTATAACGTACAAATTATGCATATTAATTAATAATATGTATTTTTATGATTTAAATATAAGTGGTATATACGAGTACATACAAAATCATGTAAGTGATCGGTCACTTTTTAATGCAAATTTATATTTTCCATAATCGATTGACATCAAAAGACAGCAACAGCCATAGGTAACAGCTGAAATCAAGTTAATATTAATAATAATAAATATTAATTGAAAGTTCTTAATATATTGTCGTTTAAATTAAAGATTGTTTTTATTATTTATAAATATTTTATTTAATTCAAGGACATTTTCTTAAGAAGTTATGTATAAAAAAAAAAACGAAAAACCTTCATGTGTTTTGGTACATTTATTCGTTGATATTAGTTGTATCTAAATATATTTTACATTTTTTTTCTGTAATTAATTCATAAACTTATATAGAGTAGAGTACAGACGCGTATCACTCTGCTCATTTGATGTTGCACCATCTTACGCTATACACTAACATCGCGTTTTAATTGCAATATTTAAATTTAAAAAAATGCAGCCTCCAAGCTGAAAAGTTTACAGTTTACATTATGTGATGATAATAAATGTATTTTTTTACTTTTTTCACTAAAACGAAATTATAGTGCGAAAGTATTGTAGGTGAAAATATTTTTGCCAAAATTTTCAGATTTTTTGAATATTCATTTAGGTGAATAAGTATCCCCGCGAGGTGACTTATTTCCTAATTGTTTTTTACAAATATTAATCTGGTAATAGATTTTCAAAGAATTCCATCGGATAGACCAATATTCTAGTAGCACAAACTAGATACAAGTCTAATAGTAATTTCTCTGCCAGGATATGTTTAAATGCAACTATTAAAGTGTAATAGAGTAACGTTCTAAATTTTCTAAATTCGGAAGCTTTCCATTAAAGGTACGCTGAGAATTTCTGTTTTCTTACTTTGAAAAGCAAATTCATTGTTTGTCTCACACCACCTAGTAACATGCAGTGCATTTAGTCAATTGGGAATTGAGAGACGCACGTAATACGCAAGCATCCATTCGAACATTTGATTTAACGTGATGATCCAATTTTTTTTTCGGGTTTTCCGGGTCAGAAAAACACAGTTTTGTGCCACATCTCGAATTAGATTTTATTCCTGAAAATTTAAAATATTAAAAAATAACGTCCAGTTGATTTTCAATAAAATTGAATTTTTCATGAAATGTTTAGAAATATTCGAGCGATCCAAATACCCGTTGGCATGTCAATTACAGGTCTCAACGCCTATTGATAGAGGTATCAATCAGCGAAATCGGAGCACGATTGCAGATTTTCTGTTTTTGTGCTCTGAATCTGTGGGCTATAGTCCAGTCGATTTTCAATAAAATTGAATTTTTCATGAAATGTTGAGAAATATTCGATCGATCTAAATGCCCGTTAGCATGTCAATTACTGGTCTCAACGCCTATTGATAGAGGTATCAATCAGCGAAATCGGAGCACGATTGCAGATTTTCTGTTTTCGGGCTGTGAATCTGTGGCCTATAGTCCAGTTGATTTTCAATAAAATTGAATTTTTCATGAAATGTTTAGAAATATTCGAGCGATCCAAATACCCGTTGGCATGTGAATTACAGGTCTCAACGCCTATTGATAGAGGTATCAATCAGCGAAATCGGAGCACAATTACAGATTTTCTCTTTTCGGGCTTTGAATCTGTGGCCTATAGTACAGTTGTCGAGAACGAAATGTTGAGAAATATTCGATCGATCCAAATACCCGTTGGCATGTGAATTACAGGTCTCAACGCCTATTGATAGAGGGATCAATCAGCGAAATCGGAGCACGATTGCAGATTTTCTCTTTTCGGGCTTTGAATCTGTGGCCTATAGTCCAGTTGATTTTCAATAAAATTGAATTTTTCATGAAATGTTTAGAAATATTCGAGCTATCCAAATATCCGTTGGCATGTGAATTACAGGTCTCAACGCCTATTGATAGAGGTATCAATCAGCGAAATCGGAGCACGATTGCAGATTTTTTGTTTTCGGGCTTTGAATCTGTGGCCTATAGTCCAGTTGATTTTCAATAAAATTGAATTTTTCATGAAATGTTTAGAAATATTCGAGCTATCCAAATATCCGTTGGCATGTGAATTACAGGTCTCAACGCCTATTGATAGAGGTATCAATCAGCGAAATCGGAGCACGATTGCGGATTTTCTCTTTTCGAGCTTTGAATCTGTGGCCTATAGTACAGTTGTTGAGAACGAAATGTTGAGAAATATTCGATCGATCTAAATGCCCGTTTGCATGTGAATTACAGGTCTCAACGCCTATCGATAGAGGTATCAATCGGCGAAATCGCAGCACAATTGCAGATTTTCTGTTTTCGGGCTTTGAATCTGTGGCCTATAGTACAGTTGTCGAGAACGAAATGTTGAGGAATATTCGATCGATCTAAATACCCGTTGGCATGTCAATTACAGGTCTCAACGCCTATTGATAGAGGTATCAATCAGCGAAATCGGAGCACGATTGCAGATTTTCTGTTTTCGGGCTCTGAATTTGTGGCCTATAGTCCAGTTGATTTTCAATAAAATTGAATTTTTCATGAAATGTTTAGAAATATTCGAGCTATCCAAATATCCGTTGGCATGTGAATTACAGGTCTCAACGCCTATTGATAGAGGTATCAATCAGCGAAATCGGAGCACGATTGCGGATTTTCTCTTTTCGAGCTTTGAATCTGTGGCCTATAGTACAATTGTTGAGAACGAAATGTTGAGAAATATTCGATCGATCTAAATGCCCGTTTGCATGTGAATTACAGGTCTCAACGCCTATCGATAGAGGTATCAATCGGCGAAATCGCAGCACAATTGCAGATTTTCTGTTTTCGGGCTCTGAATTTGTGGCCTATAGTCCAGTTGATTTTCAATAAAATTGAATTTTTCATGAAATGTTTAGAAATATTCGAGCGATCCAAATACCCCTTGGCATGTGAATTACAGGTCTCAACGCCTATTGATAGAGGTATCAATCAGCGAAATCGGAGCACAATTACAGATTTTCTCTTTTCGGGCTTTGAATCTGTGGCCTATAGTACAGTTGTCGAGAACGAAATGTTGAGAAATATTCGATCGATCCAAATACCCGTTGGCATGTGAATTACAGGTCTCAACGCCTATTGATAGAGGGATCAATCAGCGAAATCGGAGCACGATTGCAGATTTTTTGTTTTCGGGCTTTGAATCTGTGGCCTATAGTCCAGTTGATTTTCAATAAAATTGAATTTTTCATGAAATGTTTAGAAATATTCGAGCTATCCAAATATCCGTTGGCATGTGAATTACAGGTCTCAACGCCTATTGATAGAGGTATCAATCAGCGAAATCGGAGCACGATTGCAGATTTTCTCTTTTCGGGCTTTGAATCTGTGGCCTATAGTACAGTTGTTGAGAACGAAATGTTGAGAAATATTCGATCGATCTAAATACCCGTTGGCATGTGAATTACAGGTCTCAACGCCTATTGACAGAGGTATCAATCAGCGAAATCGGAGCACGATTGCAGATTTTCTGTTTTCGGGCTCTGAATTTGTGGCCTATAGTCCAGTTGATTTTCAATAAAATTGAATTTTTCATGAAATGTTTAGAAATATTCGAGCTATCCAAATACCCGTTGGCATGTGAATTACAGGTCTCAACGCCTATTGATAGAGGGATCAATCAGCGAAATCGGAGCACGATTGCAGATTTTCTGTTTTCGGGCTTTGAATTTATGGCCTATAGTCCAGTTGATTTTCAATAAAATTGAATTTTTCATGAAATGTTTAGAAATATTCGAGCGATCCAAATACCCGTTGGGATGTGAATTACAGGTCTCAACGCCTATTGATAGAGGGATCAATCAGCGAAATCGGAGCACGATTGCAGATTTTCTGTTTTCGTGCTTTGAATCTGTGGCCTATAGTACAGTTGTTGAGAACGAAATGTTGAGAAATATTCGATCGATCCAAATACCCGTTGGCATGTGAATTACAGGTCTCAACGCCTATTGATAGAGGGATCAATCAGCGAAATCGGAGCACAATTGCAGATTTTCTGTTTTCGGGCTTTGAATTTATGGCCTATAGTCCAGTTGATTTTCAATAAAATTGAATTTTTCATGAAATGTTTAGAAATATTCGAGCTATTCAAATACCCGTTGGCATGTGAATTACAGGTCTCAACGCCTATTGATAGAGGTATCAATCAGCGAAATCGGAGCACGATTGCAGATTTTCTGTTTTCGGGCTTTGAATCTGTGGGCTATAGTCCAGTTGATTTTCAATAAAATTGAATTTTTCATGAAATGTTTAGAAATATTCGAGCGATCCAAATACCCGTTGGCATGTGAATTACAGGTCTCAACGCCTATTGATAGAGGTATCAATCAGCGAAATCGGAGCACGATTGCAGATTTTCTGTTTTCGGGCTTTGAATCTGTGGGCTATAGTCCAGTTGATTTTCAATAAAATTGAATTTTTCATGAAATGTTTAGAAATATTCGAGCTATCCAAATACCCGTTGGCATGTGAATTACAGGTCTCAACGCCTATTGATAGAGGTATCAATCAGCGAAATCGGAGCACGATTGCAGATTTTCTGTTTTCGGGCTTTGAATCTGTGGGCTATAGTCCAGTTGATTTTCAATAAAATTGAATTTTTCATGAAATGTTTAGAAATATTCGAGCTATCCAAATACCCGTTGGCATGTGAATTACAGGTCTCAACGCCTATTGATAGAGGTATCAATCAGCGAAATCGGAGCACGATTGCAGATTTTCTCTTTTCGGGCTTTGAATCTGTGGCCTATAGTACAGTTGTTGAGAACGAAATGTTGAGAAATATTCGATTGATCTAAATATCCGTTGGCATGTCAATTACAGGTCTCAACGCCTATTGATAGAGGTATCAATCAGCGAAATCGGAGCACGATTGCAGATTTTCTGTTTTCGGGCTTTGAATCTGTGGGCTATAGTCCAGTTGATTTTCAATAAAATTGAATTTTTCATGAAATGTTTAGAAATATTCGAGCTATCCAAATACCCGTTGGCATGTGAATTACAGGTCTCAACGCCTATTGATAGAGGTATCAATCAGCGAAATCGGAGCACGATTGCAGATTTTCTGTTTTCGGGCTTTGAATCTGTGGGCTATAGTCCAGTTGATTTTCAATAAAATTGAATTTTTCATGAAATGTTTAGAAATATTCGAGCTATCCAAATACCCGTTGGCATGTGAATTACAGGTCTCAACGCCTATTGATAGAGGTATCAATCAGCGAAATCGGAGCACGATTGCAGATTTTCTCTTTTCGGGCTTTGAATCTGTGGGCTATAGTCCAGTTGATTTTCAATAAAATTGAATTTTTCATGAAATGTTTAGAAATATTCGAGCTATCCAAATACCCGTTGGCATGTGAATTACAGGTCTCAACGCCTATTGATAGAGGTATCAATCAGCGAAATCGGAGCACGATTGCAGATTTTCTCTTTTCGGGCTTTGAATCTGTGGGCTATAGTCCAGTTGATTTTCAATAAAAGTGAATTTTTCATGAAATGTTTAGAAATATTCGAGCTATCCAAATACCCGTTGGCATGTGAATTACAGGTCTCAACGCCTATTGATAGAGGTATCAATCAGCGAAATCGGAGCACGATTGCAGATTTTCTCTTTTCGGGCTTTGAATCTGTGGCCTATAGTACAGTTGTTGAGAACGAAATGTTGAGAAATATTCGATCGATCTAAATATCCGTTGGCATGTCAATTACAGGTCTCAACGCCTATTGATAGAGGTATCAATCAGCGAAATCGGAGCACGATTGCAGATTTTCTGTTTTCGGGCTTTGAATCTGTGGGCTATAGTCCAGTTGATTTTCAATAAAATTGAATTTTTCATGAAATGTTTAGAAATATTCGAGCTATCCAAATACCCGTTGGCATGTGAATTACAGGTCTCAACGCCTATTGATAGAGGTATCAATCAGCGAAATCGGAGCACGATTGCAGATTTTCTCTTTTCGGGCTTTGAATCTGTGGCCTATAGTACAGTTGTTGAGAACGAAATGTTGAGAAATATTCGATCGATCTAAATATCCGTTGGCATGTCAATTACAGGTTTAAACGCCTATTGATAGAGGTATCAATCAGCGAAATCGGAGCACGATTGCAGATTTTCTGTTTTCGGGCTTTGAATCTGTGGGCTATAGTCCAGTTGATTTTCAATAAAATTGAATTTTTCATGAAATGTTTAGAAATATTCGAGCTATCCAAATACCCGTTGGCATGTGAATTACAGGTCTCAACGCCTATTGATAGAGGTATCAATCAGCGAAATCGGAGCACGATTGCAGATTTTCTCTTTTCGGGCTTTGAATCTGTGGCCTATAGTACAGTTGTTGAGAACGAAATGTTGAGAAATATTCGATCGATCTAAATATCCGTTGGCATGTCAATTACAGGTCTCAACGCCTATTGATAGAGGTATCAATCAGCGAAATCGGAGCACGATTGCAGATTTTCTGTTTTCGGGCTTTGAATCTGTGGGCTATAGTCCAGTTGATTTTCAATAAAATTGAATTTTTCATGAAATGTTTAGAAATATTCGAGCTATCCAAATACCCGTTGGCATGTGAATTACAGGTCTCAACGCCTATTGATAGAGGTATCAATCAGCGAAATCGGAGCACGATTGCAGATTTTCTCTTTTCGGGCTTTGAATCTGTGGCCTATAGTACAGTTGTTGAGAACGAAATGTTGAGAAATATTCGATCGATCTAAATACCCGTTGGCATGTCAATTACAGGTCTGAACGCCTATTGATAGAGGTATCAATCAGCGAAATCGGAGCACGATTGCAGATTTTCTCTTTTCGGGCTTTGAATCTGTGGGCTATAGTCCGGTTGATTTTCAATAAAATTGAATTTTTCATGAAATGTTTAGAAATATTCGAGCTATCCAAATACCCGTTGGCATGTGAATTACAGGTCTCAACGCCTATTGATAGAGGTATCAATCAGCGAAATCGGAGCACGATTGCAGATTTTCTCTTTTCGGGCTTTGAATCTGTGGCCTATAGTACAGTTGTTGAGAACGAAATGTTGAGAAATATTCGATCGATCTAAATATCCGTTGGCATGTCAATTACAGGTCTCAACGCCTATTGATAGAGGTATCAATCAGCGAAATCGGAGCACGATTGCAGATTTTCTGTTTTCGGGCTTTGAATCTGTGGGCTATAGTCCAGTTGATTTTCAATAAAATTGAATTTTTCATGAAATGTTTAGAAATATTCGAGCTATCCAAATACCCGTTGGCATGTGAATTACAGGTCTCAACGCCTATTGATAGAGGTATCAATCAGCGAAATCGGAGCACGATTGCAGATTTTCTCTTTTCGGGCTTTGAATCTGTGGCCTATAGTACAGTTGTTGAGAACGAAATGTTGAGAAATATTCGATCGATCTAAATACCCGTTGGCATGTCAATTACAGGTCTCAACGCCTATTGATAGAGGTATCAATCAGCGAAATCGGAGCACGATTGCAGATTTTCTCTTTTCGGGCTTTGAATCTGTGGGCTATAGTCCAGTTGATTTTCAATAAAATTGAATTTTTCATGAAATGTTTAGAAATATTCGAGCTATCCAAATACCCGTTGGCATGTGAATTACAGGTCTCAACGCCTATTGATAGAGGTATCAATCAGCGAAATCGGAGCACGATTGCAGATTTTCTCTTTTCGGGCTTTGAATCTGTGGGCTATAGTCCAGTTGATTTTCAATAAAATTGAATTTTTCATGAAATGTTTAGAAATATTCGAGCTATCCAAATACCCGTTGGCATGTGAATTACAGGTCTCAACGCCTATTGATAGAGGTATCAATCAGCGAAATCGGAGCACGATTGCAGATTTTCTCTTTTCGGGCTTTGAATCTGTGGGCTATAGTCCAGTTGATTTTCAATAAAATTGAATTTTTCATGAAATGTTTAGAAATATTCGAGCTATCCAAATACCCGTTGGCATGTGAATTACAGGTCTCAACGCCTATTGATAGAGGTATCAATCAGCGAAATCGGAGCACGATTGCAGATTTTCTCTTTTCGGGCTTTGAATCTGTGGGCTATAGTCCAGTTGATTTTCAATAAAATTGAATTTTTCATGAAATGTTTAGAAATATTCGAGCTATCCAAATACCCGTTGGCATGTGAATTACAGATCTCAACGCCTATTGATAGAGGTATCAATCAGCGAAATCGGAGCACGATTGCAGATTTTCTCTTTTCGGGCTTTGAATCTGTGGCCTATAGTAAAGTTGTTGAGAACGAAATGTTGAGAAATATTCGATCGATCTAAATATCCGTTGGCATGTCAATTACAGGTCTCAACGCCTATTGATAGAGGTATCAATCAGCGAAATCGGAGCACGATTGCAGATTTTCTGTTTTCGGGCTTTGAATCTGTGGGCTATAGTCCAGTTGATTTTCAATAAAATTGAATTTTTCATGAAATGTTTAGAAATATTCGAGCTATCCAAATACCCGTTGGCATGTGAATTACAGGTCTCAACGCCTATTGATAGAGATATCAATCAGCGAAATCGGAGCACGATTGTAGATTTTCTCTTTTCGGGCTTTGAATCTGTGGCCTATAGTACAGTTGTTGAGAACGAAATGTTGAGAAATATTCGATCGATCTAAATATCCGTTGGCATGTCAATTACAGGTCTCAACGCCTATTGATAGAGGTATCAATCAGCGAAATCGGAGCACGATTGCAGATTTTCTGTTTTCGGGCTTTGAATCTGTGGGCTATAGTCCAGTTGATTTTCAATAAAATTGAATTTTTCATGAAATGTTTAGAAATATTCGAGCTATTCAAATACCCGTTGGCATGTGAATTACAGGTCTCAACGCCTATTGATAGAGGTATCAATCAGCGAAATCGGAGCACAATTGCAGATTTCCTCTTTTCGGGCTTTGAATCTGTGGCCTATAGTACAGTTGTTGAGAACGAAATGTTGAGAAATATTCGATCGATCTAAATATCCGTTGGCATGTCAATTACAGGTCTCAACGCCTATTGATAGAGGTATCAATCAGCGAAATCGGAGCACAATTGCAGATTTTCTGTTTTCGGGCTTTGAATCTGTGGGCTATAGTCCAGTTGATTTTCAATAAAATTGAATTTTTCATGAAATGTTTAGAAATATTCGAGCTATCCAAATACCCGTTGGCATGTGAATTACAGGTCTCAACGCCTATTGATAGAGGTATCAATCAGCGAAATCGGAGCACGATTGCAGATTTTCTCTTTTCGGGCTTTGAATCTGTGGGCTATAGTCCAGTTGATTTTCAATAAAATTGAATTTTTCATGAAATGTTTAGAAATATTCGAGCTATCCAAATACCCGTTGGCATGTGAATTACAGGTCTCAACGCCTATTGATAGAGGTATCAATCAGCGAAATCGGAGCACGATTGCAGATTTTCTCTTTTCGGGCTTTGAATCTGTGGCCTATAGTACAGTTGTTGAGAACGAAATGTTGAGAAATATTCGATCGATCTAAATATCCGTTGGCATGTCAATTACAGGTCTCAACGCCTATTGATAGAGGTATCAATCAGCGAAATCGGAGCACGATTGCAGATTTTCTGTTTTCGGGCTTTGAATCTGTGGGCTATAGTCCAGTTGATTTTCAATAAAATTGAATTTTTCATGAAATGTTTAGAAATATTCGAGCTATCCAAATACCCGTTGGCATGTGAATTACAGGTCTCAACGCCTATTGATAGAGGTATCAATCAGCGAAATCGGAGCACGATTGCAGATTTTCTCTTTTCGGGCTTTGAATCTGTGGCCTATAGTACAGTTGTTGAGAACGAAATGTTGAGAAATATTCGATCGATCTAAATATCCGTTGGCATGTCAATTACAGGTCTCAACGCCTATTGATAGAGGTATCAATCAGCGAAATCGGAGCACGATTGCAGATTTTCTGTTTTCGGGCTTTGAATCTGTGGGCTATAGTCCAGTTGATTTTCAATAAAATTGAATTTTTCATGAAATGTTTAGAAATATTCGAGCTATCCAAATACCCGTTGGCATGTGAATTACAGGTCTCAACGCCTATTGATAGAGGTATCAATCAGCGAAATCGGAGCACGATTGCAGATTTCCTCTTTTCGGGCTTTGAATCTGTGGCCTATAGTACAGTTGTTGAGAACGAAATGTTGAGAAATATTCGATCGATCTAAATATCCGTTGGCATGTCAATTACAGGTCTCAACGCCTATTGATAGAGGTATCAATCAGCGAAATCGGAGCACAATTGCAGATTTTCTGTTTTCGGGCTTTGAATCTGTGGGCTATAGTCCAGTTGATTTTCAATAAAATTGAATTTTTCATGAAATGTTTAGAAATATTCGAGCTATCCAAATACCCGTTGCCATGTGAATTACAGGTCTCAACGCCTATTGATAGAGGTATCAATCAGCGAAATCGGAGCACGATTGCAGATTTTCTGTTTTCGGGCTTTGAATCTGTGGCCTATAGTACAGTTGTTGAGAACGAAATGTTGAGAAATATTCGATCGATCTAAATATCCGTTGGCATGTCAATTACAGGTCTCAACGCCTATTGATAGAGGTATCAATCAGCGAAATCGGAGCACGATTGCAGATTTTCTGTTTTCGGGCTTTGAATCTGTGGGCTATAGTCCAGTTGATTTTCAATAAAATTGAATTTTTCATGAAATGTTTAGAAATATTCGAGCTATCCAAATACCCGTTGGCATGTGAATTACAGGTCTCAACGCCTATTGATAGAGGTATCAATCAGCGAAATCGGAGCACGATTGCAGATTTTCTGTTTTCGGGCTTTGAATCTGTGGGCTATAGTCCAGTTGATTTTCAATAAAATTGAATTTTTCATGAAATGTTTAGAAATATTCGAGCTATCCAAATACCCGTTGGCATGTGAATTACAGGTCTCAACGCCTATTGATAGAGGTATCAATCAGCGAAATCGGAGCACGATTGCAGATTTTCTCTTTTCGGGCTTTGAATCTGTGGCCTATAGTACAGTTGTTGAGAACGAAATGTTGAGAAATATTCGATCGATCTAAATACCCGTTGGCATGTCAATTACAGGTCTCAACGCCTATTGATAGAGGTATCAATCAGCGAAATCGGAGCACGATTGCAGATTTTCTGTTTTCGGGCTTTGAATCTGTGGGCTATAGTCCAGTTGATTTTCAATAAAATTGAATTTTTCATGAAATGTTTAGAAATATTCGAGCTATCCAAATACCCGTTGGCATGTGAATTACAGGTCTCAACGCCTATTGATAGAGGTATCAATCAGCGAAATCGGAGCACGATTGCAGATTTTCTCTTTTCGGGCTTTGAATCTGTGGCCTATAGTACAGTTGTTGAGAACGAAATGTTGAGAAATATTCGATCGATCTAAATATCCGTTGGCATGTCAATTACAGGTCTCAACGCCTATTGATAGAGGTATCAATCAGCGAAATCGGAGCACGATTGCAGATTTTCTCTTTTCGGGCTTTGAATCTGTGGCCTATAGTACAGTTGTTGAGAACGAAATGTTGAGAAATATTCGATCGATCTAAATATCCGTTGGCATGTCAATTACAGGTCTCAACGCCTATTGATAGAGGTATCAATCAGCGAAATCGGAGCACGATTGCAGATTTTCTGTTTTCGGGCTTTGAATCTGTGGGCTATCAGTTGATTTTCAATAAAATTGAATTTTTCATGAAATGTTTAGAAATATTCGAGCTATCCAAATACCCGTTGGCATGTGAATTACAGGTCTCAACGCCTATTGATAGAGGTATCAATCAGCGAAATCGGAGCACGATTGCAGATTTTCTGTTTTCGGGCTTTGAATCTGTGGGCTATAGTCCAGTTGATTTTCAATAAAATTGAATTTTTCATGAAATGTTTAGAAATATTCGAGCTATCCAAATACCCGTTGGCATGTGAATTACAGGTCTCAACGCCTATTGATAGAGGTATCAATCAGCGAAATCGGAGCACGATTGCAGATTTTCTCTTTTCGGGCTTTGAATCTGTGGCCTATAGTACAGTTGTTGAGAACGAAATGTTGAGAAATATTCGATCGATCTAAATACCCGTTGGCATGTCAATTACAGGTCTCAACGCCTATTGATAGAGGTATCAATCAGCGAAATCGGAGCACGATTGCAGATTTTCTGTTTTCGGGCTTTGAATCTGTGGGCTATAGTCCAGTTGATTTTCAATAAAATTGAATTTTTCATGAAATGTTTAGAAATATTCGAGCTATCCAAATACCCGTTGGCATGTGAATTACAGGTCTCAACGCCTATTGATAGAGGTATCAATCAGCGAAATCGGAGCACGATTGCAGATTTTCTCTTTTCGGGCTTTGAATCTGTGGCCTATAGTACAGTTGTTGAGAACGAAATGTTGAGAAATATTCGATCGATCTAAATACCCGTTGGCATGTCAATTACAGGTCTCAACGCCTATTGATAGAGGTATCAATCAGCGAAATCGGAGCACGATTGCAGATTTTCTCTTTTCGGGCTTTGAATCTGTGGCCTATAGTACAGTTGTTGAGAACGAAATGTTGAGAAATATTCGATCGATCTAAATATCCGTTGGCATGTCAATTACAGGTCTCAACGCCTATTGATAGAGGTATCAATCAGCGAAATCGGAGCACGATTGCAGATTTTCTGTTTTCGGGCTTTGAATCTGTGGGCTATCAGTTGATTTTCAATAAAATTGAATTTTTCATGAAATGTTTAGAAATATTCGAGCTATCCAAATACCCGTTGGCATGTGAATTACAGGTCTCAACGCCTATTGATAGAGGTATCAATCAGCGAAATCGGAGCACGATTGCAGATTTTCTCTTTTCGGGCTTTGAATCTGTGGCCTATAGTACAGTTGTTGAGAACGAAATGTTGAGAAATATTCGATCGATCTAAATATCCGTTGGCATGTCAATTACAGGTCTCAACGCCTATTGATAGAGGTATCAATCAGCGAAATCGGAGCACGATTGCAGATTTTCTGTTTTCGGGCTTTGAATCTGTGGGCTATAGTCCAGTTGATTTTCAATAAAATTGAATTTTTCATGAAATGTTTAGAAATATTCGAGCTATCCAAATACCCGTTGGCATGTGAATTACAGGTCTCAACGCCTATTGATAGAGGTATCAATCAGCGAAATCGGAGCACGATTGCAGATTTCCTCTTTTCGGGCTTTGAATCTGTGGCCTATAGTACAGTTGTTGAGAACGAAATGTTGAGAAATATTCGATCGATCTAAATATCCGTTGGCATGTCAATTACAGGTCTCAACGCCTATTGATAGAGGTATCAATCAGCGAAATCGGAGCACAATTGCAGATTTTCTGTTTTCGGGCTTTGAATCTGTGGGCTATAGTCCAGTTGATTTTCAATAAAATTGAATTTTTCATGAAATGTTTAGAAATATTCGAGCTATCCAAATACCCGTTGGCATGTGAATTACAGGTCTCAACGCCTATTGATAGAGGTATCAATCAGCGAAATCGGAGCACGATTGCAGATTTTCTCTTTTCGGGCTTTGAATCTGTGGCCTATAGTACAGTTGTTGAGAACGAAATGTTGAGAAATATTCGATCGATCTAAATGCCCGTTGGCATGTCAATTACAGGTCTCAACGCCTATTGATAGAGGTATCAATCAGCGAAATCGGAGCACGATTGCAGATTTTCTGTTTTCGGGCTTTGATTCTGTGGGCTATAGTCCAGTTGATTTTCAATAAAATTGAATTTTTCATGAAATGTTTAGAAATATTCGAGCTATCCAAATACCCGTTGGTATGTGAATTACAGGTCTCAACGCCTATTGATAGAGGTATCAATCAGCGAAATCGGAGCACGATTGCAGATTTTCTCTTTTCGGGCTTTGAATCTGTGGGCTATAGTCCAGTTGATTTTCAATAAAATTGAATTTTTCATGAAATGTTTAGAAATATTCGAGCTATCTAAATACCCGTTGGCATGTGAATTACAGGTCTCAACGCCTATTGATAGAGGTATCAATCAGCGAAATCGGAGCACGATTGCAGATTTCCTCTTTTCGGGCTTTGAATCTGTGGCCTATAGTACAGTTGTTGAGAACGAAATGTTGAGAAATATTCGATCGATCTAAATATCCGTTGGCATGTCAATTACAGGTCTCAACGCCTATTGATAGAGGTATCAATCAGCGAAATCGGAGCACAATTGCAGATTTTCTGTTTTCGGGCTTTGAATCTGTGGGCTATAGTCCAGTTGATTTTCAATAAAATTGAATTTTTCATGAAATGTTTAGAAATATTCGAGCTATCCAAATACCCGTTGGCATGTGAATTACAGGTCTCAACGCCTATTGATAGAGGTATCAATCAGCGAAATCGGAGCACGATTGCAGATTTTCTCTTTTCGGGCTTTGAATCTGTGGCCTATAGTACAGTTGTTGAGAAGGAAATGTTGAGAAATATTCGATCGATCTAAATATCCGTTGGCATGTCAATTACAGGTCTCAACGCCTATTGATAGAGGTATCAATCAGCGAAATCGGAGCACGATTGCAGATTTTCTGTTTTCGGGCTTTGAATCTGTGGGCTATCAGTTGATTTTCAATAAAATTGAATTTTTCATGAAATGTTTAGAAATATTCGAGCTATCCAAATACCCGTTGGCATGTGAATTACAGGTCTCAACGCCTATTGATAGAGGTATCAATCAGCGAAATCGGAGCACGATTGCAGATTTTCTCTTTTCGGGCTTTGAATCTGTGGCCTATAGTACAGTTGTTGAGAACGAAATGTTGAGAAATATTCGATCGATCTAAATATCCGTTGGCATGTCAATTACAGGTCTCAACGCCTATTGATAGAGGTATCAATCAGCGAAATCGGAGCACAATTGCAGATTTTCTGTTTTCGGGCTTTGAATCTGTGGGCTATAGTCCAGTTGATTTTCAATAAAATTGAATTTTTCATGAAATGTTTAGAAATATTCGAGCTATCCAAATACCCGTTGGCATGTGAATTACAGGTCTCAACGCCTATTGATAGAGGTATCAATCAGCGAAATCGGAGCACGATTGCAGATTTTCTCTTTTCGGGCTTTGAATCTGTGGCCTATAGTACAGTTGTTGAGAAGGAAATGTTGAGAAATATTCGATCGATCTAAATATCCGTTGGCATGTCAATTACAGGTCTCAACGCCTATTGATAGAGGTATCAATCAGCGAAATCGGAGCACGATTGCAGATTTTCTGTTTTCGGGCTTTGAATCTGTGGGCTATCAGTTGATTTTCAATAAAATTGAATTTTTCATGAAATGTTTAGAAATATTCGAGCTATCCAAATACCCGTTGGCATGTGAATTACAGGTCTCAACGCCTATTGATAGAGGTATCAATCAGCGAAATCGGAGCACGATTGCAGATTTTCTCTTTTCGGGCTTTGAATCTGTGGCCTATAGTACAGTTGTTGAGAACGAAATGTTGAGAAATATTCGATCGATCTAAATATCCGTTGGCATGTCAATTACAGGTCTCAACGCCTATTGATAGAGGTATCAATCAGCGAAATCGGAGCACGATTGCAGATTTTCTCTTTTCGGGCTTTGAATCTGTGGCCTATAGTACAGTTGTTGAGAACGAAATGTTGAGAAATATTTGATCGATCTAAATGCCCGTTGGCATGTCAATTACAGGTCTCAACGCCTATTGATAGAGGTATCAATCAGCGAAATCGGAGCACGATTGCAGATTTTCTGTTTTCGGGCTTTGATTCTGTGGGCTATAGTCCAGTTGATTTTCAATAAAATTGAATTTTTCATGAAATGTTTAGAAATATTCGAGCTATCCAAATACCCGTTGGTATGTGAATTACAGGTCTCAACGCCTATTGATAGAGGTATCAATCAGCGAAATCGGAGCACGATTGCAGATTTTCTCTTTTCGGGCTTTGAATCTGTGGGCTATAGTCCAGTTGATTTTCAATAAAATTGAATTTTTCATGAAATGTTTAGAAATATTCGAGCTATCTAAATACCCGTTGGCATGTGAATTACAGGTCTCAACGCCTATTGATAGAGGTATCAATCAGCGAAATCGGAGCACGATTGCAGATTTTCTGTTTTCGGGCTTTGAATCTGTGGGCTATAGTCCAGTTGATTTTCAATAAAATTGAATTTTTCATGAAATGTTTAGAAATATTCGAGCTATCCAAATACCCGTTGGCATGTGAATTACAGGTCTCAACGCCTATTGATAGAGGTATCAATCAGCGAAATCGGAGCACGATTGCAGATTTTCTCTTTTCGGGCTTTGAATCTGTGGGCTATAGTCCAGTTGATTTTCAATAAAATTGAATTTTTCATGAAATGTTTAGAAATATTCGAGCTATCCAAATACCCGTTGGCATGTCAATTACAGGTCTCAACGCCTATTGATAGAGGTATCAATCAGCGAAATCGGAGCACGATTGCAGATTTTCTGTTTTCGGGCTTTGAATCTGTGGCCTATAGTACAGTTGTTGAGAACGAAATGTTGAGAAATATTCGATCGATCTAAATATCCGTTGGCATGTCAATTACAGGTCTCAACGCCTATTGATAGAGGTATCAATCAGCGAAATCGGAGCACGATTGCAGATTTTCTGTTTTCGTGCTTTGAATCTGTGGGCTATAGTCCAGTTGATTTTCAATAAAATTGAATTTTTCATGAAATGTTTAGAAATATTCGAGCTATCCAAATACCCGTTGGCATGTGAATTACAGGTCTCAACGCCTATTGATAGAGGTATCAATCAGCGAAATCGGAGCACGATTGCAGATTTTCTGTTTTCGGACTTTGAATCTGTGGGCTGTCCAGTTGATTTTCAATAAAATTGAATTTTTCATGAAATGTTTAGAAATATTCGAGCTATCCAAATACCCGTTGGCATGTGAGTTACAGGTCTCAACGCCTATTGATAGAGGTATCAATCAGCGAAATCGGAGCACGATTGCAGATTTTCTCTTTTCGGGCTTTGAATCTGTGGCCTATAGTACAGTTGTTGAGAACGAAATGTTGAGAAATATTCGATCGATCTAAATATCCGTTGGCATGTCAATTACAGGTCTCAACGCCTATTGATAGAGGTATCAATCAGCGAAATCGGAGCACGATTGCAGATTTTCTGTTTTCGGGCTTTGAATCTGTGGGCTATAGTCCAGTTGATTTTCAATAAAATTGAATTTTTCATGAAATGTTTAGAAAAATTCGAGCTATCCAAATACCCGTTGGCATGTGAATTACAGGTCTCAACGCCTATTGATAGAGGTATCAATCAGCGAAATCGGAGCACGATTGCAGATTTTCTCTTTTCGGGCTTTGAATCTGTGGGCTATAGTCCAGTTGATTTTCAATAAAATTGAATTTTTCATGAAATGTTTAGAAATATTCGAGCTATCCAAATACTCGTTGGCATGTGAATTACAGGTCTCAACGCCTATTGATAGAGGTATCGCGAAATCGGAGCACGATTGCAGATTTTCTCTTTTCGGGCTTTGAATCTGTGGCCTATAGTACAGTTGTTGAGAACGAAATGTTGAGAAATATTCGATCGATCTAAATATCCGTTGGCATGTCAATTACAGGTCTCAACGCCTATTGATAGAGGTATCAATCAGCGAAATCGGAGCACGATTGCAGATTTTCTGTTTTCGGGCTTTGAATCTGTGGGCTATAGTCCAGTTGATTTTCAATAAAATTGAATTTTTCATGAAATGTTTAGAAATATTCGAGCTATCCAAATACCCGTTGGCATGTGAATTACAGGTCTCAACGCCTATTGATAGAGGTATCAATCAACGAAATCGGAGCACGATTGCAGATTTTCTCTTTTCGGGTTTTGAATCTGTGGCCTATAGTACAGTTGTTGAGAACGAAATGTTTAGAAATATTCGATCGATCTAAATATCCGTTGGCATGTCAATTACAGGTCTCAACGCCTATTGATAGAGGTATCAATCAGCGAAATCGGAGCACAATTGCAGATTTTCTGTTTTCGGGCTTTGAATCTGTGGGCTATAGTCCAGTTGATTTTCAATAAAATTGAATTTTTCATGAAATGTTTAGAAATATTCGAGCTATCCAAATACCCGTTGGCATGTGAATTACAGGTCTCAACGCCTATTGATAGAGGTATCAATCAGCGAAATCGGAGCACGATTGCAGATTTTCTGTTTTCGGGCTTTGAATCTGTGGGCTATAGTCCAGTTGATTTTCAATAAAATTGAATTTTTCATGAAATGTTTAGAAATATTCGAGCTATCCAAATACCCGTTGGCATGTGAATTACAGGTCTCAACGCCTATTGATAGAGGTATCAATCAGCGAAATCGGAGCACGATTGCAGATTTTCTGTTTTCGGGCTTTGAATCTGTGGCCTATAGTACAGTTGTTGAGAACGAAATGTTGAGAAATATTCGATCGATCTAAATATCCGTTGGCATGTCAATTACAGGTCTCAACGCCTATTGATAGAGGTGTCAATCAGCGAAATCGGAGCACGATTGCAGATTTTCTGTTTTCGGGCTTTGAATCTGTGGGCTCCAGTTGAAGCTGTGGGGTCCAGTTGATTTTCAATAAAATTGAATTTTTCATGAAATGTTTAGAAATATTCGAGCTATCCAAATACTCGTTGGCATGTGAATTACAGGTTTCAACGCCTATTGATAGAGGTATCAATCAGCGAAATCGGAGCACGATTGCAGATTTTCTCTTTTCGGGCTTTGAATCTGTGGGCTATATTCCAGTTGATTTTCAATAAAATTGAATTTTTCATGAAATGTTTAGAAATATTCGAGCGATCCAAATACCCGTTCGCATGTGAATTACAGGTCTCAACGCCTATTGATAGAGGTATCAATCAGCGAAATCGGAGCACGATTGCAGATTTTCTCTTTTCGGGCTTTGAATCTGTGGGCTATAGTCCAGTTGATTTTCAATAAAATTAAATTTTTCATGAAATGTTTAGAAATATTCGAGCTATCCAAATACCCGTTGGCATGTGAATTACAGGTCTCAACGCCTATTGATAGAGGTATCAATCAGCGAAATCGGAGCACGATTGCAGATTTTCTCTTTTCGGGCTTTGAATCTGTGGGCTATAGTCCAGTTGATTTTCAATAAAATTGAATTTTTCATGAAATGTTTAGAAATATTCGAGCTATCCAAATACTCGTTGGCATGTGAATTACAGGTTTCAACGCCTATTGATAGAGGTATCAATCAGCGAAATCGGAGCACGATTGCAGATTTTCTCTTTTCGGGCTTTGAATCTGTGGCCTATAGTACAGTTGTTGAGAACGAAATGTTGAGAAATATTCGATCGATCTAAATATCCGTTGGCATGTCAATTACAGGTCTCAACGCCTATTGATAGAGGTATCAATCAGCGAAATCGGAGCACGATTGCAGATTTTCTGTTTTCGGGCTTTGAATCTGTGGGCTATAGTCCAGTTGATTTTCAATAAAATTGAATTTTTCATGAAATGTTTAGAAATATTCGAGCTATCCAAATACCCGTTCGCATGTGAATTACAGGTCTCAACGCCTATTGATAGAGGTATCAATCAGCGAAATCGGAGCACGATTGCAGATTTTCTCTTTTCGGGCTTTGAATCTGTGGCCTATAGTACAGTTGTTGAGAACGAAATGTTGAGAAATATTCGATCGATCTAAATATCCGTTGGCTTGTCAATTACAGGTCTCAACGCCTATTGATAGAGGTATCAATCAGCGAAATCGGAGCACGATTGCAGATTTTCTGTTTTCGGGCTTTGAATCTGTGGGCTATAGTCCAGTTGATTTTCAATAAAATTGAATTTTTCATGAAATGTTTAGAAATATTCGAGCTATCCAAATACCCGTTGGCATGTCAATTACAGGTCTCAACGCCTATTGATAGAGGTATCAATCAGCGAAATCGGAGCACGATTGCAGATTTTCTCTTTTCGGGCTTTGAATCTGTGGGCTATAGTCCAGTTGATTTTCAATAAAATTGAATTTTTCATGAAATGTTTAGAAATATTCGAGCTATCCAAATACCCGTTGGCATGTGAATTACAGGTCTCAACGCCTATTGATAGAGGTATCAATCAGCGAAATCGGAGCACGATTGCAGATTTTCTGTTTTCGGGCTTTGAATCTGTGGGCTATAGTCCAGTTGATTTTCAATAAAATTGAATTTTTCATGAAATGTTTAGAAATATTCGAGCTATCCAAATACCCGTTGGCATGTGAATTACAGGTCTCAACGCCTATTGATAGAGGTATCAATCAGCGAAATCGGAGCACGATTGCAGATTTTCTGTTTTCGGGCTTTGAATCTGTGGGCTATAGTCCAGTTGATTTTCAATAAAATTGAACTTTTCATGAAATGTTTAGAAATATTCGAGCTATCCAAATACCCGTTGGCATGTGAATTACAGGTCTCAACGCCTATTGATAGAGGTATCAATCAGCGAAATCGGAGCACGATTGCAGATTTTCTGTTTTCGGGCTTTGAATCTGTGGGCTATAGTCCAGTTGATTTTCAATAAAATTGAATTTTTCATGAAATGTTTAGAAATATTAGAGCTATCCAAATACCCGTTGGCATGTGAATTACAGGTCTCAACGCTTATTGATAGAGGTATCAATCAGCGAAATCGGAGCACGATTGCAGATTTTCTGTTTTCGGGCTTTGAATCTGTGGGCTATAGTCCAGTTGATTTTCAATAAAATTGAATTTTTCATGAAATGTTTAGAAATATTCGAGCTATCTAAATACCCATTGGCATGTGAATTACAGGTCTCAACGCCTATTGATAGAGGTATCAATCAGCGAAATCGGAGCACGATTGCAGATTTTCTGTTTTCGGGCTTTGAATCTGTGGCCTATAGTACAGTTGTTGAGAACGAAATGTTGAGAAATATTCGATCGATCTAAATATCCGTTGGCATGTCAATTACAGGTCTCAACGCCTATTGATAGAGGTATCAATCAGCGAAATCGGAGCACGATTGCAGATTTTATGTTTTCGGGCTTTGAATCTGTGGGCATAGTCCAGTTGATTTTCAATAAAATTGAATTTTTCATGAAATGTTTAGAAATATTCGAGCTATCCAAATACGCGTTGGCATGTGAATTACAGGTCTCAACGCCTATTGATAGAGGTATCAATCAGCGAAATCGGAGCACGATTGCAGATTTTCTGTTTTCGGGCTTTGAATCTGTGGGCTATAGTCCAGTTGATTTTCAATAAAATTGAATTTTTCATGAAATGTTTAGAAATATTCGAGCTATCCAAATACCCGTTGGCATGTGAATTACAGGTCTCAACGCCTATTGATAGAGGTATCAATCAGCGAAATCGGAGCACGATTGCAGATTTTCTGTTTTCGGGCTTTGAATCTGTGGGCTATAGTCCAGTTGATTTTCAATAAAATTGAATTTTTCATGAAATGTTTAGAAATATTCGAGCGATCCAAATACCCGTTCGCATGTGAATTACAGGTCTCAACGCCTATTGATAGAGGTATCAATCAGCGAAATCGGAGCACGATTGCAGATTTTCTCTTTTCGGGCTTTGAATCTGTGGGCTATAGTCCAGTTGATTTTCAATAAAATTGAATTTTTCATGAAATGTTTAGAAATATTCGAGCTATCCAAATACCCGTTGGCATGTGAATTACAGGTCTCAACGCCTATTGATAGAGGTATCAATCAGCGAAATCGGAGCACGATTGCAGATTTTCTGTTTTCGGGCTTTGAATCTGTGGGCTATAGTCCAGTTGATTTTCAATAAAATTGAATTTTTCATGAAATGTTTAGAAATATTCGAGCGATCCAAATACCCGTTGGCATGTCAATTACAGGTCTCAACGCCTATTGATAGAGGTATCAATCAGCGAAATCGGAGCACGATTGCAGATTTTCTGTTTTCGGGCTTTGAATCTGTGGGCTATATATAGTCCAGTTGATTTTCAATAAAATAGAATTTTTCATGAAATGTTTAGAAATATTCGAGCTATCCAAATACCCGTTGGCATGTGAATTACAGGTCTCAACGCCTATTGATAGAGGTATCAATCAGCGAAATCGGAGCACGATTGCAGATTTTCTGTTTTCGGGCTTTGAATCTGTGGGCTATAGTCCAGTTGATTTTCAATAAAATTGAATTTTTCATGAAATGTTTAGAAATATTCGAGCGATCCAAATACCCGTTGGCATGTGAATTACAGGTCTCAACGCCCATTGATAGAGGTATCAATCAGCGAAATCGGAGCACGATTGCAGATTTTCTGTTTTCGGGCTTTGAATCTGTGGGCTATAGTCCAGTTGATTTTCAATAAAATTGAATTTTTCATGAAATGTTTAGAAATATTCGAGCTATCCAAATACCCGTTGGCATGTGAATTACAGGTCTAAACGCCCATTGATAGAGGTATCAATCAGCGAAATCGGAGCACGATTGCAGATTTTCTGTTTTCGGGCTTTGAATCTGTGGGCTATAGTCCAGTTGATTTTCAATAAAATTGAATTTGTCATGAAATGTTTAGAAATATTCGAGCGATCCAAATACCCGTTGGCATGTCAATTACAGGTCTCAACGCCTATTGATAGAGGTATCAATCAGCGAAATCGGAGCACGATTGCAGATTTTCTGTTTTCGGGCTTTGAATCTGTGGGCTATAGTCCAGTTGATTTTCAATAAAATAGAATTTTTCATAAAATGTTTAGAAATATTCGAGCTATCCAAATACCCGTTGGCATGTGAATTACAGGTCTCAACGCCTATTGATAGAGGTATCAATCAGCGAAATCGGAGCACGATTGCAGATTTTCTGTTTTCGGGCTTTGAATCTGTGGGCTATAGTCCAGTTGATTTTCAATAAAATTGAATTTTTCATGAAATGTTTAGAAATATTCGAGCGATCCAAATACCCGTTGGCATGTGAATTACAGGTCTCAACGCCCATTGATAGAGGTATCAATCAGCGAAATCGGAGCACGATTGCAGATTTTCTGTTTTCGGGCTTTGAATCTGTGGGCTATAGTCCAGTTGATTTTCAATAAAATTGAATTTTTCATGAAATGTTTAGAAATATTCGAGCTATCCAAATACCCGTTGGCATGTCAATTACAGGTCTCAACGCCTATTGATAGAGGTATCAATCAGCGAAATCGGAGCACGATTGCAGATTTTCTGTTTTCGGGCTTTGAATCTGTGGGCTATAGTCCAGTTGATTTTCAATAAAATAGAATTTTTCATGAAATGTTTAGAAATATTCCAGCTATCCAAATACCCGTTGGCATGTGAATTACAGGTCTCAACGCCTATTGATAGAGGTATCAATCAGCGAAATCGGAGCACGATTGCAGATTTTCTGTTTTCGGGCTTTGAATCTGTGGGCTATAGTCCAGTTGATTTTCAATAAAATTGAATTTTTCATGAAATGTTTAGAAATATTCGAGCGATCCAAATACCCGTTGGCATGTGAATTACAGGTCTCAACGCCCATTGATAGAGGTATCAATCAGCGAAATCGGAGCACGATTGCAGATTTTCTGTTTTCGGGCTTTGAATCTGTGGGCTATAGTCCAGTTGATTTTCAATAAAATTGAATTTTTCATGAAATGTTTAGAAATATTCGAGCTATCCAAATACCCGTTGGCATGTGAATTACAGGTCTCAACGCCCATTGATAGAGGTATCAATCAGCGAAATCGGAGCACGATTGCAGATTTTCTGTTTTCGGGCTTTGAATCTGTGGGCTATAGTCCAGTTGATTTTCAATAAAATTGAATTTTTCATGAAATGTTTAGAAATATTCGAGCGATCCAAATACCCGTTGGCATGTGAATTACAGGTCTCAACGCCCATTGATAGAGGTATCAATCAGCGAAATCGGAGCACGATTGCAGATTTTCTGTTTTCGGGCTTTGAATCTGTGGGCTATAGTCCAGTTGATTTTCAATAAAATTGAATTTTTCATGAAATGTTTAGAAATATTCGAGCTATCCAAATACCCGTTGGCATGTGAATTACAGGTCTCAACGCCTATTGATAGAGGTATCAATCAGCGAAATCGGAGCACGATTGCAGATTTTCTGTTTTCGGGCTTTGAATCTGTGGGCTATAGTCCAGTTGATTTTCAATAAAATTGAATTTTTCATGAAATGTTTAGAAATATTCGAGCGATCCAAATACCCGTTGGCATGTCAATTACAGGTCTCAACGCCTATTGATAGAGGTATCAATCAGCGAAATCGGAGCACGATTGCAGATTTTCTGTTTTCGGGCTTTGAATCTGTGGGCTATAGTCCAGTTGATTTTCAATAAAATTGAATTTTTCATGAAATGTTTAGAAATATTCGAGCTATCCAAATACCCGTTGGCATGTGAATTACAGGTCTCAACGCCTATTGATAGAGGTATCAATCAGCGAAATCGGAGCACGATTGCAGATTTTCTGTTTTCGGGCTTTGAATCTGTGGGCTATAGTCCAGTTGATTTTCAATAAAATTGAATTTTTCATGAAATGTTTAGAAATATTCGAGCGATCCAAATACCCGTTGGCATGTCAATTACAGGTCTCAACGCCTATTGATAGAGGTATCAATCAGCGAAATCGGAGCACGATTGCAGATTTTCTGTTTTCGGGCTTTGAATCTGTGGGCTATAGTCCAGTTGATTTTCAATAAAATTGAATTTTTCATGAAATGTTTAGAAATATTCGAGCTATCCAAATACCCGTTGGCATGTGAATTACAGGTCTCAACGCCTATTGATAGAGGTATCAATCAGCGAAATCGGAGCACGATTGCAGATTTTCTGTTTTCGGGCTTTGAATCTGTGGGCTATAGTCCAGTTGATTTTCAATAAAATTGAATTTTTCATGAAATGTTTAGAAATATTCGAGCGATCCAAATACCCGTTGGTATGTCAATTACAGGTCTCAACGCCTATTGATAGAGGTATCAATCAGCGAAATCGGAGCACGATTGCAGATTTTCTGTTTTCGGGCTTTGAATCTGTGGGCTATACCAGTTGATTTTCAATAAAATTGAATTTTTCATGAAATGTTTAGAAATATTCGAGCTATCCAAATACCCGTTGGCATGTGAATTACAGGTCTCAACGCCTATTGATAGAGGTATCAATCAGCGAAATCGGAGCACGATTGCAGATTTTCTGTTTTCGGGCTTTGAATCTGTGGGCTATAGTCCAGTTGATTTTCAATAAAATTGAATTTTTCATGAAATGTTTAGAAATATTCGAGCTATCCAAATACCCGTTGGCATGTGAATTACAGGTCTCAACGCCTATTGATAGAGGTATCAATCAGCGAAATCGGAGCACGATTACAGATTTTCTGTTTTCGGGCTTTGAATCTGTGGGCTATACCAGTTGATTATCAATAAAATTGAATTTTTCATGAAATGTTTAGAAATATTCGAGCTATCCAAATACCCGTTGGCATGTGAATTACAGGTCTCAACGCCTATTGATAGAGGTATCAATCAGCGAAATCGGAGCACGATTGCAGATTTTCTGTTTTCGGGCTTTGAATCTGTGGGCTATAGTCCAGTTGATTTTCAATAAAATTGAATTTTTCATGAAATGTTTAGAAATATTCGAGCTATCCAAATACCCGTTGGCATGTGAATTACAGGTCTCAACGCCCATTGATAGAGGTATCAATCAGCGAAATCGGAGCACGATTGCAGATTTTCTGTTTTCGGGCTTTGAATCTGTGGGCTATAGTCCAGTTGATTTTCAATAAAATTGAATTTTTCATGAAATGTTTAGAAATATTCGAGCTATCCAAATACCCGTTGGCATGTGAATTACAGGTCTCAACGCCCATTGATAGAGGTATCAATAAGCGAAATCGGAGCACGATTGCAGATTTTCTGTTTTCGGGCTTTGAATCTGTGGGCTATAGTCCAGTTGATTTTCAATAAAATTGAATTTTTCATGAAATGTTTAGAAATATTCGAGCTATCCAAATACCCGTTGGCATGTGAATTACAGGTCTCAACGCCTATTGATAGAGGTATCAATCAGCGAAATCGGAGCACGATTGCAGATTTTCTGTTTTCGGGCTTTGAATCTGTGGGCTATAGTCCAGTTGATTTTCAATAAAATTGAATTTTTCATGAAATGTTTAGAAATATTCGAGCTATCCAAATACCCGTTGGCATGTGAATTACAGGTCTCAACGCCTATTGATAGAGGTATCAATCAGCGAAATCGGAGCACAATTGCAGATTTCCTCTTTTCGGGCTTTGAATCTGTGGCCTATAGTACAGTTGTTGAGAACGAAATGTTGAGAAATATTCGATCGATCTAAATATCCGTTGGCATGTCAATTACAGGTCTCAACGCCTATTGATAGAGGTATCAATCAGCGAAATCGGAGCACAATTGCAGATTTTCTGTTTTCGGGCTTTGAATCTGTGGGCTATAGTCCAGTTGATTTTCAATAAAATTGAATTTTTCATGAAATGTTTAGAAATATTCGAGCTATCCAAATACCCGTTGGCATGTCAATTACAGGTCTCAACGCCTATTGATAGAGGTATCAATCAGCGAAATCGGAGCACGATTGCAGATTTTCTCTTTTCGGGCTTTGAATCTGTGGGCTATAGTCCAGTTGATTTTCAATAAAATTGAATTTTTCATGAAATGTTTAGAAATATTCGAGCTATCCTAATACCCGTTGGCATGTGAATTACAGGTCTCAACGCCTATTGATAGAGGTATCAATCAACGAAATCGGAGCACGATTGCAGATTTTCTCTTTTCGGGCTTTGAATCTGTGGCCTATAGTACAGTTGTTGAGAACGAAATGTTGAGAAATATTCGATCGATCTAAATATCCGTTGGCATGTCAATTACAGGTCTCAACGCCTATTGATAGAGGTATCAATCAGCGAAATCGGAGCACGATTGCAGATTTTCTGTTTTCGGGCTTTGAATCTGTGGGCTATAGTCCAGTTGATTTTCAATAAAATTGAATTTTTCATGAAATGTTTAGAAATATTCGAGCTATCCAAATACCCGTTGGTATGTCAATTACAGGTCTCAACGCCTATTGATAGAGGTATCAATCAGCGAAATCGGAGCACGATTGCAGATTTTCTGTTTTCGGGCTTTGAATCTGTGGGCTATAGTCCAGTTGATTTTCAATAAAATTGAATTTTTCATGAAATGTTTAGAAATATTCGAGCTATCCAAATACCCGTTGGCATGTGAATTACAGGTCTCAACGCCTATTGATAGAGGTATCAATCAGCGAAATCGGAGCACGATTGCAGATTTTCTGTTTTCGGGCTTTGAATCTGTGGGCTATAGTCCAGTTGATTTTCAATAAAATTGAATTTTTCATGAAATGTTTAGAAATATTCGAGCGATCCAAATACCCGTTGGCATGTCAATTACAGGTCTCAACGCCTATTGATAGAGGTATCAATCAGCGAAATCGGAGCACGATTGCAGATTTTCTGTTTTCGGGCTTTGAATCTGTGGGCTATACCAGTTGATTTTCAATAAAATTGAATTTTTCATGAAATGTTTAGAAATATTCGAGCTATCCAAATACCCGTTGGCATGTGAATTACAGGTCTCAACGCCTATTGATAGAGGTATCAATCAGCGAAATCGGAGCACGATTGCAGATTTTCTGTTTTCGGGCTTTGAATCTGTGGGCTATAGTCCAGTTGATTTTCAATAAAATTGAATTTTTCATGAAATGTTTAGAAATATTCGAGCGATCCAAATACCCGTTGGCATGTCAATTACAGGTCTCAACGCCTATTGATAGAGGTATCAATCAGCGAAATCGGAGCACGATTGCAGATTTTCTGTTTTCGGGCTTTGAATCTGTGGGCTATAGTCCAGTTCATTTTCAATAAAATTGAATTTTTCATGAAATGTTTAGAAATATTCGAGCTATCCAAATACCCGTTGGCATGTGAATTACAGGTCTCAACGCCTATTGATAGAGGTATCAATCAGCGAAATCGGAGCACGATTGCAGATTTTCTGTTTTCGGGCTTTGAATCTGTGGGCTATACCAGTTGATTTTCAATAAAATTGAATTTTTCATGAAATGTTTAGAAATATTCGAGCTATCCAAATACCCGTTGGCATGTGAATTACAGGTCTCAACGCCTATTGATAGAGGTATCAATCAGCGAAATCGGAGCACGATTGCAGATTTTCTGTTTTCGGGCTTTGAATCTGTGGGCTATAGTCCAGTTGATTTTCAATAAAATTGAATTTTTCATGAAATGTTTAGAAATATTCGAGCTATCCAAATACCCGTTGGCATGTGAATTACAGGTCTCAACGCCTATTGATAGAGGTATCAATCAGCGAAATCGGAGCACGATTGCAGATTTTCTGTTTTCGGGCTTTGAATCTGTGGGCTATAGTCCAGTTAATTTTCAATAAAATTGAATTTTTCATGAAATGTTTAGAAATATTCGAGCGATCCAAATACCCGTTGGCATGTGAATTACAGGTCTCAACGCCTATTGATAGAGGTATCAATCAGCGAAATCGGAGCACGATTGCAGATTTTCTGTTTTCGGGCTTTGAATCTGTGGGCTATAGTCCAGTTGATTTTCAATAAAATTGAATTTTTCATGAAATGTTTAGAAATATTCGAGCTATCCAAATACCCGTTGGCATGTGAATTACAGGTCTCAACGCCTATTGATAGAGGTATCAATCAGCGAAATCGGAGCACGATTGCAGATTTTCTGTTTTCGGGCTTTGAATCTGTGGGCTATAGTCCAGTTCATTTTCAATAAAATTGAATTTTTCATGAAATGTTTAGAAATATTCGAGCGATCCAAATACCCGTTGGCATGTCAATTACAGGTCTCAACGCCTATTGATAGAGGTATCAATCAGCGAAATCGGAGCACGATTGCAGATTTTCTGTTTTCGGGCTTTGAATCTGTGGGCTATAGTCCAGTTGATTTTCAATAAAATTGAATTTTTCATGAAATGTTTAGAAATATTCGAGCTATCCAAATACCCGTTGGCATGTGAATTACAGGTCTCAACGCCTATTGATAGAGGTATCAATCAGCGAAATCGGAACACGATTGCAGATTTTCTGTTTTCGGGCTTTGAATCTGTGGGCTATAGTCCAGTTGATTTTCAATAAAATTGAATTTTTCATGAAATGTTTAGAAATATTCGAGCGATCCAAATACCCGTTGGCATGTCAATTACAGGTCTCAACGCCTATTGATAGAGGTATCAATCAGCGAAATCGGAGCACGATTGCAGATTTTCTGTTTTCGGGCTTTGAATCTGTGGGCTATAGTCCAGTTGATTTTCAATTAAATTGAATTTTTCATGAAATGTTTAGAAATATTCGAGCTATCCAAATACCCGTTGGCATGTGAATTACAGGTCTCAACGCCTATTGATAGAGGTATCAATCAGCGAAATCGGAGCACGATTGCAGATTTTCTGTTTTCGGGCTTTGAATCTGTGGGCTATAGTCCAGTTGATTTTCAATAAAATTGAATTTTTCATGAAATGTTTAGAAATATTCGAGCGATCCAAATACCCGTTGGCATGTGAATTACAGGTCTCAACGCCTATTGATAGAGGTATCAATCAGCGAAATCGGAGCACGATTGCAGATTTTCTGTTTTCGGGCTTTGAATCTGTGGGCTATAGTCCAGTTGATTTTCAATAAAATTGAATTTTTCATGAAATGTTTAGAAATATTCGAGCTATCCAAATACCCGTTGGCATGTGAATTACAGGTCTCAACGCCTATTGATAGAGGTATCAATCAGCGAAATCGGAGCACGATTGCAGATTTTCTGTTTTCGGGCTTTGAATCTGTGGGCTATAGTCCAGTTGATTTTCAATAAAATTGAATTTTTCATGAAATGTTTAGAAATATTCGAGCGATCCAAATACCCGTTGGCATGTCAATTACAGGTCTCAACGCCTATTGATAGAGGTATCAATCAGCGAAATCGGAGCACGATTGCAGATTTTCTGTTTTCGGGCTTTGAATCTGTGGGCTATAGTCCAGTTGATTTTCAATAAAATTGAATTTTTCATGAAATGTTTAGAAATATTCGAGCTATCCAAATACCCGTTGGCATGTGAATTACAGGTCTCAACGCCTATTGATAGAGGTATCAATCAGCGAAATCGGAGCACGATTGCAGATTTTCTGTTTTCGGGCTTTGAATCTGTGGGCTATAGTCCAGTTGATTTTCAATAAAATTGAATTTTTCATGAAATGTTTAGAAATATTCGAGCGATCCAAATACCCGTTGGCATGTCAATTACAGGTCTCAACGCCTATTGATAGAGGTATCAATCAGCGAAATCGGAGCACGATTGCAGATTTTCTGTTTTCGGGCTTTGAATCTGTGGGCTATAGTCCAGTTGATTTTCAATAAAATTGAATTTTTCATGAAATGTTTAGAAATATTCGAGCTATCCAAATACCCGTTGGCATGTGAATTACAGGTCTCAACGCCTATTGATAGAGGTATCAATCAGCGAAATCGGAGCACGATTGCAGATTTTCTGTTTTCGGGCTTTGAATCTGTGGGCTATAGTCCAGTTGATTTTCAATAAAATTGAATTTTTCATGAAATGTTTAGAAATATTCGAGCTATCCAAATACCCGTTGGCATGTGAATTACAGGTCTCAACGCCTATTGATAGAGGTATCAATCAGCGAAATCGGAGCACGATTGCAGATTTTCTGTTTTCGGGCTTTGAATCTGTGGGCTATAGTCCAGTTGATTTTCAATAAAATTGAATTTTTCATGAAATGTTTAGAAATATTCGAGCTATCCAAATACCCGTTGGCATGTGAATTACAGGTCTCAACGCCTATTGATAGAGGTATCAATCAGCGAAATCGGAGCACGATTACAGATTTTCTGTTTTCGGGCTTTGAATCTGTGGGCTATACCAGTTGATTTTCAATAAAATTGAATTTTTCATGAAATGTTTAGAAATATTCGAGCTATCCAAATACCCGTTGGCATGTGAATTACAGGTCTCAACGCCTATTGATAGAGGTATCAATCAGCGAAATCGGAGCACGATTGCAGATTTTCTGTTTTCGGGCTTTGAATCTGTGGGCTATAGTCCAGTTGATTTTCAATAAAATTGAATTTTTCATGAAATGTTTAGAAATATTCGAGCGATCCAAATACCCGTTGGCATGTCAATTACAGGTCTCAACGCCTATTGATAGAGGTATCAATCAGCGAAATCGGAGCACGATTGCAGATTTTCTGTTTTCGGGCTTTGAATCTGTGGGCTATAGTCCAGTTGATTTTCAATAAAATTGAATTTTTCATGAAATGTTTAGAAATATTCGAGCTATCCAAATACCCGTTGGCATGTGAATTACAGGTCTCAACGCCTATTGATAGAGGTATCAATCAGCGAAATCGGAGCACGATTGCAGATTTTCTGTTTTCGGGCTTTGAATCTGTGGGCTATAGTCCAGTTGATTTTCAATAAAATTGAATTTTTCATGAAATGTTTAGAAATATTCGAGCGATCCAAATACCCGTTGGTATGTCAATTACAGGTCTCAACGCCTATTGATAGAGGTATCAATCAGCGAAATCGGAGCACGATTGCAGATTTTCTGTTTTCGGGCTTTGAATCTGTGGGCTATAGTCCAGTTGATTTTCAATAAAATTGAATTTTTCATGAAATGTTTAGAAATATTCGAGCTATCCAAATACCCGTTGGCATGTGAATTACAGGTCTCAACGCCTATTGATAGAGGTATCAATCAGCGAAATCGGAGCACGATTGCAGATTTTCTGTTTTCGGGCTTTGAATCTGTGGGCTATAGTCCAGTTGATTTTCAATAAAATTGAATTTTTCATGAAATGTTTAGAAATATTCGAGCGATCCAAATACCCGTTGGCATGTCAATTACAGGTCTCAACGCCTATTGATAGAGGTATCAATCAGCGAAATCGGAGCACGATTGCAGATTTTCTGTTTTCGGGCTTTGAATCTGTGGGCTATAGTCCAGTTGATTTTCAATAAAATTGAATTTTTCATGAAATGTTTAGAAATATTCGAGCTATCCAAATACCCGTTGGCATGTGAATTACAGGTCTCAACGCCTATTGATAGAGGTATCAATCAGCGAAATCGGAGCACGATTGCAGATTTTCTGTTTTCGGGCTTTGAATCTGTGGGCTATAGTCCAGTTGATTTTCAATAAAATTGAATTTTTCATGAAATGTTTAGAAATATTCGAGCGATCCAAATACCCGTTGGCATGTCAATTACAGGTCTCAACGCCTATTGATAGAGGTATCAATCAGCGAAATCGGAGCACGATTGCAGATTTTCTGTTTTCGGGCTTTGAATCTGTGGGCTATAGTCCAGTTGATTTTCAATAAAATTGAATTTTTCATGAAATGTTTAGAAATATTCGAGCGATCCAAATACCCGTTGGCATGTCAATTACAGGTCTCAACGCCTATTGATAGAGGTATCAATCAGCGAAATCGGAGCACGATTGCAGATTTTCAGTTTTCGGGCTTTGAATCTGTGGGCTATAGTCCAGTTGATTTTCAATAAAATTGAATTTTTCATGAAATGTTTAGAAATATTCGAGCTATCCAAATACCCGTTGGCATGTGAATTACAGGTCTCAACGCCTATTGATAGAGGTATCAATCAGCGACATCGGAGCACGATTGCAGATTTTCTGTTTTCGGGCTTTGAATCTGAGGGCTATAGTCCAGTTGATTTTCAATAAAATTGAATTTTTCATGAAATGTTTAGAAATATTCGAGCGATCCAAATACCCGTTGGCATGTCAATTACAGGTCTCAACGCCTATTGATAGAGGTATCAATCAGCGAAATCGGAGCACGATTGCAGATTTTCTGTTTTCGGGCTTTGAATCTGTGGGCTATAGTCCAGTTGATTTTCAATAAAATTGAATTTTTCATGAAATGTTTAGAAATATTCGAGCTATCCAAATACCCGTTGGCATGTGAATTACAGGTCTCAACGCCTATTGATAGAGGTATCAATCAGCGAAATCGGAGCACGATTGCAGATTTTCTGTTTTCGGGCTTTGAATCTGTGGGCTATAGTCCAGTTGATTTTCAATAAAATTGAATTTTTCATGAAATGTTTAGAAATATTCGAGCTATCCAAATACCCGTTGGCATGTGAATTACAGGTCTCAACGCCTATTGATAGAGGTATCAATCAGCGAAATCGGAGTACGATTGCAGATTTTCTGTTTTCGGGCTTTGAATCTGTGGGCTATAGTCCAGTTGATTTTCAATAAAATTGAATTTTTCATGAAATGTTTAGAAATATTCGAGCGATCCAAATACCCGTTGGTATGTCAATTACAGGTCTCAACGCCTATTGATAGAGGTATCAATCAGCGAAATCGGAGCACGATTGCAGATTTTCTGTTTTCGGGCTTTGAATCTGTGGGCTATAGTCCAGTTGATTTTCAATAAAATTGAATTTTTCATGAAATGTTTAGAAATATTCGAGCGATCCAAATACCCGTTGGCATGTGAATTACAGGTCTCAACGCCTATTGATAGAGGTATCAATCAGCGAAATCGGAGCACGATTGCAGATTTTCTGTTTTCGGGCTTTGAATCTGTGGGCTATAGTCCAGTTGATTTTCAATAAAATTGAATTTTTCATGAAATGTTTAGAAATATTCGAGCTATCCAAATACCCGTTGGCATGTGAATTACAGGTCTCAACGCCTATTGATAGAGGTATCAATCAGCGAAATCGGAGCACGATTGCAGATTTTCTGTTTTCGGGCTTTGAATCTGTGGGCTATAGTCCAGTTGATTTTCAATAAAATTGAATTTTTCATGAAATGTTTAGAAATATTCGAGCGATCCAAATACCCGTTGGTATGTCAATTACAGGTCTCAACGCCTATTGATAGAGGTATCAATCAGCGAAATCGGAGCACGATTGCAGATTTTCTGTTTTCGGGCTTTGAATCTGTGGGCTATAGTCCAGTTGATTTTCAATAAAATTGAATTTTTCATGAAATGTTTAGAAATATTCGAGCTATCCAAATACCCGTTGGCGTGTGAATTACAGGTCTCAACGCCTATTGATAGAGGTATCAATCAGCGAAATCGGAGCACGATTGCAGATTTTCTGTTTTCGGGCTTTGAATCTGTGGGCTATAGTCCAGTTGATTTTCAATAAAATTGAATTTTTCATGAAATGTTTAGAAATATTCGAGCGATCCAAATACCCGTTGGCATGTCAATTACAGGTCTCAACGCCTATTGATAGAGGTATCAATCAGCGAAATCGGAGCACGATTGCAGATTTTCTGTTTTCGGGCTTTGAATCTGTGGGCTATAGTCCAGTTGATTTTCAATAAAATTGAATTTTTCATGAAATGTTTAGAAATATTCGAGCTATCCAAATACCCGTTGGCATGTCAATTACAGGTCTCAACGCCTATTGATAGAGGTATCAATCAGCGAAATCGGAGCACGATTGCAGATTTTCTGTTTTCGGGCTTTGAATCTGTGGGCTATAGTCCAGTTGATTTTCAATAAAATTGAATTTTTCATGAAATGTTTAGAAATATTCGAGCGATCCAAATACCCGTTGGCATGTCAATTACAGGTCTCAACTCCTATTGATAGAGGTATCAATCAGCGAAATCGGAGCACGATTGCAGATTTTCTGTTTTCGGGCTTTGAATCTGTGGGCTATAGTCCAGTTGATTTTCAATAAAATTGAATTTTTCATGAAATGTTTAGAAATATTCGAGCGATCCAAATACCCGTTGGCATGTCAATTACAGGTCTCAACGCCTATTGATAGAGGTATCAATCAGCGAAATCGGAGCACGATTGCAGATTTTCTGTTTTCGGGCTTTGAATCTGTGGGCTATAGTCCAGTTGATTTTCAATAAAATTGAATTTTTCATGAAATGTTTAGAAATATTCGAGCTATCCAAATACCCGTTGGCATGTGAATTACAGGTCTCAACGCCTATTGATAGAGGTATCAATCAGCGAAATCGGAGCACGATTGCAGATTTTCTGTTTTCGGGCTTTGAATCTGTGGGCTATAGTCCAGTTGATTTTCAATAAAATTGAATTTTTCATGAAATGTTTAGAAATATTCGAGCGATCCAAATACCCGTTGGCATGTCAATTACAGGTCTCAACGCCTATTGATAGAGGTATCAATCAGCGAAATCGGAGCACGATTGCAGATTTTCTGTTTTCGGGCTTTGAATCTGTGGGCTATAGTCCAGTTGATTTTCAATAAAATTGAATTTTTCATGAAATGTTTAGAAATATTCGAGCTATCCAAATACCCGTTGGCATGTGAATTACAGGTCTCAACGCCTATTGATAGAGGTATCAATCAGCGAAATCGGAGCACGATTGCAGATTTTCTGTTTTCGGGCTTTGAATCTGTGGGCTATAGTCCAGTTGATTTTCAATAAAATTGAATTTTTCATGAAATGTTTAGAAATATTCGAGCGATCCAAATACCCGTTGGCATGTCAATTACAGGTCTCAACGCCTATTGATAGAGGTATCAATCAGCGAAATCGGAGCACGATTGCAGATTTTCTGTTTTCGGGCTTTGAATCTGTGGGCTATAGTCCAGTTGATTTTCAATAAAATTGAATTTTTCATGAAATGTTTAGAAATATTCGAGCGATCCAAATACCCGTTGGCATGTCAATTACAGGTCTCAACGCCTATTGATAGAGGTATCAATCAGCGAAATCGGAGCACGATTGCAGATTTTCTGTTTTCGGGCTTTGAATCTGTGGGCTATAGTCCAGTTGATTTTCAATAAAATTGAATTTTTCATGAAATGTTTAGAAATATTCGAGCTATCCAAATACCCGTTGGCATGTGAATTACAGGTCTCAACGCCTATTGATAGAGGTATCAATCAGCGAAATCGGAGCACGATTGCAGATTTTCTGTTTTCGGGCTTTGAATCTGTGGGCTATAGTCCAGTTGATTTTCAATAAAATTGAATTTTTCATGAAATGTTTAGAAATATTCGAGCTATCCAAATACCCGTTGGCATGTGAATTACAGGTCTCAACGCCTATTGATAGAGGTATCAATCAGCGAAATCGGAGCACGATTGCAGATTTTCTGTTTTCGGGCTTTGAATCTGTGGGCTATAGTCCAGTTGATTTTCAATAAAATTGAATTTTTCATGAAATGTTTAGAAATATTCGAGCGATCCAAATACCCGTTGGCATGTCAATTACAGGTCTCAACGCCTATTGATAGAGGTATCAATCAGCGAAATCGGAGCACGATTGCAGATTTTCTGTTTTCGGGCTTTGAATCTGTGGGCTATACCAGTTGATTTTCAATAAAATTGAATTTTTCATGAAATGTTTAGAAATATTCGAGCGATCCAAATACCCGTTGGCATGTCAATTACAGGTCTCAACGCCTATTGATAGAGGTATCAATCAGCGAAATCGGAGCACGATTGCAGATTTTCTGTTTTCGGGCTTTGAATCTGTGGGCTATAGTCCAGTTGATTTTCAATAAAATTGAATTTTTCATGAAATGTTTAGAAATATTCGAGCTATCCAAATACCCGTTGGCATGTGAATTACAGGTCTCAACGCCTATTGATAGAGGTATCAATCAGCGAAATCGGAGCACGATTGCAGATTTTCTGTTTTCGGGCTTTGAATCTGTGGGCTATAGTCCAGTTGATTTTCAATAAAATTGAATTTTTCATGAAATGTTTAGAAATATTCGAGCTATCCAAATACCCGTTGGCATGTGAATTACAGGTCTCAACGCCTATTGATAGAGGTATCAATCAGCGAAATCGGAGCACGATTGCAGATTTTCTGTTTTCGGGCTTTGAATCTGTGGGCTATAGTCCAGTTGATTTTCAATAAAATTAAATTTTTCATGAAATGTTTAGAAATATTCGAGCGATCCAAATACCCGTTGGCATGTCAATTACAGGTCTCAACGCCTATTGATAGAGGTATCAATCAGCGAAATCGGAGCACGATTGCAGATTTTCTGTTTTCGGGCTTTGAATCTGTGGGCTATAGTCCAGTTGATTTTCAATAAAATTGAATTTTTCATGAAATGTTTAGAAATATTCGAGCGATCCAAATACCCGTTGGCATGTGAATTACAGGTCTCAACGCCTATTGATAGAGGTATCAATCAGCGAAATCGGAGCACGATTGCAGATTTTCTGTTTTCGGGCTTTGAATCTGTGGGCTATAGTCCAGTTGATTTTCAATAAAATTGAATTTTTCATGAAATGTTTAGAAATATTCGAGCTATCCAAATACCCGTTGGCATGTGAATTACAGGTCTCAACGCCTATTGATAGAGGTATCAATCAGCGAAATCGGAGCACGATTGCAGATTTTCTGTTTTCGGGCTTTGAATCTGTGGGCTATAGTCCAGTTGATTTTCAATAAAATTGAATTTTTCATGAAATGTTTAGAAATATTCGAGCGATCCAAATACCCGTTGGCATGTCAATTACAGGTCTCAACGCCTATTGATAGAGGTATCAATCAGCGAAATCGGAGCACGATTGCAGATTTTCTGTTTTCGGGCTTTGAATCTGTGGGCTATACCAGTTGATTTTCAATAAAATTTAATTTTTCATGAAATGTTTAGAAATATTCGAGCTATCCAAATACCCGTTGGCATGTGAATTACAGGTCTCAACGCCTATTGATAGAGGTATCAATCAGCGAAATCGGAGCACGATTGCAGATTTTCTGTTTTCGGGCTTTGAATCTGTGGGCTATAGTCCAGTTGATTTTCAATAAAATTGAATTTTTCATGAAATGTTTAGAAATATTCGAGCTATCCAAATACCTGTTGGCATGTGAATTACAGGTCTCAACGCCTATTGATAGAGGTATCAATCAGCGAAATCGGAGCACGATTGCAGATTTTCTGTTTTCGGGCTTTGAATCTGTGGGCTATAGTCCAGTTGATTTTCAATAAAATTGAATTTTTCATGAAATGTTTAGAAATATTCGAGCGATCCAAATACCCGTTGGCATGTCAATTACAGGTCTCAACGCCTATTGATAGAGGTATCAATCAGCGAAATCGGAGCACGATTGCAGATTTTCTGTTTTCGGGCTTTGAATCTGTGGGCTATAGTCCAGTTGATTTTCAATAAAATTGAATTTTTCATGAAATGTTTAGAAATATTCGAGCTATCCAAATACCCGTTGGCATGTGAATTACAGGTCTCAACGCCTATTGATAGAGGTATCAATCAGCGAAATCGGAGCACGATTGCAGATTTTCTGTTTTCGGGCTTTGAATCTGTGGGCTATAGTCCAGTTGATTTTCAATAAAATTGAATTTTTCATGAAATGTTTAGAAATATTCGAGCTATCCAAATACCTGTTGGCATGTGAATTACAGGTCTCAACGCCTATTGATAGAGGTATCAATCAGCGAAATCGGAGCACGATTGCAGATTTTCTGTTTTCGGGCTTTGAATCTGTGGGCTATAGTCCAGTTGATTTTCAATAAAATTGAATTTTTCATGAAATGTTTAGAAATATTCGAGCGATCCAAATACCCGTTGGCATGTCAATTACAGGTCTCAACGCCTATTGATAGAGGTATCAATCAGCGAAATCGGAGCACGATTGCAGATTTTCTGTTTTCGGGCTTTGAATCTGTGGGCTATAGTCCAGTTGATTTTCAATAAAATTGAATTTTTCATGAAATGTTTAGAAATATTCGAGCGATCCAAATACCCGTTGGCATGTCAATTACAGGTCTCAACGTCTATTGATAGAGGTATCAATCAGCGAAATCGGAGCACGATTGCAGATTTTCTGTTTTCGGGCTTTGAATCTGTGGGCTATAGTCCAGTTGATTTTCAATAAAATTGAATTTTTCATGAAATGTTTAGAAATATTCGAGCTATCCAAATACCCGTTGGCATGTGAATTACAGGTCTCAACGCCTATTGATAGAGGTATCAATCAGCGAAATCGGAGCACGATTGCAGATTTTCTGTTTTCGGGCTTTGAATCTGTGGGCTATAGTCCAGTTGATTTTCAATAAAATTGAATTTTTCATGAAATGTTTAGAAATATTCGAGCGATCCAAATACCCGTTGGCATGTCAATTACAGGTCTCAACGCCTATTGATAGAGGTATCAATCAGCGAAATCGGAGCACGATTGCAGATTTTCTGTTTTCGGGCTTTGAATCTGTGGGCTATACCAGTTGATTTTCAATAAAATTGAATTTTTCATGAAATGTTTAGAAATATTCGAGCTATCCAAATACCCGTTGGCATGTGAATTACAGGTCTCAACGCCTATTGATAGAGGTATCAATCAGCGAAATCGGAGCACGATTGCAGATTTTCTGTTTTCGGGCTTTGAATCTGTGGGCTATAGTCCAGTTGATTTTCAATAAAATTGAATTTTTCATGAAATGTTTAGAAATATTCGAGCGATCCAAATACCCGTTGGCATGTCAATTACAGGTCTCAACGCCTATTGATAGAGGTATCAATCAGCGAAATCGGAGCACGATTGCAGATTTTCTGTTTTCGGGCTTTGAATCTGTGGGCTATACCAGTTGATTTTCAATAAAATTGAATTTTTCATGAAATGTTTAGAAATATTCGAGCTATCCAAATACCCGTGGGCATGTGAATTACAGGTCTCAACGCCTATTGATAGAGGTATCAATCAGCGAAATCGGAGCACGATTGCAGATTTTCTGTTTTCGGGCTTTGAATCTGTGGGCTATAGTCCAGTTGATTTTCAATAAAATTGAATTTTTCATGAAATGTTTAGAAATATTCGAGCGATCCAAATACCCGTTGGCATGTCAATTACAGGTCTCAACGTCTATTGATAGAGGTATCAATCAGCGAAATCGGAGCACGATTGCAGATTTTCTGTTTTCGGGCTTTGAATCTGTGGGCTATAGTCCAGTTGATTTTCAATAAAATTGAATTTTTCATGAAATGTTTAGAAATATTCGAGCTATCCAAATACCCGTTGGCATGTGAATTACAGGTCTCAACGCCTATTGATAGAGGTATCAATCAGCGAAATCGGAGCACGATTGCAGATTTTCTGTTTTCGGGCTTTGAATCTGTGGGCTATAGTCCAGTTGATTTTCAATAAAATTGAATTTTTCATGAAATGTTTAGAAATATTCGAGCGATCCAAATACCCGTTGGCATGTCAATTACAGGTCTCAACGCCTATTGATAGAGGTATCAATCAGCGAAATCGGAGCACGATTGCAGATTTTCTGTTTTCGGGCTTTGAATCTGTGGGCTATACCAGTTGATTTTCAATAAAATTGAATTTTTCATGAAATGTTTAGAAATATTCGAGCTATCCAAATACCCGTTGGCATGTGAATTACAGGTCTCAACGCCTATTGATAGAGGTATCAATCAGCGAAATCGGAGCACGATTGCAGATTTTCTGTTTTCGGGCTTTGAATCTGTGGGCTATAGTCCAGTTGATTTTCAATAAAATTGAATTTTTCATGAAATGTTTAGAAATATTCGAGCGATTCAAATACCCGTTGGCATGTCAATTACAGGTCTCAACGCCTATTGATAGAGGTATCAATCAGCGAAATCGGAGCACGATTGCAGATTTTCTGTTTTCGGGCTTTGAATCTGTGGGCTATAGTCCAGTTGATTTTCAATAAAATTGAATTTTTCATGAAATGTTTAGAAATATTCGAGCGATCCAAATACCCGTTGGCATGTCAATTACAGGTCTCAACGCCTATTGATAGAGGTATCAATCAGCGAAATCGGAGCACGATTGCAGATTTTCTGTTTTCGGGCTTTGAATCTGTGGGCTATAGTCCAGTTGATTTTCAATAAAATTGAATTTTTCATGAAATGTTTAGAAATATTCGAGCTATCCAAATACCCGTTGGCATGTGAATTACAGGTCTCAACGCCTATTGATAGAGGTATCAATCAGCGAAATCGGAGCACGATTGCAGATTTTCTGTTTTCGGGCTTTGAATCTGTGGGCTATAGTCCAGTTGATTTTCAATAAAATTAAATTTTTCATGAAATGTTTAGAAATATTCGAGCGATCCAAATACCCGTTGGCATGTCAATTACAGGTCTCAACGCCTATTGATAGAGGTATCAATCAGCGAAATCGGAGCACGATTGCAGATTTTCTGTTTTCGGGCTTTGAATCTGTGGGCTATAGTCCAGTTGATTTTCAATAAAATTGAATTTTTCATGAAATGTTTAGAAATATTCGAGCGATCCAAATACCCGTTGGCATGTGAATTACAGGTCTCAACGCCTATTGATAGAGGTATCAATCAGCGAAATCGGAGCACGATTGCAGATTTTCTGTTTTCGGGCTTTGAATCTGTGGGCTATAGTCCAGTTGATTTTCAATAAAATTGAATTTTTCATGAAATGTTTAGAAATATTCGAGCTATCCAAATACCCGTTGGCATGTGAATTACAGGTCTCAACGCCTATTGATAGAGGTATCAATCAGCGAAATCGGAGCACGATTGCAGATTTTCTGTTTTCGGGCTTTGAATCTGTGGGCTATAGTCCAGTTGATTTTCAATAAAATTGAATTTTTCATGAAATGTTTAGAAATATTCGAGCGATCCAAATACCCGTTGGCATGTCAATTACAGGTCTCAACGCCTATTGATAGAGGTATCAATCAGCGAAATCGGAGCACGATTGCAGATTTTCTGTTTTCGGGCTTTGAATCTGTGGGCTATACCAGTTGATTTTCAATAAAATTTAATTTTTCATGAAATGTTTAGAAATATTCGAGCTATCCAAATACCCGTTGGCATGTGAATTACAGGTCTCAACGCCTATTGATAGAGGTATCAATCAGCGAAATCGGAGCACGATTGCAGATTTTCTGTTTTCGGGCTTTGAATCTGTGGGCTATAGTCCAGTTGATTTTCAATAAAATTGAATTTTTCATGAAATGTTTAGAAATATTCGAGCTATCCAAATACCTGTTGGCATGTGAATTACAGGTCTCAACGCCTATTGATAGAGGTATCAATCAGCGAAATCGGAGCACGATTGCAGATTTTCTGTTTTCGGGCTTTGAATCTGTGGGCTATAGTCCAGTTGATTTTCAATAAAATTGAATTTTTCATGAAATGTTTAGAAATATTCGAGCGATCCAAATACCCGTTGGCATGTCAATTACAGGTCTCAACGCCTATTGATAGAGGTATCAATCAGCGAAATCGGAGCACGATTGCAGATTTTCTGTTTTCGGGCTTTGAATCTGTGGGCTATAGTCCAGTTGATTTTCAATAAAATTGAATTTTTCATGAAATGTTTAGAAATATTCGAGCTATCCAAATACCCGTTGGCATGTGAATTACAGGTCTCAACGCCTATTGATAGAGGTATCAATCAGCGAAATCGGAGCACGATTGCAGATTTTCTGTTTTCGGGCTTTGAATCTGTGGGCTATAGTCCAGTTGATTTTCAATAAAATTGAATTTTTCATGAAATGTTTAGAAATATTCGAGCTATCCAAATACCTGTTGGCATGTGAATTACAGGTCTCAACGCCTATTGATAGAGGTATCAATCAGCGAAATCGGAGCACGATTGCAGATTTTCTGTTTTCGGGCTTTGAATCTGTGGGCTATAGTCCAGTTGATTTTCAATAAAATTGAATTTTTCATGAAATGTTTAGAAATATTCGAGCGATCCAAATACCCGTTGGCATGTCAATTACAGGTCTCAACGCCTATTGATAGAGGTATCAATCAGCGAAATCGGAGCACGATTGCAGATTTTCTGTTTTCGGGCTTTGAATCTGTGGGCTATAGTCCAGTTGATTTTCAATAAAATTGAATTTTTCATGAAATGTTTAGAAATATTCGAGCGATCCAAATACCCGTTGGCATGTCAATTACAGGTCTCAACGTCTATTGATAGAGGTATCAATCAGCGAAATCGGAGCACGATTGCAGATTTTCTGTTTTCGGGCTTTGAATCTGTGGGCTATAGTCCAGTTGATTTTCAATAAAATTGAATTTTTCATGAAATGTTTAGAAATATTCGAGCTATCCAAATACCCGTTGGCATGTGAATTACAGGTCTCAACGCCTATTGATAGAGGTATCAATCAGCGAAATCGGAGCACGATTGCAGATTTTCTGTTTTCGGGCTTTGAATCTGTGGGCTATAGTCCAGTTGATTTTCAATAAAATTGAATTTTTCATGAAATGTTTAGAAATATTCGAGCGATCCAAATACCCGTTGGCATGTCAATTACAGGTCTCAACGCCTATTGATAGAGGTATCAATCAGCGAAATCGGAGCACGATTGCAGATTTTCTGTTTTCGGGCTTTGAATCTGTGGGCTATACCAGTTGATTTTCAATAAAATTGAATTTTTCATGAAATGTTTAGAAATATTCGAGCTATCCAAATACCCGTTGGCATGTGAATTACAGGTCTCAACGCCTATTGATAGAGGTATCAATCAGCGAAATCGGAGCACGATTGCAGATTTTCTGTTTTCGGGCTTTGAATCTGTGGGCTATAGTCCAGTTGATTTTCAATAAAATTGAATTTTTCATGAAATGTTTAGAAATATTCGAGCGATCCAAATACCCGTTGGCATGTCAATTACAGGTCTCAACGCCTATTGATAGAGGTATCAATCAGCGAAATCGGAGCACGATTGCAGATTTTCTGTTTTCGGGCTTTGAATCTGTGGGCTATACCAGTTGATTTTCAATAAAATTGAATTTTTCATGAAATGTTTAGAAATATTCGAGCTATCCAAATACCCGTGGGCATGTGAATTACAGGTCTCAACGCCTATTGATAGAGGTATCAATCAGCGAAATCGGAGCACGATTGCAGATTTTCTGTTTTCGGGCTTTGAATCTGTGGGCTATAGTCCAGTTGATTTTCAATAAAATTGAATTTTTCATGAAATGTTTAGAAATATTCGAGCGATCCAAATACCCGTTGGCATGTCAATTACAGGTCTCAACGTCTATTGATAGAGGTATCAATCAGCGAAATCGGAGCACGATTGCAGATTTTCTGTTTTCGGGCTTTGAATCTGTGGGCTATAGTCCAGTTGATTTTCAATAAAATTGAATTTTTCATGAAATGTTTAGAAATATTCGAGCTATCCAAATACCCGTTGGCATGTGAATTACAGGTCTCAACGCCTATTGATAGAGGTATCAATCAGCGAAATCGGAGCACGATTGCAGATTTTCTGTTTTCGGGCTTTGAATCTGTGGGCTATAGTCCAGTTGATTTTCAATAAAATTGAATTTTTCATGAAATGTTTAGAAATATTCGAGCGATCCAAATACCCGTTGGCATGTCAATTACAGGTCTCAACGCCTATTGATAGAGGTATCAATCAGCGAAATCGGAGCACGATTGCAGATTTTCTGTTTTCGGGCTTTGAATCTGTGGGCTATACCAGTTGATTTTCAATAAAATTGAATTTTTCATGAAATGTTTAGAAATATTCGAGCTATCCAAATACCCGTTGGCATGTGAATTACAGGTCTCAACGCCTATTGATAGAGGTATCAATCAGCGAAATCGGAGCACGATTGCAGATTTTCTGTTTTCGGGCTTTGAATCTGTGGGCTATAGTCCAGTTGATTTTCAATAAAATTGAATTTTTCATGAAATGTTTAGAAATATTCGAGCGATTCAAATACCCGTTGGCATGTCAATTACAGGTCTCAACGCCTATTGATAGAGGTATCAATCAGCGAAATCGGAGCACGATTGCAGATTTTCTGTTTTCGGGCTTTGAATCTGTGGGCTATAGTCCAGTTGATTTTCAATAAAATTGAATTTTTCATGAAATGTTTAGAAATATTCGAGCGATCCAAATACCCGTTGGCATGTCAATTACAGGTCTCAACGCCTATTGATAGAGGTATCAATCAGCGAAATCGGAGCACGATTGCAGATTTTCTGTTTTCGGGCTTTGAATCTGTGGGCTATAGTCCAGTTGATTTTCAATAAAATTGAATTTTTCATGAAATGTTTAGAAATATTCGAGCTATCCAAATACCCGTTGGCATGTGAATTACAGGTCTCAACGCCTATTGATAGAGGTATCAATCAGCGAAATCGGAGCACGATTGCAGATTTTCTGTTTTCGGGCTTTGAATCTGTGGGCTATAGTCCAGTTGATTTTCAATAAAATTGAATTTTTCATGAAATGTTTAGAAATATTCGAGCTATCCAAATACCCGTTGGCATGTGAATTACAGGTCTCAACGCCTATTGATAGAGGTATCAATCAGCGAAATCGGAGCACGATTGCAGATTTTCTGTTTTCGGGCTTTGAATCTGTGGGCTATAGTCCAGTTGATTTTCAATAAAATTGAATTTTTCATGAAATGTTTAGAAATATTCGAGCTATCCAAATACCCGTTGGCATGTGAATTACAGGTCTCAACGCCTATTGATAGAGGTATCAATCAGCGAAATCGGAGCACGATTGCAGATTTTCTGTTTTCGGGCTTTGAATCTGTGGGCTATAGTCCAGTTGATTTTCAATAAAATTGAATTTTTCATGAAATGTTTAGAAATATTCGAGCGATCCAAATACCCGTTGGCATGTCAATTACAGGTCTCAACGCCTATTGATAGAGGTATCAATCAGCGAAATCGGAGCACGATTGCAGATTTTCTGTTTTCGGGCTTTGAATCTGTGGGCTATAGTCCAGTTGATTTTCAATAAAATTGAATTTTTCATGAAATGTTTAGAAATATTCGAGCTATCCAAATACCCGTTGGCATGTGAATTACAGGTCTCAACGCCTATTGATAGAGGTATCAATCAGCGAAATCGGAGCACGATTGCAGATTTTCTGTTTTCGGGCTTTGAATCTGTGGGCTATAGTCCAGTTGATTTTCAATAAAATTGAATTTTTCATGAAATGTTTAGAAATATTCGAGCGATCCAAATACCCGTTGGCATGTCAATTACAGGTCTCAACGCCTATTGATAGAGGTATCAATCAGCGAAATCGGAGCACGATTGCAGATTTTCTGTTTTCGGGCTTTGAATCTGTGGGCTATAGTCCAGTTGATTTTCAATAAAATTGAATTTTTCATGAAATGTTTAGAAATATTCGAGCTATCCAAATACCCGTTGGCATGTGAATTACAGGTCTCAACGCCTATTGATAGAGGTATCAATTAGCGAAATCGGAGCACGATTGCAGATTTTCTCTTTTCGGGCTTTGAATCTGTGGCCTATAGTACAGTTGTTGAGAACGAAATGTTGAGAAATATTCGATCGATCTAAATATCCGTTGGCATGTCAATTACAGGTCTCAACGCCTATTGATAGAGGTATCAATCAGCGAAATCGGAGCACGATTGCAGATTTTCTGTTTTCGGGCTTTGAATCTGTGGGCTATAGTCCAGTTGATTTTCAATAAAATTGAATTTTTCATGAAATGTTTAGAAATATTCGAGCTATCCAAATACCCGTTGGCATGTGAATTACAGGTCTCAACGCCTATTGATAGAGGTATCAATCAGCGAAATCGGAGCACGATTGCAGATTTTCTCTTTTCGGGCTTTGAATCTGTGGCCTATAGTACAGTTGTTGAGAACGAAATGTTGAGAAATATTCGATCGATCTAAATATCCGTTGGCATGTCAATTACAGGTCTCAACGCCTATTGATAGAGGTATCAATCAGCGAAATCGGAGCACGATTGCAGATTTTCTGTTTTCGGGCTTTGAATCTGTGGGCTATAGTCCAGTTGATTTTCAATAAAATTGAATTTTTCATGAAATGTTTAGAAATATTCGAGCTATCCAAATACCCGTTGGCATGTGAATTACAGGTCTCAACGCCTATTGATAGAGGTATCAATTAGCGAAATCGGAGCACGATTGCAGATTTTCTCTTTTCGGGCTTTGAATCTGTGACCTATAGTACAGTTGTTGAGAACGAAATGTTGAGAAATATTCGATCGATCTAAATATCCGTTGGCATGTCAATTACAGGTCTCAACGCCTATTGATAGAGGTATCAATCAGCGAAATCGGAGCACGATTGCAGATTTTCTGTTTTCGGGCTTTGAATCTGTGGGCTATAGTCCAGTTGATTTTCAATAAAATTGAATTTTTCATGAAATGTTTAGAAATATTCGAGCTATCCAAATACCCGTTGGCATGTGAATTACAGGTCTCAACGCCTATTGATAGAGGTATCAATCAGCGAAATCGGAGCACGATTGCAGATTTTCTCTTTTCGGGCTTTGAATCTGTGGCCTATAGTACAGTTGTTGAGAACGAAATGTTGAGAAATATTCGATCGATCTAAATATCCGTTGGCATGTCAATTACAGGTCTCAACGCCTATTGATAGAGGTATCAATCAGCGAAATCGGAGCACGATTGCAGATTTTCTGTTTTCGGGCTTTGAATCTGTGGGCTATAGTCCAGTTGATTTTCAATAAAATTGAATTTTTCATGAAATGTTTAGAAATATTCGAGCTATCCAAATACCCGTTGGCATGTGAATTACAGGTCTCAACGCCTATTGATAGAGGTATCAATCAGCGAAATCGGAGCACGATTGCAGATTTTCTGTTTTCGGGCTTTGAATCTGTGGGCTATAGTCCAGTTGATTTTCAATAAAATTGAATTTTTCATGAAATGTTTAGAAATATTCGAGCGATCCAAATACCCGTTGGCATGTCAATTACAGGTCTCAACGTCTATTGATAGAGGTATCAATCAGCGAAATCGGAGCACGATTGCAGATTTTCTGTTTTCGGGCTTTGAATCTGTGGGCTATAGTCCAGTTGATTTTCAATAAAATTGAATTTTTCATGAAATGTTTAGAAATATTTGAGCTATCCAAATACCCGTTGGCATGTGAATTACAGGTCTCAACGCCTATTGATAGAGGTATCAATCAGCGAAATCGGAGCACGATTGCAGATTTTCTGTTTTCGGGCTTTGAATCTGTGGGCTATAGTCCAGTTGATTTTCAATAAAATTGAATTTTTCATGAAATGTTTAGAAATATTCGAGCGATCCAAATACCCGTTGGCATGTCAATTACAGGTCTCAACGCCTATTGATAGAGGTATCAATCAGCGAAATCGGAGCACGATTGCAGATTTTCTGTTTTCGGGCTTTGAATCTGTGGGCTATAGTCCAGTTGATTTTCAATAAAATTGAATTTTTCATGAAATGTTTAGAAATATTCGAGCGATCCAAATACCCGTTGGCATGTCAATTACAGGTCTCAACGTCTATTGATAGAGGTATCAATCAGCGAAATCGGAGCACGATTGCAGATTTTCTGTTTTCGGGCTTTGAATCTGTGGGCTATAGTCCAGTTGATTTTCAATAAAATTGAATTTTTCATGAAATGTTTAGAAATATTCGAGCTATCCAAATACCCGTTGGCATGTGAATTACAGGTCTCAACGCCTATTGATAGAGGTATCAATCAGCGAAATCGGAGCACGATTGCAGATTTTCTGTTTTCGGGCTTTGAATCTGTGGGCTATAGTCCAGTTGATTTTCAATAAAATTGAATTTTTCATGAAATGTTTAGAAATATTCGAGCGATCCAAATACCCGTTGGCATGTCAATTACAGGTCTCAACGCCTATTGATAGAGGTATCAATCAGCGAAATCGGAGCACGATTGCAGATTTTCTGTTTTCGGGCTTTGAATCTGTGGGCTATAGTCCAGTTGATTTTCAATAAAATTGAATTTTTCATGAAATGTTTAGAAATATTCGAGCTATCCAAATACCCGTTGGCATGTGAATTACAGGTCTCAACGCCTATTGATAGAGGTATCAATTAGCGAAATCGGAGCACGATTGCAGATTTTCTCTTTTCGGGCTTTGAATCTGTGGCCTATAGTACAGTTGTTGAGAACGAAATGTTGAGAAATATTCGATCGATCTAAATATCCGTTGGCATGTCAATTACAGGTCTCAACGCCTATTGATAGAGGTATCAATCAGCGAAATCGGAGCACGATTGCAGATTTTCTGTTTTCGGGCTTTGAATCTGTGGGCTATAGTCCAGTTGATTTTCAATAAAATTGAATTTTTCATGAAATGTTTAGAAATATTCGAGCTATCCAAATACCCGTTGGCATGTGAATTACAGGTCTCAACGCCTATTGATAGAGGTATCAATCAGCGAAATCGGAGCACGATTGCAGATTTTCTGTTTTCGGGCTTTGAATCTGTGGGCTATAGTCCAGTTGATTTTCAATAAAATTGAATTTTTCATGAAATGTTTAGAAATATTCGAGCGATCCAAATACCCGTTGGCATGTCAATTACAGGTCTCAACGTCTATTGATAGAGGTATCAATCAGCGAAATCGGAGCACGATTGCAGATTTTCTGTTTTCGGGCTTTGAATCTGTGGGCTATAGTCCAGTTGATTTTCAATAAAATTGAATTTTTCATGAAATGTTTAGAAATATTCGAGCTATCCAAATACCCGTTGGCATGTGAATTACAGGTCTCAACGCCTATTGATAGAGGTATCAATCAGCGAAATCGGAGCACGATTGCAGATTTTCTGTTTTCGGGCTTTGAATCTGTGGGCTATAGTCCAGTTGATTTTCAATAAAATTGAATTTTTCATGAAATGTTTAGAAATATTCGAGCGATCCAAATACCCGTTGGCATGTCAATTACAGGTCTCAACGCCTATTGATAGAGGTATCAATCAGCGAAATCGGAGCACGATTGCAGATTTTCTGTTTTCGGGCTTTGAATCTGTGGGCTATAGTCCAGTTGATTTTCAATAAAATTGAATTTTTCATGAAATGTTTAGAAATATTCGAGCTATCCAAATACCCGTTGGCATGTGAATTACAGGTCTCAACGCCTATTGATAGAGGTATCAATTAGCGAAATCGGAGCACGATTGCAGATTTTCTCTTTTCGGGCTTTGAATCTGTGGCCTATAGTACAGTTGTTGAGAACGAAATGTTGAGAAATATTCGATCGATCTAAATATCCGTTGGCATGTCAATTACAGGTCTCAACGCCTATTGATAGAGGTATCAATCAGCGAAATCGGAGCACGATTGCAGATTTTCTGTTTTCGGGCTTTGAATCTGTGGGCTATAGTCCAGTTGATTTTCAATAAAATTGAATTTTTCATGAAATGTTTAGAAATATTCGAGCTATCCAAATACCCGTTGGCATGTGAATTACAGGTCTCAACGCCTATTGATAGAGGTATCAATCAGCGAAATCGGAGCACGATTGCAGATTTTCTCTTTTCGGGCTTTGAATCTGTGGCCTATAGTACAGTTGTTGAGAACGAAATGTTGAGAAATATTCGATCGATCTAAATATCCGTTGGCATGTCAATTACAGGTCTCAACGCCTATTGATAGAGGTATCAATCAGCGAAATCGGAGCACGATTGCAGATTTTCTGTTTTCGGGCTTTGAATCTGTGGGCTATAGTCCAGTTGATTTTCAATAAAATTGAATTTTTCATGAAATGTTTAGAAATATTCGAGCTATCCAAATACCCGTTGGCATGTGAATTACAGGTCTCAACGCCTATTGATAGAGGTATCAATCAGCGAAATCGGAGCACGATTGCAGATTTTCTGTTTTCGGGCTTTGAATCTGTGGGCTATAGTCCAGTTGATTTTCAATAAAATTGAATTTTTCATGAAATGTTTAGAAATATTCGAGCGATCCAAATACCCGTTGGCATGTCAATTACAGGTCTCAACGTCTATTGATAGAGGTATCAATCAGCGAAATCGGAGCACGATTGCAGATTTTCTGTTTTCGGGCTTTGAATCTGTGGGCTATAGTCCAGTTGATTTTCAATAAAATTGAATTTTTCATGAAATGTTTAGAAATATTCGAGCTATCCAAATACCCGTTGGCATGTGAATTACAGGTCTCAACGCCTATTGATAGAGGTATCAATCAGCGAAATCGGAGCACGATTGCAGATTTTCTGTTTTCGGGCTTTGAATCTGTGGGCTATAGTCCAGTTGATTTTCAATAAAATTGAATTTTTCATGAAATGTTTAGAAATATTCGAGCGATCCAAATACCCGTTGGCATGTCAATTACAGGTCTCAACGCCTATTGATAGAGGTATCAATCAGCGAAATCGGAGCACGATTGCAGATTTTCTGTTTTCGGGCTTTGAATCTGTGGGCTATACCAGTTGATTTTCAATAAAATTGAATTTTTTATGAAATGTTTAGAAATATTCGAGCTATCCAAATACCCGTTGGCATGTGAATTATAGGTCTCAACGCCTATTGATAGAGGTATCAATCAGCGAAATCGGAGCACGATTGCAGATTTTCTGTTTTCGGGCTTTGAATCTGTGGGCTATAGTCCAGTTGATTTTCAATAAAATTGAATTTTTCATGAAATGTTTAGAAATATTCGAGCGATTCAAATACCCGTTGGCATGTCAATTACAGGTCTCAACGCCTATTGATAGAGGTATCAATCAGCGAAATCGGAGCACGATTGCAGATTTTCTGTTTTCGGGCTTTGAATCTGTGGGCTATAGTCCAGTTGATTTTCAATAAAATTGAATTTTTCATGAAATGTTTAGAAATATTCGAGCTATCCAAATACCCGTTGGCATGTGAATTACAGGTCTCAACGCCTATTGATAGAGGTATCAATCAGCGAAATCGGAGCACGATTGCAGATTTTCTGTTTTCGGGCTTTGAATCTGTGGGCTATACCAGTTGATTTTCAATAAAATTGAATTTTTCATGAAATGTTTAGAAATATTCGAGCTATCCAAATACCCGTTGGCATGTGAATTACAGGTCTCAACGCCTATTGATAGAGGTATCAATCAGCGAAATCGGAGCACGATTGCAGATTTTCTGTTTTCGGGCTTTGAATCTGTGGGCTATAGTCCAGTTGATTTTCAATAAAATTGAATTTTTCATGAAATGTTTAGAAATATTCGAGCGATCCAAATACCCGTTGGCATGTGAATTACAGGTCTCAACGCCTATTGATAGAGGTATCAATCAGCGAAATCGGAGCACGATTGCAGATTTTCTGTTTTCGGGCTTTGAATCTGTGGGCTATACCAGTTGATTTTCAATAAAATTGAATTTTTCATGAAATGTTTAGAAATATTCGAGCTATCCAAATACCCGTTGGCATGTGAATTACAGGTCTCAACGCCTATTGATAGAGGTATCAATCAGCGAAATCGGAGCACGATTGCAGATTTTCTGTTTTCGGGCTTTGAATCTGTGGGCTATAGTCCAGTTGATTTTCAATAAAATTGAATTTTTCATGAAATGTTTAGAAATATTCGAGCGATCCAAATACCCGTTGGCATGTCAATTACAGGTCTCAACGCCTATTGATAGAGGTATCAATCAGCGAAATCGGAGCACGATTGCAGATTTTCTGTTTTCGGGCTTTGAATCTGTGGGCTATAGTCCAGTTGATTTTCAATAAAATTGAATTTTTCATGAAATGTTTAGAAATATTCGAGCTATCCAAATACCCGTTGGCATGTGAATTACAGGTCTCAACGCCTATTGATAGAGGTATCAATTAGCGAAATCGGAGCACGATTGCAGATTTTCTCTTTTCGGGCTTTGAATCTGTGGCCTATAGTACAGTTGTTGAGAACGAAATGTTGAGAAATATTCGATCGATCTAAATATCCGTTGGCATGTCAATTACAGGTCTCAACGCCTATTGATAGAGGTATCAATCAGCAAAATCGGAGCACGATTGCAGATTTTCTGTTTTCGGGCTTTGAATCTGTGGGCTATAGTCCAGTTGATTTTCAATAAAATTGAATTTTTCATGAAATGTTTAGAAATATTCGAGCTATCCAAATACCCGTTGGCATGTGAATTACAGGTCTCAACGCCTATTGATAGAGGTATCAATTAGCGAAATCGGAGCACGATTGCAGATTTTCTCTTTTCGGGCTTTGAATCTGTAGCCTATAGTACAGTTGTTGAGAACGAAATGTTGAGAAATATTCGATCGATCTAAATATCCGTTGGCATGTCAATTACAGGTCTCAACGCCTATTGATAGAGGTATCAATCAGCGAAATCGGAGCACGATTGCAGATTTTCTCTTTTCGGGCTTTGAATCTGTGGGCTATAGCCCAGTTGATTTTCAATAAAATTGAATTTTTCATGAAATGTTTAGAAATATTCGAGCGATCCAAATACCCGTTGGCATGTCAATTACAGGTCTCAACGCCTATTGATAGAGGTATCAATTAGCGAAATCGGAGCACGATTGCAGATTTTCTGTTTTCGGGCTTTGAATCTGTGGGCTATAGTCCAGTTGATTTTCAATAAAATTGAATTTTTCATGAAATGTTTAGAAATATTCGAGCTATCCAAATACCCGTTGGCATGTGAATTACAGGTCTCAACGCCTATTGATAGAGGTATCAATCAGCGAAATCGGAGCACGATTGCAGATTTTCTGTTTTCGGGCTTTGAATCTGTGGCCTATAGTCCAGTTGATTTTCAATAAAATTGAATTTTTCATGAAATGTTTAGAAATATTCGAGCTATCCAAATACCCGTTGGCATGTGAATTACAGGTCTCAACGCCTATTGATAGAGGTATCAATTAGCGAAATCGGAGCACGATTGCAGATTTTCTCTTTTCGGGCTTTGAATCTGTGGCCTATAGTACAGTTGTTGAGAACGAAATGTTGAGAAATATTCGATCGATCTAAATATCCGTTGGCATGTCAATTACAGGTCTCAACGCCTATTGATAGAGGGATCAATCAGCGAAATCGGAGCACGATTGCAGAAAAACCCGTTGGCATGTCAATTACAGGTCTCAACGCCTATTGATAGAGGTATCAATCAGCGAAATCGGAGCACGATTGCAGATTTTCTGTTTTCGGGCTTTGAATCTGTGGGCTATAGTCCAGTTGATTTTCAATAAAATTGAATTTTTCATGAAATGTTTAGAAATATTCGAGCGATCCAAATACCCGTTGGCATGTCAATTACAGGTCTCAACGCCTATTGATAGAGGTATCAATCAGCGAAATCGGAGCACGATTGCAGATTTTCTGTTTTCGGGCTTTGAATCTGTGGGCTATAGTCCAGTTGATTTTCAATAAAATTGAATTTTTCATGAAATGTTTAGAAATATTCGAGCTATCCAAATACCCGTTGGCATGTGAATTACAGGTCTCAACGCCTATTGATAGAGGTATCAATCAGCGAAATCGGAGCACGATTGCAGATTTTCTGTTTTCGGGCTTTGAATCTGTGGGCTATAGTCCAGTTGATTTTCAATAAAATTGAATTTTTCATGAAATGTTTAGAAATATTCGAGCTATCCAAATACCCGTTGGCATGTGAATTACAGGTCTCAACGCCTATTGATAGAGGTATCAATCAGCGAAATCGGAGCACGATTGCAGATTTTCTGTTTTCGGGCTTTGAATCTGTGGGCTATAGTCCAGTTGATTTTCAATAAAATTGAATTTTTCATGAAATGTTTAGAAATATTCGAGCTATCCAAATACCCGTTGGCATGTGAATTACAGGTCTCAACGCCTATTGATAGAGGTATCAATCAGCGAAATCGGAGCACGATTGCAGATTTTCTGTTTTCGGGCTTTGAATCTGTGGGCTATAGTCCAGTTGATTTTCAATAAAATTGAATTTTTCATGAAATGTTTAGAAATATTCGAGCGATCCAAATACCCGTTGGCATGTCAATTACAGGTCTCAACGCCTATTGATAGAGGTATCAATCAGCGAAATCGGAGCACGATTGCAGATTTTCTGTTTTCGGGCTTTGAATCTGTGGGCTATAGTCCAGTTGATTTTCAATAAAATTGAATTTTTCATGAAATGTTTAGAAATATTCGAGCTATCCAAATACCCGTTGGCATGTGAATTACAGGTCTCAACGCCTATTGATAGAGGTATCAATTAGCGAAATCGGAGCACGATTGCAGATTTTCTCTTTTCGGGCTTTGAATCTGTGGCCTATAGTACAGTTGTTGAGAACGAAATGTTGAGAAATATTCGATCGATCTAAATATCCGTTGGCATGTGAATTACAGGTCTCAACGCCTATTGATAGAGGTATCAATCAGCGAAATCGGAGCACGATTGCAGATTTTCTGTTTTCGGGCTTTGAATCTGTGGGCTATAGTCCAGTTGATTTTCAATAAAATTGAATTTTTCATGAAATGTTTAGAAATATTCGAGCTATCCAAATACCCGTTGGCATGTGAATTACAGGTCTCAACGCCTATTGATAGAGGTATCAATCAGCGAAATCGGAGCACGATTGCAGATTTTCTCTTTTCGGGCTTTGAATCTGTGGCCTATAGTACAGTTGTTGAGAACGAAATGTTGAGAAATATTCGATCGATCTAAATATCCGTTGGCATGTCAATTACAGGTCTCAACGCCTATTGATAGAGGTATCAATCAGCGAAATCGGAGCACGATTGCAGATTTTCTGTTTTCGGGCTTTGAATCTGTGGGCTATAGTCCAGTTGATTTTCAATAAAATTGAATTTTTCATGAAATGTTTAGAAATATTCGAGCTATCCAAATACCCGTTGGCATGTGAATTACAGGTCTCAACGCCTATTGATAGAGGTATCAATCAGCGAAATCGGAGCACGATTGCAGATTTTCTCTTTTCGGGCTTTGAATCTGTGGGCTATAGTCCAGTTGATTTTCAATAAAATTGAATTTTTCATGAAATGTTTAGAAATATTCGAGCGATCCAAATACCCGTTGGCATGTCAATTACAGGTCTCAACGTCTATTGATAGAGGTATCAATCAGCGAAATCGGAGCACGATTGCAGATTTTCTGTTTTCGGGCTTTGAATCTGTGGGCTATAGTCCAGTTGATTTTCAATAAAATTGAATTTTTCATGAAATGTTTAGAAATATTCGAGCTATCCAAATACCCGTTGGCATGTGAATTACAGGTCTCAACGCCTATTGATAGAGGTATCAATCAGCGAAATCGGAGCACGATTGCAGATTTTCTGTTTTCGGGCTTTGAATCTGTGGGCTATAGTCCAGTTGATTTTCAATAAAATTGAATTTTTCATGAAATGTTTAGAAATATTCGAGCGATTCAAATACCCGTTGGCATGTCAATTACAGGTCTCAACGCCTATTGATAGAGGTATCAATCAGCGAAATCGGAGCACGATTGCAGATTTTCTGTTTTCGGGCTTTGAATCTGTGGGCTATAGTCCAGTTGATTTTCAATAAAATTGAATTTTTCATGAAATGTTTAGAAATATTCGAGCGATCCAAATACAGATTTTCTGTTTTCGGGCTTTGAATCTGTGGGCTATAGTCCAGTTGATTTTCAATAAAATTGAATTTTTCATGAAATGTTTAGAAATATTCGAGCGATCCAAATACCCGTTGGCATGTCAATTACAGGTCTCAACGCCTATTGATAGAGGTATCAATCAGCGAAATCGGAGCACGATTGCAGATTTTCTGTTTTCGGGCTTTGAATCTGTGGGCTATAGTCCAGTTGATTTTCAATAAAATTGAATTTTTCATGAAATGTTTAGAAATATTCGAGCTATCCAAATACCCGTTGGCATGTGAATTACAGGTCTCAACGCCTATTGATAGAGGTATCAATCAGCGAAATCGGAGCACGATTGCAGATTTTCTGTTTTCGGGCTTTGAATCTGTGGGCTATAGTCCAGTTGATTTTCAATAAAATTGAATTTTTCATGAAATGTTTAGAAATATTCGAGCTATCCAAATACCCGTTGGCATGTGAATTACAGGTCTCAACGCCTATTGATAGAGGTATCAATTAGCGAAATCGGAGCACGATTGCAGATTTTCTCTTTTCGGGCTTTGAATCTGTGGCCTATAGTACAGTTGTTGAGAACGAAATGTTGAGAAATATTCGATCGATCTAAATATCCGTTGGCATGTCAATTACAGGTCTCAACGCCTATTGATAGAGGGATCAATCAGCGAAATCGGAGCACGATTGCAGATTTTCTGTTTTCGGGCTTTGAATCTGTGGGCTATAGTCCAGTTGATTTTCAATAAAATTGAATTTTTCATGAAATGTTTAGAAATATTCGAGCTATCCAAATACCCGTTGGCATGTGAATTACAGGTCTCAACGCCTATTGATAGAGGTATCAATTAGCGAAATCGGAGCACGATTGCAGATTTTCTGTTTTCGGGCTTTGAATCTGTGGGCTATAGTCCAGTTGATTTTCAATAAAATTGAATTTTTCATGAAATGTTTAGAAATATTCGAGCTATCCAAATACCCGTTGGCATGTGAATTACAGGTCTCAACGCCTATTGATAGAGGTATCAATTAGCGAAATCGGAGCACGATTGCAGATTTTCTGTTTTCGGGCTTTGAATCTGTGGGCTATAGTCCAGTTGATTTTCAATAAAATTGAATTTTTCATGAAATGTTTAGAAATATTCGAGCTATCCAAATACCCGTTGGCATGTGAATTACAGGTCTCAACGCCTATTGATAGAGGTATCAATTAGCGAAATCGGAGCACGATTGCAGATTTTCTGTTTTCGGGCTTTGAATCTGTGGCCTATAGTACAGTTGTTGAGAACGAAATGTTGAGAAATATTCGATCGATCTAAATATCCGTTGGCATGTCAATTACAGGTCTCAACGCCTATTGATAGAGGGATCAATCAGCGAAATCGGAGCACGATTGCAGATTTTCTGTTTTCGGGCTTTGAATCTGTGGGCTATAGTCCAGTTGATTTTCAATAAAATTGAATTTTTCATGAAATGTTTAGAAATATTCGAGCTATCCAAATACCCGTTGGCATGTGAATTACAAGTCTCAACGCCTATTGATAGAGGTATCAATCAGCGAAATCGGAGCACGATTGCAGATTTTCTGTTTTCGGGCTTTGAATCTGTGGGCTATAGTCCAGTTGATTTTCAATAAAATTGAATTTTTCATGAAATGTTTAGAAATATTCGAGCGATCCAAATACCCGTTGGCATGTCAATTACAGGTCTCAACGCCTATTGATAGAGGTATCAATCAGCGAAATCGGAGCACGATTGCAGATTTTCTCTTTTCGGGCTTTGAATCTGTGGGCTATAGTCCAGTTGATTTTCAATAAAATTGAATTTTTCATGAAATGTTTAGAAATATTCGAGCTATCCAAATACCCGTTGGCATGTGAATTACAGGTCTCAACGCCTATTGATAGAGGTATCAATCAGCGAAATCGGAGCACGATTGCAGATTTTCTGTTTTCGGGCTTTGAATCTGTGGGCTATAGTCCAGTTGATTTTCAATAAAATTGAATTTTTCATGAAATGTTTAGAAATATTCGAGCTATCCAAATACCCGTTGGCATGTGAATTACAGGTCTCAACGCCTATTGATAGAGGTATCAATTAGCGAAATCGGAGCACGATTGCAGATTTTCTGTTTTCGGGCTTTGAATCTGTGGGCTATAGTCCAGTTGATTTTCAATAAAATTGAATTTTTCATGAAATGTTTAGAAATATTCGAGCTATCCAAATACCCGTTGGCATGTGAATTACAGGTCTCAACGCCTATTGATAGAGGTATCAATTAGCGAAATCGGAGCACGATTGCAGATTTTCTGTTTTCGGGCTTTGAATCTGTGGGCTATAGTCCAGTTGATTTTCAATAAAATTGAATTTTTCATGAAATGTTTAGAAATATTCGAGCTATCCAAATACCCGTTGGCATGTGAATTACAGGTCTCAACGCCTATTGATAGAGGTATCAATCAGCGAAATCGGAGCACGATTGCAGATTTTCTCTTTTCGGGCTTTGAATCTGTGGGCTATAGTCCAGTTGATTTTCAATAAAATTGAATTTTTCATGAAATGTTTAGAAATATTCGAGCTATCCAAATACCCGTTGGCATGTGAATTACAGGTCTCAACGCCTATTGATAGAGGTATCAATCAGCGAAATCGGAGCACGATTGCAGATTTTCTGTTTTCGGGCTTTGAATCTGTGGGCTATAGTCCAGTTGATTTTCAATAAAATTGAATTTTTCATGAAATGTTTAGAAATATTCGAGCTATCCAAATACCCGTTGGCATGTGAATTACAGGTCTCAACGCCTATTGATAGAGGTATCAATCAGCGAAATCGGAGCACGATTGCAGATTTTCTGTTTTCGGGCTTTGAATCTGTGGGCTATAGTCCAGTTGATTTTCAATAAAATTGAATTTTTCATGAAATGTTTAGAAATATTCGAGCTATCCAAATACCCGTTGGCATGTGAATTACAGGTCTCAACGCCTATTGATAGAGGTATCAATCAGCGAAATCGGAGCACGATTGCAGATTTTCTGTTTTCGGGCTTTGAATCTGTGGGCTATAGTCCAGTTGATTTTCAATAAAATTGAATTTTTCATGAAATGTTTAGAAATATTCGAGCTATCCAAATACCCGTTGGCATGTGAATTACAGGTCTCAACGCCTATTGATAGAGGTATCAATTAGCGAAATCGGAGCACGATTGCAGATTTTCTGTTTTCGGGCTTTGAATCTGTGGGCTATAGTCCAGTTGATTTTCAATAAAATTGAATTTTTCATGAAATGTTTAGAAATATTCGAGCTATCCAAATACCCGTTGGCATGTGAATTACAGGTCTCAACGCCTATTGATAGAGGTATCAATTAGCGAAATCGGAGCACGATTGCAGATTTTCTGTTTTCGGGCTTTGAATCTGTGGGCTATAGTCCAGTTGATTTTCAATAAAATTGAATTTTTCATGAAATGTTTAGAAATATTCGAGCTATCCAAATACCCGTTGGCATGTGAATTACAGGTCTCAACGCCTATTGATAGAGGTATCAATCAGCGAAATCGGAGCACGATTGCAGATTTTCTCTTTTCGGGCTTTGAATCTGTGGGCTATAGTCCAGTTGATTTTCAATAAAATTGAATTTTTCATGAAATGTTTAGAAATATTCGAGCTATCCAAATACCCGTTGGCATGTGAATTACAGGTCTCAACGCCTATTGATAGAGGTATCAATCAGCGAAATCGGAGCACGATTGCAGATTTTCTGTTTTCGGGCTTTGAATCTGTGGGCTATAGTCCAGTTGATTTTCAATAAAATTGAATTTTTCATGAAATGTTTAGAAATATTCGAGCTATCCAAATACCCGTTGGCATGTGAATTACAGGTCTCAACGCCTATTGATAGAGGTATCAATCAGCGAAATCGGAGCACGATTGCAGATTTTCTGTTTTCGGGCTTTGAATCTGTGGGCTATAGTCCAGTTGATTTTCAATAAAATTGAATTTTTCATGAAATGTTTAGAAATATTCGAGCTATCCAAATACCCGTTGGCATGTGAATTACAGGTCTCAACGCCTATTGATAGAGGTATCAATCAGCGAAATCGGAGCACGATTGCAGATTTTCTGTTTTCGGGCTTTGAATCTGTGGGCTATAGTCCAGTTGATTTTCAATAAAATTGAATTTTTCATGAAATGTTTAGAAATATTCGAGCTATCCAAATACCCGTTGGCATGTGAATTACAGGTCTCAACGCCTATTGATAGAGGTATCAATTAGCGAAATCGGAGCACGATTGCAGATTTTCTGTTTTCGGGCTTTGAATCTGTGGGCTATAGTCCAGTTGATTTTCAATAAAATTGAATTTTTCATGAAATGTTTAGAAATATTCGAGCTATCCAAATACCCGTTGGCATGTGAATTACAGGTCTCAACGCCTATTGATAGAGGTATCAATTAGCGAAATCGGAGCACGATTGCAGATTTTCTGTTTTCGGGCTTTGAATCTGTGGGCTATAGTCCAGTTGATTTTCAATAAAATTGAATTTTTCATGAAATGTTTAGAAATATTCGAGCTATCCAAATACCCGTTGGCATGTGAATTACAGGTCTCAACGCCTATTGATAGAGGTATCAATCAGCGAAATCGGAGCACGATTGCAGATTTTCTCTTTTCGGGCTTTGAATCTGTGGGCTATAGTCCAGTTGATTTTCAATAAAATTGAATTTTTCATGAAATGTTTAGAAATATTCGAGCTATCCAAATACCCGTTGGCATGTGAATTACAGGTCTCAACGCCTATTGATAGAGGTATCAATCAGCGAAATCGGAGCACGATTGCAGATTTTCTGTTTTCGGGCTTTGAATCTGTGGGCTATAGTCCAGTTGATTTTCAATAAAATTGAATTTTTCATGAAATGTTTAGAAATATTCGAGCTATCCAAATACCCGTTGGCATGTGAATTACAGGTCTCAACGCCTATTGATAGAGGTATCAATCAGCGAAATCGGAGCACGATTGCAGATTTTCTGTTTTCGGGCTTTGAATCTGTGGGCTATAGTCCAGTTGATTTTCAATAAAATTGAATTTTTCATGAAATGTTTAGAAATATTCGAGCTATCCAAATACCCGTTGGCATGTGAATTACAGGTCTCAACGCCTATTGATAGAGGTATCAATCAGCGAAATCGGAGCACGATTGCAGATTTTCTGTTTTCGGGCTTTGAATCTGTGGGCTATAGTCCAGTTGATTTTCAATAAAATTGAATTTTTCATGAAATGTTTAGAAATATTCGAGCTATCCAAATACCCGTTGGCATGTGAATTACAGGTCTCAACGCCTATTGATAGAGGTATCAATTAGCGAAATCGGAGCACGATTGCAGATTTTCTGTTTTCGGGCTTTGAATCTGTGGGCTATAGTCCAGTTGATTTTCAATAAAATTGAATTTTTCATGAAATGTTTAGAAATATTCGAGCTATCCAAATACCCGTTGGCATGTGAATTACAGGTCTCAACGCCTATTGATAGAGGTATCAATTAGCGAAATCGGAGCACGATTGCAGATTTTCTGTTTTCGGGCTTTGAATCTGTGGGCTATAGTCCAGTTGATTTTCAATAAAATTGAATTTTTCATGAAATGTTTAGAAATATTCGAGCTATCCAAATACCCGTTGGCATGTGAATTACAGGTCTCAACGCCTATTGATAGAGGTATCAATCAGCGAAATCGGAGCACGATTGCAGATTTTCTGTTTTCGGGCTTTGAATCTGTGGGCTATAGTCCAGTTGATTTTCAATAAAATTGAATTTTTCATGAAATGTTTAGAAATATTCGAGCTATCCAAATACCCGTTGGCATGTGAATTACAGGTCTCAACGCCTATTGATAGAGGTATCAATTAGCGAAATCGGAGCACGATTGCAGATTTTCTGTTTTCGGGCTTTGAATCTGTGGGCTATAGTCCAGTTGATTTTCAATAAAATTGAATTTTTCATGAAATGTTTAGAAATATTCGAGCTATCCAAATACCCGTTGGCATGTGAATTACAGGTCTCAACGCCTATTGATAGAGGTATCAATTAGCGAAATCGGAGCACGATTGCAGATTTTCTGTTTTCGGGCTTTGAATCTGTGGGCTATAGTCCAGTTGATTTTCAATAAAATTGAATTTTTCATGAAATGTTTAGAAATATTCGAGCTATCCAAATACCCGTTGGCATGTGAATTACAGGTCTCAACGCCTATTGATAGAGGTATCAATTAGCGAAATCGGAGCACGATTGCAGATTTTCTCTTTTCGGGCTTTGAATCTGTGGGCTATAGTCCAGTTGATTTTCAATAAAATTGAATTTTTCATGAAATGTTTAGAAATATTCGAGCTATCCAAATACCCGTTGGCATGTGAATTACAGGTCTCAACGCCTATTGATAGAGGTATCAATTAGCGAAATCGGAGCACGATTGCAGATTTTCTCTTTTCGGGCTTTGAATCTGTGGCCTATAGTACAGTTGTTGAGAACGAAATGTTGAGAAATATTCGATCGATCTAAATGCCCGTTGGCATGTCAATTACAGGTCTAAACGCCTATTGATAGAGGTATCAATCAGCGAAATCGGAGCACGATTGCAGATTTTCTGTTTTCGGGCTTTGAATCTGTGGGCTATAGTCCAGTTGATTTTCAATAAAATTGAATTTTTCATGAAATGTTTAGAAATATTCGAGCTATCCAAATACCCGTTGGCATGTGAATTACAGGTCTCAACGCCTATTGATAGAGGTATCAATCAGCGAAATCGGAGCACGATTGCAGATTTTCTGTTTTCGGGCTTTGAATCTGTGGGCTATAGTCCAGTTGATTTTCAATAAAATTGAATTTTTCATGAAATGTTTAGAAATATTCGAGCTATCCAAATACCCGTTGGCATGTGAATTACAGGTCTCAACGCCTATTGATAGAGGTATCAATTAGCGAAATCGGAGCACGATTGCAGATTTTCTCTTTTCGGGCTTTGAATCTGTGGCCTATAGTACAGTTGTTGAGAACGAAATGTTGAGAAATATTCGATCGATCTAAATGCCCGTTGGCATGTCAATTACAGGTCTAAACGCCTATTGATAGAGGTATCAATCAGCGAAATCGGAGCACGATTGCAGATTTTCTGTTTTCGGGCTTTGAATCTGTGGGCTATAGTCCAGTTGATTTTCAATAAAATTGAATTTTTCATAAAATGTTTAGAAATATTCGAGCTATCCAAATACCCGTTGGCATGTGAATTACAGGTCTCAACGCCTATTGATAGAGGTATCAATTAGCGAAATCGGAGCACGATTGCAGATTTTCTGTTTTCGGGCTTTGAATCTGTGGGCTATAGTCCAGTTGATTTTCAATAAAATTGAATTTTTCATGAAATGTTTAGAAATATTCGAGCTATCCAAATACCCGTTGGCATGTGAATTACAGGTCTCAACGCCTATTGATAGAGGTATCAATTAGCGAAATCGGAGCACGATTGCAGATTTTCTCTTTTCGGGCTTTGAATCTGTGGCCTATAGTACAGTTGTTGAGAACGAAATGTTGAGAAATATTCGATCGATCTAAATGCCCGTTGGCATGTCAATTACAGGTCTAAACGCCTATTGATAGAGGTATCAATCAGCGAAATCGGAGCACGATTGCAGATTTTCTGTTTTCGGGCTTTGAATCTGTGGGCTATAGTCCAGTTGATTTTCAATAAAATTGAATTTTTCATGAAATGTTTAGAAATATTCGAGCTATCCAAATACCCGTTGGCATTTGAATTACAGGTCTCAACGCCTATTGATAGAGGTATCAATCAGCGAAATCGGAGCACGATTGCAGATTTTCTCTTTTCGGGCTTTGAATCTGTGGCCTATAGTACAGTTGTTGAGAACGAAATGTTGAGAAATATTCGATCGATCTAAATATCCGTTGGCATGTCAATTACAGGTCTCAACGTCTATTGATAGAGGTATCAATCAGCGAAATCGGAGCACGATTGCAGATTTTCTGTTTTCGGGCTTTGAATCTGTGGGCTATAGTCCAGTTGATTTTCAATAAAATTGAATTTTTCATGAAATGTTTAGAAATATTCGAGCTATCCAAATACCCGTTGGCATGTGAATTACAGGTCTCAACGCCTATTGATAGAGGTATCAATCAGCGAAATCGGAGCACGATTGCAGATTTTCTGTTTTCGGGCTTTGAATCTGTGGGCTATAGTCCAGTTGATTTTCAATAAAATTGAATTTTTCATGAAATGTTTAGAAATATTCGAGCTATCCAAATACCCGTTGGCATGTGAATTACAGGTCTCAACGCCTATTGATAGAGGTATCAATCAGCGAAATCGGAGCACGATTGCAGATTTTCTGTTTTCGGGCTTTGAATCTGTGGGCTATAGTCCAGTTGATTTTCAATAAAATTGAATTTTTCATGAAATGTTTAGAAATATTCGAGCTATCCAAATACCCGTTGGCATGTGAATTACAGGTCTCAACGCCTATTGATAGAGGTATCAATTAGCGAAATCGGAGCACGATTGCAGATTTTCTGTTTTCGGGCTTTGAATCTGTGGGCTATAGTCCAGTTGATTTTCAATAAAATTGAATTTTTCATGAAATGTTTAGAAATATTCGAGCTATCCAAATACCCGTTGGCATGTGAATTACAGGTCTCAACGCCTATTGATAGAGGTATCAATCAGCGAAATCGGAGCACGATTGCAGATTTTCTCTTTTCGGGCTTTGAATCTGTGGGCTATAGTCCAGTTGATTTTCAATAAAATTGAATTTTTCATGAAATGTTTAGAAATATTCGAGCTATCCAAATACCCGTTGGCATGTGCATTACAGGTCTCAACGCCTATTGATAGAGGTATCAATCAGCGAAATCGGAGCACGATTGCAGATTTTCTGTTTTCGGGCTTTGAATCTGTGGGCTATAGTCCAGTTGATTTTCAATAAAATTGAATTTTTCATGAAATGTTTAGAAATATTCGAGCTATCCAAATACCCGTTGGCATGTGAATTACAGGTCTCAACGCCTATTGATAGAGGTATCAATCAGCGAAATCGGAGCACGATTGCAGATTTTCTGTTTTCGGGCTTTGAATCTGTGGGCTATAGTCCAGTTGATTTTCAATAAAATTGAATTTTTCATGAAATGTTTAGAAATATTCGAGCTATCCAAATACCCGTTGGCATGTGAATTACAGGTCTCAACGCCTATTGATAGAGGTATCAATCAGCGAAATCGGAGCACGATTGCAGATTTTCTGTTTTCGGGCTTTGAATCTGTGGGCTATAGTCCAGTTGATTTTCAATAAAATTGAATTTTTCATGAAATGTTTAGAAATATTCGAGCTATCCAAATACCCGTTGGCATGTGAATTACAGGTCTCAACGCCTATTGATAGAGGTATCAATTAGCGAAATCGGAGCACGATTGCAGATTTTCTGTTTTCGGGCTTTGAATCTGTGGGCTATAGTCCAGTTGATTTTCAATAAAATTGAATTTTTCATGAAATGTTTAGAAATATTCGAGCTATCCAAATACCCGTTGGCATGTGAATTACAGGTCTCAACGCCTATTGATAGAGGTATCAATTAGCGAAATCGGAGCACGATTGCAGATTTTCTGTTTTCGGGCTTTGAATCTGTGGGCTATAGTCCAGTTGATTTTCAATAAAATTGAATTTTTCATGAAATGTTTAGAAATATTCGAGCTATCCAAATACCCGTTGGCATGTGAATTACAGGTCTCAACGCCTATTGATAGAGGTATCAATCAGCGAAATCGGAGCACGATTGCAGATTTTCTCTTTTCGGGCTTTGAATCTGTGGGCTATAGTCCAGTTGATTTTCAATAAAATTGAATTTTTCATGAAATGTTTAGAAATATTCGAGCTATCCAAATACCCGTTGGCATGTGAATTACAGGTCTCAACGCCTATTGATAGAGGTATCAATCAGCGAAATCGGAGCACGATTGCAGATTTTCTGTTTTCGGGCTTTGAATCTGTGGGCTATAGTCCAGTTGATTTTCAATAAAATTGAATTTTTCATGAAATGTTTAGAAATATTCGAGCTATCCAAATACCCGTTGGCATGTGAATTACAGGTCTCAACGCCTATTGATAGAGGTATCAATCAGCGAAATCGGAGCACGATTGCAGATTTTCTGTTTTCGGGCTTTGAATCTGTGGGCTATATAGTCCAGTTGATTTTCAATAAAATTGAATTTTTCATGAAATGTTTAGAAATATTCGAGCTATCCAAATACCCGTTGGCATGTGAATTACAGGTCTCAACGCCTATTGATAGAGGTATCAATCAGCGAAATCGGAGCACGATTGCAGATTTTCTGTTTTCGTGCTTTGAATCTGTGGCCTATAGTACAGTTGTTGAGAACGAAATGTTGAGAAATATTCGATCGATCTAAATATCCGTTGGCATGTCAATTACAGGTCTCAACGCCTATTGATAGAGGGATCAATCAGCGAAATCGGAGCACGATTGCAGATTTTCTGTTTTCGGGCTTTGAATCTGTGGGCTATAGTCCAGTTGATTTTCAATAAAATTGAATTTTTCATGAAATGTTTAGAAATATTCGAGCTATCCAAATACCCGTTGGCATGTGAATTACAGGTCTCAACGCCTATTGATAGAGGTATCAATCAGCGAAATCGGAGCACGATTGCAGATTTTCTGTTTTCGGGCTTTGAATCTGTGGGCTATAGTCCAGTTGATTTTCAATAAAATTGAATTTTTCATGAAATGTTTAGAAATATTCGAGCTATCCAAATACCCGTTGGCATGTGAATTACAGGTCTCAACGCCTATTGATAGAGGTATCAATCAGCGAAATCGGAGCACGATTGCAGATTTTCTGTTTTCGTGCTTTGAATCTGTGGCCTATAGTACAGTTGTTGAGAACGAAATGTTGAGAAATATTCGATCGATCTAAATATCCGTTGGCATGTCAATTACAGGTCTCAACGCCTATTGATAGAGGGATCAATCAGCGAAATCGGAGCACGATTGCAGATTTTCTGTTTTCGGGCTTTGAATCTGTGGGCTATAGTCCAGTTGATTTTCAATAAAATTGAATTTTTCATGAAATGTTTAGAAATATTCGAGCGATCCAAATACCCGTTGGCATGTCAATTACAGGTCTCAACGCCTATTGATAGAGGTATCAATCAGCGAAATCGGAGCACGATTGCAGATTTTCTGTTTTCGGGCTTTGAATCTGTGGGCTATACCAGTTGATTTTCAATAAAATTGAATTTTTCATGAAATGTTTAGAAATATTCGAGCTATCCAAATACCCGTTGGCATGTGAATTACAGGTCTCAACGCCTATTGATAGAGGTATCAATCAGCGAAATCGGAGCACGATTGCAGATTTTCTGTTTTCGGGCTTTGAATCTGTGGGCTATAGTCCAGTTGATTTTCAATAAAATTGAATTTTTCATGAAATGTTTAGAAATATTCGAGCGATCCAAATACCCGTTGGCATGTCAATTACAGGTCTCAACGCCTATTGATAGAGGTATCAATCAGCGAAATCGGAGCACGATTGCAGATTTTCTGTTTTCGTGCTTTGAATCTGTGGCCTATAGTACAGTTGTTGAGAACGAAATGTTGAGAAATATTCGATCGATCTAAATATCCGTTGGCATGTCAATTACAGGTCTCAACGCCTATTGATAGAGGGATCAATCAGCGAAATCGGAGCACGATTGCAGATTTTCTGTTTTCGTGCTTTGAATCTGTGGCCTATAGTACAGTTGTTGAGAACGAAATGTTGAGAAATATTCAATCGATCTAAATATCCGTTGGCATGTCAATTACAGGTCTCAACGCCTATTGATAGAGGGATCAATCAGCGAAATCGGAGCACGATTGCAGATTTTCTGTTTTCGGGCTTTGAATCTGTGGGCTATAGTCCAGTTGATTTTCAATAAAATTGAATTTTTCATGAAATGTTTAGAAATATTCGAGCTATCCAAATACCCGTTGGCATGTGAATTACAGGTCTCAACGCCTATTGATAGAGGTATCAATCAGCGAAATCGGAGCACGATTGCAGATTTTCTGTTTTCGGGCTTTGAATCTGTGGGCTATAGTCCAGTTGATTTTCAATAAAATTGAATTTTTCATGAAATGTTTAGAAATATTCGAGCTATCCAAATACCCGTTGGCATGTGAATTACAGGTCTCAACGCCTATTGATAGAGGTATCAATTAGCGAAATCGGAGCACGATTGCAGATTTTCTCTTTTCGGGCTTTGAATCTGTGGCCTATAGTACAGTTGTTGAGAACGAAATGTTGAGAAATATTCGATCGATCTAAATGCCCGTTGGCATGTCAATTACAGGTCTAAACGCCTATTGATAGAGGTATCAATCAGCGAAATCGGAGCACGATTGCAGATTTTCTGTTTTCGGGCTTTGAATCTGTGGGCTATAGTCCAGTTGATTTTCAATAAAATTGAATTTTTCATGAAATGTTTAGAAATATTCGAGCTATCCAAATACCCGTTGGCATGTGAATTACAGGTCTCAACGCCTATTGATAGAGGTATCAATCAGCGAAATCGGAGCACGATTGCAGATTTTCTCTTTTCGGGCTTTGAATCTGTGGCCTATAGTACAGTTGTTGAGAACGAAATGTTGAGAAATATTCGATCGATCTAAATATCCGTTGGCATGTCAATTACAGGTCTCAACGCCTATTGATAGAGGGATCAATCAGCGAAATCGGAGCACGATTGCAGATTTTCTGTTTTCGTGCTTTGAATCTGTGGCCTATAGTACAGTTGTTGAGAACGAAATGTTGAGAAATATTCGATCGATCTAAATATCCGTTGGCATGTCAATTACAGGTCTCAACGCCTATTGATAGAGGGATCAATCAGCGAAATCGGAGCACGATTGCAGATTTTCTGTTTTCGGGCTTTGAATCTGTGGGCTATAGTCCAGTTGATTTTCAATAAAATTGAATTTTTCATGAAATGTTTAGAAATATTCGAGCTATCCAAATACCCGTTGGCATGTGAATTACAGGTCTCAACGCCTATTGATAGAGGTATCAATCAGCGAAATCGGAGCACGATTGCAGATTTTCTGTTTTCGGGCTTTGAATCTGTGGGCTATAGTCCAGTTGATTTTCAATAAAATTAAATTTTTCATGAAATGTTTAGAAATATTCGAGCGATCCAAATACCCGTTGGCATGTCAATTACAGGTCTCAACGCCTATTGATAGAGGTATCAATTAGCGAAATCGGAGCACGATTGCAGATTTTCTCTTTTCGGGCTTTGAATCTGTGGCCTATAGTACAGTTGTTGAGAACGAAATGTTGAGAAATATTCGATCGATCTAAATGCCCGTTGGCATGTCAATTACAGGTCTAAACGCCTATTGATAGAGGTATCAATCAGCGAAATCGGAGCACGATTGCAGATTTTCTGTTTTCGTGCTTTGAATCTGTGGCCTATAGTACAGTTGTTGAGAACGAAATGTTGAGAAATATTCGATCGATCTAAATATCCGTTGGCATGTCAATTACAGGTCTCAACGCCTATTGATAGAGGTATCAATCAGCGAAATCGGAGCACGATTGCAGATTTTCTGTTTTCGGGCTTTGAATCTGTGGGCTATAGTCCAGTTGATTTTCAATAAAATTGAATTTTTCATGAAATGTTTAGAAATATTCGAGCTATCCAAATACCCGTTGGCATGTGAATTACAGGTCTCAACGCCTATTGATAGAGGTATCAATCAGCGAAATCGGAGCACGATTGCAGATTTTCTGTTTTCGGGCTTTGAATCTGTGGGCTATAGTCCAGTTGATTTTCAATAAAATTGAATTTTTCATGAAATGTTTAGAAATATTCGAGCTATCCAAATACCCGTTGGCATGTGAATTACAGGTCTCAACGCCTATTGATAGAGGTATCAATTAGCGAAATCGGAGCACGATTGCAGATTTTCTGTTTTCGGGCTTTGAATCTGTGGGCTATAGTCCAGTTGATTTTCAATAAAATTGAATTTTTCATGAAATGTTTAGAAATATTCGAGCTATCCAAATACCCGTTGGCATGTGAATTACAGGTCTCAACGCCTATTGATAGAGGTATCAATTAGCGAAATCGGAGCACGATTGCAGATTTTCTGTTTTCGGGCTTTGAATCTGTGGGCTATAGTCCAGTTGATTTTCAATAAAATTGAATTTTTCATGAAATGTTTAGAAATATTCGAGCTATCCAAATACCCGTTGGCATGTGAATTACAGGTCTCAACGCCTATTGATAGAGGAATCAATCAGCGAAATCGGAGCACGATTGCAGATTTTCTCTTTTCGGGCTTTGAATCTGTGGGCTATAGTCCAGTTGATTTTCAATAAAATTGAATTTTTCATGAAATGTTTAGAAATATTCGAGCTATCCAAATACCCGTTGGCATGTGAATTACAGGTCTCAACGCCTATTGATAGAGGTATCAATCAGCGAAATCGGAGCACGATTGCAGATTTTCTGTTTTCGGGCTTTGAATCTGTGGGCTATAGTCCAGTTGATTTTCAATAAAATTGAATTTTTCATGAAATGTTTAGAAATATTCGAGCTATCCAAATACCCGTTGGCATGTGAATTACAGGTCTCAACGCCTATTGATAGAGGTATCAATCAGCGAAATCGGAGCACGATTGCAGATTTTCTGTTTTCGGGCTTTGAATCTGTGGGCTATATAGTCCAGTTGATTTTCAATAAAATTGAATTTTTCATGAAATGTTTAGAAATATTCGAGCTATCCAAATACCCGTTGGCATGTGAATTACAGGTCTCAACGCCTATTGATAGAGGTATCAATCAGCGAAATCGGAGCACGATTGCAGATTTTCTGTTTTCGTGCTTTGAATCTGTGGCCTATAGTACAGTTGTTGAGAACGAAATGTTGAGAAATATTCGATCGATCTAAATATCCGTTGGCATGTCAATTACAGGTCTCAACGCCTATTGATAGAGGGATCAATCAGCGAAATCGGAGCACGATTGCAGATTTTCTGTTTTCGGGCTTTGAATCTGTGGGCTATAGTCCAGTTGATTTTCAATAAAATTGAATTTTTCATGAAATGTTTAGAAATATTCGAGCTATCCAAATACCCGTTGGCATGTGAATTACAGGTCTCAACGCCTATTGATAGAGGTATCAATCAGCGAAATCGGAGCACGATTGCAGATTTTCTGTTTTCGGGCTTTGAATCTGTGGGCTATAGTCCAGTTGATTTTCAATAAAATTGAATTTTTCATGAAATGTTTAGAAATATTCGAGCTATCCAAATACCCGTTGGCATGTGAATTACAGGTCTCAACGCCTATTGATAGAGGTATCAATCAGCGAAATCGGAGCACGATTGCAGATTTTCTGTTTTCGTGCTTTGAATCTGTGGCCTATAGTACAGTTGTTGAGAACGAAATGTTGAGAAATATTCGATCGATCTAAATATCCGTTGGCATGTCAATTACAGGTCTCAACGCCTATTGATAGAGGGATCAATCAGCGAAATCGGAGCACGATTGCAGATTTTCTGTTTTCGGGCTTTGAATCTGTGGGCTATAGTCCAGTTGATTTTCAATAAAATTGAATTTTTCATGAAATGTTTAGAAATATTCGAGCGATCCAAATACCCGTTGGCATGTCAATTACAGGTCTCAACGCCTATTGATAGAGGTATCAATCAGCGAAATCGGAGCACGATTGCAGATTTTCTGTTTTCGGGCTTTGAATCTGTGGGCTATACCAGTTGATTTTCAATAAAATTGAATTTTTCATGAAATGTTTAGAAATATTCGAGCTATCCAAATACCCGTTGGCATGTGAATTACAGGTCTCAACGCCTATTGATAGAGGTATCAATCAGCGAAATCGGAGCACGATTGCAGATTTTCTGTTTTCGGGCTTTGAATCTGTGGGCTATAGTCCAGTTGATTTTCAATAAAATTGAATTTTTCATGAAATGTTTAGAAATATTCGAGCGATCCAAATACCCGTTAGCATGTCAATTACAGGTCTCAACGCCTATTGATAGAGGTATCAATCAGCGAAATCGGAGCACGATTGCAGATTTTCTGTTTTCGTGCTTTGAATCTGTGGCCTATAGTACAGTTGTTGAGAACGAAATGTTGAGAAATATTCGATCGATCTAAATATCCGTTGGCATGTCAATTACAGGTCTCAACGCCTATTGATAGAGGGATCAATCAGCGAAATCGGAGCACGATTGCAGATTTTCTGTTTTCGTGCTTTGAATCTGTGGCCTATAGTACAGTTGTTGAGAACGAAATGTTGAGAAATATTCAATCGATCTAAATATCCGTTGGCATGTCAATTACAGGTCTCAACGCCTATTGATAGAGGGATCAATCAGCGAAATCGGAGCACGATTGCAGATTTTCTGTTTTCGGGCTTTGAATCTGTGGGCTATAGTCCAGTTGATTTTCAATAAAATTGAATTTTTCATGAAATGTTTAGAAATATTCGAGCTATCCAAATACCCGTTGGCATGTGAATTACAGGTCTCAACGCCTATTGATAGAGGTATCAATCAGCGAAATCGGAGCACGATTGCAGATTTTCTGTTTTCGGGCTTTGAATCTGTGGGCTATAGTCCAGTTGATTTTCAATAAAATTGAATTTTTCATGAAATGTTTAGAAATATTCGAGCTATCCAAATACCCGTTGGCATGTGAATTACAGGTCTCAACGCCTATTGATAGAGGTATCAATTAGCGAAATCGGAGCACGATTGCAGATTTTCTCTTTTCGGGCTTTGAATCTGTGGCCTATAGTACAGTTGTTGAGAACGAAATGTTGAGAAATATTCGATCGATCTAAATGCCCGTTGGCATGTCAATTACAGGTCTAAACGCCTATTGATAGAGGTATCAATCAGCGAAATCGGAGCACGATTGCAGATTTTCTGTTTTCGGGCTTTGAATCTGTGGGCTATAGTCCAGTTGATTTTCAATAAAATTGAATTTTTCATGAAATGTTTAGAAATATTCGAGCTATCCAAATACCCGTTGGCATGTGAATTACAGGTCTCAACGCCTATTGATAGAGGTATCAATCAGCGAAATCGGAGCACGATTGCAGATTTTCTCTTTTCGGGCTTTGAATCTGTGGCCTATAGTACAGTTGTTGAGAACGAAATGTTGAGAAATATTCGATCGATCTAAATATCCGTTGGCATGTCAATTACAGGTCTCAACGCCTATTGATAGAGGGATCAATCAGCGAAATCGGAGCACGATTGCAGATTTTCTGTTTTCGTGCTTTGAATCTGTGGCCTATAGTACAGTTGTTGAGAACGAAATGTTGAGAAATATTCGATCGATCTAAATATCCGTTGGCATGTCAATTACAGGTCTCAACGCCTATTGATAGAGGGATCAATCAGCGAAATCGGAGCACGATTGCAGATTTTCTGTTTTCGGGCTTTGAATCTGTGGGCTATAGTCCAGTTGATTTTCAATAAAATTGAATTTTTCATGAAATGTTTAGAAATATTCGAGCTATCCAAATACCCGTTGGCATGTGAATTACAGGTCTCAACGCCTATTGATAGAGGTATCAATTAGCGAAATCGGAGCACGATTGCAGATTTTCTCTTTTCGGGCTTTGAATCTGTGGCCTATAGTACAGTTGTTGAGAACGAAATGTTGAGAAATATTCGATCGATCTAAATATCCGTTGGCATGTCAATTACAGGTCTCAACGCCTATTGATAGAGGTATCAATCAGCGAAATCGGAGCACGATTGCAGATTTTCTGTTTTCGGGCTTTGAATCTGTGGGCTATAGTCCAGTTGATTTTCAATAAAATTGAATTTTTCATGAAATGTTTAGAAATATTCGAGCTATCCAAATACCCGTTGGCATGTGAATTACAGGTCTCAACGCCTATTGATAGAGGTATCAATCAGCGAAATCGGAGCACGATTGCAGATTTTCTGTTTTCGGGCTTTGAATCTGTGGGCTATAGTCCAGTTGATTTTCAATAAAATTGAATTTTTCATGAAATGTTTAGAAATATTCGAGCTATCCAAATACCCGTTGGCATGTGAATTACAGGTCTCAACGCCTATTGATAGAGGTATCAATCAGCGAAATCGGAGCACGATTGCAGATTTTCTGTTTTCGGGCTTTGAATCTGTGGCCTATAGTACAGTTGTTGAGAACGAAATGTTGAGAAATATTCGATCGATCTAAATATCCGTTGGCATGTCAATTACAGGTCTCAACGCCTATTGATAGAGGGATCAATCAGCGAAATCGGAGCACGATTGCAGATTTTCTGTTTTCGTGCTTTGAATCTGTGGCCTATAGTACAGTTGTTGAGAACGAAATGTTGAGAAATATTCGATCGATCTAAATATCCGTTGGCATGTCAATTACAGGTCTCAACGCCTATTGATAGAGGGATCAATCAGCGAAATCGGAGCACGATTGCAGATTTTCTGTTTTCGTGCTTTGAATCTGTGGCCTATAGTACAGTTGTTGAGAACGAAATGTTGAGAAATATTCGATCGATCTAAATATCCGTTGGCATGTCAATTACAGGTCTCAACGCCTATTGATAGAGGTATCAATCAGCGAAATCGGAGCACGATTGCAGATTTTCTGTTTTCGGGCTTTGAATCTGTGGGCTTTATTCCAGTTGATTTTCAATAAAATTGAATTTTTCATGAAATGTTTAGAAATATTCGAGCTATGCAAATACCCGTTGGCATGTGAATTACAGGTCTCAACGCCTATTGATAGAGGTATCAATCAGCGAAATCGGAGCACGATTGCAGATTTTCTGTTTTCGGGCTTTGAATCTGTGGGCTATAGTCCAGTTGATTTTCAATAAAATTGAATTTTTCATGAAATGTTTAGAAATATTCGAGCTATCCAAATACCCGTTGGCATGTGAATTACAGGTCTCAACGCCTATTGATAGAGGTATCAATCAGCGAAATCGGAGCACGATTGCAGATTTTCTGTTTTCGGGCTTTGAATCTGTGGGCTATAGTCCAGTTGATTTTCAATAAAATTGAATTTTTCATGAAATGTTTAGAAATATTCGAGCTATCCAAATACCCGTTGGCATGTGAATTACAGGTCTCAACGCCTATTGATAGAGGTATCAATTAGCGAAATCGGAGCACGATTGCAGATTTTCTCTTTTCGGGCTTTGAATCTGTGGCCTATAGTACAGTTGTTGAGAACGAAATGTTGAGAAATATTCGATCGATCTAAATGCCCGTTGGCATGTCAATTACAGGTCTAAACGCCTATTGATAGAGGTATCAATCAGCGAAATCGGAGCACGATTGCAGATTTTCTGTTTTCGGGCTTTGAATCTGTGGGCTATAGTCCAGTTGATTTTCAATAAAATTGAATTTTTCATGAAATGTTTAGAAATATTCGAGCTATCCAAATACCCGTTGGCATGTGAATTACAGGTCTCAACGCCTATTGATAGAGGTATCAATCAGCGAAATCGGAGCACGATTGCAGATTTTCTGTTTTCGGACTTTGAATCTGTGGGCTATAGTCCAGTTGATTTTCAATAAAATTGAATTTTTCATGAAATGTTTAGAAATATTCGAGCTATCCAAATACCTGTTGGCATGTGAATTACAGGTCTCAACGCCTATTGATAGAGGTATCAATTAGCGAAATCGGAGCACGATTGCAGATTTTCTGTTTTCGGGCTTTGAATCTGTGGGCTATAGTCCAGTTGATTTTCAATAAAATTGAATTTTTCATGAAATGTTTAGAAATATTCGAGCTATCCAAATACCCGTTGGCATGTGAATTACAGGTCTCAACGCCTATTGATAGAGGTATCAATTAGCGAAATCGGAGCACGATTGCAGATTTTCTCTTTTCGGGCTTTGAATCTGTGGGCTATAGTCCAGTTGATTTTCAATAAAATTGAATTTTTCATGAAATGTTTAGAAATATTCGAGCTATCCAAATACCCGTTGGCATGTGAATTACAGGTCTCAACGCCTATTGATAGAGGTATCAATTAGCGAAATCGGAGCACGATTGCAGATTTTCTCTTTTCGGGCTTTGAATCTGTGGCCTATAGTACAGTTGTTGAGAACGAAATGTTGAGAAATATTCGATCGATCTAAATGCCCGTTGGCATGTCAATTACAGGTCTAAACGCCTATTGATAGAGGTATCAATCAGCGAAATCGGAGCACGATTGCAGATTTTCTGTTTTCGGGCTTTGAATCTGTGGGCTATAGTCCAGTTGATTTTCAATAAAATTGAATTTTTCATGAAATGTTTAGAAATATTCGAGCTATCCAAATACCCGTTGGCATGTGAATTACAGGTCTCAACGCCTATTGATAGAGGTATCAATCAGCGAAATCGGAGCACGATTGCAGATTTTCTGTTTTCGGGCTTTGAATCTGTGGGCTATAGTCCAGTTGATTTTCAATAAAATTGAATTTTTCATGAAATGTTTAGAAATATTCGAGCTATCCAAATACCCGTTGGCATGTGAATTACAGGTCTCAACGCCTATTGATAGAGGTATCAATTAGCGAAATCGGAGCACGATTGCAGATTTTCTCTTTTCGGGCTTTGAATCTGTGGCCTATAGTACAGTTGTTGAGAACGAAATGTTGAGAAATATTCGATCGATCTAAATGCCCGTTGGCATGTCAATTACAGGTCTAAACGCCTATTGATAGAGGTATCAATCAGCGAAATCGGAGCACGATTGCAGATTTTCTGTTTTCGGGCTTTGAATCTGTGGGCTATAGTCCAGTTGATTTTCAATAAAATTGAATTTTTCATAAAATGTTTAGAAATATTCGAGCTATCCAAATACCCGTTGGCATGTGAATTACAGGTCTCAACGCCTATTGATAGAGGTATCAATTAGCGAAATCGGAGCACGATTGCAGATTTTCTGTTTTCGGGCTTTGAATCTGTGGGCTATAGTCCAGTTGATTTTCAATAAAATTGAATTTTTCATGAAATGTTTAGAAATATTCGAGCTATCCAAATACCCGTTGGCATGTGAATTACAGGTCTCAACGCCTATTGATAGAGGTATCAATTAGCGAAATCGGAGCACGATTGCAGATTTTCTCTTTTCGGGCTTTGAATCTGTGGCCTATAGTACAGTTGTTGAGAACGAAATGTTGAGAAATATTCGATCGATCTAAATGCCCGTTGGCATGTCAATTACAGGTCTAAACGCCTATTGATAGAGGTATCAATCAGCGAAATCGGAGCACGATTGCAGATTTTCTGTTTTCGGGCTTTGAATCTGTGGGCTATAGTCCAGTTGATTTTCAATAAAATTGAATTTTTCATGAAATGTTTAGAAATATTCGAGCTATCCAAATACCCGTTGGCATTTGAATTACAGGTCTCAACGCCTATTGATAGAGGTATCAATCAGCGAAATCGGAGCACGATTGCAGATTTTCTCTTTTCGGGCTTTGAATCTGTGGCCTATAGTACAGTTGTTGAGAACGAAATGTTGAGAAATATTCGATCGATCTAAATATCCGTTGGCATGTCAATTACAGGTCTCAACGTCTATTGATAGAGGTATCAATCAGCGAAATCGGAGCACGATTGCAGATTTTCTGTTTTCGGGCTTTGAATCTGTGGGCTATAGTCCAGTTGATTTTCAATAAAATTGAATTTTTCATGAAATGTTTAGAAATATTCGAGCTATCCAAATACCCGTTGGCATGTGAATTACAGGTCTCAACGCCTATTGATAGAGGTATCAATCAGCGAAATCGGAGCACGATTGCAGATTTTCTGTTTTCGGGCTTTGAATCTGTGGGCTATAGTCCAGTTGATTTTCAATAAAATTGAATTTTTCATGAAATGTTTAGAAATATTCGAGCTATCCAAATACCCGTTGGCATGTGAATTACAGGTCTCAACGCCTATTGATAGAGGTATCAATCAGCGAAATCGGAGCACGATTGCAGATTTTCTGTTTTCGGGCTTTGAATCTGTGGGCTATAGTCCAGTTGATTTTCAATAAAATTGAATTTTTCATGAAATGTTTAGAAATATTCGAGCTATCCAAATACCCGTTGGCATGTGAATTACAGGTCTCAACGCCTATTGATAGAGGTATCAATTAGCGAAATCGGAGCACGATTGCAGATTTTCTGTTTTCGGGCTTTGAATCTGTGGGCTATAGTCCAGTTGATTTTCAATAAAATTGAATTTTTCATGAAATGTTTAGAAATATTCGAGCTATCCAAATACCCGTTGGCATGTGAATTACAGGTCTCAACGCCTATTGATAGAGGTATCAATCAGCGAAATCGGAGCACGATTGCAGATTTTCTCTTTTCGGGCTTTGAATCTGTGGGCTATAGTCCAGTTGATTTTCAATAAAATTGAATTTTTCATGAAATGTTTAGAAATATTCGAGCTATCCAAATACCCGTTGGCATGTGCATTACAGGTCTCAACGCCTATTGATAGAGGTATCAATCAGCGAAATCGGAGCACGATTGCAGATTTTCTGTTTTCGGGCTTTGAATCTGTGGGCTATAGTCCAGTTGATTTTCAATAAAATTGAATTTTTCATGAAATGTTTAGAAATATTCGAGCTATCCAAATACCCGTTGGCATGTGAATTACAGGTCTCAACGCCTATTGATAGAGGTATCAATCAGCGAAATCGGAGCACGATTGCAGATTTTCTGTTTTCGGGCTTTGAATCTGTGGGCTATAGTCCAGTTGATTTTCAATAAAATTGAATTTTTCATGAAATGTTTAGAAATATTCGAGCTATCCAAATACCCGTTGGCATGTGAATTACAGGTCTCAACGCCTATTGATAGAGGTATCAATCAGCGAAATCGGAGCACGATTGCAGATTTTCTGTTTTCGGGCTTTGAATCTGTGGGCTATAGTCCAGTTGATTTTCAATAAAATTGAATTTTTCATGAAATGTTTAGAAATATTCGAGCTATCCAAATACCCGTTGGCATGTGAATTACAGGTCTCAACGCCTATTGATAGAGGTATCAATTAGCGAAATCGGAGCACGATTGCAGATTTTCTGTTTTCGGGCTTTGAATCTGTGGGCTATAGTCCAGTTGATTTTCAATAAAATTGAATTTTTCATGAAATGTTTAGAAATATTCGAGCTATCCAAATACCCGTTGGCATGTGAATTACAGGTCTCAACGCCTATTGATAGAGGTATCAATTAGCGAAATCGGAGCACGATTGCAGATTTTCTGTTTTCGGGCTTTGAATCTGTGGGCTATAGTCCAGTTGATTTTCAATAAAATTGAATTTTTCATGAAATGTTTAGAAATATTCGAGCTATCCAAATACCCGTTGGCATGTGAATTACAGGTCTCAACGCCTATTGATAGAGGTATCAATCAGCGAAATCGGAGCACGATTGCAGATTTTCTCTTTTCGGGCTTTGAATCTGTGGGCTATAGTCCAGTTGATTTTCAATAAAATTGAATTTTTCATGAAATGTTTAGAAATATTCGAGCTATCCAAATACCCGTTGGCATGTGAATTACAGGTCTCAACGCCTATTGATAGAGGTATCAATCAGCGAAATCGGAGCACGATTGCAGATTTTCTGTTTTCGGGCTTTGAATCTGTGGGCTATAGTCCAGTTGATTTTCAATAAAATTGAATTTTTCATGAAATGTTTAGAAATATTCGAGCTATCCAAATACCCGTTGGCATGTGAATTACAGGTCTCAACGCCTATTGATAGAGGTATCAATCAGCGAAATCGGAGCACGATTGCAGATTTTCTGTTTTCGGGCTTTGAATCTGTGGGCTATATAGTCCAGTTGATTTTCAATAAAATTGAATTTTTCATGAAATGTTTAGAAATATTCGAGCTATCCAAATACCCGTTGGCATGTGAATTACAGGTCTCAACGCCTATTGATAGAGGTATCAATCAGCGAAATCGGAGCACGATTGCAGATTTTCTGTTTTCGTGCTTTGAATCTGTGGCCTATAGTACAGTTGTTGAGAACGAAATGTTGAGAAATATTCGATCGATCTAAATATCCGTTGGCATGTCAATTACAGGTCTCAACGCCTATTGATAGAGGGATCAATCAGCGAAATCGGAGCACGATTGCAGATTTTCTGTTTTCGGGCTTTGAATCTGTGGGCTATAGTCCAGTTGATTTTCAATAAAATTGAATTTTTCATGAAATGTTTAGAAATATTCGAGCTATCCAAATACCCGTTGGCATGTGAATTACAGGTCTCAACGCCTATTGATAGAGGTATCAATCAGCGAAATCGGAGCACGATTGCAGATTTTCTGTTTTCGGGCTTTGAATCTGTGGGCTATAGTCCAGTTGATTTTCAATAAAATTGAATTTTTCATGAAATGTTTAGAAATATTCGAGCTATCCAAATACCCGTTGGCATGTGAATTACAGGTCTCAACGCCTATTGATAGAGGTATCAATCAGCGAAATCGGAGCACGATTGCAGATTTTCTGTTTTCGTGCTTTGAATCTGTGGCCTATAGTACAGTTGTTGAGAACGAAATGTTGAGAAATATTCGATCGATCTAAATATCCGTTGGCATGTCAATTACAGGTCTCAACGCCTATTGATAGAGGGATCAATCAGCGAAATCGGAGCACGATTGCAGATTTTCTGTTTTCGGGCTTTGAATCTGTGGGCTATAGTCCAGTTGATTTTCAATAAAATTGAATTTTTCATGAAATGTTTAGAAATATTCGAGCGATCCAAATACCCGTTGGCATGTCAATTACAGGTCTCAACGCCTATTGATAGAGGTATCAATCAGCGAAATCGGAGCACGATTGCAGATTTTCTGTTTTCGGGCTTTGAATCTGTGGGCTATACCAGTTGATTTTCAATAAAATTGAATTTTTCATGAAATGTTTAGAAATATTCGAGCTATCCAAATACCCGTTGGCATGTGAATTACAGGTCTCAACGCCTATTGATAGAGGTATCAATCAGCGAAATCGGAGCACGATTGCAGATTTTCTGTTTTCGGGCTTTGAATCTGTGGGCTATAGTCCAGTTGATTTTCAATAAAATTGAATTTTTCATGAAATGTTTAGAAATATTCGAGCGATCCAAATACCCGTTGGCATGTCAATTACAGGTCTCAACGCCTATTGATAGAGGTATCAATCAGCGAAATCGGAGCACGATTGCAGATTTTCTGTTTTCGTGCTTTGAATCTGTGGCCTATAGTACAGTTGTTGAGAACGAAATGTTGAGAAATATTCGATCGATCTAAATATCCGTTGGCATGTCAATTACAGGTCTCAACGCCTATTGATAGAGGGATCAATCAGCGAAATCGGAGCACGATTGCAGATTTTCTGTTTTCGTGCTTTGAATCTGTGGCCTATAGTACAGTTGTTGAGAACGAAATGTTGAGAAATATTCAATCGATCTAAATATCCGTTGGCATGTCAATTACAGGTCTCAACGCCTATTGATAGAGGGATCAATCAGCGAAATCGGAGCACGATTGCAGATTTTCTGTTTTCGGGCTTTGAATCTGTGGGCTATAGTCCAGTTGATTTTCAATAAAATTGAATTTTTCATGAAATGTTTAGAAATATTCGAGCTATCCAAATACCCGTTGGCATGTGAATTACAGGTCTCAACGCCTATTGATAGAGGTATCAATCAGCGAAATCGGAGCACGATTGCAGATTTTCTGTTTTCGGGCTTTGAATCTGTGGGCTATAGTCCAGTTGATTTTCAATAAAATTGAATTTTTCATGAAATGTTTAGAAATATTCGAGCTATCCAAATACCCGTTGGCATGTGAATTACAGGTCTCAACGCCTATTGATAGAGGTATCAATTAGCGAAATCGGAGCACGATTGCAGATTTTCTCTTTTCGGGCTTTGAATCTGTGGCCTATAGTACAGTTGTTGAGAACGAAATGTTGAGAAATATTCGATCGATCTAAATGCCCGTTGGCATGTCAATTACAGGTCTAAACGCCTATTGATAGAGGTATCAATCAGCGAAATCGGAGCACGATTGCAGATTTTCTGTTTTCGGGCTTTGAATCTGTGGGCTATAGTCCAGTTGATTTTCAATAAAATTGAATTTTTCATGAAATGTTTAGAAATATTCGAGCTATCCAAATACCCGTTGGCATGTGAATTACAGGTCTCAACGCCTATTGATAGAGGTATCAATCAGCGAAATCGGAGCACGATTGCAGATTTTCTCTTTTCGGGCTTTGAATCTGTGGCCTATAGTACAGTTGTTGAGAACGAAATGTTGAGAAATATTCGATCGATCTAAATATCCGTTGGCATGTCAATTACAGGTCTCAACGCCTATTGATAGAGGGATCAATCAGCGAAATCGGAGCACGATTGCAGATTTTCTGTTTTCGTGCTTTGAATCTGTGGCCTATAGTACAGTTGTTGAGAACGAAATGTTGAGAAATATTCGATCGATCTAAATATCCGTTGGCATGTCAATTACAGGTCTCAACGCCTATTGATAGAGGGATCAATCAGCGAAATCGGAGCACGATTGCAGATTTTCTGTTTTCGGGCTTTGAATCTGTGGGCTATAGTCCAGTTGATTTTCAATAAAATTGAATTTTTCATGAAATGTTTAGAAATATTCGAGCTATCCAAATACCCGTTGGCATGTGAATTACAGGTCTCAACGCCTATTGATAGAGGTATCAATCAGCGAAATCGGAGCACGATTGCAGATTTTCTGTTTTCGGGCTTTGAATCTGTGGGCTATAGTCCAGTTGATTTTCAATAAAATTAAATTTTTCATGAAATGTTTAGAAATATTCGAGCGATCCAAATACCCGTTGGCATGTCAATTACAGGTCTCAACGCCTATTGATAGAGGTATCAATTAGCGAAATCGGAGCACGATTGCAGATTTTCTCTTTTCGGGCTTTGAATCTGTGGCCTATAGTACAGTTGTTGAGAACGAAATGTTGAGAAATATTCGATCGATCTAAATGCCCGTTGGCATGTCAATTACAGGTCTAAACGCCTATTGATAGAGGTATCAATCAGCGAAATCGGAGCACGATTGCAGATTTTCTGTTTTCGTGCTTTGAATCTGTGGCCTATAGTACAGTTGTTGAGAACGAAATGTTGAGAAATATTCGATCGATCTAAATATCCGTTGGCATGTCAATTACAGGTCTCAACGCCTATTGATAGAGGTATCAATCAGCGAAATCGGAGCACGATTGCAGATTTTCTGTTTTCGGGCTTTGAATCTGTGGGCTATAGTCCAGTTGATTTTCAATAAAATTGAATTTTTCATGAAATGTTTAGAAATATTCGAGCTATCCAAATACCCGTTGGCATGTGAATTACAGGTCTCAACGCCTATTGATAGAGGTATCAATCAGCGAAATCGGAGCACGATTGCAGATTTTCTGTTTTCGGGCTTTGAATCTGTGGGCTATAGTCCAGTTGATTTTCAATAAAATTGAATTTTTCATGAAATGTTTAGAAATATTCGAGCTATCCAAATACCCGTTGGCATGTGAATTACAGGTCTCAACGCCTATTGATAGAGGTATCAATTAGCGAAATCGGAGCACGATTGCAGATTTTCTGTTTTCGGGCTTTGAATCTGTGGGCTATAGTCCAGTTGATTTTCAATAAAATTGAATTTTTCATGAAATGTTTAGAAATATTCGAGCTATCCAAATACCCGTTGGCATGTGAATTACAGGTCTCAACGCCTATTGATAGAGGTATCAATTAGCGAAATCGGAGCACGATTGCAGATTTTCTGTTTTCGGGCTTTGAATCTGTGGGCTATAGTCCAGTTGATTTTCAATAAAATTGAATTTTTCATGAAATGTTTAGAAATATTCGAGCTATCCAAATACCCGTTGGCATGTGAATTACAGGTCTCAACGCCTATTGATAGAGGAATCAATCAGCGAAATCGGAGCACGATTGCAGATTTTCTCTTTTCGGGCTTTGAATCTGTGGGCTATAGTCCAGTTGATTTTCAATAAAATTGAATTTTTCATGAAATGTTTAGAAATATTCGAGCTATCCAAATACCCGTTGGCATGTGAATTACAGGTCTCAACGCCTATTGATAGAGGTATCAATCAGCGAAATCGGAGCACGATTGCAGATTTTCTGTTTTCGGGCTTTGAATCTGTGGGCTATAGTCCAGTTGATTTTCAATAAAATTGAATTTTTCATGAAATGTTTAGAAATATTCGAGCTATCCAAATACCCGTTGGCATGTGAATTACAGGTCTCAACGCCTATTGATAGAGGTATCAATCAGCGAAATCGGAGCACGATTGCAGATTTTCTGTTTTCGGGCTTTGAATCTGTGGGCTATATAGTCCAGTTGATTTTCAATAAAATTGAATTTTTCATGAAATGTTTAGAAATATTCGAGCTATCCAAATACCCGTTGGCATGTGAATTACAGGTCTCAACGCCTATTGATAGAGGTATCAATCAGCGAAATCGGAGCACGATTGCAGATTTTCTGTTTTCGTGCTTTGAATCTGTGGCCTATAGTACAGTTGTTGAGAACGAAATGTTGAGAAATATTCGATCGATCTAAATATCCGTTGGCATGTCAATTACAGGTCTCAACGCCTATTGATAGAGGGATCAATCAGCGAAATCGGAGCACGATTGCAGATTTTCTGTTTTCGGGCTTTGAATCTGTGGGCTATAGTCCAGTTGATTTTCAATAAAATTGAATTTTTCATGAAATGTTTAGAAATATTCGAGCTATCCAAATACCCGTTGGCATGTGAATTACAGGTCTCAACGCCTATTGATAGAGGTATCAATCAGCGAAATCGGAGCACGATTGCAGATTTTCTGTTTTCGGGCTTTGAATCTGTGGGCTATAGTCCAGTTGATTTTCAATAAAATTGAATTTTTCATGAAATGTTTAGAAATATTCGAGCTATCCAAATACCCGTTGGCATGTGAATTACAGGTCTCAACGCCTATTGATAGAGGTATCAATCAGCGAAATCGGAGCACGATTGCAGATTTTCTGTTTTCGTGCTTTGAATCTGTGGCCTATAGTACAGTTGTTGAGAACGAAATGTTGAGAAATATTCGATCGATCTAAATATCCGTTGGCATGTCAATTACAGGTCTCAACGCCTATTGATAGAGGGATCAATCAGCGAAATCGGAGCACGATTGCAGATTTTCTGTTTTCGGGCTTTGAATCTGTGGGCTATAGTCCAGTTGATTTTCAATAAAATTGAATTTTTCATGAAATGTTTAGAAATATTCGAGCGATCCAAATACCCGTTGGCATGTCAATTACAGGTCTCAACGCCTATTGATAGAGGTATCAATCAGCGAAATCGGAGCACGATTGCAGATTTTCTGTTTTCGGGCTTTGAATCTGTGGGCTATACCAGTTGATTTTCAATAAAATTGAATTTTTCATGAAATGTTTAGAAATATTCGAGCTATCCAAATACCCGTTGGCATGTGAATTACAGGTCTCAACGCCTATTGATAGAGGTATCAATCAGCGAAATCGGAGCACGATTGCAGATTTTCTGTTTTCGGGCTTTGAATCTGTGGGCTATAGTCCAGTTGATTTTCAATAAAATTGAATTTTTCATGAAATGTTTAGAAATATTCGAGCGATCCAAATACCCGTTAGCATGTCAATTACAGGTCTCAACGCCTATTGATAGAGGTATCAATCAGCGAAATCGGAGCACGATTGCAGATTTTCTGTTTTCGTGCTTTGAATCTGTGGCCTATAGTACAGTTGTTGAGAACGAAATGTTGAGAAATATTCGATCGATCTAAATATCCGTTGGCATGTCAATTACAGGTCTCAACGCCTATTGATAGAGGGATCAATCAGCGAAATCGGAGCACGATTGCAGATTTTCTGTTTTCGTGCTTTGAATCTGTGGCCTATAGTACAGTTGTTGAGAACGAAATGTTGAGAAATATTCAATCGATCTAAATATCCGTTGGCATGTCAATTACAGGTCTCAACGCCTATTGATAGAGGGATCAATCAGCGAAATCGGAGCACGATTGCAGATTTTCTGTTTTCGGGCTTTGAATCTGTGGGCTATAGTCCAGTTGATTTTCAATAAAATTGAATTTTTCATGAAATGTTTAGAAATATTCGAGCTATCCAAATACCCGTTGGCATGTGAATTACAGGTCTCAACGCCTATTGATAGAGGTATCAATCAGCGAAATCGGAGCACGATTGCAGATTTTCTGTTTTCGGGCTTTGAATCTGTGGGCTATAGTCCAGTTGATTTTCAATAAAATTGAATTTTTCATGAAATGTTTAGAAATATTCGAGCTATCCAAATACCCGTTGGCATGTGAATTACAGGTCTCAACGCCTATTGATAGAGGTATCAATTAGCGAAATCGGAGCACGATTGCAGATTTTCTCTTTTCGGGCTTTGAATCTGTGGCCTATAGTACAGTTGTTGAGAACGAAATGTTGAGAAATATTCGATCGATCTAAATGCCCGTTGGCATGTCAATTACAGGTCTAAACGCCTATTGATAGAGGTATCAATCAGCGAAATCGGAGCACGATTGCAGATTTTCTGTTTTCGGGCTTTGAATCTGTGGGCTATAGTCCAGTTGATTTTCAATAAAATTGAATTTTTCATGAAATGTTTAGAAATATTCGAGCTATCCAAATACCCGTTGGCATGTGAATTACAGGTCTCAACGCCTATTGATAGAGGTATCAATCAGCGAAATCGGAGCACGATTGCAGATTTTCTCTTTTCGGGCTTTGAATCTGTGGCCTATAGTACAGTTGTTGAGAACGAAATGTTGAGAAATATTCGATCGATCTAAATATCCGTTGGCATGTCAATTACAGGTCTCAACGCCTATTGATAGAGGGATCAATCAGCGAAATCGGAGCACGATTGCAGATTTTCTGTTTTCGTGCTTTGAATCTGTGGCCTATAGTACAGTTGTTGAGAACGAAATGTTGAGAAATATTCGATCGATCTAAATATCCGTTGGCATGTCAATTACAGGTCTCAACGCCTATTGATAGAGGGATCAATCAGCGAAATCGGAGCACGATTGCAGATTTTCTGTTTTCGGGCTTTGAATCTGTGGGCTATAGTCCAGTTGATTTTCAATAAAATTGAATTTTTCATGAAATGTTTAGAAATATTCGAGCTATCCAAATACCCGTTGGCATGTGAATTACAGGTCTCAACGCCTATTGATAGAGGTATCAATTAGCGAAATCGGAGCACGATTGCAGATTTTCTCTTTTCGGGCTTTGAATCTGTGGCCTATAGTACAGTTGTTGAGAACGAAATGTTGAGAAATATTCGATCGATCTAAATATCCGTTGGCATGTCAATTACAGGTCTCAACGCCTATTGATAGAGGTATCAATCAGCGAAATCGGAGCACGATTGCAGATTTTCTGTTTTCGGGCTTTGAATCTGTGGGCTATAGTCCAGTTGATTTTCAATAAAATTGAATTTTTCATGAAATGTTTAGAAATATTCGAGCTATCCAAATACCCGTTGGCATGTGAATTACAGGTCTCAACGCCTATTGATAGAGGTATCAATCAGCGAAATCGGAGCACGATTGCAGATTTTCTGTTTTCGGGCTTTGAATCTGTGGGCTATAGTCCAGTTGATTTTCAATAAAATTGAATTTTTCATGAAATGTTTAGAAATATTCGAGCTATCCAAATACCCGTTGGCATGTGAATTACAGGTCTCAACGCCTATTGATAGAGGTATCAATCAGCGAAATCGGAGCACGATTGCAGATTTTCTGTTTTCGGGCTTTGAATCTGTGGCCTATAGTACAGTTGTTGAGAACGAAATGTTGAGAAATATTCGATCGATCTAAATATCCGTTGGCATGTCAATTACAGGTCTCAACGCCTATTGATAGAGGGATCAATCAGCGAAATCGGAGCACGATTGCAGATTTTCTGTTTTCGTGCTTTGAATCTGTGGCCTATAGTACAGTTGTTGAGAACGAAATGTTGAGAAATATTCGATCGATCTAAATATCCGTTGGCATGTCAATTACAGGTCTCAACGCCTATTGATAGAGGGATCAATCAGCGAAATCGGAGCACGATTGCAGATTTTCTGTTTTCGTGCTTTGAATCTGTGGCCTATAGTACAGTTGTTGAGAACGAAATGTTGAGAAATATTCGATCGATCTAAATATCCGTTGGCATGTCAATTACAGGTCTCAACGCCTATTGATAGAGGTATCAATCAGCGAAATCGGAGCACGATTGCAGATTTTCTGTTTTCGGGCTTTGAATCTGTGGGCTTTATTCCAGTTGATTTTCAATAAAATTGAATTTTTCATGAAATGTTTAGAAATATTCGAGCTATGCAAATACCCGTTGGCATGTGAATTACAGGTCTCAACGCCTATTGATAGAGGTATCAATCAGCGAAATCGGAGCACGATTGCAGATTTTCTGTTTTCGGGCTTTGAATCTGTGGGCTATAGTCCAGTTGATTTTCAATAAAATTGAATTTTTCATGAAATGTTTAGAAATATTCGAGCTATCCAAATACCCGTTGGCATGTGAATTACAGGTCTCAACGCCTATTGATAGAGGTATCAATCAGCGAAATCGGAGCACGATTGCAGATTTTCTGTTTTCGGGCTTTGAATCTGTGGGCTATAGTCCAGTTGATTTTCAATAAAATTGAATTTTTCATGAAATGTTTAGAAATATTCGAGCTATCCAAATACCCGTTGGCATGTGAATTACAGGTCTCAACGCCTATTGATAGAGGTATCAATTAGCGAAATCGGAGCACGATTGCAGATTTTCTCTTTTCGGGCTTTGAATCTGTGGCCTATAGTACAGTTGTTGAGAACGAAATGTTGAGAAATATTCGATCGATCTAAATGCCCGTTGGCATGTCAATTACAGGTCTAAACGCCTATTGATAGAGGTATCAATCAGCGAAATCGGAGCACGATTGCAGATTTTCTGTTTTCGGGCTTTGAATCTGTGGGCTATAGTCCAGTTGATTTTCAATAAAATTGAATTTTTCATGAAATGTTTAGAAATATTCGAGCTATCCAAATACCCGTTGGCATGTGAATTACAGGTCTCAACGCCTATTGATAGAGGTATCAATCAGCGAAATCGGAGCACGATTGCAGATTTTCTGTTTTCGGACTTTGAATCTGTGGGCTATAGTCCAGTTGATTTTCAATAAAATTGAATTTTTCATGAAATGTTTAGAAATATTCGAGCTATCCAAATACCTGTTGGCATGTGAATTACAGGTCTCAACGCCTATTGATAGAGGTATCAATTAGCGAAATCGGAGCACGATTGCAGATTTTCTGTTTTCGGGCTTTGAATCTGTGGGCTATAGTCCAGTTGATTTTCAATAAAATTGAATTTTTCATGAAATGTTTAGAAATATTCGAGCTATCCAAATACCCGTTGGCATGTGAATTACAGGTCTCAACGCCTATTGATAGAGGTATCAATTAGCGAAATCGGAGCACGATTGCAGATTTTCTCTTTTCGGGCTTTGAATCTGTGGGCTATAGTCCAGTTGATTTTCAATAAAATTGAATTTTTCATGAAATGTTTAGAAATATTCGAGCTATCCAAATACCCGTTGGCATGTGAATTACAGGTCTCAACGCCTATTGATAGAGGTATCAATTAGCGAAATCGGAGCACGATTGCAGATTTTCTCTTTTCGGGCTTTGAATCTGTGGCCTATAGTACAGTTGTTGAGAACGAAATGTTGAGAAATATTCGATCGATCTAAATGCCCGTTGGCATGTCAATTACAGGTCTAAACGCCTATTGATAGAGGTATCAATCAGCGAAATCGGAGCACGATTGCAGATTTTCTGTTTTCGGGCTTTGAATCTGTGGGCTATAGTCCAGTTGATTTTCAATAAAATTGAATTTTTCATGAAATGTTTAGAAATATTCGAGCTATCCAAATACCCGTTGGCATGTGAATTACAGGTCTCAACGCCTATTGATAGAGGTATCAATCAGCGAAATCGGAGCACGATTGCAGATTTTCTGTTTTCGGGCTTTGAATCTGTGGGCTATAGTCCAGTTGATTTTCAATAAAATTGAATTTTTCATGAAATGTTTAGAAATATTCGAGCTATCCAAATACCCGTTGGCATGTGAATTACAGGTCTCAACGCCTATTGATAGAGGTATCAATTAGCGAAATCGGAGCACGATTGCAGATTTTCTCTTTTCGGGCTTTGAATCTGTGGCCTATAGTACAGTTGTTGAGAACGAAATGTTGAGAAATATTCGATCGATCTAAATGCCCGTTGGCATGTCAATTACAGGTCTAAACGCCTATTGATAGAGGTATCAATCAGCGAAATCGGAGCACGATTGCAGATTTTCTGTTTTCGGGCTTTGAATCTGTGGGCTATAGTCCAGTTGATTTTCAATAAAATTGAATTTTTCATAAAATGTTTAGAAATATTCGAGCTATCCAAATACCCGTTGGCATGTGAATTACAGGTCTCAACGCCTATTGATAGAGGTATCAATTAGCGAAATCGGAGCACGATTGCAGATTTTCTGTTTTCGGGCTTTGAATCTGTGGGCTATAGTCCAGTTGATTTTCAATAAAATTGAATTTTTCATGAAATGTTTAGAAATATTCGAGCTATCCAAATACCCGTTGGCATGTGAATTACAGGTCTCAACGCCTATTGATAGAGGTATCAATTAGCGAAATCGGAGCACGATTGCAGATTTTCTCTTTTCGGGCTTTGAATCTGTGGCCTATAGTACAGTTGTTGAGAACGAAATGTTGAGAAATATTCGATCGATCTAAATGCCCGTTGGCATGTCAATTACAGGTCTAAACGCCTATTGATAGAGGTATCAATCAGCGAAATCGGAGCACGATTGCAGATTTTCTGTTTTCGGGCTTTGAATCTGTGGGCTATAGTCCAGTTGATTTTCAATAAAATTGAATTTTTCATGAAATGTTTAGAAATATTCGAGCTATCCAAATACCCGTTGGCATTTGAATTACAGGTCTCAACGCCTATTGATAGAGGTATCAATCAGCGAAATCGGAGCACGATTGCAGATTTTCTCTTTTCGGGCTTTGAATCTGTGGCCTATAGTACAGTTGTTGAGAACGAAATGTTGAGAAATATTCGATCGATCTAAATATCCGTTGGCATGTCAATTACAGGTCTCAACGTCTATTGATAGAGGTATCAATCAGCGAAATCGGAGCACGATTGCAGATTTTCTGTTTTTGGGCTTTGAATCTGTGGGCTATGGTCCAGTTGATTTTCAATAAAATTGAATTTTTCATGAAATGTTTAGAAATATTCGAGCTATCCAAATACCCGTTGGCATGTGAATTACAGGTCTCAACGCCTATTGATAGAGGTATCAATTAGCGAAATCGGAGCACGATTGCAGATTTTCTGTTTTCGGGCTTTGAATCTGTGGGCTATAGTCCAGTTGATTTTCAATAAAATTGAATTTTTCATGAAATGTTTAGAAATATTCGAGCTATCCAAATACCCGTTGGCATGTGAATTACAGGTCTCAACGCCTATTGATAGAGGTATCAATTAGCGAAATCGGAGCACGATTGCAGATTTTCTCTTTTCGGGCTTTGAATCTGTGGGCTATAGTCCAGTTGATTTTCAATAAAATTGAATTTTCCTTGAAATGTTTAGAAATATTCGAGCTATCCAAATACCCGTTGGCATGTGAATTACAGGTCTCAACGCCTATTGATAGAGGTATCAATTAGCGAAATCGGAGCACGATTGCAGATTTTCTGTTTTCGGGCTTTGAATCTGTGGCCTATAGTACAGTTGTTGAGAACGAAATGTTGAGAAATATTCGATCGATCTAAATGCCCGTTGGCATGTCAATTACAGGTCTAAACGCCTATTGATAGAGGTATCAATCAGCGAAATCGGAGCACGATTGCAGATTTTCTGTTTTCGGGCTTTGAATCTGTGGGCTATAGTCCAGTTGATTTTCAATAAAATTGAATTTTTCATGAAATGTTTAGAAATATTCGAGCTATCCAAATACCCGTTGGCATGTGAATTACAGGTCTCAACGCCTATTGATAGAGGTATCAATCAGCGAAATCGGAGCACGATTGCAGATTTTCTCTTTTCGGGCTTTGAATCTGTGGCCTATAGTACAGTTGTTGAGAACGAAATGTTGAGAAATATTCGATCGATCTAAATATCCGTTGGCATGTCAATTACAGGTCTCAACGCCTATTGATAGAGGTATCAATCAGCGAAATCGGAGCACGATTGCAGATTTTCTCTTTTCGGGCTTTGAATCTGTGGCCTATAGTACAGTTGTTGAGAACGAAATGTTGAGAAATATTCGATCGATCTAAATATCCGTTGGCATGTCAATTACAGGTCTCAACGTCTATTGATAGAGGTATCAATCAGCGAAATCGGAGCACGATTGCAGATTTTCTGTTTTTGGGCTTTGAATCTGTGGGCTATAGTCCAGTTGATTTTCAATAAAATTGAATTTTTCATGAAATGTTTAGAAATATTCGAGCTATCCAAATACCCGTTGGCATGTGAATTACAGGTCTCAACGCCTATTGATAGAGGTATCAATCAGCGAAATCGGAGCACGATTGCAGATTTTCTGTTTTCGGGCTTTGAATCTGTGGGCTATAGTCCAGTTGATTTTCAATAAAATTGAATTTTTCATGAAATGTTTAGAAATATTCGAGCTATCCAAATACCCGTTGGCATGTGAATTACAGGTCTCAACGCCTATTGATAGAGGTATCAATTAGCGAAATCGGAGCACGATTGCAGATTTTCTCTTTTCGGGCTTTGAATCTGTGGGCTATAGTCCAGTTGATTTTCAATAAAATTGAATTTTTCATGAAATGTTTAGAAATATTCGAGCTATCCAAATACCCGTTGGCATGTGAATTACAGGTCTCAACGCCTATTGATAGAGGTATCAATTAGCGAAATCGGAGCACGATTGCAGATTTTCTGTTTTCGGGCTTTGAATCTGTGGCCTATAGTACAGTTGTTGAGAACGAAATGTTGAGAAATATTCGATCGATCTAAATGCTCGTTGGCATGTCAATTACAGGTCTAAACGCCTATTGATAGAGGTATCAATCAGCGAAATCGGAGCACGATTGCAGATTTTCTGTTTTCGGGCTTTGAATCTGTGGGCTATAGTCCAGTTGATTTTCAATAAAATTGAATTTTTCATGAAATGTTTAGAAATATTCGAGCTATCCAAATACCCGTTGGCATGTGAATTACAGGTCTCAACGCCTATTGATAGAGGTATCAATCAGCGAAATCGGAGCACGATTGCAGATTTTCTCTTTTCGGGCTTTGAATCTGTGGCCTATAGTACAGTTGTTGAGAACGAAATGTTGAGAAATATTCGATCGATCTAAATATCCGTTGGCATGTCAATTACAGGTCTCAACGCCTATTGATAGAGGTATCAATCAGCGAAATCGGAGCACGATTGCAGATTTTCTGTTTTCGGGCTTTGAATCTGTGGGCTATAGTCCAGTTGATTTTCAATAAAATTGAATTTTTCATGAAATGTTTAGAAATATTCGAGCTATCCAAATACCCGTTGGCATGTGAATTACAGGTCTCAACGCCTATTGATAGAGGTATCAATTAGCGAAATCGGAGCACGATTGCAGATTTTCTCTTTTCGGGCTTTGAATCTGTGGCCTATAGTACAGTTGTTGAGAACGAAATGTTGAGAAATATTCGATCGATCTAAATATCCGTTGGCATGTCAATTACAGGTCTCAACGCCTATTGATAGAGGGATCAATCAGCGAAATCGGAGCACGATTGCAGATTTTCTGTTTTCGGGCTTTGAATCTGTGGGCTATAGTCCAGTTGATTTTCAATAAAATTGAATTTTTCATGAAATGTTTAGAAATATTCGAGCTATCCAAATACCCGTTGGCATGTGAATTACAGGTCTCAACGCCTATTGATAGAGGTATCAATTAGCGAAATCGGAGCACGATTGCAGATTTTCTCTTTTCGGGCTTTGAATCTGTGGCCTATAGTACAGTTGTTGAGAACGAAATGTTGAGAAATATTCGATCGATCTAAATATCCGTTGGCATGTCAATTACAGGTCTCAACGCCTATTGATAGAGGTATCAATCAGCGAAATCGGAGCACGATTGCAGATTTTCTGTTTTCGGGCTTTGAATCTGTGGGCTATAGTCCAGTTGATTTTCAATAAAATTGAATTTTTCATGAAATGTTTAGAAATATTCGTGCTATCCAAATACCCGTTGGCATGTGAATTACAGGTCTCAACGCCTATTGATAGAGGTATCAATCAGCGAAATCGGAGCACGATTGCAGATTTTCTGTTTTCGGGCTTTGAATCTGTGGCCTATAGTACAGTTGTTGAGAACGAAATGTTGAGAAATATTCGATCGATCTAAATATCCGTTGGCATGTCAATTACAGGTTTCAACGCCTATTGATAGAGGGATCAATCAGCGAAATCGGAGCACGATTGCAGATTTTCTGTTTTCGTGCTTTGAATCTGTGGCCTATAGTACAGTTGTTGAGAACGAAATGTTGAGAAATATTCGATCGATCTAAATATCCGTTGGCATGTCAATTACAGGTCTCAACGCCTATTGATAGAGGTATCAATCAGCGAAATCGGAGCACGATTGCAGATTTTCTGTTTTCGGGCTTTGAATCTGTGGGCTATAGTCCAGTTGATTTTCAATAAAATTGAATTTTTCATGAAATGTTTAGAAATATTCGAGCTATCCAAATACCCGTTGGCATGTGAATTACAGGTCTCAACGCCTATTGATAGAGGTATCAATTAGCGAAATCGGAGCACGATTGCAGATTTTCTGTTTTCGGGCTTTGAATCTGTGGCCTATAGTACAGTTGTTGAGAACGAAATGTTGAGAAATATTCGATCGATCTAAATATCCGTTGGCATGTCAATTACAGGTCTCAACGCCTATTGATAGAGGGATCAATCAGCGAAATCGGAGCACGATTGCAGATTTTCTGTTTTCGGGCTTTGAATCTGTGGGCTATAGTCCAGTTGATTTTCAATAAAATTGAATTTTTCATGAAATGTTTAGAAATATTCGAGCTATCCAAATACCCGTTGGCATGTGAATTACAGGTCTCAACGCCTATTGATAGAGGTATCAATTAGCGAAATCGGAGCACGATTGCAGATTTTCTCTTTTCGGGCTTTGAATCTGTGGCCTATAGTACAGTTGTTGAGAACGAAATGTTGAGAAATATTCGATCGATCTAAATATCCGTTGGCATGTCAATTACAGGTCTCAACGCCTATTGATAGAGGTATCAATCAGCGAAATCGGAGCACGATTGCAGATTTTCTGTTTTCGGGCTTTGAATCTGTGGGCTATAGTCCAGTTGATTTTCAATAAAATTGAATTTTTCATGAAATGTTTAGAAATATTCGTGCTATCCAAATACCCGTTGGCATGTGAATTACAGGTCTCAACGCCTATTGATAGAGGTATCAATCAGCGAAATCGGAGCACGATTGCAGATTTTCTGTTTTCGGGCTTTGAATCTGTGGCCTATAGTACAGTTGTTGAGAACGAAATGTTGAGAAATATTCGATCGATCTAAATATCCGTTGGCATGTCAATTACAGGTTTCAACGCCTATTGATAGAGGGATCAATCAGCGAAATCGGAGCACGATTGCAGATTTTCTGTTTTCGTGCTTTGAATCTGTGGCCTATAGTACAGTTGTTGAGAACGAAATGTTGAGAAATATTCGATCGATCTAAATATCCGTTGGCATGTCAATTACAGGTCTCAACGCCTATTGATAGAGGTATCAATCAGCGAAATCGGAGCACGATTGCAGATTTTCTCTTTTCGGGCTTTGAATCTGTGGGCTATAGTCCAGTTGATTTTCAATAAAATTGAATTTTTCATGAAATGTTTAGAAATATTCGAGCGATCCAAATACCCGTTGGCATGTGAATTACAGGTCTCAACGCCTATTGATAAAGGTATCAATCAGCGAAATCGGAGCACGATTGCAGATTTTCTGTTTTCGGGCTCTGAATTTGTGGCCTATAGTCCAGTTGATTTTCAATAAAATTGAATTTTTCATGAAATGTTTAGAAATATTCGAGCGATCCAAATACCCGTTGGCATGTCAATTACAGGTCTCAACGCCTATTGATAGAGGTATCAATCAGCGAAATCGGAGCACGATTGCAGATTTTCTGTTTTCGGGCTCTGAATTTGTGGCCTATAGTACAGTTGTTGAGAACGAAATGTTTAGAAATATTCGATTGATCTAAATGTCTGTTGGCATGACAATTACAGGTCTCAACGCCTATTGATAAAGGTATCAATCAGCGAAATCGGAGCACGATTGCAGATTTTCTGTTTTTGTGCTTTGAATCTGTGGCCTATAGTCCAGTTGATTTTCAATAAAATTAAATTTTTCATGAAATGTTTAGAAATATTCGAGCGATCCAAATACCCATTTGAATGTCAATTACAGGTCTCAACGCCTATTGATAGAGGCATCAATCAGCGAAATCGGAGCATGATTGCAGATTTTCTGTTTTTGGGCTTTGAATCTGTGGCCTATAGTACATTTGTTGAGAACGAAATGTTTCGAAATATTCGAGCGACCCAAATACCCGTTGGCATATTTAATTCGTATATTGAGTTGGGGACTTATTTTCGTACATATCAAAGTATTCCCGAAATATCGCATTTGAAGTAACACTCGAAAAATTATATTGAAGACTGTGGAAGTTTCTGGATAACGCAGATTACTTCGGTTTAAAAAGACCAAATATTGAAATCCTGTCAAAAATGACGAAAAATTTTGTTGGTCCAAAGCCATTTTTCTCGACGTTTCGAAAAAGCAAAAAAAAAAGAAAAAAATTGTTCATCCGTCTGTCTCGATGTCTGGACGTTTGGTATCTCGAGAACGGCTTGTCTGATTTGGATTTTTGTCGCCAAACTGTTTCTATGGTCAAGGTGGAGATTTGAAAAGCTTTTAGAAACTGTACGCAAGAGGGTGAGGTACCTGCCATACGAATTGAACCTAAATACCTTATTGACGAATTTTTTATATATGCTGGTTTGAGAATTGAGTTTGGCATAGAGTTTGCGGTTGAGTTGAGGGTTAAGTTGAGTTCCATTTGCGAGTTAAATTAGAGTTCAGTTGCAGTTTAGTTGGGGTTGGGTTAGGGTTTAGTAAGCAGTTGAGCAATCTATATACAGGGAAACCTCACTACTACGGAAATCGACGGGACCAAAAAAGATGTCGGTTGTAGTAAGGTGTCCGTTAAACTGACTATTTGTGATTTTTTTTTATAAAAATTTTATTAGGGTTCTATATCTTATCCGATTTTGATGAAATCCAGCATTTCCAATGGAAATGGGATTCTCAAATGATTTTTAAAACGAAGTTCTGGAATATGGCCAAATATGATGGAACTTACCTATTTCTCATCCGATTATGATGAAATTTGACATGTGCAATAGAAATGGGGTTCTAAAATGAGTTTTAAATAAAGTTGTAGCCATATTCCATAACATTTCCTCTAGTCTTCGGGTTTGGCAGCCAATAAAACTATACAGAAATTCTCAAGCTACTACATTATGCCAGCATTCCTCTGATACTGGACACACATTTAAATTTGATGAGGTAAAAATTTTGGACAGTGAAAAATTGTATAAAAATCGTTTATTTTTGGAAATGGCTCACATTATTGGTAATAATGAAATTGTTGTCAACAAAAAGAGTGATACTGACGATCTTAACCAAATTTATTCTGGCATCATTGATTTTATATCTAAATTCCCAAAATATAAATCGTTTGTAGATTCTTAAAATTCAAAATTCAAAAAGTTTGTTTATTAAAAATATTTTGATTGTAGTCGTCCAATTTGAATCAATTTGTCGTTTGTGAAAAAATTTTATTTTCTGTTTACAAGTTCGTATGACAAGAAATTTTCTTCAAATTTATATATATATTTAACGGTAAGTCGGAGTATGGCATAGTAATTTCTATATATTTTAATAAACTTTGTATGTATGTATTGTTAAAACTGTTGTAGACCTGAAGAAGATAATAAAATTATCGAAACGTCGGTATAAATATTAAAAAATAGTTTTATTGGCTGCCAAACCCGAAGACTAGAGGAAATATTAAGATCCAGCCGTTAGGAAAATACATATTCCATAACTTCATCTAAAAATCATTTTAGAATTCCATTTCAATTTTGAAATGAGGTTTCACTGTATTTAAAAGTGAGTATTTATAAATGTGTACAGTATATGTGTGTGATATTTAAACAAATGCAACCCATTGAACGATTTAAACCAAACTTTACACAAATATTTTTTAAGACTTAAGGAAAGTCACTGTTAAGGGTTAATTATCTCAAACATTTATCTCCTTCTTGAGAGACGATAATCACGGGCCAAATTTGCTATAGAGGAATTTCTAAAATTTCAAAAATTGGGTTGATTTTTGGTGACGGTATGATGGTATGATGTTATGAGTTAAGCAAAGGGTTTGGTTCGAGTTAAGTTGAGTTGAAGTTGAGAATTAGGTTGAGGGTTGATTTGGGGTTGATTTGGTGATTGATTTGAGGGTATAGTTGGCAGTTAATTTGGTGATTGCGTTTAGAATTATGTTACGATTGAGATGGAGGTTGATTTGTATATTGAGCTGGAGGCTGAGCTGAAGATTGACTAAAGAGATTCAATTCGGGATTGATTTGGGAGTTGAATTAATCAAGACCGAAGTTCTGACCACCTCATGAGGTTTCAGCCCTTCTTTATATTTTAATTTTAAAATTAGAATGGAAATCTCTATTTTCCAGAATATTTCGAAATAAAATCCTCATTTTCCAAAATATAACTTTTTGGAAGTACATATTTGCATTTCTTAATTTTGGAAATTATTTCATTATGCAAAAAATTCCCAATATTGTGGACTTATTTATTTATGGTATGGGGAATGATTTCCTGCAGCCCTTCCAGAACAATGCAAAAATTGTAGAACAATAACGAAGGTAGTGTGAATTTACCTAAGAGATAAACAAAAAAATTGTAATGTTAATCGAGTTTGGTGTTAGATAATAAAAGGCATGTTAGACGTTCAATTTGGCCAATAGTTTTTTCGTTTTCTAAAATTTTTAAATCTTTTTTAAAACTTGCAATTAGAGTTCTAGAATTTCCGTCATCTTTATGTATTCAAAATTTTTACGTATCCAATTTATTTAAAAAATAATTGATGATAAAAGACCTGTGTTCGTAAGCCAATTGAGAAAACTAATCTACTTTCTCTCTTGTTACTAAATCTGTAATCTTAAAAAATTTCAAAAAATAATGTGTCTTAATTTTAAAGAAACCAATTTGTCTTTGAATTTAAAAAATGGTGTTATTTAATCTAAAATACGAGAAATAAAAGAAATTTTAATCAAACACGGAAGGTCACTGACATAAACTAGACTTAATATGCTTACATTACAATATTGTGTCGGATTAGTATATTTGTCTTGAGATTGAAAATTTTGCCATTCTTGCGCCAGCTTTAAAACACATTATTTTTATTTTTACTACAATACTCGTATTTCAAAATTTTTGGTTAAATTTTTAAAAAATTTAACCGAGAATTGTTTTAAGTTTTATTGACTGATGTCTCAGGCTGACAATAAAATGAATAAAAAATACTTTCATTCCATTTACAAGTTAAGATAAAAATTCTGTACACTTAAGCATATTATAGATATTTAAAACGGAAAGGCATTTTTGTGCACATTCCATGTACACATATCAAAACATACAAAAGCATACGAAAGATTATTTACAAAAATTACCTTAAGAAAACAAAAGATGTTTAGTCTTTATAATTGACAAACATGAATCATTGTAAACGATTATTGTAATACTGACTGTTGAGCTGTTGAGCAAACAATTCAATACAATTCACGAACACATACTGGATGGATCCGTATTTGGAATTCAAATGCGGTCTGAATATGTTGAAATAAATCATAAAACAATTTTATTACAAAATATCATCAAACCATAGTAAATTTGTTGCGGTTTGTAAAATACGTAATTTGTTGTGTGATCTTTGGATTGCCTCTGGCTGCATTTTATCGAAAATTATACAAAAAAATGTTATTCGTCGATTTAAATTTTGACATTTTTATTGCATTTACGCAAATAATTTGGCCTAGTTGGTGAATCATTCACTATATTATTTTAGTGTTGAGTGCTTTAAGGGGGAAGACAGAATATTCAATTAGCCTTTTGACTATTCAATTAGCGTAAAGTGTTCACCCTCTTTTTTGTGAACATTAGTAAACACATGACTATTGTCGTAGTTGCGAGGACGAAGAGGAGGAAGACACAGTACTTTATCCTCTTTGCACCTGCCCTCGTCTGGCACGGAGCAGACTAAAGTTTCTAATCGTGGTATGGCTACGGACCGCCACCTAAACCTAACCTAATCTAGTGAACACATGATTTTCTTAGCCAAAATTTTGTCATATTATTTTGTTTACGTGTAATTGTGTATACAAAGTCAATGTTATAAAGCTGTTTTGGTCTGATAATCGAACGAGACAAGCCCTATAATGTTAAAAGTAATTTTCTATTGTTCTCAAATATAACAAAACAGAAAAAAAAACTACAAATATAAATAGAAACTTGTGATAAAAACTCAGGTGAATCAAGTGCCATAAATCAGAATCAAAGTTTATAAGTGTGAAATGTCTGATAATATTTTCTTTATTTATTTATAAATATTATTGATCACGTGATCATTATGTATTTGGTTTTGTATTATGTTTAGATTATGATAGCGACGTTTTTTGAAAAAGCATTTACTGTAAATCATCTTCATTAATTTGCATTTTTGTGAGTGTGCTATAGCACCATAAATAATCAGTGATAATAATTCTATACTATAGCATTGCAGTTATTAACTATTTCGCCTTTTTTTGTAAATTCCACTAAGTTACCTCACCAGTGATGTATTTAAACAATTTAAAAGGTTTAAAGGGAGTCGGATTATTTTTCGATATTAAATCTAGAACCTTAATTAAAACTAAACGATTTCTGAAAATATAATTTTCTTGTCAAATCTACAAATTCGCACAAACATGTTAAAATTGATATCCTGCTGATTTGGGCCTCCAAAAGCAACATAACAAATTAGCCTTGATTACCTCATTTAAGCCTATATTAATTTATTTTCTTATCTTCAAACTCATGACTGGGGTCCGAATGCACCCCACGTTTTTCTTGATCAAAAAACCGGTCCTAGACTGATAAACACACTTTATCATATAAGGTTTTCTTCGTTTTTTCATAAGGAAGAGAATGGTGTAAGAGAAATCTGATTTTATTTACAGTTAGTTAGTTGTAGTCATGAGTGTCATGAGTTGTAGGGTTAAGCCAATTTAGAGTGGAAATAAACGGATCTAAAAGAAGATCGTGTTTGTAAAATGTAAGCCATTTTCTCCTATCTTAAAAAAAAACCGACGAGCTTGTGTCCGAGACACGAAGATTAACGTAGGACTGACTATACGTACAATTGAGAAAACTTTATTTGTACAGTTTAAGAGAAACCAATATTTAGAAATTACAAATTAAAAAAGACCGTTAATTGTCTAATGCTGCCATCTTTATGCTTTAGGCAGTATCAGCCTAAATGTTGATTACCCGTTGTAACTATTTTTATTATTTTTTATATTTACCTAGGATTACTTGATTGTTTCTTCGGTGTGAATTCTGTTGTTTTCTCATTTTCTTCAGTTGTTGTTGATTTTTGACCACAGAAACACACCAACTCCATACAAAATTATCATCGACATTAGTCAAGTTTTCTACCAATGCAATGTATTACATATTTTGTAAATTTGTAAAGCTACTGTAGCTCAAAAAAGCCAAATATTTCTGCGGTAGTATTTTTGGTTGTTTTTTTGATTGTGAATTCAAAATCTTATCGATTTATATCGACATCGAAATTTATTTTGACATTAGAAATTATTTAACGTATTTTTGAATTATATAGATATTATGATTTAATTAAATTTATTCTAGATATTTAAACGTTAAATATTTATCAAATCATACATTTCAAAAAACGATGAAATTCAAAAGGGTCAGTTTACAAAAATTAAATCAGAAATTTAGCGTTCCTATTGACGTGGCAAAGTACAAATAAGTACTTGGGAGTAGATGGTAAATGGAACGCAGAAAATTAGTTGCGAAAATAAAATTTAATTTAAAAAAATTTACGTGCAACATGGAAAGTTGGAAAGTTCATTATTAATTTGAAAACTGATCAGCCATTTCTTACCGATTAGTTGTACTAAATATTCGTGTAAATAAATTTGCTTAAAAAAAAAAAAATAAAGTCGGGAGTTTCATAATCGAACTCCAAACACACATCACTCCTTCATCTTACCACCCAACCACTCATATAATTAATTTCTACTCATTTTTTCGTTTCCGATAAAATCGCACTTGTTGAAAAATCGCATAAAATTTTTTGTTATTTTACCAGGTGAACAGAATTTAAAAAACAACATAATTGTCAGCAACGTGACATTATTTTGTATCAAAGCGTGCCACTTCAAGTTATGTGACACTTGAACATACAAAATAAAGTCATATTGCTGACAATTCTACCTTCTTGTAATTTCTGTTCGCCTGTTAAAATGACAAAAATTTTTTGCGATTTTGATGAAAAAAAAAAATTTCTTTTTTTAAATTTCTGCTCACCTGGTAAATAAAAATTAACTTTTTTTAATTAAAAAGGCAATCAATAACTCTAGCCACCCAAATAGAAAATTTGGAGCTTTTTATTACATAAATGAAATCCTTCAGCCGCGAGGATCGAACTCTTACCATAAGAGAGCAGATTCAAACCATAGAGGTCTCGAGTTCGATTCCCGCACCTGAAGGAATTTTTTTTTGTAATAAAAAGCTCCAAATTTTCTATTTGGGTGGCTAGAGTTATTGATTGCCTTTTTAATTAAAAAAAGTTAATTTTTATTTACCAGGTGAGCAGAAATTTAAAAAAAAAATGTTTTTTTTTCATCAAAAATCGCAAAATTTTTTTTATCATTTTAACAGGCGAACAGAAATTACAAGAAGGTAGAATTGTCAGCAATATGACTTTATTTTGTATGTTCAAGTGTCACATAACTTGAAGTGGCAAGCTTTGATACAAAATAATGTCACGTTGCTGACAATTATTTTGTTATTTTTTGTTATTTTGTTTTTCCCCCAACCGGCGGTTGCGGGAGGGGCTACATTTCATTCCATCATCATAACGTTCCCATGCGGTCACCCAAATTTGTATTAACCATAGCAAATGTTGCTTAACGTTGTTGTGGTGGTAGTTGTTGCGTCTTTTCGTTCTCGTCTACGTCTCCCTCCCCCCCCGCTGTATATTTTTGGAGTTCATAATGTCTTATTCGGTTCTTGATAGTGTCATAAAAGGTGTACCCTTTGATTTTGAGATGGCTCGTTGTTGCAAAATGTGTTTCAGAAATTAGCATAATATCGATGTTGTGATCAATAAGACAATTTTGTACCTCTAGTTTACATTGTATTAGCCCATTGTTGTTCCAATTGGTGTTTTTTGATTAGGAGTTGCATGAGGTTATTCATGTTTTGGAGCAAGAGACTCATATTGATCTCGGTCATTTGTATAATCTTATATTTGTATAATCTTATTCATGATGCATTGAGAGTATTCATCACTTTATAATTTCCTTGTCGTCGTTTGAGGTTAGATTAAGAGAATTACCTCTGACAGATTCCGCGTACGATATTTTTGGATTGATCGTGGCAGACTTTAACTTTTCATCCTGTATAGTTTGCGATATGATTTCCAACACAATTACTGCATTTTCTAGCCTCAGGTTTGCTTTTATCCAGCTCACAATTGCGGCTGTGATGCAGTTTGCCGCATGTCATGCAGTTTGCCGCTTGATGTTACACAAAGTGATGAATTTTAAACATAGTTTTTTAACGAATAAATTGGCTACAAAACGAACGATTCGGTAACTCTACATAGTGCATATGTGAACCTCGATTTTACCTAATCGCGTTTTTTTTGCCTGATGTACTTGAACGACTTTAGCTAAATCGGATATCGATTCAATCTTGGCGTCAATTTTCAACTGCTCCTTACATGTGTATTGGATTTTGAGTGGGCAATTAAATCCATGACGTCTACAATTAAAATTTTTCCTTATACATAAAAAATGTACATTGTTTAGTTATAATGATCAATTAAATATGCAATATTGTAATGTACTTACGTAAATTCTGTTATTTATGGCACAAATGTATCGTAAGCAAAATAATATTCCTTTTTAAGTGGTGAAAAAAGTAATAGATTTTTGTCACTTTTTGTTGTATTAAAAAACTGTAAAAATCTACATTTTTCGACACCCTGTATGTATTTATAAACATACTTACATTATAAAAAACTATAAATTACCATTAAAAATTAGATAAATTGTTGATTAATATTATTTATAGAAATTAAATTATTATTGAATATTTAATTTATTTATCTTCAAATGGCGAACAAAATTTTCTTCTGTATTAAGAAACGTATGCAATACAAATTTATGTAGAATGAGGAAATTGAAACTTTTTTGCTTAAATAAAAACTTGTTACCTAAAACTATATGGAATTAATAATTAATTAATTTGTTTAATTTTTTTTTTATTTTCAGATTTGTTTTTTTTTGGTTTACACAAAAAAAAAAAACAAATGTATGTAACAATGAGAGCTTTACAGATTTATAAAAGTTTTTAAGTGGCCTCATATAAAATGTGAGTATATGTACAATATACACTTTATATAAATGGATTTCATTTCTAAATTGAGATTTGATTGATTTGTGGTGTTTCCGTCATCTATGTATCTATTAGATTAGAGGAATATACCTGAGCGAAAGCAAAATTTATTGTGACAATTATAATGTGATTAATTGTTTCAATTAATTCTGGAAGAAACTTGTAAAGTTCTTGTATACATAAAAAATAAGAAATATCTAAGAAATTAACTTTAAGTTAAGGCAAATATAAAAAATAGTCAACGCAAAAACTATAATAAGAAAAGAAAAAAAATTTATTGTCTGGGCGGAAATACTTTTTCAATGACGTCAATTTTTTATATACATACATATGAGGTTGAGTTGTTTAATTTTTAAGACTTATTTTATTAAGCTCTATAGTAAATGTTATAGACGAAATGTTTAAAACCACTGGATTTTGGCCAATCGAAAAATCACAACTTTTGGTTTTGTTTTATTCTAATGGTGGTTCGAATTTTTTTTTTTTTCTGTGTATGTTTTAACATGTGGGTGGATTTTATCTTTTTTGTTTTAATTTGGTTGTGGTTTTAAGCAAATACAATAATATAAAGAGGAATATTGCTACAAAAAAAAAAACCTAACAGAAGACCATTGAATTTTTTCAAGGTTGATATTTTTAGTAATGGTCAATTAATAATTTTTCCGAGTATACATATAAATACATAATTTATTTGTATTGAAGAAAATATAAAAATTTCAAGAATAAGAATAGAACAGGTGAGAGATGATGACATCGTATAAAATATAATAATAGTGCGAGATAAAATGATTGTGGGCTGGCCCTCTTGATTTTTGTTGTTGTTTTTACGCATACGTGTATACTCTTGTCATCAATTGTGTGTCCGGTCTGGGATAAATTTATGGTACATTTTCTTCTATTTTACATTGATACATGAGATGTTGTGGTTAATATGTATTAAATTGCTAATGTTCCTTGTGTGGGCCGAAACGAAATTGTCGGAATTTTAGTTATTGTTTCATTTCTCTATATTAAAATAATCGAAATAGATTCGCAAATTAAACATAACAAAGTTATATTTTTAAAGTGTATAACTGTTAATTTAATTAAAACTTTGTACATAACCGTAAATACGATGATCGTCACAATTATTCTGATAAATTAAATATTCTATAATGTTAAAAAACATATTACTAATTCTAAACATCCGGTTGTCTTAGAAATTAAACATTTTTAAGTCAAGACACCTGGTACGAGTAAATGATTAAAAAATTATATTTCCGTTTTTACCTTTCCTATTTCTATCGACTAATATTCAATATGGGTTTTTGGCTACTTACTAGTGTTGTTGTATAATGTACTTTTGGAGCCTCTATCCAATTATGGATCTTGACTAATAAATCATGTTCACCTCATCTTTGCGATATAATATATTATTATACTTTGCTAAACTACCGTATAATAAAATCGATTAATATGTTTGATAGGTTATAAATGGTAAAAAATAAAATTTGCTAAGGTGTATTACATATAAAAGTTTCAATCTGCTCCCACACATAAATTGATATACACACACGAATCGAATGTTAATCAATTTTCAGTGTCAAATACACATATAATATACTTGAAAGTGCTATATGTTATATACGAGCTTATGTACATCCACCTCCAATTTTTTTTCATTCGATATTAGACCATCATAATACATATTTAGATAAGAATTAACTATAGCAATAACCCATATACATACAATTGGATAAACTAACTAATATTTTATCCATCATCTTTAATTTAATTTAACTAACTTCAATTAAATAAAATCAGGAAATGCATTGAAATACTGATTTAAATTTAAACATTCGTAGCATTGTATAGTATAGAGATATTTCTTATCATTGACATTTTTGGTTAAAATACGATTTAAGACGGTACTGGGAATGTTAAAATGTACTCATTGTTTACCGGGAAGTATCAGTCACAAAAAAATGTAAACAAACCTATAAATTTGCTACTATACCGATGAATGATTCAATCAAATTTATATCTAATTATACTTTGGGTTTATAATTTAGATTACATGTTTAATTTATGATATATGTGCGGTTTATTTATATGTGTGTTAATAAATTTAACCAGGTTATCAACTTTAATTTTAATCACAGTATAAATAGACGATTATTATGCATTCATATTCAATATATGGTGAAAATATTTTAAGTTGTGACTTATGTATGTTTGTCAACTGACTAAATATAGATTAATATATTTCTATAAGTTGAATAAGGATTCTCTTTATTATGTATCCCCAACAATATGTTTTTAAATTTTACAACCTTTACAATTTTCTGATATTTATCCATGTAAGCGGCCTCGAAAATTGTTTGTTTTATTGGTTTATTAAGCCTATATGATGTGCCAAGTTTACTTGTTAAATAATCTCGAAACTCGCGACAAAAGTTTTCCCGAAGCTCTGAAAGAAAGAAAAAAAAAACGTTAATAAATCAAAATTTTCTTCACAATTGTCCAAGAACTGCTAAACTTCTCTAGCAAAAGCACTCAGAAAGCTGTTGCATCTTTCGATTTCAACAGGACTTTAAGCCTGATAAAATATTTTTAAGACACCCAGTGACCAATGTGATGGCAGAACGTACATCCTTCTAATACACAAATGAAGCGTATTTTTTAGTTCATTAGTGTTTATCCTATAAGTATTTTACTGTTTTAATGACTCTAGTTTTATAGACCATGGATGAAATTTACATAATTCCCAAAGTACTAAAATGTTGAGCAACAGAGGACTAAATTACGCTTTAAAGTACTTTTTAATTTTTTTGATGTGTTAACATATTTCAGCGATAGAAGTCAACACAGATAATTTGTTTAGAATTACGGGCTTTCCACATCAAGCACGAATTACTAATGCGAGTAAACATTTTTTTTAGATTTATAATATTAATGTAATGTTTTCAATCAAATTAAATTTAATTAATTCCGAAAATTACTTCAAAATTAGAGAAAAACGGAATTCGCTCGTAGTATGGCATTTTACATTTGAATTTCATTTTTCTCTGACTCTTTTTCTCGAATTTGTTGCTGTTAATCAATCTCTCGGCATTATTCCGTTCAATGTAGATGATCTATTGGAAAAGTTCAGCGTTGTTATACGTCAATCATCCCAAACCGTTCTAATAATGATACACCTGTCGCTGTTGAATTTGCGAGTGCTCCAATTCAACCGCTGGAAGCGGAGTTTATTGTTGGCTCTTGCGACGATACCGATGATACTATCAAAGCTGTTCCGGATAGGAAGTTTATTTATGCCTCAAAATTCGATAACACCACTGAACCGGCTGCTTTACGGAAATTTCTAAGTATGGTAAGCTGGTAATCTCTGACGATGAGATTGAGTGTCGGATGCTTGTGTCAGTTGGCCATGACGTTAGTCGGCTCAATTTCATTTCATTCAAAATCGCCGTTGATTGGTCCGAGAGTTTGTACCTCGTCCAAAAAACTTCAGACTGACCCTTGTGGAATAATACCGTGATCTACCAATGTTAATAGTAACGTTTTCTTATCGACCTAAACTCCATAATATTATGCCCACCATTTCATCAAATAATTCCAGCAACAATAATCTACACGTATATTACCAAAATAATAGCGGGATACCAATTTACTCTCATCTATTTTGTCTTATAACTAGGAAATCGTTATTTTAACGGAGACCTGGTGAATTTCAAATCGGAGGAATATTTTCCTTTATGCTACACCGTATTTCGTAGTGATCGCGATTCAAATATTAGAGAGATCACTGGTAGTGGTGTGATCGTCGTTGTCAATTGTGACTATGGTGAGTCAATTTGGGAGTCTATATACCATTTGGTAGTACTTCAGACTTTTACCAAGGATTTTTTGAATTTATTGCCAATAATGTTCAACCACTATTTAATAAAACTGATCAGGTGTTGATTGTGGGCGACTTTAATCTGCCAAAAATCTCTTGGTGCTGGATCGATGACCAGTTTATGGGATCATCCGTTGATATCACTTCTAGCTGTGTTAGAAAGTTTTGCGATTTTGTAATGCGTCAATTCAATACTATTTTTAACGAGTTTGAACGTATTTTCGACTTAGTTTTTTCATCTTACGAATTCATCGACATATGGTAGAATTTTGTCCAGATGTAGCGGAACATCACACGCCACTTTTAATTAAATTTTAATTTTTTGACTATGATTTTTGTAATTTTATTGAGAGCGATTTTAAATTTGATTTTAGGAATGCTAATCTGGTGTCGCTAAACAACTTTTTTGATAATGTTGATTGGCCTGCTTTATTTCACTTATTGGCCATTTCGGTTGCTGTTTCAAAGTTTTATAGTATTTTATGACGAATAGTTTTGAATTATTCGTTCCAAAGGTTTTTTGTGGGTTCGATGTATACAGAATTATGGTTCAATCACCGCTTAAAAAACCTCACAAATCGTAAGTCTAGAGCATTTAAGAATTATAAGCGTTCTGGGGTTATTAACGACAAATCTAGATATCGTGATTTATGAAAAGTGTTTAAGTACCTCACTGATTTTGTTTACAAAATGTATGTTTTCCAGATCCAAAGTGAAATTTTGATTAATCCTAAACGTTTTTTGGCACTTATAAATCAAAAAGAAATTCACGTGGCTATCCGAGGATTATGTCATGCAATAATGTTTCATTTGAAGGTCCTCATGAAATATGTGACGCGTTTGCACAATTTTTTCAGGCCTCTTATGATAACTCTGATATATCTAACTTTTCAGGTATCATTGATGGTCGCTAAGTGTGCGCTGTCTTTGTCTGTACCATTACTTTATTTGTTTAATAAGAGTCTTTCAAGGGAAGTGTTTTCTGATATTTGAGAAAAACATTTATAGTTTCTATATTTAAATCTTTTAGAAGGAGTGATATTGCATGCTACAGAGGTATCTCAATTCCCTCGTTTAAACCTAAACTTTTTGAATCTTTAATAAAATCTATATAATTGAGATTCATATTATTAAACCTATAAGTGCGCGTCAACTCGGCTTCGTTCGGGGTAAATCAACAATTATTAGTTTGATGGTTTTTTGGGGCAATGTTTTCGAGACTGTTGGAAACCGTGCCCAGGTTGATGTTGTCTACATAGATTATTCGAAAGCTTTGATTGAGTACGGATCCGATTTCTTTCCAATAAAATGGATCGCATCTTATCTGACAGCAAGACATCAATGTGTGAGTATTTCGCAGGTCCGTTTCTTCGAATTTGTTATACCTTCTGGTGTTTTTAAAGGCAGCCCATGCCAGGTATGGAACCTTTACTGTTCACTGTATTTATTGATGATATTGTTTAGTGCTTCAGGTTTTGTAAGTGTCAATTGAATGCTGACGACTTAAAAATGTATGCTATACAGTTAATTCTTTAATTGACACTGCGCAATTGCAAGACGAACTTGTTGTCTTTTGTATGATTGGTCCGCTTAGATTAAGTTGCCCTTGAACACGTGCAAATGCAAAGTATTACCTTTTGGTCGATCACGCTTTTCTAGTATATAGGCCCCTTATTTATTATTTATTATCGAAAGCATTCAAAAATAATTATTGATTTATGCATTACGTCGCTTTACGTCGCATTACGTCTCGCGTTAATAAATTTACAAACTTTAGAAAGCAGACGCTTGCCCACCAAAATTACAACGAAAAAGCGTTATTATGTTAGTTTGCCGCCACTTTTCGGTCGTTTCGGCGATTAGATTTGAATTTAGTCGAAATTCGAAGAGTTAGCCAACGAGAAATGATTCGTTCTTCCTAAGGTGCTGTCTAACGTTTAAAGAAAAAATTGAATATAAATATTTTTTGAAAGGACTGAAATGTTGAACAAAAGTATCGAAGTACTTTTTATTTTCAAAAGAACCGGAAAAAGTACTAAAGGATCAACTTTTTCACCCCTGTTTTAGACATGTCGTAAAGCGTAAATCTTTTCTATCTCGTCATTAAATGAATGAAATTCATTTAGATTGAAGATTAGTGCTTTAGACTTTGAACTAAATAAGAGTTTGTGAACATTTAAGCCATTATTCATATGTGAAATTGCAGTAGGATAATTTGAAGTAGTATAGCTATTGCCCGAAACTCAATATTCAATATTTTTCATGTAAGATGCTATGACCTACCATTTCGAAAGCGTTTGTAATGTCTACGAAAATGGATTCATATAGTTCGATTAACGCATCTTCTCTACCCAAACCAGATCAAAAACCATATTGACAACTTCTAAAGAAATAAAACTGTCTAAGAAATCGTGTACATTACCCAGTTAACCCAGGTTTTCAGTATATATTTCGCACCTTTGTGATTGTGCATTTTTATGCCTTTAATTAGAAAATTTGTGCATAGCGTACTTTAGGAAACAGGCTGGGATTTTTCACGGAATTATCACACCAGGAATCTTATGGTTTATGACGATTGTGCAACATGGTGCTTTATTAATCTTACTTTAAAAAAAGTTTAAATTGATCAGAATCAGCCATATAACCTAAACAATTAATTAAAAAACCCAGTTTATCGAAGAGGTTATATGGGATATTTCCAGAAATCCCATCTTTTATTAACATTCGTATTAACACAAAGTGTATTTAGTATGCTGGACAAGATTCACGTTTCCGAATATTATTCTTTAGCCATCGGCCATAGAACATCCACATTTTACCACATCATTACAATTTGTTTTAATTTGGAAGTTAATAAAAGGTGGGATTTCTGGAAATCGCACATATAATCTCGTCGCTAAACCGCGATTTTGATGAATTGTTGAGGTTCTATGGACGATTTAAACTATTTTTACGGTAAGTTTAGTAATACACAATGTTGCACAATCATCATAAACCGAAAAATATGTTTACTTAGGTAAACGGAATAAATGGGATTTCTGGTGTGATAATCATGTGAGAAATCCCATCCTGTTTCGCAAAGAACGATATTTTCAAATTTTCTAATTACAGGCATAAAAATGCACAATCACAAAGATGCGAAATATATTTCTAAAATGGGATATTTGGCGTGATATACAATAAGAAATCATATTTTTTTAGCGTTAGGAGCTTTTTTTTACTGTACCTTAAGACCATCTTTGACCAACATGTTTATAAGAATAAACAATGACTCACAAGTTCTCCTCAATAAGATATTCTGGCCGCTCCATTTATACCTGAAATTAGTCCAAGACTTGATATTAGAAATTGTGAATCATCAATTTAAAATATTGATGTTAATATTCCCCAAGATTATAGGAGTAAGCAAAATTCATCCAGAAACAACCAATTCTGTAAGACTGAATTCTATAAATACAAACAACAGTCACTTTAAAATTTAGATAATAAACGTAAATCACAATCGATTTAAAATCGTTTCTCACCTTAACAATCAAGTTATCCGCAATATAAACAGCAACCTCACTTGAGCAACCTCACTTGAAATCTCGGAATTGGATAGTTAGCAAATTCATCATCATTTATCCAAATTTCAGATAAAACTACCAACTTAGATAATTCAATAAGGTGATTGAACAATATTTTGTAGCAGCTTCATGAGAACTCAAATCATCACATGTGTCATCAACTTTAGATATAACATCAAAAAACGTCATACATCATGTTTTTTCTACCAACGTCCTGTACAAGCGTCCGGCCATACCATTTTGCTCTAGTGAATACGGAGCAGTAGACTGATGCAAAATTTCACACTCCCTTAAAAAATTCGAACACGTTCGACTTTTGTTTTATTAAATAAACGACAACTTTTGGATGTACCAACTCCAAAGCTTTCGATGAATTGGAACTACTGCTTTTGAGCGGGTTTCTTGACTATTGCTTTCTAGGAAAATTTCGCACACTTTTCTTTTAGCACTGGCAACATTCAAGTAATCAGACTCCAAGATTCGAATTTAAAACGAGAGAATTATACGATTTTATAAAGTTTAGAACGAAATATTTTTCATAAAACTTTATTTACACGACAGATGATTGCAGATAACTTTTTAATAAGATACAAACACGTTGAAACAGTTTTTAAAAGGCAAGAAAATTCTTTATTGACTATATGCACTAAAAAAACATAATTCATAACAGAGTCATCTATTGAGCAGTGTTACCACTAAAAAAAACATAATTCATAACAGTGTCATCTAGTTTCACTGTGCAAAACCATAAAAATTAAATCGAACACCATGGATATAGAAGAATGGATGTATTTAATATGCAAAAAGAATTTTGTTGTTTATGAAACTGGTATAAAATTTGTACTGCACGTGTTTGCCTATGCGTTAATCCGCCTCTGAGTACTGCCAAAAGTAATTTTTCGATATTTTAATTGCGTCTGACTTCATTTATGTATTAATTTTTCGATGATGATAATTTCATCATCGAAACAACTATAGTGTTGATATTCCGCCAAGTTCATATTATTACAATACCTTCTTTCCCGTGTGGCGAGGAATCGAAAAATGATATTAGCTCTTAAATTCATACAGTTAAAAGGATGTTTCGCTTATTTTTATTTGACATTATCGTCTTATACTACTGATACAAATGAAATTCGATAATCCGTCTGTAGTATTATAGTAGGTTTACACATCACTTAAGCTTTGTTCGATATTAGGTTTTACATAAATTACCGTTAATCTGTCAGGCTTTTATAACCGGAATTAAATTATTAATTATTTTAAGATAACTGCTTAAATTTTGCTTTGATTAGCAGTAATTTGACCAACCATTTTGGTGAATCTTATACGTTAGTTGGGTAATGTTTCAATTTATTTCCAATTCAAATTTCCAATACTTTGCTTGTTTCTATTAAACACAGGATGAAACGGTAATTGGTTAGTGCGATGCCATTACATTTAAGTATTCTATAAAATAATTGTTGTTTTGTATGGTAATAAAAAAAATTGTTTGGGTGGTAGAATGTATTTGTTTTTATTATGATTTTAATTGACAGTTTTTTTAAAATTTTTATTGCCATTGTCATTAGAAATAATTACACGTTTTTAATTTTTTTTTTCATTTTTATGAAGGACATCCATAAAGAATGTGGATTTATTAGATACATATGCTGGTATTAACTATAAGAGATCAACCTACAGGTGGTATATTCACTGTTGATTCATCTAAATATTATAATTACGTGTATTACTTAATAAATAAAATTATTAATTTGAATTATTAGCGTGTTTGAAACTATGCACCATTCTCCGGATTATTCCCAATCATAATTTAGTTTGGTACACTGCATTCTGTTCATAAACTATATCTTTCAAACGTTCAGATTCGGTTGGGCCAGTCGCCTCAATCATTTCCTTAAATATGCCATTACTTTGATCCAGTAATTCGCGAGGCGCTGCAAATTCTACAATTTTACCGAAATCCATCACCAAAATACGATCTGAGTCTAAAATCGTGTGTAGCCGATGTGCTACTGTCAATACCGTACATTTCACAAATTTCTCTCGAATCGTTCGTTGAATTAGAAAGTCAGTATTTGGATCCACATTGGCTGTAGCTTCGTCTAGTATTAATATTTTGTTATTCCTCAGCAAGGCTCGTGCCAAACAAAGCAGTTGTCTTTGTCCCACACTAAAATTACTTCCACCAATCAATACTTTACTTTCCAATCCTGAGCTCAAAATGGTATCCTTTAATTCAACCGCCTCCAGGACTTTCCACAATTGATCGTCTTCAAACTCCTCGAATGGGTCCAAATTTCGGCGTAGAGTGCCCGAAAATAAAACAGGGTCTTGCGGTATAATTGATACTTTCGTTCTTAAGTCTTCAAGTAATATTGACCCCATATCAATATCGTCAATGAAAATGTTACCGTCAAGTATGGCCAGGCGGAATATGGCCCCGACGAGGGATGATTTACCTGCACCAGTTCGACCCACAATACCAATTTTGTCACCACCATTGATTGTAAAATTCAAATCAGTCAACATCGGATCACCTTCATCAAAATAACGATAATTAACCTTTCTAAATTCTAGTTTACCTTGCGATGGCCAATTAATTGAAACTTGTTTCGGTATATCCGGTTGTTTCTCGCCCGGTAGATTCTTATATTCCAATAGCCGCTCAACACCCATCATTATATTGCAAACAGCAGCAAATTGTTTAGCACAAATGTATAATACCTCTTGAATCATTAGTGACTGTGTTATGATCAAACCAATTTTATTACCCTGCAAATTATCTGAGTCCAGGAGTAAAATTGAAACGATAATTGTCAAAACTGATAAAAACGACATTATTTCACAGGCAAATCCAAATGCAGTGCTCGTATAAATATGCATAAAAAATGCTCCACTATGAATATCTTGATGTGAGTCAAATTCGTGGATTAAAATTTTCTCTGCCTTAAAAGCACGTATTGTGGATAAACCAGTAAGGCTAGTTGATATATGTGAGAACACAGGTGATCTAGTAATACCTTCAATCCGTTTAATATCATTCGAGGTTTTTAATGTTGTCCGAGTAACAAAAATAAAAGCAACCAACATTAATGTTAAAGGTATTGCAAGTAATGGAAATGAAACTGTTACAACAATAAACGCTCCAGGAATATTGAGACTAGTTTGTATCGCGTCAAATAAAGTTTTGGGCAACAATTCATCAGCATTTCCGAGATCCTTAGAAAAACGATTTAATATTCGTCCGGATGGATTTAAATCGAAAAACCGAAGTGGTGACGATACCACACCTGTAAACATGCGATCATGCAGACCTTGAGATAAATTAGCCGTAGTTGTTGTGATTATCTTAGCACGCATTCCTATCACAATAACAAATACTATGAACAGTCCTGTATGTACATATAAATATTCATTGGATGACCACAAATTTACTTCGTTGCTATGTAAATGTGTAGTGTTCAAAGCCAAACTGGTTCTTAACTCCTCCCTTGATACGAAATACGATAGCCACCAATCTATTGTGCTAGAAAACAGTTGTGTACTCACAAATAAGCCAACAAATAGAATTATGTTGAATGGAGTTGCGCCACATTTTATAAAATTTCCTAAAAGGGATCTATCAATTTTATCTTTTGAGGTTTGCTCCACATTCTGCAGCAATGTCGCCTCTTCAGTTGCTGTATCAACAATATGTCCATTACTCAGGGATTGTTGTGATGCATGAATTGATTTTCGGGCAGACTCAGTTTCATTTGTATTGAACAAAGTTGCAACATTTAATCCACTTTGAGACAAATCCGAAACGGTTCCTTGGTATTCAATTGTACCCTATGAAATATAGAAGTTTACTATTTGTTTTTAATTAACTAGACCGAACACTTACGTCTTTTAGCGAAATTATCCAATCGGCTTTCGAAAGGAAATGAATTTGATGAGTTACTAAAATTCTCGTGGTTTTCATTTCGGCTAAATAGCTGTTGGGTCCAATAACAGAATTGAATAGGTAGCGTCCAACATGAGAATCTACCGCGCTCAATGGATCATCTAGTAGGTATATGTCAGCATTCCGATAAATTGCGCGTGCTAAACTAAACAATTTTAATAAAAATAGAATTTCTAGCTAATGAAGTTGTCCAAAGCAAATACTCACTTTATTCGAGCTTTCTGTCCCCCCGATAAGGCCGCTCCCTTAGCCCCAACATAACTAATGTCACCTTGTGGGAATTGTTTAAAATCTGCCAACAATGCACACGCTTTAACAATTCTATCATATCGTCGTTGGTTCATTTGCTGGCCAAAAATTATATTCTGTCGCACTGAACCAGCAAAAACCCAAGGCTCTTGCGAAGCATATGATAAATTACCATCGACTAATAAAGACCCACTGGTTAACGGTAATTCCTGTAAAAGTGCTTGCAGTAATGATGTTTTGCCAGAACCAACTGGTCCAATGATACCGATCAACATACCCTTCTTAAAATCTAGATTAATATTTTTCAACGAAAACGCTGCATTATCCTGTTTTATCTCATTCAAAATGTTCCACCGTGCATTACCATTATTGAATGAAATTGCAATATTATTAGGCAATTGTTGATTCAATGGTTGGACTTTTTTACAATGGTCACCGTTACTGGTGTGCTTTAAACCGTTTTCATATTCTTTAGATTTATGTTGAAAAGCTACACAAATTTCGTCGTATTCCAAAAACTTTTGTAAACGTTTAATGACAACGCGAATTTCTGACACATCACTGTATCCGTGATAAAAATTTCGTGTTGTTTGCAATGACAGTGCACTGTAGAAGGCGAGTATAGAAAAAACTTTCGATGCTGTAATTGATTCTTCCATGAGCACTAACGTTACAACTGTAGCGAGAATTGCAATGCGATAGGTGAGAAATATCAATCCAAGAAAATTCGCACGCAAAAGATTCGATTTTTTAACCGATTTTAATTCCACTTTTCGTACAATTTGAATTAATTTCGCAAACGGTTTCTCCCATGCATACATTTTGATTACTTGACACCCTGAAATTATCTCCTCCATTAATCTAACTCGCTCGTCAGTTTCTATTGAAATTTTGAGTCGGTATCTCGCTGTTAACTTTCCAAAATGAGCTAATAATAAATATAACTGCATTTAATAGGTAACCGATAGTAGTGAATTATATGTAACTTACATTGAACTAGTGTGAAAAGCAGTAAAATTATTATGCCGGGAACTGAGCCCCATCCCGCTTCAGACAATAGGAAATAAATAATAAATATTGAGTTCAATGGTGCAATCCACAGTGAATTCATGGTCAGAATAACATAATCAAAACGTGAAACATCATTTGAAATTAAATTGATTACTTTGCCTGGATTCGTATCACTTAATGCTGTTTGTGATAATCTAAGGGTTTTTCGATAGATTAAACTACATACCGCTACGCGAACTCGCATGCCCAAATGTTGAGCGGTTGATAGAAATTTATTACCCACTATAACCGAATATCCCAACGAGCATAAAATGCAAATTGCATTTCTAGCCGCTGTATTACGAGGGACATCTGATCCTTCGCTAAATTAGAATAATTTATTAGGATATTCTGTGTGATTTAAAAATTTATTTGTTTTACCGGAAATACAGAAGGAATTGCCCAAGGAAATAAGGGATACACAGCGCTTTAATCATTTGCACGGATAATTGAAGCATTCCCAACTGTATAAGCTCCACTTTAAAAGATGAACCAATTGCCTTCAGTAAAGATGATTTTCCATTTTTCATATGTTTGACCCAGTTTCTACAAATATTTTTCTAAGATCAATAACAAAAAAGTAATAATATAATTAGGCTATACCGCTTCGGCCTTAACAACACAAAAAATAATCAGGTTTTGTCTCTATTGAGAACAACAATATAAACAACGAGTTATAACATCAAACAAATTCTTTACCTGGCTAAATTATTACCGAGCAACATCGATGTATCATTTTTATTAGCACTAAATAAATCACTTGTGTCCAATGTCTTTTTAATACCTTTTTTAAAAATATCTAAAGTCCACCAAAAACTTAATACTGAAAATATATTGGCACTTTCTCGTGGATTCGGAGGTAATTTTTTTTGCAGTGATTCCATTTTAAAACTTAATTCTCAAATGAATATATGTTACTTATGGAACATCAGATCTGGACAGTTTTAGACGCCCTTTGAATTGCTTTAGTTAACTGTTATCTATTATTAAACAACGTAATCGTAAATTTATTAGATAAATATTAGATAATTTTGATTAAAATTGCGTATACAACAAAGTTTAAGTTAAACTAACCCTTTCATACTGAAAATACTGGTATTTGATATCACCAAATAGCTATTTACGTGAATTAAAATAGTTTTATTTATTTATTAACTACTAAATAGTTTCGAGCATATAGTACTGCTCATCATTAGATATATTTTAAACTAAACATAAATTTACAATTTGATGCAATTTCATAAAATTGCTTTACCTACACATATAAACTAATTAATATACGCGATTACTTATACTGACAATTATATTGATTCTCCTTTATTACGTCATTGATTATGTCAGTGTTGTTTTTCTTCTTCAAACCTGTTCAACATATTTTGCTTTTGTTGAGTTTTTGTAAATTTTAACATCGTCTCGAAATTTTTTAACCCTTATGTCTACGGTGGGTTACCCGGGTAACCTTTTCCACTTTAATCGGTAAAATTTCTATTTTATCAATGGAATTTTGACTCTAGGGCCTAGGATTGTCAAAATCATTTAACTGTAAGCATATTTTGATTTTAAAAGTAATCGTTCCAATTTTAGTACTTTAGATGTTTAACGGTTTACAAATTACACCGTTAAGTCAATTACGGGTTACCCGGGTAACCTTACGTAAAATAGAAGAAAATGGAATTTTATTTATTTTACAAATCAAAAATCGGTTTCTAAAATTCAATAACATTTTATTTTATATATTTTAATTTAAAAATCAAAATAACAAAATTTTTAATTAAAAGAAAACAGAGTGTTCATCACAAATGCGAAGATTGCACGTCGTACAACTTTTTCGAGCTTTCCGTTTTCTGTGGGGTGTTGAGTTTTTCCAGTCCGTGGGTTACGGCTTGATATTGAGGATTATTTACCCGATAAATTATATAGGCAGCTAATGCTGCAATGTCAACTATATTGAAAAAAAAAAAAAAATCCGTAAAGCGACACCAACTTGTGCATGTTGTCGACCCCTCCCTTAGTACTATTGTATAATATAATATTTGGTTTATTGAGTGAGCCCGACGTTGAATCACAATGGTGAATCGTTAACAAAAGTATAACGGCCTTCTTTTTTTTAGGCACATACGAACATAAGGTAATATATTATCTGAACAAAATTCAAAATTAAAAATTGAGTAAAACGCGTTCTTCCTCTTTACTGCTCATCCACGGTCACTGCTTTGTCCTTTTCCAAACGTTCTTGTCTACTATTTACATTACCAAACTGCATAAACTTTTTTAGTTGCCAAAACCGGTTCAGTATCATGCTAGCTCGAAATAATGGGTTGGAATCTGAATTAGAATATCTTACGCCATCCGTAATAAGAATGCCAATGTACGCATCAAACTCCTCTATTTTCAACGGCTTCCATGGTTTTGCTGGCTTTAATGGATTTTTTCGGTTATATTCCGTCAAAACAAAATCAGCTCTTCCGTTGGTTTCTCTTATTATAATGAAACATATTTCATTTGATAATATTCGTTTGAACGTATCCCGAATTGATAAAATTTTCGTTTTCGCTACAGGACCAGATTTCGAACGAAAAATATTGTGTTTTAATATTTATTTAGTATCACTAAAGTTAGTACGCCATTCAGTTTTATCGTTCCCAAATAAAATTAAAGTTGAATTGATTTTGCCATTTATAATCATTCTCATTATTTTGCTCGAGGTCTTCATTATCATCTTCTTAGTCTTCAACCTCTACATGACAAGCTCCAACAACATCTTCCACGTCCGAATCGAAATGTGACATGTCATGAGATAAAAATATGTTTGCGCAAATAAAAGGGTTTTAGTAAAACATTAATTAAATATCTATAAACAAGATTTTATTAATTAATTTTCAAATTATTTATTTATGAATTCTTCTTTGTAGTATTATACATAGACTATATTAGGATGAAGTGAGGGACAAGTTGATTGCAATATTATAGCAATAAATATTATAGCAAGAGTAAGAGTAGAGTAGAGAGAGAAGAAGACAAATATATATCGATTCGAGACACACAAGAGAACACATGTGTAATTTTACTGAATTAATAAGAATAAATAAAAAGTATATAAAGTTGTTTGATAAAATCGAGTTTTATTTGAGATTAAATCGAGTCATCCTGATCAATACTTTAGTTCAGAAGTGGGATATTTAATTAGTATTGTGGTTATTCGAGTTATTTGGTTCGAAAAAAAAAAAAAACGAGTTGACGAGTTTACGAGTTTAGTGGAAAAAAAAAAAAATTTTTTTTTTGATAACATCATGCCGCCGAAAAAACAGAAACCCTACGACGATGAAGGAAAAGACAGAAAATAGGAAAAAAAAAATGCAATGATGCATCCAGAGGATATTAAAAACATAATCCCTAAATTTGATGGGGGAGATTTAACAGTAGACCGATGGATCAAAAAAATTGAAAAATACCAGAAAATTTACGAATGGGACGATGAGGCCGCATTGTTATATGCGATTACGAGATTGGGCGGAACGCCTAAATTGTGGTTTGACGCGGTGGAGGATGAAATCTATACGTTTGAAGATTTCAAACGCAAAATTAAGACAAGCTTTGGGCGAGAGGTGGACGAAACCGATATACATTTTAGGTTATCGGAGATGGTATACGAAAAAAATCAGACATACGAGAATTTTGCAATGAGGTTATTTGCGATGGGAAGAACGGCTGATTTAACGGAAACGTCAATAGTGAAATACATTTTGAGAGGATTGTCGCGGGATCCGGTGTACGAATGGGTTGCGCATTTTGAGCATGATTCAGTGTTGAAGCTGATCGAAAAAATAAAGTGGGCCGAATCGAATATGAAAATCAAGTTGGGCCCAAAAAGTTATAATCCGAGAGCAGAAGTAGCACAATCAGTGTCCAACGAAAAAAATCCGATCCGAGAGGGATACAGACAAAGAAACAACGTGACGTATAAATGTTTCAATTGTGGTTCGACGACACATCGAGCGGACAGATGTGATCAACCGGTTAAGTGTTTCAGTTGTTTTGAGATGGGGCACAAATCGATAAGTTGCACCAATCCTCAACGATTAAGGCGATGCAGTGTGTGCAAAAGTGTTAAGCATACCGACGAGAGATGTCCAACGAAAAATACTGTGAAACCAGCCGAAACTATAACAAAAATGTACAATTTGGAAAAGGAATCAACTCCAACAGTTGCGGGATTGGATCAAAAGATATCGAGTATCCAGGTGAACGAAGATGGTATGGTAGAATGCCAGGTAATTCTGCAAAATAAAATTTTTGATTTAAATATTTTAATTGATTAAGGTAGTGGGGTTAGTGTTTTAAAAGAAGCTAAGTTAGATAAACTCAATTTAATAAATTTAAGTATTGTCGATAATAATTTAAAGATTAGTGGAATAAATGATTCGAGGCTCATAGTCAAAGGCAGGGTTTCCGCATTAGTCTCGATTGAGAGGCAATTGTTTCCGGTCAATTTCCTAATTGTTCCGAACGAGTCAATGAAAGTTGATGCAATCATAGGAAGGAATTTCATAAACAGTAACGACTTTGTTGGTATTTGTATTGTTCGCGATGTTGGTTCGAGTGTCGAGATTTCAGAATTTGATTCGGGGAAAATAGAAAACACAGTCGAGAGTAAAATTAATTTTGACGTTAGTGTGATGAACGAAATAACAAGAACAGAAGAGTCACTGTTTCTCGAAATAAATGATAGTGAGCTAGAAGTGGGAGACAATTTAGAAACAAGTAAGTGTAAACGAGAAATAGAAGAGATATTTGTTGAAAATTATGTGAAACGAAAGAGGGGGAGTGAGCCGTTGACGAGATTAGAGGTAGATATTAAGCTGAAAGTTAATAAATATTTTAACGTACGACCGAGACGTTTTAGTCATTACGAAAGGATAGAATTAAATAAGATAGTTGAGGAATTGTTAGAAAAAAAAATTATTTGAGAAAGTGAGTCGCCTTATTCTAGCAATGTAGTGTTGGTTAGAAAGAAAGATGGGAATATACGGATGTGTATTAATTACAGACCTTTAAATAGAATAGTCGAGCGAAACCATTATCCGTTACCGGTTATTGAAGACCAAATTGAAAAATTGTATGGAAAAAAATATTTTAGTTCATTAGATCTAAAAAATGGGTTTTATCACGTAGATCTTGAGGAAGGTTCAAAAAAATTTACTGCGTTTGTCACCGAAGATGGACATTATGAATTTAATAAATTGCCATTTGGGTACGCGAATTCGCCATCAGTATTTTCTCGATATATTTGTAAAGTTTTGAGAGAATTTATCAAACAAGGTTCAGTTGTAGTTTTTATCGATGACATTTTGATTGCAACCAATACGATCGAGGAACATTTGGATGTTTTGAGAAAGCTTTTAATTACATTATCGGATGATCATGTTGAGCTGCAGTTAAAGAAGTGTCAATTCCTTAAAACGAGGATCGAGTATTTAGGGTACAATTTGGAACAGAATAAGATGGCATTAAGTGATAAGCATGTTAAAGCGATTAAGGATTATCCTATTCCGACGGACGAGAAATCTTTGCACAGATTTGTAGGATTGATTAGTTATTTTAGGAAGTTCGTTTTGAATTTTAACTATATTGCCGCACCGTTGTATGAGTTGCTTAGGTCGAAAAATGATTTCAGATTTGAGGGAAAGCATTTGGAATGTTTTAACGAGCTAAGAGGTCGTTTGATTTCAAGACCGATTTTGCGTATTTATTCTCAGAGTTCCGAAACGCAGCTGCATACCGACGCATCTGCGATAGGCTTTGGAGGTATATTAATGCAGCGACAAGTGGACGATAATAAGTTTCATCCCATTATGTACTTTAGCCGAAAAACGACGTCGAGTGAAGCAAAGTTACATAGTTTCGAATTAGAAACACTTGCAATAGTTTATAGCTTACAACGTTTTAGAATGTATTTGTTTGGTTTGAGATTTACGATTATAACCGATTGCAGCGCGTTGAAAATGACTCTGAGTAAGCGAGATGTTAACGCAAAAATTGAGCGATGGTCGATGTTTTTAGAACAATTTAGTTTTGAGTTGGTTCATAGAAAGAATGAGAGTATGAGACATGTAGATGCTCTGAGTCGAGTTAGCGTTTATATGGTGGAATCAGAAGATTCAAATTTATTTGATGAAACGATTCATGTCAATCAAGGACTTGATCAGAATATAGCGAAAATTAAAGAAAAATTATTGAACAATGAATGCAAAGGTTATGAACTTAGAGACGGGTTAGTTTTCAAAACAGAAAAACAAAAATTGATGCTATTGGTACCGGAGAAAATGACAGAATCAGTTATTTATAAGTATCATAATGAGTTAGGTCATTTTGGGGTAGACAAAGTATGTGAAATGATCAGAAGAGTATTTTATTTTACTAAAATGAGGGAAAAAGTTTTGAGGCACATAAAAAATTGCGTGACTTGTATTATGTATAACCCGAAGCAACGAATTGATAGATCTCTTTTAAAAAATATTGATAAGGGCAACGTACCGTTCTTTACGTTACATATCGACCACTTGGGCCCATTAGAAACTACGAAAGGAAAAAACAATTATGTGTTGGCCATAATCGACGGTTTCACGAAATATATTCGTTTGTATGCAACGAAGACAACGAACACGGTAGAAATTATTAAGCGCTTTAAATCATATATATTAGAGTATTCGACGCCAGAAAGAGTAATTACGGATCGAGGATCGGGGTTTACCTCTAAACAGTTTGAGACTTTTGTTAAAAGTCATAACATTATTCATACTCTAAATGCGACGGCTTGTCCACAAGCTAACGGGCAAATCGAAAGGTATAATAGAACTTTAATTCCGCTTTTGAGCAAATTAGTCGAAGAAAAAAATAGTTGCTGGGATACGATGTTAGTTGATGCCGAATTTTTACTTAACAATACCTTAAATCGAGGGATAAATGAGATACCAGCCAGGTTATTGTTCGGTATCATTCAAAGACGAAATATAGGACAGGTTTTATTCGAATATTTAGACAGTTTGAATGATGAAATGTTAGATAGGGAAAAGTTACGAGAAACTGCAAGTAATAATATTAAGCATTTGCAACAATATAACAAGGCGAGACATGATATGAAGTGTGGTAAAGTTCAGAAATATGACAAAGGAAATTTGGTCGTAATTAGAAATATCCCTAAGGCAGGAGATAGAAAAAAACTTAAGCGAAGATTTAAAGGACCATATATTGTGAAGAAGGTTTTGGATAACGATAGGTACGTCATATCAGATTTAGATCACTTACAGATATCGGGTAAGCGGTTCGAAGGGATATTTGATCCTCAAAATATAAGACTGTGGTGTGAGGGTAATGAACAGACCGAAGGCGAATCATATTCTGAGTCCGAGATCGAGTACGAAGAGGTCGAATTCCTGGACGACGAATTTTGAAATTGAGTATGAGTGTCGAATCAAAATAGCTTTAGTATTTTTATGAATTGAACTATGTAGAATTCGGGGGTGATTATTTTTGTTAATCGATGTTTTGATTTTATTATTTCCGATTTAGATTTTAAGAATAGATTTAAGTATAGCGAGGGCATAAATTTGTATTAGCTAGGTTTAAAACCAAATAATAATAATCTATGAGCAGTTATCTATCGAGGCGATAGATGTCAGGAGGGCCGAGCTGTAGTATTATACATAGACTATAGTAGGATGAAGTGAGGGACAAGTTGATTGCAATATTATAGCAATAAATATTATAGCAAGAGTAAGAGTAGAGTAGAGAGAGAAGAAGACAAATATATATCGATTCGAGACACACAAGAGAACACATGTGTAATTTTACTGAATTAATATGAATAAATAAAAAGTATATAAAGTTGTTTGATAAAATCGAGTTTTATTTGAGATTAAATCGAGTCATCCTGATCAATACTTTATCTTCTTGATAACATAGAAATTAAAATTCAGTTTTGTAAGATTTTTGCCTTTCTATCCCCCTTATATTAAGTTCCAATTTGATGATGATGGCTTGTATATCTAGTTGCTTTGATATTAGACACTCTCTCTCTTTTCTTTTTGCTTTTTTTTCATTCCATCATCATCATCACGATAGAAATTATCGTGCAATGATTGTAACAAATTTTATATTGGGCAGACAAATCAAATAATGCACTACACTTGAAAGAGAGGAACCACACATTTACCAATTAATTGGTGGTTTTAATTAATAAATATTAATTAGTTTATATACGTAAAGCAACTAAAAAAATTTTAAAAATTTTTATGAATTTATTTATCTACCTGATGATGAACAGTACTGCTCGAAATTAGTAGTTAACAAATAAATAAAACTATTTTAATTCTTTTGAATTTAAAGGTATAATTTTATTGTGATAAAGTGTGTGATAAGCGGCAAGTTAAAAAATGCCAATATACACGCTTACAATGAAAACCTTATCTTTCTTAGTGATTAAAAGTATTACAAATATTATCTGCACGTGTAGGTAATGAATTATCTAAAAAAAAAAAACTAAGCATCATTGTATTTGATATCGCACCAAACAAAATGTTGCCTTTCATTTCTACTCGATTACACTTGCAGTATAGAAAATCATAGTGCAGACTGCAACTTTTAGGCATCAGCCCGAATTTACAACATATTAGGATGGAGAATACAAGAGCGAAAAATTATCGTCGAGTTGTAAAATTTCCGTTGGTTGGTTCGATTCATGGAGAGGAATTCCCATAGGAAAGGAAATATAATTATTGCATTAATGTCAACCGTTTATCACAATCTAATAATAATTTATGACCATGTCGATTTCTGTTAATATTGGGCAAGTATGCAGCGTTTTACCAAAATTATACATCTAATATTTGATTTTGTGTCACTTACCTCACCGTGATCATCACTTTATACCGTTATTCGTAAAGAAAAAAACGAAAATAATGCGAATATTGGGCGCTTCCAGCTCCGTTTACTATTGGCAACATGTTGGGTAAAATGAACCCATTGAATCCTGAACGCACATGATGCTTCCAAAGGAAGAGTTTTCTATATGTATAAAGTAAAAAAAAAAAAATGAGAAGTATATTAGTATTTACGAACAGTAATTCAACGAAACTGACTAATAGATAAAATTCTATTTATTTAATTATATGATTTTAATATGTTCCGAAGATTGTAAGAGAATTCAATCCAGTTTCATCTGTATTAGTATGATTCGCTAGTACTTAACGCACAGCACATTCTGTATATATAGAATGTAAATTGTGGTATAATCAGTCCAGTCGCCGCGGCCTAATGAGAAGAATGATTTTTTCATAGTCAAGCTCATCAGTTCGAAACTGGATTGAATTCTCTTACAATCTTCGGAACATATTAAAATCATATAAAAAAAAAACCTAAATCTTTGGCTCTTTAGTATGTTTTCCAGTTGTAACAATAAAAACAAAATCCGAGCAGAAAACAAGAAAAAAAATGTTAGTTTTTTGACGTTGCTCTCGTTTTCTGCTCGAAGTCGGTTTTTTGTTGCAACTGGGTTTCGTTTTTTTATTTTACAAAATACAGTATAAAGTGATGATACGGTGACGGTGAGGTATAACACAGGTATTCTCCTATTATTATACTTTTTATACTTCTGTTTCATGTTTTTAAGTTGCTATCTCAAACAGAATGCCTTAATTGCTCATGCAGTCAAAAATGAATTTATTATCTGTTTATCTTTTTAAAAACTAAATAAAACTCAAATAATGTAAATTAACAATATTCTCAATATGTGTGTTGATCCATTCGCTTATTAATTCTGAATATTGGCCAACACCGCGAACCCTCTCTGTACTTTACGGTCTTAATACTCGTATTCTCAGAGATCCAATTAATTATTTTTTGCGCATCTAACGTAAACCTTGTCGCTCAACCTATACAAACCAAACTTTGATTCGTCCTTCGAGGATTTTTTCCAAAACCCTAGTGGTTTGAACAGGTGTCGTAAATAATTCGCTTTTCACGTGTAATTCACCCAAGCAGCCCAAACTCAAACAGCCGACGTCTAATACTCATAGACTTGTCACCTCTGGAAACTTGGAAAACAGGATACCAGTCGTTTTTATTTAACATTTTTTAAAAATATCCTAAATGTTCATACAGTTTTCAAACTGTAAGAAAATCTTCTCTTTCGTACGTGGAGTCATCTGGTTGCGAACAGTTTTTACAAGATTAAAAGCAAATAGCCTATCAACAATTAATATTGTTAGATTTCGCTTGAGATATCTTCCGTGATATTTTGTGTCGAACTTTTCAGTTAAATTTGACAGTGTTTGACTTTGATTTGATTCACAAATACGAGCCTACTATTTCGGATCTTTTGATTTTGTTTTACAGTGTGAGTGAGATGAAAAATACATGTAGTAGTAAATTTCTAATTAAAGCGTGTATTCCATGAGAAAAATTGACTGACAGTAAAAAAAAAACGAAAAGAGAAAAATAATCTGATGCCCCTTACCTTACAAGAGACAAGGACATCGCTTTTTATTTTATTTTTTGTTTTACAGCAAAATTGTTTTTCTATAAAATAAAAACCGTGGTCTTTGTCTCTTATATGGGGCATCCGATTATTTTTCTCTTTTCGTTTTTTTTACTGTTAGCCAATTTTTCTCATGGAATACAGGACTAATGCCTCAATTCCACTGTGAATCAAAGTTTGTCAGTAAAAATAACTTGAGATAAAAATATAAAATCGGTGGTTGTGTGAACGAGACACACAACGGAGTCAGTCAAGTTTTTCCTTACTAAAAATGTGTATCTGTGTTAGTGCACTGAGGTCGAAATTAAAAAAAAGTATCAAATCGAGAACTATTTATGGCAGTCCAACTAATACATGTACATAAATATTGTGTACCGATGAAAAATATTTCTGGCACACGCTGATAATTTTAATTGTTTGGTATTTTTATGGGAAAGATTTTTTTTAATTTTGTATTTTATGACGGAAATAATTTGAATAAAATATTTCTGATATGAGTGTTAGTAATAATTAAATTTTTAGATTATTTTGAATCGTAAAAATACTCGAATTAACACTAATTCATATTTTTTTTTAATAATTATTGGTTATGTTTTTGTTTGCTATTAAGATGTATCCATAAAATTTGCTATAAAAAAAAACAATAACAAAATACTTTGTCTTTGTCTCTCTGATGGATTATTTTTTTTTGTCTTCTTCCAACTTCAAGTCAGCTCAGTCAATTTTTCACAGTAGAATTGGGGCTTTAGTTATTGAGGATTTCCCTTCGTCTATATAGTGTGGTTGTTGAGTTAAACTGAGTGAGCTAAACTGACAATTTTTTAAATGTATGTATGTCACTTACGGAGTTGTTATTCAAGTTACCAGTGCTTCAATTTCTTCGTTAAACTTCGCTTAATTGATTTCGAATGTTTTGTAAGAAGTTTTTGTTTTTACAGTCTTAACCAAAACTACTGACAAACTCATCTAAAATTCTCAACAAAATTACACTTAACCTTATCTCGTACCAAAATATATTTTAATCATATATGATGAATTTAATAAAATGTAATGTGATGCGAACGTAATTCATATGAGAATGTGATTTAATATTAATGTTATTATTTTAAATAGTGAAATAATAATTAGGCTTTAAGGCATTTTATGATATTTATACTTAGCACGATTTAGTATTAAATATTAAAACACGATTTAAATCATTTTAAAAGCAATATATTTGTAATAATAATGTAGTTTTACACAGTTGTGTGGCAACATTAATTTCAAGAACTGCGCGTTATTATACCTAAAGGGAAGGTTGGATAATATAAGCGATAGGAGAATAAGATTATAATATATTCTAAAGAAATATTTCCCACCTATCCGCCATCCCGGTAATTATCAAACCGCTCCAAATACACTTATGTAGTACAATGTATAGTTCCACAGATAATCCTTAATAGCTGATATAATAGGGTTTAACTCCACTGTACAATTTTCAAATTAGCACTAAAGCGCGAAAATTAAGAACATTTAGTAAACAATAAAATAAACAAACATGTTTGTTTTTGTTGTTTATTAAATTTAAATCTTAATTAAATTTATTAAAAGAAAAAAATCAGTTCTCTAACTAATTCTATTGATTTCATTTGTTTTATAAAGTTTTCGATGTGCGGTTAAACAATAAAACTTATTTTAACCAAATCAATCATTTGAATTAAGGTTAAGTAATGAATGAAAATAAATTTGTTTGGTTATTTGGGTGACGCGCGCACAAATTAATTTATACAAATAAAACCCCCCAAAAAAAAAAAAAAAAATTAAAATAATTTAAATAAGTGTGCGTGTATATGTGTACGAGAGGTCAAAATCTTTTTATTTAACGTTTACATTAATAAAAAATAATTTGATAAATTTGGATTAATGCAATTAAGATTTATATTGACATATACGTAAATAGTTCAGTGGTGTCTTGGAAAAGTGTTCGTGATTCTTAATTCAGATTTTTCTCTTAACCTTCTAAATATCTAGTTGTTATTATTACAAATAATAAAGAAATAAAACCAAAGTGGTGAGATGGGGCCCTCGTCCTAATTCACATAAACCAAAAAATGCTGTGAGTTTGACTTATAGCTTATAGGACGAGATGATGGAGCATTTCAAGTCAATTTTCTAGTAAATAAAGAGAAATAAACATAAACAATTTCAACTGAAGATCAGTTCAGCGTTGCCCCATGGTAACACGGAAGGAAAAAAGTTTTAGCCTAAATAAAGAAATTTAGAACAATATTACGAATTTTATAATTTTTTTTAAAAATTTCAATAATCTTTTCAAAATTTAGGAATTTAAAAAATTTTAAGGGTTTTAAACATTTTATTCTACGAAATTTCAAGTGGGAAAGTTTCATGCTTGACGGAATTAGAATTTAGAACTTCTTATTTATTTATTTATTTGCTTGTTTTATTGACATATATTTTATACCTCAAGCTAGCACACCCTGTTTTAAGCTGTAGCTCATTCACAACAGATTGTGCAGCATGAGGTGAATTAATATAATAAAGTATTTAAAGAAAAAAGCTATAAAACTAATTGATTTCGAATCGCGGCACTTATTCATATCCGTGGTGGTGTCTCATCTTAATTTACATCTTTGTATTGCACGATTAACTTTTAGAATGATGCATTACGTCCCCGTGTTGGGCATTTTGTTATTATGGAATTTTGAAAATATAAAATGCCATTTTCATGTGAACCCGTGCTATAGGCCAACAAGTCAAGGTCTAAGAAGATTAGTTCTCTGAGAAGCAGTTTCAACTTGATTTTTCGATTTAGGACTTCGACACCGACTTTTTCTGGCTGTAACTGTTCTTCATCCAAATGCCGGCTCTCAAATACAATATACCTTGACCTTTCGTCTGTTTTGAGAATTTGTGTATCATTTTGAATTTTTGGAAGAATCTGTGGAGTACATAATCACAGCATCATCTGCGTAATTTGTATTTGTCCTTCTAGCTGAACAAATATTATGCCATTGATATAAATGTTAAAAAGGGTTGGTCATAAGATTGAACCTTGAGGAACACCTGTATTTAATGTAATGGTATCACTGAATTGGTAATTTATTTTCACTGTTTGTATTCTTTGTTGAAAAAAACTTGGGTTGGGTACGAAATTCTTCTTGTTATAATTCTGCTTTTCAAAATTCTGTTTTACAAAATTCTGTTTTTTCTAAATTCTGTTTCACATAATTCTGTTTCATAAAATTCTGGTTCACGAAATTCTGTTTCATATAATTCTGCTAAAAATTAATTTTGCAATTAATTTTTTTGCCGCAAAAAAATTAATTGCAAAATTAATTTTTACCAGAATTATATGAAATGTATATAATTCTTATATAAATACAAAGTGTTTATATACTCGTACATATGTAGGTATATACTGTATGGAATATTGTATTAACGCAGTATCTTTGCTGATTTTGTCTTTGTTGAAAAAATAAAAGATTAATTATTTTCTTTGTATATATTATACTGAACAGATAGTAAAACCAAAGTAAAAAATTAATTCAAAATGAACGTTAACATCATCAAAAGTAATAAAGGCCAAGAAAAACTTAACGTTAACGGTTTTTTTTATTATTGTGAAAGGAAGCACAAAAAAGGAACTTTTAGCTGGGCTTGTGCTAAAAGAATTCCCTTGCACTGTAAGGGCAGAGTTACCACTGTAATAGAAAATGGCATACACAAAGTTGTAAAAGAACAATGTGAAAAGCATACGCATCCACCAGTGGCCAGTGATCTGGGAGTTTGCATTGCAAACAGCAATATTAAAACTTTAGTCACAATATCAGAAAATAAACCATCCCAAATTATAAGGAATTCAGTTGTTCAATGTCCTGCGGATGTTAGAGTTTATTTACCAACAAAGGAAGCCCAAAAAATGAAGATACATCGGGTAAGAAAAAATAAAATTACTGAGCCACAAAATCTGGCCCTTATTGACATCCCTGAAGAATTACAGCAATTAGAAGGGGAATTATTGGTCTTGTGTGAGTCTGAGGTCGACAGTGAAAAGATTATCATAATGGGTACCAAATCATCTCTACAACTCTTAGCAGAGTCAACATGCTGGATAATGGATGGTACATTTGAAGTGGTACCGTCCATAATGCGGCAATTATTTTCCATCCACGGCAACATTGAAGGTGAAATTATTCCATTAATTTTTTGTTTAATGAGCAGAAAAACTTTAAAATTATACGACCACTTCTTTTTTGAATTAAAAAAATTATTTTTAAAATTTGAAATTAAAGCAAATCCACAAAGAATCGTGTGTGATTTTGAAAAAGCCATTATCTCATCGAATAAATTTTTTTTTTCCAAACACAAATGTGAAGGGATGCTTGTTCCACTTCGGCCAAATTTTATGGCGTAAAATCCAAAAGGAAGGTATGAAGAAACTTTATGGAAATTCCGTATCATTCTCGTTGGAAATTAGGATGATAAAGAGCCTAGCCTTTGTTCCGAAAGATGAAGTAAATTCATATTACTTGGAACTAAAAGAAAACTTTGAGCAAGGGGAATCTAAAAAATTTGGAAACTGGTTTGAAAAAAATTATTTAATGACAAGAAATCAGTCTTTATATTCTCCAGTATTTTGGACAGTGAACCAAAACAAACCCGGAACGGAGTATTTCCCAAGAAAGCAAAATAGCGTTGAAGCGTGGCACCAGTTTCTACACCAACACCTTTATACTTAGTTAACTAACACATTTAAATTTAGTGATGCCAAATATACACCAATACACATAGAACCTGATTTTTTTTATTTCATATGTATGGAATTTTCATGACTTTTATTATATGTAGAAGATTTTGGTGTATGCCTGGGTTTGTGTCTGGATGTATATATGTGTGCGTATTTATATGTGTATGAAGGTATGTGGGCGAGTATAATGCTGTGCCTGTGGGAATGTGTATGTTGATTTTATAAAACAGAATTTAAAAAAACAGAATTTTTTTAAAACAGAATTTTGTCAAAACAGAATTTTGTAAAACAGAATTATTTACCGATCCCGAAAACTTTCAAATATTTTAAGCTGTATAAATCTCAATTTCTTTAGCTTAATTAATAAGATTTGTGGATTAATCAAATTTCTGTGTATCGTTATAATTTACTAACGAGAAATAATCTATTGTAAAAGAGTAAATTGGAAACTCACTACTGCTACTGAACTAAATATTTCAGCAATTGTGCAACTATATGTAACAAGTTCATTTTGTAGTCTTATTGTTGAAATACAATTCAAATAGTTCCATGAATCCGTTGGTTTATTAATATATTGCCTTACGGAGCTATAACAGTGCTAAGACTTCATGTTTCTTGTCAAATATGGATCATTGAAACGTAAATTTCTTAATTTAAAAAACCTAAGATCAACAATTTCTTGAGATAACGGCAATTTTTTACTGAACTTTCACTTTTTACGTACTATGTTTGTATTTCTAACAGTAAGCTCTTCCATATAATAGATAAACTCACTTAGATTTATTTTAGCAATTTCACCCATATAGGATCACTAAATATCTTATCATGCTCTAAAACTTTAAATTAAACTTCATTTTTCTTTTTTAGGACGCCAAACGTTTTAACTTACAGTTAGAGTTACTTATGATCAGATAGAAATAAATCCGTTGTCCTCACTGCATACGAGTAGTTCAACAAATCCGTTAATATATGATCTATCAATGTATTTATTTCATTTCCACTTCTTGTATTCTCTTACTTCTATAAAATCATCATCCTTTTCCATTGTTTTAACGGTTTGGATATTGGTTTTAATAAAGATACCGACACCATTATATCTATCGTGCCTATTCGAAAAAGTTATTAAATCCTTTCACATTGAAAAATCTATTCGCATCTTTGGTAATCTATATTTCTGAGCCAATAAATATATCGACATTATACTGTGTATCATTAATCAATATCAATCTGCATTATCGACTTTACTTTTGTTTTTTGTAAATTGGTTGTATGTGTTTGACAAAGCAGACGTTTTGACAGTCAATTTCAAAATCATTTTGTGCCATTATACTATAATCTGAGAAAGAGTCCTTCCTTCTTCTTTCCGAAATAAAATATTGAAATTATTCATCCAAAGGTAATCGATATATCTTTATGATCTCCTAAAAAAACTTGTTCATCTTCCTTTAATTCAAACTCCAGCAGACTAGTATGGATCATTTTGCCTTACTTCTTAAGTGAATAACATTTTTTTATCAGGCAGACCATCACTTCGTAATCGTTGTTTCATAGAAAAAGATTTTTTCCTACATGTTGCATAGACTCAGCGTATTCTAATGTTGCGAGAATATCTTTCACTATTACATTCGCTTCACAATTAACATTAGGAATTCCAGCAATTATGAGATTATTTTCTATTGATTTTTGCTGAATATTATGCAGGTTAGTTCTTGCCTTGTTTTTTTTGCGCCTGCGATAACATTTTTATAGCCAAATCTGGGCTGAACTGACCATCACATTTTTTCAATTTAGACGCACATTCATTGGTACTGGGTATAACTGCTTCAAGATGTTCCCCTCCAACTTTACCGCATGTGTCCGAACAGTACCAGAACGGTTCAGCTGCATTTCTGGCTATATGCTGCCCCTTTATGCTCTTACAGTGAGGTTGGACTTATGTGGTTCGACAATTTGCAGCGAAACATGTGTTAGGTTATCGGTGTAATCAGAAAACTATTCAGCCATTCAAAATAAATCATTTTAAATGGATTGTGTGGATAATTATAATAACTCGGATTTTGTTTTATTTCACTTCTTAAATTGATTCACTTCCATTCTTTGGCTCCTCCGCTGAACATCAATTCACAATTCCTTGAAATTAAAATTGAATTAAAAAAACAAATTCTATAAAGGAAAAATATCACACTCGAAGTTTGATTCGAAAGTCATGGCCTACCCAGTGGAATTATTTTTCGTGATACACAGCACACTTTGGAAAAAATAATACCAAACTATACTAAAAAATGTCACATAAATTCGGAATCGCAAATTCCCCAGGAAAACAGAATAGGACCACAGATGGAAGTTACTTAATCGACAAATGATTGCTAGAAAACGTGTTGTTCCTTGATGTGTTCGACCTATATAAGAAAAATCATTTAATCAGATATTTTCATTGATTGAGAAACATCGATACAGCAAAATAAGGCCAGGTGGGTCTTATGGCTCAACCAGCGAATCAGTAACAAATTAACGTAATAATGCGATAAATGGGTTTTGCTTGTTACTGGCCAGCGAAACTTTAACAACTTTTTCGTTCAGTTTCGTTAAATATATCTGTCACTTAACAGAGCGAAAAATTACGTGCAAACTGAAGGAAATGTCAAATACCATCAAGTCATCTTGTTTATTCAAATATTTTTATTATTCTCGGTAAACATTTTATCAGTAAGTAAAATTAATTTTCTTAATAAAATTAATTTGAATCATTTTAAATTAAATTTTTTGTAATGGGTTTCATAGTATTTTTGATTTATTTTTGTCGCTGATCAGGTCATACAAGCATTAGAAACGATCAGATCTGAGATTGATGTCAAGAAGGAACCAATGGACGAAATTAAAACGAATACTATAATGAGAATTTTAATGTGGTTCTCTTGAATGGAAACAAATACTATCCTTGTTCGTTCGAGGGATGCAGAAAGTGCTTTAAGACCATCACACAATATAGAACTCATATGAAAGTTCACACTGGTGAATTGTTCAAGTGCACTTGACCGGGATGACCGACCATTCCCTTGTAAATGGACTGAATGTGATAAAAGTTTTAAATCATCAAGCGACCAGCTAAAACATTTAAGAACCCATACTGGGGATCGTCGATATAAATGCACCTTTCCCAAGTGTTTTAACAGTTTACAACGTCCTGCAATCTAAAACAACACACAGTAACTCATACTAGAGAACGGAGTTTCTGATGTAGCGTACAGAGCCACGAACGTATTCATCGCAGCGAAAAACCATTTAAATGCGGAATTTGTTCACGGACATTCACCGAATACTTGTCCACATTCAAAGACAGGCGGGTCCACGAGGAATGCAATCTAACATGTAATTTCTGTCAAAAATCTAATTTTTAAAATTTAAGATTAGTCTTTTCTGTTACAAGACGAGGAAGCTAATTTAATAAAAAATTCGATTCAGGAACATAATTTACAAGCCCATAAGAAACGTATTCACCTTGAATATGAGGATATACTTCACTCGAATGATTTGGACCTGAACAACAAAAATTTGCCGAAATTATTGAATAAAACAAGTTTTTTTTAAAAACAAAATATTATATTTCACTATCTGAGTTATACTCATAAACTCTCTGCCCATAACTCAGATAGTGAAATATAATACTATCTCTACTAGACTCCCTCCAGCTTCTTCTTCGTCAAATACTTATTGAATTGTGGCCGAATACTAATAAACTTGGCAATTTTAGCTTTAAACTGTTTCCACGTGTCTTGATCATAATTTTTCTTATCCTTGGTCATCTCTTTGTAATTCCGACCATATTTATTCAAAAAATGAATCATCCATAAAACGGCCATTTGTGTGTGTATAAACAAATTAGACATTGACAAATTGACAAGTTGTGTTACAGCTTCACTATAGCAAACTTGTCAAATTTTCCGTAACAAAAAACTTTTGTTGTTTTCCGTAAAGGTTTGACAAGTTGTATTACTGATTCGCTCGTTGAGCCATTAGTTACGCCGTTCGAAGCCGATCGTTAAGTTTTGTGAAATCAAAACTAACCGAAATGTTAGTCCAATGTAAACATTTTTTTAATTAGTAAAATTAGATTGTAAAAAGACTTAAAATTTAAAATTTAACATTTAAAAAAGATTTCTGTCCACCACTGGTATATTCAAGTTAAATAAAGTAAAGTGAAAATTTCATTGCTCTAATTTCCACACTATCACACCTCAACCTTCATTCAATTTATTTATTTTCTTTAAAAAATTTACATCTCACACTTAGATTTTATGTAACAGATACATACTATATATGTATAGTACATACATATATATTTTTATATTGTTTGTTGTTTATTTATTATTTTCTTAATAATTTATTCGCAAACCAAGGTTAGGTCAAATTTATCGTATTTGGTTTGATAAAGGTAAAGTATCCAAAAATACCCAGATATTCATTGAGCAAAAAAAAAAAAAAAAAAAATCGTTAACCTTTTCATGAATTTGAATTCGGCTCGCGGTGTGATCCATAAATATGTACAACCATCATAACTAAATTGTACATAATTATTGTGTGTTTATTATCTTGCATATGATGATCTTCTTGCGGGATTTGTATTACACATTTCATTTTCATTAATATCAATTTATGTTTGCTTGTTTGGTTCGTATTATATTGTATATACGTAGCTTTATATATAGGTTAATTAAATAAAGAATTTTTTTTTAACAATTAAGTACATTTTAATTTAAATAATATTTTGGTGGTTAACGCCAAAAAATATCTGGAAAATAAAACTTTATAGTAATCTCATAAAAAAGCAAATTAAAAGTAACAGTTAATTTTAAAACTCAATGGGTGTATATTAGTGTTTATTTATATTTACTAAATTGTCTAATTTAAAAGTAAATTAATTATTCAAATAACATTCGTTTATGTTGTAGAAATAAATTTGAATACTTAAGCGGACATCCCATTGTTTCGATACATTGATGACAACACACATTCATTTTGTATGTGTACATTTTCTTTATGCGAGTTTATATTTTTTTAATTGATTCCAAATAAGATTGATTGAAATTGTGAGATGAATTGTTAAGTTTATTTTGGTGTAAGCGCAAGTGTAAAACTATATTTATAAATTTTTAACATGAGTTTGACAGCCAAATTTCAAAAAACTATATATTTCTCCTAAAAATAGACAAAATTTTATCGCTTCGTAAAAATAGTTTTCCAATTTGACTAAAGTTTTTTTTTTTTTTACTTTTCTAAATATTACAAAATATCGAAGAATTTTTATAGTCTTAATTTTCACACAGATTAGTGAACAATAATAATTGTTGGTGAACACAAAATTAGTAAAAACTAAAATTTTCTATAAATTAGGTGAAAAGTGAGTTAATATAGTGCGCGCAGATAAATAAATTGTGTCTACTAATTGGTTACCACCTAACCGCATAAAACTTCAAACAGCTGATTTAAAAACACATTTATCAACAACATAAAAAAATTATGTTGCAATATATTATTATAACGTTTAGTTGATCATACATGAAAACATAAAATATGACATTAACTCAATGTGTATATGTATTACATAACCTTATAACTAAAAATAATCTTACATGTACACAACAAATAAGAACATACATTTATTTATTCTCTCTATATACAAAACACTGAAACTATAAATTGTTTTCTTTCTTTTATTTTTTATACTTGACATGGCAAAAGCATTACCAATTATGGCATCAATAAGGTTAACTATTTTGATGAGTAACCGTGCACAAAATAATTGTGAAAAATGGCAAATTTAACGTGTGTGCACGCACACACAGCCAGCACACTGTATAAAAAAAAGTTTAGGGCATGCAGAGTAGATCTGACTCTTGTTCCAGAGAATTCCGCAGTTGAAAAATAATTTCACACAAAAATATCGTAAACAAACCGATTTGAGTTAAAAACCAATAAAATATGGAAATTATTAAAAATATTAAAATGGTAATTAAAATAATTGCCGTATGTGTGCTTACTTGTTCTATACTCTCTTAATTGTTTTGTTTCTTTATCCTTCAGAATTTATTATTTTGGTAATTAGAATATTATTGCATCAATATTAAAATTTATTCAATTGAGAAAATGGCTTATTGCATTTTATGCATCACGATATCGGTTACACAGCATGCCATTCTAAATCGCGGTTGCACCGCGACTGTTGTTCTGGCAAATTATTTCTTAAATGTATTTTTCGAATTTTTATTTTGAAAAATACATCAAAGTTGGCTCTAACGAAGCGAAATAATGCTTGCTAATGCTGTGTACCTCAGAAGACTTTTCAAACTATACTTTTCAAATTTTGAAGCTTTCGCTATTTCCTCATAGATGCTTGGTGAAAAGGCAGTTTAGGAGGTTACTTTTCGACGACTTTTCAATTTGTATGACCATACAGTTTAAAAACGAATAAAAAATTAATTTGGATGGTTCTGACGGGCATTAGTTTCATTTCCATGACAACGGCTTTTGACTTATTTTTTTATGCTGATAAGCATGAATTTGAAGCTGATCGAATAATCGCCCGTTTATCCGTGGGCATTGTAGCCTCCGCAATGCGTCCTTCACTATTTGTAACATAATTTTTAATATTATTGATAAAGAATCCAATAACGGTTTTGCCTCTACCAAATTCTCGTCTATTTGACGATTTGAGAATCCTCCTTCCTTCAAAACTCTGATCTTAGCTGCCGGGTCTATAATGAACATTTAAATACACCGTCACCTGATAGAAAAATTCCATGAGGTGGGGAACGTTTGTTTGCGATATAATTGATTATTCCGTAGGACCGTTTCGTCATGTACGGAACCCGGGGGTATGCACAACAAATATTAATAAATGTATCAGAATTGTCACATACTGCCATTAAATTAATAATGTAATCAAGTTTACGATTTATATATTGATAGTGTAACACAGTTGATACAACAATTTTTATGTGGCATCCATCGATAGCACCTAACGCTTTTGAATATATTGAAGTGATCGATCTTCGATTAAATTGTTTGCCAATAAGACTTTATGAATCTAAACTTGGCAATTTTATTACCTTTGGTGCAAGCTTCACAAACATCTCAAGAATTTTGTGAACAAATGGTTCTCATAGTATATCAATTTATCAATTGAAACTTATACCAGTGATCCTATAGCTCGCTCCACTGGTCAGTTAATATAAAAACATAGAAACACAGAATTTTATTGAAAATTTGAAACATTTAAAATTTTTATATTGGGCGAATATAGAGCACATTTTATTAAGTGAATGAGCAGACAGTCTTAAGTATTTGCGGATATAAGCATTATCATTAGCAAATATATGCTTGTAAATTTTAGTTTTGTTATAGTTTCGTGTTATCTACAAATAAATAATAATGTTATTTTAAATATTCCGCCATTTATATTTTTGGTGCTATGGTGAAAGTTATTCAGAAGTTGGAAGAAAATTTCGTTCAAAATACGATAGAGAAAATGGTCTGACAAACCGTGCTAATAAACTTATCATTGATAAATTTGAAGAAACTGGTTCAGTTCAAGATCAGAGAAGCAGAATTTGTAATCGTAGTGGTCGTTCAAGAGAAAATATTGCAGCTGTTAGAACAAGTGTTGCTGAAGAGCCAAGGACATCAATTCGTCGTCGTTCACAGCAATTAAGCCTCAAACCAACAACTTTTGTGGAGTAAATTGGAAGATATTGATGTGAAGAATATGTGGTTTCAACAGGATGGTGCAACATGCCACACACCAATGCAATCACTCGAACTTTTGAAAGAGAAATTTAATAATTGAATAATTTCTCGAAGAACAGACGTGAATTGGCCATCAAGATCATGCGATTTAACGCCATTGAACTTCTTCTGACATTGAAAAGTTTAGTTGGCTATAAGCAGAGCCTTCTAGAGTATAGAGCCATAATCTTTATGACGTATTTGTTAGAATCTTTTTTAGTGGTATAACTTTTCACTGATTTCCATAGGAATCCATAGTAAAAATGATGTTTTTTAGCTTCAAGTTTTTCAATGAAAAAAGCAAAAATATTATAAAATGTTTATATAAAAGTTTTCTACATATCTTTAAGAACAATATAAAAGAAGGCCATATTGGTATTAAGTAAATATTAATTGCAGAAATATTAAAATTAAATTATTTCTAAAATATATTTTTTCGAACTTTTATTTTGGAAAATTCATCAAAGTTGGCTCTGACAAATTAAAATAATACTTGCTAAATTTATTTTTAGTTTTACTAGTGTACGTAAGATGTCTAAAATGGTAAAAGAAAAATACGAAAAAAAATCGCAAAATTATCATACGTTCCTATATTTTGTGAATTTGTTTTGCTTTTCCTACAATTTTTGAACTTGAAATTTCCCCAGGTGGTAATTTTTGGTACGATTTTTCCAAATTTTTACGGCCATCACTGCCATCTATGTAACGTATATTGACTTAATGACCAAACGAATCGTAATAAGCTTATATTTCAATTTGACCAGAATGCTGTTGTTATGAATTTCTTTTAATATTCTGGTGTAAATAAATCAATTATTACAAGAAAATGAAAACGATTTACTTAAAGGATATTCATATATGTTGAAATTCAAACATTTATGAATGTATTTCAGAAATCATAATTATGAATTTGTAACGTTTTCATTTAAAAATTTGTCTTAGGAAAAAAGTGATTTCCCATATGTTTTGTGTGTTTTACTATGAAAAGTTTCGTTTTTCCCTCGTTTCTAATTCCATTATAAAAGCTCAGATTTTTTTATTATGGCTCTATAAAATACAGGGTGCTCTGCTATAAGGCACAATTGAATACTTTTAACCTAGTGACATCTATTTAAATATTGCTTGAATTACTGGGTCTTATAAAAGTTTAGTTTGAAAAGTCTTCTGAGGCACACAGCATAAATTTATCTTTAGTTTTACTAGTGTACGTCAGATGTCTATAATTTTTTACAGAAAATCACAAAATTATCACACGTTCTTAATATTTTGTGAATTTGGTTTGCTTTTCCTACAATTTTTGAACTTGAAATTCATCTATCTGCAGGGAGTATTTTTTCTTTTAATATAACCAAATTTGTACTGCCATCACTGCCATCTATGTATTATCTATAGACTTAGTGACCACACGATTTGTTGTAAGCTTTTATTTAAATTTGACCAGAATGCTGTTGTTAAACGATGATTTAAACGAATGATTTTGTTGAACGATGTTCATTATTTTATGTGTTTTACTATTTGGAAAGTTTGCATTTTTCCTTGTTTCCTTGTACATATAAAAGTCGCAAAATTCCAAATTTAGTCGTTGAAAATAATTGCCGATTGTTCATTTCGGTTCCTTACGTTAAAATTACAAAATTATAACATACAACTTGTTAGTAGAGCATTTCAAAGTTTGTATATGGTTTAAGCTTGTATCATGATAAAAATTGACTCACAGTCAAAAAAGACGAAAAGAGGAAAATAATCTGATGCTCCATATAAGAGACAAAGACAACGTTTGTTTTTTGTTTTTATTTTATAGCAAAACAATTTTGGTATAAAATAAAAAAATAGAAAACGTTTAAATAAAGCCTATTTTAATACATAATTGGGTCCCTGATCCACCAGAGGATCCCAGCGTTGTGGTTACCAACATTGGTGTGATGAATTCAAATATCTCGATCAAGGGTTGGAAAGTCATCCGGTACAAAGGAGAGACCAATCGCCAATCGATTGTTCTCAGCATTGACTTTAAGACCAATGAGTATATACATATGTAATGGGTTTCAGCCTTTGTTTACAATATGTTCTTGAGAGGATCTTGTTTAAGGTTATCTCTGGACCATGAGCTGCACGTGTTTCGTCTCGATTGCTGGTATGTTAATATGACTTCCGTGTTTAAAATTAAACGGATAAACTTGCACCACAGCAAGTCAGCTTCATTTGAATTAAGGAAGTTGCCTATTAGATCGCATACAGATTTATATTTTATTCAGGAACCTTATCTTCCTGATGGTTCTGTTTGTGGACTAAACATTCCTAACGGTAGAATTTTTTCAAAGAATTCTATCAATAAAACTAGAGCTTGCATTTATATTTCCCCCTTCGGAGGAACTTACTTAACTCTTAAAGTAGAGTATGGATAAAAATATTCCCTTTGGGGTAGCACTTAATAACATAGGCTCCACTTTGTTAAATTTTATAAGCTCATCTGAGCTAGAAATACTCAATAAAGCCTTGTAAGAAAGCTTTTTTCAGTTCTACGCGGCGAAAAGTTATTGATATAAGTCTGTGTTCGTTGCCTATTGATGACTTAATTTCAAATTCGAGCATTAAAAGACCAGCTCTTAAACCGTATCGTAATCGTAAATTAAACAATTCCGATCTATTCTCTCTCGAACTTATTTCCCTAATTCATTCTGCTACGGATTTTCGCTCGATTAAGCACATTGAGTTACAAGTTTCCAAGCTGACAAAAGTATTCTCGACAGCTTTTGAAAATTAATGTCCACTTATTACCAAGTAAAAGATTGGAAATAGACCCTTTTGGTGGTCTGCTCTTAAAAAACAAAGGAAACATACTAGAAAACTGAAGAATATAGCAATAAATACTAATCTTAAATGCAATTGGGATTGTTTCCTAATACCTGAAAAGGAGTATACAAAAGTTAAGGATCCGCTCACAGAACCGCATGGACAAATTTCTGTCAATGCTCTTCGTCTATCGAATGGCAAGTTTACTTCTTCGAAAAAAAGAAGCGTACGAGTTGCTTCTTTCCGTTCATTTTCCGGAGTGTGCCATCTTTAACTCTGGTTTTGCTGACTTTCTAACCAATAAGAATTACAATGAAACTCTCGACTGGGAATTAGCGGATCGGTTAATTACGTTCGAAGTTCTGCGTTGGAGTTTTTTCTCCTTTAAACCTGAATTATATCATGGTTTTCCTATTATTACACACCACCTGATCCACCTTTTCAAAGCGTGCATTGCTTTTAGCATTGTCTTCATGTTTGGTGCAAGAGCAACGTTTTTTTTTTACCGAAGCCTTTTTCAACATTTCTTAAAGCGTTAGAGAGGATTTTCTCCAGATTTATTATAGATAATTATTTATCTAATTCCCCATTCAGTAACATGCAACATGCTTATAGAGTAGGTAAGTCCTGTGAAATGGCTCTACATGAACTTGTCACTAGGATCAAAAGATCCCTCAATAATAAAGAGTTTCGTGTGGATATTTTCCTGGACATTGTAGAAGCCTACGACTAGTACAATGGGATGGTCCGCAACTTCATTGAACAAAAGTTTGGCGTACTTTACACGCTACCAAACAAATAATTAAATAAATAATACTGACTTCAGCAGTCAGGCTTTAAATGATTTTTAATATGTTTCGAAGATTGTAAGAGAATTCAATCCAGTTTCGAACTGATGAGCTTATGATTATGAAAAAATCAATCTTCTCATCAGGCCGCGGCGACTGGACTGATTATACCACAATTTACATTCTATATATACAGAATGTGCTGTGCTTTAAGTACTAGCGAATCGTACTAATACAGATGAATTCTCTTACAATTTTTTTCTTCTTCACGATATTCACACTGCTCTGTGTGTAAGCTAATTTTTACTTTTTTTTTATTAATTTTTTTGTTGAATGTTAATTAATTCATGTAATATCTAATATGCTACCGGTGGTTAGACCATTTTAATTGTGTTTCGATTAACACGAGAAGTATATTAGTATTTACGAACAGTAATTCAACGAAACCGACTAATAGACATAATTCTATTTATTTAATTAAATGATTTTTAATATGTTTCGGAGATTGTAAGAGAATTCAATCCAGTTTGATAAGAAGATTGATTTTTTCATAGTCATAAGCTCATCAGTAAAATCATTTAATTAAATAAATAGAATTATGTCTATTAGTCGGTTTCGTTGAATTACTGTTCGTAAATACTAATATACTTCTCGTGTTAATCGAAACACAATTAAAATGGTCTAACCACCGGTAGCATATTAGATATTACATGAATTAATTAACATTCAACAAAAAAATTAATAAAAAAAAAAAGTAAAAAGTCAGGCTTTGTTGCTCAAAGCTACAACTGTGCCTTTTCTATTCGGGAGGCCGATTAACAGATCCAACCACGTTAAACATTTAGGTGTCTTCTTGACAGTAAACTTTCCTGGAAATTTCACCATGAGTATAAACTTCAAAAAACGACTGCCATATTTTGGCAGTGTAAACGAACTTTTGGGAAAATCTTGGGTTTCACTCCCAAAATGCTATGTTTCATCTATATGTAAATGGTTGGTTCTACCAATGTTATCTGATGCTTCTTTGGTTTGATGGCCAGTGGGTTAATTAAAGGTTTTTCAAATTATTGCTTGTAGGGCCAGTACAGGAGCTATGGCCTCAACTCCCCTTCTAGCCATGGAATCAATTCGTGAGCCATAGAACAAATTTAAATGATTATGCATCATTAGTACCAGAAATTGATATGTAGATGATAGACTGATGTTTGAATTCAATTTCACTAAATTATATTCGGTGGTACGACCTTCGAGAGATCAGTAGAGATCACTGGTTTTTTTTAAGAACTTGCATGAGTCGATAGTCCTCTTTTCTGATGGCTCTCACTCCGATAATAATTCTGGTTATGGAATGTACTGCTCTACGTTTGATCTGAATTTTTCAGGCTATCTGAATTCGACTGCACAGTTTTTCAAGCAGAATCAATTGCTCTTACTGTCTGTGTAATTAAGGCATTGAATCTCGCTATTATAAATAAAAACTTTGTTTTCTGTACAGACAGCTTATCTGTACTGAATTCGTTGGATAATCCCTTAACTGTGTCAAAATTTGTTAAGGACTGTAAATACTTTATACATACATCTTCTATGTTCAAGTAATCGAGTGACGATCATGTGGGTTCCTGTCCATTGTGTTGATTCTCTAGCAAAAGCTGAGGCTGGGTTTAGATTTATCGGCCCCGAACCAGTTGCTTCCTTACCGTTTAAATTTGTTAAGAAGGTGATCAAAAACCGCGCTAAAGTGAATTAAAATAGCAATTGCTTGCTACTTGGACTACCACATTGCTCAAATTTTTATTAGTGGACTTAACTTGAGGGCCACTAAGTTTGCTTTATCTTTCTGCAAGAACCAGTAGAGAGTCTTGATCACGACTCTTACTGGTCACGGCAATTTTAAAGTACACCTTCAGCGCATGGGACTAACTCATGATGCTGTATGCGGGCATTATTTTAAGGACGACGATGACTGCATTCACTTCGTGTGCATTTACTCTAGGTCTATTGTTAAACATCAGCTGTCTTCCTTGCCTTGGCCTAAACTACTTCAGTTTATTAAGGCCATAGCACGCGTTCGCGATTTAGGATAGAATCACTGGTTTGCACTATGGCCCCTTTGTGACATTGAAAAATGTCGAACTTTGTAATTCTATACTCGTAACTTAAATTAAATTTCGCTTAAACTGAGGATTTTTCATTTTTCAAATTCTAGCCCAGTTATGTAAGGAAAATATTCGTTATAAAAATTTTTAATTTAAATTATTGTATAAATTGCACCATTCAAAATGGCGGAATATACCGCCAGAACGTTGGCTTTTTTGATTAAAGAATTAATAAAAAAACAAAAAAAAAAAAAAAATTAAGCTAGAAAACCTCAAATTATTTAATTATTAAAACATATTTGTAAGAATAAGAGGAAGCTAGAATAAGAGAAGGCTATTACACTGTATTAGACTGTAAATTGGGCAAGCAAACCTACTTATCACTTTGAAAATACCGATACCTAAGCATCTGTTAGCAAGGGCCAAAACATCATCCTCAGTATTTAGAGGATCAAGTCTGGATAAATGAAGCCAACATTTTGGTGCAACAGTTTTAATATGAATATCTGGTGAGATATTTGTACCACAAATATTAAAATTCTGTTGCCTCTGTTCCTTTGCGTAAACGGCAGGTATCGATTTTTTATTACCAGAAGAGCACAATATTTCCATGTTCAGTTTACGATCTGAACTGGAAACAATTTTTGCAGACTTGCTTTGCATTTCAATTATATATTTGGCGAAAGGACATTTAAACGTTTGAATTGTTGAAGCTAACTTTTTTAGTACAAAGAAGACTAGTGAAGTGTGAGGTTAATATTTATAGCTTAAATCCGCAATATTTCAGATCTAAATATTGCTTTCAGCATCCTGTATTGTTTTCGAAGCTAAGGGATTCCGGCGCTTAGAATACTTTTAGTACAAACTGTTACTATGAGATTTGGATTTTTGTTTGTCAGCCATTGTTAATAAAATAAAACCCTGTTTAAACGACTGCCAAATGATATTTTGATCATGCATACGTACGTAATATAATAAAGCAGTAGAGAATACGATTGGTATAGTTATATAATTCGCCGAAACCATGTGAATCAAACGTAACCATGCTTCATGATAATTCAAATAATATTAATTCTAATTTAAAAATGCCTTACAGCTACCTGACTGGCTTAACTGATTCAGTTCTTAAGCAAAAAAAATTATTAAATTTTTTATTGTGTATGCAAAAAACAAAAATTATCTCAAACTATTTCACTTTCGCTAATCTTCCATTGATCTTTCAAATAGTTTCTTTGGAAAATTACATCATCCGTATATTATATTTTGTGATCATCATCTCGAATCATAATACATATAGTATATACACTCAACCTCAACAAAAAAAGAAATAAAAAATGAAAACAACACAAATCTACACCATAATCGTGTTAAACACAAATTACAAACACTTGATATTATTTCTTTGATTTTCTTTTGTAACGAAAAATCGTTGCAAAGTACAAAAAAAAAAAAAGAGATCGTTACATACAGTAGTGAGTACATAAATAACAATAATGTAATAAAATAATGATAATATAAAATGTTAGGAAGGTCGAAAACGCCAACGCGTTTTAGTCGATTTATTTGTTAGAGTGCGCGCGCGCGGCTAAATTGAAAAATATTCTTGGGTATTTCTTAACTTTGTAGGTACACAGATTGATATTCTGTTGAAGTTTTTATATTAATAAAAAGTTTTGAATAGAATTTTAAATGAACATTTTGGGTGTTAACATATTCAATGGCGTTCGTACGGCATTTCGTAATGTGAACTCTTAATTCACTAATTTGAAAAAAAAAATATTTTTAGTGCAGATCCTCCATCCAAATTTTATATTCATATTTTCTACTAACCTTAACCTTATAATCAATAAATCTTTTTTGTATTTTTGTTTTGTTGTAAATTGGTCGCGCTAGTAATTAAAGATTTCAGCAGTGTGTTAATGAAACGTACAAAAAATTAACGTTTTTTTTTTTTTTTTTTTAATTTATGTCTTTTTATGGAATATATGATTTTATTTATTTGTAATTACCTTACCACATATATTTGGGTGAACTACAAAAACAAGTGTGTAATTATTTCGATGGATAATTGGCGAAAACATTTCATCGATATGCCAATGTCATTACTTCAAGATAAAAAAACAAAACATAATAAGAGTTTTGTATGTTACGCAAAAAGTACTACTTTTGACCATGAAAATAAAATACAGGACAGACACTAAACAGATTATATTTTACTTAACCTTCACCAATTTTATTGAAGTATTTGCGTTTATAAATACTGCAATGTGACGAATTTTCAACCATATGGTTAAATAAAATTCGATTAATTAGAAAATTATTTGACTAATTAGTATTCTCCGGGGGGAATATAAATAAAATTTTGAATTGATTTTATTCAAATCACACAATCGAAACGTTCGATTTCATATAACTACCTGTATATAAAATATTTAGTTGGTTTATTATATGTGAGAGAATAAACATGAAACATGTTTTTGGTTTTAAGAAAATTCTAAGAATTAAAGTATCTTATCGAAATTAAATGGAATTAAAAGTATTTGTTTGCTGGATTTAAATGTTATTCATATAAATGTAAATTCCATCATCAAATATTTGGAATGTAATAAAAATGTGATCTATTGATTGAGAATTATTGTGATTAATAGTTAATTTTGCGAAACCGCAATTTTGAAATTTAAACCAAATTTTATAAATAATGGTAGAGATCGAGAAAAATTATTTTCCTCCATTAAGTTGCAAGTCATCATAATTTTTGTGTATTTATCCATCGATATGCTCGAAATTAATTACAAAACGTGATTTCAATTTTAACCGTCTAATTATTCAAAAAAGCAACAAATACTGTGTGGTTATATAATTTTCATACTCGTGTACAAATATTTCTTTTCAACTTCAACCCAATTCTTCGCGATTCAAAAGCACAATTTCCTTGTAATTCCTTATAGAGAAAGATGAATTAAGCAAAAACAATTTTAAGACTTTCACATAAATTAATTTACGTATACAAAATATTTACAATTTTGAAAGCAAGGAAAAATATTTTTTTTCTATTTGTAATATTTAATTTATAATTATAAATTTCCTTAACATTAATTAATTATACATTTCATGTTTATAAATGGTTTGAGACAAACCGTAATTGATGTTTACCCATATGACGAGAAATGTCCTCGAAAATTGTTTTATGTACTTCTATTACCGTGTACACTATGAGGTTTTGTCTATTTAAAAACTAAATACAGAAGTCACCAATATATAATATAAAATATGTTATACATATTTATGTTACTATATAATAGTTATTACAGATAGATTAGAATGGCATTGACCGGATAACTGTACAAATACACAATACGTTGATTGATTTTTTAAAGAGACAATGAATGTACGTACTATACTATATGTCGTAGTTTACCTTTTGAGTTTAACTAACGAACATTAGAACAACTGTGCTCAACCACTTACCACACCTTTATATTTCAAGAAATATATTATATAATTATATATTATAAATGCCAAATTAAAAAGCGTGAACATAAATTAAACACAATCCACAATGTTAAACAATTAGCGTGTTTTTTTATTAGCTCCGGATAGCAAGCTATCGGGAGCACAAGGGAAATTTCTATTGAAAGTTGTTCTATTATACACATGTGTCGCTAATAAACAAAAAACTAAAATTTTACCTAACTTCATGCAGTTGTATGACATTTCTTCCGAATAAAAAATCGGACTAAAAATATCTAAAAATCATCGGGAGATTGTTGAGGAATAAGGAAATGTAGTAGCTGCAAAGAGATTTTTATAAGCTGGAAAGCAAAAGGATAATCGAGATGCATCATTATCGGAAGATGACGAAGATAAATAATATTTTGATGAAATGGACATGCCTGGTACAAAAGTCAAGTCGATTCAAATTCGGCATATTATGATCCAAAACACGTTCTATGAGGAATATTCCTGATGCAAAATCACATCCTGAAGAGTAAATAATTTTTGTTCACTAAGTTTAGAATTAAATAAATTAATTAATTTTATTATTTTAGAGTTGAGTTGTGTACTGGAGACATGGAAAAATATTCTAAAGCAGAACTATTTGCTTGGGAAGCTTATGGAAAAATATTCTCCAAGTGGAAAAATCATTAAAGGACAAGAGAAACAAATCATTCGAAGCCGATATGAAAAGATGTACATATACATATTTGAATAATCACTGAATATATTAAAAATAATCCAACAAAATTTTTTATTTTCCACGATTTGCAGTAAGGCTAATTTATTTTATTCTAAGATTCAGTTTTATTATATCACAATTTGTATACTCCTTCGAATATAACTTACAAACTTAAATCGTTTGCTTGCTGTTCGTTAAACAACCTTGACATGTTACATGACCGCAAATTAAAATTTTGTGAAAGGTAATTCCGCTGCCGCTAGATAGTAAACATTTTACAGCAATCCGAGTAACAATCTTCACCTATTTCCCCTTCTCAAACTCTAGCCTTTTTAATCTTGCTTAAACCCCATTAAATTGGCCAGACATAACTGCGGCGTTATCCGATCCTAGATAGGCCCATTCTGCACCGGGATTTGCAATAAATTCAATTGGTTTAAAATACTACTAAAAATAAAGTCCCTTTAGTTAGATTCAAAAGACCTGAATACCTATCTCTTGGTGAACATTTTCTCCGATCAAAAACGCGAGCTACCAAAGCCAATAATTTTGGCGCACACTTTGAATAAATTCCATCCATTTCAGCTGTTTTTCGTTTTTTGAGTATCGAGTATCCATTTCTTAAATTATTAGTATTAAATGCCATGAAAAATATTAAAAAGGCTAGAATTTATGGAAGGTGAAGGTTGTTACTCGGATTGCTGTAAAATGTTTACTATCTAGCGGCAGCGTAATTACCTTGTACAAAATTTTAATTTGCGGTCAGGTAAGGTTGTTTAACGAGCAGCAAGCAAACGATTTAAGTTTGTAAGTTATATTCGAAGGAGTATACAAATTATGATTTAATAAAACTGAATCTTTGAATAAAATTAATTTGCCTTACTGGAAATCGTGGAAGATAAGAAGCATAAATACATGTTGGATTATTTTTAATATATTCAGTGATTATTCAAATACATATATGTACATCTTTTCATACCGGCTTCGAATGATTTGTTTCTCTTGTCCTTTAATGATTTTTCCACATCGAGAATATTTTACCATTAGCTTCATAAGCAAATAGTTCTGCTTTAGAATATTTTTCCATGTCTCCAGTACATAACTCAACTCTAAAATAATAAAATTAATTAATTTATTTAATTCTAAACTTAGTGAACAAAAATTATTTACTCTTCAGGGGCCCTATTCTCGAATTCCACATCCATTTTCCACATGTGGACATCAGTTAAAATTCATAAAAATTGTATTTTTTTTTGGTACTAAGGGAATATTTCGGAATGGGTACAAGCAGGTGGAAGAAATTATCCATATAGGAAAATGGCCATGTATCAAGTGTTTTATATACCAATTAAAATTTCCGAACGTTTTGATGAATTTTGACAGATGTCTGCATGTGGAAAATGGATGTGGAATTCGAGAATAGGGCCCCAGGATGTGATTTTGGATCAGGAATATCCCTCATAGAACGTGTTTTGGATCATAATATGCCGAATTGGGGTTCAAATTTCTGTGATATCAAGCTGTGTCTTCACGTATACGTAGAATACGTACAGTAATTCTTTGTTTTTAATCGACTTGACTTTTGTACCAGGCATGTCCATTTCATCAAAATATTATTTATCTTCATCTTCGTCATCTTCCGACAATGATGCATCTCGATTATCGTTTTGCTTTCCAGTTTTTAAAAATATTTTTGCAGCTTCTACTTTCAGGTATTCCTCATCAATCTCCCGATAATTTTTTATTTGGAAGAAATGTCATACAACCATATGACATTTGAATTTGACATCTATCAAAATTTTTAAACCAAAATGAAGTTTGCCACAATTAGGGTTGTACAAAACTCAAAAATATTTCAAATTTCCCTTTGCTCCGGATAGCAGCTCCGGATAGCAGCTCCAGATATAGGTAGAGCTAAATATTTTTTTATAGGTTTTTAGTTAAAAAGTTGAATTAAAAATTATAGATTAGTTTTAAATAAATTATTTATATGTATAAATAGCTTGTCAAACATAACTTTTATAACAGAAAATTAGCTGCTCCGGATACCAGCTATCAAAAAAACACGCTCAATATCTTTAAAAAAACATGATTTGTTCTTAATTTATATGATTTTAATATGTTCCGAAGATTGTAAGAGAATTCAATCCAGTTTCGATTATGAAAAAATCAATCTTCTCATATTATACCACAATTTACATTCTATATATACAGAATGTACTGTGCGTTATGTGCTAGCGAATCATACTAATACAGATAAATTCTCTTACAATTTTTCCTTCTTCACTACATTCACACAGCTCTATACCTGTGTAAGCTAATTTTACTTTTGTAAATTGTGGTATAATCAGTCCAGTCGCCACGGCCTGATGAGAAGATTGATTTTTTCCTAATCGAAACTGGATTGAATTCTATTACAATCTTCGGATAATATTAAAATCATATAAATTAAAAAATTAAATAATTAGAATTCTGTCTATTAATTAACATTCAAAAAAATTAAAAAAGTATGATATGTTCAATATCTTGATGAAAGTTGCCATATATAAATATCAAGAACAAACAACTAAATTTATTTACTATACACGTACAACTGCAACAAAGCTGCTTTCCTAAAAGGCGGTTCACAAAATGCAGAAATTTGCCTATAATGTAGTAGAATTCGATAGAATTGAATTATTTTGTTTAATATTTATATGAAATTCATGCCTCCCACACAATGCCACAATTTAGTTCAACACAGTATTTTTCAATGGCGCAAAACAACCCCGAAAAATTTCATGAGCACTCAGTAGCACACTTATACAACAAAAATTATAGATCATACATAGATGTGTTCATCGTAACAGACACCGCATTTATACTACGTAACAGATAAGTGTATTTCTATCGCCCACCTAAATGTATGAAGTTTAGTGAGACATATTGATGAAAATTTGATGCAGACTAAATATTTTGATATTTTGTGTTTGAGTGAGACTTGGCTTCATCCTAAAATTTCATCTTCTAACGTGGCAATTTCGGGGTTATAAAATGCTACGTCACGATCGTGTTGCTGGTAAGAAAAAAATCAGGAGGTGGGGTGGCCGTGTATTTTAGATCGTCTTTAAATATCAAATGTGTTGATCGTGTTTCATCTATTCTCATATTATAATTCTCGGTGATTTTAATATTAATTTAAATACTACCCCGAATCGATTCCTCGACAATTTAAATATATTCAATTTATTTGTTGTTCCATTTCAATTTACTAGAGAATCAAATTTTTCAGCTTTTTGAAGCTGATTCTGTTAGAATAATCAAATTTGACAAAATTTCCCTCCCGTCGATTTCCGCCCATTATTTGATTTATATGTCATATAAAATGAAGTTCAAACGGCCAAAACTAACACACGCCTATATTCCCATGTATAATAATATTAACGTGGAGCTAATGGAACTGAACTTTAAAATGTTAAAGAGCATGGCTAATTTGGACAACCTTTGCAATTTAATTCACAATTTTGTAGATATCATACACACAAGCGTTGCATTCCGGTTAAAAGCAGCACCCTGGCTTAATGGCGTTATATAAATTAGCAAGCTTTTTGTTGATCCACTTTTCACGATACAAATTATGTTTGTTGATAATTTTTGGAATAAACAAATCCATCGTCGCATACAAAATTTCGTAAATCCTATCAGTCATAAATTTCGTAATCCTTCTCATTATAAAGGAAATTCCGAGAAATATTTTCAAGATATCCATTTAGAGACTCATTGAAAACTTAACTTAATTAACAACGGTGCCCTTAAATTTGTGCACTCCATTATGTTGCCTTAGGCCCATTTCAAAAAATGAGTCTATCACCAAAGTGGTATTTGGTGACTCTTTGTGTTATTTGGTCTCATTTTTAAGAAAATTCTCTTTAGAATTAGTTTAGGACAGTGAAAAAGAATATTTACGCAATTTTTCAACTCTAGGTTTTTGATTTTTACTCGCATCGATTTCAATTTTATTCAGTTCAAACAGTTTGACCACTACTGAAATTATTTCCGAGCGAATAATAATCCATCACTAAATTTATTTAATGATAAAAACTTCTGAAAACTTTCATAATTGCGTATCTTATTTAAAATGATTGACACATTAAAAAAAATGAAATTGACAGAAGTGTGTCAGCCAATCACAATTCAAAATGTCATTTTAAGATACTAATTATCAAATTTTTTTTTTTTTTATAACGTTGTTCTGATTTATTAAAGGCCTAGAAGATTAAAACAAAAATATATCTAGTAACACACAGAGGTGTGCAATATATTTTTCGGTCCCCTCAACCTTAAACAAGGCAATATTTTTCTCAAAACTTCTGCTTCATTTTTAATTAATTCTGTACGAATTTTATAGTGTGTAACGGATTATCAGTATAAAATCACCAATAATAGCTCTAAATCAGGTTAGTTTGGAATGGAAACCATAACACGTTCTCAATATTTTTTTTATTGATTATTTGGAAAATTAGCTTTTTAACAGTATTTGTGTACATGTAATATCACAAGACTCCTTTCAAACGCAGACTAATTTGAAGTGAATCTAGTAAGATCAAACTGGTTTAAATATATAATACTCACATTCACTGTACCTTCATTCGATATTGGCAAATTGTAAGGTCTCGATATAATAGCTGAAGCAAACCGTACTGTATCTTAATTTGATGGAAGTTATTGATGGAAAATGAAGATGGTGGTACTCATTTAATGCATCGGCCCTGAAAATAAACGAACATTCATTAGATAAAATCAAATATTGAAGTGACAATGAACTAATGCCAAAACTAATATTGTATATTACGCGATCAATAAAATAGTTTGATACTTTTGGCAAACTTGTTCGTACGAATTTTGTAAGTCCTTCAACATATGTAAATAGGTACAAAAAAAATTAAAACTATTACATTATAAAGCAATTTTATATTTAACACCTCTTAAAATGAGAAATACTAAAACAAATACATAACAATAATCTAAACAAACACCCCGAGGTATTCAGGTGTTAACTAAACTCTTTATACAATATGTATATGTATTATGTACATACTCTCGTATCTAAATTTTAATTCTTCGATCTCATTTTGATATTCATCTCATGTTTTACAGTCAAGTCTATGTGTACATAACAAACATTATCTTGTATTCACATCACAAATTAATTTTGTTGTCATATTTTTCTTGTACAAAAAACATTTAACCGACAAATTAATTTATAAATATTTTAAAATAAATTAATATTTTTTTAATTAAATTCGTTTGAAAATTGAAACAAATTAATTTGTCATCTACATGTTTTGTACGTGTTATAATGCAACAACCTTGTTGCGGTGATTTCGATGATTTACAAATAAATTAAATTTTCGCGCGACTAATTAAAATTTGTAATGGGGAAGTATGTGTTATGGAATCGAGTTTTTTTTTTTAATTTTGTTCATTTGGCTAAGATCATCTAATCTCTTCCTACAGATTTTTAAATGTAAATCGTTGTTCAAATTTGGCTGAAATTTGTAAAACAAAATTCGTAAAACTGCATTGCAATCAAAATAATGTATTGTTCTCTACGATTGTGTCTAAAACGGCAAGCTTCACATTAATTCTAAATTAAATAACACACGTGACATACAGCCTCTTCCGTTTTTGATTTTTCATCTCCAATTCGTAAGGGGTCACCAATATTGATTGAAATAAGACACTTTTTTTTATTATTTTTATGGACAAGGGACCCCGAGCATGTTTCGACCTGGCCTTTACCGATTTGAGCTTTACTCGACTACTTCTAAATGCGTACTATATTTCCTTTACCGTTTACCGGTAAAAATAATTAAATTATTATCGGTAATTGAAAATTAAGATAAATTATTTTAGAGAATAAACACCGATATTGCCTAGAGACCTCAGACGAAATAAAACAAAGCATATTAAAACGACACATTATGCAAATAACTTAATATGAAGTGAAAATTTCGAAATATCCTCAAAAATGTTTAATTTTCAAAGTGTTTTGAACCGTAAGTATTTAAAACAAAAAGATGGTATCATGTAAATAACCTGAACATTCCTGAATAATCTTGAAATTTGAAATGTTCAACTTTCGCAACTCAAAGCAAAACGCAAAACCGCATATACAAAATTCGAAAAACCTCGAATAGACCTAAAACTAATGAAAAACGTTGGAAATTTTAGAATAAACTGCGGAATTATCTCGAGTACCCCAGACAAATTCGAATAATCTCTTTAGTATGTATCTTGAATGATCTCGAACAATTTCAATAATATCGAAAAATCTGGATATTAATACATAAATAAATTCGAAAAATTTGTAACAGGAATCTAGACAACTCACGAAAATTTTGAAAAATCGCGAAAAATCTTGAAATTTGTATTTTATTATTTTGTATTCTCGAATGGTCCACAGAGATGCCAAGCGCTGAGTGAAGAATCATATCGGTCAATTCTGACGTTGCTCACATAATATCGTGAAGCGGCACAAATTTTCAGAAAATAAATTTTTCACATTGTGGATGCGCTCTCTAAACGAAGTAAATTAAATTCTTAAGGCTTTTTAAGAGTATACTAGAGATGTATAACTTGATTTAATTATTAAAGGTCGAAGATGGAAACACGTGTCAGTTCTAAATAATCTAACAAGGGAGCCTTTTCAACTATCAAGCTGAAAAAGTTATAAAAACTATTCTAAGTTCTAGTACTCTGTGAGACATTACCGAAACCTTTTTTTATCGGCAACCAAGCCCTTTCTTGGGATAAAACCACCCCTTAATTTAACCTCAAAAAACGTTTTTTTTTATTCGATATATCCCGACTTCTACTCCACTTTTTTGATAAAACAAATTAGTAATTATTGCTCATAAAAGTACAAGTAATCGATAGTAAATTAGATTATAAGGATTGCGTCTCTATTTTGTTAGGAGATGAAATTACCGGTTTTCGCAAATTATGTGGTCGTTTTAACCTCTAAAAGGGCTTGGTTGCCGATTAAAAAAAGGGTTCCTTAATGTTTCACAGAGTATTATAACTTAGAATAGTTTTTATAATTTTTTGAATTTGACAATACAAAAGGTTCCCTTGTAAGATTATTTCTGAGTCTGTGATTTGGCGGCACGAAAGTGGAAGATTTATATTGTCGTGACCAATAGTGACATTGGGGAAGAGGTCTCAAAATAACAGAAAATGTTTGTAAAATATAAATGGTTGGTTTGGTGATCTTTAACCGACGTTTTGTGCGAAAAGTGTCACCCGAGGAGCCGGATAGACCCGATATTTTTTTTTTAACGGCATTTCATTGTGGCATAACGAATTGCGAAAAAATTTAGTATTGAGTGATCAACATTTAGGCTGAAGCAGCCTAATGCATATAGATAGATGGCAGCATTAAATAATTAAAGAAGGCTTTTTATATTTTGTAATTTAGACATTTTGGTTTCTCTTAAACTGTACAAATAAAGTTTTCTCAATTGTACGTAGTCCTACGTTAATAGGTCGTGTCTCGGATACAAGTTCGTTGGTTTTATTTTACCCGCTGTCTACACTATGCAAATCCACTGATATTTTCTATCATGATATAAATTTTATCAATGTATGTGTGTGTATATTATAGGCATTTTGACAGTATTAGCAAATTATCAGGAGGCTATTTCATGTAATTCTATTAGTAAATGTCATAAAAAGGTTGCTTTGTTGTGCCATTTGAAATTGTTCTCTCAAATTGAAAAAATGTCTTTTAATACCGCAAGTACAATGCAATTAATCGAATTGTACCGCAAAAATGAAATTTTATGGAAGATAACCCATAAAAATTACAGACGGATCGACATAAAAAATTCTGTTTACAAAAAATAGCGGACGAAATGACCGTAAATGTTGAAAACGTTAGGAAAAAATTAGGAATCTTCGAAATGTACAAAATAAAAAATTGAAACTGAGTAAAAAACATCTGGAAGCGCTGTTGTTGATGATAAAAAAACTTAGGTTTTGTCAGAGCCTTCTATAGTATAGAGCCATAATCTTAATCACGTAATTTTTAGAAGCTTTTTTAGTGGTATAACTTTTCACTGATTTCCATAGGAATCCATAGTAAAAATGGTGTTTTTTAGCTTCAAGTTTTTCAATGAAAACAAGCAAAAATATTACAAAATGTTTATATAAAAGTTTTCTCCATATCTTTATGAACAATATACAAGAAAGCCATATTGGTATTAAGTAAATATTAATTGCAAAAATATTAAAATTAAATTATTTCTCAAATATTTTTTTTCGAACTTTTATTTTGAAAAATACATCAAAGTTGGCTCTGACAAATTAAAATAATACTTGCTAAATTAATTTTTAGTTTTACTAGTGTACGTAAGATGTCTAAAATGGTTACAGAAAAATACGAAAAAAAATTATTTAATCACAAAATTATCTATCACACGTTCTTAATATTTTGTGAATTTGTTTTGCTTTTCCTACAATTTTTGAACTTGAAATTTCCCCAGGTGGTAATTTTTGGTACGATTTTTCCAAATTTTTACGGCTATCACTGCCATCTATGTAAAGTATATTGACTTAATGACCAAACAAATCCTAGTAAGCTTTTATTTCAATTTGACCAGAATGCTGTTGTTATGAAATTTTTATTCAATTTTGGTTTAAATAAATCAACTATTACAAGAAAAAGAAACCGATTTACTTAAACGATATTCATATGTGTTGAAATTCAAAAATTTAAGAAAGTATTTCAGAAATCATAATTAAGAATTTGTAACGTTTTCCTTTAAAAATTTGTCTTAGGAAAAAAAATGATTTCCCATATGTTTTGTGTGTTTTACTATGAAAAGTTTCGTTTTTTTCTCGTTTCTAATTCCCTTATAAAAGCTCAGATTTTTTGATTATGGCTCTATAAAATACAGGGTGCTCTGGTTTTGTACGACGAAATGAAGCTTTTAGACGAGGTGGTGGTTCTCCATATTGTACAATTTTCTGAAAAAATTACTTGGACAAATTATTTTTAACCTAACCACAACTAGCAAGTGTTAAAAAGCAACTAATTTTTTACTAGTATTGAAATAATTTTTTTTGACATTTGAAGATATTATTATGATAGTGAAACGCCCAGCAATTATATTTTTTGGAGAGATATTTGTCAATACATTGAAAAAAACATATACAAACATAAAATTACTGATAGAAAATATCAGTGAATTTGCATAGTGTGTAGATTATCGAAAATTTCATACCAATGTGATAGTTCGAATGTCAATTTTTCCATCAGTTAATTTTCAATGCCAACATGTTGCGGGAACTGAAAGCGCCCATTAAAATTTGATTTTTATACCCTAGGGGTATATCAACATCTACTTAAAAGTATTTCTTAGTAAACGAAACAAGATGTTGGGCTAATTTTTTAGAGTGTCTAATAGAACAAAATGAGGAAAAATAGAAAAAAAAACGTTTTAATAATAATTTTACAATCCCTATTTATTTATCTTTAAAATAAGCCAGATTTTATAATTAGAATTTTATAGTCCCCTTTCTATAGCAACAAATACAACACCAAGTGCAATTTTTTTAAATATTTACCACTCTGTACCTTAAAAATCAATAACAACAACAAAAATCGTGTTCCATAATTTTTTTTTTAATTAGTGCTATACCAAACATAAAAGTCATAAAATTAAAACATGACTCTTTTTTGCAGTGCGTGTGATGCACAGTTTTTGAGGTTTTCCGACACGTTTCGACAGTTTTTGACCCTTTTTTGACACAATTGTCGAAGCTAGATTTTCTAGCATTCTACCCATCTCAGGACTGACTATAGCAATATTTAACAGATTATGTACATTTTATATTGTAAAAAACGTTGAATTTGATTGTTACAATGAACTAACCGCTAAGCATGAATTTTTCTGGACGATTCTGATTTTGGTTGAAAAGTTCACACGAGGGATCTGGAGGTGGCGAAATTAATAAGGAGGGATGGATATAATAGATAGTAATCGTTTTTTAAAATACTGTCAATATTGCCACTCTGACAGCATTTATTCGAAAAATATAACCCAAAGTGTGTAGGTTGAAATAACGGTGAAGAAAGTTTTCATGCAATCTTAAACATTATTACGAAGATTATCTAGATCGTTCCGCAATAGAAACTCATAGGCTTTGTTCTTAATAAGTTTGGAAAAGATGTTTGTGAACGATTTATCTGCGAATGGCAATGCCATCTGTATAATAATGATTACGGATAGAGCCATTGGTTAAAGAATGTAAAGATAAATTGAGAGGGTAAAATTGTATTATACAGAAATCTAAAGTTATAAAATTTGAATGCTTTATAATTTCTAAAGAGATAAGTGACACGATTCGATTGTATAAGTACATAAGCGTGAGAAATTAATTTCTTAAATAATATTTATTTCTAATTTATCATCGATGTTTATCGTCACTGTAACTTTATTTTCACATAAGTGGATATAAAATAAGTATAAGGGATTGGCCTCATATTAATATTTGCAATTGTCTGTTCGTCTTTTCGTTTCGAGGTGGAGATATATATATTTTAAGATTCAAACGATTTTCATGATGATAAACACTTTATAAATGGAAGTTAATTATATAAATAATAATTTTTTTTACTTTATTTATTTACAGATAATTTTATATGTTTTTCCAATACATATACGAAATACACTAACGGATTAAAATACCAGACGAAATCAAATTTTCATTTGATATAAGGTAAATTACTCTAGTCAATATGTCGAGATAAAATTTTTTTTTTTTTTGTAAAATTACATATTATTCGGCCTTGTTGTGGCGGTGGCGGTATTTTGTAGTTATACACAACATGCAAAGAAAAATAATTATCATTATGGTTGGACTTTAAATTTTTAAGAAGTAGTGTGGTGACATTTGTTTATATTTAAGAAACCAGAATGACTAATTTCGAATGAAGGCAATTAAAAATTATTAAATATGGACAACAAATAATTTATCAATGAAATATTGAGCACAACTGTTGAATCCACTTGTAAATGATATTTGTATGATTAATCTGTCGTTGGTTATAGCTAAATGTACACTTTAATTCTGTGGGAAGTCTAATTCATTCATTCAAACTTACTTATACACATATTCATTCGATGTATAGGTACGTAGATTAAAAGAGTTGATAATCGGTTTTTGTTTTAAACAAATACACCAAATCGCCAATTAAAACAGCTTCAAGCATAAAATCCAATTATTATGTCATTCATACCGACCAAAAAGGTAAAATCTAGTCGAGGTTGATACTTTGGTGAAATATACCTATCATTTTATTAAAATCTTTAAAATAAATATACATATGTACATTAAGTGTGTACTTATATTCATAAATTTCACTATTATTAAAAAAAAAAAAAAAACGACACGAAGGTTAAACCATTTACGGACTAGTTCATGGTTACAATCATACTTATTATATATTATTAGAAGCAATTGCTAATCAATCAATCAATGTAAAAAAATTAAAAATTAATAATTTAAAACTTAGTTTTGGCCATTATACAATATAATAAAACTAAAAAGTTTAACGAAATTTTTATTGGCCGAGGTCAGTACGTATAAAAGACAAAACTGAACAATTTCACAGCTCTCAAGCATTAAGGTTTAATTTATTAAATGCGATCTCTTTAAATGATGTCAACGTACGGTATGGACATTTAATAGTAGAAATGGCTAAATAACATACACATGATTTGTATAAGTTTGCAATTTTTATTTTTGATGTATTTTATTTCGAATCAACATGATTTTACAAAAGCAAATTACGAATCGTGATTAGTAATAAAATATTTACAAGCTAAATCGAGATGATGCGGACTAACAACATATAAAAGATGATCGTCATACACAGACATAAAATTATTTTATAATTGCGCGAGTTTCTTATGTCATGTCGGTAATTTTAATTGCCTTGGTTGCTCCTGCGAGGCTGAATGAACATTTATTTTACTTATACATAAATGTTTATTATCTAATCGGTAGGAGGTAGTTGATTGTAATTCACGTCATATAAAATCGTCGTCCAAAGTACTTTACCATACTCTAACTTAAACACTATTAAGACGGCAGTGTTAAGGTTAATAACGAAATTTAAATTTGGTTAGTAATAATTAGTAAACAACGAGTCAGCAAACTAGTAAAAAACATAATTTTGTAAAAAAAACAAAATTAAAGGTTGTTTGACCAGAAACTTAATACTTTATAAATCAAATTCCCAACCAAGCTTAACCTTAGTTTCTCCCTTTAAATCGATTTTATATTTACAAAAAAAAAAAAAAATGTGGTTATAAAAAGATAAAAAATATCATCTAAATTCACAAGTGTGTACAACTTGTAATCTAATACTCATACTGCTTAAATTCAGTCACCTATGCTGTACAGCGTGAACCATTTCAGTTGATCCAGTTTGCTTTTTGCGTAAACTAAGATGTTAATAAAAAAATGGAGGTGTGGCCAACACACGACTTTCTTTTACGAACAGAGAATTTTGAATTTTTTTTTTTTTAATTTTTTTTTTTTATTTGTTTTTAATTTTTGGAAACATTTTGTATTAATTAGTATTTTGTAAACCTTATAATTTTTAAGATATTTGCAAAACAAATTTTCTGGACCAAGGGAGTGGCCACTTCCGGTTAGCCGATTTGGAGTAAAATTCACTGGGATCTCCCAATTTATCAAAAAAGCTTAAATTGGAAGTTTCAGTTCGATTAAACCATATGGGCTTCGAATTAAACCATATGGGCTGTAGAGAGGACACAGACAGACTGACAGACTGACAGACAGACAGACTGACAGACAGACAGACAGACACCATTCCGAAATCCACTTTTTCGGACTCAGGGGACCTCAAAACAAATAAATCTCTAGAAATCTCAAGGTCCAAAATTTTCAGGATTACTATACTTTATTTTACGAGAGTAAAATAAAATAAAAAACCCTAATCCATACGAATCGTTCGCTTAGTAAACGTTCTGCAAAATTATTTTTTGGAAATCGCACCCAAATCCCAAGGGCCAATATCGGCCATTGCCAACAATGATGACAAAGGTTTCGCCAGCACATGGAATAGGTCCCTCAAATACCTAGTTAGAAAACCTTAATCCATACGAATCGTTCGTTTAATAAAAGTTCTACGAAGTTATTTTTTGGAAATCGCACTCAACAATGATGATAAAGGTTTTGCTAGCACATGGAATAGGTCCCTCAATTACCTAGTTAGAAAACCCTAATCCATACGAATCGTTCGTTTAGTAAAAGTTCTGCAAAATTATTTTTTGGAAATCGCACTCAACACCCAAGGGCCAATATCGGTCATTGCCAACAATGATGACAAAGGTTTCGCTAACACACAGAATAGGTCCCTCAATTACCTAGTTAGAAAACCCTAATCCATACGAATCGTTCGTTTAATAAAAGTTCTACGAAATTATTTTTTGGAAATCGCACTCAACAATGATGATAAAGATTTCGCTAGCACAGAGAATAGGTCCCTTAATTACCTAGTTAAAATTGAGGTGTGGCCAACACACGACTTTCTTTTACGAACAGAGAGTTTTGAGGAATTTTATTTTTTAATTTTTTATTTTTATTTGTTTTTAATTTTTGGAAACATTTTGTATTCAGTTGTTTTTTGTAAACCTTATACTTTTTAAGATATTTGCAAAACAAATTTTCTGGACCAAGGGTGTGGCCACTTCCGGTTAGCCGATTTGGAGTAAAATTCACTGGGACCTCCCAATTTATCAAAAAAGCTTAAATCTGAAGTTTCAGTTCGATTGATTAAACCATATGGGCTGTAGAGAGGACACAGATAGACTGACAGACAGACAGACAGACACCATTTCGAAACCCACTTTTTCGGACTCAGGGGACCTCAAAACAAATAAATCTCTAAAAATCTCAAGGTCCACAATTTTCATGAATACTATACTTTATTTTACTAGAGTAAAAGAAAGTAAAAATGTATGGTTTCTATTAAAAAGAATGTCAACTTGACCTTGATATGATAAAAATTTTCAAGGTCATCAAAAACAATTTAATGAGCTTGTCCCTTCGAAGCGAAACGGCGTAATAATAGATATGTTTAGGTGGGTCAACTTAAATTGTTCACCATTGTAAAACTAAACGATGCTCAGTCCACCAAGCGGCCCACTACTTTAATGGTAAAGGGAATGTGGAATATTTATAAAATCTTAGAATAGGCTATGGAAACTCCATAGGTGAAGATGACGATATTACACTTTTTATGGAGCTTGCGAGCATGAACTATATACACTTGCGTGCTCTTATTTCTGGAAATATTTTGAACATTTTATTTCAAATGATTAATGATCTACCTAGGCTTCAAAATTGTTTATTTATAATCTTGTAGGATAAAGCGTTCAGTAACTGTAGGATACAATTAAGTCTTATGTCTAAAATAGTTGTGAACCTTAACCGTGTATTAATCTTTGATAATTTTCTCTTAACTTAACATACTTTTTGAATGAATTGAAATCAGCTGGGTACTTTGAAACGCGCTAATGGAAAATGGTGGACAAACAATAGGTCCCAGATAGGGCATCCAATTTCTGTTTAAAATATGAATACCGGTATTTCGGTATTACTTGACAACAAAACCGAGATACCGGTATTGTTTATATAACACTTAAAAAACATCGACCATTAAATAAAATAGTTTTAAATAATATACATAATAACATAATTAACCTCGATTTACTTTTTGTGCAATTTTCTTGTTAACCTCATTGTTTATTGCAACATGCAGCCTTTCTTGCAATCTTATCGATAAAGATTTCCATTCCCGCTTGAGGGCTTCACTGTCAATAACAATTTCTGTAGAGAGAATATTAACTATTTCGTTTCTAATCGATTAAAATTGGCGTCCGAGCCAAAAATGCTTTGAACTTGCTTACCTTTGTGCAAATATGTATTGCAAAAGGCAAGATAAGTTCGTCTTTCTATGATTCTCTGGATCAAAGAGGTTTTCATTAGGTCAGCTAATGGTCCTTCTCCCAAATGTTAAACCATGAATGCCAGGATAGCGTCAGCTGACAGAAGATCTCTCCGGCATCCCTCCGACATAACGCTTCTATTGTCAGTTTGACTGGTAAAATCATAGTTAGAAACCGTTGATTCTATACTCTAGGGACGCAGGTTTCGGTAAAGCTGACAGTTGATTTGACTTCGATTGGAGCTTTCAAGACGCAATTTCTTAATTTATAAAACCGCTCCATCATAAAAAGTATGCTGTTCCATCTTGTTTTTGGTACTAAGATTACAGATTGTACTTTGCCGAATTCAGTTTAACGTAAGATTTAAGACTAACATTTTTGGTCGGTGATCGTCGAAACAGCTTTACAATCTTTCTAATTATTTATTAATATAGCAAAATTATTGAAACGTCGTTTTTGTTATTTTTTATCCTGTTTTGTTTTTTGTAGAGCGAAACATCAATCATACGAATCAGCTATACGGTTAGCTTGTTCCAACACTCAAAAAACAGCACAAAAAAATTGATATTGTAGGTATATTGCGTCACTCTTCCTGAACTTTGTATTGTTTATAAATTTTCAAGAGTTTATAAAAAATTTGACTTTATACGATTCCTATAAGAATTCTGACTTTAATTACAATTCAATGAATATTGGGCGAATAATCAATAAAAATTGAAATGCCGAAATACCGGTATTGAACGCTCAAAACCGGTACTGAAAAATGGTCCGGTATACCGGTATTTCGGTTTCCGGTATACCGGTATTGGATGCCCTAGTCCCAGAGGTCCCGAGAAATTGATCACAATTGTGATTTCAAACGACGTTAAATCCACACGGAAGAATATCATTAAATTTAACAAAACACTAGCCACTACAGATGTTACTGGTGTTAACCGAATTATGTTAACTTTTCGGTTAACCTTTCCGATATTAACCGATTTTTTCCGCGTACAGAAACGTGTACGTAGTATTTATTAAATTTTAAAGAATTAGGCTCCGCAAGCAATTTGTCACCTACCGTACTTCAATTGCACAGTAAATTAGTAAGTGCCCGGGTTACCCCTGTTCCTCCGATATTTCGAGTTTCAGTGTCGCTATTCATTCATTTCTTTTCCATTTTCGGTGCCCAGTCCTTGGCAGAACCCATGTTGGTGATCTATCCAAAAATATGATTTTTTAGAGTGCAATAGGTCTTTTATAATTGCCTTTATGACTGGGGTCACCATGGAAATTGTGGGTTATGGTGGGATAAAGCCATTTAAAAATCGCTTTCAAAAGAATTTCATTATCCGATAGAAAGTTGTTAATCGTGAAAGCTTTAGCCTTTCTTTTTAACATGACCACAGTTCACCGAAAAACGATTGACGTAATATCTCCTTTTTCTTTGTTTATTTATCAATCAATCCTGGATAGAGCATCGCTTTTCTATTCCACTCACTTATACATAATGAATACAAAAATAATTACAATTTATTCTTAACAAATTCAAATAATAAAACTTTAAATCTAGCAAAAGTTTTAACACTTCTAATCTCCACCAGAACCTGATTCCAACTTGTAAACATAGTAAATAGTGGCGAGTTGTTGTAAACATTAGAACGGTTAACTGGCAGTATTATATTGCTATTTCGAGCTGAACCAATTTTTATTTTGCTGTATAAATAAACAGGAACTTGATTATTGATAATTTTATAGAGGAGCAATAATGATCTATAATAAAAAAATTGAGTCATTATGCAACCAAATAATTCTCTAAACTTGGCACAATCGCAACTAATGTAAAGAAATTCACAATACAACACAAGGGGTTATAAACGGGAACCGTTCATAATGCCGCGTTTTAAAATGTCGCGTTTTAAAATACCGCGTTTCAAAATGCCGCGTGGTACAAAATGTCGCGTTTTAAAATGTCGCGTTCCAAAATGCCGCGAGGTAAAAAATGTCGCGTGGTACAAAATGTCGCGTTTTAAAATGTCGCGTTTCAAAATGCCGCGTGGTTCAAAACACGCGTGGTACAAAATGACGCGTTTTAAAATGACGCGTTTTGAAAAATCCCTTATAAATCAATACAATATGATGTGAAATAATAAATAATTTAATAAAAATTATTTGAAACAAGCAAATTGTGTTTAAACATATAGTAAAATTTTCCTTCACTGAATGGAAATTATTTATAAATGTAATTTTATGTAGTTATAAAGTGGGTCTAAGAAAAAGAACGCAAATGTTGAAATTTATTAGAATATTCCTTCACTAAAATGTTAAAGTTAAGTCCTTATATATTTTCGACGATTTTTTATCGACATTTTAAAACGCGACATTTTGTAACACGCGACATTTTGTACGTCGCGGCATTGTGAAACGCGACATTTTAAAACGCGTCTTTTTGTACCACGCGACATTTTGTACCTCGCGGCATTTTGAAACGCGACAAAAGCAGACAAAATCCTGACGGTTTTATAGGACAAATGTTCTTATGGAGTTTCAATCCATATAATGTAGAGTTGATTTTACTACAAAACTTGATAATCTGGGAATCCCACATGAATCTATTGTTAATACAAGTGCCTAAATTATTAACGCGATTTTGAAATGGGATTATTTTATTATCAATGTATATATCTGAGATGACTAAAAAATCACGCTTAGAAATGAAGATTGCCTGCGTTTTTGAAATATTCAATGAGACTCCATTAGATATAGACCAATCTAATATTATCCTTAACGCCCCCGAGGTAAATTTGACAATCATCTGCATACAAATGTTATTTCGAATATTTCAAAACCTGCGGTAGATCATTGATAAATAGGGAGAATAATAACGGCCCAAGGATAGTTCCCTGAAAGACATCAGAAGGAATACATCGCGGATCAGACAACTGATCTTTTATTAAGACTTTTTGATATCTGTCCGATAAATAACTATACATTAGCTTAAGCGCAGATTTATCAAAGTTAAAATAAAGCATCAGCTTTTACAACAGTAACTTATGATTTAAACAGTAAAAAGCTTTGGAAATAACAATAACTTGAAGAGGAACGGTGCTTGAACTATGATTGTTACGGAAACCCGATTGAAACTGTGTTAAATATTTATATTTTTTTATGTGGTCGTTAATTTGATCACGAATTAGAATCTCGAAAACTTTAGATAATACCGATACCATACTGGTCTAAGTTTATCCAGCGAGTCATTATTTTGTTTCTTTTTGACCGGAAACACTAAATTTGTTTTCCATATATCAGGAAATTCAGACCGCATGATACAATTATTTATTAAGTACGTTAACGGTGATATAACAAAAGGTAATATATTCTTTAAAAAAATTAGATTCAATTACATCAAGACCAGCTGCGTGCAGATTTTATGCTGCAAATACTTTTCAAAATATCTAATTCCATTACACAGCTAACTAAAAACAAATTAGAAGTGAAGCTACTTGTAGCATTACAATCTGGAAGAGGAAAGACAACCGACTTGTTAGGTATGTTGCAAAAATAAAAATTTACTACAGCAGAGGTCCATGTCAATTAAAACGTCAGATCTACTTTTCCCTATGCCAATCGTATTAATATTTTCCCAAATTCTTGCCATAGTTAGCTTATAGTTACGAAAATAATTATTTTGTTTAGCGGCTCTAATCAAATCAGTAACACAATTTCGTTCGTTCTGATATATTTTACGGTACTTCATATCGGAAGTTTTCTGAAATTTAGAAAAGGCCTGATCCCGAAGTAACATTCTCTAATTGCTAGCCTTTATTTTACTAGAGTAAAATAAAGTAAAAGCAGATTTTATCACAAATTTATACTTCCACATGTTCTATAATGGTGCAGTTATGCAGAACATTGTAAAATAAATTAAGAAATTTACCTATAATTATTAAATGTGGATAGACAAAAATATTACCAAAATACACTTTTTTATTTTTAAAGAATCACTTTGATTCACTATGTTTAATACAATATTTAAAATATTTTCGTTCGTTCAATGAACAATTATTACTCAACACGAATTTAGCACAGATTTGAACGCTTGTGTCTTGGTGAAATAATACCTTTCAAAAAAAAAAATTTTGTTTCTAGTTGAAGGATATTTTGTCTTCTTTTCGATACTGGAATCCGTTTTATTTTAATTGATTTTTTTATGACTTTTTGGAGTAAAATAAAATTTGTCTAAGGTGGAGATCGATTGGGCAAAATCAATTTACTGTCAAAAAAAAATGATTTACGTAATGTTATTTGACATTTTTTTTGTTTGACATTAGATTGATTTATTTTGCCCAATCGAACTCCACATAAAAGAAAAAAAATATGCGGCTGTTTGAGACTGTAAACGAACTTGCTCGATATTTCATTTCCAAATCCAAATTAGCCATTTTATAGAGAATTTAGGAACCTTGACGACCTCCTCCTTGTCGAGTTATTAAAGTTTTAGAGGAAACGTATCAAAAAGCGTATAAACGTCCAAAAGTACATTTTTTTTATCTTGTAAACTAAGCACTCTACGATAAAATTTTACGTCATTTTATGGAAAACACTGATTTAATTAATTAATCGATTTATTGAAGATTTAGCGAGAAACATAACCAAAAAATGTGACACTCATATCAGCAAAACAAGGAAAAAACCAAACTTTTCATAGTAAAATACACCAAACATACCTATGTGAAATCACTTTTTTTCCTAAGACAAATTTTTAAATGAAAACATTACAAATTCTTAATTATGATTTCTGAAATATGTTCATAAATGTTTGAATTTCAACACATACCATATGAATGACGTTTAAATAAATCGTTTTCATTTTCTTGTAATAATTGATTTATCTAAACTAAAATTTAATAAAAATTTCATAACAGCATTGGTCATATTGAAATAAAAGCTTACTATACGATTCGTTTGGTCATTAAATCAATTTACATATCATAGATGGCAGTGATGACCGTAAAAATTTGGTAAAATCGTATACCAAAAATAACCACCTGGGGAAATTTCAAGTTCAAAATTTTTAAGACAAGCAAAACAAAGTCACAAAATATTAAGAACGTGTGATAATTTTGTGATTAAATCATTTTTTTTTTCTTATTGTTCTATAAACATCTTAGACATCTTACGTACACTAGCAGAACTAAAGATAAATTTATCAAGTATTATTTTAACTCGTCAGAGCCAACTTTGATGTATTTTGGAAAATGAAAATTCGAAAAATATATTTTAGAAATAATTTAATTTTAATATTTCTGCAACTAATATTTACTTAATACCAATATAGTCTTCTTGTAAATTGTTGTTAAAGATATGTAGAAAACTTTTATATAAACATTTTATAATATTTTTGGTTTTTTCATTGAAAAACTTGCAGCGAAAAACACCATTTTTACTATGGATTCCTATGGAAATCAGTGAAAAGTTATACCATTAAAAAAGCTTCTAAAAAATACGTCTTCATGATTATGGCTCTATACTCTAGAAGGCTCTGATATCAGGCGTGTGTTTAGTGCTGTATGCGCCGGGCATTATCATGTATAGAAAAAAATCCACGCCCAATTTGTCTTTTCATGGAAAGTATATGAGCCTTAAAATTTCTTCCACATATCGTATTAAAAAAATCTAAAATGCAAAACCAAAATTCTGCTAATTTCATTGCGCATCTGATCAAATTTGACCCGGGCTGGTAAAAAGAACAACATTTTTATGTATTTTAATACAAATCTTTATTATTGGCTTCAAAATAGACTCCTTTTGAGCCAATAGACACATGCCAACGGTTAATCCATTTTTCCATACACATCTTATAGGCAGCGAATTTCTTTTTATGGCTTCAATCGACTCATGGCGCATTTCCCGGAGTGGATATTTGAGTTTCGAAAACAGGAAAAAGTCACAGGGAGCCAAATCTGCCGAGTGCGGTGGCTGGGTGATGGCGCATTATCGTGGTGAAAATTCTATGGATTGTTTGCCCACAAAGACGCCTCAAAACGGCCAAGTAGTATGCTTTATTGACCGTTTGACCCTCTGGAACGAATTCATGGTGGACCACACCACCAGCATTTTCTTCACTTTTTCGATGTTATCGTCGTTAACAGATGTGTATGGACGACTCGCATGAGGCAAGTTTCCTATGACCCTCACTGAATGCTTTATGCCACTCAAATACTTGCGTTCTCGATAGTCCCAGAACTCCTTAAAATACTTCGACAATATTTTCAATGATTCCGTAGCCATAATTCCATTGGAAACACAAAATTTCAAGCAAACTCGTTGTTCAATTTTTTCTCCATAGTAAAAATCGCCAGACAAACTTTTCGCGTCGTAAACAAATGGCTGCCAAACTTACACTAATAGACGTATTCGGCTCAAACGTCAAACGAATGAAAGTTGTACCGTTTACGCGCGCCGTTTAAATTTACCAGCCCGGGTCAAATTTGATCAGGTTACATTATGATATTATGCAGTAATTATGTTTTATAAAAAATTATTTAATAGTTAAAAATAAAATGCGTTGCTGTTAAAATATAAAATAAGTATGTGAAATCAATTCGGATGATTTTACGTACTTATTTAAGATGGCGGCAAATAAGTCAATAAGTATGAAATAAGTATAACTTTCGGAAAGAGCCAAAATACGATATGTGTTATCTCGTTTTAGCTAGTTAAGTAGTTTGAGGTAAGCAACAAACCTGTACTCTGTTTAGAATAAACGTTGATACTAACTTTTTAGGTTCATTCATTAAAAAATTAAAAACTATATGGTTCACGGTAGCAAACTGGTAAAAATCTTGTTTTCATTAAAATATAAAATCAACTCTTGTTGAAATTTTTATCTATTTTATGTTAAGTAAATAAATAACTTACAAAAGGCGTTTAACACATCCGGGTAATAATAATAAATACATAAACTATAATATCCACTTAATAGATTCCCATTTTATAAATTAAGACAAAAATTCAATCCACAAACCAAACGGATGAATGACAATGCATTTTTCACGAGTTAATTGAAATGAATTCTATGAATTTTTATTTTTATTTTTAGTTTGACTTGGTGTCACATAATTGAATACTGTTGGTTTGCTTGAGATGGAAAATATGTTTTGTTTATAATTTGGAACGTCTTAAAATTTTTTTGTAATCATAGTTTTATACTCCATTTTATTATCTTCTGGATCATACAATATAAATAACTTAGCTTCTTCTCTTCGATTTTATGTAAATTTTTGATATTTTTAAATAAATACATTGTAACCATATTTATAGTTATTTTTAAAACATAAAAGCGTTTTTTAATATATGTTATATATCAATTGATGATAATTTAGTATGAGCGCATGCATTTAGGGTTAAACCGCAGTTAATAAAAATTCGATTAACTATAATTTAAAAGGCATCACTCACGTGTCAATATTATATTTGTAATTAGAAAACAATAAAATTCCGTTATTATCACATTAATCATATACAATTTACATTTTAAGTATTTCTAATCAATATAAATCACTTTCATTTAGCATAATTAACCTAAAACATCAGCTTTATGATGCCTTGGATTATTCACTCGTACTTACGTATTTTTTTTTTCGAAATTGAATTTCAACTATCACTGAAATTAATTTTCGTAATAAACAAGATAATTAATGAGTGTTACAAGTGTGGAGGGCGATATTTGCAAATAATTTTCGCACAAATATACACGAAAGAAGGTTGTGATCTTAAATAGTTTTTATACTTATAATAAAAATACATATTCATTTAAATAATGCATGCAGTTTTGAAATAATTTTTTTATTTTTTTATGTGAGAGATCATTAATATTATAACATTACTAAGCAAAACTAATAAAAATAAAAACGATTTACAATCTGATGAGAAATTGACATTTTACTGGCCATTAAGTTAAATCGTACACGATATACCATATGTATGTAATTATGATTTTTTAGGGCCGATATTATAGTTACTAACAATCAAATTAACAAAATTGGACCAAATGTGCAGATACAATTTCTAGTTTTCTGCAAGTTAATTGAGGTAATTTTCGCCATTTTACATATTTATTTTATGTAATTTTAAATTATTTACACTTTCATTGCGGTAAAACAATTTCTTTAATATCTGGCTAATTTAAATTGGCATTTTTTATTCAGAAATCAGAAAGATAAAAACAAAAAAAAAAAATGTTAAATTCCGCAAGTATTATATGTAGTTTTATATGAATCATGCGCGCTGTGCTTTTAATTAATAGATTTTTAGCCCCTTGGGTTTCGTTAATTCTTTTGGATTTTCTCTCCAATACAAGATCGATTATACATTTTTGAATTATGATTGTTTTCAAATATTTGTCATTCAAACACTAATTCATTTTCTGCTACAAAATAATATGCTCAATATCGTGAAGTTAGCCGAGTTATGGAGGAATTTTTGTTTTAATACAGGGTGTCCGGGTTTGGGATGCTTATCCGTCATGGGGTGATTCCTTGGTTCATTCTGAGAAACAAATCGTATGTGGAGGGGGGATCCATTTTTGATATCCTTTGAGATACAGCGTGTTTAAAAAATTTGGTTCAGAAAAAAAGTACACCCAAATATTAAATTGTAACTTCCAAAATATTTATCGGAGAGCAACCAACTTAGTCTTATTTGGTTGGTAATCGTATAGGCTATTATTAAGGTTTAAGTGGTTATCTTGTATCTGCATCCGTTTGAGAGCTATGGTGATTTAAAGTAAAAAAAAATATTTGTTTTTTATAAAATCGAGTTTTTCTCAAAAAAAACCGTTATAATTTTTTCTTTTGTTTATTTAATTTTAATTTGTCATGATCTCCTCTAATATCCCCCAATACATAGTTTGGGTCGAGGAGTTATAAAAGTTGCTCAAAATGTCCTCCTTGTGATTGAATATATGCTAATATTCGTTTAAGTATGCCTTTGGTTATATCAATTCTTGGTAATTCTTCCCTTATCTGTTGTGCTGCTGTGTGTATTCGTTGTATAAGTTCTTCTTTTGTTTCAATTTTTTTGGAGTATACAAGCGCCTTCATCCTTCCCCATACATAAAAATCCAATACCGTAAGATCGGGGGTTCTTGCAGGCCAATGAATTGGACCATTTCTTCCAATCCAATTATTTGGATAATTTTCGTTAAAAAAATTCCTAACATTATTATGGTAGTGACAAGGTGCACCATCATGTTGGTATGTATGCGAGAATCTACTTAAAATGGGAACATCATCAAAAAGGAGAGGCAAATCGTTTTGTAAAAATTGTAAATAACGTTCACCATTTAATATAGGTGGTAATATGAATGGTCCAATTAATTTATCGCCAATTACACTAGCCCATACGTTTTTACACTGAATCGGTGCTGAAATGATATTTGTTTTTTCGAATGAGGATTTTCAGCAGCCCACGTGTGTAGATTGTGAAAGTTTGTTATGCCATCTCTTGTGAATAGAGATTCATCCGTCCATAGGATACGTTTCACAAAACTTGCATTGTCCAAATTCCTTTCCATCAACAAATTACAAAACTCCAATCTTGTAGTGCGGTCTATATCGGTAATAGTTGTTGAACGGGTGTTGTATGGTATGGATGAAGATTCTCCTTATGCAATACTTGATGAATTCGATAGCGAGAGACGTTTAATTGTAAAGCGAGCCTCCTTATGCTAATAGAAGGATTTGCTGTTACATTACGGATTATACCTTCGTCGACATCCAAATGGTTTGGTGAGACTGAATGGGGCTCCGCCCGCGTATTCGATCTTGTTACGATATTTGGCAGTCTCCTATGAATATTTATAAATACTCTTGCGTCAGGAATGCGACGTGTTGGAAATCTGAGTTGATATTCATTGCGAGCTCGTGCTGCAATACCATCGCAAAATCCGTAAACAAAATGGATATCAATGTACTCCTCACCTGAGAACTGTGCCATTATAATATTAATTTTATTAAATTAATTAAAATTTTGATTCACAACACTGATACAACACTAAATAATATCTCGAAACTAATTACTGAATCTGAAAATATTTAGTTTTTGTTTTTTCAACATTTAAACAAATGAGTTGATAATCATCGCCTACTGTTTTACAGATCAAAATAAAATTGGTAAAATATTAACACTATAACATCTCTTAATTAGATTGAGAATAAACGGAATACGAAGAAAACTATGGCACGTGGGTACAAGTAATGTATTGGGGGATTGTAGAAGAGATCATGACAAATTAAAATTAAAACTCGATTTTATAAAAAAACAAATATTTTTTTTTACTTTAAATCACCATACCTCTCAAACGGATGCAAATACAAGATAACCACTTAAACCTTAATAATAGCCTATACGATTACCAACCAAATAAGACTACGTTGGTTGCTCTCCGATAAATATTTTGGAAGTTACAATTTAATATTTGGGTGTACTTTTTTTCTGAACCAAATTTTTTAAACACGCTGTATCTCAAAGGATATCAAAAATGGATCCCCCCTCCACATACGATTTGTTTCTCAGAATGAACCAAGGAATCACCCCATGACGGATCAGCATCCCAAACCCGGACACCCTGTATATTAAAAGGTAAATAAAAGAAATTTATTAAATTTCAATGTTTGGGCCGGCATATCCATTTTGACAAAATCCTATTTTAAAATAGTGGGGATTTTGTTATAAGGCCCAACGGTGGAGGAGTTCTTGACCTTGGCACTTACACAAGACAAAAAATGACGTCGACAATGCAGACAATGAGACCACAATTTAACATACATATTTCAAAATATATTTTTGTTTTACCACTTTTCTACGAGAATAGGACAAATTGCAGAACAAACTCGCTTATTGCATCATAGGAAGTTTTAGTCTAAAAATCTTTAGAATTGCAAAAATTAGAAAAGTTCAATAATTTCAATAATCACAATTTGTTGTCTTGAGCTCTCACTCAAAATTAAAAATTTTTAACAATGACCAACATAAATTATAAAATTAAACTAAACAAATCCAAATAAGAAAATTTTCCAAATTGATCTGCCCAGTTCAAAGATTTATTCACTAACGCGGCATAACACTTCTGCAAAAGAAACAACCAAATAAAGAAAGATTTTATTCCGTATGTTGGAACTAAAGCTGATTTAGAGAGTAGCGTTTCTAAATTAGACAAGACAATACAGATCATCATCAAATATTTTGACAAATTTTATATTTAACGATATTGACAAATAAATGTTTGACTAAGGATAAGGAATACTACAAATTCGACAAACTCACAAAGCTAAACGATTTTTATGTGAAAATCCCGATGTGTAATTAATAAAGGCTGGTAACGGTAATGTTATTCATGAAAAAACCGAATATAAAGAGTTGCTAAGAACTTAAGAAAGGAAGGCAATCCTTTGAAGCCAACTGTTAGATTTGATAGTTCAGCTTTAGAGGGTTTTTTCCGGAAATTTCCGGGACAAGTTTCTCGGAAAAATAGGTAAATTTATATAAACCCGAATTTTGTGCAGGTAATATATTATTTTAAAATTTCTTTATGATAAACTGTAATCTCAAAATTCATCTTTGTCAGATGAAAAGCTACATAAGAGCAAAAAATTATTCAAAACTTGGTCAATGATAGTTATGTGATGGTTCATGACAATATTGGAAAAACAGAAGTAGGATCTGAAGGGCGAGCCACTCCTCTAATGTAAAGGTTTTCTTACACTACTGCTAATTTCTTAGCTGTAAATCTGTAGATGTGTAATTGAGTATTCTTCCAATGCATGTCAAATAGGGAAACTTTCAAGCCTTAGATTCATTTAGGCCCTTTTGATTCCCATGGGAATACATTTCTTGGGTTCTTAATTTTTCTATGCGTTTACCAAGATTACTGAAAAGTTTATTTAAACTTTCAATATTTTTAACACCGTTGAGCACTGCCTTCCAGAGATTAGTTGCTCATCATATTTTAACTATGTAATAAAGTGATGCAAATTTAAGAGGTGACTACATCTAAAAGATAATATTTGGTTTTTTTGGACCATCCTGGGAACTCCACACCAATAAACCATAATGAAATTACCCAAAAAGACCGGACGGACTAACTTTTGTTTGTGAAGCCCTTTGTGAACTTGAAGGCGAATTTAGGGATTCAGATCCGGAAAACATATTATCGTCATGTGTAAATTATAAACCATCAGAACAACGATACAGAATTATTAAAATTTTAAACACAGCCGAGTACGTAACCCACTATTCAGCATTGTGCAAGTAATTGTGTGATAAAATTATGATAAAAAAATTGTTGGTAGATCAATAAAAAGTTTAGACAAGCTTCTGTTTAGAAAAACGAAACCCAAAATTTCTTTAGAGTTCAAAACACGAGTGTACCAACTGGTTCACGATTCTATGTTAGACTTCCAAAATTCGTATCATTGAACATTAGAGGATGCTATAGTTTTAAACAAGGAGGAAACTCTTGTTAAACGTTTAATTTTAGAAAATATTTATATACAAAAATCGTGTTTCAAACACAAATTTGGAGGGTGTTAAAGGTTGTAAAAAAAATGTATTACATAAAAATTTGAAGAAGCTGGTAACCCTTAAATAGCTATGTAAATTACAAACATTTTCGTGCCCCTTTTATTATTTTACGGTTAAAATTAAGAGATATGAATTTTTTAAATTTGTTGAACATCTCATAAATCATAATCCTCCTATGTAGAATTCAAATTTTTTTGGTTTATTCAAAACATGCGAAATTATGACCCTCTACTATTTGTAGCTCAAAGCCTGAAACTTATGGGCAGTTTTTATTTTTTTGAATATTGGTAAAGTTATAAATTGAGACTTTAACGGGTTATAAGGGAGTAACGATAAAAAATTCGGGAACGCCTTTCGCAAGCCTGCCACACTTTCAGAAATGCTTTTTGCATTTAATAAATTCTAGAAAATGTGAGAAAAAACTTGTCTAATGGCCAAAATTAATACAAACAATTTATTTTTAATAAATCCTGGAAAATGGAAAATTCAATTAAAAGAAAAAAAACAATTTTTTTAATAAATTATAGCGCTAATGTCGAGTGAGGCAAACCTGCGAAAGCAAAGCCGAAATTTGAAAAGCCGTAGTTGTATTTTTTACTTTAAATCAGGCCCTTTATCAACTCCTTTAATATGTCAGTATCGAATACCATGCATATTAGATTTTTTCCTACAAACTAATAAGAGCGTAAAAAACAGAAACTTCAAAAATTCAAAGTCATAAAAAAATAAAATTCTGAAATGTTAATATGTAATTTCAACAGTTTAATCATCTACTTGAAGACCTTTCTGATGGCTATTTTAGATTAGTTAGGTACATAAAAAATATTATTTATTGCCATCTTTACCCCGCACAGTTCTGGTTGAGGTTTAAAGAACATGCGTGTCAAGTTTTAGAACTGTACCATTTCTTCTTTTTTATGATGATTTTTAGGTCTATTTTTACTGGACTATTTCGAAAATCAATTTTTTATTGTAATTCCTTGATGATGATGATGGAATTAAGCCATCTAAACATCAACTAACAAATAAATTGAGAAGAAATGACGTCGTATACTATAAATACTTAAATTTTTTCTTTTGTTAACTGCAAACCCAACACTATATATCGAAATTTTAACAAAATTTTTGAAGAATATGACAGTTTTGATAGAGTCGAACTATTTAATTCTCAATTGGTTCAAAATTTTAATTTGACGGTTACAGTTACATGTATAAAGTTGAGATTGGTTTATTGTCTCACAAAACAATTAATAATTAAAATAAAATTCTGCCAATACCATTTCGATTACATTGATTCCATTCGCTCATTCTTATACAGACGGAATTTTTACACAGCCAAATAAACAGACTTCATATTATGTAAACTACATACTTACCATTATTTTACGAATTGTACGTTCTGATATTAGTCGAGTTCCTAGAGCTTATTACCTCAGACTCCAAAGCTTCTAAATTAAATCTTGATGAAACCTTTTGTGTTTCATTTTAAATGCGACTTACTAATGCTTACTCGGGTACTACCAAAGCAACCTTGATTATACCAGAGCCTACTTTATAAATAAGAGCCTCCACATTGACTGTATTTTTTACTAAGCTTAAAATAAAGTACATAAAATTGTTTCTTTACTATGAAACTATATGGGAAAACGATTGTTTTCATTTACATTTTTAGTCTATAAGAATTATGAGCTTTTACGTTATTTTTATACGAAAATGTTCATAAAACATGTAATTTTATTTGATTGAAAAATCGAATCATGAAAATGTTTATTTCTTAGTGAAAATCCTCTTGGAATATAAACTATTGCTAAACTTTTATTGAATGTTGTTGTTGTAAAATACGTCATAACATTAAATTTATAAACAATTATAACCATCTCTTTTTAGTCTCCTTCTAAAAGCATTGCCACATGACAAAAATCTGCCATTCATATCATGTGGCAATGCTTTATTTACGACATTTTGTTTTAACCATAGATGTCGCCTACAATTAAAAACATAAAAAAAATCAAATAGGTGATCGAAGCGGTCGGATTCTAAAATTGGTCTGATTTTTGATTCGGTTAAACATATTTTTGATGGCTTCCCTCTATAGTAATAATTAAATTGTAATAATAATTAATTTAATATAATTTTTTTTATAAATTTACTAAAATTAAACCATTGCTATGAAACAAATTATGGTAATTTTACGTAAAAAGATTTCTTTCAAATCGTTTACTCAGCCCGAATCCCTGTTGTTTTTATTTGTGTATTAAGTGACATCTAGGAATGGGAATAATAAGTAAGAGCTATTTTATTTTATACACCGCTCTCAAATGTTATGACAATTCAATTATTATAAACAAAACCCAATTTTGAATGGGTCATTAATTTTTGGGAATAAAAATCGATGCCAAATATTAATCATATTGTATTTATTTACAGCGGTGATTTAATTTCAATAATATTTCTTATACTTGAGAAATAAATAAGGCATTTATATTACAGTTAATGTTTGTTGGTTATGTCGTTTATTTGTGATGCATAACAATCTGGGTTGATTTGATTTTTTTGATTTCTTCTCGCTCAATGCATATTATTATAATTTTTTCTCTTTGACTCTCTTTGATTTATTTTAATTTTGGCTGTTCAACGTATTGTCTTTTTTTTACCATTGATTTTAGTTGTGAATAAGTGATGACGTCATTAAATAGAATATTCTCTTTTTAATACATATTGTTGTTGTTGTAGAACGTTTTTTAATTTAATTCCCTTATTTTCTTTTGATTATATCTGGGAAATGGGTAAGCTTGAGAATCTGTGCTTTAAATGAGTTAGTCATTAAGTTGTTTATTAGTGATTTCAGAAAAAATTATTTATCTAGGTTTAATTTTTAATTCATATTTTTTCGTCAATCGAAATCGCGTTTTTTCATACAAACTCTATGAAAATAAATTATTTTTTAGTGTTTCTATGTCCTTTATTTTAAGTTCATTTTTTACATGCCGGCTCTATTCATATCAAGATGGTTCTGATTATACAAAGCCATAGTCTAAAAAACCAAGCTTTTATAAGGGAATTAGAAACGAGGAAAAAACCAAACTTTTCATAGTAAAACACACAAAACATATGGGAAATCATTTTTTTTTCTAAGACAAATTTTTAAATGAAAACGTTACAAATTCTTAACTATAATTTTTGAAATACTTTCATAAATTTTTGAATTTCAACACATATGCATATCGTTTAAGTAAATCGGTTTCATTTTCTTGTAATAGTTGATTTATTTAAACCAAAATTGAATAAAAATTTCATAACAACAGCATTCTGGTCAAATTGAAATAAAAGCTTACTATGATACGTTTGGTCATTAAGTCATTATACATAACATAGATGGCAGTGATGGCCGTTAAAAATTGGAAAAATCGTATCAAAAATTACCACCTGGGGAAATTTCAAGTTCAAAAATTGTAGGAAAAGCAAAACAAATTCACAAAATATTTAGTACGAGTGATAATTTTGTGACTAAATCATTTTTTTTCTTATTTTTCTGCAAATATTTTAGACATCTTACGTACACTAGTAAAACTAAAGATAAATTTAGCAAGTATTATTTTAATTTGTCAGAGCCAACTTTGATGTATTTTTCAAAATGAAAGTTCGAAAAAATATATTTTAGAAATAATTTAATTTTAATATTTCTGCAATTAATATTTACTTAATACCAATATGGCCTTCTTGTATATTGTTCTTAAAGATATGTAGAAAACTTTTATATCAACATTTTATAATATTTTTGCTTTTTTCATTGAAAAACTTGAAGCTAAAAAACACCAATTTTACTACGGATTCCTATGGAAATCAGTGAAAAGTTATACCACTAAAAAAGCTTCTAAAAAATACGTCATTAAGATTATGGCTCTATACTCTAGAAGGCTCTGATAAAACACGTGATCCAGGTTTTTTATGGGGTAAATTGAGAATTTATGGTACAAATTTTATAATCCAACATGGCGGATCCAATATAGCCGCTGTAGCCTTTAGTTGACAGCTGTTTCATAATTATTTAAAAAACAATCAAAACTCGCTGACACGAGTATGATCTCAGAAGAGTTATCTTCAAAATGGCGGATGCAATATGACCACTTTAAGGTGAAAATAGCTAATTTATTACAAATTTTTGAAATGTTGCGGTTAATTTTCTTCAAATAAATGTTTTGATCGTAAATTCCTAATCAGTGATCGCAAAAATGCTTTCATTTACATATTTTTATCAAAAAATTACGAAAAATATCTTTTTTTTTTAGTATTTTATAGCGACAATATTCGATCCGCCATTAAGAATTAAACAATCATCATAAGTTCACCATAAAAGTGTTGACAAAGTTCCGTGCAAAATTTTGGAAACTTCTAGAAATACCCACTTTCATAGATTTCTCAGCGGCCACATTTCCTAAACTAATTATTGCCTCAAACTGCTGCATCTGCTGCAACGATCGGTCTCTGATTGATTTTAGTTTAGCTAACTTCACGTACCTCAAATCTCTGACATTACTAGGCGGTGTAGGATGTGTCATTTTAATTATTTGTGTTTTGTTATTAATAAATATTAGTGAATTATTTAAAAGGAATTTGAATGAAGTTTTATTTTTTCGTTTATTTATAAAGAATTACAACTTATTTGCCTATTTGCCTTTTATTTTAACCAGATGATTCCGCTAGCTAATTTCCACCTGTTTAGTTTTCTTCCACCAAATCATTACTTTCTACCTCAATATCGTCATTAAAGTTATTGCACGCACGATTATATCGATCTGATTTCAGATTTCAAAATCTGCTCGATCTACGTATTTAAATAAGAAACACAGCGAAAAGGTTTCATCAAATTACATTTAGAAGCTTCGGAGTCGAAGGTTTTACGATTTTAATTCTTATAGGAAGTCGACTAGGCGATCTCAATCCATTTATAAAAAAAAATTCATATGAACCAATACATAAACAAACAAAACCAAAAAAAAAATATTTTGATTTTGACGTTTTTGCCCGCTTGAGCAAAATTGGCAGTCCCCTTCTGAAAATATCACAATTTTATTTTGTCAATTAGTTACCTCTTCTAAATAAATTTTTCTGCAAATTGAAAATTTTTTAATTGGGAGAGGAAACTTGTTAACGAAATGAACTGCGTTGATTTTTTATTTTTTTCTAAAGAAAAAGTTCATAAATTCACCTTCAATTTCAGCTAAAATAATTGAAGCTTCAACACAAACAAAATATTTTCGAAAGGTTTGATATTCCAAAGTTTAAGTAAGTGGTTGTTCTGATCGCCTGAATACCAATCTGGGGATGTGAAACTCATGGGTGTTTAAGTTATGGGTGTATAATGTTTATATTAAACTAAAAGCATCTTGAAGGACTTGATAGTTAGTAACCATATAAATTTTAGAAAAGAACGACTTTATTGGCTAAGAATCTTTTGTTTCCTTCAAAAAGATACCAACAATCGTTCCGCTTTCGAAAATATCTTTTGAGTTTTTGTTTTCCGTTTGTAACAAATTGGATTGTGAAAATATTAGGGCTCACATTACGGCGGAAGTTGCACTACTCAATTGGTTGAAGTAATACCTAATTTTGACTTAAATTTTTTGTCCTTTCCATACTTTTATATCTTTTTAATTTCGATACGTTATTAATCAACCGTTTTAATGATAAAAAGTTAGCAAAATCGTGTATCGATTAGAAGATAATCGATATATAACCGCTATGTGATATAAAACTATAACCCTCTAACGTAGTCAAAGAGGTGCACCTAATATATAAAACGATGTCGATAACTGATTGACTCACACGACATATTTCTCATGAAAAACCACTCAAACGATACAATCTTTACAATGAACACTTGTTAATGACCTTAAAACGTAAAATAAAAACTTAACATTATTCTTATCAAACTTAAAATAGTTCTCTTTACCAAATACACAGCCACACATTCAAAAACTATTACACTCGGTCAAGGTAAAAAATTATTGTAAATATATACTCGTACACTTATAAATTGTAGATAAGGATTTTAAATTTTTTTTTATTGTGCCCTCAAAAATATGCAAAACTCGGTGTGGTTTTATAAGTAACGTGCAAATTGGTTTTCGTTACGGTGAATTTAAAACCAACGCGCACTTTTTTTGTATACGCTAATCCTACGCAAAACACCAAGCAATAACCTTAGTTTATTTATTTATTTTTGAGTGATTAATAAGTGGATGATGATGATGAGCATACTATATAATATATAGGCGAAGGCTCATTGTGGCTGGAACAAATAACTAAAAAAAACATTACGATGATTCAACAACGTGCCAATCTACGAGTGTATAATCTATCCATAAGTACTCTTTGTACCTATATTTGCCGATAAATTATATCTTATCATTGGGAATTTCCGTTAAATCTGTAGCCATTTCGATTTATTGACAATTTGGGCAATTACAGATTATGTACTTGTTCGATCGCAAAACAAAGTAAACTACAAAAGCCTTTCACGCACGTAATTCATGAGATCGCAATAAATTCAGATAAAATACTAATTATGTAAAAGGAAATTGTGTAATTGTGTATAATTATTAAATGTGATCCTCAATTGATCGAAGAATTTTTTTTTTTTAAGAACAAGTTACAATGCACATTGTAATTTAAAAAAAAAATTAAATTTATTACTTACTTTATTGCCGTTGACATATTTTATTAATAAAATAAATTACGATATTGTCAATTTAATATTCGTTGTCACGTTATTATTATAAAAAAAAAAGATGCACGAAGTATACACGTATTACAGCCACCAAGCTGTCTGTGTACTCGTATTGTCAGGTTTCTTTGTTGCAAACGTTTGTATTATATATACAGGTTCTCTTATTTAATTTATTTATTAATTATATTTATGTAAGTTTATTTATTTTTATCTTGTTTTGCTTCTTGTTTGTTTGCACAAATTTTAACTTGGACCACCACCTAATATAATATAAAGTAGAGTACGAATAACTCGTAAACGTCTACATATACACAGACAACAAATAAAAAATGGTTGCAGACGATAAAACAAAACAAGAAAATTATCTCTAAAAATAAATTAACCTGTTACGGGTGAAAATTAACGGCAAATCTACTGTACATTTGTGACAATATTCGTTTACGAGCTTAGCTCCACCTCGACCAATTAGGGTTAATAATAATAATCGCATAAAGATTTTAATCCAAAACCTGATTTTGGTTTTTTTGAACATAATTTCGCACAAACTTGTTTTGAATGTTTGCTGTTTATTTGGATTAAATTTTTTTTTACAGATTGTCGGCCATATGCGTGCGGATTCCTTGAAAAACTTTAATAAAAAAAAAAAAAAAAAATCGCATATACCATTCCCCCCCATCATATCGTCGGTTCACAAGAAGAATGGACACAATTCAAAAATCATCATTTTTGAGTTATGTATTTCCAGAAACTTTTTTGAGTTGTGTCCACTCTCTTTGGGCATCGACGATATACATATGGTATGTGTGTATTGTACAACTTTTGCATTTTTCTAAAAAATCTCGGGTTATCGTTCTGTTTCATTTCGTCATTTTTTTTGTTTTTTTTTTTTTTTTTTGGATAATCACTGGTTTGGAAAATTCCGTGTTGTAAAAGATAACAAATTTTAAGTTGTATTTTATATTTTTTTTTTGTTTTGGATAAATATTGTAATTTTATCAAAAGAACACTTGTCTTTTATGTAATTCATATGATCTTTCATTATTTATTGGTTTGAGTTGAGAACGTTGTATACGTACATATAAGAAAATGTCTGAATTTGTTATTATTAAATGGGAGGTGGTTAGCCAATAAATTATTGATTTTTTTGGTTTATTTTTGTATAACTTTAAGATAATATCGCAGTTTGGAATTAAGCGGCATTTCTTTATGCCTTTTTATGTAGCATAGGGTTATATTGGGATGCAGTCAGTTATGTCGTCCATCAATAAATGTTAGAGGACTTTGACCACAAATAATTACAATAGCATTCAACATATCAACAAAATCTCGCACCACTCCTACTAATTTTTAATGTTATCTTCTTTAACACAAAACTTACAGTAATGATGACTAATTTAATTTCTGTACAGTTATTAATCCACATCATTATCATTTAATATTATAATGAAAAAATCTTCTTTTTTGTGTCGCGCTCAGCATTAGCAAAAATGACATTTCACATTACACCTTCGTTCACCATAATAAACAATTTTGCTTGCCTAAAACGAAAAAAAAAACCAAAAATTATTTTTATTGTTAATATTTTGTAATAAATTTAAATTGATGATTTAATTCTTTTCAAGAAACAGTTACATAAACATATGAATTTTAGTGTTAATTAGTGTTATATGAATGTGTATAGCCGGAAATCGTAACCAATAAATGTTAATGCTATGTTCACATGACACAAATATTTTTTGGTAAAATTCTGTGCAAGGATCTTCATATCAGTTTGTTTACATCCAAACAAACCAATTCTCACAAAATATGAATAATAAATAAATCACATAAAATTGCGGTCAAAACGTATATAAGTATGTATGTACAAAAAAGTATTGAGATCAAAACAAAAGATCATAAATCAATATCATCAATATAAAATTCATGCGCGCACATAAATCGAGACATTACGCAAAGATGTATAATTTTCTACAATGACAATTTTGTTTCAATTACACATAATGTAATCACCTGATTATTATTATTATTACATTACTAACATAGAAATATGATAAATCACGAATGTATACACCATCAAAGGTAAATAAATATTTAGGCGCCATATATATAAAACCAATTTACTTACCTACATACAATTTATGAAAGTACATAAGGCAATTCGCATGAGGATTAAGAAAACAAAAATTAAAATTTATGAGATGTGTCTAACAATTTTGTTGTGGTTTCGCGTTTGGCTTATTAGTTTTTATTTTCTTAGAATTATATAAGATATTTATCTCTTAGTAGTATTGTGTTGTTTGTTTACGTCCACGGCGATTTTTTTTTTTTTTTTTTTTTGCAATCGAATATTTTCAGTCATATTAGAATTTTAAGCGCGTGTAGTCTACTAAATAGATACTGAGGTCGAAACGATTATTGCTTAAAAATATCCAGTTGTGCACAACTTTTATTTATTTTTATGGAGTTAATTGGTTTTATTTAAGTACTTGAATTGCGATTTTTGTAATCAAGTTTTCAATTGAACTCAACAGTTTCTCTCAAAATTAACTAGAAAAATTGAATTGCTAGGGTTCATAACACATGACATGTGCTTTTGGCTATTTCTTAACCGATTATGCTGAAATTCGAGTACGATGGAAATTTAGGTTTAGCAAAATTTAACCTTTTAAATAATAGCTATAAATAAGTTTATATTCTTCTTCATCTTGACGAATTAAAAAAATAGTCAAGTTCCATCCTTAATGGGCCTATTCCAAAACTTCATCTAAAAATAATTTCAGAATCCCTTTTCCAACGCACATGAATTTCATTAAAATAGGGTAAGAAATAGCCAGATTATATCGAAATTCCATATTCCAAAACTTTTTGAAAAAACGTTAAGTAAATGATAAGTTCCATCATAATAGTGTAGGGTTATCCTGCAAACCGAAGACGTCGATATATTCAATTTCAATTTGGTTCATCGGGAAATACTTTTTTCAAAAGGTTTTTTTTTACTTTGTTAATCAACTGTACAAAAAAAAAGAAAAAGTCAGTCTCGTGTATAAAGCAAAAAAGAATAAACGTATTTTAAAATAGAAAAAGCATTCCTTTATTCGTAAATAATAAATAACGACCCATAATATTCCCATAATTTGGTGACCAACCCGATGTGATAAAAAGCACGCATTAACTATAAATAAATAGAAAAATTACTGTCGTAAATATTAAAATAATTTAACAAATAGTGCACAGCCATAACTATACGAAAAATAGTGAGGTTACGGGACATAGTGTTGTAATACCACGTGTAAAAAATTCGTGAATATACATCATAAAATTTCCGATTTTACACATAAAAATATTATACTCGGAATATTAATATTAAAATACACAAATTCTTAATTATGGGAAACGAAAATGAAATCGTCGTAAACAAAGTAGCAGTTAGGCTACCACCATTCTGGTCAGTGAACGCCGAAATTTGGTTCCAACAAGTGGAGGCACAATTCGCATTGAGCGGAATATCTACTGACGCAACAAAATTGTATACGTTATTAACGGCACTGGATACACAAATATTATCCCTGGTAACGGACGCAGTCGTGCACCCACCTGCTGATGAGAAATACGATTCATTAAAAAAAGCTTTGTTGGAACAGTTTGCCGTCTCGGATCAAAGAAAAATTAAAACATTGTTGGAAGATGTGCAGTTAGACGATAAAAAACCGTCCGGGCTCCTAAATGAAATGCGCATATTGGGAGGATCAAAAGTAGGGGACGAAATGTTGAAGCAAATCTGAATACAACGTTTACCTAACCAAATTCGTATGATAATTTCAACCAGCGACGACGATATTCGCGGAAATGCAAACAGCCGTGTAAGTTTGCCACAAAAAACTAAATATTCGGTTGAATGAGGGGAAAAATTCGATTCGAAGCAAAAATTTTTAATTGATACCGGTGCGGACATCTCTGTTTTACCCTCGAACAGTGAAAATAATCGTAAAATATTAAATTGATCGAAACTTTTTGCAACAAATGGGACACAAATTCACACATACGGCGAAAGGAGATTATCTTTAAATTTTGGACTTCGGCGAAATTTTATCTGGAACTTTATCGTGGCCGACGTAAAACAACCGATCATCGGGGCGGATTTTATCAAACATTACGGATTGTTGTTAGATATGAAACAAAATCGTTTGATAGACGGCGCAACCGCAGGTTGTCAACAAAAGGTACACCAACGACAGAATCAACGTTAGGGATTACAACCTTCGATGTCACAGATCCATTCTCGGATATTTTACGGGAATATAAGGACATCACGTACAGCACGACCACATGGCTCATACCAAGTGGCTCGCAACGAATTCGAAAACCTAGTACGGAGAGGGATCTGCCGACCGTCTAAAAGCAATTGGGTTTCCCCATTGCACATGGTAAAAAAACAAAATGGAGAGTGGCGTCCATGTGGCGATTACCGCCGTTTGAATTCAATTACGGTACTGGATCGTTACCCTATACGATTTATACAAGATTTCGGAAACATTCTAAATGGTTGTAAAATATTTTCCACAATTGACCTTAAACGAGCATATCATCAAATCCCAATAGAACCTGCGAATATACCAAAAACTGCGATAAGAACACCGTTCGGTTTATTTGAATTTCTATATACACCGTTCGGACTCTGCAACGCCGCACAGACCCAGCAACGACTAATGCATGAGGTTTTAAAGGATTTACCGTTCGTGTTCCCGTATATCGATGATATAGCTGTCGCATCTGAAAACATAGAGGAACATCGCAAACACCTCTCCATCGTATTCGAACGATTGCGACAATACGGGTTAAGCATCAACGTTTCAAAATGTATATTTGGAAGAGCTGAAGTTAAATTCCTCGGGCACTTAATCACAGCAAATAGTTTAAAACCCCTACCAGAAAAGATTGAAGCAATAAAAAAATTCGAACGCCCAACAACCGCGGCTAGGTTAAAACGTTTTCTGGTCATGGTAAATTTTTACCGCAGATTTATAAGAAATGCAGTAAAAAAATCAATCAACGCTTCAAAAGTTAATTATTGGAAACAAGAAAAATGATCAAACACCAATTGTGTGGTCGGAAGAGGTAGTTACAGCTTTTCAACTATGTAAAAATGACCTAATTAATTCAACCTTATTGGCGCACCCGGTAAGCAACGCAGACCTAATTTTATTTATGGATGCGTCAAACCATGCCGATGGCGCATATTTAAACCAATCTGTAAACTGAAGTGAGCTCCAGCCTTTGGGTTTCTATTCAAAAAAATTATCAGAAACCAAACAAATGCGATACACCTACGATAGAGAGTTAACTGCCATTTATCAGGCTGTGAAATATTTTCGTCACATGTTGGAAGGGAGAACATTTTGTATCTATACTGATGACAAACCACTTACATTCGCAGCGTCTTTGATGTGGGTGACGCACATCCTCCCGGGGTGTCGGGGTCAAATAACTCGGGGTAATTTTTTTGCGCACGAGGTGGAGTAGGATCTCAAGAACTTATATGCTTCTAAAGGTCTTGTTCCTAACAGTTTGCCAGTATCACTTCTGAAGTCATGTGTTATTGGGTTTACTGTTGCTTTAGGCTTATTTGTAACATAAGTTTGAACCAATGCATATTCCCTAAACTTTAGAAAATATCTAATGTTAAGCCTATCTACAAAAAGGGAACGCGCAGTGAGGTAACTAAATAGCGTGGGATAGCAAACCTAAGGTATTAGAGTTCTGGATGGTCAACGATGTGATCTTCCTTCACACTAAGCATTATATAACTATATGCTAGCATTGATTCTTTCTGGGCTGTTCGACAGTAACTAATTTAGCAGTGTTCTAGAATAAATTAATCAATTCCGTTGTCAAAATTAATCATCGGTCATTGCTGTACAAGGGTTTGTGGTAGCATCTGGTGTGGAAAGTTTCTGTTTTCTCCACACATCACGCGAATATATATTTTTCCTCCACTTACATTTTTGAAATTTTTTTAGCAGTTGGGCGAAAATTTCTATATATTCTTGGCCTCGATGATAACACTTACTTTTAAATTTTAAAAGTGAAACAGGCGTAATTGATCCTTCAGGGTTAATTGGGGATAATGATTGTAACGAACAAGCTTTGAAAGAGCTTTTTAGGTAAAGAACGATGCAAAACGTAATTTAAAATGAACAAATAAAAAAAATTTAAAAGAATCGTTGATGTCAAAGCTTACTAAAAGGTTAACTAATAGGCTAGTTATATAGCATGTATGTGAAGTTAGCCCGAAAAATCATCCCGAAAAGGCTTTTTTTAATTTTGGTGTGTTTCCTTGCTAAAATCCATACTAGCCCGAAAAAATATTTGAATTGTATCAAATAATGAATTCCATCCCGAAATTTAGATATAGATAACCTTAAGGTCTTATTTCCAAACCTAAGTTTTGTTCTTAGTTTTTTATACCAGGTTCAACCCACAAATATATTTCCAGCCCCTGTAACAATGCCGACTTTCACCAAATTTCCAAATAGTGGTATAAAGCACAAGCATGCTAAGTTCATTGCCAACTTCAAACATTTAGCCCATTACCTACCATTTATATATCTCTATTCACAGAGTTTGCTAGACATATTGGTATACGAGGCTAGCTTGGTAAGTCCATTGCCAAGTTAAAACATTTAGCCCATTACCATACGATGGGGATCAGGAACATTTCTGGGCCAAGATTCAATCAAATATTTTCTTTAAAACTGCTCATTATTTCTACTACTATATAAGCTAAATGTTTTAACTTGGTAATGGACTTACCAAGCTAGCCTCGTATACCAATATGTCTAGCAAACTCTGTGAATAGAGATATAGTAGTAAAAATAATGAGCAGTTTTAAAGAAAATATTTGATTGAATCTTGGCCCAGAAATGTTCCTGATCCCCATCGTATGGTAATGGGCTAAATGTTTTAACTTGGTAATGAACTTAACAAGTTAATGTCATATACCAATATGTCTAGCAAACTCTGTGAATAGAGATATAGTAGTAGAAATAATGAGCAGTTTTAGTGAAAATATTTTTGAATATTGGCCCATAAATGTTCCTGATCTCCATCGTATGGTAATGGGCTAAATGTTTGAAGTTGGCAATGAACTTAGCATGCTTGTGCTTTATACCACTATTTGGAAATTTGGTGAAAGTCGGCATTGTTACAGGGGCTGGAAATATATTTGTGGGCTGAACCTGGTATAAAAAACTAAGAACAAAACTAAGGTTTGGAAATAAGACCTTAAGGTTATCTAGATCTAAATTTCGGGATGGAATTCATTATTTTATACAATTCAAATATTTTTTCGGGCTAGTATGGATTTTAGCAAGGAAACACACCAAAATTGAAAAAAGCCTTTTCGGGATGAATTTTCGGGCTAACTTCACATACATACAGAAGAAACGAAATGAAAACGAAAGGAAGAATTGATTCAATTCATCGTGTTGTACGATTGAGCGCTCCAAGAGCGATGAATGATCAATCACGGTGATCCTGTCTTATACTTCACCGTGATGATCACTTTATACCATAATTTCCATATAGAGCGTCGTGACGTCATTTTGAGTTCATTTGGATATTTTTTTTGCGAATTGGTTCTAATTTATAAGAATATTTTTAGGTTTTGGAAATGGAAATAAGATTCAATGACTGTACACGATAGAAAAAACACAAATCTCAAGAAAACGGAGTCAACTTTACGAAATATATACTACTTGATTTACTCCTATGAAAAACAAATTTAAAAAGCCGAATATTTTTTTCATGGTTCATGTTTTTAACGTGCCATCTCAAACAAAATTTCTCGATTGCTCACGCAAAGTACAACTGGGGTGACATGACTTACCATCACTATTTTCGATGTTCGATCGATCATTGTATCTCATTATTTTCGTCTTCTCAATTACGCATTATCTATTGTGATCTCCATCTATTAATATAATTTTTTAAACTATCTAATTCCATCATAATCGGTAAGGTAACGAAAAAAATTATTTTGGTGATGAAATGGAGAAGAAATAGCACGATGACTCGAACAAGTCTAAAACATAATAAAAAAAACGTAATAAAATAAGCGAAATAGCGTACAATTTTATTTTTAAAAAAGAGATACAAAGCCTATCAAACATTATACGAAATATGTAAACAAAAATTAAATTAACATGTATAAATTATTGACAGTGAAATTATTAATAATTGTTAATTAACAGGGGAAAAACATGTCTATACTGTCATGTGGGTATATTTATGAAAGAATTCTCCATCTTTGTTTTCTATTTAAAAACCAAAATAAACTGAAAAAAATTCCATTTTATATTGTGATTTAATAATTGGCCAACTCTCCAACTTTATATAAGAAATAATACTAAAAAATGAAAATCAATAACCTTGTTAAAGTTAGCCGAAAGTTTTCAGCCGAAAGATATAAAATGTCGGTAATGCAGATAGTGTCTTGGCTATATCAGCCGAAAGTTACCAGCCGACATATGTCAACCGAAACATATTTTAAATAAAATGAAAAAATAACAAAACAACCTAGAAACTGGTATTTTCATGAAGTGAATTTACGACTGAAAAAAGGCTCATTTTGGTTTGTCACTGTTTACCATAGGAATTATACTTAAAATTTCATTTCAAAAGTATTTCAATTAGTGTGCCTTACCAACAATTATCGCTTGAAAAATTATCAGGGCAAGTTTCATGAGGGGAGCTCGGGAAAATTCGTTTGAATGAAAATCCCATATAAAATTGAAAAATTTGTATAAATTCAACCTTTAAAGTGTCATGTCTGGAAAATATTTCAATTAGTGTGCCTTACCAACAATTCCTTGAAAAATTATCAGGGCAAGTTTAATGTGTGGAGCTCGGGAAAATTCGTTTGAATGAAAAGCCCATATAAAATTGAAAAATTTGTATAAATTCAACCTCTAAAGTGTCATATTTGGAAAGTATTTCAATTAATGTGCCTTACCAACAATTATCGCTTGAAAATTCGCCCTTGCCCTGATAATTTTTCAAGCGATAACTGTTGGTAAGACACATTAATTGAAATATTTTCCAGACATGACACTTTAAAGGTTGAATTTATACAAATTTTTTAATTTTATATTTAGGTTTTCTGATGAAATTTTAAGTATAATTCCTATGGTAAACAGTGACAAACCAAAATGAGCCTTTTTTTAGCCGTAAATTCACTTCATGAAAATACCAGTTTCTAGGTTGTTTTGTTATTTTTTCATTTTATTTAAAATATGTTTCGGCTGAAATATGTCGGCTGGTAACTTTCGGCTGATATAGCCAAGACACTATCTGCATTACCGACATTTTATATCCTTCGGCTGAAAACTTTCGGCTAACTTTAATAGTATAAATCCATATGGTTACAAAACGTCAAAACACGTTTTCGTCATATTCGTTCTGTATAACCATGGATGGGATGTTGTAACATCACTTTCGAATCGAATTCTAGAGTTTATGTCTCTCGTTCAACACAAAAATTTTTACTGGTGAAAGACCAATTAAAATTTTGTATGTTAAATTTTGTTTTCCAGTTTTTGTTTTTACAAAGCAAAATAAAAATTTGAAATGTAAACATCTAAAATAAATGTACGTAAATAAAATTTGATCGGCTTATTGACGATTGCAAAAGTAGAGAATGCGCCTCTCGAGGAAAAAGTTAAAATGAGCTACTGACAAAATGACACTTCTCACAAATGCGACGAAAGAAAATTTTGCAATCTGGGGCCCTATTCTCGAATTCCACATCCATTTTCCACATGTGGACATCTGTCAAAATTCATAAAAATTGAATTTTTCGGTACTAAGGGAATATTTCCGAATGGGTTTAAGCAGGTGGAAGAAATTCCCCAATATTCCCACGAATTAAAATTTCCGAACGTTTTGATGAATTTTTAAAGATGTCTGCATGTGGAAAATGGATGTGGAATTCAGCTGGCACTCCAACCCATTACTATTCCTGTATCGACACCGTATTTCAAGTAGTATTATGCTATTTCTTACCTTTTACCATGCGTACCATCGACCATCCAATAAAACAAATATATTCATTTTTTTAATCGTAAACAAATATTACTTGCTACCAAAATTCATTCGACTTGTCGAAATAATTTGTTGGCCTATTTCAATCGTTTAGTGAATTTATTTTTGGAAATTAAACTATTTTACCGCAGATACACAATCTGGAATCTTTAGAATGTAATAAATTGTAATAAATTCAAACGCATATAAATCGCTAATACTTTGACTGAGCGCCCAATCGGTTGCTTCTATGTATGAAATAATCAAAGAATAAGTAACAATTCTGTTTTATGAGACGACTATAAAAATAAATTTTACATAATCCGCATTGAATTTAAACTGAAATTTTAAGCTCTGATAATTTCACTCTTTATTATTGGTGGAAGAAGCAATACTCGTATTTTATTTATTAAACCCCTTCGTTTCGATCAAACATTCCATTATCATCATAACGCCATGACTGAATTATATCTTATATTTCCCATTTTCAATGTCTCAGAATTGTAAACCTTGTTTGATTTGTTTTGAAATAAGGAATTAAAAAAATTCGAAATTTACAAATTTGAATAGCGTTCTCTTTAAGATAAAAACTTATTTTGGCATGTACCAAAATTAAGAAAGCAATGTTACTTTCGATAAACTATTCTGATTACGATATGAGTATAAAATAAAGCATGCAGTAAAAAATGAATATTCTGCGTTAAGCAACCAACAGTTAAGCGACTTAGGTCACAACCAGCAGATTATTCAAATAAACACATAACATCTTGCCATAAAATATAATTTAACATAATCACGCCAGTATTATAATTTAAAATGACATAAATGTTTCATATATGGTATATACCCGTTAATATATGCATTGTACATAAAATCACGGTTCATAAGTTTCTATAATCTGTCAGTTTCTCAACACGCTACCTATTGCAAAGTTTAAATTTTCATTTTGTTTCTGAAACCAAAATGATTCAAGGTATGAGTACATTACATAGACAAAATGCACCTACGCAAAATAATAAATTTATTCATAAATGTTGCTGTAAATAGCAGGTAATCTTTAACTAAAACTTAAATTGATGTATTCATCAAATATTTATAATGAATTAAACACATTTAAATAACTTATACTTAAGTACACATACGTACATACATATATGAAAATGAATACATTAATTAAAGTTTGGACATTTGTTTTTGGTTTAGGTTTTTATGACCAAAACGTAATTTTGATTGATTTATAGTTTTTTGTGCCGTATTATTGTGTACAGTATAAATATAAGAAATTAAAATAACAATCAAATGACGATTAATTTAAACTATTCCACACATCCTACACATCGGAAAATAAAAACTTATAACTAACTAATTAATGAATTAATTAATTTGCGGTTTGCACACAAAAGTTTTGCGTCTCCTCTGTAACTTTATTACGATTTTAATTAAATATTCATATTAGTTCCGTTGAATGCGAGAATCGCACCGTTTCTTTTGTTCACAGGGGAAACATTAATTAGTGAAATTAGTAAACATAAAGGTGAGATCTTTCAATAAGTATGCGTTATTGATAAATGTTTTTATGTAATTAATCCTAATTTGTCATAATTGATGTTGGGTCGGGGCCTTACCGAAAATTTGGTATAAAAATCGGTGCACTGACCTTATTTTTAATTAATTTAATTTAATTGTTAGATTTTTGTATCATAAAATGGCGCAATTCTGTTGCTTTCTCTCTCTATGAGTCTGCCCCATTATGTCCTCCAATTTCAGATTTCCCCTATTCTGTCAGCCATTTGTACCTGTTTTATCGACGTACATATTTGATAATTCTGTTTTGGGGCTCTAAATGTTAGAAGTGGTCATCTCATCATCTCAGTTATTCAACGACGGCTTGGAAAAATAACTGGATTTTTTGACTAAAACAGAAATGCTTATCCTCCCACCCACTCATAACAAATCATTCCTAAAACTTGTTGTACATAACCGAGTTACTTCTAACCAACAAAAAATATCAACATTGGCCGGTGACACAGCTATCCCGAAACTGCCTCAAAAGTATTACGGAATCATTTGAATTAAATATAAATTGGTGAATATATATCCGTTATGTCTGTTATCTGTGGTATCAGTATATTAACTTGAGAAATCACTTCAAATTACTAAGAATAAATAATGAAAAGAGAAGCAATTTTATTTCACAATATGTGTGACGTCTGAATTGCCATATAATTATGATCTTTTTTTATAGTTTGAGGCTTGAGCAATTAAAACATTGAAGGAAGAATGATGAAAATGTTGAATAAAATTGAGTAAACTACCAAAAAACCTGTATCGCTCTACCTAAAGAAATAAATGCAGTTATATTTTAATTAATTAACTATATGTGAATTCGCACTCCTCAAAATGTAAAATCAAGATAAATTGAGAATGCCGCAATTATGTACATATATTAACTTTTACAAACTAACTTTCAATTTTTTGTCCAATACACTCAAGTTTTATTCAAAACTTTCGTCTTCCCTACTTCAAAATAAACTAATTGCACAAACTGAAAAAGTTCACAATATATTGTGCAATATAATTTTGTACCTGAATACCGCCCTTAAATATGGAAAAAAAAATATTTTGCAGTTTCTACTTCTTCTATACTACTTTACAGTTACAGACTAAAAAAATCGCAAAAAAACGTTACATAGTAACGTTTAGAGTAAAATGGGCTAAGTCCACTTTCTGGCTGTGTTATTTTATAAACTAGCAATAAACACTTTGCATGTACTTGCAAGTACTTTTATTGGCAATTACAATATTTTGCAGGTGTGCAATACTGTCCTCTTTATGCCATAAGTATCAAAATATTCTAAATCTAAATAAATTTTGCAATATATTTTGTCTGTTAACTTGGCTAAAATATAAAAGTTTGTTGTTATTGTTTACTACTGTTGTTTATGATTATTTAAATCCCGCCTTCTTTACGCATTAGAAACAAATTAATAAATGATTGTTTATGATTTCAAGCGAATTTATTCAAAACAAATCTATTTGGTTTATATAGCTACAATACATCTAAGACATCCATAGAAGTGTTGAAACACAACATAGGTAAAATGGAGGTGAGGCCAACACACGACTTTCTTTTACGAACAGATAATTTTAAGAAATTTTTTTTTTTTAATTTTTGGAAACATTTTGTATTAAGTAGTTTTTTGTAAACCTTATACTTTTCAAGATATTTGCAAAATAAATTTTCTGGACCAAGGGAGTGGCCACTTCCGGTTAGCCGATTTGGAGTAAAATTCACTGGGACCTCCCAATTTATCAAAAAAGCATAAATCTGAAGTTTCAGTAGAGACGACATAGACTGAAAGACTGACAGACAGACAGACAGACAGACACCATTTCGAAATCCACTTTTTCGGACTCAGGGGACCTTAAAACAGATAAATCTCTAAAAATTTCAAGGGCCAAAATTTTCATGATTACTATACTTTATTTTACTAGAGTAAAAGAAAGTAAAATTATAAAGACAAAAAGAGAAAATTACAAACCAAACATTTATAATGTTTTATGACGTTTTTTGGTTAAAATTTAGTTTTTATGTATAATAGGTGATTTACATTTAACAACATTTCGTCATGTGATTCTATCTTATATTGCGCACAATTTTCAAAATTTGACAGGAATCGAATTTTAAAGTTTAAACATAAAAAGATTTACTCTCCAAATGAAATTTCTAATGTTGGATAATTTTTATATCAAGACTTGATATTTCTTTATAAAATTTAAGAAACTAGAGCTGAAGCTGGTACTTGACCATTCTTTTGAATTTTTATAACAAATTTTTATTTTTAATACCAAAAATGGATACAGGGCACTAGATTTTTGGATTTTTATTAACATTAAGACCTCCCAATTTATGAAAAAAGCTTAAATATGAAATTTCTGTTCGATTGGCTAAAGGTTAAACCATCTGCGCTGTGGAGAGGACACATACAGACAGACAGGTAGACCGACAGGCAGCACTTCGAAACCCAATTTTTCGGACGCAGGGCTCCCAAAATTAAAAGTTACTTAGTTAAAGTAAAAAATTGAGGTGTGACCAATACACGACTTTCTTTTACGAACAGGAAATTTGGAGCAACTTATTAAGTAAATTTCTTACAAATTTAATATTTTTATTTTAACGTTTCTTAACTATTTTACTAACGTACTTCGATTGCGTTCGTTTATTCCTACTGTTTTTTCTTGAGATTTGAGCTACTAACTATGCCAACAACAATTAATTATCTCTGATAAAATCTTCAAATTCAGAGCAAGAGATCTTGAAGTTTTCAATAACCAAGGCTGGGCAGTAACGAATTACATGTATTTTAATTACTCATTCTCCAAGTAACAGTATCTTGTATTTTAATTACATAAATTCTAAGTAATTGTAATTTGTATTTTAATTACCCCAGTTTTTGAAATTTCTCATTTACATTTTTCAAGGCTTATTAAAATTTGGTTCCAGAGTCATCAGCATAAAACCTAATCTTAATAATCTTTTTCTAATGATACGTTTTTTCACTAAATGAATTTTGCCAAATCAAATTTATCAATTTACAAATGTAAAGTATTTGTAATTTGTATTTTAATTACTGAGTTTGCTGTAACTAGGAAAAGTATTTTAATTACTCAGTGTAATGTAATTTGTCATCATTGTTGGCAATGGCCGGTATTAGCCCTTGAGAATTGAGTGCGATTTCAAAAATATAATTTTGTAGAACTTTTACTAAACGAACGATTCGTAGAAATTAGGGTTTTTTAATTAGGTAATTAAGGGTCCTATTCCAAGTGCTAGCCAAACCTTTGTCATCATTGTTGGCAATGGCCGATATTGGCCTTTAAGGGCTGAGTGCGATTTCAAAAATATAATTTTGCAGAACTTTTACTAAACGAACGATTCGTATGGATTAGGGTTTTTGACTAGGTAATTAAAGGGCGTATTCCAAGTGCTTTGACTTGCGGTAATTAAAGGGCCTATTCCAAGTGCTAACCAAACCTTTGTCATCATTGCTGGCAATGGCCGGTATTAGCCCTTGAGAATTGAGTGCGATTTCAAAAATTTAATTTTGTAGAACTTTTACTAAACGAACGATTCGTATGGATTAGGCTTTTTTGATTAGGTAATTAAGGGTCCTATTCCAAGTGCTAGCCAAATCTTTGTCATCATTGTTGGCAATGGCCGATATTGGCATTTAAGGGTTGAGTGCGATTTCAAAAATATAATTTTGTAGAACTTTTACTAAACGAACGATTCGTATGGATTAGGGTTTTTGACTAGGTAATTAAAGGGCCTATTCTATGTGCTAGCAAACCTGTGTCATCATTGTTGGCAATTGCCGATATTGGCCCTTGAGGGTTGAGTGCTATTTCAAAAATGTAATTTTGTAGAACTTTTACTAAACGAACGATTCGTATGGATTAGGGTTTTTGACTAGGTAATTAAAGGGCCTATTCCAAGTGCTTTGACTTGTGGTAATTAAAGGGCCTATTCCAAGTGCAAAACCTTTGTCATCATTGTTGGCAATGGCCGGTATTAGCCCTTGAGTATTGAGTGCGATTTCAAAAATATAATTTTGTAGAACTATTACTAAATGAACGATTCGTATAAATTAGGATTTTTTAATTAGGTAATTAAGGGTCCTATTCAAAGTGCAAAACCTTTGTCATCATTGTTGGCAATGGCCGATATTGGCCCTTAAGGGTTGAGTGCGATTTCAAAAATATAATTTTGTAGAACTTTTACTAAATGAACGATTCGTATAAATTAGGGTTTTTTAATTAGGTAATTAAGGGTCCTATTCCATGTGCTCGCCAAATCTTTATCATCATTGTTGGCAATGGCCGATATTGGCCCTTAAGGGTTGAGTGCGATTTCAAAAATATAATTTTGTAGAACTTTTACTAAACGAACGATTCGTATGGATTAGGGTTTTTGACTAGGTAATTAAAGGGCCTATTCTATGTGCTAGCAAACCTGTGTCATCATTGTTGGCAATTGCCGATATTGGCCCTTGAGGGTTGAGTGCTATTTCAAAAATGTAATTTTGTAGAACTTTTACTAAACGAACGATTCGTATGGATTAGGGTTTTTGACTAGGTAATTAAAGGGCCTATTCCAAGTGCTTTGACTTGTGGTAATTAAAGGGCCTATTCCAAGTGCAAAACCTTTGTCATCATTGTTGGCAATGGCCGATATTGGCCCTTAAGGGTTGAGTGCGATTTCAAAAATATAATTTTGTAGAACTATTACTAAATGAACGATTCGTATAAATTAGGGTTTTTTAATTAGGTAATTAAGGGTCCTATTCCAAGTGCCTATTTAACCTATTTTTGACGGTTGGGTATCGTGTACGTTGCCATTCCCTTCGGGTACTTCTCTTCTCTATAACTAGTTATTTAATTTCCATTGGATAGCATTTGCCAGCTATTTTTTTATTTTTTGTATTAGTACTTTTCCACGCCGCTAGCTGTATGTCTTTGACGAACTTCTCCACCTCCTGTTCTAATGTTTCTTCTGATGAAAGTTGTGCGTTTAAAATGATGCTATTGTTTAGTTCATTCCTGAACTTTTTCCAATCAGTATATTTATTTGTTAACAGTGGCTGTTTAGCATTAGTAATTATTGTATCACTTATCATCATTAAAATAGAGGAGTGGACAGATGTGGAGTCCAATCCTTCCTGCATTTGTATATAATCAACCGGGATTTTTCTTGTTATAAAGAAGTCAATTAAGTCTGGTGTTTTATTTTGATCACTGGGCCAATAAGTTGGTTTTCCAGGAGGATGCCAGTTGCAGTTGTATTTAATTATTGCTTGATGAAGCTCTTTCCCTTTAGTTGTGGTTAGTCTTGGTCCCCAGTCAGTATGTTTAGCGTTGTAGTCACCCCCGATTACGAATTTTTCACCGAGCTGCTTGAAGAACTGAGTATAAGCATTCTCTTTGATGTTATATCTAGGTGGGCAATATATTGCGAATACCATTAACTTGTGGTTGCGGGTATTAATGCTAACGCTAATTGCTTGTATTTCATCACTTTCAAGTTTTTATTGCAGATGGTATTTAATATCTTTTTTTATAATCACGGCACTGCCCTCTCGTGCATTATTATTAGGATGAACTGCTGAGTGAACTTCGTAGCCGCGGATTTTTATATGACTTTGAGTAGTAAGGTGTGTTTCAGATAATAAACATATATCTATTTTTTCTAAATCAAGAAATAGTTGTATTTCATTTTGTCGTTGCAATATACCATTGCAGTTCCATGCAAGAATTTTTAAATTATTTGCCATGTTTTTCGAGTAGGGTGAGCCTTTGTAGGATTGATATAAGGGCTTTTTCTTGCTTTTCTTCTTGTGAACTAACTCTATCAAGAATATCTTGTAGTATTTTATTAGTTTGGTTATTATTTGAATCATTAAATAAAAGAGAACTATGTTGTCTTCTCGAATTTCCAGTAGATAGTACATCAGCAAATGTTACATTTGGATTAGTTCTTGATGGCTGGTTTAATGTTTGGTGTGGCCTTAAATTTTTAGGTATTCTTGTTGAGGCTGAGTTAATTTCTGGCCTGGTAATTATTGAAGTTTCCCTTGTTTTGTTACGAATTTTTTGCAGCTCTTTTATAACAATGCAACCTTTGTAGTTGGCTGGGTGTATCTCTCCACAGTTGACACATTTTGGTGGGGTGTCTTTTGGTTTCGTACATTCAGCCGTACGGTGTTTTCCTACATATTTCACGCATCTGGGCTCCTTATTACAAAAGTTTTGCGTGTGTCCGTAGACTTGGCACTTTTTGCACTGGGGGATCAGTTTAGATTTTTCAACTGCTTCTATTTGCACTTTCATATGGAGTATTTCGCTGATTGCATAAATATTTTTAATGTCTTCTGTTCTTTCAAAAGACAACATACATATATAATGGAAGAGGTGTTTTGTCACCTCTTTTTAGCAGCTGTGTAACTTCTTTAATTTTGTATTTTTTCTCCACAAGATACTCTTTTATCTCTTCTGGTTTGCATGAAGCGTGTAGCTTCCTAGCAATGACTTTGGTTTGCCTTGTCTGCTTATCTTCGTAGGAATACCACGCTGTCTTTTCTTCGTTAAGAGCTCCTGTTAACTTTCTATAGCTATCACCGTCTGTGACATTTATTTTGATATCACCACTATTTAACGCTGTAGCTTGAAACTTTATATGATTGTTGTCCATGATGTTTCTAATACTCTGATAATTATTGCAATTAGATATTATTACTGGAGGTGGCCGTGGCACTTTTTTCTCCAGTTGTACATTCTTACTTCCGGTTGGGAGTTCATTACTTGATCGTTTCTGTTGTTACGGGCAGCAATTTAAGAAAACCGCTGGGACCGTAAACATAAACACTTTCGTGTTTGTAGGGAAATTGCATACTAAAACTTGAACAGTTATATGAGTTTAACCTGAGCTCAGTCTACAGAGGTAATTTTATGGCCGTGGGTTTATTTAGTATGCAACCCCCTTGTTTCAGAAAAAAACTAATAATAAAAAAAATCTACGCTTATATCACCTCCATCCTCATATCGCAATAGTTTGCCCCACCTTAATGCTCAATTAGTTATTCATTTAAATAAATATATAAAAAAAATCGAAAATATATGAAACCATTTATGTGAAACACCAAAAATGTCACTTACCGGTTTTCTCACCAGCAGCCGCACCAATCTTGCGTCTGGTAGCACCTTACCATTTATTTTCTTCTTACACTGATTTAATTTTAAATGAAAAATTTTAAGGAAAAGAAAAATAAATTTAATTACTTATGAGAATTAATTTACGTTAATATAATAACACTACTACACATAAAAAAAATAATATGATGAATAATCCACCAAGATGCCAAAACTTCAACGGCAAAGCGAAAAAAAATGACCTCCATTAAACAAACGGTCACACACTGTTCAAAACGGAATCCGTTTTTACCATTTAAATGTTTGTAGGCAAAGTAATTTTGGATTTTTGATGAATGAAAAACGATAGAGATTTTTTTTTATCTTTTTGTTTTTAATTTGTTTAATTCACTTTATTAACAAAATTTCAGAATTTGTTACAATAATTTTATGTCTTTATGTTTTATGTTAACACTATACCAATGTTAACGGTGTAGTAGCGAATACCAAATTTAAGTTTATACAATACATTTTCTTTCAAATTACGTTATCTTTGAAGAAAATCAAAAGTACATGCTAATCCGTAATGTAACAACTCGGAATTTCACTGAATTTGGTTTCACTGAATTGTATATTTATTCACGGTTTTGTTGTTTTTTTGTTTTTTTTTTTATAATTTTCATACTAGTTTTATAGTTACACGTATATATTGTATATATATTTATATATATATATAGCTATATTCACTTATGCAGATAATTTTGCAAAATTTCGCAAATCTCACAATATAATTTCTAAAACTTGCACTCTTCTATAAGCGTTTCGTCATCAAATCAAATTATTAATCCCATCACCAATCACAAATTAACTGAACTATGTACATTAAATTCAATCAGAAAATCATTGAATTTGTTCAAATTTATTGTTATATTAACTATATTTCAACACTACTAATTTCAATATTATTTTTATATTAATTATATATTTATATTATATTTAAATATGGGAATTTATATTTTGTGTAATTTTAGAAGATTTTTTTTTTTTTCCAAACGATTTAAATAAAATCACCAACTCTTGTCCATAACCACCATCGACTTGACTAAAAAAATTTTTTTTTCTTACCATCAAACATGAGTATTTAAATGAAACCAACGGGATCAACCATTAAATTTTGCATAAACACCCAAGGTGAATTGTGTAATTTTGGGTGGGAGCTGAAGGAGAATCAAGAAAAACAAGTGTAACGATAATACTTAATTTTGCGATTACAGTAGCACCTCAGTAACGATTTAAAATGCACAGTATCGTTACACTGTTCCGACGGAACCTGAGCTTTATCCTCCTGTTGCACGTGCCTACTTCCGGTTGGAAGCTGCTCAACTGATTGTTTCGAATCGGGTGAAATCTGTGGTGATTTACTCATCATACGTTTCTTATTTTTTTTGTTACGGTTCAGAATCCATCCCGTTTCTCTATTGAGATCTTCCTCGTCTGTTTCATACATAACCTCTATATGATCATTGGTGTTGTTTATCTTAGTGGTTTCTTTCTCAGACATTACTGCATTTAGAGCATCTTTTAACTCCTTGTTTCCTCGCTGTAAGTTTTTGAGGTCTGTGTTTAGATTTAACGTTAACTTTTCTATTTCGTAAATCTTATTGCGCAGTTCTGGGTTATCCCTTTCTAAGGTGTTCGCTATTGGTGGTGGTGATCTACCCACCCTGGATTGTTGTTTAAATGGGTTGGGTTGCCCAAAAGGGCTGTTAAACAATGATTGGCTCACCCCAGAATCCTTTGAGCCAGCCTCGTTAGAGGGTGGATTTGCCAGCTGATTAGCTGGGTTACCACCTGGGGTACAATTTCCTGAATCCGTTGTACTCATTGTTTATTTTACTGGTCATAAAGCATCTACCACTCTGACCAGTACGAGTTGGTAGTGGGTCTGGTTTGAGAAGATCATTTACTAAATTCTCGGTAGTCAGTTATACCGCCGCGTCTCGGTCGTCAGAGCCTCGTTAGTTATCTAGCAGGGTGCACCACGTGCAGGTGAAAATGACATTTGGACTATTTGTAGACCAATTACTTAAGCCCCCTTTCCCACCCCAGTTATAAATCTGAGCACATAAAATTAAAGGTTGAAATCTCCACTAAAAAAAAAAGTCATCGATCATCAATCACTATATTTTACTAAAAAAAAAATCGTATTGTTGTTGTCCTATATATTTTCTTACAAATAATACGATCTACAATCTACATGTTGAATTAATAACAATAAAGACAAATTTACAATCAACATAAATTTACCCGATCATAAATTTTAGTAGTATATGTACGAGTTTAATGAGAGTGCCCCGTTTTTTTTATTTATTATTTATTATGATTGATTGATTGTTATCGCATTATTATTGAATTACATTTCTATATAATTAATTTAATTAAATTATTCGATTTAAGAAATCACGTTTTATGTTATTCTTATTTTAATTCGATGTTTATGTGTTAATTTAGCATATTGTAAATTATTATGTAACTAAAGCGTTACTTTGCCCAAGTAATGTCCAAATTTTACCTAAAAAATGTATAACATATATTTAGAATATTATAATGAACCATACTTAGATTTAACAATTCATATTTTATGATTTTTTAAATTAGCATACCAAATTTTAGCGTACACATGACAGACATTCACACCCAATTATAATAAATAATGCGTTTGGTTGCTTAACTAATTGTCGTGCTTTATTCATTATAATGGTTCACGGTTTGTCATCAAAATGTTTTTGGTTTTTTATTAAAGTATGCTGCGTTGCAATTACGTGTTACGTCCATATACAATTCGTATATATGTATTACACAGCAATGGAATATTAATTAAAATATTTTTTTATGATTGTGCTATCCGATAAAATGATTTATGATCGATTGCTCTATAAATAAAGTGACAGTGAGCTCATTTTTACATAGTATCTATGTATAAAGCGAAGTTCATTGATATTTCACAAATAATCAGGTTAAAAAACAATCAGGTCTTTTAAATCGACCAAATATTATGTTTAATTATCAAAACACCATAGATAGACATCCTCATGAATACATTAAATAAATCCTATAATATTCAAAATTGCTAAAATAAAAAATAAAAATTTGTCATACCCGAAAATGTGGGTTGGTTATATACATACTCGTACATAAAAGAAAAGCCATTTTGCCATTATTAAAAATTTATGAATCAACGTACTCAAATAGCTTTCGGACACTATACTAAAGTCGACCGCTTATTTACGCATAAACATTACTATAATGGGATTTGGGAACGGAAATTTTTTATTAAAATTCAACCCTATCAATTTTTTAATTGACATTTTCAAACAGTTGATAAGAAATTGAATTAATCCATCAATCAAATCAAATCGATCGAGATTTTTTTTTTTGTTTGTTTGTTTGGTTTTGATTTTCAGCAAAATTATGAATGAAGTATTGACAGTCACATGAGTTATTATTTGTATTGATATAGGTAGGTATAACATATATGTTTATACAAATTTAGTGGGCTTGAATAGACTTTAGAACTGACGTCAATGAACTTGAAATTAAAACGCCAACATTTAAATATGGAAGGTAATTAAAATAACCAAAAAAAGATTTTTCACCATATAGATGATACGGTGACCAAGTTGTATAACACTGTATGTATTTTTTATACACACACCTTTAGAATCGGAGAGACAAACAAATACATAGACAATGTATTGTTACTGACCAGACAATCTAAAGTAAGCGCTTAGAACGGAAATTGAAAATAAAACTTCAATATCAATATCACGGTTGAATAACAATAAAAAATGTAAAATAATCTCACATGGTAATAGTTTTGTTTAGTACTAATAAGAAATGTCTGGGAAAACTTGTACTTTCTTCTACATCTATGTACTTATAATAATATGTATACGTTCGTAGATGAAAGTAAGATTTTTGCCTGTAGATAATTCTCTTCTACAATATAAACGTATAATGTACTAATAAATCTCGTATTTAACAAACATTTTATTTTTGACGAGTATATAGAACATATAATTATTGTAAGATGATTAGAAGCGATAAAAATAATGTTCTTTTGATTTATGATTTGTTTCAATTTTATCGTTATGCATTTATATAAATACACTCGCTAATGATTTATGGAGTAAAAATTAACAGAAAACAAATTTGAATACATTAAGCATCGAAATAAAGAAATAACATATAAACGTACGATATGCGGTAGTCTTGGAATTATTTTTACCAAAAGTGAAAATCACGCAGTGACATTAAATCAATCAATTTTATGTCTCGTATGTTCAAGAAAATCATTTATGTAATCAGAAAACAAAAAATTTATGTTCAAGAATACATACATATAGGACTCAAATATGTATAAATGAGTCGTGAATTATGCATGGGCATGAAGACAACAAAATTTAAATGAATAAATAAACAATGAAACGCGAACACCCAACCCAGTTAGATTCATTAATTTTTATTTTGGTCGTTATTATTTTGTTTTTCTGTCATTCCGTTTATAAAAAACATAAAGAAGTCACCAAAAGACTTTTATTTTCCTTATACATACTATATATATGACGCCCAATATATGTATGTACACATAAGTATACGGACGATGGGTTAATGTAAATTAAGTTGTTAAAAAGTGAAAAGTATATTATGAATTGTGCAAAATGGGGCTGTATAATGATATTTTAATGTTTTTATAATTAAAGTGTGAGAATTTATTATTATTTTGATTGTTGACAGGTTGAAGGTCTACCTAAATAACAAACATTGCAAAATCGATTGCGGAAGTATGGAATAATCACGAAATGACGTCTAATGGGGGAGGGGGCAATCGATATGTTCGAATAATTCGTTTATATTTAACGGCAGGATTCCACACCACAGTTCCAAATTTACACACCCAAAGTTTTCCATGTGTATTGGCACTTCTATATCCTTAATTGTGTATGTTTGTATTGTGGTGTAACCCATAGATGTTAATAAGCTTAAATCTTATTTAGGAAGACGGAAAGATTCTTTTCAGATTCTTCTTTCTCTACTAGCATACATTACTCTATTTTTCAACATAAACTGCTAAAATATTTTAAACTAACAATAGAAAATAAGACAAACAGATAATTAATACACTCACCGGCATAGAAAACGGGGCAATTTGTTTTTTTTTTGTGCGAATATCTTTTGAACCGCACTACCTAGAAACTTGAAACAAAAATCAAATTCAAGGTCGTTCAAAACAATCTTTTCTAAACATGTGCCTAACCATCAAGGTTGAGGTTTTTCGAATTTTCAAACAAAAACCAAACGTAAGAAAAAATTTGAAAATTTTATTTAAATTTTCACAACACATTCTTCATTTTTCCATATGACGGTTTGCTTCACCATGATCGAAGCGGAAATATCGTCTGCATTGGCTGATTCTATCCACCACCTGTTTGGCGATATCCCATCACACTACAGTATGAGAAATGTATTTGTGATTCCTCAACTGAGCTTTAGATTAATATCAGAAAGACATTTCAATATCTCGTTCTTTCCCAATATGTGAAGGCCATATAATATGAATTTACACAATTTTTAGTTCGCCATCGTAAATGAATAAAATTCTGTCGGTGAGCTTTTCTGTCTGTTGAAAAACTCCGATAATAATTTTGCTACCGATCCTTACATTTTTAATGAAGTATTGCTTAACCCCGTTACTTTACATAAATTTATGAATTACAGCTATATTAGCAAGTGTCATTGTAGGTGTAACTTATTTCGGCTTAGAAACCTTTGTTTTAATTGAGATTCACCTATTGTGTTAAATAACTCGAATCGTTGACCGGTAGAAACGTTGTAAACATCTCCATTATTATTTTGTGTCTTTTAATATAAGGTGCACCTGGAAACTAAGGTTGTTGGAAAGGGGAGACCGATCCCGCATTTCATCAATTTTCACTTATAAAGTTTGTTGAATTTCCCGTTTTAATATAAAGATATATTTAATTAATTTATAAGAATAATAAAGGGGTTGGGCATAGATGGTCGAAAAAGATATGCTCGAGAAAAATTTCTCGAACTAAAAAAGATCGAAAATAAAATCCCTTTTTGAAAATCTCGAAAAGAATTATCTCGAACAAAAAATCTCGAAAAAGGAAAATCTCGAATTGAAAATCTCGAAAAGAAATGATCGATTTTGGATATGATTTGATATTTATAATCGGGCGGCCCGATTATAAATATCAAATCTTATCCAAAATCGATCATTATTTCTCCAAAGATCAAGTCTACAGAGGACTTAACATTGTGGTAAGTATTTACAAACATTTGTACCCAAATGTAAATTGTAAGTGTAGTTATCCCTACCTCTACCTGACATATACTATACCACTACCATTAGCAATTCTATGAATATGAATATTCAATAAATTTAGAAGGCTGTGGTTAACATTCATGTAATATACAGTAGACTGAGCATTACATACATTACACACATTATTCAGCAACTGAAGTTAATTTAAATTAAAAACAAAAAATTTCAAATTTTCAAAAATGGATACGAATAACCTTAATAAATATATTAAACTAACTAAAACCAATAAAAACAGAGATAAGTTATTATTGAACGGGTTTTCTTACAATTTAGAAAAAACCACTTCCGAAGTTTTTAGGTGGTCATGTGAAAATAAAAAAAAAATGGGTTGTCGAGGACGATTATCAACGAAGTTAGATTGTGGTAAACACACAATTACAAAATTGTCACAAGAGCACAATCATGAACCTGTCGCTAGTCGTATCGAGGTACTAAAAACTAACGAGTTTATTAAACAGCTGGCGTTTGACTCAACACGACCGCCATCGCAAATTATCAATGACGGTTTGATCAGCTGTAAAAGTAATTGTAGGGTGTATCTCCCAAAAAAAGAAGCACTGAAAAATAAGATCAAATATGTAAGGAGGAATACTATAAAGGAACCCACTTCTTTGGAATCCATAACAATTCCAACTCATTTGATGCATGTTGAAGGTAAAACATTTAACTTGAAAGTTGTTCCATACAAAAAAAATTAAATAATTTTTAGGTGATTTATTTGTATTATCGGAGAAGACCTTCGGTAAAAATAAAATTATTGTAATGGGTACAATCAAAAGCATCTACTACTTATCAGAAACAAAAATTTGGCTTATGGATGGAACGTTTATGGTTCCTAGCATAATGACCCAACTATTTACTATTCATGGGCATATAGGAGATGTTACTATGCCATTATTATTTTGCCTTATAACTTATTGTTTTTTATGAAATCCTGCATATAGCTTGCTATAATAACATTGAACTAAAACCCAAGTATATGATGACCGATTTCGAGATTGCAATGATCAATGCGTCAAAAAATTACTTTCCAAGCGCACTCCACAAAGCATGTTATTTTCATTTTGGACAAATTTTGTTTCGGAGGATACAACATGAAAAATTAACACCTAAATATGGGAGTGATGAACAATTCTCGCTCAACATGAGAATGTTGAAATGCCTAGCTTTCTTACCAGACACTGCAATAATTAAGTATTACGAAACCATAAAGCCTTATTTATATAAGAACAGCCATAAAATGTTGCCTTGGTTTGAAAAGAACTACTTGTATGGCACAAAAAATAGTAGTCCTAGATTTCCACCTTTACTATGGTACATTAACGAACTTATAACAGATCATATGCCGCGAACACAAAATAACGTTGAGGCATGGCATAGACGTCTTAAAATTATTGTAGGTAGATCACTGTTACGAAACAAACACTGGCACTTTTGCTCGGCTATTAAATACTCAGCGAGGTGCAGGTAAAAGGTTTTTTTGTTAATAATAAAAAATTATTTATTTTAATTCACTTTTTTTTCTTTTAAAATTATTTACTTATTAATATGAATTACAAAAAAAAAATAAATTACAACTAAATTATATTTATACTTAAATTATTTGTCTGCCAAAACTGCTACTTCCCCTTATATCTTCTCAGGATTTTTGTTGTGTTTTAATGTTGTTTTTGTTTTTTTGTTTAATTTTTTTTTTAAATTTTTATTAAAAATTCTGTATTTTTAATTTTATCACAAATACTAGCCGCTTACCACTGGTGGGGGCTATGTCACTAGTATTGTTTTTAATATTATATATCTTAATTTATATATTTATTTTTCTTTATTATTAATTTGTGTTATATAAAAATCTGTACTTTGTACTAAAAGAACAAAATTTTATTTTATTATTATTTTTTTTTTAACTCCGTACTTTTGACGGTTATTATTTTATTTTATTATTTTTTCAAAACTCCGTAATTTTGTATAAAAAAAAACGGTTATTATTTAATTTTTTAAAACTCCGTAATTTTGTATTAAAAAAATACGGTTATTATTTTAAATTTTATTTTTATTAAACTACGTACTTTTGTACCAAAAAGACGTTTATTTTAATTTTAATTTACTTTTAACGTACTAGCCGCTTGCCACTGGTGGGGGCTATGTCACTAGTTTCGTTTTCTAAAATTGTCTATCTTTAATCAGCTTGATCATGGCTTTATATAGCAAAATCTTTTCGAAAAAAAAAAACTAATAATCATAACAAAAAAAAAACAATACATAATTCATTCTAATTCTAAAAACTAAAAAACTATATATTCTTATGCTAATAATAACGAAAGGATATTCCTTTATTTTGTTTTTCTTTATTGACATACCATATATATGATCATAAAATTTTATGGGGATTGATCATTTGGTTTTATTTTTTTATTATTTTTTATATACATAGTCCCTTTGTTGTCTGGTCTATGTCTAGTTTTTATTTTTATTTTTCGGTTACAGACCAATTTATTTTTTAATCTTTAGTTTTTATTTTTTTTTATTTTTTTTTTTTATAATGTTTTTAAGTACAAACGACAATTATAATGCTAATTATAATTGCCTGTTTCATCACACGTTGACGTTTATAAATTAATTAAAGATTTGCAAGTGGAATATGTTAATAGTATGACCATGATAGAAAAAGTCATTACCGGTAATACCAAAAAATTAAACCGGGAACTGGTTTCGAAAAATAACAATATAAAACATATTTTGGAACACCAGCTTTCATTAAACCATTTAAATTTTTTGAAAGGTTTAGCTTATAACATTAAATATAAAGAGTAATTTCATTTTTGAGCAGCAGTGACTGAACTTCATGATTTTTGATTTGTTTAGTTTTTGGTGTACGTGTAGTAGTTAAAAAAATAAAAAACACATATTTTTTATTTTTTTGATATAGGGTGTGTATTGCGCACAGGATGGTCCCAAAGTTTTGCAAAAATAGTGAAAAACGCCATTTGGAGTAAATTTCAAAGGCAAATTTATGAATTAAAAAATTAATAGATTTTAAAATTTTTTTTTGCGGTAATTAGAGTGAATATCGTAATTATAAATTCTTATAAAATTATAATCAAAATTAAATTTTTTTGATCCGATATATAACGGTAAAATATTAAATGAGATATTAAACTAAATATACCATAATTTTTTTTTATTTTTTTTTTGCTCAAAATAAAGCTTAACTAATTAGCTTTTACATACTCAAATATAGCACTAGCGTTATTTTTTGTTTTTAAACTACACTAATTCAAACGTAAGGCATTCTTAATAAATACTTAACGTAAGTAAAATATGAATGAATCTCGTTTCAAGAAAGTTTTTGATTTCACTTCTTCTCTATTTGCGACCATGTCGAACAAAAACAAAGCAAAATTGGCGAAAGGGTTAGACGGTAGGATAAGGATAAAAACAATACAAAATGATTTGTTACAAACACTGCAGATAAAAACGAAGGAACGATCGAATATCCGATTGCTGGAAGCAGCTCAGCAGATTTTAATTTAGTAGATTCAGAATTAAGGAAAGTAGAACGGCTTGAATTAATTGAAAGTATCAATCAACATGTGCAACCTCATATGATGGAGCAGTTCTCAACAATAAAAAGAAAATTATGTGAGAAGGCCGGATATCTTAAACGAGAATCAAGTGAAATTTCGATAGCGATTTATAAGCAGCAACGTGCTCTGAAAAAGAAAAGAAGATTTCGTATTATGAAAAGATTATGAATAATTTCAAATACCAGTTCGATGAAGGACATTATGAAGACAAGAAGAAATTATTAATATTACTACCAAAGCAGATGAAACATCACGAAATTCAAGATTATTTTAAAGAATGTGCTACCCGTTATTTAATTGATCACTGCAAGGATCTTCAAAACATGAAGCTGATGATCGAACGCACTTAAAGATTACAAAGATTTAATTTTATTCGTTATGTGTGGTGATGAACAAATACAAGAATATTACATTAAAAAGTGTAAAGTGTGCTCTAAAAATTTGGAAGAACTTGAAGAATTGTTGCGTAAATATTTCAATAACAGTGATGTGTCAAAAATTAAGTATAAACAATGGATTACCGTTCAAAGATGCAGTTTGGTCACATTAGAAGACAAAACGACAAAGTTTATAGAAAAATTTATTCATAATTTAACCAAGTTAATACCTCATTATTTTATATCGAAAGAGCAATCAAAATTTCTTAAACAAAAAAAAGAATCTTTACAAGAAGGGGATCTGCTTGTGCAATGTGATTTCGCGGAAAATTATGCTTTTATCGTACAAGATTCAGTGCAAGGTTATCACTGGAATAATGCACAAGCGACCATTCATCTGTTCGTTATTTATTACAAGGACCCTGAGAGCAGTTCAGTGAAACATGCTATATACTTTCATTATTATTTCTAATTGTATGGAACATGATAGCATCGCAGTATATCTCTTCAAAACTAAAATGATTCAATTTATAACACAAAGTAATAACATCGAACATCTAAAAGATTTTCTATATGTCTGACGGAGCTATAACACAATATAAAAATAAAAATAATTTAAGTAATCTAAGCCATCGTGAAGAAGATTTTAACATCGCAGCTGAGAGGCATTTTCATGCTACCAGTCACGGCAAAGGGGGATGGTGTTGGTAGAACATTTAAAAGATGTGCCTATCGCTACAGTTTAACAAAGGGATTAATTCAAACTCCACAACAGCTATACGAATGGAGTAGATCATGGAAATCAACAATGCATTTTGAATATGCAACGAAAGCAGAGTATGATGAAGTCAAATTACACTTGAAAAGTCGTTATCAAAGCGCAATTACTATAAAAGGAACTCACGACTATTATTGTTTTATACCTAAGGCAAAAAATAAATTTGTAACTAAATCATTTTCAAATTCACAAATAGTTAGTGAATATTATATTTCAAATAAAATTTATAAATTGAACCATACAGTTTTATTGTTTTTATCCTTATTCTACCGTCTAACCCTTTCACCAATTTTGCTTTGTTTTTGTTCGACATGGTCGCAAATTGCGTAGAAGTGAAATCAAAAACTTTCTTGAAACGAGATTCATTCATATTTTACATACGAGTACGTTGAGTATTTATTAAGAATGCCTCACGTTTGAATTAGTGTAGTTTAAAAACAAAAAATAACGCTAGTGCCATATTTGAGTATGTAAAAGCTAATTAGTTAAGCTTTATATTGAGCAAAAAAAAAAAAAATTATGGTATATTTAGTTTAATATCTCATTTAATATTTTACCGTTATATATCGGATCAAAAAAATTTAATTTTGATTATAATTTTATAAGAATTTATAATTACGATATTCACTTTAATTACCGCAAAAAAAAATTTTAAAATCGATTAATTTTTTAATTCATAAATTTGCCTTTGAAATTTACTCCAAATGGCGTTTTTCACTATTTTTGCAAAAATTTTTATTTTTTATTTTTATTTGACTTCACTGTACGAAAGGTAAACTTGAACTGACTTGTTAGTTTAAAATTTATTTTGTACATTTTAATAAGCTTCGTTTCAATTTTGTTTTATTTGAAATTACTTTTTGCAGAGTTCTTAACCTAAAAAGTATTCTAAAGCTGGTTCGTTACAACAATAAAATTGCACAATAAAATTCGAAAATCTTGAATAAAATTTAAGTATATTGTGCAATGTTTTGACGTAACACAAGTATATTGCGCAATTTAATTGCACGTGAATACCGGCCTTTATAGCTGATTTACATTCAATCTCTTCGTTCTATTCCAAAAGAATAGAAACACGAAGAAAAGTGCAAATACATTTTACCCACCCATTTATAAAAATGGGACGGGCATACTCAAAAATAATTTTGTTCTTTTAAAATGTTACTTTGATATTTTATAAATTTTGAGCAAATTCATCTTTTCAGATTTTTCCATACTTTTTCATAGTGTTTAGTATTCCTTCTCATTTTAATACAAGGAAATCATACAAACACGAACATTCACGAAATTTTTATCCCGAAAAGGCTTAAAATGTGTGTCTCGACTAAAATTTAAGGAAATATTCATTCAATTTAGAAAGAAATTTCAAATTGTTAACCAAACGGTATTCATCCCGAACAACATGACAGCATTATAGTAAAATAAATATTTATTGATAGTTCCTTTGGTAGATAGCATAATATAAGCGGTTTAATTTCAATTTCTAGTTTTTATTTCAAACACAATTTGTAAACCCAAGCATTATTAAGAAATCAAGCATTTTAAGTGTGGAATTAAACCACAGTCTTACATAAGACCAAAAATGAAACATGGCAAATCTCGAAATTTCTTGCGTTAAAGAAATTATGTCTCTATAATGTTATCAAATTTTAATCAATTTCGTTACAAATATTTTTCAGGATGAATACCGTTTGGTTAACAGTTTTGAACTTTTTTTTCTGAATGGAATGAACATCTTAATTATTTTAGCAAAGGCACACATTTAAAAAAAAGCCTTTTCGGGGATGAAAATTTTATGCTAACTTCTCATACTACCACAAACTAATGATCTGAACGTCGAATAGACGATTTTAACATTTATACTGGCAGGTACCCAAAATTAGCGTCAATTGTAATTTTCTTTAAAAATCACTTTTCATTCCCATTTTGTGTAGAACCAGTGACAATAAGTTTTTGTTTCAATTGTTCTGTATAGTTCAGATCGGTTCATTAATGTGGCGGTTTTCGTTGTTTTAAGAGTTACATAGTTATTTGTAATGACATTTGAGGAAAGAGCAAATTGTTCAACACTGGTGGGAACATTTTTTTCTTCAACCTTTTCTTCACCAATACCATTGATATAACTGCCATTTTCTTTTAGCATTGATTATTAAATTATTGCACAGAGGCCAAAATTTCAATTTGTAGTTCACTGTTATCAGAATAAATTATAATGGAGATTAAATCTCATTGATATTCGTCTAGTAATTTACAAAAAATTTGTTATCAGCCTGTACATTAAGCAAAAAATTAAGCTCTCGAAAAAAAACGCAATATTACTAATTAATATTAAAGGTATAAATATCATGAAATTTTAAGACCGCGGATCCATCAAAAACTAGTCATCGAATATCCAGTTTAAAACGCACACAATTTATTTTCATGTATAATACAATAAAAATCGTGAAATTTTGATTTACTTTAATAACAAAACCTACATTTTTTCAACCAAAATTTAGCATTTATGACAATTTTATGTCTTTTAATCCAAAAAAAAAAATAAAATAAAATAAATCTTAATGAGGTAAAATAGTTTTTTAACGACTTTCGTATTTATTTGGGAACTTTGTAATCTCTATATGCTGTGAATATTTTTAAAATGAGTTTTTATTTTTGGTGTTAACACGTAAATGTAAGGTAAATGTTGGTAACCAATGTATTTAATTATTAATAAAAAAAAATGGCGACATCTGAAATTATTGTTGATATTATAGTTTACGGTATTTATTGCCACTTTGGTTGTATTTTTGTTTGTTTTGGCAACTGAAATTTTCTAGCCTTGGTATCATTTTAGCTTTTTAAACCAGTTCAATGGTAATAAAAAAAAAACGTGTTGAGAGATTAATCCCAAATGTGCGCGCCTTTATAACTATATACTCTATGAAACATATTGAGGTAGTGTCGCGTCAACATTATTATGTACATAAGTCTATAATGATTGAAATATAACGAAACTAATTAATTCATTCTGAGTATATAAAATGATCATGTCTGATAGCACATGTTTTTTTTTTTTTTTTTTTTTTGATTTCAAGTCAAACAACTCAACACCATAATCTCGTAAACATATGCGCGCGCGTCAAGCGAAAAATTCTATCAACCATAAAAACACTTTATGTACACATAATATACATAAAATAATCATAAAATTATAAACTATATTATGTATGTACTTGAATCTGTCAAAGGGAATTTATATAAAACACAGTAGTGATCTTAAATATGAATCTATGTAAAGATTTTCGATTATAGACTTGACGCAAAATTTACGATCACGATAGTGGATAAGTAAATAAAATGTTTCGCTTTAAATTCGCGCCCTATTAAATGGTAAAACTAATTTAGTTTTATGTGTATATCTCGTATACATTTTTTTATGAACATGATTATCATTTAAAAGTTTAAAACGCAACAAATATAAAACAACAGCAACAAAATCTACATATATTGATAAATTTATAAATGGAAACAGAAATAATGATTTTAATTCATTTCATTGGAATTATAACATTTAGTTTATATGTAAATATACATAAACTATAAACTGTATAATCTTTAATTGGTCTGGTAGAATTATCATTGTCATCCCTTTTTCGAAATATTATAACTTGCTATACAACTTTGTATTTTAGATTTAGACATACATAAAACTAATTAATGATAATAAATTTGCATCGTACATAACATTTTATGTGTTTTTTTATTTTTAAACTTACAACATTTTCATCCTATAGTTCACGGAATTGATAATAATCAAGATCTAAAACTGTATTCCAATGAAGGAAAGGTTCTCGAAAAATACTATATGTGTTCAATTATTTTTGGAAATGTTCAGTTGAGCGATTTTATCATATCGTAAAAATACGTAACCGTAACCATAAAAATGTAAAGCTAGGAATTTTTTAAGAACCTCATCTCAATTTACGAACGAAAATTTGTTTCAAAATTGCAGGTTAGGTTTAATGGGTGAAAATTATCAAAGTGATTACCTTCATTACCTTCCGATCTAAACGCCGGAACCTTATCTATACTACTTTTTTGCCTGCTGTAATGAGCAAACCAAGGTTAATTGAGTTTGAAACCTTAGTTAAAGAATTTTTGATCTTTTCTTGATATTTTAGAAAAACTACTTGTTAAATTAAATTCGTATGTTTCATCGTCGATTCTTGGATTATCTGCCAATTTTTGATAAAAACTGATACCGAAAATTTTTATTTCGGTGCAAAGAATACTTAAAAGCAATAATAAACCTGAAACTGGTGTCGCACGTATATTTCATTGAATTAAATAATCAGTGATGGTTGTGTAGTATGGGTAGTATAAGTCTATTCTCAACGTTTTCTTTGTATATGCTATGGAGGAAGACCAAAAATGTTTTTTCTCACAAAACACCTAACGTTTTCCTATTTGCAGTTTTATTTATGTATTTATTATTATAGCCATACAGCATGTCAAATGCAATTGGTTTCAAAACAAAACAAAAAAATGTATAATTAAAGTCCAATAAAATGAGAAAAAAATTGACACTAAAATAAAACCATCTATCTGTTTACATCAAAATTAATTAAACATGAACACCTATAAAAGTTATACTGTTAACTTTAATATGGAGTGTTTGACTACAACACGTTTAAACGTTAAAATCTCTAAAAACTATAAAAACTAACAATATAAATCTAATAACTTGGAAAAAACTAAGAAAAATCTTGAAAAGAAGCAAACGGTCGCACATGAGCATCATAGAATTATTACTTCAACATCATCACAGTGAAAAATCTCTAAAACAGAGATAATTCAATAAACTAGAAAATTCTCTAGAGTTGCAGCCCAGTAACTAAAAAATATCCAACTAAAAGCATCTCATCGGGACAATCTCAAATATCTCTAGAATACTAAAATATCTCATCAAAGTGGGTTGATCTTGGAATTACCTGTGAATTTGAATGTAACACCAAGCTCAACGCCATCATAATTTTGAATACTCTCAAAATAACCTCTGAACCCGAAAAATTTCAATAATCTTGAAAACAATCTGAGTCTCAAAAAGCTCAAAAAGTATCTAGAAAGTTGACATCAAATAAGCTGGAAGCCAATTCACTCAAAGCTTTCCAATTAAACTCCGTATTTCCTCGAATAATCTTCAGTGATGCCCAATACTTCGAGGAACGTTATCGATGGAACATAATGTAATTTATCTATAGGATTTGTTATAGCCAAATGACGGCGGTTCTTTCGGGTTTTTGACAAAACATATCTTTTCAACTTAAATACATACATATGTACATCAAGTAAATTTCCAAAGCTTCTTATACATTCACAACCTATTTTCCCAATGTGGGTCGCAACAGTTTAGCGCAAACCTTAAAATCAAATCTAGCTTTTGATTTTTATATGTCGACTATTTGATTTCTCGTTTTAGTTTACTCGTATTAAATATTTAGTAGGCTTTGGATTTATTTGATTTGAACAGGGTTGTAAGAAACTTATTTTGAGAAAAAAAAAATTATGCTCGTTAGGTTGGTGGATTCCTTAAGGAAAAAATGGAGGTGTGGCCAACACACGACTTTCTTTTACGAACAGAGAATTTTGAGAATTTTTTTTTTTTTCTTAATTTTTTTTTTTTAATTTTTAAATTTTAAATTTTTTTTTTAATTTTTTATTTTTTATTTTTATTTGTTTTTAATTTTTGGAAAAATTTTGGATCAAATAGTTTTTTGTAAACCTTATACTTTTTAAGATATTTGCAAAATAAATTTTCTGGACCAAGGGAGTGGCCACTTCCGGTTAGCCGATTTGGAGTAAAATTCACTGGGACCTCCCAATTTTTCAAAAAAGCTTATTTCTGAAGTTTCAGTTCGATTGGTTAAACCATCTGGGCTGTAGAGAGGACACAGACAGACTGACAGACTGACAGACAGACAGACTGACAGACAGACAGACAGACACCATTTCAAAACCCACTTTTTCGGACTCAGGGGACCTCAAAACAAATAAATCTCTAAAAATCTCAAGGTCCAAAATTTTCATGATTACCATACTTTATTTTACTAGAGTAAAAGAAAGTAAAACGAACCTACCAAACTTTTAACTTTTGCCTTAAGAATAGAAAGAATGAAGTTAACTACAATTGAAAAATTTTCAAATTATTGAGCATGACAAATTTAATTTCGTTTCTTTTTTCTATTGAGTTAACAAAATTAATTTCGTTCTCTGTTAAGCCTGTATTCCATGAGAAAAATTGACTGACAGTAAAAAAAAAAACGAAAAGAGAAAAATAATCTGATGCCCCACATAAAAGACAAAGACAACGGTTTTTATTTTATAGAAAAACAATTTTGCTGTAAAATAAAAAATAAAATAAAAAACGATGTCCTTGTCTCTTATTTGGGGCATCAGATTATTTTTCTCTTTTCGTTTTTTTTTTTTGACTGTCAGTCAATTTTTCTCATGAAATACAGGCTTTAGTCTCATATTTGTAATTTTTTGTTATTTTCATATCATTTTATCTTTGCAATTTCATCATTATTTTTTACCTAGTATATTTCTGCCGGTAAAACGTAAGATTTTATGATGTTTTTAATGGTATTTCCAATTACCAGCAAAGTACAGTAGTAGTTCCAACAAAATTGAACCCAAAAATAAGAGGGAATAGAACTATCAAACAGTTGAATTTGACAATTCTCATCCCCTTTGTTTATCCAGAAACCAACGACGTCTGCAGTAGATAGAAATCGCCAATAGGATTTATCTATATCAAATGTATCGTGTTTTAGTCACCAACTTAGTACAAACTAATTCGATTCGGCACCAATACAAATCATTTTTATATCATAACACTACAGCTGATATGGATATTTTGTCAAATTGCAATGTCGCAGAAAAATTTTTCCTTGCATGCTTTTTTTATAGGCTAGGGCTGATATTTTCCTGGTGTTTCTATAGTACTTTAAAATGCTTTAAAATGTTGATGTTTTGTTACAATAGGTACATTCATTTTTCAGTCCGCTTTTTCTACAGATACCTCCAATATAAACATTTTCAAACATAAAAAATGTTTTCTTTAAAACATTGTTCCAATAATGTCACATTTTAATACACCACCGCCATTTTCATAACTTGTCGGAACACAATACAACATATAAGGATGCATTTCCCAACACATTTCGCCCAAAAGCGAACAGAAAGTTTTTTCTCGGAATCTCACCTTTCAAATTTGTCTGACACTTTTTTCCAGTTTTGCTCAAATCGACAAAAGCAAAAGGTGTGAAAATTCAGCAACTTTTGAATTAGTGGCTAAAATACGTAATTTGTTGGAAAGTTGTTTAGATTTGTGATCATTTTTATCTACTTTGATTATTATTAAACAAAATACAGATAATTTACCATGAGTCACTACCAATATATGTATAATTCAGTCAATATGTTCAACTGAAACAATTTTCCCCAATAACAAATTCAACTAATTTTTATTAAATTTTCCCGCGAAGTATAAATTTTCTAAAATATTGGCACACCCATTTATTTGAGATTGTTGCCAAACCAATTTTTTTGAAATTAAAATTTGCTAAATTCGAAAATGTTAAATTTCAGATTCCTTCAGAAGCCTTTTAAATTCTTAAAATTTTTGAAAGTGCTTTTCAAAAGGAAAGGTTTCTACAAAAATTCTGAAATATTCTGAATATCACATGGTCGCAAAATAATGTCGCCTCTTCGTATTGCCGTAACTGTTGATATAGTTGTCCTTTTCCTTCCGTGTTTTGTTTTTTATATTCGTGATTTATTGTTTTAAACGCATTACAAGTTGTATCGTAGTTTATCATTAGTTATCAAAATGACACCAACAAGGGAAGATGTGCGCAAACAAATTTTAGTACAATTCGCTAGTGATTCCACATTGAGCACAAGAAAACTTGCAAAAATTTGTAATACAAGTATTAGAATAGACCAAAGAAGCTTGAAAAGATTTCGTGAGGAAGGCACTGTTAATCAAAAACCGAGACCTGGTCGTCCGAGTGGTGTGATGAACAAAATAATTGCCGAAAAAAGTTGGTGTTTGTACAAGTACTGTTATAAAAATAAACAAAAAAATCGAAATTTAGAAACCAGAATGAAGAAAAATGTACCTCTTCGTGATGAGAAGCAACAAATACAGCAAAAATAAGGGCCAGAAAGTTATATAATGAGTATCTAACAAACTTTCAAGGATGCATATTAATGGATGACGAAAGCTATATGAAGCTTGATATAAAACAAATTCCTGGCCCACAGTATTATACTAAGATGAAAGGGCGGAGCAACGATGGAAAAAAAAATGTATGTACTGGCAAGGAATTTGTACTTATGGAAAAAGGAACCGGCCATACTTCACACAGGGTACAATGAATGGGAATTCCTACACTGAAAATTGCCTCTGAAAGCATGAATTCTTCCATTCATTTGAAAGCACGAAGGACCAGTACTGTTTTGGCCAGACTTGGCTGCAATGAACTATTCGGGTAAGGCGATGGACTTTTATGAAAATAACAATATTCGAGTCGTACCTAAAAGTCACAACCCACCAAACTATCCACAACTTCACCCAATTGAAACATATTGGGCCAAAATAAAAGGATTTTTACGGAAGAAAGGTAGAATGACTAGAACAATAGAAGAGTTCTCCAAATGTGTGCTTCAAATAAAAATGACTGAAGGTGGTGTGCAGACTTTAATGCGGAGAGTTTTTTAAAAAAAAGCGAGGGTTTTACCGGAGTTCAGATTAGATTTATAAAATATATTTTTTTTAAATTGAATCTGTATACAAACACTGAATTAAATTATTTTTTTTTTAAAATCATAATTAACTGTTTTACTTATTTTCGAACAGGCGTCATTATTTTCGCAACCATGTGATACTTATTTAACAATCTTTTTTGTTTTTTTATTTATCTTATAACTGATAAGTCCATATTTTGAATTTCCACAACAATATCTCTAAATTCGAAACTATTTTAAATTTGCATTCAAATCCTTTTAAAAATTTGCACTCAATGTCCTTGGAAATAGTATTCTAAGAGGATGTAGCACCAGAAAACTGAACTATAAAGCCCGGGACGCTGCTGAAGTTAAATGAAATACTCTCATATAAAAATGACATAAGCGAAAACGAAAATGAAAATTTCACCGCAGAATTTCACTTTCTGGTACGCAGTTTACATAACGAAATTGGAGTTTTCGTATTAGAATACAGATGTCTGTATTTTATTTCTACACATTTTTCACTTCATTTTAATCTTCCTGGAATATTTACGAAACTCGTCAAACTAAATTTTCACGTCAGATTTTACTTCCTATTTTTGGAGACCAGTGAAAATTTCATTGCACTTGAACAGCGTACTACCTAGGCTTTAATGATAAATAATACCTCTCTGACATCTTCATTTTGTTGTTACCACAAATATTAAATGTCGACTTAACACTTGTTTGCTTTAAGGTATCGATATAAGTAATTAGAAAGTGGTGTAAGTTAGCAGTTCAGTCGCTAACCAGATGAGATGACTGAGAACTTCAACTTCTTCGTAACAGTTTTTATATTAAAGCCTAGTACGGTATTCAAGTGAAATGAAATTTTCACTGGTCTCTAAAAATATTAAGATAAATCTGACGTTTGTCGATTCTCGTAAAATTTTATATTAGATAACTTCAATTTGGAATTTAAAGCCAAAATTAAAATTGAATGCAATAGCCATGGAAAATGTCAAAATTTATCTTCACATTTATCATCCGGGAAGATAAAAATGAAGAGAAAAAAATGTAGAGATAACATAGAGACATCTGTATTCTAGAACGAAAACTGGGTCAGTTCACTTCTGCCGTAAGCCTTAGTGGTAGTGGCCTTAATAGTGGAATTTAGTAAAGTCAATATTTGAAAGTGAAATTAAAAGCGTGACGCTTTCTTTATATCGGTAATCATTATTTGTTATATTGTATAACTGGTCGAGTGTCGAGATATTGATAAAATATATTTAATGATTTTATTTTTCAACAATAGGTCAATATTAGTATGACCTCGACTCAGGTGCTAACACTTTTTCATAATCCGTAAAGTGTAGTTTTTTTCTTATAAGATTCATGTTCACTAAAAAAAAAATCGCAAACATATCGAAAATAAATTAACCTCAATTTGTTTTGTAAATACGAAATACTAACAAAAAAAAAACTAAATCCATCCAATTTATGCAACACCCACTAAATACGCATGTATGTAATACAAATAAAGCTGAATACCGGTACACCGATTTTAAACCATGGATTATTATAAATTTGCAGATTTACCCTAACGGCTATCGCGAAAAGAAATATTTTTATAATTTTCGAAAACTATATATCGCGAGTTAACCTTCAAAAATTGTGGGTAATCGATTTCGCCTGAGAAAAATAATAAAAAAATTATTTATGGCATACAAATTAAAATTTGTTTTTGTTTGCTATAAAATATGCGCATTATTAATTCTGAGAATGAGTTTAGAGCTCGATAGTATGTACAGTTTCAGTTTATATAGGCATTTGAACTATAAATATTTATATAAAATTTAAACAATTTAATATACTCGGTAACTAGGTTAGGAAATTGATTTCTGTTCAAAACTGACACAATCCGATTGGCTAGCATTGGTTTTAGCTGTCTCAGTCAAAGTGGCGCCATTTATTTCTTGGTGTGGAAATATTAATAACTAAAAATCGCTGTTTATTTAATTAAAAAACAATTAAATCTTCCTTTTCCAAAATTTGCAAACATAATACACAATTGAATAAGCATTAGTAAATTTTATTTCATTTCTATTTTAATTTAAAAACAAATTAAATCTTCCTTTTCCAAAATTTGCCACCGTCGCCTGTCAAGTGAGACAGCTAAAACCAATCCGTGCCATCCGATTTTACCTTAAAATTAATCGCTTAAAGTCTTAATAATTATTTTGTAAAATATTCTTCATAATAACAATTTCAAAATCATTTTGAAAATCATTAACATTTCGATTCAAAGCGACGACGCATGTCAAATTTAAATACACAGAAAGCATACAATGCTAACAGAACCAATGACGACGATAATATCGCCGAACTTTTTTTAAAATCTATTTCTAATTTTGTCGCCAGCGTTGTAATGTTACCAACTGATTTTTGGGTCGTTATGTTGGTAGTTGCAAATTTTTGCTTGTCAATTTTTCAAATCCTAAGTTTTCGTTTCCTTAACAACAAACAACGTAAATTTATTATCCCAAAAAATTAATTGAGCTAGTGAGACGAAATTTAAGGTTATGTTGTTTATTATGTTATTTAATTTTGTCGTCTGGCGCTGACGCTCTTGTTGTATTTACTATGGCGACATCGCTTGTAGTTATCGCTCTTGTTCTGTTTATACCTTAAAATTTAAACAAGTTTTGAAGAAAAAAAAAAAGGAAAATAAAAGCGGAACAATCAAATTTGGTACACAGATGTAGTTAAATTGTATCTCTTCTTTCTTTATCGATGAGGCAACCCGATTTTTTGTAAATTTGAAAAATGATGGATTTGACCAAACATCGATCATTAAATTTTAATTTTTAATTTTTTATATGAAAACCCACCAGATTTTCGTCGGAAAACGAGACTTAAGAGTTTCGATTTTCTTCTACGTACTAGGTGCACAATAGTGCTACAATAAAACCAAACAAGAATAAAATGTATTATTATACAACAAGTAATGCAGGAAAATCGCAACTCTCAAATCTTATTTTGCGACCAAAATCCGTGCTGATGAGATAAATGATAACTAAATGTTTATTTTTTATTATCTAAAACTAATTATTTAGCTATCATTATTATTTATTTGAATTATAAGCTTAGTTTTCGATCTTCAATTTTGGATTTAAATTTCGGATTTTATAATTTACGAGTGTACCTTAATGATTTTCTGTATTAGATTTTAAAATTCGAAAATGATTTTGAACTGCTTAAATACCTAAAATCCTTCAATATTGGATGATTTACTTGTGGTGGAAAAGCCCCACGAATGTTCTTATTTCACTGTTTATTTAACGTATAAGAAGTTAGCACGAAATTTTTTCCCCGAAAAGGCTTTTATGAAAGAGATTAAGAATTAAGAGTATTTATAAAACAAAAAGTAATAAAACGAATAAAGACTATGGTCAAATTTCAATTTCTAAATTTCTTGCGCCGATCTCAGTGATGTGTCCCTGAAATGATGTATGGTATCCGACTTCTCAACACTTATGCAATTAGAAAAAAAAAACTACCCTCATTAAGAAATCACGAGGATTAATAGTGAAAATGGACCGCAACGTAAATGTATTACCGATTGAAACACAGCGAAAGTAGTGAAAATTTATTTTCGTTTTTCGCCTTTGTTTTTTTAAGGTAATTTTCTATTTCGTCTAAACCAATTGTCCTAATTAAATCCATTTTGTTAATAATAAGTTATTTTAATTTATTCGGTTTGTTTCAGCTTCAATTGTGAATCATATTAGTTAGATTATTAAAGAATTCGCAGTATTTGAATCAAAATTGACGGCAACAGTGTTTTTATCCTCTGATTTACACAACAAAAACAGTAGATAAAACCAAAGGCTTTAAAATACAATAAACTAGAAACAGGTACTTTAACTATAAGAGGTACGATGGATAGCGATTTAAATTTTGTATTCATTCTACACTGGTAGTTAAGTACATATTATATGTTTCGTAATACATTTACGTTGCGGTTAATTTTCAATATTAATCCCCATCATTTATTAATGAGGGGGATGAATACCATTTGTTTAAGAGTTTTGAATATTTTTTTCTGGATGGAATGAAAATTTCCTTAAATTTTAGCCGAGACACACATTTAACAAAAAAGGCCTTTTCGGGAGGAAAATTTCGTGCTGACTTTTCATACCTGTTTGTTTATACAATCTGCAGTATTATTGTATAATAGATCAAATTTGGAATTATTGATTGTGATTTTGGATTTTTATTTTTCATTATGAGCCGCAAGAGAAAGCGGCTTGGTGTTTGGTTCCAAGTAGAATTATCAGCAGCGGGAGGGAGTTGACTCAAGTATGGCTATAGTTTATTGATCTTTAACAATTTTAATTTTTCTATATATTTTATTTACTTTTTTGTTTCTGCACCATCTTCACTATAAAACAGAAACATTAATTATTTCACTTTATTGCGCGACAGAACAATGAACTTGTTATATTAACACAATTTGCATATTTATATTAATTAGTACATTTCCCGTTTTTCCGTTTTTTTATATTCTCGTAGAAGCAAGTTTTTGGTTTCCTTCGTAAATTATAAGAATGGTGTCTATACTTGCTAATCAAATAACCGGATTTATTTAATTCACTGATACATAATTTTGGATATCATGGTTTTTAGAAATCCAATCAGTATTTTACAATTCTGAATAATTAAAAACAATTTTTTGTAATTTAATATATTTTAGCTGCATTTATATTTTTATATTTATTTATACATTTTACAAATAAGTAGTTATTAAAACAATTAAGATTTTGATAAATTAAAATCACAAACCTCAAAGTATTGATTAATCAATCAAAAATGAATTGAAATAAATTAAATTATTTTTTTTGCGATTTCAGATCAATGAAACGTCAAAATTATTTAAACTCATTTAAGTTGAGTTTAGCTTAGAAAAATGCAAATGTTTATACAGATAGTTGAGGAATGCTTTATTCATTGCTTACTACAGTCTTTGACTCCTTCTACTTCTTTCTGCAATTTCAAACCTGTTTCGATGCTAAATCAAGTGACTGGATTTGTCATCAGGTCCACCAAGGCGTATACGAGTTTATTTAGGGTACGAGTAATGTCCGACTATAAATATAAATTTTTAGTGAATGTTTTATTTCACCACCATATCCATATACATTTCCCATATGTGCATATACAAACCTCTCGAAATTTATTTTTTTTTTAAAATTATAATAAATTAAAATTTATTTTAATAATACTATCACGATTTTTATTTATTTATGATTTTTTTTATTTCTTTTAATGACAAAAGGAAATTACAAACGAATAATTTTTTAGCCTAACGTCATAATTTGTGTTTTATTGTTGGGTTGGTATATAGAACCATATAAATTTTAGCGGTGCCAAAATATGCAGTAATAATATTGGTAGTAGTGGTAGTAATAACAATAATTATAATAATAGGATTGTAATTGTGTGAATTGATTATCGTTACTAAGACATTATTTACTCGGTATGGAAAGACAGATTTGGTTATTGAAAGTAAATATTGTACTGAATATGGCTAAAATTTAGTTTAACAATATATATATAGAACAATATGGTAATAAATTCTGTATAAATTATAGTTTGATTTATTCGATCACTTGGAATTTCAACGATATACATGTTGTAATAATTACAATAACATATAAGTGGAGTGACATTAAAATGAATTCCTTGGAAAATTATTGTTTCGAATGTAAATCAACGTTTGGCCGTACATATAATTAGGGCGCACGTGTTTCGTACGAATGTGATGTTGCATATTCCATGCACTAATCACTAGTTTTCTCATCAGCCACATCACCTGTTGATTAATGTGTTGTTTTACGATTTTTGTATAACAATGTGACACTTAAAATATTTATATGTAATCCGAAATTTCTGTTTATATTATTGGCAAAATTTAAAATCGAGAAACCATTAAAAAGGAAATTGAATGGAGTTTCTTTTTACTTATACAAATATTTTGCAAAATTTATTATTTAAATTTAAATAACAATAAAATACTAAGTTATTGGTTAAACACAATCACTTTCGCACAATGATATACAGACACCCTAAGGCTTACGCGCCAACTAATTTAATTGATTAGAAATTAATTAAGATTTATGAAAAATGTTGAACCCATACCAATGATTATGAAATTGTGAAATATGTTTAATAAATTGTATTGCTGTATAGATCACACACAAAGTGAACGTAACCTAAATATTATTGTCGTAAAGCGCATACTTCAAAAATTACTTGCAGAATCATTCTTGTTGTCTCAAGGAAAAGGAATTGAAAGTATTTTCATTTACTATATACAAAATTGTAAATTGTAATTGATTATAATATTGAAGCAGCGAGATCCTTGAAACCGGTCGCAATGATGCACAAAATCTTCTTTTGCTTTAGTTTAGTTGAACTCAAGTAACCTGCGTGGAAAGAAAATACCAAAAAAAAAAACATCCACACTTTATATAAATTTTTAAGATGCGGGCTCAACATAATAATACATTGACAGCATTCTCAGCATTCAAGTTTACGTTTTTGTATTTTATGTACACTAAGTCGAAATCGAATTATACAATTTTGATTAAATCATTATTTTATTTTTAAATTACCATATAGCGCGCAGATTTCTTTCAAACTTGAGTGATTTCTATATACATACCACCGTAAATATAGATTGTATCTCGCGCGGTATGCAAACATTACTTTATGTTTTATTGATTCAAATGGTTAAACCGTGAAATTTGTAATTGGATTGTTGTGTGAAATTAAAATGTTAACACTTTTATGATTTTATAATGGTTTTCAAATTTTTATGTACATAGTTAAATAATTGAAATGATGAATTAATATTAATTACACAACATTTTACGATGAAATGATTTGGGTATTTACTGTTTGCTGCTGTATGGTATAATGAGATGATTAATTTTTAATATGAATGAGCATTTACTAAATGAATTTTAAATGTATGTTTTAGGGGAGTTCAACCTTTTTGTACGAGAGACAATAAACTAATTAGAAACTAATGACATGGGCAACAAACAATTGCGTTATTCAATACTCGTTTGATATGATTGGTTTTTCTCATTTGTCTGAATGATATTTGTACACACAATTGTAAGAATGTTTAGTTCTCAATTTTTTTTTAATACTACTTTGTCACCATTGCCCTATTTCAGCTCTAAGACTCTGAATATTATAGCAAAATGCATCTGACAGTAACTTTATTGAGATATATCAACGGAAATTACGGTGTAAGGGTATTCATCTGGTTTGCCCTATGTACGATTGTTTTGAGACTGTTTTAAAATAGGTTTAATTTTATTATTTCTCGAACTTCAAATTCATTTAATTGGGGCATATGGTTTAGAATGTTTAAAAACTGATAAGGGTGTAGGTCCGACGGTTTTACACCAATTATTTTGACTAAAAGCGCCTGTTCTTTCTGAGGTTTGGAGATTGTTTTTGTTAGACCGGTATTTAAATCGGGCAGAAGAAATAACATTACTTGTTATAGAGGAGTTTCGTTTTTATCCGTGATTCCGAAGCTAGTGAGTACCGACATGGTTTTACAGGGTACATCTACAATTACTGACCTAATGAATTTTTGTAGTCATATATTTCAATAAATCATAAAATTTTTCAGGTGTTTCAATTTTTGTAGATATATTTTATATTTAGCTAAAAATGTATATCATCGTTTTTGCTCTAATTGACACTGAACGACTGCAACATGAACTTGACATGTTTTATAATTGGTTTGAGTTGAATAGACAGGTAACTAGATAGGTACTGAGGCTCCATATGTTTTGATGGATGAGTGAGTAGAGCATATTTGGAAGATTTTGTGAATAAAATGCCAATCAATCGCTCGGAAACGATGTCCAAATAAAATGCTAGAAAGGTATAGAGGCGAAAAATATACCAATTGGTAAACAATGAAATTCAATTACCAAAGGCCAGCTGGTCGGGTGTTGTACAAGAAACATTCCTTGAGAAAGCGTTTCCGATGTCGTTTTAACTACATACCCGACAAACATTTTATAGTTTTAAGCCCGTAAAATTATTCCCGAGGAAATACCGAAGATCGTCTCGGTAAAATGCCAAGAAAATTACGTAATTTGGTACACTTTGGACAGGCCAAAAATTTCCGAATCGATAATTTTATGATTTTACCATAAAATTACCTTAAAATGCCGTTTTTTAATACTGTAAGTAAAATAAAGTTGCTAGCTACAGTAATTTTTCTGGTCCAAGATTACCGTAATAAAGATTATAGGTATTTCTGGTCGAATTAACTCCACTTAGTAGGTAATTTTACGAATGTGAAATTTCCGACAAAACATCAAAATTAACAAAATTCTTTTAATGTATTGGTGAAACAGTGGGTAAAAGCAATATTATCATAAAACCGCAAGATTTGTTAGATTTAATAATTACTAAAAATAAATTACTCAAAAATTAAGCTTAATTAGCAAATAATTCAAATACATTTATACATATTGTATATAATAAAATAATAATTTATCAAATAACACATAGTTTGTAGGTTCACTGTATTGAAGATTGGCCAACTCACAGAGATGTTCCCAGGGTATGACCTATGCCAATATTTAGGCTTAAGAGATGTTCTTTTAAATAAAAATGCACGGATCACTCTACGGAGAGAAGAAACCTTTTGTTATTGCGTGTGAACACTTGAATTATATATGAAAATGTATGTATGTGATTTAGGGTTTCACTATATTGAAGATTGGCCAACACACAGAGATGTTCCCGGGATATGACCTATGCTAATATTTAGCTTAAGGGGTGTTCTTTTAAATAAAAATGGTGGGATTATTCTACGGAGAGAAGGAACCTTTTGTTATTGCGTGTGATCATGTAATATTAAAACGAAATTACTCGTATGTGATTTGTACTGTAAAATACTGTTTGAACATTTACTTTTCTTATAACGGTTAATTTTATTTTATATAATTAACGGATATGTTAGCCCTTATTTCAGGTATGGCCTCATGTTATTTTAATTTTTTTTGGGAATTATTTGCACGCTCTAATTCAAGAGGTATTTAAAATTTTAAAAAAAATATTTAATTTATATGAATAAAATTATTTATTTTTCCTGATTTGATGTAAGGTCTCACGTTATATTCCAAAATAGTTTTCTGTTTTGGTAAAAATCGAAAATTACTTACGTGCGTTAAAATTGTGTTTTTGTTTAGAACAAATTTTTTGAGTATTGTTGAATTATTGGATTTGCTTTTAACAACCTTTTGACCCCAGCATTCATTTGGACATTCTTTTTTGCGGATTATTTTTATTGAACACTTGATTAATTGGTTTTGGATTTTAAATTTGGACTCTTGCTTTCTAACGGACATTCTGGTTTTGCCATTAAATTTCTTATATTTTTGAATTCTGAATTTATATTTTATATTTTTTTATTTTGTGAATTACATAATTTGTTTAGTCATAGTTTAATTATTAGGTGGTTGGGTTTATTGTAATTTTAGTGTATCGCTTTTAGTATTTTAAGGTGGTGGATTAAACGTAATCTTAGTTATACATATACTTAGCTTTTAATATTTAATTTATATAACATATAACATATAAAATTATTAAAGAACGAAATGAAGTATTATTATAAGAAAAAACCCCAAAATATCAATGCTGGGGCTATTTTGAATGCTTTATGTAGCATAAATGAAAATCCTGAAAATTTTAAATTTTCTAGGTATGAAACACCTGATATGGAAAAATTGTGTAGACTAATGCACATTAGGGTAATTCGTCAAAATATATGCAAATTATATTATGCATGGCGAAACCGCAAAGTGTTCGAACAAAATCAAGAATTTTGCCAAAATGTAGAGGCGGTCAGTCGTTCTGATGTTTCTTCTGTTGATACTTCCTCTTGTAATGAAATAAACAGTTTAACATTTATTCCTGCCACCAATATTGATTTCGATGAGCTTTTGAACGAGAATCATACTTACTCTTCTGATGAAATTGTGTTGGAGTTTATTGATCAAACGAAACCATCAATAACGTCAAAAAATTTTGATTTGAAATGTTCTGAATGCAAAATTCCTGGTATGCTACCAATGCAATAAGCAAATCAAACCCAAAACTTTTGATTGGAAATTGAAATTGTCGTCTCCATTTTGTGAGGCCCTTGAATTATAAACGAATGAAGAAATAAGAGAATTGATCCACAGAGTTTTATTAGAAAACAAAAACCCTTGCGTCTTAACATTCGAAACAATACATCCGCTTTCTAAGAGAGACGCGAAAGTTGTAGTATATGGGTCATGCAAAGATAAGCTGCACAACCAAAAATATAAATTCGATATTTATAAATCTAAAGAGATGCGAGTTTATACCAAAGGCGAAGAAGGTGAAATTATTCACTCTAATGAAAAAATATTCCGGCAATATCGTAGTTTACGGCGACAAAAAATTAAGCTCATTTCTGAAAATCAAAGTGCGCATAATACTTATTTAGATTTGGTAAGCGCCACTGATTTAGAATTGTACAAGAAAGGAAATACTCAAGACACGACCACTCCTGTCGTCATAAGAAAAATCAAATCGGAATTTTATAAAAAAGATGATTTGGTTCAGGATTGTGATTTAGTCGATTTATTTTTTCAATGTTCCATGCAGCCTCAAGATAATAGGTATATTTATTCCGTAACCGAACCTTTGCAAGTAGTTCTATTAAGAAATCGATAAATTGCGCTCTTGCAATCAAATGAAATCAGAGCTATTCATTTCGACGCTATTGGAGGTATTATAAAAATTTCAACTTGTCATAAGAAACATATTTATAAAAGAATTTTATACTACGCATGTGTGATTAAAACTAATTTTAATATAATTCCAATTGCCGAATTCATTTCTTGTCAACATGATGCATGGACATTAGGCAAATTCTTATTAGACGTAAAGAAAGAAATGGAAATTACTATAAAGCAACTAAAAGGATATTACTTTGTGGTCGATTGGTCATGAGCCCTTATAAATGCCATATCTAATACGTTTAATTCCATGACCATATCTGAATATATTCAAGTCAATTTTGACTATATCGAAAATCAAAAATCTTCGAAAAAAGCAATCGTACCAATTTATATTTGTTGCTCTCATTTTATAAATATTATTACAATTCAAATAAAAAACAAAAATACCTAATATAGACGCAGAACATCGAAATGTAATACTGGATTTTTTTTGTGCTATTCGGCGTTAGACGTAATAGAAAATTGGTTTAACGCAGTCAAAACCATTATTTAAAAAATAAGAGAATCAAAATAGGGCGGGTCGTGAACGTATTAAAATTCAGATGTGAACAAAAACTAAAGTCCATCAAAATGCCAGAGCCTTTAGTTTCAACTCCCAGAACTAGTAAAAGAAAATATCTTCCGGATGATATGTTGAATGAAGAAGAATGGAATAAAAAAATTAGACCATCTAATAAAACCCCAAAACATTTCGGTAGAAATGTAATTAATCGATACATGAATAAAAAAAATGGTTGAAGTTGACTTAGAAAATATTAAGGGTTTCAGTGTTGAGCAAGTCCCATCACTTACCAATGGGTTTTCAAAAGTTTATGGAGAAGAAACCATATCAGTGATCAATACTTGTGGTTCCTTCTCTTCGTAGAGTAATTCCATCATTTTTATTTAAAAGAACACCCCTTAAGCTAAATATTAGCATAGGTCATATCCCGGGAACATCTCTGTGAGTTCAATACAGTGAACCTATAAACTATGTGTTATTTGAATAATTATTATTTTATTGTATTTCGTTTGTATATAAATGTATGCGAATTTATTGTTAATTATAGATTTAACTTTTTAGTAATTTATTTTAGATAAATTTATTTATTGATTTGAATAATTATAATTAACAAATTTTCCTTTTTGAATGAAATATTGATTTTACCCACTGTTTCACCCACACATATAAATGTTTTTGTTAATTTAACAAATTTTGTATACATATACATATATTAATTTTAGCGTTTTGTCGGAAAGTTCACATTCGTGTAATTTTATGGTTTTATGAAACCATAAATGTCGGCCTTTATTTTTGTGAGTCCACAAAACAAATTTTATTCTTAGTACACCCACATAATCCAAGAATTAAAATTTTTCGAAATGTTACATTAATCATTGAAATTTTCGGAAAGTGTTCGGAAAAATTTAGGGAAATTCTAGTTTCGAAAAGGATTATCCTTTAGATTAGACAAGAAAAAAATCCCACAAAAAACTTCCCAAAAAATCAAGTTTTTTAATTAAAACAAATTTTTCAAAAGTTATTTTAATTCGTTGTATACCTTAGTTAGAGGATGGGACTTATACCCCCAAACTTCCGTTTTAACGATTTATTAAAATTTTAATATTAATAGGAATTAGAACGTTTTTCAAAAATTTGTGTTTCTTACAATATAATAAAAAAAACTCCTCAAGCCTTAGCTTTGGTCTTCTCCGCGCAAGGTTGATAAGAAATTATGTACAAATCTGATGGGTCTTCTGCTTGTTGAGAATTATAAAGATCAATAAATTTGTTTAACTCAATCGTTTTAGCTGATTGTCGATTCTATGGAAATTGGAATTCTAAAATGGTTTTTAGATAAAGTTGTGGAATGTAGATCAGGATGGAATTTGGCCGTTTCCTAACCAATTTTGATGAAATTCGACATGTGCGATGGAAATGAGATCCTAAAATAATTTGTAGATTAAGATAGATAATGAAATACGATAGGTTGTTGCGGCAAATCACTTGATCTAAAAGAAAATAGATTATTTTAAGGAAAAACTGAAATGTACTTATCTTTTTATTGTACAATTATCTCATTTCTAGTTTGGTTTATTGTTTTGTTTTGTATATAATTTTGACATTTATTTAAAATTGATTTATTTGTTCAAACTGCCATCTATTACATAAGTTAATGTAAATGAGATTGAGCAACGGTTTGAATCACGATTTGTACCATTAAATATTTACACAAAATTAATTTTAGAGGAAGTTCTGGAATGTGGCCAATTACTGAGTTGGTCTGTGAAATGCATACTACAGTTATTTGTGTGCGATGTTTCACCAATCAATCCCACAATCCAGACTGCTAACAGAAATGTATCCATTCAGCACTTTTAGGCGGTCATCTTTTGCCGGTTCGATCTTAGGGTAAAGGGTGGGCTTTGCTCAAAAACTTGCTTCAAAAATCATTCTAAAATATCATTCCCATCACACATGTGAATTTCATCATATTTGGTTAAGAAATTGCCAAATTTTCGGCTATATTTCAGAACTTAATTTAAAAATAATTTTAGAACCCCATTTCCATCACACATGTCGAATTTTACCATAATCGGTTAAGAAATGGCCGTGTTCCACTTTGATTGGCTATATTCTAGGACTTCATTAAAAATCATTTTAGATTCTCATTTCCATCGCATGTGTCGAATTTCGATCTACATTCCAGAATTTCATCTAAAAACTGTTTTAGAACCCCATTTCCCTAGAAGACATAAGCTGTACTCCATTGACGTAAGCAAACTACTCACAAATACTTGCACCTACTTACTTACTGCCACTCATACTAAATTACTGGTGTAGATATTTATATATCTGTTATTAAAATTTCCGTTCCTTTCAAGTGCTACTCACAAGTACTTGCAAGCAGCAAATTTGTCCCATTGGAAGACAGCTATGAATAAATCAACAATTGACGTTCAGCTAAAACGATTGGGTTAAACCAATTTTTTGGTCTTTATAATTCCCAACTGACTTTTTTCGAAACAAGAATTTCCCTACATTTTCACGAACTGTGGAATTATTTTTAACAAAATTAACAAATTTGATATAATTGCTCCCAATGGAAATGAAATGTTTGTCGGGATAACTCTGTTAGACCTCAACCAATAAAGACGTTTGTAATGTCATTCGAACAAATAAAATGTGATGTACTGTAAACAAAAAATGGAAATAACAAATGGACCTTCACCTCGTTATCCAAGAAGTTTTCTGGATCTTCTTCATACTTTGCTAAAATCGCTTTTGAAGTTTGAACACAAATTTTCTGTTGTTGTGCAGTCAACAAACGGGGAACCCATCACGCACTTACTTTTGACATGTGAAGTTGGTCATGTAATATGGTATAAGTGGTACCATATGAAAGGGAAAGTCTCCACGCTAACTGCGAAACAGAAATACGGCGGTCCTCTAATACAATTGATTCTGCCAAAAGTATGTTTTCATGGCTAAAAGCATCTGCGGGACGACGACCCGGGCGGTTGTCGTCTTCTAATGGCTCCCGACCACTTTTGAACAATTTTACCCACCTTGTTACTGTGGAATATGATGGTGCAAATTCGCCGTAAACTTTTAATATGTAATTGAATATATAAATTGCATTGCGTCCATCTTTACAAAAAAATTTAATAACGGCACGATATTCAAATTTCATTCATTTTAGAATTTTTTTCAAAACACGAGCTACTAAATTGAAGAAAACAAACGAACTGTAAAATTTACATCGAATTTTGTTTCTATAAGTTTCACCGCGACAAAAAATTTTTTAAAAAAATATATAGTTGTCTCATTCACTCTTTTGATATGAAAAATATGATATTGCAAGACATTTTGATTCACCCTCGTACCTCTCGGCCATTATATCGCATTGTGTTATGATTATATATGCGTTATTTGAAATTGATTCTTAATAATAATCCACAAACATAAACATTTTGGTTGCGGTCGTATTAAATGAAGAAATCAAAGCGTTTGCCTCATAAACATGCACTTTCATTATTTGTAAACAAAGTATATTTTATACACAATATATAAACTTTCAAAGTAGGCATTTGATTATAAATCAATACCCTCCAGACCAGGTGTATCATAAACGTACGGTTTCCGAAGACTTTGCTATACTAAGGTGTTCGTAAACGTTACACTAAAACAGTACGAACCAGTACGTAATTTGTACTTTTGTCACATGAGAAGTGAAACAAATTTGCGAAGACTTGTATATGTATTAGTATGTATAAAAGTGTTCATAACGTGTACGCTTAAACGTAATGTTTACGAACTGCTTAAGCGTAACATTGACAAACGGTTTAGTGCGAATTGCCTCATTTAATTAGAAATGAGCCGCAACACAAGACACAACGTGCCAAGTTAATTAATCTTTTTCTGAAATGAAATAAAATGTTTCAATCATAGATGAAGTACTTGGAGTATTACTTGAATAGCTTTCAAAATATTCATTATAATGATTTTTATACGATATTATGGATATAGTTTGTAACGACCCATGTATGCCAGATTCCAGGAATTGATGCGGGATTGACCACCAAACTAAAATAGGTCGTACAAGAAAAATAGATCCTGGATTTTCGTCGTGAATGACGATGAATTCACACCAATAAACAAACTTCCTATTTAGATTTCCATAATTCAAACTGTATTTATCAAAATCATAATTCACAATAATTTCTCGAAATTCATCTTGAATGAATTTTTTGTGTTTCTTAGCAGATTAAACTATTATGAGTATAATTAATAATCAAAATTAATAATAAAAAAAAAAAAATGAATCAAAAAAATAACCTGATACCCATCTATCGTCAGAAAAAAAAAATGTCTAACGACGGATTAAATTAAATATACATAATTTATCTATTATAAACTAATAAAAATAAAAAAATCATAGCTTATATGTACAAGAGAACTACATTACTTATCCTATAACAACCAAGAAAAAAATACTACGAAATCTGTCAATTGGCCAGGTGTTAATTATCTTGTATATTGACACTTGAACCCAGTATACAACAAGGTTAATAAAATTTATTTAGATATAATCATCTAGAACCAAAAAAAGAAAACAATTTCACTCACTCAGAATCTCCTACGAAGAGCGCTCCCAGTATCGGAAATCTGGCGGATGCTTTTTGGCCAACTGTATCCCCAACGCACGAATTATTCTGTTATTATTTTATTTTATTGTAATCGCGGAATTAATACACGGCACTAACCAGAACCATTAACACCTTGCTATTCTATTACAATTAAATTAATGATCAAGAAAAATAATTAAGTACTATTTGGTTGAATTTTTTTGAACGAAAAATAGATAAACGGTAATTCAAAGTTAAAACTTTTTTTTCCGCTACTGGCCGTGTAGTTCCCGTTTAAGTCGTTCCCGCTCGTCGGTATCCTTGAAACCACGCTTTTTATACCGTCCTAGGGTACTGAAATTCCAATTAAAATGTGTACGTGGTACGCTTGGAAATAACGAAACTACATAGTATAAGAAAAAAACAGAAAATAAAGCAAGATAAATCTCCAAATGTGTCAAAACTGAGTTTTTTTTTTTTTTTTTTTCTTTTTCTTTCCGAGTTATGGATCTAATTTTACCTTTTCTTTTCCGTATATTACGTGTATACATATATTAGGCCGGCAGACTTCTTTAACAACCAGCAACGAGTTAATTTTATTTGTTTTTCGCACGATCACTTTAGGCCAACCGTTCGTGTACAGTGTACACTCGCTTCAACATGCACCCAAACAAGGGTGATATAAATGGTGATCACTGGTGGTTTAACCCACCACAAAAGCAACAAATTTTTGGTTTCTCACTGAATTTTTATTTTATTTTTTTAATAAAATTATAAAATATAATCTATATACTTAGTATAGACCAACCACTAATACGGTATTTTCACCGTTCCACTTTAACAATTATATGTTATTGTTGACCACAAAAAAAAAATTTTAATTAATTTTAATTTTTTTTTTTATTGTTATCACTAAGATACTTCAAGGCCAAATGATTTAACTTTGTCCATCGCACGATCATTTTTTCGGGTTAACATGTTGCAACCCACTTTTCATACCAGATTATTGCTAAATTGATATCGTGCAATTTTTATGGCAAAATATAACGTTAAGGGTTGCACAAAAAAAAAATTTATCGATTGGTTTATCCAACTGCCATCAAAAACTATGGACCATTACAAGTGCTGCTCTTGAATGCCACGAAAAACTAACAATAATTATCAGAAGTTTTTATATTTTCACAATACGACAACTTTAATTTAATTTGTACAAAAAAAATTGAAAATAAAACAAAGCCGCAAGATATAATTGACACTGTGTATAGAGAATGTAAATGTAGTAGTGTGTTGTAATAAGAACCTTTCGTAAACCGTTCGTAAACGAAATACTTTTGATGTATACATTTTTGTGCCGGGAGGGTATTTACACGTAAATGTCAAAATATAGTTTATTTTTATAAAACCAGATGGTTCTTATCTATCTAAGAAATAATACGCATACTGAGATTTCAAAATTTATTTTAGTAAATACACAAACCAAAATAAGTGTTTTTAACGCAAGACTCGAACCATAACAAGGTATTTGCTGTTAAATAGTAAGGTATTTTTTTTAGCCAAGATTCAATCCACAATGTAATTCACCCTCAATTTCGCTTTTTTAAAAAATGGCGTTTTCAAATGGTAGCTTTACTAAATGTGTTCCTTAAATAAAAATAAATAAAAATCCAGGTCTAACTGACGCGAGAGTCAAAGCCTATCATTTTTATCCTAGACCAGTTTTGCCTGAGCCGCGTAAACAATCAAATTAATCTGCGAGGTAGGATTTTTACCCTAGGTAATTATTTCCGTGATGCTCCTTAACCAATCAATCACTAAAACAACCAAACACTGTGATTTGATAAATTTATGAGTTCCGACCCCGTGAATACCTCGCGAACTATCAATCAAAATTGAATTTTATGCAGATCTTTCTCAAAATTTTTAAAATTTGAATGTCCCCATAATGATCGCCCATTTTAATTGTAACAGATTATTTTGAAATATGTGGTCAGTTACGCTGAAATACTTATAAGAGCAATCCCATTCTGGCCAAATGACGAAAAATTTCAGCTGGGGGTTCACACAAAATTACTTTCCCTTTAAAATGTATTTAATAATGTTCCAATTTAACTGTGAATGACAATTTCTATATAGAATCTCAGACCGACATTCCATAACAGATGTCAATATTTCCGTTGAAAAATAAACTCGCACAAAATTCACAAGAATAATCTTAAATTTTATTATTAATTAGTAAAGAATATAAAAATTAATAAATTATTATACGATATGGGCGGAGTGAGATGACACGATTACCAAATTTTCTTTGAAACGGTTGATATTACTTAAAATAATTATAACCATGACGGACGGGCATATAACCATATTAAATTTAATAGTTTTTTGGATTGAATTTCATTTTTGTACTTTTAAATTATTTGGAGACAATAATCTTAACCGATATTTAAAAAAAAAAAAAAAAAAAAAAATCTCATAACTTTCTCTTACACACGACAATAAAAAATATAAAATTTTATTTTTACTTTTATTTAATTTTGTGGTAGTTGATTTTTAAAATTAACTTTTATCGCAGTTTGGGTTTTAATTTTTTTTTTATAGGTGTGTGCTTTTATTTTTGTAAATAATAGTAATAAGAACACAACAAAAATATAATTACACGACACAAGGTCGTTTATATGTTGTAAGGCTTGGTTATAATGTTCATCTTTGCGTTCTTTTATGTTTATATATATTTAATTCCACCTGTATTTATACATGCTAGAATTATTTTAGCTATAAAATTATTTAATGGCTTATGTATAGAGCGTAAATCAAATAGTTATATAAATGATTTATAAAGCGGTTATAATAATTATATGCGCGGTTTAGTGTTTAAGTTCATTGAATATTAAAGAGAGCGGCATACCTATAGCTAATTAAATTTTGGAGATATGTACGGCTCCAAAAATCTATTTACTATGACAATTTTAAATAAACGTTTGGATAGACTCAGCATATAGTTTAAATTGAATTTCTTAGAATTAAATAACCGTACATTTTAAATATACATTTGGTTGGTGGTGAGTGTATAAAGAAAAAAAATTAAGTACATACAATGTTATAATTATAAAATAAAATAACAAATTCACAAGTTTTCTTATTCTTTTCTTATCACATACAGAATACTAAAACGTTATATCTTGTCAATAAATAAAATTATGCCTGGAAGTTATACAGGTGGTGCTCAGCTTGTACTCAGTTTTTAATTAGTTTGTTATTATATTTTATATAATTTATGCATACATATACAGAAAATGCTTATGGGTTTAAGATACAATGCTTTGTTTAGAATAAATGATTATTGTGATTAGAAACAGCATATATGAATTAACGAGTATGGGTGGTGCAGAGTTTAGGTATTTTTATCGACTGCGGGAATATAATTTTCAATATTTAATATATTATATAATATACATTGTATGTAGGTTTGTTGGTCATTTTGTTTATTTTGTTGATAGTTTAAATATGCTTCAAGAAGCTTTTAAACAGTTCTAATTGCCTTTAAGTAGTAAATCCGGGTTTCCCGCTTACTTTCATAATCAAATTCTTCTATACGTCATACACTACACATATATGTTAGTCCATGTTAAACACTAAAAAATATTTATAAAAAATGTACTCAGATAGGCAAACCATTAAGAACCATCATACTCTCGAAACCCCATTTCAACAATATATTTTAATTGAAATCAATCATGAATACATTAATTTGATGATTAAACAAACCAAAGCTAACAAATACAAATAATTTATATAGTTTTTCATTGTAAATAATAATACATAAATATTTAATTACCTTGTTTAAATTCTACGCAAACTTTATATCTATGTGTACACAATTATCTACGACATTTTAGTTTAGTTAGAAGAAAAATAAAGTTATTTCTATAGGTAATAATTTAATTTTTTTTTATAATTAAAGTAAATATGTGTATATTATAAAAATTAAAATGAATATTAATCAATGTTTGTGAATAATTAATAGTAATCTAATATAATGGTAATGTCGTATATTATATAAGTTGGCCACCATCGGCGAGTTAAAAGTTTTTGGGATGTATAAAGTGTCGTACGTGTGCACACATATAATTATTTTAATTTGACGTTTACAGATTTAATTAAACCATAATTTTAATTACATATTATTTTTTGTTTATTTCCAGATATACACATAATTAAAAAAAAAATAAAAATAGTAAAGGATACTTTGTACACGCAAACACACGGAGATAAAAACAAAACTTTAATCAAACTTTACCGCTCAAACTCACTGCATACATATGAAATCTCATTTAGAATTTAGTAAACTGCGCTTTTAGTATGGATACTCGAATTGGACTGGACTACATTGTCGAAAATCGGGAATATGTTGGAAAATTGGGTGCTGCTCTAGATACAAAAAATGCTACAGTTAAAAAACAAGTTTTTGAATTATTATCGGCGCTGTGTGCCCACAGCAATGATGGATATAATCGTGCATTAGATACATTAGAACATTATAAGGTGAGTTATGAAATTTATTTATTGTTGGCCTTGAAATATGTTGAAGGTCAAAATTACTATTTAGTTGTTAATTTAAAATTTCTTTCTATTATCCATCTAAAGACCTTCACTATAGAGTGTCTCAATTGGAACTTTAGCATTTCATGCAAATATTTTTTGAGGGGGACAGCCCCATCTCGACCCTTGTCTATATAACACTACGGCATGTTTCAGTAAATTACTTATTTCAGTTGCGGGCATATGGTATATTACGGCATCTTTCTGGAAAGAGAAGCATAAGAACCTGAAATTTCTTTTAGTTTTGGCCCTGTTACTTTTAAGCATTTCTCAATTAAAAAATGTTGCTAAAATTTGTTTGCATCTTGCGCAATTTTTCTTATATGTTTTCTGATTGCAATAAATAAATATAGGGTGTGTTCGAAATGTAAATTTAAATGCACGTTATTTAAAATGCGCATTTTTCTGTTAAATCAAATTTCATTATAATCATTAAATCAACTGAAATTGGGCAATCTGAATTAATAAATATGGGGTTAATTTAAATAGAATGGAATCAAAATGTGTTAAAAATGCACATAAAAACTACATGATGGGTGTGAAAGTTTATAACAAGAGAGGAGGAGTTTTTTTATACGTAAATGTGAGTGATTTACACTATTAAAACTAGGGTTTGCAAACCGGTTAGAACCGGTTTTAAAACACCGGTTTTTTTAATAAAATTCAAAACCGAAAACCCAGTTTTTCTGGAAAAATAACCGAGTAATTTTGACGTAGGACTGCGTCTTTGTTTTCATTATATGTAAATGGGGGGTAAATCAAAATTTCAATGTGTTGATGCGCGTCACGGAAATGACGTATTTATGAAATTTATTTGATTAAAGCAATGTCTCTTGTTAAATATAAATGTAATGTTTTAAAAACTGTAAAAATCGAACCAAGTTAAATAAAAATTTGTGGATTGAAAAAAAATTAAAACAACAAATTATTAATATGATTTTAATTTCAATTTTAAACAAACAGTGATGAACTTGATCAAACATGCCGCACGCCATTTTGATTTAAAGCTATAAAATAAAAATAAAAAAGTTCAAAAAAAAATTATTTTCATTATGTAAAATATTGCGAACATTTTTTGAATTTATATGCTGTATAACCTACGCAATCCTAGACAATTGTATAGTCACAAAAATCAGGCCGAAAAATGTTTAGATTTGTGAGTTATGGGACTTCAAAGTTTCCAAGCGACCGGAAACTAATTTGATTTAATTTGGTTTCGTCGACAAGACATACAGTAACAAAATAATAATCAAATCCGCATCAAAATAAATCGTTTGTTCTTAGTAGCATGATTATAAAAGGATGTGATTATTACATATTACTGTATAACATTTAAATCGAGGAAAAAACTGAAAAATTATTTTGCTATGGGTACTTTGTTTTTCCAAATACAGTTTTGTGTTTATATGTAAATGTATTTTCTACCATTGGATCAAACAACGTTTTGCATAGGTTATATTTCCAATTTACAGGTCGAAGTTTTGTAAGTCAATAGCGTAAGTGATATAGCTGTTGCTTGAGCTGTTAACATCAAACCTTGAAAAGAAAATATTCGTTGTTTTGAAAAACATAAAATTGTATATGTATTGTAAACCAATGAATATTATAATAATATGTAATATTAAATTTTGTGTGGATCTGGTAATCAACATTTCGGTTGGTACAAATTATTTCCTTCGATATTCAATTATGTATTTAAAATAAACTTTGCGGTTCGATTCTTACCATTTTTATTATGAATTAATGTTGTGCTATAGACCCTGCCTCCTGCATCAGATCATGTTATCGGCCATAGTACGCTATCCACGGATGAAGGCGGATAGATTCGCCTGATTTCTCAGACATTAAAACTGCGCGTTGTATTAAAAAATATTCAATATAAATATCTGCTTTTTGTCTATCCGGAACACAGAAATATAACACCTCTATTATGGATTTTCCTTGGCATACAAATAGTTTCAGTTTAGCATCTGTTAGGTCACAAAGCGTCAAAAATGTTAAACTTTTATCGGGAGTTAAAACTTGAACCAATTGCCCTAATCATAAACTAAAAATCAATTTTAGATTGAGTCATGAGAGTTGTGTTTATTTGTTTGTAACTATAAAAAATATTGTGTATTTTTTAATTTGATTTGTCTCATTTTTACGTCCTACGTTAATAGGTCGTATCTCGGATACAAGCTCGTTGGTTTTTTCTTGTTATTATGAGTGCTCCAAATCCGAAAATTCTGTGATTAAACTGATTTTAAATCTAGCTAGAGAAGTTGAAAATGAACTAGAGGAAAAAATCAAATCAAAACAATGCTATAAATTATCATCAACTTTTGAAGATTGGACAAGATGCCAGAAGGGCCAGAAGACACCTGAATTTTTGTAAATTGGACCAGAAACTTACAAATTTGGGCTTAATCCGCCTACAAGTAAGTTGTGTTTTTATATAAAATGAGAGAACTAATTGATCAACAACTTGACAAATTTGAAATAGTTTTGAAAAATCATATTGTATCCAGAACATGTGACGGAACTTCAATAAATGTTAAATTTGGCAATGAATCGGAAGCCGAAATTGTTCTATGTATGAACCACGGGTTACTCTTGGCGTTACAAACGATTAGTGGAAGCAACAATAGAAACTAATGAAGTCGATGAATCTGATTGTGATATTCTATATAATGATGAATTCGGAAATGAAGAATATTCTGACGTTTCATTTTATTCCATGCATTAATTCAGTTCGCAATATTGTACAATTTCTCAAGCGATCCTCTGTACGAAATACAATTTTACAGCAACATGTTAAGCAAAAGTTCACGTTACTATTTAAGATTTAACAATTTTTAAAGCTTATAACGGCCGAAACCATAGTGACGTTTATGTTGAATAAAATTTACCAGATAAATACGGAAATCAACTAAAGTTTATTCAATTCATTGAAAAAGAGGGTGTTGGAACGTAGAAATATTAATTTAATATCTTTGGCGAAGTATTTAAAAGATTCAAAAACCGAATCACTCACTCAATCGGGAGTTTCTCTGATATATTCGTCAAAATCAGAATGTTTGCTGGATAGTAAGGCTAGTGAGATGAACATAAAAAATGTGTGTAATGATGTTGAAGTGTGGCTTAATTATGAACTTAACTTGGCTTTTGAAAAAGATTCTGTACAAAAACACAAGAAATCGTTAATGTTAACACTTTTAGAAAAGATTTCATTTTTTCGAAGCAACTGGGAAAAGAACAAACAACTTATTTACAGGTAAACCAACTACAATCGACTCAGAAATAGTGAGTCCTTCCCGGGTATTCCCGGGAGTAAAATCTCGTTATATTGGTAATTTTTTATAATACCGATTCCCGGGAATTTTGATTAAAATCCCGGGATATGGCGAAAACCCTTTTTTGCACAATATTAAGACTTTTAAAGAATTGAAAACCATCGCTGGATATTGGTTAATGATTATCTTATAAATTCCCTAGTAATACTTGTCAAAATAGACTTCTAATAAATAATTGCTCAGTTAAAGCTTTGAGAAAAAGGAGCGCTGTATTTTATTTCAGAGGGAATTATTCAATTTGTCTTAGATTTACTTTATGGAATATTTAGTCATGGGCATTTTCGAAATAGCTATGACAGCTTTGTAGTTTTTCGAAACAAATCTGTAGTAGGATGTTTCACAGTTGAATAGAGGTAAGGATTGTAAGACGAAAGCGGTTTGGAAGAACAAATCATATGGGTTTCAGATAAAAGCGTGGTCTTCCTCAGCATTGATTGCATTTGTACTTGATTTGATTTGTAGCGTTTCCAAGGTCGTTTTTTTTAATTTTTGTTTGTTTATCAAGGGTTTTGATGTAGTCTGGGCTAGTTTCATGGTTTGGGTCTTTCAGGTGTCGTGTAGGTATATTAATGGTTGAATTAGTCTTTATTGAGGTCACTTGTGCATTGAAAAAGGATTTTTATAAAAATTGCTTTGGATGTCCTGTACAAATGGCATTGCAATTGGAATGGGCTTATCAGGGAGGATCAATTTTGGCTACAGACTAATCGGTACAGGTTCAATCAGTGTTGTTGAAGATTGTGCTTGGGCTTTCAACTCATATGATTTTTTCATCCAAATTGTTTTTCTCTAAAATATCGAATTTTTTTCTAAATATAGAAACTTTTTTACGTGAGGTTTGGTGTGGAAAGTCGGTTACAGTAAATTTTTGTGATTGATTTACTTTCTGATTTGTGTATGAAGAAAGCATTTTTTGAGGGATTTTCTTTGTTTTTTTGAAGATGAACCCGCGATTGAAGTGCGATTTGATTATAGAATCCATTTTGTTCTTTATAAACCCGGTTTTAACCGGTTAACCGAATTTAAGATTGAAAAAAAACGTAAAACCGGTTTTAAAAGAAACACGGTTTTTTGCAAACCCTAAAAACCACAGTTTTATGAGATAGACGTGTCTTTCTAATATTACGTCATATGTGAAGCTTCTAACAAAAACATATGAGTGAAAAATTACATTGAGTTAAATACATGATATTTTAAATTCTAAAAATGAAATAATTTACATTAAATAGAATAGTTCCTACTGTAATACGAGAGGAAAGGGGGTTTTTTGTATATTCTTCTAGTATAAGGCCTTATTTTATTGTAAAGAATGGGTATTGTTTTAACCAATAAACAACGCAGCAACTATCGTAAGATTAGATTGATGAAAATTAATAGCCTTAGGTGTCGAGTATAGGGAGTAGGGATTGTCGCACGATGCCACTGGTGGAGAATAATAGCCTTAAGTGTCGTGAATCGAATGGTGTATAACACATTTCTCAACGGTGGGGAGCAATACCCCACTAATGGCATCTTACGACAATCCCTGTGATATTCATGTTATTGGTTTGAACAATAAATAACTCAAACGAGCAGAATCGAGATGACGTAGCAAAAAAACAAATATGATTTACGTCACTTTAAACTATTACTGCCAATCGTTCTCGAAAATATATTATTCTTGTTAAAAAAATTTAAATTTTATTTTTTTAGTTATAAATTTCACACTTTAATATTTCACTCAAAATTCTTATTGGAATTTTATTAAAAGTGTTTTTTTCTAATATATGCTTATATTTTGTTATTTGTTATAAACTATACACCGATCATCGCATCACCTTGTTAAAGTTAGCCGAAAGTTTCCAGCCGAAAGTAAAAAGTCGATAATGCAGATTATGTTATTAACATTCCAGCCGAAAATAAACAATTCGGTGGTTAACAGCCAAAAGTAAATAGAATACATGGATTGCGATAAAAACTTTTGTAAATAGTCTTACGTGGAAAATTTTGTTTAACTTGGAGAGTATATCTGAAGGTGAATCGGTTTCATGTGATTTGTCAATAGCTATCGCAGAAAAAAATTCTGTTCAAGTTTCCCGTGGGAAATCTCGGAAAATTCAAAAAAGTTTTCAGCCGAAAGTAAGAAATGGATGAATAAAATCAGCTTCTAGAGTGTTATGTCTGGAGATGGATTGCATTGACGTGACTTTTGGAAAATCGAATTTTCCGTGATTTCCCACGGGAAACTTGAACTGAATTTTTTTTATGCGATAGCTATTGACAAGTCACATCAATGCAATCTATTTCCAGACATAACACTCGAGAGGCTGATTTTATGCAAATTTTCTAATAATTTTTGGAAAATCGAATTTTCCGAAATTTCCCACGGGAAACTTGAACAGAATTTTTTCATTCGATAGCTATTGACAAATCACATAAAAACGATTCAACTTCAGATATACACTCTAGAGGCTGATTTTATTCAAATTTTGTGGGTTCTTCTGATTTTCCGATATTTTCCACGACTAGGTTAAACGAAGTTTTTCACGTAAGACTATTTACAAAAATTTTTATTTAAATCCATGTATCCTATTTACTTTCGGCTGGGATTAGACAATCTGCAACACCCTTTTTTAACTTTCGGATGGACTAACACAATCTGCATTATCGACCTTTCACTTTCAGCTAACTTTAACAGTATCATCGCATTTTGTTTTTTGAAATAGTACGTCCTCGCTAAAGTCCCATTTTCCATTTCGGACTTACTCATAGTTTTGAATAATTTTGGTATTTTCCTGATAGCTTTGCCCGAAATGCGAAAGTAGTAAGCGGCTTTGAAGAGTACTTGATTTTAGTATGTGGATTGTGAAACAACAAACGTTTTTTTATTTTAAATTTGGCAGTTCTGTAAATCTTCAAATTTCTATTAATTCCTTAAAAGCGTATGTTTTGAGGGCGGAAATTTTGATGTACGCTTTTTTCTTGTGCGTTTTATTCTACGTGGCGTTCTTCCGTGTGAGCAATTTTGCATGTGGGTTTTACACTTTACAGAGTTTATAGAAAGAAATAAAACAGCCATCAGCTTCTAATGAACCGAACTTTATCACTTTTGAAGTTCTATTCTTTTAGCTCAGGAACTTTAAGAAGTAAGAAGTTTTGCCGGCCGAATTGTTGTTTTTATATACCACAAACGTTACAATTTTTGAACTTTTGGCCATAAAATGAAAAGTATTAAGCTTTCAGGAATAAAAGTTACCCACATAAAAAACACACACTTTCTTTATCCAAAACCATAAAATAGTATATTGTATAACGAGCACGGAATGATACTCATTTCCTACAAGTATTGAAGTTTGCAGCACGAGCCTTACTTTATTTATCGTCTGGAGCTACTTTTATAAATTTGTGAATTTCCTTTGATGTCAAAATGTTCGATTTTTTCGGTTGATATCCATTGGATTTTCGCTTTAAAATCTTTTTTTTTTTAGTTCTTAGTTTGAATTTGTTTGCGAGCTCACCAAAATAGGCCAAAATAATCTTTTCAGAAAATGATGTCGTGGTTTGCTTTTTACGCATTATCATATTTTAGGTATCAAATCGGAACATAAATTATTGGCAGCTTCTTTGATATTCGATGGTGTACAGTCAAATTCACTTTCACTATTCATAATTAAAATAATTATGCAGTTTTAATCTAAACGATTCCGCGTTACTTGTAATAATGATCTGAATTTTCAGATTTTTGTTTGACACATATGTTTTTATACGCGGCCTACTATGTAATTCGCATTTCATTGTACTGGAATAGTATACTTTTATCGATATATTCTGAAACTATCGCCTAGGCAACCGTGTGTGGAATGAAAATTCGTGACAAAACGACACATAAGGAACACATTTCGATGTAGGCGTAGAAAAATATCTTTTACATTAAAACTGTTAAACAAAATATTAGAAAAGGTCAAATGTTATAAGCGTCCTTCACGTTGTATCGAATGTAACAGACTGTAAGGACGATTGTTACATAATCAAAATGAACAAATAAATCTAAAGTATTTAAATTAAACTTTATTTCAAGACAATAACACCGATAACATAAATAATTTAATTATTTTAAATTAAAAAAGGAACATAAGTACATATTAGGTATTGCAACATAATTATTCTGAATCGCAGTTGCGAGATTGAAAAAAATGGTAAGGGACTTTTGCAAGGAGCCAAATTCGGCACGAAAATGGATGGAATGGATTATTAATACTTTCCACTGCAGTATGTGCAAATGCACCCTTCTTTTTCAGAAGTCGAGGAAGAGTTTCTTTGTGCTTCCTCTTCCAAGTTTATTTGGAGTACTTGCAAGATATGATTTTGGGTATGGGATAACATTTTCGGAAGAAAAAGCAGAAATCGTTAAGTTGCCTGGATATCCAGGCTGCAATGTTGGCGAAGATGGTGCTGGTTCATGTTTCTCTACTAGTAGTTCTTTATTTGTAACATCACTTGGAGATTATTCTTCCACAGCAAAAATAGCAGGATCAACTGGCCAAATTTCAGAAGCCCTAAATCACATATGCTTTGATTGTGAAAATATTGTTTAGCTTGTTAATATTAACTGCATTTATTATCATCCAATTCGGTGATGCACAATTGAAGAAGGCTTTCGTTGGACTAAACAGTCCGTCTGCACCCCTTCAAACTTATTTGCAGCCTCAATGCAACCCACCGGTCTCCCTTTCAAAACCGCCCCTGTTCTTGAAACCTTTTTAAGGGGAAAAAATATTGGACGAAGCGAATTTCCAATAGAATTACCAATACGGCACATCGTTACTCACGTATCTCTTCAGTCAAGACACAATGTGTAATATATTCGTTAAGCTTTGTGCATGAACATGATTATGTACATAATCATGTTCAACTGTATAGATACATTTACATAAATATATAAAATATGAACCTGTTTTTTACAAGTTTATCGCGATTAGCTTCTTAACATTTCGTAGTCTACTGACACTTCAATAATGTGGACGATTGTACATGTTACAACCATCCACATTCAAAAATGTTTCAAACGCCTCATCCATGATTTTTGAATTTCATTAATTGTGCTTAAACTATTAAGCCGAACAAAAGAAGCTTTACAAACGTAAAACAAATATGTTCACGTTATGTTGAATAATTTCAAAAACACTGAAAAAATACTTCAGTGTTTTTTTTTCACTTTTCTGCGATCAAATCAAATGTTCGGTATTTATTTGACGTTTAAGTAGGCACTGAACAGCAAATTTTTTTAACTGCCTTCAGGCACTACAGTGCAGATGTTCTACATCAAAAAAATGATTGTGTTCACTTATAGTTTTCGAAAAAATGTCATTGTTTCAACTGATCCGCTGCTACGTTTGTACCCACCCTCTCCTACAGACTATTGGCTAATCTTAAGTTAAAAAAACAAATTTTTTGCCATCATTGTACACAAGCATTATATGTAAACATAATGTCCTCTGTTTTTTAACCGCCATCTTTCTTTCCTGGATTTAAATGACGCACAAAATACACTTGAATATAAATGGAGAAAAATTCACTGTTTCCCTTTTTTTCCTTTTTAGAATTGTTAAACTTTTATCTATTATTCACCTTGTACATACAAAGGTTAGAAGAACAAATTTAATTTTTATATATTTTCAATTTTGCGGAAATTTTTCACAAATCCCTACGCATTTAGCTGTTTCAAATTTTAATTTTAATTTCGTCCCTCCGAAAGTACTCAAAAACAACACTTCTTTTTTCTCACCTCACTTTTTCTCACCTCTAACTTTAAATATACAAAATTAAAACTAAAATGAAAAATAAATTAATGACGCATACTTCAAAACTGTCGACGGGAACCTTTTTGGTAATTTTGCAATTGCAACAGAAGAACTTGAGGGAATTAATTTTCCTCATCTTATATCTCCCATAGTTCATAGAAATGTTGACAAAGAAACAAAGAATAAGTTGTGTTTCATCTCCGTTAATCGACAAATTAAGAAAATCAGTATGGTTTTAATGAGTATTTAATGTGATGTTTAAAGAGACAGTTGACCTATTTTTGAATATGGTATAAATTTTCCACTCAAGTAATTTAAATTTTTTAATTCACTTAACGCGCCAATTAAGAACAAAAAATCCTTGTACTTATTTAAGCAAATACTTCTCGTAATCTTAACATTATTCCAAACTTATAATTACCCTCCAAAAATCATCTCATTCATAAATCACTCAAGTCAAATTAACATTTAAACGTAGCACTTCACTTTTATTACACCCCAAAAATGTTTACAATATTAACGCGTTTACTTCTGATATATATTGAACATATTATACGTATACATACATATATCTGACAATCATCATTGCATCTTGGCAATTTTCTTTGTTGAAAAACCAAAAATGACATAAAATATATTTTAAAAGTAAACAAGCGCGACTTAAATAAAATAATAAGAAAAGGTTATATTTATGCAAATTATTTTTGATTATTTTTGTTTTATTATTATTATTATTATTGTATAAATTGAATTGTAAATCGCGTACTCAAAACAATAACAAAACATGAAAAGAATTCCTCCAATCTACTTACAGATAAATGAAAAACATGTAAATCTGCGAATAAATTTGTTTCTTCTTATCGCGTAATTTTTTTTTATAATTGATTGATGTTGGTTAAGAAGTTCATAAAATAAAATTTATATTTACATAATTTTATTCGCGGAAAGCTATTCCATTTAAATTAAATTAAATTATTAATTTTATTGCAACAACAAATTTTTGACGGATTTAGAAATAAAAATTAAAATTTGTAATTGAAATGAAGACATGGGTTTTATAAATTGCATGACATGTTTTAATATGTGTTAATCAAAATAACAGATGTCAGCTTGTTATTGAGACCAAACTAGGATTTTAAATTTGTTTTGCTACATTTTGATGAGGGCTCAATTTCATCGTTTTGCCTTGAAACTTTCTAGGTTTTAGTAAATAGAAATCTTATACGAAACCTACAGTTAAATTATATATTTAAGAAGTTAAAATTGTCTGTTATCAATGGGGCATGCTTATTGTAACAATATTCGCCACTGTTTTTAAATACAGCATCCTCGATGCAGGTTAGAATGTTTTGTATCGAAACAGTATGGTGTATTTTATTAACACAAAACAATTTTTATATCTAAAACTCTTTATAAGTCGTGTCGATAAAAACTGATATTATATATTCATAAAATAAGTTGTGATTAATTGTATTAAAAAGATAACCTATCACTTTCTTTCAAAAATTCATTTAAATTGTAAATTGTAAGCTTAGCAAAAACTTTATGAGTCGGATTAGTATAAACAAGGTAACACATTTAATTGTTATTTTCCACTACTAGTCGTAGAAGGCATCATTATTATGTGTTTTAGTAGCCTGAGAAACAAAATTTCTCGACTAGTGGTTAATAAGCTTTTATTATTGACCACTAGTTAACAATGAAAACTGTACACTAGATGTAATGCGATTAAATGGATCGGGAGATTATGATTATTTGACTCAACAAAATTAAAACTTCAAATAACAAAACAAAATGCAGTGTCATTTTAAATTTACGCTTACTACAATTCAGCAAAAATTTCGGGCTACTTCGACATAGTTAATATTATTAAAGAGCAAGTGTTTCCCTTATTAAATTAATTTTCTTATTAACAAAAAACCTTAATGGTTAGTGTGCCTTCTACGACTAGTAGTGGAAAAAATAATATATACACCACGCTTATTATAAACTCGCTCGGGCTATAATAGCATACTTCTCAACCTTTGGAATGAGTGTTTTCTTCAAATTAATTAAAAAAATTATTTTCAGATATTATGTTTAAGTATTTAGGGGTTGAAAGAATTTAGGTACTTTAGGTGCTAAAACATCGGGGAATAACCCAGAGCTATTATAAAGGTGATTTTAATATAAATGTGATAAATCCAAATTTAATCCAATATCTTTTAGGCTAGACCTTTAGACCCTAATGTAGTTCTTTCGGCCTGCCAGCTGCTATTTTCAGATGATGGTTAACCTCACCAAGTACTCGAGGCTCTTAGTAATGGCGAAGTTGAATGGTTAACGGGAAATATTATTGAAATATATTGTAAGGAATATGGAGCTGCAAAATGTAATCAAAAAGGCAGAAAATTTTTACATTCACGTTTCTGCAAAACCATTACGTTCCAAAAAATGAGCACAACATTTGCCGCAGTACATTGCCGCAATGCCAATCTGAAACATGTGTTTACCGACCATAATTATTGTAAAGATACAATGCAATCAATTTTACAGATAAAATCCAAATAACTAATTTAGAAAAAACCAGTTAACAATTTTGACGGTTTTTTGCCAATTTTTAGCTTTATTAGTCATTTCCTTTTTTAATTAGGTTGGCTCGAAAATCGGTGAAATTTGTTCCACTATTATTAAAAAATTTGTTTGAGGATTGTCAATGCCACTACATAAATAGCCGTGACATCAGTCTAAAAAGTCAAACCACTAATATAAAGAGGGGAATAAAGATTTTTATTTTCCTATGAAACGTAAACAAAATACTATGGGATTTTCAAACACATTTTTTTATATCGTGCCTATTTTCAATTTAAATAAATATTTTTATTTACAAATATAAATAATTTGATATCAAATATATTGAAATGTAAATTGTGAACAATTTTGATTGAAATTAATAATCATTTATTAAGTAATTTTGCATTTTTATAAAAATATTTGTTTCGGCATGCTTCGTGTTCCTCTAATTTTAATAAATTTATTAAGATTAGAGGAACACGAAGCATGCCGAAACAAATATTTTTATAAAAATGCAAAATTACTTAATAAATGATTATTAATTTCAATCAAAATTGTTCACAATTTACATTTCAATATATTTGATATCAAATTATTTATATTTGTAAATAAAAATATTTATTTAAATTGAAAATAGAGACGATATAAAAAAATGTGTTTGAAAATCCCATAGTATTTTGTTTACGTTTCATAGGAAAATAAAAATCTTTATCCCCTTAACACATACTACCACACATTTTTGTGTCATGGCTTTTTATGTAGTGGCGTTGGGATTGTGCCACACATCTGATGGACGAAAACAGAAAGAAACTGCTTTTGCATGCCGCATTGATTTCTTCGGCTTTTTGTAGACAAATATATTAATTGTAATAACATTCCCGATTTGGTAAATCAGTAAAATAAAGACGCCAATAAGAAATATCATTCCCCCCACCTTTATTACCCCAAGAGTTATACGACCAATGTATTATTCTTCAACAATGGAAAATTGAGAACCCTCCTTGTGTTCATATATTGACAGTTTGACTAAAATGTTGGTCTACTGATCAGGTAGCTACGATCACACTACAAAAATACAATTCTCGCCATTTACACTAAGTACCTGACCAGAACGTACTGATCTAGTGAATTATATTCACTAAATCAAAAACCCAAGAAAAACCTCATTTGTGTGTATATTATGCTCACACGAATATTTATTTAAGACGTTAAAATGGTCTGTCTATAAAATTTGTCTTTATATTTGTCTAAAAAAACCTGAAACAAATCAATTCATGAAATTTTGGATGTGTCATGTGCGAGTTCAGATCTCATCGCTTTAATTTTACTCAATGCACCCAATGTATGAACATATTTATTTTGGTTTGTTTGACAGTTGTTTCTTTTTCAGCGAGCTTCAAACCGAAATTGGCATTCGGAAGTCGTAGGTCGAATCGTGCTTTGTATTCATCTTTAATGCAAGAGACTAGCCTAAAATGTTGTGTATGAGGAATGTCTCGAGGATGATGGCGACTCACTGTTTAAAACAGCGCTATTTTTAAAGGCCAAATAATTTGACATTTCTCGAAAAGCACAAATGTATGAATCTATAAACGAAAAACAAAAGTAGTGCATAGAATCGTTCGTTTTTCTACTAGAAAAAATACTTTAGCTCAATTTTGACTTTTTAGACTGTGCCCGAAACCTGTGATAAATATTTTTTAGTACAAATTTTTGACATTTATTTGAAAAATATTCCCCTACATTCACAAATTTTTATTACGCTGCCCGAATTATGTAATAATTTTTTGAAGTATTTCCCCTTATGTCATATTTTTGTTTGATTTTAATGGCAAGCAATCAATTTTATACGCATCGAATTGGCTTTCGTCAAATATTATATACTGTCGCGTAGGGCTGTATTTGTAGGGCGTAGTATAACAGGATGATAATGCCATAGTTTTACGATAGTTAGGTTCCTATACAGAAAATGGGAAGGTCATGGGTGGTCTCAAACTAAAAAATATTGGAGGCAACTTTATTACGGATTAAAATATATCGTTAACGATGTGGTACATACAATTCGACGTCACGATCAATTAATTCCATAATAGTTTCAATCATCTGTCAGGTGATAGTGGTAGCTCTCGCATTAATATTCACTATATCAATATGCCATATAAATAAGAACCTTTAATTGACATACACTAGAAGAAAATAATTGTCTGCAAGCTGATGTAATTGAAAATGGGAAATTATCATGTTGCTATTATTTTGTTGCTGCAAACGATAACCTAATCATTGACTAGTTCACATTTTATTTTAATGATATAAAATGCTAAGGCGACCACGTTAAATGTCGACCGAACAATTATTCTGTTTGTGTCAAAAATTATCATAGCAACAGACCGTGATAATTTGGGTGTATGCGGTTTTTTCAAATAAATGTCAAAAATGTGTACTAAAAATTATTTATCATTGATTTCGGGCACAGTCTTAGATTCCTATGATATTGTTTTCACTCATTCTAACGTATATTTTATATTCGAATTATTTTTCACCCCTCATTTAGACTTTTCAGCTGCTGAAAATTCGGGAAAAACGCTTTCCATAAGGTATGTTGTTTGGCATTTCAGAAGAAAACTTTTCCCAAAAATTGTATTTTAACTTTCCACTCAAAATTCCACTCAAATTCATTCTGCAGCACTCAAAGGTTTTTTTTTTTTGACACCAATAAGTAAATATAGCTTCCCAGTTTTAACAATTTTAACGAAAACTAACTTGTGTGCTGCCATGTACATTAATAAATGATTTACTTTTTATTGTCTATTTTCAGAATTTAAAGAGCGAACGATATCGCCTCCAAATAGTCGTACTCGAATTAGATCGTGCCGAATCAGTTGAATATCAAATAGCTTTATTAGCCTTTATTAATTGTGTGATTATATCAACACCAAATTTACAAGATCGAATACGCATGCGAAATGAATTCATAGGTAAGTTTATTTCTATACAAAAAAAATATTTAATTTTAATTGATTTCATATCAGATTCTTGTATGCTTATCACAAGCCTATAATGTATGTTTGTTTGTATGGGTGTGTGGTTTTCAAAAATATGTTATCAGGATTTAAAACATTTTTAAGAAGGTTGTATAAAAATAATAATAAATAAAAATGTGAATATTTAATTATAAATATAAATATAAATAAATAATTTAAAAATGTGACGAAAGTGATATCGTATACAGAAAAGTATTTTAAGCTGCCATGATGATAAGGGATATTACGATCCACAAATTTTTATCACTTTTATTATTATTTTTGGGTTAATTTATTTTGATTAGAAATTATAATTTTTTGTTGTTTTTTTTTTCTTTCGGTGAAGTGTTTGGTAGATTAGGAAATGATTTTATACGTACAAGTATGTAAAGTACTATACTCGATGTATCTGTGATTTACGTCAGTTTATAGTTGTATTTTTGGATATAAAATTGGTATGGCAATGGCACCATACAATTCATATACACAAAGCATATATATCATACTATATACAAACAGAAATCTGACAATCATAATTTAAAATAAATAAAATTCCAACCGCGACTTTTAATTTGTTTTGTATCCTAAAACTTAAATAAATACTTTAACGACATTTTTTCGTCTTTATCATTTTTGTTGTATGTATGTATATGTATTTTGATCTGTCCGTTGGTTTTTTTTTTTTGCAATGCCAATAAGACACGTGCAAATATTTACTTTAAACGTAAAGCGAAAAAAAAAACTTGAATCGCCTTTTGTAAACATAATAAAATGAATTCAAAAACCTGTATCTTTCACAAAAGTTATAATCTATAATGCCTATAGCCTACATATTAGATGGACGTGATCGTGCTGCGTAAGAAACAACTTAACAGTGTATATCAGAATTTTAATTACTTTGATTAAAAATAAAAAAACAGCGCGGTTTATTATTATTACGATGATGGCGATGAAATACGGAAACCTAGGGCTTCGTTAATGTATAAAGATGATAAACAAATCAATAAATAACACTACGGTGAATACAACATTTATTTTTAATAATTCAATTTGTAAATAATTTTAAAACTTATCAAATTGAATGTGTCACAATAAGCCAACGCCATACGTTTAAAAGTCATGGGGTCATGGAAAAGATCCAAAAGCTGGGAAAATGGGTTTCGCATAAACTGAATGAAAGACAACAGGAAAATCGAAAAACCACTTGCGAAATGTTGCTCGCCAGATACAAAAGAAACTCATTTCTCTATCGAATTGTAACTGGCCATGAAAAATGAATCTATTTTGAAAATCCAAAGCGCAAAAATCTTGAGTTGATCCAGGACCACACTTCGGACGGAAGACAATGCTCTGTATTTGGTGGGATGGGTGCTATAACTTGGTGGAACCGTAAATACTAAAGCCTACAAACAACAAATGATCAATTTGAATCGAGCTTTACGTGAAAAACGACCAAAATATGATAAAAGGCAATACAAAATGTTTTTACTTCATGATAATACACCACTTACGATTGGAAGCATTTAATTAGAAAATACTTTTACGCAGCTTACTCGCCAGACTTGGCTCGATGGGGCACGAGTTTACTGAGGAGCACTTCACTTCCCACGAAAATGTACGAAAATGGCTCGATAATTGGTTTGCCTCAAAAGAAGAACAGTTTTTCGGCGTGGCATCAAATCGTGCCAGAAAGATGGGAAAAAATGTATAACTAATAATGGGCAATACTTTGTGGCGGTTCACGCATTCACACATGCGTTCGCCGCCACACGGTCAGAACAAAACAAGAACAGACAGAAACGCAAACGGAAACACTAATACAAAAACGGACAACTGAACTACTGTCTCTTCCAGACAACGACGGACAAGACAAAATAAAAAATAAATAAAATATCAGTCTCGGATAAATCTTCAAAACGGCAACACGTTGCTCTGTGTGTTGGCCGCCCAACCACATTTTGTCGTCCCAAAAATGGTGGTGTGAAACAAAAAGAAGTTTTTGTAATAAATTAAAATAATTTTATATTCATAATAAATTGTTTTAACATTATGTATGTAAATGCATAGCCTCTTTAACTTTGAATGAAATACTCTTAACCATTATCATACGAAGAACGTGTACTTTTTACTAAAAAATTCCGGTTTCATATTTACACACCTGGTACGAATTAATCAGGAACAAATAATTAAATCATATTTCAATCGTGCGAAAAATGTTTGCACTTTGCACCGATTACGATTGATATCATTTATTGGGATCATTGCAATTCGTTTTGCTTAGGTATGAATATTTCTCGTTTTCGAAGGGTTTTCATAATGGGCGCAGAATGTAGGTTTTCAGTTCGGCAACAGACTTTGGACGACTGTGGTTGCATTTCAGATAGCCGCACAAAAAAATTTCTGGTGGTATCAAATTGGGTGATTAGAAAGCCAAATAGTATGGTCGATGGTCATTGTTTGACCGGCTGTGTGGCACCATCCCATAGAATATAAGGGCCTTTCACATTAAAAGCATCCACAAGTACAGTCCAATCAGACAGTCACTTTTCTGTCGAATTGTACTTACTCGTGAATAATTTGGGGTTTTCGGTTTCCTAGTAGCGACTGTTTGGCTTATTGACAATGCAGAAACAAAAGGATGCTTCATCGTTCATGATGATTTCTGCAAAAGTTTCACACTTCAAAATAAGACTCAAATTGGTGCGTTTGTATTCATACGTTCACTCACTTTATCAATACTATAACTTGAGTGGCCCATACGCTGTGTGTCACTACTATTTGCCTCTGTAACAAAACTACTTTGAAGAAATTCTGCAGATAAACGTCTCAGTGTTTTCCAATCCGACACTTTTACACAACGATATTTTGAACGAAATGCTATTTGAGAGCAAGCAACCGAAGATTTGATTTCATAAAACAATTTAAGCCTTTCTGATACCTTTTTTGCCGTATGTCGTTCCATAGCAACTTGTAAGCGTCTGTACTTCAAAAAAAAATCAAACCAGACTGGGTACGAAAATGGTGCAAATTTATATTCAAACGTGAACTTAGACGTTTTTTTCGGCTTATTATTGTTTAGGCTTCTAAACACAAAACGAAAACCACCTTACAAAATGAACCCTGAAAAGAAAACTACTTTTAAAGGGAGGGGATTAACACCCACACACGATGTTTGTATTTTCTTAAATACCTTCGATTCAAACGTCATAAGTAAAAAAAAAACGACATGCGAAATTTCATGAAGTAGGCGTGGTTATTTTATTTAAATAGATCGAATACTACAGTCTTCCCCCGTAAATAGCGCCTAAGCATTTTATTCGAAAGTGGCAAAAATTTCCATATTTTAAGAATCTCTAAAATAAATCGATTAAAGCTCCCACTCGAATAAAACGCCTAAGCGTTGTAACTGAAATTTTCAAATTTACAATTAAAATAGTTTAACACAAATCAATACACCTATTGTCAACAAATTTTTTATATAGCCATCGTAATTTTGGTAGAGTGAATAAAACAAGTAAACGCTTCCTTTAATTTCACTTTTGAAAGTGTATGCTTTAATATTTTAATAAATTAGTACTTGATGATTTACAAGGTTGTGTATAGGGAGAATTAAATTTAACTTCGAAATATATTTCAATCAGAACAGTCAGAATCGTTAATATTGAACGACGGGAAATAGATACATTCAAAGTAAAGAAAAGGTCATGCCTGAATGCGATACTAATTCAAATGTATTTACAAGATTCATATTTGCATTGAATCAGAATTGAAGGAAATGCGGTCGTTTCTTATTTAAATCATCTGACCTCCGACTTTTTAGCACCTACGTCTAAGGATTTTGATGGTCAGAAGGTCACCAGCTTTTGTCGATATAGAAGAATGTTTTGTCCAGGTTCGTGCATCATTAAAAAATTGAACAATTTTTACCTTATTTTGGTAGGAAATAATTGGGTCTGGATTGGTTATCCATAGGTATTTTTTTCATAATCAAAAATTTGAAGAATAGATCCAAATAAAGGTTAAAACCTTTTTAGGAAATAACCATATTTTCAATTGGAGTCCGCATATCCATTCATATACGCAAATTCTAATTGGATTGTACGTCTACATTTCTATATACATTCCTAAACGTGGTGTTTCCAGTTGGAATATTTTTAATTTCGTTATTTTATAGAACGCAAAAGAGTTGGCAACCGAGACATTTTCGGCGTGAGACTTAATCTCCGCTCTCCGGCTCAAAATTCAATAGGTCTGGGCCAAGTTATGGAAACGGTTTTGCATTAAATTGAGTCAAGGTAGTTAAACTAGATTGGTTGCACCTATTAGGTAATTTTAAAAAGATGGAAACCTAACTACCGAAATTAAGTCATTTTACTTAAAGTCTAAAGAATCCCATACTTCCTATAGAAAGTAGTTACTCTGTCCTGGAAACAGGGTAAAAAATGACTGAAATAGAATAGGATTAGCTCTAATGGAAGTGGAAGAATTAGAAAATAAGCTGCCATCAATTTTGCTAGATATTTCACAAACTCTGGATCAGGCAAAGCTTTTTTGGAAAATTTCTTTTGATGGTTTTGAAATTGTATTTTGTATAAAAATGCGTTTAATCCATTGTGTATGAGCACATACTCAAAATCGAGATTGTAAGCATGAGGTTGGCATTTAATACAAAATTTGTATAAATAAATAGTTTGTTCATAGTTAATTTTAACGTTTGGACTCATCAACCAATTTTTTTTTAAATAACTTTGGAAGAAATTTTTGTTCAAGTTAGCGCACCATTAAAATAAATCAAACAATTATTTCTACCATATTTTGATAGGAAATCGCTAGGTACTAATTACCATTTATTATCGTTCGGTCTCCAACTCACTTACTTTGAAGTCCCATTGTTGCCATTTCCAATCGCATGTCCAATTAAGTACAAACAGGTGTATTGAACACGAATCATCTTAAATTCGGTGTGCTACATGTTTCACAATCTTCTTGTCGACCCATTATATTTAACGACTACTTCAACTTTCTAAAACCATTCTTCCATATATTGATTTAAGGTTCACTTCCACGAGATACCTTAAATTCTGACTGAGTAAAACCCGCAATTTTCGAATTATGATTGTAAACCGTTCTTGGCGTAAATAAGTTGACACGTTCTCGAAATTTCGTCAATATCGCTCCACATACCTAATGTGTAAGGATATAAGCGGAATCCGCTATTGACATTGCGAATAACTCTCTCGCTAAATAATTTTCGTCAGTAAAAGAAAAAAAAAAAAAAAATAGGAATTCGTTGAATTCCTTCTGAGTTGATAATACTGCAATTCCAATTCCATTTATTTACTACAAAAAATTATTAAATAAAATTATTATTTAATACGTAAGAGCATCTGCTTCATTTTCAGAAAACAATGAAAGTATTCTAAATGTCAAACACTACCAACCTTTAAAAATAAATCACGAGAATTGGTTGGTTATTTCTTTTGACCAAGATTGAATTCCAATTCCAATTCCTTGGTCAAATGAAATACCATTGATATGGGTTGTTGGAAATTGGAAATTTTAAATTAGATGATAACTCAATTGGAGTTCCAAGAGTATTTGTTAATAAAAGGTTCACTATAACGATCAAATATTAAGGTCGGGTTCAAACTAATCGTGACATGACGTAAAGTATATTTTCGAAAATACCTTCTTGGTAGAATGATTCGTCTTATTATAAAACGCGATAGCGAATTTTTGCGAAATTAAAATTGACAAATGCGACTACTCAATATTAGTCGGATATGGCATTTGCGAAGTGATCATGTCAATAACTAATTTGTGTATTGTATTTAAAATGTGATTTTATTATGAAATATCAAAATATTTTGTTAAAAATGTAATTTTTCTTATTTGCCAATAAAAAGTTTTTTAGAAGAAATGCGATAATCGCTTTTCACAATACAAACACAATCCACAAAATCGCGAAAAATACGAAATCCGATCCATTTCGATAATTTGCCCCCAGGAATAGTCCACTGAGAGAGCCCTCCACCTTTTTATATTTCACGTTGAAAAATTCAAAATTTATAGCGCATTGCATTTTTGGTTGAAAAATGTCAAGAGTATAGATTAGAGTTTTGAGTTCCTATCAAAAAATGATTAGTTTTTAACGGTTATTAAGTGACCCTGGTTCATGAAAATGTTGTTGCTAAAGATATAAAGATGAAGCCTCAATGTTTTTTGGTCAGAAATTACTCATGATAGTAAGGGTTTCCATTTAACACCTTTGTTGTTAACTCCGTAAACAATAGTACCAGATAGGAGGAGTTAAAATTCAACAAAATATGACTACCGAAATGGTTTCAAACGTTGTTGTTATTTGTTGCGCAGTAATTTTTGAATCAATCATCCAATGATGTAGAAATCGATTTTATACTTTCAAAGCCAAAGAAAATTGCAGCTTTCACTGTTTTCAAAAAATTAGTGGGTGTTGTCCAACAAGCATGGTCATTTTTCATAATTATAAATTATGTAGCAATATTTTACTAATATAACGCCTAGGGCGGTGTATTTGAATAAAACGCCCAGTAAGCGTACTATTCGCTTAAAACGCCTAGGAGTTATTTTCGGTGGAAGACAGTAGTCAACTTCACTCTACATTTTTGTAAACATTGTGAACGTCAAAATATTGTTGATATGTTTTGTATGATGTGGTATAGATTCAATTTTTATTTTAGTTATTACAGACAGTGAAATGGAACTTCTCATATAAAAATGACACAAGTATAAGAATACAGATGTCTCTATTTTATCTCTACACATTTTTCACTTCATTTTTATCTTCCTCGACGATAAATGTGAAGATACATTTTGACAATTTCATTTGAGCTTTTGCCTTTTGAGGATAATCAACTATCGGAGTGAATTTTATGGTATTGGTGAATTTTATTCTATTATCAGAGACAACATGAAGTTATACACACTAAAATATTTACGAAACTCGACAAACTAAATTTTCACGTCAGATTTATGTTTCTATTTTTGGAGACCAGTGAAAATTTCATTACACTTGGGTAGCGTACTAGGCTTAAGCCTATAAATTTGTTCATGAAAATCGAGCCGAATATAAAAACATTAAAAGGAGGCAAATTCGTCATCTTTAGGTTAGATCTTCTGCCATTTGAGTTTTTTCTCATTTTTTTGAATTTTTTTTTTTTTTTGCGAACGGAGACCGCATCAGGTGATTTTAGACAACTTTGATGTGCTGATTCTGAAAATTAAATTAAAATTTCTCTATAACGTCTCAGTTTCAAGTTATGTCATCTTAAACTTAACATTAAATTTCTGCAATTCATAAGGACAGTATTCTGTCATTTTTAATGATAAAACTGTTCCAAATTAAATTAAATTAATTTTAAACTACATATTGGATTAATTAGATTTTCCAGTCATTACAAGCTTAATAAATAAAATTAAAATGAAATATACTCTATTCCCATCTAACTTCATGCCAGTAGGCATGCAAAAACCTGCAATTTAGAAAAATGAAAAGTGAGGCACACCATGTCTTATTGAGCCAGTTTAGACGATGCCTCACTATGTCGCATCATTTCCTCGTTTCTTACTTCTTTGCCTACGAACTAATTTTGAAGTGAGGATTTTTGTGCGCATTTTTTCACCAAAAAATTGTATTGCTTCACATTTGATGATACACTAATACATTGAAAAAACAATACGCATTTTTTAGGTTCGTATTTTTTGTTTTTGAATTCGCTGTTTATTCGTCATTCGTAAATCAAAATTGTGTGATGCAGCATGCAGCATGCTGGTTTTTTAAATAATTGAATTGCGTCACAACAATAATGAAAATAATTCTACACATACATAGGTAAATTGCAATTGTGATGACGGTTCGTGATTTTACGTGTGAACGAAATAGTGTAGAATGATGTGACGTAGTGATGGATGCGTCTAAATATCCCTATTGAATCTATTGCCAACACCAGTATGAAGTTGTTAACGTTTACAGTGAGTGTAGCTACACAAATTAATAGAAAAGTGGAGTTTACACAAAAAAAGGGGAAAATCAAAACGATCTAACGTACGAGTAATTATCGTTATATTTTTACTGGAATAAAATAAATGACAGAAAATGAGTCAATTTGAGAAGATATTTGATAGTTTCAATTTAGGTTGTATAAATGGGTCACTTAACGATCAGTTTGATCAAAAATCTGTATAGAATAAAATCGACGCGATGAAGCACCATGCCAAATAACAGTAATGTCAGAGATGCTTCCACATTGTAGATCGTTTTGATTTGCCACTTTTTTGTTAATTTGTATAGCTACACTGTTAACGTTAAATACTTCACCCCGGTATTGCAACTATTACGAAAAATCAAAAATTGTCGCCAAGAAAGCGACATGAGGCATTAGTATAGAATGGAGTTTTAAATAAAGATTTGATCAGATTTTTAAATTTTACTCCAGATAAGGATTTGAAAAATCGGTAACATTAACATTATGGTTTGATCACATTATGGTTTTGTCTTACAAATACAATTTCAGGAACGCCTCGATCACGTCCACTTTCAGTGACAGTCGCACAAATAAATGAATTAACACATAGGACAAATAAAATGTAAATTTATTGCGTTATTTTTTTACATTTTGACGACAACAATTGCATACAATAAATAAAATTAAATTAAAAATAAATCAAAAGAGCAATTATCTAGTAACTATAGTTTGTACTCGAAAAAGACAAGTGAGACAGATAAAAACAACAACGCAAGCAGCAACAATCGTTTTACGTATAAGGTACGAGTAAATATTGAGGTAAACAGATAAATAGTTTTTTATGTTAAATATTTTTTTATGTTAAATGTAAAATTATATCCTGTTGAATTTTTTTTTTTTGCCGGTTGGTCTATTTAAACTAGGGCTTTCAAATGGTTATACCGCGATTAACATCCGTATTGGGGAAACTTAAAATCAACCAAACATTTTAGCAAATAAGCAATCATTTCGCCTCAGATCGGGAAATTCCCAATTGGATATCTTCTGATGTGACAAAATTAGAGCTAGGGTGACCTTACCGTGATTATAATAGTCATCGAAATAATTTTACATTTTATTTTGGTTGACAGTTATAGTAGTTTTATAATAAAACAACTTACGTTATTTTTAAATAATTTTAATTGAAAAAAAATTTTCCTTATAGTAACAATATTTTTAAAAAATTTTTTTAGAAGATCGATTTCGGATTGACTCCTTCTTCGGTTCTTTTTTAACAACTATTCCAAAGAAACAACCGAAGAAGGAGTCAATCCGAAATCGATCTTCTAAAAAAATTTTTTAAAAATATTGTTACTATAAGGAAAAATTTTTTTCAATTAAAATTATTTAAAAATAACGTAAGTTGTTTTATTATAAATTTATAAGTGACAAAATATACACAAGCAAAATGGATATACACCATTATAACTCAGTTATAGTAGGATATTCACGTAATGTTTGACGTTTTAGTTTGTTTATTTAATGGTTTGCCTTCAAAATAGTATATAAATCTGCATACTTTAGAAAACAGGATGTAATGACTCTTTAACACTGTGCGAAGTGATGTAAACGGTAATATTCTCGGTGATAATATTACCGGTAAAATAGATAATTTTAGGTAATATTACCCAAAGTGGATAACTTTGTCACCACTCTAAACGTGTCATACTAATTACAGTCGCTAGTCGTAAACATACCATCAAACAAGATGTAAGCAAAACGTGAGTTAGTACTACATTTCTATTTGAAATTTTTTAAAACTGTTGAAATTGTGAGTGCAACAAAAAGTGAAAATATGAATCAAAGATTTATTGAGCGTTGCATTAAACGATACAATGACACCGGAAGTGTTCATAAAAAAAAAAATTACGAACGAAAATCATCAGTTGTAACTGCGGCAAATATAAAATGTGTTCGCGAGAGAATTCGTCGGAATCTTGCCAAATTAGCTCGTGAGTCAAATATACACCATAGCTCAATACAACGTATCATGAAAAATAATCTAGGTCTCTCAGCTTATAAGAAAAGCCGACGTCATGGCCTAACCACGAATCATGTAGAAGATTGGAAACGAAAATATAAGTTTCTCTTACAGTGGCACGAAGACAGCGATGTCATATTCTTGGATTAGAAACTATTCATGGTTCAACCCTCATTGAACTATCAAAATGACTGTATTTACGCTTTATCGATTAGTGATATATAGGCGACAACAAGAAATGTTCAACGGTTCAACAGTTACGGTGTGGGGATGTTTCTATGCAAGGTCAGCTGCCCATGTTGTTTATTGACAAAAGAATAAAAATAAAACATGTGGTCTACCTGAATGACGTCATTAAGAGCCACTTAGTTCCTCACGCCATGATATTGTTTGGAGATGAGTAGTTCTGCTTTCGATAGGACTCTGCGCCGGCCCATAAGGCAAAAATTGTTCAAGACTAGATGGAACAAAATTTAACTGATTTCATCACAACATAGTTCCCCAGATTTAAACCGATTAGGTTAATCCATATGGGGGATTATGGAGGCGAAACTAAAAGATTTACCAAAAATGAGAATTGAGGGATTTAAGAAGCTCTTGATGAAGTGGTGCGTGCCGCCTATAGTGGATTTGTTCCATGTTTAAAAAATATTATTGCTAATAAAGGACATAGAATTGAATATTATTCAAAATATTTAATATTTCGTTGAAATATAATTGATACAGTAATATTAATTCAATATTATGACTACGGCAGTTATTCTGAGTAACTCTGTATAAACTTCTTTCGAGATACCAACTTTCTAATCAATTGTTGGGCCTTGAGTACCATCGCGTCGAAGGGTCAGTCTTACCAAAAATTGCCGGCGCCTCTGACTCCAGGGACCATAATAAATTATGTCAACAATACAATACACCCAAAGCCTTTTTCTATAAATCTACTCCCTAAATAAAATCGAGATTTTGCTTTTAAAGTTGCTTTTCGAGAAAGTTGAAGCGGTGTTAAAAGACGTCGAGATTTATAAAAATATTTTACTTATTACTGACAATGGAAAGAACAATAAAATGTCCCGAAAAATGGTTAATAAAAGGTACCCCTATATTACCGAGTATGGATACATCTACCATGGACTTAACTTGCTCATTGTCGTTATCTTCAAGATTCAGTCTATCAACAGTTTGAAATTTTCAGTCAGTCGTATCGATGGTTTCGGAAATACAAAAACTCCCACATTTTTCATGATACATTCAATCTACATTCATGCTACATCAGGTATGCCCTGAAGGCGCTGGCTTTCGAAGACGAAGTGAAGTCCGTTATGAAGGCCTCCGATTGCTAAATGGTCATATTTTTCTGAGAGTTTGTTGTTTTGTCTAAAGTGGTGTACCGTTTAGTTAATATAAAACAAAGTTTTCAACAAAACACAAATGCGCCAATTACGAAGAACTTATAAGTATTCTCAAATCATGGGCCGAAAAATGCTTACAACCGCTACATTTTACCGCAAATTTGCTTGAACCAGCTATTCGAGGAAAAAGCCTTTCGGAATCACAGAACCTTGAAGCGACTGAATTTATTTTTAATGTCGCAGAATTTCACACAAAATATAAGGACAAAAAATAGAAGGGCAACAAAATATATGAGTGTTTGGCGCATTACGATGTTCGAAGTGAACTTTTTTCATGACCGTTTGTGGTTGTAAGTGAGCAGCTCTCTGATGAAATTTGGTCGGCGGTAGTGTGATCTTCTTCGTCTTTAAGTGCCTGCGGTTGATATTGTGAGCATGGCTTGCATCGAGAGCTGCAATGGATAGCATTGACGAAGGAATATTAATGGATGAAGATACATAATCATATTCGTTTGAAGAAGAAGATGACTTGGAGGAAAGTAAGAATAATTCGGTTATGGATGTTGTTGAGGCTGAGGTTGATTAAATTGATTAAAGAGTTTAATTGATCATAAACTTATATTTATGTAAAATCTATTATTTACTGCAGGCGTTAAAGGCGACGACCTTAACACCACCCCCATAAACACTACGTCAAGGAAGTCAAGGATTTGGTGCTCAAAAATCGTCTAGAAGTCTTGTTGACATCACGAAAATTTTTGGCAGGAAACTCTTAGTTTTTCTTAGTTTTTGCATCATGACAATGCGCCATTTCACACTGCATTGGTTGTACGTGACTATTTGGCCAAAAATTCGACCCATATTGTTTCGCAACTGCCATTCGCCTGATTTAGCTCCGTTTGACTTGTGGCTATTCCTGAAACTCAAGAAACCGCTTCGGGGACATCATTTTGACACGATTGAAGAGATTCCAGCGGAATCGAAGAAGGTTTTGTAGGCCATTCCGGAAATACATTTTAACAACTGTTTCAAAGACTGGAAAAAACATTGGCATAAGTGTATTCTATCCGAAGGAGATTACTTTGAAGAGGACGAAATATATTTGAAAAAATAATAAGCCGTTTGTGTTTTATTTAAAAATATTACTACTTTTGTCCAGACGTCAAAATATTACTAGAGTTCTTTGGTACAAATTGGAATTAAAATATTGAATAAAAAGTCTGTTACCTACATATTTACCCGTGTTACCGGTAATATTACCGGTAACATTACCAAATTTAAAAATATCGGAAATTTTACAACAGTATAAGTGCGTAACAAAAATGGAGACCCTCTACAATTGATCAAAATCGCGGTTTTCCGAACAAATTATATTGGCGATTTCAAACAGCGCAAATTAAAACAGCATGTAGCTAATATACAGGCCAACCTCCATGTTTGTGCATATTACGCTTTAGCCAGAATCGGTCATTAAACTTTCCCAAATTATCAGAATCACGGTTTTGCGTTTATATATAGAGAACATGGGTTTTTTAAAATGGGATTTCTGGCGTTAAGTACATATATTTATGGTAAAAATTACCGTATTTATGGATTAATCGAAATCCGGTAATGGAAAACCTAATTTAGACGAGTTATTCTTGAACAGAATTTTACACAGCACACATTTAATGAACTCGCGATCGCGGTATTTGACTCGATAAAATATTTTCGATTTCAAATATTTTCTATATTTAGATTAGTGAAACGTATTTAGAACACTTACCTATAAATAAGGGCGTACTTACCTGTATCTATATTTTTTGTTGTTTTGTAAATATAAAACAGATTTTATTGTACGGATTCGATTTGATAGCATTACGAGATATTTTTTTTTGCTAACTTTAATAATGATTAGCTAAGTGGGCATTTTGAATGACATGACAGTTTTAAAATATTTAAAGGACTCAAGTGTGTGGTTTTTTTTATAGTAGGTTGTAAGAAGCATTTTTTTTTTTTTGTAATTATTTTGTGTTGGTAAAAACTTGTGTAGTAGCTTTCTTATCAATTTCATTATTATGGAGATGTCGTCACAGTTGTCAAATTCGCCGGACAGGATTATAAACCAAAATAGTAAATAAAAATATTTTATTTTGGTTTATAATCACTGGATAAGACTGTGAATTGTTTTATCTATTTAGAAGGTATATAAATAAATAAAATTAATGGCGCTCTCGTTTGTGCCTGTCCGGCACGTTTAATTATGTTACTACAAAATGTTTTGAGCTCAAAGGTTAATTTGGCCAATAAAACTAATAAAATTTTACAACAGAATAAGTTTCATGTAAATAAAGTTATCATGATTATTGGTCACGAGTTTATTCAGATATATAGTATGTCATTGTTGGCCCAAATGTTGATCTAAATTTAATACGTCATCTAAACATAATATCTAAACTAATAATTTATGATGAATTTACGTACAAAAAATATTAACCGCAGACTGACTGGTGTGTGATTTGCGCGTATACATACATATTTTATACAAATTGATAGAAAATTCTTTTGGGAGTTCATGTATTGATAAAAAAAAAACATTTGATAACAGAAAAGGTATTGCGAAGTTTACCCGAAACGTATTTAAGATAAGACAGTATTACATTACATTTTCTAGTGAAATAGTCAAAATTATAAAGCTGGTAGTTGACTGCCTCCAATTAATAATTTATTTATTTAATTTATCTTTAACTTTTTAAGTTAAGTTAGTTTTAATTATGCTAGCGATGTAAATTTTAAAATTTAAATGAATATTAAACGAGTTTATGTTGTAATCATAATGGCCAATTACCATCACTCGCATCCAAGTATTTTAGATTTAAATAAAGTGAATAATTTTGTGCAAATAAAACGTATCGATGATAATTTTGATGTTTTGTATGTGAGGAAAAGTAGTCTTGATAGTAAGTGCAAAGTGATGAATTAAAAATCATTTTTCAAGTGCGATGTTGTGTATGTGTGTGTGGTACAACCAAAATTATAAAATTAATTAATCACTATGTTTGATGGTAAACGGTGACTGACGACGGCTTCTGCATTATGTTGTTGGATTAAGTGAAATGAAAAAATTTAAAGTGAATTATACTTTTTTGGTAAATTTTTTATCAATTTTTCAACGTCTCTCACGTACACCAAATTACGTTATGTAATTTTTTTTTTTTTTTTAAATATTTATACAAATTTTCGGCCAAACTGGAAAATTAATGTAAAATCTAACGCTGGCATATAATAATAAAGCGACTTAAATTTATGTCAAAATATGTTATCTATACATAAATGCGAGATGTTAGTGGAGTGTTATAATTATTCAGGTTCGGCTAAATATTTTCATTTATTTCATTTTTTTATCATACAGTTGTTGTTCCGAAATCGCTAAATCCATTGTTATTAAATCTTATTTATATATGTACATACAAAAATGATATCGCACTCAAAAAAATACAGTTCGGCCAATGACTCTGAAACTTAATTAGTATTTCAACAAAAATTATCAGTCTTCAGAATTCTTTAGACAGATCTAATTATGCGGTGTTGCGCAACCAAAAAACACAAAAAATATGTCGTTTTTAAATTTAGAACAGAAACTATTTAACTAATTATGTTTTACTCGTGTTTGTGTTATGGAAAATTTGGAAATTATTTGAACTGTTTATTTCAAAAGATGAATTCTTATGGAGACCAAACTTAAACATAGTTAAAGATATATTTACCCATGGAAAATTAAAAGTATTTCTAGTTGACGAACTTTAGGATATCAATTTTTTTATTTATCGGGTAATTTATAAATTACGAAGAAATTTAGTGTAAATATTAAAAAATTCTGAATAACTTTAAGTGACCATTTTTCTGGAGAAACCCACAATTAGCATCAATGTCTATATATATATATATACCTAATATGTTTATTTGTGTCTAAAAGTGTTCTAAGTACTCGTTCGTACGTACAAACATAATTAATTTGAATAACACTTTCACTGGAAATTCGCACTTATTTCTTCAAATCTGAGCGCGGCGCAGCTGTTCATATTTGGACAAAGATAAAAATGTTTGGCGTACTGAGCCTATATTACTCAATTTCAAGTGTAATCTGTAAAGTTAAAGTAAATTTATGGTTTGCGATATGAGTAACATGTTTGTCAAAGATATTATGATATTTAGATAAACTTATAGTTTAGTTTGTCTATTTGACTCGGCCGCCAACCAGACGTTTAATTTAATTTTATCTATTACTTGTGCACTTATCGCCAATTCTCTTGAAATCACGATCGCCAACACTTCATTCAAAACGTGTTAATAATACAAATTGTATTTACATAATTATTCAACTGTTTATTGTTATTTTTATTAAAAAAAAATTCTAAAAATACAATTTTGATAGATTAAGTAAATTTTTAAAAATTCTGCAATATTTCATTTATGTCTCATAAAAAAATGTCTGCGGTTCCCGGTCAATTTGCTTTTTAATCAAATAATAAAAATATTTTTTACTATTTTGTGTGGACTTTAATTATAAACGTCGATTGCACTTAAATATACATACTTGAGTATAAAAGAATTAAGTTTAATTTAATTGATAAGAATTTGAAAACAAAACAATCTTTTATCAAAAACAATCTGATTGAACCACACAATACGATTAAGTATTTATTTAAAAACCCGCGACAAGTATATAATGTGCAACGTCAATTAAATGCGTATATACAATAAAAACTTTTTGATCGCTAGAATGTCATGCCCTAAATAAAATTCTCTTGTCATATTAAGCCAAGTATTTAACAGAATTCCAATTCAATTATGCGCGCGCGCTTGACCTGTCAATTCATGTTAAATTCAATTCAATTAAATTCGGATTTTGAGACAATAACAACGAAACGCATAATGTAAGAAAATTTTTACAATTTCCATTCTTATTTTATATAAAAATAAAAAGACAATTGTCAAATTGTTTTATTATTAAATTTGTATACACAATGTCCTTCTTGCGCATTTTAAGAAAGTACATAAATCATGAGAAGCACTTGATGAATTGTTAATTGATACTAAAATCTTCCTGACGCCCAAGTTTGCTATTTGTCTGCAATTGCGATTATTTGCAGTACACCCCCCCATAAACAAATGTAATAATTTATTTATTGTAATGCAATAATTTTATTAACACTTGTCCTTAGTTTGTTTTATTGTTGTAACAAGATTTGGTTAATGTGCTATAAATTACTTACATTATAAAAAATAAAAATAAGAAATTTATAGTACCGAGTACAGTACATTATACATTTTTTATTTACTTTTATCTTTTAATATTGTTGAAGGGTTTTGTACATGAAGCATGTAATTTATTTACGTAGCACCACTACTGTGTTTGCTGTGTTTATTTATAACTAGCACTTAAGTAAATGGGCTTTCTCTATTTTAGTTGGTTTAATATTTGTAATGCATTTTAGAGGACGGCTGTGCAGTGCTGTTTATTTAATTACATAATTAACCACCAGATAAATGAATAAAATTCTGTTAGAAATTGTGGTTTTTGTAATTAAATACGTTACTTGTTATATTTTAAAATGATTCCTCTTTGGTAGTTTGGTTTCGTACTAAAAAAGTTGGTATATTCATCAGGTAACTACAACCAAACTACAAAAATACAATAACTACTTAACACAGATAGTGTCAAGTACGAACGTACTGATTTAGCGAATTATATTCACTAAATCAAAAAACTCACGGACAACTCTCATTTGTGTGTGTTTAATGCCCACACATTATTAAGAAGTTTAAGAGAAGTATGTCTGTTTATCAAATGACAACACAATGAGCACAAGGAAAGTTCTCATTTTTTTTTTTGTTCAGGGTTACACACTTTGTATAACTCTTGGGGTAAAGTACGAGGGGAATGATATTTCGATTTTCTTTGGTAAACATATTATGAATAGTTGGCCTCTTGATTTTGTTTCTGATTAACCAATCGAAAATCTTGTGAATGCCATTTTCACTAATATATTTGTGTCTATAAAAAACCGAAAAAAATCATTTGATAAACAGACATACTTCTCTTAAACTTCATAAATGATTACATATCATACAATAGAATACGTATCGAACGGCAATTTTAAGAGGGCAAATTCAATCCTTTCAATTTACCTTCAGCCGAATACTGCTAATATGAAAAAGAAATGTCCGTTCTGCCCTGTGTTTGGTAATCCAAAATTTACGATTCGTGTAAAATCGTAATAAGGGGGATGTGAATCACTTTATCTAAGTAGCACAAAATCATATAAGGTTTCTTCTTCTCTACCGTTTAATTGGTTAGTTTTCGTTTAATTCTGATTGAACAAAGTATAATTTGCGATCGCCAATAGTTTAATTTAAATTGGCAAAGGGTTATTTTAATCTGTAAAACCTTTAAATCCAACAGAACACAGCCTTCCTCAATTACATTAAAGGCACGCAAGTAATTTATTAAGAAAACCGAATTTAGAAGGTGTGGCCAAATCCAGAATTGAAACAGTCACAGTTAGAGATTGGCAGAATTTCATCTTAGACACTTAACCTGATGATTAATTGTGTTTCATTCAATTCGGAATAATTTTCTTTCATTTTGGAAATAGTTTCACTTAAACCGAACGTTTCGTTTACAGTCAGAAAGGATTTCATTTAATCCAAAAAACCTATACATAAACCAAATGGCAAACATCTCGCCACAAATTTTACTAACGGACCTCAGATAAATTTTTCATGGTATAAACGCATTAACGTTGCTTCGACCACGATCTCCACTATGTTTTCGCACGCCCTTTTAGGAAATATGTCATACCGAACAGAAGGACTGTATTTAGTTTGCTTTAGCAATGCTGAAACAGTCCTTTTCCAGTTTTGGTTGAACTCAATAATTTAATATTTTGTGGACAATTTTATATACGAAATATTGAGAAATTCCAAAAGGTACAAAATAACATGGAAAATTAACTTATACTGAAGCCAAAACGAAAAGTTTTTACACCAAATTTCAAACAATTGGCATGCCTGGATATTTCCGTCAAATAATAATAACATTCGGTTGATGAAGCAAAAGTCGCTAACCAGGCACAACTTGTCTTATTTACCCTTATGCCATCTATGAATGATTGGCACGAACCAGTCAACAATTTATAAAAGTCAATGAATTATGAGGGAACCAGCGAGAAATGTCAATTAGTCTGTAAGGATTCTTACTGATTCGCTGGTTAGCCCTTAAGTCGAAAAATCGACATGAGGCACACAGCATAAGTCAGCTAAAATGTAGTTTTTCCTAGCTTGAATTAGAATTAAATCAACCATTTGGTACCAAAAGTGGTTTCAAATTATAATTTTCTAAAAGATGCTGCCTGCAAAATTGCAAAATCCGAAAATATGGTATCTTGTTTGGTTCTATCACATTCGCTATGCAACTCTTTAACAGAAAATTTTAAATTGACAATTCAAAAATAAGTTGACAAACTTGCGTATGAAAATTGTTCGAAAATGTTTACAGTGTACTAGTAGTTTGAACGAAATGTATATTGGGGGATGCTAGTATAACACCTAGCGGTGTCATTTCTTAACTCAAATAGATGAAACGAAAAATTGGTTAATAATAGGTTTTGATTTTCGGGTCAGTTAGTTGATTTTATTTTTATATTTTTTCTTAAATTAATTCAAAGTTCGAACCAAAAAAAGATTTAGGACTGGCGAATCGAGCACAAAGGCAAAATGCCACCATCATGGTGACGTCGCTCAACATAAAATTGCAGGATTTCAAGTGGCACATGCAAAAATATAAAAACCTAAACGAGTGATGTGAATCATTTGAACAGCCGTGATGTGGTCTGGTGTAAAATCTTGCAGTTTTTATTTTTACTTTTTATAATGTTAAACCACATCTGTTGTAATTGAGCATAATGCTCAAACCCGAGTGTGGAAGCATGAGAGTGGTACTTAACACAAATTTTTGTATTCATACATACATGCTATATGTATTCATCTTTAAATTCGATCGATGCAGTAAAACCTAGGTTGGATTCTTTTATTGATATTTATTCTGGTCAGTTAATATTTTATGTTGTTATATTGATTCGTCGTGAGACTAAGGCCAATTCATCGAGAGCACCGTCTATTGATATATCCATATCTCTGTGAATATTTAATAGTCCCAATCCATTTAGTTACTCCTCGCTGATTGTGTTTGGTAGGTAATTCTTAAAGTGCCTGAGTGCTCTGGAACTCCATTTGTTGAGATTATCGAGGTTAAGAGCCCTTCTAAAAGTTTGATAAATATTTTGTGCTAATTTTATTATTTTAGGTATAAACGTTCAAGATCTACCTGACCGTCTTTTAAACATTTTAATTAACTTCGGTTAGATTGTTGAATTTCCGGCTTGGTACAGTTGTTCAATCTTTGAGAGTGAGATGACTTTTTTAGACATGATAATTAACTCAAAAAGTAAAAGGAATAGAGAACTGATTTGTTTTAGTAAAAAGGCTACATTGTTAACATAAAAAAAAAATTCAAAAGATTCCCAAAATTCGTACGACTCCTACCGTTCATAAGATTCTTAAGACGCCCAAGATTCATAAGATTCATAAGGTTCATGAGATTCATAAAACTAATCAAATTCTTAAAATTCCTATGATTCATAAGATTCGTATAAATTCAAGGAATCAAAAAACCGTAAGATTATAAATGGTAATTTTGTAATTTCGAAAATTTGGAATAATTTTGTGAGAAATTCGTTTTAAGTTCAGAATGGGTGAGATTACCCAGGGCCCCTATTTCTGAATACGAATACGAACAAAAAATCTACGAATTCGTATCATTGGTATTTTTGAATACGAATACATACGTTTATTTCTTGTACGAATTCGTGTAAACATCATTCGTGACAAAATTTCCCTTATTTCACAATACGAATTCAAGCAGTTTTTGTTCGTTCATGAACGGATTTTGGTTCGATGACATAATAGTTAACGACACCAAAATTAAACAAGCAAAAAATGCAAGATTTACACAAGAAATTTTAAATTTCTAATTTTTTTTTAATTTTTAAAAGAAATACAAATTTTTAAAAACCAAAAGCCAAATTTTTTTAATTGAAAATATTTTTTATTTAACAAAATTTCACATATTTTATGTATCCACCAATTTGTTGACTAATTACCGGGTCCCTCAACGCCGCAATCACAATAAACTAAATAAATAAAACTAAAATTTTACGAAATATGTAGCTATGGATTTTTCTAGGTACAGATTTGTATTTGCTTTTATAAATAAAATTATTTTATTTTGATATAAAATAATATTTATTCAATATGGCGCGGATTCGTTTTCATTCGCGTAGCGTAAAAATTTGACATATTTACGTTTATTTTCAGTTTTACACTGTCATTTTAAGGATGCTTCACGTAAAAGAAAATTTCACTTTGCCTACACTACAAAAATTAAAATAGGTCATACGTTCGTACTCAGAAATACCAGTTAATTTTCGTATCGAATAGCATTTTTTTTCGTACACAAATTCGTATCGTATTCAGAAATAAGGCCTCAGGTTAAGAGCCCTTCTATAAGTCTGACAAATATTTTGTATATGTAGAAGCGTTCAAGCTGACCGTTTTTTAAACATTTTAATTAACTACGCCTAAGTAAACTAATTTTGACTTAGTAAAAGATCTAAACAGCTCTATAAAAGCACGGCTATCACCATGGATTTTATGACATATGAAATTCAGGGGGCCAACCCCATTCCCTTAGATACTGGGCCGAATATATAAGAATCCGTTAATAAGTTAATTTTAGAAAAATTGCCTAAAGGCACTATTTAACTCACGCGACGAAGTGAGTGTTAAGTTATGCATCGGTTACAACAAATGGAAATTGAATTCCTTTAGTCTTTATACATAATGTGGGTTATAAATCAATTTAAAATCTTATAAGAGACCGGAATTGATGTCGGCTAGCACCCCAATCCATCAAATTAAATCTTTGCGCCATTTGTTTCACAGGCAGTATCAAAATTATTGAAAAATAGTTCACAACCGAAATTTTTGTTACAATTGATAATTTTTCATTCAACAAACCCGAATTTTATAATTTGATGGACGGATTTTAGTTTGGGCGGTAAAAATCTAAAATGGTCCGATTACGATGGTTGATACCTCTATCAATAGGTTTCGGGACCTGTAATTGCTGTGACAATTTTCATTTTGATTGCTCAATTATTTCTAAACATTTCTTAGAAAATTCAATTTTATTGAAAATCAACTGTGCTATAGCCCACAAGTTTTTGGGCGGCAAAAATCTAAAATGGTCCGATTATGATGGTTGATACCTCTATCAATAGGTTTCAGGACCTGTAATTGCTGTGACAATTTTCATTTTGATTGCTCGATTATTTCTAAACTGTGGACTGCAAAATATAAAATTGGATTTTTTTTCAAAAATTTGCAATTTTCAACATTTTGATAATTGGATAATTTTTGTCGAGTTGGGACTAGTTTTTAATATTTTTGATACTGCCAGCGAAACAATTGGGTCAAAAATTGGGTTTGGCTCGAAAATGTTGGCTCAAACTAAAATTAAATGTCAGTTGTTATTGCAACAGGCAATGTTTGATGTATTGTACGGATCGATTTATATTAGTAGTATCGCATTCGATTTTGTGAATCTTTTCTGGTTTTATCCATTAATGTTGTAAATTTAAAAGGAGGTGATACAGAAAGACTACAAAACTGCTTAAACAGTGAATTGAGAGTATTTTACTGCAGAATTAATTTTTTTCGGCATCCATCGTAGGCTTGTTTCTCGCCACAAAAGTTGTATGGTCACCTAATTTTCAATAAAATTCAATTTTTTAAATTTAGTAGGCAGTTGTGACACCGGGTGACAATAAAATACTGAAACTAATTACATAAAGGTTCAAACACAATGACATCCGTTCCGTTCCGCTTGGATTTTTCAACCCAAAATCTATAAGAACTCAAAGAATCAAAAAAGTTTAAAACTGATTAAAAAAAAACAAACAAACAAAAAATAAGAAATTTCAATCGAGTACTAGATTGAAACATTTGATTTTCGTATAGAAATAAAATTCACCTAGCAGAAAACCAGCGGATTGCTATATACAAACAATTTATTCACAAGGTCTGTTACGAGTATATTGGACAGTACACGTACTTACAATAATCCTTTCGTATAATTCTAGAGTTTGTTTTTGATTTGTGTATTATGTTTGCTTTAGTTATGACACAAATTGAAAACAAATTGTTTAAATAACCTTTTAGTTTAACCTTAAAATAAAATTAACCACCTTCTACTTTATATTAAATAATATAAATCATTTCACCTAATTTATTGTATTATAGGTTTACAAATGAATAAATATAATAAATAATAAATTATTTATGCATTTTTAATTTGTGTACATTGGACAACCAAACACACGCATTGAAAATAAATAAATGAAAATGTATAATCCATAATGGCCATTAAACATACATACATACATTACATTCTTACATATTTTATGTTATTATTTATTTATTTTTTATATTTTACAAACATGAAATTATTAATTGTTCAACAATTTTTTTAAATTTTTATTTTTCAGGTTTAAATCTTTTACCAGTTTTAAATAATCTCAGGTATGTTGTATTTTGTTTATAAATTTTTTTTTTTTTTACTCTTTATTTTAATTAAAGAAACATACACGCACACACATGGTGTTTATTTATTTGATTGAGATATTTATCTTACGTATTTGAAAATTTTTTAATTACATTATTTAAAAGAAAATTGTTTAAAAGTTTTATTAGCAAATCGTATACATAGTTTGTTGTAATAATTTTGACACCATACGTTTAAACACACTTTAAATTGTCCACATTATATATGTATTAAGCGAGTGTCTGTTGTATTAAATTGAAGTGAATGTCTTACAGCTTTCAATATTATATTTTGAACACTAAACACAAAAATAATTGTTGCGGTTAATTAAATGTAATTAATTTTTATTGGATAATTATATTATATGGCGACGCGTTTTCTATAAATGAATTGGTTTTGTCGCGCGATTAACCGCGGATGAGTGGGTGAATTTAGAAAAGAATTGTAACGAATTACATAACATGTCACCGATATTATTTGGTCATTTATAATCATTTAACAATTAATATTATTGTAAGTAGATAGATATAATAGATTGACCATTCTCAAGGTCGTTTCTTTTTCCCGTTTCATAAAAGTTACGCGCGTAATCAACGTGCGGAATTAATTTTTTTTTTTTTATTTGTGAATAGATGTCACAATAATATAAAAAAAAAAAAACATTGTTAACACTATAATTAATTAAATGTGGTATTAAAAAATTGTTTTTTTTTATCTGTTGCGCGTATTTTTGCGATAATGAAAATTCCAATTTGCCATTTTTTTGACGACACAAAAAATTGGAGATTATTAGTGCAGATAACAAATACTACAACAGTAACAATATTTTTTATTGGTTCATAACAAGGGTCACCAATATTCAAATTTACACTATTTTAAACTAGCTATAACGATTTTTATTTACGAATCCGCGTGCTCATAGTTTTTGAGTATATACCTAATGAATATAGAATCGAGCTTATCGATATTATACGTATGTATATATTAGAAAGGTGAAAGTCCGGATATAAAACAAAAATATTTGATAAATTTACAAATAATTAATTTAGACGTTTAGTAATGTATTGTGTATTGTTTTAATATTCGACGATATTGTTTATCTATATTGGACATTATACATATTTAAGGTCGAAACAAAAATCGAGTATAATAGTCCCTATTTTTGGGGCGCACTTATTTCAAACAGCAAAGGTGTTAAATTATTTACCAACCTTTCGAAAATAAGCAACACGCAAGCAAAACCCCCTAAAATCGATCATTTGTATTTTATATCAAATCATGTTTGTTCATAGTAATGATAAGATTTAACTTCAAATTAAAATGTTCAACTATTTCAATTAACATAGTGAAGCATTCGCAACAGATTAAGATATGGCATACTTCATCATAATGGTTGATTACAACCTTTAGCCAGTACCCATTAGTATAATTAGCGTGTGCTGACTTTGACCGGTTAGGTTTATGATATTTAATTTAGATGTGATGTTAGGTGCTATAAGGCTCTCAATGCACTTTCAAGTTCGTAAGTTTGAAAGACCGTTTGGTCATTCAGACTAATCCCTAGATAAATCGTCAGTTTTTGATTATTCTTCGTTCAAACTTAGGGACCTTAGATAATACCATTGTTATTTTGAAGTTTCCCAAGATCTATTTACGAATGTGTCTATAGCTAACTATTGTTGCCTAATTTTAGTTGGTATATGGGGAATCGGGTACCAAAAATCGATTCGACATGTTCCATCCAGATAGATTAAATTAAACAAAAAACATCATGGTAAGATAAGACAACTTATAAACGAGCTCAGGAACAAAATATTGTTACACCTAATAGCAAATCGAGGGACTTATTTTAAATTTTGTTGATTTAACTTAAACCAGGCTTCATTCAAAATGATCAATCGCTTGAAAAATATAAGGACAAAAAAAAATGTCGTTATGAGAGCGAAAAGGTCCAAAATAATCATTTGTGAGATTTCATTTATAAATATTTGTCTTAGAAGAAAAATTAGTGTCCCGTATGGTTTAGATGAAAACTTTGATTATTTTTTGGCTCTATAAAATAAAGGTTGGTCCTTATTCAGATTTAGTTTGTATTAGCATATTGGGCTATTAACTCTATGTCAAATCCAATGGAAATAAATATTTAACCAGCAATTATCTATTTATCGGTTTATCATTCGAAATATTTTGGCTTATTGGTTTAAGAAATTTGTGTAACTATGGTAGGGTTTTCTCTTGTATTTTTTTTTTTTTTTTGAGGACTTGTCCAAACTTAACCTTTTACAGAGTCTGCCAATTAGGTAGGCGACTATGGATTCTTGGTAAAGCAGTCCTGCTTTTGGATGAAGTTTTGGCCAAAAATTTGCCGACTTTTCTTGTCGAAAAGAAATCGAATTTGTGAAATGATCAATTCCGATCAACCCACATCAAACTGCATCACACCGATGGTTTGGAAATTAATTAGGACCCTAAGAAATAATTTTATCGTTTTCCTAACAAAACAGCTCAGTTAAAATTTCGTCCATATGAGGATGAGTTTCGTCGACATTACAAAGTTTGGACACGTAATATGCTAAACCAAATAGAATATAATTGAAGTCATGAACTGGCTTGTGGATAAATTAGAAATTTCCAGCAAAGTTGATTCAACTATAAATTGATGTGTGATCAATCGTGATTATGACCTGCCTACTCATCTTTAGAACAAAAGCACGATTGTGAGAAACAGCAATATAAAAGTTTGTGATTTTGCCAGAATATCGTATGTACTATGAATCTTCGGTAGTATATCAATTTACATCAGTTCAAGGTGTTTTTCCAACCGATAAATTCATGTTAAAAAAAATCATATTTAATCAATCACGGACGACAAATTTTGAAAATTTACAAGATTTTAACCGAACCAAATTAATTTACCATAATTGTCAAAATTCAGACAAAAATTTATACTTAAATTAATAATTGGCAAAACTTAAATCTTTTATAAAATTACCAATATTTGAATCTCCAATTAAAATTACAAAATTTCATCGGATAAAATTTAACAATTTTGAAAAATTTCGAAGCCAGGTGTTTTGAAATTTTACCAAAGTTTGAATTTTTATCAAATTTTATGCTACGTATTATGCAAATGTACAATATTTTAAGAGCGGACCAAATTCAATAATTTACAATAATTGTCAAAATTTGGAAATCTGAAAATTCTGAAAATTAAACCTCTATTTTGAAATTACAAATTTCCATAATTTTTAAAAATTATAAAGTTGTTTTTACCAAAGTCAAAATGACTACATAAGTAGAAATTGTCAGTTTTGGATGATTACCTAGCCGGCTTTACTGAAACGTCTCCCACGGTGTGCCTGAACCACTTTTAAATGGCTCGGAAAACCACGTCTCTATTTTCTTCAAGGATCGAAAGTTCCATGTTTGACAAGTCCAAAAAAACAAAAATTAGCAAAATCCCCGGAGCCGTTTTGAAAAAAACGCAATTTCAATTTTTTTTTCTGCGACGATACGAAAATTCAAGATTTTTTTTCATAATTCTGTAGGTGTAGCCAAGAGATATGCTGAAATGCTTGAAAAATAAATACATCACCATATCTGTCTGTGTACAGACATTGTTTTGTTTCTTTTCACGTAAATATGTTTGTTGTTTTCAAATGTTTGCTTCAAAAATCAGCAGAAAGACAGACTTAGTTGTCGCAATATTAGTCAAAACAGTCGTTGACAAACCGGCCAGTAAATAACAGTTATTTGTAATAGACGAACCTATTACCTACATAAGAGTGAAACAAAATGTCACGAAAGACAAAGGACCATGCGCGAACTCATGAAGAAAACCGAGGCGTGATTTGTTTGTTGTGTTTAAGAAAGAAAGATAAGATGTGGGATATTGTGGACCCATTGAAAATTGAGGTAAAAAATGCTGTAAATATTAATCTTGATGGTATTCGTTACCCATCTGCTGTCTGTAGCAGTTGCAAAATCATCATATACAAATTCAATAAACAAAACTCTGAAGAAACCACATTAGCTCTACCGGACTATTCTGGTTTTCTGGAACTCCCATGTGTAACACGATCTAAAAATAAGATACTTTGTGACTGCAAGTTGTGTGAAATTGCGAGACATGCACCAGACAATCTGTGTCTAGGAAATTCAGCGAAAAGAAAAGTGATCAAGAAAAAGTGTAAGAAATGCAGAGGACCACTGGATAAAAACAAAATTTGCACTTCACCTAAATGCATCCCTATTCTCACTGAATTGATTTCAAAAAATGTGTCTACCAAAGAAAAGGAAAAATTAGCTTCATCAATGCTAAAAGATATTCTACACGTGCCAGAACACTCAAACAATGAAGGACAGTTGCGGTTATCTCAAAGGAGAGGCAAAAAACTACCAGTTTCAGTGAATTCAAACAATGTGGATAAAAGCTATCGACATATTGAAAATAAGTACAGAATTGGGGTTGTCTACAAGAAAGACACATTCTCTAACTGCTGCTTTGCGAGTTGGCAGTAAAAATAGGAAAATGTTTCAGCCCAACTTGAAGCAGGACCTGCTTTTGTTGAATCATCAGCTTGATTCGTTTTTTGAATCTCGTGTTTGTGACGTATTGAATACCAAGAAGTCTTGTGTAATAAATAGATCTGGATGCTTTGTTTGTTGTAATAATGTACAAGGTTTAGTTACATATATTCGAGAAAAAAGAGGTTTGCAAGAAGTAGATTTGAAAATTGGGCTTGACGGTGGTGGAGGGTTTTTGAAGATTTGCTTATCCATTCAATCAAGATTCGAAGGAGCCGATAATAATCCACATTTCAAAGGGGCCAGGCAGCATTATCATGATGGAGTATACGCCAATAAATTTAAGGACACGGGTGTGAAAAAGTTATTCATCCTTGGTATCATTTCTGATACACAAGAAAATTATGTGAATGTTTGCACTCTGTGGTCCTCTCTACATTTGAATCACTTAAAAGTCATGACCATTGCCACAGACCTAGAAATGGCCAATATAATAACTGGGGTCATGGCTCATTCTTCTCATTAACCGTGTACGTGGTGTACTGCATCAAAAGATCTCTTGAGTAAGTGTGGAAGTTATAGAACCATTGGTAGTTGCCGTGAAATTTCAGACGCCTTCAAGAATAGTGGCAGTAAAAAAAATTAATGCCAAGAATTTTTACAGTCACGTATGTATCTCAACCTATTTTTACAGGGAATCCAGAGACAGAAATCATCGATATAATACCTCCACCTGAACTGCATCTAATGCTCGGGGTAGTAAACACGTTGTATGGGCACATGCTGAGGGAATGCGAAGACGATACTGAGAAATGGGCAAAATCGTGCAATGTAAGCAGAGAATTTGTCCATGGATCTCCTGGTTTCGCAGGCAATGCCTGCAAAAATTTGTTCAACAAGATAGATCTGCTTCGGGCAAAATGTAGTGTTCATTGTTTAAAATATGTCAGATGTTTTAATGATTTTTCAAGTGTCGTCAATTCATGTTTCTCAAGTAGTCTTGACGAAAAATTCGAGGTGTATATTTCAGAATTTCAAAAAAGTTATTTGGACCTAGCAATACCAATAACGGCAAAAGTTCATGCTGTCTTTTCCACGTTCCTCATTTTTGCCGAAAAATGGAGAAAGGACTCGGGAACTACATTGAGCAAGCTAAGGAGTCAGTTCACCATGACTTCAAAAATACCTGGATGAATTATAAAGTCCACCATACACATCCAGATTATAGCTCCAAACTTCTAAGAGCTATACAAGAATATAATTCTCGCCGCATGTTTAAGGTTCAAGGTGTTTCTGGCTTTTGTTCCACAGCCTTGAATAAACAATGACAGTCAAGAGAAGACATTTTTTCGTGTAAGGACTATATTATGATTTGGGCAGCCTAAATAAATTTTGCCTTTTCATTTTGATGTCTCCACGTATTTCATTCAATAATCTTGATTTTCGTAATTTTTCAAATAAAGTTGCATTACTTAATTCGATAGATTTCGTCCAATATTACTGATTTGGTCTGGAAAAGTTGATCTTTGTTGAAAATATTAAAACTTTCTATTCTCGATTCTTCTTTCTACAAGAGAGAACAAACAAGCTGCAAAAAAGTCGTAAATTTCCGTATCGTCACCAAAAAAATTTTGAAATTGCGTTTTTTTCAAAACGGCTCCGGGGATTTTGCTAATTTTTGTTTTTTTGGACTTCTCAAACATGGAACTTTCGATCCTTGAAGAAAATAGAGACGTGGTTTTCCGAGTCATTTAAAAGTGGTTCAGACACACCGTGCTCCAAGGTTTGAAGTTTAAAAAATTGTATGCCATTAATTTTTAAAATTTACCAGAAATCAATCCGACCAAATTCAATAATAATTTACCATAATTGTCAAAATTCAGACAGACATTTAAACTTAACATTTTTAATAATTGTCACAACTATTCTTAAATTTTAATCGACAAAATTTGTAGATGTTTATAAAATTAGAAAAATTTTAATCTCCAATCAAAATTACAAAATTTTATCAAATAAAATTTAACAATTTTGGAAAATTGCGAAACAGATATTTTGATATATTACCAATGTTTGAATTTTTATTAAATTTTATACTAAATATCCAAAATTTTTAAAAATTCTAAAATTACTAAATTTCAAATCAAAATTAAAAAAACAATTTCAATGCATTAAATTTGACAGTTTTGAAAGATTGTTAGTCCAGCTTTACTGGAACTTTAAAATAAAATTGTAGGCCACTAATTCTTTCTATTCTTGAAGGAAGAATTAAAAAAAAAATGTTAAAATGATCAGATTCAATCACTTTGAAAGAGTTTTTAAAAACAGAAAGTAAAATTAGATTATTTACATACATATTCATTACTTGCTTTACATGAAAATGGAATCAATTTTAGTTTACGTTTACGAAAATTGGAAAAACGAAGGAAGAAGTAGATTAGAATTAGATTGTTTCATTCCAAAATATCAGGTTAGGTTGATGGATCAGTAAAATTGTACGCACAGGGACAATTTTACGAACTTTACTGGATTTTGATAGGTTTATGCCACGGGAAGAAAAAGTCGATAATTTTTGTCGGTGCATATTTCAAATAGCACAATATTTCTCTATATAAACATTCCATTCTACAACATAAAATCGTCATTTTATTAAATGCAGATTCGTTTTTTTAAATTCCTTTAGCAATTTTTGTCTCAATGCTGTTTGAACATTGACTTTATAATAATAAAGATGTTATTTTTAGTAAAGTACAATATAACTAAGTACATACATATATATACAAGACTATACACAGGCAGACACTCATTGATTTATGATGATTCTATATTTATACAAAATATACAAAATTTATTTTTGTGTATATTCAATTTATTACAATTAATTCGATAATAAATTAGCGCATTATAGTAGAGTGCGGGCCGCGCGCTTATGTTCAATTTTGTACATAAATATTTTGAGCTGGTATAAATGTCCTTAAGACATTCTAAATTAATTATCGATATAGTTACTTACACAGTCGATTTACTTGTTAAACAGATATAACAAATATTTTTTGTTTTTTGTTAAACAAATATTTCTAAATAAAATTTATTATATTTAATCGTAATTTATATATGATTTAATAGCCTTATCGATGTTTTGTATATATATTGAATTAAAATGTTATTAAAATAATTTTATTTATTATTATAAATTGAAAAGAATTCGACCAAGGCAAGTGTTGTAATTCTGTCTGTATTATATTTGTAGTTAAAACGTATTATAAAATTATATTTTATATATTTTGAAACAATATGGTAATTTGTTATATTTTGTATATATTAAAAATATGAAAAACATGAAGTTGGTAGGTGTAATGATGATTTTTATGAGGCATTTTGTATCTAGATTATATGGGATTTAATTTTTTAACAAAGATTTATATTTGTGGTACTACTTGTACCATATTATATAACATATACAGAGTCTTCAATTATTCATTTTATAAAATGTTGCAACATCTTTTTACGTATATATAAAGTGAGCATTTGCAATGGCGGTAAATGAGGTCAATACCAAATAAAGGTGTCTAAAATCTAAATTATGGTTCATAACGAAACCCTATGTAAGTCACCCTATGTAGGACACAATAAATCATTTGATCATGTTCAATATAGAATGTTCATTGTTTTATTTCTAAAATTGGATAAACATAACTAAAGTTATAAGGTTATAAAATTTCGTTGCTCCTGATGTTTCCTACTTTATGTAAGGTTTTACTCTGTTTCGCATTATGGGAACTTAAATTGAAGTTGTTCAAACATTTAATTCCTTAAATACAATACTATTACTTTAAGTCATGTTATTCTCAGCTGCACAAGAAACTGAAAGGTTTTTAGTACCACTTGATGGCGGACACCTAAAAATGTACCAGCTAGTCGATTTAAAATATATGGATTTTCCAAAACAAAAAAATAATGTTCTACCTTACAAGCATCACAACAACTCGGCCTTTTCAAATTTTATCGTGGTTCCCCTTATTTCACAGATAGCTTGTTACCGCTGTATTTTACCAAGTGTTATAATGGTTGTTTTAGTCGTAACCTAACTAAATAATTCTAATAACAAGTAAATCGATCTTAATGATGTTCGAAGCCGGTAACATTACGCTAAAACTAACAGCTGCATCTTTGTCCATTACACATTTGCATTTTCAAACCCTCCGACACACTTTTTATTCCACTATTTCACTTTTGGCTTAGTTTATTCTGTTACTTTGTTTGTGAATCCTCAAGTTTAACATAGTTAATGTAATACGGTGAAGGTTATAAGAGACATTTTTGTGCCCCCCGTACAAATGTCTACACAGTGTGATCTAAAAATAACCGAACTTTTAATTTAAATCATAGAACACATAGCGCCATCTATTAAACGTTGGTAGTGTTAGAAAGGTACATGTTTCATGCAGCTAAGTTCATCGGTCTAATCGGTTGACAGGTTACAAAATTATACACGTTTTAATGCCAGTAGTTTTTGTAGTTATGTCGTAACAACATAATGGAACAAAGAGCAAATATTAAATTTTGTTTGAAACTCGGTAAAAAATTTGCTGAGTCTTACGAATTGTTAAAATGATGATTGTATGAGTCGTACTCAAGTTTACACGTGGTTTACACGATTTAAAAATGGCCGTGACGATTTAAATGATGAGCCAAGACCTGGACGACCGAAAGCATCAAATCATGCTGAGTTAGTGAAAAAGTACGTGAAATAATCGCTATCAGAAGCATCTAATGCTGGCAGAAGAATTAAATTCATCTTACGATACAATCTACACAATGTATTGTTCGTGTTAGACCCGAATATCCAGAATGAAAACAGCTGTTTTTATTACATGATAATGCACCACCTCACAAGACCAAGAAAGTCAACGATTTTTTCCGTATTCGCCTGATCTATCACCGTGTGACTATTTTCTATTCCCAAAACTGAAAACTGCAATGCATTGAACATCCGAAAAAACGGATTTTAAAAAGTCTATGGATAAATTGATTGATCGTTCCAAACGTTGTATTAAGTTAAATGGATCCTATTTTGAATAAATAGTAGCTTTGAAACATAATACCATGCTTGTTTTATTCGATAACTAAAAAGTTAGGTTATTTTTAGATCAAACTGTATATATACAGTCTTCAGTCAAGAACATTCATTTGTATACTATCGAACTTTTTTTTTAAATACTGTAGAATTCACTAATGCTGATTTAATTTTTTGATTTGAATTTACAGTTTCGCAAAGCTAATAAGACCAAAATGAAAAATTATTTATGAACGTCTATCTCTTTTAAACATATTACAAAGTGTAAAGATTTCTCTTTCCTTTTAAAATTGTACTGATTTGGAATGATCAAAGCAAAGAGATGGGTACAAACATTTTTGTACTTTTTTTTTGTTTCATTGATTCCATACAAAATTGTTTGTCTATCTTATCTAAATCCTAATCTAAATATTTGTTCACAAACTTATGGTCGAGTTACAATGAATCCGTCTCCTATCGTTCCGTCGTTCTCCGCCTCGTCTTTTCCGTTTGTTGGTTACATTGCATCCGTTCCGTCTGTTTAAACTGACATTTGAAAAACAAATAAAAAAATAAAATGGAAGACTACGAGACTCTAAAATCTTTAGAAATTTTTTTGATTTATACGTTTTGTATAAACAATATTATAGAATTTATTCATTCGAAAATCCCTATGTAGTTACAGCCTACTTCTCACGGTATGTCAAAAAAAAATTAATTTGATTTGTTTAGTTAAGATGCTCCGTCTTTCCGTAAATTCTAAACTTTTTGAAAAAACGGATGAGCTGGACCGTCTCTATCCATTTTATTATAATTAACCAATCCGTTTCTTCATTCAAAATGTACAGAGAATTTCTAAAACTAATTTGGACGGAGAAGCGGAACGGAATAGGACGGATCCATTGTAACTCGACCTTAAGGACTAAAGCGCAATAGAAAATATTGTTCTGTTTTTATATATTCTGTGATAATATGATAAACTGTGCTTTGTAAATTTAACGAAAAAAGAAAAAACAAATTTTCCCTACGGTAGACAGTGTTAATAAAATTTTAAAAATGTAGGAGAAACCACACGGACATTCGGTTGCATGTGACTCACTAATTTTTTTAAAAGTTAGTCGGGATTTACGAACAAAGGATAATACAGCTTAATTAAGACTTACATTTAATTCAGGCAATTGAAATTTCCAGAAAAAAAAACAAAATTATTTATTTTTAACGTGTAGAACACAATGATCCTAACTCGATGCAAAAATACTTCAATAAATATTCGTTCTTTGGGCATACTGCATCTGAAAAAGTGTGTAGTTTATCGGAAATCGGAAAAATACACCTACTTGGTTAACCTATCACAATAATTCAAACTATTTGTGAGTTATTATCAAGAAGAAAGATTAGAAACATTGCATAGCATGAAAGGGCGGCAAAAGGTCACTTCGCCGGATGAATAATTTATTTTACGAGAAGTTTCTAAATATCCAAAGCTATCGGCTCTTGGATTAACATGATGTATGAGTTTAGTGGTATAAAGGCAAATATAATTGATGATCGATGTTTACTTTAAAGTACATGATAATGTCTGAAATTTTTCGAATAAAAAGGTTGAACTGCGCATGGAAATACAAACAAATAACGGCTGATTTTTGGAGTAGAACTAATGACATTTGGTTTTTATTGATGGCAATTTGAATAAAGAAATGACTTAAACATCCTCAAAAGTAATTTAAAGAATTCTGATCGCAAAATGGGATTTCCAAAATTTGTTAGAATCCATTCCAAATCGCTTGGCTGTTCTCATCGCAAATAAGGGTTTGTAACGGGCGCTTGTCATCTCCGTTACAACATATACCTAATTCCCCCAAAAAATAAACTGATAAAACTGCACCCCACCTTTGAAGATATTTTCTTCTAAAAACGACTAGAAATTATAATGACAATTCCCGGATGCAGTTATGATTCTAATTACGCTAGTTTGTGTTGTATCAAACTGGTTTGTACATAGCGGAAATATGCACATAAACCAGAATTACAAACAACAAATAAATTAGTGAAAAATCCTATTAATTCTAGTGGCGTGTGTCCATATAGTTAATATTTTCATTTATGTTTATTTACAAAACTGTCTCTACTCAAGTTTCAGTAAATAAATATAAAAACATTTCTTCTGTCTTAACATATACGTGTGTGCACAAAATTGTTTTTTGTGTTGTTGCTATTTTCGTTTGCGTTTATTCGTCTGAGCTCATTGTCAACTGGGTTAAATTTCATCCGGTGAATAAAAGTGAAAACACTGTTTTTTGCAATTTGGGCAATTTATGTGTTTACCCATCGAACCAAAAACGTGCCAAATATTTGCAAATTTTTGCATATTAGCTTATCAACAAAATATTGGAGGGGGGGGGGGAAGAATGCGTTTTACGGTTAATCAGGTAAATATGCAATACTAATTCAAAAGTGCACCGACTGGTCGGAGGTCTGTCAATAGCCTCGCAAGAGGCAGGCAAGGGAACACATGGTGTTAACCACCATACCCGCCTTTCTTTTAACAAAGTCCGCCAGTCTTTTCAATACTAACCATCAGTTAGGGACCAATGGCCTTTCTAACCATGGCCAGTGGTCAAATTCTATTTATTTTCATTCATCCAAGCTTAGGGTAGCCATGCTATCCTAAGCCAAGCGAATTTTTTTACTGTTTTCATTCTTCTTCTCCGAGTTGCAATTAGCAGCTCACGTTTTGGGTGCTTTAGCCCCATCAACCAGAAATTATCCAATATTGAACAATAGCTCACGACGTGTCTTTCGGCGTTAAACTAGGTCTTACTTGTGATACCTTACCCACTCCAAAATCCTCTACCTGGCTCAGCTGCAGGAATCATGCCGCCCGGTATCAACAAGCAAGTAAGATAAATTCTATGTAATGAGTGGAAACCGGCTTTAAGCCAAACTCTACTCATTACAGGTTATCCAACCAAATATTGATTTCTTGCCACGCGAAAATTAACAGGCTTTATACATGGAGCATACAAGTGAATGTCCCTTGATTTTTTATTGAATTAAAACTAAATTTTCGAATTTAGTTTATTTTGTTACTGTTATTAATTTTCTGATGTAAAAATTAGCTAAACCTGACAGAATAGGATGTATAAAAGACATTTTTGTGTTGATTTTAGATATACACATTCATCAAACCGACAAGGTATAATCAAGCATAATATTATGACTAAAGCTCCGTTTAAAAAGGAAATTCAGTCAAAAAAAGGCGTTTCGGTTAGAAAACAGTTTAACTGAAATGCCCTTTGGATATTTGGACTGAACAACCTTCTGAACGACATTTCAGTCACAAGTTTTTGGTTTTGAATACCTTTTGTTTGGACCTATACGTTGGCTCCGGGGCCCAATCATAAGCAGTTTAGTCAATAGCAGAAACAAATTTTAGCACAGGTAAGAATATCAGATCAATGTTTCAAGCCGAAAAAATTTTTGGTAATCATTCTGGAACCCAAATTTGAAACTCAAACCAATTTAAATTATTTTTACTGAGGTGCGATCTAACCTTTAATAGAAGAGAGGCGGTTAGCAAAGACACATTTTAATAAGCTCATTGTTTTTTTAGATGATTTTGCCTAGTTTTGTTGTAAGGTATTACTTGAATTATTTTTGTATTATTTTGAGCACAAGATAAAATATTACTGATACTACTTGGTTCATCTGATATTCTTATCTATGGTTTTAGTGAAAAATTAAAAGGGAACTCAGTCAAAATAATTTTTGATTGAAATGCCTTTTCAAAAGGAAGTTTAATTCTTTTTCAATTTGTGACTGAAATACCTTTTGAAACGGAGATTCAGTCAAACAACTAAACGGGAATTTCAAGCAAAACTGTTCTCCGGGAATACGAGGTGTTTCGGTCAGAAAACAGTTTTACTGAAATGACTTTTATTTATTTGGACTGAACAACCTTCTTGAAAGGTACTTCAGTCACGAGGGGAATACCTATTGGTAGGTTTGCTTCCATCTCCAGAAATTCTGGAAAAGGATGATTTAATTTTCAAATATTCTGGAAAATGGAGATTTAATTTTAATACTATATTGGAAATCTGTATTTTCCAGAATATTTTGAAACAGTTTCGGATGTACCCATAGTCTGGACCAATCATAACATTAATTTCACTTTATACAACAAATTTCTAGTGCCGATATGTGTTTTTACCCTGGGCTGTATACCAACTCTTACCGGGGGTGTAATAGCCACAGAAATCGATAAAGGGATGAACTCTATGAATTTTGTTTATGAATTTTATTAAAAAATGCATTGCAGCTCAAAAGAGCTGTTGCCAAGGAGCCTTCAAACCTCGCCTTAATGTCTCTAATAAACAGAACAATTCCTTCCCACACAAAATTTATAAATCTACCGCTAGATAGCTATCAATGACCGCTACAGTGTTTTGTGCTGCTAATGGTTTTTTGTAAGATATATGATGTGTATAGAATTCCATAATCACGAGGATTTTGGTAGGCAAGTTCTTATTCTACAATGAATATAAACAGGAATTTCAGATCTGATCTCCGGGACAAAAAAATCATGGTTAAAATTAAGCCATTTTATGAAGTAACAACATTTTTAAATCAGAGGTCGATATCCGAAGAATATTCTCGAAAATTTAAGAACTAAATTTAAAGTAAAAACTATTGGAAATTAGGTCTATGAAAATTTGCGTAATTGGATATTGAAAATGTACGTATTTAGTATGTAATTTTAAAAATTGTATGGTTAAATTGTACATCATGTTAGTGTTCAGGAGTCTAAATTTAAAATTCCAGTGTTCTAATCCGATACTGATTTACCGGTTGAATACCGAAATATTGGTTAATTTTTCGAATACTTATCGAACATTTCTGTAAATATCTTCTGACAAAGTACCTATAAAACACAAATTATTAATAAGTTTTATAAATTTGTCGAAACCTTCACCTTGGTTTTACACATAAAAATGTCTTTTTGGTAATAAAACCCTTTACTATTCAACGTAACAAACTTGACAAGAATTATAAAACGACTAGCAGTTTTGTTAAAAGCAACCAATTGCGAGGAATTTGTTTTAGGTAGGTTACCAAAGTTTGTCAACACTTTTTAACTATAAAACTGACTTCCGTGGAATTGAAAGCGCCTTTTCGGCCGTATACGATAGTTTGCACAAAATATAAATTTCACGTTAATGGCATATGTAATCATAACTATTGATAAGCTTTGTTTAAGACTCAAACGACCACATTAGTTTTATTTCGACGTATGCAGAATTCAATAGAATAATGAGGTCAACCTACTTACCCCACCCCTTTGGGATAAAGAAAAATGATCCAATTAAAAAGAACTGAACTGCTATCATCTGCTTTCTACTGAGCTATCACTTTCTATATGCTACGGCGAATTCCGATTTTTTTTTCTTTTTGAAGAACTCGTCATAAATAAAATTTCAAAATTGGTTGATTAAATTGGAAATCGGTAGTTGAAAAAATCTAAAAGATAACTCTGAATTATAATGTTTCAAATACTTCCAGAATTTGCATAGTTCGATAATTCAGAAGAATATATTAAATCCAAATTTGGTTTTAAATACCGAAGTAAAAATATTTTGACACAAAATTTAAAAACGAATTAAATTCGGGTCAGGTTGCGGTCGAATTAGAGAATCGTGCTAAAATTGAATTTTGAAAAAATTTAGAATAGTAAGCGCAAAAATGTTTAGCTTTATTTTGGGAGCCCTGGGCCCATATTCTTTAAATTCAATCAAAAAAAGTCACCCATTATTTTCTAGTGAAATACGAGGTCATTTCAGTCGAAAATTTAAATTGTTTTATACTAAAGTCACCGGCGACTTTTTTCGGTGAATTTCAAGAATACGGGCCCAGGATATAATTTTTTCCGATTTCGGGGGCCGCAGTATGAAAAAGTTTAAGAAGCACTATACTAGAGCATACCGTCCAATCGTCAAATGCAATTGTTTCCAATTTAAGAATTTGTAAATATCCAGGAAGCATTGAAAGAAATTCTAAACATGAACAAAATCTACCCACACTATTGTTCTTTGAATATTAATGAAAAATTAGTCGACTTGGCGTAGCATGTAATATGTTTTAATTGTAGTAAATTAATAAAAGCAAGGATTAGTACAGAAGTTTCAAAAATTATTTTATTAAAATATCAGATGAACGCTAGTGAACTTTAGTTTTACCATTGACCGGTCGATCATGATTAGTGATTACAAAATGAACGAATTGATGGTCAATTTAACGATAAACTGATAGAATCTTTCTGCTATTCAATTCGTAAGTGAAAGTATCGATTTTGTCAATTTCCTTCAATTAAATTCATCACGACAATAATAACGAGTTTTTTAACAACGTTAAATAATACCCCACTATTTGTCTCTCAATTTACCTTCCGATACTGCAAACGTTGATAATCCTAATTGCATTGCAATATAACAAAAAAAAAAATAAAAAAATGTCATCCTTGTTCTTTACTCATGCACATGTACAAAAAGAAAAAAGGAAAGACGATTGCACAATATACATAATTCCACCGAATCGATTAATACTTAGCCCATATTATACATGAGTATATAGATATAACATTGGCGGCATATCAAATTGCCGCAAATAAGCAAAAATACTTCCTCCTTTGTATAATTTTCCGCGCGCATATCGTAACGTAATAATTTGCCTGAAATCCATGACCTTTACACTTTACATTGAAAAATAGATTGACTCTCTTTCGTTGTATGTTGTATCTCGGTTTGGCTTTGGTGTGTGCACCACATGGATATAATTCATAAAATAAATGGAAAATTGATTTTTCCATTTTTTTTTTTGAAAATGTACATCCAAATGTTTCGTTTGAACGAGGTCAGCTTATGTGTATAAATATGGATTTTAGAACTAAAGTTTTACAGCATTTTGTGCAGTTCACATTAAATAGAAAATATTTATTTTTGGATGCAATTTTCTTCCACACATAAATTGCTAGTACTTGCATACACTTTTTTTCATAATTTTGTAATCTGAGTCATTTTAGGGAGTTTTGTAATTTCAAACTAAATGTTTAACATTCCTGAATACATATTAATCATATATGTACGCCATAAACCATTATTTAAATGTACCATGTCATTGAAATTAAATGGAAATCAAACTATTAACAAACGAAAACAAATTTTCCGCTAGTATAACATTAATTACGTTTAGTTTTTTTTATGTATGTAATTAGTCACACCTTTGAAAAAAAAATACAGTTTTATGTGTGCCATTCTTATATTCCATACAAGAAATAACAAAATAAAATAAAAATTTGACCAAAAAAGATGTTTATCTTAGCGATATGTATGAAAAAGATTAGATCATCTTATAGAAGACGACTTTCATGTCTCATTGAAATGGATTTGTTTTTTTTTCAACTAGACGCGAGTAAAAATTGTTTGTAGTGTGTAATTGCATTAAATTAAAAATTAATCATAATTAATTTTTTATTTTATTTATATAAATCCATTGTATACCATATATTGGTAGTGGAATTTATATAACCCTTTAAGGATGAGTGATTATCTAATTACTTTCACTATGCTTATAAAATCATGATAAAATTATTAAAATAAACATTTTGAAAATTTCATTTTCATTCCAAGTTCACAAATCACAATAACAAACAGCAGCAAAAGTGCGGATTGGAATTTTGTCATGAGAATGGACACGCACATAATAATGAAGATTAATCATATTTATATTATGTACATATGGAAGTGCATTTTATAATGCATGTGAATCATCACGACTAAAAGATTTTCGCAGCGGGTGTGCTGCTGTCGGTTCTCTTCTCATCTATGATTAGTCTATTTACACATCGTATTACAATTTTAGATTAAATTTCTACTTTGTGTAATGTGGAAAAGTTCAATAATTTGTATTTTATGACAGATTATTATTCATAATTTAGCCTTCCGGTATAAAAATATCCGCACATAAATCATCGCACGCTTCACAAACAAATAACACGGATTCCAATACTTTGTGTACCTATATTAATCAAAGTTTCATTTTCAGCACGCGCTGAATAATTTAGCCAAGACACAATGGTATAAATATCAGTTGAAACACAGTATTGATCTAAAAGCCAATTGTATCTCATAAAAATACTTCCTTTTCTAAATTCGGCTAAAATTTTCCGGCATTTCGCAAAACAAGAGACGGAATGTACTAACATTTTATTGTATGTAGGTATTCGTATAACGAAAAAAGAAAAACTAAACCATATTCTAAAACAACAACACAACAACCTTATGTTGAAAGTGAAGTGAAATGCGTGCGCAGCACGTGCATACGTCTTTCCCTGTCGCCTATTTGTCCAAAAGCAGCAGCAAATTAATTTTCATTTCATATACAAAAATTCCTTTTCACACGATTGTGAAAAATAAATAAAAATTTCATAACTGGCCGCAAAATAAGTAAACTAAATTCCATTGATAGTGTAAAAAACAATATTGGTGCGGTGTTCTACTTTACTGTGTTGTACATATACGATAAAACGGAATTTTTTTGGGAAATGTGAAAAAACAGTCAATTTTCTTTCAAATACATCAAACTAAAGAAAGCAAAAAAAAATATTCAAAATTAAATTCCATAGCTGTGACACATTATTCAATTTAATTTTAAATTGTTTTGCGTGAGTGCATTTTTTATATATATCACAATTATGGGGAAGGTTTTTGGGATGCCATAATTGTGTTATGCAATTGCAGTATTTTTCTAATAATCGATTTGTTTTTGTTTACTTTTTTTTTAGACGTGGAACATCAAGCTTTCCTGAATTAGGTGTACAATTGGACGTGTTTGACGAGCAAAGAGAATGCGACGAAGCACAAAGTTTGCAAGGACCCGATGGTATAAATTTAAATTCCCATCTTGATATATTCCATGCGATATTTCGTCAAGTTGCGGGAACACCACAAGAGTTACCATTTTTAAATATTTTACAACATTTGTTACGTATCGATCCGAAAGAACCAATCAGTGATATAATATGGGATACCGCTGAGAAATTAGTCCATCGTGCCACATTGCTAGAGCATAACGAGGATTCAATTCGATTGTTGCGGAGGCCAAGTGTAAATAATGTGTCGTGCCAGAATTGTCGTTTCGATGTAACCAGTCCAACACAAAGGAAACCTTCATTATGTGCCGGAAATATAATACCACCAATAACAAATGCACCACAATCTCCACCACCGCCACCGTCACTACCACCATCAAAATCCGTTTTACCACAATTACCTCCACCACCACCGCCTCCTCCGCCTCTTATACCGAATGCACCACCCCCTCCTGCACCACTTATTCCAGGCGCACCACCACCGCCTCCTCCAATTATAGCAGCGAAAGCTATGCCAAATACACAAACGGCTAAAGTCACTGTAAAATTGCCACAACAAGAAACTCCCACACCAAAATCCAAAATGAAAACACTAAACTGGAACAAAATTCCGCCAACAAAAATTCTATCCAAAAATAATATTTGGTCAATTGTGGCAGATAATCATCAGCATAGTTCAAAAGGTGACCTGGATTGGGCCGAAATCGAGGAATTATTTTGCTGGCAACCGACACAACAAGGATCCCCTAAATTATCGGCACGAGGCGGTGACACAACGGATGGTGAACGTAAAATGAAAAAAGAAAATCCAGAAGTTAAACTTTTAACTGACGACCGTCGAAGCCTAAACATTAGCATTATACTGAAACAATTCCGTATGCCAAACGGTGACATAATTCAAATGATTAAAAATGGTGAACATGAAGAGATTGGAGCTGAAAAGCTACGCGATCTATTACGCATCCTACCGGAAACTTACGAACTTGATATGTTAAAACAATACGATGGTGATTTGAATCGACTTGCGACTGTAGAAAATTTCTTAATCCAATTAATTCAAATACCCAAGTATAAGTTGTGTATCGAGAGCATGTTACTAAAAGAAGAATTCGCTGCCAATATGAATTACTTGGAACCGGCACAAAATTCAATTGTGTACGCAATTGAGGGCATTATGACGAGTAAACAGCTACAGGAAGTGTTGTATATGATCGTATTGGCGGGGAATTTTTTGAACTCTGGCGGATATGCTGGAGATGCGGCTGGATTTAAATTATCATCGTTGGAACATTTAAAAGATTTTCGTGCCAATAAACCGGGTATGACAATCATACACTATGTCGCGCTACAAGCCGAAAAGAAAAACAAAGATCTACTAACATTCCCCGAGCAATTACCAACGCTAGAACATGCTTCAAAAATGAAATTTGAACAACTCACAAATGAAATTACCACATTGGATACACGAATTCAAAAGTTGCGAAAACAAATCGAACAACCAACCACGAATAATGACCTAAAGGAGCAAATGTTGGATTTCTTAGAAAAGGCGGAGAGCGGTGCAAAAATGTTACAATCGGGAATGGAACAAATCGAACAAAGACGAATAAAATTGGCGGAATTCTTCTGTGAAGATCCGGCTTCGTTTAAATTGCAAGAATGCTTTGAGACCCTTTACAAATTTTGCGAAAAATTCAAGCATGCGGTGGCCGATAATGAAAAACGCCGATTACAAGAAGAACAAAAACGTAATCGACAAAGGCTTCGTGAAGAGCAATTGGTTATTAAGCGACGTTTGAACAATAATACTCCGGTGTCCGATTCAGAGAACAGTTTTGTATTAGATCCGTCAAATTATGATCTTCGATATAGTCCTGCGATGGGTCGCCGTAAAATCGGTCTCGGAGCTGGAGACAATACAAACAGAAAAGACGGAGATGGGCCATCACCAGATATTACACCGAACGGTAGTTTGCGACGACGACGTAGTCGTGTACTGTCCGAAGAGGACGAAGGTAACCTAATGGATTTCTTACGTTCGTCTGGGCATGATAATGTTAGTCGCGAACGGCGTGGTATTCAAATATCGTATGGTAGTTTAGATCGATCGTGGGCACGAAGAGCACGTAATGGTACACCCTCGAAGAAGCGGCCTGATTTATTAAACGTTGATTTTGGTCAAGATCGTGAACGACCCAGTTCACCATCACCGTTAGCTGAATCGAAACCTTTACCATCATCGCCATCACCGACGGCCAATATTGCCGGTACACCAGAGGAGAATAAACCAAAGTATGAAAAAAAAAAAAATTTACATTTCTACAAGCTATTCACATTAGGTTTTGTGTTTTTGTTTTTTTATAGAGATTCTCGAGAATGGAAGCAAAAAATCGAATCATGGTTCCAGGCAAACGAGCACGATGAAAAGCAAAATGATGAATATCGCCGAAAAGCGGTTGACAGACGTCGCCTATCGTCGAACATTAATCGACGTTCATATGAGAACGACTCGGAAAATGAACGAAAACTGGATCCTCTGCCGGAGGAGGATAAAATGACAGTTACATCACCAAATCTAAGTGAAGAGCGACGACTTCAACGACGAATTAGTGTCACAAATTGGAAACCATCATCGACCATTGACCAGGCTGATGTTGCTGGTACAATAGAAGCAATTCAAGGTGAGCTAAAAAGAATTTTTTTTTTTAATTAGTTCGCACACTAACAAAATAAAATTTCAGATGCCAAACCACAAATAAATAATCATTACACCGCATCAAAAGATAAATCACAGTGGCGTAAATCAAACTTAAATGTTTCCAATAGTTCGGAAGAAATTATTGAGCCGAACGCCATAATCGACGGAACGCGTCATGGTAGTTTGAGACGACAACGGTCACGAGACAGTAGTGGAATTAACTCATTGACGCCTTCATCATCGTTACAATCAATACTCGAAGAAAATAGTCGTAAATCAATCATACACCAATTGGGTGAACGTGACGCGACTGACCAATTGAAAATTTATATTCGTCGTCCGTCCGATGGTAACGATAATAATATTAATATTAAGTCTATTGAAACGATACCAAAAATATTATCAAGTCCCGATGAATTTAGTAATAATAGTAATAACAATAGTAGTAATAGTAATAAACAATCAATTTACATTAAAACGCCGGATGATGTTATGACAAATGCATCCACTTCCCCGGCGTCATCCACCACAACAATAACAACGTCTGCACCCAATGGTGTATCAATAACCGCAATTAATAGTCCAATGGTGCCGCGTCGAGCAAATCGCAGCCGCGAAAAAATTGATATAGATTCGGATAATATTGAAACACCACCAGTTACTCGACGCATCCTCAATACCGGGCCTTGTAGAAAATTTATAAATCAACATTTACCACATTCACCGCTTGCCGTACAGCATCAGCCAAATTCTCTATCGGATGATGAAGACAGCACGTTAGGGAATTCACTTCCTAAATCCAGCGGCAATCTAAACGATGACAATGATACTGAAAATTTAGGGGATGGACAATTTAATCGTAATGCAATAACCCGCAGAACTCGGCGATATAAACGACCAGCCGACTATAGTAGCGGCACAGAAACTGATAAATTAAATAGTAGTAATAGTAATAGTGATAAAAATAGCCTTAGCCATAATGACAGTAATGATAATAAATTAATAGAAAATCAAGCAATAGTTAAATCTCAGCCAATATTACAACAAACCAATTTAATTGTTCAACCGCAATCACCTAGCCTAAATCACGAAGTTGATGAAAAAGAATCTCGTTTGCGCCGTTGGAAGGAAAAACTAAAAAATTTGGATCGTTCACAAGATGACGATTTGGAGGAATTATTATTCCCTAAAAATGATACAAGTAAAACGAAAACATCGAATAAAAATCGACATATGTCGTCTATTAATCAAAGTGATGTTGAAATAGCGATTAAAAGTTTAAAATCACCAACAGAAGCGAAGGCGTTCAGTGAGTTATATGCAAATACTGTGATCGATAATAAATTAAAGGATAAATCGCCAACAACTAAGCAAAACCATCATAATGAAATTATGAATGATGAAGGTTTTGAGGAGACGCAAAGTTTAGTATCGGATACGCCGTCACATGGTAAAGATAGTATAACGTCATCGTGTAACGATAACATTGTTAATAATCGCAATGAAATTAATCTTAAAGCGGCAACGACGACAATTGTATTGGATAGTAAAAAGAGTAAAACTAGTCGAAATACTGCATCTGAAAGTCAAGGTAAGAATTTATTACAAAATTTTATGATATCGGTAAATTAACATCTTTTAATTTATTCCGCACACAGTAAAAAATGCAGCCCGAAGTGATTCACCATCACTCACCAAAAAATTATCTTCAGTGCCACACCGTACATCGTTACGAAATATGTTAATCAAAAATCAAGATCTAATCAAAAATAGATCGATTCGTGGCCAACCAATTCCAACGCATACGAGCCCCTTGAGTGCTGCTTCGTCTCCAGTGACCAATCGTCGATCAACACCATCATCATTAACATCATCGCCGTCCCTGCGAAAAACCGATTCAGCATCATCTCTAACACGTCGAGTTTTGAATAATAACACAGCTATGAATAATCTTGTAGAACGCTCTAATTCACGTTCGAGCCTAAAAAGTTCACGTTCGTCATTGAATAGCGGCATATCGACGAGTACAATCAAAAGAATGCCATCCAAATTAAATATTATAATAAAACGTCCATTACAAAAAGTTACAGCATCGTCCTCAAATCGTGTACCAGCCAGTCGTAGTTCATCGTCCGGTTCATCAGTAGGGCCAGTAGCGACACATCGTAAACCACCACATTCTGTGTCCGTATTAAGTAGCACAAGTTTTAAAGAAAATTTAAATAATCGTAATACAAAAATACAACAAAAAAGTAATTCGGCTTCATCATCACCGTCCCATTCATCGTCGACCGGTTCGGCAATTAAAATGGGTAGCAATAGTAAATTAAATGGAATCAGTAATGGTATAATTGAAAAGCAAATGACACGTACAAGTGGTTTTATGAAACCGACCGCTGCAAGTGCTACAAAAATAAATGGAGGTACCCGTGGAAAATAGTAAAAAAAAAAAAAATTAAAAAATTTAGAAAGGTGTGTACTTAAAATTTATTATTACATAATTATTATTAATCGTACTTATAAATGTCACAAATTAAAAGAAAAATAAATAAATAAAATTGTTATACAGAATTTGTAGATGAAATTATTTTTTTATATTTAGCTGTTGTTATATATTTAAGTAATCTACATTTTCTAAATTTGTTTAGTCTAATTTTTACTAAATTATTTTTTAAATGACACAAAAAATTGCATTCCAATAATTTTAGAAGAAAAAAAAAATACGTACATTGTTTGTTTACCAAAAATTGGTTTTCAAAAAGCAAATTAAATTTTAATTAAAAAAATCCGCCCTAATTAGAAAAAAAATATTAATTTTGATATATTTTAAAAATACAAAACAATCAAATGACAAATTTTTTATTAATTAAATATAAATATATATATTAAAAAAATATTTTGGTGCTGTGGATATATTTACTTCCTTAAAAATTATTAGTACTGTTTTCCAAAATTAATTTACGGGTTTTTCGTTTTTTTATAATGCACCAAATAAACATTTTCCACGATTTTTATATTACAATAATACATAGCTAACAAACACAAATACATACATATATGGAAAATTGTTAGTTTATCAAGAGATAAATATGATAAAATTTTCTGTTTAATAATTGAAATTGAATCTCTCTATTTTTATTTTTTTGTTTTTAATTAAATTATATTTTATTATTAATATTATTTATAAATAAAACTTAATTTTTTTTTTATTGTAAAAAAATTTTACTAATTTTTCTTGTTATTTTTTGTTTCTAACAACTATTTGATTTATAATAAATAAAAATAATAATAAATTGTTATTTGTATTTTTCTTCATTAATAATGTTAGAGAATAGATAAATCAATAAAAAAATAAATAAAATAAATACATGATAATGCTCAGAAATGTTTGTTATTATTTTTTATAATTATTATTAGACAAAAAAACTATTAAAAATTTATTTATAAGAATTATACCAAAACTAACAAAAATGTTACTAGAACAATAATTTAAAAAAAAAAAAAAATTAATTAAAATCTTCAAATTAATGCTATACTAAAAAACGAAAGAAATTAAATTAAAAAAATGAATTATAAAATAAAACATTTGAAAATAATAAAATTAATAGTTTTATTTCACAACTCCGAAATATAAACGCTCCAATTCTGATTAAAACAAAACTATTTCATTTTTAATTACATTTTATTGATGATGTTTTATTGTTCTTTACAATTACGTATTTAATCAATTTTTACGTCATCCAAGATCTCCTCTTTAATTTCATCTGGTTCAAGTTTTACCTCTATACTATGTTCAGCCATTGTTTCCGTTAAATTTTCTTTAACGTCATCACCTTCAACCGAAGTCAATGCATCACAACGATCTTTATAGTGTGTTTCATCAAACCATTCACTATGATTTTCCAAAAACTCGATAAACGAGTCCAAATATTTAAGCAAATATTTCATTTTCTCATCGGATGCAGTGGACTCATTTAAAAAATCTGGAAGTTTAATTAAAAGTCGCGCGAGGTGTGGTGCACCGTAGAGCATGCTTGATTCGGCTGGTGCATTTGCTGGAAGTATTTCCCACGTTAGCGTTTTCTGTAAAATTTCACGCCCTTTTACGGGAATTCCTATATTTAGCGGCAATATTTTTCGCAATACTTTTAAGCTTGACATATTCGGTTGAAGCGTTGAACTATCCGAGCTTGTACTAGCAATACTCGATATACAATTTTCTTGTTTCATCCCAACATCAAAATAATCGCTATCATCATTTTTATTGTTGTAGCTTCTTAATCGGCGACGCGATGTAGATCGTTCTGTAGTTTCACTATCACCCACCGGATGGCTAGTAATCGACCCATCAGCTGCTTCGGATCCATGTGGCGTTTGTGGAGATGGATTATCGTGTTTTATATTGAGAATATCAAATGAAAGACACTCGGAAGGAAGGTAGGTAAAATTGTTCAGACTACTTTCGGATAACATGAAATCTGCTTGCGCCTTTTCTTTGCTGTACAGAAGATAATCATATAACGTGTAATCGAAATAAATTCGAAGGCCGTCAGCTACCTCTTTACACAGCTCAATATCATTTGTTAATTCTTCAATGCAGCTCAGTTTTTGCGATTGATTTTTTGAATTAACAAACTGGCTGTTACGTCTACGACGTTTAGATTGGGTGCTTTGCTGAGAATCATCTTTTGGACAACATACCGCTCGAATAGAATAGTGTTTTACAAAATTCTCGAGTATTGTCACGACAGGAATTTTGGCGGGCAAATCAACCAACTTGCTGTTCATGTTAATCCATGCGTAATCATTTTCTAAATATTCTTTCAATTTTTGTCCCAAGCGGAAAACAACTCGTTCATCTTCCATTGACGATTCTACAGAGCTGCTGTAAGATTCAGATTCTAAAAAATAAATTAAACCCGATTATTTAAAAAAAACAAAAATGTAATAATCTGCATTACCATCGTGAGCTGAATAATCATTATCCTCACGGCTACAACTACTGCCATCTTCCGACGAACATCTAACTCTAGTTTTTGATTCATTTGCACCACTAAAATTTCTTTTTCGTTTTTTTCTATCTTTTCTATACAAATAAGCTCCTCTGAAAACATAAATTTTACTATATTATTTACACTAGACAGTATGATTTACATAAATACATACAATTGGAGTTGAGATTTTTTAGCCAAATCTTTTTGTAGCTGCCGATTTTCCTCTGTATCTTTCAATACAAAATCCTCACATACTCTACGATCCCACGAAGAATTCCAACCTTGAAAATGGATTAAATATTCAACAAGCTTTTTGCCACGCTTATCTTTACTCTCAATCACTTCCAGAACCTATAAATAAACACCAATAAACATCATAATTGAAATATCGACCCGTCGTATTCCATCTTACCTTTGAATCATAAAGTACTTTTGCTTTTGTTGGATCCGGTTCGTAACACAATACTTTCTCATTTTCACTAAATTTATATTTTATACTTCGCGTTGAAACCATATTTCGTATTTAAATACCATAACTTTTTAAAAAACCAAACGAAAAAATAAAAATCACCTTTTCACACCAAACAATAAAGATTGACAATTTGACATTTGTTTTGGAGTGAAGATAGCAATGAATGTATTAAATAAAATCGATAATTCCATACCAACTCAACGAAAAAAAAAATACTTTTTTGACAAATGGCAAATGGAGGAAAGTATCTTTTGTGATTTTATTTTATTTACAATTTGTTTGGATTCGAATTGATAATTGAGCACAATAAATATTACCAAAATGATGAATATGCAGCCAGCCACATTTGGAATACAGAGCACAGCCGGTGCGGTGCCTGTTCGAAATGAAAAAGGTAATAATAATATGAAATTTTATTCGAATTCACTATACAGAGACTTTTTTTTAATTCCAGGTGAAATTTCTATGAAAAAAGTGAAGGTACAGAGGTACATTTCGGGAAAGCGGCCAGAATATGCTCAAGATCGTAGTTCCGATGAAGAAAGCGAAGAGGACGATTTTATAGATACTCGAAAACAAACTAAATTTCGTGAAGATGAATTGTTAGCTCGTGATCGTGAATTCGAGCAATATGGTCCTGGAGGTAGTAATCAGGCTAATGAGGAAGAATACGATGATCCACGTCTTCGTCGATTAAATTCTCGGCGTCATGACGACGACGATGATGATTTACAGTATCGTGAAAGACTTCATCGTCGTCGCAGAATTCAAGAACCAGAAATTTTGAGCTCATCATCTTCAGAAGATGAAAATTTTGAATTGCAGGAGGATGTGCCGAGAGCAGAGAGCAATGAAAATTATGCTAAGCAGACTAAGCGTATTACATTAGCATCTGATTCGGAATCCGATGGTGATTTAAGCGACACAGAAATCGAGAAAAGGCGACAATCGTTGCGCCACAAAATGTTACAGCAACAAAAAGAGGAAGATATTTTGGCAAAAGAAGAGGAGGGACTGTCTGAATCGTCAGACTCCGAAAGTTCAGAGTACGAAGAGGAAACGGAATCTGAAGAAGAAAATGAGCCAAGATTGAAACCACTATTTGTTCGAAAGCGTGATCGTACTACAATTATTGAAAAGGAAAAGGAGGCAGTTAAACAGAAGCAAATCGAGCACGAAGCTAAAAAACTTGCGAAAGAAAGGCGACGCCAAACGTTACGTTTAGTTGAGGACAGCGTTAAGCAAGATCTGGAAAAGGCGAAAACTGATACTGCCGAACCAAATATAAATGATGTATGCACAGACGATGATAATGACGAAATTGAGTATGAAGCTTGGAAATTGCGGGAATTAAAACGTGTAAAACGTGATCGGGAAGAAAAAGAAGCGCTTGAAAAAGAACGAATGGAGATCGAACGATTGCGTAACATGTCAGAAGAAGAACGTAGACAAGAATTACGTCTCAATCCCAAAGTTGTTACGAACAAAGCAGTCAAAGGGAAGTATAAGTTTTTGCAAAAATATTTCCATCGCGGTGCTTTCTATTTGGATGAGGATGAGGATATCTTTAAACGAGACTTCTCCCAAGCAACACTCGAAGATCACTTCGACAAAACGATATTGCCAAAGGTGATGCAAGTTAAAAATTTTGGACGCTGCGGCCGTACCAAATATACACATTTGGTTGATCAGGACACAACACAATTTGATTCACCTTGGTATAGCGAAACGGCAAATAATGTAAAATTCCACAATGAAAAGAGTGGTGGCATGAAACAGGTGTTCGAAAAACCAACATTGATTAAACGAAAGAAAATGTCGTAAAAATATTTTTTTTATATATAAAATCATAATTAAACAATAATTAATTTAAAAGTTAGTTTAAGTAATTTTTACTTATTTGTTTTAATTTCATTCTGCTGCTGTGCTGCTCACGAGACGCATTTTATCATCTTGCGCGCGATATTTGGAATAAATTTGATAGTGTTTCCTGGAAAATGATTTCGCCTTATTTTTAAACCATAAACTAGTTGAACGCCATCTAATTTCTTACCTGAGCATATTGAACATAACCGCTAACATAAAGTTCCTGTGGCTTATTTGAGTAGGTTTTTAACTTTGAAGTGGCATTATAAGGGTTTGATATGTTTAGAAGTTGATTAGATGGCTGAGTATTTAAATTAACTACCCCTTTGCTATAACCATGCATTTGTTTTGTAATAAGGGGTTTTATTTAAGTTAGTCGGCGTTTCCGATAAAGGTTTCTATTTTGAATGTGTAGGTTGGGGTAAACATAATGTTGGTACAGCTGTCCGTTTAAGTTTACGATTAAGAAGACAGCTTGCCTCAAAATGGATTGAACAAATAAATATTCGCTTTTTACTGAATGGTAATATGCCACAATTTTTTAACCAAAGTTCGTGGTTCGAATAATGCGTTGAATATTTAAAAAGACGAGCACCATCTTTCAATTTAGAATCACAGTTCAAAACTGCACATTTAACACCCGACGGTCTACTCATAATAACAAAAATGATATTTTTGTTTAACGAGTTCAAATAATAGAGTCCTATAAATCGATAAAAATGAAAAATAAATATCGCCAACGAGAAATTATCTAAAAACAGTAAGTAATAATAAACAAGTTTTGATTATTCAAATAACGAAAATCAGATTGACGGCAGCGAAATAAAAACACAATATAAAAATTAAAGAACAAAATAGGCTCTCTAATGGCTGTATGATACTCACTTTTGAGGATCGGAGAGAGAGAAAAAATGTGTATACAAAATTATTGTATGAGTGAGTGTATACAACATAGTCATGCTAAAAATAATGAAATGTCAAAAAAATCGTAGCTCAATTTTTTTTCTAGCAGTTAATCGAGCAATTGTAGCAGAAAATAATTCAATTTTAGCTGTATTTTGTTGAGAAAAAATTATTTCGAATTATGTATTTTGGAGTTGTTTTTTACTAAACAGAATAAGCCGCGAAATATTTTTTCGATTTAATTTTTATATTCTAGGTTGGTATTTTTTCTGTTTTTCATTCAAACAGTTACGTATTTTATTTGTTCGAGCTCGAATTAAATAACTCAAATTTTTTGTTCGAATTATTTAATTCCTGTCACGTGCAATTGTTGTTGTAAATTTCTCAACAAAATACAGCTTTTGATGGCTGATGATACTTAAGTACTTTTCATACCAGGCGCCTCGCCTCGAAATATTTATCAGGGGTACAAATTGAAAATGCGGGATTGATAACAGATGGCGTTACTAACGCTATACGCATCAGGCAGTACTGTTACTATGTTCATGTCAAAGCTACGTCTTATATAGCTTTAATTTTCAGTATGTGTCAATTTGTCGCAGTGTCAAATTCATAGTTTTTTTGAGCTCTCAATATGTCGAGTTTCGTGCCAACAAAACAGCATTTGCGGGAAGTTTTAATTTACTTCTTTAATTTGAAGAAAAGTGCTGCTGAAGCACATCGATTGGTCTCCGAGACTTATCCGAGTCATGTTCCATCGGTTTCAACGTGCGAGAGATGGTTTGTGCGGTTTAGAAGTGGTGATTTTGACGTTGAGGACAAAGAGCGGCCGGGCCAAGTGAAAAAGTTTGAGAATGCTGAATTGGAGGCAATACTCAATGAAGACTCGTGTCAAACTCAACAAGAGCTCGCAGATTCATTGGGAGTGACACAACAAGCCATTTCCCATCGTATAAAAGCCCTCGGAATGATCCAAAAGCAAGGACATTGGGTGCCGTATGAGCTGAAGCCGAGAGACGTCGAGCGCCGTTTTTTTGCATGCGAACTGCTGCTCGAACGGCAAAAACGGAAGGGTTTTTTGCATCGCATTGTCACTGGTGATAAAAAGTGGATCCATTACGATAACCCGAAGCGCAAAAAATCATATGGTTACCCCGGCCATGCATCATCATCGACGGCCAAACCAAATATTCACGGCGCCAAGCTCATGCTCTGTATTTGGTGGGACCAGCTGGGTGTGGTTTATTATGAGCTATTGAAATCGAACGAAACCATCACAGGAGCACTATACCGAACTCAATTGATGCGTTTGAGCCGCGCACTCAAAGAAAAACGGCCACAATACGAGCAAAGACACGACAAAGTAATTTTGCAACATGACAACGCTCGGCCACATGTTGCAGCGCCGGTCAAAACATACCTACAAACGCTGAAATGGGAAGTCTTACCCCACCCGCCGTATAGCCCAGATATTGCTCCTTCCGATTACCACCTTTTCCGATCGATGACACATGACCTAGCTGACCAGCGCTTCCATTCTTACGAAGAAGCCCAAAAATGGGTCGATGACTGGATAGCAGCCAAGCCGGCCGAATTTTTTCGCGACGGTATCCGTAAATTGCCAGAAAGATGGGAAAAAGTTGTGGCTAGCGATGGACAATACTTTGAATAATTCATTTGTTACCATTTTTTCAGAATAAACGTTCAAAAATAGAAAAAAATCCCGCATTTTCAATTTGTACTCCTAATAGTTACCACAAATGCGAAGCTGAGACCCTTTCATACCGGTGGCGTTGGCTTTAAACATTCGGTTGCTATCAAATATTTTATTTACGTCTATTTTACACGTGAATTATAGCAAGAACTGAGATATTCTAAATTTGTAACGTATGTACATATGAGCTAGATTTTTTGGTAAGTATGAAACAATTGTGCAAAAAATATGATTTGTAGGTTATGTTGACACAGCACCTCGCTTTGTACTACTTTAAGTACTTTTCATACCAGGCGCCTCGCCTCGAAATAATTAGTTACCACAAATGCAAAGCTGAGATTCTTTCATACCGGTGGCGTTGGCTTTGAACATTCGGTTGCTATCAAATATTTTATTTAGGTCTATTTTACACGTGAATTATAGCAAAAACTGAGATATTCTAAATTTGTAACGTACATATGAGCTAGATTTTTTAGTAAGTATGAAATATTTGTGCAAAAAATGTAATTTGTAGGTTATGTTGAGAAAGTACTTGGCTTTGTACTACTTTAAAATCTCGCAGTCGAGGTTGGAACGCATTGCCTTGGCTTTGTAGATAACTTCATTGCAATATATTTTGTTTTTTTTTAATTATCACTTAAAAATAAATTATTTTTCAACAAATTGAATTTATTACTATTAAATTACACGGGATCAATCGAATAAAACCAATTTACATAGTTAAAAAACGAAATAAAAAATTTTTATTTACGAAGCTCAAAGCCGAGGCGCCTGGTATGAAAAGTACTTTAATTTTTTTCAAGTACAATAAAGTGCTGCAAAACTAGTAAAGGAAAGCGAAACAGAGAAGAGTAGTGTAGACAACACTATATGCAAATATTTTGAAGTTTCAGATAAACAAAATATGTAAATAGAATCAAAAAGTTTTTTTGCGATGAAATTGCCATTTTGAAGAATATTTATTTTTTGGTTCTTAATTGATTTTTTACGCAAGAAATATCAGGGCCGCGCATGATAAATTTGCATTAGCTGCCGCAATTAATTGCAGCGACATAATTTATATGTTAAGTTAATTTATATATTATTTTCCTTTGTATACAAATTTTCTTTGGTAGACATGTCAGAAAAAAAGTATGTAATGTCAAAAAAAAATCAAATCCAATTCTTTTTTTGCTATATTTGCTCGATTAACTGCTAGAAAAATTGAGCTACCGCTATTTTTTTTGACGTTTCTATACTTTTTTCAAATCTATGGTGTATACACTCGCTCTCACAAATATTTTGTATACATATATTTTTTTTCTCTCATTCCGTTTGCCTTTTCTAGTCACTGAAAAAGTGGGAAAAAAAGTATCATACAGCCATAATGGCTGTATGATACTCACTTCTTTTCCCACTTTTTCAGTGACTAGGTAAGACAAACGGAGTGAGATAAAAAATAAATATACAAAATATTTGTGAGAGTGAGTGTATACACCATAGATTTGGAAAAAATATAGAAACGTCAAAAAAAAAGTGGTAGCTCAACTTTTCTAGCAGTTAATCGAGCAATTATAGCAAAAAAAGAATTGGATTTGATTCTTTTTTTTGACATTACATACTTTTTTCTGACATTTCCGAAATATTAGAGAAAATATTTGTATTTTGTATACCAAAGAGAATTTATTTGTTTATTTTTAAAATAAATTTAGTAAACAATTTTTCCATTTTTGTTCGCCATTATAGTTATGATTTTTTCCCCCTGTTTTAGATTTTTCTTTTGATACTGAAATACAATTTTGGGTTTGCATTGTTAATTGTTTGCCAAAATATTTGAAACGTGCATTTTTTTGTAAATATAAAAATTAACTTAACATATAAAATTTCGTTTCAATTAATTGCGGCAGCTAATGTAAATTAATTCAATAATATAGTCCAACACAAAAAAAATGTTGATTCTATTTACAAATTTTGTTTATCCGAAACTTCAAAATATTTGCCTATAGTATTGTCTACACTACCCTTCTCTGTTTCGCTTTACTAGTTTTGCAGCACTTTATTGTACTTGAAAAAAAGTGAGTATCATACAGCCATAACACTATAACCAGTAGTCACTTTGTACCTTTAAATTTTGTATAGTTCATCTTGGAATTATAGATGTTTTTGGTTCAATCAACACAATTTTACAATTATTTATGTATTGTATTTTTTATGTGTTAACTTAGTCGTCGTCACTCGTCAGTACATAATAGCGACGATCATCGTAGTTCCAAAAATGTGTCGCTTCAAAAAAATTACCATTCAAGAAACACACCACATAAGTTCTCTTATATATTTCATTTAATTTATGCCGCTAATGAAAGAAGCAGTTTCATCATCGGCAGCTACCAAAATAGAAATTATTAAAAGGAATATAATTGAAATAAAAACTTTATTAAACCACATATTTCGTGACAGTTAAATTCGGTTGGTGAATGTGTAAAATTTAAAAGAGATTCGTTATGTTCGATATACTAAACCGTCATATAATTTAATTTTCCATGCTCAGTTGGGATTTTAAAATTTCTACTGTATTCGAAACTAGTGTTTTTATTCATTCCAAGAAGGTATTGATTAGAAATCTCGATTAATCTTCAAAAAAATTGTTGGATTTTATTTGTAATCTCGTTTCAATTATTACAGCACCCAAAGTATTGCGATGTTAGTGCGAAATAATTTTTTATTCGAGACGTTAATTATTTCAATTTCAAGTACCTAATGTTTCATAGCTTTCGAGACCTGTAATAGTTGTGCTAGCGCGCATTTAGATTGGTTGATTATTTCCTTACATTTTATAGAAAATTCGATTATTTTAAAAGCACCTTACTATAAATCAGCAAATTCTGAGCCAACAAAATCCAAAATCAACAATTGTGCTCCGATTGCGGTTCTTGATACCTCTAAAGATGGGTTTCAGGACCTGTAATTCTTGTGCCATCGTACATTTAGATAGTTTGATTATTTCCATACAAAAAATCCAAAATCTGCAATTGTGCACCTATTCCGGTTCTTGATACCTCTAAAGATAGATTTCGGGATCTGTAATTCTTGTGTCAATGCGGATTTAAATTGCTTGATTATTTCCAAAGATTTCATAGAAAATTCGATTTTTTTGAAGGTCACCTTACTATAAATCAACAAATTCTGAGCCAAAAAAAATCCAAAATTTACATTTCTGCTCCGATTGCGGATCTTGATACCACTAAAGACAGGTTTCGGGACCACTAATTATTCCAGTATGTCCATACATTTCAGCGAAAATTTGATTTTCTGTTAAGTGACAGTTGAACTGAACGAAAAGTCCATAATCAGTGGTCAGTTACATCTGTATGTCGCATTCTTACTTAAAGTTGTTCCTGACTCGCTGGTTTACCCATTAGTAATAATTAATTAAAGCAGGCAACTAAATAGTTTACTAAACACAAAATTAATTTCACGTCGCTTTTCTGAATTTGATTTCAACATTTAACCATACTACTGACTTCAAAGCCAACATTAGTTATTTGTAATTTTCATTTGTATCCTTCTAGTCTCCTTATATTCTATTCGGATAACGTACGTTGATGTTGGTAGTAAACTGTCCAATGATTGAAAGCCTTAAGCTAAAATTCTTAAAAAGTCATTTAAGCTCATAATACTATAAACTTTTAAGGCGGAAATCGATAAACTGACCTTCAGTTTTGTTTTATTACTGGTTCTTTATCATCATTAAAGCCAATTGTATAAATCTCACTTCTATGGTGTCGTAAAGAAATAGAAATAATAAGAGAAATTATTTAGAACAAAATAAAGCGCTGCTTAACTGCTTTACGACAAACTACCGAACTTCTGTAAACCTCGCAGCTGAATCGTGTCTTAGGTTTATTTATCACTTACAATTATCGAAACACACGTTTTATTATTATTGTTTATTCGTCGATTTTATACGTCCTCCTCTTTCAACGTATTATTTTTTCGGTAGTTAAACAAAGCGAACGCTACTTTATACAAGCAGAGATATATGGTGTATAGTATACGTATTTAGCAGAGGTCTAAATCACTCTCCCTTTTATATTTTTATATTCAGAAGATGATTCCGAATAAAATAAAACTAGCTACCTTTAATACCACCCACTCGTAAGTTTTGGAAATAGACATCTGCCTCGAAAAATTTTTGATTGTTATTTAAAAATTGGCCGCTTATCTTTATTTTTTATCTTACTTTGAAACGCTTCGAATTAACAACGCAATACATTAAGCGCTTAGGACCTGAATTTTCATGATTATTAAACCAACAATGACTATCGCTATCATTATCATCAACACTCGCTCTTTGTCTGTAAGTTTGTTTTTATTAGAAAATTTATAAGTGACAAAAAATAAACAATAATAAAATAATACGGATATACACTATTATAATTTAATTGTCACGGTCTTATTCATGAGCATAAAAGACGAACATTTAGCCGTGAACTTGAGGTATTGTTTGATGTACCTTTATGATACAATTTAGCGGATGAGCCTTTTCAACTATCGTTTATTTATGTACATATTACCTCTTTATATCAAGTGTCCAAAATGATAATTAATTTTTAAAAAACATTTTTTAACTAGTTTCTTAAAATATTATGAATCTGCGCATGAATCCATTTATTTTGTATCACCTCGTTAAATTCAAAGGTGACCAAATTTAAATAGCATTAAAGCTCATAATTTTTTTTTAGTTTTCTTTCATCCAAAATCATAATTTTTTATCGTTTTTATGTTTAGTAGTTTTCCTATAATCAAACATAAAACATATATGAATCCGCGAAAAACGTTATTAAATTAGTGAAACGCAGTAATAAGACCATTCATTGGTTGCTTAAAAACGCTTTGAATGGCTAAATTGCTGGCCACAATAAAAGCGGTTATAACGCGAATAATTTTCGGGACGCATGGTTTTATTGCAATTTGGCAAGTGACACAATATAAAAAGGATCTTATTTACTGGTATTTATGTGCACCAATTGGATTACTATTTTTCGAGGGTGTTTTCACTTTGGCCATAAAAAAGAATCAAGAATGGCGATGGTAATTCTAAATAAAATTAGTTACTTTTTTTTAATAATGATGGTCCTGTGTTTTTTTTTTATCTACCTATGTACCCACAAAAAAAATTTATAAATTAATGATGTCATATATGTACATAAATATGTATGTAGAATACAATCAAATAAATAAATAAGTTAAAAACACGAAACGGAAACCGGAAATTGTTTTATATACCTACCACAAAATAAAGAAAAATCAAAATCATTGGATATCAGACAGCTTTACGCGATGAGCTTTGAACTATTTACGTTTTCGTTTCGGTTTGTTTCATTAGAGTATACATATGTAGATACGAATCAATATAATGTGATGATATTTTTCTAATGCAATTCGGAAGTGATTGGTGTGATATACATATAAGTGTACAAATAAGAAAAATCCATGTTAATAAATATTGTTTTAGTTAAGAAGAAACTGTTTGCCACGTCTATAAATACTACATTGATTTGCAGGTAGATAACGGTGCCTATACAACAAAAAAACATAGAATTCACTGGCTATAAATCTTTTCTACATAACTGAAATCTTCGATTCGGTTTTCTGATGACTTATCTGACAATTTCATACAAAACTTAGTACCTCTTGAATTTGTGAACGATAGCAAAAAAATTGCCACCGGTGGCCTATTTTCACTATTGAAGAACAAACTATAGTGTATTAGATTGATATGGTAAATTCGTATTCTCACTTTTCATTCGGAAATTCACTACACTAGAAAATATGCCGACCTTTCGTAGGTTTGCTACACTTTCAAAAACGCCTCTTTTATTTAATAAATTCTTCAAAATGTGGAAAAAAAATTCTTGTAAAATGGCAAAAATTGAAATAAACAGCTTTGGTCAAATTAAAATCAAATATAATACTGACCGTAAGTTACCTCATTCTAGCTGTTGAACCCTAAATTAAGCTTACCGAATGGATTGGTTCCTCTTTGTGAACTGGCTACTTCACATAAAATGTATTTTAATGTATGAGTACCTAAAACCCTTACTACATCGCTTCTATATAGAAACTGTAGTTTACTTCTTATCTAGTCCTATTATATGCTATTAGTACAGTTCTATTGATTTAAATACGGGAATGGCTCCGCAGTTAATCGCTATTAATTTAATTGTAGGTTCTGTCCATCAGTATTTTTATACCTAAGCAGTGTTGTTCCCGCAATATGGCTTCTAGAATTAGATAAAGTTGAGCGACGCATGAAAATTCAAGAAGTACACGAAACAATTAATTTATCGCATGTTGGTGCCGATTTAAAAGATTTGGATAAATTGCTTGGCGTTCAATTTAAATTGCCCGATATAAAAGTCGACGCTGAAACATGGGTAACACTTATCGAACAATTTTTAATGCTCGTTTTAATAATTGGGCGTTGGATGCTGCCAAAAGGTGATCTGACCCGAGACCAATTAAGCCAATTGTTGCTCGTATATATAGGAACAGCAGCCGATATTATAGAATTCTTTGATTCTTTCAAAGACAGCACAATAGCTAATGAACCATTATTAGTCTTACTAACTTTAGGTATTTGGTCATGGAGCTTATTACAATTTACAATTGTGCTATCAGCGACGAGGTCACGGAAACCACGAGGTGGTGGGAACGATAATTTTGAATCGGAGTAAGGAGTTTATACTATTAGATTTCATTTAATCTCATATACATTGATTATTTTGGATTTTTTTCAGAACTAATAATTGTTGCAATAATTGTTGCTGCAGCATAGATGTCTGGGGAATAGCACTTAATATTGTTCTGCAAGATGCTCCGTTCCTTGCATTTCGCCTCTTAATTATTATTCACTATCGTATTATAAGTTATATGAATGTATTTTTTACATGTAAAAATACGCTAGTTATTATGCTGCAGCTCTACCGCTTGTACGTGGTGCATTCAGAAACTCGTAAATTGAAAAAAAACAAGGGTAAATCAGTTCATCGTCATCAACATCACGGTAAACTGCAACGCATTAATGAAGTAGAGGAATTGAATGAAATATATGTAATTTCAAATGATAAGCACAAGAAGCAGCATAAAAAGCGTCGACCTCAAAATGATTATGATGAAGGTGGCTCTGAAAGTGATTTTAAACATGATCGTCATGCAAAGAAAAAATCACATCGAAACATTCCATCGGCTAAGAAAGATACTGGATATTCAACGGCCAGTTCACAATCGAGCTCGTCCTCTGAGCGGGCAAATCGACATAAACGACATAATTTGAAAAAAAGTTGTGGTCGTTCTCGAATAAATTCGGAAAATACCTCGAAGCAATCGAAATGGAATAATGATCATCGTGAACGAAATGATGAAAAACGTAAATACAAACGTGATGCAGGAAGTAGTAAAATACGACGATCGGCCAAGGCGAACAGTTATGAAAATGTGTCGCCGAGAGACAAAAAACGAAAGTCACGCAAAGAAAAACAAATTCTTGAAGTAACCGAGACTTATAGTTCATCAAATAATTCAAGTGAAATTGAGAAACCCGCACGAAAAGATAAAAAGAAAAAACAACGCCGTGACGTGACATCGCCCGATTCAAATGATTCTGGATCGGATTAAATTTTTGTTTGGGGTTCCGAATTTATATGTATTTGGAATTAAATTTGTAGAGTTGATACAAATATGGAAATTTGATCGACCTCTTTTTGCGACGAAGTTACAAAAGCTGATTTTTTTTTTGTACTTCAAAATGAAAATTTATTTTTCAAATAAAATATTTTTTTAAATATTATTAACTCTAGTTTAACAGAATTATTGACATATTGTAAAAAAATTGTTTTATTTCAAATCGACACTCAAGAAGATATTGTGAAGCAAAATTTCAAATTTCTTTTTTTTGTTTTTTTTATTACGGTTCAAGATTTTTTTAATATTTTCACTAAGGTTCACTTAGACATTTAGGGTAACTCTTTTAGGGCCCTCTTTTTAACGTTTTGCTTAAACATTTCATCACGTCCATTCCACAATCTGATGGTTCTTGAGAAAAATGTTGTTCTAAATTTATTGGTGGGGCCAAAATGTGCTTCTAGAGTGTGACCATGAGAATCTTGAGCAAGCTTAGTGCATCTAGCGTACTGTTTAAGTGGTGGTACTATAAAAGCTAGCAGAATTAAAATAGAATTTATAACGTTTAAGATAACCAAGACATTTGGCGCAAGCAATCTGGTCCTGGAAAACAAAAGTTTCATTTGCGCACGGTTCTTAAAATCTGCAGAAGATAAACAGAGTGCGGGATTATGGAAGACAGGCTTTGATTGAATGGTTGCGGGAAGTTAAGCCACCGACTGCAACTTGGATTTTGTGATGTCTTAAAAGTTTTCAATCCAGTGAATTAAAGATCTGTGAAGTCGTTCAAAATCTCTTCATTTGATAACGTTACTCTTTGGTTAGTATAGACTTGAATTGTGCCTAATTAGTATGTTGATTCACCAGGAATCTAGATGGGGATAGTTTTAGAACTTGCATGTTTATTGTTATTAGTACCGGCGAGTGATCTTAAGATAGATCGTAACAGTTTTTGGCTATGACAAGAGGTCTAGCTATAACGTACTTTTACATCAAAGGAAATTTTTCGTCTCTTAGTTGGCAAATAAGTTAGTTGACCAGTACACAAGTGATCCAGTTTTTCGTCCTGCATATATTCCCACAGTTGTTTTCCTTTCGAAGATAATAATATAATCTTGAACCCCGTTAGATATATGTTTGGCGTTGTAGTCTTTGAAGTAATTTGCAAATTGATGTCTTTAATTGAAAGCTAAGCTTCGGTGAACAAAAAACTGCTTTCAGAATGTCTTTTTCTCCTTTAAGTTGCTTCGAAAATCAAACGTTCAGAGAATTCAAAAATGGGGAAAGCACAACAGGGTCCTATTCCCGAACACATAACTGTCTATTGACAATATGCCAATTATGCTACACAATTTTACGTGAAAATAGCCATTCTCGTACACAAGTGTAAATAGTATTTCATAACTAGAAAATTATAGTAGATCCCTTTAAAACTGCCAAATTCAAAACTAAGGTTCGGTTACGATTGCAAAACAAACGAAAAAACGATCTTATTGCCGGATTCAGAATATTGTGTAACATTATACACCACTTTGGTGTTACAGAATACGAAATTCACAACATTGTCAAATTTCATAATCTATTTTGATTGTCGAATCGATCGAAAATCGACGACTCTGGTGGCCTATTATGAACTTGATGCGAAGCGGATCGCATTTCGCATTTCTTGCGATTTAACAAATACAATCTGCTTCGCAAGAGCTTATTATGAAATATAATTATCGCATATCGCATTTCCCTTAAGGATATATTTTTGGGGAAATTTATTTTCTGTCAAAATATTGTAATAAGTGAGGTAAATTGTTTATTGTTTGTACGGATATTCCAATAAAAATTATTAAGTAAACAAAACCGTAAATTTCAACGAGTTTTTATTTTACGATTTTAGTACAAATATGTAATCCATTTTGCTGTACTAAATACGATTAACTGGCACGAATTTTGGCTTACTTCACTATTATTTATGTTTCTTTTCATTTTAACCTATAGGATTTTTTGTAAACAAACCTATACTGTTCTCATTCGAAATTGAAAACAAAAAACAAACAAAAAATGAAACAGTACGATAACCACATCTCGTTCACATAAAAATATGACACAAAATTGAAACGTCACTTTTATTAGTTTGCTTGATTGAAAAACACAAAATTGTTTCATTTTATAAACAAAATTTTTTGTAAAGATAAGATAAATACTGATATAAATTTTAAAATATTTGTACCATAAATTTAAGTTATTTATCACAAAAACTACAAAATTATTGCGAATAGTGTAATTAAATGTCGTCGTGTAATAAGAAACGAAAAAAAAAAAATTTTTTGGATTGATTTTTACCATTATTGCTTGTAGTTAATTTCATTGAAATGCGATTATATTTAATTAATTTATTAAGTGATAAGTGATTATATTGTAATTGTAAATACAAATTAGTGAAATGATTAAAATAAGACTAAAATTGTAAAAATAATTCAGACAAAGAGAAATTGAATCGAAGCCCGATCACATGAATTGGATGAAATTGTGCAAACGTGGAAAATGTTTTTCGATTTGATCATTCTGATTAATTAAATAAATTCATCTTAATAGTTAAATATTTATTGTTTTATAAAATAGATTAATTGTATACATAATAAAAAAAACATGAATTCGAAATATTATCATTGGATAATAGTTGTAATTGCCAGTTTCATCAGCGTATTTGGATTATTTTGGTTTTGCGCTTTTGTTCTGGGAATATCATCATTCACATTTGGGTACGTAATCAATAATTTAGCATTCTAAAATTTTTAGATTGTCTCTGCCCCGACCTAATAACGTGGTTCAAAAGTTAATTTGTGCCACTTATCGTTGAAAGTTGTTTTTTTAGGTTTTACACCAAAATCTTTTGTTTCCAATTTAAGATTTATCACTATATGTTACTTGATAATTTCACGATAGAACAAAATAAACTTTTATAAAATTTGTTATCACATCAATAAATTTCTGGTAATCAATAATGTTATCATTTTTGTTATACATACTTATCAATATTTTTCAAATAAAAAAAAAAATAAAAACTGGGTGCTGATTGGTGTGCCCCTGTAATTGATGTCGTGATGCTGGCGAATTTATTAGCACTTATAAATGACTGCACAGTTTTGATTTAAATGAATAAGAAAATACAAAATAATTAAAATAACCAATTTGCCGTGTACCACCAGTATGCCTCGATGAAAAACCCTTCAAGTTGCCAGTCCGGTATACCACACTAAATAATACAACGGCCAGGGTAACTCTGGTATGCCACTCTTTATAATAATGGGCCAGTGGCCGCTTGTATTATTTAGTATGGAACACCGCCAGGGAACCTGTTAACTGAAAAATGATCATTTAAGTCAAAATCCGTTTCTGGGAATTGCACTTCGACCAAATTTTAATTAATAAATAAAAAATATGGAGTCATTTATTCATAAATAGGATTATTCTAGGAAAGCGTCTGTGAAACCGTAAACAAATCAACTCAAAAAGCAACAATTGAAGAATTGGGTAGTCTAGTATTGAAAAGATTTATGTAGCATGAAAGAAAATTTCAATATACATACTTAATGTAGTGGAACTGGGACAAAACAAAAGGGTACAAATTAGTAGCTCTTGTCATTACTAGCTCTTCTTATTCCTCTGATTAGAAAATACTGCAGCTTTCAAACTACTTTATGCGTTTTTTCGATCTTAAGAGTTGCCACAGTAGTTAATACCCACAGTTAAAGAACGCGCGCAGCTATGTGCCTTTTTCCTTTCAAATAATTTATTGTGTTACCCTACGACCGACGACAATCACTTTTGCAATAGTTTTAAACTCAGTTGACCGATGACCTGCCTTAGATAAAAATATAGAAAGAAACTAGTCATATATGTATGAGAGAAGAAGTAAAAAAAGTCAATAGAAAGGACCTTTCGATCTTTCCCAAATTTTTCCTTTATTCATGATGAGAAAATCATTGTCATGTTCCTCATACCATTTTTATCGTAAATTACCTATTAATTACTTAAAATAAAAAATGATAAATTAAAACAAATTTATTGGATTTCTTTTCAGAGTATTAACAATATTATATCTACAACATGGTGATCTAGATAAATTTCTTGACACAGGTTTACTCGAAAATCCATTGGAAGAACGTAAAATACTTGGATTAAATCTAGGTTTGAAGAATTCACAAATAATTAATTTAGTGTTGTATATAATATTACATAGCCGTTGCATATAAAAACTATTTTTAACTAAATTTATTTTAATTTAATTTACTCTTTAACATCTACAGACATGTTGTTAATTTTATGTTCAATTAAAATTTTTTTGTTATAGTTAGTTCAAAAATCATCTTGTTTTTGGTTTTTTCTTTTAATAATTTTTGTTTGATCGTTTGATGATAATTACATATTTCTATTACTACTTAAATAACAATAAAAAACACTATTTCTTTTCTTTCTTCTTGGTTTAGTCAACTATCAAAAGCCAATAATGTTAATATCGCCCAATATAAAAATACAAACAGAATCTAAAAAATATAAAATTTTGTCCGAAAATCGTATAAAAAAATCAATTCTCGATACGGGAATCGAATTATTATTTAAGAAAAAATCTCATAACATTAATAATAATAATAATAATAGTGGTGTTGTTGGTGGTATTGGTGCTAATAATGTTGGATTAAATAGTGGTAATCATAGTAATTATATAGAAAATACTAGTAATCATAATAACAAGAATCCTTGTAAAATAAATAAGACCGATCATTTAATTCATCGGGGTAATTTCTTTCGTAACCATACGACAATTTTAGATAATAAAGATCATGGACAACATCAACACAATACAACCGGGGGTCAACATTTACAGCATCAGCAAAGACATAATTCACCACATCACTATCATTCGTTAAATCCTCAGCACTATAAATTTAATGGTAGATGGTTTAGAATTTTTTTTTTGTTTTATTGTATATATTTTATAATTTTTAATTATTGATGTAGCTGGAGGTCGCTTTTTTGGCAACTCATTGTGGTTTCTTTCAAATGACTACTTCCGAAACAATTTAAATTTGTATCAGCTTGTAAATTCCAATCTCCAACTATATCAGTATTTTGTAAATAAAAAGTATATATGTCAAACATTTTAGTTTAGCTTTAATTATAATTTTTGTTTTCATTTTTTAATTAATGCTTTTAGGTCATAGTACAGCAGATGGTCACCATGATCATGAAAAGAAATGGAAACCATTTGAAAGTATAAAAATTTACACTGATAAGAAAAGATTATCTCATTTTTATCATGATCGTGAGAAAAATGGTAAATTGTTTTATACATAATGCTTAAGCGTGTATTGTCATTGTATTTAGTACCTTTGTGACTTGCATTGGCATCACCATCAGCATATTGCCGTCAAATTTAGTTAGAAATTTTGTTTCTATGTAAAATATTTTTAGGTGACATTTCATTGGGTGAAGAATGTTCGTCGAGTTTTCATTACAACACGTTAAGTGAATCGGCTGGTGGTGAACCTCATGCGGATCCAACGCTACAGCATACCAGTATTACCAATAGTAATCAATCACCAAACCGATCGAAAACCATTCTAAGTGGTAATAAACAAATCGATCAACTAATACATTTGCTCATTGATTATATACTTCGGGATTTCGTTAATTCATGGTATAGTATTATTACTGATAATAAGGAGTTTATCGATGTACGTGCACGAAATTGCATTGAGGAATTTGTCACAAATTTATGTAATCGAACAAAGCAAACACAATGGATACCACTTGTTACGACAAAAATGGTAAACGAAGTTGCAACTCACACAAAATACTATCGAGTAGCAACTCAAGTGGTTGATGAGGAAAATCGTGAGAAATATAGTGAGAAAAATCCATCGCCACAAAGAAAGTCGAGAAAGAATCCTGCAACAACACAACATAAAAGAAATAAAAGTGATACAGAAGTTAGATTTTTTAGTAAGTAAAAATATTGATTTACAACGATCTATTAGGAAGATATCAAAATATATACAAAATATTTTTGCAGGTAACCCATCCGTGCAAAAGAATGTTGCCAATTCCAAATTCTATAATGTCCAACCGAATGAGCAAAATTATATTGATCCAGAATTTAAATTATTGGATGCATTTTTCAATAATTGTGATTCATTTAGAAATGAGTGTCTAAGCGAGGAAGCACTAACAGAGTACTTAACACACATATCAGAGGCAATTTTATTTTTTTCATTACCACGTGAAGATTTTTCATGTCTGCCCCTGCGAACATTTCTCTGCACCTTATTAGCAAATGTTTTATTTAAACCAATTTTAGAAATGTTATCAGATCCAGATTTTATAAATTTGCAAACTGCCCGAATATTTTCGAAAGATCCACCATCCGGTGAATATCTAATCAAAATGATTCGACAATGTACCGATCTACAAGAATTACGGGCATGTCGCCAATTAATAACGAGTGAAATGGAATTGAAGCATAGCCATACGCATCGAAATTCCTCATCGTATAATGCTGAATTGGCAAGTTTAAAGTTTACACAAAAAATTATTGATTTACAAATTACAAATCTACAAAATAATATTAGTTGTGTAGATTTTGGTTTTACCGAGTATGAATTAAGGAATTTAAATTTACCGATTTTAACATTGGACGAGATTCTAAGTAAAGAACTTGCGTTATCCTACTATCTCGATTACCTTAGTATGTATAATTTGCAAAAATACCTGTTGTTCTACCTATGCGCGCAGGAATGGAAATTTACAACCATCGAAATGATAGGCGGTGGTAAGAGCAAAGTGATAAAAGAGGATATCATGAAAATGATACGAGATAAAGCAAAATCATTGTATGCCGAGTATCTAATACCATCATCAATAAATTATTTAAAAATTGATTCGGGGCTTATCGATACGCTTTCATTTAAATTAAAAGATTCTTCAATAATTCCTGAAACGACATGGTTCGATTCGATATGCAAATTTATTTACGAAAAACTGAAAAATGAGGATATATTTTTAGGTAAATTTTACCAAAGTAAAGCCTATAAAAAATTGCTGCTCGAGTTGGAATTAGAATTAGATCATCCGGTACTTGGGTCGAATGTAACGGAATCCGATATTGAAATAAATTTAAATAACATACTGATAGATTTAGGAAGTGATACAAATTCTAGTGATAATCCATTGGATGATGATGATGATGACGATGAGATTGGAGTTACAGGAGATATAAAATTTACAACCAAAATAGATCCTCCTTCACCGCCGAAATCAGTATCGCCGTCTCGAAAGGTAGTGACGCGCTCATCGGAGAAGCCATCGAGTATTATAACATCTGGATATGATTTATCTACAATTCCGTTCTTAAATGGAAACGCATATGCCAAACATTCAAGATCTCATAGTGATTGCACCGGAATGGGATCAAGTTTATCGGAATTGCCATCAACATCAAAATTAATGGCGATTAAAGCTGAGCTGGATAACAATGGTGGACAAGGTGATACGATTGATTCGCCAAAACATATAGATTTGGTGAATTATAGAGGAGCCCCTCAACTGAAAATTGACGCTCATGATGTACCACTACAAAAGCTGTCGGCTAAAATCATCAACACGGCGATACACAATGAAGGACAATATGCTGTATACGCTATTCATATTCAACTGGTTGAACACAATGAGCATAAAAGTTGGCACATATATCGACGTTATTCCAGATTTTTGGAATTAAAAAAACATTTAGTGAAAAGATTCCCTCAATTATCAAAAATTCCGTTCCCCGCAAAAAAGGTAATGAACAATACAGACCGATCCGTGCTCGAATATCGTATGCAAATTCTAAATGAATTCTTAAAAGAAGTTTGTTTGAAGGCAGAAACGAATGAAGATATTTTGAAAATATGTAATGATTTTGTGGAACCGGATACAAATGATCGCCGAATACATGGTGGCGCTGTTACTCGAACCATTGAGACGATAGTAAATCCATTTAAATCTGGGATTAGGACGATACGAAATATGCCCGATAATTTCATTGGTGGATTATCGAAGATATTTTTAGGGCGAAGCCCAATGAAGGAAACCACATTTTTAACGCCAACTTCTATACCACTAGATCAGAAATCATCAGAATATCCTGCATTGACGTCCGCTTTGAAATTATTGGATGAAGTATTTGATTTACAGTCGCGATCACAGTGGTTGAGGCGGGGAATTATTAATCGATTGTTAGGTAAGTCATCCAAAGGGTAGATATTTTTTGCATTACTTAAGTAAAATAAAATAATACTTTATTTTTAGGTGCTCCTTGGGTAAGTCATACGGCAAACAAAAAAATTGTCCAAACTGCTAAATCTGTAATTGAAGTCGATAAAATAGAGGCTATCCTATCAGCAACGCTAAATACTCTTTGGCCAGATGGTAAACAACAAAGTACAATACCACCACGCGAAGATAATACAAAATTACGTACTCGCATGGCAGCTAAAATTTCTTTGTTCGCCTTAGTCGCTGATGACTTGAAACATGTTGTTGGTTCGGAGACAACCCGTTCGGGGCTACTTAATTTTTTCCAAATGCTACAAAATAAGAAATTAAATTTACGACTAATATTAATATTACTTGATCATATTCTAAAAGAGTTATATAAAACTGATGATATTTTAAAACATGTTAAATCATAAAATTAATTAACATTTTTGTTTATAAAATACATACTAAATTTTTTTAGAAAAAAAACTTGCCATATTTTGCAATCGGCATTCATATTGTACATCATTTAATTTTTTTAATTTAGACACTATAATTTTAGTTCAACTTTAATTTTGCAATTTTGCACTTAAAGATACTCCTAAATAGAATAACGATGGACTTTTAAGAATTGGATTTTATGGTTCAAAAAACATTATTTTAATAACAGGCTGTTTTATTTTGATTATTATTTAGTTGTAGTATTGTTTTGAATGTAATATTTATTTGTATTTTTGCAAGTTACAATAAATAAATAATTGAAATGCTTATGCAATTATTTGTTTTTATTAATCAAACGTTGTTTAGATTTTCAGAATTGATGGATTCTCGTTTGAGCTGAGACACATTTTTTTTAGTATGGTGTTCAACAAAAGGTGTCAGCACATGAATTAAATTAAAATGTTATAAAAAATAGAAATTGTTTACATATTAAAAAAAAATGAAATTTTAAAAAAATATTTTAGACATGATAAAATACAAAATAAATCTTATATACCTCACTATCGATTTTTTCTCATCTAAACCATAAAAAATACATGAATACACAACGATGTATATACATATAACACCCCCTTAACCATCATATATTTCCCTCATTTTTATTATCAAAAAAATATAGAAAAATAAATACTCCCTGGCTTTCTCATTACACATTTTACAATTTTTTACTACAATGTATGTATCTCTACAGTCTACATACATATTATACAACACAATCAAAGCGATTTCCTATCCTCTCAACAAAAAAAAAAATACAAATTTTCTATTTTCCTACTATACAGAATATTTTCCTTCCCACACATACTTACTTACATTATAGTATTTATATAAATTTTTCATTTTATTTTTTATGTAATTCCCTTTTTTTTTTTCTAAATAATCAATCATAAGATGAAGAAGTGTTGTGTGCTTGTCTGGCAATTGAAATAAATTTACCTGTTTTGCATCATTCGATATACAGATGCAACCTAATATGAAATTATCTTAGATCTTAAATTAATAACTAAGCTATTATTAAGAAGTATTAAAATTATTTTTAAAATTAACTAATCTATTTAGAATTTGGCAAGTCTCAAAATTATACCTGTGATTAAAAATGCCTAATTTTATGATTAGGCTTAATTTTATGACGTCCTTCAGATAAAAAAAAATAATGTAATAAATAAACAAATTTAGGAAATTCCAATTCATAATCATCAATTATTTTAGTTACCCAGGTACTCGAAAGATGATGCAAGATTTCGACAAAACCACACAAGTAGGTTGTTAGAGTGTGATACTTTGAATATTATAATTTCTAATATATTTTGCTTCTTTAGAAATAGGTTTTATGAATAATTTTTTTTTTAAACTTGTTAGCAAAAGGTTTTTCGATGATGATTCGCAGAGATCGTTGCGAAATGAGGATAGTACATTCACGTTGATGTGTGTGGAAAGATGAACGAGAACGATATCGGTGGCGCATAGAATACCACTGGAAATCACGTGAAGTATGGAGCGGAATTCATCAAATACCGCAGAAGCGATACAAACGGCGGTCTTTATTTGGATAGATCAAGCAGTATACGAAATCCAGAGACGACACCATATGAATTGTGGATTGGCGAAAAACCGCAATTGGGTTAACCTGAAAGTTTTTAGTACAGTTGAATTTGCGTTGCATTGACGAGCCACTGACATACGCTACGATTAAATCAGATGAGTCTGAGTAATAGTTGGCTGCGATGAGCGACGAAGTTCGATTACTTGAGAAGAATGACACATAGTACTTGGTCGACAGTCCAAATCTCGCCTTGTACTTAGATTGCTCGCTGTTTAATGTTTCTAACTTGTTTTGCAAAACAAGTACAGGCGAGACGTTTATTGTTTTTAATTTGTTATTATAACAAAATGAAGGGCAGACCAATTTTTGTGATAGTATAGAAGAAATATACATTGTGGTGCCGGAGGACAGGGCTGCGGTGCCGGAGTCGAGGAGTTGGACTATTTTAGCGGAGTCGGAGTCGACAAAATACTGACCGACTCAGGGAATTATTTACTCTTGGGATTACTACATTTCATTTAAAATTCAGAAAAAAAATATCCCGAAAAAATCTGGAACTTACCAGAAAAGCAATCCAGAAAAAATCTAGAAAAAATATTTTGTTTAAAATAAATGAAAAAAATTCAATTTTTTAGGAATGTTTAGACTTACGTCATCACTTGAAACATTTGTGGTATATTTACCAGTAGAAGCGAAACGAGCGATACAATTCCTTTGATTTCTGTCTGCCAGATTGAAAAAGCGATAATAGATTCGTCGGTACCTACTAACCCAACGAAAGCCAACCACAATATAACTTGAAACAATTGTAGCAGAACTATCAGTAGAAGCGGTACGAGCGATATAATTCCTTTGATCTGTGTCTGAAAGGTTCACGAAGCAATTTCCATAATCACAAATATTAAGATCTCTTTTGAAAAAAACAAATTTTATAGACATTTTATAAATCTTACTTTTAAATTGGGCTGCACTTTGATAATTATGTTTCTGGATTTTAGTTTTCTGGTTTTCTCAATTTCTTAATTTTTTTCGGAATTTTTAGTTTGACCCCCAGTCAATTTTATTAAGAATGACATAGCGTAATGTTTTACAGAAATAAAATCATCGTTAACAAATAGAAAAATTGTTCTGCTTGATAACGAGATATTATTGGCGGGAAATTATATCGATCCCAAGGTTAGAGTATTACTAACTGATGATCAACAAAATAGAGGCAACCGGCGCTATGGAATTTGGCAATCGTTTAAAATGTTTTTTTAGATATTACCGAAAAGCTTTCAGTCATAGTGACCAACCGTCGTCTTCATCTATTAACCACCAAGAATATCCTGTTGAAGAAGTAGATGAAAAACATGAATTCGAAACATTTCTAGATAACCATGAGAAATCGAACCCGATTTTCGGGTTACAAAAATTCAGGTTTTAATTTTTTGATGGCTTGGAGAAAGTGGAAAAAATCAACAGAAGTACGAGTCTTAATATTCCTAAGGCCACACTAATTTTAAGAAGAAATTCGTAATTAATTTAAATTGTTGAAATTTTTTCTTTTTCTTTACTTCTTTTATTATGTTTGAATGAGTCGAAGAATTATCTTACCGATTTCGCAGCCTTGCCGAAGGGTACGGCGTATAGATGATGCCAGCTTTGGAAAAGTTTGTCGACTCAAGAAAAGCTTTTTTGGACTCAAACAGATATCAAGAGCATGGAGTACGAAGTTCATCGATTTTTGTACTAGTTGTGATTTAATAAAATAAGAGAGCATCCCTGGAATACAAAGGTTGGATAATGCATTTTAATTAACACACGGCAGTGTCGATTTTTATATTTTTTGAATGGAGATCAAACGTGATCGAGAGGCAAAAGCGATCAATATTGGGCAACCAGCGGACAAGATATTATCATCGTTATTTAAAGATGCCATTGGCCATTGAATTACAGAATACTATGTGTACGCATGAAAAAATTGTGGTCTAGTGCCAGTCGACTATGCAAGAGACATCGAACAACATCGATCAATAACTGGATGTGGTTTCTTGATTGGCCAAGGCATTGTTACTTGGCGAAGCTATCGGTAGCAAATTGTGTGTTTGTCTACAATCGAAGCAGAATATATGGCCGCAACCGAAGGTGCCAAAGAGGTAATTTGATTACGACACCATTATTCATCGACAACCAGAGTGTAAGTCGATTGATGAGGGATCACGAATTGGTGTTACCAGCCTGATATCTCATCAGTTGGTTATGGGCAGAGTGAGGATCAGCATTTTTCTCGTATTCATTTTCGTTATATTAGTAGTTCATACTAATACTTCGAAGCGTGAACATTAAAACATATTAATATTATTTGCAGAGGCGGTTATTCCAAGAATGCTTTGCATGCATGGCATGCGTAAAGAAATTCGGATTTTTCATACAAAATAAACACGCAAATCGAAATTCATTTATGAGAATTCATTTCGGTCGCATTTCCATTCATCACACACACGCAAAAATTTATTTTCCCTGTTTAAATGGAGAAAAAAGCAATTTAAATTGTGCATGCAAACGATATTTTATATGTATGAAAGGAAATGATGTTATTTGCTTTTCTTCGACCAAAACCTTGTTTTGGCAATATTTAGAGTAAAGAAGCTATCTTTTGTGACTTTGGTTTAACATTCAATATCAATTAAATTTAAATTAATCATTGAAGTTTAAAATGATCAATTGATCAAAAACTACAATAAGATTTTTTAAACTTGTTTAAAATGTGTTCGAACAACTGTTTGATTTTTGGGAAATCAAGGGTCGATCAAGTTAGTAGTTACAAACGATACATAAAAATGCTTGTAATTAAAATGGTATGCATTTTCCAAAAGGGTCTGAAAACTTGAATAATCTCGAATCAATTGAAAATTCTAGAATAATCTCGATATTCAGAAAAAAATTCGAATGTTGCCGATAATCTCGAATAAAATTAGAATTGTAGAATAATCTTCAAAAATCTCAATGTCAAGCGATTCAAAAAACAAGAAAAATATCTGAAAGTTGATTATTTTGAATAATTTATTTATTTATTTATAGTATTTATAAATAATTTAGTATTAAGAGGAAAAGCACACATGGAAACAAAGCAATCGAAACAAAAAAAAGAAAAAAGAAGTTGCTTCCATTAGGCATAAAAACCTCTTACATTTTTTCAAACAATTTCCACCTCGTGCTTACACATTCTATTTTGAGCAGTAGCTCATTTACAATAAAATGTACAGCACGAGGTGAAATAATATTAAAAATTAAAAATTAACAAAAATAACATGGTTATTAAAAATAAATTAAAAAACTACGTATTGCCCATCAATCACGCCACTCCAAAAATTTTGACCTAAATAATTTTGCCGATCCTAATCTCTTAATTTCCAATGGAATTGAATTCCAAAGGGAAACTCCCCTAACACAAAATGACGCGTTTAACGACCTACAACAATTGTTAGCCGGAATTAGGCGGAAGTTAGAGGAATGAAACCTACTAAACATTAATTTCCTATATAGATAACAAGGCTCCTTAGCTTTAAGAAGTTTAAAAATAAAAAGATAAACGCGAAATTCGTAAAAAATAGATAAACTACATTCTAAAACAAGGCTAGAGTAGGCAGAAATATGATCGAACTTCCTAATACCAAAAATAAACCTGGTACAAGCATTGAAACATCTTTGGAGAACATTCATATTTTCCTGAAGCATACCGAATAAAACTATGTCACCGTAAATAAAATGAGGAAGAAGATAAGACAAAAACAATTTTTTCCTAAACTGACTATCAGAAAATCCAACCACTTTATACAAACAACTAAGCATGCCAAAGACCCTCTTACTAATAGTAACTAAATGGTCACCCCAAGTAAGAGTTTTATTAATAACTAAGCCTAAATCCCTAACAGTATTTGAATATTCAATTAGCGAACCCTGCAGAAAAATACCAGGAAAGGACGAGGTATCTAACGATTTTTTATAAATTATAATCGACTGAGATTTATTCGCGTTTAAAACAAGCCTGTTAGAGACCGACCAGCGAACGATATTACTTAAATCTTCATTTATCAGACAAATATTCCTAGCAATAGAATCCTGATCTAAACGACTATTTCTATAAATTTGAACGTCATCAGCGAAAATATGAAATGAACAATGTTGAATGGAGGATTCTATGTCATTTATGTACATAGAAAATAATAGAGGACCCAGCACTGAACCCTGAGGCACGCCGGAAATTACAGGAAGGAAATCAGACAAGGAATTGTCGAAAAAAACTGCCTGAGAACGATTAGAAAGATAGTTAAAAATCAATTTGGCAGCAGAAAGCGAAAATCTAAACTGAGATAAGAGTTTATTGAAAAGAATTCTGTGATTAATAGAATCAAAGGCCTTAGAAAAATCTAACAAAGTTAAAGAAGTTAATTCCCTATTATTCATATTACGCCTAATATCATCACATACATTTAATAACGCAGTAGAAGTACTATGAAATTTTCTAAACCCAGATTGGAAGCAACTAATTAAACTATTGCTATGTAAATGCGATTGAATTTGATTTTTAACAACTATCTCGAAAGCCTTAGAGAGAGAACTTAAAATGCTAATTGGCCGAAAATGGGATAGCTCTAAAGGATTACTGATCTTTGGAATCGGGATTATTTTACTTAGCTTCCACTGATCTGGATAGGAAGAGGACGTGAGAATAAAATTGAAGATATGTAACAAGTATTTTGAGACGAAAGGGAAAACTACCTTAACGAATTTTAAATTGACGTTATCTAGACCAGAAGATTCCGATTTAACCTTCCAAATAGCAGATTGTAAATCCTCGAGAGAAATATTTGAAAACGAAAACGAATTAGAGGACGCGTTAGAGAACAAATCGACGGAACTACTGCCCGAGTTCAGACTAGAGCAAAAATAACTATTAATTTCATTGGGTTTGAAATCCCCACTTGAACTAATCTTGCATTTACCTAGGCCTAAATTACGAACATTACGCCAGAAAACCTTGGGAGGAAGAGAGGAGTCTAACTTGTCCTTGAAAAAATTACGTTTAGCAATTCGAATTAACCCTACAACTCTGTTACGAGCCTGCTTGTAATCTAAATGAGACTGACTATTAGGACACCTTTTCCATACACGATATTTACTAACTCTAATATTTATGGCATTCGAAATTTCCTGAGACAACCAAGGCGGAGATTTTGCTTTGCAAGTAACCTTTTTAAGCGGAACGCAACTATTAAACACCAAACTAATATACGAGTTGAAAAATTCTATTTGGCTAGTTGCCGAACTAAGGCAAAAAATATCCTCCCAAGGAACTGAGTTACAAACTAAGTAAAGGCGGGAATTGTCCATACTAGAAAAATCTCTAAAGCTAAAACTCTTAGGTTTAGGTGGAGAGTAAGAGCTTACAGAAAAAACTAAAAGATCATGATGGGATCCCATACCGAGAGACAACTGATTGAAAAAACAAATAGAGTTATTAGTAAAAGATATGATATGATCAATAAGGGAATAAGATGCCCCGCTAGCGGTTGGACAAGAAAACGTTGGTGCCACAGTGTTGTGTACGGATAAAAACTACATTAATCCAAAACTCTCGGATTTCAAAAATTTCATCTAACTCAATGCTACGCAACAATACCGATAATACTCAACCCCCAAACAAACTCGATTAATATCGAAAATCTTGAATAATCTTGCAATATCTTGCGAAACTCGTTAACATTTGGCGCAACTTAGTGTCAAAATTCCAGAAGCATTACGAGTTTTTTTTCAGAGGTAAAAGAGTAACCCTACTAAAGCAGGTGAAACTGTAACAGCGGATGGATTACGATAACTGTATTTACATATGTAACTTGCTGTGAAATTGAAGTGCATAAAAGCTGAGAATTTCCTTGAAGAATTTGTTTTTCCCAAATCGAAAGCATAGTATAGGTTGTGTACAAAATTGTTAAACAATTAATTCGATTTGAATTTACATGCAATATATGTATCACGTACGTATGCAACTCTGTAATAGAATCTTGTAGTAGGCAATGGAGAAACGCTGTTTATAATAGTAGCGACGAGAATTTTTTCAAAAAGAACCACACGCATAAAAAAAAATAATTTTACTTCGAAAATTAAGTCGACAATTCCAATTTTTGAAAAATTCTACAAAACAAGAACTCTTTGGACAAGATGGGTAGAAAAATTCAAGGGAGCGATAACAATTGCTGGTATCGAAATGGCTAAGAAATTACCACTGCTTCCTCATTATATGGGCCAGGACGATTATGATATGCTCTCGGATAAAGCTTTATTTGAGTTTTAGGTTTCGAAATCGATAGCGCCATTTCTAGTGTTTAATACATCGTACACGATACAGACGAGCTGTTTATAATACAATAGTCTTTTATTTTACGTTTTTCTCTGCTGAAACAGACGTGCAGAATCTCCCTTCCGCAAGTACTCCGCACAAGCAAGTTGCCTCTATTTCCAAGTAATAAAATGGATAACAAAATAGGAAAATGAATTTTATTAATGCGTCAAAATTTTAATTTTTAACTAATTCACATATGTAGCAATATTTATTTTGGTAGATAAAAATTTTCACCATAATAAATTGTTTTTCACCTAATTTTTAACCAAATAGTTTTAACATATTCACACACGCCCTCTTGGGCGAATCGGTAGGCGATAAAACGTAAAAGAAAACAAATCTAGTACGATTTTTCTACATTTTCATTTTTTCAGTGCAATTTTTTTTTATACAAATTAATTCGTTTGTGACAAAATACATACTAATACCTCCTAATTGTTTATTGAAATTAAATACGTGTAAAATAAACGTAAACAAATAAGGAGTTATAAGCAGCACACGTCTTTTGGGTGCGGAACTGTGCGCGGTACTACAGAACGATAATCTTTGAAACAGCAGTTGCAACACTCCTTGTGATCAATTAGGAAAGGAACATTAAAACGAAGCCAGCACAAGAAATTCCACAACAAATTGAAGTTTTGGATAACAATATGTAAAGCAGCAAAGAAGAAGGATGTTATTGAAAAGGATTTTGGTAAAATGAAAACAAAAACTTCAAAAATCTCCAACTGTGTTCGGATTACGCCGCTTTACACCTCTAACAACAGGTTCTGGAACCCATAAGTGATGTGTGAACTTGCTTTGGATTTTAGTACATTTTATTGGTTTTGAAAATCACTGAGCAAATTATATTTACGTTGCGATAGTTAGGATTCCTCGATTATTGTCCCTCCTTATTGTCATTCCCATTTTTATTTTAGTATCGGGATTCCGGTAACCTGGTGAGCAATTTAATTAGTTGGTTTGACATTATGAATATAGTTTCTGATACATTTTTATTTTAAATTTATAAATAATGTTCATTAAATTTGGCGGAAGTTTGATATTCTTTACTGTCTGAAAGTAGAGAAACGTTCCGCGATGCGCAAATTAAGAACCTCTGCCTAAACATGTACAAAACCTTTAAAATTAATTATGTTTAGTTTAACGTTGAAAGCTTTTATATTTGGTCCCAAAGCAATACTATGCTTTAAATTTCCCTGGCGAAGAGCAGAACCAATAGGCCGTCCCATAATAATATCCTTTTCTTGTATTATATAAAAGTGTATAAGTAAACTGATACAAAAATGAGGTCAAATTATGTTAAAATTTTTTATTTTTCAAAATTATTAGAGATTGCATCATCATAAAAAATTGAAATTTATATGATTCCAGAGAAAAGAAGGAGCAAGCAAAAAAGTTTTTACCTTTATTATCCTCATTCCAGTTATGTCTGTGTATACCAAAACAAAAATTTTTTTTATAATATTTTGAAAGAAATCCCAAAAAATATCGATCGCATACTATGTGTTTATATTTTGTGTGGATGTGTGTGTGTGTGTGTGTCTGTATTTTATCTACCATCAGTTTTCCTATTTTTCGTCAAATCCATGCACTAACAATAAGCCACTATAATCATTTTAATCCTGTTATTTTTTCATTTTCCCTTTGTTGTTATCATTTTTTTTAGTAAATTTTCATCATTTATTATTATTACTACTATTATTACTATTATATAAAAAAAAATTCTCTCAAAAAGGAACAGAAATTTGAAAAATTCAGTTCTGTCGTTTTTTTTTTTACATTGGGTGGTTTATGTTGTACCACCGTCACACCATATAGTCAAAATCATTTCCATCACCTTTTTAACACATCACCCCCATCCTCAACCTTACATTTTAAAAAAGCACACGAAATAGCAAAATAAAATTTCCTCACTTTACTTATACCAACATTCCACCGCTTCAATTCGTTTTTCGCAAGAAGGAAAACCCTATTTGTATGTACTAGTACTTTAGTTATTGTTGTTATTGGTGGTAGTGGTGGTGGAATTCGCTTTTATGTGTGTGAGGTATGTACAAGCACAAAAAATGGGATTATTGTTTTTTTTTGTTGGTTTTTTCCTATTTGATATAAAGCGGGGTGGAAAGGGTTAAGAATTAATTTGTGAATTTTCTTCTTTTTTTGGTCGTTATTATATTACATTTAAAGAAAGATGAGACAAACACAGGACACATTTTTTTTTTTTTGCTTTTCCTGGGATGAATGAATGATGGGTTAATTGAATAGTTTTATTTTTTTGTATACTTCCCTAAAGAGTAAAGGGAATAGGAAAATTATTTCGTGGTATGGTAAAATAGGGTGGCTAAAGAACAATGATAAAAAGGTATGGTGACAGGAAATTATAATGGAAACAGAAAAATGCTGAATATTTAGATATACACAGAAACATCGAATATTGAAACAATTGTGGAATTTCTCTAATTTTCCTCGTGTATCGTTTCGAGTTGATGATTTGGTTATTTGGCAATAGGAGCTTTTGAGATAAATAGGAAATGACGGAAAGCAGAAATATTAATAAATATAGGTATATTTTGTTGTGTTAGACGTCAAATCAATCACAAATCAAAATTAGATGAAAATTAAAAAGTCAAAAGGATATTATTACTCCTTTTCCTCACTTTCTGGCTAAACTAACTTACATTTTAACAACACCTAAAATTTATAATTTGTTACTTGCAAAATAAAATTTTAAAATTTTTATTTTAAATAACATTTTTTTGGTTTTTTGTTTCGAAATTTTACCAATTTTACCAAAAGAATATTTTTTCTTAAAATTAATATTAATGAATTATTTTACGATTTATTATATTTAGTTATAAAGCTTTAAACCAAAAATATTAAAAGCAGTTTTCGATATTAAAAAATTGTTTTTCCCTATAGGTAAAAACGTTCAGATTATCCTAGGGTGACCAGACGTCCTGGTTTCTCCAGATTAATTCTGGTTTTTTGAAACTTCTGCGAGCGTCAGAGAAAATGTCCTGGTTTTTAGACAAGGGAAAAAAATTCCACCCCAAATGGTATAGGCCAAAAAATTGTTCAGAATGCGATTTAATCTATTTTAGATTGGAACTACAATATTTTTAAAATCAGGTTAACGTCTCAGTTATAAAATTTCCCTTAAATACATCGATAGACGTCCCATGTTCCCATTTTAGCTGAAGGCGAAGAAAATTGCCTGAGCTTGCTGTGTATGGAAAACCAAAATTGGCTAATCTCATTTTTGATTTATGTTATCGATTAGTATGAATAATGTTCCAAAATATTTCTTACCGTTGTGCCATATTTTATTTTAAAAATTCTGCTCCCAACTGAAAAATTTTTCACGCCATGAAATAATATATTTTATATTAGGAACTATTGATAGGATCCAGAAAATACATCAGACCTAAAATTTCACTAAAATCCATCAAGAAATATACTTGTTCCATTTGACGCTGGAGACTGAGAAGTAGCCTGAATTGGCTAAGTATGTAAAAATAAATTTAGCGAGAATATAATTGTTGAGGCATGCTTTAATTAAGAAATTCGACCCCAGATGGTTTGGTCGAAGGAATTCTCCAGAGCCGGCATTAATCAATTTTATATCAGCTACTTAAAGAATCAAATTCACATCTCAAACCTCAGATATACAATTTTAATAAAATCCATCCACCTGTAACGGTACCAACCACAATATCATTAGTGGTGGTCCGCAATATTTCATGAATTTGTCTCTTATTTTATTTAAGAAATCCGTCCCCAAATGATCTAACCAGAGGCGATTGCTCCATGATTGCAATGCATGATGGTATTTGCTAGAATTGTAATGAAGTGCTTGATAAAGTTTATGAAAATTTTGGACCTTGAGATTTTTGGAGATTTATCTGTTTTGAGGTCCCCTGAGTCCGAAAAAGTGGGTCGAAACCGAAATGGTGTCATCTGTCGGTCAGTCTGTGTCCTCTCTACAGCCCAGATGGTTTAACCAATCGAACTGAAACTTCAGATTTAAGCTTTTTTGATAAATTGCGAGATCCCAGTGGAACCGGAAGTGGCCGCTCCCTTAGTCCAGAAAATGTATTTTGCAAATATCTTAAAAAGTATAAGGTATACAGAAAAACTATTTAATACAAAATGTTTCCAAAAAAAAAACAAAAAAATCAAACTATAAAACTGAGATGTGGTCAAAACACTTTCTTCTACAAACAGGAAATTTTGAGAAACTTATTATTTTTATTATATTGTATTTTACTTTCTTTTAAGTAAGTAAAATAAAGTATAGCCAGCAAACGTGAGTTCACTAGTTACTATTGCATGCAAAGAATTTTTGTACGCAACCAAATATTTTGGTATACAATTATCATCAGACGTTCACACGTCTGCCTTGTTAAATCGAACACAAGCATTTTTGTTTTTGCCATAATCGTCCATTTTGGATTTAGTTAACACATACAATAATAATTTTAATTTGAATAACTCTGTTGTGAATAGAGTAATTAAATAATTAAGTATACGTTAACATTTTGTTAAAAGTGATTGCATTCCATAAAAAAAATGTCTATCTTATAAAAACGATGTACAACGTTATCAAGATTTAGAATCTGTTGTGAGACCATCAATATCAAAAGCTTGTACGGAATCAATTTCTAATGATGAATTTAAAAACAATTTTATTCCTAATGGAAACATCGGATACAAGTTTCAATAGAGAAGCGGACGATTCCGACGTTTCTATTTCTGTTAATGATGCGGCCAAAGTGAATCCAAATAACGAAAATCATTCTGAGAGCCATGACGACATTTTTGATTCTAGCCATGATCATGTCAATGATGTAGATCCAGTTATCAGAAAAAATTTAAAAATTTGGGCTTTTACATCCAAATTTATTAAAAACCAAAACTTCTAGAATTAATGTAATTAAAATCACACCTGGTGAATATTTCCACTTTGGAATTTAAAATTATGTTACACCAAATTATTTTAATTTCCTTTTGGAAAAAGAAATTATACTATTTGACATTGGTTTAGATGGATTGCAGATTTTTAAAACGTCCCGCCCCGTACTTTGGCCTATAGTTGAAAGTTTTTATGGTTTTCAAGAAGAAGCACCAATTGAGTTTTATTCTGGTTTTGAAAAACCTCATTCAGTTAACAAGTTTTTAAGAACATTTGTGGAGAATGTGGATTACTAATTCAACATGGTATAAAAGTGTCACAATTGGGAAAGGTGAGAAAATTTAATATAGGACTATGTATTTGTATGCGACAGTCCTGTCAGAGCTTTTATTATCACTTCACACACTTCATCGGAATTTGGCAGAACTTGTCGTTCTCTTGAGGATTTAAATTTATGGCAAGCCGTTAATGATGAAGTATATTACCATTTTTTATTGCTTCATTGTGTTGCGACATTACTTGCAGACCACAAAAATTGTAAAGAACATGCTCATGCTGATACAGCCTTCGAAATGCTGAGCGATTTTGTCAAAATATTTCCGGCGATTTATGGAGATGACAAAATTAGCTTGAACATTGATGGGTTGTTACATTTGCCAAATTGTGTAAAGCAATTTGGCTCATTGGGCTCATTTTCAGCATATAGGTTTGAAAATTATGTACTATTCTTAAAAATAATTGTTAAGAAATCTTACCAAATACATTTACCGAAGAATCGAACAAATGAAGTCTTCTGACATAATTTTGAAAGCAGAGAAATTTGGAATGTTTCAAAGAAATAAATTCCAAAATACCTTCAAGCTCTCAGCAAATCAAGCATTATCTCAGCCTGTTCAATTCATAACTGTAATCAGTTCAAATTTCCATATTTTTGAATTTCTTTAGCCCGACATTTAAAAAAGTGAACATTTATTTTCATCATCATTTTTAATAAGTAGTCCTAACAACATAATTTAGTGCTGCTTCCCTAAATTCTTAATGGTGTAATTAAATTGATATATAGGCAAAAGGGCAGTGATCCGAATTGCAGTTTGTATTCATAAAATTATCGTAGGCTGTTTGTAGCAAGTTGATCATACATACCGCATACATCACAAAAACTCGCTCATCATCATGTGAATTTTATTTATAACTTACATTAATAAAAAACCCAGGATCAATTAATGTAATGGCCAAAAAATAAAAACCACATTATGTACATATATTATAAATATAATATAATATGTGTTTCTGAACCTGTATTTAGAAGATTTATTAATCAATACAAAATGATAATAAATATTCTAATGCCTTTGTGGTACGTATTACCATATGATTAATAATGACATAAGATAAAATATGTATTAGAGATTTAAAGAAAAATAAAAAATTTTCTCGTTCTTTCTCACTCCTGTGTGATGCCTACATATTACGATAATATACATATGTGGTGGTGGCCTACGGATTATACATTAAATTATGGAAATTTATGGAATTTCGGGGCATGTACGTATTTTTTATGTTAGAATTTTGATTTATCGAAATCACAATAAAGAAAAAAAATATTAGAGAAACAAATTAAATAAATAACATATTCGAATATTCTAACCAATAAGGCCGATTTGGTTAAATAGAAATTAGAACTTTTTGATCAAAAGATTGATTTTTTTTTGATTTTTTATAAGACGATTACTTTCTAAAAACTGTATACCCTCGTAAATTTAAGCAAAAATTATACATTCACCAGGAAACGATGTCATATAAGTTCAATCAGCAAAATATTTAACGAAAATTTGGTTGTTTATGTTATGCCAAATTGAGTGTATGAAAATTGCTCTAAGTTCAAACGGTAAAATTATTGCAATAATACCCACAAAGCACAGATATATATTGAATCCTTAAAATTTTTGATTCACCATAATTTTCATTTCATTTAAATTAGTGTTAAGGAGTTATGCGTTTTTTAACCTTCTCTCTGTGTATTGGGGTCAAATTGACCCCAGTCGATTTTAAAATGAAAAAAGTACGTTTCTTATTATTTAAATGGTCCTTGCCCTACAAGATAGCCTCAACTAATATCTTATACATACACGCAATACAAAGAAAAGCGGGCCCAAATTACATGTAAATTTGGTAATTACGATAGTCTAAAATAAACCAAGCGCATTTCTGTGTACTGGGGTCAAAATGACACCAAGTTCATCGATTGCGACGAAGGAAAACTCAACGATTCTCGCCGGTGTTACAGCCTATGTTTTGTATAAAAGCGCCAACCCATAATTATATGAAACTCGGAAAGCATTCTAAAGAAAATCGTTTCTAAAAGAATTGGTTATGCAACTGGTGCAGGCCAATATGTTAGATTGGCTTAAAATATAAGGACAGCAATCGACTTAATATACCATAGGTTATAAAGTGTTACCAATAAGACGGGAATCACCAAGCGAAGAAGTAATGGCTAAGTCCGTTAGCAGGCGTAGAAGAAGTCATTTTTGTAATGAGCCATTTTGTCAAAACCACGTCAAAATTTGTTGTGACTAAAAGATTCACGCTACTAAAATGAAGTAGAATTCCAAATATTATTATTAGTCCTGTATACCAGGTTCACACAAAATTTTTATCATTTGAATAAATAATATTACAATGTTTTTTAAAACTACTTTATTAACACTTCGTTATTTTAATTATAAACACAAAACGTAATTAATTTGAATAAAATAAAAAATAACAGAAACGAGCTGAACCACACCTTTTGCGTCTACCCTTTTTTCTTGTTTTATTTCTTGTCTGTATCCACCAAACGTCTTTTAGCGAAAATTAGGGTTGTACCAAAAATTGTTCAGTTGCAATATAATAACCCAACAAACCAACAGCTCGCAATTCAACACTGGTCCCTCTGTCAGTTATAAATCATAATGCATAATGAAACCAAAACAATGCAAATACTATGTAGTATTGTAGGTTCATTTACTTAAATTTTCCAAATTTTGGCCTAATCAGTTAAATGTCACTCACTGGACATGGATTGTTTCATTTTTGCTAAGGTCACGACAACGAATAAAAATATCAATCACAAAATTTTCTTTTCTAGAAGAACTCCGGACATTTCGTCAAGTGTGACACTTTCCTATTACGACCATTTACTGTACCATCGCAAGCGATTCAGATGGAACTCAATCCATGAAGAGTCTGAGGCAAAACAACCCAGAAGCTATTCTTCGAAATAACAAAAAAACGCAACGAAATCCACAGGTACAGTATATTAAGGATACCAATCAAAAAAAAAAAAAAAAAGATCAAGATTTTCTTTCAAAAAATGTGAAATGTCTTTGGGATGAAAATTGTTGGATTCAGGATCAACTTTTTTTGATACCGGATTACTTTTTTTTCTGAAAGAATTCGATATAAAAAATATCGGAAAACCGGGATAGATGTCATTTTCTAACTAGTTATGAAAAATATTCCGTTTCGCAACCTTCTACGATTTTAACAGGTCATATTTTTTATAACAAAATTAGAAAAAACATTTTTGTACATTTTGTTTTTTATTTTACATTTTCTTTGACAAACAATAATGTTCTTAGGCTTATGTAGGCAAATTAGAAATAATATCATTTTATCACAAACAGTAAAACAGTGTAATTCGTCGGTCACTTACAAACATCAAGTGACATCTGACGTATAAAGTGGCTTTAGACGTTACAAATGACTAAATCGAAAAATTGATGTGACATGAGGATAACCATTAAAAAAAACGTGACATGACTGTTATAGTTGGGGTGTTAAATAGAATTCCGCTTACTCTTAACTATCGTTTGTTTCATAATACAAATTCAATGCAAGTTGGTTACATATTTTTTTTTATAAGGAAATACTATATTTGGCCTTCAGCTAAATATTCAGCTTTACGAAATTGGTCAAATATTTAAGTCAAATATTTATTTAACTCTCCAGTTAAAATGTTCATGCAAAAAAGAAATAAAATTAGCTTGCATTGAATTTATAAAGGGTTTTCCAATAAGGACTTAACAACTTTTTTTTTTAAATAAAACGCAAACCATTTGAGATATCTCGAAAATTTTATTATTGGGTCAAAGTACAATCAAAACATTTATGTATGGAATTCGACATCGTTCATTTGTCCATAACGGGAATGTTTGCATGTATCGATTCATTGAACCCAATTTTCGATGACTCGGCCACACATTTCGACGGAAACGGCCTCTATCTCTCGTTCAATATTGGCTCTGATCTCCTCTAACGACGCCGGCTTGTTAGCATAGACCAATGATTTAACGTAGCCCCATAAAAAAAAAGTCGAGAGGTGTTAAATCACACGATCTAGGCGGCCAATCGACAGGACCATTTCTGGATATAACACGTTCATCGAATTTAAATTTCAATAAGTCGATTGTTAGACCCGCTGTGTGGCATATCCCACCGTCTTGTTGAAACCACATATCATTAATGTCTAGCTCATGCAATTGACCAAAGAAATAACGTTGTAATATCTCTCTGTAGCAGCGAATCGACTGCTTTGGGTCGTTTGCGACGGACGCTTGAACGGCAGCAATATTCTCGGCACTTCGATCAACCCGTTGTCTCAAATTTTTTCACTAGATTATGAATTGCTTGTCTACTGGGACGATAATTACGACCAAAAATTGGATTTAACGCTCTTGAAGTTGCAGTCACCGACTCGTAATTTTTGTAATAAATTTTAATTATTTGTAAACGTTGTTCTTTCGTGTACTTCACCATGATGAAAATGTTGTCTTTACTGAATGTTTTCACACTGACAGTTTGGTTATTGGTTTAAGGGTGCGTTCACAGTGAAAGTTGTCAAGTCCTTATTGGAAAACCCTTTAATATGAAACATGTAATTTCATAAAAGAAGAAAGAGTGGACATATTATTTAACTGGCGACTGGCTCTTTTTTTTGTGAAACCTTGCATTAGTGATAAATCTATTTATAAAGGATTGAACTGACTTTGGTAAGAAATGTGGAGGAACATTTTAAGCATATTTTGTTACAATCAATAAAGAGGATCGCCAACAAGACCAGCCTTTAGGTGAAACACTGTGTATATATTAAAACTTATAAATTATTATTGTAATTTTCTTTTTAATCAAGAAATCTCGGTAATCGACCTTAAAATTTAAGATATCTAATATTACAATCTAGATTACCGTAGCTTGATAATATTACTAGATTTGAGAATTCTAAAAAATACATTAGGATTAGGTGTCTTGGAAATCTGATTATTGTATTTCATTAGATATTTGTAATTAGCTCTTGTGATTGGGGAGTACTCACATGACTTGGATACGACCCGCACCGGAGCCGATTTAGAAAGCCCGGCAATCTGAACTAGTAAATGTTATCGATCTTATGAGAAATAAAAATAATTTCACTATAGGGAAGTAAAATAAAATAAATATTTGTTTTATTTTAATTACATTTTTGATTTTTTTTTTTGACGTACGGGTTTCGCTTATGAATTTATTCCTTTATGTAAAAAGACTGGCCGCAAATTTTTACAGCGAAAAATACAACCCCTGTATTATACATACATACATCAGTAGCAATCTGTGCTATACAAATATCAATTGTTGATAAAAATTGGCTGACGCATCAGCTCTCATCATTGATTGCAATAAGCAAATACGTAAGCCCAGCAACAAAAATTGGTTTAATCCATACTAATCACCCCATCCATCAAAAAACCACCAAAGTATGTACATATGCACAATATAGTATATTAGTAAACATATAATGCCAAAGTATTCAACTGTAAAATTAAAATAAAACCACCATTAAAAAAACGCATCAACGATGAAAGCTTTTTAAATTATTTATTATGTTGAATTTCATGTGATTTGTTGCAAAAACCATTTTTAATTTATTAATATTATTATAATTATATTATGTACACCAAATATACACAACAAAAATTCAAAATACCAAATGTTAATTCACATTTTGTTTTTGTAAATTAAGATAAATAAATAATTAGCAATTATAATTTATTCCAAAAACACAAATAGTTGCGTTTTTGTTTTGGAGGAGCGAGGGATTGATTACTGTGGTGCACGTTCTATTCTCGATGTTTCGTTTTAAATTTTAATGCAGGGCATTGGATTTATTATTTCTGTTTTAATAATCGAGTCAAAACTGACTGTATTCATTTGGCCAAATACATTGCATTTGATAATACGCTTAGGCAGGTTTTATATACATAAGTAAACATTCAATGAAAATATTATCATCACCATTAAACCATATTACTGTTGAATACACATATGTTATATTAGGACAAGATTTCAAATTATATTATACGTCAACGGAAAACAATTTAATACCGCAAATTTGTTACCAGTTTATAGTACAGTGTGTTTGAAAATCTATAATCACATCCATAAACAGGTATGATTTAAGAAAAGAAAACAGAATATATTAAATATTCCTTTTATTAAACAAACTCGTAACGTCTAAATCGATTTATATGATCATATAATTATTGGTATTCTATTTTTTGTGTCTTTTTATTTAATAATTGTTAATTATCACTTTTCGATTTAAATCGCACGAATTCTTTGCACACTTAAAGTCCAATGCGCTTACTCGAATCAAATTTTATGTTTTGTTTTCAATTTTCTATGCAGATTAAACATTTGCAGACGTTGACCCTGGTGAAAGCACTGGGCTTAACACAAAAATTTGTTCACCTTTGTTAAAATAGATCATCCTTTCTCAAAAGGTGTAGGTTAGGTTAGGTTTGGTTGGCGGTCCACTAGGACCAGGCACAGACGCAAAAAAGGTCCGTAGCCATACCACAATAATTATTTCCTCCAACTCATTGTAACCATTTTGAGCTGTTAACAAAGCGCTGGATACTCCTGACGTCCATCCTACAGAGGTCCGTCAGGTCCTTGAAGAGGGGTGCCCCTAGAAACTTTAGTCTGTTTCGTGCCAGACGGTTCAAAGAAGATGAAGTACTGTCTCTTCCTCCTCTTCGTCCTCGCAACTACGACAGTAGTCATGTGAGAAGACACCAAGTCTACTCGCATGCCTCCCTATGAGACAGTGCCCCGTAATCACTCCAACAACCACACTGATCTGACTTCGCTGAAGTGTTTGGATTCGCCAAGTCCAACTTTGGCCAGACCTGCCGAGTTATTACGCAAGAGGTGATACTTGACCATCTGTCATTCGTCAGCTTGCTAGCTTCTTGCGAATTGCAGAATTCGTTGGCTACACAATATGTTTTAAAAATCTTCCTAAAACTTGAATTAAAAATAAACCAATTAAATGAAAAATATATCGTTGATATTACGAATAAATAAAATTAACTAATTAAAATTTTAAATAATTTTATCATGTTTTATAATAAAATATTTTAATTTAGTTTATTGATTATTTGAATAGCTGTACATAAAAATAATTAAAGATGACCGTAGTTTATAATGGAAATTAACGACACAATAATTTTGGCCATCGTTGACTCGGCTACGGATGGTTGAGAGTCATACTCCCTGAAGGAGGAGAGTAAAGGATTTTTACTACAAAAAAAAAATCGAGAAAAACGACAAACCACCAATTTAATGGCCGCAACAAGAGAAATAAACTTCCAAAATAAAATCATGACTATTAATTTTACTGTTTATTTGCAACAGTAAATATATTTTTATGATTCCTTATTTTATATTTTGTTATTTAATTTATATTAAAAATAAAATAAAATTATATATATTTTTAATACAAAAAATGCATTAATTTTTATTTTGTTTGTAATTAAAAATTTATTACCGCTCATAAAAATACAAATAAAAAAAAAATTAAATAAATAAAGTAATTTTTATGTACTTGAAGTATGTATATACGTATGTATAGTGTACATGTGTACATATGTGATATTGTATGCACATATGTATCTTAAAATAAAATGTAAAATCCTTAAAAACCTAAAGATTTATATAAGACACTTAAATAAAATATTCAAAGTTCATAGTATATAAAATAAAAATATTAAATTTTACGAAAGTTTTTTTATTTTTTCAAAGACTGGGGAGAATCTTCTTCGATTCGGTATTTTGGTTATGTCTTTTATCATTAAAATTATATGGGATATATGTATGCTGTATCATAAAATTTTTCCGAACTTATTATTGGATTGCTGAAATGTATGTTCTCTACGTGATATCAAAATAACTTAACCTGAGTATTCGAATAACCGATAATTTCTTTGCAGTGTTAATTTGTAATTATCAAAACACGAAATTTAGTTAAAACATTTGATCAATGCTAAGCGAGATTTTCGAGATTATTGACAATTTTCTATATTTATCAACTGTTTACTGATAAATTTAACAATTTACCGTTTAAATTTTTACCGGTAATTTAAAATAATCAAAATTAATGACGAGTTTTAATAAAAGACAAAACATAATGTAATTTATTATCAGTTATTCGAGAACCTCGAGAAATTGATCGATTATTTTCGATCTTGACTACAACTAGACGCTGTTGTAATTGAACATCATGTAAATCTAGATTAATTGTGAGTCTTAAATCATCTGAAATTGTATGCGATAACTAATTATATCACTGAAAAACATCGAATAAAACATGAAAATTCTAAACATCTCAAAAAAATATCACAAACTTCGAATAATTTGTAGTTTCGTTATGCACTAATCATCACCATATAAAACATGAATAAACCCTGGATATTCTCGAATAACCTAGAAAACATCAACTAAACTCGAAATATTGAAAATTTCGAATAATCTTCATGTACTAGTTTCACGGTTCAGATTTTTATCTATAAGCCCATAGAAATTTGAAAAAAATCCAAAATTCTTGAATTATTTGTGAAAATCAGTACCATCAAACAAGTTAACGCCAAGCTAAACCAAAAAATAAACCATCAAAATTCGTATAATATTGAAACTCGGATGGTTTCGAAAAGAATCTGTATAATCGAATATTCGACAATCTGAAAAATACTCGAATAACCTGACAAGAAATCGGGAACAGTGCTGTCGTTCTGAAAACTTTAAACGGAGTACTTTTCAAATTTTCAGAGGAGTATTTCTAGTCAGAAGGAGGTACATACGAAATACAATAATTACACCTTAGGCATAAATAATTGTTGCTATTTTGTGTTAAAAAAAATCATAATCGAGCAAACTACACTAAAATTGTTTTTAGTTTTTGAGCCAAATTTGAATATTAAAAGAAAACTGTATTATTTATTGGTTTAGAGCTTTTTACCTATTTTACTATTAAAGCGCTAAGCTCTCTATGCTCCTCGAGCTACACAGGGTTTTTTAACACCGCCACAATTCTCCACAAAATCACGGATATTTTTAGATTAATTAATGTTTTGAGATTTTAAAGTTTTTCTCATAGAGAAGAGTATTTTTACCTAAATTTTACATGGTAAATGGGAAAATTTATCTTAAAGCAATGTTAGCTTCGAATCATTTTTATTTTCAAAAGCGTAATTTTGTCACCAATTGGAAGTTATTTTGGTGCAATTTAAAGAAATATTATTGCCAGACGATTCCACAGTAGGTACCTAGGGTGACCAGGTCAAAAATGACTAAACCAGGATGAAGTCTGAAAAAATCGCCTTAAAAAAACAAGTCTCGAAATATGTTATGTATTTGATTTAAAAAAAAATTTGCTGTTTAAAATTGGTTTGGTGGGGATGACTGGTCACAAAACATGCACGAGGTGAAATCTCTTCTAGAAAAGTTTTAAACCCGCTAGCTTAATTCATATTGATTAAGTCAAATAATAAATTTCAATGGAATTTGTGGTAATCACAACAGTTCCATTTGGGTCAGGGATAGATTTCTTAAATAAAATATGGCCAGAAATCAACAAATATCAGTATCTTTAACAATACACTATAATGACACTTTGCTTATTAGAAAAAAAAAATTGGGGAAATTAAATTTGCCAAAGAAAAATTTGTTTTTTACTTTAATAACCACTCCAGTCCTTTATTCTACATTGCCATGTTCCAGCACCAAATGGAGTTCGATTGTCAATGGATTTTAGTGAAATTTTATTTTTGAGTTATTAAGCCGATTCCGTAAGAAATTCCTAATATAAAACCAAATTATTCACGCTCTGAAAATTTCTTGGGTCACCTTGTTTGGGGTCGGGTTTGTTTAATAAATAAACCCTTCCGCGTGGAGTGCCCTACACGTGTACGTCATGCGTAAAATCATTTCTACTGCGGAATGCCGTACACGTGTACGCCATTACAAAATACGAACTTTAACAAGACACCGTGAATTATTTTAGATGCTATTTGTATAAAGTACATTTAAAAGTTTTCGTTTAATTTCCTCCTCCCGCAACTCACGTAGTAATTGAAACTTTTAACTGCCACGCGGAAGGGTTAATAAACTAATCCAATAAATATTGCGGAACACCACTAATGATATTTTGGCTGATGCCATTTATTAAACATTGTTTCACGAATTTTTCTTTTTTTACATACACAACCAATCCAGGCAGTGTACTACGTCTCCAGCTTCACAATTTATATCTGAGATTTGAAATGTTAAGTCGATTCTTTAAGTAATTCCTAATATACAATTTTTTAATTCTGGCTCTGGAAAATTCCTTCGGCCATATCATCTGGGGGCAGATTTCTTAATTAAACCATGGTTCAAATTCAGGATATTTTTGGGTTGAAACTTAAATCACAAATGATATTCGCTAAATCTATTTGTATATACTTAGCTAATTCAGACTACCTTCTCAGTTTCCAGCATCAAATGTATAAATATATAGTTAATATTATAAAACCTATTATTTCATGGCCTAAAAAGGATTTCTGCCATTTCAGCCCTACGGCTGGGATCAGAATTTTTAAAATAAAACATGGCCCAACGGCAAGAAATATTTTGGAATACTATTCGTACTAATGATTTTACGATCGAGACCATACTTAAAAATTAGATTTGCCAGTTTTGATTTTCCATACATAGTCAACACAGACAATTTTCTTCGGTTCCACCACCGACTGGGACACAACCATTTATCGATGTATTGTATTTTAGTGAAATTTTATTTCGGAGATATTAAAGAGTTCCTAACCTTAAACATACCAAATCACGTCCTGAAGAATTTTTTGGGCCAGTCATTTGCGCTGGAATTCGAATTAAATTTCGTTGAAATTATTATTTTTCCGATCGCTCAAAACCAGGAAAATGTAAGGCACTTTCCTGTGTGCCCTCAGAAGTTTGAAAAAACAGAACATGTCCAGAGTAACCATGACGTCTGGTCACCGTATTCCTACCCAGTCATACCAAGGCGAGAAGGAGAATGTGAAAATAAAACTGAAAGACAATTTCTGCTTTCAACATTTAACCTTGCCAAACAAGAAATATGTAAGGGAGTCTGGATTTTATTCAAATGAAAACAAAGGATTTAAGAACACTGCGTAAATTAAGACTTCCATATAAGTTTCAAGTCTGGAAACGTTAAATGACCACAGAAATTATCTTACAGTTATTATTTTTTTTATAGAGGTTCTAGTCAAGTCGTTGTAGTTTGTCTTGTACTGCAATTTCTATATTCAAGTGATCCTAATCTAAATATTTAACCAAAGCAGATACAAGTTTTTTGTTAAATTGAGGTAATCATTTTCAGGTTTGAGTTTATCTGGTGCCCTGATGCTTTTATAAGTTGAGTGCCTTGATATTTTTATAAATCTTAATAAACTCGGAATTATCTTTTTATAAGTTTTACTAACAAATCTTCAGATTCTGAAGAAAAAGCATTGTGAAGTTAAATTAATTTAGTTCGCAAATTTCACATGTTTGAATTGATATTCTCTACTAAAGTGACTGACACATTACTGCAAAAAACCCGTTTATAGGGTTTTATACAAATAAAACTGTATTGCTTAATTTCTACTCAACTTTCTACTGCACTAACAATGCATCAAAAGACTTGGTTTTGCGTATATTTTAAACATTTCAGGCAACGTAGGTAGCGCAGTTATTAGAACAGGGGAGTACAAAATGAAAGTGCGGATCACAGGAGTAAGCACTAGGCGAAAGTAGTACAAATACTCCGATCGTACTCACTTTGACAGCACTGATCGGGAAGCGACAAAACTCTTTCGAGGCTAGGATAATCATGTCGAAATCCAACAAACTAACAAACAAAATCACTACATAAGGAATTGGCATTTTCGTTATATTGAAAATACAGTTTTACCAAAATGAACGGATTTTACCGAGTTTACTGATAAATTTCGTTTTAATTTACCATTTTCCGGTTATTAAAAAAAACATCCGCTAAATGAGAAACTACATAAGATATACGTGAAGGAACATGGTTAGTTCAGAAAGGGGCCGGACGTGGTTAAACAGCGAATTTTAACATAGTAATTTGCTTCTTAATTGAGGGTATGCTGAACAATGACAATAATAATGCCCCTTTCTACTACAAGGAGAATCCTGAGTAATGAAAATGGGCTTGGAAAAATTACCTGAAAAAGAAGAGCCGATCCTGTTCAATGCCAATTCACCAAACATTGAATTAGCTCGATAGCTGAGTGTCAAACCGCCATGAAATAGGTTTGTTCTGCCGTGCTGGCTGTTTTGGGAAACTTTCAATCAATAAATTTGCAAAATTTAAATGGAGTTTCCGACATTGGTAAAAATCTCTATTTTTATTTTGTTTTCTCTATTAAGTGAAAAGACTTAATTGTACAGTTTAGAAAAGGCCAATGAAACCCAGTGGAGTTTTCTGTTTTATCCAGCTTCTTTTTTCGAATTAAACTCAAAAAATCTTCCAAACTTAATTCCAATTTTTTTGACTGTAAATCCATCTTCATCGTTGTCCTGCTTTAAATTATCCGACCGAGGGTTTAGAGATAACCCTAGCAAATATATATAAAATATATTTATAACGATCAATTTTTTTATGTGGGAAAAATTTTAGTTCAAATATTTGTAACATATGAAACTTCCAACACCTCAGCCTGTAGCTATCTTTCATTCTGATTCATTCCACCAAAACTGTATCAACATTAAAAACGACACGACTATGGGGATTGGCGTGTAAATAGTATGTACTCTTCACAGTAATTACCCATAATTCTCCTTTCAGCTTTTTAAACCGTAAGCCTGCTATCCAAGCTTCGAAGCTGATCAGTTTGACCTAAAGTTTAAGCGGGTTTTACTTTGCAATCGGCTTTATTACTTTTGCTGTCGTTATGAGATACTGCCTTAGATCTGAAAACATGACATCAATGTTAGTTCTTCTAAGTCTAAAATCATCAAGCGAATTACGATTTCGTTTCTAATTTGTTCATCTGTTTTCGATAATTTTTGGTTCAAACCTAGTTTTCTTTTCCGTTAAATTAATTAATTTGATTATTTGAATGATTTTTGCAGCACATTAAATACTGTTTGTTTACCTTTCAAGGTGATTTAAAGATTTGAATCTGCTGAATCGCTTGCCGATTCCAGAGTCTACGACAATGCAAAAAGTTCGGGATCTTATACAGAATCTTATATTAAAACTAAATGTTGATGCCGAAAAATAGAAATAAGCGGCAGAAAATTACTTTCCAATAAATTCCTAAATTATCAACATCCAGAAATATAAAATTTCGAAAATTTTAAATTTATATTTCTAAAAGTCCATCATTCCTAATTTAAAAATTTAACTGAAATTCATAAAACAAATTGTAGGATTTGGAATGATATAATAATTACAAGTAATTATTAAATATAACGATTATGAAATACACACACAATAAATTTACAAATACTTACATTTGATATTTAAATTCTGTTCCTCCGATTTTTCGATTAAATAATATTTTAGTTTGCACGTTTTCCTAAATTTTACGGGTATTGAATTTTAAAATTTTGTGAAAACTTTCGATAAAAATTCATTGTATTTATACTTACGTTATAGAAAAGTCCACATATTTTTAAATCTGCATAATCGTAAGGTGATTTACATTTCTCTCCGGTTAGGTACATATACTCGTAGCTTGTAATCAACAACATTTACAACAACTTGTTTTTTTTTTTTAATTATGAAATAGAATTTGAATTTTTATTTTCTTTCTTCATGTTTTCTTCTTATTTTTTATATTTTCTTCTTTTTCTTTTTCCTTAAATATAATTAATATATTTTATATTTATAATATATATCTATATTATTTATTTATAATTTTTATATAAAAAAAATATTTTTAAATTAAAAACTAAAATAATATTTTATTGAAATTATTGTAGTTATACAATATTAAGAGAGTAATTAGTTTTATTTTATCTGTATAAAAAATATTGATTTTGTTTTATTTAATTTTTATACAAGTTACTTTAAAATTTTTATTGAAAATTAAATAAAATTTAAAATTATACCTTATTTATGATGAAGAAGAGAGAGAGACAGGAGGGAGAATAATAATGATTATTAAAGGCATCCATTATGTGTGTACGGTTAAATAATATTTTTTTTTACAATTTTGGAATATTCGCCATTTTGTCGCTAATTTTACAGTACGGTATAAAAAAAACATGTCTTAACAATACAATTTATTTTATATAAAAAAAAAAAAAAACACAAAATTATTTTAATTTAATTATTTAAGATATAATTTTTAATTTTATGTACCTATTTATAAATACAGTCCGATAAATATATTTATAGACATAATTATTTTTAGAATATTAGTCGGAGGTAATCATATTTTTTATACCATTTTATTTCAAGCGCAATAATTGAAATAATAATATTAAATTCATTTAATTGTTGAATTACAATTTAAAACCGGTAAAATTAACAATAAAAATTATATCACAAAAAAAAACGTGCGATTTTATATAAATAATTTTGTCATGCCTCTCGAAATGATTGTCATAAAATATATAATTAAATTATAAATAATAATTACCTGGGTATGGCACAACGCATTTAATAATTTATCTCCTCCTCTATAATATTGTGTCTTGTGTTAAGATTTTTGTTTGTTTTTAATTAAAATCATAATTAAATTAAAATTGTATTTTAAATTCATATCATATTCGTATGTATGTACATTTTTATTATAATTTTTTGTTTTATTATTATTATATAAGATACTTGTATAATTAAAACGATTATTTATAAAAACATAAAAATCTCACTAAGATTTATTTTATACATTTATTTTTATAACTATAACTACAATATTTTTTATTTATAAGTGATTGTAATATTGTTTTTTATTAATGTTTGTTTTTAGAGTTATTATTTACTTTATACTTTTTATATTTGTTTTGGTTGGAACACAAAATACATTTTTAATCAATCGATGTATAAAAATCAATAAAAAAAAATTTATTACAATTATTTCAAGCCACTAATTTTAATTTACACTAGATTTTAAATCGTAACTACAGATAACTACTACTGTGCTTTTTCTTTGCCGCCAGCGCCAACACCAATGCCTAATAGATGTTCGCCCGACATGAGGCCACCAGGCCCCGTTGGTTGATAATTTCGTATTTGATGCAGTGATATTAATTGATTTGGAAATGAGTTGGCTACCGCATTTTGATTAACTATATTTTTATTATTTTGAAATGTTATCGCATCATAAATATATGGACGCTGGAATTGATGATGTGTTAAGGTATTTAAATGAGGTGCCATCGTCATTGCTTGAATAGGAGTGAATGCTGATGAATTTGTTGTTTTTGTTATACTAGCTGCATCATAACCAACAACTGTCGCAGTTGTATTATTATTATTATTATTGCTATTACTACTACTATTATTACTATTGTTATTACTATTACTATTATTTGAACCACTAGGTGTCGATGAAGTCGATGATGGATTATTATTATTATTATTATTATTACTATTATTATTTGCTATATGTTGCTGTTGTTGTATATTGTTTGACGTTTGCTGCTGCCGCACTACTACAAGATCTTCACCATCCGTATTATTATCATTATTATTATTATTATTTGCGTTACCACCGCCACCTGTGTCAATAACACCATTCAGGACACGATGATGATTTAATAAAGCACGATGATGTTGTTGTATTTGTTCCGGGGTTGCATGTTGTGTAACCACCGGATGTTGTCCTAACGCTGTAAAATCGTATTGTATCGTTTGCTGCTGTTGTTGCATTGCTTCGGCTAATGTGGCAGCCGCTGAATCAGGGCTTACTTTTGGCCAATAAGGATGATGATCCGTCGTTGCAACCAGTGTCGCATTTGTCAAACCTAGATTACGATTTAAATTAAGACCTAATCCGGCAAGTGTCGTGGCCGACGTGGCTGCCCTATTATTTATTTTCTCCGGTCTTTCCTGATGCTTTTGTACATGTTTTGCTAAGTATGTTTCCTGAGTATATGACTTACCACAATACTGACATATATGCGTTTTCAGATGCTTCGATTCTTTGTGTTTTGGAATGTGATCGAGAAGGGCTGTTTCGTCTTGAAAGCATTTGTAACACGAATTACATTTATACGGTTTATCTGTCTGATGACATCGCGAATGTGACTGTAAATTCGAAAGTTGTGAGAATGCTTTTTGACAACCAACATGTCGACATTTGTATGGCTTGTCGCCCGTATGTGTTCGAATGTGTTGCTGTAAATGTGACAACTGTGTAAATTTACGTTGACATATTTCACACCGATATGGCTTTATGCCCAAATGTATTCGTGTGTGCTGAGATAAATAGCTTGAGTTAGCGAATGTTTTTGTGCATTGAGTACATTTATATGGCTTATTTTCCCCGTCACCATTATGTGCATGATTTCTTCGAGAATGAGTACCTCCACCACCGCCTCCACCTCCACCACCACCAACGCCACCATTACCTCCTCCACCTCCTCCGCCACCACCTCCACCTCCCGTGTGAAGTTGAAGATCTCCCTTTGAATTAAAGATCTAAAAAAAAAAAAAGAAAACAAAATAATTATTTAACACAATTTTTGTACTCAAAAACAAATAAAAAATAGACCATCAACCAAATATTGATTTCTATTTGTTTATACCGACAGAAAGAAAAAAAAACCTACCAACAAATAAATATTTAGTTTTTAAGATTTATATGCAAATAATCATCAAACACAATCACGAAAAGTTCGTATTTACCGAACAATTATTTGCACAATTGCAACAGACATTTTATATTTCTTCTTTTTGGTTTAGGATTTAAAAATTCAATTCTTTGATTACAAATTACCGAAAATTTGATTAATAATGACATAAGACAATGGGTAAATGTAAATTTGGTTAAAACAAAATGTGGTATGTGTATGTACGTTAGAAATAATATAAATATTGCCAAATTGTAAATAGTCGTTAACATTCTTGGCTCTTAACACGAATATTTTTTTTTTGTAGCTTTGGTTTCTTCTTTGGTTTGCTTTTGGTGGATCTTTTGGAACCGTAGCGGAAATTTATGTGTTTTATGTAAAAAAATATGGCTCTGAAATTTGCGTTCATATCAGACAAATTTTGTACACAGATTGTGTTTTTGGACCATCTTATTCCAATAAATTTTCGTTTTAGAAATATTGGTGCAGTCAACACCTCGTCTTTATAAAGGTTTGATTCTGTCGCAACTCCTTGCATACGAAAGTTAACGAAAAACAACTTACGATAAAGCACTTTACAATTCGTAACTACAGTGCTACTTTTCCCATCACATTCTATACAAAATCTATAATCTTGTTATGATATAACTCCAACCCTGTGGTTGAGGGGCACTCTCAAGATCGCCTTAGAATAGAACTTCAGAATCCATTGCTTGTCATAGGAGGCGAGTAAATGGTTCGATCGCTGAAACAACACCGAACCTCGTCTATTGTACCCGGATGCGAATTAGTAAGATCAACACGTGACAAATGCAGTCATTACAAAAGCCAGGCGCATTTGATAGCCTTATCACAAGCAAGAAAGAATTTCGGCTAGATCTCGACAATGCACGTGTTGCTTTTCTTCTTGGGTTGCAGGTAAAAAAGGCTGCTAGCCAACCCAATGATAAAGTCTTATTTTGTAATAACAGACTGATGATTGGTTACTTTAATGCTAGAGCAGGCAAAAATCAAACCGACACGAAATTGCGACCAATAAAGGTGAGAGAATGATGTACTTTGCAATCGCGCATGATCTCAGAGTCGCTAGCTCATTCATTCTCTCCATTTAGAAACATGGACTCATTCACGCAAGACTTCCCGAAGCTAAATTCATCACTGTTAATCTCGTCATCATATGTTCACTGCAAAACTATGATGGCAGGAAAGCGCACAAAACATTTCAACTGTGAGGTTTCGATAAATGAAAATGCTAAGCAACTGCTCCAAGAGCAGCAATACAATTGTGGAAGCCAATTACCGGTGTGATGAAGTGAAAACTGTTTGGAAGGTTCTGAAAACTTCGATTGCCAGTAGTGCCAGCGGATTCTAGGTACTGTCAAAAACCAATCCAAAAGAAGCCGTTGTCATAGAGAAAGATTTAGCACCTTCCGGTTCTCTAGGACAATACGAAAAGCTATCTCAGCAATGAAATGTAAAAACCGTTTATTAATATTATGATGTCACCAGCTATTATAAGAAAGAAATTATATATTGACGATGAGGTTTTTATTAAGCTAGTTCATTTTTGAAAAGCCACCCCAAACCAAATTTTTCGAACCACGTTTCGAGCTGTTTATAAGGGCTCTCGAAGCACTTTATATAACGTTTCTTAGAGTAAGCAGAGTATCAAAGGGTACACACCGTCTTAATTCCACCTTATCTTCAGTCATGTTAACACATCGAAATGATTAAATAAACTGACTAACATACATAACATTTTACATAATTAACCCATCATGGACCAATCTACCAATGGAAACCTGTTTCATACAATGTAATACGATAGTATGTATTAAAAACGACAGAACTTTTCCTTACACCTAATATAAACATAAATTTGTACGCCAATTGAATTACGGTGTAACTGCATATAAATTATAGTTAAATTAAAGAAAAGTAGTTCAACAACATTCCTCGAGATAAAGTTAAAATTTATTCGCAAATTTTGAATGATTCTATAAATATAAGAAGGCACCCAATTTTTTATCCGCTGGCAACATAGTTAAACAAATCAATATACTATGTATTTACCCAATATATAGTTAAATGCATTTACCGCTTTCTTATCAATAAAATTACGAAATTGCTAATGTCCAACAATATGTCAATAGTCTACTGATAAGAAGCGTACGGTTTAAATGAAATAATAATTTTACGTAAGACATTTACAATATCTCTATATACAAGATACAACAATAATAACAAATAAATTTATGTAAACAATTATATTGATGATCGTAAAAATAATGTTTGCTTAAAAATAAATTAAAAAATCTGTTTTAAATCTCAACCATCAAATTTTATTTCTTATGTCTTGTGTTTTCGCGCGCTGCTTCTTCTTACGTCTCGCGCGCATTTGTTTGATTTGTTATTTATAATTTTTTATGTAAATCGAATAAAAGAAACTAAAAAGAACTATGTCTTATAAATAATGATCGTAATAATAACATCTATATCTCATCACCGGTAGCTCATTCACAACAAAAAAGTGTATAGTATACATATAGGTAAAAAAAAATGTGTGATTTTTGTAATTTAACCTAATGGAATGTGGTTTTTATTTATTAAATTAGAGCCTTGAACTTGAATTGGCTAGTCTAATTTAATAATTTTTTTTTATCGGTAGGATGACACAATTTTTAAAGAATTTTAAATTTAACAGATTTTCGTGGAATATCGACAAATTTTCTTAACAAATATTTTTGCTCAAAAATAAAGATATTCTATCGCAATTAATAAGTAATAAAAATTATAAAAAAACAAAAAAAACGTCAGTGAATATATTTCCCATAAAATTTTATCACTTAATTTGAAAAAATTATAATTTTGTTTTTATTTAAACTAATTTATTAATTGTTAAATTTTAATTAATCGCATATATTTAAATATACATATTATAATTTATATATTTATGTTATATTTTTAAATAAAGAATTAAAGAAAGATGAACAAACAGAAACACCATTTAAATCAAGAACCTGCCATCATAAATTATAGACAAAAAATTAAGGTAATTTGAAGCCACGGTTAAATACGCACATATACAAACAAATATGCGGTATTAAAACTTGTTTTTTGATTGATAACAGGCTAAAAATACGGACAATAATTTACTAATTAAGAATCCAGAAACACTAAAACTATGTCTAATAAAAGAATAAGAAGTTGATTGGAATGCTTGTATGTGATTGTATGTGTAAATGAAGAGACATTTCAAGAAACATTTAACTGAACTTTTCAAAAGACCGGATTAAACATTTGGTTAATCTTAAAATAAAAGTCAAATTAGATTAATTGAAATTAGATTAGAATTATACATTTTATGGGATTATGATAAAACTAAAGTGGTAATAAACACCAAACCAACAAAATTTTGATTTAGAAACTTTCTATTACAAAGACCAAAATGCAATTTACACGTATGCCAAAAAATTATATTATAAATTAACTAATTTGCTATTCTCATGAAAATAGCCAAAAATAAAAGTTACGTAATTATACTTAAACATTGCGCATTTCGAAATCAAATAATAGTCAACTACTTACTGTTCAATATTTTTCTATAAAATATATTTTAATCAAAATGTCAAGGTAGATAGATATTATGGTAATATACAATTCAAAAACTTTTATTTAAATTTACTTTACACAAAGTAGTTGAATTAATTTACAATAATTTACACATTAGCCTCTAACAAATTTTTTTTTCTATGTTTCGCGCTCCAAAATTATTTACAAAACATCGCAAATAATCACGCTTCTTTATATGTACATAAGTATGCCTCTAAAAGTTAATTTAAAACCTTCAAATCTAATTAAAACCAAAAAAAAAAAAACTAAACATTTTCGACCTATTGACTGCCACAAATAATTTCACTTGCTTTTATACTCAAATACGATCATTTAAGCTATACTATTATTACGCGGTGTCATTATGTAAATATTCACCTTATTCGAAAAACGCACATAATTTTATATTGCGTCACTGAGTCAGTAAAGATTGTAATCCTACAGCATTCGTATTACTTAGAAAAATAATTTGGAGAAGAGTCACTGAATTCGTAAAAATTATGTTTTTAAGCATCATCATCAAGTCATTTTATATGTCAGCTATCACACAGGCGCGTACGATCACAGATCGCCATTCTCGGAAAAATAATTCAGTTGTAGATTTAAAACAGCTAAACATTTATTTTGAGATGACCATTTGACGAATATTGATTTATGCAACACCAAAGTTCGAAGTATTCAACAGTTTTGAAATCAAATTTTAATAACTATAGAATTATCTAAATTTTCTAAAAATATTGAAATAGAATCTTCTAAAATTTGTATATGTTTTGTCTGATATTTTCCAATTCAGTGAAACGATTTATGAATATTTGATTTGAAATTTTCTAAAATGTTTGTTTTTTAATTTTCTAAATGTTTCGCAATTTCTTGATACCATCGAATTCAAAGGGTGATAAAGTTAATGTTCAATCTTTGAAATCAAGGTCAACGAATTCATCCAATACTAACAATCGATTCTCATGTTCAGTATAAAAAAAGATGGGTGTATGATGCAAATTAAAGTGTTTGCCGGTATTGTAAATTAAAACACCGCTAATTGTTGTTTGTCACATCATTAACGCCTTACACAACACTAACAACGAATGTACCACTCCACTATCCACATCTTCGAACAACATTCAACCGTCTACCAATATTACTCTTCATGCTCAACCTACTAAACCTATTAGCCTATTAAATTTCATCACCAATTCATTGGCAGCTAAACTTGGGATTCGGCCAACACTATCATTGCGTTGCTACTAATTAAATCTAAATTCAATAGCTGAAAGAAAGTACCGGGAATTGTTAATTTAAAATGAACGCGCTGAAGGTTTGGGATGGGTGATGTCCCAAATAATTTAATTTTTATGTTTTTTGAAATAAATAAATAAGAACACAATGAGTACGTTGCTTTTGTACAAGTTTATTTATTTATATCGTTTATTATAATTTTAACCGCTGAATGATTTTTGGTATGCCGTATACCAATGGCCTGCGACTGCTTGCTGTCTTATTAGCGATTGTTGGATTATGTGTTGGATTATTATCCTTTTTATACGCATTGAATTTTATCCGTGCGTTCGGATGCGTGTTATAATGATTTCTGCTTTCTCTAAACAAATTTTTTCCTGTTTACAAATTATTGTTTTAAACGGAATTTGTTTTCCTCCTAAGACGTGCAGTGTTTTTTAGGGAAAAAAGAACTCTTCCATATTTATGAAAAGCTCATTGGCTTTTCCATAATGAATTTAGTATCTCTATTGGTGTGTGCCTACTTTACCCTGCTGTCAAACGAACGTCAAATATTAATTCAATAAAAATCAATTCGATTTAATTAATCTTTGCTGGTGCTCGATCCACCACAATACTCCCCTTCCAGTGAATTTCACCAGAAATTTACGTGGTCTGTCGTAAGTGTCGGTGTGGTGTTGGTGTGTAGTGTCTTGTTAATTCTCTCGAAATCTCGCTGGTGTTTTTACCGTTCTGCCCGTTCTCGTGTGTGTTGTGTTTTGTGCTGTATTGCGATCGAAAGAAACTTTTTTTGTCGGTACCTGTCTTTGTGTTGTGATTGTCGTGTTGTCTTCCGCTGCGTGGCTTTGAGTTTCAGTGTTTTGAGTGGTTTTTGCTTGCGTGTTTGCTATTTGAGTGTCTGCTGTTTGAGTGTTTACTGGTTCTTTTTCAAACTGTGTGTTCTCTTGATGGCATGGTTTCAGGCGATCTATTGATACTTTGATGTTTTTACCGTGTATTGATATTACGAATGATTTTTCCGCTCTTTCTATTACTTCATGTGGTCCGGTGTAGGGTGGCTCTAACGTTTTTCGTACCGCGTCTGTCCTTAGAAAGACATGTGTGGTGTTGTTTAATTCTTTGGCCATGAAAATTTTTTCGTTGCTGTGTCTCGATGCTGGTACTGGCTTAATTTCTGCGAAATGATTTTGCAGATTCTTTACTAATTCGCTCTGGATAATTTTGCTGCTTGAAGGTTGACTGAAAAATTGTCCCGGAATTCTAATCGTGCAGCCGTATACTAGTTCTGCTGGTGACGTTCTTAGCTCTTCGCTGTACGTTGTTCTTAATCCAAGCATGACTGATGGTAATAGTTCTGCCCAATCTGCTCTCTTGTTGTAGCACATAATGGCGGCTTTGATAGTGCGGTGCCACCTTTCTAGCATGCCGTTGCACTTGGGATTGTAGCTTGTTGTTCTCCGGTGCTGGAATCCCAGTAAGGCTGACAGTTCTTCGAATAGCTGTGATTCAAACTGTGCACCTTGGTCGGTTACGATGAACTGCGGTACTCCAAATCTGGCTATCCAATTAGAATACACTGCGAATGCGACTGTGGCAGCAGTTATATCCGGTACTGGAACCGCTTCAGCCCAACGTGAGTAGCGATCAATTAACGTCACGCAGTATCGGTTGTTTCCGGAAATCGGAAGAGGACCAATGATATCGAGGTGAATTTCAGCGAAACGTTGCGATACAACTTTAAATGAGCCGAGAGGTGATTTGGTATGTTTAGAAATTTTAGATTTTTGGCACGGTATACAGTTTTGAGCCATTGTTTTTGAATCTTTGGAAATTGAGGGCCAAATAACATTTTTTGTTAAAAGTTTTACTGAAGCTTTTACGCCCGGATGTGAAAGGTTGTGTAAAGTTTCAAAAACAGTTTTCCGAAAGTTTATTGGAATGAACGGTCTTGGTATACCTGTTGATACGTCGCAACAAATTGATTTATTTGTGTTGAACGTGAGGGGTATTTGTTGGAGTTGCAGAGATGTAGACGAGTTATTACTAAGTAGCTCTCGGAGTTCGTTGTCATTGGCTTGAGCATCTGCTATTGCTGCATAATCAATACTTTCAGGGATAGAAATTTGATTGATGCGTGAGAGAGTATCTGCGACGACATTATTTATGCCGGAGATGTGTTGAATATCGGTAGTAAATTGGCCGATGAAGTCCAGATGTCGAAATTGACGAGGAGATGCTTTTTCCGGATTTTGTTGGAATGCGTATATTAATGGTTTGTGGTCAGTGAACAAAGTGAATTGTCGACCTTCCAACAAGTGTTTGAAATGCTTAATGCCAGAGTAAGCTGCAAGCAACTCTCTGTCATAAGCACTGTACCGTTTCTGCGTTTCGTTAAGTCGTACAGAGAAGAAGCTGAGCGGTTGCCAAATACCGTCGGTGTACTGCTGTACCACAGCCCCAAGCGCTGTATCTGAGGCATCCACCATGATCGCGAGTCGTGCGGCTAACGATGAATGTGTTAGTAAGGTTGCGTCGCACAATTTCTTTTTGCAGTTCTCGAAAGCTTGTTCGACCTCTGCTGTCCATTCAACTTTCTTCTTACTGTTCTTCGTGTATCCTTTTAGTAAGTCGTTCAGTGCCATCTGGTCGGCTGCAGCTCCCGGGATGAAACGTCTGTAGAAGTTGATGGTGCCCAAGAACCTCTTGATGCCATCGACTGTTTCTGGTTTTTTGAACTCTCTGATGATTTGTACGCGTTCTTGGTTCGGCAATATCCCTTGTCCAGTGACCGTGTGTCCTAAAAATGCTATTTCCTCTGCCGCAAACACGCTTTTATCCGAATTTATCACTAGCCCGTGTTCTGATAGCTTTTGAAAAATAATTTTTAGGTGTTCAAGGTGTTGTTCGAAAGATCTTGAAGCGATTAGAATGTCATCCAAATAAACGAAACAGAATTTTAAACCAAAAAGTACCGAATGCATAAGTCGTTGAAAAGTTTGCGCCGCGTTTCTTAATCCAAATGTCATTTTTGTAAATTCGAAGAGGCCGAAAGGTGTGGTGATTGCCGTTTTGGGAATGTCTTCTGGTTCGACTGGAATTTGGTGGTACGCCTGGACAAGGTCTAATGTAGTGAATACTTTGCAGCCTTCTAGCTGATACGAGAAATCCTGCAAGTGTGGAACTGGGTACCGGTCTGGTATCGTTACTCTATTTAGGGCGCGATAATCGCCACACGGTCTCCACGTTCCATTCTTCTTTTCCACGAGATGTAGTGGACTGGACCAGGGGCTGCTACTTGGTTGGCAAATTCCTTGCGCTAGCATGTTTTCGAACTCCTCTCGTGCTAGCTTCAGTTTATCTGGTGCAAGCCGTCTCGTTTTGCAAGAGATAGGTGCTCCCTGCGTTTCTAGGCAGTGTGTGACGGAGTGCTTGATCCGTGCCGTGCTGAGTCCGCTGTTGGTAATCTCTGGAAATTTTTTTAACAATTCTGCTATTTCTGGTTTTGTTGTTGATTTATCTAGTATTGACAAGGTAGGGTTGTTCCCATTCGTGATGGCGCCCTTGTTGAAGCAGTTGGTCAATGGATCAATGATCCTTTGCCCTTGAATATCAACCAAGAGTCCCGTATGTCGCAGGAAATCTGCTCCTATCATGGGCATTGACACGTCTGCAATTATGAACTCCCAACGGAACTCCCGTCGGAGCCCGATGTCCAGCCTCATCGCCTTAGTGCCGTATGCTTGCACTGGAGTGCCGTTTGCCGCGTATAGACTACTTGTGGATACTGGATGCTTTGTCTCTAAAAACTTTGCGGGGATTACGGACACGTCCGCTCCCGTATCTATTAAAAATTTTAATTTGGAATGTCTTTCAAAAATAATTAATCGGCTGGTTGCGGGCCCATCAATGCCCGCCGTTACCTTTTGATGGGGATTTAAAAATTTTGTGGTTTCTCGGGTGTTTGCTCACTGTGATACTTACACCCTGAAACACACTTCCTCGCTTTCGCACCGAATTTATAGTGATAATAGCACTGATCGAATCGCTTGTTTATTGTCTGTCGCGATGCTGACCTCGTCGCTTTTCTCTCATGACTGGTTCCTCTAGACTCGTTTCGCGAGCGCGAATCTTTGATGGACGTACATAGTTCGGCTATTACCCTCGTTAACTTGTCCAACCTGTTGTCTGTATCGTCCCGCTCTTTAACTGCATTGTTTGAACTCCCTCCGGTTGTGCTCGCTGTCGTATTCGTTAACACATTGATGTGACTCTGCGTCATCGTTTCCAAAATGCTATCCGCTCGATTGGATAATGATGCCAGTGGTATGTCCTTCTCAAACGTGGTGAGAATCATCTGGATCTGAGGAGGTAGCCTCTTCATCCACAGCTGCCTTAGAGTATTCTCGTCGAAAGTCCTTCCTGCGTTCATCTTCATTTTATTCAACAATTGCGACGGCTTTTGGTCGCCTAATGTGAGCCCATGCAACAAATTGTTGAGTTTCGTCTTCTCCGACTCTCCCAGGATCCTCAATACCTCTTCTTTAAAGGCCGAATACGGTAGCGGTCCTTTATCGCGTAGTATTAGGTCTGCAAATGTGTCGTGATGTCTGGCGTCTAATGCCGCAAGAGCGTGTGCATATTTTGTTTGTTCTATTCGAACGTTGGCTAACTGGAACGATTGTTCTAATATATTAAACCATACGCTCGGGTTTTGTCCATATAGTGGTTGTGGTGGTTTAAATGCGACATGCGCGACGTTTCTTCCAATTGCTGCCTCATTACCTATCTGGTTACTCCACTGTGGCGCACTAGCGGTGCTGTGTTCGTCAGGTCGGTCGCTGTTTGCCTGTCGTTGCTGTATCTGTGCGTCTACGTATGCCTGTAATTGTTCTTGTGTCATCGTCACAGTTGGTTCGTCGTTTGTCTCACTGGTTCCCATCGCTGGCAGGGAAGCACTGCCCGTCGGAAAACTCATTTCACTTATTCACTTTTCTGAAATACGCGAAAATAATTGTTGCGAACGAATTTTTTAAAATAAAATAAACCAAAAAACAAAAATATAACGAGCTGACGAAATTTATTACAAAGTGGAATTTTTCAACTCGGATTTCGAACGACTACCGCAAGGTAAAGCGACACACAGAAATATTGGTCGAAAATATTTTCTTTAAACATTTTTTATTATATATAGTTAAAATGGAAAAAGTTGAATTTGGAAGAAAAATTTTTGTTACCTTTTTTCCCGTAAAAAAAACAGCACGTCTTTTACAATTTTATTTTTATTGTACGTATGGCTGCCTTTGGGTTGTGGTGATCGGCTGATCACTGATGTTTTCTGGTCACACCTTGCGGTTTGCACTTTTTATTCCGGAAGCTCACCTCGGTTGAGGCTCTTACTGGAATGCTAGCGTTCTTGCACTATTTTCGAGCTTACCACTGGTGGGGGCTCTTGTCGCGAAGAATTGGTTTCACTATTTTCGAGCTTACCACTGGTGGGGGCTCTTGTCGCGAAGAATTGGTTTTATTTGTTTTGCTTACCCGCCTTTGCTTGTCCGTTTTGGGTTGAGTTTATTTTCGTATCTGTCTGCCTGAATGGAATTTCTTCTGGCTTTACGATCGTCTGGGGTTGTCCGTATTGCTGCTGTAGGACGTCCCTGTGGATGTACTGCTTACTTCCTTTTGATTTCTGGTTCGTGTTTCCGGATTGCGTTCGTTTCCGCAAATCCTGTCGGCTTCTGCCGATAATATCGGGTTTTCCCGATTCTTGGGTCCTTCCCGATCACTTTGGGGTCACCATTTTATTTGGGATGGGTGATGTCCCAAATAATTTAATTTTTATGTTTTTTGAAATAAATAAATAAGAACACAATGAGTACGTTGCTTTTGTACAAGTTTATTTATTTATATCGTTTATTATAATTTTAACCGCTGAATGATTTTTGGTATGCCGTATACCAATGGCCTGCGACTGCTTGCTGTCTTATTAGCGATTGTTGGATTATTTGTTGGATTATTATCCTTTTTATACGCATTGAATTTTATCCGTGCGTTCGGATGCGTGTTATAATGATTTCTGCTTTCTCTAAACAAATTTTTTCCTGTTTACAAATTATTGTTTTAAACGGAATTTGTTTTCCTCCTAAGACGTGCTGTGTTTTTTAGGAAAAAAAGAACTCTTCCATATTTATGAAAAGCTCATTGGCTTTTCCATAATGAATTTAGTATCTCTATTGGTGTGTGCCTACTTTACCCTGCTGTCAAACGAACGTCAAATATTAATTCAATAAAAATCAATTCGATTTAATTAATCTTTGCTGGTGCTCGATCCACCACAAAGGTTACGTTATATCAATTTTCTTATTCTCTTAGTCGTTTGTTACGACTAAAGTTACTTTATACGACAGACGTCACTTGAATTTTGTAAGGGACTGGCGACTACAACAAAATGAAAGAGCGAAATTTTCGTCGTAATATTTTTTTTTAAATGTTTTTAATTGCGTAATTTGGTTCACTTGCTTAAAAAAGTTGTTATTTAAATTAATCCTTTTTTGTTCTAAAACGATTTGATTGATTTGATTTTTTGTAATTTTGGCCGAAATCTTTATAGTTACAGTCGTGTTACTTAAACCGACTTGAAGAATAACAATTTTCATGCGACGTGACGTGACTTAAGTCATGTCGCCTGAAACGACACGACTATGGGAATTGGGGTGTATGATGCCAGCTTTGAGTGCGATCTGTCAACGAGTTTGTTTACAGCAGTTGGTTAAGTCAGTCGACCTAATCAGTGTACGGTGGGTTTTGCGATAAACGAAAGGGTTGGGTACGAAATTTCCCATTACAAAATCTTTTTTACAAAATCTCTTTTACAAAATTTCTTAATTACAGAATCTCCTAATTACAAAATCTCCTAATTACAAAATCTCGCATAAAATTTTCCGGCGAAAATTTTATGCGAGATTTTGTAATTAGGAGAAAAGTGATTGTATTTGTGTGTGTGTCTTTGATTGCCTGTGTTTGTATGTATGGATGTGTGGGTGTGCGTGTGTGTCTGCTGTCTGTGTGCGATTATGTATGTGCCTGTTTGTGTGTGTATGTATGAATGTTTTTTATTTTTTTATTTTTTATTTAAGGAAGGTGGAAATCCATCATAGACGATGTAGGGGATAACGTAGCTATCCACCACAACGGTGTGAAACTCCTACTCACTAAAACCACCTCCTGCATCCTTTCCCCCCGGAACGACCGCTAGGTATTACTTCGAAAGGGAAGGAGTCTGTACTAACTGTACGACCACATCTCCCACGCAACTGAAGGGTGCGAGTTACCTTGCTTGGCGACGTTGGCGTTCCACCCGTCGCCACTCCTTAATCGTTGTTGTTGCAAAATTTGCTACAGCACTCCATGTTTCTGGGGACGCTAGTCTTCTTCTCTAATTACTTCAACTATATTCTCTGGGGTAATATCAAATTGATCGAGGACTCCAGCAAGCACTTCTCTATTTTCCTGGAACCGTGCGCATACAAAAAACACGTGTTCAGCATCTTCGATTTATCCACGGGCCTATTTCAGAAATTAGTCGTCGAGTCCAATGGCTCTTCTCCGAATGTGTGTCTGGCTGTGTGTGTGGGTGTGTGTTTGTAGGTACGTGTGTGTTTATGTGTGTGTGTGTTTTTGTGTGTATGTATGAATGTGTACCACCCGAACCCAAAAGTTCCCGGAATAACCACCGTGTGGCGCTCCCATCGTTCCGATTTGAGTTCTGTTTTTTTTGTTAAGTTGGTACATCTGTTGTTGATATTCCTTCTAAATCTTAGCCTCATAGCTTGACATTTGCAAAAGTTACGTAGTCAAGAGTACATCTATCTCTGGTGTGTGTTGGCGATTATTTACAATTTTAGAAATGGATTTAAATTTGCAACAACGAACTTGTATTAAATTTTGCGTAAAAAACGGATTTAATGGTGCGCGAACGTTGGAAATGTTGGAAAAGTGTTTCGGCAACGATTCTCTAAAGAAAACGGTCGTTTACCAGTGGCACGAGCCGTTTAAAAGTGGTCGTGAGTCAATCGAAGATGATGAACGCAGTGGCAGACCATCGACATCGAAAACCGACGAAAACATTGATAAAGTAAAAGAAATGTTGGTCAATAACCGCAAATTAACCATCAGAGAGATAGCGGAGGACTTGAACATTGCCTATGGATCCGTCCAAGACATTTTGGTTAGTGATTTGGGTTTCCGTCGTGTAGCAGCAAAGTTGGTGCCAAAAGACCTCAATTTCATGCAAAAAAGAGATCCGATCCCACATTCATCAAAAGGATCATTACTGGAGACGAGGCGTGGGTTTATGAGAACGACACGCAATCCAGACATCAGGCAAGTGAATGGCGTTCACCAAATGAGCCGAGACCAAAAAAACCACGTCGTTTTCAGTCAAAAAAGAAGGCAATGCTCACGGTTTTTATGGATTACAACGGTGTAGTGCATCATGCATTTTTGCCAGAACCCCAGACCGTAAACAAAGAGTATTATTTGGGCGTTATGAGACGTTTGCGTGAAGCAATTCGCCGAAAGAGACCAGAATTGTGGGCAGAAAACTCGTGGATTTTGCACCATTTTCCACCCAATAAATTTTTATGATTGAACTTAAAATTTGTGTTTTATTTAACAATTCCCGGTAATTTTTTGACAAAATGGTCTACTAAATATGAAGCGCAAAAAAATCCAACAATCAACCAAACTTCAACTTCGATGTTTCGAAATTTCGCTGATCGAAATTTCATTCCTGTTGTCCGTTTCATCAATCTCGAGAGGCGAATATAAAATTGCGAAATTCCAACATCAGTTTATGGCAGAATATCTTGCATTAGGACATACGTATGCCTCTAAAAGAAAATTTTCTTGCGGTCATTGTTATCTGCCGCATCATTGCGTCTTCAAGCTGGTCTCTTTATCCACAAAAATTCGAGTCGTTTTCGATGGTTCTGAAAAAACAACAAATGGCGAATCTTTCAATTCATTGTTTCAAAATGGGCCAGTCCATATCCAGACGACCAGAGGTACCAATACGATATGTTCGAGGGAACGAAGCAGCTGGTGAATCCAGGCTTTGTGTAATATTAATGCCATTGTGTCACTTTAAGAAGGCTCGATTTTGGAACAATAAATGTATCTTGGGACTATATTTTATACGTTTCCTAAGTGAATTTGTATTGAAAACCCGAAAACAAAATAACATGCATTTAGCATCTAAGAATCAGGAACATTATATTTTAATGAGCAATTATTTAAAAAAACATATTCGGTTGGCACTCCATTAACATATTTTTGTGAACATATGGCACACATGATTTTAGCCGTTTTAGTTTCTATTTTAACTACATACATATATTTAACTGTAAAATTTAAAAAAAACAAGAACTCGTCTTTTCACCAAGAGTATTGCCTGATGAACGGTTTACTACTAACTGACACTTCAATTGCCGGACTCGGTAGACAATTGATCACCCCTTCTGATATCTTCGGCATTTGAAAGCAACCTCTAGATCTATTTCCATCGAAGGTGCCAATCATGGATAATACTTGTAATGGCCGTTAATGCCTGCCAATAAAAATAATAATCGTTTCACTTTTTATTTTTACACACGTACAATTACAAGTAATATAATATGATTAATTTTATATAAAATATGTGTAAATAAATAGGAAACAAACAAATTATTAATTGCTCTAATAAAATAAAATCTAATAGTTTTTTATTATAAATATTATATGATACATATATATGTAAGTATGTACATATATCCAAGTATAATGAAAACAACAACATTTCTCAAATTTCATTTTATTCGTTCATTCTCTAGACAAGACAAAAATCATTTATATACCATATAATCAAAAGATCAATAAATTCAACTTAATATTCGAAAAATCAATAAAAATTTAAGTTAAATAAGAAATTAACAAATTTAATGTCTCCATAAAAAAAAAATTAATATTAAAATATAATAAAAAAAAAAATACGTATAAAGAAGAAAATGTGTATCTTTAAGATTATCACAGATAAAAGTAATCGTTTTGTTAAATGAAAGAATGAAATTCCTTTATTTTCTTTGGCTTACAAATTGGTTACCACAACACAAAGTATTGTTCTATTGTTTGCGAATTATTTCTTCGTTCACTAATTTGCGTATAGAGTAGCTAAGCTAGGTAGATAATGTATGTAGGTGTTACCATCAAAATTTTAGAAATTCGATTTAAAATTCATTAGGTTTATTATTGGATGGGTTGGTCCCTGCTGGTATTTGATTATACCTATAAACGTAACGTATGTAATTTAACATAGTTTTTATTTGTTAATTCTGTTAAGGCACCTGCCATAAAACTGTAGTGGCGATATTTTTATAGAATATTAATTAGAAAATTTGTTGTACAATAAAAATGTTAAATTATTAATTGTTGATGCAAAGAATTCATTTTAGGTTATACTACACTGAAAACGGTTTGTATAAAACCGAAAATGATCTGTTTTTTTCTTTTCAAATGAAAATACTCGAATAAAAAAATCAATTTTAATGAGATAATGAAACATCTGTCGTCGTGTTAAATTTCGACATCATTAATTATAACCAGACGTATGGTTAAATGTGATTAAACATAAATATTTTTGAATGGTAATAATTTTATTTAGGTTGCGTTAGCCTTAATAAAGAACAGGTTTAGTAGATCTCGTTACTTGTTTGATGAAAACACGAAGCAAACAAATATCTCTAAAAATGTTGGAATAATTAAAATAAAAAATTGTAAAATTTATTTAATTAAAAATATGTAACTCTTAATTTTCGTGATTCATTAAATGAAAAAAAGAAGCATAAGTCATTCAAAGCATCAAACAGGATGCTGCTTACAAATGATCTGCTATGGAGCCTGATCGGTTCCCGCTTGGGCTAAACATATAAAAGAGCAGTTTTTGAGATTTTGGAGCAAACATAAACTTGATATGACTTTGCTATATCACGGCTAACTAAGGTCAACAGAGAAAGACCATTTCAACGTTAAATTACCATTATTAGGAGTATAGGGTAAACCTGAATCCGATCCCAAAATTTTGTGGGTTTGCATCTCTTCCGAACGTTTAATAGGATTTAAGTCCGGACTCCTTAGCTGGCCAGTTCTTAACCGTAACAGTTTGGTCATCGAAGAAGGATGTAATGAATTCAATCTACAAGACGTCAAGTAGGCGAGTTTAAATTTTCAGAATTACCCAAGATTGAATGGCTGTTGGACAGAACCCCTCATAAGTCTCACTGCATAAAGAATAATACTCGACGATTTTAACTTGCCGGAGCAAGATATTAGGGTTAAGGATGTCCAGCAAAGAATTGGAATGCAGCAACCTTGACAGAATAATTAAACAGCTTGAACATCTTCCAGATAACTGACGAGTAGTCTTGAGCGTCTTCCAGCTAATTTTTCTTTTACTTTTAGACCAGCGGTGTCCAATCGAAATTAAGGCAGACCTTATTCGAAATTAATTTTGTTTAAATTTTTATTTATTAAAATTGTGACATCAATCGAAAATAGATTGTCAACAATGTCGCCACAAGTAATGCTGCATAATCTAAAAAATTAATTGTTGCTTCTTCATGAAGGTTATTTTTATTTCATTCCGAAGAAACCACAATCGCACAAAAACCACAAATCACAAAATTTATCACCGTGTTCTGATCATTTGCTCACCAGAAAGTAATCCTTCTGTGCTGTGATTGAGTTATAATAAAATTGACAGCGAACTAAGTTTTTCATCACGTGATACGTAAAAATGTTTCCAGCTACAATTACCATAAATAAAATCTGAAAGACCATAAAATATTGTTTAAAATAATAACTAAGAAATTATTGTGAAAAGTAACCGCAAATTACAGTTATATTTGTAACGCGTTGTTCTCCAATTAGAGCCATGTGGACACATCTAGTCATCCACGTAAAACTTCTCGAATCCAAATTGATAATGTGTATAATTGAACAGGACCGACTCGAGTCGTCCAAATTAAGAACTTTTTCGATCATCTAAAAAGTTCGTAGGCAGTGGGGATAACAAAAAAACGAATAAAAAGTTTCAACTGCAAATATCTGAAAATTAAAGTACATAAAATGTCTGGAACTACCCAGCAATGTCATTGTGAAACCTAATTAACAGTCTGACGAAGTGAATTCTATTTGGGAGGGCTGAGAATCTCAAAAACAGTTTTGTTAGTTTTAAATGCAATTTAATTTAAAACAAATTTTCCTTACAGTAACAATGATTTTTAATAACAATTTAGAAGATTGATCGTGTAGAACTCTTTCGTCGGTTTTTTTAATTATTTGTTAAAAACAATCGCCGAAGGAGCGAGCTACAAGAAAATCGATTTTCTACAGTATTATTAAAAAACATTGTTGCTGTAAGGAAAAGTTTAAAAATAACTAAGGTATTTTTGCTATAATACACCATTAAAACCAATATTCCAATTTTTATTTAAAGTAACTCAAGAAATATTTTTGAAACAATCTGATCTAATATTTGGATTGACCAAGAATTAAACGAAATATTAATTTAAATATAAATACCAAATTTGAATGTAAATCTGTGCAGATTTTATTTATTATTAAGTAAATTCAGTTTTTTAAATTTTTAAAAGAATAAAGCACTATAAAAACCGGAACAATGTCAGTCGTAGAAATATTTTTTAACAACAAATATCGCATCGATAATTTTGAAGCGAAATATCCATCTTTAATTTCTTTGGTAAAACAAAATGCTCGCCTGAAATGGGGGCTCGGCCCAAGCTCAAGAACTGATTTCATAAATTAAACACAAAAACTAAATTCGAACTAAATTCCTTTTCCCTGAAAGTTTGAACATTTAAAATTAAATATTCAAAGATTTAACAGTGACAGAAGTCCAACGGATCTAATAGCGCTAATAGTGGTTAGATAAACCACATAACAGAAATATTTTATCGATTTTTTATTTATTTTATAATGTTTTCAGAATAACTTAGATCAAGTATAACCTGAAGATATTTCATCTGATCATTAAACTTTACAAATATTCGTGGAAGTCTTACGGTTTTAATAATGTGATTTAAATTATTAATGTTAGACCATTTTATATTTGTCGAGGAATAAAATTTATGTTTATCGAACCCCAAAGCAGTGGTTGAGAATTACCGCCTAGTACCATTAAATGATCCGGATCACTATATAGCTAATATCAATATGTTAATATCATGTTCTGCAACGATTTATAGTACCATTATATGCAATATATTTCAATTAGTTACAATTAAATGATAAATCCTACACATGTACGAGTACGTATGTTTTTATCTGTATTCAATTTTTAATACCACAACCAAAATACCCACCGCCATTATTATTCGATCGTAAAAAACCATTACACTATTTTTTAATTTTCCACTACATATAGCTATATAAAATATATATGTTTACATATATAATATGCTATATATACTATAAAGCTGAATAATGAACCTTTAAAATATATTTAAGTATTATAATTTTTATGGTTTATTATTTTTAATGGACGAGAGCGAAAGATACGGAGGATGGATGGAATTTTTATAGTCCGAAAAATGTTTATATGTACTTATACGATCACGTGACATAAAATCATTAAAATATCAAATCATCATTAATTAGAAAAATGTACATAAACTTACATATTGCTTTAAAATGGCGAAAATTTATCCCAAATGGTATTTGTTATAAACAATTCTTATGTATATAAACTTGACCTTTTAATTTCGTAATTATCGTAAAAATTGCACACAAAATTATTCATTGAATTTGATGTAAATGCTCTATCTTTATATGAGGTCTAAATTTTTTATGGTATTTTTATTGATTTCGTTTCTTTTTAAATATTAAATTATACATACATATATGTATATTTATACTCGTTTCGTGTATATAATATTTAAAGCGTAAAAACGGTTTAATGTACGTATAATATTTTAACTTTAGTTTTATATTTTATTCACACTCAAATTGAGATCGCACAATCGCGCCATTATGATCGTTATTTTTATTTTGCATGTCCGCCACAAAATTTAGTAGATACCTATATAATTAGTTAATACTTTCAAAAACTTTAAAAAAAATGTCATGTGTAGTAATTTTTTTTTTTTTCAGAAGAGTTCTAAATTATAATAATTTTTAACGTGTATGATGTGGCCAACCGACCTTGTAAATAATTTTTATTTAACGCAAAATTCTATGAAAAATTTATTAAAACTATACCACTATAATCATCATTTTTATAATTGAAGAGTAATTTTGGACAACATAATAACAAAACATGTTCTAATTAAAACCCGACAAAAATAAGATTAGAACGTATGTATAAATAGACAGAGACCTTAATTAATATTTGGCGAATTTGCCTTTTGGCAAAAATACGTATGTGGATAATTCTCAAGAGATTTACAATGACATTAGACTTTTCAAATTTACCAACAAGTTCACACAGATGACATGTCTACGTTAATTTACTTGTTTAGATTTATACACACATGAATTGCCGCAGCCATAATATTTTCTCTGCTATATAAAAAATACCTACCACCGGCATCAAAAAATTCATCTAGTATGCAAAATAAACTGCTTGCTCACCTGAAATTATATAAAGAAAAAAGAAAGTTCAACATTTTGATTAAACATTTTTATTTTTATTAAATACATATTTATAAAAAAATATACACAATTTTTATTTTTATATATACACACACATATACGAGTACAATTATATTCCGTGAGACATGCAAAATGGTGAAAAAATATTTCCTATCTGGATTTTGTTGCAAATGAGTACATACTGTATAAACATGTATGCACCTTACGAAAAATATACAATTTGTAAGCTCCTTTAAAATATTAAATCAGTGATGTCTGCAAATACGGTCAAGTGTTAAATTAATCACAAACGTGAATCACAAAGTTCTAACGATCTTAGTTATAAAAAATTAATAATACAGCACAATTTGATAAACACCACACAAAAACTCTTTTTCAACAAATTACACAGGACCACAAAAAAAAAGAAAGTTAAATACACAAGAACGTCACCACATCTACTAGTTGTTTTTTGGGTTGAACACAAATCTGAAGCCTAAATTGCCCCGACGTGATGGAGCAAAAAAACAAACACCTAATAGATATGGTGGCGTTATTAACATTTTTTTGTGGTGCTTTTTGTGGTGAGAAAATTTGGCAACAAATAAAATATTTGGATGTTTGTTTATTTTGTACAATATATAAAAAAAAAATTGAGGACCAAAATAAAATAAAGTGGTGCAAAAATTGTCGTTAAAATTATTATATTGCCAAGAAAGTTAGTATTTAGTGAAAAGAAACGAGGTTTACGGTAAAGTATACATAATTATACACTTCCAATCATTACAATAAGTTCACCGGCATTTTTCAATTTGTTTAAATATTAAAACTGCAGCATAAGGATAAAAAAATTGTGTTTCTTTCAATTTTTTTTTAGATGAAATGATAGTTGGGAGCGTAAGTACAACAATATAGAAGTGATTTCTATTCTGGCGCGAGTTAATTGCTTCCAGTATTTATTCGACCACCAAAAACATTACAAACAAAATTGGGTGGTTTAAAAAAATTATTAACGATGTATTTACATTTGGGCATAATTGACCTTGCAAGACCTTATCAAGGTCATCATAAAAATATTAATGACACCCGCTTTGATTATGCGGAATCGTAGAACTGACGTCACAACCTTTTCAGATTTTTTTTTTTCTTAATTTCGACTTAAGCTTTTCAATCTATTACTTTGACAATTACTATTTCTATTGTAAATGTGTAACTCAATAAATTATTTCCCATTATAATTATTTTACATCGAGCATATTAAAAACGAAACAGAGAGACATTTTTTGTTTCTCAGATATTAAACACCTCGCTTATCTGATTTTTCACATTTAACTCCTTCCATACGAGGGCTGGGAGCGAAGCCATTTAAAATTATCCTTGAAAAATCGCAATAACCTTTTTATTCCGTTAGCAAATTACCGGTTCAGGGAAGTTTTGCTAATGTTAACTGTAAAAAAACTGTTACTTTTCGCTTGAAATAGGAAAATATTACAAATTTTTTAAACATGTCTTCTGATTAAACTTCACTTTTCAAGAATTCTCATATGTATGAGTTTGTTTTCTTTTTAAAATAATTCTACCGTTACTACATCAATTTTGTTTTTACTAATAATTACATTCTAACTTAGTCATCATTATTCATTAGTAGAGCGTGTTTAATTCGAGTTTATTAGTTGGTTCTATATTTCGAGTTGCTGGTAATATGAATTAAATAAAGCTTCGAGTACAAAGGGTTGAATCATCTCTCCGTTCTCCCCTCTATTAAAAAAAACCTGCCCTATATGTAAACGAAAACCGCTTACCAAAATATCAAAATAAAATTCGGTTTAGGGAACAGTATATTTCAAATAAATAAATTAGTTGAACCTCGATCGATATAAATCGAAATATGGCCAGCTAAACTGGAAAGAAGTAGGTTTTTTTTAACCGATTATGATGAAATTCCTTCAAGGCCTAGTTCCATTAATTTCATCAATATACTTACTATTTTAAAGATTAAAAATTACTATTCTTAAAATATTTTATGCTTTAATGAAATACAATAACGGGAGTGGACAGTACAACACCAACATTTTTCAAGTAAAATTGCGCTAATTGCCCCTCTTCCTTTTCGTATTAGGCTGATTTTTTTTAGGTATAAATACAATCGTTTTTCACATTATATTAGCTTTTCACAATAATATTCGCAAGCATTAGTGACTAAAATTTAAATTTGTTGAAAATGACCAAATACACGCAATTGGCTACGGCTCAGAAAAATTGAATTGTGGCATATTCTGGGACACCTGTGTAAAACCTGAGTGAGTCATTTAAAAAAAAAAATTCATTCCCTCTGGAACGCAAAATGGGAACCGGTTCAAAAAAGACGAGAAGATTCAAAACTACTTCAAGGCGCAAATCGGGATCCATACGATTCGTATCAGCTCCGGGAACATGAATATATGGCCAGGTCCCTCGCAAAAAACCGTTTCTTACAAGCAAAAGGAAGGAAAAAAGTTTAGAATGGGCTTGAAGTAAACTAATCAACATTCTTGAAAGGCATTTTGGTCATAAATTTTTAGACTGGAATACCTTTTGATTGGTTTGTTTTTACTGAAATGCCTTCATAGACCTGTCCATCGGCTTCCCGGTCAAAAAAAGAAAGAAGTTTCGCTCAAAAATTAGAACGTAACTAAGACAAAATATTTTTAGTCTGAATTGCCTTTCCAGGAGGTACTTAGTTCAATCAAAAAACTATAAAGGCATTCAAGTTAAAACTTTTTTGAATTTTTGACTCAAATTCTTTTTGAAAATGAGATTCAGTCAAACAAATAAAAAGAAATTGCAGATCAAATTGTTGTAAAAAGTGAAATTAATGTTTTGGTTCGCCCAGACTATGTATGCGTACGTCCAAAACGGTTTTAAAATGTTTTGGAAAATGCAGATTTCCAACCTAATATTAAAAATAAATCTTCATTTTCCAGAATATTTGAAAATTAAATATTTCTTTTCCAGAATTTCTTTAAATGGGAGGAAACCTACCAAAAGGTATTCCGGTCCAAAAATTTGTGACCTTTCAAGAAGGTTGCTCAGTCCAAATAAATCAAACTCATTTGAAACTCCTTTCCTTTTTTGACTGAATTGTTTTGACTATATTCCCGGAAATCAATTTTGCCTGGAATTCCTTTTTAGTTGTTTGATTGAATCTTCTTTCTGTTATTGACCGAACTGCTTTTGACTAGGCCTTCGGAGCCAATGTTTAGATCAGTCCAAAGGGCATTAAACTTCTTAAAGCTAAGGAGCCTTGTTATCTATATAGGAAATTAATGTTTAGTAGGTTTCATTCCTCTAACTTCCGCCTAATTCCGGCTAAAAATTGTTGTAGGTCGTTAAACGCGTCATTTTGTGTTAGGGGAGTTTCCCTTTGGAATTCAATTCCATTGGAAATTAAGAGATTAGGATCGGCAAAATTATTTAGGTCAAAATTTTTGGAGTGGCGTGATTGATGGGCAATACGTAGTTTTTTAATTTATTTTTAATAACCATGTTATTTTTGTTAATTTTTAATTTTTAATATTATTTCACCTCGTGCTGTACATTTTATTGTAAATGAGCTACTGCTCAAAATAGAATGTGTAAGCACGAGGTGGAAATTGTTTGAAAAAATTTAAGAGGTTTTTATGCCTAATGGAAGCAACTTCTTTTTTCTTTTTTTTGTTTCGATTGCTTTGTTTCCATGTGTGCTTTTCCTCTTAATACTAAATTATTTATAAATACTATAAATAAATAAATAAATAATTAAATAAATAAATAAATTTCAATCAAATCGTTTTCTGACTGAAATAGCTTTTTTTTACTAATGTTCCTTTACAAACAGAGTTTTAGTCATAATATTTGTATGGGGGAAATTTTTTGACTGAAACGCCTTTCGCTTTTTGACTGAATTGTTTTTGAGTGGAATTCCCCGAGTCAAATAAAATATCCGTAATTTGAACTTCAAGCGTAAAAGGTGAAATATGTATGCAAGGGCCTGGTGCCGCAAATAAGAAACAAATTTTAATTTAAAAAACATAAAGTTTCATATTTTAATGTAATCGAAAATGAATATAGATTTGCGGTATGAATTTAATCAATAACGAAAAACGAAAGCAAATAACTCAAAAATATTTAATATATCCCCTCTTTTTTAACGCCATACTTATTCGATATGTCTGCACTCGATCTGTCACATTTCTAGTGCTAAAAAACTATTACATACTTTCTTATATTACATATATCAAAATCAATAATTTCTTGAAATCAAGGTCAATTTTCCGTTTTAATATAATGAAAAAAGCGCTCAATTTGAAAGACCCGATATACATTTAAGCTAACCGCACACTTACTGCAGACTGCAGATAATGAAAACATAAACACTAGTGTTCTTTATTAATTAAAAATTTATACAACAATTGTAAATAGTAGAGTATTTTTTTGAGAGTCAGTTGCGAACAAACCCCTGAGTACTCACAAACCGAAATCTATTTTTTCGTTGAATCACCCCATACTTGTTCGCATCTTTGTTACTAAGTAATGCAAAACTCATAAAACGAAGTGGAACAGTAAAACTATTTAGTAGTAAATTAATTTATGTTTATGTATAAACCTATCAAAAATGTGGATTAACTAATAAACCAAAACCCTGCTTCCTCTGAAGGAGAGAAAACATACTAAGTTCTCGATAATTATACAGAAAGAAAACTTAACTTTGATAATGAAATTCATAATTATCATTTCGTTCCACTAAGTTCGCTAAAATGAAGAGAGCTGGGTAATTTCAAACCAACCAATTTTAATAATAATAATCATTTTGTAATAATTACTTAAACTAAAAATTTTCTAAAATAAATTTAAAATTAAATTAATTTCATCAGTACCTGAATCGGAGCTCATTTTCATCACATTTAAAACCACGTATTATTTTAATAGTAAAAGTGGGTTTAAAAATCGATTTCATTATTCGTTGTATCAATAATTTTCTGTGAGACCCTTGCTAAACTAAGATCATTTAGTTCTAAAACTTTCAATCCTTCTCCAAAATTTGAAAGAGCGGATTTTGAAAATTGATTTGTAGTAGGAAGCGGGACCAAGCAACGATAAATAAGCGTTGAAGAAGTTACAAATTTACCGATGTTCGGGAGACTAGACGAAACCAAACATATCCTTTCTCTTTCTGTCCCATTCGACGAATATACTAATTTATCCTCCTATATTATACAAATTTACTTAACATGCGTCGACAGACATTCAAAATTGTTTATAAATTTATATAATTCAGACTTGAAAATTCGGTTAAAATTAAAATTTCGGCATACTTCTGGTTCAATACATAAAAGATAAATTTTCTGTGCAAGCTGGGCAACGTAACGCAAATTTCTTTAAAAATGAAACAAATAATTAATTTTTTTAGAAATCATCTTTAATTTAAATTTGTTTCCTAGGCAACAGATAAAATGTATACTTATTCAAAATTGTTTGTGCATTGAAATGTTGATTCAAAATTGTTTTTGGCTAATTTAAGTAATTTGGTCACCGGGGTTTCCTGTAATAAAAACTAATTTTTTTATTTTTTAATAATTAAATTAATTTATTTAATTAAAAAAATTTCTAAAAAAATTGTTAATTGTTTTATTTTTAAAGAGGTTTGTGTTACGTTGCACTGAAAACCAAAATTGCTTGCACAAACAGTTTTCAAAAAATGTGTTTAGTATTCTACTGTTTCAGACTTCAAGAAATCTTATTATACAAGATAATTAAATACATGAAATCGTAATTTTTAAAAAATTTTAAACGAAATTTCAAAATCTAAACACATTTAAAAGAATTTAGTTGAGCTTGAAAATAGAGAATTTAAAGTTTGAAACGTAATTTGTAGGCCCTAAAAATTTTAGAAAGGCCCAAATTTAAAATAAAATTTGCCTGTGCTTTGACCTACATATATTAGATAATTTAGTGTAGGACCAAAAATAATTACAATTTAATCTAATTTATCTTAGTTACGTTTTCAACATTTATATAATTTGAACATTTTAATTTTTATTGCTAAAGATAATAAAATCGAACACAAAATAGATAATTTGATAACACAAAAAAAAAAAAAGCGCCACGTGGTTTTGTAATAAAAATCGTGGTGTTATCAATTTTAAAATACATTTTTATATTTTTATGGTGTATTTGCGCGGCTATTGCAATTAATGTGTAAGGAACATAATAACATAAAAGCAAATTCAAACCAACATTTTAGATAAAATTGTGCCAGATGTTTTAATTGCATGAAATGAAAATATGTACAAAATAAAAATGTTTGCCATTTTTTTTTAGTATTTTACAATCGTTAAACAACATATTTGGGCATCCTTAATTATATGGTTAATGCCCGCCCGCCCGTCTTCGGGCAGAAGTGGAAAGAGAAAAGGTAATCATTATTTTTAGAAGATCAATGGTATTTAATTCAATGAGCAATTATGAATGATTGATTATTTGTAACTTTTAGTTAAAATGTTTAGTCGCGCACAACAAAATATCTATAATACACGAGTAAACGAGCCACGTGGTTAAAATATAAATCCGAACATTTTGAGAATGAAAAACCACAAACATAACTGTTTATTTGTGGTTAAAAATACATGTCATATCTATTTAGTTTTTATTACACAAACTAAAATATTTATATGATTCCCTCGATTAACGCGAATTTTATATCAAAAGTCGCATTTCATGATACGGATTCGGATCAAAATTTTTAATCGTGATCTGATACGGATCAGATCAAACGTCAAGAAATACAACTGTTAGTGAATAGTTCAGCAATGATAGAAAATTTTAATGGCATTTTATTTATATACGCCATTCGAGGGACACATGTAATTTAATATTATTCAAGTGAGACCCAACTAATACAAATAATAAAATTTGGCGGAATTTGTATTAATATCAATACGATTAAAAAGAGATAGTTAGCATATTTGTGGGTATACGAGTACACAAAAATAATACAATAAAATCGTATATAAAATGTAATCAATGAAAAATTTATTTTAATTTATTTTTTATGTGCATGCATGAGAGGAATTATTTATATAAGTGTTAAATGTTGGAATTATATACAATTGTGCATACATAAAACAGGGTGAATATTATTTTTTCGTTTGGTATACAGTTTATTAATTACTTTATGTTATACTATATACCAAAAATCACCTTATTTCACATCCCACTCATTTACAAATAAAAACTCTTTAAAATTTTTGTTTTTCCTATCTCTCGATTTTCTCCTAAATATTTTCACGATTACACAATTCGTTGTTGTTCATATACGTTTTAGAATTTCTAAATAGCAAAAAAACAAAAAAAAAATTATTGATTTAATTTGTGTTTCTAAATGGGAGAAATTTTGTTTGGGTAGTTAGTTATATATGTTTGATTGTGACTTCTAAAAATTAATTTAATGTAAACATTACACCACTATGTACTATTATTTTAAAAATAGAAACAACAATACAACAAAATTAGCATGATATAATAATTGATGTTTTTGTTTGTATCTGTATGTGTGCTTGATGAAAATGAGTGAATGTATAATTTAAAAAAAATATGTAATACATCAAAAGCTGAATTAAATTTTCTATGTCAAGTGAATTATTTATTGATGGGATTTTTGGAAAAAATTGGGTCATATTAAATCATATAAGTAATACTTAAGTAAATTTAAAAAGAAATGATTTTTTACATATTTCCAAAAATATTATCAAAAACCGTTTTGAAGCCTAACCGTTTTAGCCTATAAATTGGTTATTTAAATCTGTGAACCTAATTAATAAGTAGGTATAACTTTCCTTAAAGGCTACAATATGCCATTCATTAAACGACATTTATCTTTATGTATCTAAATGTCTCAAAGAATTATTTTTATTTTAAAAAACCGCAAAACACAGTACATATTATTAAAATGACGCATGCATTAAAAATTTGCTACAATTCCATATTAAAAATATAGAAATATACAATAAAAAAATTTTTGCTTTCCGTTTTAAATTTTCTATATACAAACATACGCATTATATTCCAATTACCTATTCAGCTTGTACATAAATAAGAACTAAATCATCATAACCGCCATGTTTTGTGTAAAGCTTTCAAACGATTATTAGAACCGACTGAACTGGTGACAAAATGTCAGTTAAAAAGATTATTGGCCAAAAATTGAAAAAGACTAGAATATTATTCTCCCGTAGCGTAAACATAGAATCCGACAACGATTATTAAGATGTTCTAAAATCTAAAATATCAAATTGGTGATCGACAAGTCGGTCCCAAGAACAGATACTCAATCTGAAAGTATTTCAGCAGAGAGACGGCCCTCGTTTTCTTCTCAGAGAGATAGATTTATTTGGTTATCGGCCAACCCTAAATTTTTTGCAACTCTATGAAAACATTCGCCAACATTTTTTGCCTCTGAATATTAATAACCCAGATGGTCGCATTCTCGCTCCACTTCCCATTTTTATTTTAGTCAACATGAAAAAAAAACTTGTCCACCAAAGTGTTTATATGAACACTATATATGTACGTACATATTATCAAATATTTAGAGATAGTTTATTTAAAACAATACAAACTTTTTATTTTTTATTTATTTTACATTGTAACATTTTGTATATTTATGTTTCTTACATAAACTAAACACAAATGAGTATGTAAAAAAAAATATATATTTTATCAGACAGTCAACCATATGGAAATTAGCGTATACATATATTATTATTTTTGAAGGCCATTTTATTTATACACAACAAAAATATACGAGTATTTATATATTTTCATTCAAGAATAAAAGTGTAAATTGGAAGTAATCACAAAGTCTGGGTATACACTATACACACACAGGTCAAATTGGCGGGAAAAAAACTGAGAATTTTTTTTTAATGTTTCGTTTGTTTAACAAACAATTTTTTATGCAGGTAAAGTACAATAGATACAATATAATATAGCTTTAAAAACATATTTGCGAATTATTGTATTGATCGATAAAGGCGAAATAGTAACAATCTAAGTACATAGTATACGCCACCTGTTAAGCAGACATACAAACAAATTGAGCATAAAAAACCGTCTTAAAATATAATTAAATATAATGCGACATATCTATCATCATTCAGTTAAATGAATATACCATGATAACCTAAAAATAGGTCATAGTCACTTTATACAATATACAATGTATATATGTATACTTAACGTAATTTACAAAAAAAAAAAATTAAAAAGAAAAACGAAATACAGTTAAGAAACAAACATTTATTTTAAAGATCACATATTTTTCCACATTCGGTTGCCAAATTTTAATAATATTGGACAAAAATATTGATTTATTTATATTAACGGATTTGCCACTTCTTTTCATATAATTTTCACAATTTAAATTAGGAAATTTATAATTTATTGGACGCCATTTTGCGAAATATATAATGATTTTTTTGTATAATCTCTTACGCGGTGTTTAAGTATACCCGCATTTTATATAAAAATTACTGCACCTGGATGGTTAGCGTATCGAATGATTATATTGAGTTTTTCTTAGTAATACATACATACATACATATTATCATCATAAGTGTTATGCGTTGGAGTTCGCTGTGTGCGAGGGTGTTCCAACATTTTGTAATATCTACATACTTTGTGTGATTTACTTGCCTTACTATGTAAAACCAACCCATTTAACTTAAACAACCGACAAGGAACTATAATAAATAAATTTCTTAAATGTTTACCTGTCATATTTAACTATCTAAGTTTTATGTCATGTCACACATGTCACTTGGTGTAAATGTTACTTAAATTTGTTAAAATAATAATTTTTTGACAGATTTTTAAAATCGGTTGGACTCAAAAAAACTAACAAAATTATTTAAGATATAGGTACATGTATAAGTAATAATCATTATCAAGGACACAAAATATAAAATATGTAGATATATGTTTACTCGTATCTTTCTTAGAGTTGTGTTTTTAATTTAGACACCCTGGAGCGTAAGAAATATGTAGTTCAATACATCGTAGTTTAATAAAAAATCTCGTATATTATTTGAACGTCTTTACTACACCAGCTTAATTTCTTCATTATTTCAATTAACCGTCTACTACACATAGAGCAAACGCAAATTTTAAAAATGGAGGATCTAAATAAAAACTCATCAGTTGAGTGGTTAAAAATACAAAAAATTCAAATTTCTTAAGAGTTTTTCATTTATCTATGTATGTTATATACTATAAAAGAAAAATGCGAGATCGATATGATGAGATAACGACTAAATTTTTCTCTATGATTTATGACAATTGATTGCGTGTCGAAGATAAGTATTCTTTGTAGCTTTGTTATTACGTCTACTATTTATTAATAAATCAAAAATGAATATAAAATTTTCTAAAAGACTTTCGATGATAAAAGTTGATAATAAATTAGAAATTGGAATAAATTCATAATTTGGTTTAAATACGGATAACATTTGTTTATGCGTTCTAAAAATGAATGAAAATTATTTAATTATTCAATCAGGATTGAGCCTACCGTTTTTTTGTTTATTTATGTGTCAAGAAACGAAATTTAAAAATTTCATAATCAAATCTCACAATCAAATCTAATTTTGAGAATCAATAAATTTAAATCACGATTGGAAATTTCAAATTATAGTGAAAATTTTTGAATTTAATACTTCCAAAAATTATTCGTTAAATATAACTACAACCCCATATCACTTTTAAGCTTGTATGTCGATTAGATTATCTCGATAAATTTAATTATTTGCTTGCTACCAGTAATAAATGAAAAAATATGCGTGATCGGCCCAACAATGTAATTTTCCCTAGCTCTTTAATGTACCATGTCTACTCTTGCCATTTAAATCCTTGTATGCCGCAATGTTTCGAAACAATATTCGTTAAAGAATTTAAATATTTAAGTTCGACAATTGATTCGCAGTTTAACCGGTTTACTTATCTCAGTAACTTCAGGAAAACGTTTGACTGGTGTTCATAAGTTTTACAACCTTAAACAATTTTGTCCAACTGCAGTTAATGATGGATCAAACCTATCTGTAGTCCACCTTACACTTTTCACATAAATTCTATTTCTCTTCGGTCCGCTTATTAAATTTAAGTTTTTTTAAAAAAATAATTACGTTTATTATATTAATATTAAAATTACTAATTAAATTTTGAATTAAAATGCCAAAAGCTAAAACCCTCAGTAAAGTTGAAAGCGCCAAAATTGAAGTAATTTAGAAGATATTTACCGAAGTAAGACTGTGATTAATAATTAGATACCGGATATCGAAAACTACGGTACCAGGGAGCAAGGTCGTACTTCACTGAATGCAGCAGAAAGAGAACGGCGATGAATTCTTCGTAAGGCTTCTAATTCTGGTCTTTCTGTTAAGAAAATCAAGACTAAAACTAAAGTTGCAGCTAGTTTTACAACTGTTTGGCGAGTAATCACTAAATTTAAAGGTTTTGAATGCAATAAATTAAATGAAACGCCTTGATTTTGCACGTACTCATTCATATGACCTGGAATGAATGGAGGAAGGTGGTTTTTTCGGACGAAAAAAATTCAACCTGAACAGACCTACAAATATTACAAATATTACTTTCACGGAAAGGAAACAAATATTACTTTCAAAATTTGCGTAAAGAAAAGATCATTTTGGTACGTCGCCATAGCCGTACATTTAGTATTATGGCTTGGAGTGCTATCACTTACTACGGTACTGCAGACTTGGAGTTCAGAAGTATTACAATGAACGGTGAAACTTACGAAACATTATTACAAAATGTTTTCCCGTCACCACGTGAGAAATTTGGACTTCAGTCATTCATATTACAAGACAACGCCCCTACAAACAATGCTAAAGCGGTGAAAGATTGGAATAGATCTGAAAATATCGAACTCCTTCCCTGGTCACCTTATTCACCCGATCTAGGTATCATCGAGAACGTATGGAGGTTGCTGGAGGACGCCAATTTGAAACACATATTGAACTTTTAGATTCCATAAAAATGTCATGGAGTGAAATGAGCCAAGACTGAATCCAATCACTGTATAAGTTACTCTCTAACAGGATTTTTGAAGATATTAATAATAATGGTGAAATACTGACTATTAAAACCATTATTCCGATAATTTTACCAATAAATTTGTTTGTTTCGTGCGATCCGATATTTTTGCTCATATTTTTTTCTACTCTCAAATAGTTTTAATTTTTCAATTGTGTATAACGTGTTTAGTTTATAAGAATGTATATTTTAAGTTTTGAAAATTTTTGGAACTCCTGAACTAGCAAAAATATAAAAATTTAACGTGGCCTTAACCAAGTGAAACGGAGTGTACAAGAAACGGTAGTCACCGAACGTCGCTTAGCACAGGCATACTTTATGGGCAATCCAAACCACTTTGGTATTGGTACTGGTTTCATAAGTTGTACAAAAGATTAAAACTTCTCACTACTTACAGAGCGTAAGCTCAATTTTAAACAGAAACTCGATTTTGGCTATTTACTATTTGAGCGATATTTCTAGCAGCGGCAGAGATACTAAGGGCGTAGAGGCGGGAATACTACTATAAATCTATTTAATTTAAAACCCGAAATGAATCAACAGCATTTAAAAATATTGAGGTTGTACTAAGTAAATTGTTTTCAAAATAATGTTGTTGTTTTTTAAATAACAACATTTTTGTAGACAATGATCTTTGGAGCTTTACTTGATTTACAAAAAAAACGAATAAGAAATTAGGTTTATCCGACTCCACGGACGATACTTTTCTAACAAAGTTATCTTATAAAAGTTTCTTTAACATATTGACTGTCATGGCTATCTTTTCCTATAGCCACTGATATCATTTTTGGTAGCCATTCCGAAATAGGTCATGGTCATTCAAAATTAAGTCAGACTGATAAATTTAGCTATGTAATCTTATCATGAAAAAATCACAATTTACAAAAAAATGAGCCTGTTAGTTAACATTCGCAAAATCGGCTGAGCAGTCATTGTATTAAAAGGGACCAAACCAACCCTACATTTTACAAAAATTTTCCGTTATTTTGACAGACTTACAATTAATTATACTTTAATTAGAACTGCAATGGGCACTTTCAGGTTCGCCAATTGTTGGCAACATGTTAGGCAAAATAAACATGTTGTTTTTTGAACCGATTTATCGATAATTTCATGGCAATTTTTTCTATGAGTAAATTTACAAAGCCACCATGTTACGAGACCTTAAAGCACCCATTGTGCCTTTTCAGGATTCCTATCAAGTTGAAATCAAAAATTGCAATGAAATTTTGAATGTGTCATGTGCATTTAAGTCACAACGCGTTGATTTTACCCAACTTGTTGCCAACTATTGACTTACTTGATTGAATGCGCCCAATGTACCCACCAGTTTGGTTGTGGTGCCATTAATAATAGATGTGACCAGCCCTTTCAGCTAAGTACAACCTCAAAATTTAGAGGCAATTACAAAAAAAATTTACAAAAATGTCGGATAGGTTTTTATTAAGCCAGTAAACGGTTTTTTGTCATTGGCTCGCAGAACTCAAGATCCATTATAATTTGTCGAGCTTTACATATAACTGACAAAACAAACATCTGATGGTGTGCGGTCACTTGATAGTTTTCATAATTAAATGTCAGATAATGCTTTATTCAATGTATAAACCGTGGCTTTTGTACATCACACATATTTACGACAGCAGAAAATAACTTAAAATTAACAATAAATATTTCAATATCAATATAACAAAAATGGAGGTGTGGCCAACACACGACTTTCTTTTACGAACAGAGAATTTTTAAATTTTTTTTTTTATAACTTTTTTTTTTAAAATTTTTTTTTTTAATTTTTAAATTTTTAAATTTTTTTTTTTTAATTTTTTATTTTTATTTGTTTTTAATTTTTGGAAACATTTTGTATTAATTAGTATTTTGTAAACCTTATACTTTTTAAGATATTTGCAAAACAAATTTTCTGGACCAAGGGAGTGGCCACTTCCGGTTAGCCGATTTGGAGTAAAATTCACTGGGACCTCCCAATTTATCAAAAAAGCTTAAATTGGAAGTTTCAGTTCGATTAATTAAACCATATGGGCTGTAGAGAGGACACAGACAGACTGACAGACTAAAAGACTGACAGACAGACACCATTCCGAAACCCACTTTTTCGGACTCAGGGGACCTCAAAACAAATAAATCTCTAGAAATCTCAAGGTCCAAAATTTTCAGGATTACTATACTTTATTTTACGAGAGTAAAAGAAAATAAAAAACCCTAATCCATACGAATCGTTCGTTTAGTAAAAGTTCTGCAAAATTATTTTTTGGAAATCGCACACAAATCCCAAAGGCCAATATCGGCCATTGCCAACAATGACGACAAAGGTTTCGCTAGCACATGGAATAGGTTCCTTAAATACCTAGTTAAAAAACCCTAATCCATACGAATCGTTCGTTTAGTAAAAGTTCTACGAAATTATTTTTTGCCAATATCGGCCATTGCCAACAATGATGACAAAGGTTTGGCTAGCACATAGAACAGGTTGCTCAATTACCTAGTTAGAAAACCTTAATCCATACGGATCGTTCGTTTAGTAAAAGTTCTGCAAAATTATTTTTTGGAAATCGCACACAAATCCCAAGGGCCAATATCGGCCATTGCCAACAATGATGACAAAGGTTTCGCTAGCACGTGAAATAAGTTCCTTAATTACCTAGTTAGAAAACCCTAATCCATACGAATCGTTCGTTTAGTAAAAGTTCTGCAAAATTATTTTTTGGAAATCGCACTCAACAATGATGATAAAGATTTCGCTGGCACATGGAATAGGTCCCTTAATTACCTAGTTAAAAAACCCTAATCCATACGAATCGTTCGTTTAGTAAAATTTCTGCAAAATTATTTTTTGGAAATCGCACTCGACTCCCAAGGGCTAATATCGGCCATTGCCAAAAATGATGACAAAGGTTTGGCTAGCACATAGAATAGGTCCCTCAAATACCTAGTTAAAAACCCCTAATCCATACCGATCGTTCGTTTAGTAAAAGTTCTGTAAAATTATTTTTTGGAAATCGCACTCAACTCCCAATGGAAAGTATCGGCCATTGCTACAAATGATGACAAAGGTTTCGCTAACACACAGAATAGGTCCCTGAAATACCTAGTTAGAAAACCCTAATCCATACGAATCGTTCGTTTAGTAAAAGTTCTGCAAAATTATTTTTTGGAAATCGCACTCTACAATGATGATAAAGATTTCGCTAGCACATGGAATAGGTTCCTTAATTACCTAGTTAAAAAACCCTAATCCATACGAATCGTTCGTTTAGTAAAAGTTCTGTAAAATTATTTTTTGAAAATCGCACTCAACCCCCAAGGGCCAATATCAGCCATTGCCAACAATGATGACAAAGGTTTGGCTAGCACAAAGAATAGTTAGCTGAATTACCTAGTTAGAAAACCCTAATCCATACGGATCGTTCGTTTAATAAAAGTTCTACGAAATTATTTTTTGGAAATCGCACTCAACAATGATGATAAAGCTTTCGCTAGCACATGGAATAGGTCCCTTAATTACCTAGTTAGAAAACCCTAATCCATATGAATCGTTCGTTTAGTAAAAGTTCTGCAAAATTATTTTTTGGAAATCGCACTCAACTCCCAAGGGCCAATATCGGCCATTGCCAACAATTATGACACAGGTTTCGCTAGCACATGGAATAGGTCCCTTAATTACCTAGTTAAAATTGAGGTGTGGCCAACACACAACTTTCTTTTACGAACAGAGAATTTTGAGAAATTTTATTTTTTTCTTAATTTTTTTTTTTTAATTTTTAATTTTTTATTTTTTATTTTTATTTGTTTTTAATTTTTGGAAACATTTTGTATTCAATTGTTTTTTGTAAACCTTATACTTTTTAAGATATTTGCAAAACAAATTTTCTGGACCAAGGGTGTGGCCACTTCCGGTTAGCCGATTTGGAGTAAAATTCACTGGGACCTCCCAATTTAACAAAAAAGCTTAAATTGGAAGTTTCAGTTCGATTGATTAAACCATATGGGCTGTAGAGAGGACACAGACAGACTGACAGACAGACACCATTTCGAAACCCACTTTTTCGGACTCAGGGGACCTCAAAACAAATAAATTTCTAAAAATCTCAAGGTCCAAAATTTTCATGAATACTATACTTTATTTTACTAGAGTAAAAGAAAGTAATAATTAGCAAATCTACAACAATGGACATATATACATAATTAATTACAATATGTACAAGAACTTTGATATTAAGTTACTAATATAAACATAACCTTTTTAAATCTATTAATGGAACTTATATTTTTTAATTCTGTAGGCAAACTGTTCCAAGTGATAATCGCATTTATTAATCCGAGTTATTGTAAACATTAGTTCTACTAACTGGTAAATTAACGTTCCTAGTTTTCAATGACATAGAAAAATGTAATTTATCATGCAAGTATAATGGTACACCCGATTTAATTATTCGAAAAATAAAGACAGCAGTTCTATAACAGTAAAACTCAAAAAAGTCACATCCAAGGATTGAATCTTTAAATTCGGAAACATGATCAAACTTTCTAAGGTCATGAACATATCTCACACAATTATTAAATGTAACCTCAAGTAACCGCTTTGCGGAACTATCACAATTAGAAAATATCACATCACAATAGCTGAAAATAGGTATAATTAAACTTTTCACAAGATATATGCGTAAGTCAACTGGACAAAACTTTTTTATTAGTCTGAGTGAATATAAACCGTAATTAATACGCTGGCACATAGAACTTACATGATCATTCCAAGTAAGTTTTGAATTCAATAGTAATCCTAGGTTATTAACCGTTGGAACAAATGAGATTATATCATTGTTCAAAAACAGCACAGGTGCAATATTATGCGAATTATTTCTAGTGAGCAATAAAGCTTTACTTTTAGTTGGATTAATGGAAAGTGAATTATTTTTGGGCCATGACGAAATACTCCTAAGATCTGCATTAAGTTGGATAACGATTTCCCCCAATTTTAACAAGTCACCACCAATATACAGTTGCAAATCATCAGCATAAAGATGAAATCGGCAATTTAAAATATGCCAAGGTAGGTCATTTATATAAATGGAAAAAAGTAAAGGGCCTAAAATTGATCCTTGAGGCACCCCAGCAATTACATTATTTATACCAGAAAGATCATCACCAAGCTTTACGAATTGTTTACGATTACTCAAATAAGAAAGAAGCAACAAAATAGCAGAATCTGAAAAATTATAATATAACTTTAACTTTTGAAGCAAAAGGATATGATTAACACAATCAAACGCTTTAGAAAAGTCTAATAGGACTAAAATTGCAAATGAATTACCTTTATCTAAAATAGCAGATAAATCATCAACAAAATGCACAAGTGCAGTAGTAGTACTATGGCCTGATTTGTATCTAGATTGGAATTTGCATAGATAATTAAAGCTATTGAGATGCTGAAGAATTTGAAGTTGTATAATTTTTTCCAGGACCTTGGATAGGACAGGCAAAATACTAATCGGGCGAATGTCACAAATATTCAAATTTACGTCCTTTTTAGGTAGAGGAATAATCAATGCCACTTTCCACAAATTAGGAAATACTGATTTGGTCAAACTCTGGTTAATGATAAATGTAATTTGGGACAGAAACAAATCAATAAATAATTTTATTACTCTGAAGTTTACCATGTCATATGCCATCGAATCAGACTTAACAGTACGAATTGCATTCAATACCATAAGTTCATCGGCACAATTAAAAACAAACCCATAACTACCAGAACTAATAAAATCAAAATCGGGTAAAGGCAAAACACCTATAGATTCGTTAAGTTTACTGATCCCTACCAAAATTTCATCAGCAGAAAAGTCAATGACTGCTTCAGTCGACTTACATGAAATACCTAGTTTCTTCAAATTGCTCCAGGTTGTTTTAGGTTTGTGCAAATTCCCAAAATAAAATATATTTTTAGCTTGATTGATGCATTTGTTGGTTTTATTTCTAAAAGATTTAAATGATTCAAAATCGAGCTCTAATCCAAATCTTTTATATTTTTTGTAAGCCAAATCTCTTCTTTGCATTAAATTCAAAATATGTGCATTTTACCATGGAGCAGTGAGACATTTATGCATACTCGTTTTACGAGGCATACAATTAGTATCTAATTTTAAGAATTTTGAATTGAATTCTTCAACTATATCATTAACATCAGGATAAAAATAACGATTTGACCAGTCTAACGAAAAGAAACAATTTACAAAATACTCATGATTGATTGCTTTATAATCAGGAACAACCGTATATGAAATTTTATCCCTGGTACGACTGAACTTATAGCAGGCAAAAATCAAGTCATGATCAGAAATGGCAGGAACAGCAAGCTGCCCAAAAGAAATAATATTATGCTTATCAGCCTCATACAAAATTATCAAATCCAATAGGCTTTTATCCAATCTAGTCGGTTGTAAAGGTAAATAAAATAAATTATGTAAACTCAAGCAAGCACTTAGTTTATTGGTAATCAACATATTAAAGTTTAAATCACCACAACAAATAATTTTTTCATACTGAGATAAATGAATAAATATTTCGGATATACTTCGTGGTAAATTTAAATCTCAAATTAGATCATAGAATGGGAATCGATCACTTGTTGAATATTGTTCTCAATTCGATTCATATAAAAAATTTAAAAAATTAAAATATTTTTAATTTTCCCGCTGTAATGAAGTTATAATGGAAAATTATTGCAATCGTAAAAAAAATAATGGGATGCCTGTCACAAAAGGTGGTTCACATTAATTCTGATTTTGTTTTGAACATTGAAGCTACTCTCTGAAAGGAGTATTTAATTCTTAAAGACTTCTAACCGACCAGCGATGTATATGATTATGAAAATTACTGGAAATATTTTTTAAAGGTCGAAGATCAAAAATGGCGAATGAGATGCTCAACATGTTGCCAACAGTCGGCGGACCTGAAAGCGCCCAATGTTGTTTTACTATGAATCAAATTGAAATAAAAATTATGTATGTACATTTCCAAAATCTTGTGCTGAAAACGTCGGATATACAAACCTAAGCTAACATGCTCCCAAACAATTATAGCTAACAATGTTCGCAAATTTTTAAATCAAATAAGAATTTCGGCTAATTTTTTGTAAACAAATTACTTCAAATAGTATTGTTCGCGATTTTTTGTTTATTTTCCACACCCACTACAAGTTCATAAATTGTACGATATAGTGATGTGCTAAATCGGTATTTTTTTGTTCTATTTTGTTGTATGCTTTTTAGCAAAAATAATTTGGCCCATCACTAGGTACGTTGTATACAAACATTGGATTTAACCAGAAGCATTTCGCTTCTTTTAATATATTTGTCAATTTTCTAACCAAACCAGTCCTTTATAGGAGGGTTTTCTATATTTCTAAAAGTTATCAATGTCAGTTTTCTATTTGAAATCATGATTAAATCGAAACTCAATTTTTAAAATCAAAACAAGTATAAAAAAATTACAAAATATTTGTGTACTGAGCGATTAAACAATACCAGATATGTTAAGATTTTTAAAATTTAACAACAATACAGGGAACCGCCGGCGGGGTGTTACAGACATTTTTGAAAGTAATATTTTTGAAATTAAGTCGATACATTTTAAGAATTTAAAAATTTACACACATATGTACATCTTTCTACCATATACAGTGCTGGTAAAAAAAAATTGGGCAAACAAATTTATTGCAAATTGGAGTCTTTTTTTGCTAAAATTACAAAACTTTTGAAAGCAATTGGTTTATTGTTTCATTTTAAATACATGTAAGACGTAATTTTTTGAAAAAAAAATGGCCTGCAATTTAGGGGCAAAACACCGAAAAATGCCAAAATATTCAAAATACGTTGATTGGTGTTAAAGTAATGTAATAAATTTAACACTTATTTTTTATTTTTTTGTTTGTTTTTTATTGATTTATAGAAGTTCAATCTTTAATATTAATATTTTGTTGGACCGCCTTTTGCTTTTATTACAGCGATACACCTCCGATTCATTGAATTTGATAAATTTTTCAAAGTCGCAGGAGATATGGATTCCCAAATCATTATCAACAAACTTTTTAAAGCTTCAATCGATTCTGGGCGCTTCCTTGCCACTTCTAGCTTCATTATAGACCAAATATTTTCAATTGAATTAAAGTCTGGGCTATACGGGGGCCAGCTCAACACATCGATACTTTTTTCTTCGAAGTACTTTTTTACCTTTAAATGAAGAGATAAGAAAAAAAACAAGTTTTTAACAAATTATTTATGTTTATCTGAAAGCCAATTTGTCTATCTACAATTCAAAATTAATAACTCACAATTTTGGCGGTATGGCACGGAGCGTTGTCCTGTTGAAAAATAAATTTGCAAGTCTCGCCAAAAAAGCTTTAACGCAGAAGGCTCATTTCGTTCTGAAGGACCTGCAGATAAACAGCTGCTGTAACGCTGGAACTAAGGAAGCACAATCGATCGGTTTCATTTCCAGAAAAGCATCCCCAGACCATAACTCCTCCTTTTTTCGGTGGAAGTCTTAAAAGACATTCGTTGCTAAGTCTCTCGCCAGGTTTTCTCCTTACGAGAATTCTTCCATCTCCAACATGCAGCTTGAATTTTGATTCATCGAAGAAAATCACATCATTCCACATCTCTGGAGTCCAATTAACATGCTCCTGGGCCCATAGCAAACGTTTTTTTTCACTAGTAATGTGAACTCAGGCTTCTGGACTGGTTTAAGTGCTCTCAAACCAGCTTTAACAAGTCTTTTTCTCACTAAGCCGGCTGACATTTTTTTTCCCGTTGCTCGCTCAAGATCCTGTCTTATGTCCGATGAAGTTTTAAAACGGTTCCGACGACTTTGTAATAGTATAAACCGATCTTCCACTGGCGTTGTCTTTCTGGGCCTTCCAGAGCCTTTCTTTCTTTGTGTACCGCCCATCTCTCGATTTTTTTTAATATTCCACGCGACAGTACTTTTAGGAATGTTTAATCTTTCACCTATTTCACGCGTGGTTAAATTTTCTCGCGCCAAAATCAACATATTGCTTTCACACTGGTCACTAACTTTTCCCATTTTTTTAAACTAAAATTGCACTTTATTCTTTATTTGTCTAGGATCACTTACAGAATAACTTAATCTTACAAAATATGCACTATTTATACTCAAAAAATAAATTACAGGCAATAAAACATCTGCACCCTAATGACGGCCAAGAACGGTAGGCGTAAAAAAAAATAATTGCTTGCCCAATTTTTTTGCACATCAGTTGCGGGGTTGTACCGGTGTAATAAAAGCAAAAGGCGGTTCAACAAAATATTAATATGAAAGATTGAACTTCTATAAATCAATAAAAAACAAACAAAAAAATAAGTGTTAAATTTATTACATAACTTTAACACCAATCAACGTATTTTGAATATTTTGGCATTTTTCGGTGTTTTGCCCCTAAATTGCAGGCCATTTTTTTTTTTTCAAAAAATTACGTCTTACATGTATTTAAAATGAAACAATAAACCAATTGCTTTCAAAAGTTTTGTAATTTTAGCAAAAAAAGACTCCAATTTGCAATAAATTTGTTTCCCCAATTTTTTTTTACCAGCACTGTATATTTCGGTTGACTGTAATGTTAACGTCAATAATCATGTTTTCATACAAATCACTTTGGGATATGTTTATTTGCTACTGACAATTATTTCCATTTTTCTTTTCATGCAACCAGAATTGAACGACTGTGAGAATCGGATAATTTTGTTAAACTCGGTGAGTATTAATTTAATCTAATAAATGAAAAGATTCGGCAATTCAGCAAATGATGTGCCCCTAAAAATATTTACAAAAACAATTTATTTTCATCGGTGACAATAACGTATGCATCATGTAAAGAAAAAAGGATTAAGTATAAGGAAATCAATATTTAAAAAAAATTCACTTGGGATTATCTTTTTTGGGCCAAATTAAGCCAACTCTTAATTGAAGTGAATTTTTAATATTTATGGATATATGGATATATCTTACCTTTGTGGTTGGTATTTTTGTAAAAAACTGATTGGTTTCCCAAAAGAAGTAATTTACGAATATTTTAAAATAGTAAGTAAACCGATTATGCTTGCCAATGGAATGAGTTCGGCTTATCACACCTGTGGTTAAAAAGTACCTCAGGTATAGAGTAGTGAAAATAGTTGAAATTTCCATACTTTATAATTGAAATTAAATAAAACCTTATGCACTATTTGTCTTAATCGTAGTTTTATACTTTTTAAACATATCGTTATCGTTTCTCGTATCACCTTTCGAAAATAAAATAAAAACCTATACACTTATATTATTTATGTACTTTATAAAAATATTCCAGCTTACTGATAACGATAAAAAAAGTAATGTATAAGGTAAAAAAAAATATAATAAAAATAAAATTTTTAATCGATTTTTTATTTTATTTTATTACTCCTTGCGACAACTACCGTCGGAATTTGTAATGTATTTATACTATTTGGTAGTTTTTATGTATTATAGTACACATATAACATGTATATATCTATGTTTATTTTTCAGGAACATTTTATTGCTGTCGTAAAATCCATATCCATATTATATACAAAAGAGTCACCCTCATTTTTAAGATGATTTTTTATATACATATGTACATACATTTACTATGGGGCCGTTTTATTATTTATGTTGCACTGAAATATAAAATCAACATAAATAAAGGAAACATTTTTAATTCTCCGACTAAACAGAGCACATAACTATATAAAATAAACACTAGTAGAGAGGGATCACATTGAACATGTACATAGCAGCATAAAAAATAGCTCTCTCTATACGTATAGCAGAGGGATGATATTAAATTAAGGAATTTACTTTAATTTTTTGTGATCGATCCCCATTTTTTTTTTTAGTAACAATGTAAGGAAAATATATGTGACACAGGGGGTGTCAAGAATAATAATTAATTTAAAAAACCAAAAAAAAAATATTCATTCATAATACCATCAAATATACGAGTTGTATTATGTACATACAGTTATATATAAAATGTGTGCCCTCCGCGCGAGATATTTGATAAGAACGTGTACAAATAAATTTTTTTTTGTTATTTCTGATAAGACATTTCGGAAACTAGAACGGAATTAAAAACGCGTTTATATAAATTTTTAAAATAAAATAAAAATTATGCAACTTTAAACGCGCCGTTCCACTACAGTAAAAAAAAAATGTAATATTCACGAGACTCTGCAAAACAAGTGACTTTTATTATTAAATTTTGTTACCTGCTTATTTTGAAACACAATAAATTAATTCTGATCTGCCCTAAAAACCAACAAAAAAATTATACTACAGTGTATGAGATGATGAGTGGGTAAGCGCTGAGTAGACGCTTTAGAGATAAATGTTTATTTTATCTTTTTTTAATGTGTGTTTGTAAGTAATTGTAAATGTGTTTTACTAATATAATTCCATTTTGTTTATTTTAATAAAATCTATAGAGAACAAAGTTAACTATGGATACAAATACAATGTAGTTTTCCTGGGGTTTCAAACAGAGCACATTTTAAGCATGCATCTCACGCATACCACTTTTTTGATATTCAAATTTTGATAATTTGTATGTATATTTTTATTATTGGTCACTATTAGTGCATTTCAATGTTATATAAGTCATAAAAAAAAAAACGAATGAATTTGTATTAAATTTTAATATGCACTGGTATAATCTGAGATGCTAAACGACACACGAAGACACCGTGCTTCATATTATCATTGAAATGTGAGTTTAATAGCAACCACAAAATAAAAAATTAAATACAACAAAAATCACCGAAATTCATTAAACATTATGATGATGAAGAGGCAATGTATTAAATGTATTAGATAGGAGGCACATCATCATCTTTTGTATATCGCGCAACAAGAAATGAAACATATTATAGAAAGAATAAGAAAGGTCATTTTTATTTGAATATAATAAAAAGAAATAATGTAAGAATACGAAAAAATGTATATAAGTATGTATATATCTTCAGCCATACATCCACATAAGATTCATGAAAAAGATTATAACTGGTTGATATAATTGAATATATAAGACGATTTTTTTTTTCTTCTTATATACACATACTTAAATATACACAACATTTTCTTTTACAATCGCGACTATATAGTGAATTCTTTTGTAGGTTTCTTTTCATATTATGTACACAAATATTTTTTTTTTATGAGCTATTATTTTAAATTGTTTGCACATGAAAACACATGGATATCTTTTTTGTTATTTCATTTAAGTTGCATTTAAAATAATAGTTTTATACCTCTGAAAATTTAATAAAAATATAATTCTTTGTTATTAAATTCACAAACTACTTTATATAAAACTACTTTCCGTACACCTGTCAATGATTTATTTTAAATGCTTTTTAAGTTGATTTTAATCAAAATAATTATTTTAACTTAAATAACAAAAAAGAAAAAACTCGTTAAATAAGGTATCGCGATATTTTACGCGGGAGTTTCTTATAGCTATACAAAACATATTTCATTCCACATGTGTGAGAGAATTTGAATTTGATTCAAGCTCAGCACGTTTTGACTCCTACAATCAATTAAATTACACACACATCTACATATTTCATTTTACTTCGTTTTCTTCGTTACGAGAAAAATCAATTTTCTTCATCTTGTGAATGTTTATTTATTTTACTATAAATCTAGTATAAAAAACAATAATAATTCAAAGATTTGTTGTTTTTATTTCAAGCTGTGAATGAATGAAGTATCTTTGTAGAACACACTATCCTACTTAACATATAGATAAAATATTCACACAAAGAAACAAGAAGCATTCTCACTTTAAAAACGATTAAAGATTAATTTTTCTTACTTCTTTAAGCAGGACTACTTAGTAGGTTACAATCAGATTTTAGAAGTAACGTTCCGAAATTATTGAATCCTAGACCCACAAACACTTGCACCACACGACCACAAATGTTACTTTTTCATCAACCTACTAAAAAAAAAAAATGCGATATGTCATGAATGAAACTGAAAATTTTTATTTTAGTAAATTTCCGCCTCTCTTAAAATAAAAAATAATTATTTTTTTTTTTTTTTATTAAATTAAGAAAACAAATTTTAAAGTAACAACATGGTGTTAAGACGTCGTGATGTCTATTTTTAAATCTAGCAAATGTACAGCGAAAAATATTTGACGTGGAACTAATAATATTTTATAGTATTTGATATAATTATAATATCTTTTAAATGTGTCAAATTACGAAGACCAATGATTAATAGAAAATATGTTGAGCCCTGGACAAATGAACTCATTAAGTATATTGTAAGTAAATAATTATATTTATGCTTACAAAATCATGATTGACATGCCATGTACAATTTGCATTTTTATTCAGTTTTCAGTACATACACTTCGATAAAATTTCATACATACTATAAGTATAGCATAATGTTGAAATAGCATGAGTTATAATCATTCGGTAAGCAGATGTTTGCAATTTTTCTATTGTTCGCTATAGTACATAAGACAAGAATCTTGTCGTTGGGAATGGTATACCCTCTCGCAGATACAATGATTGTCCTGCATGTTATGATTTTATTTAGTTTTGTGCTTACAAATTCTTGCAAGTAGTCAAGAGTGACGAAAAAACAAAAATGTTTATAACGGGTGATAAAAAAAAAAATTCAGATGAACCTTCTTAGGTTTAATATTTGGATCAAGTATGCTGCATGGACACACATATACGATTCAATTTACGTTTTTCTGGCCGGTATGATCCGTTGGGTTTTAACTAATTAAAACACAATCATTTTAATTTGATTTACGGCACAACGTTTCGGAAAATTAGATTTTTCCATTATCAAGTGCATCTGTGGACGATACGTTGTAAAAAATTTTTTATTGAAACAAAATATTGAAAAATAAATAAATTCTGATGTAAAATTACCATAAGAAGAAATGTTAAAATCATCAAAAAAACACAAACACATAACTGTTTAGTCAAAAATATAAAAAAAAACCTTCTTAGAAGTTCTTATTCCAAAAAAAAAAAAAAAAAAAACCACGAGGGGTCTGTTAATTAGTACAGTTTATTGTAAATGCTTGGGATTTCAAGTGGTATCGATCTTACATTCTAAGAAACGAAATTTTATCATTTGAAGCATTATGTAAAATAGTTCAAGGTCACAGTTACAAAGAAAAATTTTCAACGAATCATTTTAGCATTAATAGTAATACCCTTTTACGGTTCTCAAATACGGGTCGTCGCCAACCGACTTGAGATAAGTTTAAAATTTTTTTAATGATCTATTGGATATCCAAAACACCATACTTTGCCTATTACCACAACCGAAAGCCTTTGATAATTAACGTCGAAAGCAATGGTTAGGAACCACAATACAATTTCACGACATCGACAGCAACCCAATCTGATGAAGTGAATTTTGGTTAGAGAGTAGAGTATGGAAAACTTCGGTTGTCATTGCTGTACTCTTTGCCGCTTATAAAACGTTGTAAAATGGCAGATCGGTATTTATTTTTAATGCTACTGGTCTCAAAATCAATGAATACAAAAGAGGAATTAAAAACCGAATAGTCAAAACTCAATAAATTACGAAAGCCTACAGCAACCAGCAATGGTTTATTGAAATGATCTATTAAATATTGAAGCAGTAATAAAAGATAAGGGAAAGGGTGAATTGAAGAAAATTTGATGTCCCAAAACTAACAACATACGCATGAAAAGGCTATAATACAATTCTAATTATCGTTATTTAAATAAATTGACAATAATTAATGTGTAACGTTCGGAGTCCAAATGGTGCTCTTTTCTAATTCGACGATTCGATTGTACTGCTTCGAATAGATTTTAAATCTAATGAAACTTGATACGACTACCAGACGAAGTATTAATTCGTTGGATGATTTGAAATCTTTGTACAAATTATTACAACGAAAGAGACCATATTGCGAAATTACGACTCGCATAAACACTCAAAGATAACAGAAGAAAAAAATCTGTAGTGTTTAAAAAGTTGGTTAACTGCAAATTACCACTTCTTGTTATATTACCACCATAAATTCGACAACCGTATGCTCTACAATGGTTCCTAATGGGGTTTCAAGCAAATTTTGCTCAAAACAGGTTATCTTCATTAAAAAACAAAAAAGTATTTAATAAAATAAGTTTATCTTCAATAAGTGAATTATTGAAAAAAGCGATATCTGTAGTTAACTAATTTTTTCTACAATCAAAATCAAACTGATACAAAGGTTGTTCTAAACAATGAGATATCTGCAAATGCTTAAGTACTAAGTTTATGTGAAAACTATTTCGAATAATAAAAACAGATATCTTAGAATTTATTCATATAAAACTTTATTTTAGATTTTTATTCGGTTTTAATTAATAAAGTTTATATAAAATTGATATTCAAATCTAATCAAATTAAAAACTTTAATCAACATATTTCAAATCTTAACATAAACTTTAAATTCGATCTCACAAATTTTGCTTTTTGTTTAACACATTTCACTTCTGATATCTGTTTTGTGTGGTGCATACGTTACATTAAAATGTTGTTCCTAACCCCTAAAATGGCGGGTCAAAAAGTGCAATTCGTCATGTGATGCTTTGGGAATTTAAATAAGGCAATAGTGCTACGGCGATCGAGCAGTTAGAAATTGGTTTGTCAAATTTCCTTCTGGAGTTACGATCTTAAAAGGCAATAAAAGAGCAAATTTCACGTCAATCACAAGAGATGTAGCAGAAGGGCTTAATACATGATAATCAATTGTTTGCCACCACGTGGAGAAACTAGGGAATGTCAACCAGTTAGAAGTATGGGTATCTCATAATCTCAGTGAAGGAAATAAAGAGGATCGCATGTCAATCGTCATGAGTCTGCTCTCACGTCGAAAATTCGAACCTTTTTTAACAGGATTATAATAGGTGATGAAAAAAGGGTTACCCATGACAATGTCGTCTGCAAAAGATATTGGGTGGAGTGAATAAAAGCAAGCAAGTGCTTTAACTTATGTTTTTTCAAGTATGTGCTTATAAGCAGGTGAATAAAATTTATGTATATTATAGATTGAGCAGAGGATACTTGAAGTTTAAGTAACTGCTTTCTCTATAAGCAAACACTTAAAAATTTCCCAGTACCTAAATAAAAATGTGTATGTGAATAAAAAAAAGGAAATTCTTATACTTCTTCCGTACTTGAGTTGAGTTTAAATTATATTTTGATATGCGAAAAATGAAAAATTATCATGATCGCCGGGGGATGTGTAGATCCCACCAAAAAGTATACAAATCTTGATATTTATTGTTCAAACTTCGGATTTTCTAATTAAGTGATCAAGGGTTGTCAAGCAAACATCCATGGAAAAGATTTTGTTGTGTATATGGTGGGATTGTCGAGTTGTTGAAGTTATATTTAACGATTACTGCAGATATATACGTTCAGCAGCTGTAAAGAATACAAGAGAAACTCCATGAAATTAGTCCTGCACTCGTCAATCCAATCACAAAAGCATCATTCTTTTACACAACAATACGCGACCTCATTCAGCAAGGGCGACTGGAGAGAAAATTCTTGAGCTTGGATGGTCTGTTTTACCACGCCCATCTTACTCCCCGGATCATGCCCCGACAGACTACCACATCTCTATTATTCACAAAACTTTCTGAATTGAAAAAGGCAAGTCAGTCAAGCTGTCTAAAATTTCTTCCAGTCCAAACCAACCAAATTTAGTCCATCTTCATGATTACCCCTTCAGTCATAAAGAAAAAATAACTGTTTCACTCGATGATAACGTGTAAAGGTAAATTAGTTTCTATTTATTTTATTGAAAAATTATATGAAACCATTTATTTTGACACTAAATATCTCGAAAATAAAGGGTTGTGGAAAAAATGTTCTAGGAGAAGTTTTATTGTGCGAGAACATTATGAAGGACCATGAAGGACCTGTCAAGGTCAACATCATTTGTTTAATGCAAAACTATCGCGGAAAATAGAAATAAGTTAAAGAAATGTTTGAAATAAACGTTATTTGTTTTTTTTTGCATTAAATAAGGTTTCGTGATAAAAAATAATAGGTTTTCGAAAGGTCCTTTAAAAGTCAAGAAAACCAATTTAAATTTCTAGTGGTCTGTCTTTAACCGGCGAACGTGATGGGAATCTTATAGACGAATCCAATGTCCAATACCCTGATTTTCTTCAGATTTTGTCATTTGATTTTCGCAATTTAACTAAGTTCCGCATGACCGGCAAAGCGTATTTCCTTTCAAACTCTCACGAATCCTGACAAGACCAGCTGATAAATTCTGTGATTTTATGGCAGGATTCGTTAATGTTTAGATTTAGAGGGTCTTGTTTCAAAACCTTACCTGTATTTTTATCATACTGCTAGAGAACCGATATTTAACAACACGTATATATTTAGCTCAGTTAAATTAGATTTTAATTTTGCAGAAAGTCCCGGAGTAAATTTTTCTTCAGAAACTGGTAGAGTACGATTCATTGAACACCACAAACATCAACTACTCCATCACCATTTAGGAAGAAGAAATATGGTGTTGGCCAATTAATTTTACGAAAATATGCCTGGAGAACAGAGCATTCTAAACGGTTTCTAGTTAACAGAGCATTCTAAACGGTTTAATTTTGCAGAAAGTCCCGGAGTAAATTTTTCTTCAGAAACTGGTAGAGTACGATTCATTGAACACCACAAACATCAACTACTCCATCACCATTTAGGAAGAAGAAATATGGTGTTGGCCAATTAATTTTACGAAAATATGACTGGAGAACAGAGCATTCTAAACAGTTTCTATAAGATGTTCTTTAAGTGTTACAAAGTGAAAAACAATGAAGGGTAGATTTTTAGTTTCATAATAACCAATGGTTATTTAACAAGTGTCTGTTAAAAGCAAAACTTACTCTTCTCAAAAAAAAAAAATATTCTTTGTTTGAACTATATAAAATTAGCTGCAAACGTGTATGTACAAATCTGATCTTATCCCATATAAAATTGAAAACAAAACTGCTGTTGCAATCAAAACCTTACCTTCTAGATCGTACAGTTTACTGTGCAAAAGTAATCTTATCCTCCAAACATTTATTAGCAAAGAGTATGTTATCCTACACAAAATTCTATAAATGTAATTGGTTAATACAAATCAAAGTAATCTTTATCCAGAAGAAAATCAGCTGTTTGAACGTTTAATTCAGTATTCATACAACTTTCATGAAAACAGGGGCTTGTTTTAAATATTTTTATTCTAAATAAAACAAATCTTATGATGTTTTAGTTTAAATATTGAATAATTAAAGTTTTAAATTAAATTATTTTAATTAGATAATTAAAATGAGTGAAGATTTGGCAAGAAATGCGACGAACGGTGCAAAAAAAACGAAAAGTAGCATTAAACAAAATAAATTGGAAACGAGAGCAAGAAAATTGGTTAAACACATTTTATTTATCCGAATCAAGGCTTTGCCAAAAATGATATAACATCCTCATATTCTGGACCAATTTTTTATTGTAAATTTGTTAAAACGGTCGATGCATTAGCTTTTTCGGATTCATTTTATTCGAGTAGAAAAAAAATTGCCCAAGATTCATTTATTTTATTGCATACTAAAGTAATGTACCGATTTGAAACCGTGGCCTTGGTGAAACTCGCAAAACATTCAGCGTCTAATATTTTCTGAGTAATAAAAAGTCAAAATTGCTCCGTGTTTGTCAAAACACATTTTGAAATATTTTGGGCATAACCAAGTTTAGAATAAAGGGAATCGTTAAACGATATTTTGAGAAGCAGATGATGCCAGTCGAAACTGGTGACCGTATATCACATAAATTGGTCAAGAAACGTACCGCAATAATAAACTTTGTAAAAAAGTTTAAAGTAAGTGTTTAAATTGTTTGTCTAATACTAATGTTGTTTAACTTTAAATTTTGGTTATTTCAGATTCTTGATAACTATTGTCGATTTCGAGCAGGTTTAAGACAGTATTTATCAGGAGAACTCTATATAAATAAAATTTACAGAGTGTTTGACAACGATTATCCAGAACTACATGTGAAAAGTAGCTAATTCCGTTATATTTTTAATCGTAATTTCAACATTGGACTCAAGGCACCATCCTCTGATGTATCATGTATGTAGAATGTAGCCATGTCAGTCTTTGAAAGAACAGTTAAAACTCGAAAAAGACTTGCAAAAACGATCAATCCTAAAGACTTCCTCCAGAATGTCAGTCCATAAGATGCGGGCAAAGGCCTTCTATTCGCTGATTTGATTGCCAAAAGAATATTGTGCTGCCTAAATTGACAGATCCAGTAGCTTATTACAGCAGGAAACTATATCTCTACAATTTAGGCACCGTTCAAGGTACATTTCAATCTAAGCTTGAAAAGAGAAACGTATTCTTGTATCTTTGGACGGAAAATTTTCTTCCTAAGCGATCTAATGAAATTGCATCAGCGGTTCATAAGGTTCGACTTATATGCGACGGTTGTGGAGCGCAAAATAAAAATACATCTATGTTGGCAATGTGATGATACTAAAAACATTAAAAAAAATGAAATAACTTTCGCCGTGCCGAGTCATTCCCTACAATACCACCGGAACGAGTATTCGCCCAACTCGGGAAATTAACTTTTTTGATAGAAATCATAGAAACCATCATAAAATTCGAGGCATAGATCTGTATGAGGATAACGGAATTGTTCGAGATTGGAAACATGCTGCAGCTACTTTGTTTAAACCACCTGGGCAATGGCACTTTAAATTCAGAATTTATCTCCTTTCCACCTAAACAAATGTCAACAGAAATTCGTCATTGTTTATTTCGAAAACGAGGTCGTTGAGCTGGTTATTTTTTTACCAGATTGCAGCTGATAGTTTTGAGTTGGGCACGAAATTCTGTTTTACAAAATTCTGTTTTACATAATTCTGTTTCACAAAATTCTGTTTCACGTAATTCTGCAAGAAATTAATTCTGCAATTATTTTTTTTTGCAGCAAAAAAATTAATTGCAGAATTAATTTTTTGAAGAATTATAAAATCTTAGGTTTCACGATGTGTATGCGTATGTGTGTAACTGTACGAGTGCATCTGTTTATGCATGGGCGAGTGTGTGCATGTATTTATAGGTGTGTAGTGTGCCTGTAAGTTTGTGTGTTTGTAAGAGAGTGTGTGAAGGTTGATTTGGGTGTGTGTGTGTCTTTTTACCTGTAAGTGGGTGAAAATCTTCGAAATACACTGTCTGCTCGTGTAATTAGTAGTGCCGGATTTTTACCGGTTTGATTGGACCTTCTTTATTATGTTTATGTTATGAATCACTATTAGTTTTCCTCCCGCGCTGAAGGTACTGTAACTTAACCAAAGTTTTTGCTGCGAAGCTGCAGACCAATAATCATTTAAGCCCACCATACGTAAGTTGATGTTCTCCGGAGTCGGGCAAAAGAAAAACACGCCTTCTGATTCTCTCCCTTACACCCCGGGCACTCGGAGATATCGTCATGTCCGAACCAATACAGGTGTGTACGGAAATATTCATGCCCGATCAGCAGCTGGGTCAGATTTTAGATAGAAGTCAACTTCACCTTGTTGGCGGTTTAACTAAGTACATATCTATCATTGGTATGAGGTGAAATGTCCATCATCCCTTATCTCGTTCGTTCTAACGTTGTTGCCATTCAGATTACGATTCGCGCTAGCCGTTGTTTGGGATCCGTTAAGGAGTAGCTTGTGTCGCTTCCTTGCCAATAGATCAATTTGTCACATTCCCGCTACTATATATGCCGCATCATCTGATACTTAAATGGCAACCAACTTAACCGCAACGCTCCCAGATTTTGCTTCCTCCCTTATGCGAACTCTAAGCCCACCATTATACAAAATTTTCTGTAACAATGGACTCAGCACCGAACAGTAAATATTTTATCTGAGTAGATAATTGATGAATAAGTTAGTGTCCACTTATATGTTTAAAAATACAGAATTTTGTAAAACAGAATTTTGTAAAACAGAATTTTGCAAAATGGAATTTTTCATAGCAGAATTTTTCGAGAAACAAAAATTTCGAAAAAACCAGTATTTTACTTTCTTTTACTCTAGTAAAATAATGTATAGTAATCATGAAAATTTTGGACCTTGAGATTTTTAGAGATTTAATTGTTTTGAGGTCCCCTGAGTCCGAAAAAGTGTGTTTCGAAATGGTGTCTGTCTGTCAGTCTGTCTGTGTCCTCTCTACAGCCCATACGGTTTAATCAATCGAACTAAAACTTCAGATTTAAGCTTTTTTGATAAATTGGAAGATCCCAGTGAATTTTACTCCAAATCGGCTAACCGGAAGTGGCCACTCCCTTGGTCCAGAAAATTTGTTTTGCAAATATCTTAAAAAGTATAAGGTTTACAAAAAACTACTTAATCCAAATTGTTTCCAAAAATTAAAAACAAATAAAAATAAAAAATTAAAAATTAAAAAAAAAAAATTAGGAAAAAAATAAAATTTCTAAAAATTCTCTGTTCGTAAAAGAAAGTCGTGTGTTGGCCACACCTCAATTTTAACTAGGAAATTAAGGGACCTATTCCATGTGCTAGCGAAATCTTTATCATCATTGTTGAGTGCGATTTCCAAAAAATAATTTTGCAGAACTTTTACTAAACGAACGATTCGTATAGATTAGGGTTTTCTAACTAGGTAATTGAGCAACCTATTCCATGTGCTAGCCAAACCTTTGTCATCATTGTTGGCAATGGCCGATATTGGCCCTTGGGAGTTGAGTGCGATTTCCAAAAAATAATTTTGCAGAACTTTTACTAAACGAACGATCCGTATGGATTAGGGTTTTCTAACTAGGTAATTAAGGGACCTATTCCATGTGCTAGCGGAACTTTTGTCATCATTGTTGAGTGCGATTTCCAAAAAATAATTTCGTAGAACTTTTATTAAATGAACGATCCGTATGGATTACGGTTTTCTAACTAGGTAATTGAGAACCTATTCTATGTGCTAGCCAAACCTTTGTCATCATTGTTAGCAATGGCCGATATTGGCCCTTGGGAGTTGAGTGCGATTTCCAAAAAATAATTTTGCAGAACTTTTACTAAACGAACGATTCGTATGGATTAGGGTTTTTTACTTTCTTTTACTCTAGTAAAATAAAGTATAGTAATCATGAAAATTTTGAACCTTGAGATTTTTAGAAATTTATTTGGTTTTATGTCCCCTGAGTCCGAAAAAGTGGGTTTCGAAATGGTGTCTGTCTGTTTGTCTGTCAGTCGGTCAGTCTGTTAGTCTGTCAGTCTGTCTGTGTCCTCTCTACAGCCCAGATGGTTTAATCAATCGAACTGAAACTTCAGATTTAAGCTTTTTTGATAAATTGGGAGGTCCCAGTGAATTTTACTCCAAATCGGCTAACCGGAAGTGGCCACTCCCTTGGTCCAGAAAATTTGTTTTGCAAATATCTTAAAAAGTATAAGGTTTACAAAAAACTACTTAATACAAAATATTTCCAAAAATGAAAAACAAATTAAAAAAAAAATTAGGAAAAAAATAAAATTTCTCAAAATTCTCTGTTCGTAAAAGAAAGTCGTGTGTTGGCCACACCTCAATTTTTTTAAAACAGAATTACGTACCGATCCCGACAGTTTTATCTGCAAAACAGTAGAAACACGTTCTTAGTTTCATAAGTCTTGTGGATTTCGAGATATTGCAAACATTACGTTTAGTTCTGTCATAAATGCCCCATTAACAATATTCCGGAATCCATAAGACTTATGAATCTACGCATTTCTAACGTCTTACAGGTAAAACAAGCAGCTGCGGATGAAATGATGAATTTAAATCTCTGACAATTTTTTCCGTTACTCTCAATTTCTAAGTATCTTTTTAGTTTTTCACTAAAATCAAATATTGGGTACAGTACAGTTGTATTTAAAACAACATATATTTTGTTATCAAATAAAGCCAAAAACGAACTGATAGCATACTTTTGGATTTTGAAATACTTATTGTTATAAAAATGAAATAAGATCGTTTAAATTTTGAAGGATTGTAACGGCGTAAAGGTAACAAATTTCGAAACACCGTAATAATACTTTTGGTTCAGAATTTCATCTTTTACAAGCTCCTTGCGTTTGTATAATTCTTGAAGCAACGAAAGATTGAAACATAAATGAAAATTCTTATGGAATTGACTAGATATACAAATATCTTAATAATAAATAAAAATGGAAAAAATTATTAAGGAACATCTACAAAAAACGTGTTTCTCATGACAGCTTTTGAAAAAAAAAAAAAATATTTATGTACTTCAAATTGGAACTTGAATCTAATACATTAGATAAATTCAAATAATTATGCTCTAGAGTTTGTTTTAAATTTATGTTTTACTTAATAGTCCCGAGATTTGTTATTCCCACATACTTATGTACACCGGAAAACTGGATGTTTCAATCAGTTTTGTATTAAATCAGTCTTGATATCATTATTTTTTGGAATGAACTGAATTTTTCGTCTTGCAGTATTAAGCTGATATTTTACGATTAGTTAAGTAACATTCTTTATTTTGACAATAAAAGTCGATCATTGGGAAATAACAAGTTTTCAAGCGATCAATTAAATGCTACCCACTATAAGTACTCTGCTGACACACGCAGGCAAAAATATTCAAAAAGACTATTATAAACCAAGTTGCATATAAAAAAAATTCAAATCAAATCTTAAGTACCAAATACAACATGTTTTTATATAATAAATAAAAATACGAATATAAGTAAAGTAAATAAATTATTTTTTTTTTTTCATTTTTATTACTTAATAAAACCTTACTTAATTAATTTATAAATTTTATAACACGAAAATAAAAAAAAATAATAATAATATGTATAATACATTTTTAATTAGATAATCTAACAATTTTATTTTAATACATTAAGTATGATAAGTATGATGTTTTAATTCACGGAATAATTCGCGCGCGCTATTATACATATTGAATAATAATTATACCGTTTGTAGTTAGTTAGCGTATGTTGCAGATTATGTATGTATGTTATTAAGTTCATGTTCAATGAATACATAAACATAAAGATATTGTATTGGTACATCATCCATTTATTGTCTGAATAGCCGAAAGTTCAATAGGTGATCGATACGTATGTACATATGCTATCATCAATCAAATGAAACCGTAATTATAATACATACTGGTACAAATGTAATGGTAGACCTTTAGATATTTTTGGCAGGTGAATTTCTAAATGATATAATCATCGTAAAAATTTAATGAAAAATGATTAGAGATTCTGGCGGGTCCATTTTATAATTAAAAGCTTGTGTACTATACACTTGTGATGTTATATAGCATTTAACCAGTATTTGGGTGAAATTTACAAAAAAAAACAAAAATAAAAAAAATTATTATTAAAAATAGAAAGTCAAACTATCATCATCACTACTTATGCACATAATGTGTAATCAATTTTTGACTGCTTGTAGTTAAATTAAAAATGTCAAAGATATTAAATTATATAAGGCTAAATATTAATTATAAAAATTATTAAAATGGTTGCAAGTGTTAACATTACAGCTAAAAATGTTGAGAGTGTATGGTTTTACACAAAAAGTATTGAACTATTATATAGCTCAAGGCCGGCCCTAAACGTAACTTTTAACTGTGCAAATTAACTGCACAAGTAAATCGTTGCAAGTCTACTTGTCCGTGTATGGGGAAAGATTGCACAGTTTTGAAACATTGGGCAAGTGGCTTGTGTAAGACAAAACATTTTAATTTTTTGCTTTCGCTTGCGCAAATCTATCGACACATTGTTGCGTGTAGGGGAAGCTTGAGCAGTTTTTTTTAAATTTTTATTTGCTTTTACATATTTTGAGCTGTCAGCTATATATATTATTAAATATGGTGGAGCGAAAAATAATAGAGGAATTGTTAGATATTTCATTTTGCTTTACAAGTTTCGGGTATTATCACCCTCAGAGTATACCTTCACCTTCATAGGTCATGTTTTAACAATGAAATATTGCCAAAACTGAGCTAAAATTGTTACAATAGTTTGTATTGTCTAGCCGCTGATTTGCACAAGTCTAGACTTGAACGATAATGTGGAAAGTTTTATTTGCGCAATTAAACGTTGCGTTTAGAGCCGGCCTAAGAAATAGAAAACGAAAACTCTATTTGGTTGCACAATAAATTGATCGATTACATTTGATATACGATTTTGTAGAAGGTTATTTCTTCATTTTAATTAAAAACTCGTTGAAGCAACCACTTGGTGGAATATTTATTTGTATTTTTTATGCAATACATGTGCTGAAATGCTAATAATAATTCAAATATGTTGATGTCAGTATCATTGTCCAATAATCAAATTTTTCACATTTACAAAAAAAACCGTTAAAACAAAAAACTGCTCGAATTTGTCTAAGAAAATGTTAATGTTTATCTCTATTTTACCGATAAGGCTCGCATCCAAAATTAGTCAAAACTAATAAATTTCTGTGGTTTTTTTTGCAAAACATGTTAACTGCATTTTTCGCGATTTTAAATTATGAATGAGAATGCTCATAAAATTTTGTTAAGATTTTTCTTTATTTTCCTCTATTTCTAAAAAAAATTTTGGTAAAAGTGAATAACTGCTACTAAAATCCCATACTTTTTTTTTGAATAAAATGACAAATCTAGTTATTGCTGAACAAAGCCAATTGATTATTGTATGTGATCCAAATGAGACTGATATTGATAATCAGTGGGGTCAGCAGCCCAATCTTAGTGCAACCAATAGTGGATTACCAAAGCGAGATGGGTAATTCTAAAGCTGACATACGGATTTCAGCGGTTCGTTTTATATTCTGTTTACTTTATTTTATACTTTTCTAGTTGTATCTGACGATCATGAAATTTCCTTTTATAATGATCAATGTGACACCGAAATTGAAGATTTCTAAGAGACCCAAACAACCGAAACCAAGTCTGAAGAGCAAACTCAAATAGATTTCGAAACTGAAATTAGAACAGGCCAGAAAACAAGTAAATCGAAACGGAATTCTGGATTAGCGTATGTATCCAAAAATAGAAAAATTATGAAAAAACGAAAATCAAAGAAATTGTAAGAAGTTGTGTAAATCGAAAATAACTTCAGAATTACGAAAACAACCTTTCGAGGAGTATTGGAAGTCTGGTACAAACACAAAACGTCTAGCATACCATATGCTGCAAAAAGGGTTTTAAAATTGATCAGAAACCTTACCTGCAAATATTTTATTTTAAACGACCAGTATAAAAACATTGATATTTGCAAAAAAATATTTTATGAATCTGTGTCTGTGATAAAAAAAATAGTACCGGGTTGGAATTGAACGATTTAAGAGGGCAATGTGGTAGAAAAATAACGTTAAAACAAAATTTAGAAGTAGTATTACACATTAAATCATTTCCAGCTTACGAATCGCGTTATGCTAGGTCCCACACAACCAAGTTATATTTGGCAGAAGGTTTAAATTTAACGAAAATCTCATACTCAAAATACAGGGAAATTTTTAAATCATTAAATTTAAAATTTAAAAAACCACAATTGGATAGATGCTCTAATTTCTCAACGTGGTCAGCACCAAGAAAATGCGGAAGTTGCATATAAAACGATTGAAAAAAATGGAAAAAAAAAACAGTTTTGTGTGTAATTTGCAGCAATGTCTGCCGACACCGTATTTGAAAATGTTCTATTACTTTGTGCAAGAAAAATTATGGACGTACAATTTAACAATTAAAAATTGCACTGAAAATACGATACATTGTTATAATTGAAATGAAACCATAAGCGACCGTGGTGCAAAACTCAAAAAATTTAAAATCGCATATCGTAATCTATAGTGATACTTACCTGCATTGAAAAAAAACCGAAATAGTATCGTCGCTACAATGTTTCAATCTCTGATGTCGATCGAAACAAAAAAAACTTGTTACAGCTTAAATTTCTCGAGCCTGGATAAACATCTCGAATGTGATAGCGAGCACAGCGTTATAGAGAGAAAGAGAAATCGACTTACACACTTTTAGCATATCCCCACGATTTGGCGCAACTAATCATGCGGTAAAAAAAAAGATTCAATGTGTACGAAATGGAATTTAAAGATTTTTTAACTTCTCGAAATTTCAAAAGCAGTATTTTAAAAAACCTTTAAAAAACGAAGAGAACCAAAAAATAATATAAGAATATTAAGGTAAAAAGATTTTCAATAATATTAAGGATTAACATAGCTGCGTTTTCTTATTCGCTCCGGATAGCTGCTATCGAGAGCCGTCATTTTTTTACGCCTAAATTTAAATTTGACGCGCTATTTATTGGTAAATTAAACTTATTTAACATCAAACTATCATTTTTAATTCAATCGTTTAGCAAAAACTTCATATAAAAAATATTTGGCTCTACCTATTTATACGGAGCGCTATCGGGAGCCACTTTTTATATGACGACTCTCGATAGCAGCTATCCGGAGCGAATAAAAAAACGCCGCTCATATTAACAGTTTAATTTTTCATTTCAGGTACACACCAGGTACAGTCCTATCCAACATTATTTGTACCTGCTAAATTTTTAATGCAACGTAACGCAAAAAACTTTAATAATTATATAAATAATAAACTTTTTGAAAATATTAATTGTAATTCAATAAATTCAATTACCCTGCTTTACATTTCTATAATTTTTTTTTTTTTAATTTGATGATAAACTACTTGGTCCTCAATTTGCTCTGCAGCACAATAATGCTCCCATACATAAGAAGAGTCATTACCACAAAATTATACAAAAATCATCAATAAAATTATTTGTATCGCCCAGAGTAGGGTTTCGATTGAAACTTGCCGATAGCTAAGTTAAAGTGGAAGGTATTCTTGACCTAACAAGACCAAACATTTTGTAACAGGGTGCTAAGAAAACCGAGGGGGATTAGATTCTAGCTGATATTAACAACAAATTTTTGAACCACTTGCTAGATGTTAAAGAGGCTAAAGAAAAACTGACCATCTGCTTACAAAAACATGAGTGACTCTCCCTGTGTTTTTTTATTATATCGGAGAGATCAGACAGAACAAAAAAAATCAATACTGCTGCGTTTTCATTTTACACGTATTGTTTTTTTTTTGTTCTGTCTGATCTCTCCGATATAATAAAAAAACACAGGGTATATCATTATTTAATTAGAAAAAAATAATCTTAAATTTAATATTTACTATTTTATTTTGATTTTTTCCATATTGCACAAATATGGAGAACAAATTTGTAGGTGGTACAAATAATTTTGGCAAAAACTAAATTAACTGTAATTTCTCCTAGAACTAAAATTTAAAAAAAATTTTGATAGAAATGTAAGGCAGGGTAATTAAATTTATTGAATTTAAATTAATGTTTTCAAAAAGTTTATTATTTATATAATTTTTAAAGTTGTTTCCGTTACGTTGCATCAACATTTAGCAGGTACAAATAATTTTGGTTAGGACTGTAACTGCTATTCCATTAAGTATAAAACCAGCTACGGAGATCAAAATTCTAAAAACAATGGTTACAAAAACAAATCGACAAAGCAAACTTCCACTTAGAGCAACTAAATTTTCACTTCTTCATCAATTTTCGGATGAAAAAAGGCGGATTTATTAGACTTAAGTACTTAGTGGAATATTTCATAGCTTTTACCGCGATCTTAAAAACGAAATCAAATAATAAAGACCTTTCGTATACTTATCGTCGATGAATCTGATTCTGATAGAAATTAACTTAAACATTATTTTATTTTATATTTTTAAATATTCTTTTATTTTATTATTTCTTTAAAAGTGATACTATGTACAATGTAACTGAATTGAAATGAAGTGATCTGTACTGTGAACTACAATAAATTTATTTTGTGCAACAATATTATGTTATGTTTATCAATAGATGTATGTATCCAGCACGTTGAGGCTTCACTAAAAATCTATTCAATTGTATAGGCAACAATATTTGCGGCCTCACTGAAGCAGTACCTAACCTACATTCCTAAATTCCTTTTTATAATTACTTTTGAAATAATTTCAGGAGATATTCTGATTGTCATAAAAACTGTTTTTATTTGGAAATTTTCATTTTTTTTAAACTGGTTATCTTCATTTATTTATTTATATTAGTCAGCCAATTTTTATAACTGAGTATCTGCAGATACTTATTAGATACGTTGCTATCTTAATAAATTGATAAGAATGCAAACTAATTTTGAAAATGTGTGAGAATTATTTGAACTATTCAATTTTTTATTTCAAATGCGATTTACTAAAATTTGACATTTTGCAAAAAAACACAGATTTGTTACCCAAAGGTAACTCGCTAGCTAACTACATAGTCTCCAATGGCCCATTAATGGCAAATTTATTTGTTTACAAAATAAACAAAAAAAGACAGATGGATGATAACAAAAAAACGATGCTAAATTCCAGTCACACTACAATACTAAATCACTAATTTAATTAAAAATTTTATTCCATCAAAATAGAAAATCTGTTTTTAATTTTTCATCACCAAACCGGGAGAGGAAAACCCAAACATAACACACATAAAAAAAAGTACATACATACCATCTTTTCATTTTCTACGTGCTGTTGTTTTTGTTGTTGTTGTGGGTAAATTGAAAATTATGTTATTTTTGGAATCATTTTACAAACAAAGTACCATACACATATCTTTACTATAATATTACGTACGTTACATGAACATTTTTTTTTCGTTTTCACCGAAAATACAAATACGCATAATTATTTCGATGAAAATTTTTGTGGATCTTTTTTTTCGTTATTTTATTTTGTAAATAGAAGTTAAAAATTTATTACGGAATAAAATATTTATAGTTTGTGTAAGTTATTTTTATTAAGAGTGTTCTGGTTTTCTTTTACATAATATGTGTTTGTCTGTTCATTTTATAAGACAAACAATATAAGTAATAAGCGATCGATATGTTTATAGAAAATTGTAGAGTGATTTATGATTTAACTAACAACATCAAGATGAAGTTTTGGGGTTTAAAATTTCATACTTATTTGTTATTAGTGGTCAATAAAATAAATTTGGCAAATTTAAAGTGATAACAAAATAAAATTGATTAAAATTATTCTATGACGTTAGAGATTTTTATAATTGAACTCAACGTATTTTGCACACTTTATAAATATTAGATAATATTAGATAAAGGAGCAGATAGTCGACTGTCTGTCTTGTGGACTCAAAATATTGTTAATTTGCTTGGTAAAGTTAATCGATCGACTTGACAGTGATAGAATCTTGTTATTGGTATTATTTATCAAAACAAATAATGTTTGATTTGAACCAAAATAAGTCAATTATACGGAAATTCATTGGTATTTTTGAAAATTAAACAAATTTATTCCACATGTTGTATGTAAGTGCAAAATAAAATTACAAATTTCACAGTCACACACATAATTATTTTGTGTGTCGGATATAAAACATTTTCAGTTCAAGACCATGTCAAATTTAATTTAACAACGGCTAGCAGTTGTTTTTTTTAAATTAAATTTAATTGTACTAGGCCAAAGGTCAGTTAAGAATCAAGTACAAAATTAAAGGAATATAAAAAGGAAATTGAGCCGTGCAATAAATATATTGCATATAATGTAGCATGCAACATACATACACATAGCTTATGTCTTGTTGAATTACTAATGCTGCTGACATAATTTACTGACAAATTTCATATGCCAATCATAATAATAAACGACTTCCGTAATTTAATCCAAAAAAAGAATTGAAACGTCTACATACATGTAGCGTACATGTTATGTACATACAATAAAGAAAATGTGTCTTTATATTAAATATTTTTGCTTTTAATCAATAATTTTATTTTTTTACTATATTGATTCAAAACCGGCGCTAGACAAATATTTACAATGTTCGTACATTATTATAGATTTATGGCAAAATTTGAGTCGACCAATACATAAATGAAAAATTAAATATCAACGAAAGATACCGGCACAAATGTCTTATCTTATCTTGTACAGCGCTAAGTAAAATACAATCCAAAAAAAAAGAAAAAAAAAAGTCTATTAGGCTTAAGACACGTGTTTACTACTAACCTTTGAATCATTATTCATTTGAGCCTCATGCATAGAAATCGGCGTTGATGGGTTAGATGGTTGTGTTTGTTGCTGATGTTGCTGCTGCTGGTGTTGCCGAAGGTCAGTTATATCAGTATTAATACCATTAATTATCGTAATACCACCGCCATCCAATCTATTATCAATAATTCGATCACTAAACTGTTTATAATCATGGACCAGTGTACCAGTTATAGTACCTAGAACACCTCGCTCATTCATTGATCGCAGCTGATCAATGGAACGATGAATGTGTTGGGTATATTCACCGGCCGGGATTTCAGCCATTAGTGGTGAATTATGATAGTCCAGCCCACCGCCGGGCCGGAATTCTACCGTTCGGCCTTCCAGGTTTGATAATTACTTATACTTATCACTTATAAAGGCACACTATAAATTTTTTTCTTTTTTATGTAAACATACATTAACTCAATTTTTTCCACATATATAAATAAATTCACAAAATTTTATCACAAAAATCACCAATTAAATTAATTCAAATTTAAAAAAAAAAAAAAAAATCTCGCGCGCGCGATTTATTGTAAACCAAAAAAAAATTTATTCGCATTAATTACAAAGCACTACGCAAAAAAAATGTACACAAAATGTAACTTAAAAAACTGTATACACAACAATACACACACATATGACCGGGGGATGATATATATATTTTTTTGCATCACCTTGTACAGTTTTTTTTTTCTAATTGCAATTAAGTGTTAATCATTACGAGGCAAAAACTCGACTGGTTAAAAAAAAATTAATTTTTTTTGGTCCTCACAAAAAAAAAAAAAAAGACGCAAGTTGTTTAATTTTTTTTTTAGTGTGTGTAAATTTTTTTTTCGTTAGAAAAAAATTTGTGTACCATCAAATAAATAAAAAAAAATTTAAATTTTAAAAATTTGTTAGAGTGAGATAAATATAGATATATATATATATAGATTAGTAGTTAAATGAAATTTACGAGTTTACGACGGCATTGAACAATTTTGTTACAAAATCTACCAACATAAAAAAAACAAAAATCATATAAATATTAATTTCCCCATTCTACCAAAAACCAACACTACTAGTGTCTGTACCGAAAGTCGGAGTTTAACATTTTTTTTTTTTTTTTTTTGACAAATACAAATATACAACTACATGATTGTGATGTGATGTCTTTTCCACTAACAAAGTAACAAAAAAAGTGTTTGCCTTTGTTTTGATCATTTCAAAAACAGTAATGAATAGAAATAGTGGTCAAAATTCAAGAATCGTTAGAATGATAATGGGTTGATTATGTATGTTAAAATTCTTGTGTTTGATCCCCATCTCTTTTTGATGACACACACAAAAAATATTCCTATTTCATCTGGTTTAGGTAGTTTAAAAATTAAAATATGAAAGGTGAAGTGGAGTGGAATCGAATTTATTCATTGTTCGTGTACACCGACGGGACAAACTGCACGCAATACGACTGTATGTAATTTTAATGTGATAGAAAACACCAAAAAATGGGAATTATTGTCGTCAGGGTTTGGAACCGTCATTACGTAATACTCATAAAACGTGGATTTGATTATAAAAAAAAAAAATTATGAATGAATTGTGCTCCGCGTGTATATTGTTTTGCGTCCCTGCTCTAAACCCAAGCGAAAAGGGGTGGGGAAAAGGGAGATAATTATCCAATATATACACTTGTAGTTATATACAATTGTTTATATACCGTCTCTTTCTATGTATGCATATGTACATAAACAACATTTTTTATCAATGTATTTTAGAAGACTTACCAACATAATCACACGAAATTATTGTATTTCTTCCCAAAAAAGAAAATTTTTTTTTTTTTTGGTTTCTTTTTCCTTTCTGTATCTTAATCCCTTCTTTTCACTTTATATACAAACCGCAAAAATTAAATATATAAAACAATCGAAATTTTATTCACTTTTATTTAATTGTTTTGCAACTGAGCAACAAAAAAAAAATAAAATAAAAACTAAAACAATTACACACAGTGTTTTTGTATTTTTTTCAAATAATTTTAATTTTTTTTACCGAACAAACAAATTTTTTTTTTTTTTTTTTTTTGTGATACCCGACAACAGAAGTGAGACAACATCAACTAACAACAAAAAAACTTGAATATAAAAAATACACAAAAAAAAAAGTCACACAAACATAAAAAAAAACAGCACACTTAAAAAACAAATACACAAAAACGTTTGTGAAATTTTTTATATGGTGTGTTTTTTTTTCGTTTCATGAATTACGTAATTTTTTGTCTCACTGAGTTTGGTTTTCGGTTTGGTTAATAGAGTCGACTCGTTTTAACCGATGCGGATTATAAGCTAAAATAGAATGAGAAAGAGACTGTAAAGAGACAAATGGTATAGTATGTGTATAGTAAGTATATAAAAACAATAATATACATACAATATTTTTTTTGGGCGATATGTTTTTGTTTTTGTGATTAATATTTCACTTTTCGCTTTTCGGGTAGAACAATTTTTTGTTTTTTTTTTTTTTATGTTTTCTATGTAGCAGTATGTTTTACAAAAAAATAGGGGAAAAATTCTTATGATTTTAATCTGGTGTAGAGTGTTTCGCAAGAAATGGTTGCAATAATTTTATGACGTTGCCTTGGATGATGCAAAGAAGAAGTGGGAGCTTAAAACTACTTTAAATTTTAAAACTGGACTGGTGCATCAGTCAAGTTCTACGGTTGAGAGTGATGACAAAATTTTAGAAAAGTTCAAAAATGCTACAAACCAGAGGCATTTTGAATAATAGTGTTTATGTTAATCAAATGATTTTTTAATTTTGTAAAACTGCAATGATTCAAATAAATACTAAGTAACTGTTGAAACCGTCTATTTTTTGCGCGAAATCTGGTGATTATTCAAATTGAAAAGTTTTGATTGCAAAACCAATTCAAAATTCCGATTAATTTTTGATCTTCTGATCATCTGTTTGTTAAATTTTGATTGTCAATAAATATAGTGAATCCGTTCCAATTTTTTTTGACTTTTGTAAAAACATCATAATCATGATGTCAGCGATTTTTTTTGCTGCAGGAATTATGTGACACCTTTGCTACCTTTTTCCAAAGTACCTTTATGGTTGTTATGATTTAGTTTACAGCCTCTAAAGTACTAAAAGGTTTAGATAACTATCCATAACTTATGGTGTTTCATCATATAATTTAAGTAAATGCGCAGATTCTGAATCTATCGAGCTGTTTATTCTCTGAGGTTTGGAAGCAGTCGTTTATTCGACCTCATTTACAAAATAAAATTAGTGTTTCCAAACATGGCTTTTTAAAATGTAGGTCAACAGTTACCAACTTAACAGCATTTTCTTAATAGCCTTAAAATTTAACTTTCGCTATCTAGTTTTACGAGATTAGAAGCTTTATCTTATGATAAGTACACAAATAACCGAAAAAGATTTGACAGCTTAGAAATCTTCTGTAAACTATAACAACTAAGGAAATAACGACAATTATGTACAGTGTTCGAGCGGATTTTGCGTAACTCAATTAGTCGAAAGAGATACTGTGAATATTCATCAAATCGAAATCGAGCAAACCATAAAATTCTTAACACGTTTTGGAATCACAATTCTATAGTCCAACTAAATCCATAATCAAGGTGAATGTGTATTTTGCCATAATAATATAATCGCCTCATCCTGTGTGTCTTCAGCTGTTTAAATAAGCGACCTCAAATGGGAATATGGGATGGGATGGGGGATTTGCTCGCGATTTCATTTCAATCAAAAGTTGAAGCATTGCTAACAGAGAGGAGTTCAATGAAAGCAAATTTCAAGTTTAGATTATATTATGTGTCCGATACACTCTACTTTTACAATTTCGTTAAAAATTCTCAGGTGCTTGCTTCAGGTATCAAACACAAATTGTAAAACTACAATGTCTTGAATATTAGAGTTTGAATAAAGTGAAACAATGCCGAACATACTATATAATTTCGCTCGAACATATTGAAACGAATGTCGATTTTTTTTTTTGACTAAATTCTCCACTTTTCACAAGCGGTCAACGAAAACTCTCCTCGCGAGGTTATTATTTTGCAATTTAATTGTTATTTACAGATAGGTAGGATGCAAAAGTGTCCCTTGTCTTTGAGGTCAATTTTCAAGGTCGTTTGAAAGTCAAGGTGGTTTTTCAAACGGAAAGCTCTATTTTAACATGGGATTTGAAAAGAATGGGAATTTTCTTGTTTGAAATAATATTACGAATAGTTTTTTTGGGCATAATCATTTTGTTTTATTTTAATGTACTTATAAGGAAGTGTGACTAGTCATACTTATATGTAACATATTGATGAATAATCGGGCAGGTAAGAGCCCGAGCAAGGCGAGCCTCACAGATATCAGCTCAGCGTTCGACCCGAGTTAAGGATTCGCGAATGAGGGATCAACTACATATATAGCGGTAGAGAACTGAGAATAACGCGAGGTCTGACTACTTAAGAACCTTCAAGCGAGATAGCCAGAACGCCAAGGGTAACCCCCCATTATAGTTTAACTTTGGAAGGATTTCACAACAATTGGCATAACGGATAATATATGTAGCTACTACCGACTTAATAAATTTAAATCCTAAGAAACTCCTGGAATCTGCAGCATATTCCAAGTGGGTAAGTGAAAAACTCAAAATTCAGTGCTACATATCAGGTGATACATTTTAATCAAAACATTTTTGTGGCACATCTCTAATTGAACAGTCCGCTTTGCAACAAATTTCACAGTGTAAGGTCAATTTTATCACAGAGCGGGATCATTACTTCCTTTCTTCGATTAGAACCATAAATTCATCCAACTGTACAGTGGTAAATGTTCGTTTAAACGCACAACTGCCTTTAATCAATTTGTTGTTGAGAAATGAAAAAACCTATATAAAAGTGCAATTGTGTTAATGTATTTTAAGGATCAATGTATGAGTAATTAATATATAATTCAAACAAATAAAAATATTTACATACATATTTTTTTCAAACACTTATTTATAAGAGCAACGGTATTAGAAGAAATATTCGTTTAAACGCACTTAGGAAAAGTAATAAAAATATTTTATTTAGTAGTTTATTGATTTTCCATTTTTTTGAATAAGTTCAAATATTCTATTTGGCATCGAATTTACCAAATTTTGAAGTATTTCCGGACCGATTTCAGCCCAAACTTCTTTGATTTTCAATTTGAGCTCCATAACCGTACGAAAAGAATGATTTTGAGGCTTTTGATCGTAAATCCTGCGAGCCATGATGCCCCATAGGTTTTCCATGGGATTCAAATCGGGACTACATGTTGGCCATTCCAGACGAGGGATCTGGTGCTCCCTAAACCACTCCAATGATGCCCTTGAGACATGGATTGCTGCGTTGTCCTGCTGAAAGACGCAGTCATCGTCCATTTTTTCTTCCATAAAAGTGATAAGAACGTCTTCCAACATTTCGTTATACATGACCGAGTTCATTTTTGGAGGAATAAAACAAATCTGAGCCTTTCCAGTTACAGAGAACGCCGCCCACACCATAACGCTGCCACCTCCAAAGTTTCTTTTCGACATCTGAACATCATTACTTCGAAGATCATGCCAATAACAGCTCATGGAGTCGGGACCGTCTAAATTAAATTTTTTTTCATCGGAAAAGATTATTTTATTCCATTGGGTTGTCCATTGCATGTGTCTACGAGCAAATTCTAGCCGTGCTGTTATGTGGTGTGGTTTAAGCTATGGTTTGCAAAGAGGCTTCTTCCATTTAATGTAAGGAATCGATTGCAATATATGGGATACATGATTTTTTGATACTGGCAGATCATGCTTAATTTGTATTTGAGTAGCATTGAGTTTATTTTTGGTTGCCTCGTGTTTTATCATCGCAATTTGTCTCTTTGACAATTTTCGATTACCATTTGTGGGTTTTTTAAACCATACCTTTCTCCTTTTTTGAAAAAGTTGCAGACGACAGACTCAGATCGGTTAATTAGACGTCCGATTTTGCGATTTGAGTATTTGCTTTTGTGATAAAAATCAATTTCAATTTTTTCTTTCTCCGGCAGGTATTTTCATTTAGACATTTTTCCTATCTTCTGAAAAAATATAAAGGATTCACTACCGCGGTTTTTTATTTGCATTTAAAAAGAGATAACTTACCAATCTACTCTGTAAACGTAAAAAAATATTTTTAAAATTTCATTAACTTTCAAAAATACGAACAATTTCGTGCTGCGTTTAAACGAATATGCCTGGCACATGTGCACTACAATAATGAAATGAGAACAAATTATTACAACAACAACGACAAACACAATACGAATTTTACCGTAAACAAGAACCATTAAATACATTAATTTCGTGTGGCGAAGGTTGCCGAATGTAAACGATTTTATTTTTAATTTAAAAAAGTTTGAAATAAATCAAGTGCGTTTAAACGAATATGTACCACTGTATTTCACGGGAGACCAACAACTGCAAACCTGCATTCCCATTTATGAACGGTATCCTACAGATGTCCCCCACAGTGTTAATCTAGAAAACTGTCGGCCAGTTTATTTTACAACTGTCATTTTTTCAATTGTGTCAACAGGATACTTTTGCATGAAGATAGTTATATCCTGAATTTCCTAGATACTAGGAAAATAGGATAGACTTGCCTGCTGCTTCACACAGTTCAAGGGCCGACTTCTTTCGCTGCCCTAAGCACTATAAACGGTGCCACACGAATCGCGAGGCGTATCAAAATCTTGGTTTACTTGAAGAAGACCAACATTTTGGGGAGCTACAATGAGAGAAGCAGAGTTAATTTCTTCCCCAGAAAATATCAGAATCCTTTTTGCTATCATTTTAATAACGTGTAGCCAAATTCTAATAGTTTATGGGGGAAATATCGGGAAGCGATGAGTGAGGACTTATTTAACGTACTGGATGCAGATTACATGAGAGAAAAAAACTACAATATCGAAGAGTTGCGGGTATTCATACAAGCCAAAAAACCGCTGCTAAATCAAAACAGAAGGGAACAAGGCGGAATATTTCCTCTTGATTCTTCAGGAGGCATTTAACTAATGTACTACTGGCCGAAATTTGGGCTCAGGGAGAAGTAGCCCTTGCTTTCACCAAGAAAATAAGTGGCGCAAGTTTCTATAAGTTCCAACTGAAGGATCTGAGAAGAAATAGTGAGCTTATGGGAAGAGTTCTGGTCCTTCTTTGTGGCAACTTCAGACAAACCCTTCCAGTCATTCAATCGATGCCGGCAGATGGAGTTCATACCTGCAAAAATTCAGTTTTGTTGAAAAAATTCATTAAAATCAGCTTAACAGAGAACATGCGGGTACTTTTGGGCGATAAAATTGTTCAGGTCTCGAGTCGTCTTGAAAGATTGTATTTCCAATACATTTTTGTAAAATGGTCTCTCTGTCGAAGAATTAATTAATGCTTTTTACCCTAGCATTTCTCTGAATTAATTGAATCAGAGCTGGTTGTGCGAGAGGGCCAATTTTGCAGCGAAAAAAGACGAAGTGACAATATGAACAACTTAATAATTGACGTTACCGGGCTCCGTAACTGAGTAAGTATAAGTTAGTCTTTAATTCGGTCGATGAAAATAAGAAATATAGTATGTTCAATTAACACATATTGTGTGCGGTTTGACAAATACAACCTGAACCATTCTAAAAATTTTAAAGAAATCCAAATGCTTGAAGATTCAGGGACCTTACGATGACAACTAGAATCAAATGTTTTACTGAAGTCAAAAACAACACTCATCCGATAGTGCTTTTCTATTTCGTTGATCATTTTACCAGTAAAATCAACTAAATTATGAATATTGATCTGCCCGGAATGAATCCATGTTGTTTGACAGATATATGAAGTGCCAATTTAACTTTGAAATTTTTAAATTAGGTTTGAAACATATTTCATGCACGAATTGAAGATTACTGCACTTTTAAAAGCACACTTAGCACAAAAAAGAAGGCAGGTTATCAAAATTATAGGGAACTGTTAATAAATGACTATATAAATCGATATCAAGCTCCCATCCTCACAATTCATTTGAAAATCCAGTACAGTAGGAGTTGTTTACTACAACCAAACGAAGTTTTATCGTTTCGTTGGACGTTGAATGGACTGTAACTCCACGAAACTATCACCAATAATTCATTTAGTTACATAAAAAATACCACAGCAAAGATCACTTTAAGACTAAAAAGTTATTATTCCACAAAACCTTGCTTGCATACCAAATTTTTGAGTCATCCTCTATTCATTCTTGCTGATCATTAAAATTCAACTACAAAAACAAAAATTCATACTTTGTATATAAACACAAATACATTTGCAAATTTTACGTTTATATAAAAAGCAAAATCACTCAAAACAAACCGCATCTAAATACACTTGAAAAATGGCATAAAAAGTATACAGTCACTCGCCAAAAAAAAAAAGATATAAAATATAAAAAATCTCAGAGTAAAAAAGAGAAAGTAACACGAGCAAAAACACATTTCTACATACAAACGAGTAGTATATAAGGAAAAAAAAAAGGTTTATGTGTATGTGTACTAAATAGTTGGGGTACCCTATTTAACTCCCCCCTCCTCCCCCCGAACTAAATTTATATATTTTTTATATTGAAAATTTATTTCAATTTTGCACTATATAAGGGGTGTGTGGAATGGGTGAGTCATTGTGTATCAACCAAACAAATTTTTTATTAGTGTATTCTTCTCTTTTTTTATGTTGTGTTCATTTTTTTATCGATCTCGGAGAATACACAAACCATAATATAAAATGAAAATGCAACAATTTGATATTTTTTATGGATTTTTTTTTTCTTTTGTAAGAAAATCAAAAGTAAATAAATAAATACAATACAAAAATAAAAGAAAAGGTGAGAAAATTTATTTATTTACTTTATTTTTTTGTTGTTGGACACGTGGTTACAGTTGTTAATTATTTTTATTGTTGTTTTGATTTGTGTAGAATGTGTGTATGTGAATAACATGTTGGGTGCCAATGATTATTGAAACGATGAATTAAAGAGGTTGAACGTAAATAAGCTGGCCTAATAGATTATGCGTATGTAAAACTTAAATTGCACATAAATATATACTCTTATTACATTAGGCCTTTACAAAAAAAAAATCACCGAAAAACTGTAATATTTAATGGCGCCACTCCCTGAAGTGTGACCAATTTACATACGAATATAATAAAATCGAATATGTATGGTTTCGGCATATTCCTGGAAAAGTATACACAAAACCAACCATAAAAACGAACTGTAAAAAATGAATGAAAGAAAATAAATTTCTCAATTGTCATGAGAATTGTCTAGTCGTGAATTATACGATATAATATGGTGAAAACGAATTGAAAGGAATACAGATCGTTGGTAAAAAAAAAAAATGGGTTAGGCACATTTGTCTACTAGTAACTAAAATTTGCTTGCAAGACATTTGCAAATTATGTAAATTGCAAGAGCAAGTATTTGCTCAAGTGTTTGTACTACAAGAAGGATTTCGAAATAACTTTAACATATCATTAGGGGTCCGAGGGAGTTACTGCCAAATTGTTATCGGATTGCTTGAATGGAATAATTCCATACGAAAGTAACAAAAACAGCTGAACTTCAGAATCTTTTCGTTAGGAGACGTCGATTAAGGTCATCTCATGTGACAGCTAATGATCGACTATTTCGCAAATAATTAAAATTACGATTGTTTAACTTTTTATAATGTAATTCATTTTTAACGCTTAGCAAAGATATTTAATTTTGTTGGTTTTTGGCACAGTATGTAAAACTTAAACTAAATTCTAGCTTTTGCTTATGTAAATGTCCCATTAAATTAAATTATAATAAACCAATTTGCAAAAGTGTTCTTTTCCTAGGTTCAATTTTGTTGATTTTTTGTGATTTAGCCTTTAGTCAAGTACTTAGCTTTTTTTAGTCAAGTACAAGCTAAAATTGCATGTGCCTCGCGTAATAAAAGTGATTTAGTATGCTCGTGAAATTTTTAGTCTAATTAGTCAGCGATCATATTTTTTTAATTTTAGGACAATCTACATTTACCTACTTGTAAAAATCGCAACCTGTAAGTAAGAAGAAAATAAAGGAAAACGGATGGAAATGTTAATCTTTTTCTTTATACATATGTTTTTTATATATTTTGTATGAAAGGTCCAAATTTTATTTCAATGCAACTTGATGCAATCAATTACCCAAATTTATGTTGGTATAATGATTTGGTTTTAATGAAACTTATTCTGCTTCCGATTAAGCAAGATCTACCCTTTTTCTAGTATCTGAAAATTGAACTCTTTTAAATTTCAGAATACGTGCAAACGCCTAAGAATTCAAAGTTTTGAGAGTAGCATCTTACAAAAATTCAGTGGCCAAAACTTAAATTAAATTTGATGGTGTGTGCCTGGTACGATATTTTTTTTTTTAATTACACCTCGATATACTTGAATGTAATATTACAATTTCGGCCTTTTTCTCGGATTTCCCTCCCAATTGTTTTTCCAGAATCCAGATACTTTTAATTTATTTCATATTCAGATTAAACCTTCAGATCGGATCAAACTCTAAAACGTAAGAAAATTGTATATCTTTAGAACACTGATCATTCCTTCAAAATTAGGATTTCAATTAATTTATCTATTGGCTTGCGATACATAGCAGTTTCGTTCAATAATGAATCTTATTCAAACTCTTATAATTAGAAAGTTTGCACATATATTACAAAAAAGGGGGCAAAAGAGGGACTTGTAAAAAAGATCAAGTAGAAAAAAGAGAACATGTTCTCTTTAAAAGAGATATTCCCGCCACCCTACAACCACAGTGGTTATATATGGTTTCATGCTTTTTGTGGCCGCCGCGAATTCACTGAAATATTTGATCAAAGTTATTCAATTATCCAACTTTAAAATAATATAGGCCAGAATATGTAAATTCAATAAGGATCCTTTTAGAAAATTACTCGACTATAATCATTTATGTGTTATGTCCTTTTGCAGACCATTCGAGAACGCAGGCCACCGATTTTTACAGCAACGTTGATGGCATATCACTAATGTAAACAAAATTCACAATTCGTCTGCACACACTATATATATTTATGTATGTATATGATTTTAATTTTAAAAACATATGTAAAATTATGATCATTTATGTTCTCGTGTATACATATTTTTTATGACCGTTTTTATGCGACATTTATTGTAATTTTGAATTTTTTTTTTTCTGTCTTCGCGGATAATTGTTGTTGACTATTGTACGTATAAATAAATATACAGCGCGCAAATGACATGTTTTTCTGTCTGGTAATAATAATAATAATAATATTTCTGCATTTGTACTTTAAAAAATGATTTGCATAAAAATAAAACATAATTTTTATGTTTATGTATGTTGTGTTGCGTTTTTAATGTTCAAGTTTAATGATCATTCATCTTAATGCGATAATGATCGGGTATAATAATTTAATTAAATAAATGCATACAAAGTATAAACGGTCGATGAATATTTTTAATTGTTTTTAGTTATGCACTGCACTTACGGTAATAAAACTAAACCACCAAATTTGTTTTCGAGCAAATTTTTTAACATGAAACCAAAGCAGCTAAAGATAATCGTTTGTTGTCTTGTAATATAATAAAATATATTCAAAAATCGTTTTAAATTAAAAACAAAAATACCAATCACCATTCTAATTCATAGTTATGCCTTAATTAAAACGTTTAATTTCAAATAAAACCGGCTAATGTTTTATATAAAAACTCAATTTCACACATAGTCACTAGTCAGTAACATTATGAAAAATAAATCCGTTAAAATAAATTTTTTTTTTGACATATGTCAAGAATTATTTATATCCACGCACATATTCCGAAGAAAGGCAAAATGTACAAAACAAAAAAAAAAAAAAATTAAATCTCGATGATTGAAAGAGGTTTGAATGCCACCACCATTAGTAAATTGGATGAATATCTCTTAACTATAAATAAATTTTTACGGTACCATAATTATTGTTCCATTTTTTCTGTTTTAAATCTAAATCACAGATCGCCTAATGGAGTATAAACTGTAATTTCCTAAATTCTAAACTTAACTATTATTGTAATTATTGCCTGTGATTTTCAAATTATGCAAAAACAATAATTATATAAAATTAATTTTTTTTTATGATTTAAATGGAATCAATTAATCGTGCTTAATTTAGATCCATACATAGTTAGTATTTTGTTAGGGAATTGGACATTATGGTGGTAAAAAAAAATTCTAACATTTTTATTTTTTGTTTGTTTGTTATTGTAATAGAACGCTTAGTTTAAATTGTGGATAATTTAGTAAAAAACCAAGAAAATAACGAATCCATTATCGTTAACGATTTCCGGATGATTTAGTATCGGTCAGTGATTTTTGTAGCAACATTTTAGCCTTGAAACATTTTTTTTATTATCTCCTATCAACTTCGAATCAATTTTGACTTGAGTAGTATGTATATGTGGTTGTATATCTGTATATAGACCGTCTTCATCCAATTTTTAGCGCAATATTTAAAATGTCTCAAGGTTAAGTTTCAGAGTTGATCTATTTTTGCTTTCGCATCTTAGGTTTTGTTTTGTAGAAAGTAGTTTTACAGGTTTCAATGCGATAAATAAGTTATTAAATTTTATTTGTATTTTTCAGCTAATCTCAATTTGGCAAACATAATAGAAACAAGAAAATACATCTGGTTTGACAGTTGCTTCGCATCAAATTATTTTATAGCTTTTCGAAATATATACGTTGGAATGAAAGATTTGCCAAAAAAATAAAAATTATTGTCAAACCCTGAGGTAGTTTACTTAGTTCCAGAGCTATGGAATCTGTGATAAATAAACTGCTTTCCATAATCTGTCATTATAGATTCTGGAACTGAAAATATATGGAAACATTTTCTCTCTCTCTCTCTCTCTCTATGAGAAACTAAACTTTCCAACCTGGAAACGTTGGTAGTTTGTGTAATAATATTGGTTGCCACTAGATGTCATTGTTAGTTCTATAATGTATTTTAACCATATATATCGAGTAGTTTTAGTTGTACGTCAAACAGCATCAGGGCAAGAAGAATAAAATAAACTACGCATGAGATTAACTGTTAAATGAAAGTCTTTTAATTTATAATAATTGCCACAATTATTACATGGTGTCAGAAGGAAAATCGGAAATATAATTGGAAATGAAGTTTAATAAGCGGATTATTGAAAATTAGTGAATTTTTATGGATTGTTTGGAAAACGAATTGTGTTCGAGATCGAGCAAAGGAAGCGGTGACGTCACGTTGTGAAATAGTGGACCATATTGCAATTTGTGGTGAAACGAGTCATCGTTGTAAAATATTTATCGTAAATATTTTGGATTAGTTTTGGAAAAATCGAACATTAACACAAAATAATGTCGACCGAACGGTTACCAGTGGAATTGGATTGCGCTAATTTGGAAAAGAGGTGGTCAATGTGGAAACGTACATTTTTAATGTATATGATGGCAACGGGAAAAAATGTTAAAACTGAATCTGAAAAAATAGCAACATTTCTGTGGTTAATTGGTTCCCAGGCGATGGCGATAGAATCTTCTGATTAGAAATCAGAATGCTGTCATTGAGCCAGTTGCTGTTCAAACGGCAAATGCAAACGAAAATGGGCAAGAGAATAAAGATGCTGCGGCTGTGGTACCAAATGCCAATATTCCAAGAACTTTGGATGAGGTATTGAAAGCGTTTGATGGGTATTGTGCAAAAAGAAAAACAACCATTTGTAGAGTTCGAAACAGAACTTCGCAAACAAATTGAATTGTGTGTGTACAAATTAGAAGGAAAATCGTACAACGAGCGTATGTTGAAGGAGCGAATCGTCATTGGGGTGAATGATAAAAAATTGCCATTAAAATTGTTGGAAGGAAAGGATGACTCATTGCAAAAAGTCATTGAAACGTGCAAAATGTACGAAGCTGCTAATGTACATAAGGCGTTGTTGAACACAACCATGTGTTAATAGTGTAGCTGAATATCGGCCAAAGGAAACAATCGATGCTGTAATACATCTTTATTACAATCCAGCGTTTCCATTTCCAGCGTTTTTGTAAATCGAAGGGTAAGCAAACAGACAGCAATGGAACCAAATCCGGAAACACTTTTGGAAACCTTAAGCCGGATAATAACAGTAATCGAAAACAACAACAACAATCAATTAACTGGGATAGCTCAGGTAATTGTGTACAAATTAGTGATGGAAGTGCGAATAGGGTTATTAAAGTAGATCTTATTTATAGAATAAATTTAAGTAATATTGCCAACCATATGAAGCGATGGTATAAGGAGTATCAAGTAGGAAATCAATTAGTTAAGTTTAAACTAAACATTGAACACAAAATAGGAAAATAAGAATGGAAATTATTCGGTTTATGATTATAATGGAAATAAAGTAAATGTTTTTGGAACGGTCAAATTAACATGTTTCGATCAGAAAGCCAAAATGGAATGGTCTTCTCACTTTATTGTTGTCGATGACGTGTGTGAACCGATACTCGGTCTCGAATCATGTGAAAGATTTGGATTAGTCAAACGAACTGATGTAGGTTCTATTGCGTGTTTGTCACAAACACAAGAGGAGTTTTTGAAAAACAATCGTGATGTCTTTGAAGGTTTGGGTAAATTTTCGGGAACGTTTTCGATAAATATAAAGGAAAATTCAAAGCCGGTTCTTCACTATAAGAAACGGATACCAAACTCTTTGTAGAATAAATTGAGGTCGCAGCTTGATAGAATGGTACAGGATGGAATCATTTCACCTGTTGATTACCCGACTGACTGGGTTAATAATTTACAAATAGTCGAAAAGCCTAACTCAAGTGAACTGCGAATTTGTTTGGATCCGAAACCACTCAATGAGTGCATCAGGCGTGAACATTTTTTGATTCCAACGATTGATGATTTGACGTCTGGTTTGGCAGATAAACGCGTTTTTCAGTTTTGCACTTGAAGAGTGACTATTGGCAAATGGAATTGGACGTAGTGAGCTCCGATTTAACAACATTCATTACTCCGTTTGGGAGATATAAATTCAATCGTGTGCCATTTGGGCTTAATTTTGTACCGGAATTATTTCAACGTGAAATGTTTAAAATATTGGGAGACATTGAGGGAGTGATAATTTATTTTGATGATGTGGGTATTTGGGCGAAAACGGAAGAAGAACACCATCGGATAATGGAAAAGGTCATGGAAAGGGCGCTTAAATACAATATTAAATTTAACCCGGATAAAATTCAATATCGAAAGCGTGAGGTTAAATTTATGGGTCATATCTTGTTTGAAGGAAAGTTTAAGGCGAATTTAAAGTATCGTGACGTTTAAAGATGAAGAAGCCGGGGGATAAAGCGGCCGTTTCAAGATTTTTGGGTATTCTTAGCCTCACGCGAAACGATGTTACATTTGAATGGCCGGAAAATCATGATTGAGAATTCAGGGAATTACTTGATATCGTAGCATCGGAACCGGTGTTGGCGATGTATGATCCGAAGTTGCCAGTCATTGTGCAAACGGATGCGAAGATGGATTGGGTTGTGTAATTGTTCAGAGAGGACACCCAGTAGCATATGCGTCTCGGACGTTAAGTAAAAGTGAACAAAAGTGGGCTCAGATCGAAAAGGAGTTGTTGGCAATTGTGTTTGCATGTCAGCGGTTTCATTATTTTTTGTATGGACGTGAATTTACGGTGGAAAGTGATCACAAACCTTTGGAAACATTGGTCAGGCGGGATATTGATGATGTGACAATGCGGCTTCATTCATTCAGTAACTAAATCGGCGTGTTTATCGAAAAAAAATTATGATTTGTACCGTTCAACCATTGAATGAGATGAAATTTTTTTGCGAGTTTGTCGATATGTAGAGAACGGTTGGCCGAATTATCATCTGGTGGACGATCTGAGCCGTATGTTTCACAAATTCAAGAATGAACTTCATTGTGAGAATGGCTTACTCTTTCGAGATCATCGACTCGTGATTCTAAAAGAATTTCAAGGTAAACTTAGCAAGTGGTTACATGCACCACATTTGGGAGTCGAAAAAACTCTTGCACGTGCAAGAATGCTTTATTACTGGCCTAATATGAATGGTCAGATAAGGGAAATGGTTGCATCTTGTGCCATTTGTGAAAAGTTTACGCGTAGCAGCCAAAAAGAAGAACTAGTTCAAGAAGAGTTACCAAAGTATCCGTTTCATATAGTGTCGATGGATCTATTTGAGTATGCTGGACAGGGCTTCTTGTCTGTTATCGATGCATATTCGGGATATTTAATTGTTGAACATTTGAAGAACAAAACAGTGCGTCATATCATTGGAAGATTGAAAAGTGCGTTTGATAGAATCGGATATCCAACTGTAGTAAAATCGGATAATGTACCATTTAACTCACGGGAATTTGAGGAATTTGCAATTGATTACAATATGATAATGAAGTTCTCGAGTCCTCGGTATCCACAAAGCAATGGATTAGCTGAGAAAGGTGTTGCGATTGCTAAAAACATTTTGAAACGTTGTGTTGAAGATAGAGACACGGAAAATTATCAGCATCGAATTTTAGAATATAACACAACTCCTGTGGCAAGTATGCGTTTGGCACGAGGCTAGTTATTTTTTGGGCGGGTGGTCAAGACGAGAATGCCGATTTCGGATTCATTGTTATATCGAGACAACCTAAGTGAGGGGATCGTTCAAAAAAAAATTAAAGAAAAAAGAGAAAAGCAGAAGTATTATTATGACCGGAATGCAAATCCACTGCCAGTACTAAATATGGGTGATCTCGTGATTTATAAAAAGAAATGGAAAATAATGAATGGTCGATCATACATCGTCAGGGCTAGTTTTGATAATTATTTTAGACGCAACCGACGGTTCATCGCCAAGACTAAGAATAACGAAGTGAATGGGGGAGAAGTAATGTTTGAAGAAAATGTTAGATGTAATGTTGCGGGTCAGGATAATTTGAAACCTATTAAAATTGTACCGCCACTTGGGCTTAATGTACAGGAGAATGTTAATGATGGCAATGAACCAAGTATTTGTGATGTGGATGAGCCAGTCCGACCAGTGTTGAATGAGAGTAAAGCAGCATCAGGTGAATATCAGCAAGCTAGTAGTTCTGCTAATTTTTTGCAAAGTTTCTAATGATTTTATGTAAAATCGAATTTTCCCCAGCTTTCCTACGGGAAACTTAAACTGTATTTTTTTACCACCGACCACTATTGACAAGTCACTTCAATGCCATCCGTCTCAAGACATAACACTCTACTGGCTGATTTTATATACCAATTTTAAAAGTTTTTTTTGAGTTCCGCAGATTTTCCATCATTTTCCACGAGGAAGTGGAGCGAGAGGTTTTGGCTCGTAAAAATTTAGACAACACCATAAGCTGGGATAGCATTATCTGGAAACTTTCGGTTAACTTTAATAGTACATTAGGAATATAAGAGAAATTTGCAACTATTATATTTGAATTTTAAAACTTTTTGTAACATAACATTATTATAGGGTCGGTCGACTATAACAGAGTATTCTGATTTCAAAGATGTTTTCCTGCCAAAGAGTTACAGTCCACCAAAATTTATGGCCAATGAGCAGAAAAATATGATTAGCGTGCCGTTACTCATTACAAATCATGTAAAAAACCAACAGCCTAATGAATTATAGATCAATGTATTAAATTTCAATTTGCTTTAAACTTATCGTTACCACCCAATCAGCATAAATGAACATTTAATGATTCCGCAGCATCTTTGTTACACATACATATTGGTAAACCAATTTTTATTTAGAACTTACTTTAATGCCACCGTAAATTAGTTACAATAAATAAAGCATACCTTCGCTAATCAGTGTTATTCAATCAATACTTATATATGTATGTATACCTAACAATAATAATTAATATTCGATCAAAATCCAATCCAATCCGCCATACTACTTATACATAAAACAAAATTATCTTACTATAAAACCATTTTGATTTCATAAAATGATTAATTGATTTTTATTTACGATCATAATTAAAATCAGCAGCACAACACAATACAACAACACTAAATATAAATGAACGAACTCATATCTTATTGTAAAGCTTATATCCACCAAACCAGATTGGACACCACCAAACAAAATTAGTACAAATAAAAATTTAGAAAACATTAAGAAATTATTATTCAATTAAATATTCATTTTTCTGATTAGGAAATTAAAATAAATAAATTTAATCTATCGGTTGTTTCTTTTTTAACCGAGATTTTGCCATAAACAATATAACAATAATTTTAATATCGGCAATTAATTAAAATTAATAACGTCAAACGATCGCCTCTTAGATTTTTTTTTTCTGTATATTTTATTGATTAGAAAATCTATTGTTATTTTGATCATTATGAGTTCAGTGTTATAAAAAGTTGAAAATGTGTTATGTGAACAGTGTTATAAGTTCACATGAATATCTTATATTCGTATATATATGTACATAATGTGATCCAAATACGAGAAATGCATCCACGCGGATGTTCTGTCAAATAAAATATAGTCGTTATATTTTTTTTTTATATACACAACAAATTAAGAAACCGATCAGGTGCTAACAAACTTAACAAAACCACAAAGAAGAAAAATTAAAAAATATTCAGAAGCATCGATCGATTAAATATCGTTATACCAACAAAACTTAAAATTAGATCGATTATAAGATCGGTATCAAGCACTCGCACATAGACTACAAAAAAAAAAAAACAAAAGAATAACGTACCGATTGATTTTTTCAATTATTGATTTCGATCAAGGAAATTCGAAAGAAAAAAATTTTAACACACAAAACGCCGACGTATCACGATTTTTTTTTTTTTTTGTTCTCGATCAGTTTTCAATTAATATTTTTACTATTTTGGTGGATTGATTCTTCACGATCCATCATCTTTATTCGTTATTTTATTTATTTACATTTTTTATCTTATAATTATTATTGTTGTTGCTTTTGTTTTGAGATGATGGTCAAAAATAATAATTTGATCATATCATCTTAAAATAATAATATGTACGTGCACGACTATGGTATGTATAACAAAAAGAAGTATCATGATGCGATGATGATTATTTTATCGCGGGTTTGGATTTTTTTAGATTATATAGTGTCGACGACGAACCATGTAATTTTAAGTCAGGTGTTTTGCTTGAAACATTGTATGCCGCGGCTACAGCTAAATTTGAATTTGTATAGTGGTAATATTTTTGTTTGTGTGAAGTTTGTTCTAAATCTGTTCTAAAGTTAGACAAAAAAATAATATTTAGCGCAAATTTAGAATAAACTTAACGTGATTACAAATCTCAAGTTTGTCTTAAACAAAATAAATATCGCGATATGTGCTCTATATATTTAATGTTCTAAATAGTTATCGAGCCTATTATAGCAAAGGTTTGTAGCGACCATACCCTCCACATGTATTTTCATATGAAATTTGATTTTAATAATTTTCTGAATTTCGAGAAAGATCTTACACCCAATTTAACCATAAATACTATTTTGGGTAGTCGGTGATCCGCTCTAAGCAAAAAATATAACAGCTTTTCAAAATCTAGAAGATATCTCACTTACGAGGTCTTTAAAATTAAATTTTGGTATGGAGTTACATACATACTTACATAATCTTCTAGGTTTTGGGAAGATGTTTCTTTTCACTTGAATGCTTGATTAAATGTATCATGTTTTTATATTCACCTGCACCGTTCATATTTACAGTTAAGATTAAATTAATATTATGTCCATCCTGACCCAACAGGCAAAAGTGAAAATTGGTTTTAGATGTCAAACTTTATTTAAAAACTTTTGTAAACAACATCTGAGTTATTTTTATTTAAATAAACTTATCCAAATTTAATATTTAATTATGAAAAATCGTTTGTGATGGTCGTGTTACAGACATTTTTATATTCGGAAAACAAATCGTGTAACGAATACAAATCAACACACATATTTTTACAAACAACAACATTATTCTACGTACGAACAGTCGAATCAATGCCTCCTAGATTTATATTGAAATACAAAACAAGTATGTTTGTAAATAATTTGCATCCGTGAATCTCCCCGAAGCTTCCGTGATCGCGATCAGCAAATTATGGTGGCACACATAAACCCAATTATAAATAACATATTTTTAAGTTTAACAGTCTTCATTTGGTTTATATAAATGACGTTTAAATTGTGTCAAACTGTATAAATATTGCTAAACTATGCTGCTACACAATTTACACTTCCACTCTTTTTTGCATTTAATATTTATCGTGTTTCTACAACTAGATTTTGATTATCGAGTTATGAATTGTGAGAATCAAATTTCGCCAAGATCGTGTTATGACAGATTGAGAAAAACTACCACCTAGTCTACCATTTTCAACGATTTCGTTAATTTGTTCATCTGATGCTACTGTCTTTATAGAATCGCCATGTCACCAGATAATTCAGATCGGAACTCGTTTCATTATAGCAACATTATGGAGAATTAAGAAAGCGGTAACTATTTTTACGCATTTGTCTCCTCGGCATAATAAATTTCCTCCAGATGCATAAATAAAATCACCGAACGCCACTTCAATAGTTTCTCGGTTTTTTTTGTGGTTAACGTTATAGATTTTTTCTACGGAAGGATTCAATATTGAGGTCGGCAGTACTGAATCTTATTATTGAGAAAGACGTAATATCAAATACATATTACAGCTTGTACATAAAGGGCATAACAACTTTTTCTGTTGAAGAACGTATAACTGTCCCAAATAGCTGGCTTTTGTATTTGAATCTTAGTTCCGTCGATTGCCCCGATTACTCCTTTCTACTTCTTTCTACTTGGAGAATTTCAGAAATGTAAATTACCAGTTTCCTAAATTTGGTATCCTTACGATCTGCGCTAAGAAATTCTGAAAAATTCGGCTTATCATAGGTTGTAGAAGACTCAATTTTGGTTGTGATTACGGAGTTATGTACCTACTCGTAAAATATCGGTCGAAAGTTTTTTTTGGAGGTACGTTTCGTTTCATCTTTCTTTCCGCTATGTTTAATTGTTCAAAATGTGTAAGCGATTCATTTATAACAATTTATAAACTTCTATACTTCAAAAATGTTTTTTACTTCACTGTAGGGTGATTATCAAGTAGCGGTAAGTATTCTTTGCTTTTCAAGGTGGAAGTTTGTTGGCTATAGTTCCGCCGAGAAAAGCAAAAAACTTACCCACGAGTTGTTCATAAAGTTTTTTCACTACAAATAGAAAACTCTTGAATATAGAACATTCCTAGCATGTTTATGTGTTTCGTTTTGGTCATTTTTCAATAAAGACAAGTAACATAAATCCGAAAACAATAAATCACATTGCCATGCAAATAATTTAACTCTGTATTACACACCGTACATTGGTCAAACATGGTGTTTCCATTGCTAATTTGGTTTATCGAAAAAGTAGCGAAAGGTTTGTTTGTGGTTTGAGGCACATACTGAGGTGGAAGTAGAAAATATAAGGTACTCCATTTAACAACAAGTTGATGTAAAGTTATTTAAGGCTATATCCTCCATCCGGTCGCAAGTCAGCTATTTTAGTGTTGATTGTCTTAAATTGTTTGAACTTGATTTGCATCGTCAAAAAGTCTGGGGTAACTTCCCCATAATGGTTTTATTACTAAGTCTGTGTGCGAAACGAAAGAATACACCATAAAAAGTTAAATTTTTGACATACAACACACAAAATTTTAAGTGGTCATAGATTAGTTAAAATGTTTATCTTGTAACATTTACGATGAAGATCACTAACCTCATACCTTTAAGTATTTAGGTGTGTTTCTTATTTAAATCCGTACATCGAGCAGATTTTGAAATCTGAAATCAGATCGATCTGAAATAAGGAACCAATTTCGAATTTAGTAGATCAAAAAAATTATCAACTTTCATCGAGCTGTCAGAATAAACCAAAAAATATGTATTTTCATTACTAGTGAGTAACGTGATTTTTATTGACCCACGCATACATTAGAAACGAGACACCGCTAAACGAATTTTAGACCCAGACATAATAATGAACACGAGAAACGATGGAAATGAGCAACACCTTGAAATGAGCTAGCCGAATCGTCGGGTTCAAATAAAAGAGAAATAATTTATAATTCTTTAAACATAAACGAAAAAATAAAACCTTATTGAAATTCCTTTTAACCTTAGACTCGTGTGTATGTTTAACAACTTAATCCCGTGCTATGGGGAATTGAATTCCCCAGTATTATTTTATAGTACACACGTCAAATCTATTAGCTAATTAACACTTTTTATAAAAAAAACATCAAATTTAATTCATTGTATTTAGTAGATTTATTTAAGAAATGGAATAATTATAATAAATTCACTTAATTTAATTTCTTAATTTTTTTAATTCATTTAATTAAAAAAAAAAAAAATCATAGTTCTCGGAAATTTAAGGACGAAATTGAACGAGCGGTAACGCGACGTTGTTTAGGAAGTGGTCCAGTGGAAGATGAAGAAGTCTATGATCTTTGTTCTGCAACATCAATTGATGAAAATACATCTTCCTCTTCATCTAAATTGGAAATTGTACATTTTGTTATGTAACAGTGTTCACAGACCTGAATATAATGCTTCGAGCATGTGGCTTTAGAGCACAAATCGCACACAGCCGTTGTTTTTGTGTCTTTTGAATTGGTTCGCGAGGCTTTACATGGTATGCATCGTTCAGGTTTGGTGTTACTTCTTGCTTCAGGGAAAGATGATGGCGTGTACTTACTTTAAATCCAATACAGCTCATAGCATATTTTACCCATTTGCTTTTTGTTGTATGGCTTCTAATTTCGAGCTGATTTTGAGCCAAACTCATAGCGAACTCTTTGAGAAATACTTTTCTTCTTTCGTTTTTTGGTGCATTCCCTATTGGATGGCTTAATTCATATAGACGATAAATAGCGAGCCTGGCTACATCAACCAAATTGAAAAATAAAGTCATCGGCCAACGATTAGTTTTTCTTCTGCACGTATACGAACGACACATTTTATCGAAGGTATCAACCCACGTTTGTTCTCGTTATAACTGTGAATTATTTCTGGTTTTTTAGTTAATTCATTTATAGCATCAGTAGCGTGCGCAGTTGATAAAAGTAAAACGTTTTTCTTGTTGTTCGTAGTATAACTAACTATCTAAGGAAATTTCGTCCGAAAAACAAAAAGCGGAACTAAAAACACCCCTTGCAGCTGCAATTTCTTTCTTGACAAAACAAGCGTTATTTCTGGTTTATTCGGTCGTACTGTTCCAACTAAAGTGGTATTTAGGCTACTTAGGTCTTTGGCCTACCAGCCCTTATCCAACAACTTTTTCGAAAGACGTAGCCCTAGCTGATAGACTATTCCTGTCGACCTCTCTTCATTTGGTTGGGTGCCTAAGTAAATCTTCAATCTATCATCTACAAGCGAAAATATTTTTATGCCATACTTTCCAGGCTTTGACGGTATATATTGCCGGAAAGAACATCTTCCTCTCGTTGATACCAATTGTTCATCCAATGATAGCTCTTCTGATGGTAAAAAAGGCCCATTTAAATTATTTTGGAATTTTGTCCAAACATGGCGAAATGGAGCTAATTTGTCTTCATGTAACCTGGCTGGGCGGGTCCTAGTATCGTAAAAACGAAGAAATTTAGTAAGCTGTTCAAATCTTTCCAATGACATTACTGTTCTATAAAATGCCATATGTGACTTGTCGAAAAGTTCTTTAGCTGCTATTGAATTTGACTTCTCAGCACGAGTTTGCGTTTGTGTTGCGCCATGGCCGACATTTTTTTGGTTGTTCCGACCGACTATTCTCTTCATACTTTTTCTTTGCCTTTCGATTCGTGTCCAATACAATATACTCAATTATAGACTCGGGTACGACGTTTAAACGCCTTGTCTTTTTCTACAAATGTTACCAAAGAACAAGGTTTGGACACTTTTCTGTTTGACGCTAAATTTTGCGTTCTGGCTATTTCTTTCGGACTGGGTAATGACTACCAGATGGTTTCGTCTCGTCTACCTTGCCCTTTATATTTTTGTCTACGATTTGGAGCCACAGCCTGATCTGGTTCTTCAATATTTATGATCTCTGCAAAATCGGGAACATCATTTTCTTCCGCATCCAATGCTTGCAACCGTAATTCTGGAAGCGGAGGTTCGTTTAGGAACGGATCATCTAGGTTGGATAGATCACTGTCTCGATTGTTGGGTCTCATATTGGGTAAAACAAATGATAAATCTAGGACGAATGTCTATGCTATAACTATTACATAAAAATATTTATTTTGTGTTTAGGTACTAGTAATGAACTTTTAGGAAATAAACAAAACGAAATAAATTCTAAAATATTGCAACAAAATGTTATTTTCATACTAATTGCATCAAATATAGTCTTGGGTAATACAGTTCCCCATAACACGAAATTGATAGTGTGTTTATTTTTCTTCTGTGCTCCTGTTATACTTCTAAAATCGTCTTGAATTCTGTTTGTTTATGAAAAGTAATGTAATAAACAATCAAATAATCTAAGAAAATCTAACGGCGCGAGAAGAGAAAGGTTCTATTATTAATCAAAAAAGACTCGGGGAACTGTATTCCCCAAACACGGTTCTAAGGTTAAAATTACAATTTTCTTCTTTTTCCATTTCGTTTGACAAAAGAAAAAACAAATAATTAAAATAATAGATCTTACACCGCCTACTAATGTCAGCGATTTGAGTTACGTGAAGTTAGCTAAACTGAAAAAGATAAATCTGAAAAATCAGAATATTTTACCAAATGGAAAAAATCGAAAACTAATCTAAAATAAGAAACAGCAACAAAATTGATCAGTTCGATCTGAGCGGAAATAAGAAACAGATTTTTAGTACTCAGATCGATTAGATTGGAAATAAGAAACATAGCTTTTGTAATCAATAAAGATTTTTAATAACCATAATTATTCAATACCTTCACTTTTCTTGATACTGTAGAATTTTTAAATTAAATTTTACAATTTTGTATACTTCTACATATAATTTACCAAATGTTGGTATTCGTTTTCGATATTCAAATTTATTTATTAATTATGCAATTTTATTTCCAAAAGTAAAAACAAGCGGACATACAAATTTTAACGTTTTAACTGGTTGCAAATTGCACAGCAAATCGGTTAAAATATTTAACTTTTTAACCATTTCGCACACGGCGTAAAAGCGAATAAAACTGAAAAAAAATTGCATTGAAGAACTCATGTTAAATTCAATAGAGTAGCATATTTTCTAGCGCAAATAGCTTATTTGCGACCCCTTAGGGGTATATCCTTCATCCAGTCGCAAGTCAATAATTTTAATATGAACAAATAAAAGATTTCCGACTCACATTTAATATTTAGTATTAATTGTCTTCACTAACTTGATTATATTTGCATCGTAAAAAAGTCAGTAGTAACTTTACTATAATATTTTTATTACTCAGCCTGCGGACCAATAATTGGGTAAATTGCACTTTTACCTACTGTATAACAGTGTACAGGGTAAATTAAAACACTCTACTACATCGTCAGATGTTGTTAATTTTTTGACGTTTCTGTTATTTTTGATAAAATTTGCGGGTTTCCATTATAAATAATGTATGTAATAATAAATTAAATATTTGGCGTTTCCTTTTGCACCTAATACAAAGCGATTTCAACCCTCTAAACGATAATTTGTGCCACCAAACCATTTTTACTTCTAGAGAATTGGTGCGCCAATTAGGTAAACGAGGTAAACGTGTACTATTTATTTATTTATTTATTTATTTACTAGTTGCCAACAAATTTGATTAGTACACCAATACCAATCCCACTTACACAATCCACTTTGAGCTATATAGCTCATTTATAGCAGATTGTGCAATATGAGGTATGAGTAGTTTTATAGTGTAATAAGATGTAATAGCCATGTCCTGATAGCTCAGCTAACTCTGGATTTCTGGATTTAAGGCATAATTGCAGACCTTCTACTGGCACTTCAGTGATCTACGGCTGACGGTTATCATTTTTCGCAACTCTCACTGCATGGAGCTGTGGCTGCTGCTATTGTTTCTTGCTGAACTATCCACTGCCAATACTTAACCCATTTTGCCATACAACAAATAACACAAGGTAATATTAATATTTCCATGCCGCCACTATTGCTTGGCTTAGTTTTGGTCCACTCGGGGAATTTTATTTCCTCAAATTTGAAAATTTAAATTAAAAAAAAAAAAAAAAAAAAAAAAAAAAAAAACTACTAGAATTGAAATTTACTGTACTAAATAACCCGGCTATTGGTCCGCAGCCTCAGTCGCAAAAGCAAACAAAACACGAAACAAAAATAATTTTCAATTGAAAAACTCATGTTAAAATCAATCGAGTAGTCATATTTTGTAGCACAAATACAGTGAAATACTGATTTAACAAACACCCAAGGGAAAACAAAAAAGTTTTTTATAAACGGAGGTTTGTAATAAATGACATCGTTTATAACGAACGTAGCTTGTTAAAATCGATTTTTTTTTTTAAAAATAAATGTTCATATATTTTTATAATACATAATGAGAAAAGTTTGCTATAGAGTTATAACCGAAGTTTGTTATATCAGAAGTAGTTTGTAATAACCGGTTGTTAGGATATACCCCTTAATGCCGGCTTGAGGTTCGTTCTTACTGTTTTCTGTAAGTTGACTAATCGTTTCAGTTCTGAGGGGCATAAAGTTCTGGATCTGTATTAGTAATACCTCCATAGCCTGTGGGACTTCATTTTGCGGTGATTTGTTGCATATTTCCGGAAGCTCAATACCCCAGGTTGTTTGATTTCTGCCTATCAAATGCGCCTTATTCTGTCGGTAGTAGAGTAACGTCAATGCCAACTTGTCTTATTTAACTCCACAAAAATGAGTATCCAACACTTTGTAATCCATTTCGTGTGCTGCTGGGCGCTATGAATTAGGAGCTTCGTCGTCCGCACACCATAAACTTATATAATCTAGCCCGCCCTCCCCCCACAACGTTGAAAATTGCTTACCTGCCTTTTTAAAATTCCCTCCAGAAGCATGAAACAGCTAACACCTACCGATTAATATTTACACATCTTATTTTTTTTTTTCATAGCATTTTTTTTTGTCAGAATTTTATTTTATTTCCTCACTTTGGGGTTAAACATGGAAAAAAATATTTTTTTTTAACCTCAAAAAAAAAAAAATAAATAAAGTAAATTTTTTTCTGATTTATTTTTTATTTACAAAAAAAGTTTACAAAAAAAATAAAAAAATAAATAAATAAACTGGCACGCGTTTAAAAAGAAAATGTATAAAAAAAAGTTTTTTTTTTTTTATCACAATAGCAACAATAACAAAATTATTATAAGAAGATGAAGAAGAATTGGAGAACAGAAAAAAAATTGTATTGTAAGAAGTTGAGTTTGAGATGAGGAAAAAATAAAATTTTGTTTATAAGAATTGGTTTTGGTTTATTTTTTTGTGCTTGGATTTTTTATTTTTTTTTTTGTAATTTTATTTTTTATACTTAAATTGGTTTATTTTGAATGATGGTAATGATGACTCCTTCTAATTCAATTTGTATATTGTATAATATTTTTGTTGTTGTGGTGTTGTGCCTTAGCTGCTGTTGGTTTGTTTTATTTTTTTGTTTGGTTGGTGAATTATTAATTTGAATTTGATCTCTTGAAGTGTGAAAAGATTTGTTTTTATTTTTTGTTAATTTTATTTAATTTTTTTTTTTTTTTGTGTTGAGTTTGGGATGATGTTCTTACAGAACTACATATATAATCGAATGCTCGTATGCGAAAGAAAGGTTTTCTGGATTATTTGGTTTTTTGTTAAACTTAAATTGGGACAAAAAAGTTTTCGAAAGTATAGGGGTAAACTAAGTCTAGTTGGATAATATATGTTTTACTGGTAAATTGCGATTTTCTGTGTAATGAACTTATTCGTGTATACGGTTCTAGAACGAACGCCCATATATAAATATATTTTGTGGATAATCGATTAAATATTAACTTTCTAATCGACCTAAAATAATTATGGTCTAATTTGTTACATTTAACGTGTTTTCGAATTTTCAATTTAGTGATGCAAGAAGTTTGCCATTGATTATGTTAGGTTGTAGATTGATCCTTAGTTTTTCAAAAGTAAACATACCTGTGTATGATTAGCTGACTACATTGTTAGAAGTATTCTTTTAAGCATTGCTAACCAAATTTTAAAAATGTGACCTTTTCCAATTTTTAAGAAAATGTACAACTATTATCCTTATCAAAAATATGAATTTCATTTTATATGGGCGTTTTAAGATTTGGACGTGGTCAATGTACGACCGGGCAATTAATTTGAGTACAAATTAGATCACGAGCAAATACTGCTTGAAGAATTTTCCTTCTAAATTCAAGACCTATAAGGTTCAAAAGTTTACAACGGCCAGCATAAGGAGGTAGACTAAATCCGAAAGTTGACCTCGGAAATCTATGGAGGATAAATATCAAGAACCCTTTCTGAATCCGCTGGAGTTTCACATAACTACAGCTTACACCAACGTAGGCCTAACAAAAGAGACTTATAATGTACTAGCAGTGCATGAATCAACAAAACATAAGAATGTAATATGCGCATATACTACAAAATAGTGCTGAAAAAATTACGTCATTCACTTGTTTTTCGAGACAGATACTTAAATTCCAATTCGTTTTATTTGTATTTATTTTTCTAATAAGAATGCTTGAAATACAACATGACTACTAGATTAAATCTTCGACACAATGTTAAACTAAATTTTTTCTGTATCGAAATTTTATTTATTTACCCAAATAAAACCCAGTAAGTCAAAATAATTATTGAAATAAGGCAGAGGGAACTATATTCAGAAAATATGAAAGTCAAAGAAATGATAAAATTGACAAAAAAGATCCAAATTCGTCTGTCTATTATCGCAATCTTTGGGTCTGTATTTTTATTCACCCGGTGCAGTGCAGTTCATTATTTTTTCTTGTCTGCTTTGATTGTTTTCTATTAGAGAAACAAGGAAAAATTGTACACTACACTGCTCGGTGTGAATTAAAAAAATAGGACCATTATTTAACTCATTCATGCTAGCACTCGGTGTCATAATTAGTATTCGTAAAATCAGGGCATAATTAGTATTCGTAAAATCATCGGCGACAGAGAACGATATTATAAAGCTCATCAGTCAAATAAATAAAAAATTAAAGGAATACTCCTATGTCAGTAACTACACCAAAGAGTGATAGTCGTACAATGGAGACTAAATGACGCAAGCGTGCTCGATCTGGGATCGCCCAAAAGAGGTGTAGAGTGACTTAAAAGTTAATGTGTGGTGAAAATCTTTAGAATTACGTTTAATTAAACCTATCGTTGAAAATGCTTTGTTAATAATAGTGTCGATATGATAGTTGAACGTTAAATCCGAACTATTGCGTAAAGCTTTTACTGAAACTTTTTTAAACGTTTCTCGTTAGCAGGCGAATTAAATTTAATGATTTACTTGTAAGACAAGCATTAACTTTACCTTGAAAAATTTTGTGAAAAATATAAGTAAAAGCATTTACTTTTTTATTTACTTCATTCATTATGTATGGTCGTTGAGAAAATAATCAAAAATCAATTCCCCTGAAATATTAACAAATACAAATTTTGATGTTTCAGCAAATAAGATACAATCAGCATAATCGAAGCTGTTAACGACTTCAATAATAAAAAGCTGCGTTGAGACACACAACTCGTTACCACAAAATAATCAGAAATTGTACCGTCAATCTTACATATAGTATTCTGATTCGATAAGTAAGATATTAGCGAGTTACCAGGAAGAAGGTCACAGTTAAGTTTACTAAGCTGATATAGCAATAATCCGGTGATTAAGTTTATCGAACGTTTTAGTTGTTTAAATTCTGTATAAACCACGTCAACCTGAACATTAGCAGATAACGGAATTGATTAAGTCATACGTGCACTAATACACTGATTACAGGGTCATTCGACTTAAGGCCATTGAATTCCATAATCATTAAGGATAGGCAATTATTTTGACTCTGAATTTCTGTAACTTTTTGGATTACATCGTAACAAATATCACGAGCCGGCATGGCCTCAAGTTGCTTGAGTTCTTTTGTAAACCACCGGTTGCTGCGGATTTAAGTTTTCTTCATTTTCAATTTGGGAACAAATTTTTCAATGACTAGATTATTAAAGATATTTATTGAACCATTGATATCGGTATTTGACAGTTTTTTCGCCCAGACGACGACAAATCCAATATAACAAAATCCATTAGTTTTCTCCTTAATGCATCGAGAACTAATTTTACATTTGAGATCGGCTAGTCCTTCTTTAGTGACATATGTATAAGATGAGATTACTGCCTAATTTATGATTTTTTATGATCCATGTAGATTTTCCTGGCGCACCTTGACGGAAATAACTGTTGGTCGCTTGATGGTTTCCTTAGTAAAAACGGTATTTAAGTGTCGGTGCCCGCCGAACAGAAAACGTGATGTCAAAAAAGAATTTGTGGACTCACAAAATTTGTCTAGGTTTTTATAGGTTCCTATATGAGGATTTGCGCCGATAGTAGAGAAGAAGTTGCGAAGGGCATCAGATCAATGTATTTGTTGTAGTAGTTTTGTAAATGGCTCGTTATAATTGTATCAGAAAGTTTTATGAAACATCTTATTTCAAATAATGAATTCTTCTAGATTAAGTTTTTCAACCATTTTTTACCGCAGTAACTTGGATTGTAAAGATTTCAGAAATGATTTATTTCAGGTTGCGATGAACCAATTTCCTCCTTATTCTGATTGATATTCAATAGTTGCTCCTTTTGATATTCTTTGGTGCAAAAGAAGTGTATTAAGCCCCCCCCCCCCCCCCTTCACATCCAATACAATATCTTTGAGCTTAGTAAAGATTTCTGATTCATTCTTAGATGTTAAAGAATTAATTTCCGCCTGTTGAGCAACTATGGAACACTCTCCGTTTATCTCAAACGTGATTGTATTTTTTGGTACATTTACGTGATTTTAGATTGCTTGGTGTTAGTTTTCGAGGTTTGCATTTCAGTGATTTTCATTACGCTTTGTGGAAATTTATGAACAATTTTCGATAAATAATATTAAATGATGATCTGGCAGGCCTATTCGGGAGAAAAATCATTGGCCTTTCCGTTGGCATTGATTTTAGTACTCTTTTACGACTTTGTATTCATTATCTTCAACCACTAAACTGTCGACGCCATTATTTTTGTTGTCCATCTGTAAGTCAAAAGCACAACGTATCATTAAAATAAATCCGCTGTTATTTTCCAAACCCTTCCTAAAATCTGATATTTTAGTTGTCAGGAATTTTATATTCTGTTTCTCTAAACCCTTGTTACGCAGAAATCCGTCTTAAGTCACAATACTTGTTTACTATCAGAGTCTTAGCTCTAAGCTGAAGCAATAAAACTGGCTGAAGTTTTTTTTTTGAATTATTTTATTATTTATGTGTTAGTGCTAAATTCTTTTGGGGATTTCTGCGACAAAATTTTAATTTAGTGTATCAATTTCAGAGGTTAATATGTAGAATGAAAAAAAAAAAAAAAAATTAAATTTTTAACGAAATTTCTTAATTACAAAAAAAAAACTTTTTTTTTTTATAAATCAACAACAAAATTACAAACCATTAATTATGTGCGCGATTTTTTTTTTGCTTCTAAGCATATCTGTAAATTTTTACAGTTTATTACCTCAATTGATTGTTTTCTAATATTTATTAGTTGCGGTCACCATCGTCATCAGCATCATCATCATCATGATCATCATAATTATCGTCAAGAACAATCATCAAGTTTATAATGACCATTGTGGATTAAAGCTAAATGGTTTTAAACAGTATTTTTTCGAAATCTAATTTGAGATTCTCGTTAGTCGTTAGTTGTTGGTTAGTTCATTAAAAATTCGAAATTAATTTTTCATTTCATTAATGGAAATTAAATTATGTTGATCTAATTGAGGTTTTCGACTCTTGTTATTATATTGTAATCAAAACTATTTGGTATCATTGAAATTAAGTTGTTGGCTTTAATAATTGGGAGGAATTAAAAAATTCGTAAGTTATTATTATTTTATACCAAACATGGGCCCGCACACATTTGTTAAAAAAAAACGAAACATCTAAATATTTTACAAACAATAATCAAAATTCTTTTGTAAACTATAACCGTCTGGCATCACATATGAAAATTTATAATCTTAATCGGATTACATGAATTTGCAAAAACTTTAAATAAAGAAAAATGCTTGATTACCTGAATAAATATTTGTTATTGTCTTTAATCTTAACGACATGCCTATGAAATGAACTGAGTTGCTTTCACTTTACTTTGACATGATAATCTCACATTTGTTATATGAGTCCATTTTAGCGTGTGATTTAAACCTTAAACCAATATCCAAAATAAAATTGTTATGTAATAGTGGAATTTAACAAAAGACAATTTATATACTTACGCTATAAATGGAGAATAGAAAACATTTCCTGTTTCTCTACATAAAAACGAAACCATATATGAAAAAGGACATTATAAAATCCCGGAAACCGGAAATTAAAATAAAAATCTCCAAATAAACAATCGTCTTATAATTTTTCTATTGAATCCTAACAAAAATACGTATACGCATTTATAAATATAATTCGATATACGAAAGAATTTTAAAATTTTGAGATCATGACCATCCATCTAACAAAAATTACCATCAACGATGGGATGGTATACAAACAAAATAGATCATACTCGATCATACAAAAAAAAATAAACGTGATCGCCAAAAACTAAACGAATAATTTATATAATTTTTTTTGACAGTTAAAATGCGGGTTCGATATACACTCGTACATGATCATGATTTTGTTATTTTTCACCATCATGAATTCATATAAAAATTATTTGTATGAAGATCGGAGATCGATCAGTTTTGTTATGTTGATTCGCCTGGTATTATTGACCGAATGGGAATTTATTTGATATTTTGATGCATTTGACATGATGTTCGGTGGAATTGTTCTACCCTTGTGCCCACCACAAATTTTCGCCATAAATTACAATTTACATTGAAGGTCTTGACGTCGTTTTTTTTTGAAAATATTTAATAAAAGTTTTCTAACCCGAATACATTTATAATAAACTTAGACCGGTTTATTTCTTTTTGAATTAAATACTTATAATTATAATGGGCGCGAGCTGGTTACAAATTAAAATCTTAATGTTCTAAAACCTAAACGATTATAAAGAAATAATTTACTGTTATAAGCATCCAAATTATGTAATTTAATAAAAACAATTCAAATAAATGTGAACAAATAAAATTAAAACCATCGACTAGCACTAGACAATATAGAGAACAGACTACAGTTACAGGTTACGCATATTTTCTTATAATATTTGAACTCGGCACACACAAAAATCTTTTTTTTTTTGTAAATCAACCTGTTTCCACTTTAAAGTAATTGAGTTGTTTGGGCAAATATTGACTTGCGCGTGTAAATAAACCAAAAATCAAATGCTTGTAGATAAACGTCCTTTTTCGGATTCTGTTATATGCCTTAAAGTTATGTTTAAGGGGACATAAGATCGTCGATCATCAAAAAAATTTTTTGTTGTGATCAATTAAATTTTTTTTGTTTAACTTTTAAGTGCGGTCTGGCCTGATCAACCGAAAACAAAATAAAAAATGCAGACGGTTAAAAACAAAAAAAACTCACTCAAATATGATTGCATGTTGCACATCTAACGGAATTTATCAATCTTTTTATTTACGAAGATCAATCAACAAATAATAGTTTCGGCGATCATTTATGGAATTTGCAGTTTAGAGATATCTAACGGTTATTGGATATTTTTGCCGTCAATTATCACGATTATTATAGAATCTAAAAGTGTAGATTATGCACACCCGTTACAAGATAATACAAGATCTACTTTGATCAACCAGCAATAATCCAAGCAACTTCACCAACTATTCTTATATTTATATTGCAACATAGAGGATGCATAATGAGACGTGACAAATGTGGGAGTATTTGTGTGAGTTTGGTCCTTAACCTGTCCTAAAAATCGCCATCAAAAATTATTCTTTACATGTGTTATAACGTTGTGAGAATTATATAAAAGCCCCCAAAGTTGGGGGTTGAGTTGGAGGTTCAGTTAGGATTGAGTTGTAATGATTTAGAGTTTGAGTTGAGCATTGAATTTGGCGTTGAGTTGAAGGTTGAGTTGTGAGTTGAGTTGGGATTGAGTTGAGGTTCATTGAGGTGTCGCGTTCCGCATTTATTAGGCATGAGTTGAGAGTCGATGTACGTGTTGGGGATTGAATTTGGCGTTGAGTTTGGGATTGAGTAGCAGTCGATTAGGGCGTTGAGTTGAGGTTGAGCGAGAAATTTAGTTGGGGATATATTTTGCGGTTGCAGTTTACAAACCGTGTTGATTTAGGGATTGAGTTGAGTATTCAAATTGGGGTTGATTTAAGTGTCTAGTTGAGGTTAAGCTTAGGGTTGGGTGGAGGGTTGATTTAGGGTCGAATATGTGTTTTGTAGGGGCTGAGTTGATGCCGAATTGGGGCTGTACTGGTGATTGAGTTAAAGTTTGGGGATTGATTTGGCGATTGAGTTAGGTTTAGTTGAAGATTGATTTGGAGGTTGAGATGGAAATTGAGTAGGGGTTAAGTAAAGGATTAAAGGGCTCAATAAATCATTGATTTGGGAGTTAAGTTGGAAGCTATGTTGAGTTGACTTGAGAAGAGCTTACGTATTCACGAAATTTTCCGGACCGAAGTTTTATTTTAATGGATAATTTAGTAAAAATTGTACACTCGATAAAATCGGTTATCATTAAATCGATAACCAGAAAGTGTAGATTAATCACTTAACCTGAACCGGGTTTGATCTCCCTACCGTAAGCAAATATTTTGATCGAGCGTTCTCCTTCTAAATTTGTAGAGCTCACATAAAAGCCGTCCAGTGGGTTTTGAAACTCAAAATCTTAAACTCGTTCGGTACAAAATTCAAGTCGCATCAGAATTGGCGGCGGTTAACACCTTATTGTGGTATATTTGACCAAACCACAAACACTGCAAAAACTCAAGCTGAACATCCGTGTTGAAATAAAAGAATATACTCAGAAAGGTGCTTCAAAAAGAGTATACATTATGTCAGCAAGCGAACGGGAGGCACTTGTCGAATGTCATACACAGTCCTATACAAATTGAGAAAGGTTTAATTGCAAAGGTTATTCACCAGTTGTACTTTATTGTTATTACATAATTGAGCCACTCTGTATGTAGGTTAGGTTCAGGTGGTTGCCCAAAGGACTAGCCTAGTCACACAAAGGTCCTCAACTCTACTCATCGAACCATCCAGAGCTTACGACGAGGCGTTGAATACAACTAACGTATCTGCTTTGCGCTATAGACGCGGGACAATACTAATATGACATTGCCGGAGTGATAACAGCTATCCAATTCTTGACCGATCTAGTTTTGGCCAGATCTGCCTAGTTATAACACACGAAGTACTATTAGACCACCTATAGTTTACATGTAGCGAGCTTAATTTCAAAATTGCTTGCTAAAATGAGGCAATTTGTACCCTGACGAGCGAGTTCATCTCGACTTCTCTCTTGCCACCCACGTTAAGTGGATGTTGGAGGAAGGACGCATGATTGTGCCGTTTTAATAGCGGCCTAACTTTCCAGTCTACGGCATCCATTATCGCCATTAGTTCAGCTTGAAAACGCTACAATAGTCGGGGAGGTGAAATGAGAGGTTAACATTTAATTCTTCACAGAAGACACAAACCATCCATCTATGAATTATCCGTGAAGAAATTCAAACTTCAGGGTTCAGAATTTCTTCACTCAGCTAGTCCTCTCTGGAGGAAATTTCAGTTCGAAACCTTTCCTCAATAGATGGTGATGGAATCATCAATTAGTAGTCGGTGGTATCAGAGATGTCTCTATTACACAGAATGGATGAGTGTTCGTTACGTGTATCACTATTCACTAATACACAAGGTGGAATTTCCCTGAATTTTCATCAGCGTCTTTAGGTTGGCCATACTGTTTAATGTTAACCTCCAATCAACAATTCCATATAATAGTATGGACCTTATCACTGAGCTATCCGCTCATCATCCGCGTAAGCAACCACTCTAAGTCCTGGCCCTTCCAGGTTCAGTAACAAGTCAATAATACCAAGTTCCAAAGAAGGGAGGGTATCTGATCTATCCAACCACCGAGCGAAGTAATGGCCTACGGTATAACATTGCTAAAATCCCCCTCTGTATCCAGAAAGGTTACTAGGGAGTATTCCTTATATCACTCCATTACAGTATGCATGTTGAGATTGCGACCACTGAACCTGCTCTATAACCGGCTCTAATATAAGCTTCTATTTGTCTTTCCAGTGGTTTTAATAGAAAAGAGCATACGCTTAAGGTCTTGGTATAAATATTATGTTTACCTCAGTCCATTTCCAAAGAATGTGGCAAAGTTCCAGGTGCCTCTGAAGATAACTTCCAGCCAGGGTAAAGCCAAGTCAATACAAAGTGTGCAGAAGCGTCAGCATTGGAGTCGACACTGTGATCCCAAAAATCTTAACATTTCTGAGTCCAAAGAGAGTGCTTTTATACTGTCTTCAGACAAATTCTGGAGCACCATCGGGCCGCCACCACCAGGCAGGATATCACCCGGAATTTCCCCTCCTACTGATGTAGCTCCGGACTTGTCAACCTCATTATAGCTCACCTATTGTCAGCCTTCGGTTCCTCCAACTTATGTACTCCAACTTACGGATTGCTGATCCGGAACATATCAAAGATCTCTTTAAGATCGCTGTGTTTCGCAGGGATCTAAGCTCGTTCTCTAAGTCTGATAGGAATATTTTCCCTTGCCACAACCTCCAACCTGACTCCAGGCCTGACCTCACCTAAGCTCTATATCGCCTTCCTGTTAAGAAGTAGTAACCCTTGGTCGGCATAGGCTCTAAACTAATGGTTATCCCCTGTCCCTTGTCTATAACAGCCCCAATGAGCTGGTCCTTGAGAACCTCACTAAAGGCCTGGTTACAGTTTCCTGTAACCTCGACCTTTTTGCATCCTTATGGCATTCCTACTGAGATCTCCATCTTTTGAGCTGAGTGCTCTCAGAAGAACCAACGTTTTCTTATTCTTAACCGTTTTGTTTGCTACGTTAAATCTTTAAGCTTTGTGAGCGCTTTCCAGGTCCTCATTCGGGTTTGGTAATTTGGAAAACCGGAAACAGCTCTATGTGTACAACTGTTGTCCTTGTCCGTTATTTTGGAGGGACCAGCTTTATTCGAGCTTATGGTACACACCATAAGTTCTTAAGCTTTAGGACAACACTTAAAAGTCGATATTCTTTCAGCCACAGTCTCCGGGTTTTTAAAAGTCCCGGCCTCTTTACTTTTAATGGTAACTTTATTCATAAAATCCCACGAGTAGTGGAGCAAAGAATGTCAATCCGTACAGAGATCGACAGTGCCGGATAAGGCTACATGATCCGGAGGGCACCAGGTATCTGGATACACTGTTAGAGACTGGGCTAGTTATTAGACTGGGACCCCAGCCAGGTTGGTTTTCAGCATGGTACGATTAATACCCAGCCCCTGTTGATAGCAAGTGTCAACTTGATTCCCCTAGCCAGCTTCACACCTAGGCTGTGGATCTACGAGGTGGACGTTACAGCATTTTGGCAGTAAATCTTGTTTTTTTAAACGTTCTGCTATTTCATAAAAAACACTTTTTAATTCTATAATCCGTAAATGCATTCCATTTCTAACGTAAACACCGTTGCACGATTGTCTTAAGAAAAAGAAACACATCAGTATTGAAAACAATATACCAAGTTAATCAGTGTTTTTGCATTAAAGTATTATTATGATAATTTTTTTGTCAATATACCAAAAGAAAAAATGAAGTATCATCATCATCATTTTCTTCGTTCATCGTTCATTTGATTATTATTATGATGATGATGATGATTATGTCTCGCCTTTTATTATTGATTTTTTTTGCCTTGTTCAGTCATTCCTTCTCATTTCCGATTTTCAGCATTTTTTTTCGTTGCTCGTCATCAAACCTTTTTTGTTATATGTGTTGCACGAAAATTTTGTATGTTTATGGTGCGGGAAAAGTGTTTTTTAGCATTTTTTTTATCGTATACATACACAAACACATAATGTAGGAAGAAAGGGGAATAGATTTGACGCTCAAAAATACAAAAATTGAAAAATATTGGACTAAAAATGAATATACATATATAGAGGTAGTTTTATATCATCCAATTTGTAACAGTATGTGTGTGCAGATGATTACCCTTTATCAAAAATATCTGCAATATAATTAGATATGATGTGTAAGTGTTTGTGTGTGTGTGTGTGTGTGTGTAGATATACATATATATAAAATACGGGGAAATATAAAGAAAAAAATAAAATTTTCGACGGGGTTTCCATGACCCTACCAGCTGACTAAATCATACCCGAATTGGTACTCTAGATTCATTTCCATAATTATACACATTATAACATTTTGTACCATTTTGTTTGTTGCTGGGTTACATTTGGATTATCATTTAACCTCAGCATTACAACATGACACATACAGTGCTAAATTAACACAAAACAGTAACAACAACAAAACAAAAAAAGGATGAAAAGCTAACGAAACAAAAAAAAAATTTTCCACAACTTTTTTTTTTATTTTTATTTTTGGGGAAAAATTAGATGTTGTGTGGGTGGAAAATCATTGCTGGGAATGAAAATGGTGGGAATATATTTTTTGCTTGCGCTCTATATACATTCATACATATTTCAATGTTTTACAAGTATGTACGAGTATATATACATTTTATACTACACAAAAAATACAAACGAGACGAACGTAGAAAATACTAAACAATTGAAAATGAGATAATGCGAAAAATTGAGAGTAAAACGCTTTTCAGTAAAAATCTTTTTCTTTTTCCTTAGTGTTGAGGTAAAATAAAAAGGGTTATTTTGAAGAAATGGGGAGACACAATACTTGTTGTTGTTTACGTTCTTGTTATTCCCGTTTTATTATTTTCGAAGAAATTTGATAAATTTTCTTAGAATTTATATCATAATTCATGTGAATTTTTGGATATATGTATAGCTATGGTGTACTTAATTTCAAGTTCATTGACTCTACAAAATCATTGACTCCGTTTTAATAATTTTAATTAAAATTTAAGCGCTTAATCCAAATATTTTAAAATTTCCAATTTTGGAAAAAAAAAAAAATATTAAGCAACAAGTTATAGCCTTGAGTCGGGCGCGAATACAACAAACAGACTTTCATAAAATTAGAAAGATGTTAAGTGATTTTTGTTAAAATTTACTTACTCCAAGTTTACATACGTATATGTACACTGTAGACAGCTACATATTCACCTGCCAAAAAATGTACTCCTCTGTCATTAATATACAGACTTTTCATTTAAAAATATTTTACAAATTAACATACCAACAATAACAATCAATTATACGAGTAAAATATTTTTTATTTATAAATAAAATACATAAATTTTAAACATTTTGACAGATTAAATTAAATGTTATTGAAATATGTGAGTTTCGAGGAGTTTCGAGTTTTTTTTTTTTTTTTTGTTTGGGATATTCGTCTTTAGTTTTATTTCTTAAGCGATTAGGCCATTAGATGGCACATTAATCAAATCCGAGTTTTATGGAACTATGTTTTGCATATATGCTTAGATAACCGAATTATTTTTAGCTTAAACACTTAACTATAACACGGAACACGGTATATATTAAACGTTATACGGTATATATGTCGCATCCGTATCTCTAAATAAAATCAATTTTAAATTACAAAAAAATGTTAATTTTTTCAACACAATTAATGCCGCCCAGATTTTTAAATGTTCGATGATTAATTACAAATCAAAATTTCAACATATATACAATATCTTTCAAAATATAAAATTAATTTTTAATTAACAAAATATGAAAATAAAATAAAATATGTTTAATCGTTTTTAACATATAGGTAAATAATCTTTCATATATGAAACGTAATGTTGTTTATAATTTACCAGCTTAACAATTATGTTAAATTATGTTATCTTGTATCAAATAAAATTTAACATGAAATACTTTTCCCAAAGATGATTATTGAGAATTTAGGAGGAGGCAGGGAATACATAAAACTTAAATCTTTTAAAATCTCTGTAAATTTTTAGCGATTCTTATCATTTTTATTTTTTATAAATACATAATGTAATTATTTATGTTGCTGTTTGATCTTTATCATTATTGATATATAAACTATTACAGCTATAACATACAAGTTTAAAATTAATGAATTCCCTAAAGGTTTAAACGGAGGGAAATAATAAGAAAAATAATGTGATTAGATAAAGTGGAATACATATCGTCGTTCGAGGAAGATATTACATACAGGGTGATTTAGAATTGAAATGACTTATTATTTATGTTGGCCCATCTAAGTATGTAACTCCTTTTAGAACTGAATTTCCAAAAAAAAAGTTGTTTCGGTGGGAGGACCTTGAAAGCACGTATCAAGGTCATATTAAAGTGTAATTAACTTTTTTAGTACAAATCTGAACTTTTTAACAATGTCTATTTTATTAAACAATTTGCAATATGTTTTTTTAACTTTTTAGTTTCCAGTGTGTTCAGAAGAGGTCCAGGTGTGCCGTGCGTGCAAGACCAATAGCTTCATAAAATCTAATAACCAGGGGCAGATTCAGAAGAAATGAGAATTTTGTGTGACATTCTTTACTGAAAATTTGCGATTCTGATGAAATGAGTTTTGGCATTTACAATAGCTTAAAGCAGGTAAGAATTCGTATTACACGAAATTATTTTCAAATTAATTTAAACATTATTTTTAGTACTTACAATTATATTATCGTTTTATAATAATTAAAATGTTAGTACAATGTCACAGAAAAATATCATGTACCATTTATCACTTGGTTAAAATTTACCCTCTTGACTGGAAAATCAATTTTAATAATTGGAAAAAATTGATGAAGCGACAATGACATTTTTTGTGACTTTGTACTAAATTTACTGCATATTTGCTGTGGCTTGATGCTATATAAAATATGGTAGTACTAAAAATCAAATTATATTAAAAATTGGTCTAATTTGTCAATTAATTGTAACAATAATTATCAATTTACAAAAATCAATTGTCCTAATTTTATATTTCATAGTAAAATTTTTAAATATGATAATATAAAAACTGCAAAATCTTATGATCATAATTTGTTTATGCTCCAATTATTTATAGCGTCAAGATAAATAAGAAGTTGAAGTTCTGTGAACCGAAACTACAAGAACTCAATAATCAGCGAAATTCGCATGACACTAGAATCGCAGTTTACTCAGGAACTGCTATTTTGGCACATGGAGGGAACGTAGTTTTAGAGTTTGTCCCTAATGTGAGTGTCTTCTCATTTATTTTACCATTGAAATTTGTCCTGAAGAAATCCGACCCTGAAAAGCTCCCGTTTTCATCCGAGTATTACGATTCAATTTGTAATCATATTTCTGGGACATTCATTTAGGTGGTAGCTAATTTTTAAGTTTGCAAATACCTTGGTCATCGTCATTGAAAAATCTCAAAAGAAGTAAATCTGTCATAAAGGGGTTAAACAATGAAAACATTACTTTCTGTAACAGTACCTCATTAAATTCTATTATAATTATTTTAATTAACTCTTTAAATTCTAAGATTTTTAATTCTAATTCATACAAATCTAACAACGATATCAATGGTCCTACCATTTTCAGTAATGGTAAGTCAATTTTTTACTTTAATTGTAGCGACACCTGGTCAAAACCAAAAAATCTCTATCTTGGTATCCAATTATTATATAATAGTTCTGAACGAAACTAGGCAATCGATTTTCTTTCTGTGTAGATTTCTTCCCGTCGGAACGTTTTGATCACGACATGATTTTAGTACAAAGGTTAAAGGAGGTGAAGTGCTTATTGCTTGCTGTTTTACATCTTTTTGTTGAGATTTTCGGGCATTTGAATTTTCCGGACTTGATTTAAGGTGCTCGATCAACAGTACACCGAATAGCTGTGGATTTGTATTTTATTTGGGATTATTCACATGCCAACTAGGCTCAATAAGTGTTGAAAATATATCTTCTTGCGGATTAAAATTCAGATTACATCATGTTAATGACGAATTACGTTAGCTCTAAAAGAATATTATGCTGATATCAGCACTAAAAACTCTATAGATGTATCAATGGAATTCTATAAATTGCCAATAATATAGAATAGCTCTACCTATCCTAGATAATGCATATTATCCAACTTTCAACAAAATGGATAAACGTTTCTTAATTGCCCAGTTTTCCTTACCACCAACTAGTAAAATCTTAGCCATTCACGAGGCGCAAGGACTAACGTCACCAAATGTTACATTTTTAAGAAGTAAAGCTCATCCAAATGAATTATGTAGTAATTTACCTTGTTTACGACATGTAATCTATATAATGAGTTAAAGAAACTTCAATCCTTGAATTCACAGTTCTGAATATTTAGGGCATCACTATGTTGATTGTAGATGAAATCGTAAACACGAAACAAGCTTTAAGAAATCAGGCGGTGCTCTAATCATAGCCGTGCATTCTAAACTGGTGAGTGCTCCAATAACAATAGCCCGATATATATTTATTTACACAGCGTACATACCAAGTTATTAATACTTCAAATTCGTCCGATTTAGTTTTTGTACTTGGTGACTTTAATCTTCCAAATATCATCTGATATTTTGACTGTACATTCTTGAAAGCAATATTAAATTAGTTGCAGAATTTTATTCGTTGATATCATGTGTTTAAAGTCCATTCACTCCTTAACTACTGCTGAATATCAAATTCATCATCAATTCCGAAATTATTTGAACTAGTTGTATGCAATGCTTTAAAATATATCTGTCAACCAACATTTGCTTATACATTTACTGGTTCAATCAAACCGATTTTGATGAAGTTTTGACAATTAGATAGGTTTAACATAACATAGGCTATTTGTCATATCAAAGCAACCTAGATTATACAAAGGCATAGTCTAAAAAACGAACCGTTTACAAGGGAATTAGAAACGAGGAAAGAACCAAACTTTTATTAGTAAAACATATGGGAAATCACTTTTTTCCTAAGACAAATTTTTAAATGAAAACGTTACAAATTCTTAATTATGATCTCTGAGATATTTTCATAAATGTTTGAATTTCAAGATATATGAGCATTGTTTAAGAAAAACATTTTCATTTTGTTGTAATAATTAATTTATTTAAACCAAAATTTATAAAATTTTCGTAACAACAACATTCTGGTCAAATTGAAATAAAAGAAAGGTTAGTGTGGACACTAAGTCAATACAAATTACATAGATGGCAGTGATGGCAATACCAATTTGGTAAAATCGAACGCAAAATTACTACCTGGGGAAATTTCAAGTTTAAAAATTGTAGGAAAAGCAAAACCAATTGACGAATGGAAAAGTTTAAAAAGCGCCTTAAGCGGACAAAAGTAAAATATATGATATGCTGTAACAAAAATTTGCTATATGAAGTTATATGGAAATAGTGTCTATTTAAATTACATTTTCATTTACATTTTATAATCCAATATGTAGTTTGAAGTGTGATTTTTGTATATCTGATTCATTTGGGACATTCTTTTCATTTTAAATATTAGAAACGTGTACTTAAATATTGCAGAAATTTCAAAATAAGCTAGTGTTCCTAAAAACATAAATGTTTTAAAAATATTAAATTTTAGATTGTATTAATAAATCAAAGCTTGGCAACAGTGGTCTAATAAAGCTCCAAAATCCTTTATTATATATTTATAGTGAGCTTAACAATAAATTTCTGAAATTTTTAAGCACAATTTTCTCATATTTAAAATGATAAGAATGTTAAAAATGAATTAGATTTACAAAATCACACTTCAAGCTACATATTGGATTAATTCAATTTTGCAATTATTACTATTTTCATAAATAAAAATGTAATTTAAATGGACAATATTTCCATATAATGTCATATAGCAAATTTTTGTTATAGCCTATCACATATTTCACTATTGTCCGCTAGAGCACACCGTTCCATTCCTTAATTATGTGATTTCGTATTGTGACGGTGACACCTAGTGTGTAATAGAATAAGTTAAATTAATAGCTCAATGTCTAACTGTACTAAAATGGAATTTTCCATGATAAAAATTGTTCTAAATGTTTCTACGCTATTCTAACTGGAAAAGTCATGAGCTTTCTTCGAATTGGATTAGTAGTATTTGGTAAGCGATAGTGTGAAGATCAAAAAGGAATTAAAAAGTGATTTAAAAAGTGTTTTAGAGTAAATAAAAATTATAAGTGTACAGTAAAATTTGAGAATAATTTATATAAAGTGATTTTGTGAATTTTTATTAATAAACTGTGTTGTAATAATTCTTGTGTTAAATAAATAAATTCGTTGGTGATAAATTAAATTGATTTTGTATTATTCACAATCCAGTGATACGAACCTTAATTGACAAGGCAAAAACGTAACAGTATTTTTGCATAAGACATCTGACGTACACTAGTAAAACTAAAGATACATTTAGCAAGTATCAGTTTAATTCGTCAGAGCCAACTTTGTTGTATTATAAAATATAGTTTAGACATTATTTAATTTTAATATTTCTGCATTTAACGTTTATTGAATACCAATACAACCTTCTTATGTGTTGTTGTTAAAGAAATGTGGAACATTTTTATATAAACGTTTTATAATATTTTTGCTCTTTTCATTGAAAAATTTGAAGCTAAAAAACCATCATTTTTACTATGGATTCCAACGGCGAACAATGAAAAGTTATACCACTAGAAAAGCTTCTAAAAAATTATGACGTATGATTTTGGCTCTATACTCTAGAAGGCTCTAAACATATCCTTGTCTTATATGAGCGAGTTGAGCAGTGTTAAAAAATATTGTTTTCAAAGCATTCTACTACTTGCAGTAAATCAAAGAAAAATTTTCAATTTCTTTATTTTGTTTTGGTTTTTGAACTGAAATACTGCTATACCTATATAGCGAGGGTAACTTGGATTTGGAATAAAACTGAAACAAAGGCTCTATATTCGTCATAAAATTTCAGCAGGTAAAGCGTTGATGATAACATGATAGTATGGTGGTATAATAGTGTGATGATATGGTAGTATGCTGTACACTTCCGGCTACTCAAAGACTGGTTTTTAGCCATACTGTGCCTTACGGCTCTTATTTCACCAATCATCTGGTGTTGCGACAGTACGGATCTATGTTTCATTTCATTGAATCAAAGTAAATTGAGGGCAGACAATTATATACAAGACACAGTCAGGAATGACGCGAATGTAAATCCAAATGAACTGGGACAAATAGTAATTCTTCCGTATATATTTGTAAATAGATCCAGATACCTCCATGACTATACATACAGGATGCATTTGCTTACGTACTGAATTATCGGAGTTCTGATCTGTTTATAAGATTTACGTCCAATCACCATTGCAAAGAGATCAACACTGAATTGTTACCTGGCCAAAGAGCGACTAACAGGCTTGACCTCATTGCTTGCATTTTCAAAATTAAAGTCCAAACATTGGTGGCTATAATCACGAAAGACAACATTTTTGGTGAAGCCAAAATATTAGGTTGATGATGTCTTAAGAGCTGAGATACTATTGTTAGAAACATGATCCACGAGAGGTAAATGACAGCAACACCGTAGATAACAGTTGAGTGTAGTGCCGTATTATTGGCACCAATAAGTCACCAATATTGGCAAAAAATGTCGATGCATATACATATAAACATTGAAGCTTATATTTCAGTATAGGCGACAAAGTAGAACATATTTGCAAAAAGCTCATTTAGAGGGCGTTATGTCGGTAGCAAAGAAGCAGTTTGGAGGCTCCTACAATTGTCATTACACGCAAGGCATCTAAATTTTGTTCACCAGAACGCATCTATTTTACAAAGCAAAACCTCAATTAAAGAATGACAAAGCCTAACATAATAACTCTTACAGTATTTTTCAGCTCTGCCAAAAAGACGACTAACAATTTAAAATGTTTCACAAAAATTTAGAAAAGCTGTATAATGGTGAACCTAAGTAACTTACGCTTAGTCTCATAATGTGTTCTCGGTAAACCGTATAGCCGATGGGTCGTGCTATTATAATTTCGAATTTCTTTAGCGTTTGTGCCATCTGACTTTCCTAAACCTTCCCAAGGCGAAACACTTATATTTAATTTTGTTTGTATCGAATTAATGTTAACTTGCTCGATTTTTGACATGAATACCGTTACATAATAGTATGTATGCCTATTTAGGTATATGGTAGGTATATTATCAGAGCCTTCTAGAGTATAGAACCATAATCAAAATGACGTATTTTTTAAAAGCTTTTTTAGTGGTATAACTTTTCACTGATTTCCTTAGGAATCCATAGTAAAAATGGTGTTTTTTAGCTTTAAGTTTTTCAATGAAAAAAGCAAAACTATTATGAAATGTTTATATAAAAGTTTTCTACATATATTTAAGAACGCTACATTAGTATTAAATAAATATTAATTGCAGAAATATTAAAATTAAATTATTTCTAAAATATATTTTTTCGAACTTTCATTTTGAAAAATACATCAAAGTTGGCACTGACAAATTTAAATAATACTTGCTAAATTTATCTTTAGTTTTACTAGTGTACGTAAGATGTCTAAAATGGTTACAGAAAAATACGAAAAAAAATTATTTAATCGCAAAATTATCACACGTTCCTATATTTTGTGAATTTGTTTTGCCTACAATTTTTAAACTTGAAATTTCCCTAGGTGATAATTTTTGGTACGATTTTTCCAAATTTTTACGGCCATCGCTGCCATCTATGTAATGTATATTGACTTAATGAGCAAACAAATTGTAGTAAGCATTTATTTCAATTTGACCAGAATGCTGATGTTATGATTTTTTTTTAATATTTTGGTTTAAATAAATCAATTATTAGAAGAAAAGAAAACGATTTACTTAAACGATATTCATATATGTTGAAATTCAAACATTTATGAAAGTATCTCAGAAATCATAATTAAGAATTTGTAACGTTTTCATTTAAAAATTTGTCTTAGGAAAAAAAGTGATTTCCCATATGTTTTGTGTTCGTTTCTAATTCCCTTATAAAAGCTCAGATTTTTTGATTGTGGCTCTATAAAATACAGGATGCTCTGATAAAAGCTGTGTTTTTTAGACTATGGCTTTGTATAATCAAGGTTGCTTTGTTATGGCTCTATACTCTAGAAGGCTCTGATATTACACATCACATAATAGTATAAACTTAAGTAAATACATTCTAATATTTTAAGAAGAAAATACAAGGTTTCAAACAAAACTTACAATTTTCCAAAATACGTTAACGGTTATCATCCTCACTTCGAAATTTGAACAGAAAGGGTTACCTTATCGAATGAAAGAAAATATACAAACGTACGTGCAAAATGGTAAACTTAATAAAATTTGAAACTTTGAAACTTTAAAATTTCTATGTCAACATAAGTCACTGGAGACTCCACAAGGTCAAATCATTTATAAATTTTAATTTATCCTCACCGACTCCACTATCGTGAACAATTTTTAATTTTAAAATATGTGTCCTTTAAAGACGCTGTTTAAAATACATTTGTAACGATTCTAAATCAGTATTCAATTCGAATGGTGGCAGGCACCAATTAGACCGGCTAGCGATGAATTTTTATTTAATTAAATTATAGATAAACCAATTAAAACCGATACTTTAATCGACACGATCAAAATATCAAAGAGATCGTAAAAAATTTACGGCCGTATACTGTCATAATAATTAAAAACTGAGAAAATATCGTAAAAATTAGCAAAATGTTTATGACTTTTGTAAAGAGATATTTGTGTCGGTGCAAATTTAAAACCAAATTAATGATCATTTGTTATGATTGTTGTTTGTCTTTATTTTATTATTCACAAAATAATCATAAATCAAAATAATTTTATATTTTTAAATTAGTATTAAAGGTAAGAAATTCATTTGTCTTAATAAAATATTTACGCGTAATACATAATTATAGAATTTGTTATTTTTGTTGTTTGTGCAGCAGGTGAGATCTCTCTAATGGATTTTGGTAGATTTTGTTTTGTGGAAAATAGAAACCCCATGGCTGAGATTATTTTAAATATATGTGCTAATCTTACGTGTATAATTAACCGTTAAACGTTGTGACTTGTAAATTAACGCAGAAGGGTTGAGATTCTCTCTATTAAATTTGAATTTTTGCAACAAAAAAAAAAAAAAATTAACAACAATCATTATTACTATTATTATTTTTAATAATATAACAATAATAATAATTATACAATATATACGGTAAGAATATGTGTTGTTAATTGTAAGGTAAGATGGAAAAAAAAGAATCTTAAATTAAAATAACAAAACTTTACAAGAATGGTACATATATAAAAAAATTTATTGTATATAATATGTACGAGTATAGTTGTATAAATGAAACGCCACAGGTGATCGCGATCGTGAAATACAAAAATGTTTGAAAAAAATGTTACAAAGAATTTTTACAATTTTTTTTTTCTTTTTTAGCCAATGACTTTAATTTGACCCCTCATCTTTAGAATAAAATATTAAATTTTTTAATTTATTTACTTAATTTTGTTCTTTTGGGTTATATTGGTAATAAAAAATGTAAATCGATGAACGGGGTTGAAATTTTATTATAAAGGGTTAGGCGTGGCTAAAATAAAAAGAAACTTTCATCAAAAAAATTTGATGAAGGTTTGCGAGAAATATGATCGATCGGTTTTGATTTATCTGAGTGACAGTCTAAAGAGTGGGGAACGGGTCCTGTAAAGGCAGTGTTAGATGAAATTGCGAAAGAAATCAGCAAATCATGTGAAGATAATTCCTTTATTCTGATAATGGTGGTGAATATATTTATTGTGCACCTTATTGTGCTCAACAGGAAGCTTTGTGGAAAAGTAAAAGTCTAAATTTTAAAATCTTTTGCCAGTAAGAAAAATTTAAAAGGCGCAATTTGAGAGTTGGTCTCGATTGAAGAATTTAAACGGTTCTGAGCGAAATGTCGAAAGAAGACAAAAATAATAAATTCAAAATAAACTCAGTTGATATCGTTGTTAACTCGTGTCTTTTACATTTACATATGTACATCTGTTTTGAAATTAACATTTTAATGTCGACAACTTGTTAACTTTGTACAAAATATACTAAGAATATTATTTTGGCTGCCGCTGTACAATAAGTTCAAGAGTTGCAAAGCGCTTTGTTCACTCTGTTTTTATTCACGAGTTTGACCTTAATAATGCCTGCGGCCTAATTTATAACACCAGAAGCAGAACTAAAAAATCATAGTTCCGTACTCCTCGTATTTTGCTGTATTTTAAGTTCGACTTCAATCCTTACTGTAATCATGGAGGAGTGCCGGGCGTTTAAATATTGTCGAAGGCGACATCCCTGGTAAGTAGAAAAGTATTTCGAGTTTTTAAGATTTTTCGTGAATGATGAAGATTATTCGATTGTTTTCAGCATCACTCAAGCATTTTTGGAATTTTCCTAGTAAAGATTTTTTGATACTAATCCAGTTTTACATTACGGTTTTTCGTTGAAAGTATTAAAAATTATTATTCGAAATATTGAAGCTGTTGTCTGTTGAGTATTGCACAAACAAAGTATTAAAGGTCAGGCAAACATCTGTATATTTGGTCAAAGATTGTAAGCCAGTTCTAATCGTTTGATCGTTTGTGGAACGGTTTTAGAACAACCCGCAATTTCGAAGACGAGTGGTCGCTCAAGTGATTGCTGGCCTAAAAGTATTGGGCGATGAAGCCGAATTTCGTGATATCTGGCTTAACCATATACTGTGGAACAAGGTAAATGATGATTGGCGGATAGTTTGGACCTCTAAATTGTAGAAATAAAATATTTTACATTTGATTCGCTTTTCGATTTTCATGTAACGCCCTTAAATGAATGCATTTTTACTAAGCCGAATCATGGAATTAATTCAAATGTTGTAGTGGCGTCAACACCAAATAGCGTACAGTCCTACTGTCAAACAAATCGAAGCTTAAAGATGATAAAATGCCAGAAGTCTGAAAACGGAATTTATTCTTCTTCAAGATTATGTTTTAATTGTCTAGCTATAGGACACAATTCAGCAACTTCCACATCGTCGATATCTCTTAATACAACATAATTGCGGTTGGTCTCAATGCGCAACCAGAGCTTACATCATTAATAGTCTGAATCGTCTGAAATCAAAAAAATGTGCAAACAGATAAAAGTTCATCCTGACCATATGTTAACTTCCGGCGAATATTCTGAAGAAAGTCCTATCGAGCCTTAAAAAAAATTTTAAATTAAAAACTGGCTAGCCAAAGATGTCGAAATAATACTTACCTGATGCATCCTCTGTAATCAACAATGATTTTTATGTAGACGACGTTTTAAGAGGAGCGGTTGGTCTATTGAGGCCATTATATAGGGCCTTCAACAAGTGTTAATATCGGCTGGAGTTAACTTGCATGAGTGGGTATCGAATTCGAAGAAATTCCTTAACACCATCGAAACAAAAATCCAATTACTACAATAGAAATGTTAAAGGGCAGCGCTTAAAATTTTTTAGAACTACATTGGAACTGCGAAAGAGTAGAACTGAGCAGCCATAGTACCACGGCTACTTGACAACAATTAAGATGACATACCAAGCGAAATTGTCGATCTTGGACTAATACCAAACATGAAATAAACCAAATAGATAGAACCGAATGTTTTGTTCAAATTAACACATTTGAAAACATTTATTTTGGATTTTCTTAAGAAAGTGCGAGTCTTAACATTTTCCATATTTACCACCAATTTCACTAACAATTTCACTACAATTTTAAAAGCTAATTCCTTTCACAAATTTGGCAATTTGACCTGACGTTGACTCTCAGCAACACTTTTCTTTAAATGTAAATGAAGCAAAACATCAACACAGGCACAAAATTCCACATATTTAAAGCTAAAAAAATGACGTCTTTGACGCTTCGGCAAAATAACACATACTGAACTGGGGAAGTTCAAATGAGTGAAGAATGCTGTGTTTTTTTTTATTTTTGTTTTCAACACGTAATGGTTTGTACGATCTAGCAAGTTTATTTGGCGGTAAAGAACCCCCATGCGGCTGAAGTTTTTCCGAATATAAAAAAACGTGTTAGCCGCCAAAAGATCGGTTACAAACTAAAGCTACGTCATGATGCTTTGATACGAAGTTAGCCAACTCCAAATATTTTTAGTTAAATAGTAGTAACATACTCGAAAACCTTCGAATAAACTTAGAATCCTATATAAAGTAATCTTAAAAAATTAAGAAACCACCAAAAATATCAAATAACTTCATGCCCCTTAATTTCGATTCATTCAATAAATCTTAAAATCTACAAAATTTTGCATAAATTCGAGACGCCTGGTGGTCGATTTTGTAAGCAATATATTTCTCGAGATTTTTCTATTTTTTTTTTTATTGCGTCGGGAGGGGTAAGATAATGGATACATATACATTTAGTGTCGTAATTTTGATCCTAACTGTGTTTGATAATTTAAGCGTCATTAGCAACTTTTCATGACTACCAAGTGATCCGGAATCAAAGTTTACGTTAAAAACAACAATAAAAAATTTAACTAATTGTTGTTTTTGGATCAAAATCTTGATCGCACAGCACAGATGTGTACTATTCGTTCAGAACGCCTAGGTGCAATATTTGCCTTAAAAAAGCACTGCAACATGCAGTACAGACAATAAAGCAGAAAAATACCAAAGTTCCTTGTTATTTCTCCGTGTTAGGATTGGTAGTGGCCTGGAAGGATAATTTGGAGGGTTAAAACAGTTAAATCATTTAACTGCTGCGGTATTGTTCCAAAAGGCGAATTTAAAAATCGAATGAACAATTACAGGTAAGGGCAATTTTATAATGATCTTTCGCTAAAACCGAACATTATTGGCCGGAGAAAAATTACGAACAATTTGTCAAAATCCAGAGACGAAAAATTGAACGTTGAATTGAACATTAAAATATTATGAAATTTTTAGAAATTCATTTAGGTGTGGAGGGCAATAATAAGCTCCTTTTCATATCGATGCACCCACAAATTAAATTATTGAAGCATACACTGTTTCTGCGCTTGGAGCTGGAAGCTTAAACATATTTACTCTTGATTAAAAACTGTTTTACAATTAACGATGACATGTACCTGTCAAAACATTAATATGAATCAAAATAGAAGCTTTTTTTTGGTTAAATATTAAAATTTTGATTACCAATTTTATTGACTAATTTTTATTGACTTCTTATAAAAAATGATTAAAACTCTTAAGCGTTCTATTTGAATACATTCACATCGAATACAGCGCCGAGGCGCTTTTTACGAGGGAAGACAGTAATAGTTGTTTGCACTCAGATCAGCTATTATAACGGTGGAATACGTGGGACTATAACGCCAAACTTATCCAAAAGGACTCAAGATGAATATATCCTAAACGAAACCAACTCTGACAGTGTTTCCAAAGCAAGGAACTAGGACACTGCAGAAAATGCTAAAGATGAAAACGATAAGACGATTACGTGTCACACAAGCAACATTCGAGTGAACAAAAGAAGAGGAGTTCGGAAATTTTTTTAATTAGCCCAAAAAAAATATAAAATCAAAGACTGGATGGCCTATCGAACGTCTCTCTCCAATTATAATTTAAAACGGCAGTAAAGGAAAAAGCTAGAAAAATTTTCCATAGCCCTTTTAGCGGTCACTTCGAAATAATAATAATGAGGCAATATTTCAAAACGCGATATTTTAAAACGCAATACAATTCAAAACGTGATATTTTAAAATTATTAATCTTCCTTCATTTCACATTTAAAATTTTTCCTTCACCTTTATGATGAAATTGAACATGTACGATGGAACTAGGATATGCGTTTTAAAATATCGTGTTTTGAACTATCGCGTTTTGTACTATATCGCGCTTTGTGCCATATCGCGTTGTGAAATATCGCTTTTTGTGCCGTATCGCGTTTTGAAATATTGCATTTTGAAATATCGCATTTTGTACCATATCGCGTTTTGTGCCGTAACGTGTTTTGAAATATCGCGTTTTGTCAACTCGCGTTTTAAAATATCGCGTTTCAAATGGGACCCGTAAATATGTACTCTTGCAATTACACTTTCCATCACAATTTCACAGATTTGCGAGATAATTTCATGAATTTGATTGTGGATGTTGTGGCTTGTTGGTGTAGTCCTTGCCCTTCAAGTGCCCTTATAGTTAAAAGTTGGATGTGGTCAAATTAGGGAAGGCCAATCGCAAAATTTCCCTAGAAATATACAAATACAATATAGGATGTAGCGGCTTCCAGTTGAAACCAAATGTGTTTCATACAGAATTCGATGGTTTCGACCAAGAAGAAATCCTCCACCATTTCTTTATCCATTAGTCATTTCATGTAATAACATTTTCAGTAGTATTTTTATAAAAATATGATCTAGTGATACATCCGAACCAAATTGTGCAGCATATAGTTATTCTACGACGGTGTGGAATTTTTAATAGATATAGAAGATTAAAATATTTTCACTCTTTTGCCGGCGGCATACATGGCTCCGTATTAAACTTCCTACGCCTTGACTATACCCCTACTAAATATGAGCGGATAGAAAATAACAGATTCAAATTGGCGTAGTATAATCTAAATATGTGCTTCCAAAAACGAAAACCACATAATTGCACTTAAGCGATTTCATTATTTTTAGCTCATTTAAGACAATTTTATGTCTGCATTAAACTGTCAAATTTTGAAAGCTACTTATAAGTCATTCATTTTGAAAGAAATACTTATCCATTTATTTTCAGAAGAGAATCTTGTTTTCACTTAAGTGGTTTTCGCTTTTGGTCACTTGGTAAATTGCATTACATCAGAGACGAGAGTAAGTACTCAGAATTTGAAAAAATCTGTGGACCTTATTTTATTTTGCTTTGCTTTATTGTAGATGTTTGCAGTAATGTATAGAGCGCCGCTAAAAGTCATATGTTTAGCAAAGACACCAACCGAAAGTTTTTCGGTTTTGGTGAATAGGGTGTACGTTATACGCTTTAGATCAATCAGAGGAATATAGCTATTATTTTATTGCTTGAGGTGATAGAACAATCTTCGAAGAGATTGTATCCGGAATATCAACGAAATTCAAGGCATATAAAACTGAATATTTTAGTAGCTGTTATATTAAAATAAATCCATCAAAAGACCAAGCATTACTTCTAAATTAAACCCGCTCATCATCTTTCAAAATGTCGAAGAGTATTGTGGGAAAGAACTTTCGGCAAAATTAAACCAAGTTTTATAGAAGAATCAGGAAAGCGCTGTGAAAAAAATATCAGTAGTGCCTAGAAAATGCCGTATTTTAACTAATATTCAAAACGAGCATAACGATTCATTTAAACAGTTCGTTTGGTAAACTAGCCGAATTTAGTGACAGAAGAATATCACTAGGAAAAATTTACAAAGGCCAACACACAACTTTTTTTACGAACTTGGTATTTTGAAAAACTTGCTATACTGAGCTAATTTTTGTAGTATTTACAGCTGCCACTTCCAGTTGATTGATTTGCAGTAAAATACACTGGGGTCCCCAAATTTTTGAGAAAAGCAAATTGGGGGGTCCCAGTCAATTTTAATAAAAATCAGACTGCTTCCAAGGACCAGAAAATGTATTTGGCAAATATCTGGAAAAATATATCAAAAAACAGAAGATTTACAGAATAACTATTAAATACAAAATGTTCCAAATTAGATTTGTAAATAAAAATCTAAACAAAAAATATTAATTTTGTAAGAAAGTATTGGGTTGGCCACACCTCAATTTTTTTTTCAATAACTACACTTTTACTGCACACTTTCATACACTTTTCGTTAATTTGTGTAGCTGCACTTAATGTGAAAACAAAACGGCCTTTGTTGTTTATATTTTTCCAACCTAGATGACCAGTTTAGAGTGCTTGATTTACAAGTAGATATCATATATGTATTTACATATAAAATTCAAAGTTGCTTGATAAGCGACTTAAAATGTAGTTTAGTGTAATGCCAGATATCAAAAATTATAAAACAAAAGCAAATTTGAAAGTAGAAAAGTTTACTAAAATTTTTGACTAGAAAAAGTGTGAAATAGGGTGGAAATACTTTTTCATCAGGCTTACTGAACAATCGCTTATCAGGCTTCAAATAGACAGCAGTGAATAAAAACCAAAAGTTACTCTCCCGATGAGAAATTTTCGTGTAAATGTCACTAACTTTGTTTATTTACTGATTCATATCCACTTATGTTGTTTTAGTTCTAATTTAGGTCTAACTCCACCTGCATAGGTAATCGCTGTCCATAAGGACAGACAGCTTTCGTCCCTCACATGTTTCATATACAATTTTATGGACATTTGTTTTCCGTTTTCGTTAGTTAAATTTGTAAGATGTTAATTTAAACAACATAAACAATCTCAGCATCCGGAATTTAATCAATTAACCATTTGTTGTCCAGTAAAACTACTAGTAAACGTGAACCACCATCAATATTGTCATCCGTTCTCATCCCCCTAATATCCTTAATCAATAATTTACTTATGATCCTTATCGCGGCTAGACCATACAAAAAAATGGAAAGTGATAAAATTTTATAGTCATCTTGACAATATATATACACGAGTATTCATATCCTTATATTTAGTATGTGACATATTTCTCACAATATCCCTTTTATATTATTTTGAATATCCTTATAAAAAAAAAAAAGTTCATCATAAAGAATTTTAATCGAATTGTAATAAAAATAAAATCCAAAACTATCGAATTTCAATATTTATATGTATAATAAGGAATGTACATATAAATATCTATCCTTTTTAACTGAACATAAATACTAAATCCTTTTTTGTTTTGTTCATCTTATTTTATAATGTTGTTTTTTGTCTCTAAAATCACCTGTTGGCAATACAATTTCGGTTTGTTGTTATTGTAATCACTGTGTTATCCTTGTCTGTATATCCTTGTGTTGTTAAAGTCGTGTGGCTTTTCCCATTTTATTTTTTGGATATTGTTATTTTATCAAATTACAAAACAAACACAATAGAAGGCAAAAAAAAAAGAAAAAAGAAAAGCAGAGCAAAAAAAGGAATCAACTTTATATAGCAAAAAAGGATACGATAATTTTTTTTTTTTTTTTTATAAATTAATTTACGTTTTGTTGGCATGATGGCGAAATTCTGTATTTTTTGCAGAAGAGAAATTTATTTTTTGTGTGCGGTATTTTATGTTGGGCGGCGCTCTCTTCGACTATATATAGGGAAAGTGAAAATATGTTTTCTGGTGAAAGGATAATTAAGTGGATTGATTTACTTATTTATTTATGTATTACAAGAACGATTATATGTACAGTGCAAGTCAACATTCAAATACTTATAAATGACATGTCTCACTTTTTTTTTTTATTACAATCCACATGTGATTTTCATTTAGCACATGTGGTTTTATTCGGAAGTTATATGCCCTTCTCAACTATAAGAGTACAAAATACATACATAACTGTGTTTATGTGTGGTTGGGTGACAAATATGTCTGGGAAATAAAAAATAAATTCAATCACGCATATAATTGGTTTGACAGTGGTGGGACGATCAACCAGGATACCGTATTAGCATACGTTTGTAATTTGTTTCGTCGCCTGCATGATACGCTCTTTTCTGATTGCTGCATGCGAACGGAAATGGATTTTTATTTTGTACAATATATTGTATATTATATGGTTTAGTGTTTTTTAAGTGATACCGCAAATTGTGTGTGTACATAAAACATTAACACATTTTTATGTGTAGTTAATGTGTGTTTATGTTAGTTTATATTCGCGAGCTGCTGCTGTATATGTGTAATAGCAAAAATTTAATGTCAAAAAACTCTCAATGCCAAAAATATAAATTTTATTGTAAGTAATAATAATTCGGTTAAAATTTAATTTTTTTGAAGTTCAATGTTAATTAGCAAGTATCTTTTAGTAGTGTATAGGGAACCTTGAAGAAGGAAGCGCTGACAAAATGTTTAATTTAAAAATCCAATCTAATTTCATGTAAAAATATAGGAAATCAATGATCATTTGCAAGTACCATTCAATAATTTTTATGTGCGTTGTGCAAGTCATCCCATTCAAAACATTTATCCATCTATATATTTACATAACGTAGGTACATAGACATATAATTATAATAATAGTTAACAGCAGCCATAAAAACATTGTGTTATTTTAAGATTTTAAGAAAAATTGTAAATTTTACTTCCTTATTTTGTATATATGTATGTGATCGTAAAAAATGATTAGGTTTATGTAATGTAATAGAGGTAAAAACTATTTTTGCGTGTGTTCGATTTTAATCGCAATTAACCGAAAATTCTTGTCATGTTGTAAGGTGGGCGATAATCAATTTTTGGTGTGTTTAATTAAAAATTTCATGATAGCCAATCAAAAATTCATTTCTCTCGGTTCGTGTTGCTGTGTTCCAGACTTTTACTCGACCTATACTGTGAAATTGATTGTTTGGTTTACTTAAATGTTCTATAATTAAATATTTATTCTTTCTAAATTTTTTTTTGTAATATTTTTTTGTTTAATCTTACATGTACAGATAAATAGTGACACGACATTAGACAAGGTTGAATTTTTCATTTCAATCAAAATACTAATGAAAAAAAAAAACAGCATTCACTAAAGGCGGTTTCGAATTTTTGTTGTTTTGTTTTCGGTTAAGCGCGCGGCTTTTACACATGTTACCATGTTAAAATTAGCGCGCGGCTTGTATATTACAATTATACATGTCGTCACGTAATTGCGTCCTAAATATTGCATTTTCACTAAACATTATATTATTTACTCACAGATTTCTTAAGCCCGCATTTATATACCTAGAATCATTAAAATATTTATTACCTGCGATTTTCTGAATCATTAAAAAAAAGAATATAAAATATAGTTATAATTAAAAAATAATAATAGTAATAAAATGTTTGTTATTAATTAACAAATAATTTCACATGGTTTGCAAAATTAAACGGAAAAGGTAATACGTATGTATAACGATTTTACGAAAAAAGGTACAACGCGCATGTTAAGTCAAATTGACCATTAAAAAAATACACAACTTCGTGATCACCTCGATCATCACCATACACTCATACCTCGTAACATTTCGCAAAGTATTATCATATCTTAAAACTTAAATGAACGATAATTTTGATTATATTTACCTATAAGGTGGTGATCTCAACATTCTTAAAATTGTATTTTAGAATTTTCCTAAATTTCTAAGCTATTAGTGTTTGATACCGATTTTCTTGACTAATGGGTACCATACACGTTCAATATTATTGCACAGAAAATCTTCACTATTATCCAAGAAGATAGTATACATCTACAATTTATTGCACAACACATACTTGTGTCTTGTGTGACGATAATTATCAAATTTGTAAAAGCATTAAAAAGAAAATTGATATCGTGAATTTAATTGCCCCCCCCCCCCTTTTTGTTGTGCGACATAATGTAATCCACACGCCTGGACCAATTTGAACCAAACTTTACACAATTATTGTTCAAGATCTGAGGGACGGCGACTATTAATATCTCACACTTCCACCTCATTCTTGTGGGGTGATAATCAGCTTCACAATTACCATGGTGGAATTTCTAAAACTTCACCGATTGAGCTGATTTGAGGGTATTTAGTGCAAAATCAAAATAAAGCAACACGTGTATCATTATTTTTTTAACAGTAACGGTGATGGTGTTGAAATTGTTGATGGTGATGATGGTGATTGTGAAGTTGATGATATAATATGGTATGATGGTATGATGATATGATGGAATGATTGTATGATGGTATGATTACATGATAGTATGATGGTATAATAGTAAGATGGTAAGATGGTACGATGGTACGATGTTACGATGGTATGATGGTTTGATGATATAATTATATGATGGTATGATTGTGTGGATGGTACAGTGGTGTGATGGTATAATGGTCACTAAAATACCCCAGACCCTCGCCACTGTATTCCTTGCCCTCCTGCTACCACTGTCAGGTATTTCGTAATGAAGGGGATTTAGCTTCCGCTGTTACTCTAGTATGTTCCTATAGTTTGACCCGAGCACCGGTAGGCGCCTTGTTACAGTAGCGACGAAGTGCTCTCAGCTTTTAAAGCATTTGTTTCCTCGGATCGTCAAAGCTGGAACAATGTTAAAATGCGTGCTAAACGTACAACTAACCTCTTTTGAGAAAAGACCTGCACTGACAAAGGCAAGGTGGAAATGTGAAGGAATATGGAGACATTTCCTACATTACAAAGCACAACATGCAGTATCGAGAAAGCCTTCATTAGAACCTGGCCTCTTCGCTTTGTGACAGGCTTTTGATTTCGAGCATCAATTACGAGGAGGTCCAAAAAGGTGGTGATGTTGCCACAGTATAAATATGAATTCCATGAACTTTAATCTTTTGACCGTAAGACTGAACAGCCGCTCTATTAGTGGTTGCCCATTTACAATAACACTACATATTATTATTCCTGTATTGCTCACTAATAATGGCAATGTCAACTCCTAGCGAGAATACTGTTAGACCTCTTATCGTCCTGCGCTACCTCACAGTGATTAAGGTTCAACTGCAAAAAAAAAAGTACGATGGTACAATGGTGTGAAGGTATGATCGTATGCTGGTATGATGTTATTATTGTTTGATGGTATGATGGTATGACTGTATTATGGTATGGTGGTGTGATCTTCTGATGGAGTTTTGGTGCAATGGTACGATGGTGTGTATGATGGGATGTATATTAATTATTGATAACGGTATCATTCGTAAAATCCGTCTTTGGAAGCATGCCAACGTCTCATCGAAAGTGTTTTTATGCCAACTTCTTTCACATTGCAAAACTAGAAGGTATCAACGACGAACTTAATTACCTTAGTCATAAGAATCTCATGACCTGGCAATTCTGTCTCACATGGTCACATTCAATATTTACTTCCTGCGGCATATCCTCGAAGTACCGTAGGCAGTAATATATCCACCAGATTGGCATTACTCTATGCTTCTTATTGGGTCTTATAGGTATATTGCTACGCAAAAGAAAACACACTAGGATTCCAGTGATTCCCACTGATACGGGTTTATCTCCACACGTTTGTAATTTCCAATGCAGGACAAGAGCAACGTTGGAAGTATACCAGTAAAATGAATTTTATTGTCCTGGAAACAAGGCAATTCCCTTTGTTATGGTATCATTAACCGTTTCCTATTATAATTTGCGTTGAAAAGTTCAAAATAACATAATCTACAAATTTAAAAATCGAAATACGGCCTACTACGTTTACTAAGAAAGTGTAGCGACTCACTCATTTTTAAAATTCAAATACTCAAAATATATTCATCACTCGCTCATCGCCACAATATACCAATCATGTACATATATTGGCGCACACAACACACAATTCATTCATTCAAAACACCCGTACATTAATTCAAGCAAACATTCACACACCACCAACATAATACGTGCATTCAAATTCGAATCCATCTTCATGAACACACCTACATTTTTCCATGAACGCACCTACAAAATATTATGTTGGCATCACTGCTTGTTAAACAAATGTCAAAAATCTCGCGAGTATTATGAAACACAAAAAGACACATGGTTTTTGGTGCTCATTAAACACGGTTAGTAAAATCATCGTACATAGTGATTATATCAAGTTTTGGCTCGTAGCCATTTTTCTTCCGTGTTTTTCTTTTCAGTGATAATAGAATCAGTGGCGATAAATATTAAATAATAATAATTGTACTAAAATTAAAAGTAAATTAATTAATTTATAAAAACGGAATCAATAAAATACAGACATTTAATTTATAAAATAAATAACAAATGAAAGTTTTAATTATTAATAAACATGAAAATTCAATAAAAGCAATGATTTCAATAAGTAAATAAATATCTTTCACCCGGTAACACCAGGTTTAGCGGCTAATATAATATAAAATAAAAATGTTTGAAAAATTTTAATTGGCCGATATTACCTTCAAATTTGGCTCTGCAGATCTAGACCTCATTTCTACTCTGAAATTAATTTTGATGTAAAAACATCTTTAGCATGAGTAAGACAAAAATTTCATGTAAAAAAAGGAACGAAAAATCCGATACGAACGAAATTACAAATTATATACGAGAAAAACGAACACAAAATGCACCGAACTTGCACACTATATAATTCGAATTACAATTTCTGTAGGAAGAAGATGATTCAAAAATGTGAAATGGAAATACTTTAGAAATAAACAGAATTACACGCATACTTTAAGAACTAAATATTAAACGTGTTAGCGGGCTGTGAAAATGACACTTTTACATTGATAGATAATGAAATAATAATTTTGAAATTGTGTAATCGGTAAGCTATGTTTAGTATTGCTCTTGCTGTTCTTGAGTTTGGTTATGTGGGGAGTAAAGGAAACAAAAAGTATAAAAGTGGTAAATAGAATCTAATGAAATTCTCTAAAGATACGCAAGGAAGAATCTGCAAGAAGACGTGCTCCCGTCTTTCCAGCTACTATGATTTTACAGTAAAAATAGTGTCTTTGTCTAACCCATTTGGTCCCACTTACCTACACGGGTACAAAAAAATCCCCATATTTTCGACGCCAATGCCTTGTTATATCATTTTTTATACATGCTTATTAGTTTGTTTTATCATGTTTCGATGCATTTTACCATTTTGAGAAAGGATTTCGATTGTTATGCAACAAGTTCGCATATTCTATCTTGTATTTTGACATTTTATAATAGTGGTTTTGGTTTTGTCAGTATAATTTATAAATAAATAATTAAAAATAAAATTATTGTCGGTTATAATTGCAAAGTAAATTCATTTGTACCCGGACGGGTACAGTGGGACTACCATGCTTTATTTATAGTTTTCTATTTTTTTATTATTATAAATGGATATACCATGCGAGATTCCCTCAAATGCCTTTTATGGGCGCCGTTTCCAGCATTTAGAGGATGCACTATATGAAATTGAGCACATATCAAATAGACATAAAATCGACTTAGTAATTATTCCCCCTGAACCAAATGTTATAAGTGATGACAAGAATTCGACGAAGACGATTTAGCATTAGCAAAATATATCCTAAAGACGTGCCTGGTTCTATTAAAATACACGTTTCCGATGTAGACAGTGCAGAGGATGAAATCCAGGAGACAAACAACAAGAGGCCTAGAATGATGAATAATAAGATGTCCAACTGGACCTCAGATATAATAGATATAAATATGGAATCCACCGATGGATATATTCAACGATTACAAAGACTCAAAGACGAGATGTTCGGGATGAATGAAATTCAAATATTTGAAAAGATTTTTGATTCTGAAGTTTTCAACCACATTGTGGATCATACAAATTTATATGCAAGGCAACAAAATAATCATTCGTTTTCGGTTTCAACCAGTGACATACAAATATTTATTGCCGTCTAGCTATTTTCCGGATACTATTTACTTGCGCGAGAAGGTTTATTTGGTGTCTTGCAGATAGGATGTCCCGAAATAGATTTTAGGAAATAAAAAAATATTTGCATTTGGCTGATAATTCGAAAATTGATAAAAAAGACAAAATGTTCAAAGTGAGAAGTCTATCAAACCTACTAAACAAAAAGTTTCAACAATGGGGGGTTTTCCATCAAAATCTATCGATCGACGAATCAATGGTGAAATATTTTCGTCATCACCCTTCAAAGCAATTCATTCGGGGTAAACCGGTTCGATTCGGGTACAAAAATTGGCTAATGTGTAGTGCTGATGGATTTTGTTACAATTTTGATACCTATTGTGGGGCAAAGACTTATGAAAAAACCAATGCTACACTTCCACTAGACTCTAAGGTTGTACTCGACCTTTTAAAAATCTTTGAAGTTCCATCCGATCATATTGTATTTTTTGACAACTACTTCACCAGCTATGACCTCATGGAAATGCTACAAAAGGAAAATTTCAGAGCTATGGGGACCGTTAGAGAAAACCGAACATAAAAGTGCCCGCTAACCGCTAGTAAAATGCTCAAGAAAAAGGAACGCGGTTATTATGAGCATCAAACTGATAAAAACAATAAAATTTTATTCGTTCGATGGAAGGACAACAGCATTGTTACCATCGCCACGAATTACGGCAGTGTCGTCCCAGTCGGAGCTGAAGATGGTCATCTATCAAAAAACAAAAGGTCGATGTACCACAACCAGCTCCATTTTCACACTACAACAGTGGAATGGGTGGCGTAGATTCTCACGATTAATTCACAAATAACTACCGAATAGCGATTAGAGGAAAGAAATGGTGGTGGGTGTTATTTACCCAAATGGTAAACATGTCTGTGGTAAACGCCTGGAAACACCATAAACTAGTCTCGGAAGATGATGTGGACTTGCTAAGCTTTCAACGAACACTAACGCGGCACTACATGAGATGCAACGAGAAGTCTGTACTCAAAAAAAGTAATCCAAGGCCAGTGGTTCCTAAAAGTATTGTACAGCATGACGGCGGGCATTTTCCCCAAAGTATTACAAATCCTCTTCGATGTCGCCAATGTCATCAGCGAATACGGTGGATATGCGAAAAATGCAATGTAGCATTATGTGTCGAGCGTTATTGTTTCAAAACATTTCACACACAAATCACATCATGAGAACCCGATGTACTCGCACAGGTACACCGTTAAACTTCAATAAATAACTGTTTTTTTTTTTTTACATGTAACGATAATTTTATAAATTGAAATTGATAAAATATTTGAATTATACCAATTTTGCACGATTTTTTAGTGGCGTGTGACCAAATGGGCCAAGAGAACCGCCCTACTTCATTTAGTTCAAACTGTGTTCATGGGGTTTGCCGTGACCATTCACAATAGTCAAAATATAGAATCTCAACAAGATTGCCGTGTATGAGTGATTGTGTATTTCAAAGCGTACAAGACAGAGAGGCGATGGTGTATTTCAAAGCGTATAAGGCCAAAAGCTTACCGAGACAGGACTATACTGAAATTTATGTCATCTTCGATTCACCAAATAAAATCAATCTGTCAAGTTATTCAATTCGCCCAATAAAATCAATCGGTCGAGCAAAATTTTTGCTCGGTTATAAATCTCGATTTTTTGTGAGATTTACCCCTCATTTACTAATACCAACAATAAATACTGTCATTTCGCTGTCATTTTCACTAGAACTATCATTTTGTTGCTATGCCTACTCAAATATTATGTTCAGTGCGAGTTTACGACCATTTTCTGAAGAAAAATTTTCAACAGGCAACCAATCGGTGTAGTCTATTTTGTAAACAAATTTCCCCTTCCGAACATAATTCTTTTGTTTTCCATTTAAAATACATATATTGAATCTACTGAAAATTTTTCTTCAGAAAATGGTCGTAAACTCGCACTCAATAATAATTTTCAAGAAGTCAAAAATACATACACACATAAAAATAATCGGGCAATTTGATTTTCTTGTTCGATTCACGGATTGATTTTTGAAAGAGGTGGTAAAAGCGAATCGAGAAGGACATTAGTCGTTTGTAATTTTCTTTGTCAACAAATAAATTATAATCGCCGTGATTCATGAATAGCAAAAGAAAAGAGGTTGGTGTTCCCACATCTCCATTACCATCTTATGAGAATTTTTCCCGCAAACGGGACTTTCTTATACTACGCGTTTAAATTGCTCAAGTTTGCTATAAATTTAAACAGGTGGCTTTTTGGAAGGCGAAAATTAGTTTTTCGATTTTTTCGTTCATCCGCCCGATTTTTAAAACCTGGTAAATTCTTGACGTTACTAATTCGAGGCTAGGGGTTCAGATATTTTTTTGTTTTTCGATCTCAAAGCTGTTTCAGCGTTTCAACATAATTGTTTTCCTGAAAGGTCAACAGTTAAAAACCTGGTTGATTTTTGTGCTCTTCTACATAAGAGAATCGACTCAAGGCCGATATAGTGTACATTGCAAATTGATCACTCAATTTAAGCTGGAAAAAATAAACTGTCAATTTATCCAAACCAGGAGCGATTCAACAATGCATTACTAAGTACAAATTGGTATTCGCAAAGTATTCGTGAAGTAGGCTTATTTCCCCTCTACATTGGGGTATCACTTCCAAAGAAAAGATTCCTCAGTGATATACGCATGTAATAATAAATTATTATTTTTTGTAATTTTCCAAATTCTGAATTCATTGAAAATGTCTAAATTAGCACATAAAATTTAAAATTGATGTGGCGTCTATTTAATTTTGTCGTATAAGTTATTAACTTCACCTGCTTTACAGACATCAGGATATAATACTGCAGTATGATGAACTATTTTTAATTAGCATATTCCAATGTTATCTGGATGGCAAATTTATTAATCTCGCGCTAAAATAGCAAAATACGCGCATAAATAAATTTTTGCATCAGGTACGAGTATAATAAAAAACATATTATTGATTTTGCATTTTTCATTATTATTTGTATTTTATCTAATTTGCATATACATTTTTTTTTCCAAATAAATCAACAAAAACCAAAACCAAAAATACTTAAAAAGATTAATAACATAATATAATATACAATATTAAATAGTAATAATAAATAAATTTAAAAACTATACATAGAGATTATTAAAATTCAATAAAAATATTATTATTGTTATAAATAATTATATGCATAAAATAATAATAAATATTAAAATAAACAAAACGCGGGTTTAACAATACGATTTTATTTCTATTATTTTCCTCTTGTTTTCGTCGTCTTTTGATCAATCATGGATCTTTTGTTAAACGAGTATGTATAGTAAAAAAAAAAAAAAATCTTGATCATGTTGCTTGTAATCATTTCTTCTCTTAAAAATTAAAAATAAAAAAATTAATCGTTCAATTCGTTACAGTCAGGACATTATAAACGTTATAAACTGGAACTAAATTATGATACGGATTAAGTAATAATAGTTATAGAGAATAAGAAAAAAAAATCGAATTTTTTTGTTTTTTGATTAAGTTAAGTGTACTTGTGCGCGCACATGATCACACAATTAAACTATTGAAAATTAATCGTGATCGCGAGTATCAACATTTTTTTGCTTTTTTTTTTGTTTTTTATATAGTTTAATGTATAGTGATCGACCAAACAGGAAATTCGAAAATTAATCGAGAAATAAATTTGCAATTTAGATGAACATTTTGTTTTGGTCTCAAATTAGGTAGAGTCATAGGAACCAAATTATAAATTCCATGACAATAACATTTTTCAAATTTATTCTATTACATTCTAGCATCTGTAGTTCGATCGACAGGTATTAAAGTAACTAAAAATTAATAAACAAAAATAGTTTTTAATGTGTAGAGTCCGGAATTATGATATGCATTTCAAAAACAGAAAATCAGGGAGTTAGATTCTCGAGGGTCTCATAAAGGGGAAATTATTTTTTTATGTTGTTCCCACATATACATAATTAAAAAAATCAATATATTATTTTTTTTACTACATAAATCAACCCCTGCAGATGATTTCAATCCTACGTTAGGTGTAATATTAACAAAAAAAAAGGAAACAAATGTCAAAAAAATCACAAAACTCTAACATATTTCAAATAAAAACAATTTCTCAGTGTTAGTTGCCTATTGGGATTTTTAATAAACAGTCACCTTTAAAAAAAAGATCATATTTGTAATTTCTGTTTCCGTGGGATAAAAGCACGACTTGTGTAACCGAAGTAAATTGGTGGAAATATAATATATGTGTTTTGATAGTAAATAACGATAATATTGAACCCTCGCCGTACATAATTATGAGATTTCTAGTTTACACTGAATGAATTTGTATATTTGTAACTTATGTATGTAAGTATTTCAGAGAACACCAAATAGAATAAATTTTACTTGCACAGAATGCTAAGAGCTTTCTTAAGAAAACCCCTCATAGAGGGTCTTAGAAAATTTAGTCGTGCCTCTTACGACGATGGAAATCATCATCATCAACTCTATTAAATAAAAGGCTAAAAACCTCTTCCACACAAACATAATTTGTTTGATTCTATATTGCTCCAAGTACGAAAATTCAATACAGTTGTGTGCGTTTGTATTGTACACTGGCCGGCACAGAAAAAATGCTACCCTAAAAATCATTTTTTTTGTACGCGAATTTCTTTTGAACCGCACTAGCTAGAAACATGAAACAAAAACTAAATTCAAGGCCATTCAAAACAACCTTAAAAAATATTACCATAGCATACTTTGTCTTATCATGCGGCTAAGTGTTTCCACTTATCCCACAACATGTTTTATAACTAAATATTCAAATATGAACACGGCTTGAACCACACTAGCTGGTAACATGAAAGAAAAACCAAACTCAAGCTCATTGAAAACAATCTTGGAAAATATGGGTAAGGCCTACTCTTTCTAAACATGTGGTTGAGGTTTCACGAATTTTCAAACAAAAACACAACAACAATCATAATTAACCAATAAAAAGTGTTTGGTAGCGTGTATCACCCTCTAACCTTGAATGAATAACCGCTGTTATACTCCGCTCCATACTTTTGATAATCTGTCGGATATCGCACTGTGAGATATTTTCCCATTCCTCTAAAAGCGCGCTTCGGAGTTGTATCATCGTTTTCGTAGCTGAAATACGAGGCCGAATTCTTCTACCAAGAGTACCCCAAGCTTGTTCTATAGGATTCAAATTGGGACTCCTTGCCGGCCATGTAATCGTCGAAATATTTACCTATGCCAACATGAGGTCTTGCATTATCGTGCATTAGCATGAAATTATCGCCTATAAATTATACGTAGGGAACAACATATTCTATTCGATAACATATTTTCGGTCGTTATAAGCTCGGTGCGTGTTTCCATAACGAAATTCCCGCCCATATCTTACCTGATCTACCTCAAACCCTTTCGCTAAAGCTGCATATGGAGCGCAACGCTCCCCCGGTTGTCGCTATACTCATTCTCGTCCATCAGGAGACCGCAAACAAAATCTCGATTCATCGGTGGATAAAATCTGGCTAATAAGTCGCTGGCAAATTATAGCCGAGCAAACCTGTATTGTGGCAGATGTTCTGGACCCGTGGGTGGCCTTCGTGCATGAAGATTTGCTTCTCCAACCTTCGCTTTATTGTTGCTTCGCATACATACGTGTAACAATTCATTACAGGTCTCAACAGCGGCTGCTTGGCGATTTCTAAGAGCTGATGGAACTACACAATGCTCATCTCGAACGTTTGTTACTCTTTGTTTGCCCCTACTTGGTCGTCTAGTATACAACCCTGTCTTGAAAAATCGCGACGAAACACGTTGTACACTTGTACGGTACTACGGCAAATCCGGAACTTATTAGCGATTTAGATATGATTGTCCCTACACTTTCTGATTTTAGCGACATTATAAAACTTTAACACACTGACACAGCCAACTCGATAAGAAAATGATTGAATATCTCAAAAACAATTTCACAAATTTTCGATTTTGCCGATAAATTCAAATTTTCCATGACATCCTACATTTTTCAAGGTGGTTTTCAATCATCTTGAATTTGGTTTTTTTTCATGTGTCCAGCAAGTGTGGTTCAAAGGGTATTCTCAGTGAAAAATTTAGTTAAAAATCATGTTGTGGGATGAGTAATAAAAAAAGACAGCCGCAATTTTCTAAGATAGCCTTGAATTTAGTTTTTGTTTTATGTTTCTAGCTATAGTGCGATTCAAAAGATATGCGCATCAAAAAAACAAATTTTTTTTTTGGATAGCCCGGCCAGTGATAAACAAAACAAGGTACAAGAGTAGTGCAACCAAATTTTCCTCCAGTTTTTATTTTGTTTCTGTACATTTTTATCAACCTGTAAAACAATACATCCAAACATATTTGACTTTTGAATCAAAAATTAAAAAAAAAAATTTTCCGAAAAGTTTGATTAAAATTAAAATTCAAAAAAATTTTATACATTTTAATTTTAACTTTGGCCGCACTTTTGATATCGTGTGTTTTCAGTTTCTTTATTTTTTTCTAGATAAGGAGCCAACTCCAAATTCAAGATTTAGCGTTCGACATTTTAACATTTCGGTATCGAGATTTTGAATTAGAAACCATGATCGTTGAGATTTTGTAACCAACCCCAAAAAAGGGATAGTGCTAGAATCTTTAGTATATCGCTGAAAATTTTTTCGAATTTTTTTATCTCGAAACACAAAAAATTATTTTTTTTTTTAAGTTTAAGTATACAAAATATTTTTCAATCTCTACATTTGGCCGCAAAAAAATCCAGAAATTCCTAGAAAGCAATCCAGAAAAATATTTTGTTTAATCATAACTAGAAACATTTGTGGTACATCTATCAGTAGAAGTGATGCGAAAGGTACAATTCCTTGAACTGTGTCTGCAAGGTTGACGAAGCATTTACCTATTTAACAAAAATTCGCGATTCACACCCCAATCACGGTGCTCTGGAGTCGGTTTAAAAAAAAAAAGTGCGATGTCTCCGAAATTCTTTCGCCCAACGTTTGGACACCTAAAAAGGAGTACTTTCAGCCGCTACAGAAAAAAATCGGCTCGGCGCTTTTTTTTCTAGGATGAAAATACGAAAAATAATATGCCCTTTCATGTGTGATGATGATTCTGGATATATATTCAGAGTGTCATATACATTCGCATTGGTTCATACACAGTATAATGGTAGATATAGGGTGTTCAAGAAGTGTACGGCAAGTGTTGTCACTCATAAAAGCATTATTTATTATTATTATTAAAGGCATAAAAACACAACAGAAAAAATGAAAATTTAGAGAGGTTTGTAAGATCCGTTTACGGCCCCCTCGAGGGCCTTGTCTAGACAAGAAAAAAACAAAAAACAATAGCACACATATCATAAATGAAAACTATTATAATCGCATACAGCTCGCAATAATTTGAATGAATAGTCAGGATGATTTTTTAGTACTTTGTGACGGTTCCAAGTCTTAATAAAATCTGCATGGGTTGATTCGATAGCTTGTTCGCTATAAAACCCTAGTCCTCTTTTGGTTTCGAAACAAAAATCTACTACATGGTATAGTATGTCATGAATTTTTGGTGTCACAGGTATCTCGAGTGCTTGATAACTAACCTTGAAATCTTCAATATATCTCTTGAAATTGGGGTCTAGTTTCAATGAGAAGCAAGAATCGACAACTTTCTTCAATTTTCTAAATGTCTACATACTTGACACAGCCAAGGCATTTCATGGCATCTAAAATATCCACCTTATCGAGCAAGACCTTACACGCATTTTCTTCAAATGTTGTACTACCATAGGTACACTGCCGGTCCACGTGGCACTCCCGGGCCCATTTTAGGCTGACTTCTTCGTTCTCCAACATCATATGGTGGAAGAGGGTATTTACTGCTCCCAACAGTAAATGCAATTCTGGAGGTGGGATTATGTCGATGATCCGCTCATTTTCTTCTGCATTGAAGAGAGGTGGATGTATGCAATTATCAAATAAGTTGGCTGACTTTCTAAGTCCTCCTTCTGAACGCCACTTTTCGCATTTGGCGCGACAATCATTGATCGATCTGTAATTGCCCGAGTTGATTAAGTTTTTTTGGGGAGCATCGCACCATGTGCAAGGATGTTCACTTGAGTTACTCATAAGACCCGAAATAATATTGGCCAGCTTCAAGTCCGTTGCAACTGTTCCAAGAAAGGAATTTATATCTAATGCTGACCATATAAGCGAGACATTATGGTAATTTTCCTGAGTGTTAGGGGCTAAACAAAGAATAAATAATCGTTTCACCCCAGATTCGAGGAATTTTTCAGCATATCTTGTACTTGGAAGCTTTCCTTGAGGTGCCATGGGCGGTTCATCGTTCGCTGACTGGATGGAAAGAGAAAATTTTAGAAAACCACCCACACCGTCAATTCCGAATTTGAGTTGTACATTGGAAACTTGTCGTTGCTCTATTACATCTTGAATGAAACTTCGCAGATTCTTGCAAATGACGACAAACTCTGGAGAATTGATAGATTTTTCACCTTTAGTTTTGACAAATGCAAATAATCGTGGCTCAAAATACTCGTCAAACCGATGATTACTTTCTAATATTTTTTTTGATAATTGGGTTCTATTATTCCTGGTGTGTTGGTTTCTGCACGGATGAAAGCAGCAATTCTCAACACTTTTCTGGTACTTAAATCCATGTCAGTTTGCATTTGCCGAAATCGATGGTACCTGCGAATTCCTTGTTCCTCCAACAATATTCACGGTCAATGGTTTCCCGTGATGCTGCGAGAGAGATATTAACCCTTCGTCACGCGAGTGTGAGCCTTCTCCTCCACACGAATTTGTAGCTATCTTATCTTTCAATAAGCGAGTTGATATATGCTCTTTTTGTTTCGAATTGAGCCCTAATTTTTGCATGTTATTTAACAAGTTCGTGCTATTGCACACATGATTAATTCCTCTGGATAATAATCCTAAACATTTACCAGAACGTTTGATAATTGCTTTTTTTAATTTCAGGAACCTAAGAGGCCTTTCCGCATTTTGTCTTTTTTCTCTCCTGGCGATTTTTATTTACGACCACTGGTGTCAGATTTCGAGAAATTTGGTACCACAGGGCCGGTAACTAACACACAAAGATAACATTGGCACTGGTCTGCTTTCCTAACAGTTCTCGTGCTCTACTTCACAAACAGAAATTTTCCAATTTCTAAGAATTCACATCTTTTATCTTCTTTCAATGACTTGCCCAGGCGTAGATTACAAGCTGGGCACAGTATTACTGGCACTCTTGTATCACATTCATCAAAACCCGAGATTACTTACATCAAGTTTGATTTCACCTTTCCTTGAATGATCACCATTTTTTTTGATTTTTTTCCACAACACAGACATATTTTGAAACGGGTTTCTTCGTGATTTCCACGCTTTTTATAATCCGGATAAAATATATCGAAAATAGAAAAATCATCGATTTCAGATTATTGTTTACTCGTCAGTGTCTACCGAAATACTAAATGTAAACATTGAATCTTGGCTCCCTTTCTCTCATTCAAAACCAAAACATGCCAATTTTCTTTATAATTATCTCGAGGCGGTGTAGAACGGGTCTTACGAACGTCTCTAAATCTTTATTATTTTTGTTGTGTTTTTACGCTTTTAGGAATTACATCCATTACCAAACCCTTCTCGGAAACCCTATATCTATCATTATATATGTGTATGAACCAATGCGAATGTATATGACACCCTGTATATATATCCGGAATCATCATCACACATGAAAGGGCGTTATCTTCTCCAGGCATATTATTTTTCGTATTTTCGTCCTAGAAAAAAAAGCGCCGAACCGATTTTTTTCTGTATAGCGGCTGAAAGTACTCCTTTTTAGGTGTCCAAACGTTGGGCGAAAGAATTTCGGAGACACCGCATTTTTTTTTTAAACCGACTCCAGAGCACCGTGCAATACATTCGTCGATTTTATACTAACCCAAAGAATTAAGCCAACTAAATCACAACTTCAAATATTTGTGGTATAGCTGTCTGTAGAAGCAAGTCTGCAAGGTTGACGGACCGATTTTCAGGATTCAGGATTAATAGTTATGATTTTGCCAAAAATCACTTAAATAGAATTATGAAAATTTATAACATTATTTGTTAATTAATAATTAATATAATTTTGAATTTGTAGCGCCGCAAATAATCTTACAAAATCAAATTCGGGATTCGAGATAAATCGGGATTTCGATTTCGAGAATGTGGTTTCGATATAACGTTTGTCGACATATTGCCTAAATACATTTTATAAAATCTCCAAGCCAGGTCGGCTACCTTATCTAGAAAAAAACAATAATCCAGAAAACTAAAATCCAGATGCACAGTTGTCAAAGTGCGGCCCAAGTTAAAATTAAAATTTATCAAATGTCTCTAAAATTTGAGTTTTTCCGTAAAGTTCTTAATATGTATTTATGATAAATAATGGAATTTGCTTCATCAACCTTTCAGACACAGATCAAAGGAATTGTATCGCTCATATCTCTTCTACTGATCGTTCTACCACAAATGTTTCAAGTTGTGATTTGGTTGGCTTAATTCATTGGATTGGTATGGTCTCGACTAATGTATTGGGCGAATTTCGGATTTAATGCTTCGTTAAAGCTTCGTCAACCCTGCAGACAGAGATCAAAGGAAAAGTATCGCTTCTACTGACAGATGTATCACAAATGTTTCATTTTAAACAAAATATTTTGCCTGGATTTTTTTCTGGATTTTTCCTTTTCAATTATTCTGGATTTTAAAATTTCTGGATTTTTTTTTCAGGTAAATGTATATATGTATCTCCTCCAAACCAGTCCAAAGTGAAATTTTGTTCTTTCTGGAAAAACGTGGTGATCTCCAATTTTGCGCTTGTGAAGTTTATCCTAAGTTAGAACTAAACCAACAAAAACAACAGAATATGTAAATGGATTAGCAAAAAAGGAAAATGATGACATTTAGGCGAATAATTCTCAATAAATAATTTTAAAACATTTATTTATTGTTTTAATTAAATTAAGTTTTATTATACTCAAATCGAATTGTATTATTTAATCATACTTAATACATCTCTAAAATAAATTAATTAGAAAAGTGTGTATCTGTAACAGGGCTGCGGAGTCCGAGCAAAAATGTTTGGCTCCTGCTCCAGCTCCGACTCCGGAAATTTATAAACTTATTAACAACTCCGGCTCCAGCTCCGACTCCGGCTCCAGCTCCGGTTCCGGCTCCAGCTCCGGCTCCTACTCTGACTCCAGCTCCTCTCCCGACATCAAAAATATATATTTCTATGTGTAAAGCAAATAGGGTTCTCATTTCCGTGAAACGCTGTTATTAATGTGCTGAAAAACTGTGGATATTTGGCAAGCAGGCAGTAGCTGAACGATAGAGTCTCGGTGTTAATTACAAAGGCCGTCGGCTCAATCCCAAGAGCCCATATTTCTTTCTTTTTATTTACTGCGGCGCTTTAACTGGGAGGGTTTCTATTGATTTATTACCGATTGCAAGGTCACATGTTCGAAATTTGTCAGATTCAGTAAGTCCCTGTTAATTCTTCTTGATGTTTTTCTTTTCAATTTTTTGTTTGGTTTAACATCAGTAATTCTCCGTGAAATGTGATGACAAAATACTTAATTAGATTTGCGCGCTTAACCCAAATTTCTCGACTTCTCGACTTTCTACGCGTATCTCGACTTAAATTTCGCGAGATTTCGATTAAATTTCTCATATAAAAATGACACAAGCGAAAACGAAAATGAAAATTTCATCGCTGAACTTCATTTTGTGGTGCGCAGTTTAGCTAGCGAAATGGGAGTTTTCATATCAGAATACAGATGTCTCTATTTTATCTCTATACATTTTTCACTTCATTTTTATCTTACTGGGGTCCTATTTTCAAATTCCACTTCCATTTTCCACATGCGGACATGCGGGCCCCTGGACGATAAATGTGAAGATAAATTTTGACAATTTCAATTGAGTTTTTGCGTTTTGAGGATCGAAGTACATTTTATTGTATAAAATACGTTGTCACACACAACATGAAGTTGTACGCACTAAAATATTTACGAAACTCGTCAAACTAAATTTTCACGTCAGATTTATCTTCCTATATTTTTGGAGACCAGTGAAAATTACATTTCACTTGAATAGTGTACTAAGTAGGCTTTAAAAAAGACGAAGATTTTTCGGGAAGAAACCCTAACTTCGGCTAGTCCGATTTTGAATTCCAATTTGAACTACGCTAATGTATATATAAATTATTGGGCTACGTAAGCAAAAAAAATTCGGAGCCGGAGTCTGTGTATTCCACAAGGCTCCGGCTCCGACTCCGGCTCCTTTAAAAATACGAAAATAAACATAAACTCCACGACTCCGACTCCTGGTAAAATCACTTTAAAAGTTATGCTTTTCACTTAATCAAATTGCTACATTTGTCATTATGATTTTTTGATAGGCCTCTACTAAGATTTCAAGCATGCCAAACCATATGAAAAACTAATGCCTTTCACAAAAGCAAATTGCCATATTTGTAAACATAAGAAAGTCCGACTCTTAAGATTTTCCATATTTATCACCAACGCCACTAAGATTTTTTGGTAGGTCTAATCTAAGACTAAAAGCATGCCAAACCATTTTAAAAGCTAATGCCTTTCACATGGTCAAATTGCCATATCTGTAAACATACTATTTAGGATTTTCTTAAGAAAATCTGTATCTTAATCTAAGACTAAAAGCTTAAGCATGCTGAAAACCGAATTCAAATTGCCATATAAGAAAATCCTAAACAATAAGTTTACAAATACATATGGCAATTTGACCAAGTGAAAGACATTAGCTTTTCAAACGGTTAAGCATGCTTGTAGTCTTATATTAGACCTACCAAAAAATCATAGTGGCGTTGGTAATAAATATGGAAAATCTTAAGATATAGGCTTCCTTAAGAAAACCCTAAATTGTATGTTCCAAATGTGGAAATTTGACCATGTGAAAAGCATACTTTTAAAGTGGTTTAACAGTCACACACTTTTCTAATTAATTTATTTTATAGACGTATATTTATGTAGGTTAATCTGGCTTATTTTTGGTTAAATAAAATAATTCGATTTCAATATAATAAAATTTAATTTAAACTTTGTTAAAAAAATAAATAAGTTTTCAAATTATTTATTGTGAAATGTTCGCCTAAATGTCATTATTTTCTTTTTTTACTATTAAATTCACATATTCTGTTGTTTTTGTTGGTTTAGTTCTAACTTAAGGCATTGCCCCATGCAAAACGAAAAACCGACATTTCAAACCGTCAAATCCAATAATTAACAAAATTGTTTGATTTTCAATATCAAAATTATTAACAAATAATCCAAATCTATAAGTTCCACCACCAAGAAAATTTGATTAAAATGAATTTAATTTCATTCAAAAAACCCAAATTTTATGTTTTGTCGGGAATCAAACAAAAATCCGTCCGTCGAAATATAAAATTGGGGTTTTTTGAATTTGATTGATTGATTGATTGATTGCGATATACGATCAAGCATTAAAGCAAGTCTCCCGTATTATAAATGCGAATACCACACCACTATACCCTAGTTACAACAACACGACACCATTCTTCATGAAGCCAAACTCCGTAAAGAAAGGCGCCACATCGATAACTACATAAGTCTAATTAATAGTTGTGATATCCGCCCCTGGCCAGGCCGCCGTCGTACACCTTTTTACATATAACAAGATCGAGGGATGGGAAAGGAATGTTAGCAACAAAGACTCAACCCGGTTCCAGACACCTACATAAGTAGTTGATAGTTATAAATTTGTTAGTAATATATTTTTTAGTAATTTATTTAGCACAAGACAATACAATTTTAAAGTTCATCTACTGCTCCAACCTGTAAGAAGACACAATGACAACAATTTCCTGGTACCGCAAACTTTTTTTCTGAAAAGCTGTAAACAACTATTATTATTCCCCTCCACCATTTTTTCCATCGGCGGTTGTGAGAGGGGGGCGAGATTTCGTTCCATCATCATGTTCCCATGCGGTCACCCAAATTTGTACTAACTGTAGGTAGTGTTGCTTGACGTTGTTGTTGAAATCGTTGCGTCTCTGCTGTCCCATACGGATCGTTCGTTTAGTAAAAGTTCTGCAAAATTATTTTTTGGAAATAGCACTCAACTCCCAATGGCCAATATCGGCCATTGCCAACAATGATGACAAAGGTTTGGCTAGCACATAGAATAGGTCCCTCAAATACCTAGTTAGAAAACCCTAATCCATACGGATCGTTCGTTTAATAAAAGTTCTACGAAATTATTTTTTGGAAATCGCACTCAACAATGATGACAAAAGTTCCGCTAGCACATGGAATAGGTCCCTTAATTACCTAGTTAGAAAACCCTAATCCATACGGATCGTTTGTTTAGTAAAAGTTCTGCAAAATTATTTTTTGGAAATCGCACTCAACACTAAAGGGCCAATATCGGCCATTGCCAACAATGATGACAAAGGTTTGGCTAGCACATGGAATAGGTTGCTCAATTACCTAGTTAGAAAACCCTTATCCATACGGATCGTTCGTTTAATAAAAGTTCTACGAAATTATTTTTTGGAAATCGCACTTAACAATGATGACAAAAGTTCCGCTAGCACATGGAATAGGTCCCTTAATTTCCTAGTTAAAATTGAGGTGTGGCCAACACACGACTTTCTTTTACGAACAGAGAATTTTTAGAAATTTTATTTTTTTCTTAATTTTTTTTTTAATTTTTTATTTTTATTTGTTTTTAAATTTTGAAAACAATTTGTATTAAGTAGTGTTTTGTAAACCTTATACTTTTTAAGATATTTGCAAAACAAATTTTCTGGACCAAGGGAGTGGCCACTTCCGGTTACCCGATTTGGAGTAAAATTCACTGGGATCTTCCAATTTATCAAGAAAGCTTAAATCTAAAGTTTGAGTTTGATTGATTAAACCATATAGGCTGTAGAGAGGACTGACAGACTGACAGACTGACAGACTGACAGACTGACAGACTGACAGACTGACAGACAGACAGACAGACACATTTCGAAACCCACTTTTTCGGACTCAGGGGACCTCAAAACAAATAAATCTCTAAAAATCTCAAGGTCCAAAATTTTCATGATTACTATACTTAATTTTACTAGAGTAAAAGAAAGTAAAAATATATTCGTACATGTACTCGTAGTACTTGTGCTGGTACGTAACACTACACAAAACACCATATTGGGCTTTGTTGAAAATAGAAAATATACAGTTTCACTTGTCTCCCCAAACTTTGTTTATTGGAGGTAAAAGAGAGAAGAAAGTAGAAAAGACAAATAAATGCAAAATACCACGATTTCGATTTTGTTTAAATACGATGGTTTCAGTTCTCTCTGTTATGTTCGTTTCATTTTAGCAAATAGCAGAATATTAAAATCATCCTCGTGTCAAGTGGTTATAATACAGGGGGTCTATTTACGAATTCGATTCGAACGTGATCGAGTCTTCGATGAATAAGATTCATATTTGATTTAAATAAGAAACGAATGAATCTGATTCAATTCAAATATGAATCTAATAGATCGAAGACTCGATCACGTTCAAATCGAATTCCCAAATAGCCCCCCTGGTTAATAAATTTATGAAATACGTTATTATACGTTCTCAGTAAATTTTCAAATCAGAATACTATTTCGTTCAAAGAACCATTATAGATTGTTATTTAAATAAAATATTGTGAGTAATGAAATTTAAATTTGTGTTTACAAACTGTATAAAGCGATATTGAAGTATTTTAATGTGTGACTAAAAACTAATAGGATAACTAATTTTTGTCTAAGAAATTACACTTTGCGACTATTTCAAAAATTGATTGGAAAATTTAATAATCGATAGATTATACATGTTAATGTGTTCTTAAGGAATTTTTTGGCATTTTCCGTACATATTAAGGTGTTCTTTGCCATTTGTGTGGCCTTCTCTCTATTTTAATTAACAATACGGAACCATCGCGAAAGAAGAAGAGTGGTTTCGAGTACCGTCAATTCAAAAGAGACAATTCAATTCGAGTAACATTTTAGAGCGAGGAATGGGAAGGAATTAAACAATTTCAATTATTGGCAAAATATATTGGTTAGAAGAGTGGAAGATATTAAATTTTTAAGTTCGAGAGGGCTGCTGCTACAAAAACATTTGTTAGATGATGCCAATAAAGGTTCAGGAAACGTATCATATTTATCCGCTAGAATTTGTGACGAATTTATCAATATTTTGGGAAATAATATCAAAAACTGTATTGTATCTGAAATAAAAGAAGCAAAATATTTCGCACTCTGATCAATTAACTGTAGTAATTAGATATGTTAATACTGCTGGAATGGCAGTCGAGATGTTTTTGTGTTTTGTTTAAAATGTAGGCCATAAAAGTGAAGAAATGGAAACTTGCATTATAGAAACTATTCCAAATTTGGATCTTAACATACAAGATTGTGGTGGACAATCTTATGATAATCCGTCTAGTATGTTAGGTGTTTATAATGGTCTACAAGCTAGAATAAAGGCAATAAATAATCTTGCCATTTATGTGCCATACGCGGCACATTCATTAAATTTAATTGGGGAATATGCTGCGGATAGTTGTTTAGATGCCACAAAATTATTTATGTTCGTACAAAAAATTTATAATTACTTTGCTGCTTCAACAAGTAGATGGAATATTCTAAAAATTCATTTGCCGCACGAGTGTAAAGTTCCTAAAAGCTTAAGCACAACACGTTGGTCAACCAGTGCAGATACTGTAAATTCATTAGTAATTGGTTATAATTATTTTAGGAGTGCACTAAAAGTAATATCAAATGATCCTACCCAAAAACCGTGTATTAAATTAGAAACGAAGGGTTTGGAAAATCAATTAAATTTATTAGAAATAAATAATTGGTATTTTGGAGCGACATTTTACAAACTATGAATAAAATTAATAATACCTCATTAAAAAAAGTTCGAATGTTAGTTTCTGTATAGTTTCTGTATATACATCGTCGCGGAATACAGATACTTTTAAACATTATAAAAATAGAGGTGTTGGATTATCTGAGTGCGACCATTTCAAAGTAGCAAGAAAGATAAAGCGAAAAAGACAGTTCGATGAAGGAAACTCAGCCGATGTTATTATTGATAAACTTCTTAAATAAATCAAAAAAGTAAAATTAGCATATGATGAAATTTTATCGGTTTTTGGAGTATTAATAAATTTAGAACACTATGATGATGATATACCATCAAGCAGAAAGCTACAACTTTATACAATAAATACCGGCAAGATTTAGACCACAATTTAATTGAAGAGTGTTTACATTTCAATCATATAAATATATTAACCGATGACAAAACTGCAACGAAAGCAGAGCTACGATTGAAAACATTAGTTAATTCAAATATTGAAAGTACATTCCCAAACATAGCCACGGCATTTAAAATATTTATTAGTATTGCTTGTACTAATTGTTTAGGTAAAAGATCCTTTTCTGCATTGAAAAGAATTAAAAATTATCTTCGTTCATCTTTAGGGCAATGCAAGCTCAATAATTTAAGCATTCTTCCCATAGAATCCGAGATATTGGAATCAATTGATGTGACTGCGTTAATTGACGAATTTGCAACAAACAAATGTAGAAAAAAGTTTATTTAGTTAAACTGTTATTATTAATTATTATTATTATTTTAAAACAAAGTTATTAAATGTATTATTATTTCTTTTTAAATAATTGTTCACTAAAAAATATGTTTCATTGGAATTTCGTTATACACTCAAAAAAATATGCGGTGTTAATTTGTTTTTTATCCGAAAAAGTATTTTATTTTTGCCCAACCGAATAAAATTAAGCACGCATTAACGGATAAATATTTTTAACTATCCGAAAAGATAAATTTTTAGAAAAACTTCTTTTGGATTTAATAAAATTTTCAGTGTTTTCCTAATAAAATACACCTTTCGGTGTGTTCCTAAACATGAATATTTCTTTTTGGTTTTTATGCGGTGTAAAAGATTTTATCCAAATGTATTTTATGTCATTTTTATTCAAATATCCGATCGGATTTAAATTTTAAATATCCGATCGGTGGGACACTATGTAACACCGATTCGGTGTTGTGGTGACCCTTTATTTTTTTGTGTGTATGTACATTTTAGTTTAGTTAAATTATTTGAATTTTTAATCTTAACCTCAAAGAAATAAAAATAATAATAAATTAATGTTATGCAGTTATTGAATAGCGTTTAATTTAAAAGCTTGATTTAAATAAAAAAAGAAAATTATGTGAAATCACTAACGTTTTTTTTTTCGTTTCTGGAATTAATTGCCATCTCTTTCTAAATGCTGTTTGACTTCATGTCTTGTATTTCCTCTAGAATTTCATGGTGTCGAATGTACTGGTTTTAAAATAGAACATGATTCTTCATTGGAAAAACTTTTTTTGCTTCGACAAAGGCGCCTAATATTTTTAGCTCAGGGCGCCTAAATATATAAGAACGGCCCTGACTGTCGCGGTATATTTAAAAAGCGTTTTAAAAAAGACAAAGTAGACGTAAACAACAAGAGGAGTGAAAAGGACGTAAAAATGTGCGCGCAGCTAAAATAAATAAATACTTTAATACAATTAATTTTGTAAAATATTTAATGACCTAGAAAGCTTCCAAATAACCAAAAACTTGAAGAAGAGTACCGAAACACGGACCGTTAGAAATCTTCTCTACGGATAACGTTAATTATATCCAAAACACGAAATGAGATTCTTCAACAATACCATACTAGAGTGATAATATTTTGTACTAATTAACACGTTAATCGCCACGTCAGCCATATGTGGCTGACACTAAGAAGTTCTACATGAGCCATGTCAGACATAAGTATATGTGGGATGGGATTTAGTAGAAGGTCACGATAAGGTAAACGATAAATTTGCTGTATCTTTCAAAAACTTATAAATAGTGTTTTTTCCGGAAAATTTGGTAAAAAAAAACAATTTTTACAGTACGGCATAAAATTGTTTCGTTGAAATTATCGTGGCGATTAACATGTTAAAAAATATGACGAAAAATACACAAATCCAAAGACACTATACCACAAAACTAATATAATAATAATTAAACGTATTAACTGTTTTTTTTTTACAATCACTTACCTTAGTAGAACCGTTCAAATCAACATTTTTGCACATGATAATCCGGTATCCGGTGAACTATCAAATTTTTCACGTTGATTCACTATAAAAAAATCAATTTTATCACATTTTTCACACAAATACATAACAATATGTGTGTCAAACATGTGTTAATTTAACACACATATTTTCGAATTTCGACCACCATGCACCTTCAATAGACTGGTTCAGATCCCTGTAGCACTAAGAATACCGTATTAATATCACTCACAAAAATACACAATGCACAATACAAAATTCACTAAAATCACAAGATATTTGCACATAAACGGTAAAATAAACGTTTTGAGTCTATTAATGAAACACATCAAAGTTTATATTTATGTTGAACTGTTAATTATTATTAAATAATAAACGAAAATATTTTAATTTTATTTTCAAATTGCACAGTAAATAATATGACATGAGTATGTATACTATATAGTTACAGGGATACACACCAATTCATAAAATTGGGGTTTTTTGAATGAAATTAAATTAATTTTAATAAAGTTTTCTACGAATAAAGTAGAGCTTATATATTCGAACTATTTTTTAATAATTTTGATATTGAAAATAAAACAATTTAGTCAATAATTGGATTTGACGGTTTGAAATGCCGGTTTGCACTTTGTGCATGGGGCAATGCCTTTAGGATAAACTTCACAAGCGTACAGTAGTGTGTGAAGTTTGTGCTAAATTAATCCTATTTTTTTTTTTTTTTTAGTTCCAATTTAGGTCTAACTTCACTTGCATCCAATTTTTTGTTTTCTTATTGTTTATAACATTTTTTATCCAAACCCTACCAAAATGGTTCAAAACTTTAAATTAAAACCGAAAGTAGATACGAGCACACAATTTCACAATACGGATTTTGGCATTTGCTTTCGGAAAAATCTAGCATAACTAAAAATCATACTCCAAACGGATTAGTGTAATGCCGAATCAGATAGCAGTCGGGATATGACTAAGTGTATTGTTGTACAGTTTTCTTAAGCGAAGTATGCAACTGAGCTACGATACTTTTCCATTCAAATTTTACGTAAAGTTTAACCGCTAGCTAAAAACAAAAAATGCAAAATTTCGCTTACGATATCGCTGATCGGTACACTGCTTAAGGCGATAAACCTAAACATATCAAAATAATGATCGATAGTTGTGGAGGCAGAGTTAAAAATTTAGTTCCTTTGAGAAGGATGCTGAGCTCGAAGAATTTCTTAACTGATAATCGTTAAAATTCTCAACTTTTAAATTTTTCTTATTTGTAATTTTTATTTTTTTTTTAGTTTTACTATAAAAAACACAAATATTATCTGAATTTGTAAACTTTGACATCAATTTCGAATACATTTTTTAAAAATAACCGAAAAATTTGGATTGCATGCCCGAAACGTGGTGGTGGGTCACTAGAGGTTGGTTGTGTAATAATTCGGAATTTAAAATCAAAATTTTCAGTTTACCATAAAATCAGACTCAAAGTCAAAACGTTATCTTTCCAACATCTATTGTAAAATATATAATTATGGATTTATTTATAATACCGTACGTTCTCTAGACTGTTGTAACAATGCATTTTGTACATTTACTCGTAGTAGTTCAATCAACAAAGACTTACATTCTGTTCAAATTCGCAACACTGAACAATACAATTGTGACACCCTTATTTTATCTACCCGGAGGATTATCTTAACACCCCAAATTAAATGTAAGATTTTAACAAAACGATAGACAAATCCATAATCACAATTGCAAGACATATTTTTGATTTTCGGTTGGCGATCTTTTGCCCTTTGATTGAGATCTGTAATACGAAAAATTATTGTGGCCCCTTTTCGCATATTTGTTTCGACCACCATTTGCAAGACAACTTTTTTTTCATATTTGTAATATAAAGTTATTAAAATTTTTGTGGTCATTGAAGCAAAGCCAAAATATGTTTTTACATTCTATTGTAGTTGTGCTAACCACTTTCATAAATTTGATTCTTGGTCATAAAATAAAACTTAATCCAAATACAATTGTACTCGTATTGTTGCGTGACGAAAAATCAACATGGCCTCAAGCCGCACACCGAATTAAATCTAATTTGGCGACATTAAATTTATAATCATCCTACATATAAAATCCGTTACATTATACCTTCTTTGCTACATACATATTTTGTGATGCCTCATCATCTTTAATCAACATATAACAAGAAAATCAGAAATCATTGGCACAATACATTATGTGCGCTGACCAACGTTTTCTAAAATTAGGGTCGGACACAAGTCAATATTAAAAAAATAGGAATTGGGTTTCTTAAAATGCGCAATGTAACTTGAGGCGAGCTTAGTTGAACATGCAATTTTGATAAGCCATCGTCAATTTTTTTTTAATTTTTTACTACATATTTGTATTTGGGTGTTATGATGATCATTAAAAACAACATAAATAAAAAAAAAAATTGTTATGATTATTGTTGCTGATGCTGATGATGTAGTATGTATAAATTAGTGTTTGGTGGTGGCAAATTGATAGTGATCGTATCATTTTAAAATCTCGTAATGATCATTTTCTTGTGTATCATATAAATTTAATGGTTGGTTGTTAGAGAAGATTTTTGCTTTATTACACGCAATAAAAATGACATTAAATTGTCTGCAAAATATTTGTGGTTTTTGTATGTACTGAGGGAACCAGCAGAGCTAATTAAATATCGTTTTTACTAGTGATCGTCGTGAAGATAATTTGTGTGATTTTTGAGAAATCATAATATATAAAAAGGATTTTAACTACGAGTATAATAATAGTTTATGACGCTGGTTTATTGAGGGTAGATTTCATTGATTAGTTTTTTTTTTTTTTGTTGTTTTATTTTATGACGTAACTTTTATTACCTGTGCTTAATGTTTAGTTACCGTAGGGATCATTTTTACGATAACTGCAAAATCCGTTAGCTAAAACGGGTTATTGGAACTGAGGTTTGGTTTGGTTTGATTATAAATATTTTACGGTTAGGATAGGGACATAAATTTAAATACTTAGAATCGATTAGACTTAGGTACAAATAGTTTTTCAGAAGAACAGAACATATATACGTATGTACTATTTACGGTTTAAGAAAATTATTTTTGAGTGCAATTTAAACAACAGGTTGCCGCACTTTTAACTCTTTGAGAGATTTTGACGCTATATTGCGTCAACTAAATCAAGAAACGTCATTTGAAGAAGGCTAATAAATAACGGTAATTAATGGGCCAGCGATATGGAGCCGGCTTGCTGAATCAATTTCGCCATGAGTTTTGCGACATTTTCGCCCCAAAGATAATTTAGTTTTAATATGAATTAATACCGTGGCATCAATTTTTGAAAAAATAAATTAAATTCGCCCGAATTGAATTCGTTTCTAGTTTTTTGGCAATTTTTCTTGAAGGTTTAATGTTTGACGTATGAGAAGTTAACACGAAATTTTCATTCCGAAAAGGTTTTTTTTCTTCAAAATTTGTCTCGACTAAAATTTGAGGAAATCTTGACCCTATTTCTTAACTTCCGAAAATTTAAAAGTCAAGCCCACGAAGGAATCGCTAAGGGTGATTGTATAAATTAATTGATAAATTGCCCCGTGGTTTCTTAATGAGGTTCGGGTTTTAAATTATCTAAGGCTTAAAGTCGAGTAGCATACGCCATTTCAGGGAGACAATCTCTTAGTTGACCCAATAAATTTCGAACGAGATGACCAACGTTTTAACCAGATATAGTCTTAAGTTCACCGGACAAATTTTTTTATGAAGTCTTAAGCCATACAGAATAGAGTATAGCTTGCGACAGGTTTCAATGATGTGGTCGCTCCAAGTGAAACTGCTATTCATGCGTATCAACTAATGCTAATTTATCATTATTAATATATAAATCCGGTATTATATCCGAGTAATTGCTTCTACAAATAAACATGGCCTGTGTTTTCTTTGTATTTAACATAAGACCATTTGACGTTGACCAAGAATAAATACTTTTCAGATCTTCATTAATTTTTTTAAAAATTTCATTTATATTTTCTAATGAACCACCAATATATAATTGAACATCGTCCGCGTAGAAATGGAATTTTGAACCAGAAATGCAATCAGCTAAATCATTAATGGAAAGGGAAAATAATATTGGCCCAATATATAATAGACCCCTGAGGGACTCCACAAGTATCCGACAGATAGGAAGATAATAAACGAATAGTATAGCCCGAAAAATTATAAAATAATTTAAGCTTTTGCAGGAGAAGCTGATGATTAATAGAATCAAACGCCTTGGGAAAATCCAAGAGGCCAATTACCGCAAAAGATTTAGGTGCATTAAGGATACACGAGATATCATCTACAACATTAACCAAGGCGGAAGTTGTACTATGAAACTTACGGAATCCAGATTGATATCCAGATTTTCCATAATTGATGGGCTTCATCTCCCAATGGGCTTAGTTTAATAATTTTAGTGTTAAGCTAGGGTGCTGCTGGATTAAAATCGAGAATTTTTTTTACCGGAATGCAACGCTGGTGTATGATATCTATAAAATTGTGAAATAAATTACAAATGTTGTCCAAATTAGCCATGCTCTTTAACATTTTAAAATTTAGTTCAACAAAGGTGTTTTCGAAATTGCCACGCTAGAAGATGATATTTTTGGATGAAGCCAAGTCTCACTCAAACACAAAATATCAAAATGTTTAGTCTGCATCAAAATTCTAACTTCATCAATATGTTTCACAAAACTTCGTACATTTAGAAGGGCGAAGGGGGAAATAAATTCTTATTCATCATTGCACGGTTTATGTTGAATGGAGCTAGAAGGAGCTGAAGCAGGTGATGCGGAAACTCTAAAATTAGAAATCAAATTACAAAATAGATTAGATAATAAAGCAATACAATTAATTAAATTTCCGTAGCACTTAACTAACGAGAACTCGGCAGGGACACTCCCCGGTGGTTTTTTCGATTATAGTTGATAAATGGTTTTATTACAACACCTGTCGGCCAAATCTCCGATGAATAAATTCTGTCAAAGTGCAGTGGGTTCACTCCAATTTTATACGAAATAAAATTCAGCTGACTCCTATATTTTGTCTTTGCAATTAAGGCACGGCAAGATACGTCGTCTGCTGTTATATTAACTGACTTATATTAAATGAGATTCACATCTGAGGTAGAGGGATGGAGGTGAGTAGCCACAAAACATTTTTGTTGAGCTAGTTTGATTCACTAGTATCCATTCCCACAATTAATGTTTCAAGTGGTGTAGTCTGGATATCATGAACATTTGTAGCTTTTTCACTATGTTTCGTAGCTACATATGTTAATTGAGTTTGCAATTGCATGGTTTAACTGTTTTGCAATCATGTCACCAAAATTATTGAAAAATGCAGCAACTGTGTTAGTGATGTCATCTAACCTGTTAAACACCTGATTTGCTCTACCCTCAAATGTTTTTTAACTTGATTACATGTAAGTTAACACCACCATTAATGTCGAGTCAACACAACGTGATTTATGAGACAAGCGCAAACTTGTCGAATCAACATAACGTGTGTTGTGTCCGGTTGAAAGATAATACTTTTTATGAAATTCTTTTTGAGTAATTTCCCATACATTTTATGCAACTTCAACTATTTTTATTGTATAAAATGATAGAATATTTTTGTAGTAGTTTAGTTTTTAGTTTGATCTTGAGAAATAAAGTTATTTTTTTAAGTAAACTCGCACATAACTCGTTAATTGGCGCCGAAACAGGGACCAGTCGGTAAAGTTATTACTGTGGAAATTTTTTTAAGAGTGTAGCAAATACTATACATACTACAGTGCTTAATAAAAAGTGAAAGCCTGTAGCAAATATTATACTATAGCCTTACCATAATATTCAACAATTTTAAGAGTGTAGCAAATATTAAACTACAGTGCTTAACAAAAAAGTGAAAATCTATAGCAAATATTAAACTATAGCAACAAATATAGTGTAAGTGACAGTTAAAACGTACCGCAGTAAGCCGATAGTAAACATTAACACTAACAGCCAAAAAGGAAGACTACGTACCGTGCAAAGCACACTCGACTGGTCTCAAGTGTACGATCACCCGGAGTACACACAAAAAAATAGTTGGAAATGAAAATTCAGCTCATTTTAATGTAAGTCTTAATCCAATATTTTAATAATAACAAATTTTTTAATAAAAATAAATATAAAAATAAAAAGTTTTAATAATAAAAGTAAAAATAAAAAGCAACAATATTATAATAACTAGAAATATAATAAAAAAAATTTTAATAATACAATTATAATAACTAAAATCTGACAAACCAATTTAATAAAAAATGACGGAACCGTTAGTTCAAATTCAAACTGCCTTGCAGCAATTAACTGGGGCCCTGAACGCCCAAATCGAACTAACAAAAAAAATCGAAAGACGACTCGAAAAATTAGAAAACCCTGTGATTCCCGTAACAACAACAACATTGGTAACACCAAGAAATGAACAAGACCTGAAAGATATTAGCAGGCTACCTGATTGTGTAAGAGAACTGCAGGTATTCGATGGGAATCCCACGCAGTACATCTCATGGGTGCATATGCATAACGTAGAAACTATACTACGCGACTACAACATTATGCGAGATAAACCGATCTACAGGGCAATACTTCAACAAATAAGACAAAAAATTCGAGGCAACGCCGACTCCGCTTTAATATCTTATAATATTTTTGATGAGGAATGGGCGTCAATAAAAAATGTCTGTCTGTGTCTAGTGATTAACACGGTACTTGATTAACGCGGCGAAAGTTATGTGCGTGTTAATCAAGACTTTGTCTCAATTCGTTGACCGTGTTAAATCAAATCCGTTTTAATCAAGTACCGTGTTAATCGAGGGACAGGTGTATTGGCATCAACAATACTATTATTCATCCATTCTCATTCTACCGGGATTAAAATCATTTGATGGCATAATAGGAGACGACACATTGAAGGAACTCGGAGCAATAATTGACAGGAAAAACAACCTGTTAATAATAACACCAGACATCAGAATTCCATTAAGAGAAAAACCATCACTTCAAGTCAACAATATGGAAATGCGAGATAGCCATCTTTCATCAGAAACAAAGAAGCAACTCCAAACAATAGTATCAAAATTTAAAAATTTATTCGGACCCGTAAATAACATAGAAACAATCGATACGGGGGTAAGAGCCGAAATCAAAACAACGACGGATGAACCTATATACACCAAATCATATCTTTATCCATACAGTATGAGACAGGAGGTGGAGAAAAAAATAAGCCATCTCTTAAAAGACGGGATCATTAGACCCTCTAAGAGCCCATATAACTCCCCTATTTGGGTCGTCGACAAGAAGTTGGACGCCTCACAAACAAAGAAATACAGGATGGTCGTAGATTTCAAAAAGCTGTATGCTGTCACAATATCAGACTCATACCCGATTCCGGATATATCCAGTACATTAGCAAATCTCGGAAACTCTCAATATTTTACAACCATAGACCTAACATCGGGGTTCCACCAGATAAAAATGAAAGAAGCGGATATACAAAAAACCTCGTTTTCTACAATGAACGGGAAGTACGAGTTTCTACGACTTCCTTTTGGCTTAAAGAACGCCCCAGCCATTTTTCAAAGGATGATTGACGACGTATTAAAAGAATTCATCGGCGAGACATGTTACAAATACATAGATGACATCATAATCTTTGGGGGAGAAACAGAAGAGGAGCACTTATTGAACATCGAGAAAATCTTCTCAAAATTGGAGAAAGCCAACCTAAGGGTCAACCTAGACAAGACAGAGTTCCTGAAACAAGAAACAGAATTCTTGGGTTACCTCATCACTAATAAGGGTATCAAACCTGATCCTAAAAAAGTTGCAGCCATTAAAAACATCAAAAGGCCCCAAAATCTAAAGGATCTAAAGTCATTTATTGGATTAGCATCCTATTACAGGCGTTTTATACAAGACTTCGCAAAGATAGCCAAGCCACTGACCAACCTTACAAGAGGAGAAAATGCACAAACAAAAGCAACTCAGTACAAAAAGGTACAAATCAGCATGAACGAGGAAGAAATCCAAGCATTTTTACACATCAAAGAGCTACTATTCTCCACGGATATATTAATCTTCCCGGACTTCAACAAACCGTTCCTTCTGACAACAGATGCTTCATCATTCGCAATTGGCGCAGTATTATCCCAGGGCGATATCGGCAGGGACAGGCCCATCACCTACTATATCTCTAGATCACTAAATAAAATAGAAGAGAATTATGCTGCAAATGAAAAGGAGATGCTGGCTATAGTTTGGGCCCTAGATAATCTCAGGAACTACCTGTACGGAGCAAAAAAGATTTAAGATTATGACGGATCATCAACCACTAACGTTTGCAATAAGCAATAAAAACAACAATGCTAAATTAAAAAGGTGGAAAGCACGCTTAGAGGAATATAACTACGAAATTATTTACAAACCGGGATGCATCAACAAAGTCGCAGATGCACTATCAAGACTAGAAATGGAAGCAAACACCCTATCTACAAACGGAACGATTCACAGTACTGAGGAAGATTCCACAGATCTAATACGCTACTGCGAAGCACCAATCAACGTATTTAGGAATCAACTTATATTCAAAAAAGGGAAAGAAATTTACGCTCAGGAAAAACCACACCCATCTTATCACAGGCATCACATTAGCCTGCCTGAACTAAGTAAAGAAACCCTAAAAATATTTCTACGATAGAAACTAAATCCGAACACAATCAATGGAGTAAAAATACTTGAAGAATATATTCAAATCCTCCAGCAGGCCGTTAAAGAAAATTTCTCGAGTTACAAGATACGATTAACACAAAGAGTGGTGACGGACATACGCAACGAGGAAAACCAGTTTGCCATTATAAGAGAAGAACACAAACGGGCACACCGGAATCATGCAGAGAATAAAAAACAAATATTGGAAAAATACTACTTCCCTCGAATGGCTAGTCTAATAAAGAAACATACACAAACCTGCGACACCTGTAACATCAAGCGTGGAAATCCAAGAGACACCCATTCCGACGTATCCGACAGAGATACTCCACATCGATATAATGGAAATCAAAGATGAGAAGTTCATTTCATGTGTGGACAAATTCACAAAATTTGTGACATTTTTTCGCATCAAAACTAAATCTATTCCACATGTGAGGGATAAAATAATTAAAGCAATGCATTTCTTCTCTGTACCCAAAATACTTGTGATGGACAATGAAAGAAGCTTTATAAGTCCCATAATTACGGACTATCTAAAAACTTTGGGAGTTAGAATTTACCTAACACCATCACAAAGAAGTGAGACAAATGGGAATGTCGAAAGAGTTCATTCTACGATAATCGAAATCGTCAGATACCTCCAAAACTAGTACAAGGAACTAACAGTAAAGGAATTATTCAATATAGCAGCAGACCGCTATAATAACTCAGTACACTCGGTCATTCAACAAAAACCAACTGACATATTTTTTGGTAGAACACAAAGAATAAACTATCAAAATCTGTCTGACTTCAAAAATAAAGTAAACGAAGATATAATCGAAAGGATCCGAAGAAGCCAAGAAACCAAAATTGAAAGAGAGAAGGCAAAGAGGGAAAAACCGAAAACGTACGCGCCTGGAGAAACAATATTCACCGCAATTAAACAAATTCAAGCAAAGGATAAAGCAAAATTCAAAAAAGTAACGGTAGCAAGAGACAATAATGTTACCATTACAACAACAACCGGGGAACGAGTTCATAAAGCCCATATTAAAAATATAACTCAATAATTTCATCTACTTTTAGCTCATGGCTATGGGGTTTAACATCATCCGCGACCATCTACGAATACAATACCCCAGTAGTAACTGTAAAACAAGGAAATGGGCGAATTATTAACGGACAATTTAAACTAATCCACATCATCAATTTGGACAACTACGAAGAACTGATTGAACGATTAACACCAACGATCAATAACATTCATCAAGGAAGCAAAATTCGAGCGCAATTGGTTCACCAAAGAAAGCAAATCTCGCAATGGATTTCAGAACTTAAAAGTCAAAAGTCAAGAAGCAGAAGAGCAATAAATTGGATCGGAAGTGCATGGAAATGGATCGCAGGCTCACCTGACGCCACAGATTGGGATCAGATGGTAAAAAGTCAGAACCAAGTAATTAACAGTAACAATCAACAATACAAAATCAATAGAGTATTAATGGACACAGCTCAACAAATGCTCAACGAATTCAACAAAATTGTAGACCCTCACCTAAATGAAGACGAAGACGATAAGATGCAACAAACACTGTACAATCGACTTACTCTCATCAAAGAGGAAATAAAAGAAATCATTCGAGCCGAACAGTTAGCAAAAGGAAAAATAGTTAACACCAATTTACTGGATAAAGGGGAAATTAGTCGCTTAATAACAGAAATAGAAACCTTGCCGTATTCCAATGAAATAGAGGCTATAGAGTATGCGGAACCAATGATGATGGTTAAAGATTCTACAATCCTATACGTCATATCTATACCCAAGGCGAGTAAGCAGAACTACAACCATGTCATCATAAAATCAACGGTTAATCAAAACAAACAAATACATCTGGAGTTCAATAAACTTTTGCTAAATCAAAACGAATTATTTGGAATAACCCAGAGATGCAACCTCTTTCGAGATATCACCATATGCGAAATGAGTAAGCTGAAGGAACTAAGTAAGGACCATTGTATCAGCCAAATTATAAAGGGATTAAATGCTAAATGTGATTACCAGTTCAATAAGAATCAAATCATCGAACCATTAAACGACAATACAATCTTCGTAAGCAACTTTAAAGGAGACATCGTTTATAGTAATAGAAGTAAACATTTAGAAGGAAATTTTCTAATTAATGAAACAATAAAAATCGGCGAATCAGCTTTTACGAACAGGGAAGCAAGGACATCCCAAGTTCTGCCACCGGTACTAAAAGCAAACATAACGGAAAAAAACATCAAAATTGACCCAGGATACTTACATAACTTGTGTCTAAATAACGTTGAACAACTTCAAGAACTTTTCAACGAGCGTAAAGAAGCTATCCTCATTGACTTCAGCATCATAACCATTGTCATCTGCTTATTCGTCATTTTTCTCGCCAACAATCAAGACGAAATTTCCAGGGATCAACCAGGAATTTACCCCAGGAAATTGAGTTTCTGACCCACGAGACGCGGATCTTTAAGGAGGGAGAAGTTAACACCACCATTAATGTCGAGTCAACACAACGTGATTTATGAGACAAGCGCAAACTTGTCGAATCAACACAACGTGTGTTGTGTCCGGTTGAAAGATAATACTTTTTATGAAATTCTTTTTGAGTAATTTCCCATACATTTTATGCAACTTCAACTATTTTTATTGTATAAAATGATAGAATATTTTTGTAGTAGTTTAGTTTTTAGTTTGATCTTGAGAAATAAAGTTATTTTTTTAAGTAAACTCGCACATAACTCATTAACTTGTATTACATGTATTACATATGAATTGAATGTTAGGTGTGTTATTGCACATTTTTGCTGAAGCGACCGATAATGTTGAGCACATCTGATGATATACATTATCACAGTTACCACAGGTAAAGAAAAGAAGTTGTCAACGCTTGCATCATCACACTGTGCACATTTCAAGGCCATAACGTCAATTTTTAGTTTCGAATGTTTTATTTATTTTATAACGAACACAACTGGTCTTATAAAACACAATGTGATTAAAATCAAATCGATGGCATACGGTGGTCAATTTTATGAATGAAGAACCGTATAAAATATTTTTGCCCTGTACTTAGACAAATTATTGCAGTCACACTGAAAATAACTTGGCTTGTCGAATGTATATTAAAATTATACAGTTAATTATTTTTCACTAATTAGATCAACAGTACCAACGGATATCACTTACACTTTTATAGAATTAATATAATTTATCGGCAAAAAACTATTTATCACAAGCGATAACCTTTTTAATCGTAATAGTTTATTAAAACAATGATTCATAATTATTTAAATACAAATTATTTATACGAAGTTATCCCAGGATTTCATCCCAGTAAATTGCAAAAACTTGAAATATTTTCTAAGTTAAGCTTATGGTATCCCCATTTCAGAAATATTAATCACTAATACGAGACATTTTTAGTTTTGGCAAACCAGACGAATATTGTATCGAAATATAAAAATGAATGAAACTTCTCAGCCCATGGCAATATTTCGGGCACTTGGAACAATATGATTTTTATGAAATGCTTTCTAAATTAAGCTAATGGTATCCCCATCTCAAAACTAATAATCACTAATACGAGACATTTTTAGTTTTGGCAAACCAGGCGAATATTGTATCGAAATATAAAAATGAATGAAACTTCTCAGCCTATGGCAATATTTCGGGCACTTGGAACAATACGATTTTTATGAAATGTCTAAGTTAAGCTAATGGTATCCCCATTTCAGAAATACTAATCACTAATACGAGACATTTTTAGTTTTGGCAAACCAGACGAATATTTTATCGAAATATAAAAATGAATGAAACTTCTCAGCCTATGGCAATATTTCGGGCACTTGGAATAATACGATTTTTATAAAATATTTTCTAAGTTAAGCTAATGGTATCCCCATCTCAAAACTAATAATCACTAATACGAGACATTTTTAGTTTTGGCAAACCAGACGAATATTGTATCGAAATATAAAAATGAATGAAACTTCTCAGCCATGGCTATATTTCGGGCACTTGGAACAATACGATTTTTATGAAATATTTTCTAAGTTAAGCTAATGGTATCCTTATCTCAAAACTAATAATCACTAATACGAGACATTTTTAGTTTTAGCAAACCAGACGAATATTGTATCGAAATATAAAAATGAATGAAACTTCTCAGCCCATGGCAATATTTCGGGCACTTGGGCAAATTAAGCTAATGGTATCTCTATCTCGAAAATTTTTATCACTAATACGAGACTTTTAATTTGCGGCAAAATAAACTAATAGTTATAACATGCATAAATTTTTAGGTGCTAGGTAAAATCTTGCAAATAAATAAAAAATATCAGTGATGATTTAAATTTTATTAATTTTGTATGTGGATTTTATTTTATTGGATATTATGTAATTTCGATATTTAATCTAATTTTAATAAAATCCTGGGCTGGGCTAACTTTCACATATTAAATATGGCTTTGAATTTTCTAGAGTTGCCTGATTCAAGTTTTTGCAATTTACTGGGATGAAATTCTGGGATAACTTCACATACGTCATTTGCTGGGATCAAATCCTGGGATAACGTAACATACGTTTATTTATTTTATTTTTATTGTCACACAGTAAAAATTACTTCTGCTTACGACGATATGTAGCGCAGTTAACAAAAAACATTTAATGGGGTCTGCCTAATCGGGTACGTTATTTTGCTTTTCTGGGATTTTTATTTTTGCGAATATGGTGGTACCCCTATAAAAATGCATAAGTGAATGAATTGACCGCTACAATTATGAATGGTCTCAGGCAGATATTACGCTATTTTTTTCCTAAACTCATTCGATCAGTTGTTGCTTGTGTGCTGCAGATGGCTAAGATTTATGTAGGTAGATAAAGGTCGTCAGCAAATAATAAGGCATTCTAATCTCACTTTACCCTTGGGGCAATAGCTTTTGGACATTCACAGCAAAGTTTTATGAAGCGCAAAACAGGCAAATTGCATCAATGGCATCACAACCGTAATTAGCTGCTTGTGGCTCATATTTAAACTGCGAATCCTCTCGAATAGCTTCCCTTGATGATTATCTACGGATTTCATAATCTGCAAGAATTTCTTTTAAAAGACTTTGCGACACTCGCTCTGTATTTTCTAATCTCAGACTGATCGTAACGTAGACTACACTGACCTACAAAATATATTAGGCTATAAAAATTGCATTAGACTCACTTTTTACATTCATTTGATTTAAAAATCTCAAACTTTTCTCAATTCAGACAAAAATTATATGATTGAACTATTTTAAGGATGGAATGCAACTTTTTGACAGAGCATCAACAATTTGAGGAAAAGTCAAACTATAAAATCATCACTTTCCACAGCATACTTTGTTTTCGAAATATTTCGCGATTGAAAGTATAGTAGAAAAGTGCAATAAAGAAATCGACCCAACATAATTGAATGGACTAAAGTCGATAAACTTTTAATGTTACTGTTCAAAATATTTCTTTTTTTTTAACCACTTAACATTTATAAATGAATTTTACAAATTGGCCAAATAGTTAGCGGATTATTTGATTATAATAATTAGCAAAACTCTTCGCCTTAACATTATGTATTAAAACGTTTTTACAAAATGTTTAACATCGACGCGTCTTTATATAACATAATGCTGGTCGAATGGTTTTACAGAACATTAACGAAAAATCCATTAGCCATTCCATCTGGTTTTGCTGTTGTATACGCTGTGCATACTATTTAGATAGTCATCGCGCGATCATGATATTGATGATCATCAATTTCAATTGATTATTATACAAAATTGTTGAGATTTTTTTTTTTTTTTTTTGTAAATTATAATTAGAATAAATTTCTGAACATTTTTGTTTTTGAATAATTAAAGGTTTTTTGTTTTAGTATACAATTTTTTGTGCTTTTTAATTTGATGAAATGAAAGATGAGATGATTTTATAGTTTTTTTTTGCTCGATGGAGATTTTTTTTGCTTTTTTTTTTGTATTTTGCGCAAGATTAAATTATGTTTAGAAAACGTAAATTAACAGAAGCTGGATCTAATTTTGGTACATAACAGAACCGAAAACAAAAACAACAACAACAAAATTGTTTAGAATAATAATAAGAATAGAAAATAAGTTTCATGACACGCGAATTTTGGGAATTGATTAGTAATTTTTGCAATATTTTGTGGAATGGAAATTATAATTTTACACTAAAATTTGAAAAAAAATTCGTCAAGGTTATGTCTGTCTATCAAACGTTTTCATTTAGGTTGGCTGAACCTTTCGAACTTATGTCGCCTCTAAATCACACCTCTTTAATATATGTACATTATACTAAAAAAAAACAAACTTGTAAACAGATCTTAATCGGTTGCAACACATAAAATCCTGGTGCCGTAGGTCAGACATAACTATATGTTTATACACTCTTTGATCTCATAGAAGAACGAAAACTAGATAAAATCGCTAAATATCACCTTTTTCAGTTTTAATTGAAACACTGGATAAAAATATTTTTTTTTTTTAGGTTTGTATCACAATCAAAATGATCAAGAAGTTAAACAGGTTCTTCGATACCTTTCTTTAAAAAAAAGAGTATATATATTATGTATAAGAAGAAGAAATGAAAAAGGCATATTCATGTAATAATATGCACATAGTCAAAATAAAATAAGAATTTGACTTAAGATAATTTGTACTACTTTGTTTGTATATACAAAATTTACCTACATACACACTTAAAATGGTTATATACTTAACTGCCTTAATATTTTCTTTTACTCCACCAACATCTTCATTGTTTAACAATACAACGTTGTACATATTTTATTCCTCTTCTTAACCAACAACTTACGTATATACCAAATTTCTTTCGACCGGTTTTCTTTTCCTTCTTCTAAATAAAAAAATACAACAAACCATCTTAACATCCATACATACGTACGCTTACAGACATTCTCGACTCTCGATAAAGCCGAACAAAAATTTTTAATTTTTTGAAAGACACAGCACACAAAACAAAACAAAAAAAAACGTGGGAAAATATCCCAAAAGCACAAAAAACTGAAATTAAATCAGTTTTATTGCATGCAGGCATATATAAAGAAGCGCAAGATGACGAAGAAGAAAGAAAGCAGACAACAAGGAATACAACAACAGTCAGTACTAATGGTAAATAGAAGAAAAAAACATCCTTACCTATTTAAATTTATGTCTATCCATCCACGGCATTATATCATTATGAAAATTCACCCGTCGTTTTGGGTTGCGTATGTGTCTTCGTATAAACATATAAGGAATTCGTTTTCTAAAAAGATTTTTACTTGATTGATGATTTTTTTTTTTTTTTTTTAATTCAGTGATAAAATTAGGGATGTGGTTCGGATTAATTAGGATTCGAATGAATACATACATTTAATCTCAGCTGGTCAAGCATAAAAATGAAAAATTTGTGCCTGTTTGTTGTTGTCCAGACTACAAAGGACTTCTGGAAAATGTTTTCAAGTGTTGTTGATTACATTATTGTTATGTCATATTTCGTAATATTATATAATTGGGCCAGTGTTTTGCAATCACTTGCGGAGAGAGAGAGACGTAAAGTTGTGGATTATTCAAATTTTAAGATTTTGTGAATTTTAAAAAAAATTGCGTTTGCAACTGTTAGAAAAATTAGAGAACACATTTATGTAGGTTACCAAACATGCTTTTAGTGATTTAACCATTAAACGTTCAATTAAAATATTGTCAAGTTCTGTAAAATCACAAAATAATAATTCTGCTTGAGCTGGAAGGTCATATATGGTAAGAGATTGTACATTATTATTTCTGTTGAATATTTCGGCCTGAGATTGCCCTATTCTAAAATTGCGTATATCCCTTTCATTAAAGGTATTTGTACAAAGATAAAAAGTCAACTAGGCGGCAACCTTCGCATTAATTTCAAATTATATCGTTATCACGAAAACAGCGTGCGAGGGGTTGCACGGAAAAAATTAGAAAATGTACTTTTTCTTAAAAGCTAATTTTCTAATTTCTTTCGAGTTTTCTTCATGTAAGATTTGTGTTTCTTGCAATGATACAAAATTTCTTGAGTTAAAATTTGTTGCTTATTTGTAATTTGAGATTTAGTTTCTTACATGTAGGTATAACTACTCAAAATTCTTGATTGAAGAATAAAAACATCGAATGGAGAAAAATATTGCAACTAGAAATGTCATGTTTGAATTTTATCATTTTTATGTTTTGGATATGTATCACTGAGTAAAGCAAACAATTTATGGAACTTGATTTTTGTTGTTGTTGTTGTTTTTTTTTTTTTAAGATACAGGGTGTCTATTATTAAAAAATTTCATGCACATGATATGGTATTTAGTCGAAATTATCCGAACTAATTATCCTTAAATTATCATATTAAATATATTATAAAATAATTATAAAAACGGTACCACCTTCCGTTTCTTATTTTTCAAAATGGGTGTTGAAACTCTCTTTTTGAATTTTTTTCCATCTGCATCGTTTTTTTTATTTTTTTAAAAACAGGTAGACACGTCACAAAATCAGCACAATATCTCGTTTGGTTTTCTTCCAAAATAGGTTTAAGTATAAAAAATTGTAGATTGACATAATTAAACGTATTTTGCAAGAAAATTAAACTAGATGTTGCGCTGATTTTTTAGTATGTCTAGAACTAAATGAAAAAAAAGGTAAGTTGTAGTTGGGCAAAAATTCAAAAAGAATGTGTTTGTTTGTTTGTTTCTTGATTTATTTTTTACCGTCCTACCTTACGCCTGGAGTAGCCAAATCGAGGACGGGCGGCTACAGATCCGTCTTTGAAAACGACCTGCACATTGCATTGCTTCATGCCAACCCGTAGTGCTGACATGAAAGGTGGGTCGGCCCATGGATTCTGCACTCTCAACAGGGGGTCATAGATGTGTTCATCTTCATCATCGATCGCAATCAGATGATGAAAAATCCCTTTTGCATCCCGCCCCTATAGGGATTCGAACCCGGTACCTCCCGATCCAACCGCCGCAGCTTTAACCACTGCGCCGTTTGCTCGGTGAAAAAGAATGTGCCTACGGCCATTTTGAAAATAAGAAATGAAAGGTGGTACCGTTTTTATAATTATTTTATAATATATTTAATTTTATAATTTTCGGATAATTAGTTCGAATTATTTCGGATAAATACTATACCATGTGCATAACATTTTTAAATATTTGACACCCTGTATCTTAAGAAACAACAACAACAAAATATTCAAGTTCCCTAAATTGTTTGTTTTACTCAGTGCACATTCAAAACATAAAAATCTAAAAAATAAAACACCATTTTCTATATATTTATGTATCAGAAAGAATAATTTCACTTAAAAATAATGTTAATTGCAGAAGTATTTCTAAAATGACGAAATATTGCGTAACTTCACCTGAAGAAATATTGCGTTGTTACAAGAAACACGTTTCTCTAGTGAAGAATATTCAAGTTCCCTCGAAGAAGTAAACCAATGCATACAAGAAAAGGCAAGCAACAGATTCATAAATTGTTTTCTATTATCAAGAAATAGCTAGTTTTGTTTAAGAATTAAACGGATGCAACCAAGAATACCCATTCCTAGCATCTTAGCTGAGTTCCTAGAAGCGCGCATTGCTTGCTCTTCGCCTGCAGCTAATGCCGGTGATCCTAGCTGCTTCCAGTTGCGGAGTTAAGATGCAATTTTAATTTCGTGCTGACGATTGTTGGCTAAGAAACTTTCTGGTTGAGACTATTGTTCTATATTCGTAAAGTGTTGAGGATAATGTTGATCGATCCGACCTGAAATGCTTTTTTAAGAGAAGGCGAGGATAATATTATTTTAACCAAATTTTACTATTGGTTTAACTGGTGTTCTCTCTTAATTTATATGTATTACATTCTGAACGTTAAGCTAGCCCAACATAATACAACTTCATTGCAAAGTGCTTTGGGGTATTAAAATGGCCAGAGTTTACGAAAGATACGTCATTTCGAGAACGTAAAATTTGTGTAAGATCCATTACATTTTTGTTTCGTAAAATCAAGAACTCTTTCTCCGAAGGCCCTGCAAATATGCATATGTAACGATACTCTTCCCGGAAAGAGTAACACTTAACAACAAGCAACTCAACGTCAAGCACTAATCACCACGAAATATTATGCAACACAAAATCACTTGTCTAATTATTTCGAAAGTTGCATAATATATGTAACGTGAAGCGTTATCGTTATGTAGCGATCGACGCAATCACCTTCACTCTAAAACTCGAATATATCGAACCATGGGGAAGCCAAGGAACATATACATCTAAAACCAGGACTCCCAGAAATCTTGATAAGACTCAAATAATCTGGTAACCTCGAAAAATCTTGAAGGTTCTGGAAAATTTCGTCCCGTTAGAAAAATTTTAACATACCATATTTTAAACCAAAGTTAAGCAACTCAAAGCAATATTCAAAAATAGTTAACCTTTATTGCCTAGCCCTTCGTAAATAATCTTTTGAATAACTCTAAAATCAGAATTCCTTTACACGAGTACGATTATCTGCTGAACTTTTGCAAATTTATGAATCACATGTGGGCTAGTGCACTGAAGACCCCCGCCTGACTGTCCACAACCGAGTTCAGAACCGAGCATGTTGAATGATACTAAACATCTCCTGTACCTTAATTCTTTTTCAGATAGACGGAATATGGAAGGTGTATGTGCCTTCTAACGACCTGTTCTTTTAAAAACCTGTATTTGCCATAGCCTTTTGTGCTAAACTGCCTACAGAAGTACAAACTGAATATCAAAAAAAAATAATTTTTAAAGACTGAAATACCAAACCCTTATTATCCCCTTATCATTTCTTCTATGCTGTCATTATTCCTTTGATACAGTACAAATATTGTTGCGAGCATTTTTTTTTTGGATCAGTTTTGCAGAATCAAAATCTTTTCGACTTCACAAGGGCATCCAGGAGTGATTTTAGATTCAGAAATATCCAGCAGCATGCTCCGTGTTCAATCTCCAGCTTGGCTCCTGAATTTTTATTTTCGCTATACCAGAAAACTAAAATGATACAGAGAATTAATGTCCATTGTTTTCGACGTGTTTTGTTTAGTCAGTCGTCTAGTCCGTGTAGTTAAGATTCTCTTAAGAAACTATCACAGTTGGAGGGATGCGCGGAATTGAATCACTCAATACATCGTCATGTGAAGGGCTGAATATTAATTTTGCACATATCTCCAATAGCTCGAATATTTCGAGTTCATCGCCCGAAAATATCGGTGGTTCTAAGCAAAAGGAGAATGATTTGCTTCGAGATAAAATCGAGCTGCTCAAAGACGACTTTAATCGATTTGCAACGGAAATTGGGAATTTTTGTAATTTGAACTCTGTTTTGGAGCTTTTCGGCCAAAATGACTCGAACGACGAATATTCACGACGAATTTTCTACCACTGAAACATTTTGAAAAGTGTAAGACATATTTCGTTGATAAGCTGGCGACATCGGAAGTATTTATAAAGAATCTTTCGGCTGAGAATATCAAACTTAAGGAGCGGATCAATGAGCTCAGTGATGTACAAGATGAATTAAGTGTCGCATTATCGAAGGTGAAACAAGAAATCACGACCAAAGAGCGAGAGTTTCATGCCAAAATTTGCGAATTCGGTGGGTCACCGTAAGCAGCAACTCATCGAATTCGCAAATTTTGACCTCTGAGAATACAGATTTATTCAGTCAAATCGAGAGACAATAAACTGATATTGAATCTCTGTCCACGCAACTTGATGTAATCAATAAAGCCAACGCGACTCGAGTCAACCGTCGATGAAATCAATCGTGTAAACGGCACTGAAAATAGTCGACTTACGTCAGAAATTGTTGAACTGTCACGAATCGTAGCAAACGTTACAGATGCAAATACAGCTGCCGAAGAAACAATTCAGCAACTGACCCAAAAAAAATTTCCAGAGCGGAAAAGAAACACGCCAACTTCGGGAACGAATTGAGCAAATAAGTCAACGAGAGGATCGCCTTATTGACGATCATCAGAAACTGTTCGAGAAAATGTTCGATGTATTAGCCGAGAATGTACTATTAGCGCAAGAGAATACCGATTATGCTAAATCTAAATCTGAAATACTCGAACGATTCGAAAAATCGGTCAGTGATCGAGAAACCTTAAAATCTCAATTCGACGCTCACATTGAAGAATTAGCCAAAGCCTTGGCCCAAGCTCAGAACGAAAAAATTAAGTTGAAACTTGAATTTGAACAAATTTCCGCCAGCAATTTGGAAATTGTTAACCACCTCAAGGCGGAAATTAATGAATTGACCGGAAAGATCGAAGCACTGAATAAGAACAGCTTAGAGTTAACTGAGAGTATTGCTAAAAGTTTGGCAGAAAAATTGACACTAATTGAAAAACTTGCCAAACTCGAAAATGTTAATGCCCAATCCGAAATTCGAATAGACCAAATTCTCACCGAAAAATCTGAATTGGCGAAACAAATTTCAAAGTCGAAATTCGATCTTTCCGAAATGGATACGGAAGTGACCAATTTGATACTTCAATTGGAGTTATTGGGCCAAACGAATGAGTCTAACGCGAAATCGAATTCCGATTTCATTGAAACCATTTCAAGCATACAAGCGGAGAAAAATATTTTGATTGACCAGATTAAACAAATTAAAAAAGAAAAAGCAAGCTCATTATCTCGGATTCAAGACCTCAGCAAAATTATCAACGAAACTTCAACCAAAAATTTGGAATTGGCAAATGAAAAAATCGAACTTATCAAAAAGATTGCCAAATATGAGACGCAAATTGAAATTTTGTACCAAACCAATGAAACGGTGGCCAACATGAACTCAGATGTCGAGACTATCTCGAAATGTCAAAAAGATATTCGTAATTTGAGTGCACAATATGAGCAAACAATATTAGAAAAAGAAAATTCTGCAGTCCGAATCCAAGAGCTAGGCCAAATTATTAACGAAATTTCATCGAAAAATTCAGGATTAACGAGCGAAAAAACCCAAGTTACCGAAAAGCTTACTAAATTCCAAGCCGATTTGGCTAATTCCGAAATTCGAATTGCCCAATTGGAGCTTGAAATTCAAACTTTAAATCAAACCAATGAATCTGTGAGCAAATCAAATTCAGAAAAGGTTGCGTTCATCACAAAACTTTAAGAAGAATGTTTTAATCTGAGGGCTCAACTTGAACAAGCCAATCTAGAGATAGCTAGTTCTGTAATCCGGACCGTAGTGAAGTTAGTATTAATCTGAAATAAACTAAAGGAATACACCTTAAATACTAAATGAACACACCCTACATATAGATAGTATGAACCCAACCAATAGTCATAAGAAGACATGATGTATATTTATGTAATGAACTAGCAAATATTTTATGTTAATAAATTAATATTATAAAGTTACTTAGTAATATGTTGAGTTTTAATAAATACCGCTGGACACAACAATACAAAAAAGTGGGATAATTAAACCGCGCATTAGGGCAGATTTCTAATAAAAAGCACAAACGATACAAATAAGACTTCATTGCTTAATTTCTATACTCAAATGTACATGTCCTGAAAATTATTTTTTAAAAGTCTCCGATAATCGTGGCACAATTTTAAACAATTTAAGGCAATGGATGACCTTCAATAATAAAAGGGAAAACCCATTGCAGGATGTAATCGCATTACCAGCATCTCAACAATGCCGTCTTTCAATATACATATACTATATACATTCAAACAAAACCATTTTCATTCATTCATTTCAAAAGCAAAATAAAATTTTGAAAGTATCTAGTATTCTATGACTTTATTGTTTTAGTTTTTTGCGTGAATGTGTTACCTCCCGAGATAGTCTCGACGCTGTAGCGCAGTCACGCAATAGCGCAAAAGTTAAATTACATAAAAATGTATGCAAATTGACAAAGTCGACGGACGAAGCGCATTAGACCAAGCACTAAAATTAAATTATTTTCAATATTGCACGCAAGAACGGATTGAAGTGTCACTTTGTGATGTAAAAAAAATACAAAATGAAAGACATTCTAGGGAACTAAAGTTATACAAATTAAAGTGCTGGCAATGACATTAAATGGTTTTATATACTCGTAACTAAATTACGAAGGAAAATTTAAATTGGTCAAAAAAGGTGTTTACAAAATAGGTTTAGTTCTTGTAAGTTAGTTTAAGATTATTTTAATGTCAAAAACATGCGTCGAGATTATCCGCAAAAGTAATTCCGTTTCGGTTCCGTCGAAATTGTCTGTACTGTACCTTTATGAAGGGAATCTTTACGCATCTAAAACTTTGGAATCCGACCACCTAGAGATTTTATCCATACCTTGTTTACTTATTTGATCAAGATCTATTAGTCTGCCTTTGTTTCATGAAAATCGGATGTGTACTTTTCGAATTACTATTTGTTAACAGATATCAACAGCGAGGATATAATACATCTCTCTCGCTCTAGCGCTTTGCTAGAGTTGAGATGCCTAAAATACATTTTGGTAGTATGATGTGTAATAAATAATGTACACAAATGCATAAATATTTTGTATATTTGCCTGTAACAATACGTAAAGTGATAGAGAAGAGTAGGCCTCGTAACGAACAAACCTTGCCTACATTTAGGCGATTACTAAATTTTTAAATGCGATCGACGAGACATCTTTAACTTCATCGATTAAATATCTTTTCGTATGATGGTACTACTATATGCCCACCGCTATTTAGAGAATTCAGTTGCCAGAGGACAACAAATGATTGTAATAAAATTAACATAAAATTTTCAATCATCTGACGTGAATTATCCGCTAATCTTCTCAATAACCGAAAGGTGTTATCAATATTAAGATGTTACTGTATTCAATTTTCCCACAGTGAAAAAAAAAAAAAATTAAATTTTATTTTTCAATTTTCTTAAATTGAATTTCCCACAGTTTTTCTTCTTATATTCATCATGCTTTTATTTTATAAATTTTTATTGTATTTTGTAATAGAAAATAAAATAAAATCCGGAAAAAATTAAATTAAAATCATAAAGTGTGAGTGGATGTGGAGAATTTGGAATTTTTTTTTGTGCACAACAACAAAAGCAACGATTATTTACAAGTAGCAATATGAAGAAGACAAAACGTATTAAATCGGAAGTTGGTACATTTAATTGTAAGATGAATTACTCCAGTAACAACAAGAAAATGATAACATGGGCATGGGTAAAGAAAAGCTGTAAAGGATCTTAAACAACACAAAAAAGAAAAAATTTAAATTAACATCGATCTTTTTATGTTTAACAAACATTTTGTTATACCGTCTTGTTATGTTTTATATTTTTATTGTTGTTTTATTACATTATTAAATGTATAATTATTTATAAACATGTATCGATGTATTTTCTAGTACAAGCGCACATTGTTAAATTTAGGTAAATCCTTTAATTAACGTTTAATGGTTAAGGGGCATAACTAAACTAAAAACTAAAAAAATAATGAGTACACCAGATTTTTATGTGCTAATCAACATTCTTGCTGTCATCTACCGCAAATTTAATGCGAATTTTTGTGGTTAAATCAAAATTAAATTTTGGTTTTTTTTGGGATTTCGATACACATACATAAATGCGGTAAACCGTAATTCTCTGAAGGATAATAATCCAAAACAGATAAAACAAAAATATGCGTTCATTGCTAGAAGGTAACTATTTAAAATACCCATTTGGAAGATATGGTTGCAGTTTGTATATGTATGTACATATATCTCGAAATTTCAATACAAATTTTTTGTTTTGTTTTTTTAATTATAACTAATTTTAATAGTACAATAAACAAAAACAAAACTTTAATTAATTTAATAGATGAAGGAAGGTTATTAGCGAGATGTAGCTTTTGTATATTACCATATTTGCCATGATTTTAGCTGCGGTAGTGGCATTAAGAAATTTATTAATTTTTATTTGGTGTGTTTGGACTTATGAATTGTTCTATTTAGACCTTTCAAAGTTTAAGTCTGTAAGCGCCGAGAAATCTGTTAACCAATTCTTGTACATTTCACTAAATCATAATTCCATTTTTAATTTTCACGTAAACAATACAAAATTATGACACAAAAATGTGTTGTGCGGAATGCAACATGTGGCTTATACATAATGAACTAAAACAGAGAAATTAAAAACCACAGCATTGAAATAAAATTGTCATGTAAGTATATTATGTATATGTATAAAAATAAAAAAATATGAAAAGCAACACAAAAATATCCTTTCCCACACACAATTACTGACTTGTTCATCCCCCGCGCGCCTTTCATATTAAACCCAAAGTTGATTTTGTTAAGATAACAAAAACACATTTTATGTCTACACATCTGATGATCATCATATTATTATTATTATTATGCGTATGTTCGATGATTATTATGTTGATTATGAATTTTTTTATGATTTTTACGCGCATATATACAAAAATATAAACACTCGTGCGCTGTTGAACAGAATATTGATATGATGATGAATGAAAAGGAATACGGCTGTACTTTAAATCGTCGCATCTTTTGAGAGAACAGTTGAACGAACTGAACACAAAACAACTCACAATAAAAAAATTAATTCACCCTCACAATTTTGTGTGTTAAACGATTTGTCTAATACAAAAAACTGTGTCTATAATCTAAATAATAATGAAAAACGAACCGATGTTTGTACCTAGGTAATTTTCATAGAAAAAGAAAATCGAATAAATGATTTCAATTTTCCGATCAAAACAACATTGAAAATAAGGTATTGAGTGGGAAAAATCAAGGTTACCGGTAATATTTAAATGAGGGTGAAATTATTTTCCCATATAACCTACCAATCACTTAAGTTGGCCGCATAAAAGACACAAAAAATTTGTGAGTGTTTGTGTGTGTGTAACACACATTCATCTAACAATTGCGACCTTCACATTTAATGATTTTTTTTCTTCGTATTTTTTTCAAGGTTTACACATTTTACTTCCTTATGTAATTATGAGCATATACGCGTATTAAAGTATAATTCATGTATGCTTTAGTTAAAAAATACAAAACTTGTTAACCATTTTCGATATGTGGTAGCCGAGGTACGATTAATTAAGACTTCTTTGTATATATAAGATAATCACTCGATGGTATGGTATCCATATAGAAGATTAATTAATTGGAGATAATCGATCACAAGATTCTGCGTAATTTAATACCAGATTACATTGAAGTTCAATATCGAAACGATCACGTGCCAAAAAGTGTTTTATTTAAACGTAAACCCCCGATATGATGCGGAATCGATAAAGAATGGAACACACAAAACCCTTTATTCCAATTCAATGTAAAGCGCATACGTCTGTTCTTATGAATTTGCCCTCATCATCTCAAATCATAAATCACGTATTGTGCAAAATTTGTAACAAAAATATTAAAATATAACAATGGGTTATCGGATCTTTATAATCGATAATTTTTTATTAGATGAAATCTCAATTTAGCAAGGTGATCTGTATTTCATTACGATTTTATGAATTTGGGTTACAGAAACCCTTTTCCGCAGATAATGATTTTATATAATTGTTAATATATGTAATTAAATATATCATATTGGGCAGGTGATTGACAATAAGGCATTGTTACAATCTTTTTACGTGAAAATAAGGGGCAAAATAGGTACTCACTCCTTAGGGAATTAGTTTTGGAATTTTGTCTTAATTCTAACCGCGATCCTTTAAAGATTTCAAATTTAAGCACGACAACTGTCTTCACGAATCTATCCGTCTAAGTAATTACACATATGTAAATACCGATGAAATTTACCGGTTGTTCAAGGTCTAGAAAGGTTTAGAAACAGTTGTCGTCTTCAATTGCGTTAGATCAAACTGTTTAGTTTTTAAACGTAAAGGGAAACATTGTCGGCCCTACATAATAATTCGACATTCCTTCGTTATGAAAGTCATCAAAATATTAAAAAACAATGTATTTAGCCTCTACATGCGACAGAAGTGAAACTTGTTAAACTGTAAATTCGTAGTTACTATCATTTATCATTCAATGGTCCGGCTGGTAAATACAATAAAATGTGCAGCTTTACCGCAGCAAGATTTGATGAAAAATTCAATTGGTCCTTATAGCGTTATACCATTCAAGGACAGAGTAGACACATACAAACTAGATAATCGCACATTCTACGTTATCTAGTTATTTTTTCCAATATGTCACCACAGGATCTTGCCAAAACAAGACTTTCACAAGTCACGATGCTATACAAAATCAAGCTAGAGGCAAGATAAATATGAAATGCAAGAAAGAGTGGAAGCGTAAATGGAATTGAAGCAGTATATTTTACCAATTTTGGTAAATATATTAAAGCAACACTTTAGCTTGAGCACGCAAATGAAATTGTGATCGTGCATTGTTCAGTTTATATTTTGTTTAAGACGAACATTTTCTTCAAGATAAATTCACAACACTAAATAATTTACGTAAAGTAATGCAACCAAAGATTGATGCGTAGGTACAGTTTTCTCACATCATTTGGAACATTGCACAGTTTAATTACCGTTTCTCATTTTATAGCTACCATAAACCAATTATTTCATATTTAAATTGCCAGAAAACCAATTATTTCATTTTTAAATTGTCAACTCTCATTGCAAGATCCTTTAAAAACTATACAGATTTAAATATTAAAACAGTCCACGTCTGCCGCACGTAGTGGATGTACGCTTGTTTGATTTTCAATTTGGATTACTTTATAATAAGTTGTTATAATAACCGTCTGCATCTAAATAGTGCGTATACACATATGTCTTTTGCCCAAAAAACGGTTCGTACATGTAAGTTTGATCAAATTACTTTTAGCAAAACAGAAAACGTTTGGCAAAGAATTAATGAATGGCAAATATACTTTTAACCAATAATGCGGCAAAATATTCTTTAGGAAAAAGGGATGAATGTCAAATATATATTTGACAAATTGGCAAAATATTCTTCAGGCATTATGAGTCATTTTGAACGCGCGATCAAAATGCCTCATAATTCCTAAAATTTTCGTTTTCAAGCAAAAATATTTTTATTAATTCCGGCGCGCGGCGTTGCTGTCCAATTTCATCACAGTCGGTTAAGAAATAGCCAGATACATACAGTGAGCCATAGTGAAAATGGTCCACCCTTAATAAAAAAAAATTGGTGAAAAATTCCTAAAAAATCAAATAATTTAAGAAACAAAAATGAATATTTTTAAAAGTTCATTTTATTCTAGTTTTAATACAACAAAAAATTTATTAATTTAATATCAGTAACAACAACAAATAACAGATTCATAGAAATAAAATTAAAAATCATATCACAATGAAATGGTCCATGTTATTTTATAGTTAATGTATAACCAAAATGTCGTAAGACTACTTCAGTATTTAGTTGGAAACCCTTTCTGCTTAATGGCTAGTTTTAAGCGGTTTGGAATAGATTCCACAAGTTTTCTGGTGTATTCGGGGCTAATTTTATCACATTCCTCCAATAAGGCCCTTTTTAAATCATTTTTATTGGATATATTATGTTTCCTAATTTCACACTCCAATTTATGCCATACATTTTCAATTATATTTAAATCAGGCGATTGTGGTGGTGTTTTGATTGCTCTAGGACAATTATACAACAGGCATTCTCGTACAATTCCAGCTGTGTGCTTGGGATCATTATCTTGTTAGAAATGAAAAGTGTCTATAATACCCAGTTTATCAGCACTTTGTTTTAAATATTCTTTTAGTATATTTAAATATTGGTATTTATCCATGTTTCCGTCAATAAAATGAAGTTTTCCAACTCCAGCCGCCGAACACACACCCCAAACCATCACATGACCGCCACCATGCTTAACTGTGGGACGCAGACATTGTGAATTCATTTCTTGGTTTGGTTTTCGCCAAACGTTTACCCTGCCATCAGACCCAAAAAGGTTGAATTTGCTCTCATCCGATAATATGACATGTTGCCAGAACGAAAAATCTTTCATTCGATAGTTATGGGCGAACTCCAACCTAACCTTCTTATTTTTCTCACTTACGAAGGGCTTCTTCCTGGCAATTCTACCATGTAAACCACTTTTGCGTAGGACTCTTCGAACCGTTTCAGCATTGCAATGAATTTTTATATGTTGCTCCACCATATTTCGTAGTTTCAGTGCGCTCAGTCTTGGATTCTTCTTCGATTTATTCACAATCCAATGTTCATCACGATCAGAAAACAACTTTTTGGGACTTATTTTTGGCTTATTAATAATTCTTTTCTCTCTGATGTATCTGCCAATAATATTTTGAATTGTTGTGCGAGCTTTGCTAACAATTTTCGCGATTTCCCGCTGACTTCTTCCATCTTTATAATGTTCAATAATTAATTTTCGCAACTCAAATGACGTGTGAGGTCTCATTTCCACAATTAAACTTAACAAAAACCTGTCGACAACTAATGCATTTGCATTGAAGCGCAGGAGAGCATAAAAAACAAATAAGAAGAGAACAAAACAAAATTTTGAAAAAGTACCGTTATCTGAGAAAGTTTTGTTAGGTGGACTATTTTCATTGTGAGATTAAATTTAGTCTCTTTTCGTTCATTTCTTAATTGCAGTTGCAATTGCTATTAAATTTACAAAATTTTTTGTTTTGTGTATTGTTTGATTTTTTTGAAATGTTTCATGAAATTTTTTTGTTATTAAGGGTGGACCATTTTCACTGTGACTAACTGTAGGCTAATTGACCATCTGTGTATTCCAAAAATTTATTCTAAAATCATTTAAACATTTCCATTTGCCTGTCGATTTCATTTCGTTACACGATTTGTTTTCCGAATATAAAATTTTGCTTTTTTCGAATCATACCTGAGCCTTCTAGAGTACAGAGCCATAATCATACTGACGTACTTTTTAGAAGCTTTTATAGTGGTATAACTCTTCACTAATCGGTAAACAAATAGCCAAGTAACAAGCTAATTGGGCATATTCAAAAACCCCATCTAAAAATTATTTAACAATCCAATTTCCATCTTACCTGTCAAATTTAATCTCAATCGATTAAGAAATAGCTAGGTAACAGGCTAGTCGGCCATATTCCAAAAATTTATCCAAAATCATTTAAAAAATCCGTTTACATCGTACCTGTCAAATTGATAATAGTTTTTTGCCATTCAATTTGTTTTGTCATATGATATTTACCGAAAATGACAGCGAAATGACTGTATTTGTTGTTGGCATTAGTAAATGAGGGGTAAATCTGACAATAAATCGAGATTTATAACCGAGCAAAAATTTTGCTCGACCGATTGATTTTATTGAACGAATCGAATAACTTGACAGCAGAAAAATTGCGTCACAGATTGATTTTATTTGGTGAATCGAAGACGACATTATATTTGATATATTTGTGTACCTACATAAATTATGCGAGAATGACCGAGATAAACATAGTGCAAGCAAATTATTTACAAACACGGTTTTTCATATATATGAATGAATAATATACTCGTAAATCTAGGAGGCATTGGTTCGACTGTTCGTAGAATAAAGTTGTTGTTGTGTATGTCTGCCGATTTCATTTCGTTACACGATTTGTTTTCCGAATATAAAAATTTATGTTACACAAACATAACCGTCACCGAATTTCGTTTAAATATTCTTTTGTTTTTTTCGAATCATACCAGATCCTCCTAGAGTACAGAGCCATAATCATACTGAAGTATTTTTTAGAAGCTTTTTTAGTGGTATAACTTTTCACTGATTTCTATAGGAATCCATAGTAAAAATGGTGTTTTTTAGCTTCATGTTTTTCAATGAAAAAAGCAAAAATATTATAAAATGCTTATATAAAAGTTTTCTACATATCTCTAAGAACAATATACAAGAAGGCTATATTGGTATTAAGTAAATATTAATTGGAGAAATATCAAAATTAAATTATTTCTAAAATATATTTTTTCGAACTTTCATTTTGAAAAATAGATCAAAGTTGGCTCTGGCGAATTAAAATAATACTTGCTAAGTTTATCTTTAGTTTTACTAGTGTACGTAAGATGTCTAAGATGTTAACACAAAAATACGAAATTATCACACGTGCTTAATATTTTGTGACTTTGTTTTTCTTTTGCTACAATTTTGGAACTTGAAATTTCCCCAGGTGGTAATTTTTGGTATGATTTGAACACACGACATTGAAGCACACATACCAGCTACCCAGTGGTATGCATAGCTCTAGGTCGGGCCCGAGGAGGAGATAATATTTTCTACCAGTGCCCTATCCAGTAAACTAATAGTAAAATTCCTCTGACAGTCTAATGTCCTTACCATCAAATCCGATAGTTGGATCAATTCCTCCTTAAAGTTTAATTTATGTAGGATACTGTTGTGTCCTGGCCTTACAGTTTTAATTTTGGCTATTATTCTTAGGCTCAGACCTCTTGAACCGGCTACTTTATTAATGTGTAGGTGCAGAGGTGAGAGCCCCAGTATTCTCTCAAGGGCAGCTGTTGAACAAGTCCTCATTGCTCCAGTTGTACCCACACAGATTAACCTCTGCATTTTGTCCAGTATTTTCCTTGCACCAGTCTGCTCTGTCTTTGGCCAGCACACAACACTGTGCTGCCTAGAGTCCAGAGGGTATCTTTGAAGAGTCTTGGATCTGATACAAAGTCCCAAAATTTTCTCAATGGTTTTCAGTAAAAATGATGTGAGCCTAATAGGTCTATAAGACCTAATCTCCTCTGGGGACCTTTTTCCCGCTTTTGGGATAAAAATCACCCGAACCTCACTCCAGCACTTTGGGACATATTCCAAGCTGTAGCTGGCTCTGAAGAGTATAGTATTATAAGGCAGCAAAGTCTACAGTTCTTGCTGTAGAAAGGCGGAGTATACGCAGTCCCCTCCCAATGATTTGAAAGGGCCAAATGATTTGACTGCCGAGCCTATCCGTTCCGGCGTAAAATATCACTAAAAAATATAATATCACTAAAACGTGATCTTAACGTATAATCGAAGCGGTTCACTTTCACATAACCATAACGTAACTTTCACGTAAAACCAAAGCGGTTCGCTTTTATATGACAATAGTATGGCGGCAATTTTTTGGGCTGATCATGTGAATGGTTGATGATTGCTTTTAGTTCCTGCACCTCCCCACGAAGGCATTTTTGTTTTCGGTTTTAATTTAGGCACTCACCGTTGGTAGCGTTTAGTCGCCAGTTTGGCTATTTGCTTGACGTTACTATGTGGTTATGTTGTGTTTTTCACTTTAAAATTAAATATTCGCGGTAAAATTAATTAAAATTCTCTAAAAGATACTAAAAATGGTTCTAAAATGTTGTGTTTCCCAATGCAAGTCTTTTTCGAGTAATGGAAATAATATTAAATTTGCTAAATTAACAACTGAAAAAACACTTAGAAAATGCCCTGTATGACCGCTGTACAGTAAACTGGCCGATATTGCAACAAAATATTTTACCGGTATCAATGAATGACGATGCCTGCTAAATTTAATAAATAAACCAAATTCTGATAAACTTTTGATAATATTATTTAAATACCGTCCTATGATGATTTCATACTGTTAAAGTTAGCCGAAAGTTGCCAGCCGAAAGTGAAAAGTCGATAATGCAGATTATGATATTAACATTCCAGCCGAAAATAAAAAATTTAGTAGCTATCAGCCGAAAGTAAATAGGATACTTGGATTTAAATATAAAATTTTGTAAATAGTTTTACGTGTAAAACTTTGCTTAACCTATTCGTAGAAAATATCGGAAAATCAGAAGAATCCACAAAATTGGAATAAAATCAGCCTCTAGAGTGTTATGTCTGGAGATGGATTGCATTGATGTGATTTGTCAATAGCTATCGCAGGAAAAAGATTCTGTTCAAATTTCTCGTGGGAAATCTCGGAAAATAAAGATAAAGCATCACAAAATTTCATTTCAATTTGGACATTCTTGAATAATTTTTCGAATAAAAATGTACTAAATATCACGGTTCAGATTTATATGTGTAACACCGCATCCCCAATGAAATACTTTTTACTTTCGCCTTACATGATTGTATGGATTTCCAACATAACGAACAAAATTGTTCGGTTGTTAAATCCATACAATCCTGTAGGAAAAAATTAAAAAGTATTTCATTGGGGATGCGGTGTAATCCTGCAAATTCCCACAACTCACACCTAGTCGCCGAACATAGTCATACAAAATTCGAATAAATTTGAAAATCTTTCAATAATCCTATTGTAGAAATGTCGAAAATCTTAAGAAATCTAGAATAAATCGCGGATCAAGCTCGATTATCCCAGAAAAATTCGAATAATTTCCATATTATGTGAATCTCGATGGATCTCGAACAATTTCAATAATATCGAAAAATCTAGATATATTAATGAATAATTTCGGAAAGCCTGTACAAAACTAGAGAGCCCACGAAAATTTCAAAAAATTTCGAAAACTCGTGTAAATATCGAATTATTTGTCAAGTAGTTTGATGTTACTAATACTATTAAGCAATATGCTACTAAACAACTTAAGGCTAAGTTCAACAGAACGATATGCAATAATAATGGAACCCTCAAATACATCGGATAATTTCGTAAATATCGAACAATCATATTCTACGAATAGGCTCTAAGATTCTCGAGTAACATCGAACTATCAAATATACCCGACAATTTCAACATACTCGAATAAAATCTAATACACGAGGATCGGACTTTGTACCATAATTTGTGAGTAGCTCGGGTTTTACGTTCAATTTTAATTTTTTTCTTTTTGCGTTAATTTGTTAGTGATATTTAAGTACACATTTTCGATTGAATCTGTGTAATAATTATTATGGTCGTTAAATACTGCTTTCATATTCGCTAATCTTTGGCTATTTATGAGTGTTTATATTTTAAAATTAATTAAACTGTTTGGTTACCGAACGGTCTCTAAATTTCTTCCTGGTTTAGGTTTATGCCAAGACTGTAAAGTTTCAGTGCAGTTGTTATTTAGTTTTAATTCTCCTAAAAGTAAAACAATTTTAAATATCGTTTTAAATCTGATTAGTTAACTGACCAAATAATATAATCTAAGCAAAACACGGCTGTGGACACTTGTTTACAGACTGCTTTGTAAACTATACCTGCTGGGCAGGAACATTGTCACTTCATAATGATCCTAATTTCCGTATTAATATGTAAATTTATTTTATTTGTTCACTGAAACAACAAACATTTTGGAACGATATTCTACTTTTCTTTAAACCGACATTCGCCTTCTCTTCTAGGAACGCTGATTCAATCAACTTAAAATTAAACCAACCCATAATTTGTTTATTTAAATTTTCAACCGATCGCGATCCAGTCAGTATTGGAAATGTTTCATTCTTATTCACATCGTCAGTTGTTACGTCTATCGTAAAGCCTTTGACTCCAACTATGGTATTTTCTTCCCAAATTTTTAACCTGAAAAATATTAATAAAAAAAATTAATGTTTTTGAAAATTAAATTTACTTAATCATTCTAATTAAAATTACTATTTACCTTTCTAATAATTCAACCCTATTTCCGACAGTCTTATAGCACGAAGTATTTGTTGACCGGTAGATTGTTCCCTTTTGGCTTATTACAAGTTTAGTTAGAGTAACTAAATACCACAAATCACTATAGCAGTCTAGCAGTCAATGTTTCTTTGAAATCAACCATCAGTGGATCAAGCTTATCAAGATATGAACCAGCGATATCTTCCGTGCATTATTGTACATTTTTTCCACAAGTAAAAATCATCGAGCACACCATAACTCATGTAACCTTCTCGACAACCAATAACAAACTATAAGTATCCAATATTGCTACACCATGTACCACCAATACAACAAAACAAAAATTGTGCCAATTGAACTTATAGACAGACATCAGCGTATTGATTCGCTGAAAAATAAGATGATGGGTACACGTTTAAATTAAGCTTCGCTTTTGCAAGTTTACACGTTTATCCATTATCTTATTTTTTAGAGAATCAGTGCGCAGGAAATTCAAAAATTTCAGAACTTACAGATCTAAACTTTTTGCTAGTGAAATTGGTGACAAAAAATATCAAAAAATTTCACTCGAGGGCGATCAATTTTTCTAATAGCTAAACCTTATTACTGCTAATGAATTTAGAGTCTAGAGATGTCCACAAGATCTTGCCCACATTTTCGGTTGTTTTTGAGTGGGAACCACACTATGTTTGTACAAAATCTGATTTACGAAGAGTAACAGAAAATTGTTCAGAAAGAATCTTCTGAACACGACACGAGTTTAGGCTGCATAAATAATCTTAAATGAATTTTACCTTTATATTTCCACGGTTTAAATGTGTTGTTTTGCTGATTTTATTAATTTTATGATTAGATAGACTTGTGTGTTGTGTCTCGGCCAAGATAGGTATTCTTTCTACAGGAGAAGAAATCCTATGTCAACTTTGAATTATTAGGATTAGGTTACAAAATACTCTCCGCAGTTGTTCAACAGCACAAGATACACTGTGAGATTCGTTAAGTATATCTGCGCATTCAGACTGGATGGTCCATTCCTTAACATGAGGTAATCCATACAGTCGATTATTGGTCCTATCTCATTAAGAATGGGATAGACAAAATAATCAAAATTAAGCGAAGCACTCTTGTGAGAGACCTTAAACTACTTCTATTACACTGCAAATCGCCTCCGGAATAACTTCGACATACAATTTTGGTACAATTCTAAAAAATTAGATTATCAGACAAGACAGATGGTCGAAAACTCCTAAAGTAATCCAAGCGGCGGTTCCTACCAAAATACCTGGACCTTAATCGTTTTCATATTTTCACTTCAAATATCCCATCAACGAGCTGGAAACAGAACTAATTTGTTAGTAAATTTTTTAGTGTTTTTTTGTAAAGGGCAAGAAAATACTCATCAGATTCCTCCATTCATAAAGATCGAAATCTACCCCAACATAATGTTTCTTGAGAGTTTTCAAACAATTCTGCACCTTACTGTTCAAACTGGCTTCAAGAACCTCACGTCATAAATCAAACATCCCGGTTTTTCGCAAATCAATTAAAATGTCAGTCTGTCTACTATAAAGGAGGGAGATGTTAAACAATCCAGAATATTTCGAATTAAGTACATACATAATTCAATAATCACATAATAAATTTATTAAAAACACCATAAACTTTAAGTATTTATCCATCTTGGATTCTACACGTAATACCTTAATATTTGCACACACAAAACCACCTCAAATTACAACCAATTATCTTTGCCATTATTGCCATTTATGCCGCAAACAATGGAAAACAATTCTCGCGATTTTCTTCCTTTCACAAATTAATTCAGAAATTTTTAAATATCTTGCGTATTGTTAAAATTCTTTTTGTGTATGATACAAGATTATATAGAGAGAATGAATAAAAGGATTCACAACTCCCTATTTAATATTCCTATTCAAACTGAGGCTTCAAAAGGAATTGTATACAAACAACATTTAAATAAAAATATTTCTCCGTACAGTTTTCTTCTATACTAAACATCATCATCATTCATTTTCAATCTGCATATATTATTACTGTGCATAGTCAGTAAACTGTAAATAAAAAAAAAAAAAAAAATCCTTAACCCTTTTTGTTCCTTTCTCGCATAATTATAAACTTTTTTTTTTTTTTTTTGCTTTTTTGTGAGAAATAAAACAAAAAACTAGGAACTAATTTTTGTTTTTTAAGTTTTTCACTCACATGATTTTTCACCCTTAAGGTGCGATTTACAAAAAAATTCAGCCACATTTACAATACATACACTCACTCTAAACTCCCTGTCTCAAGAATACAAAAGGGGATGAGATAAGAAAAATAAATCCTGAATGCATCATGGTACATACTACATATTTAATGTTTTAAAATGACGAGACACAAACAAAAAAAAAAAGTTTGTGGCCTGACTAACAGGTAAAGGGATAATTTATTTGAATTTTTCACGGGGAATGTTTATTTTTCTTCCTACCGTTGTGTACAGTTATATGTTGTGTATATTATGCGGAAAGAATGAAAAAAAGGACTAATTAGATGCAAAGAATATAAAATACAATTCAATCACGTAATTTGCTTGACATTATTAATGATCTTCAACAAACGGGATATAGCTATGTGAATTTTTTATTTCTTCCGTGATCTTCCAGCCTTTTGTTATTTGGGTGTGTAGTACGTAAGCTTTAAGATCGTCGAGGACTTTGGAAATTATTTAAATTTTACTTTGTATTGTTTCTTAAGACCGCCGGGTGTGATTTGAATATTTTATAAGGATATACGTGATTATAAAATTTAGTATCTATTTGAGGTCCTTGAATGTATGTATACGACGGGATTTTGAAAGAATTTGAATATGTTAACTGTTTACAATCAATGGATTCTTTATTCCGTGGAACCGTTACTTTTTTTATGTTGAAGATGCACTTTGAATATTTTATTTCGATGGTTTGTTTATCTTTAGGAAAAAATTGATAAAAGTTATTGGAAAAAATATTGTTTAGATTATGCATGCAGATGTGTCTAAAGAAGATATAAAATGATCAAGTCATATGTGAATTTTTGTAAGAACTAGAATAAATACGCTTAGACATTTTAAACATTTCTGTCCTTTTCAAAGATTTTATGAAATAAATAAATTTTTTTTGGGTAGATAACTGAATCCAGCAGAACATTTGTTGAATTTGTTGAAGTTAACGCTGTCATTCTTTACAGCTAGAGAGTTACAATTTCATTCAAGGACATGTCTCCAAAGTTGAGATGTTTCAATTGGTTGAGAAGCTGGAGTTTATCTCGGAATAACCGGCAGAATGTGAATATGTCACACAAAGCATTGCACTTTCAAATGAAAGAAAAGCTCCAAAGCGTTCGCAGTTATCATCAACTTCAATGTCGGTCTTAAGGTCCACCAAGCAAAAACTGTATTACCTGTAAACTAATAATATTTAATATACACAAACCCTGCTCATTGGATGATAGAAGTGACACTCAATAATCAATGCACTAGGAATAGTTTTAAACGTTAAGTTCCAATCCCTTCCTAATTGTAAAGGTCACTTATGATCATCCTCTTTTCAGGACGGAATATATAGTTAATGGATTTATTTCTAGATCTGTCCAGATCATTAGACAGTCTCACGTGGCCTACTATCTGGTGAGCCTGTTAGCCTATAACCCCCCGAAAAACAGTTACTATGTATTAAGGAGCTATTTCTGCACTAAAATGGAATTTAATTAGAAACAAATATTGACAAAACGTTTGAGGTTAGCTTCGTCACTCCGTTATCATTGTCACTGTTCCTGAGTAATTTTGCCAAAAATCCAGCAATATGATTTTAAGTATTTTATATTCTCCATGAACATCAAATAGTACTTGAATTGGTCGCCGAAAAGTTCTTTAAATTTTAACTCTTCACATTGTCGGTTTACGTCAGTCGTTTACTCAGATTTCTGACACATTTGTATCAGAGCCTTCTAGAGTATAGATCCATAATCATAATGACGTATTTTTTGGAATCTTTTTTTATGGTATAACTTTTCACTGATTTCCATAGGAATCCATAGTAAAAATGGTGTTTTTTAGCTTCAAGTTTTTCAATGAAAAAAGCAAAAATATTATAAAATGTTTATATAAAAGTTTTCTACATATCTCTAAGAACAATATACAAGAAGGCTATATTGGCATTAAATAAATATTTATTGCAGAAATATTAAAATTAATTTATCTCTAAAATATATTTTTCGAACTTTTATTTTGGAAAATATATCAAAGTTGGCTCTGATGAATTAAAATAATACTTGCTAAATTTATCTTTAGTTTTACTAGCGGACGTAAGATGTCTAAAATGTTTACAGAAAAATACGAAAAAAAATTATTTAATCACAAAATTATCACACGTTCCTATATTTTGTGAATTTGTTTTGCTTTTCCTACAATTTTGAAACTTGAAATTTCCCCAGGTGGTAATTTTTGGTACGATTTTATCAAATTTTTACGACCATCACTGCCATCTATGTAATGTATATTGACTTAATGACTAAACGAATTGTAGTAAGCTTTTATTCCAATTTGACCAGAATGCCGTTGTTATGATTTTTTTTTTATATTTAGGTTGAAATAAATAAAATATTATAAGAAAATGAAAACGATTTACTTAAACGACATTCATATATGTTGCAAATTGCAATTCAAACATTTATGAAAGTATTTCGGAAATCATAATTAAGAATTTGTAACGTTTTCATTAAAAAATTTGCCTTAGGAAAAAAAGTAATTTCCCATATGTTTTGTGTGTATTTTACTATGAAAAGTTTGGTTTTTTCCTCGTTTCTAATTCAGTTATAAAAGCTTCGTTTTTTAGACTATGGCTTTGTATAATCTAGGTTGCTTTGATATTATGGAAAAGCTTTTATAATTCCAGTAAACACAGTTGAATTTTCGTGGTTTTTGAACATTTCTAAATCGTATCGAAACATCTGCATGAATTGATGCAAGGCTTTTCATAAGCTACTCGTTATATCGACAGTAACACCTCAACCAATTTTCCCATTTCCAATATTTATTTGCTTTTAACTTAATAATGACGTTATTTTTGATCCTTCTTTGGTTACATCGTAACCCCTGGTTGGTCACAGCTGCCATACAGTGGTTGCCAACAAGCACTAAAAATAAAAATAAAATAAGAACATTTATTATTATTAGTGCAGGAAAATTTTGTAAAAACAGCAAGTCATTCTAGAAAACTACTGCTAGCGCAAAATAAAGGCTATGATTTAGTAAAGCATGCCGTGTGACACAGCACCAATTTTTACACAGCATCAATATTTTCAACTAGAAAATAGCTCATTATTTATTAAAGTACTAATTTTTAAAACTAAAGCCTAGTACGCTGTTGAAGTGAAATGAAATTTTCACTGCTCTAACCAAAAATAGGAAGATAAATCTGACGTGAAAAATTTCTTTGTTGATTCTCGTAAAATATTATGTTAGATAATTTCAATTTGGGAAATAAAAACCAAATTAAAATTGAATGCAATAGGCGGTTGAAAAACAAGAAACTCAAATGATGAAACGTGAAAATGCGTAAATATAACAAAGAGACATCTGTATTCTAATACGAAAACCCCCATTTCGCTAGCTAAACTGCGTACCGCAAAGTGAAATTCTGTGGTGAAATTTTCATTTTCGTTTTCGCTTGTGTCATTTTTAGCAATAATATGAACTAAATGAAAATGACACTTCCAAAAAATTTATTTTGTTTTTTTTTGTAAACTGAAGGTAATGCATACTTTTATAAGTAAGTAATGGATTTTTTTTCGTATATTTTGGAAATCCAAAATATAAGAAGCTTGGCTATATTTTAGCCGATTATGATGAAATTTTGCCTCTATGATGGAAGTTGGATTCTCAAATGATTTTAAGAAGGAATTCTAGAATATGACCAATTAAGATGGAAATAATGGTGATTAATGATGGTTATGGTCATGTTGATGAAAATGCGGATTGAGATGATGAAGGTCTTGGTGATGATGATGATATTTTTCATGGTAATTGTATTGATGATGATCATGGTCATGGTGATGAAGATGGGGTTTGAGATGATGATGGTGATGATGATTGTTGTGGTAATGATTATCATAGAGATACAGATGATGATGGTCATAGTTATATTTGTTAACCGATACTGGTGAAATTTGACAGTTACTAAAATGATTTTAAGGTAAAGGCCTAGAATATAAACTTGGTTATTTTTGTTGGAAAATAAAATACCATAAAATAGCTGTAAATTCCTCCTTTTCGCAAATATTTCCTAATTTTCCTAAATATGTATCTAGAAAAGAGCAGTAAATGATCTCTTTTCCAAAATATTTTTATAGAATTTCTCTCAATTTTTTCCAGAATATATCTTGGCTAGCAGTAAACTCCACGTTTTCCAAAATATTTCAACACAAATATCTCGACAAGGAAATATAATCCTCATTTTCCAGAATTTAAATTTTCGTTTCTGTTTAATAAGTATTTAATATTAAAATTAGAAAGGAAATGTCCATTTTCCAGTATATTTCAACACGGAATATTTTGTGTTCATAATTAGCACTAACCTGCATGCAAGGCTGGGCAGTAATGAATTAGATATATTTTTACGTAATGAAAATACAAATTACAATTTATAACTTGTATTTTAATTACTTAAATCCTAATTAGTTGTAATTGCTATTTTAATTACATCAGTTTTTATAATTTCTTGTTACTTTTTTACAAGGCTTACTAAAATTTGGTTCCAGAGCCATCAGTATAAAACCTATTGTTAAAGGGAGCTTTCAGGTCCAGCAACTGTTGGCAACATGTTGATCGAAAATTTCATGGCAATGCGATAGATCGAATGTCATTTTTTCCATCAGTATATTTTCAATGCCAACATGTTGCAGGAACTGAAAGCGCCCAATGATCTTTGTTTTAATGATAAGTTTTTTCACTAAACGAATTTTGCCAAATCAAATTTATCAATTTAGAAATGCAAAGTAATTGTAATTAGTATTTTAGTTACAAACTACAATTCAAAGTAGTTGTTACTTGTATTTTAATTAATCCACTTGAAAGTAATTTTAATTTGTATTTTAATTACTGAGTTTGCTATAATTCTTGAAAGTATTTTAATTACTCAGTTTACATTACTGTAATTTGCCAACCTTGCCTGCATTCACCATTATCATTGTTACTAACAATAATCAACATCATCATTACCATATGGATATAGTACCATATATATTTGGGCATACTCATGATTTTTTTCATTCATGGGAATATTTTCGGATATTAAATTGTACCGGTGATATACATTCACGTGTTTATTTTTATAAAACCAGATGGTTCTTATCTATATCTAAGAAATAATACGCATATTAAGATTTCCAAATTTATTTTAATAAATATACAAACCAAAATAAGTGATTTTTAACCCATACTCAAACTATAATAAGATATTTTCTGTCAAACAGTAAGGTTTTCTGAGCCAAGACTCAATCCAAATGTAGTTTAGCCTTAATTCCGCTTTTTTAAAAATTGCGTTTTCAAATGGTATGCTTTAGTAAATGTGCTCCGAAATAAAATTAAAAATTTTAGAAAAATTGTGTTATGGTAATCTCTCAGCCCTATAAATCCATTTAAATAGATCACCACTTTTCAGCCATCTTCTCTTAACTGGTCAGAATCGAGCTAAATCACAGAAAAAAAATAATTCCTTTTTTCACGACAAACGCAAGGTGACAGTAAATGTTTTTGTAGCAAGCCTGAATAGTATTGTTACGCAACGCTTGGGTCAAAACTTTAGGGTATCAAAATCAAATTAATATTCTTAATTGTAAACATTTTAAATTTCGGTTTGTTCATTTAGGTCAATGCGATGCCGATATGGGATTTAAACGTAATTTTCATAAAACTCTGATTTTAAGCTTACGACAGTGTAATAGTGGCGACGAAATGTAATAATCGAAAACAAAATGAAAACTCTTCAGCTAAATTTCTCTCAGATACGCAGCTGAGCAAGCAAAATTGATTTATACTTCCCAAGGATAGATGACTCTGTTATACTTATAACCTACTACGAAAACAGATGATAAGTTCATCTATCGCCACATGATCCAACGTCACCAGTAACAACGAAACAATTTTTATCAGTCTAATTCAAATTATTTTATAATTGAGAACGAGACCAACGCTTAACAATATTTTTTTACTTTTTGCCTAAAACGGAACTATTTTATCTAAGGTGAATATTGTTGACTCTAACTTTGGAGAAAATTCTGGAATAGGGCGCCGAAATGGTTCTTAAAAAGAGGTGCATGGTCCATAAAATGGTTTTTACATGCAGATCAGGCAATTAGCTATTATTATAAAAAATGATTATGATGAATTTCGAATAGAACGAAGAAAATCAGATTCTGAAAAGATATTTCAAAGAATTTCTGGAATGTAGCCATTATATTAACTCGATTATTTCTAAAGCGATAATGATGAAATTCGAGAAATATGCAGGAAATGAGATTATAAGATAATTTTGAGAAGTACACGGTAATCAAGTTCCTATCTAATTGGCCATATTCCAGAACTTCTTTAAAAACGTTTTAGAATCCTGTTTGTAATGAGTGGGGTTAGGCTGAAAGCCAGCTCCCACTGATTACATTGAAATTATGTTACTGTTTTGGGGTATCTCCTGCGGCATGATTCCTGCAGCCCAGTCAGGTAGGGGAAATTGGTGTAGGTGAAAAGAGTACCACAAATAAAATTTTGATAGCAGCATTTTGATTGAGTACAATAAAGGAATGTGAGTTAATTGGGCTAAGGCACACAAAACGTGAACTACCAATTGAAAACAGTATTTGTTGTATTAAACGATCCATCATACCTTGTTTACTCATAGTATAATCTCTATACATTTTTCGCTACCCTTGACGATTGTACATCTGGCATAAGCGTCTCACGTGGTGGAAAATAAAAATTAAATAAATGTGCTAAATGAAAATGTTTGATAACGCAAGCCTTATGAATAAATGGCATTTTACCAATTGGGCAATTAAAATTGTGTAATGGGTGAACATTTTAAATATTGCCAAACAATTTCAAATTTCCATATAAGTGATGTTTGATTTTCATTGATTGTTTCATTTTTAATAACAAACAGTTTGTCCTGCAATGTCAAATAGCACTGTTGTTTAAGTTCAACAAATTTTGGTTAGGTGGAATCCGTGATGCTCCAATCGTCAATACGACACTGGTTCAGTACTTTTTTTTATAATGAATTTTGAATGAAAACGTAACCAAATTTGATGATTATGAAAAGAAATATTGGTGATATTTAAATTTAAATTTCAACAAAAAATTCAAGCAAAACAAAAACATATTTATTGGTTAATACTTAGTATTGCCCTTAGTATTGTTTAAATATAAGAAAATGTCTTTATTTCGGGGGACAAGTGTCAAATTGTAAATTTGAGGTTATATTTGATAGCAAATAAAGAATTTAGAAATTTTCAGTTTCTGGAATTGTTGTTGGAGGTTGGCTTGTTGCATTTTCTACTATTAATAATGCTTTAGGAGGTAGATTTTTTAATTTTAAATGGTTTGTAATTTCTGGAATAACCTGTGCTGTGAATCATTGCCGTAAACAATTGTGTTGCCTGTCATGCGTTGGAATTGATACATTTTTACATTTTTTTTATCATCAACAATGGTGGTTTGCGGTGTCCCGACGCGTTTACCGACGGCATGAAAGTCTGCGGTATTTTTCTTAACGGTGTACTTTCGTTTTGTTTGGCAACCCTTTATATTGTATTCTAAATTATTCTTAATCAATTGGTCTTTCATAAATTCTTTGTGATAACAATGCCAAAATGCTAATGCACAAGCACGTCATTTACTTTGTTGGCTAAACCGCATATTCAACTAAAATTTAGCGTTAACATTTTTATTTCACTTCAACAAGGTGTCCTTTATATGTACATTTATCTAAATTGCATTGCGGTTGAACCAATTTGAATTACAGTTAATAACATTTTTAAAATTTAGGAGTTTCGATCTCAAATATGAGTAACGTAAGAAAAAATTGAATAATCAACCAACTCTTAGTTACTTCGAGACTAAATCTGAAATATTTATGTAAATTTTGGATTATTTCTCAATAATTTCAAAACTCGATAAAAATAATTGTAACATGTCTGTTATACAGCACTGCATTTTGAAGGTAATGTATATTCAAAACAAGTAAAACGTGTTGAATTTTTAATCACTTTTCCTTTTTAAAAAATCTACTGAATTTCATTTTACAATTGTACATACGTATAACTAAATCTTTTTAACCGATACAAGTTTCAAACAACAATACCCGTGGATTTTTCCTTCAACGGAAAAATAAAGCTACCGACGAATATCGCGAGATTTTTATTTCATTTCTGGTTTTGGTTGATAGTAGAAATATACAAAAAAAACTTTCTCACAGTCGTCGCGCATTATTTTTTTTTTACAAGCATATCCTAATATCGTGTATCCTAATTTTTTTTCCTTTCAACCCTTTATAATAAAAAAAATAAAAAATTTGATATGCAAAAGAATCAACAGGCCCGCGAGGATATAATATTCAAATTAAATTTTATTTCAAGTTTTTTTTTCTATCTTTCACCCAGCGCTTTATAGCTACATACATACGTATGATGATTATGATAAATATCACGGCGAAAAAAAAAAAATCTACCTCTAATTTTTTATTTGTTAATTTCGAGCTAGACTCAAAAGGGAGAGAATTGGTGGAAGAAATAAAAAAGGTGTCCCATCCATAATCATCATCAAACATCATCTGCATACATAATAATCTCGCGTAATTTAGATTAGAAGAAAAAAAAATCACCTTTTTATTTAAGTTTGTATTATAAAAGGATCTATTCTTATCCTTTTTTATTATTGGTATAATTTCTTTTGTACTAAATGAAAAATAAAAACTTTAAGACAAGAGGAATAATAATAGATGGCAATTGAATGGAGGAAAATCAAGAAGAGAACACAACACAATATATTCCTTACATATAAAAAAAGGGTTTTGAAATTTGGATGGAAAGTAATTAAGCGTGCAAAAAGGATCTTACAACAAAAACAACAACAAAAAAACATGAGAAAAGATTTGAACAAAAATACCAAACATTCTTGATCGTCAAGCAAATTGTGAATCCGTCATTAATTTTACGCAGTTCAAATACCTCTCATTAATTAGACGTTAAGCTCGTTGCTGTATAGCAACTGCTAGCGAAAAAAAAAAAAAAAAATTAGCGTAATTCTTATAACAAAAATTAATTAGTCTAGGTAGTCAATTCTTTCTTTTTGAGATACAGAAGCTTAAATCATTGGATGATCAATCAAATGAATGTTAATGATCTAAGATTGGATAGTTGTATACCATGTACTTTTATACAGGTATGTACTTGATTAATTGGATATTTAATGATGTTTTTAAAGTCATTAAGTGTTTTTTGGAAAAATTAATCGTTTGATCGATTTGATTTTTTTTTTCTCGACAATTTAACTAAATTATAATTAAATAAATTTTGCCGTAATATTTATTCAAATGAAACGAAAATTAATAAAATGTTTATAGTTTTTTTTTTTTTTTTGGCCAATGAATTCAAAATTTAATTTTTATTAGGGATTTTACCATGACGGGTTATAAAATTAATTTAGTGTGCGTCAAATGTCGGAGAATGGATGGAATGACAATGTTTAATATGAAATACTGCGTTTTGTGTACACTTTCGGCAAATCATCATTTGAGAAGTAAATGTTATAATCCCTATAGTTGTCAATTGCAAGGTCGAAAGACTAGTTTGCATTGATGAAAGCCAAAATAACAATTGCGATTTCGTTTTTTAACTTTAGGCCGTGTGTGAATATGTTAAAAATTTGGTAAAAAAAAAAATTGCCATGGTGAAATATTTTTAACTACCAAACTTAAATTTGCTGTGTGAATTGCTTAATATTTTGACAATGAACAAAATTTCAAAATGAAACGTGTGGTTAAAATTTATTTTGTAATTTTAAGCCGAGGAGGCTATCGACGTTTACGTTTGGATAGTCGGTCCTCACAATTTGTCCAAAGACCCTCATCAAACTATTGATTCTTTTATTTCATTTTTTGTCGGCCTTTTCACGAGCTTTTCTTTCTTTGTCAGCCACGCTTAATTTATTCTGAGCCCGGGACGAGGATGGTCGTAAAACACTGGGTGGTGGACTCGATGAAGATGCAGAAAGGTTACATGAATCGGATGGTGTAGATGGCGTTGAAATGGAGTTACATATGTGATGATAATGGGACTGGAATAACTTCTAGGTTCTCTTGTTCATCGGTATCAGATTCCTCGATAATTTCCCTATCTGCGTTGGAAAAAATCCCGTTGCTGTTAGAAATCAAATATGGAGGATGACAGTTGTCCTTCAAGCTCGCGTAATAAGGCCAATCCTGCTCCGTCGCCCGTATTTAATATAAACAAACCCTATAAATCAAATGTGCCTTTTAATAAACAATACACTATGCTTATTTTAAATTACACACTTTATATTTTGTTAACAGTCCAGTCCACTGTTTCTTGCACTTATATAAGATAAGTTTTATCTGGCCCCAATTTAGATTTACAGTCAGCAATTACTTCTCTGAAATGTGAATTTTTGGTTAAAAAGAGCTCTATCAACCATATTTTAATCAATTACCTCCAGCCCGTACTCATGTTAGAATTTTTTGTAGAAAATAAAACGTGAACATAAATTATTGATGAACATAAATTATAAACAGAAATATATAATTACATGTAGCGTAAGGTTTCTCCACTGTTCGTTGAGAACGATATTTTGGTGTTGATTGAGAATCCATCACGTATTATAAAATATAACACTCTCAGATCGCGTTGAACTACAATTACTAACAAGTCACAACTTAAAAATGTTTGGTTAGGTTTTTTAAACATCGTTTGTTTTAATTTAGACGAGGGAGCTACTGCGTTAAATTTTTTTGTTTTTTTTTGTGGTGAATAAATTAGTTTTAAATGTCAACATTTTAATTTTTAACACTTTTGGCCCTATATACACACAACCTTAGTATTAATTTGTCTTGACTTACTAAGATTTATTTGCGGGCTCACACACTTTTCGCACTTTTTACTGTTCAATCGAAGAAACACTTAAAAATTAAAAAAAAATAAAAAATCGAAATCAAATTTTTTTGGTAGAATTATTAGAGTAACCTTATTTTGACTAAGAAATAGTTTGCTTGCTAGCCGATCGAGCATATGACTTTTTTTTGTATTTACAAGCGCTGTAAATGGTGGCTACAAAAAAAAATTGTTTGATCTAACTTAGTTTCCAAGGTTTTATAGAAATATAGATCGATGTCGTAAAGTTGTGTTGGATTTAATTTGTTCCAATACCGAAACTATCACAATACTCATTTTGTAATGCAAATTCTTGCATTCCTGATATTATCATTCTCTATGAGAAACACCCAGCTGTAACTCTTCACAAAAGAAAAGAAAAGAAAGTAAAAATATCGATAATGCAGATAGTGTCTTGGCTATATGTGCCAAAAATTATCAGCCGACAATAGTTAGCCCTAGAAAATTTTCAGGTCAAGTTACACGTGGGGAGCACAAGAAAATACGTTTGGATGAAAGGATCAATTTAAAAATTTGTATAAATTCAACACTTAAAGTGTCATGTCTGGAAAGTATTTCAATTATTAAATCTAGCAAAAAATTATTCCTAAAAAATTATCAGAGCAGGTTTCATGTGGGGAGCCCGAGAAAATTCAAATATTTGCATATATTCAACCCTTAAAGTGTAACCCTTTCAATCAAACGAATTTTCTCTGGCTCCCCACAAGAAAGTTACCCTGATAATTTTTCTAGGGATAACTATTGGCAAGGCACTCTTATTGAAACACTTTCTAGACATGACACTTTAATGTTTGAATTTATATAAATTTTGAACTTTAATGTTGTGCTCCCCAAGTAGGATGGAACTTGGTTATTTCTTAACCGATCATGATCATTGTACTTGGCCATATTCCAGAATTTCACCTAAAAATCATTATAGAACCCCATTTCCATCGCACATGCCGTATTTCACCCTAATACGATAAGAAATAACCTAGTTCCATCTTAATTGGCCATATTGGATTTTAAAATAAAAAATAAAAATTATTTGAAAGAAGAACGTTAAAATTAAAAATGATCACAGCAATCATGATTCAGAATAAAAAAATTCAATCAAAACAAATCGCTACTTAGCCCGGAGTTTGTGACATAACCAGTGCTGTCGATCTGAAAACATTGAACGGAGTACGTTTCAAATTTTCAGGGGAGTATTTCTAGTGAAAAGGGAGTGCATACGAAATACAATAGTTACACCTTAGACATAAGCAATTGTTAGTGTTTTGTGTTAATCAAAAACCATGATCCAGCAAATTACACTAAAATTGCTTTTAGCTTTAGATCCAAATTTGAATATTAAAACTGTTTTAAGATCGTCACAACTCTCCACGAAATCACAGATATTTTTAAGTTATCGTTTGGAGATTTTTAAGTTTTTCTCGTAGAGAAAAGTACCGATCAGCGAAACCGTAAGCGAAATTTTTAAGTTTTAGCTATTTTTACCTAAATTTTACGCAGTAAATAAAAAACCTATCTTATAGCAACTTAAAGTTCGAACCCTTTTCATTTTTAAAAGCGTAATTTTGGAAGATATGCGAATTTAGACATGACAAATATGCGAACGTGCACGTCGCCTTAATGAAACAGGACATAAAATTTGTTTGGTGGGGACGACTGGACACAAAACATGCACATGGTTAAAGTTGTCAGATAATAAATTGCAATGGAATTCATGCATAATCACAGCAGTTCCATTTGGTGCAAGGATGGAGTTTCTTGAATAAAACATGGCCAGAATTCAATAAAGATTGCAAGACACTATAATAAAGTTTTGGTAATTAGAACAAAATTTGAAAAATTTAGATTTGCTAAAGAAACATTTGTTTTTTACTTTTATAACCACTCCACCATGCCTTTACTACATTTCCAGGTTCCAGCACCAAATGGAGCACGTTTGTCAATGGATTTTAATGAAATGTTATATCTGAGTTATTAAGCCGATTCTATCAGTAGTTCCTAATATAAAACCGAATTATTCACGCTTTGAAAATTTCTTGGGTCACCTTATTTGGGATCGGATTTGTTAAATAAAATAAAAACCTAATCCAAGAAATATGCTAAAATGATATTTTGGTTGAAGCCATTAACATTGTTTCACCAATTTTTCTTATTTTTATATACATAGACAACTAATCCAAGCAGTATACTACGTCTCCAGCTTCAAATGGAACTAAATGGTACGGTAAGTGGTAGTTCCTAGTACAAAATTTATTAATTATTAATTTATTTAATAGTCTGGGGTTGGATTTCTTAATGAAACCAAAGTTCAAATTCAGGATATTATCAGGTTGAAACTTTAAATCACAAATGATATTCGTCAAATTAACTTATATATACTTAGCTAATTCAGACTATCGTCTCAGTCTCCAGCATCAAATGGATGGAAAAAGAACATTTGTTGAATTAAATTTATTATCTGCAATATTTTGTAAATTCTATAAATAGTTCATATTATGGCCCGAAAAAAAAATCTATCGTTATAGGTAGGGTTGGGATCAGAATTTTTATAATAAATCATGGCCCAACGACAAGAAATATTTTGGAACACTTTTCGTACTAATGGCATTTTGATCGATACCATAAATCAAAAATTATATTTACCAGTTTTGGTTTTCCATATACAGCTAACCCAGACAATTTTCTCCGCCTCCAGCATCGAATAGAAGACACACATTTGTCGGTGTATTTTAGTGATATTTTAGTTCGGATATACTTTACTAAGCCGATTCGATATAATGAATTCTTAACCTTAAATATATTAAATCACGTCCTGGAGAATTTTTTGAGCCAGTCGTTTGGGCAGGTGTTCGAATTAAATTTTGTTGAAATTTTTTTTTTCTAATCCCTCCTGAATTTTGCAATGCCGCTAATGAGATGTTTGAAAACCCAAAATAGGCGGAGAGAAACCTAAACGTCTGTCACCCTATTCTTACCTAGATCCTACATAAGCGAGAAGGAGAATGTCAAAATAAAACTGACAGACAATCTCTGGTGTCAGAATTTAAACTTGCCAGACAAGAAAGATGCATGGGAATTTTATTCATATGTAAACAAAGGATTTGAGAATATTGATGTCAAGGCGTATTGAACGAATAAAATTTCCCTTATCACACTGCATAAATAGAGACTTCCATACAACTTTTTAGTCTTGGAATGTTAAATGACGGAGAGGTCGTAGTCTAAGTTTGAGAGTATTGTAAATCCAGATTTCCATATATCGTTTTTGTGCGGTAAGGCTAAATAGCCACATAATTTGTTGGTTAACGTAATTTTTGTATTCAGGTGAATATTTAGCCAAAGCAGTTAAAAGTTTTTTGATAAAATCAGGTAATCTCCGTCATGTTTGAGTTTACCTGGTGCCCATACAGAGTGCCTTGATGTTTTCATAAGTTATAAAAAACACGGAAATATCTTTATATAAGTTTTACCAATAAATCTTCAGATTCTGAAGGAAAAGCATTGTGAAGTTGGAGAAATTTAGTTCGCAAATTTGGCATTGATATTGGCTGCTAAAGTGGCTGAAAACCATTTTATGGGTTTTTGCTGGAGAATGACAGAAATTATTATAAATTAGCTTTGAAAAATGCTTTATGAAAAAGCCAGCTATCTCCCAGAATATTATAATTATTGCAAGTATAAAAGCCGATAAGTTAGAATATTTTGTAAAAGTATTATGTTTTAGTATAACAGTTATTAGAACAGTAAAGAACAAAATTAATGTGGGGAGTATAGGAGTAAGCACTAGGCGAAAGCAGTACTTATACTCCGATCGTACTCACTTCGACAGCATTGGACATAACGCAAATTTTTTTAGAGTATGGTTTATGGTGTAGTGGTAACGCAATGTAATAGAGCAGCAAAGGTCTTCGGTTCGATTCTCAGGCAATTTTATTTATTTTTATTTTTTTTAGTATTCATGTACAATAAAATATTGCGCTTTATAGTTATTACAGTAATTATACAAAAACTACGTGGTACGCGCTTATGATGCGCATAATTGTATGCAAATAATACTACAAATTATTTAAAAACTGTTATATTATGAGTTGTAGTAAGCCATGATAATTTTTCGGTAAACATTTTTGTTCCTGTCATAAACTTCATAGCATGCTATATTTGAAGAAATAAAAAAATATAACAATGAAATTTAAATAAAGTTTCTTACGCTGATTGTGGCTTAGTATACTATACGCTACTACGTAGTAGCGTGTTGGACTAGAACGTCTAAGGTGTTAGTGCTCGGTTGTGCTCAAACCATTTTAGTTTTAGAAAAAAAGTCTGTACTTTTTTTTGTGTGATACACCAACACACGTAAAATCATCCTTAAAAGCCCTTACTCTTTGGTTTATGGTATATTTAAGGTACAATAATCCTTAACAGCCTTTAATCTCGAGATATTCCTACTCGGCTAAAAAGTAACGGCTCAAAAAATATCAAATGGTCAAATAGTGTTTGTGGCAGCGGCCTCTGGACATCACCATTATGTATAAATTGATGTAAATTGATTTAAAAAAAAAAATAAATAAAATTTCCATCGTACATGACAAATTTCATCATAATCGGTTAAAAAACAACCGAGTTAATTCCTATTTGGCCACACACATAGATGCGTTCGTTGCCCAAAATCGAGTATCTATATCAAACATCAAAAAAAAGATTCTAAAATTAGAAAGAAAAGGTAGACGTATAGTGTATCTGCAGTGATTTCAAAAAGATAAGTGTTGAGTGGAGTACTCGAGTGGTCGTTACGACAAGTGTAGGTCAAAAAAAAAACGCAAACCCAGTTTTTCCGAAAGAAAAGTATCAGTGTACTATTAAGGAGTAGGTAAGTTTATTTTTTTGGTCCTCGTGTATACGTATATGGAAAAAAGTGACCCCATATAAGTTCCAAAAGAAACAAAAGTCGAGGGAGTGCCGAAGTGTGAATAAAGTTTTATTATTGCTAACGGTATTTGTTTGTAGTTCCTTGAGATTTGTTAATGTGTATGTACATATATAACAAGAAGAACCCCCAAATTGGGTACTTCTAAATTCCAAAAATAAAAAAAAACAAAAAACTGTAAAACTAGAAGTTCTGCGTTTTATTGGGGAACTGGGAGTGTTTGGCGAAGAATCTGGGAAACGCCTATATAAACCATCGTAATTCAGTGTAGCGCTCCCGTGTTCCTAGATTAACCACAACAGGTCAGTTTTATTGATCTGGAGCTCCAGAAGAAGCTAGAGAAATCGAATGAAACCACACCAACCTCGGAAAATTAAGAAATTCGATGACCATAAAGCAGCATGAACAAAACAGATGAATGTCTCCCCTTCTTAAATTAAATTAGTTTCTATTTTGATTTTGTGATAATATTATAAATTTTGACACGTTCTTGGTTTTGGTGGGTTTTGTTGTGGTGAATCTCATGGAGGATCTACGGAAACTACGTTCAGTTGCGCTGGAGGGTATCCCTTAGATATTCCTCCTCCTCGTGATACCACCAAAGCTTGTGATTATTGGTTTCGTTACATAATTCCTAAATTCTAAAAGTTTCGACAACAAACCAAAAATGGCATATTGTTACTCTATTGTTTGGCCCGAATATAAAACATAACCTCAAAATATAAAAATGCCGATATTGGTTTCACATAATCTATAAAATATATTAGAGAATAAACAAAGGTGCAATGAGACAATTCACTTATTGTTATTCAAATTAAATCGATTAATTATTAGAAAATTTCAAATTTTAAAGAAAATAAACAGAACCCCTTTCGATCAAACCCTTTATTTTCACAGCAACCCTTTTATGATTATAAATATGTATAGCTAGGTACAATAAATAAATTTTGTTATTTATTTTCATTTTTCTTCAATATTTCTCTCAAAAATTTATTTTCAATATTCAAATCAGGACGAAATTAAACTAATTTCCTTCTCCTTGTTATATAAAGATCAGCATTAAGGATCAAAAATTATGCAAAATTATTCTCTCTAAATATATTTGGTTTATTTGTTATGCGTCCTTTGTATTATTTATAAAAAGTACTGTATAGGTAATAAAATCAATAAAATAATATTGACGACTATTTACTTTATTGAAATACAACAAAAAGGATAAAACTGTTCTTGCGGGAAAAGAATACAAAACTATTGTTAAAATTTCACACATTTATCAATAGGAAGAAAAATTTGAATACTTAATTTGAATATTAAATCTTCGATCGATATAGAGGCAAAAAAGGAAACGAAATTCCTAAAAGTTCTAATTGATCTTATATGATGATTTGTTGTTTGCGTTATTGATTTTGAGAAAGGGTCTCCCTTTTTTTTGTTATTTTACTTTAGCTAAACGAAAGGATATATCCTATTAAACGATTATAGAATTTTTAATCGATTTAATGGTTTTCAGCAATATACTCATAGATAGATAAGTGGAATTTTATATTCAAACCATGTTTTGAAACGAAAATGATGAATTTGATGAGAATTTTTTATTTTTTTTTGGAATTTTGTGCTTCGGAATTTTTGTAATTATAAAACATTTTGAACACAACAAATATTTTATTATAGAGTATAGAGACTAATCGTCTAGAGAAGTCATGGTCAATTAAGCGTAAGTAAACTTCACTGCCTCGCGTATAATATATACATACGTATAAACCCACATATTAAAATGATCATAAAAAATTAAATTACCACATGCAATAAAAACAAAAATTTTGAAATGTTAACACAATTAAAGTAATCAAACCAAAAACGTGTTATATTTAGAGGAAGAAATATCAAGGACGCGATTTCTTAATAAATCAATCTATTGTTGAATACAATACAAATTATGGCATAGATAAATAATTATGATTCGAGAAAAAAGATTTAAATTTGAAAGGCGTGCAAATGAATAGAAATGGTCCGCGTTTAGTTTGTTGCGAATGTCTGTGCTCTGTAGGAACATAATAAATATTGAATACGCTAGTTAACACTAAATTTATATGCTAAACTCGAATAAATCGCGTTTTGATTATCTTTCATTAATAATATTTTTTATTATACAAAATCACAACCAGTAGTAGTCAAAAATGAACAGAACCCGATCATAAAAGATGTAAAGTAGTTGTTAGGCAAAAAAAAAAAAATTTTTTTTGATCAAATCTTTCGCTATAGCTATAAAAATAAATTAATTATAGATTCGCGAAGGCGCCCACAATAAATTAGAATCAAATTAATATTTAATATATACTGGTTTTGGAAATATTTGAACAAATTCTCAAACCATTTCGAACAGATGTTTATTTGTATATACATTAATCCCCAACCAATGTTTTTTATTCACCCCTGGCACTATAATGCAACAAAATCGCTTAATCATTCTATTTGAAACAATGCATCACACATCAATTATCCACAGCCTAAGGGAAATCAAATTCTGTTAAGACTGTATAATAGTAAAATAAAAAATGATCTTAAAGATCGCGCGATGTATGAAAGTACAAAAAATTTGAATAATAAAAAAAATTTTGAAGGGGTTGAAATTCTCGCGGTGGATTTTTTTTCTATTCTATCCCTTAGCAAAAACAACAATGCACATAATACACGCAGGCAACAAAACTAAAAAAAAAGGACTATCCTAATTTACATATGCGAGATAGGATTTACACAAATTTTTTTTTTAATACTTTTGACAGTTGCATGATTTCAAGAATATTATAAGTTGTCAGAGAATATCATGAGAATTTTTTTTTAAGCCTGATTCCTTGAACCCTATATACTCGTATATGGTACATATACAAACGAATAAATATTTATCCACATATGTCCATCAGATGAACTATCTTAAAAACCATTATCAAACTAAAAATCATTGAATGATCATATAACTTGTATTTTATCTGTTCAACTATTAATTAAAAAAAATTTGTTTCAAAACGATTTATTTTGTAAAAAGTTTTAAATAAAAAGTCAAGGTGCGCGCGCCTCTGAAACATATATACATACATACATACATAATTTGTAATGATTGAGCCGCGAAATAAATAAAAGTGAAATTAAAATTTTGTGTGTGCGCGATCGTGATTAAGTGATAATGATCATATGATAAATAGTTAAAAATGTTGAATGGAGTGCTAATTAAAAAAAAAACACAAAAAAATTTAATAATCGAAATCAAAATGTATTAATTTGCTTTTAATTCTGATTAAGTGGAAATTTCACTATGTGCGGTGTTGTATGTGCATGGTGCAACCATAAAATGTCACCTCTATCTTTATTTACATATAAACATGGGTCTCAACGAATCAATAATTTATTAATATGACAGTGAATAGCATCGTGGCTTTAAATGTATAATTTTTATTTATTTATTGTAAATGTTAACACCTTAAGTTGTGTAATGTTTTGATAAGTTTTAATGCAAATATGAATAAGTGCGCCAAACGCATATACCAAATAAGTGTTAAACATATCAAATTGTATTTGGTTAAGATCAATCGAGACCCATTTAAGCATATGGCTTACATAATTTGTGTAATTGGTCTGTGGCTATAGTAGAGCAGGTGCTATGAACAAAGACCAAGGATTGAAAACCACGAATCAAAAGTGAACGAATAACGTTTAGTCTGTATATTCAAATTTGTTATATTTAACGTTAGATTTGGTTGGAGTGACCACAATTGTTGCTTAGTGGTGGTATGCTGAATTTTTTCTCAAACTTTTGGAGAAAGATGTTGTTCGAAGAGTTTTCCTTAGGAAATGGCTTGGAATTTGGTATGGTTGCAAAATGTACATAATGTATCAATCGCTGCATTTCTTGATGCATAGCGATACGGATCAGATCAACATTTATATGTGAAGCAACAAAAACCTTGATCCTACATTGATTTTTGATCTAAAATTGGGACCTAAAAATTAGTTCAGTGGGCTGGTAGTAGTGAAATGAAACAATAAAAATATAAAAGGCTGAAACCTCATTAGGTGATCAGAAGAGAGATCGAAGGGTTTTGAAAATTAATTCAACTCCCAATCAACTTTCCTCTGTCCAACTCAATTTACAACCAAACCTCTAACTGAATCTCAACACAATCCTAAACGGAATCACCTAATTAACTGCCTACGCAACCCTCGACTTAAATAGCAAATGAAACCCCAAATCAACTTTCAAATCAACCTTTAACCTAACCCCAAATTAAACCTTAAATGATTCTCCAACCGAACAACTCCCGTAAACCCAATGCAACCTAACTAAACCCTAATTCAACTCCACATTTAATGGCCAACCCAATCCAAAAATCAACTCGATTGAAAAACTGCATGCGTGTATAAAATTAACTCAAATCCCTAACCGAACTTCTCACACGAATTCAACCCAATTTAAACTCAACGCATATTCACCATCATACATTAATAGGAACTTAGACAATCATGCCAGAATAAGTACCGCCTTACCTCATAACCTTAAACAATCATTCCATCATACTATTATTCAACTATACCATCATACCAACATGACACTAAAGCATTAAGCCGTCATACCATCAACCGTTCGTACCCTTCGTACTATCACACCAAGATATCTTCGTAACATCGTATCATCGTACCATCATACCATCATATAATCATACCATCTTACTATCTGGCCATGATATCATCATAATATCCAACCGTCATACAATTATGCCGTCACACCATCAAACTATCATACCATCATTCAAGAATATATACCGTTTTACCATCATACAATCATATCATCATACCATCATACCATTATACCATTCCATCTTACCACTATACCATCATAACATAACACTATCATATCACCATATATACTATCTTACCACGATACCATCATACCATCGTACCATCATATCATCATACCTTCAGACCATCATACCATCATACCGTCAAAAGCACGCCGGCTATGAAGTTCATCCAGCTCAACCTAAACCATTGTGAGGTTGCACAGGACGTGCTAATCCAAACAGTGCATGAAGCCAGAGTTGATGTTGCCATCTTGTGCGAACAGTACAAAAATATGAATGGGTGTAATTGGGCAACCGATCCAACCAGCAAAGCCGCCATATGGTCTTGTGGCAGACGGACCATACAGGGGAGGGCTAATAACCCTGACGCAGGATTTGTGCGAGTGAAAGTTAACAGTTTGCATATCTACAGTTGTTATGCACCACCTAGTATCACAATTGAAGAGTTTGAATATTTCCTGGACCACTTGACTGCTGGTGACTTCAACGCTTGGGCAACTGAATAGGGAAGTAGAGATACAAATAGAAGAGGGGTGGCAATGCTCGAAGCATTTTGGACGATCCGAACCTCTTGGGGACTGCTAACGCGAAAGCGGCACAGATGATGAATACGACCGCCAACGCCTGTAAAACGATTTCTAGATGGTCGTCGTCCACCAGCATACTGCAGCAAAATTGCGCCGGATGTGCCATCATGCAAGGAGAAAATACCAACGTGCCTGGGGTACGGAGTCCTATCCTAGCCTGCATGGAACATACTTGGATGCTGGAAAGCAATGTAAGCAGGCAATTAAGGCGAGTAAGCGTTAATGCTGGAAAGAGCTATGCAGTGAAGTGGATCGTGACCCATGGGGAAGACCCTACAAAATCGTCATGAACAGGCTCGGAAATTCCACTGCATCGCCTCCCACCTGCCCAGTGACACTAAACAGAATTGCTACCGTTTTATTCCTGCAGCAAACTGATGTGATCCCCGCTATCGGTGTAGTACCTGGCCCAGAGGAAGTTCCCTCGGTTTCCAGAGAAGAGCTCGCCAGTGCATGACAACGATTTGAGAATCAAAAAGCTCCTGGACCTGACAATATTCCAAATATTGCATTGAAGGCGGCCATGCGAGCTAGATCTGATGAGTTCAGAGAAGTCTACAACTCATATCTGAGGGAGGGGGCATTCCCGGAACACTGGAAGAGACAGCGTCTAGTATTGTTGCCAAAGGGAAAGAACCGTCCAGGAGAGCCATCCTCCTACCGACCACTGTGCATGCTGGATACGGCTGGCAAAGTACTCGAGCGCATATTCTACAATCGATTGGAGAAAGCTGTGGAAAGGGTCGACAACCGACGCCATTCGACACGTCGTTGAAATCGGCAAGGAAGCTACAGACGGCAGAAGATGGAAGGGCGGCTCTAAAAAATAATGCGCCGTGGTCACCCTGGACGTCAAGAATGCATTCAACTCGACCAAATGGAGCCATATTCTGAATGCGCTACATGTATTGCAAGTGCCAATGTACATAAGGAGGATCATTACAGACTATTTCCGCAATAGAGTGCTAATATATGATACAAATGACGGTGTCATGGAATACAACGTTACGGGTGGAGCACCTCAAGGATCAGTATTGGGTCCCTTACTTTGGAACATTATATACGATGGCGTTCTGAAACTCAGCGTTCCTGATGAGGCAGAAATTGTGGGTTACGCGGACGACGTTGCTGTTGTCGTGGTAGCAAAGACTATAGAGGAAATAATGGAGATACGCAGGTTGACAATTATAATTACCAAAAGGTGGTTGATATCATTCGAACTCCAACTAGCTGACCATAAAACCGAAGCAGTCTTAATTACCAGTAGGAAGGTAAGAGAGATTGTAAATATTCATGTTGGCGGAGTCTTAATACCCCTCGCAGCCTTCATTACGATATCTGGGTATCGAAATTGATGCGCGCTTAAACTTTAAGGAGCACCTAACGATAATGAGCAGAAAAGCTGCCAAAGTAGCTGCAGCCCTCTCCCGCATTATGCCCAACACTGGCGAGTCAAGACAGTGTCGTAGGATGCTGCTGGAAAATGTTGTAACCTCCATCATCCTCCATGGATCACCTGTTTGGAGTGATGTGTTGGACTTTGGGACATATAGACAAAAGTTAGTATCGGTGTACCGCCTTGGTGCCTTAAGGATATTATGTCGTTTCCGCACAGTATCCGATGACGCGACACTTGTTATTGCGGGGATGATCCGAGTTGATCTACTTGCAAAGGAGAGGAAGAAATGGCACCTACATCGTGAACAACCAGGGAGCAGAGCATCAGAACGCATTACAACTCTGACAGAATGGCAAAGACGGTGGGATGGATCGGAAAATGGTCGGTGGACTTACCGTCTCATACCATCCATCGAAAAGTGGATAAATGGCGGCATGGTGAACTTAACTACTACCTAACGCAGTTGTTAAGTGGGCATGGTTGTTTTGGGGCATACCTTTACAGATTTAAGCAAACCGACACTCCAGAGTGTCCGGCCTGCAAAGGATCACAAAAGGATGTGGAACACGTTTTTTTTCAATGTTCGCGGTTTGAGACAACCCGGAGTGAACTGTCGGATATCCTTGGGCAGCGCCCAATACCTGAAAACATATCCGAACTAATGCTTGTTTCTGAAGAAACATGGAATGCGTAAGCCACACTTCGGCGGTGGTACTGAAGGAGCTGAGACGCCTAGAGCGTGCAAGAGCAGAACAACGAACAACAAATCGTGATTAGATAGCGGTGGCAATCTCAATCTATGGTTGAGACGCTGTAGAGAATAGAGTCGAATGATTAGTCATCTCCATGCGAAGTAATGTCTAACGATAGTTCCGCATGGAGGATGGATAAACGGGTGTGAGGTTTTTAGATGGTATAAATCCATCACTGCATCGTCTTGTTGTAAATTTTCCTCATTTTACCCTTCCCAAAAAAAAAAAAAAAAACCATCATACCGTCATACCCCCATACCACCATACCACCATACCACCATACCATCATACCACCATACCACCATCCCATCATACCGTCATACCAGTTGGGCATTAATGGGTATGCTGGTATATCATCAATGACCAACTCGATATTCAATTAAAAAAAAATTATAAAGATTCATATAACCAGCTGTTTTAGGTCAATTCTTATGGCAGGTAATCGACCCTCTTAAATTACAGGTTCCAAAAGCTTTTCAAATCTCTGCCTTTACCATAGAAACAGTTTGGTGAAAAAAATCCAAATCTGGTAGGCCGTTCTCGAGATACCACGCCACCCAATACTTTGGTCGTTTTAGACCGAAGTAATTAAATACCGAACTCATTCTGCCTGTTCACACAAGTATTGTATTCACCATATTCTTTTCACATTGGTAAAGGAAAGAAGTGACAAAGAATATGATGAATACAATATGCGTATGAATAGGCAGATTCAAAACGAAACGAAACAGAAAATTGACGTTTGAAATTTGTTTGTTTTATGTATTTTGCGGTCATTTCATGAGACATGATCTGATCAGGATCAGATCAAACTTTTTAAACAATGGTTGGTGTAAACAAATATTTCTGGTAACTTCGGCACTCGCTGTATAAGACGTTCACATTTTCTGTGGCACATTTCCTTACTCTTTCTTAGGAGGGATTTATTGGACAGCTAGATGCTTATTTACAGAATAAGAGCTCTTTGTGCATTTGTATAAATGTGAACGATTTGTGAAATGTTTCATAAATTCCAAAATTTAGATTCAAGCTACTGAATTTTCAGGAATTGGTCGAAAAACACGTCTCATTATTTTGTCAATTCATAATTGCAAACAAAGATAACATATTTAAAAATTGGGCAGATCAGTACATATATTTAGTTTGAAGATACCTTTTCGTAAGATTTGATTTTGTATACTTAACAAGATTTTTGCATTCTGGTTTAGTGAAACTAGAAAATAAATCTTGCAGATGTGAAATTAAATATAAAATTTTCCCGTCACCGAATTTCAAGCTGGAATAAAATTATTGCATGGTGGCTTTTTCTGTGATGAAGAAAATTTGGCCCTCAGGTAATATTTTTCATAGAAATTATCAAAAATTGAAATAGCATTTTTTTATTTTAGCTATTCGGCAACTTTGCGAGGATCTCAAAAGAACCTGCCACCTTTGGAGAAATAGGATTTGCCACATTATGTTCGGTCAATCGATGTCAAGCATATTTTGGTTCAAGCATCCCCACCGTCAGCAGGATCGCGGTTCTATAACTATGAAATGATACATTAACGGGATAAATTATTTTTCGGATTTCATTGCACCCTTACCACTTGGGATATGTGCTTTAGATTTAATGTAGCAAGTACTAAGATAGTCCACTCTTTAATTTCGATTGCGGAAATCCTGATGGGTGGTATCCCATAAACAAATTTGTTGCCGAACAGCTTCAACCAAAATTTCTAAAAAGGAAACGGTAAATAAGTTAAATGTGAAACCACATTTTTAATTTTAAACAATACCATCAGCCACTGTACACTTCCTATTGATCATTCACACAAAAAGTTGGTAGGCAAATAATGCTTTTACATCGAAATCTAAGGAGAAATAATGTTCAAATGTCAAAATTCAATTCTAGCAAAAAAAATAGCGCCATCTATATCTGACAGCAGCAAATATTTATAAATATAAAATTTTTTAATAACTCGACCACAGCTCCACCTATCGGGTCCAGACTTTGTGATTTTCTTTTAAACTAACATATATTGTGAATATGGGTCCTTTTGGTCCATACATATAGAATTTGTTAATAACTTGACTACGGCGCCACCTATCGGATCCTAGCATAACTATAAATCTTCTAGGCAAAACAAAGATATTGTGTGAATATGACTTCAATCGGTCAAGTCGTTCAGAAGTTACACGATCACTAACAGACGCACCAACGATTTTATAGGTTCTTGCCGTCATATTGAATCCCCATGTTGTTTTTTTTTACCGGCACTCGGCATTCGACAGTAGACATTTCAACGAACATATTGTTGCCTTTAAGACGTTTTTGGATGCTTTAAATTTTGGGCATGTAGGTGGCCCGGTTTACGTGAAACGTCCCAAATTGTATATGTATAAGATTCAGTTTTGTATTTTGCTAACATCGCGAAAAGCCGATCGTTTTTCTTTAGGAATGGGGAGAAGTCAAATTTGAATTGAAGTTTTTAAGAAATCGTAAGACAGAGAAGTCAAAGCTATATTAAGGAACATTCAGTGGCATTCCAATTCGCTTTTATTTTTATAATAAGAATATTTGAAATAACATATTGTGACGGTGACACCTAGCACTAATAGCTCAATGTTTTACTGTACTAAAATGAAATCCATGATAAAATAGTTCTAAATGTTTCTACACTATTCTAACTGGAAAAGTCATGAACTTTCGAGAAGTTTGGTTTGTGTATATAAAAAGGTGAACAAGATCGAATTGTATTATTAGTATTTGGAACACGATAGTGTAAAGATTAAAAAGGAATTAAAAAGTGATTTAAACAGTGTTCTAGTACAGTAAAATTGCGTGAAAATTATTTTAAGTGATTTTGTGAATTATCGTTAATAAATAGTGTTGTTATAATTTTTGTGTGACATAAATAAATTCGTTGGTGATAAATTGAATTGATTTTGTTTTATTACGAACCTTGATTGACAAGGCAAAAACGTAACAATATTATGACTACTAGAGTCTTTGTCTATCGAAATTTTATTTATTTACCCCCATAAAACCTAGTAAGTCAAGACAATTATTCAAAAAAGGCAGAGAAAACTAGACATACAAAATATGAAAGTCAAAGAAACGGCAATAATTCTTTTGACATAACCTTGTAGGTATTTGACGTCACCAAGAGCGGCACATAAAAGTTCAAAATTCGTCTGTCGATTGTTGCAATCTTATATTTTATTCATTCTTGCCTTTTCGTGATATTTTTAAATAGATTTTTTTTATAACCTTAAATTAAAGGATGAAGTCCGCGTATACACCAAATTTCTATTTTCTATTTTTGAATCGGATTGAAATGTTTATTTTAAGAATCCTTAATTTTGTCGTTTAATAATCTATAACTTTAGACCTTTTTTACTTCATTGCTCATGCTATGTCGCGCTTAGAAACCTGTTGATTGAAGAATCGAATTAATTAAATCGTAACATTTTGACGTTTAGTACATCTCCGCTTCCCTACATTAAACGTGCAAAATTTCTTATTATAAAATCTGTACAAGAGATTTTCTTATCTGTCAGACAATAAATCAATCAATATAACGAATAGATAAATTTATAACAATCACACATTTTACCGTTTCCCAAAAATATAATCAATCATATTATGTACAGAGACCTAATAAAATGTATGAAATTACCCTCTTAGAGAGATTTTAGCAAATTTATGTGATGGAAAATTTGTGAACGGTGATAAGAAGGTGAGCGGTAAACTTTTTCTTGGTTTTCCCACTCGGATTGGATATGAAATAAAAAGAAAAGTTGAGAAAAACTGTAAATTTTCTTGTATAATTAATTAGAATATAATTATACACAAAGAAAATTAGATGGGATATGTCAATATATAACCTACCGGATTAACCTTATTACAATTCCGAAATACATAAATAATCCTTTTGTGTGTTCGCTGAAATATAATTACATCCTCGAATTTCTTTATTCGGTATATGACTCGTCGCTTTTTGTATCCCATATAATGCCGCATTGTATTCTGCAAGCGATAATATTTCTCACCTTGCATTTTGCAATTTATGATGTGGTATTTCCGATATTGCCTATATATCCTTTTGTATTAACCCTTTTTATATTTTTTTTTTTTTTGCAATGTACAAACACCAAAAATTACAATATTATTATATTCTAATAATTTTTATTTTATGATCCTCTTTGACACAATTATATTGTTGTCATACTTAAAAGGAACTTTTCTTAGTTATATAAAAGGACTTGTTGTCTGTGTTGTTTGCAAATTCCACACAATCGATAATGATTTAACCCTTTTCTATTATACATATAGTGTATAGTGCCAATCCCTTAAATATTTTATTTTTTTAAATCCCGAATTATTTGTGATTAAGTGTAAAAAAAAGGATATCTTCGGATATGAGGGAAAGGATTTTTGTTTTGTCTGTGACAAGTAAATTATTGATGATAATCATAATTGTATTGTGCCAATTTCGTTGGTTTTTTTTGTTTGTTTGTTCTCAGGAAGGTAAGTAAATTTTATGCAATTTATCAATATAGCTAGTTACTTTAAGAGACGAATGAAGAAAAAGGATATATATGAAGGGATTTATATTATATACGATAATAATGATGTTGTGATTTTTGTTTTGTGTGACAGACAATAAAGATTTATATCTTCATTATTGGTGTGGTAGATGCGTGTGTTTATTGATTGTTTATAAAGATCTTATCTTTATGTATTTTTAATATTTTTTCTTGTTTATATCTGCAGAGGTGCTCGCATCAACCCTTTTGCCAAAAAAAATATAAATCTTCAAAATTGCAAATAAATTATGTATGTATGTAGATGTTTTATGTTGTTAGTATTAATAATCTCCTGTGGTGACGAAGATTTAACTATTTTAGATATGTGTCCTAAGATTAATGTGATATTTGCATTATTTAAATAAAATTGGTCAACCGTGTAAATGAAGATAATGGATGCATTAAAAAAAATGTCTAACGATGTTTCCCATAACTCAGCATGGTTATTATGTGACGCGATGATATTTTGCAAGATGTTCGAATTGTAAATTGTGCCTATCTATAAAACCAATCCCATAGGTTAAATGGACATTTTCAAGAGTGGATGGGAAATAGTATGAACTAACAGGTCTTAAAGCAAAACAGTGTTGAAGGATGTTCCTTTGATATTGAAAAGATGACGAAAATGAAAAGGCTGTTCGTCGATTGATGACTTCAGAAGGTGGGAAGAAATTTTCCCCTTTTAATCGCTATTATGAGTTTGGCAAAAGCTAATTTTTAGACGGATTTAAGCAAATTTTAAAATTACTGGACCACTGATGAGAGAAATGGGAAATTGGCAAACACAATCTAAATCGCTTTGTTGTCTAGGATTGTATTCAGTTTTTACTTAGTATTAACACATGGATTCGAAAATGATTTTGAGTTGCAATTCTGGAATATGGCAAATTACAATGGAAGTTGGCTATTCCTTACCATATTTTGAAATATCCTGTTTTGTACCTGACTGTGTTTTCAATTATACTGTTTTGTGATATTCCGTCTTGAAATATTTTGTTTCGACCAGAACCCCGATCAAACACCGTCCAAAACTATACATTTTGACGTAATTGCGAGAGTTGAACCGGTTTCTTGAGTTAGATAATCAACCTCGCCTATGCGCTTACACTCTTGCTTACACTTCACACTCGACATATTTGTGTTGGTCTCGCTTCTTGCTGTGTCCGATGCGATTATAGATTGTCTGCTATTTTTGTCACTCCCTTCGAGGAAATGTCTTCTTATTGAGATACCAAAGCGAATATTTCCAGCCAACATTTTAATTTCACAACATTTTAGTCTACCAATGATGCATTAAGTGCCAATTAATCTTTAACGAAAATCAATAAACCCGAAACAAGGTGAATGGTTTAATTAGCTAAAGCTAGATCTCAACATTAATCAATATTGTTGAATAATTTAACATATCAAGTAGTAATCTCGAAATAATGATCTTTATCGGCGATTAACACTAAAATTTGCATCAACATAAATTAATTGATGGTAACGGTTAAACTATAGTTGTCACACATTGCAATCGAAAGACGGTTACAAATATCAAGGAGAAAAAACTATTTACCATAATTCTGTGCTAACAGCTTTTCTCATCATCGAAGACAGTTAAAACCGTCAACAGTTTTTTTTTTGTTTCTTATACGATACTTGATCGTTTAACGATCAAAATATATCGGTGGCACTCTCAAAGAATTTTTTTTTTTGTATACTTGATTGTCAAGTAATACAAAAATTAAGTTGATCATATTTACGCTCATACATGTTACATTTTTTATGCTGTTCCATATCAAATGATCATGAACAATGAAAGTAAAAAAAAAAAAAAAAAAAATAAAAAATAAATAAAAAAATTAATTGAATATTCCAACCAATCAAAACTATAAATTTTTTGTTTCCAAGTATAAATTTTAATTTTTTTTTGATTGGTTGGAAATATAAAAAAAAATCTTGTACATAAATATTATTACGCATAACCCTTTTTATAAGGCAACATATTGTTTAGTTTCACTTTTTTTATAAAAATGTAAATTAGTTTTTTTTTCCTTGTCGGGATATGATCCTGGGTGCGATCGTTAATTTTATGTACGATTATTTATGGTACAAAAAAAAAAAGGTCGGATTATTAAAAAAAATATATTTTCCGCAGTTCGCGCTCATTTTTCACACACCAATTCAAAAAGATTCACTTTCATACATTCTAAAATTATTCTAACGGATTACATTACTCTTATCCTTGTAAGATACCTGTGGTAAACCAGGTGAAATTCTTGTTGCATATAGAGATAGTAAATTTGTCTGTATTTACATAAAATTACGGGTTGATATAGCCGCGGGCGAAATGTTCCCGTTTCAAATATACACAGGATTATAAAGGAAGTAAAACTTAAATTAATTTGAGATTAATTTCCTGTTTCAAGTGGTTGTATGGGATAAAAGTAAAATTATATATATATGTAGATTGCTCATATTATGAGAACAGTTTAATAATAAAATTAGGCAATCAATTTATAAAGATTCCACGGTCTTCATATCAATTTAAAAATAAGCCAAACCCAATCAACAAACCGCCCAACACATTTCACTCGATTCCTATCAAAAACTATAAATTTCAATCAAACAATTAACCGATCCACCAACAACAAAACTTTTATAAAATATTATTTACAAAAGTCACTCCCTCCTTATCTCACAATCACAAGTCACAACGAATAAATCAATTAACTTTTTGTCAACAAAACACAATAAAAGACTAACAAATTTTTTTTTTTTATTAAATTAAATAAAAACAACAAAAAACAAAACAATATAAAAGTTAAACTAATAAAAGATACATAACCTCATTTTAACATATGTCAGCCATTTTTTTATATTCGGTTTGTGTACCAAATTTCTCAATGTAAATATCCTTATTAAACGAGAAAAAAAAAGCTTAAATTTGTTTTTTTTTTAATTTTCATTATCATTCAGCAGATGTAGTACTGAAGCTAATTTTTTTATTTTAAAGTTTTTTTTTTTAATAAAAAGGATTTTTTTTGTTTAAAATGTTTAACGATTTTTTATGTAAATTAAGTTTTTTTTTTTTGAAAATAAAAGTTTTGATTAAAAAAACTGTACCCCTTTATTATTTTTTATTCGTTTTTTTATACTTTCAATTTTTTTTTTTTTTTTTTTTTGTAATTTTCCATTTGACAGTTAAATATAGGAAACTATTTTTTTAGTGTACGTATAGAATGTGTTTAGTATACATTTTTAGAACATCATTTTTTAAAGTACACGTCTTTACCAAATTCTCTATAAATTAATATATTCAAAATAATATTCGTGAAGATGCGGCTCCTATGATCATCTGACGATACTTTAACCTTGACAAATCATATTTCAGGAAACGACAAAGAAATGCAAAAAGCTACTCGGATCAAAATATTGATCTAAAAACCAAAATTGGTTTAGTTTTTGTAATTGTTTTCAATAAGCGTTGTTGAGAAAAATTAATTTGAATTATTTCGGATTTTATTGTTTTTCCAGGAAACTGCCTACTTAGATTTAATTCATTTTGAAAAATAGCCAACCATTCGAAATATATTTTATATGAAAAAACATCTACTTAGTCGGCGAGATATATGTAAGGTTTAAATAAATCAAATATTTCTTCTTTGATTTACTTATTTTCTGATGAGTGTGAAGTTTATGCTAAAAAAAATAACAAAAAATTACACTGTTAAATTAGCTATTTTTCCAATTGGAATTTAAATTATATGAAAATTTAAATTTTTTGTAATTGTGGATTTTTCGTACCACCAAACAGATTCTTTTCATCAGGAAACATGTTCTTTTCATCGTTTTCAGATAGCTGGACCATCTGTTTATCTCATTAAGCAAAAGCATCCAATTGTGTTGAACATTACTAGTTATATTTCAGATAATTTAAAAGTTGACTGATTTTTGATGGTTTAAATAATTATTTAGCGTCGATCCTGGAAATGTTCCGAAGGTCCCGCACATTTCTTAGAATATCTAAGCCATATAGCGGTCAATTATAATGAACTATAATATATTTCACAGTTTTTGGAATTTTTAATAATTTTGGATTATTTAAAAGTTTTATATCGCCGACCGCAGAGATGTCCACAAGGTCTTGCCCATATTTTCCATACTTGCCTATATTTTTGGATAACTTGGCCATATGCCAGTCTACATGGTCAACCTTTTCCAATTGTGATGAACTATACCATACTTCACAGAATTTAGAATTTTTAATAATTTTATTGGTTTTAAAAATTGTTCTATCTCTGATCACAGAGATGTCCACAAGGTCTTGCCTGTATTTTCGAATTAATTAGCCATGTGCCAGTCTACGTGAACAACCTTATCCAATTGTGATGAACTATACTAACTTCACAGAATTTAGAATTTTTAATAATTTTGATGCTTTTAAAAATTGTTTTATCTCCGATCACAGAGATGTCCACAAGGTCTTGCCCATATTTTCGAATAAATTAGCCATTTGCCAGTCTACTTAGTCAAACTTATCCAATTGTGATGAACTATACTTTACTTTACAGAATTTAGAATTTTTAATAATTTTGATGCTTTTAAAAATTATTGTATCTCCGATCACAGAAATGTCCACAAGGTCTTGCCCATATTTTCGGATAAATTAGCCATTTGCCAGTCTACTTAGTCAACCTTATCCAATTGTGATAAACTATACTTTTACTTTACAGAATTTAGAATTTTTAATAATTTTGATGCTTTTTAAAATTGTTGTATCTCCGATCACAGAGATGTCCACAAGGTCTTGCCCATATTTTCGGATAAATTAGCCATTTGCCAGTCTACTTAGTCAACCTTATCCAATTGTGATAAACTATACTTTACTTTACAGAATTTAGAATTTTTAATAATTTTGATGCTTTTATAAAATTGTTGTATCTCCGATCACAGAGATGTCCACAAGGTCTTGCCCATATTTTCGGATAAATTAGCCATTTGCTAGTCTACTTAGTCAACCTTATCCAATTGTGATAAACTATACTTTACTTTACAGAATTTAGAATTTTTAATAATTTTGATGCTCTTAAAAATTGTTGTATCTCCGATCACAGAGATGTCCACAAGGTCTTGCCCATATTTTCGGATGAATTAGCCATTTGCCAGTCTACTTAGTCAACCTTATCCAATTGTGATAAACTATACTTTACTTTACAGAATTTAGAATTTTTAATAATTTTGATGCTTTTAAAAATTGTTGTATCTCCGATCACAGAGATGTCCACAAGGTCTTGCCCATATTTTCGGATAAATTAGCCATTTGCCAGTCTACTTAGTCAACCTTATCCAATTGTGATAAACTATACTTTACTTTACAGAATTTAGAATTTTTAATAATTTTGATGCTTTTAAAAATTGTTGTATCTCCGATCACAGAGATGTCCACAAGGTCTTGCCCATATTTTCGGATAAATTAGCCATTTGCCAGTCTACTTAGTCAACCTTATCCAATTGTGATAAACTATACTTTACTTTACAGAATTTAGAATTTTTAATAATTTTGATGCTTTTAAAAATTGTTGTATCTCCGATCACAGAGATGTCCACAAGGTCTTGCCCATATTTTCGGATAAATTAGCCATTTGCCAGTCTACTTAGTCAACCTTATCCAATTGTGATAAACTATACTTTACTTTACAGAATTTAGAATTTTTAATAATTTTGATGGTTTTAAAAATTTTTGTATCTCCGATCACAGAGATGTCCACAAGGTCTTGCCCATATTTTCGGATAAATTAGCCATTTGCCAGTCTACTTAGTCAACCTTATCCAATTGTGATAAACTATACTTTACTTTACAGAATTTAGAATTTTTAATAATTTTGATGCTTTTAAAAATTGTTGTATCTCCGATCACAGAGATGTCCACAAGGTCTTGCCCATATTTTCGGATAAATTAGCCATTTGCCAGTCTACTTAGTCAACCTTATCCAATTGTGATAAACTATACTTTACTTTACAGAATTTAGAATTTTTAATAATTTTGATGGTTTTAAAAATTTTTGTATCTCCGATCACAGAGATGTCCACAAGGTCTTGCCCATATTTTCGGATAAATTAGCCATTTGCCAGTCTACTTAGTCAACCTTATCCAATTGTGATAAACTATACTTTACTTTACAGAATTTAGAATTTTTAATAATTTTGATGGTTTTAAAAATTTTTGTATCTCCGATCACAGAGATGTCCACAAGGTCTTGCCCATATTTTCGGATAAATTAGCCATTTGCCAGTCTACTTAGTCAACCTTATCCAATTGTGATAAACTATACTTTACTTTACAGAATTTAGAATTTTTAATAATTTTGATGCTTTTAAAAATTGTTGTATCTCCGATCACAGAGATGTCCACAAGGTCTTGCCCATATTTTCGGATAAATTAGCCATTTGCCAGTCTACTTAGTCAACCTTATCCAATTGTGATAAACTATACTTTACTTTACAGAATTTAGAATTTTTAATAATTTTGATGCTTTTAAAAATTGTTTTATCTCCGATCACAGAGATGTCCACAAGGTCTTGCCCATATTTTCGAATAAATTAGCCATTTGCCAGTCTACTTAGTCAAACTTATCCAATTGTGATGAACTATACTTTACTTTACAGAATTTAGAATTTTTAATAATTTTGATGCTTTTAAAAATTATTGTATCTCCGATCACAGAAATGTCCACAAGGTCTTGCCCATATTTTCGGATAAATTAGCCATTTGCCAGTCTACTTAGTCAACCTTATCCAATTGTGATAAACTATACTTTTACTTTACAGAATTTAGAATTTTTAATAATTTTGATGCTTTTAAAAATTGTTGTATCTCCGATCACAGAGATGTCCACAAGGTCTTGCCCATATTTTCGGATAAATTAGCCATTTGCCAGTCTACTTAGTCAACCTTATCCAATTGTGATAAACTATACTTTACTTTACAGAATTTAGAATTTTTAATAATTTTGATGCTTTTATAAAATTGTTGTATCTCCGATCACAGAGATGTCCACAAGGTCTTGCCCATATTTTCGGATAAATTAGCCATTTGCTAGTCTACTTAGTCAACCTTATCCAATTGTGATAAACTATACTTTACTTTACAGAATTTAGAATTTTTAATAATTTTGATGCTTTTAAAAATTGTTGTATCTCCGATCACAGAGATGTCCACAAGGTCTTGCCCATATTTTCGGATGAATTAGCCATTTGCCAGTCTACTTAGTCAACCTTATCCAATTGTGATAAACTATACTTTACTTTACAGAATTTAGAATTTTTAATAATTTTGATGCTTTTAAAAATTGTTGTATCTCCGATCACAGAGATGTCCACAAGGTCTTGCCCATATTTTCGGATAAATTAGCCATTTGCCAGTCTACTTAGTCAACCTTATCCAATTGTGATAAACTATACTTTACTTTACAGAATTTAGAATTTTTAATAATTTTGATGCTTTTAAAAATTGTTGTATCTCCGATCACAGAGATGTCCACAAGGTCTTGCCCATATTTTCGGATAAATTAGCCATTTGCTAGTCTACTTAGTCAACCTTATCCAATTGTGATAAACTATACTTTACTTTACAGAATTTAGAATTTTTAATAATTTTGATGCTTTTAAAAATTGTTGTATCTCCGATCACAGAGATGTCCACAAGGTCTTGCCCATATTTTCGGATAAATTAGCCATTTGCCAGTCTACTTAGTCAACCTTATCCAATTGTGATAAACTATACTTTACTTTACAGAATTTAGAATTTTTAATAATTTTGATGCTTTTAAAAATTGTTGTATCTCCGATCACAGAGATGTCCACAAGGTCTTGCCCATATTTTCGGATAAATTAGCCATTTGCCAGTCTACTTAGTCAACCTTATCCAATTGTGATAAACTATACTTTACTTTACAGAATTTAGAATTTTTAATAATTTTGATGGTTTTAAAAATTGTTGTATCTCCGATCACAGAGATGTCCACAAGGTCTTGCCCATATTTTCGGATAAATTAGCCATTTGCCAGTCTACTTAGTCAACCTTATCCAATTGTGATAAACTATACTTTACTTTACAGAATTTAGAATTTTTAATAATTTTGATGCTTTTAAAAATTGTTGTATCTCCGATCACAGAGATGTCCACAAGGTCTTGCCCATATTTTCGGATAAATTAGCCATTTGCCAGTCTACTTAGTCAACCTTATCCAATTGTGATAAACTATACTTTACTTTACAGAATTTAGAATTTTTAATAATTTTGATGGTTTTAAAAATTTTTGTATCTCCGATCACAGAGATGTCCACAAGGTCTTGCCCATATTTTCGGATAAATTAGCCATTTGCCAGTCTACTTAGTCAACCTTATCCAATTGTGATAAACTATACTTTACTTTACAGAATTTAGAATTTTTAATAATTTTGATGCTTTTAAAAATTGTTGTATCTCCGATCACAGAGATGTCCACAAGGTCTTGCCCATATTTTCGGATGAATTAGCCATTTGCCAGTCTACTTAGTCAACCTTATCCAATTGTGATAAACTATACTTTACTTTACAGAATTTAGAATTTTTAATAATTTTGATGCTTTTAAAAATTGTTGTATCTCCGATCACAGAGATGTCCACAAGGTCTTGCCCATATTTTCGGATAAATTAGCCATTTGCCAGTCTACTTAGTCAACCTTATCCAATTGTGATAAACTATACTTTACTTTACAGAATTTAGAATTTTTAATAATTTTGATGCTTTTAAAAATTGTTGTATCTCCGATCACAGAGATGTCCACAAGGTCTTGCCCATATTTTCGGATAAATTAGCCATTTGCTAGTCTACTTAGTCAACCTTATCCAATTGTGATAAACTATACTTTACTTTACAAAATTTAGAATTTTTAATAATTTTGATGGTTTTAAAAATTTTTGTATTTCCGATCACAGAGATGTCCACAAGGTCTTGCCCATATTTTCGGATAAATTAGCCATTTGCCAGTCTACTTAGTCAACCTTATCCAATTGTGATAAACTATACTTTACTTTACAGAATTTAGAATTTTTAATAATTTTGATGCTTTTAAAAATTGTTGTATCTCCGATCACAGAGATGTCCACAAGGTCTTGCCCATATTTTCGGATGAATTAGCCATTTGCCAGTCTACTTAGTCAACCTTATCCAATTGTGATAAACTATACTTTACTTTACAGAATTTAGAATTTTTAATAATTTTGATGCTTTTAAAAATTGTTGTATCTCCGATCACAGAGATGTCCACAAGGTCTTGCCCATATTTTCGGATAAATTAGCCATTTGCCAGTCTACTTAGTCAACCTTATCCAATTGTGATAAACTATACTTTACTTTACAGAATTTAGAATTTTTAATAATTTTGATGCTTTTATAAAATTGTTGTATCTCCGATCACAGAGATGTCCACAAGGTCTTGCCCATATTTTCGGATAAATTAGCCATTTGCTAGTCTACTTAGTCAACCTTATCCAATTGTGATAAACTATACTTTACTTTACAAAATTTAGAATTTTTAATAATTTTGATGGTTTTAAAAATTTTTGTATTTCCGATCACAGAGATGTCCACAAGGTCTTGCCCATATTTTCGGATAAATTAGCCATTTGCCAGTCTACTTAGTCAACCTTATCCAATTGTGATAAACTATACTTTACTTTACAGAATTTAGAATTTTTAATAATTTTGATGCTTTTAAAAATTGTTGTATCTCCGATCACAGAGATGTCCACAAGGTCTTGCCCATATTTTCGGATGAATTAGCCATTTGCCAGTCTACTTAGTCAACCTTATCCAATTGTGATAAACTATACTTTACTTTACAGAATTTAGAATTTTTAATAATTTTGATGCTTTTAAAAATTGTTGTATCTCCGATCACAGAGATGTCCACAAGGTCTTGCCCATATTTTCGGATAAATTTGCCAGTCTACTTAGTCAACCTTATCCAATTGTGATGAACTATACTATCTTCACAGAATTTAGAATTTTTAATAATTTTGATGGTTTTAAAAATTTTTGTATCTCTGATCACAGAGATTTCCACAAGGTCTTGCCTATATTTTCGGATTAATTGGCCATGTGCCAGTCTACGTGAACAACCTAATCCAATTGTGATAAACTATACTATACTTAACAGAATTTAGAATTTTTAATAATTTTGCAGTTTCCGTAAACTATGCAGCTGTCAATGTTTATCTACTTTGGCACAGATCGAAAATCGGTAAATAAATAATTAGTTATTCCGATTCTATCTGGCCATATTAAAGAACTTGATCTAAAAACTATTTAAGAATACGATTTCGTCGGCAAGACGCTTCTTAATACCTTCCACTACAACATTATCATTAAGTAAAAGAGATCCCAATTATCTGCAGCTTGTGACTCCTCACCACTAAGCTACATTGCGTTCCGCAACACAATTTTGAACCTACCAAAAAAATTAAATCAAAAATTAAAATAAGTGCATACATCAAAAACATTAAAATGCTACACACTCCGTTGCTATATCAGATACCGTGAGACTTAGGAGTATCAGCGATAGAGATTCTCCTTGTCGAACACCGCAGTTAATTGCAATGCAATGCACCATGTGATCGATTTTAAGTCATCTTGCTTAAAGTACTACACTCTGTAAAATTTAGTATAGTTCATCACAATTGGATAAGGTTGACTAAGTAGACTGGTATTTGGCCAATGTATCCGAAAATATGGGCAAGACCTTGTGGACATCTCTGTGATCGGAGATACAACAATTTTTAAAACCATCAAAATTATTAAAAATTCTAAATTCTGTAAAGTATAGTATAGTTTATCACAATTGGATAAGATTGACCCCATAGACTGGCACATGGCCAATTTTTCCGAAAATATAGGCAAGACCTTATGGACATCTCTGTGATCGGAGATACAACAGTTTTTAAAACCATGCATATATTAAAGATTCTAAATTCGGCGAAATATAGTAGAGTTCATCACAATAGTATCAGGTTGGCCACGTAGAGGCGTACATGCCTAATTTATCTGACATTATGGTCTATCCGAGGATATGTGCAAGACCTTGTGGACATCTCTGCGGTCAGCAATATAAAACTTTTAAAATAATCCAAAATTATTAAAAATTCCAAAAACTGTGAAATATATCATAATTGGATCGGCTTGGTGACATTGACCGCTATATAGGTTAGCTATTCTAAGAAATCTGCGGGGCCTTCGGAACATTTCCAGGATCGACGCTAAATAAATATTTATACCATCAAATATCAGTCAACTTTTAAATTATCTGTTTGTTAAAGTGTTTCAAATTATTATTTTTTGACAGATTCAACCGATTGCGTAAATTTTTTGTGTCCATACAAGTTTGAGTTTTAAGTATAAATATTGCTGATTTTATTACGAAATTAGTCTAAAATATGGTTTTTATTATTCATATAAATACAAACTATAATTCTATTCAAATTTAGTAACAGTTGATTGCATATAATTTTAGTTTACGTGAATTATTCCGATTGAAATATCATATATCATATGTTTGGCCCCTGAGATTTTATAACTTTTGTTTTTCAGAACAATGGCATCCAGAAAATATCCCCAAAATATTTTTTGACTTGCGAAGAAGCGGCTGAGCTAATTATGGCAGAAAATTCTGATTTAGAGGACTTGAAAGAAACAAATGAGCCAACGGCAGGAGATGTAGTAGAGAAGCTGTTGGAGCAACATCCAGAGGTAAAGGTCGTGCAGTCAACATCAACAAGCCATGATGACATAGCCCTAGTACAAGAAGATGATTATGACGTTGAGTCGAGCGTTGAGCTCATTGATGCAAAATATTCAATAACGAAGAAAAAAAGATATAAAATGGAGAACTCGCCAATTTAATGGTTCACAATCTTATTCATCAGATTCAATAGAGACGTCGTTTGAAATATTCAGCCATTACATTCCATTTGAATTGTATGAACAAACGGCACAATTCACGAACACTTACACCCTCCAAAACGGTTCTACCAACTTTAATCATGCCACACCCAAAGAGAGGGGAGGGAGTATTGGGATTTCCTCAAATTGTCATGTATTGGAACTGCCATATCGAGCTCCAAGCAATTTCGAACGTTATGACGAGAGATCACTTTTATTGGTTGAGAAGCCATTTAAGGTAAGGATAAGTTTTACAAGGTGCGTCCCATTCAAAGGACATCTTAGCATAAAGCAGTACGTGAAAGGTAAGCCGTCTCCATGGGGCCTGAAGGTATTTCTATTATGTGGAAAAACAGGATACCCTTATGACTTTGTCCCGTATCAAAGGAATGCTACCAAAATCAACTTGATCGATTGAACAAATTTGGGATCTGGTGCAGCAGTCATTAAGCATTTGATTCATCGCGTTTTTCATAATTATTTTAGCACCTTTTAAATATTTGAGATATTGAACTCAAATAAAATAAATGCAGCAGGCACAATTCGAGTTAACCGTTTTAATAGCCCATGTTTCAGTACAGATGCTACGATGAAAACGAAATGACGTGGAACATCTGAAGAAATCACAAGTCGGGATGGCAATATTGTCCTAGTCAAATGGCAATACAACCGAGCAGTTCATCTGACATCGAATTTTATTGGAAAGGGAGCCGAATGTGTCGTAGATCGCATAAAGATAAAACAACCTGAAATTGTCTCTAGATACAACGATTGTATGGGCGGGGTTGATTTAGTAGATCAGTATATGAGCTACTACAGAATTTTTGTTAAATCTCGTAAGTGGACCTTAAGAGTATTTTTCCATTCCGTTGATCTTACTGTATGCGCCAGTTTTTTTGGAGTACAAACAAAATTGTGCTTTTCATAAACTGCCAAAACGAGACATACTATATTATCATTGAAAGATTTTAAATTAAAACTAGGATGGTGTCTAACTAAGATCGATGCCTTTCAGTTCAACCACTGTAAAAGGAAAAGAAGTTGCTCCGAGGCGAATTTGGAACAACCAGGACTTTTTGTACGATCTATGGAACTCCGACCATAAAAAGATATCCGTTTTGATAGGGTTGACCATTTACCACAATTTCAAGCATCTCATCCCGCATTTAGATGCAAAAATCCGGGATGTGAGGGACGATCGCGTATTATATGGGTAAAATGTCAAGTACATTTATGTATCAATGCTAACAACGACTGTTTTTATGATTTTCATAACAAATGAACCATCGATATAACAATACCTTTAATCTTTATTTTAATTTTATTTTATTTTATATTATATTATATAATGGCATGTTCGTGGAATATGCAAAGTACTGAAGTAAAATGTGATAAAATGAAACTAACGAATTGTGAGCTGTAATATATATATCTGAAGTCAATAAAATTGCTACTTACTCTTAGAAAATTATAGAATAAGTAGTCACTAAAATTAAATTTGTATGTTGTCAGTTATTTTATTCTGAAAGCATTTTGACTCGAAATGCAAATATGTACTTAGAACAGTTGATTCATATTGGCAACATATGATGCCGGAAGTTTCTGGGCCAATGAAAATTCTGACAATGTTCTATACAGCTTTTCTGTGTTCCTTGACCTCAAATTAGTAAATAACAGGCTTAACTTATTTAAAAATACTATTTTTGAAAAGTCAGGAGTCAAAGGGCTAGAATATTAATTTGCCTAAATGTTAATGTAATACAGAATACTACATTGAGTACTGTATGAAATATAGAAATTTTTAACCCAATTTTCAGTCTATTCCATAAATTTTTAATAGTATAATTCAGAAATGAACTTGATCTGGACACTACAAATTTTTGTACTCCGATATTACTAACCACAGTATACATGTATTTATTTGTCATAAACCATAAACGTAACACAAATAAAACAGCATTCTCACCATGCTTCGCTACTCAATTGAAAACATTCAGGCGAATAAAAATAAAATGTAAAATTTTTGTTTTATAGTATTTCTTGTTTTTGTATAATTTTATTATGAATGATAATAAATTTTGTTGTATTCCATTCCACCTCTTCCCACGACGTTTTATTCTGTTGTCTGTTCATTGTTGTGTGTATTTAAATATTCCTCCCATCCCCCCATATACACTCTCTCTACACAAATATAAATTTCATTCATTTCAACAGTTGAAAAATAAAAAATAAAAAAATTTGTTTATGTGGAAATGAAAACAAAAAAAAAATGTCTCCATTACTGCTCCACACTCAATTGTGTTAGCATAGCAGTTGTTATTTTTGTTGTTGCTGTTTTATATACTATATTAGTACGTTGCTTTGCTCCTTTTAAACAAAAAAATAACAAGAGGATAATTCTGTTGAATTGAATTTATTTATTTTTATTTAATTTTGTTAGAAGCTAACAAAAAAAAAAATGTAACCACCAACAGCCACAGAAACACACCAACCAGCAACAAAAACGGTAAACATAAAAAAATAATCTGGGAGGAATTATGATAAAGTATAAATGAGAATGATGTGCCGTACAGCACCGCATACACACACACATACAGTTTTATATAGAGTATGGTACAAGTGAAAAGTTGGGATTTAAGCTGCGTGTGTGTGGCAGATGAAAATGTAGAAATGAAAAGTGTTGATATTGTTTTTGATGTGATGATGAAAAATGAAAAAATAGAAAAAAACAAACGAAATTACACTTTAGTTTTATACAGTTGATTTGAGTGGGTGGCGATGAGGATTTTCCATATTTTTCTGGTATTTTAAGTATTCGAGTATGCGATGGAGAAAAGAACTTAATTATTTGTTTGATGAAAATTTAATTTATAATTATGTATTATATTTTAGGTTTTGCATTTTATTTATGATGACATTAATTTGAGTTTTTTTCTACTTTACTTCTTTATTAGTGTCGAGTAGGTAGGTGTGTGTGATATGCGGCTAAAACGGGAGAAATTGTACCAAACTCAAAGAATGGATGTAGGTACGTATATACGAGTAGATGAAGTAAAATTTATTTTATTTTTTAAACTTACAAATTTTGTCCTTTTCAGCAAAATATTTTAGAAATACCTTCAAATGCCAAATGCGGATTGACGTGGGAATATTTCATACCGAAATTACTATTATTGATCAATCAAATTTACGACATACGTGGTGTTAGCTAATTCTCTAGTCATTTATTAATTTACTTTGTTTTGTTATCAATATATAATTCTGGTTTGAAACCACATGTTTGGGCCATATGGTTGATTGGAAGATTCGATCGAATCAATTTTTATAGTCATTTTATTACTGGGGCAACATACAATGAAAATAGTAGTTCAGAAGCCGCTTATTCTATTCTCAATCCATTTTAATGGCGTGCAACGTAGTGCTCTGATGACAGAGGACATCTAGCGGCTTGCTATGGTATTAAATAGTTTAGCTATTCACTTGAGGGTTGCAGTTTCACATTGCTCACTGGTCGTACACCGTAATCCGAAAAACGAATTTCTAGGACGATTTCATCCAGTTCATTCATTGTAAGTTACAAATTACTTTACTTTTAGTACAAGTTAGCACGGGAACGGTTTGAGTATTAGCTAAAAATTAAATGTTAACACGATATGAAGGCGCAAAATCCAAATACATTTTTAACTCACTTAATTACCTAACTACCTAATACTAGAGTTAATTATACCTACTTAATTATTGAAATATTTACAAGTATCCAGTGGCTACCCTCGATCCAGTCATGTATCAATTATTGTTACTTTTGTGTAACTTCGTCATTCCAAATTAATCTGTAATCGTGTACAGACGTGTTTTGTTTAAATTTAACAATGTGTTGTGACCCTGAAATTAGTACTGCATAGTAATCTGTATTTGGGATTTAAACTATAAGTTGTGAAGTGGAGACATTGTATATCCAGAAGTTGCAATTTACGCTGTGTCTGAAACCAGCGATAAATATTTTTTAGTGACATTTATTTGAAAAAACCGCACACACCCAAATTATCAAAGTAAAATCCTATGATAATTTTTGAGACATAAAATGATTGATGTAGTCGCCTTAGCATTTGACTTCAATGAAATTGATTTTCCTCATTCGCTGTTATGAAGACTCATTTTTCAACCGGAACGTGAGTTTAATTCTTTGGCCGTAATATATTGTCGAATTAAATTGCGTAATTATGCATTAATGAGTGTTATTGTGAAAGTGTCGCGAACATCCGATAAATTTCTATAGAAATCGGAAATTATTCAATAATGCGAATGGATATAATATTCTAGTTTTGAGAGGATTAAAGCGTATTTTGTTGGCCAAAATTTAATTCGAATTATTTTGGGTTTATTTTTTCCCAAGAAAATAGCTAATTTGATTTAATTGACAAAAGCCAACCTTTCGTAATAAAATATAAATTTAATACGTATTATGGCATCTGGTGTCTGCTATCATAACCAAAAATTAGAAATTATTGTGGGGACTTATCCGACATTGATCAAAATATTTTTGAACAAAAAAATCTATTAAGGAAAGATGCCAGCGCTCTGGAGGCTTATATCAATTATTGTGATGTGATAGATGGTTGAAAGTTCAGGGGCCTATTACGTGAATTTTTCATCTGGGATTTTTACGATTTCTTAATATCAGTCCTACTAAAAAGCTAAAAAATAATCCGCAGTAGATTTTTTTAACGTACATGGTAAATTTTCACTGCTATTTAGGCGATTTTTTATGATTGATAGAATTTTAAGTTTGGCGGAAAACCTTTGTTTATAGGTCCAGAACCAAAATTTCGAAAAATTTCAAAATGGGAATTCCAAAAATTCAACTCCAATTTATTTTCCTAAAAATAGATAAATGGAAATTACTGGCAAATCAGATAAATTTAAATGTGTGAATGGCACATTCCATTACGCTCATACGTAGCACATGTTTTATTTTTTCTCACTTTTGTTTTAAATTTTGTCACAAGTGGCTGCAAATTATAATAATTTTGAAATAACCATATATTGTTCCACTTTAGAATTTTTTTCGGGTATATAGCTATTCATTTACCATAAATTGTGAAAACCTAACTTGTTGCATTACAGTGGATACTTCTATGCGTCGCCTGCCGCATATTAACTCCCTCCGTAATTATTTGTTTGCTGTTTTGCGAAAATTTTATATTTTGCATTCAGCCTGTCGTGTCATCGGGTTAAATCGAGACTATCCTTTGGTTACCTATGCTGCGGGGTGCGACTTTTAATGCTAAAATTCATCCTCATATTGTTGCTCAAAAGTATATTATTCGAATTGTGCTCAACTCATCGAAACTATCGGCTTCGTGGCCTTTATTTGAGTTCTTGAAAATATCCCCTATTAGACATCTGTTTGTGTACAAACCATTGAAAGATTTTTTTTCGATTAAGGATACTCAGTTCAAGTTACAGTCAATTGAAACTTGAGAAATAAACAGTATATTAGGCTTGAAAAATTTACAACAACCAACCTACCAAAATTCATTCCTAATATCGGCTTGGATGATTTAAAGATCACTCGTAAAACCAATATGTTTAAGCCAGGTCTAAATTCATTTCTATTTGAAGCCTCTAGTGGGAATGATTTATTGTCCTTTCAAGTGTATATCATATAATTATGTAAATATAATTTATTGATGTGTTAATGCTAGTATTTCTTTTTCTTTAACTGTAATTATATATTTATTAATTTGTAAATTTGAAATCAAAAAATTTCATAATAGCCAGTACTTAAGTTGCGAGAAGTCGCCTAAGGAATTAGAGATATTCGCGAAAGAGTCCCATTCATGGAAAGTTATAGATGCTCGAAGGAAGAACCAAATTTTAAATCAAGATACCTTTCTAAGAAGACATCAAAATTATTTGACTAAAACGACATTCTTTAGTACATCCTGAAATCCGGACTTTTGTGGGGACATTTAAAGAATATGCTTAATTAAATCCACAATTAATGAAATAATATAAAGATCTGTAAAATCTTCAGACAAACCTGTCACTAACCTATATAGTTGGTTGCAAATATTGTAGTACTGAATGACGGTAAATGGAGTTAGTTGAAATTAGTATGTATGTATGTAAGCGCAACATATACATATCTATGTCACTCTACCATCGAGCTGCCAGTTACATATATACTCATATTATGAAGCATTTTCGCAAAACCTTTAAATAAGTTAATGCCTTTTGAGCTTTGTGTGACTGAAAATTGTTTTTTCTATGAAATAAGAAGAAATAATCAAACGATCCAAACACAGCAATTACAAATCCCGAAACCTACTATTAGACGTATCAACCATCACAATTGGAGCATAATTGCAGATTTTAGATTTTTGGTTCAGAACTAAAAGGCCAGGTAATTTTCAATAAAATGGAAGTTTCTTTAACGTGTAAAAATTTTCGACACTTTTCAATTTGGAAATGTCCGAGTCAGTTTTATTTCAATATGTACATTTAACATTATTCGTAAAAAGTCATGTCGGTTTGAAATTCGCATCGTGTTAATTTCCATACCCATGTGAATATCAAGCATGTTCATCAAGCATCAAAGATGAGTATATTGAAGAGTCATAATCATCAATAGATTACACAGTTATATTGGTAGAGCACAGCAATAAACGCGGATCGGTTATTTATCTATTTCTGTATAAACCGTATGTATAAAAACCATAAATACAACTTATGGTTGTATTGAATAATTTTCAATAAAATCAAAAAATCTGGAAAATTTGCAATAATCTCGAACATCTTTAACAATTTTGAATAAATAGTTACATCATGTGAGTAACATCAACGAATTCCTTATCTCGAAAATCTCAAAATCACTAATGCCGTTCATCAAATTTAACTTATCTCTAGTTATCTCAATGCTATAGCACTAATTCTGTAAACTCGAATGGATCTCAATTCGAATAATTTCGACAAGTTCAAATAGCGTTAGAATCCTACAAGATCTTTAAAACTCGCAAAAAATTCTGAATATTCCGGAACTTTTGAAGAATATCGAATAAAATTCATAGCGAAAACCAGGAATAATTTACCTTCTCAAGCAATTAAATGCTATTTAAATCCAAAAATCTCGAACTATGTAACTGATATTATTTTAATTTCAGCACCAAGCTAAACTAGAAAAATATCGAAAATTTCGAAAGATAAATGTAACGTTAAACGCCAATCAACTTTCGAATAGGCCCAAAATGCTCGAAAAATGCCATGGCAAGGCGTTACTGTAAATTTCGGGTAATATCGAGAACCTCGATAGATCAGAATAATCTGGAAAAAATTGAATAAATACTTATTCTCCAAAAATTTGGATATTCCCGAAAACCTCAAAAAAAAATTAGAATCCTGGTAAATCTTGAAATGCCTTAAGGCTAAGCATCTTTTTCGAAAAAGTATAACTGGTAAATCTTGAAAATATTGAATAATGTTGATAATTTCTAAGCCATGCAAATTAACACTAATCAAAGCCTGAAAATCTAGGTTAATCCAAATACAAATACCTACGTACTAAATACGAATCATATCGAAAATCTTGAATAATCTCAAAAATCTACAAAACCTCGACTAATATCTGTTCGGATTATCTCAAAGATTAAGCCATGCTTGTCTAAGTGGAAAAGGATGAGCAAAAGTTAACGTAGTTAATTTAGCAATTGGGACTGAAATTTTACTATAGTCGAAACAAATTTTCTGTGAAAAGCCCTTTGCCACAAGTCTGACTTTGTTTTCTCATTACAACTGTGTTCATTTGTTTTTATTTTTAATAGCCACGTGCATTGAATGAATCGCACATCCATCACTTTTCAATATAACTTTGTGCACTCAATGCAAAACTTTGAATTGAAGACATATCATAATTTTGAACCCATTCCAGTTGCCCCTGAATTCCCAAACCTCCACGTCATTTGAATCACTTCCCGAATTCTCATTTGACCAGCCAACACTTTCCGGTTTCTAGATTATTAATTACAAGCTGCCCATTTTCTCTAGATGCAACGCCCCCAGCTGATTCCTTAGCCTGTATCTGTTGATTGCAGATCCCGTCATAACGCTATGAGACGATTTCTCATCCATTTTTCTTCTACACTCCTTTGGAATGTGTACATATGCTGCGCTTAACCTTTTCCCATACCATAATTCGGCCGGTGTACTACTTACACGATCATCTTGCAATGCGCGAGACGGGCTTCTGTTTAATAAATATACCGAAATTAAAACAGTCTCGCTCCAAAAATGTTTATCCCACTTCGAATCACAAATTATTATCCTTGCTTTTTCTATAATTGTTCTGTTAAACCTCAATGCAATCCAGTTCCGCACTATAAGGGACTGCATACTCTAGTTGAATTCTATTCATTGAACAATATGCTTTGAATTGATCTGATGAATATTCACCACGATTGTCCACTCTAATTGGCGAGATTTTTGTTCCACTGCCAAAATGTGCCGTACTCATTGCCACATATTTTTGAAATATGAGCCACATACATCACTATGAACCAACTGCAATGGCCGTATACAGTATTTTTAATGGTTATGATTCCATCCATCTTATTTCCATTGATTAGCTTCACCAAATCGTTCACCCATCGTTCAAATGTCGCATTTTATGATGCCAGTTGTCCATATTTTTCTCCATCTTTTCCATTCAAAATTGGCTACCAAATCGTCGAATATTTCGGTATTTTACTATCGGCAATTTACTGAATCAAGATTGATTTACACTTTCGTTCATTTCTACAATGTTTTTCACCATCCTCTGGTTTTTCTGCAATTAATGAATCGAGTTTGTTTTCCAGCTACTTTACCAATTCTTTTTCTTCGAGCAACACCTTAATACGGTATTCCCGTTTTGGCTAACTCAAAACCAACAGAAACGTATGTACAAGCCGTAGTAATACAATACCAGCGTAGCAAATTATTTGTTCCCTCTATTGCTATTTAACAATTTGTAAATATCTAGAAGAAAGAACAAGAACAAAATCTAAGTCAGTCTGCCACTGGTTATAACTACGAAATTTATAACCGACCAAATATACATCAGACCTAACCATTCTAAACCATTAATTTGGAATATGAAAATTTCTTGCCTCGAAATTACCTTTCAGTTTTATATCGATCGTTAAAAAGGGCTTATAAGGATAATACATATATATCCAATTTTTCAACACATGGATCATACAAAATCTCTGCAAAATTTTATACGATTTCACATATAAATAGGAATATGATAAAAAAGAAAACAAAAACGTGTTAAATTACGGATTTTACTGAAAAACTCATAAAAGCGAAAATCCATTTTCAAATTTTATGATTTAACTCACTAAAATGAAATTAAAATTGAGATTCTAAACTATTTCGTTACCCATCTTCTAATCAAAATAATGTTGAGCGTTTGGAGAAAAACTGAAAATAATATTTCGAAACAATAATAAAGTAAAAATGAAAAAATAACAGTCTTGTCAATTTGCCTTTTTTGTATATTAGCTACGAGTGTCTTGAGGACTTTTATTATTTGGTAGATAAACAGAGTAAAGTGTTTTTTTTTTATGTTGAGAGGGGTGAAAATTTATATTTTATCGTCGTTGTCCTACAACAATAATATTGTATGACACCTTCAACAAATTGGTTGAATTTGAAATAAATGACGTCCAGAATTTTAACGATTTTTTAATCCTAAAGTCAATATTTACATCGTAAAACAAATAAAAAATAAATGTTCTGTACCATCTATGTTCGAATAGGGCAATAATTGTTGCTCAATCAATATTAGAGTAAAAAATCCTGTCTTGAATGAAAATTGAATAATTTACTACACAATCTGGTGAGTAAAAGCTCGAACTATATAGAAATAGTATAATTTTTGCTGCCATCTATTCAAAATATTTTTTTTCTTACCCTTCTTTTTTATTACGTTTACTTCCATCTGTTGTCAATTAGACAAACTGTTTGTTTTGTTGCGTGTCGCTGCACGCGGTATCAAAATAGTATCTCGACTAAGATGACACAATTTATGTAGGTACAAATAGAATTCCTAATCAGCTAGCTAAAAAGAAAGCTAAACAAATTGAAAGGTTACTTTTCCTATCTTCTACTTTTCGTATTTTTTATATGAATAAATCAAAAGTAAGAATTTATTAATAAAACAAATAAAATCCTCGTGTTTATGAATTTATATTCTTTTACTGTTCGTCTTTATTTATTTTGCTTTTTTCTTATCGTATTCATGGAGATTGTGTTCTTGAAAATTATAGAAACCAAAATAAATAAAATTGTAATAATTTTACTTGAATGTATTTTGAATTTAATTGAATTTCATTTTAATTATATTATAATAGATCATCATCGTATACATACAATGTACGCATAATATGTGTGATTTTGTGTGGAAGAGGGTATAGGAAACATTTCAAATGTTCGCAATCATGATAGCCTATCGTTTGTATTGTGATCGATCACTGTTTATATTGAAAGTTGAATGAAATGAGGGGGGCATTATTGAGGTCTATTTAGACTAAACTACTAATTGTGAATACCCTAAAGATTGGTGTCATTATCATTTCATATGTGATCCATATCTTGGCATGTTCTTTCAAAATATCTGCGTTAAAAACATCGTTTTTATACCTCACCTCATTTGGTGTAGTCGGTAGGATATATTTACTTGGTTGTACATCTTCCAATATTTGGTCTTACGTGGTTGGAATTTTACTTTCGAGGTGTTCATCTTTGAGCTAATCTGTCAAAAGTCTTAAGTTCACAAATACTTAATATTCTAAAAAATATTCATAAATTTGTAAATTACGAAATTTAACACGATTTAGTTAATTGTGAAGGAAGCTAAGAAGGAAAAAATCTTTCTCTTAAAAAAGCTCGCTTCAACCCGCGATCACCAAAAGTATTAGACGGAAGAATATGGATTTCCAGCAAAAAATTTGATTGTTTCTGGGAAGTAATAGGGTCGCTTTGGCATATTTGGTGCCACAGGAGGATTGTTTACAAACAAACATATCACATGAAACATCTAAACATTTCCATAATGCTTCTACGGATAAATTAATGGCTAATCAGCAATCTTTTTTGCAAGAAGTTTCGATTTTAAATCAGAGAGAAAATGAAGTTGGGCTTCCCAGAATTAACATTCCTACTTTTTCTGGCAAATATTCTGAATTTCCCTCTTTTACAGACCTTTTTGTAGCACCAATTGACAATAATGCTAAAATATCGAATGTACATAAAATTTAGTATTTTAAAGATCCTTACCCGTTAAACGCTGCCGCATTGGTTCGGCATTTTGCTGTCTGATGCAGACTTATGATTTCTAACTTGATTAAACAGTTTATAGATGGGGTTACTAAACAAGCCTGGCCAACTGAGACTGCTGAGGAAAATTTTCCCACCATGGAAAGGTCTTTAAAATTTGTAAACAGACGGAGTGATTCTTTGGATACGATCGACTCAAATAAATGTATGTTTTAACTGTAGTTTATCTCCAACCCACCATGCAGTTATATGCACCATTTGATTTTACACCCCGAAGATGTGCAGCCAACCAAAGCGAACAAAATCTTAAATGGCAAAGCCTTAAACCTGTCTGGGGTGAGTGCTACCAATGACAATCAAAATCAAACGATCTTTGGTTGGGTTATGCTTCTGGGATAACCGACAGTAGCAGCGTTGAGAGAAGTGAGGCAGTTCAGACTAATATTTGCACTCTTAGCTTGGTAATTCAGTGACTGCACGCCAACGGAGATTTCTAGAACTGGAAAGAAAGTTGCAAGCTAATCAGGACCAAGAGAAGAATATGCAAAATTCGTGATCGAATGGATAGATTTGAGATTCCAAATGTTTCTATTTGCCGCATCACTTAGCGTATTTCCTTGACAAATTTACAACAACAATTGCATATAATAAATCCCCGCAAGAATAACATTAACCCAAAAAAAAATTGGGTTTAATTAAACATAATTCTAATTCTTGGTTATGATACCTGCCACCAGAGCCATAATACATAGTAAATTTATATTTTATTTCGAAAGGTTGGCTTTTGTCAATTAAATCAAATTGGCTATTTTCTTGGAAAACAAATTAACCCAAAATAATTCGAATTAAATTTTGGTCAACAAAATACGCTTACTATGTGCTCAAGGAGCCGAGTGAGAGAGAATTTGATTTGTTTTTAAAAAACATAAAATGTCAATAGAATGATCAGATAGGCCAACACGTTTTTTCGTGACAAATGCGCTCGAAATAGAAAACACACGCTCAGATTCAGTTAAAGTCGGGTGTGTTGTCATCAACGAATTGTAAATATGTACGTTTCATAAAGATTCATCTCCTATATTATAGTTGATTTTGATTGAACCGATTTTAAATCCTCCATGTGTCTTGGGGAAACTGTGATTGCCTTTGCCAGAGAAAACTTAAGAGAATTTTAAGTTGCGCTTTCGAACGGAATAATAACAGCTTCATTGTCAACATCACAATCCGTTTTTTCTGGTGACTCTGTTCTTCATGATAATTAAAATGTTTTTTAACTAAACCATTTGCGTATTTAGCAATGCAGGCCATGATTTTAAGAAAAAGTTACCATGATTATACTTCTCGGCTGGTGCTTTAAAATTTTCCGAATTCTGTAGGAAAATCACGAGCGTAATGAGGTCCTTGCAGCTTTTCTCCGATAACCTGATTTTGAGAGCTTCCAAAAAATCCTTCGACAAATGCCCAGATATTTCACAAAGTGAATTTAACAAAAATTTATAATAATGATTCAAAATATGAAGCAATTCTTGTATCTTGGGAATTTCCTCCTCGACCAGCTTTAACGGTGAACTTAGATCCTTTAAACCCATTTTGATACTGTTTTTCATCAAAAAAAATCGTTGAAGCATCGGAACAATATTGTTTCATCGCGTTAAAGAATCGAGCATGAGATTTAGTTCTTTTCCAAACTCAATCTTGACAGTATCAGTTTTGACAGTAATTTTACCTAGCTCATCGTCTTGGTTATATTCATCTTCGAAGGTTCCTTCAGTATTTTCATCTTGATGAATTATGATTGATGATGAGTTTCATCACATTTGATTTTGTTTTAGCTAGTTAAAAGCCACGAGCACATAAACATTCTCTTATAAATACACTCCTACATACACCAGAAATTGAAAATCCATCCAATCCACATAGTTTAGACACAATTTTAGCCATAGACGTCGTTTGGTATGCTTTAATATGGTAGCTTGAATGTTAGGATGTTTTGACGTTGATGGTTCTGCTGTAACGATACTGTGCATTTTAAATCGTTACTGAGGTGCTACTGTAATCGCAAAATTAAATATTATCGTTACACTTGTTTTTCTTGATTCTCCTTCAGCTCCCACCCAAAATTGCACAATTCACCTTGGGTGTTTATGCAAAATTTAATTGTTGATCCCGTTGGTTTCATTTAAATACTCATGTTTGATGGTAAGAAAAAAAAAAATTTTTTTAGTCAAGTCGATGGTGGTTATGGACAAGAGTTGGTGATTTTATTTAAATCGTTTGGAAAAAAAAAAAAATCTTCTAAAAATTACACAAAATATAAATTCCCATATTTAAATATAATATAAATATATAATTAATATAAAAATAATATTGAAATTAGTAGTGTTGAAATATAGTTAATATAACAATAAATTTGAACAAATTCAATGATTTTCTGATTGAATTTAATGTACATAGTTCAGTTAATTTGTGATTGGTGATGGGATTAATAATTTGATTTGATGACGAAACGCTTATAGAAGAGTGCAAGTTTTAGAAATTATATTGTGAGATTTGCGAAATTTTGCAAAATTATCTGCATAAGTGAATATAGCTATATATATATATATATAAATATATATACAATATATACGTGTAACTATAAAACTAGTATGAAAATTATAAAAAAAAAACAAAAAAAACAACAAAACCGTGAATAAATATACAATTCAGTGAAACCAAATTCAGTGAAATTCCGAGTTGTTACATTACGGATTAGCATGTACTTTTGATTTTCTTCAAAGTTAACGTAATTTGAAAGAAAATGTATTGTATAAACTTAAATTTGGTATTCGCTACTACACCGTTAACATTGGTATAGTGTTAACATAAAACATAAAGACATAAAATTATTGTAACAAATTCTGAAATTTTGTTAATAAAGTGAATTAAACAAATTAAAAACAAAAAGATAAAAAAAAATCTCTATCGTTTTTCATTCATCAAAAATCCAAAATTACTTTGCCTACAAACATTTAAATGGTAAAAACGGATTCCGTTTTGAACAGTGTGTGACCGTTTGTTTAATGGAGGTCATTTTTTTTTCGCTTTGCCGTTGAAGTTTTGGCATCTTGGTGGATTATTCATCATATTATTTTTTTTATGTGTAGTAGTGTTATTATATTAACGTAAATTAATTCTCATAAGTAATTAAATTTATTTTTCTTTTCCTTAAAATTTTTCATTTAAAATTAAATCAGTGTAAGAAGAAAATAAATGGTAAGGTGCTACCAGACGCAAGATTGGTGCGGCTGCTGGTGAGAAAACCGGTAAGTGACATTTTTGGTGTTTCACATAAATGGTTTCATATATTTTCGATTGTTTTTATATATTTATTTAAATGAATAACTAATTGAGCATTAAGGTGGGGCAAACTATTGCGATATGAGGATGGAGGTGATATAAGCGTAGATTTTTTTTATTATTAGTTTTTTTCTGAAACAAGGGGGTTGCATACTAAATAAACCCACGGCCATAAAATTACCTCTGTAGACTGAGCTCAGGTTAAACTCATATAACTGTTCAAGTTTTAGTATGCAATTTCCCTACAAACACGAAAGTGTTTATGTTTACGGTCCCAGCGGTTTTCTTAAATTGCTGCCCGTAACACTGCACTGAAATTGTCTTCATTTTCAGCTGGCTTCCTAAGTTTTTCTGGATGAACTGCTGCAATATGACGGAGTAATTCACTGGTTGACGACCCTTTGCCTGCAATTTTGGTTGAACAGTTTATGCAAGAAACTTCCTCGCGACTTTTGTCTTCGCGACATGTTCTCAAAAAAACAAACGCTATTATAATTATTTATCTGTAATATTCTCTATTCGGAAAAAAACTAAATTCAGTTCACTCCTTGCTTTCTTTTGCTTACCACGGCACTCGGTTTCGGATCAGTGCTGTCGTTCTGAATAGTTTTAGCGGAGTACGTTTTCAGGACAGTATTTCTAGTCAAAAGAGGGTACATACGAAATACGCTTTGTCCACGACTAACTTGTATACTCATTATACGTTTGTTTCTTCAATTATAATGATATCCATTATTCACTGCAAGTTTATCTAGTAGTCCCTTCTTCCATTATTCACTACTATCAAATAAAAATTTCATTTTTAAATTTTATCTAGTAGTCTCTTGTTATTTTCATTATTATTAAATTGAGACGTCAAAATCCCAACGTAAATTATTTTAGGTTTATTTAAAGGATCGGTCTTGGATAAGGTATCGTATTCTTCTCGCATATAATGGCTGTTATTCACTCAGATGAATTACGATACTCTCCTATCGGCTCGTGTCTGTAAAATTCATCTTCGTGAATGACAGCTATTCGCTGTCATTCACGAAGATGAATGACGCTTACGTTTAAATTAGAATACACTACTTTAAATGAAATGAAATACACGTATTCCGCGTAGTATTCGTTTTTCCGCAAGTTGTCTCTAATCCTCCTAAAAAAAATGCAAAAAAACGCGCGGCAGCAGTGTTGACAACACAAAAAAATAAATTAATTATGCTCACTTAACGGAATAATGTTTAGAATTAAGTGTCATTTCACTATCAAGAAATCAAAAATTGAGAAGATGGAAGAATTTATAATCGAATTTGTAAGAGAAACTGAATTTATTTATAACAAAAGCACCGAAACTAGATTGCCTTTTATTACAAACCCTGATTCACCAATTTTTCTTTGTTTTCACATAGAGATATACTTTTCAGTCTCCAGTATCAAATGGATGGAACAAGCATGTTTGGTGATGAATTATAGTGATATTTATTATCTATTTCGTAAATTCTATAAATAGTTCCCATTATAAACCTATTATTTCATGGCCTGAAAAAAATTTTCTGCCATAAGGTAGGGCCGGGATCAGAATTTTTAAAATAAAACATGGCCCACTGGCAAGAAATATTTTTTAACACTATTCGTGCTAATGGTATAAATCAAAAATTAGATTTGCCAATTTTTTTCCATACACAGCCAACCCAGACAATTTTCTTCGGCTTCAACATCGAATGGAACACACATATTTTGTTCCTAGATAAATAAAGAGTAAACATTTGGCCGGTCATTTGGGTTGGAGTTTGAATTAAATTTTGTTGAAATTATTATTTTTCTGGTCCTTCCTGAATTTTGCTTTGCCGCTAATAAATTTAGGGATTTGAATGAATATTATCTAAAAACCAGGAGGAATGGTAACCCTATTCCTACCTAGACGAGAAGGAGAATGCCAAAATTAAACTGAAAGCCAATTTCTGATGTCAGTATTTAACCTCGCCAGACAAGAAAGATGCATGGGAGACTGGATTTTATTCAAATATAAGCAAAGCATTTGAGATTATTAATGTCAAGGCGTATTGGACGAATGAAATTTACCATATTACACTGCCTAAATCTAGACTTCCATACAACTTTCTAGTCTGAAAAGGTTAAATGACTACAGAAATTATCTTACATTTCATATCCCTATAAAAGAGGGTCCTAGTCTAACCTTATGAAAGATTTGAGAGTATTGTAAATCCAGACTTCCACACATTGTTTTTGTGCGGTAAGGATAAACGGCTGCATAATTTTGTCTTGCAACGTAATTTTTGTATTCAGGAAGTCCTAATCTAAATATTTAGCCACATCAGATAAACGTTTTTTGTTAGAAACAGGTGATCACTGTCATGTTTGAGTTTATCTGGTGCCCTATGTGATGTTTTTATAAGTAAAAACTGTAAATTATCGTTTTATAATTTTTACCAACAAATCTTCCGATTCATAAATAAGGCTGTTGCGGCTCAATACAATCTCACCACCATAATGAATTGATTTTTGACAACAACCACTAGTCAATCAAAACAAGTCTATATTTTTGTCGCAAGATCACTTCAAGGTTCGCACGAGATTATCTCCTCCTTATCAAGGTTCGAATTAAGCCGACATACGGAATATTTTGTTCCACTGATCAACATCACCTTCACGAACACGAACAACTCTCCGAATTGCCGATGAACCAAGCATTTTACTCTAGGGAGGAAACTTCACTTGCGGGAGAGTCCTGTGGTGGTTCAATATAATGCCACAACCACAATGAATATACCAAGCGCGCGACACAAAACGAAGATACACAAAAAATAAAATAATCAATAATGGACAGTTGACAGTTCGCTTTCGTACTGTGACACATCGTGTATAACAAAATATAAATTAAAAAACCTAAAATAAAATCAAAAATGAAATTAATTCCTTTACCTTTTATAAAAACGCAGTGTGTTGGGAATTAATCTTGCGAGCAAAGAAACAAATTAGTTTGTGTATTAAGTGGTAAATAAAACAATAGATTACCATAAAGCATTGTGAAATTGATGTAATTTAGTTCACAAATTTGACATGTTTGAATTGATATTGTCTCCTAAAGACGGTTAGCACATTACTGCAAGAAAACCGTTCCATGGGTTTTTACCGGAGAATGACAGAAACCATTATAAATTAGCTTTGAAAAATTGCTTTATGAAAAATTCAGCTATTTCGCAGAATAAGTTAAAATATTGTGTAAAAATGTATTATTAGTATAGCAGTTACAAAAACAGGGGAGTACAGAATGAAATGGCGGATTACAGGACTAACCACTAGGGGAAAGTAGTACAAATAGCACTGTCTCGGATACGTTAAGAAACACAGTACACTATTTAGCAAACACAAACACTAAACTATGTAAAGAAGCAATTCTGCGACTTACAAAATTAATAAGATAAACAAGTACAATTATGCAAGATGTAAAAGCACTCAAAAACTTCTTACTTTAAAAACAATTTATAATTCAGCATTAGAATCGAACATTAACACTTCTTTCATCTTTAGGGTGAATTTGAATATGGTGTTTTCGAAAATGAGTGAAGAGATTTTTCGTAAATACCGGGAACCCCTAATTCTCGCTTTATTACACAAACCGTTCCTATCCCTCCTTACATGTAAATGGAGTGTGAGGTGGGTTCGGCTTCCTAATTTGTATAAACTTAATAAAATAATTACGAATAATTTATTATTCTCAATTCTCACAAACTTCACACATTTGGACCGAGCGTGAAGTTCTACGTAATTTTTTCCTAATGCTCATTTTTCTAAGTCTAAAAAAAATGCAAAAAAAACCACCAATTCTATTTCGGCCTGGACGCGAACATATGATCTATCTAATCCAAATTCATGCCTATAAATTCTAATCTCAAGTAACATTTGCCATTACCATTAGAATTTAAATTTTTTATTTTTTTTATTTTTTTTTTAATGGAAATTAATTCAATGTATCCCGAAATAATCAAACGAATTTTTTAACTGTTTTGACCTTAATTTCGTTTTTTATTGCTTATTTATATTTTTATTTTCTTATTGTACTGATTTTAATTAAAATATTAAAATTAAATGTATTTCTAGTGTTTTTGTTTTATTATTATTATAATGTGACAGCGGAGAAAATATAACAAATTTCCATGTTTTGGATAAAGTTTATTGTTTATGTGCGCGCGCGCGCTCACTTTGGTGGTGGGGATTTATTTGTTACAACCAGCAAATTGATTGTAAAGTTTTTGTAATCTACTTGACTGCAAATAAATTCCTAACGGTTACTGTTAATTTATTTAAGATATATTTTCACCTTGGCTTAAATTAATAATATAACCTTAATTTATTTTTGTTCGCGCCCAGAAAAGTCCCAAATCGCACAAAATCACAAACATTTATCCATATAATAATTATCATAAAACAATCCTCAATAAAAACGATAAATTTAACCTAATATTATACATATTGATGCTAATCAAATGCAAACTGTATCTCTAGAAAAATATGCATTGGTTATCTTCTTAACTCGCGCAGCTTTTTTATACATTTTATTTCGCCTTATAAAAACTAATATTTAAAAAGAAAACGTGAATTGCATTTATAAAATAAATTAATTAACATAAATAATGAGATTATATTTTTTGTATTATCCATTCATAAAATAAAAATAAACAACAACGAATTAGCACACTACAAAATACGCTTCAAACAACTCAAGGAAAGCTCAAAGAAAATTAAAAAAAAAATCAAAAAGCTTACATCCGTTCTGCTGATTTTGCTATATGTACTTTGTTTTTGTGTAGTGTTGATGCCCACCTCTCATTGAACCATTTTGAAATATATGCAAAATACATCACTAAACTTTATAATTCACAACATAATTATGTATTGGCCAAACGGACAACAACATCCGGATTTTTTTTTTTTTTTTTTTTTTTTATATCACTGGAATGTATTTATAGACTGTTCCATTAGTTAGTCAATACTAAAGAAATCAAATTTAAGAATATAACAATAAATTATAACAGCAAGTGACTTTGAATTTCTCATTGTGTATTTTACTTTTGCTCTGGAATCTTCTTATTTTATTTCGCGTTCATCTCTTTTGTACTTACATATTTTAAATATTCTTATAATAGAATAATGTCTATACGTAACATCCAAGATTTGAGAGATTGATTTTGAAATTTATGCAAAATTGAACTTGAAAAACAAATTTCGATTTCTATTTCCTGTCATCAAATGTTCGTAAAATTTATTTATTTTTGCTCGAAATTGTATGCCGATTTCCAATTATTCACAAAATCTGTATTTATACACCTAAATACAAACTTGTGCGCATGTTTTCTTAAATCTGTCTTAAGGTCATCATTTAATATATGTATTTATATTGTTTATATATGCAAAGTCTCATAATATTTATTATGAAGATATATAGCCTCGAATATTACTATATACTGTATAGTGTCTTCGATTAACAATCATTTCCCTCAACAATGAATTGTATTATTTCGAATACAAACAAAATATTAAATTTTCAAATAAAATATTCATATTAAAAAAACCGTTACAGGGCGAGAAAAAGTAACAATAACAACAAAAATGGAAAATTTTAATTTTTAATTTTTCTTGTTTATATTTTTTGTTGGATGTAGGTAGGTACTGTTTATTTGTTGTACGCGATACTTACTCAAGAAATACTCTGCAAACGCAGAATCTCGGTTATTGCTTCCACAACCAACAACGTGATGCTTGTGGAGAGGGTTGTGATAGAAAGCCAGAACCTTTCATTTTTAAGAGTTCGGTGACAGCTTCCTGGATATTTCGTCCTAAATGTTTTACTAAAGATATCACACCTAATGGTGATATCCAGTGGCCGCTGCCTCAATAACTATTTGACCATTTGATATTTTTTTAGCCGAGTAGGAGTAGCTCGAGATTAAAGGCTATTAAGGAATATTTTACCTTAAATAGACCTTAAACCAAAGGGTAAGGGCTTGTAAGGATGATTTTACGTGTGTTGGGGTACCCCACAAACAACGTTAAAATGTCTTCAGCAGAATCGAACCCGAGAGTTAAGCCGCTTTAGTTACTACTAAGCCACAACTCACGCAACAAATTTATTTTAGTTTTCATCATTACCTACATATATTAAGAAAAGATTAAATCCTTAAGTTTACATCTCTGGTTAATACAATAATTCGGAGAAAAGCAGCTCTCCTCGCTGATGATTTTGATGGATGTTCACCTTCACCTGGTGTGATACTCTGGATTGCGATTAGGCCACCTAAATTGGTCATGTGAGAAAATGGCAGTGTTTAAATCGATGCCGACATGGTCACATGTGTGTCCTTGTGATTTGTTGATTGTCATCGCATATAGGCTGGAATAATCGAAAATTGTCGTCATCTCAGGATGAATGGAAAATTAGTGTCTGATGGAGCCAAATCGATTCATGGGATAAGAACTATTTCACCTCGATTAGATTCGGATATAACCTTGGGTTCAAGTTTCGCAACAGCATTATGATGACTCCTTCCTTCAACAGCAACATATGTGACGGCATACCCGATGGCGTTTGCACATTAAGAAATTCTGCTGCGGAAAATGAAATGCATCGCCGCGGGATCTTCTTAGACGATAGAATTTGAGTTATAGTAGATGAACGGACCTCCTGGCATCCTAGCAATGATTATTCTGTTCATTTCCAGCGTACGAGCATCGCTTCGCTAATTACTCAACAGACATTAATTTGCTGAATGTTATCTCCGTAGATCGATGCAATAAGATTACCAACATTATAGTGTCATTTGATGCTACTTTCGAGAATGTCCAAACGCGTTCCTTTGGTAACAACTGGTTGAGTTGACATCTTTTCCTGCAAATGGTAGTTCATTTGACTCATTTTTACCTCTGAGTCCGTGCTTTGAAAGTATTGTTATCTCATTCATGATGACAAGGGCTGCCTTTCTCTAAACTTAGCTTCAAGGAAAGGAAGTTTAAATCCGCTGTGTACTGTTCGTCCGCCGATCATCAGAGTTGCGGCTAATCCAGTTATTGCAAAAGGAAGCAGCCTTTGACCTCTGCCTCGAATGAATGCCATCAATGTACTAGTGTAATAGATGCATCTTTGCCCTATTGTGTCATCATCAACAGCACCGATAATTTTGCCCCCAGTAAATGTGATGTTCACAGCCTTCAAACGTCGAAGAGAGAAAATCACCGACACTTTCTTGAACAGTGACATTTTGGTCCATGTTGGTCATGTGGTCCGCCAATCCTTGATACAATTCCACTGTTAAATTTTATTGATGTGGCCGGATATAGCTTAAGTTGTCAGCTTCCACTTAAAGGTATGAATCCTCTAACCACTGCTGTTGTTACGAAGCACACCTCCCCACCATAGTGTATGAAGGGTAGCGTGATTCGCAACAAGAAAAAATTCCTTCGCATGGACTACTACTGCAGCACTTTTCCTGGACTAGGTGACAGTCGTGGGGTGGGGTTAAAAAAATGTAGTAGTGTACGAAAGACTAGTAGATGCTGCAATGGGATGTTAAGGTTCAAAAAGTATGATAAACCCTATGTAGATATATAAAACAATGCAAACCAAAAAAAACAAAATGTAGGGTTTTATTGTATAATACCAGCTTTTAGCTTACTGTCATATAAAACAAGACCGTTGATGGATTGGCCTTAGTGTCTACGCCTCCCGAACGAAGTGTTATATGATTGGACACTTCCCTCCCTTACATTGAACACTAAATCACGGCATTATTTTTAAGAATATATTAAAATAACATAATTACGGCATTGACTAAGTAGATGTAATACTAACAAATGTAAAGAACATTATTGAATTAAGTAAAGATGAATAAATAAATAAGATTCTCAACACTGAACAAACGAAGACATACGAACATTCCTCTTATGCATATTAATATTAATGAACGTAACCAATAAAGTAAATCAACAACGAAAAGAAATTAGGTACTAAAATTCAAGAATTAATTTTACTAAAATTTAAGAACATTTATTGCCAAATAAATTAATAATAATCATAATTTAATTAAACGAATTAATCATGCATGCCAAAATTATTGATAATAAACGTAGAATTAATAATAATTAAAAAAAAATAATAATTTGATAATGAAAACTAATACATCAATAACGGATCGATCCCCCTAACACCTCAACGCCATAATAATAATATTATATATTAATACTAATATCTCTATTGATATACTAATTTAGAAATTTGAATTATTTTCTGAAAAAATGTACTTTAACATTTTAGCAAATTATAAGATTCATAAAAGTTTATACATTCTTCATGGCAATAATATGAATAATTAATAAATTTGAATAAATAGTAATTTATAAGTTAATAAATAAGCATTATGCGCTATATGAAATAATTTATATTATTTCCATATAATCTAGATAATTAAATAATAAAGTTTTGTTTTGCACTTAGCTGTAACACCAACAGAAGATCATAACGGATTAACGGCCCTCCTAAGCATGACTAATTCATTTGGTCCAAATTTTGTTCAATAGGCGGAACCAAATAATGCCGCAATCAAAATTTCCTAGGAAGAGTCCAGAATCCTAAGTTTCTGAAACAGAAACCGTACTCTTAAGTCTTCCGTATCTAAATTGTTCCTTAGCCGGTTCTCTCTGTTTCCAAGAAATATTAAGTAGGATAAAAACAGCTCAGTTGTACGTTTAACTTTCTAGAAAAAGTTGAAGAAACCGTGCTAAAACGATCACGGTCTATTCCTTTTCTTAATACTTGAAATTTAAGGAATCAGAAGTTTTTAATTGTATTTACATATATTTCACTCACAGAAATTTAATTTCGATTAACATAAATATTTTATTATTTTTTTCCAATTTATAACTACACGAACACTGAAATGTTCGATACTTGAAAACAGAATGAACGTCGGAGCAGATTTTGATCGCTTGCAATTATTTGGTAATAAAGATTACCCGCTATATTATGGAAGTACATAATATAAAACAACAATTACATAGTCAACAAAATATATGACCAGCAAGTACATAACGTTTGATGATCATCAAACGACATCATTTGAAGGAAAAAAAAACAAAAAAATTTACATTTTTATGGCCATCCAGTTAATGGTGACAACAAAACAAATAATAATATGTTCAACATTGAATGTTCTTACCATTCAACAAAATTCTCATATCTAAATCAAATTTATTCAACATAAATAGGGTACATGTAAATAATATGCATAAGAGAAAATCACGTAAACCTCGATTTCACGCGTATTAGGTCAGTGGTAAAATACAGCAAAACAGAAATTTCAAACTTCAACCATGTAGCAATTTTGAACAACCAAAATTGTCACACTGTTTGCACGAATTACTGTTTGTGTAGCTTTGAATTGCAGCACGCTGAAGTTGTTCCGAACTCGATTCTGCTGTGGTCCATCGTAAGCGTCGCATCGCCAATCTGGTTGCCATCCAGTTTCCTTGTATGGGTATGACATCGGATCTATATTAGGACTTAAAATATTTATGTTGTAAAGAAGAATATAAGGTTGAACAAACTATGGTGTTTGACCAGTGAAATCAATAGCTTTAGCAGCCATAAAAACAAATGACAGTGCATGATTGGGATCATTCTGTTCGGATAACAATCTCCGCATGAAATCTGGATAGGTTTTTTCCACGTCGTCTTCATTTAAAGGCATTGGCTGCTTGATTTTTCCTTTGCAGCAACAGTTTGTGAATTTTCCATCAGTTGGGCGTTCAGCAATGAAATTTTTCGAACCACAAAAGTGGCAAATAATGTTCATTGGACCGCAGTTTTCTTGGGCTACTTAGACTTCTTCGAAATTGATTGCTTTGTCACGAATTGCTTAATTTTGACGCTCTTGAGCCAAGCGCTGGCATCAAGCATGTCGATCAGCATCGCCCTCTCACGCTTCTTTGCTGTTTGGTCTGTCGATTCATCCATATAAGCTAAAGAATTAAAGTTTTAACTTCTGTATATCAATTTATTCACTTTTGAAAGTGAATCTATTTGAGATGCGTCAATATGATATAAATCGAAAAAAAATTAGAAACTCGTCACTAATTGTCACTTCACTATACTTACAGTTTACTGATGTTCGACTTTGTAAGAAACACAGCTCAAATGGAATTATTTTGCAAATTTCTTGCTTACTTTGGTAAGAAATGCTATTTTTGTTTAGTCACTAAAAGATGTCGAAAGGAAATTGGAAAATTGTTTTATTGTTTCTAACATAGCTAGCATGCTTTATGCATATTTTATTCAGTTTATGAAAGGAAAAAAATGGCCGAAAAATTTTCATGGCTTACTACAACTCATATACATATATTAATTTAGGGGCATCAAAAACGCTTACTACGTATTCTTTTAAAAGCGCAATATTTAATTTATAGTGAAATATTTGGTCACTAAATGAATAATAAAACTAAAAATTGGAAAGTTAAAACTTTTGAGAATCAAATTGAAAACCTTTGTCGCTCTAGTCCGGTGCGTTATCACTGAACCACAAACCATATTAAAAGTCACAACTGGTCTGGGCTCTTTTTAAGTTTATTATTCTCCTGGTTGGAGCTCCTGCACCGCTAACTTGCAGGTTAATACAACTCGTCCAACATCGAGCACGAAGTTATTCGCCCTCAAGAAGCCCCTTTCCTGGAGAATTAATTTTTGAGTATGTTGAATATGTATTTTCTTTTCCTCATAAATTGTTATACCGTACCTGAAATAAAAGTGACAACGAAACACCAACAATGGCTTATCCTGTGGGAAATGCTTCGTTGGTCTATTAAGGGCTTGGCATTGCCGTAAATAATTTTACAAATAAACTAATTTTGCATAGGTGTTTTAGACCTGTGTTAGAATTAAAATTGAGGCATGTTAAAATTTATCCAGATGGGCGTTCCGATATAATACTTGTAGGAACCGGCTGATAATAGAACGGAGGGATAGAATAAATGCTTGGAAGGCAAATACCGTTGCAAGAAGGCAAATCTCGTTGAGCGTTGATCATTGCACAGTCTATTTCCGTAAATATTTGTTGAGTCAATTAAAACCTTGTGCAGTTCATCATCAAAAAAACATCAAATACTTTACTTAGCGAATTTCCGCTATCTAAACAGCCAAATTAGGCATGTCTGAAGAAGAAACAAGTGAGAAGAGCTATTAATAATAGGCACAAAAAATAATTTAAAATGGCAGAGATCGTTGGAAAAGTCTTACGATGTAAACTTGTTTGTCAAATTTCAACTTTCTAATTATAGGGAGTTTTTCAAAAATCACCTTAAAGAAGTTGAACCACAATGTGCAGATCTGGCGAATTTGGGGTTCCCTAACATCCTACGTACAACCTGACCTTTACCGCTTTGGTCTGAAAATTCAAGTTCCTATAGCTCTTGTAAAGCTTTTAAGTTGAAAATTTCTTTAAATTTAAACGAGAGGAGATAATTCAGAATCAGTTAAATTTTGATAGTTGAAAGTTGTGTACTAATTTTCAACTTTTTATTATATATGGGGAAGTTACACCTTAAAGAAATTTAATGAGACTGAGTAATCTAGAATCCGCCAAATTTTGTTAGTTGAAAATCTACCATGAGGCAAAGTTGTGTCCAAATTTCAAGGAGGAAATGACCTTAAAGAAATTGAACCACATAGACATCATTCAAACCAAGCATACCTAAGCTTGCAGCTGCTTTTACATTCCTTCAATTTCCTTTGCTAGATAATTTGTTTCCTGGTCTCTCATTTTGACTAATTAAGTTGTCCTTATTTTAATGTCTCCTTCGATAGCACTTCGTTTACTGTCAATATATTCTTCGCGTAAGCTGAATGAAATTTTCATCTGCTAGATAAGGAATTATTTCTTTGAATTCCCTGTTGAACACAAGTTTCACATCATTTGCATTTTCTGATGGGTGAATCAAATTCGAATATATTGACAAATAATTGGTTAATTCATCTCTATAATTTTTCTTTTCCAACTACGCTATTCTTAGCCGCGCTTCAAAATTGATTGATTCTGCCTTTCGACTTCTCCGTTGGATGATGTTGGGTATGGTATAGTGCGTGCTTCAACTTTACTCCTAGTGTTTCACAAAATTGTCCAAATTTATCTCTGGTAAATTATGGTCCACTGTCGGTTATTATACTATTTCGGTAATTCCAAATGGTGTAAAAATAGGTTGAAGTTTTTCGATCGTCTTTTCACCGATAAAACATGTCTTCATTATCTTCGTAATCATCAGTAATCACTAAAATGTAATCCTCGTATTTGGTTCCATGGACCGTAGTTCCTTTATGTATAAATTCCTTTCACATCCGATAAATCGTCTGAGTACCGCTTATATTTGACATCTGTTGCGGCCATTTCCCATATTTCAAGCAAGACTTTAAATCAATTCATTCTTTATCCTTCATTACGTTTTCTTCAATTTTTTTTCCATCATATTTGCTTTTAGCGTTACTGTTCTAACCACTTCGTTTAGATACTTTTCACCTTTTGCATTGTACGTCTCTGGGTATACATACCGTCCCGGGTTGGTATTTACATTCATATCATATGATTGCAAACGTAATAACCACCTTCCTATTCTCGGACACGGTTTTGGCAAAGACGGTCTATCTCCCACTTAGTTGCTCTGTTAGCTTGTCTCATATCGATACAAAACCTAACATCATTGCTCTTATTCTTTGGAACCACTACTAATGGAGATATCCTTTATTTAACAACTCTTTCAGTTTAAACGACACTTTTCCCTCAAAAGAGTCGAAATCCTATGATAAAACGAAAAACGAAATCCTGGACTTCGACTGGAACGCCTTTTAACGAAAAAGAAATTATTTTAAATGAACCACTGCTTTACAACTAGCAGCGAAGTTCCACTACCAAACCAACCTTTTCCTCTTTGTAACATATTTCCGCTCGAATTACTTTATAAACACTAATATTATTGCCGCCATTATCTCACACCTTGATGTTTCTATTCTTTGCTTTAAAATAAGTATCTGTACTAATTATATTAACTGCATAACCCGTATCTACAGTCATACCGATTTTGCCTAATACATAAACCACTATTACATTCCCGCTATTAGTTCTATTATTGTCAATAATTTTTAATACCTTGCTACTCTCTGACGAACTATTCTCTCCTTTATCTTCTACATAACTAACTCGGCTGGTAACTGACTTTCATCTACAAACTTTATCAAAATGGATAATGGACAATTTTTTCTCTACTTATATGATCTACTCTAATACATCTATTTCGCTTACCTCTACTCGAATTGATTCCAAATTTATTTCCTGCACTTCCACTCATACTAGGATCCTAAAATATCTACGCTCCAGCGCTGAGCTTGACTTGGGTATGAAATATGAATCCAATGCCTTTACGATTGATTTGAACTCATTATTTTCCTTTCGTTGGGTATCCTCAGCATCTTGAGGCAAATTGTAATGTCATACATTTTGAATTTTTTATTTTTTTGGCTTTTAGTTATTTGATTCGCTACTACCATCACATCAAAAGCTCGTTTCCATTTCTCCCGATTAACGGCGATGTTTCCCTCATTTCTTCTCTTAATTGATCTTTTTCTTAATCTTTCATCTAACTGATTAAAATGTCCGACTTTCTATTCTTTTTTTTCCGAATCTAGCGAAAGGTGAAACAGAAAAACTGTTTGTGACACATCAAGTAGGTGATGGCTGAATTGTCGATTCAGGTGCCATATGTCACATTGTCAGTTCTAAGGATATTTTCGTCAATATCGACATGAATGGTAGTGATAAAGTAAGCGTTGCAAGTGGTCAACAATTAACAGCTGCGCGTAAAGGCACAATTAAAGTTGATTTTCTGAATGAGGAAAATCAAAGTGTTCCAGTAAGAATCACAGACGTGTTGCTAATGCCAGATATCAAGGGAAATTTACTTGAAAGCAGGGTTGAGCGGAATTTCGCGATGTTCATGGCCGTGACATAGTTTAGTGCCAGCAATTAGAGGTAGAATACTGGCAGCAGAGGACGGGATAGTTGTACATGAAAATGAAGTTTGAGCTAATATAAACGGATTTCCTACTGTAGTACGCCTTTCTTCAATTAACATGGGAAAAGGTTTTCTAGAAGGATTAATGGGTTGACTACTAACCTTACTTAACGCAGGTAGCGATGCAGCCTCGACAGGTGGAATTATCGAGTCAGATGGCAAGACATTACTATCTGACACTATTTTTCCAGTTCGAGACACGTGAGAGCTACCTTCGGAATCCGGATTAGTATCAGAGTCTGAATCGTCGATATTCCCTTCCCCAACCACTAAATCATTCAACTAAATCATTCAAGGTACGATTAAATTCCCCGTTCATCCATTGATTTAAAGTCGTTTTTAGTCGGTTAAGAATTCCTAGCATATCCGGTAGTGCATATTGAATAACACGAGATCGAGAAATACGCTTAAGTCGCCCCTCTACATGCAATAAACTAGAAAGAAGGTGCTTGTAAGCGATTGGGTCTGGTTCATTATCTAGCTTTTGTATTAATATTTTTAAAGACTCCAAAAAAGATGCAAAATTGTAACCGAATCAAAGTAATTCGTTACAATCTCTGTAATGTATATTGACCTAATGACCAAACGAATTGTAGTAAGCTTTTATTTCAATTTAACCAGAAAGACGTTGTTATGATTTTTTTTTTATATTTTAAGAAAATGAAAACGATTTACTTAAACGTTGCTCATATATGTTAAAATTCAAACATTTATGAAAGTATTTCAGAAATCATAATTAAGAATTTGTATATCGTTTCCATTTAAAAATTCAAATTACGATACAGAACTTTCCATCTAGCTCGGGAAAACTCCATTCAATAAATATTAAAACATAAAAACCCAAATAACTTTCAAGTTACAAATTTGCCCTTGTCGTAATATAATTCATTTGAGAAAGAACCACAAATAAAAAATTATAATTTTAAAACCAAAAAGAAATTGTAATTTTTGTCTTTTGATTAAAATTTAAAATGCTCAGTTATAATTGTTAACAGTTTATTCCAGTTAGAATTTATTTTAATTTGTATAATTTAATTAAAATAACGTTAGGTACACTTTTATTTGTTTCAATTTTGACCTGTTGAAATTATTTACATTATGTTCAATAAATTATCACCGAAAATATGCCAGCGCGAATTAGAATTGTTTTATATCATTGTTGATGAGGTGAAATATCAAAATATATGCTAAACTTGAGTCATCCAATATCGTACCCCAATCACAGTAAAGTGGAATAAAATCGCGCCAAAATAAACATTTTTATTCTAATTTTGTTTCGAGAAAATAAATACAATTTTTCAGAAGACATTCTAGAATAAGAATTTTTTTTTGTGATAACAACAGAAAATTCACCGGAAACGAAAGTGATAAACGATGATGAATTTTTGATTGATAAGAAATTATATAAAAAAAAAACTGAATTTATTCTACCGTGTGATCTTGAAATGTTTTTATTTATACTTTTGGGATGAATTATTTTGATTAAATGTTAATCGAATTATCCTATTCCTTGGAGCAGTCGAATGGATCGTATAAAATTTCTTGCACGGATTTTTGGATACAAATAATGGGACTGACCAATACCAATATTCGTAATTGACCTCGTAAACAGCTAACTTTGTCCACTGTCAGCCATCATCATCATCAATAAATCAAACGATTTGTGTATATGATGAAAAGAAAACAAAATCAAAAATAAAACAGATCATGCATAAAATCATCCATTTGCATCTGTTTACAACGATTTTAAATCTTTCAACTTCTTCATTTTATCTATATAAAAAGAAAGTAAACCTTTAGAAAATTCTTGGAAACTGAATAAATTATTTAGTAAAAATCAAATTTCCACGCCGTTTGTAACGCTCAAACAACAATAAATCGATAGATTAAAAAAAAAAAAACATCAACTAAATTACCATAAATGAATTTGTAACGGACAATTATTTAAATAAAAAAATGATTAACTACTCGTATTTGTGAAAATCTATTTTTACTGATACAACCCGCGTGCAACTCTCCCCCCGCCCTTCAACTTTTTACCACTTCAATATTGTGTTTTCCATTAAGCTTTATGAATAGTTTAATACGTATTTGTGAGACGCAAGAGAGTTAAGCGACAGTCATATAAGATTTTGGTGTCACAGCTTTCATAATCAGTTGAACTTCAAAACAAAACAAAAAATAAATTAAAAGAAATTGATTGATACATATGTATTCAAGAAAGTAACTTCTATACTTTGTAAATCAAAAGTATATAAAATAAAAGAAATAGCAAGCAATTTGACAACAACAACAAGACCCCGATAATAGTACGCAGAGACAGAATTATTCTTAATATTTCATCTTAATGTAAGTAGGGCAAAACGAAACGGAAAAAAAAACAAAAAATTTTTTTAATTTTACGATATTTGGAATTTTCAATTATTTTTGGTATGTGAATATAGAGAGGGAGAGAGATGAAAGTGGAGAAAGATATGCAAATTGGTTGACCTTTAGTTTTCTAGAAATATCGATAGGAAATAATATATTTTAATTATTTAAATGGAAATTCATTCGATTTTTATTCCTTTTTTTTGTTTTTTATTTTACTTATTGAATTCAAATTTTCGTTTATTTGTAAAAAACGAGTTCAATTTTAATTTAAACAAACAATAATAACTCGTTTCGTGTATCTAATTAAAGAATTAATTAAGCTTAACAGACTTCCACAAATGATTTAGCTAATTCTCGTTTGGTTTTATACAATGTAACTGTTGTTGTAAAATCTTTTAAATCTTTTTGAATTTACCAAGAAAATATTGCCAGAACCAAGCAAGACTGATTTGGACTCAAAATAATACAAAAATGATTCAAGCAACACCATCTATCGTAAATAAATATAAATATTTTTGAACAAATATTTACTTTTATTGAACATTTTTAATTAAAACAAAAATTGTTGTTGTAATTTCTTCCAACTAAATGTGTCTCTACTAACTGTCTTTCTTTTGTTAAAGGTTAGATGGAACCTCAGTAGGAATAATTTAAATTGGGTTGAGTTTCAGGTCTTGGGTTCCAGAATGAATTGCCAAAAATTTGTTCGGCTTGAAACAACTGATATTCTTATCTGATCTATTACTTATGTATGTAAGCAAACCAAAAATAGTTTCTATTTACACTTATATAGCCGTTTGTCAGGAAGCTAGAATAAACCATTTTTGTACCTTTCCTCTTCAGGCTTTGATTGAAAATATGCGCAATAACATATGTTTTGGTCCTAATTTTCTTACATTCCTGTAATACAAAAGTATAAAAGTATTTCATTGAGGATGCGGTGTTACATGTTCAAATTATTGTGTAAAATATTGTGCAAGAAATAGTATCGTCCAATCAAACCTTGCTTTAATATTGTAAGTTTAAGGGCCACTTAATACAGGTCATAATCAAAAATATAAATAGCACGGTACAAATTTATTCATTTAATTTTTTATACTATCTGAAGCAGCCTAGATAAATATGTTTGACAACACTAGATATGAGCCGCAGCCAGACGATTCATGATTATTGATGAATGTTCGTGATTTGAACCAAATTATAAATCTTATAAAAATGTCATTTATATACCTTCGTTCAGTAGGCATTATTGCACAAATGCGAAGATTAATTGATATTCGCAACTCTTGTGGTACCGAGTCGCATATTCGAACGAAGTAGGCGAACAAAACAGATACACACACATGGATAGATATACAATAGGCATTTCTGCTGGAGTGAGTATTAACATAGAAAAGATTATAAGATGTTTCAAGCCATTTTGGCAATTCATTCTGTAACCCAAGACCTGAAACTCAAACCAATTTAAAGTATTTTTACTGAGGTTCCATCTAACCTTTAATAGAAGAAAGACGGTTAGTAGAGACACATTTTAAAAAGCTCATTATTTTTTAGGTGATTTAGGTTAATTAACCTATTTTCCATATATCGATACATATCAAGTTCAAAGTGTTTTCAATTTCAGTGTTAGGTACATTTTGTTTGGGTATATTTTGAATTGGAGGTGGGCGCTTTTGTTTTGTTTTTTCCATCTTTATTTATTTTGCTGATTGAAGTTTGATTGGTGTTAAGGCGGTTCACGCTGTACGAAAATCGACCGATATATCTTTGCATATCATAATTTGTGATAAAAACGGGATCTTTCCTTTTAAATTCTTAATTCGAATTGTCAGTCATATGCACAGTTATATCGGTCGATTTCCGAATTGTAAGGGTCCGCCTTTACCGGACGATAATGCCTGACAGTTACCGTTTTCCGTCAATTACAAATCCGAGCGGTAGAGAAACTGTATCACGAACACGGTTAATTTATTGAGCAAATTTCGGCAAATTTTTTTTTTAGTAGGCTTTGTTGCCAAAACACAAAGCCACTTGAATGCATTTTCGTCGATTGCTGCGTTTATGTATGCCATAGCAAAATGAGCAGTGCTACAAATGTCATTTTCATAGCAATGATATTTAGCAACGCTGTCTTAAGCATTGACCAGCGAGTCTTTAAGAAATTTAAGTAAGAATGCGACCATAGGAACATGCATGTTACTGACCAGCGAAACTTTAAGAACTTTTCGTTCAGTTTCGTTAAATTTGAATTGTCATTTAACATTCTTTAACAAGAGCGAAAATTACCGCCCAAACTGAAGGAAGAAACGTCAAACAGTGAAACATGGCCTATTTATGTTTTATTAATTAAAATAATGTTTTATATATATTTCAAATATGTACATAATATATTATGTAGTGTAATGTGACAAAACAATTATTGCAAAATACAATTACGAATATTCCTTGTTTTTTGTTGTCAAATTATGTTACGGATTCGCTGGGCGATCTGTCAAAATTTCCTTAACAATATATTTTCGTTAAATTCTGTAAGGTTTTGTTACGGATGCTTAAAGACTCGCTGGTCAATGCTTTAGCTGGCTGAGCTGTGTAAATGTCATGTTTATACCGTTGCTACATTTGTCATTTCGGTTTACCATTGCTAATTTAGCTGTGGTATAAACGCAGCAAACGAATAAGAAAATTGATTTATGGTAAAAACAATTTAGTTTATTTGCCGATAGTTAATTTTTATCAAATGTATTTCTATGAATAAATACACGAATATCGAATAAGTCGAGAAAGAAATTGGCTCAAAATAATTTTGTTGTGAATATGCTAAATTATGAGCAATATATTTTCCTTCATTTCTTTACTTCTTCGCTTTGATTTTACGTTCTAAAAATGCAAATAATACGTTCATTTTAAATTTTCATAGTTTTCTTTATTGAGAGTGATACCAACAATTTACCCTTAACTTACCTTTTTCTATAGAAAATTTCAACAATTCATATGCAATTATGTTTACCGTCAACTGTGCGTTAAACGAGCATATTCTACATGATCGATCAAATAAATATTAATTGCACAGTTTTAATAACATGATAAATAGAATCTGCTTTGTAATTAAAAAAAAAATTTAATCAAACGTTACGAAAATTTTCACAAATTTTTGATAAAAAAGTAAAATACAGCCAAACAAACAACTTGCACGTCTACATCATTTCAACGTTTTAAATAAGACTTCATTTTGTTTTCTGTTCTTCGTTATGTTTGATTCTAATCTTTTTGAGTCTATCTGTGGGGTATATTCTCCAACTGGTTGCAAATAAATTATTCAAGCTAGAAGATATACTCGATTCAATTTAACATGGGTTTTTCGTGTTTTATTTGCTTTTGCAACTTGCCTTTGGTTTCCACTTGTATGCTTTGCGAATATTCAGAAAGGGAAATTTTTGTTGCATGCCACTGTGTTAGAGACATTTTGTGTTTGTATTATCAAATAATTTTGTCAATTTACACATTTCTAGACGTCAATCCTAGTGTTCGGACCGGCCAAAATGAAAAAAAAAAAAAAATCACGATGTATATGTCAAAATATTTAGCATAAACCGCACTCATTTATCACGAAAAAATCCAATTTTTTTTTGGATTTAGATGTCAAAATTTCGTGGATTTGGCTGTCAAATGAATATATATATATTTTGATCAGCTGTTGTTTTTTAAATAGTATTAAATTTAAAATGTTTTTTAAATATAAGTGAAATGTGGACTTATCCAATTTTTGGTATAAAGTAATTAGTATATTTTGTGTATTGATGTGTGATGTATTGATTTTTTGCCTTTAGATCAACGACAACATTGTTATGCGTGCAGAACCCGATGATTTTGAGAAATCAATGGGCCAAACGTGTGCGATTTGTTTATTACAGGCGCCCGTGAGGTTGAATTCAACAACAAAAAGGTATGAGTACGATTTCTTAAGTTAAAGATGTTAACTAATTGGGATTAATTTTTTTTTATGGAATCATTATTAATGTTATGTTCCAATGGCAAAACAAAAGGCATTCCAAAAAATTCAAACCAGATTAGTACGTGAATTAGGAAAGAAACTGTCCGGTAAACATGTTGTATTCATTAAAATTTACCAAAGCCAACACGTAAAACAAGAACTCAATTGAAGCAAAACCGCCCACGATCAAGATCATTGACGGCTGTTAATGATGCTATCTTAGAAGATTTAGTATTCCCAGCTGAAATTTTAGGTAATCGCATTCGTGTCAAACTAGATGGATCGCAGGTGATCAAAGTTCCTTTGTTTAAAACAACAAATTACAATTGAACTTAAAGTGAGTGCAGCTTATAAATTTATAAAACAGGAGTACCCGCCCTTGTGTTTTTTTTTTTTGGTGAATCAAACCAAGTTTACTAAAAACCGAAAAAGTCGCAAAGTAAATTTTGTAGACAAACATTACTGAGACGTATAGCTAATATTGTCTTGGATATAAACTGACAGAAACATTTCATCCAAAATTTTTTAACTTTCTTGTTCTGGTTAATATAATTTGTACTAATGATTTTTTTTCTACTTTTTCAGGTTGAGACATTTACATCAGTAAAAAGCTAAAAAATGTAAAAAAATGTAAAAATTATGTAAAAAGCTAACAGGGCGAGTTGTCACATTCGAATTCTCTGAGCCATACTTATTCAAACATTTTTTTGATTAGGATCATAAGTGTTAATCGCTAAAAAAAATAAAAAATAAATTAAAAACTAGCATTTTATCTTTAATTTAATAGCAATTTTGTGAAATGGAACAATTTAAAGGACACTAACAAATCACAATAAAAATAAATCACAGATTTTGTTTACAATTTACAAACGAATTTTCATTGTTTACTAAATTAGGTAAGAAACTTGCTAAAATAGTGAAAACCGAAAGTTTCTAATTAACGATAGCTAAAATATCGTGCATTTACTAAATATCAAATTTGGCGTTATTTTACTTTACGTATACATCGGGATAATCAGGTAAAGAGTATATATTTTGAAAATTTTTGATTGTAGGATTGTGCATCTGTAGTTTTTAGGAGGGAGAAGCCAAATTTTCCCGGAAAATTACCTCATTTTCCGGGAAAATTTCCACTTTTTATTTTTTCAAAATAAGGTAAGATGTTATAATTAACAAATGTAATTTAACAACATAATTTTTATTTTTTTTATTTTTGTTAATTATAATTGCTTCGTCAATCTTGCAAACACAGATCAAAGAGTATTTTTCGCCCTTATCGCTTCTTCTGATAGTACCACAAATGTTACACTTTTGTAAATATAACAACTTTTTAAATATAATTTTAATTCATTGTATACCTTAGAGGATCGGGGCTGCCGCCCCCAAACCCCCGCACCCCGCTTATTCTTCGTGTTTCCAAGTTTATTTATAATTTGAAACTAAGTTAAAAAAAAGTGGAAAAATTTCAATATTTTCCTGGCAAAATTGCAAAATTTTCCCGGAAAAATTACTTGCACTGTCGAAAAATTGTTAAAATACAATCCTAATATCAAAATTTTTATAAAAATTGCACATTTTTACGTATTTTGAATAAAATATACACAATTTTTTCAACTAAAAAGTGAAAATTTTCCCGAAAAATGAGGTAATTTTCCGGTGAAATTTGGCTTCCCCCTCCTAAAAACTATAGATGCACAATCCTACATTCAAAAATTTCCAAAATATGTACTCCTTATCTGATTTTCCCGATGTATACGTAAAGTATACTTTAGCCTCAAATTTTAATAGTTTTAATAGAAAATTTCAATTTATTCTTAAAAATTTTGAATTTAAGATGAAAAATTGAAATTTTGTATTAAACCTGTTAAAATTGTGTACATATATGTATATTATATAGTAAAATGCAAGATATTTTAGCTATTGTAAGTTAAAAACATACGTTTTTCACTATTTTTGCAATTTTCTTACATAATTTGATGAAAAATGATAATTCGTTCTCCATGTGTACCGGCGTTTTAAGTAGAGTTTGACGTCAAATTTTTCATTTTTGGCTGTTCGGTCAGGTTTGACCTACATATATTTAACGAGGTGAAGTTAGCAGGAAATGAGTTTAACGTAAAATATCGTGATTTTTTTTTCATTTTGGCCAGGCCGAACACGTCCAATAAAAAATTATAAGAAAAACAATGGAGTGTATTCATATAGGAAAAGTATAGTCTATGGTTGCGCAGACGAATTTATATAATAGGGTGCGTCCGAAATGCATATTTATTGAAATTTTCATTTTTGGATTAAGTAAAATTTAATTAAAATCATTAAATTAATTAAAATCGGACAAAGCCAAATTAATAAATCGATAAATATGGTTAAATGTAAATTGACTTCAAACAAATGTATTAAAAATGCACATAAAAGCTACATCGCATGTAGTTTTTTAAATATGTCTTTGCTAAATACACATTTTCCATGTGAAAAAATTTAAAACAGATTGCGATTATTCGCAAAGATGTCCCAATTGGAAACATACAGTAGGCTGTGTTTCAAACCAATAAAAAATGCATGAAAACTTAAAATTTTCAAATTTTATTCACCACAAAAATTTTAACTGGTCATGTTACCAGTTAAAAATTTGTAGCTTGTATTTTGTTTTTCACAACGCAAAATAAAAATAAAATACGTAAACGTCACAATTTTAACCAGTTTCAATTGAAATACCAAAACAATAAAAAAGTGAAGAAAATTTAATATATTTTACCACAGTTAAAAAATTTAATTTTTTTACCCGATTGAAACGTAGCCTGAGTAATCAAAACATTATAAGAAAGTTACGAAGACGTTATCGAATTCACGGTTTTTTTATGTTTTTGACATCTCTAACATAATATGTATTTGAATTGAGAATAACAACAAAACGACGGTTCTAGTGAAAATCACAGTATTAGTTGTATCAGTATTAGTAAACGACGTATCGATTTTATTGGGCGAATTAAAAACTTCTTGAGTTACAGTGTGAATGTGGTTTTTTGTAGATAGAAAGTGTGAACCATTTACAAATAAAAACTCGATTGTCTCAAGAAGCTGGCAGAAGTCTTGGTAATGCTGTCATTCTCTACGGTCACGCGCTTCATTTTACCGTACTATCAAACATTTTATTAGTGATGAAGTGTATAACCGAAAAAAGGACCCGTCGGGCAATGGTCACTGAGGAACATAATGAAATTACTATATTGGATGCAGTGGCACATAAGACCAGTGTTTGGAAAATTTTAAAACGTCATAAGTATCATCTGTATAATGTGTCTTTACGCCAAGATCTTCATGAAAATGAACCGCCAACATTACTTGAAGACTTGAGCTTCAACATGATGGTTATCCAGCACACTATTCGGTGGTAGCACGTGAAGTACTTGATGGTGATTTGAATAGTCGCTGGATCGGTAGAACTGATATTACTTCGTCAGATTTCTTTTAGTCCATATGTATAAACATTGCAATGCAAAGGAAAGATTTCACGGTTGCATAATTTAATTAATGGTGTTCGAATTGCTAGTCTATAACAATATTTAAGGGCCTTATTTTGTAAAATTTGTAGTTCTTCAACATTAGAAAGTCCTGCGGCTCAAATATCTTTGTGCAAATATTTTTGAACCTTCCTAAACACGCCAATTATTGGAGAAATATTTTTTTTTTATATTATTGGTATGATTATCCCAGTTCAGTTTTGAGGTGATGTAGAGTTCTAAATAACAAGATTTTTCTACTCTAGATATTATTTGATTTTTAAGATACAGACGTTTTAAAATGTCATATTGAAGGGGTTTATTTTTGACATAAAAGTAAATAAAGTTTGTTTTAGAGAAATTCAATTGTAATTTATTAAGTTTAAGCCAATTATCCTGCTATGTTTTTGGAACCCGAACTGATTTTTATCTATTAGGTTATTCTTCCCCAAACTTTCAAATAGAAAAGTAAATAAAGGAGTTACTCAAGCAATTTTTAATTAATCTATGGGAAACAACACTTCGAGAAACAACAATTTATATAATTCTAAAATGATTTTAAGATGCTTGAACTAAGTTGTTTAACTAATTTGGGATTTTATCCCAGTCCCCCGAACTTCTGCGATTAAGTGATTTAATTATAAACTGGGACAGAGTCTTTCCAATGTTATAATGTTGATAATTGATTACGCGTTAAGTTACAAATATTATTGAACTTTTAGTTTTAGCTTATTGCATGTTTCTTAAAAATATGCGTTCCGAGGATATTTCTTGAAGAGTTTATAAAATTTGCCTTTCTCTTTGCGGAAATTTTTAATTTTTTCATGAAACCTCTAAACTAAATTTTTTGTGCTCGTAAGTGTAATTTGAGAAGCAATACTTCTAATGAAAAATTGAATTAAGTTCAAGGCTTCGACAGAATTTAAAAACGATTTTGTGTAAAAGCGTTCACCAATACTTTATACGTACGGTTCGAAAGGTTTGAGTAGAGTCGGTCGCGATAAGGATCGATTTCGGCATCGAAGCCATACAAAGGTTGTCATATATTGAAACTTTCCTGTAATTAATTGTATTACTAAATTAGTGAGTAATTTATTTATATACATATATTAAGTAATCCAAACAAAAATAATTGATTTTCTATTATAAATAATTAAACTGACTTTTCATTGTTGACAAAACAGGGCAAACGTATCTGCCCTGCCGCCTTTGGCGAATCAAAATCATAGATCACAGTGGAATCTATAATCACGAAGAAACAAAACGGCATTCTGCTTGTTTGCTAAAATTAAAAACGAACTGGATGAATTTAACAATTTAGATCTGAGATCTATATATCCTTGCAGCGGGATTGCAGAATACAATAACGGATTTAGTTACAACGGTGAAACACCTCAAAGAGGAAAACAAAATGCTGAAGAGTGATGTTGAACTTCTCAAATTTAAATTGTTTAAATCTGAACAAAGCAAAATTCAAAATAATCTTATTGTCACGGGTTTGCCTGTCACTCTATCCAGTCATGATGATCTGAAATTGAAAATTTTGTACAGATGTTTAAAATGATAAATGAAGATTTTAATGAGAATGATGTTAAAAGTGTCGTAAGAGTCTTTGAACCGAAACCAAAGGCAACATACAAGTACGGAATACCAGTTGATGTTATCTTGAATGATGGTCCTACTAAACAAGCCATAATTGATTTGGAAAAAAGTAAAAAAAAAAATTATCTATTTAAATGAATTGCATGTTGAAGGTGGTTCATCTACATCTAAGATATATTTTGGCGAGAAACTTTCATCATTTTACTTTAAAATTCTAAAGAGAGCAAGGCAATACTGTAAGGATGGGAAACTGAAGTATGCGTGGACGCAAAATAACAAAGTGCTAGTGCGTAAAGCAGATAAATCCCGAATCACATAATTATTATTTTTGTGTTTCCCTATAATTAAATTGTTGGTTACATTTTTAACTAAGATTACCAATTGATACTTAGATTCATATTTTTCTATATATATTTTACTTTTATGATCACTTTTATCTCTTAATTTATTTTTCTAACACTGCCTTCTTAAGTAATTCTTAATGGATGAAAATCTCAATCTAGATCTGTGTTTGAATGTCTCGGTATGATGATACATTTTTGTATAGTGAAAATTGCTATCAAGAGTTGAATGTTCTGTATTTAAATGGATGCATTAAAGTCCGAGGTGCATATTATTGTCATTACTGAAACTTGGTTACAAGATTATTCATCGGTTTATATTAATTTTTTTAATTATATTAGTTATCATTCAACGAGATCTAAGATGGGTGGTGGAGTGTCTGTTTTGGTTCGCTCTGATGTGTCGTCTGAGTTAATGAGTAATGTAGTAATAGATGGAAAAGCCAGTTTTCTTATAGTCAGATTAGAAGGTTTTATTTTTGATTTAGCGGCAGTCTATAAACCTAGTGATACAAATTTTGAAATGTTCCTTGAGTATTATCAAGAAGTACTTAGTAGATTCAAAAACCTAATACTAATCGGTGATTTTAACATCAACAATGATAATGATACGAAATCAAGGGCTTTCAGATTTTCCCCTATGTCTGAGGGTTATGTCTTTCTGAATAAGTTATCTTTAGATATGGCGACTAGAGTCACTGAGCATTCGTCTACTATTATTGATGTTTTTGTCACTAATATATTGTGCTATAAATACTATTTGGCAATTGACGATATTGATTTTAGCGATCATAAGGCTATGTTGTTGAATATTGATAAGGAGGTTAATTTTTGTTCTACGAACGAAAAAATTAAATATTTTACTTGTAATGACCTAGTTAAAAATAATGTTTTGAATTATCTAAACAAGTTGACTATGGGCGATTTAAAGTGATAAATGGTGTTCATCTCAAATTGTTACGCTTTGTAAAGAGAAGAAGAGACTATATAAACTTATCATCGCAAAGAAGGCCAATGACTTCATGATTGAACGATATAAAACTGTCAAGCAACTTATTAAAGGTAAATGTAGAGCGGCAAAATAGAAATTTTTTCGGAGATAAATTTTCACAAAATCTAGGTAATTCAAGAAGTACATGGAATTATAAGGTTCCCTACAATAAGCCTCCTAAAAATGATGTTACGATTCAATCTATCACTCATAAAGGCATAACGTACTCATCTGATAAAGATAAAGCTGACGCCTTGAACGATTTTTTTGTCAATATTGGGTGAAGTTTTGAATGATAAATGTAACTCAGATTTTTTCAGTGATAACAGTTGTCATACACCACCTAACCTGATAGAAATTTTTGATTTTGAACCTTGTACTGAAGAGGAAATTGTTTTCCTGATATCAAATATTGAGAACTCCGCTGCACCAGGATATGACAAGATTCCCATGAAATTAATTAAATCAATGGCAGTGGAACTACCTCCAATCATTAAGTCCCTAATTAACCAATCTCTTAAATCAGGTCAATTCCCCGATGAGCTTAAGATAGCTAGAGTAACACCTGTTTACAAAAAGGAAGGTGCAAAAAATGAACCCGGTAACTATAGACCTATCTCAGTCCTACCGGTGCTGTCGAAGATCTTTGAGCAGGTTTTAAAATCCTGATTAGAAATGGATCTAAATAGGTTGAATTTTATTAGTAGTAATCAGTTTGGTTTTTCAAAGATGTTCTTCTACGCTGTCGGCTTGTTTAAATTTAGTCGAACAACTATATAGTAATATTGAATTAAAGAAGAAAACCTCGGTTCTTTTAATAGACATCAAAAAAGCGTTCGATAGTGTTAACCATGGAATACTCCTTTGTAAATTAAATAAAATTGGGGTGAAGGGTCGGGCGCTTAAGATTTTTTAAAGTTACTTGGGAAATAGAAAGCAATTTTACTGTGTTGGATCTGAAAACAGTAACATTATTGCGATAGGAACTGGTGTTCCCCAAGGTTTAATCCTGGGACAATTACTTTTCCTTATATTTATAAATGATATCTTTGAATTGGAATTGCATGGTGTTCTTCAATTATTTGCTGATGATGCAGCTCTGGTTTATGGTGAAATTAATTATTCTGTATTAAGAACAGCGATGGAAGAAGATCTTGCAGTAATTCAAAGATGGATGGATAAAAATAAACTCATGGTCAATGTCAAAAAGACTGTATTCCTGATCTTCTCTTTAAGGAATAGTTCTTTGGATGGTATTTTTGATTGTCTCCATAGTGATGGTGCTCGATATTAAATAGTAGTCTAAATTGGGGATCCCATATTGATATAATGAATAAAAGGCTTTCGGATCTTGCTGGTGTGCTTAAAAGAATATCTTTTGCTCTACCGAAGCAGGTTCTAAAATCAATATATTTTGTTTATTTTCGCTCTAGCTTGTCTTATCTTAGTCCTATATGGGGCTCTGCACCTAAATATAAATTACAGGAAATTCAAGTTATACAGAATAGAGCAATTAGGAATATATTTGATCTACCTTACGCATACTGTGGATTTGTATAAAGATAGTTGTATTGGTTGATTATGATTTGATGATCACGTTGCATAAAATTATAAACAAAATGATTAATACAAATTTCAATTTTACGAATAACTACCATTATCATGATCATAGCACCAGAGCAAATCTCTTATACAGGTCAGTCTTTGCCAGACTCTCTTTCAACTAGAATAGTATTTTTAGTAGAGGTCTTAATATGTATAATGATCTACCGGACTGTATTATAAGCACTAATAATATTTCTAGTTTTAAAAGAATTTTAAGTAATCATTTATTGAATCATTTCCGCTCTTGATGGAATCATACGATGTACATTGCTCAGTCTCATGCGCGGGCTACTTGTAGCAGATTATCCTGTAATTTATTTGTCTTAATGATAATCTAGATGATAATATAATGAAGGAAGTGTTGAAAAATTGGGTTTAGTATGTGCTTAGTATGAAAATTTTGTTCTCTCCTGTATCATATATTATATTTTTACGCTTAAAATTGGAAATTCCAGCATACAGTTTTAATACACGATACCGTAATTCTGATTTGTGTTAATTTTTGATAATAAAAAAAATATTGCATTAGAGCATCTAGAATAGCGGTCGTATTATACTTGTTTTTGAAGACGTGCGCTTTGTCAGGCTTTTTAATTCACGGATTGATCCATATAGATGGATTAAGAAGATGCTAATTTCTATGTTTAAGGGGGGATTAAATAATAAACAACAAAATCAAAATAAATTGATAAGAAAATCGATTTGTTTATCATAAACCAAGGAATTATTTCACATTCGAATTAGCATGATGAAACCAAGTAAACAAAATCACAGGAAATATAATGTGGGCCATGATTTTTGTTTGTTTTTGTTTTTTTTTTTTTTTTATGAACTGTGTTCAACTTTCGATTCACAAGAAATTTAATTAACATTTTTCGCATATGTATGTATCTCACATACATAGTTCAAAGCGATTCCATAATACGTAATCTTAAGAACAACAACAAATCAACAAAATTTTCAAGGAATTAAAATTTAAATTTAAAAAAAAAATGTTCATTGCATCCCAAATATGTATGGCGCGGCGCGCACGCCGTACACAAAGTTCATGGAATTTTCCGTTACAATTTTGTCACTTATTAATTCCTTTGAAATGAAATACTTATGCGCGAGTCTTTATTGGATTACACAAGAAATGTCCAATAAGTCGTCACAAAATTAATTGTTTACAGTATGTAGTTTTTGTTTTAATTTAAATTTGTTCCACTTTACATTGTCGAAATGACAAAATACTTAAGTTGAATTTTATTGTTTTGTGTATTGTATGTTGGTTTTCTTCTTCTTTAGTTAGCGCGAAAAATGAATTATTTAGAGATTTTTATCTGGAGAGTACCTATATGTTGTGAGTGAGTGATCTTTTAATTTGGAGTTCATTTTTGTATTTTTTTTTGCTCTACAGAGATTAAATTTAGCATAAATTAGTAATCGGTTTTAAAAAAAATGTATCGCAGGGAAGTCACTTCTCAATCAATTGACAATATGGCATTTAATTTAAAATTCTAAATTGTATATGGAAATCATGCGAAATATTATGCGTGGGAGGAGGATTACGCGTAACCTTTTAATATATTTTTAGACACCAAAAAATTTAAATTTCATTAGATTACCATTAAACGGTAATTGACGAAGCAGAAATAGAATTTAGCACGTTTTACCATTAATTATTCAACATTGAATTACATTGCCAAGGATTTTATTGATTACCAATCAGATTTTTAGTTTTCATTTATTTAACTTTTTTTTTTTTTTTAATTTGAAATTTTAATTTTTTTGTTTAATCAAAAAAGCGAAAAAAAAAAACTTTCAAGGAAATGTTAATCTTATAAAGTTATGTCTTCCTTGAGACTTTGAGCTTTTATTTTATATAAATACTTTGCATTACTTATAGGTTAAGCGAGTATCGGGGTACATATGTACATACTAAAAAAAAAACTAAAATTTGTAAACCAATTTTACAACATTAAGTTATGACCTCATATTACTTTTTATTTTTGGTTTTGCTTTCCCATTTTGGGTGTACGTGCGCGATTGCCTGTGCGTTTGGTAGAATTGTGTAAGGGAAATGATTTCAATTTTCGCCCAAAATATTTTATTGCGTAGGCAACAAATACAATTAGATAAATTATCATAATTTTTCTGAAATTCGATTTCACTTTCGTTGTTTTTTATAAAATTGGGTCATACATTAGCAGCACACATATCAAACAGCTACAATTTATTTTTATATAAAAGTGACATGTCCTTGATTTTGAAATTAATAAAATTAGAAATATTAAATTTTAATTTTTAAATATTTTTATATTTGTGCGCAAGCTAACCTCGAACCAAATAAATTATAAATTATCTCGACTTAACGAACGGGTTGGTTACTTGGGTAAAAAATATCGCAATACATACTACAGAATTATAAAAATAAATTTATGCTAAATCGTATTTCAATTTTAATTTTGACCAATTCCTTATCTCAATAAAATTCAAAACTGCAACTAAACAAAATATTTATCTAGTTCAATTTGAGCTAAGACGAAGAAAACCGATAATTTAATCTCCACTAATAAATTTTTTATTTTTTTTTTTTTTATGTATTGAGGATAAAATGTACAGAAATTATTTTGTTTTTACGTGTATAGGGTCGAAAGCGAACCGAAAAGATATGCAAAAGAAAGTGTCACACACGTACAAGAAAGGCATTTCTATTATCTACTTCTATTCCAACTTAAAAAATCTACCACGAAATCTATCGACAAAAACTCAATAATTATTATGTGCATTCAATTAACATGTCAAGCTCATCCACGTGATACTCGCGGTGATACAAATTATTTCAAGACAACAAAGTAACTTAGTTGTATACAAATAACAGTAATAAATTGGTAGAAAATAAATTACTCGTGTATAGTAAATTTGACCTATTAAATAGTAAACTATATATATATAAAATGAATATCAACAAGATTTCGAGAACATGAATACATCCGGGATAAGTTATTAAATAAAACGAATGAACTGTATGTGCGCGCGTAGAGGTCAGGTCACGTTGCAGACGAAATGTTTTCAATTTTCCAGATACATCCAATTGTATTTTTTTATTATACTATTATTTTCCATACATGTAACTGTCGTCATTCATTCTACACTTCTTGTTACATCGTATACTTCATCTCATAGTCATCACAAAATAAAGGATTTGGGTTATATCGTATTTCCACCGAAAATTGAATAACACACAGATCATAATATGATATGGCATGACGTCAGTTACATCTGAAATGAAGTATGTAGTACATATACAGGGCGCTTACTCTTTCTCTCTTTCTCTTCTCAAAAACAAAGATGGATTCGTTATTTTTTGGTGCAAATGTAAATGAACCTCACTCATGCTTCTTTTTCTAGAAATATGACGACAATTTTTCTTTCTTATTACTTACTGTTATTTTGAACTATATACGATTGATTACGTAGATAAATTAGTTTTCAGTATTACTGCTTCAATTTGAATAAATAAACCGTTTTTCAGCGTATGTACGGGTAGTACATACATATGTATGTATGTGTAATTGAAAGTGAAATGTGTTTACCATTTTATGAGTTATAGCTACGCATCTACGTTATCGTCAAATTATTTATTTGGTGAACTTGCAATGTTTTGTTTATTATGGTAATGGATTGGAGAAGAGAAGAAAATTTGAATATACAAAAAAAAGCGTTACTGTGTTTACTGCGTGTTGTTATTTTAGTTCGGTTGCAAATTTGTGGAGGAGTCTTCCAGGTTTTACTGTTAATCGAGGTAAAGAATGTTTGTGAAATAGTTCTGATTACAGAGAAAGCCCGTTACTTGGGTCAAACTGAATATTTTTTATTGTAAATGAACTATGGCTCAAAATAGAATGATTCCACAAAGCTCTCGCTATAATAGAAATCCATATATACTTGTACAAGCAAATTATTTGAAAATATGTGTTAGGCTCATTTAGTCCCCGTCGTACAGCTGCTGAAGGCAGTAAGGTATACTGAGGGAAACAAGAAATATTAAGGTTAACCGATAATCCAAACGTTCCGGTTAATCGATATTAACCAACATTTACCAACTGAAGACTACAGGGAAAAAAGGAGAGTCACATTTTGTGAAAATGGGGGTAATAAAGCCATTTAAAAGATCGTCATTATTTCCAAAGGCTACTTAAGGTAAAGCCTCCAAGGAGCTTTACTTAAGGAATCAAAAAATACAAAGAAAAATGTTTATTTTATACATTTTGTATGGAGAGATATGACCTCAATTCTCAATTATCTCAAAGTTTGTATTTTTGACATTCCTCCTTTTTTCTCTGTGGGAAGACCCGGGAGAATTATGCATATTGAATTTTGTTAGATTAGGTTGATTGATTAGAGCTTACGACCAAGCCTAACTAAGAGCCTGATTTTCGAGATTACTTTTCACAGATAAAAAGATCGAATAGAAGAAAAAGTCGGTAATATGGGCGTAATTACTGTTTATTTCGAGCAGATTTCATCAATTTCTCAATCGAGACAATGCTGTAATACGTGACGGGCTTTCTGCAAAACGTGCCAACATCACATCATTGATCATGTCCACATCTGCATTTTTAACATAAAATTGCCATTTTTGAAAATCTTTCGGTATCTGCTTTAAACAGCGTTTCACCAAAGATTTCGGTAAGAGGCAATGCAAATAAGATTGCTCGGAATTTCAATTACGTTGCCGGCTACCTAATTTAGGTAACCAAAAATAAAATTAGGTAGTTTAGCCTTTCGAACTAGTTCTGCGTCAATCTCTGTCATGTTCTTCATTTAATGTAATTTGCATAGCATCTCCAATTTCTTTCTGGATATGTGCATCGTAACATTGCACTGGCACTCCTAAATTAGTAGGTGAAGTTGGTAATCCAAAGTCAGAACATTATTTACCATGTAATTTTAGATTTGCCTGAATTCTTGTCACATCAAACTCTCACAAATCTCTATGGCGATGAAAGTAATCATCACATACGAGCTTTTTAATTTTTTTAAATAAATCGAAAGCCTTTGATGACGATGGAAAAATTCAATGTATGCATATAAATCTCGCAAGTGACGTGTTATGCTTGCTGAAATAGCATCTGTTAATGTATTCTTCCCATGTAGTGTCTTCATTAAATAAACGAATAACTCAAGTTTTTGAGCCGCTTCTTTCAATGTTGTACGTGTATAGACAAAATCTTTCGATATCCAATGGATGGATATTATCAGAGCACCCTGTATTTTATAGAGCCATAATCAAAAAATCTGAGCTTTTATAAGGGAATTAGAAACGAGGAAAAAACCAAACTTTTCATAGTAAAACACACAAAACATATGGGAAATCATTTTTTATCCTAAGACAAATTTTGAAATGAAAACGTTACAAATTCTTAATTATGATTTCTGAAATACTTTCATAAATGTTTGAATTTCAACATATATGAATATCCTTTAAGTAAATCGTTTTCATTTTCTTGTAATAATTGATTTATTTACACCAAAATATTAAAAAAAATTCATAACAACAGCATTCTGGTCAAATTGAAATAAAAGCTTACTACGATTCGTTTGGTCATTAAGTCAATATTCATTACATAGATGGCAGTGATGGCCGTAAAAATTTGGAAAAATCGTACCAAAAATTACCACCTGGGCCCGTATTCTTGAAATTCACTGAAAAAAGTCGCCGATGACTTTAGTATAAAACAATTTAAATTTTCGACTGAAATGACGTGTTTCACTAGAAAATAACGGGTGATTTTTTTCGGGTGAATTTCAAGAATATGGTCCCAGGGCCCGTGTTCTTGAAATTCGATCAAAAAAAGTCGCCCATTATTTTCTAGTGAAATACATCATTTCAGTCGAAAATTTAAATTGTTTCATACCAAAGTCACCGGCGAAATTTTTCGGTGAATTTCAAGAATACGGGCCCTGGGGAAATTTCAAGTTCAAAAATTGTAGGAAAAGCAAAACCAATTCACAAAATATAGGAACGTGTGATAATTTTGCGATTAAATAATTTTTTTTCGTATTTTTCTTTTACCATTTTAGACATCTTACGTACAGTAGTAAAACTAAAAATAAATTTAGCAAGTATTATTTTAATTTGTCAGAGCCAACTTTGATGTATTTTTCAAAATGAAAGTTCGAAAAAATATATTTTAGAAATAATTTAATTTTAATATTTCTGCAATTAATATTTACTTAATACCAATATGGCCTTCTTGTATATGGTTCTTAAAGATATGTAGAAAACTTTTATATAAACATTTTATAATATTTTTGGTTTTTTCATTGAAAAACTTGAAGCTAAAAAACACAATTTTCACTATGGATTCCTATGGAAATCAATGAAAAGTTATACCACTAAAAAAGCTTCTAAAAATATATCATTATGATTATGGCTCTATACTCTAGAAGGCTCTGCTATTATCAATCATACCATCCGGAAACATTCGGCTAATGGTAATAATTTCAAAGACAGGTACCAAGTTTATTCTACTTGGAGATTTTAATCTACCATCAATAGAGTGGAATACAAATAATTCCTTGAATATATTTGCATCGAACTATGAAGGGCGCACTGCGGCATACCTAATAGATACTCTTGAACTAACTCTATTGGCACAATTCAACCATGTGAAAAATGTTCAGAATCGAATTTTGGATCTAGTTCTTTCAAATATTGATGCGCATGATTTGAATATCAGAATATATGATTACTTGTTAACTAGAGTTGATAATTATCATCCTCCAATCATAGCTTCGGTTAATATATCTGTCTTACGAAAGCGATCTTCCACTTCTTTCTCGCGAATTAATTTCCATTTGGTTCCAGATGATGCTGTTGCATTATTTTACAGTATACAATTTTCTCCTTGACCGGTCATTCTGACCATGTTACTAGTAAACAAGACCGCTACCCGAAATGATACTCAAGCTATCTAGTGCGTTTGATAAAAATCAAAGATAAATATCGAAAATGCTTTCAATGGAATTATCATAGATCACTTAGTACTAAGTCTGTCAGTTATTTATGCGTACTACTAAGTCTGTCAGTTATTTATGCGTACATCAATAGCTTCGTGCAACCGTTAATTTTACTTTAATTTAGTCCCAAAATGACCAGCAAGAAATCAGGAGTATGGAAAATATTCCAAAAAGAAAAGGAAAATGCACAAAGTGCAATTCAGTTTTAAAATGTGCAGGAGGGAACACATTAAGCTTAGCAAATCATCTTCGAGCAAATCATAATGTCGATGTTAAAAAAAATGAAGAACCTCTAGAGAAAAGAGCAAAAACAACTCTAAATACGTATATTTAAAGGGAATCTATTGGAGAATTATTGGTCAAATAAGCGGCGAATAACGGGTTTTCGATTCATGCTATGACACATTCAAGTGCTATAAAAGAAATTATAACAAAACGGGGCTACGAAATGCCAAGAAGCGAGAAAACAGTAAAAAAGCTAACTGTGGATTTTGCTAAGTGTATAAAAATTTCTGAATCTGGTATGCGTTTCTCAATAACAATATATGAATGGACTAGCTGTAATGCCAAAGACATTCTCAAGAGGACAGTTATAAATTAGGCTTTATTGACATGCACCGTTCATGTGATGCATACCAGGTTCAGTCATTAGTTGAACAAAAATTGGAGGAGTACGGTATTAAATTTGGACATATTTTGGCAACAATACAAGATTGAGCCAGCGTTATGAAGAAATACGAAATACGCTAAATTAAATTAAATAGAAAATCTATTTTGCCTGAACCATGCAATTCTATTTTGCCTGAACCATGGCTGTTCAGTTGTAGAAAATCTATTTTGCCTGAACCATGGCTGTTCTAGACACTTTTTACGACAAAAATACTGTATTTAATGAAGTTTCGAATTCTGAAAATACTGATGAGGAAGCCGAAAATCAGTTTGATTGTTTTACTGGCGACCATAATTTAAATATAGATGATGATATTAATAATATTGGGTGCAATTTAGAAGACGCAAACATTAATGAAATACTGCAAAACTTTCGAAAGGTTGTTAGATTTTTCAGAAAATCGCTAGTCAGAAACGACATATTGCAGCGATATGTTGAAGAGCAAGAAGGTAAAAAACCTAAACTTATATTGGACTGCAAAACACGATGGAACTCGCTTATACCTATGATGGAGAGATTGGTGCAACTTAAAGTTTGCATTAAAAGCTCATTGGAAGAAATGGGGCATGCTAATTTATACAACGAAAACCATTTTAATGTTTTGGTAAATCTAATTGCAATATTAAAGCCGACAGAATTAGCAGTAAAAGAACTAGACAAAAAGACTTCAACCTTACTTTCTGCGGAAGGAGTACTCACATTTTTATTTACTCAAATGAAACAAAATACTACTGCTTTAGGGAAAAAATTTTATAATTTCTTGAAAATAAGAACTTCTGAAAGACGAAATAAAGAAATAATAACATTGTATAAATTTTTTACAAAATAAAACTTTTACAAAAACAGATTTATTTGAATTTCCATATTCGCCTAAAACGCCGACTTTGTCCTTTGGAACGACGGTGGCTGCTAGATTATTCGTCGATCCACCAGTTGGTTAAATAATTGATGAAGAAGATATTGACAAAGGTGAAGTCGAACCAATAGCATCCGGATCCTCATCTTTAATACAAAAATTACGGCATTGAATTGCTGCAGTCTTGCAGGGTTCAAAGGAGTGTGCCGACGGTATCAATTTCGAGTCATCCTTCCAAAAAGAGTTGAAAATGTTTGGGGTTACTAAGGAAAAATCAATAAAGGTCACCAAGTGGTTTAATGCTCTGGCATCAATTCAACCCACGTCAACAGACCCTGAGTGAGTCTTTTCGATCGCCGGTAATTTCTGTACCTCATTACGTTCATGTATGAAATTTGACCTGTTGGACGCATTAATTTTTCTAAAATACTATTTTATTAAAAAACAAGATTTATAAGATTTGTTTCTTTACAATTTTTTTATATAATGAATTTTAATAAGTTATTTTTGAGTTTTTACTTAAATAAAACCATTTTAAAGCAGAACAAATGTTTTATTTTACAGTTTTGTTTATATTTCTAAGTTAACAGCTCCGATATACTCGTAGTTAAAAAAATTCGGTTTTTTTATTATTTATTTAAAGTCGACGAAAAACCGACCAAAAACCGGTTAACCGGTTTTTCAATTCACAAAAAACCCGAAAACCGGTTTTTGAAATTTTCCGGGTATTTACATGCCTTACCTGTGTGGATTAACACAAAATCTTTTCGACCGTCATCTGGGTTTATCTATCGACTCGACCGCACCTTTGTCATCATCGTCGATGTTAGAAATAAGACCGACCATTGACTCGTCCAAAATTACAAAACATCTCAGTTAAGTCTTTGCTTAAGTGAAATAAGCAGTACTTCCAAGTGAAACAGTTAAACAAAACTAGAAGAGTTTGGAGAAAGTGAAAATCTTCAGTGACAATATTGCAAAGAGTCGAAATATATTTAAATCTAAGACAAATGGAAACATTAAATTAAAAACAAAACGGTATTAGATAAAAATAAATCCAGTTAGTATGAAAATGAAACTAAACCCAAGGTTAAAGAAAGAAAAAAAACTACGGCTAACGGCAATATTGGTAATAGAACCGATAACAATAGTGAATGTGAAAGTCTGAATGAAAACATAAACCATGATACTATAGTGAGGTGTCATTAAATTCTCCAGAAAGAAGGAACACATTCACGAAGGGGAAGCATTTAGCAGATAAATGAGGTTAATAATATCATGAAAACACGGTAACGAGAGCAACTGATGTAAAACCATTATTCTCACAATATGGCAAAGTGATTGGAGCAAAAGTTGTCACTGATACAATAATCACAATATTTTACGACAATATTACAGCGAGTTCGTGTAATAATGCTGCAAAATGTATTAAGCGTCTGCATCGTATTGAGATGAATTGTCGCACGATATCACTCGAACGAGCAAAATCAGATTTGAGATCATCAATAAGTTTAGCCTCCTAGATCAATGAAAATCCTTTCGGTGTCATTAATTAAAAGTAGCGAGAAAGGTTCGAGAACGTGCACCATGGTCATGAACAATGTGTCGCCAATGAGCCCGGTCTGAATTTCTGTGTGTAAGGCGCATTTTTCAGCAATAAATTTTGGTTCGTTATGTTGAAAATTTTTTTTCATTGTGAATGCTCTGTCAGATACGAAATGAAGGCATATTGACTTTAAATGTATGCCAAAACCAGAAAAATCGGTTCAATTTAATTCTCATGTGATAAAGAAACTAAAGAATATTTGGGCTGTTCGAAACAATAATGAATTAAGAAACTTTTTGTTCTGCGGCAGTTTAAAACCTTAACTCAAGTGTTCGCTATAAGCGGTAAGTGTTCGTATACGCGGATTTTCGAATTTCGAGATGGAAGCTTAAAACGGTTCTTTAGTTTATTTCAATCTATTAGTTGTTGATTTGCAATCTTTATTTCATACAAACATAGAATTCTTGAAAATCCAAAGATGACTGGAAAATCGCAAAATATAAAACGTCATTACAAATTCTTAGCTGGAATTTCGACAAAACCTTAAATTGAAATCCAAATTAAAATTTTTTCATTGAATTTTCTTAAAATATAAAACAAAGCTTGCTTTGCCTATTTATTTCATACTATACAGAAGTTTAATGTTTACATGACAGATTACAGTCCGGAAACGAGTTATTACGGGATTGTCCATGAATACCGAACTCGTACTGTAACAACTCATTTACCGCCCTTATGACGTAGGTAAATAACTATTACTGCGAAAAAAAAAAAATTGTAAAATGGGATCTTTTGGTTAGATACTTTGTGTTATTAACTCGTAATTAAATCTTAGGTTTTTACATATATTCATTGAAAAACATCACAAGCAACGAAAAAAATCAAATAAAGAAAGAATAGTTTTAGCTGGTTGAACGTATTATGTCAATGATAGAAACCAAAATACCAGAATCACAACTTCCTGAGTTGTTTCGAAAGAGTTTTATTTTGCGCCCTACTTCGCTTTTTCTAATGCGATCTCAGTTTCCTCGAATAAAACGACATTCTACCTATTTCTACTTTTATTCATCATTCTTTATCATCTAAATTTTTGTTTACGTAAGAGGCTGAGATAGTAATAGCCAGAGACAGAAAAGAGACAGAAAATCCATCACCCCTACTGATATAAATATCAATTTTTTTTTTTTGATTTATATTTTTGCCAGAACAAAGAAATCAAACGGAAAATTAGAACGATATTAACATAACCACAAAAAAAAAATTGTTTTCGTTTAAAAAATTTGTCATCGAATCGGAATTGTGAATCTCAATCTTTCAAAATTGTTTACAATTGCCAAGCTACTACACAAAAATAAAACTAAAGGGCATTCCCCTTTTTGGTTATTATCCGAATTTGAGGGCAAAAAGGCTATTAGCCTATAAAAAAAAAATTCTATTTGCTACTTGAACTACCCACATACTCAATTCGGTCCTGCCGTTTGCATTTGTTTTTATTTTATTACACTTTAATTTTTTTAAAGTGATCTCCAACAGATGTGTGCTTATATAATCGTTCCTATTTTAATCATAAATTAATCAATGAATTTGATTGAAAATAAAACATGAAGCGATAAAATATGAAATTTATAATATAAAATGGACATATGCAAATAGTAAATTACAAATCTTGAATGCAAAATTTATAGTCTTTATTACCAAACCGTCTTTGTACTATTCGATATAAAATTAAGTCGAGACAGAGTATTAGAAAAGTGCCCCATCCAAAAAATGTATGATTTAGTTCAGAAAGATGGATGTATGATCTTTGGCGCTTTCATACAGATTCCATTTTTAAAAGTGAAACCACACAAATAAACTTTGCTCTTTTTATTTAAATTAATAAAATCAGTAAGTTCCTATCATTCATTTATGGTATATACTCAGTTTAATTTATTCTTAAATATAAAAATAGTTTTAATAATAATAAAAACAATAAAATTATTAATATTATTGTAATTTATCACATTGAAATGATGAACTTTTGATCTAAATCTAATATAATAATTTTTCCTATAAGAAAATTACAATAAACAAAAGAAATTATTCAATAGAAAACAAAAAAAAAAAAAAAATTTTCCAAGCCGATTAGATTGATTATTTGAATTTGATGTTTAAAAGATTTTGTTTTTGCAAAAAGGTTTCTTAATTTTTATTTGTAATATTGACAAGGTTTATACATTATATAGGGCAAATGTCCATATTATACCGGTTGTGTGGCATATGCACGTTATGCTATATTTTAAAATTCATATTTATATATAACAAAGTTGCACGTTTTCATCAAAGTAGGTTTTTGGCATAAATGCAATATTCCTTGGTGTATCGTGATTAGTGCTAAATTGAATTAAATTAAGTTGAGAGCACGATTACATACGGTAAATTTATGGAATAGCGGTTTGTAATAAATTTTACATACATTTGTGGTGGAAATTCTGGTTGTTTAAACGTGATTGGCACTTACATATATGGTGCATACACTTTATGGTCTAAAAATAGTGTTTTAACGGGTGATCCAATTATAGGGGCAAAATACAATATCAATATTGAAAATGTTTTACTATCAAATAAATTTTCAATAATATTTATATCGAATATGGGTCAAACCAGTTGAATTATGCAGCACACAAAACAATATTATATAAACGATAATCGTTGTCATATTATTACACATTTTGCAATCAATTGAGTCGCATAAGGAAGACAATTAGATCGCATTTCAAAATTCATCCTATCGCGCATCACAAGTTTTATGAATCAACATAATGAATGAAATTATTACACACACTCGTATGTATAGGTACCTACTCGTATGTATATAGAAAATGAAAATGCCGACGTACATCTCTTATGTAATATATTTATTATATCATTTCTTATATATTTGAATTTAAAGTAAACGTTTTATAAAATAAAATTTTATAAATTAGAATTTTAAAAAAATTCTCAATGTTACCGTGAAGATCATATGATATGGAAATAAATCGGTTTTAAACGATGCGACCGTATCCAATTAAAATATAAGAGAGACGAGACATACAATCACAAGCAATATACATATCCGGAAATTGGTTGTCAATTCAAATTTGTTTCGAGAATAAATCTTTATGATCATGATCATGAAAATTAGATTTGACCTAAATTTCAATATTTTCATATAAAATTCAGTATAATCATATGAGCATCAATGTCTATTACATAAAAAAAAAAAAAATCTTTATCTCCTCTGTGCACGCACAAAACATACACAAAATTTACAATATTAGAATTCTAAATCAAAATACAATTCAGTGATTGGGATAATTTAAATTTTAATATATTTTAGAAATTTTTTGTCTGAATTCTTATTTCTCGTGTTTTGTTTTTTTTTTTTTTTTTTTTTTCTTGAATGGAATTGAGTTAGCAACAAATACAGAGATACCTAAATCATTTATATATTTATTTAACGATAAATTTTAAATATTTCAGAATCTACTTGTATGGTGTGTGTCCGTTCGATATAAATAAAGTATTTGAATAAATTTCTTTTATATATCGAAATTAGAATTTTTCCGTTTCTTGTATTTTGTGATCTTAAATCGTATACGTACGTACGTATATTATATTGCACAGTTACGTGAACAAACATCTTGTGGTTTACGTAATAAGGAAGTAAATATGTTTATAATCTTATTTGAAATTAGACGTAGTTTATTGGTATAAATATGTACACAAAATTTACGGAAGGTTAATGTTTAAAAAGAACTCTGAATTAAGTTGTTATTTTATATGACTTTAGCAATTCACGCCCAAAGCTGAGGCAATGCACAATATTCAGATTCATGAATGAAGTTGTTAGGATTTTTGCAACTTATTTATCCGCTAGTTACAAGATAATAATTAGTTTGGTACATTAATAACTAAATAATTGTAGTATGTATCTATCACTTATTTGTTTTGATTTTGGGACGTTAATATTATTTGGAAGCCCTTATGATCTTTATTAAAACCAGGTGTAGAGTCAGATCGTAGATTAAATTTTTTTTTTTTAAATTTAATAACTTAATTTTTAAACATGAATACCTCTGAGACGGAAAGCTTATTACTAATTTCAGAATTAAATTTAAATCATAGTTAAAAATAAATAAAATAAAGCTTAATAAAATTTTTGCAATGTATAAACAAATAATAAATATTTAATTACTACTCACAATCTCTATTCAGAATCCAGATTTCACTTTAAAGAGCCCAGCACCAATAAAATGTACGAATTGGTTTTTATCCACTTTGTCTTTATGCTTATTCTATTACATCTAGTTGCCATTTGCTGTTTTATATTGTTTTTGTTTTTTTCCCAAAAAATTTGTGTCATTTATTAATGAAGCAAATAATATCTTTTCAAATATGTACTAATATTGTGAAATTGCAGTTTCATTGCGGATCGATAGCGCAGATTTCCGTCGGATTCAATAATACAAATAATTTCAAATGCGGATCGAATGCGGATTGAAGGAACTCCCTCCGCAGTCAATCCGGCGAGTTGTATAATCGACACCAATATAAATGTTCTTTTAAAATAAAAGTGCAGACTTTTATAATTTCATACTCATTTATTTTTCTGTCGGTCAAAAAAGGATCACTCTTAATTCTACCTTCCTGTTTCGTGGTTTTTGGAGCTCGTTCTTTTCTGGGTTCGTTTTGGAAATCGCCGGTACCATTATAAGTTTTAATGGCACTATAAACTATCTTCCTTTAAATACATTTGCAATATTTCCATACATATATTTTCTACTAATCTCACTCTTTTAATTAATCTGACGTATTTGACATTAGATTAATAGTTTGAGTTACATATATGTTCAGCTAAAGAACCAACAAATAAATTATTAGAATTAAAATATGAATTACGATGTACCTGCTTACGTATTAGAGGAGTGTTATTTCGGTAATTCGTTTTGTTAGGAATTACTTTATATGTCAAAGGCCGCCTTGTAATATACGGGTTGTTACTAAATTGAATTGAAATTTTAAAGTCAATGTCAATTATGTCGTCCTGCATTTTCTAAAGTGTAATTTCACACCTAATCACAGCAATAATTCTTCTATTTTTAAAATATAATAAACCATATCGAAAAAGTCGTAAAAATGGAATAGTTGAGGTTCCAATTAGGTGTTAAATACTCTACTAAATTTTTTAATGCCACGTAAATAAGAATATGAGATCGGGGGTCAATTCTCGTTCTATGAAAAAAATGCTTCCATTTAGTTTCCATCAAGTCTTTTTCATTTTTAACATTTCACACAACAAGAATAAGCGATTCTCGATGTCCAAATGAAAAAGAATCGTGAAAAACGCTGAATAAGTGGTTTTTATAGTAAGCTACACTGTAAACACAAATTTTATCGAGTTTCATGTAGAATTCCGCTAGATGATACAGCAAATGGTTTAAATATTAGCTAAATAAATGATAAAGTAGATTTACTCTTTAGAGTTAATCAGTTTTCGTCATTGCCTGTCAAAATATAAAATAAATTATAAAAATGATCAAATTATTTTTAAAACTTAAAACGGAATAGTTTTTAGTAGGTTTACTTATAAATTAAGTTTAAAGTGGTATCATCATATTATAGTTTCAATGCACATTTCATGCTAAATAAACAATTTTAGTTTTTATAGAATTTTATTTCCATATTTATGATGTTCTCACTGTCAAAATGGTCGGTGAGAAAGTTTTATTCATAAGAAAAGATTTTGAAGTCATTTTTTTCCTTTTTAAGGAGCGTGAATCGGAAATGTGTATGTCTTACTGAAAATACTTTTCATTATACTTTTCACGGAACGAGAATTGACCCCCTGTAGTTGATAAATTTCGCAAATGATTTTCAAATTATCAAGTTACCCTAGCTTATTTTGTTTATCAAGTGGCCTGGTATTTTTCTAAACGGTAATAGCCCGTTTTTCTGTACCGTAATGATTCGTTTTTTGGACTGAAATCAGTCACGTAAACATTCAATTTCTGTATAGTATGAAATAAATAACTATTTCCGGTTTCTTGACAAAAAAAAACAAAAAGCGTTTAAGTAAGAATCGTGTCTCTCAGATTACCATGCGCTTATTTCATACTGATAGGGGTGGTGTGATGAATTGGTTTTTAGTGTGATCAGTTTGAGTTGGTACGGAATATATTGAAGTTTGGTTTATTTTCTATATTTTGTATTGTTAAATCCAAGCAATTAATTCGGTTGTTTGATTCTAGTTCTAGTGTAAATGTTGTTATGTGTATTGTTGATGTAAATATACGTATTGTTGAACAGAAGCAAAATTTCGTCCACGTACCGATGCCAATATATAATGTTGTAGCGGAAAAGGCGGTACGCTCTACATATACGCCATAAATTAATTTTATTGCATTACAACTATTACAAGCCGGCATGAGACCCCTTTTATTCTGGCAATATGCAAAAGAATACAATTTTTTAAACGATATCACGAAGAAAAATGTAAAATTTTATAGTTAAAGTCAGCCACCAGATTTCAAACACTTTGCATTCAAATTCGAATTTGAAATGATTTACTGAATGTTTATTAGACCGGGGCATAAGTTGAAACACTTATTACGGAGATTAATTTTAATATGACCTTTAATTTTTTTTTCGATGTTTTTTTCGATGTTTCTTACTGAATTGAAACTTACATTGGCGTAAATTGAACAACTTTTCTTCATATAAAATACTTAAATAAAATATTTTTTAATTCAAAGTTTTAGTAATACATTTTTCCAATAATTGGTAGTTCCGTTGGTAGTATTTTTGATATATAACAAATGTGGCAGCTTATTATTTTCTTGCTCTGTAAAAATCGCCTGAATTTGCATAATTTCACGAAACACGGTAAAGCTCTTTTGCTAAAGCTGACCTATTTCGTACTTAACCGCTTTTTTGTAAACAAATAAACTTCAATAACAATCCGCTGTCCCTGGTTTTACATAATTTAAATAAAGAAGACGATACGTGTCCCCCCCCCTCTCCCAATTCACAAGCACGCTTTGTTGACCGAAAAAATGATTGTTTAATAATATTTGTTGAAGCTCAGTCCATATCTGCGGGAGTGCGGGAGTCCGAGAGTGCGAGTTAAAAAATGTTCAACTCGAGTGTGGTGAAAGAGGAGGGGCTTAGATCAAAATGGCGTAATTTGATTGGTAGAGAGTGTGAAGTGTGATGATTTTCTCGACTCACTCCCCGTACTGAGCTTCAGTCAACGACGACTCGTTTGGTTTTTGTAAAAAGTGGCTCCCTGATGTTCACTAAACCTTGTTTTTAGGCAACGCTCTGTTCCCCCAATGTATTAAGCGTACCACAGCCATGTTCATCACACGTTATTTCATAAACTCCTGATTTGTGCAAACTCTCAATTTGGTCTTTAGTGGATGATGTTAAAGCGCCTATTTTCGATGTTGACTTTGAGATCATCTGATAATTGTGTTTTTAGAAAACGTTTGACAATTCCCCCGATAGTCCAGAAATATGTGTGACACTAACTTTGCTTGTTGATTCTTTGGTTTCCCTTTGGTGAGTGGTTGCTCTTTGAATTCTCCGTTTGTTTTTCATCCTTTGCAGCCGTTTTTGTCTAACGGCTGGATCTTAATATTTCCTCTAGTCTTCGGGTTTGGCAGCCAATAAAACTAACTCTTAATATTTATGTCGAGGTTTCGATAAATTTATTATCTTCTTCAGGTCTACACGGTTTTAACAATACATACATACAAATTTTATTAAAATATATAGAAATTACCATGCAATACTCCGACTTACCGTTAAATATATATATATATATATATATATATATATATATATATATATATATATATATATATATATATATATATATATATATATAAATATATATATAAATTATTATGTACATTTAAAGAGTATTTCTTGTCATATCCGCACTTGTAAACAGAAAATAAATTTTTTTTTTTTTTTTCAACAAACGACAAATTGATTCAAATTAGATGACTACAATCAAAATATTTTTAGTAAACAAAATTTTTGAATTTGGAATTCAAGAATCTACAAACGATTTATATTTTGGGAATTTAGATATAAAATCAATGATGCTAGAATAAATTTGGTTAAGATCGTCAGCCACTCTTTTTGTTGACAACAATTTCATGATTATCAATAATGTGAGCCATTTCCAAAAATAAACGATTTTTATACAATTTTTCACTGTCCAAAATTTTTATCTCATCAAATTTAAATGTGTGTCCAGTATCAGAGGAATGTTGGCATAATGTAGTAGCTTGAGAATTTCTGATAGGTGGTTTGACGTCCGATTTATGTTGTGAAATTCGATTTTTTAATAATTGTTTCGTGGGACCGATGTATTTCAATTGGCAATGGTTACATGGAATTAAATATACAACATTCGAACGATTTAATTTAGGTGTGATATCTTTGAATAGACGAACCCAAACGCCGTATTAATTCGCTGACTTAAAGGGTGAAAACTATTAAAATTAAGAATTCGACCGGACGATAAATTTTTCGCGTACCAAATAGTATCAATTTGACCGTTATTCTTCCGAACTAATATTGTGTCCAAAAAAGGTAATTTATTATTCGCTTCCATTTCTAAAGTAAATTCTAAACCAAAACAATTACTAATGAATTTTGAAAGTATACCACCAATTTTATCAACAGGTATACACAACAATAAATCATCGACGTATTTTTTAATAAATAAAATATTAAAATCAATTGAGCTCAAGACGGTGTCAAGTAGCACTTCCATTACTGGAGATAGTGGCTGATGTCGTAATGGAAGTGCTACTTGACACCGAGTAGACGGACTCCAAGAATTTCATGCTACACAGGACCAATTATTTTGTAATTTACTAAATTCTGTTTTAAATATTGTAAATATGAAGTTCGATGCCGCATACGCAATCATCAGAATCGCACTTTTGATATTGCACACCATAATGCGTGCCGAAACATAAGTAAATGTTGATGTTCCAAACGAAGTTTTGAATATTGTGAGGCGTTTAAAATTTTGGCTCAAACGGAATCAATATCAACAAATTTATTTATTTATTTTATTTATTTATGTATGCACAATAATTTTGGCACACTCTATTTTGAGCTTTAGCTCATTCACAATAGAGTGTACAATAGGTGGCCAATATTTTATTTATAAAAAGAAACTGCAACCAACATCCCAAATTGCTGATTAGTCCTTCCTTTGAAAATATCCAATGTCTCTTCATTTGGGGAAACATTCCACTCTTCTTAACTGGGTCTATGAATTTTGATCGCCCGAATTTAATGGTGAACATCAACAAAACGTCGCAAGGTTTCAAGGTTGCAATGTTCTTCCAAATTTCTTGTCGCGGAATTGTATCCTAACAATGAAAGAAAAACATTTAAAACATTTGACAATTGAAACAAAAAATTTTTTGAGACTCAATCAAAATATTATTATTTTAAGTGCGGATAAAGGAAATATGTCGGTGATAATGTTAAGATCAGAGTATGTGGACAAAATTAAAAATTTGGTGATCGATCAAAATACATACAAAACATTAAACAGGGACCCCCCACTTTCAATACAAAATTTGAACAACAACAAAATTAAAAATTTATTTTTAGGCAATGACCGGGAAACTAAGACCAAGCTTACAACCTATTCTTCAGATGTTCCTAAATTGTACGGACTTCCCAAAATCCATAAACCGGATCATCCATTTAGGCCTATTGTATATGTTTCATAAATAGCCCTACATATAAAACATCAAAATATTTAGCTGAAACGTTGAAAAGTTCAATTGATAATCGGAGGTACAATTGCAAAAATTCGATCGAATTAGTAGATTTCGTAAAACAACAAAATATTCCAAATCACTATATGTATTAATAAGCTTGGACGTAGTTTCCTTGTTCACCAATATTAAGATTGATTTGGCTGTAGAAACAATTTCAGATAGGTGGTCAATGATAGAATCACATACCTGATGATAAAATTGGTTGTATACTTTCAAAATTTAATAGTAATCGTTTTGGTTTAGAATTTACTTTTGAAATGGAAGCGGATAAGTAAATTATCTTTTTTGGACACAATATTAGTTCGGAAGAATAACGGTCAAATTGATACTATTTGGTACGCGAAAAATTTATCGTCCGGTCGAATTCTTAATTTTAATAGTTTTCACCCTTTAAGTCCGCGAATTAGTACGGCGTTTGGTTTCGTCTACCGAGTTAAAAAATTAACCCCATATGTCACAGTTGATACCAATCAAATTATAAGGGATTATCTGATCAATAATAAATACCCGAAATATTTGATCAACAAATTAATCAATCAGTTTGATCAAACTAACAGTGGACAAATGGTTAGTACGGTCGGTACCAATAACAATGTTCATCAAAATTTAATATATAAATCAATTTATTACATTAAAAATCTCAGTGACTAAATTTCCAGCACATTGCACAAATTCAATATAAATTGTAAAATTACATTTTCAGCGGCTAACTCTATTCGTAACATCTTTAGCCAAATCAAAGTTATCACACCTAAATTAAATCGTTCGAATATTGTATATTTAATTCCTTGTAACCATTGCCAATTGAAATACATCGGTACCACGAGACAATTATTAAAAAATCGAATTTCACAACATAAATCGGACGTCAAACCACCTATCAGAAATTCTCAAGCTACTACATTATGCCAGCATTCCTCTGATACTGGGCACACATTTAAATTTGATGAGGTAAAAATTTTGGACAGTGAAAAATTGTATAAAAATCGTTCATTTTTGGAAATGGCTCACATTATTGGTAATCATGAAATTGTTGTCAACAAATAGAGTGATACTGACGATCTTAACCAAATTTATTCTGGCATCATTGATTTTATATCTAAATTCCCAAAATATAAATCGTTTGTAGATTCTTGTAATTTCAAATTCAAAAAGTTTGTTTACTAAAAATATTTTGATTGTAGTCGTCTAATTTGAATCAATTTATCGTTTGTTGAAAAAAAAAAAAAAAAATTATTTTCTGTTTACAAGTTTGGGTATGACAAGAAATACTCTTCAAATGTATACAGTAAAAACTGTAAATGGCGGAAATTACGATAGCCGGAATCCCGTCATACACGGAAAATAAAAGTTTAGGTTCTATTTGTAATATAATATCAACCTCCTTACGCGAAAAACTGTGAGACGTGGACGGAAACCTTTTTTTCGTAATTTTTAATGTAAATTTAATAACTTTAATTTGTCAAAGACGGAAAGTAAGTTTTAATTTTGTTTATTTTCTTGCCACATTTTTAAACGCGGAAAATGTCTCGAAAAATGAACCTTATGGTATAGAAGGTTAGATTTTAAAAAACTTGTTTGTTGGATTTTCTGATTGTCAAAGTTTGAGGTTATGAATTTAGTATACAGAAGATTTTCAAATGATAAGTTGTGTAGAACGAAAGACAGGTATGCAATTTTTAAATTTGTTGAGTTTGCGAATTACTATTTTGAGTTTATTACAGAAAAATGAGTAAACGACTGCATTGCCTATCGTTAAAAGAAAAATACGATATAATTAGACTCATAGCTTCCGAAAAAAAAGGTTCAAATTTGTTACCGAGAAATTTAAATGCGGTAAAACGCAAATTTATCATCATGCAAAATAAAGAGGAATTAAAGAAAAATGATTTATGTTCAACGGAAAGTGAAAAAGACGGTAAAGAGTCAAGATCATGTACGTACGAAACATTAAACATGTTAACATTCGAGTTCAATTTTACAAGAAGCAGCCTGAAACATTGGACAAGAATTGAAAATTGACGAGTTTAAGGCATCGAATGGATGGTTATCTAGTTTTCGGTCGAGGTATAACATTACATTCAACATTGCGTGTGGAAAATCAAACGAAGTAAATAGCCGTACGGTTGAGGAGTGGAAAGGAAAATTAGGGCGAATTATCGAAAACTATAATTTTAAAGATATCGCCAATGCTGATGAAACAGCCCTGTTCTATAAAGCTTTGCCTAATAGGACATTGCACCTAAAAGGACAGAAATACCCACAAGGCAAATTATCAAAGAAACGATTAACGTTGCTTCTGATCGTATTCGCAGATGGAACAATCGAAAAGTCGGCCGTAATAGGTAAAAGCCTTAATCCAAGGTGCTTCAAAAATGTAAAAAAATCCTCTCTTCCCGTTTCTTACTACAATAATCGAACGGCATGGATGTCTTCAGAAATTTTTCAAACAGTTTTTACCCAGTTGAATGTCAAAATGAGAAGCCAACGAAGAAACATTTTGTTATTTGTGGACAATGCTGCCTGTCATCTACACTTAACGTTTTCTAATATAAAATTGATCTATCTACCACCAAATACGACGTCTGTGCTTCAGCCACTCGACAACGGATAATTCAGGCGGTGAAGATTTACTACAGAAAAATTATGTTAAAGATTTGCTTAGTAAAATTGAAGACGGAAACACAGGTTTAGCTTTAACAAAAAAAATATCTATTCTGGATGCGATAGTTTTTTTTGATGCTGCAATTAAATGTGTAAAACCATCTATTCTTTTAAAGGCACGTGGATTATTCGAATAACCAACAACAATAGGTTTTTTGATTGTGCTATTCATAAAAACTATTAATGAAATAGTGAGTCTATCTTTTGCATTTTTTCCGCCGTAGCATTTTTCACCTTTAAATGCCAATGTTTTGTTTGGTAAAACTCTATAAAAAAATGCCGTTTCATCTAGGTTAGCAATGTTGTCGATCGTATAATCGCTTATAATGTTTTTAAGTTTCTGGGTTAACAACGTTTGATTCACCAGCGATTTGTTGGAATGAAATGCCATATCTCTGTTTAAAAGAGTCTAACCACCCTGTGGATGCTTTAAAATCAATAACAGGGGGGATTTGATTTTGGGCTATCTGTAAAGCCTTTTCTTTTAAAATTGGACCCGAGCTAGGAACATTTTTAGCCCTTGCCGCACAAAACCATTCAAAAGTTAATTCTCTAATTTTCTCGTATTTGTATTGCTTTTTTTATTAACTTTTCAGATTCTCGCGATGACAGGTATCTTAGTTTAATGTCCTCTTTATTTTTAATCGCGTCATATACCTGTGTTTTGCCACATTTAAAATGAAGCGCTATATCGGCTACTTTAGCTCCTGTATCTCTCATTTTAATTATTTGATATTTTTGCACAAGCGATAAATTATTTATTTGGTTTTTCTTCATTGTACATAATATGTAAAACTGCAATAAAATATACACATTTTAAAATTATGGATCAACGCAGGCGCTAATTTGATTATGATTGAACTTATGCAACACATTAACCACTAATTAACTTAATCACTAAATTTGAATCCATTACATATGTCTAATTACACAATTTGGTGATTACCCATATAAATTAATCCAAGATGTCAATTTAATAATGATTTCATAAACCAAATAAGCACCAACAACTAAAGGCGTACACACCAAAATGTCATTTTTAATTTTTTGTTTCGTTTTTGGTGTTTCCATATCTTATTTTTCACAAAACAAAAACAGTCTGCATTGCATTCCGAAAACGTATAGAATTTGATTCCGCCTTACACAAGTACCAAATAGTGGAGATTTTAATTTTCGTACCAAAAAGATGTTCCGGCTTCCGTGTTTGAGAACTTTCCGGTATAATCAAGTTCAGATTAGAATAAAATTTCGTTCTGGGGAAAAAATTTCCGTGTAAAAGAGGTTTGCGGCACATCAAAGTTCCGGCTTTGACAAGTTTTACTGTACTATATATATTTAACGGTAAGTCGGAGTATGGCATGGTAATTTCTATATATTTTAAAAACCGTATAGACCTGAAAAAGATAATAAATTTATTGAAACGCCGATATAAATATTAAGAACTAGTTGTATTGGCTGCCAAACCCGAAGACTACAGGAAATTCATTTTGATAGTCATCCGCCGATAATCGTATTTTTGAAAGGCCTAAATTCATGCAGTTAAATGCGGCTTTCTTATGTTGCAGAGTGTGGTTTGAATTGCAAGTGATGTATATCTGTTGATAGTTTGAGATCTAAGAATGGTAATTCGCCCTCCGACCCTTCTTCTGCTAAGAATTGGATTGACTTATGTTTTGAGTTAACAAAACCAAGAGTATCTTTAACTTTCCTGCGATTAACATTTTATATGAAGTCATCAACTTATCGATACCAAACCTGAGGAAAAATTTTTGACATACTCGTAGTTCCTTTCCTTGTACACCTTAACTTTGCGAGTAAAACTTTTCCCTTAATTTCACAAAATTCTGGTCAATGCAAATTTTTGTTAATCGTAAGTAAATCGTGTCACAGAACTTTTTCTTTGAGGAGCTCACCTTCGAGATATATTAATGCTTGATCCTTCGGAATTCTTGGGTAAACCGACACTACAGCAAAAGGCATTATAATTTCATTTCTAGTCAGTTTAACTTGGCTGAGGTTTGTCGTTACTTCGATCAAATTATTGATATCAAAACTCGCAGGGGGTAGAATGGTTTTAAATTTGATCAACAGCCATTTTGCGATTTTTCAAGTGTGTGAATACTTACTTTGAAACGATGTGGGATGCTTTTGTCGTGTGGGGGGTGACTTTTTACATTCCAAATATTTAATATCGTAATCCATTCGGTCTTTTATTATATAGCGTTGTTTTTGTCCGCTTTCTTGAAAATAATGTCATTGTTGTCCCTGCCTTGTTTCAGGATTTTTCTTTTATCAGATTTTTGATTGTTGTTTTATCAAATCGATCACCTTTTTTATGTCTGATTTTATTACGTTCCGGACATCAATTGGTTCTGTTTTTATTTCCGATTCTATGTCTGTCAAAAAATCTATTATTGGCAAATTTTCTCCAGAATGAGCATAGTTTAATCCATTAATAAGAAACCGATTTTGTTTTATAGTTAATCGCATTTGTACGAAGTTTTCGATTTGTTTAACTGCGGCGTAGGGGCTTGCGGTCGACTTATTTACCATTTTTAATTTTTGGAATTTTTTGTGTAATGTTTTGTTTTTAATTTTAAGTTTTTGATCCAAAATTTCTCTCATAGTGAATGTGTTGAAAACTGAAAAGGGTAACATAACGGTACCTGTTACTCTTGCCAGGCAACAACACATACATTGAAATTCGTAAAGTATTTGTATTTCTTCAATTCAATTGAAATTAAATGCAATTATTGGCTCTTGGGAATGGGTAGGAAAAAATTGATAAAAATTTGACAAAATTTTTGAAGAATTATCATGGTATGACCCCACGAATGTATGGTTTGCTAAAAGCGCACAAAATTGTTATTCCCTTACCTTTTGTAAGCTATTTATACCTTCAGGTTAGGTTAGGTTAGGTTCGAGTGGCTGCTTACTCACACTTAGACCGGTGACGGTCCATTGTGATACCACAGAATGTATCCCCTTTTACCCCTAATGGAACCATTTCGAGCTACTTATGTAGCGTAAGACGTCTCGCACTTTAATGTTTTCGAGATCCGCTAAGCAGTCCATCCTGAACTTACCTAAGTGTTTGTGCCTTCTGAGAGCCAATGCTGGACACGAGCAAAGGAAGTGGACCAACGTCTCTTCCTGCTCTTCGTCCAAGCAGCTTTAGCAGAAGTCATTAGCCTCCAGACCCAGCCTTCTTGCATGTTCTCCAAAAAGGCAGTGTCCCGTGAGAATTCCTACGTCCGTTCTTAATTCACGTCTTCGTAAGGATATTAATGATCTAGTGCGCCCCAAGTCCAGCTTTGGCCAAACTTGTCTTACAACTCTACAGGTGAGGGTGTTAGACCACCTTTCCCCCGCTGAGGATAGCGCCTGCTTCCCAAGTGCTTGTCTCAGCGCTGTGATAGGCCTCCCCAGACTTGCCCTTTCCGGTTGCAGCTGGAAAGTCGTACCATGCCTAGCAAGTTCATCTGCCCTGCAGTTCCCCATGACGCCCAAGTGACCTGGGACCTAGACTACCTGGATATTGAAATGCTCCCCCATCTCATTTAGAGATGAGTGACAACTCAACGCCACCCATAACGACCGGATCGCCGCTTGACTGTCCACATAGATTGTGATATCGTCTGAGGATAACACATTATGCTTCAACCACGTCATGACCTCCTCAATCGCTACGATTTCAGCTTGGTACACGCTGCAGTAATCAGGGAGACGAATAGAAATATTTACATTTAATTTGTCACAGAATACTCCAGCTCCTACTTTGCCGTCTAGCTTGGAGCCATCTGTGAAGAATTGCAACGCTTCGGTTTCCGATAACGGTCTATCCCTCCAGGATTCCCTTGAAGGGAAGGAGGTCCGAAATCGCTTCTCGAAGGGTAGAGTAGGTTTAATGTAGTCAAGATTCGCCAGCTCATCCTTCAACGATCTGACAATAGTAGAGGGTCCTATACTAAGACATTCCCACTGAGAGACGGCTGCAAGTCGTACAGCCGTATTTGCCGCCATCTGTTTGCCAAAAATGTCAACCGGAAGAAGGTGCAACATAACCTCTAAGGCACTTGTCGGTGTTGACCTCAATGCCCCGCTAACAAGCATACAGGCCGTTCATTGCACTCTCTCAATCTTACTTTTATAAGTTACCTTGTCCAGAGCTGGCCACCAAACACCCACCCCGTACATGAGTACAGGTCTCACTACAGCGGTGTAGAGCCAGTGTACCAGCTCCAGCTTCAGACCCCATCTATGACCAATGGCGTTCCTGCAGGAGTACAAAGCAATAGTAGCTTTGTTTATTCTCTCCAACATGTTGGGCTTCCAACTAAGCTTACTGTCCAAGATAATGCCCAGATATCTAGCTCTATCAGTAAAAGCAAGTCTCGTGCCATTTAAGGTAGGAGGGACAACTACCGGGATTTTGTATTTCTTAGTAAAGAGTATCAGCTCTGTCTTGGACGGGTTAATACCAAGTCCACATTTGCCAGCCCATTTCGTAACGATGATAAGCGCATTCTGCATTACGTCTACAATCGTGCCCAGGAATTTCCCGGTAACAGCTAAAGCTACGTCATCTGCGTACGCGATAACTTCAATACCCTCTCTCTCCAATTCAAGTAGTAACCCGTTTACAACTATGTTCCAGAGAAGAGGGGACAGACCCCCCCCCCTGCGGAGTTCCCCTGGTTACTCGCCTCTTGATGGTGGAGTCCACCAACTTCGAGCTAACAATCCTGCTTCCCAGCATATAATTGATTAACCCTATCAGAGGAACGTCCACCTCCAAAAATGACAATCCCTCCTTGATTGCCTCCGCTTTCACATTATTAAAGGCGCCTTCTATATCCAGGAAGGCCACCAAAGAGAATTCCTTCGAATTAATCGATTTCTCAATCGTAGACACCAAGGCGTGCAGAGCAGTGTCCACAGATCTACCCTTTGTGTACGCATGCTGAGACGATGCCCACTCCCTGGCACCTATTTTATCTCTGATGTATACATCCAGCAGCCTTTCCAAGGTTTTCAAAATAAATGATGATAGAGTTATTGGTCTTAGGTCCTTAGGATAGACAAGTGAGCTTTTCCCCGCTTTCGGTATGAACACCACATTGACCTCCGCCCAGTACCTAGGAATATAGCCCAGCTTCAAACACCCTTTGAATATAGCTTCCAGGTAGGGAAGAATAATTACTGAGTTGTTTTGAAGTTTCGCTGGTATAATTTGATCCGGACCAGCCGATTTAAATGGTTTAAAACCCCTCAGTGCCCAAAGGATCCGTTTCCTGGTTACGATATCCTCTGTGGTTACTGACAGTGATTCCTGATGATTGCTACCCACCAACAGGTCTTCAAAGCTCCCTGGGAAGTGTGTCTCGAAGAGAAGCTCCAGAGATTCTCCACTAGAAGCTGTCCAAGATCCGTCCGGTTTTATCAAAAAACTGGGACTAGATGTACTTTTGGAAAGAATCTTCCTAAGGCGGGAGGTTTCGGATACCTCTTCCATATTATCACAGAAGATTCTCCAAGACCTCCGAGTCCCAATCCTGAGCCTCCCTTGTATTTTTGGCTCTATTAAAGGCTGTCCTACAAGCCTTACGATATGTTCCCAGTTCCCTGGACCACCATACCGGTTTTTGCCTACCCCTAGGCTTAGCCAGTGGGCAGGCAGCACGAAAGGATCGGTTGTAATATTACACACTGAAAGGTTAGTACTCATCAAATAATCAAAAAGCGACTCACCTCTTTCATTATTGTCCGTGCATCCCCAGATAGTGTGATGCGCATTAGTATCAACTCCCAGTACCACACCTACCTTTGATTGTTCCGCTTTACGGATCAGCTCCTCCAGGTTATCCGGAGGAACCTCCTTCTCCCGGTCCATGTAGGCTGAAACTAGCCAGAATCTTCAAGTGCCTACTTCCAGGCTAACTGCAGTAGTGTCACCATTGCCGTATTGAGAGAGAAGGAAAAGATTAATATTATTTTTCCCAAGAATACAAGATCTGATCTTCCCAGACTTACTAGAGGATATAATTTTATACCGCTTGGTTCTGAGGCCACAGATCCTATTGTTGTTAATCCAAGGTTCTTGGATTAGTATCACATCCTCACCCGAATTAGTCAGCCTGAGGAGTAGAGCTGCCGAAGCAGCCTTAGAATGGTGAAGGTTAATTTGTGTTATCTTAATCATAACCATTTAACTTCTACCTATCTCTATGGTATATTCCTGCTACCGCAGGAATATTATTTCTCGGTATTTTGGGATGCGCCGGATCCGCCCGTCTCGCCACCCCTCATACCCTCTGTAGAGGACTTGTCAGTGCCCCCCCGTCTGGCCGAGCTGCCGACATCCTCCTCCATCGGTACACCAGCTCCTTCGGTTATGTGCCCCTCCTTAACCTTCAAGGGAGGCCTTGCCCGACTGAGGTCGCCGGCTTCACTCTCCCCCATACCCTCAGCTTCTCCCCTCATGCTGCTGGTACCCCCTTCAGGCCTGGGCGGGTTGCCACCATCCTCCGGTTGGCCTCTCGTACGCGCTTCCGCTCCATCCTTTTTATAAACGTTGAGAGTAATTGACCCGAAACCGAAGTCAATTACTCCCTTCGTTTTGTGAAGGAGGGCAAGGGACTCCTTATTTATTACCATGATTGATAATTACGAGCCCCCTTCGCCTCCTCCTGCTTGACGATCTTCCAATTTCCGGTCGGAAGACTTGGGTTACTGGCCTGAATGATTTCCAAAGCCTCGTCAGGGCTAGCCGGTTCGGATGGCAGCCAGACACGTGCCCTCGGCCTGCTGGGAATTTCCTCCCGACTAACTGCCGCAAGCTTTGCGCCTGGCCACACCTCCCCTACTTTGGCTATAGCCTTTTTATATAGATCCACAGATCTAGAGTCCAAGCATGCAGTGATGCTCCCATCTTCTTGACTTTCGTCAATGACGGCAACACATGCTCCCTCAGGACATCGCTGAACAGCTTTGTCCCTGAGTTGGAGCTCGGCTTCAGCGTTCGCTAAAAATTCTAAAATAATAAATTAACTAAAAGTGATAAAATAAATTATATACTAATCAAAAACATTTTATTCTCGTGACTTTTCGTGGTGGTGGATTTTATTCCTAATAGTGTTAAATATAATTAAAGTGTTTAAAAAACTATAATAAATTACCGACCAAATATAAACAGAATTGTGTGGTCGTCCCATAATCTTAGTTGTTGTGCGTTTATATACAATACATCGTAATTCGGGACGTCGATTCCCGTGTAGTGTCTTACAAATCGCTACAATAAATATTTTTGGCCACAACCAGTGCCAACACACTATTTTAACTAGAAAAATGGCTGCAACGTCTTAGTCGATGAAAAGCTCTAGTATGCTGGAATCGTTGACAACATGAGACCAAAGTAGCACCAGATGGTCGATGAGTTATGCTCAACCATAAAGTCGGCTTGTATTGATTTGTTCAAGAATTTGCGACCGTTCTATAAACTTCCTTCGATATACCAAATTTCCAATCAATTGTTGGGCCTTGAGTACCATCGCTTCGAAGGGTCAGTCTTACCAAAAATTGCCGGCGCATCTAACGTTGTAGACCGATGCTTGGTCGAACATATGCAGGGACTCCATAACAAATTATGTCATCAATACAATACACCCAAAGCCTTTTTCTATAAATCTATTCACTAAGGAAAATTGACATTTGGCTTTTAAAGTTGCTTTTCGCGAAAGTTGAAGCTGTGTTAAAAGAAGTCGAGATTTATAAATTTATTGTACTTATTACTGACAATGGAATAAACAATAAAGCGTCCCGAAAAATGGTTAACAAAAGCTATCCCTATATTACTGAGTATGGGTGCATCTGCCATGGTCTTAACTTGCTTATTTTCGTTATCTTCAAGATTCAGTCTATCAACTGTTTGAAAAAACTCGCACATTTTTCATGCTACATTCGATCTACATTCATGCTACATCAGGTATGCCCTGAAGGCGCTGGCTATCGAAGACGAAGTGAATTACGTTACGAAGGCCTCCGATTGGTTAATGGACATATTTTTTGAGAGTTTGCTGTTTTGTCTAAAGTAGTGTATTGTTTTATTAATATCAAACCAACTTTTGAACAAAATCAATGCGCCAATTACGAAGAACTTATAATTATGCTTATATCGCTACATTTTGCCGCAAATTTGCTTGAACCAACTATTTGAGGAAAGAGTTATTCGGAATCATAGAAACTTGAAGGGAGTGAATTTATTCTTAATGTCGCATAACTTCACACAAAATATAAGGACCAAAAATAGAGGGGCAAAAAAATATATGAGTCTTTCCCGCATTACAATGTTCGAAGTGAACTTCACGACCGTTTGTGGTTGCAAGTGAGCAACTCTCTCATGAAATTTGGTCGGCGTTAGTGTGTTCTACTTCATGTTTAAGTGCGGTTGATATTTTGAGCATGACTAAATCGAGAGCTGCAATGGAAAGCACATTCAGTATCTATGGTTTTATTCACATAGGTCAACACGTGATCCATTGACTGTTGATCGTGCAGGAAAACTGATGTACATTTTGCACAACTTAAACCTGTCGAGATCGAACGTAGGAAGTGTGGATAACGAAGAAGAAGTTATTCCTGCTGAATCAAATAAAAATTATTATTAATGGATGAAGCTACATAAACATATTCGCTTGAAGAAGAGGATGACTTGGAGGAAAGTAAGAATACTTCGGTTATGGATGTTGTTGAGACTGAGGATGATAAACGCGTCGGCGAGGATGAACCATACATTGATTAAAGAGTTTAATTGATCACAAACTAATATTTATGTAAAATGTATTATTTACTGCAGGTGTTGAAAGCGATGACCTTGCCGTCCTTCGACGTCTACCGATGAACACCACGTCAAGGAAGTCAAGGATTTGGTGCTCAAAAATCGTCGATTGACAATTAGAGATGGGAAACTCTTGATTTTTGCAACATGATAATGCGCCGTTTCATACTGCTTTGGTTGTACGTGACTATTTGGCCAAAAATTCGACCCATATTGTTTCGCAACTGCACTTCGCCTGATTTAGCTCCGATTGACTTCTGGCTATTCCTGACACTCGAGAAACCGCTCCGGTGACATTGTTTTGACACGATTGAAGAGATTCAAGCGGAATCGAAGATGATTTTGTAGGCCATATCGGAAGTAGACTTTAACAACTGTTTCGAAGACTGGAAAAAACGTTGGCTTAAGTGTATTCTATCCGAAGGAGGTTACTTTGCAGAGAATCAAATATATTTGAAAGAATATTAAGCCGTTTGTATTTTATTTAAAAATCTTAATATTTTTGTCCAGACGTCAAAATATTACTATGTAGTGTCCTTTGGTACAAATTGGATTAAAATATTGAATCAAAAGTGTGTTACCTATTTTACCCATGTTACCGGTAACATTACCAAATTTAAAAATATCGAAAATTTTACAACACTACCCATATGTATGTTAAAATTCATTTCGAGAAAATAAAAATTCTTTTACAAAATTATGATATACCTATGTACAATTTGTTGGTAGAGCATTTCAAAGTTTGAACATGGTTTTAAAAGACAAAATTCTTATAGAGTTACAATTAAATTTAATTCATATATGTCTACTAACCACGAGTTATCTATAAATGACGTTGCAACATTAACATCAAAACTTATCTCTCAAAATTTGGTAAATATCCAGGAAGTTTCAAAGGATTTGTTAAATCATTACTACAACATTTTGTAGGTCTTCTAAATTTAAAAAAAAAAATATCCACTCTAGAGTATTTTATAAATTTTATTTTGAACTCTAGTTACTTTAAAAAAATTATTTTATTATAATACATGAAGCTTAAAAAAGTGGATTAAATTTATAATTGGTTTATTATTAACACCGAAAACACTATGCACAAAACAGTTTCGTTATCACAAGAAGTGAACCGGACATGATAAATTGTTTAATTTTCACAATACACTGTAAAACGGTTGTCGGGACATTTAATTCAATGTTTCAAAATTTATGATTTTTGGAGTTATTTGTAAAGTTTTAACTTACCCCGATCTTACCTACTGAACTTTTTTGGTGACGACATAGTCCCTTAATTTTTGTATCTTTCTTAACATAAATTCCATACAAGTAAATTTCTAAATTTTCAAAATGTTAAATTCTTAATCTGACAAATTTTTAAATTATAAATAAAATTTATCTGTCAAAAATACTTTTGAAATTTAAAAATTTGCAAAACTTGGCATTTTTATTCTGAAGAAAGGCTTAAATTTCATGGGCTTGTGCATGCCGTATTTCATAAAAAAGTTCATAAGTTCATCATTTTGAGATCGACTTGATACTAGTTTTGGTTTATTTGTGGTGTGTAGTATTTGGTATACTAAATAAGTAAAAAATTTCGATTTTTCAAAAGATTTAAAATACTTAAGCATAGAATTGCAATTTATTAAAATGATAAATTAGACGCAATAAATATTTAAATACAAAAAATTCACTTAATTTCCACTCAAAATACCCAAAACTACTCAATCCGATTTTGGTATCCACAAAAAAATTATAAATCTAAAAATTTATCAAAATGATCATTTTGACAAAAAAAAAATAAATTTCTGTTTCTTTCAGAATTTGAGAACTAAATCTTTCAATTTTTTAAACGAAATTTTATATTTTGAATATTCTCTTACTAAAATGATTTGTGCAGCTCTCATTTTAAAATATATAGGATTTTTCAACTAATTATTGGTAAATTTACATTTATCGAGTTCTACCAAGAAATAAAAACATAATTCACCTAATTTTATAAGAATCAAGTATTAAACAATTTGAGAACTGGATTTATCCAAAAGAAACCGATCGATTTGAACTAGAACATGTGGGATGTCTGCCACAAAACAAAAACTTTCACTCATGTAAATTTTGCATCGCCTCTTGAAATAAAATCATACGGTTCAGGGCCAAATCATAAGCATTCAGCTCATTTAACTGAGCACCAAACTGACACGGACAATTAAAAAAAAAATACAAAAATTAATTTTATACAAAAAAATTTGTTTCCAAAATTTTCTATCCAAATTAAGCTAATTTTCATCCCATTACGGTAAACAACAAAATAATAATTTAAAACAACAGCTAGAATTGAATATAATCCGAAGCTTATACACAAACCAAAAACCAAATCCAAAAAAAAATATTTCATTTATGAAGTAGAACTAAATATTATTCACGATTCAAAAAATTTAAATTTCTTAACAAAATTAAAATTTTCTTCTCTCTCAAAAGTAAAAACATAAAAACAAAAAAAAAAAAAAAATCTCTCATATGCAAATTCCCATTGTTTTATTTTCAAATCTTTGATTTTTGTATAAAAAGGAATTTTATGTAGTACATATAATCAGATCATATCGATACTTTGATTTGTAATCAAATAATAAAACTTTTAAAGTTTTATTTTGTCTAACTTAAATTTCCAATATTACAAATAAATCGCGAAAAAAAAAAAAAACTCCAAGTGAATATCTTATTGTTGTTAATTAAATAAAATAAATAAATAAAAAAAAAAATCAAGTGAAAATGAATTTAGCAAAAGCCTTACAGTTAAGTTCTAATACAATATATATTGTAATGTTATTTTTATTAGTGTCGTTTGCAATTATTCTCAAAGAATATTTAACAGTTAAAAAATATAACAAAAACGTTAAATTTAACAAATTCTTATTAAATTATTTTGTGAATTTTAATATTACCTCATCTAATATAAATAATAATAGTAAAAAAGTGAGTGAACATTTTAATTTCCCACCCGGACCTAAACCATTACCGATTATTGGTAATCTCAAAGAATTGGACGGTTACGAAGTACCGTATCAAGCATTTACAAAACTTGGTGAAAAATATGGATCTATCATCAGTTTAAAATTGGGATCGATCAATACGGTCGCCATAAATGATTTGCAAAGTATTCGTGAAGTGTTGATTACCCGGACACAATATTTTGATTCGAGACCCAATTTCCGGCGTTACCATCAAATATTCGATGGCAACAAAGAAAATTGTAAGTTGTGTAAAACTTTTTAAATGTACAACTATAATCTAACGTTTGTATTTTTATTTTATTTATTTTGTGCAGCTCTTGCATTTTGTGATTGGTCTGATGTGCAAAAGATGCGACGTGATATGTTGGTCCAGCACACATTTCCAAAATCATTTTCAATGCGTTACAACTATTTGGGTAATGTGATCAACAAAGAAGTAAATCTTATGATTGATGAATTTAAAGCGGCCGGATCTAAAAGTATCCCCATCAAACCAATAATTTTAGAGACATCAGCCAAAATTTTCATCAGCTATTTGTGTTCACGTTCAAATTTGAGCACAAAAACTACACCTGGATTTTTAGGGTTGATCAAGAATTTTGATAAAATTTTCTACGAAGTTAATCAAGGATATGCATCCGATTTTTTACCATTTCTTATGCCGTTACGAAAAAACCATATGAAAAATTTGGCAAAATGGTCTCATGAAATTCGTGATTTTATTGTGGACAACATTATTGGTGATCGATTCGAAAAATGGAATGTCGAGTCCAAAGAAACAAAAGTGAATGATTATATTGATTCGTTGATTGATCATGTGAAACGTGATTCAAGCCCAAAAATGGATTGGTATTCAGCTTTGTTTGCGCTCGAGGATATGGTCGGTGGACATGCGGCCGCCGGTAACTTTTTAATTAAGACTTTCGGCTATTTGGCACAAAATCCTGAAGTTCAAAAAAATATTCAATCAGAAGTTGATCGACTACTCGTTGAAAAATCAAAATCAACAATAGATTTATTTGATCGAAATGATATGGTGTATACTGAAGCCGTAATTATGGAAGCGCTACGACTGATCTCCTCACCAATTGTGCCACATGTGGCCAACCAGGATACACAATTAGCTGGTTACGACATCAAGAAGGATACAGTTATCTTCCTTAACAATTATGCACTTTCAATGTCGCCGGTGAACTGGACTGCACCGGAAACTTTTGAACCAAAACGTTTCTTAAAATCGGGCCGCCTTATCAAACCCGATCACTTTTTACCATTTGGAGCCGGCCGACGATCATGCATGGGCTATAAAATGGTACAATTAGTCAGTTTCATCGTCATTTCGTCTACAATGCAACATTTTACAGTCAAGCCAGACAGTAGCAAACCATTTAAAGTTCCGGTTGGATCGTTGGCCCTGCCAGAGCATACATTCGAATTGTTTTTCGAGCCACGAAGTGAATTTTATAATTAATTAATTAATTTTTAACTTTTTTACACAGATTGTTATTTTATTTTAATTTAATTTATTAATTTAACAAAAGCAAAATGAAGCCATTTAATGAAAAAAAAAAAAAAAAAAAAAATTTGACTGAATCATTCGAAATTTAATTAATTTTATTGTAAATAATTTATACAACAAATATCTAATTATTATATTATATATATTGTTAATAAGAGCTACGAGACTTGACTAGAGTTATAGATAAATTTGAAAAAAAAAAAAAAAAAAACAAAACAAAACAGATAGCGATTTTAAAAAGGAATTATTCCAATTTCACGGCCGCAAATGCAGTGCACTTGAAATTTTTTATATTTTTTAGAATTTTTTTGTTTTTTATATAATTTATAGAATTTAAGATAAATGTTTGTTATTGTTTTTTTTGTTGCCAAAGACAAAAATATTTTTTAGGAAAAAATATAAAATAAATTAATTTTTTATAAAACCAAAAAGATTTTGTTCTTAAAATCAAATATTCAAGTTCAAGGGTGTTTTCACTTATCCATTATACTACTGCGACATTTATTTTTCAATTTAAAGCTTGTTTATGACATTTTTATGTTTCTTGGCATTTGGGTCACTTGGAAATTTTAATAATTATTCTTTTATAGTTCCTCATCTGAAAAATAGCGTCTGTATGTGTTAAAAAATACCAAACTAAGTTTAAATTACGTCAAGCTTTTCGAATTTAGTTTTTTTTTCTCGAAATTTCCCCCGTGCATTTTTTACTCAAATCAAATATTGACATTTACAATTTTTGTTCAGGTCGATTATAAACTCCGCAGGAGCGAATCAATCGCGGGTCGAAAACTGTGAAAAGCATTGGTTTAAAAACGCGACAAATATGCACTTTATGTGTCGGTATTTAGAACCGACATACATATCACCATTTCTAAGATATACCATCCAACTCAAACCCCCTTTTTAAATTTCGAGTAATATCGAGAAAAACGATTATTCACTTAAAAATTCGAGTTACACAATAATCTTAAAAAATTAAAAAATCCTAAAAATATCAAATAACTTCATAACTTAATTCACCTCCAAGCTAAACTCGAGTAAAATTAGTATAAAGCGACTGATCTCGAAAACACTACTATATGTAAGATATTTCAAGTTCTCGAATCTTGTAACGCGAAATGCAGGAGATACGTAATCGACATCTAGAGGTAAAACCTACCTAGCACACCAAATTGAATTGTGGATGGATTACAACAGCTGTATATACACTTAGTGCCATAAAAATGTCCGAATTGATTTATTTTCAATATGTCTCTTTATTCTATGTTACATCTAGTTGCCATTTGTTGTTTTTGTTTTTTGTTTTGCACAAATTGTCTGACTTTTATTCATGAAGAAAATAATATCTTTTCAAATAAGTTTCTTTAAATTTCAAGACCGAGCATTTTTATGGCGCTGTGAATTTGAACTTGGTGAAAATCGGTTAATATCGGTTCGATTAACCAAAAAGTTTAGATATATCGGTTAACCCTAACCATTTTTTTATGCTAAGAGATTCTGAGCGAGCTATTTAAAATTATCAAAAAGCTTGTTAGTATAACTATTTTATAATAGCTGAACTCCCGGAACCTTTGCTGATTTTTGAAATAAAAAACAAAAATGCTCCATAAATAGGATTTGAAAATAAAATAAAATAAGAATTACTTTTTCACAAATCAATTTGTGTATAAGTCAAAATTTATATTTGCCAGTTACAAATAAGCAGATAGGTTAGAAAATGATTTGTTAAAACTTTTTCGTGTTGAAAAAGTGATGTCGTGTGATTTGAACAAATCTGATTGTGTATTTGATTATAAATTGATTTTTTCCACAAACTGTGTTGACGAAATCCGAAGAAATGTTGCCAACTTTGAAGCTCCGGAGATATACCTTCAAATTCGAAGACTCTGGAGTTAAAGGGTTCGAGTTGGTAACCCTAGGTTTAAAGGAATCTTCAAGAGATCCACTACATAAGGAGAAGGCTAGGGAGTTACTCAATAATCTGGCAAATGTTCAATATCATTTAGTGGTTTTCTAGATTAAATCTACCACAGAAAAGGAAGTCAATTATTTTCTCTATCAATTTAAGCCTAGTAAGTCAAAACAATTCTTCAATTATGGCAAGGAAAACTACATTGAAAACTGTGTTTTTTAGTTCAATTGGATTTATTCGTTTCTCCATATTTTGAGCTGCGCTTAAAAGTTCAAAATTCGTCTGTCGATTGTCGCAATCTTATATTTTATTCATTACAATCACGAAAGAAACTAATGAATGATTATTTCGAAATTTATTTGTGATTGATCCAGGTATACTTTCCACAATTTTCTATTTCTCACACAGTATATTTTTGAGTTTGGTAATTTTTGTTTATATAAATTGTAGTACAATTGGCCATGACATGTTAATATGATGTCACATTTTGGTTTCTATTTTTCTCTACACGTTTTGAAAATCAGAGCGCTATGGAAATATGTATCGAACAGCCAGCGTGTTGATATAATTACTAAATTAATTGAAGATTCTTTTATCATTTGCACAGTTGGGCACATCCGTGTAAAAAACCAATTTTTACATTTTACAAGTTACAATTGGTACCTTTAATGACAGGTCTAGGGACCTATAACTGCTGTGCCAACGCGTGTAGAGATTCCATAATTATTTCTGTGCATTTCATAGAAAATTCGATTTGATGAAAATCACCTTACTATAGTTCAGAAGATTCAGAGCTTTAAAAATCTAAAATCTTCAATTGTGCTCCGATTGCTGTTCTTGATACCTCTAATGATAGGCCTCAGGACCTGTAACTTTTATTCCAACGAGTATTTAGGTTCCTTGATTCCATTGAAAATCATCTTACTATACATCAGTCGATTAAGAGCCATAAAAATCCAAAATCTGCAATTGTGCTCCGATTTCTGTTCTTGATACCTTAAATGACAGGTCTAGGGACCTGTAATTGCTGTACCAACGCGCGTTTAGATTCCATAATTATTTCTGTGCATTTCATAGAAAATTCGATTTGATGAAAATCACCTTACTATAGATCAGACGATTCAGAGCTTTAAAAATCCAAAATCTTCAATTGTGCTCCGATTTCTGTTCTTGATACCTCTAATGATAGGCCTCAGGACCTGTAACTTTTATGCCAACGAGTATTTAGGTTCCTTGATTCCATTGAAAATCACCTTACTATACATCAGTCGATTAAGAGCTTTAAAAATCCAAAATCTGCAATTGTGCTCCGATTTCTGTTCTTGATACCTTAAATGACAGGTCTAGGAAACTTTAACTGCTGTGCCAACGCGTGTTTAGATTCCATAATTATTTCTGTGTATTTCATAGAAAATTCGATTTGATGAAAATCACCTTACTATAGATCAGACGATTCAGAGCTATAAAAATCCAAAATCTTCAATTGTGCTCCGATTTCTGTTCTTGATACCTTAAATGACAGGTCTAGGGACCTGTAACTGCTGTGCCAACGCGTGTTTAGATTCCATAATTATTTCTGTGCATTTCATAGAAAATTCGATTTGATGAAAATCACCTTACTATAGATCAGACGATTCAGAGCTATAAAAATCCAAAATCTTCAATTGTGCTCCGATTGCTGTTCTTGATACCTTAAATGACAGGTCTAGGGACCTGTAACTGCTGTGCCAACGAGTATTGAGGTTCCTTGATTCCATTGAAATTCACCTTACTATACATCAGTCGATTAAGAGCTATAAAAATCCAAGATCTGCAATTGTGCTCCGATTTCTGTTCTTGATACCTTAAATGACAGGTCTAGGGACCTTTAACTGCTGTGCCAACGCGTGTTTAGATTCCATAATTATTTCTGTGTATTTCATAGAAAATTCGATTTGATGAAAATCACCTTACTATAGATCAGACGATTCAGAGCTATAAAAATCCAAAATCTTCAATTGTGCTCCGATTTCTGTTCTTGATACCTTAAATGACAGGTCTAGGGACCTGTAACTGCTGTGCCAACGCGTGTTTAGATTCCATAATTATTTCTGTGCATTTCATAGAAAATTCGATTTGATGAAAATCACCTTACTATAGATCAGACGATTCAGAGCTATAAAAATCCAAAATCTTCAATTGTGCTCCGATTGCTGTTCTTGATACCTTAAATGACAGGTCTAGGGACCTGTAACTGCTGTGCCAACGAGTATTGAGGTTCCTTGATTCCATTGAAATTCACCTTACTATACATCAGTCGATTAAGAGCTATAAAAATCCAAGATCTGCAATTGTGCTCCGATTTCTGTTCTTGATACCTTAAATGACAGGTCTAGGGACCTTTAACTGCTGTGCCAACGCGTGTTTAGATTCCATAATTATTTCTGTGCATTTCATAGAAAATTCGATTTGATGAAAATCACCTTACTATAGATCAGACGATTCAGAGCTATAAAAATCCAAAATCTTCAATTGTGCTCCGATTGCTGTTCTTGATACCTTAAATGACAGGTCTAGGGACCTGTAACTGCTGTGCCAACGAGTATTTAGGTTCCTTGATTCCATTGAAAATCACCTTACTATACATCAGTCGATTAAGAGCTTTAAAAATCCAAAATCTGCAATTGTGCTCCGATTTCTGTTCTTGATACCTTAAATGACAGGTCTAGGAAACTTTAACTGCTGTGCCAACGCGTGTTTAGATTCCATAATTATTTCTGTGTATTTCATAGAAAATTCGATTTGATGAAAATCACCTTACTATAGATCAGACGATTCAGAGCTATAAAAATCCAAAATCTTCAATTGTGCTCCGATTTCTGTTCTTGATACCTTAAATGACAGGTCTAGGGACCTGTAACTGCTGTGCCAACGCGTGTTTAGATTCCATAATCATTTCTGTGCATTTCATAGAAAATTCGATTTGATGAAAATCACCTTACTATAGATCAGACGATTCAGAGCTATAAAAATCCAAAATCTTCAATTGTGCTCCGATTGCTGTTCTTGATACCTTAAATGACAGGTCTAGGGACCTGTAACTGCTGTACCAACGCGTGTTTAGATTCCTTGATTTCATTGAAAATCACCTTACTATACATCAGACGATTAAGAGCTATAAAAATCCAAAATCTGCAATTGTGCTCCGATTTCAGTTCTTGATACCTTAAATGACAAGTCTAGGGACCTGTAACTGCTGTGCCAACGCGTGTTTAGATTCCATAATTATTTCTGTGCATTTCATAGAAAATTCGATTTGATGAAAATCACCTTACTATAGATCAGACGATTCAGAGCTATAAAAATCCAAAATCTTCAATTGTGCTCCGATTGCTGTTCTTGATACCTTAAATGACAGGTCTAGGGACCTGTAACTGCTGTACCAACGCGTGTTTAGATTCCTTGATTTCATTGAAAATCACCTTACTATATACATCAGTCGATTAAGAGCTATAAAAATCCAAAATCTTCAATTGTGCTCCGATTGCTGTTCTTGATACCTTAAATGACAGGTCTAGGGACCTGTAACTGCTGTACCAATGCGTGTTTAGATTCCTTGATTTCATTGAAAATCACCTTACTATACATCAGTCGATTAAGAGCTATAAACATCCAAAATCTGCAATTGTGCTCCGATTGCTGTTCTTGATACCTTAAATGACAGGTCTAGGGACCTGTAACTGCTGTGCCAACGCGTGTTTAGATTCCATAATTATTTCTGTGCATTTCATAGAAAATTCGATTTGATGAAAATCACCTTACTATAGATCAGACGATTCAGAGCTATAAAAATCCAAAATCTTCAATTGTGCTCCGATTGCTGTTCTTGATACCTTAAATGACAGGTCTAGGGACCTGTAACTGCTGTACCAACGCGTGTTTAGATTCCTTGATTTCATTGAAAATCACCTTACTATATACATCAGTCGATTAAGAGCTATAAAAATCCAAAATCTTCAATTGTGCTCCGATTGCTGTTCTTGATACCTTAAATGACAGGTCTAGGGACCTGTAACTGCTGTGCCAACGCGTGTTTAGATTCCATAATTATTTCTGTGCATTTCATAGAAAATTCGATTTGATGAAAATCACCTTACTATAGATCAGACGATTCAGAGCTATAAAAATCCAAAATCTTCAATTGTGCTCCGATTGCTGTTCTTGATACCTTAAATGACAGGTCTAGGGACCTGTAACTGCTGTATCAACGAGTATTTAGGTTCCTTGATTCCATTGAAAATCACCTTACTATATATCAGTCGATTAAGAGCTTTAAAAATCCAAAATCTGCAATTGTGCTCCGATTTCTGTTCTTGATACCTTAAATGACAGGTCTAGGGACCTGTAACTGCTGTGCCAACGCGTGTTTAGATTCCATATTTATTTCTGTGCATTTCATAGAAAATTCGATTTGATGAAAATCACCTTACTATAGATCAGACGATTCAGAGCTATAAAAATCCAAAATCTTCAATTGTGCTCCGATTGCTGTTCTTGATACCTTAAATGACAGGTCTAGGGACCTGTAACTGCTGTACCAACGCGTGTTTAGATTCCTTGATTTCATTGAAAATCACCTTACTATACATCAGTCGATTAAGAGCTATAAAAATTCAAAATCTGCAATTGTGCTCCGATTTCAGTTCTTGATACCTTTAATGACAGGTCTAGGGATCTGTAACTGCTGTACCAACGCGTGTTTAGATTCCTTGATTTCATTGAAAATCACCTTACTATACATCAGTCGATTAAGAGCTATAAAAATCCAAAGTCTGCAATTGTGCTCAGATTTCTGTTCTTGATACCTTAAATGACAGGTCTAGGGACCTGTAACTGCTGTGCCAACGCGTGTTTAGATTCCATAATTATTTCTGTGCATTTCATAGAAAATTCGATTTGATGAAAATCACCTTACTATAGATCAGACGATTCAGAGCTATAAAAATCCAAAATCTGCAATTGTGCTCCGATTGCTGTTCTTGATACCTTAAATGACAGGTCTAGGGACCTGTAACTGCTGTGCCAACGCGTGTTTAGATTCCATAATTATTTCTGTGCATTTCATAGAAAATTCGATTTGATGAAAATCACCTTACTATAGATCAGACGATTCAGAGCTATAAAAATCCAAAATCTTCAATTGTGCTCCGATTGCTGTTCTTGATACCTTAAATGACAGGTCTAGGGACCTGTAACTGCTGTACCAACGCGTGTTTAGATTCCTTGATTTCATTGAAAATCACCTTACTATACATCAGTCGATTAAGAGCTATAAAAATCCAAAATCTGCAATTGTGCTCCGATTTCAGTTCTTGATACCTTAAATGACAGGTCTAGGGACCTGTAACTGCTGTGCCAACGCGTGTTTAGATTCCATAATTATTTCTGTGCATTTCATAGAAAATTCGATTTGATGAAAATCACCTTACTATAGATCAGACGATTCAGAGCTATAAAAATCCAAAATCTGCAATTGTGCTCCGATTGCTGTTCTTGATACCTTAAATGACAGGTCTAGGGACCTGTAACTGCTGTGCCAACGCGTGTTTAGATTCCATAATTATTTCTGTGCATTTCATAGAAAATTCGATTTGATGAAAATCACCTTACTATAGATCAGACGATTCAGAGCTATAAAAATCCAAAATCTGCAATTGTGCTCCGATTGCTGTTCTTGATACCTTAAATGACAGGTCTAGGGACCTGTAACTGCTGTGCCAACGCGTGTTTAGATTCCATAATTATTTCTGTGCATTTCATAGAAAATTCGATTTGATGAAAATCACCTTACTATAGATCAGACGATTCAGAGCTATAAAAATCCAAAATCTTCAATTGTGCTCCGATTGCTGTTCTTGATACCTTAAATGACAGGTCTAGGGACCTGTAACTGCTGTACCAACGCGTGTTTAGATTCCTTGATTTCATTGAAAATCACCTTACTATACATCAGTCGATTAAGAGCTATAAAAATCCAAAATCTGCAATTGTGCTCCGATTTCAGTTCTTGATACCTTAAATGACAGGTCTAGGGACCTGTAACTGCTGTGCCAACGCGTGTTTAGATTCCATAATTATTTCTGTGCATTTAATAGAAAATTCGATTTGATGAAAATCACCTTACTATAGATCAGACGATTCAGAGCTATAAAAATCCAAAATCTTCAATTGTGCTCCGATTGCTGTTCTTGATACCTTAAATGACAGGTCTAGGGACCTGTAACTGCTGTACCAACGCGTGTTTAGATTCCTTGATTTCATTGAAAATCACCTTACTATACATCAGTCGATTAAGAGCTATAAAAATCCAAAATCTGCAATTGTGCTCCGATTTCAGTTCTTGATACCTTAAATGACAGGTCTAGGGACCTGTAACTGCTGTGCCAACGCGTGTTTAGATTCCATAATTATTTCTGTGCATTTCATAGAAAATTCGATTTGATGAAAATCACCTTACTATAGATCAGACGATTCAGAGCTATAAAAATCCAAAATCTGCAATTGTGCTCCGATTGCTGTTCTTGATACCTCAAATGACAGGTCTAGGGACCTGTAACTGCTGTACCAACGCGTGTTTAGATTCCATAATTTTTTCTGTGCATTTCATAGAAAATTCGATTTGATGAAAATCACCTTACTATAGATCAGACGATTCAGAGCTATAAAAATCCAAAATCTTCAATTGTGCTCCGATTGCTGTTCTTGATACCTTAAATGACAGGTCTAGGGACCTGTAACTGCTGTACCAACGCGTGTTTAGATTCCTTGATTTCATTGAAAATCACCTTACTATACATCAGTCGATTAAGAGCTATAAAAATCCAAAATCTGCAATTGTGCTCCGATTTCAGTTCTTGATACCTTAAATGACAGGTCTAGGGACCTGTAACTGCTGTGCCAACGCGTGTTTAGATTCCATAATTATTTCTGTGCATTTCATAGAAAATTCGATTTGATGAAAATCACCTTATATAGATCAGACGATTCAGAGCTATAAAAATCCAAAATCTTCAATTGTGCTCCGATTGCTGTTCTTGATACCTTAAATGACAGGTCTAGGGACCTGTAACTGCTGTACCAACGCGTGTTTAGATTCCTTGATTTCATTGAAAATCACCTTACTATACATCAGTCGATTAAGAGCTATAAAAATCCAAAATCTGCAATTGTGCTCCGATTTCAGTTCTTGATACCTTAAATGACAGGTCTATGGACCTGTAACTGCTGTGCCAACGCGTGTTTAGATTCCATAATTATTTCTGTGCATTTCATAGAAAATTCGATTTGATGAAAATCACCTTACTATAGATCAGACGATTCAGAGCTATAAAAATCCAAAATCTGCAATTGTGCTCCGATTGCTGTTCTTGATACCTTAAATGACAGGTCTAGGGACCTGTAACTGCTGTGCCAACGCGTGTTTAGATTCCATAATCATTTCTGTGCATTTCATAGAAAATTCGATTTGATGAAAATCACCTTACTATAGATCAGACGATTCAGAGCTATAAAAATCCAAAATCTTCAATTGTGCTCCGATTGCTGTTCTTGATACCTTAAATGACAGGTCTAGGGACCTGTAACTGCTGTACCAACGCGTGTTTAGATTCCTTGATTTCATTGAAAATCACCTTACTATACATCAGTCGATTAAGAGCTATAAAAATCCAAAATCTTCAATTGTGCTCCGATTTCAGTTCTTGATACCTTAAATGACAGGTCTAGGGACCTGTAACTGCTGTGCCAACGCGTGTTTAGATTCCATAATTATTTCTGTGCATTTCATAGAAAATTCGATTTGATGAAAATCACCTTACTATAGATCAGACGATTCAGAGCTATAAAAATCCAAAATCTGCAATTGTGCTCCGATTGCTGTTCTTGATACCTTAAATGACAGGTCTAGGGACCTGTAACTGCTGTGCCAACGCGTGTTTAGATTCCATAATTATTTCTGTGCATTTCATAGAAAATTCGATTTGATGAAAATCACATTACTTAAAATTACCTTACTATAGATCAGACGATTCAGAGCTATAAAAATCCAAAATCTTCAATTGTGCTCCGATTGCTGTTCTTGATACCTTAAATGACAGGTCTAGGGACCTGTAACTGCTGTGCCAACGCGTGTTTAGATTCCATAATTATTTCTGTGCATTTCATAGAAAATTCGATTTGATGAAAATCACCTTACTATAGATCAGACGATTCAGAGCTATAAAAATCCAAAATCTGCAATTGTGCTCCGATTGCTGTTCTTGATACCTTAAATGACAGGTCTAGGGACCTGTAACTGCTGTGCCAACGCGTGTTTAGATTCCATAATTATTTCTGTGCATTTCATAGAAAATTCGATTTGATGAAAATCACCTTACTATAGATCAGACGATTCAGAGCTATAAAAATCCAAAATCTGCAATTGTGCTCCGATTGCTGTTCTTGATACCTTAAATGACAGGTCTAGGGACCTGTAACTGCTGTGCCAACGCGTGTTTAGATTCCATAATTATTTCTGTGCATTTCATAGAAAATTCGATTTGATGAAAATCACCTTACTATAGATCAGACGATTCAGAGCTATAAAAATCCAAAATCTTCAATTGTGCTCCGATTGCTGTTCTTGATACCTTAAATGACAGGTCTAGGGACCTGTAACTGCTGTACCAACGCGTGTTTAGATTCCTTGATTTCATTGAAAATCACCTTACTATACATCAGACGATTAAGAGCTATAAAAATCCAAAATCTGCAATTGTGCTCCGATTTCAGTTCTTGATACCTTAAATGACAGGTCTAGGGACCTGTAACTGCTGTGCCAACGCGTGTTTAGATTCCATAATTATTTCTGTGCATTTCATAGAAAATTCGATTTGATGAAAATCACCTTACTATAGATCAGACGATTCAGAGCTATAAAAATCCAAAATCTTCAATTGTGCTCCGATTGCTGTTCTTGATACCTTAAATGACAGGTCTAGGGACCTGTAACTGCTGTGCCAACGCGTGTTTAGATTCCATAATCATTTCTGTGCATTTCATAGAAAATTAGATTTGATGAAAATCACCTTACTATAGATCAGACGATTCAGAGCTATAAAAATCCAAAATCTTCAATTGTGCTCCGATTGCTGTTCTTGATACCTTAAATGACAGGTCTAGGGACCTGTAACTGCTGTACCAACGCGTGTTTAGATTCCTTGATTTCATTGAAAATCACCTTACTATACATCAGTCGATTAAGAGCTATAAAAATCCAAAATCTGCAATTGTGCTCCGATTTCAGTTCTTGATACCTTAAATGACAGGTCTAGGGACCTGTAACTGCTGTGCCAACGCGTGTTTAGATTCCATAATTATTTCTGTGCATTTCATAGAAAATTCGATTTGATGAAAATCACCTTACTATAGATCAGACGATTCAGAGCTATAAAAATCCAAAATCTGCAATTGTGCTCCGATTGCTGTTCTTGATACCTTAAATGACAGGTCTAGGGACCTGTAACTGCTGTGCCAACGCGTGTTTAGATTCCATAATTATTTCTGTGCATTTCATAGAAAATTCGATTTGATGAAAATCACCTTACAATAGATCAGACGATTCAGAGCTATAAAAATTCAAAATCTTCAATTGTGTTCCGATTGCTGTTCTTGATACCTTAAATGACAGGTCTAGGGACCTGTAACTGCTGTACCAACGCGTGTTTAGATTCCTTGATTTCATTGAAAATCACCTTACTATACATCAGTCGATTAAGAGCTATAAAAATCCAAAATCTGCAATTGTGCTCCGATTTCAGTTCTTGATACCTTAAATGACAGGTCTAGGGACCTGTAACTGCTGTGCCAACGCGTGTTTAGATTCCATAATTATTTCTGTGCATTTCATAGAAAATTCGATTTGATGAAAATCACCTTACTATAGATCAGACGATTCAGAGCTATAAAAATCCAAAATCTTCAATTGTGCTCCGATTGCTGTTCTTGATACCTTAAATGACAGGTCTAGGGACCTGTAACTGCTGTGCCAACGCGTGTTTAGATTCCATAATTATTTCTGTGCATTTCATAGAAAATTCGATTTGATGAAAATCACCTTACTATAGATCAGACGATTCAGAGCTATAAAAATCCAAAATCTGCAATTGTGCTCCGATTGCTGTTCTTGATACCTTAAATGACAGGTCTAGGGACCTGTAACTGCTGTGCCAACGCGTGTTTAGATTCCATAATTATTTCTGTGCATTTCATAGAAAATTCGATTTGATGAAAATCACCTTACTATAGATCAGACGATTCAGAGCTATAAAAATCCAAAATCTTCAATTGTGCTCCGATTGCTGTTCTTGATACCTTAAATGACAGGTCTAGGGACCTGTAACTGCTGTACCAACGCGTGTTTAGATTCCTTGATTTCATTGAAAATCACCTTACTATACATCAGTCGATTAAGAGCTATAAAAATCCAAAATCTGCAATTGTGCTCCGATTTCAGTTCTTGATACCTTAAATGACAGGTCTAGGGACCTGTAACTGCTGTGCCAACGCGTGTTTAGATTCCATAATTATTTCTGTGCATTTCATAGAAAATTCGATTTGATGAAAATCACCTTACTATAGATCAGACGATTCAGAGCTATAAAAATCCAAAATCTGCAATTGTGCTCCGATTGCTGTTCTTGATACCTTAAATGACAGGTCTAGGGACCTGTAACTGCTGTGCCAACGCGTGTTTAGATTCCATAATTATTTCTGTGCATTTCATAGAAAATTCGATTTGATGAAAATCACCTTACTATAGATCAGACGATTCAGAGCTATAAAAATCCAAAATCTTCAATTGTGCTCCGATTGCTGTTCTTGATACCTTAAATGACAGGTCTAGGGACCTGTAACTGCTGTACCAACGCGTGTTTAGATTCCTTGATTTCATTGAAAATCACCTTACTATACATCAGTCGATTAAGAGCTATAAAAATCCAAAATCTGCAATTGTGCTCCGATTTCAGTTCTTGATACCTTAAATGACAGGTCTAGGGACCTGTAACTGCTGTGCCAACGCGTGTTTAGATTCCATAATTATTTCTGTGCATTTCATAGAAAATTCGATTTGATGAAAATCACCTTACTATAGATCAGACGATTCAGAGCTATAAAAATCCAAAATCTTCAATTGTGCTCCGATTGCTGTTCTTGATACCTTAAATGACAGGTCTAGGGACCTGTAACTGCTGTACCAACGCGTGTTTAGATTCCTTGATTTCATTGAAAATCACCTTACTATACATCAGTCGATTAAGAGCTATAAAAATCCAAAATCTGCAATTGTGCTCCGATTTCAGTTCTTGATACCTTAAATGACAGGTCTAGGGACCTGTAACTGCTGTGCCAACGCGTGTTTAGATTCCATAATTATTTCTGTGCATTTCATAGAAAATTCGATTTGATGAAAATCACCTTACTATAGATCAGACGATTCAGAGCTATAAAAATCCAAAATCTGCAATTGTGCTCCGATTGCTGTTCTTGATACCTTAAATGACAGGTCTAGGGACCTGTAACTGCTGTGCCAACGCGTGTTTAGATTCCATAATTATTTCTGTGCATTTCATAGAAAATTCGATTTGATGAAAATCACCTTACTATAGATCAGACGATTCAGAGCTATAAAAATCCAAAATCTTCAATTGTGCTCCGATTGCTGTTCTTGATACCTTAAATGACAGGTCTAGGGACCTGTAACTGCTGTACCAACGCGTGTTTAGATTCCTTGATTTCATTGAAAATCACCTTACTATACATCAGTCGATTAAGAGCTATAAAAATCCAAAATCTGCAATTGTGCTCCGATTTCAGTTCTTGATACCTTAAATGACAGGTCTAGGGACCTGTAACTGCTGTGCCAACGCGTGTTTAGATTCCATAATTATTTCTGTGCATTTCATAGAAAATTCGATTTGATGAAAATCACCTTACTATAGATCAGACGATTCAGAGCTATAAAAATCCAAAATCTGCAATTGTGCTCCGATTGCTGTTCTTGATACCTTAAATGACAGGTCTAGGGACCTGTAACTGCTGTGCCAACGCGTGCTTAGATTCCATAATTATTTCTGTGCATTTCATAGAAAATTCGATTTGATGAAAATCACCTTACTATAGATCAGACGATTCAGAGCTATAAAAATCCAAAATCTGCAATTGTGCTCCGATTGCTGTTCTTGATACCTTAAATGACAGGTCTAGGGACCTGTAACTGCTGTGCCAACGCGTGTTTAGATTCCATAATTATTTCTGTGCATTTCATAGAAAATTCGATTTGATGAAAATCACCTTACTATAGATCAGACGATTCAGAGCTATAAAAATCCAAAATCTTCAATTGTGCTCCGATTGCTGTTCTTGATACCTTAAATGACAGGTCTAGGGACCTGTAACTGCTGTACCAACGCGTGTTTAGATTCCTTGATTTCATTGAAAATCACCTTACTATACATCAGTCGATTAAGAGCTATAAACATCCAAAATCTGCAATTGTGCTCCGATTTCAGTTCTTGATACCTTAAATGACAGGTCTAGGGACCTGTAACTGCTGTGCCAACGCGTGTTTAGATTCCATAATTATTTCTGTGTATTTCATAGAAAATTCGATTTGATGAAAATCACCTTACTATAGATCAGACGATTCAGAGCTATAAAAATCCAAAATCTTCAATTGTGCTCCGATTTCTGTTCTTGATACCTTAAATGACAGGTCTAGGGACCTGTAACTGCTGTGCCAACGCGTGTTTAGATTCCATAATTATTTCTGTGCATTTCATAGAAAATTCGATTTGATGAAAATCACCTTACTATAGATCAGACGATTCAGAGCTATAAAAATCCAAAATCTTCAATTGTGCTCCGATTGCTGTTCTTGATACCTTAAATGACAGGTCTAGGGACCTGTAACTGCTGTGCCAACGAGTATTTAGGTTCCTTGATTCCATTGAAAATCACCTTACTATACATCAGTCGATTAAGAGCTTTAAAAATCCAAAATCTGCAATTGTGCTCCGATTTCTGTTCTTGATACCTTAAATGACAGGTCTAGGAAACTTTAACTGCTGTGCCAACGCGTGTTTAGATTCCATAATTATTTCTGTGTATTTCATAGAAAATTCGATTTGATGAAAATCACCTTACTATAGATCAGACGATTCAGAGCTATAAAAATCCAAAATCTTCAATTGTGCTCCGATTTCTGTTCTTGATACCTTAAATGACAGGTCTAGGGACCTTTAACTGCTGTGCCAACGCGTGTTTAGATTCCATAATTATTTCTGTGCATTTCATAGAAAATTCGATTTGATGAAAATCACCTTACTATAGATCAGACGATTCAGAGCTATAAAAATCCAAAATCTTCAATTGTGCTCCGATTTCTGTTCTTGATACCTTAAATGACAGGTCTAGGGACCTTTAACTGCTGTGCCAACGCGTGTTTAGATTCCATAATTATTTCTGTGCATTTCATAGAAAATTCGATTTGATGAAAATCACCTTACTATAGATCAGATGATTCAGAGCTATAAAAATCCAAAATCTTCAATTGTGCTCCGATTTCTGTTCTTGATACATTAAATGACAGGTCTAGGGACCTGTAACTGCTGTGCCAACGAGTATTGAGGTTCCTTGATTCCATTGAAATTCACCTTACTATACATCAGTCGATTAAGAGCTATAAAAATCCAAAATCTGCAATTGTGCTCCGATTTCTGTTCTTGATACCTTAAATGACAGGTCTAGGGACCTTTAACTGCTGTGCCAACGCGTGTTTAGATTCCATAATTATTTCTGTGCATTTCATAGAAAATTCGATTTGATGAAAATCACCTTACTATAGATCAGACGATTCAGAGCTATAAAAATCCAAAATCTTCAATTGTGCTCCGATTGCTGTTCTTGATACCTTAAATGACAGGTCTAGGGACCTGTAACTGCTGTACCAACGCGTGTTTAGATTCCTTGATTTCATTGAAAATCACCTTACTATACATCAGTCGATTAAGAGCTATAAAAATCCAAAATCTGCAATTGTGCTCCGATTTCAGTTCTTGATACCTTAAATGACAGGTCTAGGGACCTGTAACTGCTGTGCCAACGCGTGTTTAGATTCCATAATTATTTCTGTGCATTTCATAGAAAATTCGATTTGATGAAAATCACCTTACTATAGATCAGACGATTCAGAGCTATAAAAATCCAAAATCTGCAATTGTGCTCCGATTGCTGTTCTTGATACCTTAAATGACAGGTCTAGGGACCTGTAACTGCTGTGCCAACGCGTGTTTAGATTCCATAATTATTTCTGTGCATTTCATAGAAAATTCGATTTGATGAAAATCACCTTACTATAGATCAGACGATTCAGAGCTATAAAAATCCAAAATCTTCAATTGTGCTCCGATTGCTGTTCTTGATACCTTAAATGACAGGTCTAGGGACCTGTAACTGCTGTACCAACGCGTGTTTAGATTCCTTGATTTCATTGAAAATCACCTTACTATACATCAGTCGATTAAGAGCTATAAAAATCCAAAATCTGCAATTGTGCTCCGATTTCAGTTCTTGATACCTTAAATGACAGGTCTAGGGACCTGTAACTGCTGTGCCAACGCGTGTTTAGATTCCATAATTATTTCTGTGCATTTCATAGAAAATTCGATTTGATGAAAATCACCTTACTATAGATCAGACGATTCAGAGCTATAAAAATCCAAAATCTGCAATTGTGCTCCGATTGCTGTTCTTGATACCTTAAATGACAGGTCTAGGGACCTGTAACTGCTGTACCAACGCGTGTTTAGATTCCTTGATTTCATTGAAAATCACCTTACTATACATCAGTCGATTAAGAGCTATAAAAATCCAAGATCTGCAATTGTGCTCCGATTTCTGTTCTTGATACCTTAAATGACAGGTCTAGGGACCTGTAACTGCTGTGCCAACGCGTGTTTAGATTCCATAATTATTTCTGTGCATTTCATAGAAAATTCGATTTGATGAAAATCACCTTACTATAGATCAGACGATTCAGAGCTATAAAAATCCAAAATCTTCAATTGTGCTCCGATTGCTGTTCTTGATACCTTAAATGACAGGTCTAGGGACCTGTAACTGCTGTGCCAACGAGTATTTAGGTTCCTTGATTCCATTGAAAATCACCTTACTATACATCAGTCGATTAAGAGCTATAAAAATCCAAGATCTGCAATTGTGCTCCGATTGCTGTTCTTGATACCTTAAATGACAGGTCTAGGAAACTTTAACTGCTGTGCCAACGCGTGTTTAGATTCCATAATTATTTCTGTGTATTTCATAGAAAATTCGATTTGATGAAAATCACCTTACTATAGATCAGACGATTCAGAGCTATAAAAATCCAAAATCTTCAATTGTGCTCCGATTTCTGTTCTTGATACCTTAAATGACAGGTCTAGGGACCTTTAACTGCTGTGCCAACGCGTGTTTAGATTCCATAATTATTTCTGTGCATTTCATAGAAAATTCGATTTGATGAAAATCACCTTACTATAGATCAGACGATTCAGAGCTATAAAAATCCAAAATCTTCAATTGTGCTCCGATTTCTGTTCTTGATACCTTAAATGACAGGTCTAGGGACCTTTAACTGCTGTGCCAACGCGTGTTTAGATTCCATAATTATTTCTGTGCATTTCATAGAAAATTCGATTTGATGAAAATCACCTTACTATAGATCAGATGATTCAGAGCTATAAAAATCCAAAATCTTCAATTGTGCTCCGATTTCTGTTCTTGATACATTAAATGACAGGTCTAGGGACCTGTAACTGCTGTGCCAACGAGTATTGAGGTTCCTTGATTCCATTGAAATTCACCTTACTATACATCAGTCGATTAAGAGCTATAAAAATCCAAAATCTGCAATTGTGCTCCGATTTCTGTTCTTGATACCTTAAATGACAGGTCTAGGGACCTTTAACTGCTGTGCCAACGCGTGTTTAGATTCCATAATTATTTCTGTGCATTTCATAGAAAATTCGATTTGATGAAAATCACCTTACTATAGATCAGACGATTCAGAGCTATAAAAATCCAAAATCTGCAATTGTGCTCCGATTGCTGTTCTTGATACCTTAAATGACAGGTCTAGGGACCTGTAACTGCTGTGCCAACGCGTGTTTAGATTCCATAATTATTTCTGTGCATTTCATAGAAAATTCGATTTGATGAAAATCACCTTACTATAGATCAGACGATTCAGAGCTATAAAAATCCAAAATCTTCAATTGTGCTCCGATTGCTGTTCTTGATACCTTAAATGACAGGTCTAGGGACCTGTAACTGCTGTACCAACGCGTGTTTAGATTCCTTGATTTCATTGAAAATCACCTTACTATACGGATCAGTCGATTAAGAGCTATAAAAATCCAAAATCTGCAATTGTGCTCCGATTTCAGTTCTTGATACCTTAAATGACAGGTCTAGGGACCTGTAACTGCTGTGCCAACGCGTGTTTAGATTCCATAATTATTTCTGTGCATTTCATAGAAAATTCGATTTGATGAAAATCACCTTACTATAGATCAGACGATTCAGAGCTATAAAAATCCAAAATCTGCAATTGTGCTCCGATTGCTGTTCTTGATACCTTAAATGACAGGTCTAGGGACCTGTAACTGCTGTGCCAACGCGTGTTTAGATTCCATAATTATTTCTGTGCATTTCATAGAAAATTCGATTTGATGAAAATCACCTTACTATAGATCAGACGATTCAGAGCTATAAAAATCCAAAATCTTCAATTGTGCTCCGATTGCTGTTCTTGATACCTTAAATGACAGGTCTAGGGACCTGTAACTGCTGTACCAACGCGTGTTTAGATTCCTTGATTTCATTGAAAATCACCTTACTATACATCAGTCGATTAAGAGCTTTAAAAATCCAAAATCTGCAATTGTGCTCCGATTTCAGTTCTTGATACCTTAAATGACAGGTCTAGGGACCTGTAACTGCTGTGCCAACGCGTGTTTAGATTCCATAATTATTTCTGTGCATTTCATAGAAAATTCGATTTGATGAAAATCACCTTACTATAGATCAGACGATTCAGAGCTATAAAAATCCAAAATCTGCAATTGTGCTCCGATTGCTGTTCTTGATACCTTAAATGACAGGTCTAGGGACCTGTAACTGCTGTGCCAACGCGTGCTTAGATTCCATAATTATTTCTGTGCATTTCATAGAAAATTCGATTTGATGAAAATCACCTTACTATAGATCAGACGATTCAGAGCTATAAAAATCCAAAATCTGCAATTGTGCTCCGATTGCTGTTCTTGATACCTTAAATGACAGGTCTAGGGACCTGTAACTGCTGTGCCAACGCGTGTTTAGATTCCATAATTATTTCTGTGCATTTCATAGAAAATTCGATTTGATGAAAATCACATTACTATAGATCAGACGATTCAGAGCTATAAAAATCCAAAATCTTCAATTGTGCTCCGATTGCTGTTCTTGATACCTTAAATGACAGGTCTAGGGACCTGTAACTGCTGTACCAACGCGTGTTTAGATTCCTTGATTTCATTGAAAATCACCTTACTATACATCAGTCGATTAAGAGCTATAAAAATCCAAAATCTGCAATTGTGCTCCGATTTCAGTTCTTGATACCTTAAATGACAGGTCTAGGGACCTGTAACTGCTGTGCCAACGCGTGTTTAGATTCCATAATTATTTCTGTGTATTTCATAGAAAATTCGATTTGATGAAAATCACCTTACTATAGATCAGACGATTCAGAGCTATAAAAATCCAAAATCTTCAATTGTGCTCCGATTTCTGTTCTTGATACCTTAAATGACAGGTCTAGGGACCTGTAACTGCTGTGCCAACGCGTTTTTAGATTCCATAATTATTTCTGTGCATTTCATAGAAAATTCGATTTGATGAAAATCACCTTACTATAGATCAGACGATTCAGAGCTATAAAAATCCAAAATCTTCAATTGTGCTCCGATTTCTGTTCTTGATACATTAAATGACAGGTCTAGGGACCTGTAACTGCTGTGCCAACGAGTATTGAGGTTCCTTGATTCCATTGAAATTCACCTTACTATACATCAGTCGATTAAGAGCTATAAAAATCCAAAATCTGCAATTGAGCTCCGATTTCTGTTCTTGATACCTTAAATGACAGGTCTAGGGACCTTTAACTGCTGTGCCAACGCGTGTTTAGATTCCATAATTATTTCTGTGCATTTCATAGAAAATTCGATTTGATGAAAATCACCTTACTATAGATCAGACGATTCAGAGCTATAAAAATCCAAAATCTTCAATTGTGCTCCGATTTCTGTTCCTGATACCTTAAATGACAGGTCTAGGGACCTTTAACTGCTGTGCCAACGCGTGTTTAGACTTCATAATTATTTCTGTGCATTTCATAGAAAATTCGATTTGATGAAAATCACCTTACTATAGATCAGACGATTCAGAGCTATAAAAATCCAAAATCTTCAATTGTGCTCCGATTGCTGTTCTTGATATTTTAAATGACAGGTCTAGGGAGCTGTAACTGCTGTGCCAACGAGTATTTAGGTTCCTTGATTCCATTGAAAATCACCTTACTATACATCAGTCGATTAAGAGCTATAAAAATCCAAAATCTGCAATTGTGCTCCGATTTCAGTTCTTGATACCTTAATGACAGGTCTAGGGACCTGTAACTGCTGTGCCAACGCGTGTTTAGATTCCATAATTATTTCTGTGCATTTCATAGAAAATTCGATTTGATGAAAATCACCTTACTATAGATCAGACGATTCAGAGCTATAAAAATCCAAAATCTTCAATTGTGCTCCGATTGCTGTTCTTGATACCTCAAATGACAGGTCTAGGGACCTGTAACTGCTGTACCAACGCGTGTTTAGATTCCTTGATTTCATTGAAAATCACCTTACTATACATCAGTCGATTAAGAGCTATAAAAATCCAAAATCTGCAATTGTGCTCCGATTTCAGTTCTTGATACCTTAATGACAGGTCTAGGGACCTGTAACTGCTGTGCCAACGCGTGTTTAGATTCCATAATTATTTCTGTGCATTTCATAGAAAATTCGATTTGATGAAAATCACCTTACTATAGATCAGACGATTCAGAGCTATAAAAATCCAAAATCTGCAATTGTGCTCCGATTGCTGTTCTTGATACCTTAAATGACAGGTCTAGGGACCTGTAACTGCTGTGCCAACGCGTGTTTAGATTCCATAATTATTTCTGTGCATTTCATAGAAAATTCGATTTGATGAAAATCACCTTACTATAGATCAGACGATTCAGAGCTATAAAAATCCAAAATCTTCAATTGTGCTCCGATTGCTGTTCTTGATACCTTAAATGACAGGTCTAGGGACCTGTAACTGCTGTACCAACGCGTGTTTAGATTCCTTGATTTCATTGAAAATCACCTTACTATACATCAGTCGATTAAGAGCTATAAAAATCCAAAATCTGCAATTGTGCTCCGATTGCTGTTCTTGATACCTTAAATGACAGGTCTAGGGACCTGTAACTGCTGTGCCAACGCGTGTTTAGATTCCATAATTATTTCTGTGTATTTCATAGAAAATTCGATTTGATGAAAATCACCTTACTATAGATCAGACGATTCAGAGCTATAAAAATCCAAAATCTTCAATTGTGCTCCGATTTCTGTTCTTGATACCTTAAATGACAGGTCTAGGGACCTTTAACTGCTGTGCCAACGCGTGTTTAGATTCCATAATTATTTCTGTGCATTTCATAGAAAATTCGATTTGATGAAAATCACCTTACTATAGATCAGACGATTCAGAGCTATAAAAATCCAAAATCTTCAATTGTGCTCCGATTTCTGTTCTTGATACCTTAAATGACAGGTCTAGGGACCTTTAACTGCTGTGCCAACGCGTGTTTAGATTCCATAATTATTTCTGTGCATTTCATAGAAAATTCGATTTGATGAAAATCACCTTACTATAGATCAGACGATTCAGAGCTATAAAAATCCAAAATCTTCAATTGTGCTCCGATTTCTGTTCTTGATACATTAAATGACAGGTCTAGGGACCTGTAACTGCTGTGCCAACGAGTATTGAGGTTCCTTGATTCCATTGAAATTCACCTTACTATACATCAGTCGATTAAGAGCTATAAAAATCCAAAATCTGCAATTGTGCTCCGATTTCTGTTCTTGATACCTTAAATGACAGGTCTAGGGACCTTTAACTGCTGTGCCAACGCGTGTTTAGATTCCATAATTATTTCTGTGCATTTCATAGAAAATTCGATTTGATGAAAATCACCTTACTATAGATCAGACGATTCAGAGCTATAAAAATCCAAAATCTTCAATTGTGCTCCGATTGCTGTTCTTGATACCTTAAATGACAGGTCTAGGGACCTGTAACTGCTGTACCAACGCGTGTTTAGATTCCTTGATTTCATTGAAAATCACCTTACTATACATCAGTCGATTAAGAGCTATAAAAATCCAAAATCTGCAATTGTGCTCCGATTGCTGTTCTTGATACCTTAAATGACAGGTCTAGGGACCTGTAACTGCTGTGCCAACGCGTGTTTAGATTCCATAATTATTTCTGTGTATTTCATAGAAAATTCGATTTGATGAAAATCACCTTACTATAGATCAGACGATTCAGAGCTATAAAAATCCAAAATCTTCAATTGTGCTCCGATTTCTGTTCCTGATACCTTAAATGACAGGTCTAGGGACCTTTAACTGCTGTGCCAACGCGTGTTTAGACTTCATAATTATTTCTGTGCATTTCATAGAAAATTCGATTTGATGAAAATCACCTTACTATAGATCAGACGATTCAGAGCTATAAAAATCCAAAATCTTCAATTGTACTCCGATTTCTGTTCCTGATACCTTAAATGACAGGTCTAGGGACCTTTAACTGCTGTGCCAACGCGTGTTTAGATTCCATAATTATTTCTGTGCATTTCATAGAAAATTCGATTTGATGAAAATCACCTTACTATAGATCAGACGATTCAGAGCTATAAAAATCCAAAATCTTCAATTGTGCTCCGATTGCTGTTCTTGATACCTTAAATGACAGGTCTAGGGACCTGTAACTGCTGTACCAACGCGTGTTTAGATTCCTTGATTTCATTGAAAATCACCTTACTATACATCAGTCGATTAAGAGCTATAAAAATCCAAAATCTGCAATTGTGCTCCGATTGCTGTTCTTGATACTTTAAATGACAGGTCTAGGGAGCTGTAACTGCTGTGCCAACGAGTATTTAGGTTCCTTGATTCCATTGAAAATCACCTTACTATACATCAGTCGATTAAGAGCTTTAAAAATCCAAAATCTGCAATTGTGCTCCGATTTCTGTTCTTGATACCTTAAATGACAGGTCTAGGGACCTTTAACTGCTGTGCCAACGCGTGTTTAGATTCCATAATTATTTCTGTGCATTTCATAGAAAATTCGATTTGATGAAAATCACCTTACTATAGATCAGACGATTCAGAGCTATAAAAATCCAAAATCTTCAATTGTGCTCCGATTGCTGTTCTTGATACCTCAAATGACAGGTCTAGGGACCTGTAACTGCTGTACCAACGCGTGTTTAGATTCCTTGATTTCATTGAAAATCACCTTACTATACATCAGTCGATTAAGAGCTATAAAAATCCAAAATCTGCAATTGTGCTCCGATTTCAGTTCTTGATACCTTAAATGACAGGTCTAGGGACCTGTAACTGCTGTGCCAACGCGTGTTTAGATTCCATAATTATTTCTGTGCATTTCATAGAAAATTCGATTTGATGAAAATCACCTTACTATAGATCAGACGATTCAGAGCTATAAAAATCCAAAATCTGCAATTGTGCTCCGATTGCTGTTCTTGATACCTTAAATGACAGGTCTAGGGACCTGTAACTGCTGTGCCAACGCGTGTTTAGATTCCATAATTATTTCTGTGCATTTCATAGAAAATTCGATTTGATGAAAATCACCTTACTATAGATCAGACGATTCAGAGCTATAAAAATCCAAAATCTTCAATTGTGCTCCGATTGCTGTTCTTGATACCTTAAATGACAGGTCTAGGGACCTGTAACTGCTGTACCAACGCGTGTTTAGATTCCTTGATTTCATTGAAAATCACCTTACTATACATCAGTCGATTAAGAGCTATAAAAATCCAAAATCTGCAATTGTGCTCCGATTTCAGTTCTTGATACCTTAAATGACAGGTCTAGGGACCTGTAACTGCTGTGCCAACGCGTGTTTAGATTCCATAATTATTTCTGTGCATTTCATAGAAAATTCGATTTGATGAAAATCACCTTACTATAGATCAGACGATTCAGAGCTATAAAAATCCAAAATCTGCAATTGTGCTCCGATTGCTGTTCTTGATACCTTAAATGACAGGTCTAGGGACCTGTAACTGCTGTGCCAACGCGTGTTTAGATTCCATAATTATTTCTGTGCATTTCATAGAAAATTCGATTTGATGAAAATCACCTTACTATAGATCAGACGATTCAGAGCTATAAAAATCCAAAATCTTCAATTGTGCTCCGATTGCTGTTCTTGATACCTTAAATGACAGGTCTAGGGACCTGTAACTGCTGTACCAACGCGTGTTTAGATTCCTTGATTTCATTGAAAATCACCTTACTATACATCAGTCGATTAAGAGCTATAAAAATCCAAAATCTGCAATTGTGCTCCGATTGCTGTTCTTGATACCTTAAATGACAGGTCTAGGGACCTGTAACTGCTGTGCCAACGCGTGTTTAGATTCCATAATTATTTCTGTGCATTTCATAGAAAATTCGATTTGATGAAAATCACCTTACTATAGATCAGACGATTCAGAGCTATAAAAATCCAAAATCTGCAATTGTGCTCCGATTGCTGTTCTTGATACCTTAAATGACAGGTCTAGGGACCTGTAACTGCTGTGCCAACGCGTGCTTAGATTCCATAATTATTTCTGTGCATTTCATAGAAAATTCGATTTGATGAAAATCACCTTACTATAGATCAGACGATTCAGAGCTATAAAAATCCAAAATCTGCAATTGTGCTCCGATTGCTGTTCTTGATACCTTAAATGACAGGTCTAGGGACCTGTAACTGCTGTGCCAACGCGTGTTTAGATTCCATAATTATTTCTGTGCATTTCATAGAAAATTCGATTTGATGAAAATCACCTTACTATAGATCAGACGATTCAGAGCTATAAAAATCCAAAATCTTCAATTGTGCTCCGATTGCTGTTCTTGATACCTTAAATGACAGGTCTAGGGACCTGTAACTGCTGTACCAACGCGTGTTTAGATTCCTTGATTTCATTGAAAATCACCTTACTATACATCAGTCGATTAAGAGCTATAAAAATCCAAAATCTGCAATTGTGCTCCGATTGCTGTTCTTGATACCTTAAATGACAGGTCTAGGGACCTGTAACTGCTGTGCCAACGCGTGTTTAGATTCCATAATTATTTCTGTGCATTTCATAGAAAATTCGATTTGATGAAAATCACCTTACTATAGATCAGACGATTCAGAGCTATAAAAATCCAAAATCTGCAATTGTGCTCCGATTGCTGTTCTTGATACCTTAAATGACAGGTCTAGGGACCTGTAACTGCTGTGCCAACGCGTGCTTAGATTCCATAATTATTTCTGTGTATTTCATAGAAAATTCGATTTGATGAAAATCACCTTACTATAGATCAGACGATTCAGAGCTATAAAAATCCAAAATCTTCAATTGTGCTCCGATTTCTGTTCCTGATACCTTAAATGACAGGTCTAGGGACCTTTAACTGCTGTGCCAACGCGTGTTTAGATTCCATAATTATTTCTGTGCATTTCATAGAAAATTCGATTTGATGAAAATCACCTTACTATAGATCAGACGATTCAGAGCTATAAAAATCCAAAATCTTCAATTGTGCTCCGATTGCTGTTCTTGATACCTTAAATGACAGGTCTAGGGACCTGTAACTGCTGTACCAACGCGTGTTTAGATTCCTTGATTTCATTGAAAATCACCTTACTATACATCAGTCGATTAAGAGTTATAAAAATCCAAAATCTGCAATTGTGCTCCGATTGCTGTTCTTGATACTTTAAATGACAGGTCTAGGGAGCTGTAACTGCTGTGCCAACGAGTATTTAGGTTCCTTGATTCCATTGAAAATCACCTTACTATACATCAGTCGATTAAGAGCTTTAAAAATCCAAAATCTTCAATTGTGCTCCGATTTCTCATCTTGATACCTTAAATGACAGGTCTAGGGACCTTTAACTGCTGTGCCAACGCGTGTTTAGATTCCATAATTATTTCTGTGCATTTCATAGAAAATTCGATTTGATGAAAATCACCTTACTATAGATCAGACGATTCAGAGCTATAAAAATCCAAAATCTGCAATTGTGCTCCGATTGCTGTTCTTGATACCTTAAATGACAGGTCTAGGGACCTGTAACTGCTGTGCCAACGCGTGTTTAGATTCCATAATTATTTCTGTGCATTTCATAGAAAATTCGATTTGATGAAAATCACCTTACTATAGATCAGACGATTCAGAGCTATAAAAATCCAAAATCTTCAATTGTGCTCCGATTGCTGTTCTTGATACCTTAAATGACAGGTCTAGGGACCTGTAACTGCTGTACCAACGCGTGTTTAGATTCCTTGATTTCATTGAAAATCACCTTACTATACATCAGTCGATTAAGAGCTATAAAAATCCAAAATCTGCAATTGTGCTCCGATTTCAGTTCTTGATACCTTAAATGACAGGTCTAGGGACCTGTAACTGCTGTGCCAACGCGTGTTTAGATTCCATAATTATTTCTGTGCATTTCATAGAAAATTCGATTTGATGAAAATCACCTTACTATAGATCAGACGATTCAGAGCTATAAAAATCCAAAATCTGCAATTGTGCTCCGATTGCTGTTCTTGATACCTTAAATGACAGGTCTAGGGACCTGTAACTGCTGTGCCAACGCGTGTTTAGATTCCATAATTATTTCTGTGCATTTCATAGAAAATTCGATTTGATGAAAATCACCTTACTATAGATCAGACGATTCAGAGCTATAAAAATCCAAAATCTTCAATTCTGCTCCGATTGCTGTTCTTGATACCTTAAATGACAGGTCTAGGGACCTGTAACTGCTGTACCAACGCGTGTTTAGATTCCTTGATTTCATTGAAAATCACCTTACTATACATCAGTCGATTAAGAGCTATAAAAATCCAAAATCTGCAATTGTGCTCCGATTGCTGTTCTTGATACCTTAAATGACAGGTCTAGGGACCTGTAACTGCTGTGCCAACGCGTGTTTAGATTCCATAATTATTTCTGTGCATTTCATAGAAAATTCGATTTGATGAAAATCACCTTACTATAGATCAGACGATTCAGAGCTATAAAAATCCAAAATCTGCAATTGTGCTCCGATTGCTGTTCTTGATACCTTAAATGACAGGTCTAGGGACCTGTAACTGCTGTGCCAACGCGTGCTTAGATTCCATAATTATTTCTGTGCATTTCATAGAAAATTCGATTTGATGAAAATCACCTTACTATAGATCAGACGATTCAGAGCTATAAAAATCCAAAATCTGCAATTGTGCTCCGATTGCTGTTCTTGATACCTTAAATGACAGGTCTAGGGACCTGTAACTGCTGTGCCAACGCGTGTTTAGATTCCATAATTATTTCTGTGCATTTCATAGAAAATTCGATTTGATGAAAATCACCTTACTATAGATCAGACGATTCAGAGCTATAAAAATCCAAAATCTTCAATTGTGCTCCGATTGCTGTTCTTGATACCTTAAATGACAGGTCTAGGGACCTGTAACTGCTGTACCAACGCGTGTTTAGATTCCTTGATTTCATTGAAAATCACCTTACTATACATCAGTCGATTAAGAGCTATAAAAATCCAAAATCTGCAATTGTGCTCCGATTTCAGTTCTTGATACCTTAAATGACAGGTCTAGGGACCTGTAACTGCTGTGCCAACGCGTGTTTAGATTCCATAATTATTTCTGTGCATTTCATAGAAAATTCGATTTGATGAAAATCACCTTACTATAGATCAGACGATTCAGAGCTATAAAAATCCAAAATCTTCAATTGTGCTCCGATTGCTGTTCTTGATACCTTAAATGACAGGTCTAGGGACCTGTAACTGCTGTGCCAACGAGTATTTAGGTTCCTTGATTCCATTGAAAATCACCTTACTATACATCAGTCGATTAAGAGCTTTAAAAATCCAAAATCTGCAATTGTGCTCCGATTTCTGTTCTTGATACCTTAAATGACAGGTCTAGGAAACTTTAACTGCTGTGCCAACGCGTGTTTAGATTCCATAATTATTTCTGTGTATTTCATAGAAAATTCGATTTGATGAAAATCACCTTACTATAGATCAGACGATTCAGAGCTATAAAAATCCAAAATCTTCAATTGTGCTCCGATTTCTGTTCTTGATACCTTAAATGACAGGTCTAGGGACCTTTAACTGCTGTGCCAACGCGTGTTTAGATTCCATAATTATTTCTGTGCATTTCATAGAAAATTCGATTTGATGAAAATCACCTTACTATAGATCAGACGATTCAGAGCTATAAAAATCCAAAATCTTCAATTGTGCTCCGATTGCTGTTCTTGATACCTTAAATGACAGGTCTAGGGACCTGTAACTGCTGTGCCAACGAGTATTTAGGTTCCTTGATTCCATTGAAAATCACCTTACTATACATCAGTCGATTAAGAGCTTTAAAAATCCAAAATCTGCAATTGTGCTCCGATTTCTGTTCTTGATACCTTAAATGACAGGTCTAGGAAACTTTAACTGCTGTGCCAACGCGTGTTTAGATTCCATAATTATTTCTGTGTATTTCATAGAAAATTCGATTTGATGAAAATCACCTTACTATAGATCAGACGATTCAGAGCTATAAAAATCCAAAATCTTCAATTGTGCTCCGATTTCTGTTCTTGATACCTTAAATGACAGGTCTAGGGACCTTTAACTGCTGTGCCAACGCGTGTTTAGATTCCATAATTATTTCTGTGCATTTCATAGAAAATTCAATTTGATGAAAATCACCTTACTATAGATCAGACGATTCAGAGCTATAAAAATCCAAAATCTGCAATTGTGCTCCGATTGCTGTTCTTGATACCTTAAATGACAGGTCTAGGGACCTGTAACTGCTGTGCCAACGCGTGCTTAGATTCCATAATTATTTCTGTGCATTTCATAGAAAATTCGATTTGATGAAAATCACCTTACTATAGATCAGACGATTCAGAGCTATAAAAATCCAAAATCTGCAATTGTGCTCCGATTGCTGTTCTTGATACCTTAAATGACAGGTCTAGGGACCTGTAACTGCTGTGCCAACGCGTGTTTAGATTCCATAATTATTTCTGTGCATTTCATAGAAAATTCGATTTGATGAAAATCACCTTACTATAGATCAGACGATTCAGAGCTATAAAAATCCAAAATCTTCAATTGTGCTCCGATTGCTGTTCTTGATACCTTAAATGACAGGTCTAGGGACCTGTAACTGCTGTACCAACGCGTGTTTAGATTCCTTGATTTCATTGAAAATCACCTTACTATACATCAGTCGATTAAGAGCTATAAAAATCCAAAATCTGCAATTGTGCTCCGATTTCAGTTCTTGATACCTTAAATGACAGGTCTAGGGACCTGTAACTGCTGTGCCAACGCGTGTTTAGATTCCATAATTATTTCTGTGCATTTCATAGAAAATTCGATTTGATGAAAATCACCTTACTATAGATCAGACGATTCAGAGCTATAAAAATCCAAAATCTTCAATTGTGCTCCGATTGCTGTTCTTGATACCTTAAATGACAGGTCTAGGGACCTGTAACTGCTGTGCCAACGAGTATTTAGGTTCCTTGATTCCATTGAAAATCACCTTACTATACATCAGTCGATTAAGAGCTTTAAAAATCCAAAATCTGCAATTGTGCTCCGATTTCTGTTCTTGATACCTTAAATGACAGGTCTAGGAAACTTTAACTGCTGTGCCAACGCGTGTTTAGATTCCATAATTATTTCTGTGTATTTCATAGAAAATTCGATTTGATGAAAATCACCTTACTATAGATCAGACGATTCAGAGCTATAAAAATCCAAAATCTTCAATTGTGCTCCGATTTCTGTTCTTGATACCTTAAATGACAGGTCTAGGGACCTTTAACTGCTGTGCCAACGCGTGTTTAGATTCCATAATTATTTCTGTGCATTTCATAGAAAATTCGATTTGATGAAAATCACCTTACTATAGATCAGACGATTCAGAGCTATAAAAATCCAAAATCTTCAATTGTGCTCCGATTTCTGTTCTTGATACCTTAAATGACAGGTCTAGGGACCTTTAACTGCTGTACCAACGCGTGTTTAGATTCCATAATTATTTCTGTGCATTTCATAGAAAATTCGATTTGATGAAAATCACCTTACTATAGATCAGACGATTCAGAGCTTTAAAAATCCAAAATCTGCAATTGTGCTCCGATTTCTGTTCTTGATACCTTAAATGACAGGTCTAGGAAACTTTAACTGCTGTGCCAACGCGTGTTTAGATTCCATAATTATTTCTGTGTATTTCATAGAAAATTCGATTTGATGAAAATCACCTTACTATAGATCAGACGATTCAGAGCTATAAAAATCCAAAATCTTCAATTGTGCTCCGATTTCTGTTCTTGATACCTTAAATGACAGGTCTAGGGACCTTTAACTGCTGTGCCAACGCGTGTTTAGATTCCATAATTATTTCTGTGCATTTCATAGAAAATTCGATTTGATGAAAATCACCTTACTATAGATCAGACGATTCAGAGCTATAAAAATCCAAAATCTTCAATTGTGCTCCGATTTCTGTTCTTGATACATTAAATGACAGGTCTAGGGACCTGTAACTGCTGTGCCAACGAGTATTTAGGTTCCTTGATTCCATTGAAAATCACCTTACTATACATCAGTCGATTAAGAGCTTTAAAAATCCAAAATCTGCAATTGTGCTCCGATTTCTGTTCTTGATACCTTAAATGACAGGTCTAGGAAACTTTAACTGCTGTGCCAACGCGTGTTTAGATTCCATAATTATTTCTGTGTATTTCATAGAAAATTCGATTTGATGAAAATCACCTTACTATAGATCAGACGATTCAGAGCTATAAAAATCCAAAATCTGCAATTGTGCTCCGATTGCTGTTCTTGATACCTTAAATGACAGGTCTAGGGACCTGTAACTGCTGTGCCAACGCGTGTTTAGATTCCATAATCATTTCTGTGCATTTCATAGAAAATTCGATTTGATGAAAATCACCTTACTATAGATCAGACGATTCAGAGCTATAAAAATCCAAAATCTTCAATTGTGCTCCGATTGCTGTTCTTGATACCTTAAATGACAGGTCTAGGGACCTGTAACTGCTGTACCAACGCGTGTTTAGATTCCATAATTATTTCTGTGCATTTCATAGAAAATTCGATTTGATGAAAATCACCTTACTATAGATCAGACGATTCAGAGCTATAAAAATCCAAAATCTGCAATTGTGCTCCGATTGCTGTTCTTGATACCTTAAATGACAGGTCTAGGGACCTGTAACTGCTGTGCCAACGCGTGTTTAGATTCCATAATTATTTCTGTGCATTTCATAGAAAATTCGATTTGATGAAAATCACCTTACTATAGATCAGACGATTCAGAGCTATAAAAATCCAAAATCTTCAATTGTGCTCCGATTGCTGTTCTTGATACCTTAAATGACAGGTCTAGGGACCTGTAACTGCTGTACCAACGCGTGTTTAGATTCCTTGATTTCATTGAAAATCACCTTACTATACATCAGTCGATTAAGAGCTATAAAAATCCAAAATCTGCAATTGTGCTCCGATTTCAGTTCTTGATACCTTAAATGACAGGTCTAGGGACCTGTAACTGCTGTGCCAACGCGTGTTTAGATTCCATAATTATTTCTGTGCATTTCATAGAAAATTCGATTTGATGAAAATCACCTTACTATGGATCAGACGATTCAGAGCTATAAAAATCCAAAATCTTCAATTGTGCTCCGATTGCTGTTCTTGATACCTCAAATGACAGGTCTAGGGACCTGTAACTGCTGTACCAACGCGTGTTTAGATTCCATAATTATTTCTGTGCATTTCATAGAAAATTCGATTTGATGAAAATCACCTTACTATAGATCAGACGATTCAGAGCTATAAAAATCCAAAATCTTCAATTGTGCTCCGATTGCTGTTCTTGATACCTTAAATGACAGGTTTAGGGACCTGTAACTGCTGTACCAACGCGTGTTTAGATTCCTTGATTTCATTGAAAATCACCTTACTATACATCAGTCGATTAAGAGCTATAAAAATCCAAAATCTGCAATTGTGCTCCGATTTCAGTTCTTGATACCTTAAATGACAGGTCTAGGGACCTGTAACTGCTGTGTCAACGCGTGTTTAGATTCCATAATTATTTCTGTGCATTTCATAGAAAATTCGATTTGATGAAAATCACCTTATATAGATCAGACGATTCAGAGCTATAAAAATCCAAAATCTTCAATTGTGCTCCGATTGCTGTTCTTGATACCTTAAATGACAGGTCTAGGGACCTGTAACTGCTGTACCAACGCGTGTTTAGATTCCTTGATTTCATTGAAAATCACCTTACATACATCAGTCGATTAAGAGCTATAAAAATCCAAAATCTTCAATTGTGCTCCGATTTCAGTTCTTGATACCTTAAATGACAGGTCTAGGGACCTGTAACTGCTGTGCCAACGCGTGTTTAGATTCCATAATTATTTCTGTGCATTTCATAGAAAATTCGATTTGATGAAAATCACCTTACTATAGATCAGACGATTCAGAGCTATAAAAATCCAAAATCTGCAATTGTGCTCCGATTGCTGTTCTTGATACCTTAAATGACAGGTCTAGGGACCTGTAACTGCTGTGCCAACGCGTGTTTAGATTCCATAATCATTTCTGTGCATTTCATAGAAAATTCGATTTGATGAAAATCACCTTACTATAGATCAGACGATTCAGAGCTATAAAAATCCAAAATCTTCAATTGTGCTCCGATTTCAGTTCTTGATACCTTAAATGACAGGTCTAGGGACCTGTAACTGCTGTGCCAACGCGTGTTTAGATTCCATAATTATTTCTGTGCATTTCATAGAAAATTCGATTTGATGAAAATCACCTTACTATAGATCAGACGATTCAGAGCTATAAAAATCCAAAATCTGCAATTGTGCTCCGATTGCTGTTCTTGATACCTTAAATGACAGGTCTAGGGACCTGTAACTGCTGTGCCAACGCGTGTTTAGATTCCATAATCATTTCTGTGCATTTCATAGAAAATTCGATTTGATGAAAATCACCTTACTATAGATCAGACGATTCAGAGCTATAAAAATCCAAAATCTTCAATTGTGCTCCGATTGCTGTTCTTGATACCTTAAATGACAGGTCTAGGGACCTGTAACTGCTGTGCCAACGCGTGTTTAGATTCCATAATTATTTCTGTGCATTTCATAGAAAATTCGATTTGATGAAAATCACCTTACTATAGATCAGACGATTCAGAGCTATAAAAATCCAAAATCTGCAATTGTGCTCCGATTGCTGTTCTTGATACCTTAAATGACAGGTCTAGGGACCTGTAACTGCTGTGCCAACGCGTGTTTAGATTCCATAATTATTTCTGTGCATTTCATAGAAAATTCGATTTGATGAAAATCACCTTACTATAGATCAGACGATTCAGAGCTATAAAAATCCAAAATCTGCAATTGTGCTCCGATTGCTGTTCTTGATACCTTAAATGACACGTCTAGGGACCTGTAACTGCTGTGCCAACGCGTGTTTAGATTCCATAATTATTTCTGTGCATTTCATAGAAAATTCGATTTGATGAAAATCACCTTACAATAGATCAGACGATTCAGAGCTATAAAAATCCAAAATCTTCAATTGTGCTCCGATTGCTGTTCTTGATACCTTAAATGACAGGTCTAGGGACCTGTAACTGCTGTACCAACGCGTGTTTAGATTCCTTGATTTCATTGAAAATCACCTTACTATACATCAGTCGATTAAGAGCTATAAAAATCCAAAATCTGCAATTGTGCTCCGATTTCAGTTCTTGATACCTTAAATGACAGGTCTAGGGACCTGTAACTGCTGTGCCAACGCGTGTTTAGATTCCATAATTATTTCTGTGCATTTCATAGAAAATTCGATTTGATGAAAATCACCTTACTATAGATCAGACGATTCAGAGCTATAAAAATCCAAAATCTTCAATTGTGCTCCGATTGCTGTTCTTGATACCTTAAATGACAGGTCTAGGGACCTGTAACTGCTGTACCAACGCGTGTTTAGATTCCTTGATTTCATTGAAAATCACCTTACTATACATCAGTCGATTAAGAGCTATAAAAATCCAAAATCTGCAATTGTGCTCCGATTTCAGTTCTTGATACCTTAAATGACAGGTCTAGGGACCTGTAACTGCTGTGCCAACGCGTGTTTAGATTCCATAATTATTTCTGTGCATTTCATAGAAAATTCGATTTGATGAAAATCACCTTACTATAGATCAGACGATTCAGAGCTATAAAAATCCAAAATCTGCAATTGTGCTCCGATTGCTGTTCTTGATACCTTAAATGACAGGTCTAGGGACCTGTAACTGCTGTGCCAACGCGTGTTTAGATTCCATAATTATTTCTGTGCATTTCATAGAAAATTCGATTTGATGAAAATCACCTTACTATAGATCAGACGATTCAGAGCTATAAAAATCCAAAATCTTCAATTGTGCTCCGATTGCTGTTCTTGATACCTTAAATGACAGGTCTAGGGACCTGTAACTGCTGTACCAACGCGTGTTTAGATTCCTTGATTTCATTGAAAATCACCTTACTATACATCAGTCGATTAAGAGCTATAAAAATCCAAAATCTGCAATTGTGCTCCGATTTCAGTTCTTGATACCTTAAATGACAGGTCTAGGGACCTGTAACTGCTGTGCCAACGCGTGTTTAGATTCCATAATTATTTCTGTGCATTTCATAGAAAATTCGATTTGATGAAAATCACCTTACTATAGATCAGACGATTCAGAGCTATAAAATCCAAAATCTGCAATTGTGCTCCGATTGCTGTTCTTGATACCTTAAATGACAGGTCTAGGGACCTGTAACTGCTGTGCCAACGCGTGTTTAGATTCCATAATTATTTCTGTGCATTTCATAGAAAATTCGATTTGATGAAAATCACCTTACTATAGATCAGACGATTCAGAGCTATAAAAATCCAAAATCTTCAATTCTGCTCCGATTGCTGTTCTTGATACCTTAAATGACAGGTCTAGGGACCTGTAACTGCTGTACCAACGCGTGTTTAGATTCCTTGATTTCATTGAAAATCACCTTACTATACATCAGTCGATTAAGAGCTATAAAAATCCAAAATCTGCAATTGTGCTCCGATTGCTGTTCTTGATACCTTAAATGACAGGTCTAGGGACCTGTAACTGCTGTGCCAACGCGTGTTTAGATTCCATAATTATTTCTGTGCATTTCATAGAAAATTCGATTTGATGAAAATCACCTTACTATAGATCAGACGATTCAGAGCTATAAAAATCCAAAATCTGCAATTGTGCTCCGATTGCTGTTCTTGATACCTTAAATGACAGGTCTAGGGACCTGTAACTGCTGTGCCAACGCGTGCTTAGATTCCATAATTATTTCTGTGCATTTCATAGAAAATTCGATTTGATGAAAATCACCTTACTATAGATCAGACGATTCAGAGCTATAAAAATCCAAAATCTGCAATTGTGCTCCGATTGCTGTTCTTGATACCTTAAATGACAGGTCTAGGGACCTGTAACTGCTGTGCCAACGCGTGTTTAGATTCCATAATTATTTCTGTGCATTTCATAGAAAATTCGATTTGATGAAAATCACCTTACTATAGATCAGACGATTCAGAGCTATAAAAATCCAAAATCTTCAATTGTGCTCCGATTGCTGTTCTTGATACCTTAAATGACAGGTCTAGGGACCTGTAACTGCTGTACCAACGCGTGTTTAGATTCCTTGATTTCATTGAAAATCACCTTACTATACATCAGTCGATTAAGAGCTATAAAAATCCAAAATCTGCAATTGTGCTCCGATTTCAGTTCTTGATACCTTAAATGACAGGTCTAGGGACCTGTAACTGCTGTGCCAACGCGTGTTTAGATTCCATCATTATTTCTGTGCATTTCATAGAAAATTCGATTTGATGAAAATCACCTTACTATAGATCAGACGATTCAGAGCTATAAAAATCCAAAATCTTCAATTGTGCTCCGATTGCTGTTCTTGATACCTTAAATGACAGGTCTAGGGACCTGTAACTGCTGTGCCAACGAGTATTTAGGTTCCTTGATTCCATTGAAAATCACCTTACTATACATCAGTCGATTAAGAGCTTTAAAAATCCAAAATCTGCAATTGTGCTCCGATTTCTGTTCTTGATACCTTAAATGACAGGTCTAGGGACCTTTAACTGCTGTGCCAACGCGTGTTTAGATTCCATAATTATTTCTGTGCATTTCATAGAAAATTCGATTTGATGAAAATCACCTTACTATAGATCAGACGATTCAGAGCTATAAAAATCCAAAATCTTCAATTGTGCTCCGATTGCTGTTCTTGATACCTTAAATGACAGGTCTAGGGACCTGTAACTGCTGTGCCAACGAGTATTTAGGTTCCTTGATTCCATTGAAAATCACCTTACTATACATCAGTCGATTAAGAGCTTTAAAAATCCAAAATCTGCAATTGTGCTCCGATTTCTGTTCTTGATACCTTAAATGACAGGTCTAGGAAACTTTAACTGCTGTGCCAACGCGTGTTTAGATTCCATAATTATTTCTGTGTATTTCATAGAAAATTCGATTTGATGAAAATCACCTTACTATAGATCAGACGATTCAGAGCTATAAAAATCCAAAATCTTCAATTGTGCTCCGATTTCTGTTCCTGATACCTTAAATGACAGGTCTAGGGACCTTTAACTGCTGTGCCAACGCGTGTTTAGACTTCATAATTATTTCTGTGCATTTCATAGAAAATTCGATTTGATGAAAATCACCTTACTATAGATCAGACGATTCAGAGCTATAAAAATCCAAAATCTTCAATTGTACTCCAATTGCTGTTCTTGATACTTTAAATGACAGGTCTAGGGAGCTGTAACTGCTGTGCCAACGAGTATTGAGGTTCCTTGATTCCATTGAAAATCACCTTACTATACATCAGTCGATTAAGAGCTTTAAAAATCCAAAATCTGCAATTGTGCTCCGATTTCTCATCTTGATACCTTAAATGACAGGTCTAGGGACCTTTAACTGCTGTGCCAACGCGTGTTTAGATTCCATAATTATTTCTGTGCATTTCATAGAAAATTCGATTTGATGAAAATCACCTTACTATAGATCAGACGATTCAGAGCTATAAAAATCCAAAATCTTCAATTGTGCTCCGATTGCTGTTCTTGATACCTTAAATGACAGGTCTAGGGACCTGTAACTGCTGTACCAACGCGTGTTTAGATTCCTTGATTTCATTGAAAATCACCTTACTATACATCAGTCGATTAAGAGCTATAAAAATCCAAAATCTGCAATTGTGCTCCGATTTCAGTTCTTGATACTTTTAATGACAGGTCTAGGGACCTGTAACTGCTGTGCCAACGCGTGTTTAGATTCCATAATTATTTCTGTGCATTTCATAGAAAATTCGATTTGATGAAAATCACCTTACTATAGATCAGACGATTCAGAGCTATAAAAATCCAAAATCTTCAATTGTGCTCCGATTGCTATTTTTGATACCTTAAATGACAGGTCTAGGGACCTGTAACTGCTGTACCAACGCGTGTTTAGATTCCTTGATTTCATTGAAAATCACCTTACTATACATCAGTCGATTAAGAGCTATAAAAATCCAAAATCTGCAATTGTGCTCCGATTTCAGTTCTTGATACCTTAAATGACAGGTCTAGGGACCTGTATCTGCTGTGCCAACGCGTGTTTAGATTCCATAATTATTTCTGTGCATTTCATAGAAAATTCGATTTGATGAAAATCACCTTACTATAGATCAGACGATTCAGAGCTATAAAAATCCAAAATCTGCAATTGTGCTCCGATTGCTGTTCTTGATACCTTAAATGACAGGTCTAGGGACCCGTAACTGCTGTGCCAACGCGTGTTTAGATTCCATAATCATTTCTGTGCATTTCATAGAAAATTCGATTTGATGAAAATCACCTTACTATAGATCAGACGATTCAGAGCTATAAAAATCCAAAATCTTCAATTGTGCTCCGATTGCTGTTCTTGATACCTTAAATGACAGGTCTAGGGACCTGTAACTGCTGTACCAACGCGTGTTTAGATTCCATAATTATTTCTGTGCATTTCATAGAAAATTCGATTTGATGAAAATCACCTTACTATAGATCAGACGATTCAGAGCTATAGAAATCCAAAATCTGCAATTGTGCTCCGATTGCTGTTCTTGATACCTTAAATGACAGGTCTAGGGACCTGTAACTGCTGTGCCAACGCGTGTTTAGATTCCATAATTATTTCTGTGCATTTCATAGAAAATTCGATTTGATGAAAATCACCTTACTATAGATCAGACGATTCAGAGCTATAAAAATCCAAAATCTTCAATTGTGCTCCGATTGCTGTTCTTGATACCTTAAATGACAGGTCTAGGGACCTGTAACTGCTGTACCAACGCGTGTTTAGATTCCTTGATTTCATTGAAAATCACCTTACTATACATCAGTCGATTAAGAGCTATAAAAATCCAAAATCTGCAATTGTGCTCCGATTTCAGTTCTTGATACCTTAAATGACAGGTCTAGGGACCTGTAACTGCTGTGCCAACGCGTGTTTAGATTCCATAATTATTTCTGTGCATTTCATAAAAAAATTCGATTTGATGAAAATCACCTTACTATAGATCAGACGATTCAGAGCTATAAAAATCCAAAATCTTCAATTGTGCTCCGATTGCTGTTCTTGATACCTCAAATGACAGGTCTAGGGACCTGTAACTGCTGTACCAACGCGTGTTTAGATTCCATAATTATTTCTGTGCATTTCATAGAAAATTCGATTTGATGAAAATCACCTTACTATAGATCAGACGATTCAGAGCTATAAAAATCCAAAATCTTCAATTGTGCTCCGATTGCTGTTCTTGATACCTTAAATGACAGGTCTAGGGACCTGTAACTGCTGTGCCAACGAGTATTTAGGTTCCTTGATTCCATTGAAAATCACCTTACTATACATCAGTCGATTAAGAGCTTTAAAAATCCAAAATCTGCAATTGTGCTCCGATTTCTGTTCTTGATACCTTAAATGACAGGTCTAGGAAACTTTAACTGCTGTGCCAACGCGTGTTTAGATTCCATAATTATTTCTGTGTATTTCATAGAAAATTCGATTTGATGAAAATCACCTTACTATAGATCAGACGATTCAGAGCTATAAAAATCCAAAATCTTCAATTGTGCTCCGATTTCTGTTCTTGATACCTTAAATGACAGGTCTAGGGACCTTTAACTGCTGTGCCAACGCGTGTTTAGATTCCATAATTATTTCTGTGCATTTCATAGAAAATTCGATTTGATGAAAATCACCTTACTATAGATCAGACGATTCAGAGCTATAAAAATCCAAAATCTTCAATTGTGCTCCGATTGCTGTTCTTGATACCTTAAATGACAGGTCTAGGGACCTGTAACTGCTGTGCCAACGAGTATTTAGGTTCCTTGATTCCATTGAAAATCACCTTACTATACATCAGTCGATTAAGAGCTTTAAAAATCCAAAATCTGCAATTGTGCTCCGATTTCTGTTCTTGATACCTTAAATGACAGGTCTAGGAAACTTTAACTGCTGTGCCAACGCGTGTTTAGATTCCATAATTATTTCTGTGTATTTCATAGAAAATTCGATTTGATGAAAATCACCTTACTATAGATCAGACGATTCAGAGCTATAAAAATCCAAAATCTTCAATTGTGCTCCGATTTCTGTTCCTGATACCTTAAATGACAGGTCTAGGGACCTTTAACTGCTGTGCCAACGCGTGTTTAGACTTCATAATTATTTCTGTGCATTTCATAGAAAATTCGATTTGATGAAAATCACCTTACTATAGATCAGACGATTCAGAGCTATAAAAATCCAAAATCTTCAATTGTACTCCAATTGCTGTTCTTGATACTTTAAATGACAGGTCTAGGGAGCTGTAACTGCTGTGCCAACGAGTATTGAGGTTCCTTGATTCCATTGAAAATCACCTTACTATACATCAGTCGATTAAGAGCTTTAAAAATCCAAAATCTGCAATTGTGCTCCGATTTCTCATCTTGATACCTTAAATGACAGGTCTAGGGACCTTTAACTGCTGTGCCAACGCGTGTTTAGATTCCATAATTATTTCTGTGCATTTCATAGAAAATTCGATTTGATGAAAATCACCTTACTATAGATCAGACGATTCAGAGCTATAAAAATCCAAAATCTTCAATTGTGCTCCGATTGCTGTTCTTGATACCTTAAATGACAGGTCTAGGGACCTGTAACTGCTGTACCAACGCGTGTTTAGATTCCTTGATTTCATTGAAAATCACCTTACTATACATCAGTCGATTAAGAGCTATAAAAATCCAAAATCTGCAATTGTGCTCCGATTTCAGTTCTTGATACTTTTAATGACAGGTCTAGGGACCTGTAACTGCTGTGCCAACGCGTGTTTAGATTCCATAATTATTTCTGTGCATTTCATAGAAAATTCGATTTGATGAAAATCACCTTACTATAGATCAGACGATTCAGAGCTATAAAAATCCAAAATCTTCAATTGTGCTCCGATTGCTATTTTTGATACCTTAAATGACAGGTCTAGGGACCTGTAACTGCTGTACCAACGCGTGTTTAGATTCCTTGATTTCATTGAAAATCACCTTACTATACATCAGTCGATTAAGAGCTATAAAAATCCAAAATCTGCAATTGTGCTCCGATTTCAGTTCTTGATACCTTAAATGACAGGTCTAGGGACCTGTATCTGCTGTGCCAACGCGTGTTTAGATTCCATAATTATTTCTGTGCATTTCATAGAAAATTCGATTTGATGAAAATCACCTTACTATAGATCAGACGATTCAGAGCTATAAAAATCCAAAATCTGCAATTGTGCTCCGATTGCTGTTCTTGATACCTTAAATGACAGGTCTAGGGACCCATAACTGCTGTGCCAACGCGTGTTTAGATTCCATAATCATTTCTGTGCATTTCATAGAAAATTCGATTTGATGAAAATCACCTTACTATAGATCAGACGATTCAGAGCTATAAAAATCCAAAATCTTCAATTGTGCTCCGATTGCTGTTCTTGATACCTTAAATGACAGGTCTAGGGACCTGTAACTGCTGTACCAACGCGTGTTTAGATTCCATAATTATTTCTGTGCATTTCATAGAAAATTCGATTTGATGAAAATCACCTTACTATAGATCAGACGATTCAGAGCTATAGAAATCCAAAATCTGCAATTGTGCTCCGATTGCTGTTCTTGATACCTTAAATGACAGGTCTAGGGACCTGTAACTGCTGTGCCAACGCGTGTTTAGATTCCATAATTATTTCTGTGCATTTCATAGAAAATTCGATTTGATGAAAATCACCTTACTATAGATCAGACGATTCAGAGCTATAAAAATCCAAAATCTTCAATTGTGCTCCGATTGCTGTTCTTGATACCTTAAATGACAGGTCTAGGGACCTGTAACTGCTGTACCAACGCGTGTTTAGATTCCTTGATTTCATTGAAAATCACCTTACTATACATCAGTCGATTAAGAGCTATAAAAATCCAAAATCTGCAATTGTGCTCCGATTTCAGTTCTTGATACCTTAAATGACAGGTCTAGGGACCTGTAACTGCTGTGCCAACGCGTGTTTAGATTCCATAATTATTTCTGTGCATTTCATAAAAAAATTCGATTTGATGAAAATCACCTTACTATAGATCAGACGATTCAGAGCTATAAAAATCCAAAATCTTCAATTGTGCTCCGATTGCTGTTCTTGATACCTCAAATGACAGGTCTAGGGACCTGTAACTGCTGTACCAACGCGTGTTTAGATTCCATAATTATTTCTGTGCATTTCATAGAAAATTCGATTTGATGAAAATCACCTTACTATAGATCAGACGATTCAGAGCTATAAAAATCCAAAATCTTCAATTGTGCTCCGATTGCTGTTCTTGATACCTTAAATGACAGGTTTAGGGACCTGTAACTGCTGTACCAACGCGTGTTTAGATTCCTTGATTTCATTGAAAATCACCTTACTATACATCAGTCGATTAAGAGCTATAAAAATCCAAAATCTGCAATTGTGCTCCGATTTCAGTTCTTGATACCTTAAATGACAGGTCTAGGGACCTGTAACTGCTGTGCCAACGCGTGTTTAGATTCCATAATTATTTCTGTGCATTTCATAGAAAATTCGATTTGATGAAAATCACCTTATATAGATCAGACGATTCAGAGCTATAAAAATCCAAAATCTTCAATTGTGCTCCGATTGCTGTTCTTGATACCTTAAATGACAGGTCTAGGGACCTGTAACTGCTGTACCAACGCGTGTTTAGATTCCTTGATTTCATTGAAAATCACCTTACATACATCAGTCGATTAAGAGCTATAAAAATCCAAAATCTTCAATTGTGCTCCGATTTCAGTTCTTGATACCTTAAATGACAGGTCTAGGGACCTGTAACTGCTGTGCCAACGCGTGTTTAGATTCCATAATTATTTCTGTGCATTTCATAGAAAATTCGATTTGATGAAAATCACCTTACTATAGATCAGACGATTAAGAGCTATAAAAATCCAAAATCTGCAATTGTGCTCCGATTGCTGTTCTTGATACCTTAAATGACAGGTCTAGGGACCTGTAACTGCTGTGCCAACGCGTGTTTAGATTCCATAATCATTTCTGTGCATTTCATAGAAAATTCGATTTGATGAAAATCACCTTACTATAGATCAGACGATTCAGAGCTATAAAAATCCAAAATCTTCAATTGTGCTCCGATTTCAGTTCTTGATACCTTAAATGACAGGTCTAGGGACCTGTAACTGCTGTGCCAACGCGTGTTTAGATTCCATAAATATTTCTGTGCATTTCATAGAAAATTCGATTTGATGAAAATCACCTTACTATAGATCAGACGATTCAGAGCTATAAAAATCCAAAATCTGCAATTGTGCTCCGATTGCTGTTCTTGATACCTTAAATGACAGGTCTAGGGACCTGTAACTGCTGTGCCAACGCGTGTTTAGATTCCATAATCATTTCTGTGCATTTCATAGAAAATTCGATTTGATGAAAATCACCTTACTATAGATCAGACGATTCAGAGCTATAAAAATCCAAAATCTTCAATTGTGCTCCGATTGCTGTTCTTGATACCTTAAATGACAGGTCTAGGGACCTGTAACTGCTGTGCCAACGCGTGTTTAGATTCCATAATTATTTCTGTGCATTTCATAGAAAATTCGATTTGATGAAAATCACCTTACTATAGATCAGACGATTCAGAGCTATAAAAATCCAAAATCTGCAATTGTGCTCCGATTGCTGTTCTTGATACCTTAAATGACAGGTCTAGGGACCTGTAACTGCTGTGCCAACGCGTGTTTAGATTCCATAATTATTTCTGTGCATTTCATAGAAAATTCGATTTGATGAAAATCACCTTACTATAGATCAGACGATTCAGAGCTATAAAAATCCAAAATCTGCAATTGTGCTCCGATTGCTGTTCTTGATACCTTAAATGACACGTCTAGGGACCTGTAACTGCTGTGCCAACGCGTGTTTAGATTCCATAATTATTTCTGTGCATTTCATAGAAAATTCGATTTGATGAAAATCACCTTACTATAGATCAGACGATTCAGAGCTATAAAAATCCAAAATCTGCAATTGTGCTCCGATTGCTGTTCTTGATACCTTAAATGACAGGTCTAGGGACCTGTAACTGCTGTGCCAACGCGTGTTTAGATTCCATAATTATTTCTGTGCATTTCATAGAAAATTCGATTTGATGAAAATCACCTTACTATAGATCAGACGATTAAGAGCTATAAAAATCCAAAATCTTCAATTGTGCTCCGATTGCTGTTCTTGATACCTTAAATGACAGGTCTAGGGACCTGTAACTGCTGTACCAACGCGTGTTTAGATTCCTTGATTTCATTGAAAATCACCTTACTATACATCAGTCGATTAAGAGCTATAAAAATCCAAAATCTGCAATTGTGCTCCGATTTCAGTTCTTGATACCTTAAATGACAGGTCTAGGGACCTGTAACTGCTGTGCCAACGCGTGTTTAGATTCCATAATTATTTCTGTGCATTTCATAGAAAATTCGATTTGATGAAAATCACCTTACTATAGATCAGACGATTCAGAGCTATAAAAATCCAAAATCTTCAATTGTGCTCCGATTGCTGTTCTTGATACCTTAAATGACAGGTCTAGGGACCTGTAACTGCTGTACCAACGCGTGTTTAGATTCCTTGATTTCATTGAAAATCACCTTACTATACATCAGACGATTAAGAGCTATAAAAATCCAAAATCTGCAATTGTGCTCCGATTTCAGTTCTTGATACCTTAAATGACAGGTCTAGGGACCTGTAACTGCTGTGCCAACGCGTGTTTAGATTCCATAATTATTTCTGTGCATTTCATAGAAAATTCGATTTGATGAAAATCACCTTACTATAGATCAGACGATTCAGAGCTATAAAAATCCAAAATCTTCAATTGTGCTCCGATTGCTGTTCTTGATACCTTAAATGACAGGTCTAGGGACCTGTAACTGCTGTGCCAACGCGTGTTTAGATTCCATAATTATTTTTGTGCATTTCATAGAAAATTCGATTTGATGAAAATCACCTTACTATAGATCAGACGATTCAGAGCTATAAAAATCCAAAATCTTCAATTGTGCTCCGATTTCAGTTCTTGATACCTTAAATGACAGGTCTAGGGACCTGTAACTGCTGTACCAACGCGTGTTTAGATTCCTTGATTTCATTGAAAATCACCTTACTATACATCAGTCGATTAAGAGCTATAAAAATCCAAAATCTGCAATTGTGCTCCGATTTCAGTTCTTGATACCTTAAATGACAGGTCTAGAAACCTGTTACTGCTGTGCCAACGCGTGTTTAGATTCCATAATTATTTCTGTGCATTTCATAGAAAATTCGATTTGATGAAAATCACCTTACTATAGATCAGACGATTCAGAGCTATAAAAATCCAAAATCTTCAATTGTGCTCCGATTGCTGTTCTTGATACCTTAAATGACAGGTCTAGGGACCTGTAACTGCTGTACCAACGCGTGTTTAGATTCCTTGATTTCATTGAAAATCACCTTACTATACATCAGACGATTAAGAGCTATAAAAATCCAAAATCTGCAATTGTGCTCCGATTTCAGTTCTTGATACCTTAAATGACAGGTCTAGGGACCTGTAACTGCTGTGCCAACGCGTGTTTAGATTCCATAATTATTTCTGTGCATTTCATAGAAAATTCGATTTGATGAAAATCACCTTACTATAGATCAGACGATTCAGAGCTATAAAAATCCAAAATCTTCAATTGTGCTCCGATTGCTGTTCTTGATACCTTAAATGACAGGTCTAGGGACCTGTAACTGCTGTACCAACGCGTGTTTAGATTCCTTGATTTCATTGAAAATCACCTTACTATACATCAGTCGATTAAGAGCTATAAAAATCCAAAATCTGCAATTGTGCTCCGATTTCAGTTCTTGATACCTTAAATGACAGGTCTAGGGACCTGTAACTGCTGTGCCAACGCGTGTTTAGATTCCATAATTATTTCTGTGCATTTCATAGAAAATTCGATTTGATGAAAATCACCTTACTATAGATCAGACGATTCAAAGCTATAAAAATCCAAAATCTGCAATTGTGCTCCGATTGCTGTTCTTGATACCTTAAATGACAGGTCTAGGGACCTGTAACTGCTGTGCCAACGCGTGTTTAGATTCCATAATTATTTCTGTCCATTTCATAGAAAATTCGATTTGATGAAAATCACCTTACTATAGATCAGACGATTCAGAGCTATAAAAATCCAAAATCTTCAATTGTGCTCCGATTGCTGTTCTTGATACCTTAAATGACAGGTCTAGGGACCTGTAACTGCTGTACCAACGCGTGTTTAGATTCCTTGATTTCATTGAAAATCACCTTACTATACATCAGACGATTAAGAGCTATAAAAATCCAAAATCTGCAATTGTGCTCCGATTTCAGTTCTTGATACCTTAAATGACAGGTCTAGGGACCTGTAACTGCTGTGCCAACGCGTGTTTAGATTCCATAATTATTTCTGTGCATTTCATAGAAAATTCGATTTGATGAAAATCACCTTACTATAGATCAGACGATTCAGAGCTATAAAAATCCAAAATCTTCAATTGTGCTCCGATTGCTGTTCTTGATACCTTAAATGACAGGTCTAGGGACCTGTAACTGCTGTACCAACGCGTGTTTAGATTCCTTGATTTCATTGAAAATCACCTTACTATACATCAGTCGATTAAGAGCTATAAAAATCCAAAATCTGCAATTGTGCTCCGATTTCAGTTCTTGATACCTTAAATGACAGGTCTAGGGACCTGTAACTGCTGTGCCAACGCGTGTTTAGATTCCATAATTATTTCTGTGCATTTCATAGAAAATTCGATTTGATGAAAATCACCTTACTATAGATCAGACGATTCAGAGCTATAAAAATCCAAAATCTTCAATTGTGCTCCGATTGCTGTTCTTGATACCTTAAATGACAGGTCTAGGGACCTGTAACTGCTGTACCAACGCGTGTTTAGATTCCTTGATTTCATTGAAAATCACCTTACTATACATCAGACGATTAAGAGCTATAAAAATCCAAAATCTGCAATTGTGCTCCGATTTCAGTTCTTGATACCTTAAATGACAGGTCTAGGGACCTGTAACTGCTGTGCCAACGCGTGTTTAGATTCCATAATTATTTCTGTGCATTTCATAGAAAATTCGATTTGATGAAAATCACCTTACTATAGATCAGACGATTCAGAGCTATAAAAATCCAAAATCTTCAATTGTGCTCCGATTGCTGTTCTTGATACCTTAAATGACAGGTCTAGGGACCTGTAACTGCTGTGCCAACGCGTGTTTAGATTCCATAATTATTTTTGTGCATTTCATAGAAAATTCGATTTGATGAAAATCACCTTACTATAGATCAGACGATTCAGAGCTATAAAAATCCAAAATCTTCAATTGTGCTCCGATTTCAGTTCTTGATACCTTAAATGACAGGTCTAGGGACCTGTAACTGCTGTACCAACGCGTGTTTAGATTCCTTGATTTAATTGAAAATCACCTTACTATACATCAGTCGATTAAGAGCTATAAAAATCCAAAATCTGCAATTGTGCTCCGATTTCAGTTCTTGATACCTTAAATGACAGGTCTAGGGACCTGTTACTGCTGTGCCAACGCGTGTTTAGATTCCATAATTATTTCTGTGCATTTCATAGAAAATTCGATTTGATGAAAATCACCTTACTATAGATCAGACGATTCAGAGCTATAAAAATCCAAAATCTTCAATTGTGCTCCGATTGCTGTTCTTGATACCTTAAATGACAGGTCTAGGGACCTGTAACTGCTGTACCAACGCGTGTTTAGATTCCTTGATTTCATTGAAAATCACCTTACTATACATCAGACGATTAAGAGCTATAAAAATCCAAAATCTGCAATTGTGCTCCGATTTCAGTTCTTGATACCTTAAATGACAGGTCTAGGGACCTGTAACTGCTGTGCCAACGCGTGTTTAGATTCCATAATTATTTCTGTGCATTTCATAGAAAATTCGATTTGATGAAAATCACCTTACTATAGATCAGACGATTCAGAGCTATAAAAATCCAAAATCTTCAATTGTGCTCCGATTGCTGTTCTTGATACCTTAAATGACAGGTCTAGGGACCTGTAACTGCTGTACCAACGCGTGTTTAGATTCCTTGATTTCATTGAAAATCACCTTACTATACATCAGTCGATTAAGAGCTATAAAAATCCAAAATCTGCAATTGTGCTCCGATTTCAGTTCTTGATACCTTAAATGACAGGTCTAGGGACCTGTAACTGCTGTGCCAACGCGTGTTTAGATTCCATAATTATTTCTGTGCATTTCATAGAAAATTCGATTTGATGAAAATCACCTTACTATAGATCAGACGATTCAAAGCTATAAAAATCCAAAATCTGCAATTGTGCTCCGATTGCTGTTCTTGATACCTTAAATGACAGGTCTAGGGACCTGTAACTGCTGTGCCAACGCGTGTTTAGATTCCATAATTATTTCTGTGCATTTCATAGAAAATTCGATTTGATGAAAATCACCTTACTATAGATCAGACGATTCAGAGCTATAAAAATCCAAAATCTTCAATTGTGCTCCGATTGCTGTTCTTGATACCTTAAATGACAGGTCTAGGGACCTGTAACTGCTGTACCAACGCGTGTTTAGATTCCTTGATTTCATTGAAAATCACCTTACTATACATCAGTCGATTAAGAGCTATAAAAATCCAAAATCTGCAATTGTGCTCCGATTTCAGTTCTTGATACCTTAAATGACAGGTCTAGGGACCTGTAACTGCTGTGCCAACGCGTGTTTAGATTCCATAATTATTTCTGTGCATTTCATAGAAAATTCGATTTGATGAAAATCACCTTACTATAGATCAGACGATTCAGAGCTATAAAAATCCAAAATCTTCAATTGTGCTCCGATTGCTGTTCTTGATACCTTAAATGACAGGTCTAGGGACCTGTAACTGCTGTACCAACGCGTGTTTAGATTCCTTGATTTCATTGAAAATCACCTTACTATACATCAGTCGATTAAGAGCTATAAAAATCCAAAATCTGCAATTGTGCTCCGATTTCAGTTCTTGATACCTTAAATGACAGGTATAGGGACCTGTAACTGCTGTGCCAACGCGTGTTTAGATTCCATAATTATTTCTGTGCATTTCATAGAAAATTCGATTTGATGAAAATCACCTTACTATAGATCAGACGATTCAGAGCTATAAAAATCCAAAATCTTCAATTGTGCTCCGATTGCTGTTCTTGATACCTTAAATGACAGGTCTAGGGACCTGTAACTGCTGTACCAACGCGTGTTTAGATTCCTTGATTTCATTGAAAATCACCTTACTATACATCAGTCGATTAAGAGCTATAACAATCCAAAATCTGCAATTGTGCTCCGATTTCAGTTCTTGATACCTTAAATGACAGGTCTAGGGACCTGTAACTGCTGTGCCAACGCGTGTTTAGATTCCATAATTATTTCTGTGCATTTCATAGAAAATTCGATTTGATGAAAATCACCTTACTATAGATCAGACGATTCAGAGCTATAAAAATCCAAAATCTGCAATTGTGCTCCGATTTCAGTTCTTGATACCTTAAATGACAGGTCTAGGGACCTGTAACTGCTGTGCCAACGCGTGTTTAGATTCCATAATTATTTCTGTGCATTTCATAGAAAATTCGATTTGATGAAAATCACCTTACTATAGATCAGACGATTCAGAGCTATAAAAATCCAAAATCTTCAATTGTGCTCCGATTGCTGTTCTTGATACCTTAAATGACAGGTCTAGGGACCTGTAACTGCTGTACCAACGCGTGTTTAGATTCCTTGATTTCATTGAAAATCACCTTACTATACATCAGTCGATTAAGAGCTTTAAAAATCCAAAATCTGCAATTGTGCTCCGATTTCAGTTCTTGATACCTTAAATGACAGGTCTAGGGACCTGTAACTGCTGTGCCAACGCGTGTTTAGATTCCATAATTATTTCTGTGCATTTTATAGAAAATTCGATTTGATGAAAATCACCTTACTATAGATCAGACGATTCAGAGCTATAAAAATCCAAAATCTTCAATTGTGCTCCGATTGCTGTTCTTGATACCTTAAATGACAGGTCTAGGGACCTGTAACTGCTGTACCAACGCGTGTTTAGATTCCTTGATTTCATTGAAAATCACCTTACTATACATCAGTCGATTAAGAGCTTTAAAAATCCAAAATCTGCAATTGTGCTCCGATTTCTGTTCTTGATACCTTAAATGACAGGTCTAGGGACCTGTAACTGCTGTGCCAACGCGTGTTTAGATTCCATAATTATTTCTGTGCATTTTATAGAAAATTCGATTTGATGAAAATCACCTTACTATAGATCAGACGATTCAGAGCTATAAAAATCCAAAATCTTCAATTGTGCTCCGATTGCTGTTCTTGATACCTTAAATGACAGGTCTAGGGACCTGTAACTGCTGTACCAACGCGTGTTTAGATTCCTTGATTTCATTGAAAATCACCTTACTATACATCAGACGATTAAGAGCTATAAAAATCCAAAATCTGCAATTGTGCTCCGATTTCAGTTCTTGATACCTTAAATGACAGGTCTAGGGACCTGTAACTGCTGTGCCAACGCGTGTTTAGATTCCATAATTATTTCTGTGCATTTCATAGAAAATTCGATTTGATGAAAATCACCTTACTATAGATCAGACGATTCAGAGCTATAAAAATCCAAAATCTTCAATTGTGCTCCGATTGCTGTTCTTGATACCTTAAATGACAGGTCTAGGGACCTGTAACTGCTGTACCAACGCGTGTTTAGATTCCTTGATTTCATTGAAAATCACCTTACTATACATCAGTCGATTAAGAGCTTTAAAAATCCAAAATCTGCAATTGTGCTCCGATTTCAGTTCTTGATACCTTAAATGACAGGTCTAGGGACCTGTAACTGCTGTGCCAACGCGTGTTTAGATTCCATAATTATTTCTGTGCATTTTATAGAAAATTCGATTTGATGAAAATCACCTTACTATAGATCAGACGATTCAGAGCTATAAAAATCCAAAATCTTCAATTGTGCTCCGATTGCTGTTCTTGATACCTTAAATGACAGGTCTAGGGACCTGTAACTGCTGTACCAACGCGTGTTTAGATTCCTTGATTTCATTGAAAATCACCTTACTATACATCAGTCGATTAAGAGCTATAAAAATCCAAAATCTGCAATTGTGCTCCGATTTCAGTTCTTGATACCTTAAATGACAGGTCTAGGGACCTGTAACTGCTGTGCCAACGCGTGTTTAGATTCCATAATTATTTCTGTGCATTTTATAGAAAATTCGATTTGATGAAAATCACCTTACTATAGATCAGACGATTCAGAGCTATAAAAATCCAAAATCTTCAATTGTGCTCCGATTGCTGTTCTTGATACCTTAAATGACAGGTCTAGGGACCTGTAACTGCTGTGCCAACGCGTGTTTAGATTCCATAATTATTTCTGTGCATTTCATAGAAAATTCGATTTGATGAAAATCACCTTACTATAGATCAGACGATTCAGAGCTATAAAAATCCAAAATCTTCAATTGTGCTCCGATTGCTGTTCTTGATATCTTAAATGACAGGTCTAGGGACCTGTAACTGCTGTACCAACGCGTGTTTAGATTCCTTGATTTCATTGAAAATCACCTTACTATACATCAGTCGATTAAGAGCTTTAAAAATCCAAAATCTGCAATTGTGCTCCGATTTCAGTTCTTGATACCTTAAATGACAGGTCTAGGGACCTGTAACTGCTGTGCCAACGCGTGTTTAGATTCCATAATTATTTCTGTGCATTTCATAGAAAATTCGATTTGATGAAAATCACCTTACTATAGATCAGACGATTCAGAGCTATAAAAATCCAAAATCTTCAATTGTGCTCCGATTGCTGTTCTTGATACCTTAAATGACAGGTCTAGGGACCTGTAACTGCTGTACCAACGCGTGTTTAGATTCCTTGATTTCATTGAAAATCACCTTACTATACATCAGTCGATTAAGAGCTATAAAAATCCAAAATCTGCAATTGTGCTCCGATTTCAGTTCTTGATACCTTAAATGACAGGTCTAGGGACCTGTAACTGCTGTGCCAACGCGTGTTTAGATTCCATAATTATTTCTGTGCATTTCATAGAAAATTCGATTTGATGAAAATCACCTTACTATAGATCAGACGATTCAGAGCTATAAAAATCCAAAATCTTCAATTGTGCTCCGATTGCTGTTCTTGATACCTTAAATGACAGGTCTAGGGACCTGTAACTGCTGTACCAACGCGTGTTTAGATTCCTTGATTTCATTGAAAATCACCTTACTATACATCAGACGATTAAGAGCTATAAAAATCCAAAATCTGCAATTGTGCTCCGATTTCAGTTCTTGATACCTTAAATGACAGGTCTAGGGACCTGTAACTGCTGTGCCAACGCGTGTTTAGATTCCATAATTATTTCTGTGCATTTCATAGAAAATTCGATTTGATGAAAATCACCTTACTATAGATCAGACGATTCAGAGCTATAAAAATCCAAAATCTTCAATTGTGCTCCGATTGCTGTTCTTGATACCTTAAATGACAGGTCTAGGGACCTGTAACTGCTGTACCAACGCGTGTTTAGATTCCTTGATTTCATTGAAAATCACCTTACTATACATCAGTCGATTAAGAGCTTTAAAAATCCAAAATCTGCAATTGTGCTCCGATTTCAGTTCTTGATACCTTAAATGACAGGTCTAGGGACCTGTAACTGCTGTGCCAACGCGTGTTTAGATTCCATAATTATTTCTGTGCATTTCATAGAAAATTCGATTTGATGAAAATCACCTTACTATAGATCAGACGATTCAGAGCTATAAAAATCCAAAATCTTCAATTGTGCTCCGATTGCTGTTCTTGATACCTTAAATGACAGGTCTAGGGACCTGTAACTGCTGTACCAACGCGTGTTTAGATTCCTTGATTTCATTGAAAATCACCTTACTATACATCAGTCGATTAAGAGCTATAAAAATCCAAAATCTGCAATTGTGCTCCGATTTCAGTTCTTGATACCTTAAATGACAGGTCTAGGGACCTGTAACTGCTGTGCCAACGCGTGTTTAGATTCCATAATTATTTCTGTGCATTTCATAGAAAATTCGATTTGATGAAAATCACCTTACTATAGATCAGACGATTCAGAGCTATAAAAATCCAAAATCTTCAATTGTGCTCCGATTGCTGTTCTTGATACCTTAAATGACAGGTCTAGGGACCTGTAACTGCTGTACCAACGCGTGTTTAGATTCCTTGATTTCATTGAAAATCACCTTACTATACATCAGACGATTAAGAGCTATAAAAATCCAAAATCTGCAATTGTGCTCCGATTTCAGTTCTTGATACCTTAAATGACAGGTCTAGGGACCTGTAACTGCTGTGCCAACGCGTGTTTAGATTCCATAATTATTTCTGTGCATTTCATAGAAAATTCGATTTGATGAAAATCACCTTACTATAGATCAGACGATTCAGAGCTATAAAAATCCAAAATCTTCAATTGTGCTCCGATTGCTGTTCTTGATACCTTAAATGACAGGTCTAGGGACCTGTAACTGCTGTACCAACGCGTGTTTAGATTCCTTGATTTCATTGAAAATCACCTTACTATACATCAGTCGATTAAGAGCTTTAAAAATCCAAAATCTGCAATTGTGCTCCGATTTCAGTTCTTGATACCTTAAATGACAGGTCTAGGGACCTGTAACTGCTGTGCCAACGCGTGTTTAGATTCCATAATTATTTCTGTGCATTTTATAGAAAATTCGATTTGATGAAAATCACCTTACTATAGATCAGACGATTCAGAGCTATAAAAATCCAAAATCTTCAATTGTGCTCCGATTGCTGTTCTTGATACCTTAAATGACAGGTCTAGGGACCTGTAACTGCTGTACCAACGCGTGTTTAGATTCCTTGATTTCATTGAAAATCACCTTACTATACATCAGTCGATTAAGAGCTTTAAAAATCCAAAATCTGCAATTGTGCTCCGATTTCAGTTCTTGATACCTTAAATGACAGGTCTAGGGACCTGTAACTGCTGTGCCAACGCGTGTTTAGATTCCATAATTATTTCTGTGCATTTCATAGAAAATTCGATTTGATGAAAATCACCTTACTATAGATCAGACGATTCAGAGCTATAAAAATCCAAAATCTTCAATTGTGCTCCGATTGCTGTTCTTGATACCTTAAATGACAGGTCTAGGGACCTGTAACTGCTGTACCAACGCGTGTTTAGATTCCTTGATTTCATTGAAAATCACCTTACTATACATCAGTCGATTAAGAGCTATAAAAATCCAAAATCTGCAATTGTGCTCCGATTTCAGTTCTTGATACCTTAAATGACAGGTCTAGGGACCTGTAACTGCTGTGCCAACGCGTGTTTAGATTCCATAATTATTTCTGTGCATTTCATAGAAAATTCGATTTGATGAAAATCACCTTACTATAGATCAGACGATTCAGAGCTATAAAAATCCAAAATCTTCAATTGTGCTCCGATTGCTGTTCTTGATACCTTAAATGACAGGTCTAGGGACCTGTAACTGCTGTACCAACGCGTGTTTAGATTCCTTGATTTCATTGAAAATCACCTTACTATACATCAGACGATTAAGAGCTATAAAAATCCAAAATCTGCAATTGTGCTCCGATTTCAGTTCTTGATACCTTAAATGACAGGTCTAGGGACCTGTAACTGCTGTGCCAACGCGTGTTTGGATTCCATAATTATTTCTGTGCATTTCATAGAAAATTCGATTTGATGAAAATCACCTTACTATAGATCAGACGATTCAGAGCTATAAAAATCCAAAATCTTCAATTGTGCTCCGATTGCTGTTCTTGATACCTTAAATGACAGGTCTAGGGACCTGTAACTGCTGTACCAACGCGTGTTTAGATTCCTTGATTTCATTGAAAATCACCTTACTATACATCAGACGATTAAGAGCTATAAAAATCCAAAATCTTCAATTGTGCTCCGATTGCTGTTCTTGATACCTTAAATGACAGGTCTAGGGACCTGTAACTGCTGTGCCAACGCGTGTTTAGATTCCATAATTATTTCTGTGCATTTCATAGAAAATTCGATTTGATGAAAATCACCTTACTATAGATCAGACGATTCAGAGCTATAAAAATCCAAAATCTTCAATTGTGCTCCGATTGCTGTTCTTGATACCTTAAATGACAGGTCTAGGGACCTGTAACTGCTGTACCAACGCGTGTTTAGATTCCTTGATTTCATTGAAAATCACCTTACTATACATCAGTCGATTAAGAGCTTTAAAAATCCAAAATCTGCAATTGTGCTCCGATTTCAGTTCTTGATACCTTAAATGACAGGTCTAGGGACCTGTAACTGCTGTGCCAACGCGTGTTTAGATTCCATAATTATTTCTGTGCATTTTATAGAAAATTCGATTTGATGAAAATCACCTTACTATAGATCAGACGATTCAGAGCTATAAAAATCCAAAATCTTCAATTGTGCTCCGATTGCTGTTCTTGATACCTTAAATGACAGGTCTAGGGACCTGTAACTGCTGTGCCAACGCGTGTTTAGATTCCATAATTATTTCTGTGCATTTCATAGAAAATTCGATTTGATGAAAATCACCTTACTATAGATCAGACGATTCAGAGCTATAAAAATCCAAAATCTTCAATTGTGCTCCGATTGCTGTTCTTGATACCTTAAATGACAGGTCTAGGGACCTGTAACTGCTGTGCCAACGCGTGTTTAGATTCCATAATTATTTCTGTGCATTTCATAGAAAATTCGATTTGATGAAAATCACCTTACTATAGATCAGACGATTCAGAGCTATAAAAATCCAAAATCTTCAATTGTGCTCCGATTGCTGTTCTTGATACCTTAAATGACAGGTCTAGGGACCTGTAACTGCTGTACCAACGCGTGTTTAGATTCCTTGATTTCATTGAAAATCACCTTACTATACATCAGTCGATTAAGAGCTTTAAAAATCCAAAATCTGCAATTGTGCTCCGATTTCAGTTCTTGATACCTTAAATGACAGGTCTAGGGACCTGTAACTGCTGTGCCAACGCGTGTTTAGATTCCATAATTATTTCTGTGCATTTTATAGAAAATTCGATTTGATGAAAATCACCTTACTATAGATCAGACGATTCAGAGCTATAAAAATCCAAAATCTTCAATTGTGCTCCGATTGCTGTTCTTGATACCTTAAATGACAGGTCTAGGGACCTGTAACTGCTGTGCCAACGCGTGTTTAGATTCCATAATTATTTCTGTGCATTTCATAGAAAATTCGATTTGATGAAAATCACCTTACTATAGATCAGACGATTCAGAGCTATAAAAATCCAAAATCTTCAATTGTGCTCCGATTGCTGTTCTTGATACCTTAAATGACAGGTCTAGGGACCTGTAACTGCTGTACCAACGCGTGTTTAGATTCCTTGATTTCATTGAAAATCACCTTACTATACATCAGTCGATTAAGAGCTATAAAAATCCAAAATCTGCAATTGTGCTCCGATTTCAGTTCTTGATACCTTAAATGACAGGTCTAGGGACCTGTAACTGCTGTGCCAACGCGTGTTTAGATTCCATAATTATTTCTGTGCATTTCATAGAAAATTCGATTTGATGAAAATCACCTTACTATAGATCAGACGATTCAGAGCTATAAAAATCCAAAATCTTCAATTGTGCTCCGATTGCTGTTCTTGATACCTTAAATGACAGGTCTAGGGACCTGTAACTGCTGTACCAACGCGTGTTTAGATTCCTTGATTTCATTGAAAATCACCTTACTATACATCAGTCGATTAAGAGCTATAAAAATCCAAAATCTGCAATTGTGCTCCGATTTCAGTTCTTGATACCTTAAATGACAGGTCTAGGGACCTGTAACTGCTGTGCCAACGCGTGTTTAGATTCCATAATTATTTCTGTGCATTTCATAGAAAATTCGATTTGATGAAAATCACCTTACTATAGATCAGACGATTCAGAGCTATAAAAATCCAAAATCTTCAATTGTGCTCCGATTGCTGTTCTTGATACCTTAAATGACAGGTCTAGGGACCTGTAACTGCTGTGCCAACGCGTGTTTAGATTCCATAATTATTTCTGTGCATTTCATAGAAAATTCGATTTGCTGAAAATCACCTTACTATAGATCAGACGATTCAGAGCTATAAAAATCCAAAATCTTCAATTGTGCTCCGATTGCTGTTCTTGATACCTTAAATGACAGGTCTAGGGACCTGTAACTGCTGTACCAACGCGTGTTTAGATTCCTTGATTTCATTGAAAATCACCTTACTATACATCAGTCGATTAAGAGCTTTAAAAATCCAAAATCTGCAATTGTGCTCCGATTTCAGTTCTTGATACCTTAAATGACAGGTCTAGGGACCTGTAACTGCTGTGCCAACGCGTGTTTAGATTCCATAATTATTTCTGTGCATTTCATAGAAAATTCGATTTGATGAAAATCACCTTACTATAGATCAGACGATTCAGAGCTATAAAAATCCAAAATCTTCAATTGTGCTCCGATTGCTGTTCTTGATACCTTAAATGACAGGTCTAGGGACCTGTAACTGCTGTACCAACGCGTGTTTAGATTCCTTGATTTCATTGAAAATCACCTTACTATACATCAGTCGATTAAGAGCTATAAAAATCCAAAATCTGCAATTGTGCTCCGATTTCAGTTCTTGATACCTTAAATGACAGGTCTAGGGACCTGTAACTGCTGTGCCAACGCGTGTTTAGATTCCATAATTATTTCTGTGCATTTTATAGAAAATTCGATTTGATGAAAATCACCTTACTATAGATCAGACGATTCAGAGCTATAAAAATCCAAAATCTTCAATTGTGCTCCGATTGCTGTTCTTGATACCTTAAATGACAGGTCTAGGGACCTGTAACTGCTGTGCCAACGCGTGTTTAGATTCCATAATTATTTCTGTGCATTTCATAGAAAATTCGATTTGATGAAAATCACCTTACTATAGATCAGACGATTCAGAGCTATAAAAATCCAAAATCTTCAATTGTGCTCCGATTGCTGTTCTTGATACCTTAAATGACAGGTCTAGGGACCTGTAACTGCTGTACCAACGCGTGTTTAGATTCCTTGATTTCATTGAAAATCACCTTACTATACATCAGTCGATTAAGAGCTTTAAAAATCCAAAATCTGCAATTGTGCTCCGATTTCAGTTCTTGATACCTTAAATGACAGGTCTAGGGACCTGTAACTGCTGTGCCAACGCGTGTTTAGATTCCATAATTATTTCTGTGCATTTTATAGAAAATTCGATTTGATGAAAATCACCTTACTATAGATCAGACGATTCAGAGCTATAAAAATCCAAAATCTTCAATTGTGCTCCGATTGCTGTTCTTGATACCTTAAATGACAGGTCTAGGGACCTGTAACTGCTGTACCAACGCGTGTTTAGATTCCTTGATTTCATTGAAAATCACCTTACTATACATCAGTCGATTAAGAGCTTTAAAAATCCAAAATCTGCAATTGTGCTCCGATTTCAGTTCTTGATACCTTAAATGACAGGTCTAGGGACCTGTAACTGCTGTGCCAACGCGTGTTTAGATTCCATAATTATTTCTGTGCATTTTATAGAAAATTCGATTTGATGAAAATCACCTTACTATAGATCAGACGATTCAGAGCTATAAAAATCCAAAATCTTCAATTGTGCTCCGATTGCTGTTCTTGATACCTTAAATGACAGGTCTAGGGACCTGTAACTGCTGTGCCAACGCGTGTTTAGATTCCATAATTATTTCTGTGCATTTCATAGAAAATTCGATTTGATGAAAATCACCTTACTATAGATCAGACGATTCAGAGCTATAAAAATCCAAAATCTTCAATTGTGCTCCGATTGCTGTTCTTGATACCTTAAATGACAGGTCTAGGGACCTGTAACTGCTGTACCAACGCGTGTTTAGATTCCTTGATTTCATTGAAAATCACCTTACTATACATCAGTCGATTAAGAGCTATAAAAATCCAAAATCTGCAATTGTGCTCCGATTGCTGTTCTTGATACCTTAAATGACAGGTCTAGGGACCTGTAACTGCTGTACCAACGCGTGTTTAGATTCCTTGATTTCATTGAAAATCACCTTACTATACATCAGACGATTAAGAGCTATAAAAATCCAAAATCTGCAATTGTGCTCCGATTTCAGTTCTTGATACCTTAAATGACAGGTCTAGGGACCTGTAACTGCTGTGCCAACGCGTGTTTAGATTCCATAATTATTTCTGTGCATTTCATAGAAAATTCGATTTGATGAAAATCACCTTACTATAGATCAGACGATTCAGAGCTATAAAAATCCAAAATCTTCAATTGTGCTCCGATTGCTGTTCTTGATACCTTAAATGACAGGTCTAGGGACCTGTAACTGCTGTACCAACGCGTGTTTAGATTCCTTGATTTCATTGAAAATCACCTTACTATACATCAGTCGATTAAGAGCTATAAAAATCCAAAATCTTCAATTGTGCTCCGATTGCTGTTCTTGATACCTTAAATGACAGGTCTAGGGACCTGTAACTGCTGTGCCAACGCGTGTTTAGATTCCATAATTATTTCTGTGCATTTCATAGAAAATTCGATTTGATGAAAATCACCTTACTATAGATCAGACGATTCAGAGCTATAAAAATCCAAAATCTTCAATTGTGCTCCGATTGCTGTTCTTGATACCTTAAATGACAGGTCTAGGGACCTGTAACTGCTGTACCAACGCGTGTTTAGATTCCTTGATTTCATTGAAAATCACCTTACTATACATCAGTCGATTAAGAGCTATAAAAATCCAAAATCTGCAATTGTGCTCCGATTTCAGTTCTTGATACCTTAAATGACAGGTCTAGGGACCTGTAACTGCTGTGCCAACGCGTGTTTAGATTCCATAATTATTTCTGTGCATTTCATAGAAAATTCGATTTGATGAAAATCACCTTACTATAGATCAGACGATTCAGAGCTATAAAAATCCAAAATCTTCAATTGTGCTCCGATTGCTGTTCTTGATACCTTAAATGACAGGTCTAGGGACCTGTAACTGCTGTACCAACGCGTGTTTAGATTCCTTGATTTCATTGAAAATCACCTTACTATACATCAGTCGATTAAGAGCTATAAAAATCCAAAATCTTCAATTGTGCTCCGATTGCTGTTCTTGATACCTTAAATGACAGGTCTAGGGACCTGTAACTGCTGTGCCAACGCGTGTTTAGATTCCATAATTATTTCTGTGCATTTCATAGAAAATTCGATTTGATGAAAATCACCTTACTATAGATCAGACGATTCAGAGCTATAAAAATCCAAAATCTTCAATTGTGCTCCGATTGCTGTTCTTGATACCTTAAATGACAGGTCTAGGGACCTGTAACTGCTGTACCAACGCGTGTTTAGATTCCTTGATTTCATTGAAAATCACCTTACTATACATCAGTCGATTAAGAGCTATAAAAATCCAAAATCTGCAATTGTGCTCCGATTTCAGTTCTTGATACCTTAAATGACAGGTCTAGGGACCTGTAACTGCTGTGCCAACGCGTGTTTAGATTCCATAATTATTTCTGTGCATTTCATAGAAAATTCGATTTGATGAAAATCACCTTACTATAGATCAGACGATTCAGAGCTATAAAAATCCAAAATCTTCAATTGTGCTCCGATTGCTGTTCTTGATACCTTAAATGACAGGTCTAGGGACCTGTAACTGCTGTACCAACGCGTGTTTAGATTCCTTGATTTCATTGAAAATCACCTTACTATACATCAGTCGATTAAGAGCTTTAAAAATCCAAAATCTGCAATTGTGCTCCGATTTCAGTTCTTGATACCTTAAATGACAGGTCTAGGGACCTGTAACTGCTGTGCCAACGCGTGTTTAGATTCCATAATTATTTCTGTGCATTTTATAGAAAATTCGATTTGATGAAAATCACCTTACTATAGATCAGACGATTCAGAGCTATAAAAATCCAAAATCTTCAATTGTGCTCCGATTGCTGTTCTTGATACCTTAAATGACAGGTCTAGGGACCTGTAACTGCTGTGCCAACGCGTGTTTAGATTCCATAATTATTTCTGTGCATTTCATAGAAAATTCGATTTGATGAAAATCACCTTACTATAGATCAGACGATTCAGAGCTATAAAAATCCAAAATCTTCAATTGTGCTCCGATTGCTGTTCTTGATACCTTAAATGACAGGTCTAGGGACCTGTAACTGCTGTACCAACGCGTGTTTAGATTCCTTGATTTCATTGAAAATCACCTTACTATACATCAGTCGATTAAGAGCTATAAAAATCCAAAATCTGCAATTGTGCTCCGATTTCAGTTCTTGATACCTTAAATGACAGGTCTAGGGACCTGTAACTGCTGTGCCAACGCGTGTTTAGATTCCATAATTATTTCTGTGCATTTCATAGAAAATTCGATTTGATGAAAATCACCTTACTATAGATCAGACGATTCAGAGCTATAAAAATCCAAAATCTTCAATTGTGCTCCAATTGCTGTTCTTGATACCTTAAATGACAGGTCTAGGGAATTGTAACTGCTGTACCAACGCGTGTTTAGATTCCTTGATTTCATTGAAAATCACCTTACTATACATCAGACGATTAAGAGCTATAAAAATCCAAAATCTGCAATTGTGCTCCGATTTCAGTTCTTGATACCTTAAATGACAGGTCTAGGGACCTGTAACTGCTGTGCCAACGCGTGTTTAGATTCCATAATTATTTCTGTGCATTTCATAGAAAATTCGATTTGATGAAAATCACCTTACTATAGATCAGACGATTCAGAGCTATAAAAATCCAAAATCTTCAATTGTGCTCCGATTGCTGTTCTTGATACCTTAAATGACAGGTCTAGGGACCTGTAACTGCTGTGCCAACGCGTGTTTAGATTCCATAATTATTTCTGTGCATTTCATAGAAAATTCGATTTGATGAAAATCACCTTACTATAGATCAGACGATTCAGAGCTATAAAAATCCAAAATCTTCAATTGTGCTCCGATTGCTGTTCTTGATACCTTAAATGACAGGTCTAGGGACCTGTAACTGCTGTACCAACGCGTGTTTAGATTCCTTGATTTCATTGAAAATCACCTTACTATACATCAGTCGATTAAGAGCTTTAAAAATCCAAAATCTGCAATTGTGCTCCGATTTCAGTTCTTGATACCTTAAATGACAGGTCTAGGGACCTGTAACTGCTGTGCCAACGCGTGTTTAGATTCCATAATTATTTCTGTGCATTTTATAGAAAATTCGATTTGATGAAAATCACCTTACTATAGATCAGACGATTCAGAGCTATAAAAATCCAAAATCTTCAATTGTGCTCCGATTGCTGTTCTTGATACCTTAAATGACAGGTCTAGGGACCTGTAACTGCTGTGCCAACGCGTGTTTAGATTCCATAATTATTTCTGTGCATTTCATAGAAAATTCGATTTGATGAAAATCACCTTACTATAGATCAGACGATTCAGAGCTATAAAAATCCAAAATCTTCAATTGTGCTCCGATTGCTGTTCTTGATACCTTAAATGACAGGTCTAGGGACCTGTAACTGCTGTACCAACGCGTGTTTAGATTCCTTGATTTCATTGAAAATCACCTTACTATACATCAGACGATTAAGAGCTATAAAAATCCAAAATCTTCAATTGTGCTCCGATTGCTGTTCTTGATACCTTAAATGACAGGTCTAGGGACCTGTAACTGCTGTGCCAACGCGTGTTTAGATTCCATAATTATTTCTGTGCATTTCATAGAAAATTCGATTTGATGAAAATCACCTTACTATAGATCAGACGATTCAGAGCTATAAAAATCCAAAATCTTCAATTGTGCTCCGATTGCTGTTCTTGATACCTTAAATGACAGGTCTAGGGACCTGTAACTGCTGTACCAACGCGTGTTTAGATTCCTTGATTTCATTGAAAATCACCTTACTATACATCAGTCGATTAAGAGCTATAAAAATCCAAAATCTTCAATTGTGCTCCGATTGCTGTTCTTGATACCTTAAATGACAGGTCTAGGGACCTGTAACTGCTGTGCCAACGCGTGTTTAGATTCCATAATTATTTCTGTGCATTTCATAGAAAATTCGATTTGATGAAAATCACCTTACTATAGATCAGACGATTCAGAGCTATAAAAATCCAAAATCTTCAATTGTGCTCCGATTGCTGTTCTTGATACCTTAAATGACAGGTCTAGGGACCTGTAACTGCTGTACCAACGCGTGTTTAGATTCCTTGATTTCATTGAAAATCACCTTACTATACATCAGTCGATTAAGAGCTATAAAAATCCAAAATCTGCAATTGTGCTCCGATTTCAGTTCTTGATACCTTAAATGACAGGTCTAGGGACCTGTAACTGCTGTGCCAACGCGTGTTTAGATTCCATAATTATTTCTGTGCATTTCATAGAAAATTCGATTTGATGAAAATCACCTTACTATAGATCAGACGATTCAGAGCTATAAAAATCCAAAATCTTCAATTGTGCTCCGATTGCTGTTCTTGATACCTTAAATGACAGGTCTAGGGACCTGTAACTGCTGTACCAACGCGTGTTTAGATTCCTTGATTTCATTGAAAATCACCTTACTATACATCAGTCGATTAAGAGCTATAAAAATCCAAAATCTTCAATTGTGCTCCGATTGCTGTTCTTGATACCTTAAATGACAGGTCTAGGGACCTGTAACTGCTGTGCCAACGCGTGTTTAGATTCCATAATTATTTCTGTGCATTTCATAGAAAATTCGATTTGATGAAAATCACCTTACTATAGATCAGACGATTCAGAGCTATAAAAATCCAAAATCTTCAATTGTGCTCCGATTGCTGTTCTTGATACCTTAAATGACAGGTCTAGGGACCTGTAACTGCTGTACCAACGCGTGTTTAGATTCCTTGATTTCATTGAAAATCACCTTACTATACATCAGTCGATTAAGAGCTATAAAAATCCAAAATCTGCAATTGTGCTCCGATTTCAGTTCTTGATACCTTAAATGACAGGTCTAGGGACCTGTAACTGCTGTGCCAACGCGTGTTTAGATTCCATAATTATTTCTGTGCATTTCATAGAAAATTCGATTTGATGAAAATCACCTTACTATAGATCAGACGATTCAGAGCTATAAAAATCCAAAATCTTCAATTGTGCTCCGATTGCTGTTCTTGATACCTTAAATGACAGGTCTAGGGACCTGTAACTGCTGTACCAACGCGTGTTTAGATTCCTTGATTTCATTGAAAATCACCTTACTATACATCAGTCGATTAAGAGCTTTAAAAATCCAAAATCTGCAATTGTGCTCCGATTTCAGTTCTTGATACCTTAAATGACAGGTCTAGGGACCTGTAACTGCTGTGCCAACGCGTGTTTAGATTCCATAATTATTTCTGTGCATTTTATAGAAAATTCGATTTGATGAAAATCACCTTACTATAGATCAGACGATTCAGAGCTATAAAAATCCAAAATCTTCAATTGTGCTCCGATTGCTGTTCTTGATACCTTAAATGACAGGTCTAGGGACCTGTAACTGCTGTGCCAACGCGTGTTTAGATTCCATAATTATTTCTGTGCATTTCATAGAAAATTCGATTTGATGAAAATCACCTTACTATAGATCAGACGATTCAGAGCTATAAAAATCCAAAATCTTCAATTGTGCTCCGATTGCTGTTCTTGATACCTTAAATGACAGGTCTAGGGACCTGTAACTGCTGTACCAACGCGTGTTTAGATTCCTTGATTTCATTGAAAATCACCTTACTATACATCAGTCGATTAAGAGCTATAAAAATCCAAAATCTGCAATTGTGCTCCGATTTCAGTTCTTGATACCTTAAATGACAGGTCTAGGGACCTGTAACTGCTGTGCCAACGCGTGTTTAGATTCCATAATTATTTCTGTGCATTTCATAGAAAATTCGATTTGATGAAAATCACCTTACTATAGATCAGACGATTCAGAGCTATAAAAATCCAAAATCTTCAATTGTGCTCCAATTGCTGTTCTTGATACCTTAAATGACAGGTCTAGGGAATTGTAACTGCTGTACCAACGCGTGTTTAGATTCCTTGATTTCATTGAAAATCACCTTACTATACATCAGACGATTAAGAGCTATAAAAATCCAAAATCTGCAATTGTGCTCCGATTTCAGTTCTTGATACCTTAAATGACAGGTCTAGGGACCTGTAACTGCTGTGCCAACGCGTGTTTAGATTCCATAATTATTTCTGTGCATTTCATAGAAAATTCGATTTGATGAAAATCACCTTACTATAGATCAGACGATTCAGAGCTATAAAAATCCAAAATCTTCAATTGTGCTCCGATTGCTGTTCTTGATACCTTAAATGACAGGTCTAGGGACCTGTAACTGCTGTGCCAACGCGTGTTTAGATTCCATAATTATTTCTGTGCATTTCATAGAAAATTCGATTTGATGAAAATCACCTTACTATAGATCAGACGATTCAGAGCTATAAAAATCCAAAATCTTCAATTGTGCTCCGATTGCTGTTCTTGATACCTTAAATGACAGGTCTAGGGACCTGTAACTGCTGTACCAACGCGTGTTTAGATTCCTTGATTTCATTGAAAATCACCTTACTATACATCAGTCGATTAAGAGCTTTAAAAATCCAAAATCTGCAATTGTGCTCCGATTTCAGTTCTTGATACCTTAAATGACAGGTCTAGGGACCTGTAACTGCTGTGCCAACGCGTGTTTAGATTCCATAATTATTTCTGTGCATTTTATAGAAAATTCGATTTGATGAAAATCACCTTACTATAGATCAGACGATTCAGAGCTATAAAAATCCAAAATCTTCAATTGTGCTCCGATTGCTGTTCTTGATACCTTAAATGACAGGTCTAGGGACCTGTAACTGCTGTGCCAACGCGTGTTTAGATTCCATAATTATTTCTGTGCATTTCATAGAAAATTCGATTTGATGAAAATCACCTTACTATAGATCAGACGATTCAGAGCTATAAAAATCCAAAATCTTCAATTGTGCTCCGATTGCTGTTCTTGATACCTTAAATGACAGGTCTAGGGACCTGTAACTGCTGTACCAACGCGTGTTTAGATTCCTTGATTTCATTGAAAATCACCTTACTATACATCAGTCGATTAAGAGCTATAAAAATCCAAAATCTTCAATTGTGCTCCGATTGCTGTTCTTGATACCTTAAATGACAGGTCTAGGGACCTGTAACTGCTGTGCCAACGCGTGTTTAGATTCCATAATTATTTCTGTGCATTTCATAGAAAATTCGATTTGATGAAAATCACCTTACTATAGATCAGACGATTCAGAGCTATAAAAATCCAAAATCTTCAATTGTGCTCCGATTGCTGTTCTTGATACCTTAAATGACAGGTCTAGGGACCTGTAACTGCTGTACCAACGCGTGTTTAGATTCCTTGATTTCATTGAAAATCACCTTACTATACATCAGTCGATTAAGAGCTATAAAAATCCAAAATCTGCAATTGTGCTCCGATTTCAGTTCTTGATACCTTAAATGACAGGTCTAGGGACCTGTAACTGCTGTGCCAACGCGTGTTTAGATTCCATAATTATTTCTGTGCATTTCATAGAAAATTCGATTTGATGAAAATCACCTTACTATAGATCAGACGATTCAGAGCTATAAAAATCCAAAATCTTCAATTGTGCTCCGATTGCTGTTCTTGATACCTTAAATGACAGGTCTAGGGACCTGTAACTGCTGTACCAACGCGTGTTTAGATTCCTTGATTTCATTGAAAATCACCTTACTATACATCAGTCGATTAAGAGCTATAAAAATCCAAAATCTTCAATTGTGCTCCGATTGCTGTTCTTGATACCTTAAATGACAGGTCTAGGGACCTGTAACTGCTGTGCCAACGCGTGTTTAGATTCCATAATTATTTCTGTGCATTTCATAGAAAATTCGATTTGATGAAAATCACCTTACTATAGATCAGACGATTCAGAGCTATAAAAATCCAAAATCTTCAATTGTGCTCCGATTGCTGTTCTTGATACCTTAAATGACAGGTCTAGGGACCTGTAACTGCTGTACCAACGCGTGTTTAGATTCCTTGATTTCATTGAAAATCACCTTACTATACATCAGTCGATTAAGAGCTTTAAAAATCCAAAATCTGCAATTGTGCTCCGATTTCAGTTCTTGATACCTTAAATGACAGGTCTAGGGACCTGTAACTGCTGTGCCAACGCGTGTTTAGATTCCATAATTATTTCTGTGCATTTTATAGAAAATTCGATTTGATGAAAATCACCTTACTATAGATCAGACGATTCAGAGCTATAAAAATCCAAAATCTTCAATTGTGCTCCGATTGCTGTTCTTGATACCTTAAATGACAGGTCTAGGGACCTGTAACTGCTGTGCCAACGCGTGTTTAGATTCCATAATTATTTCTGTGCATTTCATAGAAAATTCGATTTGATGAAAATCACCTTACTATAGATCAGACGATTCAGAGCTATAAAAATCCAAAATCTTCAATTGTGCTCCGATTGCTGTTCTTGATACCTTAAATGACAGGTCTAGGGACCTGTAACTGCTGTACCAACGCGTGTTTAGATTCCTTGATTTCATTGAAAATCACCTTACTATACATCAGTCGATTAAGAGCTATAAAAATCCAAAATCTGCAATTGTGCTCCGATTTCAGTTCTTGATACCTTAAATGACAGGTCTAGGGACCTGTAACTGCTGTGCCAACGCGTGTTTAGATTCCATAATTATTTCTGTGCATTTCATAGAAAATTCGATTTGATGAAAATCACCTTACTATAGATCAGACGATTCAGAGCTATAAAAATCCAAAATCTTCAATTGTGCTCCAATTGCTGTTCTTGATACCTTAAATGACAGGTCTAGGGAATTGTAACTGCTGTACCAACGCGTGTTTAGATTCCTTGATTTCATTGAAAATCACCTTACTATACATCAGACGATTAAGAGCTATAAAAATCCAAAATCTGCAATTGTGCTCCGATTTCAGTTCTTGATACCTTAAATGACAGGTCTAGGGACCTGTAACTGCTGTGCCAACGCGTGTTTAGATTCCATAATTATTTCTGTGCATTTCATAGAAAATTCGATTTGATGAAAATCACCTTACTATAGATCAGACGATTCAGAGCTATAAAAATCCAAAATCTTCAATTGTGCTCCGATTGCTGTTCTTGATACCTTAAATGACAGGTCTAGGGACCTGTAACTGCTGTACCAACGCGTGTTTAGATTCCTTGATTTCATTGAAAATCACCTTACTATACATCAGTCGATTAAGAGCTATAAAAATCCAAAATCTTCAATTGTGCTCCGATTGCTGTTCTTGATACCTTAAATGACAGGTCTAGGGACCTGTAACTGCTGTGCCAACGCGTGTTTAGATTCCATAATTATTTCTGTGCATTTCATAGAAAATTCGATTTGATGAAAATCACCTTACTATAGATCAGACGATTCAGAGCTATAAAAATCCAAAATCTTCAATTGTGCTCCGATTGCTGTTCTTGATACCTTAAATGACAGGTCTAGGGACCTGTAACTGCTGTACCAACGCGTGTTTAGATTCCTTGATTTCATTGAAAATCACCTTACTATACATCAGACGATTAAGAGCTATAAAAATCCAAAATCTGCAATTGTGCTCCGATTTCAGTTCTTGATACCTTAAATGACAGGTCTAGGGACCTGTAACTGCTGTGCCAACGCGTGTTTAGATTCCATAATTATTTCTGTGCATTTCATAGAAAATTCGATTTGATGAAAATCACCTTACTATAGATCAGACGATTCAGAGCTATAAAAATCCAAAATCTTCAATTGTGCTCCGATTGCTGTTCTTGATACCTTAAATGACAGGTCTAGGGACCTGTAACTGCTGTACCAACGCGTGTTTAGATTCCTTGATTTCATTGAAAATCACCTTACTATACATCAGTCGATTAAGAGCTATAAAAATCCAAAATCTGCAATTGTGCTCCGATTTCAGTTCTTGATACCTTAAATGACAGGTCTAGGGACCTGTAACTGCTGTGCCAACGCGTGTTTAGATTCCATAATTATTTCTGTGCATTTCATAGAAAATTCGATTTGATGAAAATCACCTTACTATAGATCAGACGATTCAGAGCTATAAAAATCCAAAATCTTCAATTGTGCTCCGATTGCTGTTCTTGATACCTTAAATGACAGGTCTAGGGACCTGTAACTGCTGTACCAACGCGTGTTTAGATTCCTTGATTTCATTGAAAATCACCTTACTATACATCAGTCGATTAAGAGCTATAAAAATCCAAAATCTTCAATTGTGCTCCGATTGCTGTTCTTGATACCTTAAATGACAGGTCTAGGGACCTGTAACTGCTGTGCCAACGCGTGTTTAGATTCCATAATTATTTCTGTGCATTTCATAGAAAATTCGATTTGATGAAAATCACCTTACTATAGATCAGACGATTCAGAGCTATAAAAATCCAAAATCTTCAATTGTGCTCCGATTGCTGTTCTTGATACCTTAAATGACAGGTCTAGGGACCTGTAACTGCTGTACCAACGCGTGTTTAGATTCCTTGATTTCATTGAAAATCACCTTACTATACATCAGTCGATTAAGAGCTATAAAAATCCAAAATCTGCAATTGTGCTCCGATTTCAGTTCTTGATACCTTAAATGACAGGTCTAGGGACCTGTAACTGCTGTGCCAACGCGTGTTTAGATTCCATAATTATTTCTGTGCATTTCATAGAAAATTCGATTTGATGAAAATCACCTTACTATAGATCAGACGATTCAGAGCTATAAAAATCCAAAATCTTCAATTGTGCTCCGATTGCTGTTCTTGATACCTTAAATGACAGGTCTAGGGACCTGTAACTGCTGTACCAACGCGTGTTTAGATTCCTTGATTTCATTGAAAATCACCTTACTATACATCAGACGATTCAGAGCTATAAAAATCCAAAATCTGCAATTGTGCTCCGATTTCAGTTCTTGATACCTTAAATGACAGGTCTAGGGACCTGTAACTGCTGTGCCAACGCGTGTTTAGATTCCATAATTATTTCTGTGCATTTCATAGAAAATTCGATTTGATGAAAATCACCTTACTATAGATCAGACGATTCAGAGCTATAAAAATCCAAAATCTTCAATTGTGCTCCGATTGCTGTTCTTGATACCTTAAATGACAGGTCTAGGGACCTGTAACTGCTGTACCAACGCGTGTTTAGATTCCTTGATTTCATTGAAAATCACCTTACTATACATCAGTCGATTAAGAGCTATAAAAATCCAAAATCTTCAATTGTGCTCCGATTGCTGTTCTTGATACCTTAAATGACAGGTCTAGGGACCTGTAACTGCTGTGCCAACGCGTGTTTAGATTCCATAATTATTTCTGTGCATTTCATAGAAAATTCGATTTGATGAAAATCACCTTACTATAGATCAGACGATTCAGAGCTATAAAAATCCAAAATCTTCAATTGTGCTCCGATTGCTGTTCTTGATACCTTAAATGACAGGTCTAGGGACCTGTAACTGCTGTACCAACGCGTGTTTAGATTCCTTGATTTCATTGAAAATCACCTTACTATACATCAGTCGATTAAGAGCTATAAAAATCCAAAATCTGCAATTGTGCTCCGATTGCTGTTCTTGATACCTTAAATGACAGGTCTAGGGACCTGTAACTGCTGTGCCAACGCGTGTTTAGATTCCATAATTATTTCTGTGCATTTCATAGAAAATTCGATTTGATGAAAATCACCTTACTATAGATCAGACGATTCAGAGCTATAAAAATCCAAAATCTTCAATTGTGCTCCGATTGCTGTTCTTGATACCTTAAATGACAGGTCTAGGGACCTGTAACTGCTGTACCAACGCGTGTTTAGATTCCTTGATTTCATTGAAAATCACCTTACTATACATCAGTCGATTAAGAGCTATAAAAATCCAAAATCTGCAATTGTGCTCCGATTTCAGTTCTTGATACCTTAAATGACAGGTCTAGGGACCTGTAACTGCTGTGCCAACGCGTGTTTAGATTCCATAATTATTTCTGTGCATTTCATAGAAAATTCGATTTGATGAAAATCACCTTACTATAGATCAGACGATTCAGAGCTATAAAAATCCAAAATCTTCAATTGTGCTCCGATTGCTGTTCTTGATACCTTAAATGACAGGTCTAGGGACCTGTAACTGCTGTACCAACGCGTGTTTAGATTCCTTGATTTCATTGAAAATCACCTTACTATACATCAGACGATTAAGAGCTATAAAAATCCAAAATCTGCAATTGTGCTCCGATTTCAGTTCTTGATACCTTAAATGACAGGTCTAGGGACCTGTAACTGCTGTGCCAACGCGTGTTTAGATTCCATAATTATTTCTGTGCATTTCATAGAAAATTCGATTTGATGAAAATCACCTTACTATAGATCAGACGATTCAGAGCTATAAAAATCCAAAATCTTCAATTGTGCTCCGATTGCTGTTCTTGATACCTTAAATGACAGGTCTAGGGACCTGTAACTGCTGTACTAACGCGTGTTTAGATTCCTTGATTTCATTGAAAATCACCTTACTATACATCAGACGATTAAGAGCTATAAAAATCCAAAATCTGCAATTGTGCTCCGATTTCAGTTCTTGATACCTTAAATGACAGGTCTAGGGACCTGTAACTGCTGTGCCAACGCGTGTTTAGATTCCATAATTATTTCTGTGCATTTTATAGAAAATTCGATTTGATGAAAATCACCTTACTATAGATCAGACGATTCAGAGCTATAAAAATCCAAAATCTTCAATTGTGCTCCGATTGCTGTTCTTGATACCTTAAATGACAGGTCTAGGCACCTGTAACTGCTGTACCAACGCGTGTTTAGATTCCTTGATTTCATTGAAAATCACCTTACTATACATCAGTCGATTAAGAGCTATAAAAATCCAAAATCTGCAATTGTGCTCCGATTTCAGTTCTTGATACCTTAAATGACAGGTCTAGGGACCTGTAACTGCTGTGCCAACGCGTGTTTAGATTCCATAATTATTTCTGTGCATTTCATAGAAAATTCGATTTGATGAAAATCACCTTACTATAGATCAGACGATTCAGAGCTATAAAAATCCAAAATCTTCAATTGTGCTCCGATTGCTGTTCTTGATACCTTAAATGACAGGTCTAGGGACCTGTAACTGCTGTACCAACGCGTGTTTAGATTCCTTGATTTCATTGAAAATCACCTTACTATACATCAGACGATTAAGAGCTATAAAAATCCAAAATCTGCAATTGTGCTCCGATTTCAGTTCTTGATACCTTAAATGACAGGTCTAGGGACCTGTAACTGCTGTGCCAACGCGTGTTTAGATTCCATAATTATTTCTGTGCATTTCATAGAAAATTCGATTTGATGAAAATCACCTTACTATAGATCAGACGATTCAGAGCTATAAAAATCCAAAATCTTCAATTGTGCTCCGATTGCTGTTCTTGATACCTTAAATGACAGGTCTAGGGACCTGTAACTGCTGTACTAACGCGTGTTTAGATTCCTTGATTTCATTGAAAATCACCTTACTATACATCAGACGATTAAGAGCTATAAAAATCCAAAATCTGCAATTGTGCTCCGATTTCAGTTCTTGATACCTTAAATGACAGGTCTAGGGACCTGTAACTGCTGTGCCAACGCGTGTTTAGATTCCATAATTATTTCTGTGCATTTTATAGAAAATTCGATTTGATGAAAATCACCTTACTATAGATCAGACGATTCAGAGCTATAAAAATCCAAAATCTTCAATTGTGCTCCGATTGCTGTTCTTGATACCTTAAATGACAGGTCTAGGCACCTGTAACTGCTGTACCAACGCGTGTTTAGATTCCTTGATTTCATTGAAAATCACCTTACTATACATCAGTCGATTAAGAGCTATAAAAATCCAAAATCTGCAATTGTGCTCCGATTTCAGTTCTTGATACCTTAAATGACAGGTCTAGGGACCTGTAACTGCTGTGCCAACGCGTGTTTAGATTCCATAATTATTTCTGTGCATTTCATAGAAAATTCGATTTGATGAAAATCACCTTACTATAGATCAGACGATTCAGAGCTATAAAAATCCAAAATCTTCAATTGTGCTCCGATTGCTGTTCTTGATACCTTAAATGACAGGTCTAGGGACCTGTAACTGCTGTACCAACGCGTGTTTAGATTCCTTGATTTCATTGAAAATCACCTTACTATACATCAGACGATTAAGAGCTATAAAAATCCAAAATCTGCAATTGTGCTCCGATTTCAGTTCTTGATACCTTAAATGACAGGTCTAGGGACCTGTAACTGCTGTGCCAACGCGTGTTTAGATTCCATAATTATTTCTGTGCATTTTATAGAAAATTCGATTTGATGAAAATCACCTTACTATAGATCAGACGATTCAGAGCTATAAAAATCCAAAATCTTCAATTGTGCTCCGATTGCTGTTCTTGATACCTTAAATGACAGGTCTAGGCACCTGTAACTGCTGTACCAACGCGTGTTTAGATTCCTTGATTTCATTGAAAATCACCTTACTATACATCAGTCGATTAAGAGCTATAAAAATCCAAAATCTGCAATTATGCTCCGATTTCAGTTCTTGATACCTTAAATGACAGGTCTAGGGACCTGTAACTGCTGTGCCAACGCGTGTTTAGATTCCATAATTATTTCTGTGCATTTCATAGAAAATTCGATTTGATGAAAATCACCTTACTATAGATCAGACGATTCAGAGCTATAAAAATCCAAAATCTTCAATTGTGCTCCGATTGCTGTTCTTGATACCTTAAATGACAGGTCTAGGGACCTGTAACTGCTGTACTAACGCGTGTTTAGATTCCTTGATTTCATTGAAAATCACCTTACTATACATCAGACGATTAAGAGCTATAAAAATCCAAAATCTGCAATTGTGCTCCGATTTCAGTTCTTGATACCTTAAATGACAGGTCTAGGGACCTGTAACTGCTGTGCCAACGCGTGTTTAGATTCCATAATTATTTCTGTGCATTTTATAGAAAATTCGATTTGATGAAAATCACCTTACTATAGATCAGACGATTCAGAGCTATAAAAATCCAAAATCTTCAATTGTGCTCCGATTGCTGTTCTTGATACCTTAAATGACAGGTCTAGGCACCTGTAACTGCTGTACCAACGCGTGTTTAGATTCCTTGATTTCATTGAAAATCACCTTACTATACATCAGTCGATTAAGAGCTATAAAAATCCAAAATCTGCAATTGTGCTCCGATTTCAGTTCTTGATACCTTAAATGACAGGTCTAGGGACCTGTAACTGCTGTGCCAACGCGTGTTTAGATTCCATAATTATTTCTGTGCATTTCATAGAAAATTCGATTTGATGAAAATCACCTTACTATAGATCAGACGATTCAGAGCTATAAAAATCCAAAATCTTCAATTGTGCTCCGATTGCTGTTCTTGATACCTTAAATGACAGGTCTAGGGACCTGTAACTGCTGTACCAACGCGTGTTTAGATTCCTTGATTTCATTGAAAATCACCTTACTATACATCAGACGATTAAGAGCTATAAAAATCCAAAATCTGCAATTGTGCTCCGATTTCAGTTCTTGATACCTTAAATGACAGGTCTAGGGACCTGTAACTGCTGTGCCAACGCGTGTTTAGATTCCATAATTATTTCTGTGCATTTTATAGAAAATTCGATTTGATGAAAATCACCTTACTATAGATCAGACGATTCAGAGCTATAAAAATCCAAAATCTTCAATTGTGCTCCGATTGCTGTTCTTGATACCTTAAATGACAGGTCTAGGCACCTGTAACTGCTGTACCAACGCGTGTTTAGATTCCTTGATTTCATTGAAAATCACCTTACTATACATCAGTCGATTAAGAGCTATAAAAATCCAAAATCTGCAATTGTGCTCCGATTTCAGTTCTTGATACCTTAAATGACAGGTCTAGGGACCTGTAACTGCTGTGCCAACGCGTGTTTAGATTCCATAATTATTTCTGTGCATTTCATAGAAAATTCGATTTGATGAAAATCACCTTACTATAGATCAGACGATTCAGAGCTATAAAAATCCAAAATCTTCAATTGTGCTCCGATTGCTGTTCTTGATACCTTAAATGACAGGTCTAGGGACCTGTAACTGCTGTACCAACGCGTGTTTAGATTCCTTGATTTCATTGAAAATCACCTTACTATACATCAGTCGATTAAGAGCTTTAAAAATCCAAAATCTGCAATTGTGCTCCGATTTCAGTTCTTGATACCTTAAATGACAGGTCTAGGGACCTGTAACTGCTGTGCCAACGCGTGTTTAGATTCCATAATTATTTCTGTGCATTTTATAGAAAATTCGATTTGATGAAAATCACCTTACTATAGATCAGACGATTCAGAGCTATAAAAATCCAAAATCTTCAATTGTGCTCCGATTGCTGTTCTTGATACCTTAAATGACAGGTCTAGGGACCTGTAACTGCTGTGCCAACGCGTGTTTAGATTCCATAATTATTTCTGTGCATTTCATAGAAAATTCGATTTGATGAAAATCACCTTACTATAGATCAGACGATTCAGAGCTATAAAAATCCAAAATCTTCAATTGTGCTCCGATTGCTGTTCTTGATACCTTAAATGACAGGTCTAGGGACCTGTAACTGCTGTACCAACGCGTGTTTAGATTCCTTGATTTCATTGAAAATCACCTTACTATACATCAGTCGATTAAGAGCTATAAAAATCCAAAATCTGCAATTGTGCTCCGATTTCAGTTCTTGATACCTTAAATGACAGGTCTAGGGACCTGTAACTGCTGTGCCAACGCGTGTTTAGATTCCATAATTATTTCTGTGCATTTCATAGAAAATTCGATTTGATGAAAATCACCTTACTATAGATCAGACGATTCAGAGCTATAAAAATCCAAAATCTTCAATTGTGCTCCGATTGCTGTTCTTGATACCTTAAATGACAGGTCTAGGGACCTGTAACTGCTGTACCAACGCGTGTTTAGATTCCTTGATTTCATTGAAAATCACCTTACTATACATCAGACGATTAAGAGCTATAAAAATCCAAAATCTGCAATTGTGCTCCGATTTCAGTTCTTGATACCTTAAATGACAGGTCTAGGGACCTGTAACTGCTGTGCCAACGCGTGTTTAGATTCCATAATTATTTCTGTGCATTTCATAGAAAATTCGATTTGATGAAAATCACCTTACTATAGATCAGACGATTCAGAGCTATAAAAATCCAAAATCTTCAATTGTGCTCCGATTGCTGTTCTTGATACCTTAAATGACAGGTCTAGGGACCTGTAACTGCTGTACCAACGCGTGTTTAGATTCCTTGATTTCATTGAAAATCACCTTACTATAGATCAGACGATTCAAAGCTATAAAAATCCAAAATCTGCAATTGTGCTCCGATTGCTGTTCTTGATACCTTAAATGACAGGTCTAGGGACCTGTAACTGCTGTGCCAACGCGTGTTTAGATTCCATAATTATTTCTGTGCATTTCATAGAAAATTCGATTTGATGAAAATCACCTTACTATAGATCAGACGATTCAGAGCTATAAAAATCCAAAATCTTCAATTGTGCTCCGATTGCTGTTCTTGATACCTTAAATGACAGGTCTAGGGACCTGTAACTGCTGTACCAACGCGTGTTTAGATTCCTTGATTTCATTGAAAATCACCTTACTATACATCAGTCGATTAAGAGCTATAAAAATCCAAAATCTGCAATTGTGCTCCGATTTCAGTTCTTGATACCTTAAATGACAGGTCTAGGGACCTGTAACTGCTGTGCCAACGCGTGTTTAGATTCCATAATTATTTCTGTGCATTTCATAGAAAATTCGATTTGATGAAAATCACCTTACTATAGATCAGACGATTCAGAGCTATAAAAATCCAAAATCTTCAATTGTGCTCCGATTGCTGTTCTTGATACCTTAAATGACAGGTCTAGGGACCTGTAACTGCTGTACCAACGCGTGTTTAGATTCCTTGATTTCATTGAAAATCACCTTACACATCAGTCGATTAAGAGCTATAAAAATCCAAAATCTGCAATTGTGCTCCGATTTCAGTTCTTGATACCTTAAATGACAGGTCTAGGGACCTGTAACTGCTGTGCCAACGCGTGTTTAGATTCCATAATTATTTCTGTGCATTTCATAGAAAATTCGATTTGATGAAAATCACCTTACTATAGATCAGACGATTCAGAGCTATAAAAATCCAAAATCTTCAATTGTGCTCCGATTGCTGTTCTTGATACCTTAAATGACAGGTCTAGGGACCTGTAACTGCTGTACCAACGCGTGTTTAGATTCCTTGATTTCATTGAAAATCACCTTACTATACATCAGTCGATTAAGAGCTATAAAAATCCAAAATCTGCAATTGTGCTCCGATTTCAGTTCTTGATACCTTAAATGACAGGTATAGGGACCTGTAACTGCTGTGCCAACGCGTGTTTAGATTCCATAATTATTTCTGTGCATTTCATAGAAAATTCGATTTGATGAAAATCACCTTACTATAGATCAGACGATTCAGAGCTATAAAAATCCAAAATCTTCAATTGTGCTCCGATTGCTGTTCTTGATACCTTAAATGACAGGTCTAGGGACCTGTAACTGCTGTACCAACGCGTGTTTAGATTCCTTGATTTCATTGAAAATCACCTTACTATACATCAGTCGATTAAGAGCTATAAAAATCCAAAATCTGCAATTGTGCTCCGATTTCAGTTCTTGATACCTTAAATGACAGGTGTAGGGACCTGTAACTGCTGTGCCAACGCGTGTTTAGATTCCATAATTATTTCTGTGCATTTCATAGAAAATTCGATTTGATGAAAATCACCTTACTATAGATCAGACGATTCAAAGCTATAAATATCCAAAATCTGCAATTGTGCTCCGATTGCTGTTCTTGATACCTTAAATGACAGGTCTAGGGACCTGTAACTGCTGTGTCAACGCGTGTTTAGATTCCATAATTATTTCTGTGCATTTCATAGAAAATTCGATTTGATGAAAATCACCTTACTATAGATCAGACGATTCAGAGCTATAAAAATCCAAAATCTTCAATTGTGCTCCGATTGCTGTTCTTGATACCTTAAATGACAGGTCTAGGGACCTGTAACTGCTGTGTCAACGCGTGTTTAGATTCCATAATTATTTCTGTGCATTTCATAGAAAATTCGATTTGATGAAAATCACCTTACTATAGATCAGACGATTCAGAGCTATAAAAATCCAAAATCTGCAATTGTGCTCCGATTTCAGTTCTTGATACCTTAAATGACAGGTCTAGGGACCTGTAACTGCTGTGCCAACGCGTGTTTAGATTCCATAATTATTTCTGTGCATTTCATAGAAAATTCGATTTGATGAAAATCACCTTACTATAGATCAGACGATTCAAAGCTATAAAAATCCAAAATCTGCAATTGTGCTCCGATTGCTGTTCTTGATACCTTAAATGACAGGTCTAGGGACCTGTAACTGCTGTGTCAACGCGTGTTTAGATTCCATAATTATTTCTGTGCATTTCATAGAAAATTCGATTTGATGAAAATCACCTTACTATAGATCAGACGATTCAGAGCTATAAAAATCCAAAATCTTCAATTGTGCTCCGATTGCTGTTCTTGATACCTTAAATGACAGGTCTAGGGACCTGTAACTGCTGTACCAACGCGTGTTTAGATTCCTTGATTTCATTGAAAATCACCTTACTATACATCAGTCGATTAAGAGCTATAAAAATCCAAAATCTGCAATTGTGCTCCGATTTCAGTTCTTGATACCTTAAATGACAGGTATAGGGACCTGTAACTGCTGTGCCAACGCGTGTTTAGATTCCATAATTATTTCTGTGCATTTCATAGAAAATTCGATTTGATGAAAATCACCTTACTATAGATCAGACGATTCAAAGCTATAAAAATCCAAAATCTTCAATTGTGCTCCGATTGCTGTTCTTGATACCTTAAATGACAGGTCTAGGGACCTGTAACTGCTGTGTCAACGCGTGTTTAGATTCCATAATTATTTCTGTGCATTTCATAGAAAATTCGATTTGATGAAAATCACCTTACTATAGATCAGACGATTCAGAGCTATAAAAATCCAAAATCTTCAATTGTGCTCCGATTGCTGTTCTTGATACCTTAAATGACAGGTCTAGGGACCTGTAACTGCTGTACCAACGCGTGTTTAGATTCCTTGATTTCATTGAAAATCACCTTACTATACATCAGTCGATTAAGAGCTATAAAAATCCAAAATCTGCAATTGTGCTCCGATTTCAGTTCTTGATACCTTAAATGACAGGTCTAGGGACCTGTAACTGCTGTGCCAACGCGTGTTTAGATTTCATAATTATTTCTGTGCATTTTATAGAAAATTCGATTTGATGAAAATCACCTTACTATAGATCAGACGATTCAAAGCTATAAAAATCCAAAATCTTCAATTGTGCTCCGATTTCAGTTCTTGATACCTTAAATGACAGGTCTAGGGACCTGTAACTGCTGTGCCAACGCGTGTTTAGATTCCATAATTATTTCTGTGCATTTCATAGAAAATTCGATTTGATGAAAATCACCTTACTATAGATCAGACGATTCAGAGCTATAAAAATCCAAAATCTTCAATTGTGCTCCGATTGCTGTTCTTGATACCTTAAATGACAGGTCTAGGGACCTGTAACTGCTGTACCAACGCGTGTTTAGATTCCTTGATTTCATTGAAAATCACCTTACTATACATCAGTCGATTAAGAGCTATAAAAATCCAAAATCTGCAATTGTGCTCCGATTTCAGTTCTTGATACCTTAAATGACAGGTATAGGGACCTGTAACTGCTGTGCCAACGCGTGTTTAGATTCCATAATTATTTCTGTGCATTTCATAGAAAATTCGATTTGATGAAAATCACCTTACTATAGATCAGACGATTCAGAGCTATAAAAATCCAAAATCTTCAATTGTGCTCCGATTGCTGTTCTTGATACCTTAAATGACAGGTCTAGGGACCTGTAACTGCTGTACCAACGCGTGTTTAGATTCCTTGATTTCATTGAAAATCACCTTACTATACATCAGTCGATTAAGAGCTATAAAAATCCAAAATCTGCAATTGTGCTCCGATTTCAGTTCTTGATACCTTAAATGACAGGTGTAGGGACCTGTAACTGCTGTGCCAACGCGTGTTTAGATTCCATAATTATTTCTGTGCATTTCATAGAAAATTCGATTTGATGAAAATCACCTTACTATAGATCAGACGATTCAAAGCTATAAATATCCAAAATCTGCAATTGTGCTCCGATTGCTGTTCTTGATACCTTAAATGACAGGTCTAGGGACCTGTAACTGCTGTGTCAACGCGTGTTTAGATTCCATAATTATTTCTGTGCATTTCATAGAAAATTCGATTTGATGAAAATCACCTTACTATAGATCAGACGATTCAGAGCTATAAAAATCCAAAATCTTCAATTGTGCTCCGATTGCTGTTCTTGATACCTTAAATGACAGGTCTAGGGACCTGTAACTGCTGTGTCAACGCGTGTTTAGATTCCATAATTATTTCTGTGCATTTCATAGAAAATTCGATTTGATGAAAATCACCTTACTATAGATCAGACGATTCAGAGCTATAAAAATCCAAAATCTGCAATTGTGCTCCGATTTCAGTTCTTGATACCTTAAATGACAGGTCTAGGGACCTGTAACTGCTGTGCCAACGCGTGTTTAGATTCCATAATTATTTCTGTGCATTTCATAGAAAATTCGATTTGATGAAAATCACCTTACTATAGATCAGACGATTCAGAGCTATAAAAATCCAAAATCTTCAATTGTGCTCCGATTGCTGTTCTTGATACCTTAAATGACAGGTCTAGGGACCTGTAACTGCTGTACCAACGCGTGTTTAGATTCCTTGATTTCATTGAAAATCACCTTACTATACATCAGTCGATTAAGAGCTATAAAAATCCAAAATCTGCAATTGTGCTCCGATTTCAGTTCTTGATACCTTAAATGACAGGTCTAGGGACCTGTAACTGCTGTGCCAACGCGTGTTTAGATTCCATAATTATTTCTGTGCATTTCATAGAAAATTCGATTTGATGAAAATCACCTTACTATAGATCAGACGATTCAAAGCTATAAAAATCCAAAATCTTCAATTGTGCTCCGATTGCTGTTCTTGATACCTTAAATGACAGGTCTAGGGACCTGTAACTGCTGTGTCAACGCGTGTTTAGATTCCATAATTATTTCTGTGCATTTCATAGAAAATTCGATTTGATGAAAATCACCTTACTATAGATCAGACGATTCAGAGCTATAAAAATCCAAAATCTTCAATTGTGCTCCGATTGCTGTTCTTGATACCTTAAATGACAGGTCTAGGGACCTGTAACTGCTGTACCAACGCGTGTTTAGATTCCTTGATTTCATTGAAAATCACCTTACTATACATCAGTCGATTAAGAGCTATAAAAATCCAAAATCTGCAATTGTGCTCCGATTTCAGTTCTTGATACCTTAAATGACAGGTCTAGGGACCTGTAACTGCTGTGCCAACGCGTGTTTAGATTCCATAATTATTTCTGTGCATTTCATAGAAAATTCGATTTGATGAAAATCACCTTACTATAGATCAGACGATTCAAAGCTATAAAAATCCAAAATCTGCAATTGTGCTCCGATTGCTGTTCTTGATACCTTAAATGACAGGTCTAGGGACCTGTAACTGCTGTGTCAACGCGTGTTTAGATTCCATAATTATTTCTGTGCATTTCATAGAAAATTCGATTTGATGAAAATCACCTTACTATAGATCAGACGATTCAGAGCTATAAAAATCCAAAATCTTCAATTGTGCTCCGATTGCTGTTCTTGATACCTTAAATGACAGGTCTAGGGACCTGTAACTGCTGTACCAACGCGTGTTTAGATTCCTTGATTTCATTGAAAATCACCTTACTATACATCAGTCGATTAAGAGCTATAAAAATCCAAAATCTGCAATTGTGCTCCGATTTCAGTTCTTGATACCTTAAATGACAGGTCTAGGGACCTGTAACTGCTGTGCCAACGCGTGTTTAGATTCCATAATTATTTCTGTGCATTTCATAGAAAATTCGATTTGATGAAAATCACCTTACTATAGATCAGACGATTCAGAGCTATAAAAATCCAAAATCTTCAATTGTGCTCCGATTGCTGTTCTTGATACCTTAAATGACAGGTCTAGGGACCTGTAACTGCTGTACCAACGCGTGTTTAGATTCCTTGATTTCATTGAAAATCACCTTACTATACATCAGTCGATTAAGAGCTATAAAAATCCAAAATCTGCAATTGTGCTCCGATTTCAGTTCTTGATACCTTAAATGACAGGTATAGGGACCTGTAACTGCTGTGCCAACGCGTGTTTAGATTCCATAATTATTTCTGTGCATTTCATAGAAAATTCGATTTGATGAAAATCACCTTACTATAGATCAGACGATTCAGAGCTATAAAAATCCAAAATCTTCAATTGTGCTCCGATTGCTGTTCTTGATACCTTAAATGACAGGTCTAGGGACCTGTAACTGCTGTACCAACGCGTGTTTAGATTCCTTGATTTCATTGAAAATCACCTTACTATACATCAGTCGATTAAGAGCTATAAAAATCCAAAATCTGCAATTGTGCTCCGATTTCAGTTCTTGATACCTTAAATGACAGGTGTAGGGACCTGTAACTGCTGTGCCAACGCGTGTTTAGATTCCATAATTATTTCTGTGCATTTCATAGAAAATTCGATTTGATGAAAATCACCTTACTATAGATCAGACGATTCAAAGCTATAAATATCCAAAATCTGCAATTGTGCTCCGATTGCTGTTCTTGATACCTTAAATGACAGGTCTAGGGACCTGTAACTGCTGTGTCAACGCGTGTTTAGATTCCATAATTATTTCTGTGCATTTCATAGAAAATTCGATTTGATGAAAATCACCTTACTATAGATCAGACGATTCAGAGCTATAAAAATCCAAAATCTTCAATTGTGCTCCGATTGCTGTTCTTGATACCTTAAATGACAGGTCTAGGGACCTGTAACTGCTGTGTCAACGCGTGTTTAGATTCCATAATTATTTCTGTGCATTTCATAGAAAATTCGATTTGATGAAAATCACCTTACTATAGATCAGACGATTCAGAGCTATAAAAATCCAAAATCTGCAATTGTGCTCCGATTTCAGTTCTTGATACCTTAAATGACAGGTCTAGGGACCTGTAACTGCTGTGCCAACGCGTGTTTAGATTCCATAATTATTTCTGTGCATTTCATAGAAAATTCGATTTGATGAAAATCACCTTACTATAGATCAGACGATTCAAAGCTATAAAAATCCAAAATCTGCAATTGTGCTCCGATTGCTGTTCTTGATACCTTAAATGACAGGTCTAGGGACCTGTAACTGCTGTGTCAACGCGTGTTTAGATTCCATAATTATTTCTGTGCATTTCATAGAAAATTCGATTTGATGAAAATCACCTTACTATAGATCAGACGATTCAGAGCTATAAAAATCCAAAATCTTCAATTGTGCTCCGATTGCTGTTCTTGATACCTTAAATGACAGGTCTAGGGACCTGTAACTGCTGTACCAACGCGTGTTTAGATTCCTTGATTTCATTGAAAATCACCTTACTATACATCAGTCGATTAAGAGCTATAAAAATCCAAAATCTGCAATTGTGCTCCGATTTCAGTTCTTGATACCTTAAATGACAGGTCTAGGGACCTGTAACTGCTGTGCCAACGCGTGTTTAGATTCCATAATTATTTCTGTGCATTTCATAGAAAATTCGATTTGATGAAAATCACCTTACTATAGATCAGACGATTCAAAGCTATAAAAATCCAAAATCTTCAATTGTGCTCCGATTGCTGTTCTTGATACCTTAAATGACAGGTCTAGGGACCTGTAACTGCTGTGTCAACGCGTGTTTAGATTCCATAATTATTTCTGTGCATTTCATAGAAAATTCGATTTGATGAAAATCACCTTACTATAGATCAGACGATTCAGAGCTATAAAAATCCAAAATCTTCAATTGTGCTCCGATTGCTGTTCTTGATACCTTAAATGACAGGTCTAGGGACCTGTAACTGCTGTACCAACGCGTGTTTAGATTCCTTGATTTCATTGAAAATCACCTTACTATACATCAGTCGATTAAGAGCTATAAAAATCCAAAATCTGCAATTGTGCTCCGATTTCAGTTCTTGATACCTTAAATGACAGGTCTAGGGACCTGTAACTGCTGTGCCAACGCGTGTTTAGATTTCATAATTATTTCTGTGCATTTTATAGAAAATTCGATTTAATGAAAATCACCTTACTATAGATCAGACGATTCAGAGCTATAAAAATCCAAAATCTTCAATTGTGCTCCGATTGCTGTTCTTGATACCTTAAATGACAGGTCTAGGGACCTGTAACTGCTGTACCAACGCGTGTTTAGATTCCTTGATTTCATTGAAAATCACCTTACTATACATCAGACGATTAAGAGCTATAAAAATCCAAAATCTGCAATTGTGCTCCGATTTCAGTTCTTGATACCTTAAATGATAGGTCTAGGGACCTGTAACTACTGTGCCAACGCGTGTTTAGATTCCATAATTATTTCTGTGCATTTCATAGAAAATTCGATTTGATGAAAATCACCTTACTATAGATCAGACGATTCAGAGCTATAAAAATCCAAAATCTTCAATTGTGCTCCGATTGCTGTTCTTGATACCTTAAATGACAGGTCTAGGGACCTGTAACTGCTGTACCAACGCGTGTTTAGATTCCTTGATTTCATTGAAAATCACCTTACTATACATCAGTCGATTAAGAGCTATAAAAATCCAAAATCTGCAATTGTGCTCCGATTTCAGTTCTTGATACCTTAAATGACAGGTCTAGGGACCTGCAACTGCTGTGCCAACGCGTGTTTAGATTCCATAATTATTTCTGTGCATTTCATAGAAAATTCGATTTGATGAAAATCACCTTACTATACATCAGACGATTCAGAGCTATAAAAATCCAAAATCTTCAATTGTGCTCCGATTGCTGTTCTTGATACCTTAAATGACAGGTCTAGGGTCCTGTAACTGCTGTACCAACGCGTGTTTAGATTCCTTGATTTCATTGAAAATCACCTTACTATACATCAGACGATTAAGAGCTATAAAAATCCAAAATCTGCAATTGTGCTCCGATTTCAGTTCTTGATACCTTAAATGACAGGTCTAGGGACCTGTAACTGCTGTGCCAACGCGTGTTTAGATTCCATAATTATTTCTGTGCATTTCATAGAAAATTCGATTTGATGAAAATCACCTTACTATAGATCAGACGATTCAGAGCTATAAAAATCCAAAATCTTCAATTGTGCTCCGATTGCTGTTCTTGATACCTTAAATGACAGGTCTAGGGACCTGTAACTGCTGTACCAACGCGTGTTTAGATTCCTTGATTTCATTGAAAATCACCTTACTATAGATCAGACGATTCAAAGCTATAAAAATCCAAAATCTGCAATTGTGCTCCGATTGCTGTTCTTGATACCTTAAATGACAGGTCTAGGGACCTGTAACTGCTGTGCCAACGCGTGTTTAGATTCCATAATTATTTCTGTGCATTTCATAGAAAATTCGATTTGATGAAAATCACCTTACTATAGATCAGACGATTCAGAGCTATAAAAATCCAAAATCTTCAATTGTGCTCCGATTGCTGTTCTTGATACCTTAAATGACAGGTCTAGGGACCTGTAACTGCTGTACCAACGCGTGTTTAGATTCCTTGATTTCATTGAAAATCACCTTACTATACATCAGTCGATTAAGAGCTATAAAAATCCAAAATCTGCAATTGTGCTCCGATTTCAGTTCTTGATACCTTAAATGACAGGTCTAGGGACCTGTAACTGCTGTGCCAACGCGTGTTTAGATTCCATAATTATTTCTGTGCATTTCATAGAAAATTCGATTTGATGAAAATCACCTTACTATAGATCAGACGATTCAGAGCTATAAAAATCCAAAATCTTCAATTGTGCTCCGGTTGCTGTTCTTGATACCTTAAATGACAGGTCTAGGGACCTGTAACTGCTGTACCAACGCGTGTTTAGATTCCTTGATTTCATTGAAAATCACCTTACTATAGATCAGACGATTCAGAGCTATAAAAATCCAAAATCTTCAATTGTGCTCCGATTGCTGTTCTTGATACCTTAAATGACAGGTCTAGGGACCTGTAACTGCTGTACCAACGCGTGTTTAGATTCCTTGATTTCATTGAAAATCACCTTACTATACATCAGTCGATTAAGAGCTATAAAAATCCAAAATCTGCAATTGTGCTCCGATTGCTGTTCTTGATACCTTAAATGACAGGTCTAGGGACCTGTAACTGCTGTGCCAACGCGTGTTTAGATTCCATAATTATTTCTGTGCATTTCATAGAAAATTCGATTTGATGAAAATCACCTTACTATAGATCAGACGATTCAAAGCTATAAAAATCCAAAATCTGCAATTGTGCTCCGATTGCTGTTCTTGATACCTTAAATGACAGGTCTAGGGACCTGTAACTGCTGTGCCAACGCGTGTTTAGATTCCATAATTATTTCTGTGCATTTCATAGAAAATTCGATTTGATGAAAATCACCTTACTATAGATCAGACGATTCAGAGCTATAAAAATCCAAAATCTTCAATTGTGCTCCGATTTCAGTTCTTGATACCTTAAATGACAGGTCTAGGGACCTGTAACTGCTGTGCCAACGCGTGTTTAGATTCCATAATTATTTCTGTGCATTTCATAGAAAATTCGATTTGATGAAAATCACCTTACTATAGATCAGACGATTCAGAGCTATAAAAATCCAAAATCTTCAATTGTGCTCCGATTGCTGTTCTTGATACCTTAAATGACAGGTCTAGGGACCTGTAACTGCTGTACCAACGCGTGTTTAGATTCCTTGATTTCATTGAAAATCACCTTACTATACATCAGACGATTAAGAGCTATAAAAATCCAAAATCTGCAATTGTGCTCCGATTTCAGTTCTTGATACCTTAAATGACAGGTCTAGGGACCTGTAACTGCTGTGCCAACGCGTGTTTAGATTCCATAATTATTTCTGTGCATTTCATAGAAAATTCGATTTGATGAAAATCACCTTACTATAGATCAGACGATTCAGAGCTATAAAAATCCAAAATCTTCAATTGTGCTCCGATTGCTGTTCTTGATACCTTAAATGACAGGTCTAGGGACCTGTAACTGCTGTACCAACGCGTGTTTAGATTCCTTGATTTCATTGAAAATCACCTTACTATACATCAGACGATTCAGAGCTATAAAAATCCAAAATCTTCAATTGTGCTCCGATTGCTGTTCTTGATACCTTAAATGACAGGTCTAGGGACCTGTAACTGCTGTACCAACGCGTGTTTAGATTCCTTGATTTCATTGAAAATCACCTTACTATACATCAGACGATTAAGAGCTATAAAAATCCAAAATCTGCAATTGTGCTCCGATTTCAGTTCTTGATACCTTAAATGACAGGTCTAGGGACCTGTAACTGCTGTGCCAACGCGTGTTTAGATTCCATAATTATTTCTGTGCATTTCATAGAAAATTCGATTTGATGAAAATCACCTTACTATAGATCAGACGATTCAGAGCTATAAAAATCCAAAATCTTCAATTGTGCTCCGATTGCTGTTCTTGATACCTTAAATGACAGGTCTAGGGACCTGTAACTGCTGTACCAACGCGTGTTTAGGTTCCTTGATTTCATTGAAAATCACCTTACTATACATCAGTCGATTAAGAGCTATAAAAATCCAAAATCTGCAATTGTGCTCCGATTTCAGTTCTTGATACCTTAAATGACAGGTCTAGGGACCTGTAACTGCTGTGCCAACGCGTGTTTAGATTCCATAATTATTTCTGTGCATTTCATAGAAAATTCGATTTGATGAAAATCACCTTACTATAGATCAGACGATTCAAAGCTATAAAAATCCAAAATCTGCAATTGTGCTCCGATTGCTGTTCTTGATACCTTAAATGACAGGTCTAGGGACCTGTAACTGCTGTGCCAACGCGTGTTTAGATTCCATAATTATTTCTGTGCATTTCATAGAAAATTCGATTTGATGAAAATCACCTTACTATAGATCAGACGATTCAGAGCTATAAAAATCCAAAATCTTCAATTGTGCTCCGATTGCTGTTCTTGATACCTTAAATGACAGGTCTAGGGACCTGTAACTGCTGTACCAACGCGTGTTTAGATTCCATAATTATTTCTGTGCATTTCATAGAAAATTCGATTTGATGAAAATCACCTTACTATAGATCAGACGATTCAGAGCTATAAAAATCCAAAATCTTCAATTGTGCTCCGATTGCTGTTCTTGATACCTTAAATGACAGGTCTAGGGACCTGTAACTGCTGTACCAACGCGTGTTTAGATTCCATAATTATTTCTGTGCATTTCATAGAAAATTCGATTTGATGAAAATCACCTTACTATAGATCAGACGATTCAGAGCTATAAAAATCCAAAATCTTCAATTGTTCTCCGATTTCAGTTCTTGATACCTTAAATGACAGGTCTAGGGACCTGTAACTGCTGTGCCAACGCGTGTTTAGATTCCATAATTATTTCTGTGCATTTTATAGAAAATTCGATTTGATGAAAATCACCTTACTATAGATCAGACGATTCAGAGCTATAAAAATCCAAAATCTTCAATTGTGCTCCGATTGCTGTTCTTGATACCTTAAATGACAGGTCTAGGGACCTGTAACTGCTGTACCAACGCGTGTTTAGATTCCTTGATTTAATTGAAAATCACCTTACTATACATCAGACGATTAAGAGCTATAAAAATCCAAAATCTGCAATTGTGCTCCGATTTCAGTTCTTGATACCTTAAATGACAGGTCTAGGGACCTGTAACTGCTGTGCCAACGCGTGTTTAGATTCCATAATTATTTCTGTGCATTTCATAGAAAATTCGATTTGATGAAAATCACCTTACTATAGATCAGACGATTCAGAGCTATAAAAATCCAAAATCTTCAATTGTGCTCCGATTGCTGTTCTTGATACCTTAAATGACAGGTCTAGGGACCTGTAACTGCTGTACCAACGCGTGTTTAGATTCCTTGATTTCATTGAAAATCACCTTACTATACATCAGACGATTAAGAGCTATAAAAATCCAAAATCTGCAATTGTGCTCCGATTTCAGTTCTTGATACCTTAAATGACAGGTCTAGGGACCTGTAACTGCTGTGCCAACGCGTGTTTAGATTCCATAATTATTTCTGTGCATTTCATAGAAAATTCGATTTGATGAAAATCACCTTACTATAGATCAGACGATTCAAAGCTATAAAAATCCAAAATCTGCAATTGTGCTCCGATTGCTGTTCTTGATACCTTAAATGACAGGTCTAGGGACCTGTAACTGCTGTGCCAACGCGTGTTTAGATTCCATAATTATTTCTGTGCATTTCATAGAAAATTCGATTTGATGAAAATCACCTTACTATAGATCAGACGATTCAGAGCTATAAAAATCCAAAATCTTCAATTGTTCTCCGATTTCAGTTCTTGATACCTTAAATGACAGGTCTAGGGACCTGTAACTGCTGTACCAACGCGTGTTTAGATTCCTTGATTTCATTGAAAATCACCTTACTATACATCAGTCGATTAAGAGCTATAAAAATCCAAAATCTGCAATTGTGCTCCGATTTCAGTTCTTGATACCTTAAATGACAGGTCTAGGGACCTGTAACTGCTGTGCCAACGCGTGTTTAGATTCCATAATTATTTCTGTGCATTTCATAGAAAATTCGATTTGATGAAAATCACCTTACTATAGATCAGACGATTCAGAGCTATAAAAATCCAAAATCTTCAATTGTGCTCCGATTGCTGTTCTTGATACCTTAAATGACAGGTCTAGGGACCTGTAACTGCTGTACCAACGCGTGTTTAGATTCCTTGATTTCATTGAAAATCACCTTACTATACATCAGACGATTAAGAGCTATAAAAATCCAAAATCTGCAATTGTGCTCCGATTTCAGTTCTTGATACCTTAAATGACAGGTCTAGGGACCTGTAACTGCTGTGCCAACGCGTGTTTAGATTCCATAATTATTTCTGTGCATTTCATAGAAAATTCGATTTGATGAAAATCACCTTACTATAGATCAGACGATTCAAAGCTATAAAAATCCAAAATCTGCAATTGTGCTCCGATTGCTGTTCTTGATACCTTAAATGACAGGTCTAGGGACCTGTAACTGCTGTGCCAACGCGTGTTTAGATTCCATAATTATTTCTGTGCATTTCATAGAAAATTCGATTTGATGAAAATCACCTTACTATAGATCAGACGATTCAGAGCTATAAAAATCCAAAATCTTCAATTGTGCTCCGATTTCAGTTCTTGATACCTTAAATGACAGGTCTAGGGACCTGTAACTGCTGTACCAACGCGTGTTTAGATTCCTTGATTTCATTGAAAATCACCTTACTATACATCAGTCGATTAAGAGCTATAAAAATCCAAAATCTGCAATTGTGCTCCGATTTCAGTTCTTGATACCTTAAATGACAGGTCTAGGGACCTGTAACTGCTGTGCCAACGCGTGTTTAGATTCCATAATTATTTCTGTGCATTTCATAGAAAATTCGATTTGATGAAAATCACCTTACTATAGATCAGACGATTCAGAGCTATAAAAATCCAAAATCTTCAATTGTGCTCCGATTGCTGTTCTTGATACCTTAAATGACAGGTCTAGGGACCTGTAACTGCTGTACCAACGCGTGTTTAGATTCCTTGATTTCATTAAAAATCACCTTACTATACATCAGTCGATTAAGAGCTATAAAAATCCAAAATCTGCAATTGTGCTCCGATTTCAGTTCTTGATACCTTAAATGACAGGTCTAGGGACCTGTAACTGCTGTGCCAACGCGTGTTTAGATTCCATAATTATTTCTGTGCATTTCATAGAAAATTCGATTTGATGAAAATCACCTTACTATAGATCAGACGATTCAGAGCTATAAAAATCCAAAATCTTCAATTGTGCTCCGATTTCAGTTCTTGATACCTTAAATGACAGGTCTAGGGACCTGTAACTGCTGTGCCAACGCGTGTTTAGATTCCATAATTATTTCTGTGCATTTCATAGAAAATTCGATTTGATGAAAATCACCTTACTATAGATCAGACGATTCAGAGCTATAAAAATCCAAAATCTTCAATTGTGCTCCGATTTCAGTTCTTGATACCTTAAATGACAGGTCTAGGGACCTGTAACTGCTGTACCAACGCGTGTTTAGATTCCTTGATTTCATTGAAAATCACCTTACTATACATCAGTCGATTAAGAGCTATAAAAATCCAAAATCTGCAATTGTGCTCCGATTTCAGTTCTTGATACCTTAAATGACAGGTCTAGGGACCTGTAACTGCTGTGCCAACGCGTGTTTAGATTCCATAATTATTTCTGTGCATTTCATAGAAAATTCGATTTGATGAAAATCACCTTACTATAGATCAGACGATTCAGAGCTATAAAAATCCAAAATCTTCAATTGTGCTCCGATTGCTGTTCTTGATACCTTAAATGACAGGTCTAGGGACCTGTAACTGCTGTACCAACGCGTGTTTAGATTCCTTGATTTCATTAAAAATCACCTTACTATACATCAGTCGATTAAGAGCTATAAAAATCCAAAATCTGCAATTGTGCTCCGATTTCAGTTCTTGATACCTTAAATGACAGGTCTAGGGACCTGTAACTGCTGTGCCAACGCGTGTTTAGATTCCATAATTATTTCTGTGCATTTCATAGAAAATTCGATTTGATGAAAATCACCTTACTATAGATCAGACGATTCAGAGCTATAAAAATCCAAAATCTTCAATTGTGCTCCGATTGCTGTTCTTGATACCTTAAATGACAGGTCTAGGGACCTGTAACTGCTGTACTAACGCGTGTTTAGATTCCTTGATTTCATTGAAAATCACCTTACTATACATCAGACGATTAAGAGCTATAAAAATCCAAAATCTGCAATTGTGCTCCGATTTCAGTTCTTGATACCTTAAATGACAGGTCTAGGGACCTGTAACTGCTGTGCCAACGCGTGTTTAGATTCCATAATTATTTCTGTGCATTTTATAGAAAATTCGATTTGATGAAAATCACCTTACTATAGATCAGACGATTCAGAGCTATAAAAATCCAAAATCTTCAATTGTGCTCCGATTTCAGTTCTTGATACCTTAAATGACAGGTCTAGGGACCTGTAACTGCTGTACCAACGCGTGTTTAGATTCCTTGATTTCATTGAAAATCACCTTACTATACATCAGTCGATTAAGAGCTATAAAAATCCAAAATCTGCAATTGTGCTCCGATTTCAGTTCTTGATACCTTAAATGACAGGTCTAGGGACCTGTAACTGCTGTGCCAACGCGTGTTTAGATTCCATAATTATTTCTGTGCATTTCATAGAAAATTCGATTTGATGAAAATCACCTTACTATAGATCAGACGATTCAGAGCTATAAAAATCCAAAATCTTCAATTGTGCTCCGATTGCTGTTCTTGATACCTTAAATGACAGGTCTAGGGACCTGTAACTGCTGTACCAACGCGTGTTTAGATTCCTTGATTTCATTAAAAATCACCTTACTATACATCAGTCGATTAAGAGCTATAAAAATCCAAAATCTGCAATTGTGCTCCGATTTCAGTTCTTGATACCTTAAATGACAGGTCTAGGGACCTGTAACTGCTGTGCCAACGCGTGTTTAGATTCCATAATTATTTCTGTGCATTTCATAGAAAATTCGATTTGATGAAAATCACCTTACTATAGATCAGACGATTCAGAGCTATAAAAATCCAAAATCTTCAATTGTGCTCCGATTGCTGTTCTTGATACCTTAAATGACAGGTCTAGGGACCTGTAACTGCTGTACCAACGCGTGTTTAGATTCCTTGATTTCATTGAAAATCACCTTACTATACATCAGACGATTAAGAGCTATAAAAATCCAAAATCTGCAATTGTGCTCCGATTTCAGTTCTTGATACCTTAAATGATAGGTCTAGGGACCTGTAACTGCTGTGCCAACGCGTGTTTAGATTCCATAATTATTTCTGTGCATTTCATAGAAAATTCGATTTGATGAAAATCACCTTACTATAGATCAGACGATTCAGAGCTATAAAAATCCAAAATCTTCAATTGTGCTCCGATTGCTGTTCTTGATACCTTAAATGACAGGTCTAGGGACCTGTAACTGCTGTACCAACGCGTGTTTAGTTTCCTTGATTTCATTGAAAATCACCTTACTATACATCAGTCGATTAAGAGCTATAAAAATCCAAAATCTGCAATTGTGCTCCGATTTCAGTTCTTGATACCTTAAATGACAGGTCTAGGGACCTGTAACTGCTGTGCCAACGCGTGTTTAGATTCCATAATTATTTCTGTGCATTTCATAGAAAATTCGATTTGATGAAAATCACCTTACTATAGATCAGACGATTCAAAGCTATAAAAATCCAAAATCTGCAATTGTGCTCCGATTGCTGTTCTTGATACCTTAAATGACAGGTCTAGGGACCTGTAACTGCTGTGCCAACGCGTGTTTAGATTCCATAATTATTTCTGTGCATTTCATAGAAAATTCGATTTGATGAAAATCACCTTACTATAGATCAGACGATTCAGAGCTATAAAAATCCAAAATCTTCAATTGTGCTCCGATTTCAGTTCTTGATACCTTAAATGACAGGTCTAGGGACCTGTAACTGCTGTACCAACGCGTGTTTAGATTCCTTGATTTCATTGAAAATCACCTTACTATACATCAGTCGATTAAGAGCTATAAAAATCCAAAATCTGCAATTGTGCTCCGATTTCAGTTCTTGATACCTTAAATGACAGGTCTAGGGACCTGTAACTGCTGTGCCAACGCGTGTTTAGATTCCATAATTATTTCTGTGCATTTCATAGAAAATTCGATTTGATGAAAATCACCTTACTATAGATCAGACGATTCAGAGCTATAAAAATCCAAAATCTTCAATTGTGCTCCGATTGCTGTTCTTGATACCTTAAATGACAGGTCTAGGGACCTGTAACTGCTGTACCAACGCGTGTTTAGATTCCTTGATTTCATTAAAAATCACCTTACTATACATCAGTCGATTAAGAGCTATAAAAATCCAAAATCTGCAATTGTGCTCCGATTTCAGTTCTTGATACCTTAAATGACAGGTCTAGGGACCTGTAACTGCTGTGCCAACGCGTGTTTAGATTCCATAATTATTTCTGTGCATTTCATAGAAAATTCGATTTGATGAAAATCACCTTACTATAGATCAGACGATTCAGAGCTATAAAAATCCAAAATCTTCAATTGTGCTCCGATTGCTGTTCTTGATACCTTAAATGACAGGTCTAGGGACCTGTAACTGCTGTACTAACGCGTGTTTAGATTCCTTGATTTCATTGAAAATCACCTTACTATACATCAGACGATTAAGAGCTATAAAAATCCAAAATCTGCAATTGTGCTCCGATTTCAGTTCTTGATACCTTAAATGACAGGTCTAGGGACCTGTAACTGCTGTGCCAACGCGTGTTTAGATTCCATAATTATTTCTGTGCATTTTATAGAAAATTCGATTTGATGAAAATCACCTTACTATAGATCAGACGATTCAGAGCTATAAAAATCCAAAATCTTCAATTGTGCTCCGATTTCAGTTCTTGATACCTTAAATGACAGGTCTAGGGACCTGTAACTGCTGTACCAACGCGTGTTTAGATTCCTTGATTTCATTGAAAATCACCTTACTATACATCAGTCGATTAAGAGCTATAAAAATCCAAAATCTGCAATTGTGCTCCGATTTCAGTTCTTGATACCTTAAATGACAGGTCTAGGGACCTGTAACTGCTGTGCCAACGCGTGTTTAGATTCCATAATTATTTCTGTGCATTTCATAGAAAATTCGATTTGATGAAAATCACCTTACTATAGATCAGACGATTCAGAGCTATAAAAATCCAAAATCTTCAATTGTGCTCCGATTGCTGTTCTTGATACCTTAAATGACAGGTCTAGGGACCTGTAACTGCTGTACCAACGCGTGTTTAGATTCCTTGATTTCATTAAAAATCACCTTACTATACATCAGTCGATTAAGAGCTATAAAAATCCAAAATCTGCAATTGTGCTCCGATTTCAGTTCTTGATACCTTAAATGACAGGTCTAGGGACCTGTAACTGCTGTGCCAACGCGTGTTTAGATTCCATAATTATTTCTGTGCATTTCATAGAAAATTCGATTTGATGAAAATCACCTTACTATAGATCAGACGATTCAGAGCTATAAAAATCCAAAATCTTCAATTGTGCTCCGATTGCTGTTCTTGATACCTTAAATGACAGGTCTAGGGACCTGTAACTGCTGTACCAACGCGTGTTTAGATTCCTTGATTTCATTGAAAATCACCTTACTATACATCAGACGATTAAGAGCTATAAAAATCCAAAATCTGCAATTGTGCTCCGATTTCAGTTCTTGATACCTTAAATGATAGGTCTAGGGACCTGTAACTGCTGTGCCAACGCGTGTTTAGATTCCATAATTATTTCTGTGCATTTCATAGAAAATTCGATTTGATGAAAATCACCTTACTATAGATCAGACGATTCAGAGCTATAAAAATCCAAAATCTTCAATTGTGCTCCGATTGCTGTTCTTGATACCTTAAATGACAGGTCTAGGGACCTGTAACTGCTGTACCAACGCGTGTTTAGTTTCCTTGATTTCATTGAAAATCACCTTACTATACATCAGTCGATTAAGAGCTATAAAAATCCAAAATCTGCAATTGTGCTCCGATTTCAGTTCTTGATACCTTAAATGACAGGTCTAGGGACCTGTAACTGCTGTGCCAACGCGTGTTTAGATTCCATAATTATTTCTGTGCATTTCATAGAAAATTCGATTTGATGAAAATCACCTTACTATAGATCAGACGATTCAGAGCTATAAAAATCCAAAATCTTCAATTGTGCTCCGATTGCTGTTCTTGATACCTTAAATGACAGGTCTAGGGACCTGTAACTGCTGTACTAACGCGTGTTTAGATTCCTTGATTTCATTGAAAATCACCTTACTATACATCAGACGATTAAGAGCTATAAAAATCCAAAATCTGCAATTGTGCTCCGATTTCAGTTCTTGATACCTTAAATGACAGGTCTAGGGACCTGTAACTGCTGTGCCAACGCGTGTTTAGATTCCATAATTATTTCTGTGCATTTTATAGAAAATTCGATTTGATGAAAATCACCTTACTATAGATCAGACGATTCAGAGCTATAAAAATCCAAAATCTTCAATTGTGCTCCGATTGCTGTTCTTGATACCTTAAATGACAGGTCTAGGGACCTGTAACTGCTGTGCCAACGCGTGTTTAGATTCCATAATTATTTCTGTGCATTTCATAGAAAATTCGATTTGATGAAAATCACCTTACTATAGATCAGACGATTCAGAGCTATAAAAATCCAAAATCTTCAATTGTGCTCCGATTTCAGTTCTTGATACCTTAAATGACAGGTCTAGGGACCTGTAACTGCTGTACCAACGCGTGTTTAGATTCCTTGATTTCATTGAAAATCACCTTACTATACATCAGTCGATTAAGAGCTATAAAAATCCAAAATCTGCAATTGTGCTCCGATTTCAGTTCTTGATACCTTAAATGACAGGTCTAGGGACCTGTAACTGCTGTGCCAACGCGTGTTTAGATTCCATAATTATTTCTGTGCATTTCATAGAAAATTCGATTTGATGAAAATCACCTTACTATAGATCAGACGATTCAGAGCTATAAAAATCCAAAATCTTCAATTGTGCTCCGATTGCTGTTCTTGATACCTTAAATGACAGGTCTAGGGACCTGTAACTGCTGTACCAACGCGTGTTTAGATTCCTTGATTTCATTAAAAATCACCTTACTATACATCAGTCGATTAAGAGCTATAAAAATCCAAAATCTGCAATTGTGCTCCGATTTCAGTTCTTGATACCTTAAATGACAGGTCTAGGGACCTGTAACTGCTGTGCCAACGCGTGTTTAGATTCCATAATTATTTCTGTGCATTTCATAGAAAATTCGATTTGATGAAAATCACCTTACTATAGATCAGACGATTCAGAGCTATAAAAATCCAAAATCTTCAATTGTGCTCCGATTGCTGTTCTTGATACCTTAAATGACAGGTCTAGGGACCTGTAACTGCTGTACTAACGCGTGTTTAGATTCCTTGATTTCATTGAAAATCACCTTACTATACATCAGACGATTAAGAGCTATAAAAATCCAAAATCTGCAATTGTGCTCCGATTTCAGTTCTTGATACCTTAAATGACAGGTCTAGGGACCTGTAACTGCTGTGCCAACGCGTGTTTAGATTCCATAATTATTTCTGTGCATTTTATAGAAAATTCGATTTGATGAAAATCACCTTACTATAGATCAGACGATTCAGAGCTATAAAAATCCAAAATCTTCAATTGTGCTCCGATTTCAGTTCTTGATACCTTAAATGACAGGTCTAGGGACCTGTAACTGCTGTACCAACGCGTGTTTAGATTCCTTGATTTCATTGAAAATCACCTTACTATACATCAGTCGATTAAGAGCTATAAAAATCCAAAATCTGCAATTGTGCTCCGATTTCAGTTCTTGATACCTTAAATGACAGGTCTAGGGACCTGTAACTGCTGTGCCAACGCGTGTTTAGATTCCATAATTATTTCTGTGCATTTCATAGAAAATTCGATTTGATGAAAATCACCTTACTATAGATCAGACGATTCAGAGCTATAAAAATCCAAAATCTTCAATTGTGCTCCGATTGCTGTTCTTGATACCTTAAATGACAGGTCTAGGGACCTGTAACTGCTGTACCAACGCGTGTTTAGATTCCTTGATTTCATTAAAAATCACCTTACTATACATCAGTCGATTAAGAGCTATAAAAATCCAAAATCTGCAATTGTGCTCCGATTTCAGTTCTTGATACCTTAAATGACAGGTCTAGGGACCTGTAACTGCTGTGCCAACGCGTGTTTAGATTCCATAATTATTTCTGTGCATTTCATAGAAAATTCGATTTGATGAAAATCACCTTACTATAGATCAGACGATTCAGAGCTATAAAAATCCAAAATCTTCAATTGTGCTCCGATTGCTGTTCTTGATACCTTAAATGACAGGTCTAGGGACCTGTAACTGCTGTACCAACGCGTGTTTAGATTCCTTGATTTCATTGAAAATCACCTTACTATACATCAGACGATTAAGAGCTATAAAAATCCAAAATCTGCAATTGTGCTCCGATTTCAGTTCTTGATACCTTAAATGATAGGTCTAGGGACCTGTAACTGCTGTGCCAACGCGTGTTTAGATTCCATAATTATTTCTGTGCATTTCATAGAAAATTCGATTTGATGAAAATCACCTTACTATAGATCAGACGATTCAGAGCTATAAAAATCCAAAATCTTCAATTGTGCTCCGATTGCTGTTCTTGATACCTTAAATGACAGGTCTAGGGACCTGTAACTGCTGTACCAACGCGTGTTTAGTTTCCTTGATTTCATTGAAAATCACCTTACTATACATCAGTCGATTAAGAGCTATAAAAATCCAAAATCTGCAATTGTGCTCCGATTTCAGTTCTTGATACCTTAAATGACAGGTCTAGGGACCTGTAACTGCTGTGCCAACGCGTGTTTAGATTCCATAATTATTTCTGTGCATTTCATAGAAAATTCGATTTGATGAAAATCACCTTACTATAGATCAGACGATTCAAAGCTATAAAAATCCAAAATCTGCAATTGTGCTCCGATTGCTGTTCTTGATACCTTAAATGACAGGTCTAGGGACCTGTAACTGCTGTGCCAACGCGTGTTTAGATTCCATAATTATTTCTGTGCATTTCATAGAAAATTCGATTTGATGAAAATCACCTTACTATAGATCAGACGATTCAGAGCTATAAAAATCCAAAATCTTCAATTGTGCTCCGATTTCAGTTCTTGATACCTTAAATGACAGGTCTAGGGACCTGTAACTGCTGTACCAACGCGTGTTTAGATTCCTTGATTTCATTGAAAATCACCTTACTATACATCAGTCGATTAAGAGCTATAAAAATCCAAAATCTGCAATTGTGCTCCGATTTCAGTTCTTGATACCTTAAATGACACGTCTAGGGACCTGTTACTGCTGTGCCAACGCGTGTTTAGATTCCATAATTATTTCTGTGCATTTCATAGAAAATTCGATTTGATGAAAATCACCTTACTATAGATCAGACGATTCAGAGCTATAAAAATCCAAAATCTGCAATTGTGCTCCGATTGCTGTTCTTGATACCTTAAATGACAGGTCTAGGGACCTGTAACTGCTGTGCCAACGCGTGTTTAGATTCCATAATTATTTCTGTGCATTTCATTGAAAATTCGATTTGATCAAAATCACCTTACTATAGATCAGACGATTCAGAGCTATAAAAATCCAAAATCTTCAATTGTGCTCCGATTGCTGTTCTTGATACCTTAAATGACAGGTCTAGGGACCTGTAACTGCTGTACCAACGCGTGTTTAGATTCCTTGATTTCATTGAAAATCACCTTACTATACATCAGTCGATTAAGAGCTATAAAAATCCAAAATCTGCAATTGTGCTCCGATTGCTGTTCTTGATACCTTAAATGACAGGTCTAGGGACCTGTAACTGCTGTGCCAACGCGTGTTTAGATTCCATAATTATTTCTGTGCATTTCATAGAAAATTCGATTTGATGAAAATCACCTTACTATAGATCAGACGATTCAGAGCTATAAAAATCCAAAATCTGCAATTGTGCTCCGATTGCTGTTCTTGATACCTTAAATGACAGGTCTAGGGACCTGTAACTGCTGTGCCAACGCGTGTTTAGATTCCATAATTATTTCTGTGCATTTCATTGAAAATTCGATTTGATCAAAATCACCTTACTATAGATCAGACGATTCAGAGCTATAAAAATCCAAAATCTTCAATTGTGCTCCGATTGCTGTTCTTGATACCTTAAATGACAGGTCTAGGGACCTGTAACTGCTGTACCAACGCGTGTTTAGATTCCTTGATTTCATTGAAAATCACCTTACTATACATCAGTCGATTAAGAGCTATAAAAATCCAAAATCTGCAATTGTGCTCCGATTTCAGTTCTTGATACCTTAAATGACAGGTCTAGGGACCTGTAACTGCTGTGCCAACGCGTGTTTCGATTCCATAATTATTTCTGTGCATTTCATAGAAAATTCGATTTGATGAAAATCACCTTACTATAGATCAGACGATTCAGAGCTATAAAAATCCAAAATCTTCAATTGTGCTCCGATTGCTGTTCTTGATACCTTAAATGACAGGTCTAGGGACCTGTAACTGCTGTGCCAACGCGTGTTTAGATTCCATAATTATTTCTGTGCATTTCATAGAAAATTCGATTTGATGAAAATCACCTTACTATAGATCAGACGATTCAGAGCTATAAAAATCCAAAATCTTCAATTGTGTTCCGATTGCTGTTCTTGATACCTTAAATGACAGGTCTAGGGACCTGTAACTGCTGTACCAACGCGTGTTTAGATTCCTTGATTTCATTGAAAATCACCTTACTATACATCAGTCGATTAAGAGCTATAAAAATCCAAAATCTGCAATTGTGCTCCGATTTCAGTTCTTGATACCTTAAATGACAGGTCTAGGGACCTGTAACTGCTGTGCCAACGCGTGTTTAGATTCCATAATTATTTCTGTGCATTTCATAGAAAATTCGATTTGATGAAAATCACCTTACTATAGATCAGACGATTCAGAGCTATAAAAATCCAAAATCTGCAATTGTGCTCCGATTTCAGTTCTTGATACCTTAAATGAAAGGTCTAGGGACCTGTAACTGCTGTGCCAACGCGTGTTTCGATTCCATAATTATTTCTGTGCATTTCATAGAAAATTCGATTTGATGAAAATCACCTTACTATAGATCAGACGATTCAGAGCTATAAAAATCCAAAATCTGCAATTGTGCTCCGATTGCTGTTCTTGATACCTTAAATGACAGGTCTAGGGACCTGTAACTGCTGTGCCAACGCGTGTTTAGATTCCATAATTATTTCTGTGCATTTCATAGAAAATTCGATTTGATGAAAATCACCTTACTATAGATCAGACGATTCAGAGCTATAAAAATCCAAAATCTGCAATTGTGCTCCGATTGCTGTTCTTGATACCTTAAATGACAGGTCTAGGGACCTGTAACTGCTGTGCCAACGCGTGTTTAGATTCCATAATTATTTCTGTGCATTTCATTGAAAATTCGATTTGATGAAAATCACCTTACTATAGATCAGACGATTCAGAGCTATAAAAATCCAAAATCTTCAATTGTGCTCCGATTGCTGTTCTTGATACCTTAAATGACAGGTCTAGGGACCTGTAACTGCTGTGCCAACGCGTGTTTAGATTCCATAATTATTTCTGTGCATTTCATAGAAAATTCGATTTGATGAAAATCACCTTACTATAGATCAGACGATTCAGAGCTATAAAAATCCAAAATCTTCAATTGTGCTCCGATTGCTGTTCTTGATACCTTAAATGACAGGTCTAGGGACCTGTAACTGCTGTACCAACGCGTGTTTAGATTCCTTGATTTCATTGAAAATCACCTTACTATACATCAGTCGATTAAGAGCTATAAAAATCCAAAATCTGCAATTGTGCTCCGATTTCAGTTCTTGATACCTTAAATGACAGGTCTAGGGACCTGTAACTGCTGTGCCAACGCGTGTTTAGATTCCATAATTATTTCTGCGCATTTCATAGAAAATTCGATTTGATGAAAATCACCTTACTATAGATCAGACGATTCAGAGCTATAAAAATCCAAAATCTGCAATTGTGCTCCGATTGCTGTTCTTGATACCTTAAATGACAGGTCTAGGGACCTGTAACTGCTGTGCCAACGCGTGTTTAGATTCCATAATTATTTCTGTGCATTTCATAGAAAATTCGATTTGATGAAAATCACCTTACTATAGATCAGACGATTCAGAGCTATAAAAATCCAAAATCTTCAATTGTGCTCCGATTGCTGTTCTTGATACCTTAAATGACAGGTCTAGGGACCTGTAACTGCTGTACCAACGCGTGTTTAGATTCCTTGATTTCATTGAAAATCACCTTACTATACATCAGTCGATTAAGAGCTATAAAAATCCAAAATCTGCAATTGTGCTCCGATTTCAGTTCTTGATACCTTAAATGACAGGTCTAGGGACCTGTAACTGCTGTGCCAACGCGTGTTTAGATTCCATAATTATTTCTGTGCATTTCATAGAAAATTCGATTTGATGAAAATCACCTTACTATAGATCAGACGATTCAGAGCTATAAAAATCCAAAATCTGCAATTGTGCTCCGATTGCTGTTCTTGATACCTTAAATGACAGGTCTAGGGACCTGTAACTGCTGTACCAACGCGTGTTTAGATTCCATAATTATTTCTGTGCATTTCATAGAAAATTCGATTTGATGAAAATCACCTTACTATAGATCAGACGATTCAGAGCTATAAAAATCCAAAATCTTCAATTGTGCTCCGATTGCTGTTCTTGATACCTTAAATGACAGGTCTAGGGACCTGTAACTGCTGTACCAACGCGTGTTTAGATTCCTTGATTTCATTGAAAATCACCTTACTATACATCAGTCGATTAAGAGCTATAAAAATCCAAAATCTGCAATTGTGCTCCGATTTCAGTTCTTGATACCTTAAATGACAGGTCTAGGGACCTGTAACTGCTGTGCCAACGCGTGTTTAGATTCCATAATTATTTCTGTGCATTTCATAGAAAATTCGATTTGATGAAAATCACCTTACTATAGATCAGACGATTCAGAGCTATAAAAATCCAAAATCTGCAATTGTGCTCCGATTGCTGTTCTTGATACCTTAAATGACAGGTCTAGGGACCTGTAACTGCTGTGCCAACGCGTGTTTAGATTCCTTGATTTCATTGAAAATCACCTTACTATAGATCAGACGATTCAGAGCTATAAAAATCCAAAATCTGCAATTGTGCTCCGATTGCTGTTCTTGATACCTTAAATGACAGGTCTAGGGACCTGTAACTGCTGTGCCAACGCGTGTTTAGATTCCATAATTATTTCTGTGCATTTCATAGAAAATTCGATTTGATGAAAATCACCTTACTATAGATCAGACGATTCAGAGCTATAAAAATCCAAAATCTTCAATTGTGCTCCGATTGCTGTTCTTGATACCTTAAATGACAGGTCTAGGGACCTGTAACTGCTGTACCAACGCGTGTTTAGATTCCTTGATTTCATTGAAAATCACCTTACTATACATCAGTCGATTAAGAGCTATAAAAATCCAAAATCTGCAATTGTGCTCCGATTTCAGTTCTTGATACCTTAAATGACAGGTCTAGGGACCTGTAACTGCTGTGCCAACGCGTGTTTAGATTCCATAATTATTTCTGTGCATTTCATAGAAAATTCGATTTGATGAAAATCACCTTACTATAGATCAGACGATTCAGAGCTATAAAAATCCAAAATCTGCAATTGTGCTCCGATTGCTGTTCTTGATACCTTAAATGACAGGTCTAGGGACCTGTAACTGCTGTACCAACGCGTGTTTAGATTCCATAATTATTTCTGTGCATTTCATAGAAAATTCGATTTGATGAAAATCACCTTACTATAGATCAGACGATTCAGAGCTATAAAAATCCAAAATCTGCAATTGTGCTCCGATTGCTGTTCTTGATACCTTAAATGACAGGTCTAGGGACCTGTAACTGCTGTGCCAACGCGTGTTTAGATTCCATAATTATTTCTGTGCATTTCATAGAAAATTCGATTTGATGAAAATCACCTTACTATAGATCAGACGATTCAGAGCTATAAAAATCCAAAATCTTCAATTGTGCTCCGATTGCTGTTCTTGATACCTTAAATGACAGGTCTAGGGACCTGTAACTGCTGTACCAACGCGTGTTTAGATTCCTTGATTTCATTGAAAATCACCTTACTATACATCAGTCGATTAAGAGCTATAAAAATCCAAAATCTGCAATTGTGCTCCGATTTCAGTTCTTGATACCTTAAATGACAGGTCTAGGGACCTGTAACTGCTGTGCCAACGCGTGTTTAGATTCCATAATTATTTCTGTGCATTTCATAGAAAATTCGATTTGATGAAAATCACCTTACTATAGATCAGACGATTCAGAGCTATAAAAATCCAAAATCTGCAATTGTGCTCCGATTGCTGTTCTTGATACCTTAAATGACAGGTCTAGGGACCTGTAACTGCTGTGCCAACGCGTGTTTAGATTCCATAATTATTTCTGTGCATTTCATAGAAAATTCGATTTGATGAAAATCACCTTACTATAGATCAGACGATTCAGAGCTATAAAAATCCAAAATCTTCAATTGTGCTCCGATTGCTGTTCTTGATACCTTAAATGACAGGTCTAGGGACCTGTAACTGCTGTACCAACGCGTGTTTAGATTCCTTGATTTCATTGAAAATCACCTTACTATACATCAGTCGATTAAGAGCTATAAAAATCCAAAATCTGCAATTGTGCTCCGATTTCAGTTCTTGATACCTTAAATGACAGGTCTAGGGACCTGTAACTGCTGTGCCAACGCGTGTTTAGATTCCATAATTATTTCTGTGCATTTCATAGAAAATTCGATTTGATGAAAATCACCTTACTATAGATCAGACGATTCAGAGCTATAAAAATCCAAAATCTGCAATTGTGCTCCGATTGCTGTTCTTGATACCTTAAATGACAGGTCTAGGGACCTGTAACTGCTGTACCAACGCGTGTTTAGATTCCATAATTATTTCTGTGCATTTCATAGAAAATTCGATTTGATGAAAATCACCTTACTATAGATCAGACGATTCAGAGCTATAAAAATCCAAAATCTGCAATTGTGCTCCGATTGCTGTTCTTGATACCTTAAATGACAGGTCTAGGGACCTGTAACTGCTGTGCCAACGCGTGTTTAGATTCCATAATTATTTCTGTGCATTTCATAGAAAATTCGATTTGATGAAAATCACCTTACTATAGATCAGACGATTCAGAGCTATAAAAATCCAAAATCTTCAATTGTGCTCCGATTGCTGTTCTTGATACCTTAAATGACAGGTCTAGGGACCTGTAACTGCTGTACCAACGCGTGTTTAGATTCCTTGATTTCATTGAAAATCACCTTACTATACATCAGTCGATTAAGAGCTATAAAAATCCAAAATCTGCAATTGTGCTCCGATTTCAGTTCTTGATACCTTAAATGACAGGTCTAGGGACCTGTAACTGCTGTGCCAACGCGTGTTTAGATTCCATAATTATTTCTGTGCATTTCATAGAAAATTCGATTTGATGAAAATCACCTTACTATAGATCAGACGATTCAGAGCTATAAAAATCCAAAATCTGCAATTGTGCTCCGATTGCTGTTCTTGATACCTTAAATGACAGGTCTAGGGACCTGTAACTGCTGTACCAACGCGTGTTTAGATTCCATAATTATTTCTGTGCATTTCATAGAAAATTCGATTTGATGAAAATCACCTTACTATAGATCAGACGATTCAGAGCTATAAAAATCCAAAATCTGCAATTGTGCTCCGATTGCTGTTCTTGATACCTTAAATGACAGGTCTAGGGACCTGTAACTGCTGTGCCAACGCGTGTTTAGATTCCATAATTATTTCTGTGCATTTCATAGAAAATTCGATTTGATGAAAATCACCTTACTATAGATCAGACGATTCAGAGCTATAAAAATCCAAAATCTTCAATTGTGCTCCGATTGCTGTTCTTGATACCTTAAATGACAGGTCTAGGGACCTGTAACTGCTGTACCAACGCGTGTTTAGATTCCTTGATTTCATTGAAAATCACCTTACTATACATCAGTCGATTAAGAGCTATAAAAATCCAAAATCTGCAATTGTGCTCCGATTTCAGTTCTTGATACCTTAAATGACAGGTCTAGGGACCTGTAACTGCTGTGCCAACGCGTGTTTAGATTCCATAATTATTTCTGTGCATTGTTGTGTGCTTGTCTGTGCTTGTTTAGATTCCATAATTATTTCTGTGCATTTCATAGAAAATTCGATTTGATGAAAATCACCTTACTATAGATCAGACGATTCAGAGCTATAAAAATCCAAAATCTGCAATTGTGCTCCGATTGCTGTTCTTGATACCTTAAATGACAGGTCTAGGGACCTGTAACTGCTGTACCAACGCGTGTTTTGATTCCCTGATTTCATTGAAAATCACCTTACTCTGCATCAGTCGATTAAGAGCTATAAAAATCCAAAATCTGCAATTGTGCTCCGATTTCAGTTCTTGATACCTTAAATGACAGGTCTAGGGACCTGTAACTGCTGTGCCAACGCGTGTTTAGATTCCATAATTATTTCTGTGCATTTCATAGAAAATTCGATTTGATGAAAATCACCTTACTATAGATCAGACGATTCAGAGCTATAAAAATCCAAAATCTGCAATTGTGCTCCGATTGCTGTTCTTGATACCTTAAATGACAGGTCTAGGGACCTGTAACTGCTGTGCCAACGCGTGTTTAGATTCCATAATTATTTCTGTGCATTTCATAGAAAATTCGATTTGATGAAAATCACCTTACTATAGATCAGACGATTCAGAGCTATAAAAATCCAAAATCTGCAATTGTGCTCCGATTGCTGTTCTTGATACCTTAAATGACAGGTCTAGGGACCTGTAACTGCTGTGCCAACGCGTGTTTAGATTCCATAATTATTTCTGTGCATTTCATAGAAAATTCGATTTGATGAAAATCACCTTACTATAGATCAGACGATTAAGAGCTATAAAAATCCAAAATCTGCAATTGTGCTCCGATTGCTGTTCTTGATACCTTAAATGACAGGTCTAGGGACCTGTAACTGCTGTGCCAACGCGTGTTTAGATTCCATAATTATTTCTGTGCATTTCATAGAAAATTCGATTTGATGAAAATCACCTTACTATAGATCAGACGATTCAGAGCTATAAAAATCCAAAATCTTCAATTGTGCTCCGATTGCTGTTCTTGATACCTTAAATGACAGGTCTAGGGACCTGTAACTGCTGTACCAACGCGTGTTTAGATTCCTTGATTTCATTGAAAATCACCTTACTATACATCAGTCGATTAAGAGCTATAAAAATCCAAAATCTGCAATTGTGCTCCGATTTCAGTTCTTGATACCTTAAATGACAGGTCTAGGGACCTGTAACTGCTGTGCCAACGCGTGTTTAGATTCCATAATTATTTCTGTGCATTGTTGTGTGCTTGTCTGTGCTTGTTTAGATTCCATAATTATTTCTGTGCATTTCATAGAAAATTCGATTTGATGAAAATCACCTTACTATAGATCAGACGATTCAGAGCTATAAAAATCCAAAATCTGCAATTGTGCTCCGATTGCTGTTCTTGATACCTTAAATGACAGGTCTAGGGACCTGTAACTGCTGTACCAACGCGTGTTTTGATTCCCTGATTTCATTGAAAATCACCTTACTCTGCATCAGTCGATTAAGAGCTATAAAAATCCAAAATCTGCAATTGTGCTCCGATTTCAGTTCTTGATACCTTAAATGACAGGTCTAGGGACCTGTAACTGCTGTGCCAACGCGTGTTTAGATTCCATAATTATTTCTGTGCATTTCATAGAAAATTCGATTTGATGAAAATCACCTTACTATAGATCAGACGATTCAGAGCTATAAAAATCCAAAATCTGCAATTGTGCTCCGATTGCTGTTCTTGATACCTTAAATGACAGGTCTAGGGACCTGTAACTGCTGTGCCAACGCGTGTTTAGATTCCATAATTATTTCTGTGCATTTCATAGAAAATTCGATTTGATGAAAATCACCTTACTATACATCAGTCGATTAAGAGCTATAAAAATCCAAAATCTGCAATTGTGCTCCGATTGCTGTTCTTGATACCTTAAATGACAGGTCTAGGGACCTGTAACTGCTGTGCCAACGCGTGTTTAGATTCCATAATTATTTCTGTGCATTTCATAGAAAATTCGATTTGATGAAAATCACCTTACTATAGATCAGACGATTCAGAGCTATAAAAATCCAAAATCTGCAATTGTGCTCCGATTGCTGTTCTTGATACCTTAAATGACAGGTCTAGGGACCTGTAACTGCTGTGCCAACGCGTGTTTAGATTCCATAATTATTTCTGTGCATTTCATAGAAAATTCGATTTGATGAAAATCACCTTACTATAGATCAGACGATTCAGAGCTATAAAAATCCAAAATCTGCAATTGTGCTCCGATTGCTGTTCTTGATACCTTAAATGACAGGTCTAGGGACCTGTAACTGCTGTGCCAACGCGTGTTTAGATTCCATAATTATTTCTGTGCATTTCATAGAAAATTCGATTTGATGAAAATCACCTTACTATAGATCAGACGATTCAGAGCTATAAAAATCCAAAATCTGCAATTGTGCTCCGATTGCTGTTCTTGATACCTTAAATGACAGGTCTAGGGACCTGTAACTGCTGTACCAACGCGTGTTTTGATTCCCTGATTTCATTGAAAATCACCTTACTCTGCATCAGTCGATTAAGAGCTATAAAAATCCAAAATCTGCAATTGTGCTCCGATTTCAGTTCTTGATACCTTAAATGACAGGTCTAGGGACCTGTAACTGCTGTGCCAACGCGTGTTTAGATTCCATAATTATTTCTGTGCATTTCATAGAAAATTCGATTTGATGAAAATCACCTTACTATAGATCAGACGATTCAGAGCTATAAAAATCCAAAATCTGCAATTGTGCTCCGATTGCTGTTCTTGATACCTTAAATGACAGGTCTAGGGACCTGTAACTGCTGTGCCAACGCGTGTTTAGATTCCATAATTATTTCTGTGCATTTCATAGAAAATTCGATTTGATGAAAATCACCTTACTATAGATCAGACGATTCAGAGCTATAAAAATCCAAAATCTGCAATTGTGCTCCGATTGCTGTTCTTGATACCTTAAATGACAGGTCTAGGGACCTGTAACTGCTGTGCCAACGCGTGTTTAGATTCCATAATTATTTCTGTGCATTTCATAGAAAATTCGATTTGATGAAAATCACCTTACTATAGATCAGACGATTAAGAGCTATAAAAATCCAAAATCTGCAATTGTGCTCCGATTGCTGTTCTTGATACCTTAAATGACAGGTCTAGGGACCTGTAACTGCTGTGCCAACGCGTGTTTAGATTCCATAATTATTTCTGTGCATTTCATAGAAAATTCGATTTGATGAAAATCACCTTACTATAGATCAGACGATTCAGAGCTATAAAAATCCAAAATCTTCAATTGTGCTCCGATTGCTGTTCTTGATACCTTAAATGACAGGTCTAGGGACCTGTAACTGCTGTACCAACGCGTGTTTAGATTCCTTGATTTCATTGAAAATCACCTTACTATACATCAGTCGATTAAGAGCTATAAAAATCCAAAATCTGCAATTGTGCTCCGATTTCAGTTCTTGATACCTTAAATGACAGGTCTAGGGACCTGTAACTGCTGTGCCAACGCGTGTTTAGATTCCATAATTATTTCTGTGCATTGTTGTGTGCTTGTCTGTGCTTGTTTAGATTCCATAATTATTTCTGTGCATTTCATAGAAAATTCGATTTGATGAAAATCACCTTACTATAGATCAGACGATTCAGAGCTATAAAAATCCAAAATCTGCAATTGTGCTCCGATTGCTGTTCTTGATACCTTAAATGACAGGTCTAGGGACCTGTAACTGCTGTACCAACGCGTGTTTTGATTCCCTGATTTCATTGAAAATCACCTTACTCTGCATCAGTCGATTAAGAGCTATAAAAATCCAAAATCTGCAATTGTGCTCCGATTTCAGTTCTTGATACCTTAAATGACAGGTCTAGGGACCTGTAACTGCTGTGCCAACGCGTGTTTAGATTCCATAATTATTTCTGTGCATTTCATAGAAAATTCGATTTGATGAAAATCACCTTACTATAGATCAGACGATTCAGAGCTATAAAAATCCAAAATCTGCAATTGTGCTCCGATTGCTGTTCTTGATACCTTAAATGACAGGTCTAGGGACCTGTAACTGCTGTGCCAACGCGTGTTTAGATTCCATAATTATTTCTGTGCATTTCATAGAAAATTCGATTTGATGAAAATCACCTTACTATACATCAGTCGATTAAGAGCTATAAAAATCCAAAATCTGCAATTGTGCTCCGATTGCTGTTCTTGATACCTTAAATGACAGGTCTAGGGACCTGTAACTGCTGTGCCAACGCGTGTTTAGATTCCATAATTATTTCTGTGCATTTCATAGAAAATTCGATTTGATGAAAATCACCTTACTATAGATCAGACGATTCAGAGCTATAAAAATCCAAAATCTTCAATTGTGCTCCGATTGCTGTTCTTGATACCTTAAATGACAGGTCTAGGGACCTGTAACTGCTGTACCAACGCGTGTTTAGATTCCTTGATTTCATTGAAAATCACCTTACTATACATCAGTCGATTAAGAGCTATAAAAATCCAAAATCTGCAATTGTGCTCCGATTTCAGTTCTTGATACCTTAAATGACAGGTCTAGGGACCTGTAACTGCTGTGCCAACGCGTGTTTAGATTCCATAATTATTTCTGTGCATTTCATAGAAAATTCGATTTGATGAAAATCACCTTACTATAGATCAGACGATTCAGAGCTATAAAAATCCAAAATCTTCAATTGTGCTCCGATTGCTGTTCTTGATACCTTAAATGACAGGTCTAGGGACCTGTAACTGCTGTACCAACGCGTGTTTAGATTCCTTGATTTCATTGAAAATCACCTTACTATACATCAGACGATTAAGAGCTATAAAAATCCAAAATCTGCAATTGTGCTCCGATTTCAGTTCTTGATACCTTAAATGACAGGTCTAGGGACCTGTAACTGCTGTGCCAACGCGTGTTTAGATTCCATAATTATTTCTGTGCATTTCATAGAAAATTCGATTTGATGAAAATCACCTTACTATAGATCAGACGATTCAGAGCTATAAAAATCCAAAATCTGCAATTGTGCTCCGATTGCTGTTCTTGATACCTTAAATGACAGGTCTAGGGACCTGTAACTGCTGTGCCAACGCGTGTTTAGATTTCATAATTATTTCTGTGCATTTCATAGAAAATTCGATTTGATGAAAATCACCTTACTATAGATCAGACGATTCAGAGCTATAAAAATCCAAAATCTGCAATTGTGCTCCGATTGCTGTTCTTGATACCTTAAATGACAGGTCTAGGGACCTGTAACTGCTGTGCCAACGCGTGTTTAGATTCCATAATTATTTCTGTGCATTTCATAGAAAATTCGATTTGATGAAAATCACCTTACTATAGATCAGACGATTCAGAGCTATAAAAATCCAAAATCTGCAATTGTGCTCCGATTGCTGTTCTTGATACCTTAAATGACAGGTCTAGGGACCTGTAACTGCTGTACCAACGCGTGTTTAGATTCCTTGATTTCATTGAAAATCACCTTACTATACATCAGTCGATTAAGAGCTATAAAAATCCAAAATCTGCAATTGTGCTCCGATTTCAGTTCTTGATACCTTAAATGACAGGTCTAGGGACCTGTAACTGCTGTGCCAACGCGTGTTTAGATTCCATAATTATTTCTGTGCATTTCATAGAAAATTCGATTTGATGAAAATCACCTTACTATAGATCAGACGATTCAGAGCTATAAAAATCCAAAATCTGCAATTGTGCTCCGATTGCTGTTCTTGATACCTTAAATGACAGGTCTAGGGACCTGTAACTGCTGTGCCAACGCGTGTTTAGATTTCATAATTATTTCTGTGCATTTCATAGAAAATTCGATTTGATGAAAATCACCTTACTATAGATCAGACGATTCAGAGCTATAAAAATCCAAAATCTGCAATTGTGCTCCGATTGCTGTTCTTGATACCTTAAATGACAGGTCTAGGGACCTGTAACTGCTGTGCCAACGCGTGTTTAGATTTCATAATTATTTCTGTGCATTTCATAGAAAATTCGATTTGATGAAAATCACCTTACTATAGATCAGACGATTCAGAGCTATAAAAATCCAAAATCTGCAATTGTGCTCCGATTGCTGTTCTTGATACCTTAAATGACAGGTCTAGGGACCTGTAACTGCTGTACCAACGCGTGTTTAGATTCCTTGATTTCATTGAAAATCACCTTACTATACATCAGTCGATTAAGAGCTATAAAAATCCAAAATCTGCAATTGTGCTCCGATTTCAGTTCTTGATACCTTAAATGACAGGTCTAGGGACCTGTAACTGCTGTGCCAACGCGTGTTTAGATTCCATAATTATTTCTGTGCATTTCATAGAAAATTCGATTTGATGAAAATCACCTTACTATAGATCAGACGATTCAGAGCTATAAAAATCCAAAATCTGCAATTGTGCTCCGATTGCTGTTCTTGATACCTTAAATGACAGGTCTAGGGACCTGTAACTGCTGTGCCAACGCGTGTTTAGATTTCATAATTATTTCTGTGCATTTCATAGAAAATTCGATTTGATGAAAATCACCTTACTATAGATCAGACGATTCAGAGCTATAAAAATCCAAAATCTGCAATTGTGCTCCGATTGCTGTTCTTGATACCTTAAATGACAGGTCTAGGGACCTGTAACTGCTGTACCAACGCGTGTTTAGATTCCTTGATTTCATTGAAAATCACCTTACTATACATCAGTCGATTAAGAGCTATAAAAATCCAAAATCTGCAATTGTGCTCCGATTTCAGTTCTTGATACCTTAAATGACAGGTCTAGGGACCTGTAACTGCTGTGCCAACGCGTGTTTAGATTCCATAATTATTTCTGTGCATTTCATAGAAAATTCGATTTGATGAAAATCACCTTACTATAGATCAGACGATTCAGAGCTATAAAAATCCAAAATCTTCAATTGTGCGCCGATTGCTGTTCTTGATACCTTAAATGACAGGTCTAGGGACCTGTAACTGCTGTACCAACGCGTGTTTAGATTCCTTGATTTCATTGAAAATCACCTTACTATACATCAGTCGATTAAGAGCTATAAAAATCCAAAATCTGCAATTGTGCTCCGATTTCAGTTCTTGATACCTTAAATGACAGGTCTAGGGACCTGTAACTGCTGTGCCAACGCGTGTTTAGATTCCATAATTATTTCTGTGCATTTCATAGAAAATTCGATTTGATGAAAATCACCTTACTATAGATCAGACGATTCAGAGCTATAAAAATCCAAAATCTGCAATTGTGCTCCGATTGCTGTTCTTGATACCTTAAATGACAGGTCTAGGGACCTGTAACTGCTGTGCCAACGCGTGTTTAGATTTCATAATTATTTCTGTGCATTTCATAGAAAATTCGATTTGATGAAAATCACCTTACTATAGATCAGACGATTCAGAGCTATAAAAATCCAAAATCTGCAATTGTGCTCCGATTGCTGTTCTTGATACCTTAAATGACAGGTCTAGGGACCTGTAACTGCTGTGCCAACGCGTGTTTAGATTTCATAATTATTTCTGTGCATTTCATAGAAAATTCGATTTGATGAAAATCACCTTACTATAGATCAGACGATTCAGAGCTATAAAAATCCAAAATCTTCAATTGTGCTCCGATTGCTGTTCTTGATACCTTAAATGACAGGTCTAGGGACCTGTAACTGCTGTACCAACGCGTGTTTAGATTCCTTGATTTCATTGAAAATCACCTTACTATACATCAGACGATTAAGAGCTATAAAAATCCAAAATCTGCAATTGTGCTCCGATTTCAGTTCTTGATACCTTAAATGACAGGTCTAGGGACCTGTAACTGCTGTGCCAACGCGTGTTTAGATTCCATAATTATTTCTGTGCATTTCATAGAAAATTCGATTTGATGAAAATCACCTTACTATAGATCAGACGATTCAGAGCTATAAAAATCCAAAATCTGCAATTGTGCTCCGATTGCTGTTCTTGATACCTTAAATGACAGGTCTAGGGACCTGTAACTGCTGTGCCAACGCGTGTTTAGATTTCATAATTATTTCTGTGCATTTCATAGAAAATTCGATTTGATGAAAATCACCTTACTATAGATCAGACGATTCAGAGCTATAAAAATCCAAAATCTGCAATTGTGCTCCGATTGCTGTTCTTGATACCTTAAATGACAGGTCTAGGGACCTGTAACTGCTGTGCCAACGCGTGTTTAGATTTCATAATTATTTCTGTGCATTTCATAGAAAATTCGATTTGATGAAAATCACCTTACTATAGATCAGACGATTCAGAGCTATAAAAATCCAAAATCTGCAATTGTGCTCCGATTGCTGTTCTTGATACCTTAAATGACAGGTCTAGGGACCTGTAACTGCTGTACCAACGCGTGTTTAGATTCCTTGATTTCATTGAAAATCACCTTACTATACATCAGTCGATTAAGAGCTATAAAAATCCAAAATCTGCAATTGTGCTCCGATTTCAGTTCTTGATACCTTAAATGACAGGTCTAGGGACCTGTAACTGCTGTGCCAACGCGTGTTTAGATTCCATAATTATTTCTGTGCATTTCATAGAAAATTCGATTTGATGAAAATCACCTTACTATAGATCAGACGATTCAGAGCTATAAAAATCCAAAATCTGCAATTGTGCTCCGATTGCTGTTCTTGATACCTTAAATGACAGGTCTAGGGACCTGTAACTGCTGTACCAACGCGTGTTTAGATTCCTTGATTTCATTGAAAATCACCTTACTATACATCAGTCGATTAAGAGCTATAAAAATCCAAAATCTGCAATTGTGCTCCGATTTCAGTTCTTGATACCTTAAATGACAGGTCTAGGGACCTGTAACTGCTGTGCCAACGCGTGTTTAGATTCCATAATTATTTCTGTGCATTTCATAGAAAATTCGATTTGATGAAAATCACCTTACTATAGATCAGACGATTCAGAGCTATAAAAATCCAAAATCTGCAATTGTGCTCCGATTGCTGTTCTTGATACCTTAAATGACAGGTCTAGGGACCTGTAACTGCTGTGCCAACGCGTGTTTAGATTTCATAATTATTTCTGTGCATTTCATAGAAAATTCGATTTGATGAAAATCACCTTACTATAGATCAGACGATTCAGAGCTATAAAAATCCAAAATCTGCAATTGTGCTCCGATTGCTGTTCTTGATACCTTAAATGACAGGTCTAGGGACCTGTAACTGCTGTGCCAACGCGTGTTTAGATTTCATAATTATTTCTGTGCATTTCATAGAAAATTCGATTTGATGAAAATCACCTTACTATAGATCAGACGATTCAGAGCTATAAAAATCCAAAATCTTCAATTGTGCTCCGATTGCTGTTCTTGATACCTTAAATGACAGGTCTAGGGACCTGTAACTGCTGTACCAACGCGTGTTTAGATTCCTTGATTTCATTGAAAATCACCTTACTATACATCAGACGATTAAGAGCTATAAAAATCCAAAATCTGCAATTGTGCTCCGATTTCAGTTCTTGATACCTTAAATGACAGGTCTAGGGACCTGTAACTGCTGTGCCAACGCGTGTTTAGATTCCATAATTATTTCTGTGCATTTCATAGAAAATTCGATTTGATGAAAATCACCTTACTATAGATCAGACGATTCAGAGCTATAAAAATCCAAAATCTGCAATTGTGCTCCGATTGCTGTTCTTGATACCTTAAATGACAGGTCTAGGGACCTGTAACTGCTGTGCCAACGCGTGTTTAGATTTCATAATTATTTCTGTGCATTTCATAGAAAATTCGATTTGATGAAAATCACCTTACTATAGATCAGACGATTCAGAGCTATAAAAATCCAAAATCTGCAATTGTGCTCCGATTGCTGTTCTTGATACCTTAAATGACAGGTCTAGGGACCTGTAACTGCTGTGCCAACGCGTGTTTAGATTTCATAATTATTTCTGTGCATTTCATAGAAAATTCGATTTGATGAAAATCACCTTACTATAGATCAGACGATTCAGAGCTATAAAAATCCAAAATCTGCAATTGTGCTCCGATTGCTGTTCTTGATACCTTAAATGACAGGTCTAGGGACCTGTAACTGCTGTACCAACGCGTGTTTAGATTCCTTGATTTCATTGAAAATCACCTTACTATACATCAGTCGATTAAGAGCTATAAAAATCCAAAATCTGCAATTGTGCTCCGATTTCAGTTCTTGATACCTTAAATGACAGGTCTAGGGACCTGTAACTGCTGTGCCAACGCGTGTTTAGATTCCATAATTATTTCTGTGCATTTCATAGAAAATTCGATTTGATGAAAATCACCTTACTATAGATCAGACGATTCAGAGCTATAAAAATCCAAAATCTGCAATTGTGCTCCGATTGCTGTTCTTGATACCTTAAATGACAGGTCTAGGGACCTGTAACTGCTGTACCAACGCGTGTTTAGATTCCTTGATTTCATTGAAAATCACCTTACTATACATCAGTCGATTAAGAGCTATAAAAATCCAAAATCTGCAATTGTGCTCCGATTTCAGTTCTTGATACCTTAAATGACAGGTCTAGGGACCTGTAACTGTTGTGCCAACGCGTGTTTAGATTCCATAATTATTTCTGTGCATTTCATAGAAAATTCGATTTGATGAAAATCACCTTACTATAGATCAGACGATTCAGAGCTATAAAAATCCAAAATCTTCAATTGTGCTCCGATTGCTGTTCTTGATACCTTAAATGACAGGTCTAGGGACCTGTAACTGCTGTACCAACGCGTGTTTAGATTCCTTGATTTCATTGAAAATCACCTTACTATACATCAGTCGATTAAGAGCTATAAAAATCCAAAATCTGCAATTGTGCTCCGATTTCAGTTCTTGATACCTTAAATGACAGGTCTAGGGACCTGTAACTGCTGTGCCAACGCGTGTTTAGATTCCATAATTATTTCTGTGCATTTCATAGAAAATTCGATTTGATGAAAATCACCTTACTATAGATCAGACGATTCAGAGCTATAAAAATCCAAAATCTGCAATTGTGCTCCGATTGCTGTTCTTGATACCTTAAATGACAGGTCTAGGGACCTGTAACTGCTGTGCCAACGCGTGTTTAGATTTCATAATTATTTCTGTGCATTTCATAGAAAATTCGATTTGATGAAAATCACCTTACTATAGATCAGACGATTCAGAGCTATAAAAATCCAAAATCTGCAATTGTGCTCCGATTGCTGTTCTTGATACCTTAAATGACAGGTCTAGGGACCTGTAACTGCTGTGCCAACGCGTGTTTAGATTTCATAATTATTTCTGTGCATTTCATAGAAAATTCGATTTGATGAAAATCACCTTACTATAGATCAGACGATTCAGAGCTATAAAAATCCAAAATCTGCAATTGTGCTCCGATTGCTGTTCTTGATACCTTAAATGACAGGTCTAGGGACCTGTAACTGCTGTACCAACGCGTGTTTAGATTCCTTGATTTCATTGAAAATCACCTTACTATACATCAGTCGATTAAGAGCTATAAAAATCCAAAATCTGCAATTGTGCTCCGATTTCAGTTCTTGATACCTTAAATGACAGGTCTAGGGACCTGTAACTGCTGTGCCAACGCGTGTTTAGATTCCATAATTATTTCTGTGCATTTCATAGAAAATTCGATTTGATGAAAATCACCTTACTATAGATCAGACGATTCAGAGCTATAAAAATCCAAAATCTGCAATTGTGCTCCGATTGCTGTTCTTGATACCTTAAATGACAGGTCTAGGGACCTGTAACTGCTGTACCAACGCGTGTTTAGATTCCTTGATTTCATTGAAAATCACCTTACTATACATCAGTCGATTAAGAGCTATAAAAATCCAAAATCTGCAATTGTGCTCCGATTTCAGTTCTTGATACCTTAAATGACAGGTCTAGGGACCTGTAACTGCTGTGCCAACGCGTGTTTAGATTCCATAATTATTTCTGTGCATTTCATAGAAAATTCGATTTGATGAAAATCACCTTACTATAGATCAGACGATTCAGAGCTATAAAAATCCAAAATCTGCAATTGTGCTCCGATTGCTGTTCTTGATACCTTAAATGACAGGTCTAGGGACCTGTAACTGCTGTGCCAACGCGTGTTTAGATTTCATAATTATTTCTGTGCATTTCATAGAAAATTCGATTTGATGAAAATCACCTTACTATAGATCAGACGATTCAGAGCTATAAAAATCCAAAATCTGCAATTGTGCTCCGATTGCTGTTCTTGATACCTTAAATGACAGGTCTAGGGACCTGTAACTGCTGTGCCAACGCGTGTTTAGATTTCATAATTATTTCTGTGCATTTCATAGAAAATTCGATTTGATGAAAATCACCTTACTATAGATCAGACGATTCAGAGCTATAAAAATCCAAAATCTGCAATTGTGCTCCGATTGCTGTTCTTGATACCTTAAATGACAGGTCTAGGGACCTGTAACTGCTGTACCAACGCGTGTTTAGATTCCTTGATTTCATTGAAAATCACCTTACTATACATCAGTCGATTAAGAGCTATAAAAATCCAAAATCTGCAATTGTGCTCCGATTTCAGTTCTTGATACCTTAAATGACAGGTCTAGGGACCTGTAACTGCTGTGCCAACGCGTGTTTAGATTCCATAATTATTTCTGTGCATTTCATAGAAAATTCGATTTGATGAAAATCACCTTACTATAGATCAGACGATTCAGAGCTATAAAAATCCAAAATCTGCAATTGTGCTCCGATTGCTGTTCTTGATACCTTAAATGACAGGTCTAGGGACCTGTAACTGCTGTACCAACGCGTGTTTAGATTCCTTGATTTCATTGAAAATCACCTTACTATACATCAGTCGATTAAGAGCTATAAAAATCCAAAATCTGCAATTGTGCTCCGATTTCAGTTCTTGATACCTTAAATGACAGGTCTAGGGACCTGTAACTGTTGTGCCAACGCGTGTTTAGATTCCATAATTATTTCTGTGCATTTCATAGAAAATTCGATTTGATGAAAATCACCTTACTATAGATCAGACGATTCAGAGCTATAAAAATCCAAAATCTGCAATTGTGCTCCGATTGCTGTTCTTGATACCTTAAATGACAGGTCTAGGGACCTGTAACTGCTGTGCCAACGCGTGTTTAGATTCCATAATTATTTCTGTGCATTTCATAGAAAATTCGATTTGATGAAAATCACCTTACTATAGATCAGACGATTCAAAGCTATAAAAATCCAAAATCTGCAATTGTGCTCCGATTTAAATGACAGGTCTAGGGACCTGTAACTGCTGTGCCAACGCGTGTTTAGATTCCATAATTATTTCTGTGCATTTCATAGAAAATTCGATTTGATGAAAATCACCTTACTATAGATCAGACGATTCAGAGCTATAAAAATCCAAAATCTGCAATTGTGCCCCGATTGCTGTTCTTGATACCTTAAATGAGAGGTCTAGGGACCTGTAACTGCTGTGCCAACGCGTGTTTAGATTTCATAATTATTTCTGTGCATTTCATAGAAAATTCGATTTGATGAAAATCACCTTACTATAGATCAGACGATTCAGAGCTATAAAAATCCAAAATCTGCAATTGTGCTCCGATTGCTGTTCTTGATACCTTAAATGACAGGTCTAGGGACCTGTAACTGCTGTGCCAACGCGTGTTTAGATTCCATAATTATTTCTGTGCATTTCATAGAAAATTCGATTTGATGAAAATCACCTTACTATAGATCAGACGATTCAGAGCTATAAAAATCCAAAATCTGCAATTGTGCTCCGATTGCTGTTCTTGATACCTTAAATGACAGGTCTAGGGACCTGTAACTGCTGTGCCAACGCGTGTTTAGATTCCATAATTATTTCTGTGCATTTCATAGAAAATTCGATTTGATGAAAATCACCTTACTATAGATCAGACGATTCAAAGCTATAAAAATCCAAAATCTGCAATTGTGCTCCGATTTAAATGACAGGTCTAGGGACCTGTAACTGCTGTGCCAACGCGTGTTTAGATTCCATAATTATTTCTGTGCATTTCATAGAAAATTCGATTTGATGAAAATCACCTTACTATAGATCAGACGATTCAGAGCTATAAAAATCCAAAATCTTCAATTGTGCTCCGATTGCTGTTCTTGATACCTTAAATGACAGGTCTAGGGACCTGTAACTGCTGTACCAACGCGTGTTTAGATTCCTTGATTTCATTGAAAATCACCTTACTATACATCAGTCGATTAAGAGCTATAAAAATCCAAAATCTGCAATTGTGCTCCGATTTCAGTTCTTGATACCTTAAATGACAGGTCTAGGGACCTGTAACTGCTGTGCCAACGCGTGTTTAGATTCCATAATTATTTCTGTGCATTTCATAGAAAATTCGATTTGATGAAAATCACCTTACTATAGATCAGACGATTCAGAGCTATAAAAATCCAAAATCTGCAATTGTGCTCCGATTGCTGTTCTTGATACCTTAAATGACAGGTCTAGGGACCTGTAACTGCTGTACCAACGCGTGTTTAGATTCCTTGATTTCATTGAAAATCACCTTACTATACATCAGTCGATTAAGAGCTATAAAAATCCAAAATCTGCAATTGTGCTCCGATTTCAGTTCTTGATACCTTAAATGACAGGTCTAGGGACCTGTAACTGCTGTGCCAACGCGTGTTTAGATTCCATAATTATTTCTGTGCATTTCATAGAAAATTCGATTTGATGAAAATCACCTTACTATAGATCAGACGATTCAGAGCTATAAAAATCCAAAATCTTCAATTGTGCTCCGATTGCTGTTCTTGATACCTTAAATGACAGGTCTAGGGACCTGTAACTGCTGTACCAACGCGTGTTTAGATTCCTTGATTTCATTGAAAATCACCTTACTATACATCAGTCGATTAAGAGCTATAAAAATCCAAAATCTGCAATTGCGCTCCGATTTCAGTTCTTGATACCTTAAATGACAGGTCTAGGGACCTGTAACTGCTGTGCCAACGCGTGTTTAGATTCCATAATTATTTCTGTGCATTTCATAGAAAATTCGATTTGATGAAAATCACCTTACTATAGATCAGACGATTCAGAGCTATAAAAATCCAAAATCTTCAATTGTGCTCCGATTGCTGTTCTTGATACCTTAAATGACAGGTCTAGGGACCTGTAACTGCTGTACCAACGCGTGTTTAGATTCCTTGATTTCATTGAAAATCACCTTACTATACATCAGTCGATTAAGAGCTATAAAAATCCAAAATCTGCAATTGCGCTCCGATTTCAGTTCTTGATACCTTAAATGACAGGTCTAGGGACCTGTAACTGCTGTGCCAACGCGTGTTTAGATTCCATAATTATTTCTGTGCATTTCATAGAAAATTCGATTTGATGAAAATCACCTTACTATAGATCAGACGATTCAGAGCTATAAAAATCCAAAATCTTCAATTGTGCTCCGATTGCTGTTCTTGATACCTTAAATGACAGGTCTAGGGACCTGTAACTGCTGTACCAACGCGTGTTTAGATTCCTTGATTTCATTGAAAATCACCTTACTATACATCAGTCGATTAAGAGCTATAAAAATCCAAAATCTGCAATTGTGCTCCGATTTCAGTTCTTGATACCTTAAATGACAGGTCTAGGGACCTGTAACTGCTGTGCCAACGCGTGTTTAGATTCCATAATTATTTCTGTGCATTTCATAGAAAATTCGATTTGATGAAAATCACCTTACTATAGATCAGACGATTCAGAGCTATAAAAATCCAAAATCTTCAATTGTGCTCCGATTGCTGTTCTTGATACCTGAAATGACAGGTCTAGGGACCTGTAACTGCTGTACCAACGTGTGTTTAGATTCCTTGATTTCATTGAAAATCACCTTACTATACATCAGTCGATTAAGAGCTATAAAAATCCAAAATCTGCAATTGTGCTCCGATTTCAGTTCTTGATACCTTAAATGACAGGTCTAGGGACCTGTAACTGCTGTGCCAACGCGTGTTTAGATTCCATAATTATTTCTGTGCATTTCATAGAAAATTCGATTTGATGAAAATCACCTTACTATAGATCAGACGATTCAGAGCTATAAAAATCCAAAAACTTCAATTGTGCTCCGATTGCTGTTCTTGATACCTTAAATGACAGGTCTAGGGACCTGTAACTGCTGTACCAACGCGTGTTTAGATTCCTTGATTTCATTGAAAATCACCTTACTATACATCAGTCGATTAAGAGCTATAAAAATCCAAAATCTGCAATTGCGCTCCGATTTCAGTTCTTGATACCTTAAATGACAGGTCTAGGGACCTGTAACTGCTGTGCCAACGCGTGTTTAGATTCCATAATTATTTCTGTGCATTTCATAGAAAATTCGATTTGATGAAAATCACCTTACTATAGATCAGACGATTCAGAGCTATAAAAATCCAAAATCTTCAATTGTGCTCCGATTGCTGTTCTTGATACCTTAAATGACAGGTCTAGGGACCTGTAACTGCTGTACCAACGCGTGTTTAGATTCCTTGATTTCATTGAAAATCACCTTACTATACATCAGTCGATTAAGAGCTATAAAAATCCAAAATCTGCAATTGTGCTCCGATTGCTGTTCTTGATACCTTAAATGACAGGTCTAGGGACCTGTAACTGCTGTACCAACGCGTGTTTAGATTCCTTGATTTCATTGAAAATCACCTTACTATACATCAGTCGATTAAGAGCTATAAAAATCCAAAATCTGCAATTGTGCTCCGATTTCAGTTCTTGATACCTTAAATGACAGGTCTAGGGACCTGTAACTGCTGTGCCAACGCGTGTTTAGATTCCATAATTATTTCTGTGCATTTCATAGAAAATTCGATTTGATGAAAATCACCTTACTATAGATCAGACGATTCAGAGCTATAAAAATCCAAAATCTTCAATTGTGCTCCGATTGCTGTTCTTGATACCTTAAATGACAGGTCTAGGGACCTGTAACTGCTGTACCAACGGGTGTTTAGATTCCTTGATTTCATTGAAAATCACCTTACTATACATCAGTCGATTAAGAGCTATAAAAATCCAAAATCTGCAATTGTGCTCCGATTTCAGTTCTTGATACCTTAAATGACAGGTCTAGGGACCTGTAACTGCTGTGCCAACGCGTGTTTAGATTCCATAATTATTTCTGTGCATTTCATAGAAAATTCGATTTGATGAAAATCACCTTACTATAGATCAGACGATTCAGAGCTATAAAAATCCAAAATCTTCAATTGTGCTCCGATTGCTGTTCTTGATACCTTAAATGACAGGTCTAGGGACCTGTAACTGCTGTACCAACGCGTGTTTAGATTCCTTGATTTCATTGAAAATCACCTTACTATACATCAGTCGATTAAGAGCTATAAAAATCCAAAATCTGCAATTGTGCTCCGATTTCAGTTCTTGATACCTTAAATGACAGGTCTAGGGACCTGTAACTGCTGTGCCAACGTGTGTTTAGATTCCATAATTATTTCTGTGCATTTCATAGAAAATTCGATTTGATGAAAATCACCTTACTATAGATCAGACGATTCAGAGCTATAAAAATCCAAAATCTTCAATTGTGCTCCGATTGCTGTTCTTGATACCTTAAATGACAGGTCTAGGGACCTGTAACTGCTGTACCAACGCGTGTTTAGATTCCTTGATTTCATTGAAAATCACCTTACTATACATCAGTCGATTAAGAGCTATAAAAATCCAAAATCTGCAATTGTGCTCCGATTTCAGTTCTTGATACCTTAAATGACAGGTCTAGGGACCTGTAACTGCTGTGCCAACGCGTGTTTAGATTCCATAATTATTTCTGTGCATTTCATAGAAAATTCGATTTGATGAAAATCACCTTACTATAGATCAGACGATTCAGAGCTATAAAAATCCAAAATCTTCAATTGTGCTCCGATTGCTGTTCTTGATACCTTAAATGACAGGTCTAGGGACCTGTAACTGCTGTACCAACGCGTGTTTAGATTCCTTGATTTCATTGAAAATCACCTTACTATACATCAGTCGATTAAGAGTTATAAAAATCCAAAATCTGCAATTGTGCTCCGATTTCAGTTCTTGATACCTTAAATGACAGGTCTAGGGACCTGTAACTGCTGTGCCAACGCGTGTTTAGATTCCATAATTATTTCTGTGCATTTCATAGAAAATTCGATTTGATGAAAATCACCTTACTATAGATCAGACGATTCAGAGCTATAAAAATCCAAAATCTTCAATTGTGCTCCGATTGCTGTTCTTGATACCTTAAATGACAGGTCTAGGGACCTGTAACTGCTGTACCAACGCGTGTTTAGATTCCTTGATTTCATTGAAAATCACCTTACTATACATCAGTCGATTAAGAGCTATAAAAATCCAAAATCTGCAATTGTGCTCCGATTTCAGTTCTTGATACCTTAAATGACAGGTCTAGGGACCTGTAACTGCTGTGCCAACGCGTGTTTAGATTCCATAATTATTTCTGTGCATTTCATAGAAAATTCGATTTGATGAAAATCACCTTACTATAGATCAGACGATTCAGAGCTATAAAAATCCAAAATCTTCAATTGTGCTCCGATTGCTGTTCTTGATACCTTAAATGACAGGTCTAGGGACCTGTAACTGCTGTACCAACGCGTGTTTAGATTCCTTGATTTCATTGAAAATCACCTTACTATACATCAGTCGATTAAGAGCTATAAAAATCCAAAATCTGCAATTGCGCTCCGATTTCAGTTCTTGATACCATAAATGACCATGTCTAGGGACCTGTAACTGCTGTGCCAACGCGTGTTTAGATTCCATAATTATTTCTGTGCATTTCATAGAAAATTCGATTTGATGAAAATCACCTTACTATAGATCAGACGATTCAGAGCTATAAAAATCCAAAATCTTCAATTGTGCTCCGATTGCTGTTCTTGATACCTTAAATGACAGGTCTAGGGACCTGTAACTGCTGTACCAACGCGTGTTTAGATTCCTTGATTTCATTGAAAATCACCTTACTATACATCAGTCGATTAAGAGCTATAAAAACCCAAAATCTGCAATTGTGCTCCGATTTCAGTTCTTGATACCTTAAATGACAGGTCTAGGGACCTGTAACTGCTGTGCCAACGCGTGTTTAGATTCCATAATTATTTCTGTGCATTTCATAGAAAATTCGATTTGATGAAAATCACCTTACTATAGATCAGACGATTCAGAGCTATAAAAATCCAAAATCTTCAATTGTGCTCCGATTGCTGTTCTTGATACCTTAAATGACAGGTCTAGGGACCTGTAACTGCTGTACCAACGTGTGTTTAGATTCCTTGATTTCATTGAAAATCACCTTACTATACATCAGTCGATTAAGAGCTATAAAAATCCAAAATCTGCAATTGTGCTCCGATTTCAGTTCTTGATACCTTAAATGACAGGTCTAGGGACCTGTAACTGCTGTGCCAACGCGTGTTTAGATTCCATAATTATTTCTGTGCATTTCATAGAAAATTCGATTTGATGAAAATCACCTTACTATAGATCAGACGATTCAGAGCTATAAAAATCCAAAATCTTCAATTGTGCTCCGATTGCTGTTCTTGATACCTTAAATGACAGGTTTAGGGACCTGTAACTGCTGTACCAACGCGTGTTTAGATTCCTTGATTTCATTGAAAATCACCTTACTATACATCAGTCGATTAAGAGCTATAAAAATCCAAAATCTGCAATTGTGCTCCGATTTCAGTTCTTGATACCTTAAATGACAGGTCTAGGGACCTGTAACTGCTGTGCCAACGCGTGTTTAGATTCCATAATTATTTCTGTGCATTTCATAGAAAATTCGATTTGATGAAAATCACCTTACTATAGATCAGACGATTCAGAGCTATAAAAATCCAAAATCTTCAATTGTGCTCCGATTGCTGTTCTTGATACCTTAAATGACAGGTCTAGGGACCTGTAACTGCTGTACCAACGCGTGTTTAGATTCCTTGATTTCATTGAAAATCACCTTACTATACATCAGTCGATTAAGAGCTATAAAAACCCAAAATCTGCAATTGTGCTCCGATTTCAGTTCTTGATACCTTAAATGACAGGTCTAGGGACCTGTAACTGCTGTGCCAACGCGTGTTTAGATTCCATAATTATTTCTGTGCATTTCATAGAAAATTCGATTTGATGAAAATCACCTTACTATAGATCAGACGATTCAGAGCTATAAAAATCCAAAATCTTCAATTGTGCTCCGATTGCTGTTCTTGATACCTTAAATGACAGGTCTAGGGACCTGTAACTGCTGTACCAACGTGTGTTTAGATTCCTTGATTTCATTGAAAATCACCTTACTATACATCAGTCGATTAAGAGCTATAAAAATCCAAAATCTGCAATTGTGCTCCGATTTCAGTTCTTGATACCTTAAATGACAGGTCTAGGGACCTGTAACTGCTGTGCCAACGCGTGTTTAGATTCCATAATTATTTCTGTGCATTTCATAGAAAATTCGATTTGATGAAAATCACCTTACTATAGATCAGACGATTCAGAGCTATAAAAATCCAAAATCTTCAATTGTGCTCCGATTGCTGTTCTTGATACCTTAAATGACAGGTCTAGGGACCTGTAACTGCTGTACCAACGCGTGTTTAGATTCCTTGATTTCATTGAAAATCACCTTACTATACATCAGTCGATTAAGAGCTATAAAAATCCAAAATCTGCAATTGTGCTCCGATTTCAGTTCTTGATACCTTAAATGACAGGTCTAGGGACCTGTAACTGCTGTGCCAACGCGTGTTTAGATTCCTTGATTTCATTGAAAATCACCTTACTATACATCAGTCGATTAAGAGCTATAAAAATCCAAAATCTGCAATTGTGCTCCGATTTCAGTTCTTGATACCTTAAATGACAGGTCTAGGGACCTGTAACTGCTGTACCAACGCGTGTTTAGATTCCTTGATTTCATTGAAAATCACCTTACTATACATCAGTCGATTAAGAGCTATAAAAATCCAAAATCTGCAATTGTGCTCCGATTTCAGTTCTTGATACCTTAAATGACAGGTCTAGGGACCTGTAACTGCTGTGCCAACGTGTGTTTAGATTCCATAATTATTTCTGTGCATTTCATAGAAAATTCGATTTGATGAAAATCACCTTACTATAGATCAGACGATTCAGAGCTATAAAAATCCAAAATCTTCAATTGTGCTCCGATTGCTGTTCTTGATACCTTAAATGACAGGTCTAGGGACCTGTAACTGCTGTACCAACGTGTGTTTAGATTCCTTGATTTCATTGAAAATCACCTTACTATACATCAGTCGATTAAGAGCTATAAAAATCCAAAATCTGCAATTGTGCTCCGATTTCAGTTCTTGATACCTTAAATGACAGGTCTAGGGACCTGTAACTGCTGTACCAACGCGTGTTTAGATTCCTTGATTTCATTGAAAATCACCTTACTATACATCAGTCGATTAAGAGCTATAAAAATCCAAAATCTGCAATTGTGCTCCGATTGCTGTTCTTGATACCTTAAATGACAGGTCTAGGGACCTGTAACTGCTGTACCAACGCGTGTTTAGATTCCTTGATTTCATTGAAAATCACCTTACTATACATCAGTCGATTAAGAGCTATAAAAATCCAAAATCTGCAATTGTGCTCCGATTTCAGTTCTTGATACCTTAAATGACAGGTCTAGGGACCTGTAACTGCTGTGCCAACGCGTGTTTAGATTCCATAATTATTTCTGTGCATTTCATAGAAAATTCGATTTGATGAAAATCACCTTACTATAGATCAGACGATTCAGAGCTATAAAAATCCAAAATCTTCAATTGTGCTCCGATTGCTGTTCTTGATACCTTAAATGACAGGTCTAGGGACCTGTAACTGCTGTACCAACGCGTGTTTAGATTCCTTGATTTCATTGAAAATCACCTTACTATACATCAGTCGATTAAGAGCTATAAAAATCCAAAATCTGCAATTGTGCTCCGATTTCAGTTCTTGATACCTTAAATGACAGGTCTAGGGACCTGTAACTGCTGTGCCAACGCGTGTTTAGATTCCATAATTATTTCTGTGCATTTCATAGAAAATTCGATTTGATGAAAATCACCTTACTATAGATCAGACGATTCAGAGCTATAAAAATCCAAAATCTTCAATTGTGCTCCGATTGCTGTTCTTGATACCTTAAATGACAGGTCTAGGGACCTGTAACTGCTGTACCAACGCGTGTTTAGATTCCTTGATTTCATTGAAAATCACCTTACTATACATCAGTCGATTAAGAGCTATAAAAATCCAAAATCTGCAATTGCGCTCCGATTTCAGTTCTTGATACCATAAATGACCATGTCTAGGGACCTGTAACTGCTGTGCCAACGCGTGTTTAGATTCCATAATTATTTCTGTGCATTTCATAGAAAATTCGATTTGATGAAAATCACCTTACTATAGATCAGACGATTCAGAGCTATAAAAATCCAAAATCTTCAATTGTGCTCCGATTGCTGTTCTTGATACCTTAAATGACAGGTCTAGGGACCTGTAACTGCTGTACCAACGCGTGTTTAGATTCCTTGATTTCATTGAAAATCACCTTACTATACATCAGTCGATTAAGAGCTATAAAAATCCAAAATCTGCAATTGTGCTCCGATTTCAGTTCTTGATACCTTAAATGACAGGTCTAGGGACCTGTAACTGCTGTGCCAACGCGTGTTTAGATTCCATAATTATTTCTGTGCATTTCATAGAAAATTCGATTTGATGAAAATCACCTTACTATAGATCAGACGATTCAGAGCTATAAAAATCCAAAATCTTCAATTGTGCTCCGATTGCTGTTCTTGATACCTTAAATGACAGGTCTAGGGACCTGTAACTGCTGTACCAACGCGTGTTTAGATTCCTTGATTTCATTGAAAATCACCTTACTATACATCAGTCGATTAAGAGCTATAAAAATCCAAAATCTGCAATTGTGCTCCGATTTCAGTTCTTGATACCTTAAATGACAGGTCTAGGGACCTGTAACTGCTGTGCCAACGCGTGTTTAGATTCCATAATTATTTCTGTGCATTTCATAGAAAATTCGATTTGATGAAAATCACCTTACTATAGATCAGACGATTCAGAGCTATAAAAATCCAAAATCTTCAATTGTGCTCCGATTGCTGTTCTTGATACCTTAAATGACAGGTCTAGGGACCTGTAACTGCTGTACCAACGCGTGTTTAGATTCCTTGATTTTATTGAAAATCACCTTACTATACATCAGTCGATTAAGAGCTATAAAAATCCAAAATCTGCAATTGTGCTCCGATTTCAGTTCTTGATACCTTAAATGACAGGTCTAGGGACCTGTAACTGCTGTGCCAACGCGTGTTTAGATTCCGTTATTATTTCTGTGCATTTCATAGAAAATTCGATTTGATGAAAATCACCTTACTATAGATCAGACGATTCAGAGCTATAAAAATCCAAAATCTGCAATTGTGCTCCGATTGCTGTTCTTGATACCTTAAATGACAGGTCTAGGGACCTGTAACTGCTGTGCCAACGCGTGTTTAGATTCCATAATTATTTCTGTGCATTTCATAGAAAATTCGATTTGATGAAAATCACCTTACTATAGATCAGACGATTCAGAGCTATAAAAATCCAAAATCTTCAATTGTGCTCCGATTGCTGTTCTTGATACCTTAAATGACAGGTCTAGGGACCTGTAACTGCTGTACCAACGCGTGTTTAGATTCCTTGATTTCATTGAAAATCACCTTACTATAGATCAGACGATTCAGAGCTATAAAAATCCAAAATCTTCAATTGTGCTCCGATTTCAGTTCTTGATACCTTAAATGACAGGTCTAGGGACCTGTAACTGCTGTGCCAACGCGTGTTTAGATTCCATAATTATTTCTGTGCATTTCATAGAAAATTCGATTTGATGAAAATCACCTTACTATAGATCAGACGATTCAGAGCTATAAAAATCCAAAATCTTCAATTGTGCTCCGATTGCTGTTCTTGATACCTTAAATGACAGGTCTAGGGACCTGTAACTGCTGTACCAACGCGTGTTTAGATTCCTTGATTTCATTGAAAATCACCTTACTATACATCAGTCGATTAAGAGCTATAAAAATCCAAAATCTGCAATTGTGCTTCGATTTCAGTTCTTGATACCTTAAATGACAGGTCTAGGGACCTGTAACTGCTGTGCCAACGCGTGTTTAGATTCCATAATTATTTCTGTGCATTTCATAGAAAATTCGATTTGATGAAAATCACCTTACTATAGATCAGACGATTCAGAGCTATAAAAATCCAAAATCTTCAATTGTGCTCCGATTGCTGTTCTTGATACCTTAAATGACAGGTCTAGGGACCTGTAACTGCTGTACCAACGCGTGTTTAGATTCCTTGATTTCATTGAAAATCACCTTACTATACATCAGTCGATTAAGAGCTATAAAAATCCAAAATCTGCAATTGTGCTCCGATTTCAGTTCTTGATACCTTAAATGACAGGTCTAGGGACCTGTAACTGCTGTGCCAACGCGTGTTTAGATTCCATAATTATTTCTGTGCATTTCATAGAAAATTCGATTTGATGAAAATCACCTTACTATAGATCAGACGATTCAGAGCTATAAAAATCCAAAATCTTCAATTGTGCTCCGATTTCAGTTCTTGATACCTTAAATGACAGGTCTAGGGACCTGTAACTGCTGTGCCAACGCGTGTTTAGATTCCATAATTATTTCTGTGCATTTCATAGAAAATTCGATTTGATGAAAATCACCTTACTATAGATCAGACGATTCAGAGCTATAAAAATCCAAAATCTTCAATTGTGCTCCGATTGCTGTTCTTGATACCTTAAATGACAGGTCTAGGGACCTGTAACTGCTGTACCAACGTGTGTTTAGATTCCTTGATTTCATTGAAAAGCACCTTACTATACATCAGTCGATTAAGAGCTATAAAAATCCAAAATCTGCAATTGTGCTCCGATTTCAGTTCTTGATACCTTAAATGACAGGTCTAGGGACCTGTAACTGCTGTGCCAACGCGTGTTTAGATTCCATAATTATTTCTGTGCATTTCATAGAAAATTCGATTTGATGAAAATCACCTTACTATAGATCAGACGATTCAGAGCTATAAAAATCCAAAATCTGCAATTGTGCTCCGATTTCAGTTCTTGATACCTTAAATGACAGGTCTAGGGACCTGTAACTGCTGTGCCAACGCGTGTTTAGATTCCATAATTATTTCTGTGCATTTCATAGAAAATTCGATTTGATGAAAATCACCTTACTATAGATCAGACGATTCAGAGCTATAAAAATCCAAAATCTTCAATTGTGCTCCGATTGCTGTTCTTGATACCTTAAATGACAGGTCTAGGGACCTGTAACTGCTGTACCAACGTGTGTTTAGATTCCTTGATTTCATTGAAAATCACCTTACTATACATCAGTCGATTAAGAGCTATAAAAATCCAAAATCTGCAATTGTGCTCCGATTGCTGTTCTTGATACCTTAAATGACAGGTCTAGGGACCTGTAACTGCTGTACCAACGCGTGTTTAGATTCCATAATTATTTCTGTGCATTTCATAGAAAATTCGATTTGATGAAAATCACCTTACTATAGATCAGACGATTCAGAGCTATAAAAATCCAAAATCTTCAATTGTGCTCCGATTTCAGTTCTTGATACCTTAAATGACAGGTCTAGGGACCTGTAACTGCTGTGCCAACGCGTGTTTAGATTCCATAATTATTTCTGTGCATTTCATAGAAAATTCGATTTGATGAAAATCACCTTACTATAGATCAGACGATTCAGAGCTATAAAAATCCAAAATCTTCAATTGTGCTCCGATTGCTGTTCTTGATACCTTAAATGACAGGTCTAGGGACCTGTAACTGCTGTACCAACGTGTGTTTAGATTCCTTGATTTAATTGAAAATCACCTTACTATACATCAGTCGATTAAGAGCTATAAAAATCCAAAATCTGCAATTGTGCTCCGATTTCAGTTCTTGATACCTTAAATGACAGGTCTAGGGACCTGTAACTGCTGTGCCAACGCGTGTTTAGATTCCATAATTATTTCTGTGCATTTCATAGAAAATTCGATTTGATGAAAATCACCTTACTATAGATCAGACGATTCAGAGCTATAAAAATCCAAAATCTTCAATTGTGCTCCGATTGCTGTTCTTGATACCTTAAATGACAGGTCTAGGGACCTGTAACTGCTGTACCAACGTGTGTTTAGATTCCTTGATTTCATTGAAAATCACCTTACTATACATCAGTCGATTAAGAGCTATAAAAATCCAAAATCTGCAATTGTGCTCCGATTTCAGTTCTTGATACCTTAAATGACAGGTCTAGGGACCTGTAACTGCTGTGCCAACGCGTGTTTAGATTCCATAATTATTTCTGTGCATTTCATAGAAAATTCGATTTGATGAAAATCACCTTACTATAGATCAGACGATTCAGAGCTATAAAAATCCAAAATCTTCAATTGTGCTCCGATTGCTGTTCTTGATACCTTAAATGACAGGTCTAGGGACCTGTAACTGCTGTACCAACGTGTGTTTAGATTCCTTGATTTCATTGAAAATCACCTTACTATACATCAGTCGATTAAGAGCTATAAAAATCCAAAATCTGCAATTGTGCTCCGATTTCAGTTCTTGATACCTTAAATGACAGGTCTAGGGACCTGTAACTGCTGTGCCAACGCGTGTTTAGATTCCATAATTATTTCTGTGCATTTCATAGAAAATTCGATTTGATGAAAATCACCTTACTATAGATCAGACGATTCAGAGCTATAAAAATCCAAAATCTTCAATTGTGCTCCGATTGCTGTTCTTGATACCTTAAATGACAGGTCTAGGGACCTGTAACTGCTGTACCAACGTGTGTTTAGATTCCTTGATTTCATTGAAAATCACCTTACTATACATCAGTCGATTAAGAGCTATAAAAATCCAAAATCTGCAATTGTGCTCCGATTTCAGTTCTTGATACCTTAAATGACAGGTCTAGGGACCTGTAACTGCTGTGCCAACGCGTGTTTAGATTCCATAATTATTTCTGTGCATTTCATAGAAAATTCGATTTGATGAAAATCACCTTACTATAGATCAGACGATTCAGAGCTATAAAAATCCAAAATCTTCAATTGTGCTCCGATTGCTGTTCTTGATACCTTAAATGACAGGTCTAGGGACCTGTAACTGCTGTACCAACGCGTGTTTAGATTCCTTGATTTCATTGAAAATCACCTTACTATACATCAGTCGATTAAGAGCTATAAAAATCCAAAATCTGCAATTGTGCTCCGATTTCAGTTCTTGATACCTTAAATGACAGGTCTAGGGACCTGTAACTGCTATGCCAACGCGTGTTTAGATTCCATAATTATTTCTGTGCATTTCATAGAAAATTCGATTTGATGAAAATCACCTTACTATAGATCAGACGATTCAGAGCTATAAAAATCCAAAATCTTCAATTGTGCTCCGATTGCTGTTCTTGATACCTTAAATGACAGGTCTAGGGACCTGTAACTGCTGTACCAACGCGTGTTTAGATTCCTTGATTTCATTGAAAATCACCTTACTATACATCAGTCGATTAAGAGCTATAAAAATCCAAAATCTGCAATTGTGCTCCGATTTCAGTTCTTGATACCTTAAATGACAGGTCTAGTGACCTGTAACTGCTGTGACAACGCGTGTTTAGATTCCATAATTATTTCTGTGCATTTCATAGAAAATTCGATTTGATGAAAATCACCTTACTATAGATCAGACGATTCAGAGCTATAAAAATCCAAAATCTTCAATTGTGCTCCGATTGCTGTTCTTGATACCTTAAATGACAGGTCTAGGGACCTGTAACTGCTGTACCAACGTGTGTTTAGATTCCTTGATTTCATTGAAAATCACCTTACTATACATCAGTCGATTAAGAGCTATAAAAATCCAAAATCTGCAATTGTGCTCCGATTTCAGTTCTTGATACCTTAAATGACAGGTCTAGGGACCTGTAACTGCTGTGCCAACGCGTGTTTAGATTCCATAATTATTTCTGTGCATTTCATAGAAAATTCGATTTGATGAAAATCACCTTACTATAGATCAGACGATTCAGAGCTATAAAAATCCAAAATCTTCAATTGTGCTCCGATTTCAGTTCTTGATACCTTAAATGACAGGTCTAGGGACCTGTAACTGCTGTGCCAACGCGTGTTTAGATTCCATAATTATTTCTGTGCATTTCATAGAAAATTCGATTTGATGAAAATCACCTTACTATAGATCAGACGATTCAGAGCTATAAAAATCCAAAATCTTCAATTGTGCTCCGATTGCTGTTCTTGATACCTTAAATGACAGGTCTAGGGACCTGTAACTGCTGTACCAACGTGTGTTTAGATTCCTTGATTTCATTGAAAATCACCTTACTATACATCAGTCGATTAAGAGCTATAAAAATCCAAAATCTGCAATTGTGCTCCGATTTCAGTTCTTGATACCTTAAATGACAGGTCTAGGGACCTGTAACTGCTGTGCCAACGCGTGTTTAGATTCCATAATTATTTCTGTGCATTTCATAGAAAATTCGATTTGATGAAAATCACCTTACTATAGATCAGACGATTCAGAGCTATAAAAATCCAAAATCTTCAATTGTGCTCCGATTGCTGTTCTTGATACCTTAAATGACAGGTCTAGGGACCTGTAACTGCTGTACCAACGTGTGTTTAGATTCCTTGATTTCATTGAAAATCACCTTACTATACATCAGTCGATTAAGAGCTATAAAAATCCAAAATCTGCAATTGTGCTCCGATTTCAGTTCTTGATACCTTAAATGACAGGTCTAGGGACCTGTAACTGCTGTGCCAACGCGTGTTTAGATTCCATAATTATTTCTGTGCATTTCATAGAAAATTCGATTTGATGAAAATCACCTTACTATAGATCAGACGATTCAGAGCTATAAAAATCCAAAATCTTCAATTGTGCTCCGATTGCTGTTCTTGATACCTTAAATGACAGGTCTAGGGACCTGTAACTGCTGTACCAACGTGTGTTTAGATTCCTTGATTTCATTGAAAATCACCTTACTATACATCAGTCGATTAAGAGCTATAAAAATCCAAAATCTGCAATTGTGCTCCGATTTCAGTTCTTGATACCTTAAATGACAGGTCTAGGGACCTGTAACTGCTGTGCCAACGCGTGTTTAGATTCCATAATTATTTCTGTGCATTTCATAGAAAATTCGATTTGATGAAAATCACCTTACTATAGATCAGACGATTCAGAGCTATAAAAATCCAAAATCTTCAATTGTGCTCCGATTTCAGTTCTTGATACCTTAAATGACAGGTCTAGGGACCTGTAACTGCTGTGCCAACGCGTGTTTAGATTCCATAATTATTTCTGTGCATTTCATAGAAAATTCGATTTGATGAAAATCACCTTACTATAGATCAGACGATTCAGAGCTATAAAAATCCAAAATCTTCAATTGTGCTCCGATTGCTGTTCTTGATACCTTAAATGACAGGTCTAGGGACCTGTAACTGCTGTACCAACGCGTGTTTAGATTCCTTGATTTCATTGAAAATCACCTTACTATACATCAGTCGATTAAGAGCTATAAAAATCCAAAATCTGCAATTGTGCTCCGATTTCAGTTCTTGATACCTTAAATGACAGGTCTAGGGACCTGTAACTGCTGTGCCAACGCGTGTTTAGATTCCATAATTATTTCTGTGCATTTCATAGAAAATTCGATTTGATGAAAATCACCTTACTATAGATCAGACGATTCAGAGCTATAAAAATCCAAAATCTTCAATTGTGCTCCGATTGCTGTTCTTGATACCTTAAATGACAGGTCTAGGGACCTGTAACTGCTGTACCAACGCGTGTTTAGATTCCTTGATTTCATTGAAAATCACCTTACTATACATCAGTCGATTAAGAGCTATAAAAATCCAAAATCTGCAATTGTGCTCCGATTTCAGTTCTTGATACCTTAAATGACAGGTCTAGGGACCTGTAACTGCTGTGCCAACGCGTGTTTAGATTCCATAATTATTTCTGTGCATTTCATAGAAAATTCGATTTGATGAAAATCACCTTACTATAGATCAGACGATTCAGAGCTATAAAAATCCAAAATCTGCAATTGTGCTCCGATTGCTGTTCTTGATACCTTAAATGACAGGTCTAGGGACCTGTAACTGCTGTACCAACGCGTGTTTAGATTCCTTGATTTCATTGAAAATCACCTTACTATACATCAGTCGATTAAGAGCTATAAAAATCCAAAATCTGCAATTGTGCTCCGATTTCAGTTCTTGATACCTTAAATGACAGGTCTAGGGACCTGTAACTGCTGTGCCAACGCGTGTTTAGATTCCATAATTATTTCTGTGCATTTCATAGAAAATTCGATTTGATGAAAATCACCTTACTATAGATCAGACGATTCAGAGCTATAAAAATCCAAAATCTTCAATTGTGCTCCGATTGCTGTTCTTGATACCTTAAATGACAGGTCTAGGGACCTGTAACTGCTGTACCAACGCGTGTTTAGATTCCTTGATTTCATTGAAAATCACCTTACTATACATCAGTCGATTAAGAGCTATAAAAATCCAAAATCTGCAATTGTGCTCCGATTTCAGTTCTTGATACCTTAAATGACAGGTCTAGGGACCTGTAACTGCTGTGCCAACGCGTGTTTAGATTCCATAATTATTTCTGTGCATTTCATAGAAAATTCGATTTGATGAAAATCACCTTACTATAGATCAGACGATTCAGAGCTATAAAAATCCAAAATCTTCAATTGTGCTCCGATTTCAGTTCTTGATACCTTAAATGACAGGTCTAGGGACCTGTAACTGCTGTGCCAACGCGTGTTTAGATTCCATAATTATTTCTGTGCATTTAATAGAAAATTCGATTTGATGAAAATCACCTTACTATAGATCAGACGATTCAGAGCTATAAAAATCCAAAATCTTCAATTGTGCTCCGATTGCTGTTCTTGATACCTTAAATGACAGGTCTAGGGACCTGTAACTGCTGTACCAACGTGTGTTTAGATTCCTTGATTTCATTGAAAATCACCTTACTATACATCAGTCGATTAAGAGCTATAAAAATCCAAAATCTGCAATTGTGCTCCGATTTCAGTTCTTGATACCTTAAATGACAGGTCTAGGGACCTGTAACTGCTGTGCCAACGCGTGTTTAGATTCCATAATTATTTCTGTGCATTTCATAGAAAATTCGATTTGATGAAAATCACCTTACTATAGATCAGACGATTCAGAGCTATAAAAATCCAAAATCTTCAATTGTGCTCCGATTGCTGTTCTTGATACCTTAAATGACAGGTCTAGGGACCTGTAACTGCTGTACCAACGCGTGTTTAGATTCCTTGATTTCATTGAAAATCACCTTACTATACATCAGTCGATTAAGAGCTATAAAAATCCAAAATCTGCAATTGTGCTCCGATTTCAGTTCTTGATACCTTAAATGACAGGTCTAGGGACCTGTAACTGCTGTGCCAACGCGTGTTTAGATTCCATAATTATTTCTGTGCATTTCATAGAAAATTCGATTTGATGAAAATCACCTTACTATACATCAGTCGATTAAGAGCTATAAAAATCCAAAATCTGCAATTGTGCTCCGATTTCAGTTCTTGATACCTTAAATGACAGGTCTAGGGACCTGTAACTGCTGTGCCAACGCGTGGTTAGATTCCTTGATTTCATTGAAAATCACCTTACTATACATCAGTCGATTAAGAGCTATAAAAATCCAAAATCTGCAATTGTGCTCCGATTTCAGTTCTTGATACCTTAAATGACAGGTCTAGGGACCTGTAACTGCTGTGCCAACGCGTGTTTAGATTCCATAATTATTTCTGTGCATTTCATAGAAAATTCGATTTGATGAAAATCACCTTACTATAGATCAGACGATTCAGAGCTATAAAAATCCAAAATCTTCAATTGTGCTCCGATTGCTGTTCTTGATACCTTAAATGACAGGTCTAGGGACCTGTAACTGCTGTACCAACGCGTGTTTAGATTCCTTGATTTCATTGAAAATCACCTTACTATACATCAGTCGATTAAGAGCTATAAAAATCCAAAATCTTCAATTGTGCTCCGATTTCAGTTCTTGATACCTTAAATGACAGGTCTAGGGACCTGTAACTGCTGTGCCAACGCGTGTTTAGATTCCATAATTATTTCTGTGCATTTCATAGAAAATTCGATTTGATGAAAATCACCTTACTATAGATCAGACGATTCAGAGCTATAAAAATCCAAAATCTTCAATTGTGCTCCGATTTCAGTTCTTGATACCTTAAATGACAGGTCTAGGGACCTGTAACTGCTGTACCAACGTGTGTTTAGATTCCTTGATTTCATTGAAAATCACCTTACTATACATCAGTCGATTAAGAGCTATAAAAATCCAAAATCTGCAATTGTGCTCCGATTTCAGTTCTTGATACCTTAAATGACAGGTCTAGGGACCTGTAACTGCTGTGCCAACGCGTGTTTAGATTCCATAATTATTTCTGTGCATTTCATAGAAAATTCGATTTGATGAAAATCACCTTACTATAGATCAGACGATTCAGAGCTATAAAAATCCAAAATCTTCAATTGTGCTCCGATTTCAGTTCTTGATACCTTAAATGACAGGTCTAGGGACCTGTAACTGCTGTGCCAACGCGTGTTTAGATTCCATAATTATTTCTGTGCATTTCATAGAAAATTCGATTTGATGAAAATCACCTTACTATAGATCAGACGATTCAGAGCTATAAAAATCCAAAATCTTCAATTGTGCTCCGATTGCTGTTCTTGATACCTTAAATGACAGGTCTAGGGACCTGTAACTGCTGTACCAACGCGTGTTTAGATTCCTTGATTTCATTGAAAATCACCTTACTATACATCAGTCGATTAAGAGCTATAAAAATCCAAAATCTGCAATTGTGCTCCGATTTCAGTTCTTGATACCTTAAATGACAGGTCTAGGGACCTGTAACTGCTGTGCCAACGCGTGTTTAGATTCCATAATTATTTCTGTGCATTTCATAGAAAATTCGATTTGATGAAAATCACCTTACTATAGATCAGACGATTCAGAGCTATAAAAATCCAAAATCTTCAATTGTGCTCCGATTGCTGTTCTTGATACCTTAAATGACAGGTCTAGGGACCTGTAACTGCTGTACCAACGCGTGTTTAGATTCCTTGATTTCATTGAAAATCACCTTACTATACATCAGTCGATTAAGAGCTATAAAAATCCAAAATCTGCAATTGTGCTCCGATTTCAGTTCTTGATACCTTAAATGACAGGTCTAGGGACCTGTAACTGCTGTGCCAACGCGTGTTTAGATTCCATAATTATTTCTGTGCATTTCATAGAAAATTCGATTTGATGAAAATCACCTTACTATAGATCAGACGATTCAGAGCTATAAAAATCCAAAATCTTCAATTGTGCTCCGATTTCAGTTCTTGATACCTTAAATGACAGGTCTAGGGACCTGTAACTGCTGTGCCAACGCGTGTTTAGATTCCATAATTATTTCTGTGCATTTCATAGAAAATTCGATTTGATGAAAATCACCTTACTATAGATCAGACGATTCAGAGCTATAAAAATCCAAAATCTTCAATTGTGCTCCGATTGCTGTTCTTGATACCTTAAATGACAGGTCTAGGGACCTGTAACTGCTGTACCAACGTGTGTTTAGATTCCTTGATTTCATTGAAAATCACCTTACTATACATCAGTCGATTAAGAGCTATAAAAATCCAAAATCTGCAATTGTGCTCCGATTTCAGTTCTTGATACCTTAAATGACAGGTCTAGGGACCTGTAACTGCTGTGCCAACGCGTGTTTAGATTCCATAATTATTTCTGTGCATTTCATAGAAAATTCGATTTGATGAAAATCACCTTACTATAGATCAGACGATTCAGAGCTATAAAAATCCAAAATCTTCAATTGTGCTCCGATTGCTGTTCTTGATACCTTAAATGACAGGTCTAGGGACCTGTAACTGCTGTACCAACGCGTGTTTAGATTCCTTGATTTCATTGAAAATCACCTTACTATACATCAGTCGATTAAGAGCTATAAAAATCCAAAATCTGCAATTGTGCTCCGATTTCAGTTCTTGATACCTTAAATGACAGGTCTAGGGACCTGTAACTGCTGTGCCAACGCGTGTTTAGATTCCATAATTATTTCTGTGCATTTCATAGAAAATTCGATTTGATGAAAATCACCTTACTATAGATCAGACGATTCAGAGCTATAAAAATCCAAAATCTTCAATTGTGCTCCGATTGCTGTTCTTGATACCTTAAATGACAGGTCTAGGGACCTGTAACTGCTGTACCAACGCGTGTTTAGATTCCTTGATTTCATTGAAAATCACCTTACTATACATCAGTCGATTAAGAGCTATAAAAATCCAAAATCTGCAATTGTGCTCCGATTTCAGTTCTTGATACCTTAAATGACAGGTCTAGGGACCTGTAACTGCTGTGCCAACGCGTGTTTAGATTCCATAATTATTTCTGTGCATTTCATAGAAAATTCGATTTGATGAAAATCACCTTACTATAGATCAGATGATTCAGAGCTATAAAAATCCAAAATCTTCAATTGTGCTCCGATTGCTGTTCTTGATACCTTAAATGACAGGTCTAGGGACCTGTAACTGCTGTACCAACGCGTGTTTAGATTCCTTGATTTCATTGAAAATCACCTTACTATACATCAGTCGATTAAGAGCTATAAAAATCCAAAATCTGCAATTGTGCTCCGATTTCAGTTCTTGATACCTTAAATGACAGGTCTAGGGACCTGTAACTGCTGTGCCAACGCGTGTTTAGATTCCATAATTATTTCTGTGCATTTCATAGAAAATTCGATTTGATGAAAATCACCTTACTATAGATCAGACGATTCAGAGCTATAAAAATCCAAAATCTTCAATTGTGCTCCGATTGCTGTTCTTGATACCTTAAATGACAGGTCTAGGGACCTGTAACTGCTGTACCAACGCGTGTTTAGATTCCTTGATTTCATTGAAAATCACCTTACTATACATCAGTCGATTAAGAGCTATAAAAATCCAAAATCTGCAATTGTGCTCCGATTGCTGTTCTTGATACCTTAAATGACAGGTCTAGGGACCTGTAACTGCTGTGCCAACGCGTGTTTAGATTCCATAATTATTTCTGTGCATTTCATAGAAAATTCGATTTGATGAAAATCACCTTACTATAGATCAGACGATTCAGAGCTATAAAAATCCAAAATCTTCAATTGTGCTCCGATTGCTGTTCTTGATACCTTAAATGACAGGTCTAGGGACCTGTAACTGCTGTACCAACGCGTGTTTAGATTCCTTGATTTCATTGAAAATCACCTTACTATACATCAGTCGATTAAGAGCTATAAAAATCCAAAATCTGCAATTGTGCTCCGATTTCAGTTCTTGATACCTTAAATGACAGGTCTAGGGACCTGTAACTGCTGTGCCAACGCGTGTTTAGATTCCATAATTATTTCTGTGCATTTCATAGAAAATTCGATTTGATGAAAATCACCTTACTATAGATCAGACGATTCAGAGCTATAAAAATCCAAAATCTTCAATTGTGCTCCGATTGCTGTTCTTGATACCTTAAATGACAGGTCTAGGGACCTGTAACTGCTGTACCAACGCGTGTTTAGATTCCTTGATTTCATTGAAAATCACCTTACTATACATCAGTCGATTAAGAGCTATAAAAATCCAAAATCTGCAATTGTGCTCCGATTGCTGTTCTTGATACCTTAAATGACAGGTCTAGGGACCTGTAACTGCTGTGCCAACGCGTGTTTAGATTCCATAATTATTTCTGTGCATTTCATAGAAAATTCGATTTGATGAAAATCACCTTACTATAGATCAGACGATTCAGAGCTATAAAAATCCAAAATCTTCAATTGTGCTCCGATTGCTGTTCTTGATACCTTAAATGACAGGTCTAGGGACCTGTAACTGCTGTACCAACGCGTGTTTAGATTCCTTGATTTCATTGAAAATCACCTTACTATACATCAGTCGATTAAGAGCTATAAAAATCCAAAATCTGCAATTGTGCTCCGATTTCAGTTCTTGATACCTTAAATGACAGGTCTAGGGACCTGTAACTGCTGTGCCAACGCGTGTTTAGATTCCATAATTATTTCTGTGCATTTCATAGAAAATTCGATTTGATGAAAATCACCTTACTATAGATCAGACGATTCAGAGCTATAAAAATCCAAAATCTTCAATTGTGCTCCGATTGCTGTTCTTGATACCTTAAATGACAGGTCTAGGGACCTGTAACTGCTGTACCAACGCGTGTTTAGATTCCTTGATTTCATTGAAAATCACCTTACTATACATCAGTCGATTAAGAGCTATAAAAATCCAAAATCTGCAATTGTGCTCCGATTTCAGTTCTTGATACCTTAAATGACAGGTCTAGGGACCTGTAACTGCTGTGCCAACGCGTGTTTAGATTCCATAATTATTTCTGTGCATTTCATAGAAAATTCGATTTGATGAAAATCACCTTACTATAGATCAGACGATTCAGAGCTATAAAAATCCAAAATCTTCAATTGTGCTCCGATTGCTGTTCTTGATACCTTAAATGACAGGTCTAGGGACCTGTAACTGCTGTACCAACGCGTGTTTAGATTCCTTGATTTCATTGAAAATCACCTTACTATACATCAGTCGATTAAGAGCTATAAAAATCCAAAATCTGCAATTGTGCTCCGATTTCAGTTCTTGATACCTTAAATGACAGGTCTAGGGACCTGTAACTGCTGTGCCAACGCGTGTTTAGATTCCATAATTATTTCTGTGCATTTCATAGAAAATTCTATTTGATGAAAATCACCTTACTATAGATCAGACGATTCAGAGCTATAAAAATCCAAAATCTTCAATTGTGCTCCGATTGCTGTTCTTGATACCTTAAATGACAGGTCTAGGGACCTGTAACTGCTGTACCAACGCGTGTTTAGATTCCTTGATTTCATTGAAAATCACCTTACTATACATCAGTCGATTAAGAGCTATAAAAATCCAAAATCTGCAATTGTGCTCCGATTGCTGTTCTTGATACCTTAAATGACAGGTCTAGGGACCTGTAACTGCTGTGCCAACGCGTGTTTAGATTCCATAATTATTTCTGTGCATTTCATAGAAAATTCGATTTGATGAAAATCACCTTACTATAGATCAGACGATTCAGAGCTATAAAAATCCAAAATCTTCAATTGTGCTCCGATTGCTGTTCTTGATACCTTAAATGACAGGTCTAGGGACCTGTAACTGCTGTACCAACGCGTGTTTAGATTCCTTGATTTCATTGAAAATCACCTTACTATACATCAGTCGATTAAGAGCTATAAAAATCCAAAATCTGCAATTGTGCTCCGATTTCAGTTCTTGATACCTTAAATGACAGGTCTAGGGACCTGTAACTGCTGTGCCAACGCGTGTTTAGATTCCATAATTATTTCTGTGCATTTCATAGAAAATTCGATTTGATGAAAATCACCTTACTATAGATCAGACGATTCAGAGCTATAAAAATCCAAAATCTTCAATTGTGCTCCGATTGCTGTTCTTGATACCTTAAATGACAGGTCTAGGGACCTGTAACTGCTGTACCAACGCGTGTTTAGATTCCTTGATTTCATTGAAAATCACCTTACTATACATCAGTCGATTAAGAGCTATAAAAATCCAAAATCTGCAATTGTGCTCCGATTTCAGTTCTTGATACCTTAAATGACAGGTCTAGGGACCTGTAACTGCTGTGCCAACGCGTGTTTAGATTCCATAATTATTTCTGTGCATTTCATAGAAAATTCGATTTGATGAAAATCACCTTACTATAGATCAGACGATTCAGAGCTATAAAAATCCAAAATCTTCAATTGTGCTCCGATTGCTGTTCTTGATACCTTAAATGACAGGTCTAGGGACCTGTAACTGCTGTACCAACGCGTGTTTAGATTCCTTGATTTCATTGAAAATCACCTTACTATACATCAGTCGATTAAGAGCTATAAAAATCCAAAATCTGCAATTGTGCTCCGATTTCAGTTCTTGATACCTTAAATGACAGGTCTAGGGACCTGTAACTGCTGTGCCAACGCGTGTTTAGATTCCATAATTATTTCTGTGCATTTCATAGAAAATTCGATTTGATGAAAATCACCTTACTATAGATCAGACGATTCAGAGCTATAAAAATCCAAAATCTTCAATTGTGCTCCGATTGCTGTTCTTGATACCTTAAATGACAGGTCTAGGGACCTGTAACTGCTGTACCAACGCGTGTTTAGATTCCTTGATTTCATTGAAAATCACCTTACTATACATCAGTCGATTAAGAGCTATAAAAATCCAAAATCTGCAATTGTGCTCCGATTTCAGTTCTTGATACCTTAAATGACAGGTCTAGGGACCTGTAACTGCTGTGCCAACGCGTGTTTAGATTCCATAATTATTTCTGTGCATTTCATAGAAAATTCGATTTGATGAAAATCACCTTACTATAGATCAGACGATTCAGAGCTATAAAAATCCAAAATCTTCAATTGTGCTCCGATTGCTGTTCTTGATACCTTAAATGACAGGTCTAGGGACCTGTAACTGCTGTACCAACGCGTGTTTAGATTCCTTGATTTCATTGAAAATCACCTTACTATACATCAGTCGATTAAGAGCTATAAAAATCCAAAATCTGCAATTGTGCTCCGATTTCAGTTCTTGATACCTTAAATGACAGGTCTAGGGACCTGTAACTGCTGTGCCAACGCGTGTTTAGATTCCATAATTATTTCTGTGCATTTCATAGAAAATTCGATTTGATGAAAATCACCTTACTATAGATCAGACGATTCAGAGCTATAAAAATCCAAAATCTTCAATTGTGCTCCGATTGCTGTTCTTGATACCTTAAATGACAGGTCTAGGGACCTGTAACTGCTGTACCAACGCGTGTTTAGATTCCTTGATTTCATTGAAAATCACCTTACTATACATCAGTCGATTAAGAGCTATAAAAATCCAAAATCTGCAATTGTGCTCCGATTTCAGTTCTTGATACCTTAAATGACAGGTCTAGGGACCTGTAACTGCTGTGCCAACGCGTGTTTAGATTCCATAATTATTTCTGTGCATTTCATAGAAAATTCGATTTGATGAAAATCACCTTACTATAGATCAGACGATTCAGAGCTATAAAAATCCAAAATCTTCAATTGTGCTCCGATTGCTGTTCTTGATACCTTAAATGACAGGTCTAGGGACCTGTAACTGCTGTACCAACGCGTGTTTAGATTCCTTGATTTCATTGAAAATCACCTTACTATACATCAGTCGATTAAGAGCTATAAAAATCCAAAATCTGCAATTGTGCTCCGATTTCAGTTCTTGATACCTTAAATGACAGGTCTAGGGACCTGTAACTGCTGTGCCAACGCGTGTTTAGATTCCATAATTATTTCTGTGCATTTCATAGAAAATTCGATTTGATGAAAATCACCTTACTATAGATCAGACGATTCAGAGCTATAAAAATCCAAAATCTTCAATTGTGCTCCGATTGCTGTTCTTGATACCTTAAATGACAGGTCTAGGGACCTGTAACTGCTGTACCAACGTGTGTTTAGATTCCTTGATTTCATTGAAAATCACCTTACTATACATCAGTCGATTAAGAGCTATAAAAATCCAAAATCTGCAATTGTGCTCCGATTTCAGTTCTTGATACCTTAAATGACAGGTCTAGGGACCTGTAACTGCTGTGCCAACGCGTGTTTAGATTCCATAATTATTTCTGTGCATTTCATAGAAAATTCGATTTGATGAAAATCACCTTACTATAGATCAGACGATTCAGAGCTATAAAAATCCAAAATCTTCAATTGTGCTCCGATTTCAGTTCTTGATACCTTAAATGACAGGTCTAGGGACCTGTAACTGCTGTGCCAACGCGTGTTTAGATTCCATAATTATTTCTGTGCATTTCATAGAAAATTCGATTTGATGAAAATCACCTTACTATAGATCAGACGATTCAGAGCTATAAAAATCCAAAATCTTCAATTGTGCTCCGATTGCTGTTCTTGATACCTTAAATGACAGGTCTAGGGACCTGTAACTGCTGTACCAACGCGTGTTTAGATTCCTTGATTTCATTGAAAATCACCTTACTATACATCAGTCGATTAAGAGCTATAAAAATCCAAAATCTGCAATTGTGCTCCGATTTCAGTTCTTGATACCTTAAATGACAGGTCTAGGGACCTGTAACTGCTGTGCCAACGCGTGTTTAGATTCCATAATTATTTCTGTGCATTTCATAGAAAATTCGATTTGATGAAAATCACCTTACTATAGATCAGACGATTCAGAGCTATAAAAATCCAAAATCTTCAATTGTGCTCCGATTGCTGTTCTTGATACCTTAAATGACAGGTCTAGGGACCTGTAACTGCTGTACCAACGTGTGTTTAGATTCCTTGATTTCATTGAAAATCACCTTACTATACATCAGTCGATTAAGAGCTATAAAAATCCAAAATCTGCAATTGTGCTCCGATTTCAGTTCTTGATACCTTAAATGACAGGTCTAGGGACCTGTAACTGCTGTGCCAACGCGTGTTTAGATTCCATAATTATTTCTGTGCATTTCATAGAAAATTCGATTTGATGAAAATCACCTTACTATAGATCAGACGATTCAGAGCTATAAAAATCCAAAATCTTCAATTGTGCTCCGATTGCTGTTCTTGATACCTTAAATGACAGGTCTAGGGACCTGTAACTGCTGTGCCAACGTGTGTTTAGATTCCTTGATTTCATTGAAAATCACCTTACTATACATCAGTCGATTAAGAGCTATAAAAATCCAAAATCTGCAATTGTGCTCCGATTTCAGTTCTTGATACCTTAAATGACAGGTCTAGGGACCTGTAACTGCTGTGCCAACGCGTGTTTAGATTCCATAATTATTTCTGTGCATTTCATAGAAAATTCGATTTGATGAAAATCACCTTACTATAGATCAGACGATTCAGAGCTATAAAAATCCAAAATCTTCAATTGTGCTCCGATTTCAGTTCTTGATACCTTAAATGACAGGTCTAGGGACCTGTAACTGCTGTGCCAACGCGTGTTTAGATTCCATAATTATTTCTGTGCATTTCATAGAAAATTCGATTTGATGAAAATCACCTTACTATAGATCAGACGATTCAGAGCTATAAAAATCCAAAATCTTCAATTGTGCTCCGATTGCTGTTCTTGATACCTTAAATGACAGGTCTAGGGACCTGTAACTGCTGTACCAACGCGTGTTTAGATTCCTTGATTTCATTGAAAATCACCTTACTATACATCAGTCGATTAAGAGCTATAAAAATCCAAAATCTGCAATTGTGCTCCGATTTCAGTTCTTGATACCTTAAATGACAGGTCTAGGGACCTGTAACTGCTGTGCCAACGCGTGTTTAGATTCCATAATTATTTCTGTGCATTTCATAGAAAATTCGATTTGATGAAAATCACCTTACTATAGATCAGACGATTCAGAGCTATAAAAATCCAAAATCTTCAATTGTGCTCCGATTGCTGTTCTTGATACCTTAAATGACAGGTCTAGGGACCTGTAACTGCTGTACCAACGCGTGTTTAGATTCCTTGATTTCATTGAAAATCACCTTACTATACATCAGTCGATTAAGAGCTATAAAAATCCAAAATCTGCAATTGTGCTCCGATTTCAGTTCTTGATACCTTAAATGACAGGTCTAGGGACCTGTAACTGCTGTGCCAACGCGTGTTTAGATTCCATAATTATTTCTGTGCATTTCATAGAAAATTCGATTTGATGAAAATCACCTTACTATAGATCAGACGATTCAGAGCTATAAAAATCCAAAATCTTCAATTGTGCTCCGATTGCTGTTCTTGATACCTTAAATGACAGGTCTAGGGACCTGTAACTGCTGTACCAACGCGTGTTTAGATTCCTTGATTTCATTGAAAATCACCTTACTATACATCAGTCGATTAAGAGCTATAAAAATCCAAAATCTGCAATTGTGCTCCGATTTCAGTTCTTGATACCTTAAATGACAGGTCTAGGGACCTGTAACTGCTGTGCCAACGCGTGTTTAGATTCCATAATTATTTCTGTGCATTTCATAGAAAATTCGATTTGATGAAAATCACCTTACTATAGATCAGACGATTCAGAGCTATAAAAATCCAAAATCTTCAATTGTGCTCCGATTGCTGTTCTTGATACCTTAAATGACAGGTCTAGGGACCTGTAACTGCTGTACCAACGCGTGTTTAGATTCCTTGATTTCATTGAAAATCACCTTACTATACATCAGTCGATTAAGAGCTATAAAAATCCAAAATCTGCAATTGTGCTCCGATTTCAGTTCTTGATACCTTAAATGACAGGTCTAGGGACCTGTAACTGCTGTGCCAACGCGTGTTTAGATTCCATAATTATTTCTGTGCATTTCATAGAAAATTCGATTTGATGAAAATCACCTTACTATAGATCAGACGATTCAGAGCTATAAAAATCCAAAATCTTCAATTGTGCTCCGATTTCAGTTCTTGATACCTTAAATGACAGGTCTAGGGACCTGTAACTGCTGTGCCAACGCGTGTTTAGATTCCATAATTATTTCTGTGCATTTCATAGAAAATTCGATTTGATGAAAATCACCTTACTATAGATCAGACGATTCAGAGCTATAAAAATCCAAAATCTTCAATTGTGCTCCGATTGCTGTTCTTGATACCTTAAATGACAGGTCTAGGGACCTGTAACTGCTGTACCAACGCGTGTTTAGATTCCTTGATTTCATTGAAAATCACCTTACTATACATCAGTCGATTAAGAGCTATAAAAATCCAAAATCTGCAATTGTGCTCCGATTTCAGTTCTTGATACCTTAAATGACAGGTCTAGGGACCTGTAACTGCTGTGCCAACGCGTGTTTAGATTCCATAATTATTTCTGTGCATTTCATAGAAAATTCGATTTGATGAAAATCACCTTACTATAGATCAGACGATTCAGAGCTATAAAAATCCAAAATCTTTAATTGTGCTCCGATTGCTGTTCTTGATACCTTAAATGACAGGTCTAGGGACCTGTAACTGCTGTACCAACGCGTGTTTAGATTCCTTGATTTCATTGAAAATCACCTTACTATACATCAGTCGATTAAGAGCTATAAAAATCCAAAATCTGCAATTGTGCTCCGATTTCAGTTCTTGATACCTTAAATGACAGGTCTAGGGACCTGTAACTGCTGTGCCAACGCGTGTTTAGATTCCATAATTATTTCTGTGCATTTCATAGAAAATTCGATTTGATGAAAATCACCTTACTATAGATCAGACGATTCAGAGCTATAAAAATCCAAAATCTTCAATTGTGCTCCGATTGCTGTTCTTGATACCTTAAATGACAGGTCTAGGGACCTGTAACTGCTGTACCAACGCGTGTTTAGATTCCTTGATTTCATTGAAAATCACCTTACTATACATCAGTCGATTAAGAGCTATAAAAATCCAAAATCTGCAATTGTGCTCCGATTTCAGTTCTTGATACCTTAAATGACAGGTCTAGGGACCTGTAACTGCTGTGCCAACGCGTGTTTAGATTCCATAATTATTTCTGTGCATTTCATAGAAAATTCGATTTGATGAAAATCACCTTACTATAGATCAGACGATTCAGAGCTATAAAAATCCAAAATCTTCAATTGTGCTCCGATTGCTGTTCTTGATACCTTAAATGACAGGTCTAGGGACCTGTAACTGCTGTACCAACGCGTGTTTAGATTCCTTGATTTCATTGAAAATCACCTTACTATACATCAGTCGATTAAGAGCTATAAAAATCCAAAATCTGCAATTGTGCTCCGATTTCAGTTCTTGATACCTTAAATGACAGGTCTAGGGACCTGTAACTGCTGTGCCAACGCGTGTTTAGATTCCATAATTATTTCTGTGCATTTCATAGAAAATTCGATTTGATGAAAATCACCTTACTATAGATCAGACGATTCAGAGCTATAAAAATCCAAAATCTTCAATTGTGCTCCGATTGCTGTTCTTGATACCTTAAATGACAGGTCTAGGGACCTGTAACTGCTGTACCAACGCGTGTTTAGATTCCTTGATTTCATTGAAAATCACCTTACTATACATCAGTCGATTAAGAGCTATAAAAATCCAAAATCTGCAATTGTGCTCCGATTTCAGTTCTTGATACCTTAAATGACAGGTCTAGGGACCTGTAACTGCTGTGCCAACGCGTGTTTAGATTCCATAATTATTTCTGTGCATTTCATAGAAAATTCGATTTGATGAAAATCACCTTACTATAGATCAGACGATTCAGAGCTATAAAAATCCAAAATCTTCAATTGTGCTCCGATTGCTGTTCTTGATACCTTAAATGACAGGTCTAGGGACCTGTAACTGCTGTACCAACGCGTGTTTAGATTCCTTGATTTCATTGAAAATCACCTTACTATACATCAGTCGATTAAGAGCTATAAAAATCCAAAATCTGCAATTGTGCTCCGATTTCAGTTCTTGATACCTTAAATGACAGGTCTAGGGACCTGTAACTGCTGTGCCAACGCGTGTTTAGATTCCATAATTATTTCTGTGCATTTCATAGAAAATTCGATTTGATGAAAATCACCTTACTATAGATCAGACGATTCAGAGCTATAAAAATCCAAAATCTTCAATTGTGCTCCGATTGCTGTTCTTGATACCTTAAATGACAGGTCTAGGGACCTGTAACTGCTGTACCAACGCGTGTTTAGATTCCTTGATTTCATTGAAAATCACCTTACTATACATCAGTCGATTAAGAGCTATAAAAATCCAAAATCTGCAATTGTGCTCCGATTTCAGTTCTTGATACCTTAAATGACAGGTCTAGGGACCTGTAACTGCTGTGCCAACGCGTGTTTAGATTCCATAATTATTTCTGTGCATTTCATAGAAAATTCGATTTGATGAAAATCACCTTACTATAGATCAGACGATTCAGAGCTATAAAAATCCAAAATCTTCAATTGTGCTCCGATTGCTGTTCTTGATACCTTAAATGACAGGTCTAGGGACCTGTAACTGCTGTACCAACGTGTGTTTAGATTCCTTGATTTCATTGAAAATCACCTTACTATACATCAGTCGATTAAGAGCTATAAAAATCCAAAATCTGCAATTGTGCTCCGATTTCAGTTCTTGGTACCTTAAATGACAGGTCTAGGGACCTGTAACTGCTGTGCCAACGCGTGTTTAGATTCCATAATTATTTCTGTGCATTTCATAGAAAATTCGATTTGATGAAAATCACCTTACTATAGATCAGACGATTCAGAGCTATAAAAATCCAAAATCTTCAATTGTGCTCCGATTTCAGTTCTTGATACCTTAAATGACAGGTCTAGGGACCTGTAACTGCTGTGCCAACGCGTGTTTAGATTCCATAATTATTTCTGTGCATTTCATAGAAAATTCGATTTGATGAAAATCACCTTACTATAGATCAGACGATTCAGAGCTATAAAAATCCAAAATCTTCAATTGTGCTCCGATTGCTGTTCTTGATACCTTAAATGACAGGTCTAGGGACCTGTAACTGCTGTACCAACGCGTGTTTAGATTCCTTGATTTCATTGAAAATCACCTTACTATACATCAGTCGATTAAGAGCTATAAAAATCCAAAATCTGCAATTGTGCTCCGATTTCAGTTCTTGATACCTTAAATGACAGGTCTAGGGACCTGTAACTGCTGTGCCAACGCGTGTTTAGATTCCATAATTATTTCTGTGCATTTCATAGAAAATTCGATTTGATGAAAATCACCTTACTATAGATCAGACGATTCAGAGCTATAAAAATCCAAAATCTTCAATTGTGCTCCGATTGCTGTTCTTGATACCTTAAATGACAGGTCTAGGGACCTGTAACTGCTGTACCAACGCGTGTTTAGATTCCTTGATTTCATTGAAAATCACCTTACTATACATCAGTCGATTAAGAGCTATAAAAATCCAAAATCTGCAATTGTGCTCCGATTTCAGTTCTTGATACCTTAAATGACAGGTCTAGGGACCTGTAACTGCTGTGCCAACGCGTGTTTAGATTCCATAATTATTTCTGTGCATTTCATAGAAAATTCGATTTGATGAAAATCACCTTACTATAGATCAGACGATTCAGAGCTATAAAAATCCAAAATCTTCAATTGTGCTCCGATTGCTGTTCTTGATACCTTAAATGACAGGTCTAGGGACCTGTAACTGCTGTACCAACGTGTGTTTAGATTCCTTGATTTCATTGAAAATCACCTTACTATACATCAGTCGATTAAGAGCTATAAAAATCCAAAATCTGCAATTGTGCTCCGATTTCAGTTCTTGATACCTTAAATGACAGGTCTAGGGACCTGTAACTGCTGTGCCAACGCGTGTTTAGATTCCATAATTATTTCTGTGCATTTCATAGAAAATTCGATTTGATGAAAATCACCTTACTATAGATCAGACGATTCAGAGCTATAAAAATCCAAAATCTTCAATTGTGCTCCGATTTCAGTTCTTGATACCTTAAATGACAGGTCTAGGGACCTGTAACTGCTGTGCCAACGCGTGTTTAGATTCCATAATTATTTCTGTGCATTTCATAGAAAATTCGATTTGATGAAAATCACCTTACTATAGATCAGACGATTCAGAGCTATAAAAATCCAAAATCTTCAATTGTGCTCCGATTGCTGTTCTTGATACCTTAAATGACAGGTCTAGGGACCTGTAACTGCTGTACCAACGCGTGTTTAGATTCCTTGATTTCATTGAAAATCACCTTACTATACATCAGTCGATTAAGAGCTATAAAAATCCAAAATCTGCAATTGTGCTCCGATTTCAGTTCTTGATACCTTAAATGACAGGTCTAGGGACCTGTAACTGCTGTGCCAACGCGTGTTTAGATTCCATAATTATTTCTGTGCATTTCATAGAAAATTCGATTTGATGAAAATCACCTTACTATAGATCAGACGATTCAGAGCTATAAAAATCCAAAATCTTCAATTGTGCTCCGATTGCTGTTCTTGATACCTTAAATGACAGGTCTAGGGACCTGTAACTGCTGTACCAACGCGTGTTTAGATTCCTTGATTTCATTGAAAATCACCTTACTATACATCAGTCGATTAAGAGCTATAAAAATCCAAAATCTGCAATTGTGCTCCGATTTCAGTTCTTGATACCTTAAATGACAGGTCTAGGGACCTGTAACTGCTGTGCCAACGCGTGTTTAGATTCCATAATTATTTCTGTGCATTTCATAGAAAATTCGATTTGATGAAAATCACCTTACTATAGATCAGACGATTCAGAGCTATAAAAATCCAAAATCTTCAATTGTGCTCCGATTGCTGTTCTTGATACCTTAAATGACAGGTCTAGGGACCTGTAACTGCTGTACCAACGCGTGTTTAGATTCCTTGATTTCATTGAAAATCACCTTACTATACATCAGTCGATTAAGAGCTATAAAAATCCAAAATCTGCAATTGTGCTCCGATTTCAGTTCTTGATACCTTAAATGACAGGTCTAGGGACCTGTAACTGCTGTGCCAACGCGTGTTTAGATTCCATAATTATTTCTGTGCATTTCATAGAAAATTCGATTTGATGAAAATCACCTTACTATAGATCAGACGATTCAGAGCTATAAAAATCCAAAATCTTCAATTGTGCTCCGATTGCTGTTCTTGATACCTTAAATGACAGGTCTAGGGACCTGTAACTGCTGTACCAACGCGTGTTTAGATTCCTTGATTTCATTGAAAATCACCTTACTATACATCAGTCGATTAAGAGCTATAAAAATCCAAAATCTGCAATTGTGCTCCGATTTCAGTTCTTGATACCTTAAATGACAGGTCTAGGGACCTGTAACTGCTGTGCCAACGCGTGTTTAGATTCCATAATTATTTCTGTGCATTTCATAGAAAATTCGATTTGATGAAAATCACCTTACTATAGATCAGACGATTCAGAGCTATAAAAATCCAAAATCTTCAATTGTGCTCCGATTGCTGTTCTTGATACCTTAAATGACAGGTCTAGGGACCTGTAACTGCTGTACCAACGCGTGTTTAGATTCCTTGATTTCATTGAAAATCACCTTACTATACATCAGTCGATTAAGAGCTATAAAAATCCAAAATCTGCAATTGTGCTCCGATTTCAGTTCTTGATACCTTAAATGACAGGTCTAGGGACCTGTAACTGCTGTGCCAACGCGTGTTTAGATTCCATAATTATTTCTGTGCATTTCATAGAAAATTCGATTTGATGAAAATCACCTTACTATAGATCAGACGATTCAGAGCTATAAAAATCCAAAATCTTCAATTGTGCTCCGATTGCTGTTCTTGATACCTTAAATGACAGGTCTAGGGACCTGTAACTGCTGTACCAACGCGTGTTTAGATTCCTTGATTTCATTGAAAATCACCTTACTATACATCAGTCGATTAAGAGCTATAAAAATCCAAAATCTGCAATTGTGCTCCGATTTCAGTTCTTGATACCTTAAATGACAGGTCTAGGGACCTGTAACTGCTGTGCCAACGCGTGTTTAGATTCCATAATTATTTCTGTGCATTTCATAGAAAATTCGATTTGATGAAAATCACCTTACTATAGATCAGACGATTCAGAGCTATAAAAATCCAAAATCTTCAATTGTGCTCCGATTGCTGTTCTTGATACCTTAAATGACAGGTCTAGGGACCTGTAACTGCTGTACCAACGCGTGTTTAGATTCCTTGATTTCATTGAAAATCACCTTACTATACATCAGTCGATTAAGAGCTATAAAAATCCAAAATCTGCAATTGTGCTCCGATTTCAGTTCTTGATACCTTAAATGACAGGTCTAGGGACCTGTAACTGCTGTGCCAATGCGTGTTTAGATTCCATAATTATTTCTGTGCATTTCATAGAAAATTCGATTTGATGAAAATCACCTTACTATAGATCAGACGATTCAGAGCTATAAAAATCCAAAATCTTCCATTGTGCTCCGATTGCTGTTCTTGATACCTTAAATGACAGGTCTAGGGACCTGTAACTGCTGTACCAACGCGTGTTTAGATTCCTTGATTTCATTGAAAATCACCTTACTATACATCAGTCGATTAAGAGCTATAAAAATCCAAAATCTGCAATTGTGCTCCGATTTCAGTTCTTGATACCTTAAATGACAGGTCTAGGGACCTGTAACTGCTGTGCCAACGCGTGTTTAGATTCCATAATTATTTCTGTGCATTTCATAGAAAATTCGATTTGATGAAAATCACCTTACTATAGATCAGACGATTCAGAGCTATAAAAATCCAAAATCTTCAATTGTGCTCCGATTGCTGTTCTTGATACCTTAAATGACAGGTCTAGGGACCTGTAACTGCTGTACCAACGCGTGTTTAGATTCCTTGATTTCATTGAAAATCACCTTACTATACATCAGTCGATTAAGAGCTATAAAAATCCAAAATCTGCAATTGTGCTCCGATTTCAGTTCTTGATACCTTAAATGACAGGTCTAGGGACCTATAACTGCTGTGCCAACGCGTGTTTAGATTCCATAATTATTTCTGTGCATTTCATAGAAAATTCGATTTGATGAAAATCACCTTACTATAGATCAGACGATTCAGAGCTATAAAAATCCAAAATCTTCAATTGTGCTCCGATTTCAGTTCTTGATACCTTAAATGACAGGTCTAGGAACCTGTAACTGCTGTGCCAACGCGTGTTTAGATTCCATAATTATTTCTGTGCATTTCATAGAAAATTCGATTTGATGAAAATCACCTTACTATAGATCAGACGATTCAGAGCTATAAAAATCCAAAATCTTCAATTGTGCTCCGATTGCTGTTCTTGATACCTTAAATGACAGGTCTAGGGACCTGTAACTGCTGTACCAACGCGTGTTTAGATTCCTTGATTTCATTGAAAATCACCTTACTATACATCAGTCGATTAAGAGCTATAAAAATCCAAAATCTGCAATTGTGCTCCGATTTCAGTTCTTGATACCTTAAATGACAGGTCTAGGGACCTGTAACTGCTGTGCCAACGCGTGTTTAGATTCCATAATTATTTCTGTGCATTTCATAGAAAATTCGATTTGATGAAAATCACCTTACTATAGATCAGACGATTCAGAGCTATAAAAATCCAAAATCTTCAATTGTGCTCCGATTGCTGTTCTTGATACCTTAAATGACAGGTCTAGGGACCTGTAACTGCTGTACCAACGCGTGTTTAGATTCCTTGATTTCATTGAAAATCACCTTACTATACATCAGTCGATTAAGAGCTATAAAAATCCAAAATCTGCAATTGTGCTCCGATTTCAGTTCTTGATACCTTAAATGACAGGTCTAGGGACCTGTAACTGCTGTGCCAACGCGTGTTTAGATTCCATAATTATTTCTGTGCATTTCATAGAAAATTCGATTTGATGAAAATCACCTTACTATAGATCAGACGATTCAGAGCTATAAAAATCCAAAATCTTCAATTGTGCTCCGATTGCTGTTCTTGATACCTTAAATGACAGGTCTAGGGACCTGTAACTGCTGTACCAACGCGTGTTTAGATTCCTTGATTTCATTGAAAATCACCTTACTATACATCAGTCGATTAAGAGCTATAAAAATCCAAAATCTGCAATTGTGCTCCGATTTCAGTTCTTGATACCTTAAATGACAGGTCTAGGGACCTATAACTGCTGTGCCAACGCGTGTTTAGATTCCATAATTATTTCTGTGCATTTCATAGAAAATTCGATTTGATGAAAATCACCTTACTATAGATCAGACGATTCAGAGCTATAAAAATCCAAAATCTTCAATTGTGCTCCGATTGCTGTTCTTGATACCTTAAATGACAGGTCTAGGGACCTGTAACTGCTGTACCAACGTGTGTTTAGATTCCTTGATTTCATTGAAAATCACCTTACTATACATCAGTCGATTAAGAGCTATAAAAATCCAAAATCTGCAATTGTGCTCCGATTTCAGTTCTTGATACCTTAAATGACAGGTCTAGGGACCTGTAACTGCTGTGCCAACGCGTGTTTAGATTCCATAATTATTTCTGTGCATTTCATAGAAAATTCGATTTGATGAAAATCACCTTACTATAGATCAGACGATTCAGAGCTATAAAAATCCAAAATCTTCAATTGTGCTCCGATTTCAGTTCTTGATACCTTAAATGACAGGTCTAGGGACCTGTAACTGCTGTGCCAACGCGTGTTTATATTCCATAATTATTTCTGTGCATTTCATAGAAAATTCGATTTGATGAAAATCACCTTACTATAGATCAGACGATTCAGAGCTATAAAAATCCAAAATCTTCAATTGTGCTCCGATTGCTGTTCTTGATACCTTAAATGACAGGTCTAGGGACCTGTAACTGCTGTACCAACGCGTGTTTAGATTCCTTGATTTCATTGAAAATCACCTTACTATACATCAGTCGATTAAGAGCTATAAAAATCCAAAATCTGCAATTGTGCTCCGATTTCAGTTCTTGATACCTTAAATGACAGGTATAGGGACCTGTAACTGCTGTGCCAACGCGTGTTTAGATTCCATAATTATTTCTGTGCATTTCATAGAAAATTCGATTTGATGAAAATCACCTTACTATAGATCAGACGATTCAGAGCTATAAAAATCCAAAATCTTCAATTGTGCTCCGATTGCTGTTCTTGATACCTTAAATGACAGGTCTAGGGACCTGTAACTGCTGTACCAACGCGTGTTTAGATTCCTTGATTTCATTGAAAATCACCTTACTATACATCAGTCGATTAAGAGCTATAAAAATCCAAAATCTGCAATTGTGCTCCGATTTCAGTTCTTGATACCTTAAATGACAGGTCTAGGGACCTGTAACTGCTGTGCCAACGCGTGTTTAGATTCCATAATTATTTCTGTGCATTTCATAGAAAATTCGATTTGATGAAAATCACCTTACTATAGATCAGACGATTCAGAGCTATAAAAATCCAAAATCTTCAATTGTGCTCCGATTCCTGTTCTTGATACCTTAAATGACAGGTCTAGGGACCTGTAACTGCTGTACCAACGCGTGTTTAGATTCCTTGATTTCATTGAAAATCACCTTACTATACATCAGTCGATTAAGAGCTATAAAAATCCAAAATCTGCAATTGTGCTCCGATTTCAGTTCTTGATACCTTAAATGACAGGTCTAGGGACCTGTAACTGCTGTGCCAACGCGTGTTTAGATTCCATAATTATTTCTGTGCATTTCATAGAAAATTCGATTTGATGAAAATCACCTTACTATAGATCAGACGATTCAGAGCTATAAAAATCCAAAATCTTCAATTGTGCTCCGATTGCTGTTCTTGATACCTTAAATGACAGGTCTAGGGACCTGTAACTGCTGTACCAACGCGTGTTTAGATTCCTTGATTTCATTGAAAATCACCTTACTATACATCAGTCGATTAAGAGCTATAAAAATCCAAAATCTGCAATTGTGCTCCGATTTCAGTTCTTGATACCTTAAATGACAGGTCTAGGGACCTGTAACTGCTGTGCCAACGCGTGTTTAGATTCCATAATTATTTCTGTGCATTTCATAGAAAATTCGATTTGATGAAAATCACCTTACTATAGATCAGACGATTCAGAGCTATAAAAATCCAAAATCTTCAATTGTGCTCCGATTGCTGTTCTTGATACCTTAAATGACAGGTCTAGGGACCTGTAACTGCTGTGCCAACGCGTGTTTAGATTCCTTGATTTCATTGAAAATCACCTTACTATACATCAGTCGATTAAGAGCTATAAAAATCCAAAATCTGCAATTGTGCTCCGATTTCAGTTCTTGATACCTTAAATGACAGGTCTAGGGACCTGTAACTGCTGTGCCAACGCGTGTTTAGATTCCATAATTATTTCTGTGCATTTCATAGAAAATTCGATTTGATGAAAATCACCTTACTATAGATCAGACGATTCAGAGCTATAAAAATCCAAAATCTTCAATTGTGCTCCGATTGCTGTTCTTGATACCTTAAATGACAGGTCTAGGGACCTGTAACTGCTGTACCAACGTGTGTTTAGATTCCTTGATTTCATTGAAAATCACCTTACTATACATCAGTCGATTAAGAGCTATAAAAATCCAAAATCTGCAATTGTGCTCGGATTTCAGTTCTTGATACCTTAAATGACAGGTCTAGGGACCTGTAACTGCTGTGCCAACGCGTGTTTAGATTCCATAATTATTTCTGTGCATTTCATAGAAAATTCGATTTGATGAAAATCACCTTACTATAGATCAGACGATTCAGAGCTATAAAAATCCAAAATCTTCAATTGTGCTCCGATTTCAGTTCTTGATACCTTAAATGACAGGTCTAGGGACCTGTAACTGCTGTGCCAACGCGTGTTTAGATTCCATAATTATTTCTGTGCATTTCATAGAAAATTCGATTTGATGAAAATCACCTTACTATAGATCAGACGATTCAGAGCTATAAAAATACAAAATCTTCAATTGTGCTCCGATTGCTGTTCTTGATACCTTAAATGACAGGTCTAGGGACCTGTAACTGCTGTACCAACGCGTGTTTAGATTCCTTGATTTCATTGAAAATCACCTTACTATACATCAGTCGATTAAGAGCTATAAAAATCCAAAATCTGCAATTGTGCTCCGATTTCAGTTCTTGATACCTTAAATGACAGGTCTAGGGACCTGTAACTGCTGTGCCAACGCGTGTTTAGATTCCATAATTATTTCTGTGCATTTCATAGAAAATTCGATTTGATGAAAATCACCTTACTATAGATCAGACGATTCAGAGCTATAAAAATCCAAAATCTTCAATTGTGCTCCGATTGCTGTTCTTGATACCTTAAATGACAGGTCTAGGGACCTGTAACTGCTGTACCAACGCGTGTTTAGATTCCTTGATTTCATTGAAAATCACCTTACTATACATCAGTCGATTAAGAGCTATAAAAATCCAAAATCTGCAATTGTGCTCCGATTTCAGTTCTTGATACCTTAAATGACAGGTCTAGGGACCTGTAACTGCTGTGCCAACGCGTGTTTAGATTCCATAATTATTTCTGTGCATTTCATAGAAAATTCGATTTGATGAAAATCACCTTACTATAGATCAGACGATTCAGAGCTATAAAAATCCAAAATCTTCAATTGTGCTCCGATTGCTGTTCTTGATACCTTAAATGACAGGTCTAGGGACCTGTAACTGCTGTACCAACGCGTGTTTAGATTCCTTGATTTCATTGAAAATCACCTTACTATACATCAGTCGATTAAGAGCTATAAAAATCCAAAATCTGCAATTGTGCTCCGATTTCAGTTCTTGATACCTTAAATGACAGGTCTAGGGACCTGTAACTGCTGTGCCAACGCGTGTTTAGATTCCATAATTATTTCTGTGCATTTCATAGAAAATTCGATTTGATGAAAATCACCTTACTATAGATCAGACGATTCAGAGCTATAAAAATCCAAAATCTTCAATTGTGCTCCGATTGCTGTTCTTGATACCTTAAATGACAGGTCTAGGGACCTGTAACTGCTGTACCAACGTGTGTTTAGATTCCTTGATTTCATTGAAAATCACCTTACTATACATCAGTCGATTAAGAGCTATAAAAATCCAAAATCTGCAATTGTGCTCCGATTTCAGTTCTTGATACCTTAAATGACAGGTCTAGGGACCTGTAACTGCTGTGCCAACGCGTGTTTAGATTCCATAATTATTTCTGTGCATTTCATAGAAAATTCGATTTGATGAAAATCACCTTACTATAGATCAGACGATTCAGAGCTATAAAAATCCAAAATCTTCAATTGTGCTCCGATTTCAGTTCTTGATACCTTAAATGACAGGTCTAGGGACCTGTAACTGCTGTGCCAACGCGTGTTTAGATTCCATAATTATTTCTGTGCATTTCATAGAAAATTCGATTTGATGAAAATCACCTTACTATAGATCAGACGATTCAGAGCTATAAAAATCCAAAATCTTCAATTGTGCTCCGATTGCTGTTCTTGATACCTTAAATGACAGGTCTAGGGACCTGTAACTGCTGTACCAACGCGTGTTTAGATTCCTTGATTTCATTGAAAATCACCTTACTATACATCAGTCGATTAAGAGCTATAAAAATCCAAAATCTGCAATTGTGCTCCGATTTCAGTTCTTGATACCTTAAATGACAGGTCTAGGGACCTGTAACTGCTGTGCCAACGCGTGTTTAGATTCCATAATTATTTCTGTGCATTTCATAGAAAATTCGATTTGATGAAAATCACCTTACTATAGATCAGACGATTCAGAGCTATAAAAATCCAAAATCTTCAATTGTGCTCCGATTGCTGTTCTTGATACCTTAAATGACAGGTCTAGGGACCTGTAACTGCTGTACCAACGCGTGTTTAGATTCCTTGATTTCATTGAAAATCACCTTACTATACATCAGTCGATTAAGAGCTATAAAAATCCAAAATCTGCAATTGTGCTCCGATTTCAGTTCTTGATACCTTAAATGACAGGTCTAGGGACCTGTAACTGCTGTGCCAACGCGTGTTTAGATTCCATAATTATTTCTGTGCATTTCATAGAAAATTCGATTTGATGAAAATCACCTTACTATAGATCAGACGATTCAGAGCTATAAAAATCCAAAATCTTCAATTGTGCTCCGATTGCTGTTCTTGATACCTTAAATGACAGGTCTAGGGACCTGTAACTGCTGTACCAACGCGTGTTTAGATTCCTTGATTTCATTGAAAATCACCTTACTATACATCAGTCGATTAAGAGCTATAAAAATCCAAAATCTGCAATTGTGCTCCGATTTCAGTTCTTGATACCTTAAATGACAGGTCTAGGGACCTGTAACTGCTGTGCCAACGCGTGTTTAGATTCCATAATTATTTCTGTGCATTTCATAGAAAATTCGATTTGATGAAAATCACCTTACTATAGATCAGACGATTCAGAGCTATAAAAATCCAAAATCTTCAATTGTGCTCCGATTGCTGTTCTTGATACCTTAAATGACAGGTCTAGGGACCTGTAACTGCTGTACCAACGCGTGTTTAGATTCCTTGATTTCATTGAAAATCACCTTACTATACATCAGTCGATTAAGAGCTATAAAAATCCAAAATCTGCAATTGTGCTCCGATTTCAGTTCTTGATACCTTAAATGACAGGTCTAGGGACCTGTAACTGCTGTGCCAACGCGTGTTTAGATTCCATAATTATTTCTGTGCATTTCATAGAAAATTCGATTTGATGAAAATCACCTTACTATAGATCAGACGATTCAGAGCTATAAAAATCCAAAATCTTCAATTGTGCTCCGATTTCAGTTCTTGATACCTTAAATGACAGGTCTAGGGACCTGTAACTGCTGTGCCAACGCGTGTTTAGATTCCATAATTATTTCTGTGCATTTCATAGAAAATTCGATTTGATGAAAATCACCTTACTATAGATCAGACGATTCAGAGCTATAAAAATCCAAAATCTTCAATTGTGCTCCGATTGCTGTTCTTGATACCTTAAATGACAGGTCTAGGGACCTGTAACTGCTGTACCAACGCGTGTTTAGATTCCTTGATTTCATTGAAAATCACCTTACTATACATCAGTCGATTAAGAGCTATAAAAATCCAAAATCTGCAATTGTGCTCCGATTTCAGTTCTTGATACCTTAAATGACAGGTCTAGGGACCTGTAACTGCTGTGCCAACGCGTGTTTAGATTCCATAATTATTTCTGTGCATTTCATAGAAAATTCGATTTGATGAAAATCACCTTACTATACATCAGTCGATTAAGAGCTATAAAATCCAAAATCTGCAATTGTGCTCCGATTTCAGTTCTTGATACCTTAAATGACAGGTCTAGGGACCTGTAACTGATGTGCCAACGCGTGTTTAGATTCCATAATTATTTCTGTGCATTTCATAGAAAATTCGATTTGATGAAAATCACCTTACTATAGATCAGACGATTCAGAGCTATAAAAATCCAAAATCTTCAATTGTGCTCCGATTTCAGTTCTTGATACCTTAAATGACAGGTCTAGGGAGCTGTAACTGCTGTACCAACGCGTGTTTAGATTCCTTGATTTCATTGAAAATCACCTTACTATACATCAGTCGATTAAGAGCTATAAAAATCCAAAATCTGCAATTGTGCTCCGATTTCAGTTCTTGATACCTTAAATGACAGGTCTAGGGACCTGTAACTGCTGTGCCAACGCGTGTTTAGATTCCATAATTATTTCTGTGCATTTCATAGAAAATTCGATTTGATGAAAATCACCTTACTATAGATCAGACGATTCAGAGCTATAAAAATCCAAAATCTGCAATTGTGCTCCGATTTCAGTTCTTGATACCTTAAATGACAGGTCTAGGGACCTGTAATTGCTGTGCCAACGCGTGTTTAGATTCCATAATTATTTCTGTGCATTTCATAGAAAATTCGATTTGATGAAAATCACCTTACTATAGATCAGACGATTCAGAGCTATAAAAATCCAAAATCTTCAATTGTGCTCCGATTGCTGTTCTTGATACCTTAAATGACAGGTCTAGGGACCTGTAACTGCTGTACCAACGCGTGTTTAGATTCCTTGATTTCATTGAAAATCACCTTACTATACATCAGTCGATTAAGAGCTATAAAAATCCAAAATCTGCAATTGTGCTCCGATTTCAGTTCTTGATACCTTAAATGACAGGTCTAGGGACCTGTAACTGCTGTGCCAACGCGTGTTTAGATTCCATAATTATTTCTGTGCATTTCATAGAAAATTCGATTTGATGAAAATCACCTTACTATAGATCAGACGATTCAGAGCTATAAAAATCCAAAATCTTCAATTGTGCTCCGATTGCTGTTCTTGATACCTTAAATGACAGGTCTAGGGACCTGTAACTGCTGTACCAACGCGTGTTTAGATTCCTTGATTTCATTGAAAATCACCTTACTATACATCAGTCGATTAAGAGCTATAAAAATCCAAAATCTGCAATTGTGCTCCGATTTCAGTTCTTGATACCTTAAATGACAGGTCTAGGGACCTGTAACTGCTGTGCCAACGCGTGTTTAGATTCCATAATTATTTCTGTGCATTTCATAGAAAATTCGATTTGATGAAAATCACCTTACTATAGATCAGACGATTCAGAGCTATAAAAATCCAAAATCTGCAATTGTGCTCCGATTTCAGTTCTTGATACCTTAAATGACAGGTCTAGGGACCTGTAACTGCTGTGCCAACGCGTGTTTAGATTCCATAATTATTTCTGTGCATTTCATAGAAAATTCGATTTGATGAAAATCACCTTACTATAGATCAGACGATTCAGAGCTATAAAAATCCAAAATCTTCAATTGTGCTCCGATTGCTGTTCTTGATACCTTAAATGACAGGTCTAGGGACCTGTAACTGCTGTACCAACGCGTGTTTAGATTCCTTGATTTCATTGAAAATCACCTTACTATACATCAGTCGATTAAGAGCTATAAAAATCCAAAATCTGCAATTGTGCTCCGATTTCAGTTCTTGATACCTTAAATGACAGGTCTAGGGACCTGTAACTGCTGTGCCAACGCGTGTTTAGATTCCATAATTATTTCTGTGCATTTCATAGAAAATTCGATTTGATGAAAATCACCTTACTATAGATCAGACGATTCAGAGCTATAAAAATCCAAAATCTTCAATTGTGCTCCGATTGCTGTTCTTGATACCTTAAATGACAGGTCTAGGGACCTGTAACTGCTGTACCAACGCGTGTTTAGATTCCTTGATTTCATTGAAAATCACCTTACTATACATCAGTCGATTAAGAGCTATAAAAATCCAAAATCTGCAATTGTGCTCCGATTTCAGTTCTTGATACCTTAAATGACAGGTCTAGGGACCTGTAACTGCTGTGCCAACGCGTGTTTAGATTCCATAATTATTTCTGTGCATTTCATAGAAAATTCGATTTGATGAAAATCACCTTACTATAGATCAGACGATTCAGAGCTATAAAAATCCAAAATCTTCAATTGTGCTCCGATTGCTGTTCTTGATACCTTAAATGACAGGTCTAGGGACCTGTAACTGCTGTACCAACGCGTGTTTAGATTCCTTGATTTCATTGAAAATCACCTTACTATACATCAGTCGATTAAGAGCTATAAAAATCCAAAATCTGCAATTGTGCTCCGATTTCAGTTCTTGATACCTTAAATGACAGGTCTAGGGACCTGTAACTGCTGTGCCAACGCGTGTTTAGATTCCATAATTATTTCTGTGCATTTCATAGAAAATTCGATTTGATGAAAATCACCTTACTATAGATCAGACGATTCAGAGCTATAAAAATCCAAAATCTTCAATTGTGCTCCGATTGCTGTTCTTGATACCTTAAATGACAGGTCTAGGGACCTGTAACTGCTGTACCAACGCGTGTTTAGATTCCTTGATTTCATTGAAAATCACCTTACTATACATCAGTCGATTAAGAGCTATAAAAATCCAAAATCTGCAATTGTGCTCCGATTTCAGTTCTTGATACCTTAAATGACAGGTCTAGGGACCTGTAACTGATGTGCCAACGCGTGTTTAGATTCCATAATTATTTCTGTGCATTTCATAGAAAATTCGATTTGATGAAAATCACCTTACTATAGATCAGACGATTCAGAGCTATAAAAATCCAAAATCTTCAATTGTGCTCCGATTTCAGTTCTTGATACCTTAAATGACAGGTCTAGGGAGCTGTAACTGCTGTACCAACGCGTGTTTAGATTCCTTGATTTCATTGAAAATCACCTTACTATACATCAGTCGATTAAGAGCTATAAAAATCCAAAATCTGCAATTGTGCTCCGATTTCAGTTCTTGATACCTTAAATGACAGGTCTAGGGACCTGTAACTGCTGTGCCAACGCGTGTTTAGATTCCATAATTATTTCTGTGCATTTCATAGAAAATTCGATTTGATGAAAATCACCTTACTATAGATCAGACGATTCAGAGCTATAAAAATCCAAAATCTGCAATTGTGCTCCGATTTCAGTTCTTGATACCTTAAATGACAGGTCTAGGGACCTGTAATTGCTGTGCCAACGCGTGTTTAGATTCCATAATTATTTCTGTGCATTTCATAGAAAATTCGATTTGATGAAAATCACCTTACTATAGATCAGACGATTCAGAGCTATAAAAATCCAAAATCTGCAATTGTGCTCCGATTTCAGTTCTTGATACCTTAAATGACAGGTCTAGGGACCTGTAATTGCTGTGCCAACGCGTGTTTAGATTCCATAATTATTTCTGTGCATTTCATAGAAAATTCGATTTGATGAAAATCACCTTACTATAGATCAGACGATTCAGAGCTATAAAAATCCAAAATCTTCAATTTTGCTCCGATTGCTGTTCTTGATACCTTAAATGACAGGTCTAGGGAGCTGTAACTGCTGTACCAACGCGTGTTTAGATTCCTTGATTTCATTGAAAATCACCTTACTATACATCAGTCGATTAAGAGCTATAAAAATCCAAAATCTGCAATTGTGCTCCGATTTCAGTTCTTGATACCTTAAATGACAGGTCTAGGGACCTGTAACTGCTGTGCCAACGCGTGTTTAGATTCCATAATTATTTCTGTGCATTTCATAGAAAATTCGATTTGATGAAAATCACCTTACTATAGATCAGACGATTCAGAGCTATAAAAATCCAAAATCTTCAATTGTGCTCCGATTGCTGTTCTTGATACCTTAAATGACAGGTCTAGGGACCTGTAACTGCTGTACCAACGCGTGTTTAGATTCCTTGATTTCATTGAAAATCACCTTACTATACATCAGTCGATTAAGAGCTATAAAAATCCAAAATCTGCAATTGTGCTCCGATTTCAGTTCTTGATACCTTAAATGACAGGTCTAGGGACCTGTAACTGCTGTGCCAACGCGTGTTTAGATTCCATAATTATTTCTGTGCATTTCATAGAAAATTCGATTTGATGAAAATCACCTTACTATAGATCAGACGATTCAGAGCTATAAAAATCCAAAATCTTCAATTGTGCTCCGATTTCAGTTCTTGATACCTTAAATGACAGGTCTAGGGACCTGTAACTGCTGTGCCAACGCGTGTTTAGATTCCATAATTATTTCTGTGCATTTCATAGAAAATTCGATTTGATGAAAATCACCTTACTATAGATCAGACGATTCAGAGCTATAAAAATCCAAAATCTTCAATTGTGCTCCGATTGCTGTTCTTGATACCTTAAATGACAGGTCTAGGGACCTGTAACTGCTGTACCAACGCGTGTTTAGATTCCTTGATTTCATTGAAAATCACCTTACTATACATCAGTCGATTAAGAGCTATAAAAATCCAAAATCTGCAATTGTGCTCCGATTTCAGTTCTTGATACCTTAAATGACAGGTCTAGGGACCTGTAACTGCTGTGCCAACGCGTGTTTAGATTCCATAATTATTTCTGTGCATTTCATAGAAAATTCGATTTGATGAAAATCACCTTACTATAGATCAGACGATTCAGAGCTATAAAAATCCAAAATCTTCAATTGTGCTCCGATTGCTGTTCTTGATACCTTAAATGACAGGTCTAGGGACCTGTAACTGCTGTACCAACGCGTGTTTAGATTCCTTGATTTCATTGAAAATCACCTTACTATACATCAGTCGATTAAGAGCTATAAAAATCCAAAATCTGCAATTGTGCTCCGATTTCAGTTCTTGATACCTTAAATGACAGGTCTAGGGACCTGTAACTGCTGTGCCAACGCGTGTTTAGATTCCATAATTATTTCTGTGCATTTCATAGAAAATTCGATTTGATGAAAATCACCTTACTATAGATCAGACGATTCAGAGCTATAAAAATCCAAAATCTTCAATTGTGCTCCGATTGCTGTTCTTGATACCTTAAATGACAGGTCTAGGGAGCTGTAACTGCTGTACCAACGCGTGTTTAGATTCCTTGATTTCATTGAAAATCACCTTACTATACATCAGTCGATTAAGAGCTATAAAAATCCAAAATCTGCAATTGTGCTCCGATTTCAGTTCTTGATACCTTAAATGACAGGTCTAGGGACCTGTAACTGCTGTGCCAACGCGTGTTTAGATTCCATAATTATTTCTGTGCATTTCATAGAAAATTCGATTTGATGAAAATCACCTTACTATAGATCAGACGATTCAGAGCTATAAAAATCCAAAATCTTCAATTGTGCTCCGATTGCTGTTCTTGATACCTTAAATGACAGGTCTAGGGACCTGTAACTGCTGTACCAACGCGTGTTTAGATTCCTTGATTTCATTGAAAATCACCTTACTATACATCAGTCGATTAAGAGCTATAAAAATCCAAAATCTGCAATTGTGCTCCGATTTCAGTTCTTGATACCTTAAATGACAGGTCTAGGGACCTGTAACTGCTGTGCCAACGCGTGTTTAGATTCCATAATTATTTCTGTGCATTTCATAGAAAATTCGATTTGATGAAAATCACCTTACTATAGATCAGACGATTCAGAGCTATAAAAATCCAAAATCTTCAATTGTGCTCCGATTTCAGTTCTTGATACCTTAAATGACAGGTCTAGGGACCTGTAACTGCTGTGCCAACGCGTGTTTAGATTCCATAATTATTTCTGTGCATTTCATAGAAAATTCGATTTGATGAAAATCACCTTACTATAGATCAGACGATTCAGAGCTATAAAAATCCAAAATCTTCAATTGTGCTCCGATTGCTGTTCTTGATACCTTAAATGACAGGTCTAGGGACCTGTAACTGCTGTACCAACGCGTGTTTAGATTCCTTGATTTCATTGAAAATCACCTTACTATACATCAGTCGATTAAGAGCTATAAAAATCCAAAATCTGCAATTGTGCTCCGATTTCAGTTCTTGATACCTTAAATGACAGGTCTAGGGACCTGTAACTGCTGTGCCAACGCGTGTTTAGATTCCATAATTATTTCTGTGCATTTCATAGAAAATTCGATTTGATGAAAATCACCTTACTATAGATCAGACGATTCAGAGCTATAAAAATCCAAAATCTTCAATTGTGCTCCGATTGCTGTTCTTGATACCTTAAATGACAGGTCTAGGGAGCTGTAACTGCTGTACCAACGCGTGTTTAGATTCCTTGATTTCATTGAAAATCACCTTACTATACATCAGTCGATTAAGAGCTATAAAAATCCAAAATCTGCAATTGTGCTCCGATTTCAGTTCTTGATACCTTAAATGACAGGTCTAGGGACCTGTAACTGCTGTGCCAACGCGTGTTTAGATTCCATAATTATTTCTGTGCATTTCATAGAAAATTCGATTTGATGAAAATCACCTTACTATAGATCAGACGATTCAGAGCTATAAAAATCCAAAATCTTCAATTGTGCTCCGATTGCTGTTCTTGATACCTTAAATGACAGGTCTAGGGACCTGTAACTGCTGTACCAACGCGTGTTTAGATTCCTTGATTTCATTGAAAATCACCTTACTATACATCAGTCGATTAAGAGCTATAAAAATCCAAAATCTGCAATTGTGCTCCGATTTCAGTTCTTGATACCTTAAATGACAGGTCTAGGGACCTGTAACTGCTGTGCCAACGCGTGTTTAGATTCCATAATTATTTCTGTGCATTTCATAGAAAATTCGATTTGATGAAAATCACCTTACTATAGATCAGACGATTCAGAGCTATAAAAATCCAAAATCTTCAATTGTGCTCCGATTGCTGTTCTTGATACCTTAAATGACAGGTCTAGGGAGCTGTAACTGCTGTACCAACGCGTGTTTAGATTCCTTGATTTCATTGAAAATCACCTTACTATACATCAGTCGATTAAGAGCTATAAAAATCCAAAATCTGCAATTGTGCTCCGATTTCAGTTCTTGATACCTTAAATGACAGGTCTAGGGACCTGTAACTGCTGTGCCAACGCGTGTTTAGATTCCATAATTATTTCTGTGCATTTCATAGAAAATTCGATTTGATGAAAATCACCTTACTATAGATCAGACGATTCAGAGCTATAAAAATCCAAAATCTTCAATTGTGCTCCGATTGCTGTTCTTGATACCTTAAATGACAGGTCTAGGGACCTGTAACTGCTGTACCAACGCGTGTTTAGATTCCTTGATTTCATTGAAAATCACCTTACTATACATCAGTCGATTAAGAGCTATAAAAATCCAAAATCTGCAATTGTGCTCCGATTTCAGTTCTTGATACCTTAAATGACAGGTCTAGGGACCTGTAACTGCTGTGCCAACGCGTGTTTAGATTCCATAATTATTTCTGTGCATTTCATAGAAAATTCGATTTGATGAAAATCACCTTACTATAGATCAGACGATTCAGAGCTATAAAAATCCAAAATCTTCAATTGTGCTCCGATTGCTGTTCTTGATACCTTAAATGACAGGTCTAGGGAGCTGTAACTGCTGTACCAACGCGTGTTTAGATTCCTTGATTTCATTGAAAATCACCTTACTATACATCAGTCGATTAAGAGCTATAAAAATCCAAAATCTGCAATTGTGCTCCGATTTCAGTTCTTGATACCTTAAATGACAGGTCTAGGGACCTGTAACTGCTGTGCCAACGCGTGTTTAGATTCCATAATTATTTCTGTGCATTTCATAGAAAATTCGATTTGATGAAAATCACCTTACTATAGATCAGACGATTCAGAGCTATAAAAATCCAAAATCTTCAATTGTGCTCCGATTGCTGTTCTTGATACCTTAAATGACAGGTCTAGGGACCTGTAACTGCTGTACCAACGCGTGTTTAGATTCCTTGATTTCATTGAAAATCACCTTACTATACATCAGTCGATTAAGAGCTATAAAAATCCAAAATCTGCAATTGTGCTCCGATTTCAGTTCTTGATACCTTAAATGACAGGTCTAGGGACCTGTAACTGCTGTGCCAACGCGTGTTTAGATTCCATAATTATTTCTGTGCATTTCATAGAAAATTCGATTTGATGAAAATCACCTTACTATAGATCAGACGATTCAGAGCTATAAAAATCCAAAATCTTCAATTGTGCTCCGATTGCTGTTCTTGATACCTTAAATGACAGGTCTAGGGAGCTGTAACTGCTGTACCAACGCGTGTTTAGATTCCTTGATTTCATTGAAAATCACCTTACTATACATCAGTCGATTAAGAGCTATAAAAATCCAAAATCTGCAATTGTGCTCCGATTTCAGTTCTTGATACCTTAAATGACAGGTCTAGGGACCTGTAACTGCTGTGCCAACGCGTGTTTAGATTCCATAATTATTTCTGTGCATTTCATAGAAAATTCGATTTGATGAAAATCACCTTACTATAGATCAGACGATTCAGAGCTATAAAAATCCAAAATCTTCAATTGTGCTCCGATTGCTGTTCTTGATACCTTAAATGACAGGTCTAGGGACCTGTAACTGCTGTACCAACGCGTGTTTAGATTCCTTGATTTCATTGAAAATCACCTTACTATACATCAGTCGATTAAGAGCTATAAAAATCCAAAATCTGCAATTGTGCTCCGATTTCAGTTCTTGATACCTTAAATGACAGGTCTAGGGACCTGTAACTGCTGTGCCAACGCGTGTTTAGATTCCATAATTATTTCTGTGCATTTCATAGAAAATTCGATTTGATGAAAATCACCTTACTATAGATCAGACGATTCAGAGCTATAAAAATCCAAAATCTTCAATTGTGCTCCGATTGCTGTTCTTGATACCTTAAATGACAGGTCTAGGGAGCTGTAACTGCTGTACCAACGCGTGTTTAGATTCCTTGATTTCATTGAAAATCACCTTACTATACATCAGTCGATTAAGAGCTATAAAAATCCAAAATCTGCAATTGTGCTCCGATTTCAGTTCTTGATACCTTAAATGACAGGTCTAGGGACCTGTAACTGCTGTGCCAACGCGTGTTTAGATTCCATAATTATTTCTGTGAATTTCATAGAAAATTCGATTTGATGAAAATCACCTTACTATAGATCAGACGATTCAGAGCTATAAAAATCCAAAATCTTCAATTGTGCTCCGATTTCAGTTCTTGATACCTTAAATGACAGGTCTAGGGACCTGTAACTGCTGTGCCAACGCGTGTTTAGATTCCATAATTATTTCTGTGCATTTCATAGAAAATTCGATTTGATGAAAATCACCTTACTATAGATCAGACGATTCAGAGCTATAAAAATCCAAAATCTTCAATTGTGCTCCGATTGCTGTTCTTGATACCTTAAATGACAGGTCTAGGGACCTGTAACTGCTGTACCAACGCGTGTTTAGATTCCTTGATTTCATTGAAAATCACCTTACTATACATCAGTCGATTAAGAGCTATAAAAATCCAAAATCTGCAATTGTGCTCCGATTTCAGTTCTTGATACCTTAAATGACAGGTCTAGGGACCTGTAACGGCTGTGCCAACGCGTGTTTAGATTCCATAATTATTTCTGTGCATTTCATAGAAAATTCGATTTGATGAAAATCACCTTACTATAGATCAGACGATTCAGAGCTATAAAAATCCAAAATCTTCAATTGTGCTCCGATTGCTGTTCTTGATACCTTAAATGACAGGTCTAGGGACCTGTAACTGCTGTACCAACGCGTGTTTAGATTCCTTGATTTCATTGAAAATCACCTTACTATACATCAGTCGATTAAGAGCTATAAAAATCCAAAATCTGCAATTGAGCTCCGATTTCAGTTCTTGATACCTTAAATGACAGGTCTAGGGACCTGTAACTGCTGTGCCAACGCGTGTTTAGATTCCATAATTATTTCTGTGCATTTCATAGAAAATTCGATTTGATGAAAATCACCTTACTATAGATCAGACGATTCAGAGCTATAAAAATCCAAAATCTTCAATTGTGCTCCGATTGCTGTTCTTGATACCTTAAATGACAGGTCTAGGGACCTGTAACTGCTGTGCCAACGCGTGTTTAGATTCCATAATTATTTCTGTGCATTTCATAGAAAATTCGATTTGATGAAAATCACCTTACTATAGATCAGACGATTCAGAGCTATAAAAATCCAAAATCTTCAATTGTGCTCCGATTGCTGTTCTTGATACCTTAAATGACAGGTCTAGGGACCTGTAACTGCTGTACCAACGCGTGTTTAGATTCCTTGATTTCATTGAAAATCACCTTACTATACATCAGTCGATTAAGAGCTATAAAAATCCAAAATCTGCAATTGTGCTCCGATTTCAGTTCTTGATACCTTAAATGACAGGTCTAGGGACCTGTAACTGCTGTGCCAACGCGTGTTTAGATTCCATAATTATTTCTGTGCATTTCATAGAAAATTCGATTTGATGAAAATCACCTTACTATAGATCAGACGATTCAGAGCTATAAAAATCCAAAATCTTCAATTGTGCTCCGATTGCTGTTCTTGATACCTTAAATGACAGGTCTAGGGACCTGTAACTGCTGTACCAACGCGTGTTTAGATTCCTTGATTTCATTGAAAATCACCTTACTATACATCAGTCGATTAAGAGCTATAAAAATCCAAAATCTGCAATTGTGCTCCGATTTCAGTTCTTGATACCTTAAATGACAGGTCTAGGGACCTGTAACTGCTGTGCCAACGCGTGTTTAGATTCCATAATTATTTCTGTGCATTTCATAGAAAATTCGATTTGATGAAAATCACCTTACTATAGATCAGACGATTCAGAGCTATAAAAATCCAAAATCTTCAATTGTGCTCCGATTGCTGTTCTTGATACCTTAAATGACAGGTCTAGGGACCTGTAACTGCTGTACCAACGCGTGTTTAGATTCCTTGATTTCATTGAAAATCACCTTACTATACATCAGTCGATTAAGAGCTATAAAAATCCAAAATCTGCAATTGTGCTCCGATTTCTGTTCTTGATACCTTAAATGACAGGTCTAGGGACCTGTAACTGCTGTGCCAACGCGTGTTTAGATTCCATAATTATTTCTGTGCATTTCATAGAAAATTCGATTTGATGAAAATCACCTTACTATAGATCAGACGATTCAGAGCTATAAAAATCCAAAATCTTCAATTGTGCTCCGATTGCTGTTCTTGATACCTTAAATGACAGGTCTAGGGACCTGTAACTGCTGTACCAACGCGTGTTTAGATTCCTTGATTTCATTGAAAATCACCTTACTATACATCAGTCGATTAAGAGCTATAAAAATCCAAAATCTGCAATTGTGCTCCGATTTCAGTTCTTGATACCTTAAATGACAGGTCTAGGGACCTGTAACTGCTGTGCCAACGCGTGTTTAGATTCCATAATTATTTCTGTGCATTTCATAGAAAATTCGATTTGATGAAAATCACCTTACTATAGATCAGACGATTCAGAGCTATAAAAATCCAAAATCTTCAATTGTGCTCCGATTGCTGTTCTTGATACCTTAAATGACAGGTCTAGGGACCTGTAACTGCTGTACCAACGCGTGTTTAGATTCCTTGATTTCATTGAAAATCACCTTACTATACATCAGTCGATTAAGAGCTATAAAAATCCAAAATCTGCAATTGTGCTCCGATTTCAGTTCTTGATACCTTAAATGACAGGTCTAAGGACCTGTAACTGCTGTGCCAACGCGTGTTTAGATTCCATAATTATTTCTGTGCATTTCATAGAAAATTCGATTTGATGAAAATCACCTTACTATAGATCAGACGATTCAGAGCTATAAAAATCCAAAATCTTCAATTGTGCTCCGATTGCTGTTCTTGATACCTTAAATGACAGGTCTAGGGACCTGTAACTGCTGTACCAACGCGTGTTTAGATTCCTTGATTTCATTGAAAATCACCTTACTATACATCAGTCGATTAAGAGCTATAAAAATCCAAAATCTGCAATTGTGCTCCGATTTCAGTTCTTGATACCTTAAATGACAGGTCTAGGGACCTGTAACTGCTGTGCCAACGCGTGTTTAGATTCCATAATTATTTCTGTGCATTTCATAGAAAATTCGATTTGATGAAAATCACCTTACTATAGATCAGACGATTCAGAGCTATAAAAATCCAAAATCTTCAATTGTGCTCCGATTGCTGTTCTTGATACCTTAAATGACAGGTCTAGGGACCTGTAACTGCTGTACCAACGCGTGTTTAGATTCCTTGATTTCATTGAAAATCACCTTACTATACATCAGTCGATTAAGAGCTATAAAAATCCAAAATCTGCAATTGTGCTCCGATTTCAGTTCTTGATACCTTAAATGACAGGTCTAGGGACCTGTAACTGCTGTGCCAACGCGTGTTTAGATTCCATAATTATTTCTGTGCATTTCATAGAAAATTCGATTTGATGAAAATCACCTTACTATAGATCAGACGATTCAGAGCTATAAAAATCCAAAATCTTCAATTGTGCTCCGATTGCTGTTCTTGATACCTTAAATGACAGGTCTAGGGACCTGTAACTGCTGTACCAACGCGTGTTTAGATTCCTTGATTTCATTGAAAATCACCTTACTATACATCAGTCGATTAAGAGCTATAAAAATCCAAAATCTGCAATTGTGCTCCGATTTCTGTTCTTGATACCTTAAATGACAGGTCTAGGGACCTGTAACTGCTGTGCCAACGCGTGTTTAGATTCCATAATTATTTCTGTGCATTTCATAGAAAATTCGATTTGATGAAAATCACCTTACTATAGATCAGACGATTCAGAGCTATAAAAATCCAAAATCTTCAATTGTGCTCCGATTGCTGTTCTTGATACCTTAAATGACAGGTCTAGGGACCTGTAACTGCTGTACCAACGCGTGTTTAGATTCCTTGATTTCATTGAAAATCACCTTACTATACATCAGTCGATTAAGAGCTATAAAAATCCAAAATCTGCAATTGTGCTCCGATTTCAGTTCTTGATACCTTAAATGACAGGTCTAGGGACCTGTAACTGCTGTGCCAACGCGTGTTTAGATTCCATAATTATTTCTGTGCATTTCATAGAAAATTCGATTTGATGAAAATCACCTTACTATAGATCAGACGATTCAGAGCTATAAAAATCCAAAATCTTCAATTGTGCTCCGATTGCTGTTCTTGATACCTTAAATGACAGGTCTAGGGACCTGTAACTGCTGTACCAACGCGTGTTTAGATTCCTTGATTTCATTGAAAATCACCTTACTATACATCAGTCGATTAAGAGCTATAAAAATCCAAAATCTGCAATTGTGCTCCGATTTCAGTTCTTGATACCTTAAATGACAGGTCTAGGGACCTGTAACTGCTGTGCCAACGCGTGTTTAGATTCCATAATTATTTCTGTGCATTTCATAGAAAATTCGATTTGATGAAAATCACCTTACTATAGATCAGACGATTCAGAGCTATAAAAATCCAAAATCTTCAATTGTGCTCCGATTGCTGTTCTTGATACCTTAAATGACAGGTCTAGGGACCTGTAACTGCTGTACCAACGCGTGTTTAGATTCCTTGATTTCATTGAAAATCACCTTACTATACATCAGTCGATTAAGAGCTATAAAAATCCAAAATCTGCAATTGTGCTCCGATTTCAGTTCTTGATACCTTAAATGACAGGTCTAGGGACCTGTAACTGCTGTGCCAACGCGTGTTTAGATTCCATAATTATTTCTGTGCATTTCATAGAAAATTCGATTTGATGAAAATCACCTTACTATAGATCAGACGATTCAGAGCTATAAAAATCCAAAATCTTCAATTGTGCTCCGATTGCTGTTCTTGATACCTTAAATGACAGGTCTAGGGACCTGTAACTGCTGTACCAACGCGTGTTTAGATTCCTTGATTTCATTGAAAATCACCTTACTATACATCAGTCGATTAAGAGCTATAAAAATCCAAAATCTGCAATTGTGCTCCGATTTCAGTTCTTGATACCTTAAATGACAGGTCTAGGGACCTGTAACTGCTGTGCCAACGCGTGTTTAGATTCCATAATTATTTCTGTGCATTTCATAGAAAATTCGATTTGATGAAAATCACCTTACTATAGATCAGACGATTCAGAGCTATAAAAATCCAAAATCTTCAATTGTGCTCCGATTGCTGTTCTTGATACCTTAAATGACAGGTCTAGGGACCTGTAACTGCTGTACCAACGCGTGTTTAGATTCCTTGATTTCATTGAAAATCACCTTACTATACATCAGTCGATTAAGAGCTATAAAAATCCAAAATCTGCAATTGTGCTCCGATTTCAGTTCTTGATACCTTAAATGACAGGTCTAGGGACCTGTAACTGCTGTGCCAACGCGTGTTTAGATTCCATAATTATTTCTGTGCATTTCATAGAAAATTCGATTTGATGAAAATCACCTTACTATAGATCAGACGATTCAGAGCTATAAAAATCCAAAATCTTCAATTGTGCTCCGATTGCTGTTCTTGATACCTTAAATGACAGGTCTAGGGACCTGTAACTGCTGTACCAACGCGTGTTTAGATTCCTTGATTTCATTGAAAATCACCTTACTATACATCAGTCGATTAAGAGCTATAAAAATCCAAAATCTGCAATTGTGCTCCGATTTCAGTTCTTGATACCTTAAATGACAGGTCTAGGGACCTGTAACTGCTGTGCCAACGCGTGTTTAGATTCCATAATTATTTCTGTGCATTTCATAGAAAATTCGATTTGATGAAAATCACCTTACTATAGATCAGACGATTCAGAGCTATAAAAATCCAAAATCTTCAATTGTGCTCCGATTGCTGTTCTTGATACCTTAAATGACAGGTCTAGGGACCTGTAACTGCTGTACCAACGCGTGTTTAGATTCCTTGATTTCATTGAAAATCACCTTACTATACATCAGTCGATTAAGAGCTATAAAAATCCAAAATCTGCAATTGTGCTCCGATTTCAGTTCTTGATACCTTAAATGACAGGTCTAGGGACCTGTAACTGCTGTGCCAACGCGTGTTTAGATTCCATAATTATTTCTGTGCATTTCATAGAAAATTCGATTTGATGAAAATCACCTTACTATAGATCAGACGATTCAGAGCTATAAAAATCCAAAATCTTCAATTGTGCTCCGATTGCTGTTCTTGATACCTTAAATGACAGGTCTAGGGACCTGTAACTGCTGTACCAACGTGTGTTTAGATTCCTTGATTTCATTGAAAATCACCTTACTATACATCAGTCGATTAAGAGCTATAAAAATCCAAAATCTGCAATTGTGCTCCAATTTCAGTTCTTGATACCTTAAATGACAGGTCTAGGGACCTGTAACTGCTGTGCCAACGCGTGTTTAGATTCCATAATTATTTCTGTGCATTTCATAGAAAATTCGATTTGATGAAAATCACCTTACTATAGATCAGACGATTCAGAGCTATAAAAATCCAAAATCTTCAATTGTGCTCCGATTTCAGTTCTTGATACCTTAAATGACAGGTCTAGGGACCTGTAACTGCTGTGCCAACGCGTGTTTAGATTCCATAATTATTTCTGTGCATTTCATAGAAAATTCGATTTGATGAAAATCACCTTACTATAGATCAGACGATTCAGAGCTATAAAAATCCAAAATCTTCAATTGTGCTCCGATTGCTGTTCTTGATACCTTAAATGACAGGTCTAGGGACCTGTAACTGCTGTACCAACGCGTGTTTAGATTCCTTGATTTCATTGAAAATCACCTTACTATACATCAGTCGATTAAGAGCTATAAAAATCCAAAATCTGCAATTGTGCTCCGATTTCAGTTCTTGATACCTTAAATGACAGGTCTAGGGACCTGTAACTGCTGTGCCAACGCGTGTTTAGATTCCATAATTATTTCTGTGCATTTCATAGAAAATTCGATTTGATGAAAATCACCTTACTATAGATCAGACGATTCAGAGCTATAAAAATCCAAAATCTTCAATTGTGCTCCGATTGCTGTTCTTGATACCTTAAATGACAGGTCTAGGGACCTGTAACTGCTGTACCAACGCGTGTTTAGATTCCTTGATTTCATTGAAAATCACCTTACTATACATCAGTCGATTAAGAGCTATAAAAATCCAAAATCTGCAATTGTGCTCCGATTTCAGTTCTTGATACCTTAAATGACAGGTCTAGGGACCTGTAACTGCTGTGCCAACGCGTGTTTAGATTCCATAATTATTTCTGTGCATTTCATAGAAAATTCGATTTGATGAAAATCACCTTACTATAGATCAGACGATTCAGAGCTATAAAAATCCAAAATCTTCAATTGTGCTCCGATTTCAGTTCTTGATACCTTAAATGACAGGTCTAGAGACCTGTAACTGCTGTGCCAACGCGTGTTTAGATTCCATAATTATTTCTGTGCATTTCATAGAAAATTCGATTTGATGAAAATCACCTTACTATAGATCAGACGATTCAGAGCTATAAAAATCCAAAATCTTCAATTGTGCTCCGATTGCTGTTCTTGATACCTTAAATGACAGGTCTAGGGACCTGTAACTGCTGTACCAACGCGTGTTTAGATTCCTTGATTTCATTGAAAATCACCTTACTATACATCAGTCGATTAAGAGCTATAAAAATCCAAAATCTGCAATTGTGCTCCGATTTCAGTTCTTGATACCTTAAATGACAGGTCTAGGGACCTGTAACTGCTGTGCCAACGCGTGTTTAGATTCCATAATTATTTCTGTGCATTTCATAGAAAATTCGATTTGATGAAAATCACCTTACTATAGATCAGACGATTCAGAGCTATAAAAATCCAAAATCTTCAATTGTGCTCCGATTGCTGTTCTTGATACCTTAAATGACAGGTCTAGGGACCTGTAACTGCTGTACCAACGCGTGTTTAGATTCCTTGATTTCATTGAAAATCACCTTACTATACATCAGTCGATTAAGAGCTATAAAAATCCAAAATCTGCAATTGTGCTCCGATTTCAGTTCTTGATACCTTAAATGACAGGTCTAGGGACCTGTAACTGCTGTGCCAACGCGTGTTTAGATTCCATAATTATTTCTGTGCATTTCATAGAAAATTCGATTTGATGAAAATCACCTTACTATAGATCAGACGATTCAGAGCTATAAAAATCCAAAATCTTCAATTGTGCTCCGATTGCTGTTCTTGATACCTTAAATGACAGGTCTAGGGACCTGTAACTGCTGTACCAACGCGTGTTTAGATTCCTTGATTTCATTGAAAATCACCTTACTATACATCAGTCGATTAAGAGCTATAAAAATCCAAAATCTGCAATTGTGCTCCGATTTCAGTTCTTGATACCTTAAATGACAGGTCTAGGGACCTGTAACTGCTGTGCCAACGCGTGTTTAGATTCCATAATTATTTCTGTGCATTTCATAGAAAATTCGATTTGATGAAAATCACCTTACTATAGATCAGACGATTCAGAGCTATAAAAATCCAAAATCTTCAATTGTGCTCCGATTGCTGTTCTTGATACCTTAAATGACAGGTCTAGGGACCTGTAACTGCTGTACCAACGCGTGTTTAGATTCCTTGATTTCATTGAAAATCACCTTACTATACATCAGTCGATTAAGAGCTATAAAAATCCAAAATCTGCAATTGTGCTCCGATTTCAGTTCTTGATACCTTAAATGACAGGTCTAGGCACCTGTAACTGCTGTGCCAACGCGTGTTTAGATTCCATAATTATTTCTGTGCATTTCATAGAAAATTCGATTTGATGAAAATCACCTTACTATAGATCAGACGATTCAGAGCTATAAAAATCCAAAATCTTCAATTGTGCTCCGATTGCTGTTCTTGATACCTTAAATGACAGGTCTAGGGACCTGTAACTGCTGTACCAACGCGTGTTTAGATTCCTTGATTTCATTGAAAATCACCTTACTATACATCAGTCGATTAAGAGCTATAAAAATCCAAAATCTGCAATTGTGCTCCGATTTCAGTTCTTGATACCTTAAATGACAGGTCTAGGGACCTGTAACTGCTGTGCCAACGCGTGTTTAGATTCCATAATTATTTCTGTGCATTTCATAGAAAATTCGATTTGATGAAAATCACCTTACTATAGATCAGACGATTCAGAGCTATAAAAATCCAAAATCTTCAATTGTGCTCCGATTGCTGTTCTTGATACCTTAAATGACAGGTCTAGGGACCTGTAACTGCTGTACCAACGCGTGTTTAGATTCCTCGATTTCATTGAAAATCACCTTACTATACATCAGTCGATTAAGAGCTATAAAAATCCAAAATCTGCAATTGTGCTCCGATTTCAGTTCTTGATACCTTAAATGACAGGTCTAGGGACCTGTAACTGCTGTGCCAACGCGTGTTTAGATTCCATAATTATTTCTGTGCATTTCATAGAAAATTCGATTTGATGAAAATCACCTTACTATAGATCAGACGATTCAGAGCTATAAAAATCCAAAATCTTCAATTGTGCTCCGATTGCTGTTCTTGATACCTTAAATGACAGGTCTAGGGACCTGTAACTGCTGTACCAACGCGTGTTTAGATTCCTTGATTTCATTGAAAATCACCTTACTATACATCAGTCGATTAAGAGCTATAAAAATCCAAAATCTGCAATTGTGCTCCGATTTCAGTTCTTGATACCTTAAATGACAGGTCTAGGGACCTGTAACTGCTGTGCCAACGCGTGTTTAGATTCCATAATTATTTCTGTGCATTTCATAGAAAATTCGATTTGATGAAAATCACCTTACTATAGATCAGACGATTCAGAGCTATAAAAATCCAAAATCTTCAATTGTGCTCCGATTGCTGTTCTTGATACCTTAAATGACAGGTCTAGGGACCTGTAACTGCTGTACCAACGCGTGTTTAGATTCCTTGATTTCATTGAAAATCACCTTACTATACATCAGTCGATTAAGAGCTATAAAAATCCAAAATCTGCAATTGTGCTCCGATTTCAGTTCTTGATACCTTAAATGACAGGTCTAGGGACCTGTAACTGCTGTGCCAACGCGTGTTTAGATTCCATAATTATTTCTGTGCATTTCATAGAAAATTCGATTTGATGAAAATCACCTTACTATAGATCAGACGATTCAGAGCTATAAAAATCCAAAATCTTCAATTGTGCTCCGATTGCTGTTCTTGATACCTTAAATGACAGGTCTAGGGACCTGTAACTGCTGTACCAACGCGTGTTTAGATTCCTTGATTTCATTGAAAATCACCTTACTATACATCAGTCGATTAAGAGCTATAAAAATCCAAAATCTGCAATTGTGCTCCGATTTCAGTTCTTGATACCTTAAATGACAGGTCTAGGGACCTGTAACTGCTGTGCCAACGCGTGTTTAGATTCCATAATTATTTCTGTGCATTTCATAGAAAATTCGATTTGATGAAAATCACCTTACTATAGATCAGACGATTCAGAGCTATAAAAATCCAAAATCTTCAATTGTGCTCCGATTGCTGTTCTTGATACCTTAAATGACAGGTCTAGGGACCTGTAACTGCTGTACCAACGCGTGTTTAGATTCCTTGATTTCATTGAAAATCACCTTACTATACATCAGTCGATTAAGAGCTATAAAAATCCAAAATCTGCAATTGTGCTCCGATTTCAGTTCTTGATACCTTAAATGACAGGTCTAGGGACCTGTAACTGCTGTGCCAACGCGTGTTTAGATTCCATAATTATTTCTGTGCATTTCATAGAAAATTCGATTTGATGAAAATCACCTTACTATAGATCAGACGATTCAGAGCTATAAAAATCCAAAATCTTCAATTGTGCTCCGATTTCAGTTCTTGATACCTTAAATGACAGGTCTAGGGACCTGTAACTGCTGTGCCAACGCGTGTTTAGATTCCATAATTATTTCTGTGCATTTCATAGAAAATTCGATTTGATGAAAATCACCTTACTATAGATCAGACGATTCAGAGCTATAAAAATCCAAAATCTTCAATTGTGCTCCGATTGCTGTTCTTGATACCTTAAATGACAGGTCTAGGGACCTGTAACTGCTGTACCAACGCGTGTTTAGATTCCTTGATTTCATTGAAAATCACCTTACTATACATCAGTCGATTAAGAGCTATAAAAATCCAAAATCTGCAATTGTGCTCCGATTTCAGTTCTTGATACCTTAAATGACAGGTCTAGGGACCTGTAACTGCTGTGCCAACGCGTGTTTAGATTCCATAATTATTTCTGTGCATTTCATAGAAAATTCGATTTGATGAAAATCACCTTACTATAGATCAGACGATTCAGAGCTATAAAAATCCAAAATCTTCAATTGTGCTCCGATTGCTGTTCTTGATACCTTAAATGACAGGTCTAGGGACCTGTAACTGCTGTACCAACGCGTGTTTAGATTCCTTGATTTCATTGAAAATCACCTTACTATACATCAGTCGATTAAGAGCTATAAAAATCCAAAATCTGCAATTGTGCTCCGATTTCAGTTCTTGATACCTTAAATGACAGGTCTAGGGACCTGTAACTGCTGTGCCAACGCGTGTTTAGATTCCATAATTATTTCTGTGCATTTCATAGAAAATTCGATTTGATGAAAATCACCTTACTATAGATCAGACGATTCAGAGCTATAAAAATCCAAAATCTTCAATTGTGCTCCGATTGCTGTTCTTGATACCTTAAATGACAGGTCTAGGGACCTGTAACTGCTGTACCAACGTGTGTTTAGATTCCTTGATTTCATTGAAAATCACCTTACTATACATCAGTCGATTAAGAGCTATAAAAATCCAAAATCTGCAATTGTGCTCCGATTTCAGTTCTTGATACCTTAAATGACAGGTCTAGGGACCTGTAACTGCTGTGCCAACGCGTGTTTAGATTCCATAATTATTTCTGTGCATTTCATAGAAAATTCGATTTGATGAAAATCACCTTACTATAGATCAGACGATTCAGAGCTATAAAAATCCAAAATCTTCAATTGTGCTCCGATTTCAGTTCTTGATACCTTAAATGACAGGTCTAGGGACCTGTAACTGCTGTGCCAACGCGTGTTTAGATTCCATAATTATTTCTGTGCATTTCATAGAAAATTCGATTTGATGAAAATCACCTTACTATAGATCAGACGATTCAGAGCTATAAAAATCCAAAATCTTCAATTGTGCTCCGATTGCTGTTCTTGATACCTTAAATGACAGGTCTAGGGACCTGTAACTGCTGTACCAACGCGTGTTTAGATTCCTTGATTTCATTGAAAATCACCTTACTATACATCAGTCGATTAAGAGCTATAAAAATCCAAAATCTGCAATTGTGCTCCGATTTCAGTTCTTGATACCTTAAATGACAGGTCTAGGGACCTGTAACTGCTGTGCCAACGCGTGTTTAGATTCCATAATTATTTCTGTGCATTTCATAGAAAATTCGATTTGATGAAAATCACCTTACTATAGATCAGACGATTCAGAGCTATAAAAATCCAAAATCTTCAATTGTGCTCCGATTGCTGTTCTTGATACCTTAAATGACAGGTCTAGGGACCTGTAACTGCTGTACCAACGTGTGTTTAGATTCCTTGATTTCATTGAAAATCACCTTACTATACATCAGTCGATTAAGAGCTATAAAAATCCAAAATCTGCAATTGTGCTCCGATTTCAGTTCTTGATACCTTAAATGACAGGTCTAGGGACCTGTAACTGCTGTGCCAACGCGTGTTTAGATTCCATAATTATTTCTGTGCATTTCATAGAAAATTCGATTTGATGAAAATCACCTTACTATAGATCAGACGATTCAGAGCTATAAAAATCCAAAATCTTCAATTGTGCTCCTATTTCAGTTCTTGATACCTTAAATGACAGGTCTAGGGACCTGTAACTGCTGTGCCAACGCGTGTTTAGATTCCATAATTATTTCTGTGCATTTCATAGAAAATTCGATTTGATGAAAATCACCTTACTATAGATCAGACGATTCAGAGCTATAAAAATCCAAAATCTTCAATTGTGCTCCGATTGCTGTTCTTGATACCTTAAATGACAGGTCTAGGGACCTGTAACTGCTGTACCAACGCGTGTTTAGATTCCTTGATTTCATTGAAAATCACCTTACTATACATCAGTCGATTAAGAGCTATAAAAATCCAAAATCTGCAATTGTGCTCCGATTTCAGTTCTTGATACCTTAAATGACAGGTCTAGGGACCTGTAACTGCTGTGCCAACGCGTGTTTAGATTCCATAATTATTTCTGTGCATTTCATAGAAAATTCGATTTGATGAAAATCACCTTACTATAGATCAGACGATTCAGAGCTATAAAAATCCAAAATCTTCAATTGTGCTCCGATTGCTGTTCTTGATACCTTAAATGACAGGTCTAGGGACCTGTAACTGCTGTACCAACGCGTGTTTAGATTCCTTGATTTCATTGAAAATCACCTTACTATACATCAGTCGATTAAGAGCTATAAAAATCCAAAATCTGCAATTGTGCTCCGATTTCAGTTCTTGATACCTTAAATGACAGGTCTAGGGACCTGTAACCGCTGTGCCAACGCGTGTTTAGATTCCATAATTATTTCTGTGCATTTCATAGAAAATTCGATTTGATGAAAATCACCTTACTATAGATCAGACGATTCAGAGCTATAAAAATCCAAAATCTTCAATTGTGCTCCGATTGCTGTTCTTGATACCTTAAATGACAGGTCTAGGGACCTGTAACTGCTGTACCAACGCGTGTTTAGATTCCTTGATTTCATTGAAAATCACCTTACTATACATCAGTCGATTAAGAGCTATAAAAATCCAAAATCTGCAATTGTGCTCCGATTTCAGTTCTTGATACCTTAAATGACAGGTCTAGGGACCTGTAACTGCTGTGCCAACGCGTGTTTAGATTCCATAATTATTTCTGTGCATTTCATAGAAAATTCGATTTGATGAAAATCACCTTACTATAGATCAGACGATTCAGAGCTATAAAAATCCAAAATCTTCAATTGTGCTCCGATTGCTGTTCTTGATACCTTAAATGACAGGTCTAGGGACCTGTAACTGCTGTACCAACGCGTGTTTAGATTCCTTGATTTCATTGAAAATCACCTTACTATACATCAGTCGATTAAGAGCTATAAAAATCCAAAATCTGCAATTGTGCTCCGATTTCAGTTCTTGATACCTTAAATGACAGGTCTAGGGACCTGTAACTGCTGTGCCAACGCGTGTTTAGATTCCATAATTATTTCTGTGCATTTCATAGAAAATTCGATTTGATGAAAATCACCTTACTATAGATCAGACGATTCAGAGCTATAAAAATCCAAAATCTTCAATTGTGCTCCGATTTCAGTTCTTGATACCTTAAATGACAGGTCTAGGGACCTGTAACTGCTGTGCCAACGCGTGTTTAGATTCCATAATTATTTCTGTGCATTTCATAGAAAATTCGATTTGATGAAAATCACCTTACTATAGATCAGACGATTCAGAGCTATAAAAATCCAAAATTTCAATTGTGCTCCGATTGCTGTTCTTGATACCTTAAATGACAGGTCTAGGGACCTGTAACTGCTGTACCAACGCGTGTTTAGATTCCTTGATTTCATTGAAAATCACCTTACTATACATCAGTCGATTAAGAGCTATAAAAATCCAAAATCTGCAATTGTGCTCCGATTTCAGTTCTTGATACCTTAAATGACAGGTCTAGGGACCTGTAACTGCTGTGCCAACGCGTGTTTAGATTCCATAATTATTTCTGTGCATTTCATAGAAAATTCGATTTGATGAAAATCACCTTACTATAGATCAGACGATTCAGAGCTATAAAAATCCAAAATCTTCAATTGTGCTCCGATTGCTGTTCTTGATACCTTAAATGACAGGTCTAGGACCTGTAACTGCTGTACCAACGCGTGTTTAGATTCCTTGATTTCATTGAAAATCACCTTACTATACATCAGTCGATTAAGAGCTATAAAAATCCAAAATCTGCAATTGTGCTCCGATTTCAGTTCTTGATACCTTAAATGACAGGTCTAGGGACCTGTAACTGCTGTGCCAACGCGTGTTTAGATTCCATAATTATTTCTGTGCATTTCATAGAAAATTCGATTTGATGAAAATCACCTTACTATAGATCAGACGATTCAGAGCTATAAAAATCCAAAATCTTCAATTGTGCTCCGATTGCTGTTCTTGATACCTTAAATGACAGGTCTAGGGACCTGTAACTGCTGTACCAACGCGTGTTTAGATTCCTTGATTTCATTGAAAATCACCTTACTATACATCAGTCGATTAAGAGCTATAAAAATCCAAAATCTGCAATTGTGCTCCGATTTCAGTTCTTGATACCTTAAATGACAGGTCTAGGGACCTGTAACTGCTGTGCCAACGCGTGTTTAGATTCCATAATTATTTCTGTGCATTTCATAGAAAATTCGATTTGATGAAAATCACCTTACTATAGATCAGACGATTCAGAGCTATAAAAATCCAAAATCTTCAATTGTGCTCCGATTGCTGTTCTTGATACCTTAAATGACAGGTCTAGGGACCTGTAACTGCTGTACCAACGCGTGTTTAGATTCCTTGATTTCATTGAAAATCACCTTACTATACATCAGTCGATTAAGAGCTATAAAAATCCAAAATCTGCAATTGTGCTCCGATTTCAGTTCTTGATACCTTAAATGACAGGTCTAGGGACCTGTAACTGCTGTGCCAACGCGTGTTTAGATTCCATAATTATTTCTGTGCATTTCATAGAAAATTCGATTTGATGAAAATCACCTTACTATAGATCAGACGATTCAGAGCTATAAAAATCCAAAATCTTCAATTGTGCTCCGATTGCTGTTCTTGATACCTTAAATGACAGGTCTAGGGACCTGTAACTGCTGTACCAACGCGTGTTTAGATTCCTTGATTTCATTGAAAATCACCTTACTATACATCAGTCGATTAAGAGCTATAAAAATCCAAAATCTGCAATTGTGCTCCGATTGCTGTTCTTGATACCTTAAATGACAGGTCTAGGGACCTGTAACTGCTGTGCCAACGCGTGTTTAGATTCCATAATTATTTCTGTGCATTTCATAGAAAATTCGATTTGATGAAAATCACCTTACTATAGATCAGACGATTCAGAGCTATAAAAATCCAAAATCTTCAATTGTGCTCCGATTGCTGTTCTTGATACCTTAAATGACAGGTCTAGGGACCTGTAACTGCTGTACCAACGCGTGTTTAGATTCCTTGATTTCATTGAAAATCACCTTACTATACATCAGTCGATTAAGAGCTATAAAAATCCAAAATCTGCAATTGTGCTCCGATTTCAGTTCTTGATACCTTAAATGACAGGTCTAGGGACCTGTAACTGCTGTGCCAACGCGTGTTTAGATTCCATAATTATTTCTGTGCATTTCATAGAAAATTCGATTTGATGAAAATCACCTTACTATAGATCAGACGATTCAGAGCTATAAAAATCCAAAATCTTCAATTGTGCTCCGATTGCTGTTCTTGATACCTTAAATGACAGGTCTAGGGACCTGTAACTGCTGTACCAACGCGTGTTTAGATTCCTTGATTTCATTGAAAATCACCTTACTATACATCAGTCGATTAAGAGCTATAAAAATCCAAATTCTGCAATTGTGCTCCGATTTCAGTTCTTGATACCTTAAATGACAGGTCTAGGGACCTGTAACTGCTGTGCCAACGCGTGTTTAGATTCCATAATTATTTCTGTGCATTTCATAGAAAATTCGATTTGATGAAAATCACCTTACTATAGATCAGACGATTCAGAGCTATAAAAATCCAAAATCTTCAATTGTGCTCCGATTGCTGTTCTTGATACCTTAAATGACAGGTCTAGGGACCTGTAACTGCTGTACCAACGCGTGTTTAGATTCCTTGATTTCATTGAAAATCACCTTACTATACATCAGTCGATTAAGAGCTATAAAAATCCAAAATCTGCAATTGTGCTCCGATTTCAGTTCTTGATACCTTAAATGACAGGTCTAGGGACCTGTAACTGCTGTGCCAACGCGTGTTTAGATTCCATAATTATTTCTGTGCATTTCATAGAAAATTCGATTTGATGAAAATCACCTTACTATAGATCAGACGATTCAGAGCTATAAAAATCCAAAATCTTCAATTGTGCTCCGATTTCAGTTCTTGATACCTTAAATGACAGGTCTAGGGACCTGTAACTGCTGTGCCAACGCGTGTTTAGATTCCATAATTATTTCTGTGCATTTCATAGAAAATTCGATTTGATGAAAATCACCTTACTATAGATCAGACGATTCAGAGCTATAAAAATCCAAAATCTTCAATTGTGCTCCGATTGCTGTTCTTGATACCTTAAATGACAGGTCTAGGGACCTGTAACTGCTGTACCAACGCGTGTTTAGATTCCTTGATTTCATTGAAAATCACCTTACTATACATCAGTCGATTAAGAGCTATAAAAATCCAAAATCTGCAATTGTGCTCCGATTTCAGTTCTTGATACCTTAAATGACAGGTCTAGGGACCTGTAACTGCTGTGCCAACGCGTGTTTAGATTCCATAATTATTTCTGTGCATTTCATAGAAAATTCGATTTGATGAAAATCACCTTACTATAGATCAGACGATTCAGAGCTATAAAAATCCAAAATCTTCAATTGTGCTCCGATTGCTGTTCTTGATACCTTAAATGACAGGTCTAGGGACCTGTAACTGCTGTGCCAACGCGTGTTTAGATTCCATAATTATTTCTGTGCATTTCATAGAAAATTCGATTTGATGAAAATCACCTTACTATAGATCAGACGATTCAGAGCTATAAAAATCCAAAATCTTCAATTGTGCTCCGATTGCTGTTCTTGATACCTTAAATGACAGGTCTAGGGACCTGTAACTGCTGTACCAACGCGTGTTTAGATTCCTTGATTTCATTGAAAATCACCTTACTATACATCAGTCGATTAAGAGCTATAAAAATCCAAAATCTGCAATTGTGCTCCGATTTCAGTTCTTGATACCTTAAATGACAGGTCTAGGGACCTGTAACTGCTGTGCCAACGCGTGTTTAGATTCCATAATTATTTCTGTGCATTTCATAGAAAATTCGATTTGATGAAAATCACCTTACCATAGATCAGACGATTCAGAGCTATAAAAATCCAAAATCTTCAATTGTGCTCCGATTGCTGTTCTTGATACCTTAAATGACAGGTCTAGGGACCTGTAACTGCTGTACCAACGCGTGTTTAGATTCCTTGATTTCATTGAAAATCACCTTACTATACATCAGTCGATTAAGAGCTATAAAAATCCAAAATCTGCAATTGTGCTCCGATTTCAGTTCTTGATACCTTAAATGACAGGTCTAGGGACCTGTAACTGCTGTGCCAACGCGTGTTTAGATTCCATAATTATTTCTGTGCATTTCATAGAAAATTCGATTTGATGAAAATCACCTTACTATAGATCAGACGATTCAGAGCTATAAAAATCCAAAATCTTCAATTGTGCTCCGATTGCTGTTCTTGATACCTTAAATGACAGGTCTAGGGACCTGTAACTGCTGTACCAACGCGTGTTTAGATTCCTTGATTTCATTGAAAATCACCTTACTATACATCAGTCGATTAAGAGCTATAAAAATCCAAAATCTGCAATTGTGCTCCGATTTCAGTTCTTGATACCTTAAATGACAGGTCTAGGGACCTGTAACTGCTGTGCCAACGCGTGTTTAGATTCCATAATTATTTCTGTGCATTTCATAGAAAATTCGATTTGATGAAAATCACCTTACTATAGATCAGACGATTCAGAGCTATAAAAATCCAAAATCTTCAATTGTGCTCCGATTTCAGTTCTTGATACCTTAAATGACAGGTCTAGGGACCTGTAACTGCTGTGCCAACGCGTGTTTAGATTCCATAATTATTTCTGTGCATTTCATAGAAAATTCGATTTGATGAAAATCACCTTACTATAGATCAGACGATTCAGAGCTATAAAAATCCAAAATCTTCAATTGTGCTCCGATTGCTGTTCTTGATACCTTAAATGACAGGTCTAGGGACCTGTAACTGCTGTACCAACGCGTGTTTAGATTCCTCGATTTCATTGAAAATCACCTTACTATACATCAGTCGATTAAGAGCTATAAAAATCCAAAATCTGCAATTGTGCTCCGATTTCAGTTCTTGATACCTTAAATGACAGGTCTAGGGACCTGTAACTGCTGTGCCAACGCGTGTTTAGATTCCATAATTATTTCTGTGCATTTCATAGAAAATTCGATTTGATGAAAATCACCTTACTATAGATCAGACGATTCAGAGCTATAAAAATCCAAAATCTTCAATTGTGCTCCGATTGCTGTTCTTGATACCTTAAATGACAGGTCTAGGGACCTGTAACTGCTGTACCAACGCGTGTTTAGATTCCTTGATTTCATTGAAAATCACCTTACTATACATCAGTCGATTAAGAGCTATAAAAATCCAAAATCTGCAATTGTGCTCCGATTTCAGTTCTTGATACCTTAAATGACAGGTCTAGGGACCTGTAACTGCTGTGCCAACGCGTGTTTAGATTCCATAATTATTTCTGTGCATTTCATAGAAAATTCGATTTGATGAAAATCACCTTACTATAGATCAGACGATTCAGAGCTATAAAAATCCAAAATCTTCAATTGTGCTCCGATTGCTGTTCTTGATACCTTAAATGACAGGTCTAGGGACCTGTAACTGCTGTACCAACGCGTGTTTAGATTCCTTGATTTCATTGAAAATCACCTTACTATACATCAGTCGATTAAGAGCTATAAAAATCCAAAATCTGCAATTGTGCTCCGATTTCAGTTCTTGATACCTTAAATGACAGGTCTAGGGACCTGTAACTGCTGTGCCAACGCGTGTTTAGATTCCATAATTATTTCTGTGCATTTCATAGAAAATTCGATTTGATGAAAATCACCTTACTATAGATCAGACGATTCAGAGCTATAAAAATCCAAAATCTTCAATTGTGCTCCGATTGCTGTTCTTGATACCTTAAATGACAGGTCTAGGGACCTGTAACTGCTGTACCAACGCGTGTTTAGATTCCTCGATTTCATTGAAAATCACCTTACTATACATCAGTCGATTAAGAGCTATAAAAATCCAAAATCTGCAATTGTGCTCCGATTTCAGTTCTTGATACCTTAAATGACAGGTCTAGGGACCTGTAACTGCTGTGCCAACGCGTGTTTAGATTCCATAATTATTTCTGTGCATTTCATAGAAAATTCGATTTGATGAAAATCACCTTACTATAGATCAGACGATTCAGAGCTATAAAAATCCAAAATCTTCAATTGTGCTCCGATTGCTGTTCTTGATACCTTAAATGACAGGTCTAGGGACCTGTAACTGCTGTACCAACGCGTGTTTAGATTCCTTGATTTCATTGAAAATCACCTTACTATACATCAGTCGATTAAGAGCTATAAAAATCCAAAATCTGCAATTGTGCTCCGATTTCAGTTCTTGATACCTTAAATGACAGGTCTAGGGACCTGTAACTGCTGTGCCAACGCGTGTTTAGATTCCATAATTATTTCTGTGCATTTCATAGAAAATTCGATTTGATGAAAATCACCTTACTATAGATCAGACGATTCAGAGCTATAAAAATCCAAAATCTTCAATTGTGCTCCGATTGCTGTTCTTGATACCTTAAATGACAGGTCTAGGGACCTGTAACTGCTGTACCAACGCGTGTTTAGATTCCATAATTATTTCTGTGCATTTCATAGAAAAATCGATTTGATGAAAATCACCTTACTATAGATCAGCCGATTCAGAGCTATAAAAATCCAAAATCTTCAATTGTGCTCCGATTTCAGTTCTTGATACCTTAAATGACAGGTCTAGGGACCTGTAACTGCTGTGCCAACGCGTGTTTAGATTCCATAATTATTTCTGTGCATTTCATAGAAAAATCGATTTGATGAAAATCACCTTACTATAGATCAGACGATTCAGAGCTATAAAAATCCAAAATCTTCAATTGTGCTCCGATTGCTGTTCTTGATACCTTAAATGACAGGTCTAGGGACCTGTAACTGCTGTACCAACGCGTGTTTAGATTCCTTGATTTCATTGAAAATCACCTTACTATACATCAGTCGATTAAGAGCTATAAAAATCCAAAATCTGCAATTGTGCTCCGATTTCAGTTCTTGATACCTTAAATGACAGGTCTAGGGACCTGTAACTGCTGTGCCAACGCGTGTTTAGATTCCATAATTATTTCTGTGCATTTCATAGAAAATTCGATTTGATGAAAATCACCTTACTATAGATCAGACGATTCAGAGCTATAAAAATCCAAAATCTTCAATTGTGCTCCGATTTCAGTTCTTGATACCTTAAATGACAGGTCTAGGGACCTGTAACTGCTGTGCCAACGCGTGTTTAGATTCCATAATTATTTCTGTGCATTTCATAGAAAATTCGATTTGATGAAAATCACCTTACTATAGATCAGACGATTCAGAGCTATAAAAATCCAAAATCTTCAATTGTGCTCCGATTGCTGTTCTTGATACCTTAAATGACAGGTCTAGGGACCTGTAACTGCTGTACCAACGCGTGTTTAGATTCCTCGATTTCATTGAAAATCACCTTACTATACATCAGTCGATTAAGAGCTATAAAAATCCAAAATCTGCAATTGTGCTCCGATTTCAGTTCTTGATACCTTAAATGACAGGTCTAGGGACCTGTAACTGCTGTGCCAACGCGTGTTTAGATTCCATAATTATTTCTGTGCATTTCATAGAAAATTCGATTTGATGAAAATCACCTTACTATAGATCAGACGATTCAGAGCTATAAAAATCCAAAATCTTCAATTGTGCTCCGATTGCTGTTCTTGATACCTTAAATGACAGGTCTAGGGACCTGTAACTGCTGTACCAACGCGTGTTTAGATTCCTTGATTTCATTGAAAATCACCTTACTATACATCAGTCGATTAAGAGCTATAAAAATCCAAAATCTGCAATTGTGCTCCGATTTCAGTTCTTGATACCTTAAATGACAGGTCTAGGGACCTGTAACTGCTGTGCCAACGCGTGTTTAGATTCCATAATTATTTCTGTGCATTTCATAGAAAATTCGATTTGATGAAAATCACCTTACTATAGATCAGACGATTCAGAGCTATAAAAATCCAAAATCTTCAATTGTGCTCCGATTGCTGTTCTTGATACCTTAAATGACAGGTCTAGGGACCTGTAACTGCTGTACCAACGCGTGTTTAGATTCCATAATTATTTCTGTGCATTTCATAGAAAAATCGATTTGATGAAAATCACCTTACTATAGATCAGCCGATTCAGAGCTATAAAAATCCAAAATCTTCAATTGTGCTCCGATTTCAGTTCTTGATACCTTAAATGACAGGTCTAGGGACCTGTAACTGCTGTGCCAACGCGTGTTTAGATTCCATAATTATTTCTGTGCATTTCATAGAAAAATCGATTTGATGAAAATCACCTTACTATAGATCAGACGATTCAGAGCTATAAAAATCCAAAATCTTCAATTGTGCTCCGATTGCTGTTCTTGATACCTTAAATGACAGGTCTAGGGACCTGTAACTGCTGTACCAACGCGTGTTTAGATTCCTTGATTTCATTGAAAATCACCTTACTATACATCAGTCGATTAAGAGCTATAAAAATCCAAAATCTGCAATTGTGCTCCGATTTCAGTTCTTGATACCTTAAATGACAGGTCTAGGGACCTGTAACTGCTGTGCCAACGCGTGTTTAGATTCCATAATTATTTCTGTGCATTTCATAGAAAATTCGATTTGATGAAAATCACCTTACTATAGATCAGACGATTCAGAGCTATAAAAATCCAAAATCTTCAATTGTGCTCCGATTGCTGTTCTTGATACCTTAAATGACAGGTCTAGGGACCTGTAACTGCTGTACCAACGCGTGTTTAGATTCCTTGATTTCATTGAAAATCACCTTACTATACATCAGTCGATTAAGAGCTATAAAAATCCAAAATCTGCAATTGTGCTCCGATTTCAGTTCTTGATACCTTAAATGACAGGTCTAGGGACCTGTAACTGCTGTGCCAACGCGTGTTTAGATTCCATAATTATTTCTGTGCATTTCATAGAAAATTCGATTTGATGAAAATCACCTTACTATAGATCAGACGATTCAGAGCTATAAAAATCCAAAATCTTCAATTGTGCTCCGATTGCTGTTCTTGATACCTTAAATGACAGGTCTAGGGACCTGTAACTGCTGTACCAACGCGTGTTTAGATTCCTTGATTTCATTGAAAATCACCTTACTATACATCAGTCGATTAAGAGCTATAAAAATCCAAAATCTGCAATTGTGCTCCGATTTCAGTTCTTGATACCTTAAATGACAGGTCTAGGGACCTGTAACTGCTGTGCCAACGCGTGTTTAGATTCCATAATTATTTCTGTGCATTTCATAGAAAAATCGATTTGATGAAAATCACCTTACTATAGATCAGACGATTCAGAGCTATAAAAATCCAAAATCTTCAATTGTGCTCCGATTGCTGTTCTTGATACCTTAAATGACAGGTCTAGGGACCTGTAACTGCTGTACCAACGCGTGTTTAGATTCCTTGATTTCATTGAAAATCACCTTACTATACATCAGTCGATTAAGAGCTATAAAAATCCAAAATCTGCAATTGTGCTCCGATTTCAGTTCTTGATACCTTAAATGACAGGTCTAGGGACCTGTAACTGCTGTGCCAACGCGTGTTTAGATTCCATAATTATTTCTGTGCATTTCATAGAAAATTCGATTTGATGAAAATCACCTTACTATAGATCAGACGATTCAGAGCTATAAAAATCCAAAATCTTCAATTGTGCTCCGATTGCTGTTCTTGATACCTTAAATGACAGGTCTAGGGACCTGTAACTGCTGTACCAACGCGTGTTTAGATTCCTTGATTTCATTGAAAATCACCTTACTATACATCAGTCGATTAAGAGCTATAAAAATCCAAAATCTGCAATTGTGCTCCGATTTCAGTTCTTGATACCTTAAATGACAGGTCTAGGGACCTGTAACTGCTGTGCCAACGCGTGTTTAGATTCCATAATTATTTCTGTGCATTTCATAGAAAAATCGATTTGATGAAAATCACCTTACTATAGATCAGACGATTCAGAGCTATAAAAATCCAAAATCTTCAATTGTGCTCCGATTGCTGTTCTTGATACCTTAAATGACAGGTCTAGGGACCTGTAACTGCTGTACCAACGCGTGTTTAGATTCCTTGATTTCATTGAAAATCACCTTACTATACATCAGTCGATTAAGAGCTATAAAAATCCAAAATCTGCAATTGTGCTCCGATTTCAGTTCTTGATACCTTAAATGACAGGTCTAGGGACCTGTAACTGCTGTGCCAACGCGTGTTTAGATTCCATAATTATTTCTGTGCATTTCATAGAAAATTCGATTTGATGAAAATCACCTTACTATAGATCAGACGATTCAGAGCTATAAAAATCCAAAATCTTCAATTGTGCTCCGATTGCTGTTCTTGATACCTTAAATGACAGGTCTAGGGACCTGTAACTGCTGTACCAACGCGTGTTTAGATTCCTTGATTTCATTGAAAATCACCTTACTATACATCAGTCGATTAAGAGCTATAAAAATCCAAAATCTGCAATTGTGCTCCGATTTCAGTTCTTGATACCTTAAATGACAGGTCTAGGGACCTGTAACTGCTGTGCCAACGCGTGTTTAGATTCCATAATTATTTCTGTGCATTTCATAGAAAATTCGATTTGATGAAAATCACCTTACTATAGATCAGACGATTCAGAGCTATAAAAATCCAAAATCTTCAATTGTGCTCCGATTGCTGTTCTTGATACCTTAAATGACAGGTCTAGGGACCTGTAACTGCTGTACCAACGCGTGTTTAGATTCCTTGATTTCATTGAAAATCACCTTACTATACATCAGTCGATTAAGAGCTATAAAAATCCAAAATCTGCAATTGTGCTCCGATTTCAGTTCTTGATACCTTAAATGACAGGTCTAGGGACCTGTAACTGCTGTGCCAACGCGTGTTTAGATTCCATAATTATTTCTGTGCATTTCATAGAAAATTCGATTTGATGAAAATCACCTTACTATAGATCAGACGATTCAGAGCTATAAAAATCCAAAATCTTCAATTGTGCTCCGATTGCTGTTCTTGATACCTTAAATGACAGGTCTAGGGACCTGTAACTGCTGTACCAACGTGTGTTTAGATTCCTTGATTTCATTGAAAATCACCTTACTATACATCAGTCGATTAAGAGCTATAAAAATCCAAAATCTGCAATTGTGCTCCGATTTCAGTTCTTGATACCTTAAATGACAGGTCTAGGGACCTGTAACTGCTGTGCCAACGCGTGTTTAGATTCCATAATTATTTCTGTGCATTTCATAGAAAATTCGATTTGATGAAAATCACCTTACTAAAGATCAGACGATTCAGAGCTATAAAAATCCAAAATCTTCAATTGTGCTCCGATTTCAGTTCTTGATACCTTAAATGACAGGTCTAGGGACCTGTAACTGCTGTGCCAACGCGTGTTTAGATTCCATAATTATTTCTGTGCATTTCATAGAAAATTCGATTTGATGAAAATCACCTTACTATAGATCAGACGATTCAGAGCTATAAAAATCCAAAATCTTCAATTGTGCTCCGATTGCTGTTCTTGATACCTTAAATGACAGGTCTAGGGACCTGTAACTGCTGTACCAACGCGTGTTTAGATTCCTTGATTTCATTGAAAATCACCTTACTATACATCAGTCGATTAAGAGCTATAAAAATCCAAAATCTGCAATTGTGCTCCGATTTCAGTTCTTGATACCTTAAATGACAGGTCTAGGGACCTGTAACTGCTGTGCCAACGCGTGTTTAGATTCCATAATTATTTCTGTGCATTTCATAGAAAATTCGATTTGATGAAAATCACCTTACTATAGATCAGACGATTCAGAGCTATAAACATCCAAAATCTTCAATTGTGCTCCAATTGCTGTTCTTGATACCTTAAATGACAGGTCTAGGGACCTGTAACTGCTGTACCAACGCGTGTTTAGATTCTTTGATTTCATTGAAAATCACCTTACTATACATCAGTCGATTAAGAGCTATAAAAATCCAAAATCTGCAATTGTGCTCCGATTTCAGTTCTTGATACCTTAAATGACAGGTCTAGGGACCTGTAACTGCTGTGCCAACGCGTGTTTAGATTCCATAATTATTTCTGTGCATTTCATAGAAAAATCGATTTGATGAAAATCACCTTACTATAGATCAGACGATTCAGAGCTATAAAAATCCAAAATCTTCAATTGTGCTCCGATTGCTGTTCTTGATACCTTAAATGACAGGTCTAGGGACCTGTAACTGCTGTACCAACGCGTGTTTAGATTCCTTGATTTCATTGAAAATCACCTTACTATACATCAGTCGATTAAGAGCTATAAAAATCCAAAATCTGCAATTGTGCTCCGATTTCAGTTCTTGATACCTTAAATGACAGGTCTAGGGACCTGTAACTGCTGTGCCAACGCGTGTTTAGATTCCATAATTATTTCTGTGCATTTCATAGAAAATTCGATTTGATGAAAATCACCTTACTATAGATCAGACGATTCAGAGCTATAAAAATCCAAAATCTTCAATTGTGCTCCGATTGCTGTTCTTGATACCTTAAATGACAGGTCTAGGGACCTGTAACTGCTGTACCAACGCGTGTTTAGATTCCTTGATTTCATTGAAAATCACCTTACTATACATCAGTCGATTAAGAGCTATAAAAATCCAAAATCTGCAATTGTGCTCCGATTTCAGTTCTTGATACCTTAAATGACAGGTCTAGGGACCTGTAACTGCTGTGCCAACGCGTGTTTAGATTCCATAATTATTTCTGTGCATTTCATAGAAAATTCGATTTGATGAAAATCACCTTACTATAGATCAGACGATTCAGAGCTATAAAAATCCAAAATCTTCAATTGTGCTCCGATTGCTGTTCTTGATACCTTAAATGACAGGTCTAGGGACCTGTAACTGCTGTACCAACGCGTGTTTAGATTCCTTGATTTCATTGAAAATCACCTTACTATACATCAGTCGATTAAGAGCTATAAAAATCCAAAATCTGCAATTGTGCTCCGATTTCAGTTCTTGATACCTTAAATGACAGGTCTAGGGACCTGTAACTGCTGTGCCAACGCGTGTTTAGATTCCATAATTATTTCTGTGCATTTCATAGAAAAATCGATTTGATGAAAATCACCTTACTATAGATCAGACGATTCAGAGCTATAAAAATCCAAAATCTTCAATTGTGCTCCGATTGCTGTTCTTGATACCTTAAATGACAGGTCTAGGGACCTGTAACTGCTGTACCAACGCGTGTTTAGATTCCTTGATTTCATTGAAAATCACCTTACTATACATCAGTCGATTAAGAGCTATAAAAATCCAAAATCTGCAATTGTGCTCCGATTTCAGTTCTTGATACCTTAAATGACAGGTCTAGGGACCTGTAACTGCTGTGCCAACGCGTGTTTAGATTCCATAATTATTTCTGTGCATTTCATAGAAAATTCGATTTGATGAAAATCACCTTACTATAGATCAGACGATTCAGAGCTATAAAAATCCAAAATCTTCAATTGTGCTCCGATTGCTGTTCTTGATACCTTAAATGACAGGTCTAGGGACCTGTAACTGCTGTACCAACGCGTGTTTAGATTCCTTGATTTCATTGAAAATCACCTTACTATACATCAGTCGATTAAGAGCTATAAAAATCCAAAATCTGCAATTGTGCTCCGATTTCAGTTCTTGATACCTTAAATGACAGGTCTAGGGACCTGTAACTGCTGTGCCAACGCGTGTTTAGATTCCATAATTATTTCTGTGCATTTCATAGAAAATTCGATTTGATGAAAATCACCTTACTATAGATCAGACGATTCAGAGCTATAAAAATCCAAAATCTTCAATTGTGCTCCGATTGCTGTTCTTGATACCTTAAATGACAGGTCTAGGGACCTGTAACTGCTGTACCAACGCGTGTTTAGATTCCTTGATTTCATTGAAAATCACCTTACTATACATCAGTCGATTAAGAGCTATAAAAATCCAAAATCTGCAATTGTGCTCCGATTTCAGTTCTTGATACCTTAAATGACAGGTCTAGGGACCTGTAACTGCTGTGCCAACGCGTGTTTAGATTCCATAATTATTTCTGTGCATTTCATAGAAAATTCGATTTGATGAAAATCACCTTACTATAGATCAGACGATTCAGAGCTATAAAAATCCAAAATCTTCAATTGTGCTCCGATTGCTGTTCTTGATACCTTAAATGACAGGTCTAGGGACCTGTAACTGCTGTACCAACGTGTGTTTAGATTCCTTGATTTCATTGAAAATCACCTTACTATACATCAGTCGATTAAGAGCTATAAAAATCCAAAATCTGCAATTGTGCTCCGATTTCAGTTCTTGATACCTTAAATGACAGGTCTAGGGACCTGTAACTGCTGTGCCAACGCGTGTTTAGATTCCATAATTATTTCTGTGCATTTCATAGAAAATTCGATTTGATGAAAATCACCTTACTAAAGATCAGACGATTCAGAGCTATAAAAATCCAAAATCTTCAATTGTGCTCCGATTTCAGTTCTTGATACCTTAAATGACAGGTCTAGGGACCTGTAACTGCTGTGCCAACGCGTGTTTAGATTCCATAATTATTTCTGTGCATTTCATAGAAAATTCGATTTGATGAAAATCACCTTACTATAGATCAGACGATTCAGAGCTATAAAAATCCAAAATCTTCAATTGTGCTCCGATTGCTGTTCTTGATACCTTAAATGACAGGTCTAGGGACCTGTAACTGCTGTACCAACGCGTGTTTAGATTCCTTGATTTCATTGAAAATCACCTTACTATACATCAGTTGATTAAGAGCTATAAAAATCCAAAATCTGCAATTGTGCTCCGATTTCAGTTCTTGATACCTTAAATGACAGGTCTAGGGACCTGTAACTGCTGTGCCAACGCGTGTTTAGATTCCATAATTATTTCTGTGCATTTCATAGAAAATTCGATTTGATGAAAATCACCTTACTATAGATCAGACGATTCAGAGCTATAAACATCCAAAATCTTCAATTGTGCTCCAATTGCTGTTCTTGATACCTTAAATGACAGGTCTAGGGACCTGTAACTGCTGTACCAACGCGTGTTTAGATTCTTTGATTTCATTGAAAATCACCTTACTATACATCAGTCGATTAAGAGCTATAAAAATCCAAAATCTGCAATTGTGCTCCGATTTCAGTTCTTGATACCTTAAATGACAGGTCTAGGGACCTGTAACTGCTGTGCCAACGCGTGTTTAGATTCCATAATTATTTCTGTGCATTTCATAGAAAATTCGATTTGATGAAAATCACCTTACTATAGATCAGACGATTCAGAGCTATAAAAATCCAAAATCTTCAATTGTGCTCCGATTGCTGTTCTTGATACCTTAAATGACAGGTCTAGGGACCTGTAACTGCTGTACCAACGCGTGTTTAGATTCCTTGATTTCATTGAAAATCACCTTACTATACATCAGTCGATTAAGAGCTATAAAAATCCAAAATCTTCAATTGTGCTCCGATTTCAGTTCTTGATATCTTAAATGACAGGTCTAGGGACCTGTAACTGCTGTGCCAACGCGTGTTTAGATTCCATAATTATTTCTGTGCATTTCATAGAAAATTCGATTTGATGAAAATCACCTTACTATAGATCAGACGATTCAGAGCTATCAAAATCCAAAATCTTCAATTGTGCTCCGATTGCTGTTCTTGATACCTTAAATGACAGGTCTAGGGACCTGTAACTGCTGTGCCAACGCGTGTTTAGATTCCATAATTATTTCTGTGCATTTCATAGAAAATTCGATTTGATGAAAATCACCTTACTATAGATCAGACGATTCAGAGCTATAAAAATCCAAAATCTTCAATTGTGCTCCGATTGCTGTTCTTGATACCTTAAATGACAGGTCTAGGGACCTGTAACTGCTGTGCCAACGCGTGTTTAGATTCCATAATTATTTCTGTGCATTTCATAGAAAATTCGATTTGATGAAAATCACCTTACTATAGATCAGACGATTCAGAGCTATCAAAATCCAAAATCTTCAATTGTGCTCCGATTGCTGTTCTTGATACCTTAAATGACAGGTCTAGGGACCTGTAACTGCTGTGCCAACGCGTGTTTAGATTCCATAATTATTTCTGTGCATTTCATAGAAAATTCGATTTGATGAAAATCACCTTACTATAGATCAGACGATTCAGAGCTATAAAAATCCAAAATCTTCAATTGTGCTCCGATTGCTGTTCTTGATACCTTAAATGACAGGTCTAGGGACCTGTAACTGCTGTGCCAACGCGTGTTTAGATTCCATAATTATTTCTGTGCATTTCATAGAAAATTCGATTTGATGAAAATCACCTTACTATAGATCAGACGATTCAGAGCTATAAAAATCCAAAATCTTCAATTGTGCTCCGATTGCTGTTCTTGATACCTTAAATGACAGGTCTAGGGACCTGTAACTGCTGTACCAACGCGTGTTTAGATTCCTTGATTTCATTGAAAATCACCTTACTATACATCAGTCGATTAAGAGCTATAAAAATCCAAAATCTGCAATTGTGCTCCGATTTCAGTTCTTGATACCTTAAATGACAGGTCTAGGGACCTGTAACTGCTGTGCCAACGCGTGTTTAGATTCCATAATTATTTCTGTGCATTTCATAGAAAATTCGATTTGATGAAAATCACCTTACTATAGATCAGACGATTCAGAGCTATAAAAATCCAAAATCTTCAATTGTGCTCCGATTGCTGTTCTTGATACCTTAAATGACAGGTCTAGGGACCTGTAACTGCTGTACCAACGCGTGTTTAGATTCCTTGATTTCATTGAAAATCACCTTACTATACATCAGTCGATTAAGAGCTATAAAAATCCAAAATCTGCAATTGTGCTCCGATTTCAGTTCTTGATACCTTAAATGACAGGTCTAGGGACCTGTAACTGCTGTGCCAACGCGTGTTTAGATTCCATAATTATTTCTGTGCATTTCATAGAAAATTCGATTTGATGAAAATCACCTTACTATAGATCAGACGATTCAGAGCTATAAAAATCCAAAATCTTCAATTGTGCTCCGATTGCTGTTCTTGATACCTTAAATGACAGGTCTAGGGACCTGTAACTGCTGTACCAACGCGTGTTTAGATTCCTTGATTTCATTGAAAATCACCTTACTATACATCAGTCGATTAAGAGCTATAAAAATCCAAAATCTTCAATTGTGCTCCGATTTCAGTTCTTGATATCTTAAATGACAGGTCTAGGGACCTGTAACTGCTGTGCCAACGCGTGTTTAGATTCCATAATTATTTCTGTGCATTTCATAGAAAATTCGATTTGATGAAAATCACCTTACTATAGATCAGACGATTAAGAGCTATAAAAATCCAAAATCTTCAATTGTGCTCCGATTGCTGTTCTTGATACCTTAAATGACAGGTCTAGGGACCTGTAACTGCTGTGCCAACGCGTGTTTAGATTCCATAATTATTTCTGTGCATTTCATAGAAAATTCGATTTGATGAAAATCACCTTACTATAGATCAGACGATTCAGAGCTATAAAAATCCAAAATCTTCAATTGTGCTCCGATTGCTGTTCTTGATACCTTAAATGACAGGTCTAGGGACCTGTAACTGCTGTGCCAACGCGTGTTTAGATTCCATAATTATTTCTGTGCATTTCATAGAAAATTCGATTTGATGAAAATCACCTTACTATAGATCAGACGATTCAGAGCTATAAAAATCCAAAATCTTCAATTGTGCTCCGATTGCTGTTCTTGATACCTTAAATGACAGGTCTAGGGACCTGTAACTGCTGTACCAACGCGTGTTTAGATTCCTTGATTTCATTGAAAATCACCTTACTATACATCAGTCGATTAAGAGCTATAAAAATCCAAAATCTTCAATTGTGCTCCGATTTCAGTTCTTGATATCTTAAATGACAGGTCTAGGGACCTGTAACTGCTGTGCCAACGCGTGTTTAGATTCCATAATTATTTCTGTGCATTTCATAGAAAATTCGATTTGATGAAAATCACCTTACTATAGATCAGACGATTCAGAGCTATCAAAATCCAAAATCTTCAATTGTGCTCCGATTGCTGTTCTTGATACCTTAAATGACAGGTCTAGGGACCTGTAACTGCTGTGCCAACGCGTGTTTAGATTCCATAATTATTTCTGTGCATTTCATAGAAAATTCGATTTGATGAAAATCACCTTACTATAGATCAGACGATTCAGAGCTATAAAAATCCAAAATCTTCAATTGTGCTCCGATTGCTGTTCTTGATACCTTAAATGACAGGTCTAGGGACCTGTAACTGCTGTGCCAACGCGTGTTTAGATTCCATAATTATTTCTGTGCATTTCATAGAAAATTCGATTTGATGAAAATCACCTTACTATAGATCAGACGATTCAGAGCTATAAAAATCCAAAATCTTCAATTGTGCTCCGATTGCTGTTCTTGATACCTTAAATGACAGGTCTAGGGACCTGTAACTGCTGTACCAACGCGTGTTTAGATTCCTTGATTTCATTGAAAATCACCTTACTATACATCAGTCGATTAAGAGCTATAAAAATCCAAAATCTGCAATTGTGCTCCGATTTCAGTTCTTGATACCTTAAATGACAGGTCTAGGGACCTGTAACTGCTGTGCCAACGCGTGTTTAGATTCCATAATTATTTCTGTGCATTTCATAGAAAATTCGATTTGATGAAAATCACCTTACTATAGATCAGACGATTCAGAGCTATAAAAATCCAAAATCTTCAATTGTGCTCCGATTGCTGTTCTTGATACCTTAAATGACAGGTCTAGGGACCTGTAACTGCTGTGCCAACGCGTGTTTAGATTCCATAATTATTTCTGTGCATTTCATAGAAAATTCGATTTGATGAAAATCACCTTACTATAGATCAGACGATTCAGAGCTATCAAAATCCAAAATCTTCAATTGTGCTCCGATTGCTGTTCTTGATACCTTAAATGACAGGTCTAGGGACCTGTAACTGCTGTGCCAACGCGTGTTTAGATTCCATAATTATTTCTGTGCATTTCATAGAAAATTCGATTTGATGAAAATCACCTTACTATAGATCAGACGATTCAGAGCTATAAAAATCCAAAATCTTCAATTGTGCTCCGATTGCTGTTCTTGATACCTTAAATGACAGGTCTAGGGACCTGTAACTGCTGTGCCAACGCGTGTTTAGATTCCATAATTATTTCTGTGCATTTCATAGAAAATTCGATTTGATGAAAATCACCTTACTATAGATCAGACGATTCAGAGCTATAAAAATCCAAAATCTTCAATTGTGCTCCGATTGCTGTTCTTGATACCTTAAATGACAGGTCTAGGGACCTGTAACTGCTGTGCCAACGCGTGTTTAGATTCCATAATTATTTCTGTGCATTTCATAGAAAATTCGATTTGATGAAAATCACCTTACTATAGATCAGACGATTCAGAGCTATAAAAATCCAAAATCTTCAATTGTGCTCCGATTGCTGTTCTTGATACCTTAAATGACAGGTCTAGGGACCTGTAACTGCTGTACCAACGCGTGTTTAGATTCCTTGATTTCATTGAAAATCACCTTACTATACATCAGTCGATTAAGAGCTATAAAAATCCAAAATCTTCAATTGTGCTCCGATTTCAGTTCTTGATATCTTAAAGGACAGGTCTAGGGACCTGTAACTGCTGTGCCAACGCGTGTTTAGATTCCATAATTATTTCTGTGCATTTCATAGAAAATTCGATTTGATGAAAATCACCTTACTATAGATCAGACGATTCAGAGCTATCAAAATCCAAAATCTTCAATTGTGCTCCGATTGCTGTTCTTGATACCTTAAATGACAGGTCTAGGGACCTGTAACTGCTGTGCCAACGCGTGTTTAGATTCCATAATTATTTCTGTGCATTTCATAGAAAATTCGATTTGATGAAAATCACCTTACTATAGATCAGACGATTCAGAGCTATAAAAATCCAAAATCTTCAATTGTGCTCCGATTGCTGTTCTTGATACCTTAAATGACAGGTCTAGGGACCTGTAACTGCTGTGCCAACGCGTGTTTAGATTCCATAATTATTTCTGTGCATTTCATAGAAAATTCGATTTGATGAAAATCACCTTACTATAGATCAGACGATTCAGAGCTATAAAAATCCAAAATCTTCAATTGTGCTCCGATTGCTGTTCTTGATACCTTAAATGACAGGTCTAGGGACCTGTAACTGCTGTACCAACGCGTGTTTAGATTCCTTGATTTCATTGAAAATCACCTTACTATACATCAGTCGATTAAGAGCTATAAAAATCCAAAATCTTCAATTGTGCTCCGATTTCAGTTCTTGATATCTTAAATGACAGGTCTAGGGACCTGTAACTGCTGTGCCAACGCGTGTTTAGATTCCATAATTATTTCTGTGCATTTCATAGAAAATTCGATTTGATGAAAATCACCTTACTATAGATCAGACGATTCAGAGCTATCAAAATCCAAAATCTTCAATTGTGCTCCGATTGCTGTTCTTGATACCTTAAATGACAGGTCTAGGGACCTGTAACTGCTGTGCCAACGCGTGTTTAGATTCCATAATTATTTCTGTGCATTTCATAGAAAATTCGATTTGATGAAAATCACCTTACTATAGATCAGACGATTCAGAGCTATAAAAATCCAAAATCTTCAATTGTGCTCCGATTGCTGTTCTTGATACCTTAAATGACAGGTCTAGGGACCTGTAACTGCTGTGCCAACGCGTGTTTAGATTCCATAATTATTTCTGTGCATTTCATAGAAAATTCGATTTGATGAAAATCACCTTACTATAGATCAGACGATTCAGAGCTATAAAAATCCAAAATCTTCAATTGTGCTCCGATTGCTGTTCTTGATACCTTAAATGACAGGTCTAGGGACCTGTAACTGCTGTACCAACGCGTGTTTAGATTCCTTGATTTCATTGAAAATCACCTTACTATACATCAGTCGATTAAAAGCTATAAAAATCCAAAATCTGCAATTGTGCTCCGATTTCAGTTCTTGATACCTTAAATGACAGGTCTAGGGACCTGTAACTGCTGTGCCAACGCGTGGTAAGATTCCATAATTATTTCTGTGCATTTCATAGAAAATTCGATTTGATGAAAATCACCTTACTATAGATCAGACGATTCAGAGCTATAAAAATCCAAAATCTTCAATTGTGCTCCGATTGCTGTTCTTGATACCTTAAATGACAGGTCTAGGGACCTGTAACTGCTGTGCCAACGCGTGTTTAGATTCCATAATTATTTCTGTGCATTTCATAGAAAGTTCGATTTGATGAAAATCACCTTACTATAGATCAGACGATTCAGAGCTATAAAAATCCAAAATCTTCAATTGTGCTCCGATTGCTGTTCTTGATACCTTAAATGACAGGTCTAGGGACCTGTAACTGCTGTACCAACGCGTGTTTAGATTCCTTGATTTCATTGAAAATCACCTTACTATACATCAGTCGATTAAGAGCTATAAAAATCCAAAATCTGCAATTGTGCTCCGATTTCAGTTCTTGATACCTTAAATGACAGGTCTAGGGACCTGTAACTGCTGTGCCAACGCGTGTTTAGATTCCATAATTATTTCTGTGCATTTCATAGAAAATTCGATTTGATGAAAATCACCTTACTATAGATCAGACGATTCAGAGCTATAAAAATCCAAAATCTTCAATTGTGCTCCGATTGCTGTTCTTGATACCTTAAATGACAGGTCTAGGGACCTGTAACTGCTGTACCAACGTGTGTTTAGATTCCTTGATTTCATTGAAAATCACCTTACTATACATCAGTCGATTAAGAGCTATAAAAATCCAAAATCTGCAATTGTGCTCCGATTTCAGTTCTTGATACCTTAAATGACAGGTCTAGGGACCTGTAACTGCTGTGCCAACGCGTGTTTAGATTCCATAATTATTTCTGTGCATTTCATAGAAAATTCGATTTGATGAAAATCACCTTACTAAAGATCAGACGATTCAGAGCTATAAAAATCCAAAATCTTCAATTGTGCTCCGATTTCAGTTCTTGATACCTTAAATGACAGGTCTAGGGACCTGTAACTGCTGTGCCAACGCGTGTTTAGATTCCATAATTGTTTCTGTGCATTTCATAGAAAATTCGATTTGATGAAAATCACCTTACTATAGATCAGACGATTCAGAGCTATAAAAATCCAAAATCTTCAATTGTGCTCCGATTGCTGTTCTTGATACCTTAAATGACAGGTCTAGGGACCTGTAACTGCTGTACCAACGCGTGTTTAGATTCCTTGATTTCATTGGAAATCACCTTACTATACATCAGTCGATTAAGAGCTATAAAAATCCAAAATCTGCAATTGTGCTCCGATTTCAGTTCTTGATACCTTAAATGACAGGTCTAGGGACCTGTAACTGCTGTGCCAACGCGTGTTTAGATTCCATAATTATTTCTGTGCATTTCATAGAAAATTCGATTTGATGAAAATCACCTTACTATAGATCAGACGATTCAGAGCTATAAAAATCCAAAATCTTCAATTGTGCTCCGATTGCTGTTCTTGATACCTTAAATGACAGGTCTAGGGACCTGTAACTGCTGTGCCAACGCGTGTTTAGATTCCATAATTATTTCTGTGCATTTCATAGAAAATTCGATTTGATGAAAATCACCTTACTATAGATCAGACGATTCAGAGCTATAAAAATCCAAAATCTTCAATTGTGCTCCGATTGCTGTTCTTGATACCTTAAATGACAGGTCTAGGGACCTGTAACTGCTGTACCAACGCGTGTTTAGATTCCTTGATTTCATTGAAAATCACCTTACTATACATCAGTCGATTAAGAGCTATAAAAATCCAAAATCTGCAATTGTGCTCCGATTTCAGTTCTTGATACCTTAAATGACAGGTCTAGGGACCTGTAACTGCTGTGCCAACGCGTGTTTAGATTCCATAATTATTTCTGTGCATTTCATAGAAAATTCGATTTGATGAAAATCACCTTACTATAGATCAGACGATTCAGAGCTATAAAAATCCAAAATCTGCAATTGTGCTCCGATTTCAGTTCTTGATACCTTAAATGACAGGTCTAGGGACCTGTAACTGCTGTGCCAACGCGTGTTTAGATTCCATAATTATTTCTGTGCATTTCATAGAAAATTCGATTTGATGAAAATCACCTTACTATAGATCAGACGATTCAGAGCTATAAAAATCCAAAATCTTCAATTGTGCTCCGATTGCTGTTCTTGATACCTTAAATGACAGGTCTAGGGACCTGTAACTGCTGTACCAACGCGTGTTTAGATTCCTTGATTTCATTGAAAATCACCTTACTATACATCAGTCGATTAAGAGCTATAAAAATCCAAAATCTGCAATTGTGCTCCGATTTCAGTTCTTGATACCTTAAATGACAGGTCTAGGGACCTGTAACTGCTGTGCCAACGCGTGTTTAGATTCCATAATTATTTCTGTGCATTTCATAGAAAATTCGATTTGATGAAAATCACCTTACTATAGATCAGACGATTCAGAGCTATAAAAATCCAAAATCTGCAATTGTGCTCCGATTTCAGTTTTTGATACCTTAAATGACAGGTCTAGGGACCTGTAACTGCTGTGCCAACGAGTGTTTAGATTCCATAATTATTTCTGTGCATTTCATAGAAAATTCGATTTGATGAAAATCACCTTACTATAGATCAGACGATTCAGAGCTATAAAAATCCAAAATCTGCAATTGTGCTCCGATTGCTGTTCTTGATACCTTAAATGACAGGTCTAGGGACCTGTAACTGCTGTGCCAACGCGTGTTTAGATTCCATAATTATTTCTGTGCATTTCATAGAAAATTCGATTTGATGAAAATCACCTTACTATAGATCAGACGATTCAGAGCTATAAAAATCCAAAATCTGCAATTGTGCTCCGATTGCTGTTCTTGATACCTTAAATGACAGGTCTAGGGACCTGTAACTGCTGTGGCAACGCGTGTTTAGATTCCATAATTATTTCTGTGCATTTCATAGAAAATTCGATTTGATGAAAATCACCTTACTATAGATCAGACGATTCAGAGCTATAAAAATCCAAAATCTGCAATTGTGCTCCGATTGCTGTTCTTGATACCTTAAATGACAGGTCTAGGGACCTGTAACTGCTGTGCCAACGCGAGTTTAGATTCCATAATTATTTCTGTGCATTTCATAGAAAATTCGATTTGATGAAAATCACCTTACTATAGATCAGACGATTCAGAGCTATAAAAATCCAAAATCTTCAATTGTGTTCCGATTGCTGTTCTTGATACCTTAAATGACAGGTCTAGGGACCTGTAACTGCTGTACCAACGCGTGTTTAGATTCCTTGATTTCATTGAAAATCACCTTACTATACATCAGTCGATTCAGAGCTATAAAAATCCAAAATCTGCAATTGTGCTCCGATTTCAGTTCTTGATACCTTAAATGACAGGTCTAGGGACCTGTAACTGCTGTGCCAACGCGTGTTTAGATTCCATAATTATTTCTGTGCATTTCATAGAAAATTCGATTTGATGAAAATCACCTTAATATAGATCAGACGATTCAGAGCTATAAAAATCCAAAATCTGCAATTGTGCTCCGATTTCAGTTCTTGATACCTTAAATGACAGGTCTAGGGACCTGTAACTGCTGTGCCAACGCGTGTTTAGATTCCATAATTATTTCTGTGCATTTCATAGAAAATTCGATTTGATGAAAATCACCTTACTATAGATCAGACGATTCAGAGCTATAAAAATCCAAAATCTTCAATTGTGCTCCGATTCCTGTTCTTGATACCTTAAATGACAGGTCTAGGGACCTGTAACTGCTGTACCAACGCGTGTTTAGATTCCTTGATTTCATTGAAAATCACCTTACTATACATCAGTCGATTAAGAGCTATAAAAATCCAAAATCTGCAATTGTGCTCCGATTTCAGTTCTTGATACCTTAAATGACAGGTCTAGGGACCTGTAACTGCTGTGCCAACGCGTGTTTAGATTCCATAATTATTTCTGTGCATTTCATAGAAAATTCGATTTGATGAAAATCACCTTACTATAGATCAGACGATTCAGAGCTATAAAAATCCAAAATCTGCAATTGTGCTCCGATTTCAGTTCTTGATACCTTAAATGACAGGTCTAGGGACCTGTAACTGCTGTGCCAACGCGTGTTTAGATTCCATAATTATTTCTGTGCATTTCATAGAAAATTCGATTTGATGAAAATCACCTTACTATAGATCAGACGATTCAGAGCTATAAAAATCCAAAATCTGCAATTGTGCTCCGATTGCTGTTCTTGATACCTTAAATGACAGGTCTAGGGACCTGTAACTGCTGTACCAACGCGTGTTTAGATTCCTTGATTTCATTGAAAATCACCTTACTATACATCAGTCGATTAAGAGCTATAAAAATCCAAAATCTGCAATTGTGCTCCGATTTCAGTTCTTGATACCTTAAATGACAGATCTAGGGACCTGTAACTGCTGTGCCAACGCGTGTTTAGATTCCATAATTATTTCTGTGCATTTCATAGAAAATTCGATTTGATGAAAATCACCTTACTATAGATCAGACGATTCAGAGCTATAAAAATCCAAAATCTGCAATTGTGCTCCGATTTCAGTTTTTGATACCTTAAATGACAGGTCTAGGGACCTGTAACTGCTGTGCCAACGAGTGTTTAGATTCCATAATTATTTCTGTGCATTTCATAGAAAATTCGATTTGATGAAAATCACCTTACTATAGATCAGACGATTCAGAGCTATAAAAATCCAAAATCTTCAATTGTGCTCCGATTGCTGTTCTTGATACCTTAAATGACAGGTCTAGGGACCTGTAACTGCTGTGCCAACGCGTGTTTAGATTCCATAATTATTTCTGTGCATTTCATAGAAAATTCGATTTGATGAAAATCACCTTACTATAGATCAGACGATTCAGAGCTATAAAAATCCAAAATCTGCAATTGTGCTCCGATTGCTGTTCTTGATACCTTAAATGACAGGTCTAGGGACCTGTAACTGCTGTGCCAACGCGTGTTTAGATTCCATAATTATTTCTGTGCATTTCATAGAAAATTCGATTTGATGAAAATCACCTTACTATAGATCAGACGATTCAGAGCTATAAAAATCCAAAATCTTCAATTGTGCTCCGATTGCTGTTCTTGATACCTTACATGACAGGTCTAGGGACCTGTAACTGCTGTACCAACGCGTGTTTAGATTCCTTGATTTCATTGAAAATCACCTTACTATACATCAGTCGATTAAGAGCTATAAAAATCCAAAATCTGCAATTGTGCTCCGATTGCTGTTCTTGATACCTTAAATGACAGGTCTAGGGACCTGTAACTGCTGTGCCAACGCGTGTTTAGATTCCATAATTATTTCTGTGCATTTCATAGAAAATTCGATTTGATGAAAATCACCTTACTATAGATCAGACGATTCAGAGCTATAAAAATCCAAAATCTGCAATTGTGCTCCGATTTCAGTTCTTGATACCTTAAATGACAGGTCTAGGGACCTGTAACTGCTGTGCCAACGAGTGTTTAGATTCCATAATTATTTCTGTGCATTTCATAGAAAATTCGATTTGATGAAAATCACCTTACTATAGATCAGACGATTCAGAGCTATAAAAATCCAAAATCTTCAATTGTGCTCCGATTGCTGTTCTTGATACCTTAAATGACAGGTCTAGGGACCTGTAACTGCTGTACCAACGCGTGTTTAGATTCCTTGATTTCATTGAAAATCACCTTACTATACATCAGACGATTCAGAGCTATAAAAATCCAAAATCTGCAATTGTGCTCCGATTGCTGTTCTTGATACCTTAAATGACAGGTCTAGGGACCTGTAACTGCTGTGCCAACGCGTGTTTAGATTCCATAATTATTTCTGTGCATTTCATAGAAAATTCGATTTGATGAAAATCACCTTACTATAGATCAGACGATTCAGAGCTATAAAAATCCAAAATCTTCAATTGTGCTCCGATTGCTGTTCTTGATACCTTAAATGACAGTTCTAGGGACCTGTAACTGCTGTACCAACGCGTGTTTAGATTCCTTGATTTCATTAAAAATCACCTTACTATACATCAGTCGATTAAGAGCTATAAAAATCCAAAATCTGCAATTGTGCTCCGATTTCAGTTCTTGATACCTTAAATGACAGGTCTAGGGACCTGTAACTGCTGTGCCAACGCGTGTTTAGATTCCATAATTATTTCTGTGCATTTCATAGAAAATTCGATTTGATGAAAATCACCTTACTATAGATCAGACGATTCAGAGCTATAAAAATCCAAAATCTGCAATTGTGCTCCGATTGCTGTTCTTGATACCTTAAATGACAGGTCTAGGGACCTGTAACTGCTGTGCCAACGCGTGTTTAGATTCCATAATTATTTCTGTGCATTTCATAGAAAATTCGATTTGATGAAAATCACCTTACTATAGATCAGACGATTCAGAGCTATAAAAATCCAAAATCTTCAATTGTGCTCCGATTGCTGTTCTTGATACCTTAAATGACAGGTCTAGGGACCTGTAACTGCTGTACCAACGCGTGTTTAGATTCCTTGATTTCATTGAAAATCACCTTACTATACATCAGTCGGTTAAGAGCTATAAAAATCCAAAATCTGCAATTAAGCTCCGATTTCAGTTCTTGATACCTTAAATGACAGGTCTAGGGACCTGTAACTGCTGTGCCAACGCGTGCTTAGATTCCATAATTATTTCTGTGCATTTCATAGAAAATTTGATTTGATGAAAATCACCTTACTATAGATCAGACGATTCAGAGCTATAAAAATCCAAAATCTGCAATTGTGCTCCGATTTCAGTTCTTGATACCTTAAATGACAGGTCTAGGGACCTGTAACTGCTGTGCCAACGCGTGTTTAGATTCCATAATTATTTCTGTGCATTTCATAGAAAATTCGATTTGATGAAAATCACCTTACTATAGATCAGACGATTCAGAGCTATAAAAATCCAAAATCTTCAATTGTGCTCCGATTGCTGTTCTTGATACCTTAAATGACAGGTCTAGGGACCTGTAACTGCTGTACCAACGCGTGTTTAGATTCCTTGATTTCATTGAAAATCACCTTACTATACATCAGTCGATTAAGAGCTATAAAAATCCAAAATCTGCAATTGTGCTCCGATTTCAGTTCTTGATACCTTAAATGACAGGTCTAGGGACCTGTAACTGCTGTGCCAACGCGTGTTTAGATTCCATAATTATTTCTGTGCATTTCATAGAAAATTCGATTTGATGAAAATCACCTTACTATAGATCAGACGATTCAGAGCTATAAAAATCCAAAATCTGCAATTGTGCTCCGATTGCTGTTCTTGATACCTTAAATGACAGGTCTAGGGACCTGTAACTGCTGTGCCAACGCGTGTTTAGATTCCATAATTATTTCTGTGCATTTCATAGAAAATTCGATTTGATGAAAATCACCTTACTATAGATCAGACGATTCAGAGCTATAAAAATCCAAAATCTGCAATTGTGCTCCGATTTCAGTTCTTGATACCTTAAATGACAGGTCTAGGGACCTGTAATTGCTGTGCCAACGCGTGTTTAGATTCCATAATTATTTCTGTGCATTTCATAGAAAATTCGATTTGATGAAAATCACCTTACTATAGATCAGATGATTCAGAGCTATAAAAATCCAAAATCTGCAATTGTGCTCCGATTGCTGTTCTTGATACCTTAAATGACAGGTCTAGGGACCTGTAACTGCTGTGCCAACGCGTGTTGAGATTCCATAATTATTTCTGTGCATTTCATAGAAAATTCGATTTGATGAAAATCACCTTACTATAGATCAGACGATTCAGAGCTATAAAAATCCAAAATCTGCAATTGTGCTCCGATTTCAGTTCTTGATACCTTAAATGACAGGTCTAGGGACCTGTAATTGCTGTGCCAACGCGTGTTTAGATTCCATAATTATTTCTGTGCATTTCATAGAAAATTCGATTTGATGAAAATCACCTTACTATAGATCAGACGATTCAGAGCTATAAAAATCCAAAATCTTCAATTGTGCTCCGATTGCTGTTCTTGATACCTTAAATGACAGGTCTAGGGACCTGTAACTGCTGTACCAACGCGTGTTTAGATTCCTTGATTTCATTGAAAATCACCTTACTATACATCAGTCGATTAAGAGCTATAAAAATCCAAAATCTGCAATTGTGCTCCGATTTCAGTTCTTGATACCTTAAATGACAGGTCTAGGGACCTGTAACTGCTGTGCCAACGCGTGCTTAGATTCCATAATTATTTCTGTGCATTTCATAGAAAATTCGATTTGATGAAAATCACCTTACTATAGATCAGACGATTCAGAGCTATAAAAATCCAAAATCTGCAATTGTGCTCCGATTGCTGTTCTTGATACCTTAAATGACAGGTCTAGGGACCTGTAACTGCTGTACCAACGCGTGTTTAGATTCCTTGATTTCATTGAAAATCACCTTACTATACATCAGACGATTCAGAGCTATAAAAATCCAAAATCTGCAATTGTGCTCCGATTGCTGTTCTTGATACCTTAAATGACAGGTCTAGGGACCTGTAACTGCTGTGCCAACGCGTGTTTAGATTCCATAATTATTTCTGTGCATTTCATAGAACATTCGATTTGATGAAAATCACCTTACTATAGATCAGACGATTCAGAGCTATAAAAATCCAAAATCTTCAATTGTGCTCCGATTGCTGTTCTTGATACCTTAAATGACAGGTCTAGGGACCTGTAACTGCTGTACCAACGCGTGTTTAGATTCCTTGATTTCATTGAAAATCACCTTACTATACATCAGTCGATTAAGAGCTATAAAAATCCAAAATCTGCAATTGTGCTCCGATTTCAGTTCTTGATACCTTAAATGACAGGTCTAGGGACCTGTAACTGCTGTGCCAACGCGTGCTTAGATTCCATAATTATTTCTGTGCATTTCATAGAAAATTCGATTTGATGAAAATCACCTTACTATAGATCAGACGATTCAGAGCTATAAAAATCCAAAATCTGCAATTGTGCTCCGATTGCTGTTCTTGATACCTTAAATGACAGGTCTAGGGACGTGTAACTGCTGTACCAACGCGTGTTTAGATTCCTTGATTTCATTGAAAATCACCTTACTATACATCAGTCGATTAAGAGCTATAAAAATCCAAAATCTGCAATTGTGCTCCGATTTCAGTTCTTGATACCTTAAATGACAGGTCTAGGGACCTGTAACTGCTGTGCCAACGCGTGTTTAGATTCCATAATTATTTCTGTGCATTTCATAGAAAATTCGATTTGATGAAAATCACCTTACTATAGATCAGACGATTCAGAGCTATAAAAATCCAAAATCTGCAATTGTGCTCCGATTGCTGTTCTTGATACCTTAAATGACAGGTCTAGGGACCTGTAACTGCTGTGCCAACGCGTGTTTAGATTCCATAATTATTTCTGTGCATTTCATAGAAAATTCGATTTGATGAAAATCACCTTACTATAGATCAGACGATTCAGAGCTATAAAAATCCAAAATCTGCAATTGTGCTCCGATTTCAGTTCTTGATACCTTAAATGACAGGTCTAGGGACCTGTAATTGCTGTGCCAACGCGTGTTTAGATTCCATAATTATTTCTGTGCATTTCATAGAAAATTCGATTTGATGAAAATCACCTTACTATAGATCAGACGATTCAGAGCTATAAAAATCCAAAATCTTCAATTGTGCTCCGATTGCTGTTCTTGATACCTTAAATGACAGGTCTAGGGACCTGTAACTGCTGTACCAACGCGTGTTTAGATTCCTTGATTTCATTGAAAATCACCTTACTATACATCAGTCGATTAAGAGCTATAAAAATCCAAAATCTGCAATTGTGCTCCGATTTCAGTTCTTGATACCTTAAATGACAGGTCTAGGGACCTGTAACTGCTGTGCCAACGCGTGCTTAGATTCCATAATTATTTCTGTGCATTTCATAGAAAATTCGATTTGATGAAAATCACCTTACTATAGATCAGACGATTCAGAGCTATAAAAATCCAAAATCTGCAATTGTGCTCCGATTGCTGTTCTTGATACCTTAAATGACAGGTCTAGGGACCTGTAACTGCTGTACCAACGCGTGTTTAGATTCCTTGATTTCATTGAAAATCACCTTACTATACATCAGACGATTCAGAGCTATAAAAATCCAAAATCTGCAATTGTGCTCCGATTGCTGTTCTTGATACCTTAAATGACAGGTCTAGGGACCTGTAACTGCTGTGCCAACGCGTGTTTAGATTCCATAATTATTTCTGTGCATTTCATAGAACATTCGATTTGATGAAAATCACCTTACTATAGATCAGACGATTCAGAGCTATAAAAATCCAAAATCTTCAATTGTGCTCCGATTGCTGTTCTTGATACCTTAAATGACAGGTCTAGGGACCTGTAACTGCTGTACCAACGCGTGTTTAGATTCCTTGATTTCATTGAAAATCACCTTACTATACATCAGTCGATTAAGAGCTATAAAAATCCAAAATCTGCAATTGTGCTCCGATTTCAGTTCTTGATACCTTAAATGACAGGTCTAGGGACCTGTAACTGCTGTGCCAACGCGTGCTTAGATTCCATAATTATTTCTGTGCATTTCATAGAAAATTCGATTTGATGAAAATCACCTTACTATAGATCAGACGATTCAGAGCTATAAAAATCCAAAATCTGCAATTGTGCTCCGATTGCTGTTCTTGATACCTTAAATGACAGGTCTAGGGACGTGTAACTGCTGTACCAACGCGTGTTTAGATTCCTTGATTTCATTGAAAATCACCTTACTATACATCAGTCGATTAAGAGCTATAAAAATCCAAAATCTGCAATTGTGCTCCGATTTCAGTTCTTGATACCTTAAATGACAGGTCTAGGGACCTGTAACTGCTGTGCCAACGCGTGTTTAGATTCCATAATTATTTCTGTGCATTTCATAGATAATTCGATTTGATGAAAATCACCTTACTATAGATCAGACGATTCAGAGCTATAAAAATCCAAAATCTGCAATTGTGCTCCGATTTCAGTTCTTGATACCTTAAATGACAGGTCTAGGGACCTGTAACTGCTGTGCCAACGCGTGTTTAGATTCCATAATTATTTCTGTGCATTTCATAGAAAATTCGATTTGATGAAAATCACCTTACTATAGATCAGACGATTAAGAGCTATAAAAATCCAAAATCTGCAATTGTGCTCCGATTTCAATTCTTGATACCTTAAATGACAGGTCTAGGGACGTGTAACTGCTGTACCAACGCGTGTTTAGATTCCTTGATTTCATTGAAAATCACCTTACTATACATCAGTCGATTAAGAGCTATAAAAATCCAAAATCTGCAATTGTGCTCCGATTTCAGTTCTTGATACCTTAAATGACAGGTCTAGGGACCTGTAACTGCTGTGCCAACGCGTGTTTAGATTCCATAATTATTTCTGTGCATTTCATAGAAAATTCGATTTGATGAAAATCACCGTACTATAGATCAGACGATTCAGAGCTATAAAAATCCAAAATCTGCAATTGTGCTCCGATTGCTGTTCTTGATACCTTAAATGACAGGTCTAAGGACCTGTAACTGCTGTGCCAACGCGTGTTTAGATTCCATAATTATTTCTGTGCATTTCATAGAAAATTCGATTTGATGAAAATCACCTTACTATAGATCAGACGATTAAGAGCTATAAAAATCCAAAATCTGCAATTGTGCTCCGATTTCAGTTCTTGATACCTTAAATGACAGGTCTAGGGACCTGTAACTGCTGTGCCAACGCGTGTTTAGATTCCATAATTATTTCTGTGCATTTCATAGAAAATTCGATTTGATGAAAATCACCTTACTATAGATCAGACGATTCAGAGCTATAAAAATCCAAAATCTGCAATTGTGCTCCGATTTCAGTTCTTGATACCTTAAATGACAGGTCTAGGGACCTGTAACTGCTGTGCCAACGCGTGTTTAGATTCCATAATTATTTCTGTGCATTTCATAGAAAATTCGATTTGATGAAAATCACCTTACTATAGATCAGACGATTAAGAGCTATAAAAATCCAAAATCTGCAATTGTGCTCCGATTTCAATTCTTGATACCTTAAATGACAGGTCTAGGGACCTGTAACTGCTGTGCCAACGCGTGTTTAGATTCCATAATTATTTCTGTGCATTTCATAGAAAATTCGATTTGATGAAAATCACCTTACTATAGATCAGACGATTCAGAGCTATAAAAATCCAAAATCTGCAATTGTGCTCCGATTTCAGTTCTTGATACCTTAAATGACAGGTCTAGGGACCTGTAACTGCTGTGCCAACGCGTGTTTAGATTCCATAATTATTTCTGTGCATTTCATAGAAAATTCGATTTGATGAAAATCACCTTACTATAGATCAGACGATTCAGAGCTATAAAAATCCAAAATCTGCAATTGTGCTCCGATTGCTGTTCTTGATACCTTAAATGACAGGTCTAGGGACCTGTAACTGCTGTGCCAACGCGTGTTTAGATTCCATAATTATTTCTGTGCATTTCATAGAAAATTCGATTTGATGAAAATCACCTTACTATAGATCAGACGATTCAGAGCTATAAAAATCCAAAATCTTCAATTGTGCTCCGATTGCTGTTCTTGATACCTTAAATGACAGGTCTAGGGACCTGTAACTGCTGTACCAACGCGTGTTTAGATTCCATAATTATTTCTGTGCATTTCATAGAAAATTCGATTTGATGAAAATCACCTTACTATAGATCAGACGATTCAGAGCTATAAAAATCCAAAATCTTCAATTGTGCTCCGATTGCTGTTCTTGATACCTTAAATGACAGGTCTAGGGACCTGTAACTGCTGTACCAACGCGTGTTTAGATTCCTTGATTTCATTGAAAATCACCTTACTATACATCAGTCGATTAAGAGCTATAAAAATCCAAAATCTGCAATTGTGCTCCGATTTCAGTTCTTGATACCTTAAATGACAGGTCTAGGGACCTGTAACTGCTGTGCCAACGCGTGCTTAGATTCCATAATTATTTCTGTGCATTTCATAGAAAATTCGATTTGATGAAAATCACCTTACTATAGATCAGACGATTCAGAGCTATAAAAATCCAAAATCTGCAATTGTGCTCCGATTGCTGTTCTTGATACCTTAAATGACAGGTCTAGGGACGTGTAACTGCTGTACCAACGCGTGTTTAGATTCCTTGATTTCATTGAAAATCACCTTACTATACATCAGTCGATTAAGAGCTATAAAAATCCAAAATCTGCAATTGTGCTCCGATTTCAGTTCTTGATACCTTAAATGACAGGTCTAGGGACCTGTAACTGCTGTGCCAACGCGTGTTTAGATTCCATAATTATTTCTGTGCATTTCATAGATAATTCGATTTGATGAAAATCACCTTACTATAGATCAGACAATTCAGAGCTATAAAAATCCAAAATCTGCAATTGTGCTCCGATTTCAGTTCTTGATACCTTAAATGACAGGTCTAGGGACCTGTAACTGCTGTGCCAACGCGTGTTTAGATTCCATAATTATTTCTGTGCATTTCATAGAAAATTCGATTTGATGAAAATCACCTTACTATAGATCAGACGATTAAGAGCTATAAAAATCCAAAATCTGCAATTGTGCTCCGATTGCTGTTCTTGATACCTTAAATGACAGGTCTAGGGACCTGTAACTGCTGTGCCAACGCGTGTTTAGATTCCATAATTATTTCTGTGCATTTCATAGATAATTCGATTTGATGAAAATCACCTTACTATAGATCAGACGATTCAGAGCTATAGAAATCCAAAATCTGCAATTGTGCTCCGATTGCTGTTCTTGATACCTTAAATGACAGGTCTAGGGACCTGTAACTGCTGTGCCAACGCGTGTTTAGATTCCATAATTATTTCTGTGCATTTCATAGAAAATTCGATTTGATGAAAATCACCTTACTATAGATCAGACGATTCAGAGCTATAAAAATCCAAAATCTGCAATTGTGCTCCGATTTCAGTTCTTGATACCTTAAATGACAGGTCTAGGGACCTGTAACTGCTGTGCCAACGCGTGTTTAGATTCCATAATTATTTCTGTGCATTTCATAGAAAATTCGATTTGATGAAAATCACCTTACTATAGATCAGACGATTAAGAGCTATAAAAATCCAAAATCTGCAATTGTGCTCCGATTTCAATTCTTGATACCTTAAATGACAGGTCTAGGGACGTGTAACTGCTGTACCAACGCGTGTTTAGATTCCTTGATTTCATTGAAAATCACCTTACTATACATCAGTCGATTAAGAGCTATAAAAATCCAAAATCTGCAATTGTGCTCCGATTTCAGTTCTTGATACCTTAAATGACAGGTCTAGGGACCTGTAACTGCTGTGCCAACGCGTGTTTAGATTCCATAATTATTTCTGTGCATTTCATAGAAAATTCGATTTGATGAAAATCACCTTACTATAGATCAGACGATTCAGAGCTATAAAAATCCAAAATCTGCAATTGTGCTCCGATTGCTGTTCTTGATACCTTAAATGACAGGTCTAGGGACCTGTAACTGCTGTGCCAACGCGTGTTTAGATTCCATAATTATTTCTGTGCATTTCATAGATAATTCGATTTGATGAAAATCACCTTACTATAGATCAGACGATTCAGAACTATAAAAATCCAAAATCTGCAATTGTGCTCCGATTTCAGTTCTTGATACCTTAAATGACAGGTCTAGGGACCTGTAACTGCTGTGCCAACGCGTGTTTAGATTCCATAATTATTTCTGTGCATTTCATAGAAAATTCGATTTGATGAAAATCACCTTACTATAGATCAGACGATTCAGAGCTATAAAAATCCAAAATCTGCAATTGTGCTCCGATTGCTGTTCTTGATACCTTAAATGACAGGTCTAAGGACCTGTAACTGCTGTGCCAACGCGTGTTTAGATTCCATAATTATTTCTGTGCATTTCATAGAAAATTCGATTTGATGAAAATCACCTTACTATACATCAGACGATTCAGAGCTATAAAAATCCAAAATCTGCAATTGTGCTCCGATTTCAGTTCTTGATACCTTAAATGACAGGTCTAGGGACCTGTAACTGCTGTGCCAACGCGTGTTTAGATTCCATAATTATTTCTGTGCATTTCATAGAAAATTCGATTTGATGAAAATCACCTTACTATAGATCAGACGATTAAGAGCTATAAAAATCCAAAATCTGCAATTGTGCTCCGATTTCAATTCTTGATACCTTAAATGACAGGTCTAGGGACCTGTAACTGCTGTGCCAACGCGTGTTTAGATTCCATAATTATTTCTGTGCATTTCATAGAAAATTCGATTTGATGAAAATCACCTTACTATAGATCAGACGATTCAGAGCTATAAAAATCCAAAATCTGCAATTGTGCTCCGATTTCAGTTCTTGATACCTTAAATGACAGGTCTAGGGACCTGTAACTGCTGTGCCAACGCGTGTTTAGATTCCATAATTATTTCTGTGCATTTCATAGAAAATTCGATTTGATGAAAATCACCTTACTATAGATCAGACGATTCAGAGCTATAAAAATCCAAAATCTGCAATTGTGCTCCGATTGCTGTTCTTGATACCTTAAATGACAGGTCTAGGGACCTGTAACTGCTGTGCCAACGCGTGTTTAGATTCCATAATTATTTCTGTGCATTTCATAGAAAATTCGATTTGATGAAAATCACCTTACTATAGATCAGACGATTCAGAGCTATAAAAATCCAAAATCTTCAATTGTGCTCCGATTGCTGTGCTTGATACCTTAAATGACAGGTCTAGGGACCTGTAACTGCTGTACCAACGCGTGTTTAGATTCCATAATTATTTCTGTGCATTTCATAGAAAATTCGATTTGATGAAAATCACCTTACTATAGATCAGACGATTAAGAGCTATAAAAATCCAAAATCTGCAATTGTGCTCCGATTTCAGTTCTTGATACCTTAAATGACAGGTCTAGGGACCTGTAACTGCTGTGCCAACGCGTGTTTAGATTCCATAATTATTTCTGTGCATTTCATAGAAAATTCGATTTGATGAAAATCACCTTACTATAGATCAGACGATTCAGAGCTATAAAAATCCAAAATCTGCAATTGTGCTCCGATTGCTGTTCTTGATACCTTAAATGACAGGTCTAGGGACTTGTAACTGCTGTGCCAACGCGTGTTTAGATTCCATAATTATTTCTGTGCATTTCATAGAAAATTCGATTTGATGAAAATCACCTTACTATAGATCAGACGATTCAGAGCTATAAAAATCCAAAATCTTCAATTGTGCTCCGATTGCTGTTCTTGATACCTTAAATGACAGGTCTAGGGACCTGTAACTGCTGTACCAACGCGTGTTTAGATTCCTTGATTTCATTGAAAATCACCTTACTATACATCAGTCGATTAAGAGCTATAAAAATCCAAAATCTGCAATTGTGCTCCGATTTCAGTTCTTGATACCTTAAATGACAGGTCTAGGGACCTGTAACTGCTGTGCCAACGCGTGTTTAGATTCCATAATTATTTCTGTGCATTTCATAGAAAATTCGATTTGATGAAAATCACCTTACTATAGATCAGACGATTCAGAGCTATAAAAATCCAAAATCTTCAATTGTGCCCCGATTGCTGTTCTTGATACCTTAAATGACAGGTCTAGGGACCTGTAACTGCTGTACCAACGCGTGTTTAGATTCCTTGATTTCATTGAAAATCACCTTACTATACATCAGTCGATTAAGAGCTATAAAAATCCAAAATCTGCAATTGTGCTCCGATTTCAGTTCTTGATACCTTAAATGACAGGTCTAGGGACCTGTAACTGCTGTGCCAACGCGTGTTTAGATTCCATAATTATTTCTGTGCATTTCATAGAAAATTCGATTTGATGAAAATCACCTTACTATAGATCAGACGATTCAGAGCTATAAAAATCCAAAATCTTCAATTGTGCCCCGATTGCTGTTCTTGATACCTTAAATGACAGGTCTAGGGACCTGTAACTGCTGTACCAACGCGTGTTTAGATTCCTTGATTTCATTGAAAATCACCTTACTATACATCAGTCGATTCAGAGCTATAAAAATCCAAAATCTGCAATTGTGCTCCGATTTCAATTCTTGATACCTTAAATGACAGGTCTAGGGACCTGTAACTGCTGTGCCAACGCGTGTTTAGATTCCATAATTATTTCTGTGCATTTCATAGAAAATTCGATTTGATGAAAATCACCTTACTATAGATCAGACGATTCAGAGCTATAAAAATCCAAAATCTGCAATTGTGCTCCGATTGCTGTTCTTGATACCTTAAATGACAGGTCTAGGGACCTGTAACTGCTGTGCCAACGCGTGTTTAGATTCCATAATTATTTCTGTGCATTTCATAGAAAATTCGATTTGATGAAAATCACCTTACTATAGATCAGACGATTCAGAGCTATAAAAATCCAAAATCTGCAATTGTGCTCCGATTGCTGTTCTTGATACCTTAAATGACAGGTCTAAGGACCTGTAACTGCTGTGCCAACGCGTGTTTAGATTCCATAATTATTTCTGTGCATTTCATAGAAAATTCGATTTGATGAAAATCACCTTACTATACATCAGACGATTCAGAGCTATAAAAATCCAAAATCTGCAATTGTGCTCCGATTTCAGTTCTTGATACCTTAAATGACAGGTCTAGGGACCTGTAACTGCTGTGCCAACGCGTGTTTAGATTCCATAATTATTTCTGTGCATTTCATAGAAAATTCGATTTGATGAAAATCACCTTACTATAGATCAGACGATTAAGAGCTATAAAAATCCAAAATCTGCAATTGTGCTCCGATTTCAATTCTTGATACCTTAAATGACAGGTCTAGGGACCTGTAACTGCTGTGCCAACGCGTGTTTAGATTCCATAATTATTTCTGTGCATTTCATAGAAAATTCGATTTGATGAAAATCACCTTACTATAGATCAGACGATTCAGAGCTATAAAAATCCAAAATCTGCAATTGTGCTCCGATTTCAGTTCTTGATACCTTAAATGACAGGTCTAGGGACCTGTAACTGCTGTGCCAACGCGTGTTTAGATTCCATAATTATTTCTGTGCATTTCATAGAAAATTCGATTTGATGAAAATCACCTTACTATAGATCAGACGATTCAGAGCTATAAAAATCCAAAATCTGCAATTGTGCTCCGATTGCTGTTCTTGATACCTTAAATGACAGGTCTAGGGACCTGTAACTGCTGTGCCAACGCGTGTTTAGATTCCATAATTATTTCTGTGCATTTCATAGAAAATTCGATTTGATGAAAATCACCTTACTATAGATCAGACGATTCAGAGCTATAAAAATCCAAAATCTTCAATTGTGCTCCGATTGCTGTTCTTGATACCTTAAATGACAGGTCTAGGGACCTGTAACTGCTGTACCAACGCGTGTTTAGATTCCATAATTATTTCTGTGCATTTCATAGAAAATTCGATTTGATGAAAATCACCTTACTATAGATCAGACGATTAAGAGCTATAAAAATCCAAAATCTGCAATTGTGCTCCGATTTCAGTTCTTGATACCTTAAATGACAGGTCTAGGGACCTGTAACTGCTGTGCCAACGCGTGTTTAGATTCCATAATTATTTCTGTGCATTTCATAGAAAATTCGATTTGATGAAAATCACCTTACTATAGATCAGACGATTCAGAGCTATAAAAATCCAAAATCTGCAATTGTGCTCCGATTGCTGTTCTTGATACCTTAAATGACAGGTCTAGGGACTTGTAACTGCTGTGCCAACGCGTGTTTAGATTCCATAATTATTTCTGTGCATTTCATAGAAAATTCGATTTGATGAAAATCACCTTACTATAGATCAGACGATTCAGAGCTATAAAAATCCAAAATCTTCAATTGTGCTCCGATTGCTGTTCTTGATACCTTAAATGACAGGTCTAGGGACCTGTAACTGCTGTACCAACGCGTGTTTAGATTCCTTGATTTCATTGAAAATCACCTTACTATACATCAGTCGATTAAGAGCTATAAAAATCCAAAATCTGCAATTGTGCTCCGATTTCAGTTCTTGATACCTTAAATGACAGGTCTAGGGACCTGTAACTGCTGTGCCAACGCGTGTTTAGATTCCATAATTATTTCTGTGCATTTCATAGAAAATTCGATTTGATGAAAATCACCTTACTATAGATCAGACGATTCAGAGCTATAAAAATCCAAAATCTTCAATTGTGCCCCGATTGCTGTTCTTGATACCTTAAATGACAGGTCTAGGGACCTGTAACTGCTGTACCAACGCGTGTTTAGATTCCTTGATTTCATTGAAAATCACCTTACTATACATCAGTCGATTAAGAGCTATAAAAATCCAAAATCTGCAATTGTGCTCCGATTTCAGTTCTTGATACCTTAAATGACAGGTCTAGGGACCTGTAACTGCTGTGCCAACGCGTGTTTAGATTCCATAATTATTTCTGTGCATTTCATAGAAAATTCGATTTGATGAAAATCACCTTACTATAGATCAGACGATTCAGAGCTATAAAAATCCAAAATCTTCAATTGTGCCCCGATTGCTGTTCTTGATACCTTAAATGACAGGTCTAGGGACCTGTAACTGCTGTACCAACGCGTGTTTAGATTCCTTGATTTCATTGAAAATCACCTTACTATACATCAGTCGATTCAGAGCTATAAAAATCCAAAATCTGCAATTGTGCTCCGATTTCAGTTCTTGATACCTTAAATGACAGGTCTAGGGACCTGTAACTGCTGTGCCAACGCGTGTTTAGATTCCATAATTATTTCTGTGCATTTCATAGAAAATTCGATTTGATGAAAATCACCTTACTATAGATCAGACGATTCAGAGCTATAAAAATCCAAAATCTTCAATTGTGCTCCGATTGCTGTTCTTGATACCTTAAATGACAGGTCTAGGGACCTGTAACTGCTGTACCAACGCGTGTTTAGATTCCTTGATTTCATTGAAAATCACATTACTATAGATCAGACGATTCAGAGCTATAAAAATCCAAAATCTGCAATTGTGCTCCGATTTCAGTTCTTGATACCTTAAATGACAGGTCTAGGGACCTGTAACTGCTGTGCCAACGCGTGTTTAGATTCCATAATTATTTCTGTGCATTTCATAGAAAATTCGATTTGATGAAAATCACCTTACTATAGATCAGACGATTCAGAGCTATAAAAATCCAAAATCTGCAATTGTGCTCCGATTTCAGTTCTTGATACCTTAAATGACAGGTCTAGGGACCTGTAACTGCTGTGCCAACGCGTGTTTAGATTCCATAATTATTTCTGTGCATTTCATAGAAAATTCGATTTGATGAAAATCACCTTACTATAGATCAGACGATTCAGAGCTATAAAAATCCAAAATCTGCAATTGTGCTCCGATTGCTGTTCTTGATACCTTAAATGACAGGTCTAGGGACCTGTAACTGCTGTGCCAACGCGTGTTTAGATTCCATAATTATTTCTGTGCATTTCATAGAAAATTCGATTTGATGAAAATCACCTTACTATAGATCAGACGATTCAGAGCTATAAAAATCCAAAATCTTCAATTGTGCTCCGATTGCTGTTCTTGATACCTTAAATGACAGGTCTAGGGACCTGTAACTGCTGTACCAACGCGTGTTTAGATTCCATAATTATTTCTGTGCATTTCATAGAAAATTCGATTTGATGAAAATCACCTTACTATAGATCAGACGATTCAGAGCTATAAAAATCCAAAATCTGCAATTGTGCTCCGATTTCAGTTCTTGATACCTTAAATGACAGGTCTAGGGACCTGTAACTGCTGTGCCAACGCGTGTTTAGATTCCATAATTATTTCTGTGCATTTCATAGAAAATTCGATTTGATGAAAATCACCTTACTATAGATCAGACGATTAAGAGCTATAAAAATCCAAAATCTTCAATTGTGCTCCGATTGCTGTTCTTGATACCTTAAATGACAGGTCTAGGGACCTGTAACTGCTGTACCAACGCGTGTTTAGATTCCTTGATTTCATTGAAAATCACCTTACTATACATCAGTCGATTAAGAGCTATAAAAATCCAAAATCTGCAATTGTGCTCCGATTTCAGTTCTTGATACCTTAAATGACAGGTCTAGGGACCTGTAACTGCTGTGCCAACGCGTGTTTAGATTCCATAATTATTTCTGTGCATTTCATAGAAAATTCGATTTGATGAAAATCACCTTACTATAGATCAGACGATTCAGAGCTATAAAAATCCAAAATCTTCAATTGTGCCCCGATTGCTGTTCTTGATACCTTAAATGACAGGTCTAGGGACCTGTAACTGCTGTACCAACGCGTGTTTAGATTCCTTGATTTCATTGAAAATCACCTTACTATACATCAGTCGATTAAGAGCTATAAAAATCCAAAATCTGCAATTGTGCTCCGATTTCAGTTCTTGATACCTTAAATGACAGGTCTAGGGACCTGTAACTGCTGTGCCAACGCGTGTTTAGATTCCATAATTATTTCTGTGCATTTCATAGAAAATTCGATTTGATGAAAATCACCTTACTATAGATCAGACGATTAAGAGCTATAAAAATCCAAAATCTTCAATTGTGCTCCGATTGCTGTTCTTGATACCTTAAATGACAGGTCTAGGGACCTGTAACTGCTGTACCAACGCGTGTTTAGATTCCTTGATTTCATTGAAAATCACCTTACTATACATCAGTCGATTAAGAGCTATAAAAATCCAAAATCTGCAATTGTGCTCCGATTTCAGTTCTTGATACCGTAAATGACAGGTCTAGGGACCTGTAACTGCTGTGCCAACGCGTGTTTAGATTCCATAATTATTTCTGTGCATTTCATAGAAAATTCGATTTGATGAAAATCACCTTACTATAGATCAGACGATTCAGAGCTATAAAAATCCAAAATCTTCAATTGTGCCCCGATTGCTGTTCTTGATACCTTAAATGACAGGTCTAGGGACCTGTAACTGCTGTACCAACGCGTGTTTAGATTCCTTGATTTCATTGAAAATCACCTTACTATACATCAGTCGATTAAGAGCTATAAAAATCCAAAATCTGCAATTGTGCTCCGATTTCAGTTCTTGATACCTTAAATGACAGGTCTAGGGACCTGTAACTGCTGTGCCAACGCGTGTTTAGATTCCATAATTATTTCTGTGCATTTCATAGAAAATTCGATTTGATGAAAATCACCTTACTATAGATCAGACGATTCAGAGCTATAAAAATCCAAAATCTTCAATTGTGCTCCGATTGCTGTTCTTGATACCTTAAATGACAGGTCTAGGGACCTGTAACTGCTGTACCAACGCGTGTTTAGATTCCTTGATTTCATTGAAAATCACCTTACTATACATCAGTCGATTAAGAGCTATAAAAATCCAAAATCTGCAATTGTGCTCCGATTTCAGTTCTTGATACCTTAAATGACAGGTCTAGGGACCTGTAACTGCTGTGCCAACGCGTGTTTAGATTCCATAATTATTTCTGTGCATTTCATAGAAAATTCGATTTGATGAAAATCACCTTACTATAGATCAGACGATTAAGAGCTATAAAAATCCAAAATCTTCAATTGTGCTCCGATTGCTGTTCTTGATACCTTAAATGACAGGTCTAGGGACCTGTAACTGCTGTACCAACGCGTGTTTAGATTCCTTGATTTCATTGAAAATCACCTTACTATACATCAGTCGATTAAGAGCTATAAAAATCCAAAATCTGCAATTGTGCTCCGATTTCAGTTCTTGATACCTTAAATGACAGGTCTAGGGACCTGTAACTGCTGTGCCAACGCGTGTTTAGATTCCATAATTATTTCTGTGCATTTCATAGAAAATTCGATTTGATGAAAATCACCTTACTATAGATCAGACGATTCAGAGCTATAAAAATCCAAAATCTTCAATTGTGCCCCGATTGCTGTTCTTGATACCTTAAATGACAGGTCTAGGGACCTGTAACTGCTGTACCAACGCGTGTTTAGATTCCTTGATTTCATTGAAAATCACCTTACTATACATCAGTCGATTAAGAGCTATAAAAATCCAAAATCTGCAATTGTGCTCCGATTTCAGTTCTTGATACCTTAAATGACAGGTCTAGGGACCTGTAACTGCTGTGCCAACGCGTGTTTAGATTCCATAATTATTTCTGTGCATTTCATAGAAAATTCGATTTGATGAAAATCACCTTACTATAGATCAGACGATTCAGAGCTATAAAAATCCAAAATCTTCAATTGTGCTCCGATTGCTGTTCTTGATACCTTAAATGACAGGTCTAGGGACCTGTAACTGCTGTACCAACGCGTGTTTAGATTCCTTGATTTCATTGAAAATCACCTTACTATACATCAGTCGATTAAGAGCTATAAAAATCCAAAATCTGCAATTGTGCTCCGATTTCAGTTCTTGATACCTTAAATGACAGGTCTAGGGACCTGTAACTGCTGTGCCAACGCGTGTTTAGATTCCATAATTATTTCTGTGCATTTCATAGAAAATTCGATTTGATGAAAATCACCTTACTATAGATCAGACGATTCAGAGCTATAAAAATCCAAAATCTTCAATTGTGCTCCGATTGCTGTTCTTGATACCTTAAATGACAGGTCTAGGGACCTGTAACTGCTGTACCAACGCGTGTTTAGATTCCTTGATTTCATTGAAAATCACATTACTATAGATCAGACGATTCAGAGCTATAAAAATCCAAAATCTGCAATTGTGCTCCGATTTCAGTTCTTGATACCTTAAATGACAGGTCTAGGGACCTGTAACTGCTGTGCCAACGCGTGTTTAGATTCCATAATTATTTCTGTGCATTTCATAGAAAATTCGATTTGATGAAAATCACCTTACTATAGATCAGACGATTCAGAGCTATAAAAATCCAAAATCTTCAATTGTGCTCCGATTGCTGTTCTTGATACCTTAAATGACAGGTCTAGGGACCTGTAACTGCTGTACCAACGCGTGTTTAGATTCCTTGATTTCATTGAAAATCACCTTACTATACATCAGTCGATTAAGAGCTATAAAAATCCAAAATCTGCAATTGTGCTCCGATTTCAGTTCTTGATACCTTAAATGACAGGTCTAGGGACCTGTAACTGCTGTGCCAACGCGTGTTTAGATTCCATAATTATTTCTGTGCATTTCATAGAAAATTCGATTTGATGAAAATCACCTTACTATAGATCAGACGATTCAGAGCTATAAAAATCCAAAATCTTCAATTGTGCCCCGATTGCTGTTCTTGATACCTTAAATGACAGGTCTAGGGACCTGTAACTGCTGTACCAACGCGTGTTTAGATTCCTTGATTTCATTGAAAATCACCTTACTATACATCAGTCGATTAAGAGCTATAAAAATCCAAAATCTGCAATTGTGCTCCGATTTCAGTTCTTGATACCTTAAATGACAGGTCTAGGGACCTGTAACTGCTGTGCCAACGCGTGTTTAGATTCCATAATTATTTCTGTGCATTTCATAGAAAATTCGATTTGATGAAAATCACCTTACTATAGATCAGACGATTCAGAGCTATAAAAATCCAAAATCTTCAATTGTGCCCCGATTGCTGTTCTTGATACCTTAAATGACAGGTCTAGGGACCTGTAACTGCTGTACCAACGCGTGTTTAGATTCCTTGATTTCATTGAAAATCACCTTACTATACATCAGTCGATTCAGAGCTATAAAAATCCAAAATCTGCAATTGTGCTCCGATTTCAGTTCTTGATACCTTAAATGACAGGTCTAGGGACCTGTAACTGCTGTGCCAACGCGTGTTTAGATTCCATAATTATTTCTGTGCATTTCATAGAAAATTCGATTTGATGAAAATCACCTTACTATAGATCAGACGATTCAGAGCTATAAAAATCCAAAATCTTCAATTGTGCTCCGATTGCTGTTCTTGATACCTTAAATGACAGGTCTAGGGACCTGTAACTGCTGTACCAACGCGTGTTTAGATTCCTTGATTTCATTGAAAATCACATTACTATACATCAGACGATTAAGAGCTATAAAAATCCAAAATCTGCAATTGTGCTCCGATTTCAGTTCTTGATACCTTAAATGACAGGTCTAGGGACCTGTAACTGCTGTGCCAACGCGTGTTTAGATTCCATAATTATTTCTGTGCATTTCATAGAAAATTCGATTTGATGAAAATCACCTTACTATAGATCAGACGATTCAGAGCTATAAAAATCCAAAATCTTCAATTGTGCCCCGATTGCTGTTCTTGATACCTTAAATGACAGGTCTAGGGACCTGTAACTGCTGTACCAACGCGTGTTTAGATTCCTTGATTTCATTGAAAATCACCTTACTATACATCAGTCGATTAAGAGCTATAAAAATCCAAAATCTGCAATTGTGCTCCGATTTCAGTTCTTGATACCTTAAATGACAGGTCTAGGGACCTGTAACTGCTGTGCCAACGCGTGTTTAGATTCCATAATTATTTCTGTGCATTTCATAGAAAATTCGATTTGATGAAAATCACCTTACTATAGATCAGACGATTAAGAGCTATAAAAATCCAAAATCTTCAATTGTGCTCCGATTGCTGTTCTTGATACCTTAAATGACAGGTCTAGGGACCTGTAACTGCTGTACCAACGCGTGTTTAGATTCCTTGATTTCATTGAAAATCACCTTACTATACATCAGTCGATTAAGAGCTATAAAAATCCAAAATCTGCAATTGTGCTCCGATTTCAGTTCTTGATACCTTAAATGACAGGTCTAGGGACCTGTAACTGCTGTGCCAACGCGTGTTTAGATTCCATAATTATTTCTGTGCATTTCATAGAAAATTCGATTTGATGAAAATCACCTTACTATAGATCAGACGATTCAGAGCTATAAAAATCCAAAATCTTCAATTGTGCCCCGATTGCTGTTCTTGATACCTTAAATGACAGGTCTAGGGACCTGTAACTGCTGTACCAACGCGTGTTTAGATTCCTTGATTTCATTGAAAATCACCTTACTATACATCAGTCGATTAAGAGCTATAAAAATCCAAAATCTGCAATTGTGCTCCGATTTCAGTTCTTGATACCTTAAATGACAGGTCTAGGGACCTGTAACTGCTGTGCCAACGCGTGTTTAGATTCCATAATTATTTCTGTGCATTTCATAGAAAATTCGATTTGATGAAAATCACCTTACTATAGATCAGACGATTCAGAGCTATAAAAATCCAAAATCTTCAATTGTGCTCCGATTGCTGTTCTTGATACCTTAAATGACAGGTCTAGGGACCTGTAACTGCTGTACCAACGCGTGTTTAGATTCCTTGATTTCATTGAAAATCACCTTACTATACATCAGTCGATTAAGAGCTATAAAAATCCAAAATCTGCAATTGTGCTCCGATTTCAGTTCTTGATACCTTAAATGACAGGTCTAGGGACCTGTAACTGCTGTGCCAACGCGTGTTTAGATTCCATAATTATTTCTGTGCATTTCATAGAAAATTCGATTTGATGAAAATCACCTTACTATAGATCAGACGATTCAGAGCTATAAAAATCCAAAATCTTCAATTGTGCCCCGATTGCTGTTCTTGATACCTTAAATGACAGGTCTAGGGACCTGTAACTGCTGTACCAACGCGTGTTTAGATTCCTTGATTTCATTGAAAATCACCTTACTATACATCAGTCGATTAAGAGCTATAAAAATCCAAAATCTGCAATTGTGCTCCGATTTCAGTTCTTGATACCTTAAATGACAGGTCTAGGGACCTGTAACTGCTGTGCCAACGCGTGTTTAGATTCCATAATTATTTCTGTGCATTTCATAGAAAATTCGATTTGATGAAAATCACCTTACTATAGATCAGACGATTCAGAGCTATAAAAATCCAAAATCTTCAATTGTGCCCCGATTGCTGTTCTTGATACCTTAAATGACAGGTCTAGGGACCTGTAACTGCTGTACCAACGCGTGTTTAGATTCCTTGATTTCATTGAAAATCACCTTACTATACATCAGTCGATTCAGAGCTATAAAAATCCAAAATCTGCAATTGTGCTCCGATTTCAGTTCTTGATACCTTAAATGACAGGTCTAGGGACCTGTAACTGCTGTGCCAACGCGTGTTTAGATTCCATAATTATTTCTGTGCATTTCATAGAAAATTCGATTTGATGAAAATCACCTTACTATAGATCAGACGATTCAGAGCTATAAAAATCCAAAATCTTCAATTGTGCTCCGATTGCTGTTCTTGATACCTTAAATGACAGGTCTAGGGACCTGTAACTGCTGTACCAACGCGTGTTTAGATTCCTTGATTTCATTGAAAATCACATTACTATAGATCAGACGATTCAGAGCTATAAAAATCCAAAATCTGCAATTGTGCTCCGATTTCAGTTCTTGATACCTTAAATGACAGGTCTAGGGACCTGTAACTGCTGTGCCAACGCGTGTTTAGATTCCATAATTATTTCTGTGCATTTCATAGAAAATTCGATTTGATGAAAATCACCTTACTATAGATCAGACGATTCAGAGCTATAAAAATCCAAAATCTGCAATTGTGCTCCGATTTCAGTTCTTGATACCTTAAATGACAGGTCTAGGGACCTGTAACTGCTGTGCCAACGCGTGTTTAGATTCCATAATTATTTCTGTGCATTTCATAGAAAATTCGATTTGATGAAAATCACCTTACTATAGATCAGACGATTCAGAGCTATAAAAATCCAAAATCTGCAATTGTGCTCCGATTGCTGTTCTTGATACCTTAAATGACAGGTCTAGGGACCTGTAACTGCTGTGCCAACGCGTGTTTAGATTCCATAATTATTTCTGTGCATTTCATAGAAAATTCGATTTGATGAAAATCACCTTACTATAGATCAGACGATTCAGAGCTATAAAAATCCAAAATCTTCAATTGTGCCCCGATTGCTGTTCTTGATACCTTAAATGACAGGTCTAGGGACCTGTAACTGCTGTACCAACGCGTGTTTAGATTCCATAATTATTTCTGTGCATTTCATAGAAAATTCGATTTGATGAAAATCACCTTACTATAGATCAGACGATTCAGAGCTATAAAAATCCAAAATCTGCAATTGTGCTCCGATTGCTGTTCTTGATACCTTAAATGACAGGTCTAGGGACTTGTAACTGCTGTGCCAACGCGTGTTTAGATTCCATAATTATTTCTGTGCATTTCATAGAAAATTCGATTTGATGAAAATCACCTTACTATAGATCAGACGATTAAGAGCTATAAAAATCCAAAATCTGCAATTGTGCTCCGATTTCAGTTCTTGATACCTTAAATGACAGGTCTAGGGACCTGTAACTGCTGTGCCAACGCGTGTTTAGATTCCATAATTATTTCTGTGCATTTCATAGAAAATTCGATTTGATGAAAATCACCTTACTATAGATCAGACGATTCAGAGCTATAAAAATCCAAAATCTGCAATTGTGCTCCGATTGCTGTTCTTGATACCTTAAATGACAGGTCTAGGGACTTGTAACTGCTGTGCCAACGCGTGTTTAGATTCCATAATTATTTCTGTGCATTTCATAGAAAATTCGATTTGATGAAAATCACCTTACTATAGATCAGACGATTAAGAGCTATAAAAATCCAAAATCTTCAATTGTGCTCCGATTGCTGTTCTTGATACCTTAAATGACAGGTCTAGGGACCTGTAACTGCTGTACCAACGCGTGTTTAGATTCCTTGATTTCATTGAAAATCACCTTACTATAGATCAGACGATTCAGAGCTATAAAAATCCAAAATCTGCAATTGTGCTCCGATTTCAGTTCTTGATACCTTAAATGACAGGTCTAGGGACCTGTAACTGCTGTGCCAACGCGTGTTTAGATTCCATAATTATTTCTGTGCATTTCATAGAAAATTCGATTTGATGAAAATCACCTTACTATAGATCAGACGATTCAGAGCTATAAAAATCCAAAATCTGCAATTGTGCTCCGATTGCTGTTCTTGATACCTTAAATGACAGGTCTAGGGACCTGTAACTGCTGTGCCAACGCGTGTTTAGATTCCATAATTATTTCTGTGCATTTCATAGAAAATTCGATTTGATGAAAATCACCTTACTATAGATCAGACCATTCAGAGCTATAAAAATCCAAAATCTGCAATTTTGCTCCGATTGCTGTTCTTGATACCTTAAATGACAGGTCTAGGGACCTGTAACTGCTGTACCAACGCGTGTTCAGATTCCATAATTATTTCTGTGCATTTCATAGAAAATTCGATTTGATGAAAATCACCTTACTATAGATCAGACGATTAAGAGCTATAAAAATCCAAAATCTGCAATTGTGCTCCGATTTCAGTTCTTGATACCTTAAATGACAGGTCTAGGGACCTGTAACTGCTGTGCCAACGCGTGTTTAGATTCCATAATTATTTCTGTGCATTTCATAGAAAATTCGATTTGATGAAAATCACCTTACTATAGATCAGACGATTCAGAGCTATAAAAATCCAAAATCTGCCATTGTGCTCCGATTGCTGTTCTTGATACCTTAAATGACAGGTCTAGGGACTTGTAACTGCTGTGCCAACGCGTGTTTAGATTCCATAATTATTTCTGTGCATTTCATAGAAAATTCGATTTGATGAAAATCACCTTACTATAGATCAGACGATTAAGAGCTATAAAAATCCAAAATCTGCAATTGTGCTCCGATTTCAGTTCTTGATACCTTAAATGACAGGTCTAGGGACCTGTAACTGCTGTGCCAACGCGTGTTTAGATTCCATAATTATTTCTGTGCATTTCATAGAAAATTCGATTTGATGAAAATCACCTTACTATAGATCAGACGATTCAGAGCTATAAAAATCCAAAATCTTCAATTGTGCTCCGATTGCTGTTCTTGATACCTTAAATGACAGGTCTAGGGACCTGTAACTGCTGTACCAACGCGTGTTTAGATTCCTTGATTTCATTGAAAATCACCTTACTATAGATCAGACGATTCAGAGCTATAAAAATCCAAAATCTGCAATTGTGCTCCGATTGCTGTTCTTGATACCTTAAATGACAGGTCTAGGGACCTGTAACTGCTGTGCCAACGCGTGTTTAGATTCCATAATTATTTCTGTGCATTTCATAGAAAATTCGATTTGATGAAAATCACCTTACTATAGATCAGACGATTCAGAGCTATAAAAATCCAAAATCTTCAATTGTGCTCCGAATGCTGTTCTTGATACCTTAAATGACAGGTCTAGGGACCTGTAACTGCTGTACCAACGCGTGTTTAGATTCCTTGATTTCATTGAAAATCACCTTACTATACATCAGTCGATTAAGAGCTATAAAAATCCAAAATCTGCAATTGTGCTCCGATTTCAGTTCTTGATACCTTAAATGATAGGTCTAGGGACCTGTAACTGCTGTGCCAACGCGTGTTTAGATTCCATAATTATTTCTGTGCATTTCATAGAAAATTCGATTTGATGAAAATCACCTTACTATAGATCAGACGATTCAGAGCTATAAAAATCCAAAATCTGCAATTGTGCTCCGATTGCTGTTCTTGATACCTTAAATGACAGGTCTAGGGACCTGTAACTGCTGTACCAACGCGTGTTTAGATTCCATAATTATTTCTGTGCATTTCATAGAAAATTCGATTTGATGAAAATCACCTTACTATAGATCAGACGATTCAGAGCTATAAAAATCCAAAATCTGCAATTGTGCTCCGATTGCTGTTCTTGATACCTTAAATGACAGGTCTAGTTACCTGTAACTGCTGTGCCAACGCGTGTTTAGATTCCATAATTATTTCTGTGCATTTCATAGAAAATTCGATTTGATGAAAATCACCTTACCATAGATCAGACGATTCAGAGCTATAAAAATCCAAAATCTTCAATTGTGCTCCGATTGCTGTTCTTGATACCTTAAATGACAGGTCTAGGGACCTGTAACTGCTGTACCAACGCGTGTTTAGATTCCTTGATTTCATTGAAAATCACCTTACTATACATCAGTCGATTAAGAGCTATAAAAATCCAAAATCTGCAATTGTGCTCCGATTTCAGTTCTTGATACCTTAAATGACAGGTCTAGGGACCTGTAACTGCTGTGCCAACGCGTGTTTAGATTCCATAATTATTTCTGTGCATTTCATAGAAAATTCGATTTGATGAAAATCACCTTACTATAGATCAGACGATTCAGAGCTATAAAAATCCAAAATCTGCAATTGTGCTCCGATTTCAGTTCTTGATACCTTAAATGACAGGTCTAGGGACCTGTAACTGCTGTGCCAACGCGTGTTTAGATTCCATAATTATTTCTGTGCATTTCATAGAAAATTCGATTTGATGAAAATCACCTTACTATAGATCAGACGATTCAGAGCTATAAAAATCCAAAATCTTCAATTGTGCTCCGATTGCTGTTCTTGATACCTTAAATGACAGGTCTAGGGACCTGTAACTGCTGTACCAACGCGTGTTTAGATTCCATAATTATTTCTGTGCATTTCATAGAAAATTCGATTTGATGAAAATCACCTTACTATAGATCAGACGATTAAGAGCTATAAAAATCCAAAATCTGCAATTGTGCTCCGATTTCAGTTCTTGATACCTTAAATGACAGGTCTAGGGACCTGTAACTGCTGTGCCAACGCGTGTTTAGATTCCATAATTATTTCTGTGCATTTCATAGAAAATTCGATTTGATGAAAATCACCTTACTATAGATCAGACGATTCAGAGCTATAAAAATCCAAAATCTGCAATTGTGCTCCGATTGCTGTTCTTGATACCTTAAATGACAGGTCTAGGGACCTGTAACTGCTGTACCAACGCGTGTTTAGATTCCTTGATTTCATTGAAAATCACCTTACTATACATCAGTCGATTAAGAGCTATAAAAATCCAAAATCTGCAATTGTGCTCCGATTTCAGTTCTTGATACCTTAAATGACAGGTCTAGGGACCTGTAACTGCTGTGCCAACGCGTGTTTAGATTCCATAATTATTTCTGTGCATTTCATAGAAAATTCGATTTGATGAAAATCACCTTACTATAGATCAGACGATTCAGAGCTATAAAAATCCAAAATCTGCAATTGTGCTCCGATTGCTGTTCTTGATACCTTAAATGACAGGTCTAGGGACCTGTAACTGCTGTGCCAACGCGTGTTTAGATTCCATAATTATTTCTGTGCATTTCATAGAAAATTCGATTTGATGAAAATCACCTTACTATAGATCAGACGATTCAGAGCTATAAAAATCCAAAATCTTCAATTGTGCCCCGATTGCTGTTCTTGATACCTTAAATGACAGGTCTAGGGACCTGTAACTGCTGTACCAACGCGTGTTTAGATTCCTTGATTTCATTGAAAATCACCTTACTATACATCAGTCGATTAAGAGCTATAAAAATCCAAAATCTGCAATTGTGCTCCGATTTCAGTTCTTGATACCTTAAATGACAGGTCTAGGGACCTGTAACTGCTGTGCCAACGCGTGTTTAGATTCCATAATTATTTCTGTGCATTTCATAGAAAATTCGATTTGATGAAAATCACCTTACTATAGATCAGACGATTCAGAGCTATAAAAATCCAAAATCTTCAATTGTGCTCCGATTGCTGTTCTTGATACCTTAAATGACAGGTCTAGGGACCTGTAACTGCTGTGCCAACGCGTGTTTAGATTCCATAATTATTTCTGTGCATTTCATAGAAAATTCGATTTGATGAAAATCACCTTACTATAGATCAGACGATTCAGAGCTATAAAAATCCAAAATCTGCAATTGTGCTCCGATTGCTGTTCTTGATACCTTAAATGACAGGTCTAGGGACCTGTAACTGCTGTGCCAACGCGTGTTTAGATTCCATAATTATTTCTGTGCATTTCATAGAAAATTCGATTTGATGAAAATCACCTTACTATAGATCAGACGATTCAGAGCTATAAAAATCCAAAATCTGCAATTGTGCTCCGATTGCTGTTCTTGATACCTTAAATGACAGGTCTAGGGACCTGTAACTGCTGTGCCAACGCGTGTTTAGATTCCATAATTATTTCTGTGCATTTCATAGAAAATTCGATTTGATGAAAATCACCTTACTATAGATCAGACGATTCAGAGCTATAAAAATCCAAAATCTTCAATTGTGCTCCGATTGCTGTTCTTGATACCTTAAATGACAGGTCTAGGGACCTGTAACTGCTGTACCAACGCGTGTTTAGATTCCTTGATTTCATTGAAAATCACCTTACTATAGATCAGACGATTCAGAGCTATAAAAATCCAAAATCTGCAATTGTGCTCCGATTGCTGTTCTTGATACCTTAAATGACAGGTCTAGGGACCTGTAACTGCTGTGCCAACGCGTGTTTAGATTCCATAATTATTTCTGTGCATTTCATAGAAAATTCGATTTGATGAAAATCACCTTACTATAGATCAGACGATTCAGAGCTATAAAAATCCAAAATCTTCAATTGTGCTCCGATTGCTGTTCTTGATACCTTAAATGACAGGTCTAGGGACCTGTAACTGCTGTACCAACGCGTGTTTAGATTCCTTGATTTCATTGAAAATCACCTTACTATAGATCAGACGATTCAGAGCTATAAAAATCCAAAATCTGCAATTGTGCTCCGATTGCTGTTCTTGATACCTTAAATGACAGGTCTAGGGACCTGTAACTGCTGTGCCAACGCGTGTTTAGATTCCATAATTATTTCTGTGCATTTCATAGAAAATTCGATTTGATGAAAATCACCTTACTATAGATCAGACGATTCAGAGCTATAAAAATCCAAAATCTTCAATTGTGCTCCGATTGCTGTTCTTGATACCTTAAATGACAGGTCTAGGGACCTGTAACTGCTGTACCAACGCGTGTTTAGATTCCATAATTATTTCTGTGCATTTCATAGAAAATTCGATTTGATGAAAATCACCTTACTATAGATCAGACGATTAAGAGCTATAAAAATCCAAAATCTGCAATTGTGCTCCGATTTCAGTTCTTGATACCTTAAATGACAGGTCTAGGGACCTGTAACTGCTGTGCCAACGCGTGTTTAGATTCCATAATTATTTCTGTGCATTTCATAGAAAATTCGATTTGATGAAAATCACCTTACTATAGATCAGACGATTCAGAGCTATAAAAATCCAAAATCTGCAATTGTTCTCCGATTGCTGTTCTTGATACCTTAAATGACAGGTCTAGGGACCTGTAACTGCTGTACCAACGCGTGTTTAGATTCCTTGATTTCATTGAAAATCACCTTACTATACATCAGTCGATTCAGAGCTATAAAAATCCAAAATCTGCAATTGTGCTCCGATTTCAGTTCTTGATACCTTAAATGACAGGTCTAGGGACCTGTAACTGCTGTGCCAACGCGTGTTTAGATTCCATAATTATTTCTGTGCATTTCATAGAAAATTCGATTTGATGAAAATCACCTTACTATAGATCAGACGATTCAGAGCTATAAAAATCCAAAATCTTCAATTGTGCTCCGATTGCTGTTCTTGATACCTTAAATGACAGGTCTAGGGACCTGTAACTGCTGTACCAACGCGTGTTTAGATTCCTTGATTTCATTGAAAATCACCTTACTATACATCAGTCGATTAAGAGCTATAAAAATCCAAAATCTGCAATTGTGCTCCGATTTCAGTTCTTGATACCTTAAATGACAGGTCTAGGGACCTGTAACTGCTGTGCCAACGCGTGTTTAGATTCCATAATTATTTCTGTGCATTTCATAGAAAATTCGATTTGATGAAAATCACCTTACTATAGATCAGACGATTCAGAGCTATAAAAATCCAAAATCTGCAATTGTGCTCCGATTGCTGTTCTTGATACCTTAAATGACAGGTCTAGGGACCTGTAACTGCTGTGCCAACGCGTGTTTAGATTCCATAATTATTTCTGTGCATTTCATAGAAAATTCGATTTGATGAAAATCACCTTACTATAGATCAGACGATTCAGAGCTATAAAAATCCAAAATCTTCAATTGTGCTCCGATTGCTGTTCTTGATACCTTAAATGACAGGTCTAGGGACCTGTAACTGCTGTACCAACGCGTGTTTAGATTCCTTGATTTCATTGAAAATCACCTTACTATAGATCAGACGATTCAGAGCTATAAAAATCCAAAATCTGCAATTGTGCTCCGATTGCTGTTCTTGATACCTTAAATGACAGGTCTAGGGACCTGTAACTGCTGTGCCAACGCGTGTTTAGATTCCATAATTATTTCTGTGCATTTCATAGAAAATTCGATTTGATGAAAATCACCTTACTATAGATCAGACGATTCAGAGCTATAAAAATCCAAAATCTTCAATTGTGCTCCGATTGCTGTTCTTGATACCTTAAATGACAGGTCTAGGGACCTGTAACTGCTGTACCAACGCGTGTTTAGATTCCTTGATTTCATTGAAAATCACCTTACTATACATCAGTCGATTAAGAGCTATAAAAATCCAAAATCTGCAATTGTGCTCCGATTTCAGTTCTTGATACCTTAAATGACAGGTCTAGGGACCTGTAACTGCTGTGCCAACGCGTGTTTAGATTCCATAATTATTTCTGTGCATTTCATAGAAAATTCGATTTGATGAAAATCACCTTACTATCAGACGATTCAGAGCTATAAAAATCCAAAATCTGCAATTGTGCTCCGATTGCTGTTCTTGATACCTTAAATGACAGGTCTAGGGACCTGTAACTGCTGTGCCAACGCGTGTTTAGATTCCATAATTATTTCTGTGCATTTCATAGAAAATTCGATTTGATGAAAATCACCTTACTATAGATCAGACGATTCAGAGCTATAAAAATCCAAAATCTGCAATTGTGCTCCGATTTCAGTTCTTGATACCTTAAATGACAGGTCTAGGGACCTGTAACTGCTGTGCCAACGCGTGTTTAGATTCCATAATTATTTCTGTGCATTTCATAGAAAATTCGATTTGATGAAAATCACCTTACTATAGATCAGACGATTCAGAGCTATAAAAATCCAAAATCTGCAATTGTGCTCCGATTTCAGTTCTTGATACCTTAAATGACAGGTCTAGGGACCTGTAACTGCTGTGCCAACGCGTGTTTAGATTCCATAATTATTTCTGTGCATTTCATAGAAAATTCGATTTGATGAAAATCACCTTACTATAGATCAAACGATTCAGAGCTATAAAAATCCAAAATCTTCAATTGTGCTCCGATTGCTGTTCTTGATACCTTAAATGACAGGTCTAGGGACCTGTAACTGCTGTACCAACGCGTGTTTAGATTCCTTGATTTCATTGAAAATCACCTTACTATAGATCAGACGATTCAGAGCTATAAAAATCCAAAATCTGCAATTGTGCTCCGATTTCAGTTCTTGATACCTTAAATGACAGGTCTAGGGACCTGTAACTGCTGTGCCAACGCGTGTTTAGATTCCATAATTATTTCTGTGCATTTCATAGAAAATTCGATTTGATGAAAATCACCTTACTATAATAGATCAGACGATTCAGAGCTATAAAAATCCAAAATCTGCAATTGTGCTCCGATTGCTGTTCTTGATACCTTAAATGACAGGTCTAGGGACTTGTAACTGCTGTGCCAACGCGTGTTTAGATTCCATAATTATTTCTGTGCATTTCATAGAAAATTCGATTTGATGAAAATCACCTTACTATAGATCAGACGATTAAGAGCTATAAAAATCCAAAATCTTCAATTGTGCTCCGATTGCTGTTCTTGATACCTTAAATGACAGGTCTAGGGACCTGTAACTGCTGTACCAACGCGTGTTTAGATTCCTTGATTTCATTGAAAATCACCTTACTATAGATCAGACGATTCAGAGCTATAAAAATCAAAAATCTGCAATTGTGCTCCGATTTCAGTTCTTGATACTTTAAATGACAGGTCTAGGGACCTGTAACTGCTGTGCCAACGCGTGTTTAGATTCCATAATTATTTCTGTGCATTTCATAGAAAATTCGATTTGATGAAAATCACCTTACTATAGATCAGACGATTCAGAGCTATAAAAATCCAAAATCTTCAATTGTGCTCCGATTGCTGTTCTTGATACCTTAAATGACAGGTCTAGGGACCTGTAACTGCTGTACCAACGCGTGTTTAGATTCCTTGATTTCATTGAAAATCACCTTACTATACATCAGACGATTCAGAGCTATAAAAATCCAAAATCTTCAATTGTGCTCCGATTGCTGTTCTTGATACCTTAAATGACAGGTCTAGGGACCTGTAACTGCTGTACCAACGCGTGTTTAGATTCCTTGATTTCATTGAAAATCACCTTACTATACATCAGTCGATTAAGAGCTATAAAAATCCAAAATCTGCAATTGTGCTCCGATTTCAGTTCTTGATACCTTAAATGACAGGTCTAGGGACCTGTAACTGCTGTGCCAACGCGTGTTTAGATTCCATAATTATTTCTGTGCATTTCATAGAAAATTCGATTTGATGAAAATCACCTTACTATAGATCAGACGATTCAGAGCTATAAAAATCCAAAATCTGCAATTGTGCTCCGATTTCAGTTCTTGATACCTTAAATGACAGGTCTAGGGACCTGTAACTGCTGTGCCAACGCGTGTTTAGATTCCATAATTATTTCTGTGCATTTCATAGAAAATTCGATTTGATGAAAATCACCTTACTATAGATCAGACGATTCAGAGCTATAAAAATCCAAAATCTGCAATTGTGCTCCGATTGCTGTTCTTGATACCTTAAATGACAGGTCTAGGGACCTGTAACTGCTCTGCCAACGCGTGTTTAGATTCCATAATTATTTCTGTGCATTTCATAGAAAATTCGATTTGATGAAAATCACCTTACTATAGATCAGACGATTCAGAGCTATAAAAATCCAAAATCTTCAATTGTGCTCCGATTGCTGTTCTTGATACCTTAAATGACAGGTCTAGGGACCTGTAACTGCTGTACCAACGCGTGTTTAGATTCCTTGATTTCATTGAAAATCACCTTACTATACATCAGTCGATTAAGAGCTATAAAAATCCAAAATCTGCAATTGTGCTCCGATTTCAGTTCTTGATACCTTAAATGACAGGTCTAGGGACCTGTAACTGCTGTGCCAACGCGTGTTTAGATTCCATAATTATTTCTGTGCATTTCATAGAAAATTCGATTTGATGAAAATCACCTTACTATAGATCAGACGATTCAGAGCTATAAAAATCCAAAATCTTCAATTGTGCTCCGATTGCTGTTCTTGATACCTTAAATGACAGGTCTAGGGACCTGTAACTGCTGTACCAACGCGTGTTTAGATTCCTTAATTTCATTGAAAATCACCTTACTATACATCAGTCGATTAAGAGCTATAAAAATCCAAAATCTGCAATTGTGCTCCGATTTCAGTTCTTGATACCTTAAATGACAGGTCTAGGGACCTGTAACTGCTGTGCCAACGCGTGTTTAGATTCCATAATTATTTCTGTGCATTTCATAGAAAATTCGATTTGATGAAAATCACCTTACTATAGATCAGACGATTCAGAGCTATAAAAATCCAAAATCTGCAATTGTGCTCCGATTGCTGTTCTTGATACCTTAAATGACAGGTCTAGGGACCTGTAACTGCTGTGCCAACGCGTGTTTAGATTCCATAATTATTTCTGTGCATTTCATAGAAAATTCGATTTGATGAAAATCACCTTACTATAGATCAGACGATTCAGAGCTATAAAAATCCAAAATCTTCAATTGTGCTCCGATTGCTGTTCTTGATACCTTAAATGACAGGTCTAGGGACCTGTAACTGCTGTACCAACGCGTGTTTAGATTCCTTAATTTCATTGAAAATCACCTTACTATACATCAGTCGATTAAGAGCTATAAAAATCCAAAATCTGCAATTGTGCTCCGATTTCAGTTCTTGATACCTTAAATGACAGGTCTAGGGACCTGTAACTGCTGTGCCAACGCGTGTTTAGATTCCATAATTATTTCTGTGCATTTCATAGAAAATTCGATTTGATGAAAATCACCTTACTATAGATCAGACGATTCAGAGCTATAAAAATCCAAAATCTGCAATTGTGCTCCGATTGCTGTTCTTGATACCTTAAATGACAGGTCTAGGGACCTGTAACTGCTGTGCCAACGCGTGTTTAGATTCCATAATTATTTCTGTGCATTTCATAGAAAATTCGATTTGATGAAAATCACCTTACTATAGATCAGACGATTCAGAGCTATAAAAATCCAAAATCTGCAATTGTGCTCCGATTGCTGTTCTTGATACCTTAAATGACAGGTCTAGGGACCTGTAACTGCTGTGCCAACGCGTGTTTAGATTCCATAATTATTTCTGTGCATTTCATAGAAAATTCGATTTGATGAAAATCACCTTACTATAGATCAGACGATTCAGAGCTATAAAAATCCAAAATCTTCAATTGTGCTCCGATTGCTGTTCTTGATACCTTAAATGACAGGTCTAGGGACCTGTAACTGCTGTGCCAACGCGTGTTTAGATTCCTTGATTTCATTGAAAATCACCTTACTATACATCAGTCGATTAAGAGCTATAAAAATCCAAAATCTGCAATTGTGCTCCGATTTCAGTTCTTGATACCTTAAATGACAGGTCTAGGCACCTGTAACTGCTGTGCCAACGCGTGTTTAGATTCCATAATTATTTCTGTGCATTTCATAGAAAATTCGATTTGATGAAAATCACCTTACTATAGATCAGACGATTCAGAGCTATAAAAATCCAAAATCTTCAATTGTGCTCCGATTGCTGTTCTTGATACCTTAAATGACAGGTCTAGGGACCTGTAACTGCTGTACCAACGCGTGTTTAGATTCCTTGATTTCATTGAAAATCACCTTACTATACATCAGTCGATTAAGAGCTATAAAAATCCAAAATCTGCAATTGTGCTCCGATTTCAGTTCTTGATACCTTAAATGACAGGTCTAGGGACCTGTAACTGCTGTGCCAACGCGTGTTTAGATTCCATAATTATTTCTGTGAATTTCATAGAAAATTCGATTTGATGAAAATCACCTTACTATAGATCAGACGATTCAGAGCTATAAAAATCCAAAATCTGCAATTGTGCTCCGATTGCTGTTCTTGATACCTTAAATGATAGGTCTAGGGACCTGTAACTGCTGTGCCAACGCGTGTTTAGATTCCTTGATTTCATTGAAAATCACCTTACTATACATCAGTCGATTAAGAGCTATAAAAATCCAAAATCTGCAATTGTGCTCCGATTTCAGTTCTTGATACCTTAAATGACAGGTCTAGGGACCTGTAACTGCTGTGCCAACGCGTGTTTAGATTCCATAATTATTTCTGTGCATTTCATAGAAAATTCGATTTGATGAAAATCACCTTACTATAGATCAGACGATTCAGAGCTATAAAAATCCAAAATCTTCAATTGTGCTCCGATTGCTGTTCTTGATACCTTAAATGACAGGTCTAGGGACCTGTAACTGCTGTACCAACGCGTGTTTAGATTCCATAATTATTTCTGTGCATTTCATAGAAAATTCGATTTGATGAAAATCACCTTACTATAGATCAGACGATTCAGAGCTATAAAAATCCAAAATCTTCAATTGTGCTCCGATTGCTGTTCTTAATACCTTAAATGACAGGTCTAGGGACCTGTAACTGCTGTACCAACGCGTGTTTAGATTCCTTGATTTCATTGAAAATCACCTTACTATACATCAGTCGATTAAGAGCTATAAAAATCCAAAATCTGCAATTGTGCTCCGATTTCAGTTCTTGATACCTTAAATGACAGGTCTAGGGACCTGTAACTGCTGTGCCAACGCGTGTTTAGATTCCATAATTATTTCTGTGCATTTCATAGAAAATTCGATTTGATGAAAATCACCTTACTATAGATCAGACGATTCAGAGCTATAAAAATCCAAAATCTGCAATTGTGCTCCGATTGCTGTTCTTGATACCTTAAATGACAGGTCTAGGGACCTGTAACTGCTGTGCCAACGCGTGTTTAGATTCCATAATTATTTCTGTGCATTTCATAGAAAATTCGATTTGATGAAAATCACCTTACTATAGATCAGACGATTCAGAGCTATAAAAATCCAAAATCTTCAATTGTGCTCCGATTGCTGTTCTTAATACCTTAAATGACAGGTCTAGGGACCTGTAACTGCTGTACCAACGCGTGTTTAGATTCCTTGATTTCATTGAAAATCACCTTACTATACATCAGTCGATTAAGAGCTATAAAAATCCAAAATCTGCAATTGTGCTCCGATTGCTGTTCTTGATACCTTAAATGACAGGTCTAGGGACCTGTAACTGCTGTACCAACGCGTGTTTAGATTCCTTGATTTCATTGAAAATCACCTTACTATACATCAGTCGATTAAGAGCTATAAAAATCCAAAATCTGCAATTGTGCTCCGATTTCAGTTCTTGATACCTTAAATGACAGGTCTAGGGACCTGTAACTGCTGTGCCAACGCGTGTTTAGATTCCATAATTATTTCTGTGAATTTCATAGAAAATTCGATTTGATGAAAATCACCTTACTATAGATCAGACGATTCAGAGCTATAAAAATCCAAAATCTGCAATTGTGCTCCGATTGCTGTTCTTGATACCTTAAATGATAGGTCTAGGGACCTGTAACTGCTGTGCCAACGCGTGTTTAGATTCCTTGATTTCATTGAAAATCACCTTACTATACATCAGTCGATTAAGAGCTATAAAAATCCAAAATCTGCAATTGTGCTCCGATTTCAGTTCTTGATACCTTAAATGACAGGTCTAGGGACCTGTAACTGCTGTGCCAACGCGTGTTTAGATTCCATAATTATTTCTGTGCATTTCATAGAAAATTCGATTTGATGAAAATCACCTTACTATAGATCAGACGATTCAGAGCTATAAAAATCCAAAATCTTCAATTGTGCTCCGATTGCTGTTCTTGATACCTTAAATGACAGGTCTAGGGACCTGTAACTGCTGTACCAACGCGTGTTTAGATTCCATAATTATTTCTGTGCATTTCATAGAAAATTCGATTTGATGAAAATCACCTTACTATAGATCAGACGATTCAGAGCTATAAAAATCCAAAATCTTCAATTGTGCTCCGATTGCTGTTCTTAATACCTTAAATGACAGGTCTAGGGACCTGTAACTGCTGTACCAACGCGTGTTTAGATTCCTTGATTTCATTGAAAATCACCTTACTATACATCAGTCGATTAAGAGCTATAAAAATCCAAAATCTGCAATTGTGCTCCGATTTCAGTTCTTGATACCTTAAATGACAGGTCTAGGGACCTGTAACTGCTGTGCCAACGCGTGTTTAGATTCCATAATTATTTCTGTGCATTTCATAGAAAATTCGATTTGATGAAAATCACCTTACTATAGATCAGACGATTCAGAGCTATAAAAATCCAAAATCTGCAATTGTGCTCCGATTGCTGTTCTTGATACCTTAAATGACAGGTCTAGGGACCTGTAACTGCTGTGCCAACGCGTGTTTAGATTCCATAATTATTTCTGTGCATTTCATAGAAAATTCGATTTGATGAAAATCACCTTACTATAGATCAGACGATTCAGAGCTATAAAAATCCAAAATCTGCAATTGTGCTCCGATTGCTGTTCTTGATACCTTAAATGACAGGTCTAGGGACCTGTAACTGCTGTACCAACGCGTGTTTAGATTCCTTGATTTCATTGAAAATCAACTTACTATACATCAGTCGATTAAGAGCTATAAAAATCCAAAATCTGCAATTGTGCTCCGATTTCAGTTCTTGATACCTTAAATGACAGGTCTAGGGACCTGTAACTGCTGTGCCAACGCGTGTTTAGATTCCATAATTATTTCTGTGCATTTCATAGAAAATTCGATTTGATGAAAATCACCTTACTATAGATCAGGCGATTCAGAGCTATAAAAATCCAAAATCTTTAATTGTGCTCCGATTGCTGTTCTTAATACCTTAAATGACAGGTCTAGGGACCTGTAACTGCTGTACCAACGCGTGTTTAGATTCCTTGATTTCATTGAAAATCACCTTACTATACATCAGTCGATTAAGAGCTATAAAAATCCAAAATCTGCAATTGTGCTCCGATTTCAGTTCTTGATACCTTAAATGACAGGTCTAGGGACCTGTAACTGCTGTGCCAACGCGTGTTTAGATTCCATAATTATTTCTGTGCATTTCATAGAAAATTCGATTTGATGAAAATCACCTTACTATAGATCAGACGATTCAGAGCTATAAAAATCCAAAATCTTCAATTGTGCTCCGATTGCTGTTCTTAATACCTTAAATGACAGGTCTAGGGACCTGTAACTGCTGTACCAACGCGTGTTTAGATTCCTTGATTTCATTGAAAATCACCTTACTATACATCAGTCGATTAAGAGCTATAAAAATCCAAAATCTGCAATTGTGCTCCGATTTCAGTTCTTGATACCTTAAATGACAGGTCTAGGGACCTGTAACTGCTGTGCCAACGCGTGTTTAGATTCCATAATTATTTCTGTGCATTTCATAGAAAATTCGATTTGATGAAAATCACCTTACTATAGATCAGACGATTCAGAGCTATAAAAATCCAAAATCTGCAATTGTGCTCCGATTGCTGTTCTTGATACCTTAAATGACAGGTCTAGGGACCTGTAACTGCTGTGCCAACGCGTGTTTAGATTCCATAATTATTTCTGTGCATTTCATAGAAAATTCGATTTGATGAAAATCACCTTACTATAGATCAGACGATTCAGAGCTATAAAAATCCAAAATCTTCAATTGTGCTCCGATTGCTGTTCTTGATACCTTAAATGACAGGTCTAGGGACCTGTAACTGCTGTACCAACGCGTGTTTAGATTCCTTGATTTCATTGAAAATCACCTTACTATACATCAGTCGATTAAGAGCTATAAACATCCAAAATCTGCAATTGTGCTCCGATTTCAGTTCTTGATACCTTAAATGACAGGTCTAGGGACCTGTAACTGCTGTGCCAACGCGTGTTTAGATTCCATAATTATTTCTGTGCATTTCATAGAAAATTCGATTTGATGAAAATCACCTTACTATAGATCAGACGATTCAGAGCTATAAAAATCCAAAATCTTCAATTGTGCTCCGATTGCTGTTCTTGATACCTTAAATGACAGGTCTAGGGACCTGTAACTGCTGTACCAACGCGTGTTTAGATTCCTTGATTTCATTGAAAATCACCTTACTATAGATCAGTCGATTAAGAGCTATAAAAATCCAAAATCTGCAATTGTGCTCCGATTTCAGTTCTTGATACCTTAAATGACAGGTCTAGGGACCTGTAACTGCTGTGCCAACGCGTGTTTAGATTCCATAATTATTTATGTGCATTTCATAGAAAATTCGATTTGATGAAAATCACCTTACTATAGATCAGACGATTCAGAGCTATAAAAATCCAAAATCTTCAATTGTGCTCCGATTGCTGTTCTTGATACCTTAAATGACAGGTCTAGGGACCTGTAACTGCTGTACCAACGCGTGTTTAGATTCCTTGATTTCATTGAAAATCACCTTACTATAACATCAGTCGATTAAGAGCTATAAAAATCCAAAATCTGCAATTGTGCTCCGATTTCAGTTCTTGATACCTTAAATGACAGGTCTAGGGACCTGTAACTGCTGTGCCAACGCGTGTTTAGATTCCATAATTATTTCTGTGCATTTCATAGAAAATTCGATTTGATGAAAATCACCTTACTATAGATCAGACGATTCAGAGCTATAAAAATCCAAAATCTTCAATTGTGCTCCGATTTCTGTTCTTGATACCTTAAATGACAGGTCTAGGGACCTGTAACTGCTGTACCAACGCGTGTTTAGATTCCTTGATTTCATTGAAAATCACCTTACTATACATCAGTCGATTAAGAGCTTTAAAAATCCAAAATCTTCAATTGTGCTCCGATTGCTGTTCTTGATACCTTAAATGACAGGTCTAGGGACCTGTAACTGCTGTGCCAACGCGTGTTTAGATTCCTTGATTTCATTGAAAATCATCTTACTATACATCAGTCGATTAAGAGCTTCAAAAATCCAAAATCTGCAATTGTGCTCCGATTTCTGTTCTTGATACCTTAAATGACAGGTCTAGGGACCTGTAACTGCTGTGCCTACGCGTGTTTAGATTCCATAATTATTTCTGTGCATTTCATAGAAAATTCGATTTGATGAAAATCACCTTACTATAGATCAGATGATTCAGAGCTATAAAAATCCAAAATCTTCAATTGTGCTCCGATTGCTGTTCTTGATACCTTAAATGACAGGTCTAGGGACCTGTAACTGCTGTACCAACGCGTGTTTAGATTCCTTGATTTCATTGAAAATCACCTTACTATACATCAGTCGATTAAGAGCTTTAAAAATCCAAAATCTGCAATTGTGCTCCGATTGCTGTTCTGGATACCTCAAATGACAGGTCTAGGGACCTGTAACTGCTGTACCAACGCGTGTTTAGATTCCTTGATTCCATTGAAAATCACCTTACTATACATCAGTCGATTAAGAGCTTTAAAAATCCAAAATCTGCAATTGTGCTCCGATTTCTGTTCTTGATACCTTAAATGACAGGTCTAGGGACCTGTAACTGCTGTGCCAACGCGTGTTTAGATTCCATAATTATTTCTGTGCATTTCATAGAAAATTCGATTTGATGAAAATCACCTTACTATAGATCAGACGATTAAGAGCTATAAAAATCCAAAATATTCAATTGTGCTCCGATTGCTGTTCTTGATACCTTAAATGAAAGGTCTAGGGACCTGTAACTGCTGTACCCACGCGTGTTTAGATTCCATAATTATTTCTGTGCATTTCATAGAAAATTCGATTTGATGAAAATCACCTTACTATAGATCAGACGATTCAGAGCTATAAAAATCCAAAATCTTCAATTGTGCTCCGATTGCTGTTCTTGATACCTTAACTGACAGGTCTAGGGACCTGTAACTGCTGTACCAACGCGTGTTTAGATTCCTTGATTCCATTGAAAATCACCTTACTATACATCAGTCGATTAAGAGCTATAAAAATCCAAAATCTGCAATTGTGCTCCGATTTCAGTTCTTGATACCTTAAATGACAGGTCTAGGGACCTGTAACTGCTGTACCAACGCGTGTTTAGATTCCTTGATTTCATTGAAAATCACCTTACTATACATCAGTCGATTAAGAGCTTTAAAAATCCAAAATCTGCAATTGTGCTCCGATTTCTGTTCTGGATACCTCAAATGACAGGTCTAGGGACCTGTAACTGCTGTACCAACGCGTGTTTAGATTCCTTGATTCCATTGAAAATCACCTTACTATACATCAGTCGATTAAGAGCTTTAAAAATCCAAAATCTGCAATTGTGCTCCGATTTCTGTTCTTGATACCTTAAATGACAGGTCTAGGAACCTGTAACTGCTGTACCAACGCGTGTTTAGATTCCTTGATTTCATTGAAAATCACCTTACTATACATCAGTCGATTAAGAGCTATAAAAATCCAAAATCTGCAATTGTGCTCCGATTTCAGTTCTTGATACCTTAAATGACAGGTCTAGGGACCTGTAACTGCTGTGCCAACGCGTGTTTAGATTCCATAATTATTTCTGTGCATTTCATAGAAAATTCGATTTGATGAAAATCACCTTACTATACATCAGTCGATTAAGAGCTATAAAAATCCAAAATCTGCTATTGTGCTCCGATTTCAGTTCTTGATACCTTAAATGACAGGTCTAGGGACCTGTAACTGCTGTGCCAACGCGTGTTTAGATTCCATAATTATTTCTGTGCATTTCATAGAAAATTCGATTTGATGAAAATCACCTTACTATAGATCAGACGATTAAGAGCTTTAAAAATCCAAAATCTGCAATTGTGCTCCGATTTCTGTTCTTGATACCTTAAATGACAGGTCTAGGGACCTGTAACTGCTGTGCCAACGCGTGTTTAGATTCCATAATTATTTCTGTGCATTTCATAGAAAATTCGATTTGATGAAAATCACCTTACTATAGATCAGACGATTCAGAGCTATAAAAATCCAAAATCTTCAATTGTGCTCCGATTGCTGTTCTTGATACCTTAAATGACAGGTCTAGGGACCTGTAACTGCTGTGCCAACGCGTGTTTAGATTCCATAATTATTTCTGTGCATTTCATAGAAAATTCGATTTGATGAAAATCACCTTACTATAGATCAGACGATTCAGAGCTATAAAAATCCAAAATCTTCAATTGTGCTCCGATTTCTGTTCTTGATACCTTAAATGACAGGTCTAGGGACCTGTAACTGCTGTACCAACGCGTGTTTAGATTCCTTGATTTCATTGAAAATCACCTTACTATACATCAGTCGATTAAGAGCTATAAAAATCCAAAATCTGCAATTGTGCTCCGATTTCAGTTCTTGATACCTTAAATGACAGGTCTAGGGACCTGTAACTGCTGTGCCAACGCGTGTTTAGATTCCATAATTATTTCTGTGCATTTCATAGAAAATTCGATTTGATGAAAATCACCTTACTATAGATCAGACGATTCAGAGCTATAAAAATCCAAAATCTGCAATTGTGCTCCGATTTCTGTTCTTGATACCTTAAATGACAGGTCTAGGGACCTGTAACTGCTGTACCAACGCGTGTTTAGATTCCTTGATTTCATGGAAAATCACCTTACTACATCAGTCGATTAAGAGCTTTAAAAATCCAAAATCTGCAATTGTGCTCCGATTGCTGTTCTTGATACCTTAAATGACAGGTCTAGGGACCTGTAACTGCTGTACCAACGCGTGTTTACATTCCTTGATTTCATTGAAAATCACCTTACTATACATCAGTCGATTAAGAGCTATAAAAATCCAAAATCTGCAATTGTGCTCCGATTTCTGTTCTTGATACCTTAAATGACAGGTCTAGGGACCTGTAACTGCTGTGCCAACGCGTGTTTAGATTCCTTGATTTCATTGAAAATCACCTTACTATACATCAGTCGATTAAGAGCTTTAAAAATCCAAAATCTGCAATTGTGCTCCGATTTCTGTTCTTGATACCTTAAATGACAGGTCTAGGGACCTGTAACTGCTGTGCCAACGCGTGTTTAGATTCCATAATTATTTCTGTGCATTTCATAGAAAATTCGATTTGATGAAAATCACCTTACTATAGATCAGACGATTAAGAGCTATAAAAATCCAAAATCTTCAATTGTGCTCCGATTGCTGTTCTTGATACCTTAAATGACAGGTCTAGGGACCTGTAACTGCTGTACCAACGCGTGTTTAGATTCCATAATTATTTCTGTGCATTTCATAGAAAATTCGATTTGATGAAAATCACCTTACTATAGATCAGACGATTCAGAGCTATAAAAATCCAAAATCTTCAATTGTGCTCCGATTGCTGTTCTTGATACCTTAAATGACAGGTCTAGGGACCTGTAACTGCTGTACCAACGCGTGTTTAGATTCCTTGATTTCATTGAAAATCACCATACTATACATCAGTCGATTAAGAGCTATAAAAATCCAAAATCTGCAATTGTGCTCCGATTTCTGTTCTTGATACCTTAAATGACAGGACTAGGGACCTGTAACTGCTGTGCCAACGCGTGTTTAGATTCCATAATTATTTCTGTGCATTTCATAGAAAATTCGATTTGATGAAAATCACCTTACTATAGATCAGACGATTCAGAGCTATAAAAATCCAAAATCTTCAATTGTGCTCCGATTTCTGTTCTTGATACCTTAAATGACAGGTCTAGGGACCTGTAACTGCTGTACCAACGCGTGTTTAGATTCCTTAATTTCATTGAAAATCACCTTACTATACATCAGTCGATTAAGAGCTTTAAAAATCCAAAATCTTCAATTGTGCTCCGATTGCTGTTCTTGATACCTTAAATGACAGGTCTAGGGACCTGTAACTGCTGTACCAACGCGTGTTTAGATTCCATAATTATTTCTGTGCATTTCATAGAAAATTCGATTTGATGAAAATCACCTTACTATAGATCAGACGATTCAGAGCTATAAAAATCCAAAATCTTCAATTGTGCTCCGATTGCTGTTCTTGATACCTTAAATGACAGGTCTAGGGACCTGTAACTGCTGTACCAACGCGTGTTTAGATTCCTTGATTCCATTGAAAATCACCATACTATACATCAGTCGATTAAGAGCTATAAAAATCCAAAATCTTCAATTGTGCTCCGATTTCTGTTCTTGATACCTTAAATGACAGGACTAGGGACCTGTAACTGCTGTACCAACGCGTGTTTAGATTCCTTGATTCCATTGAAAATCACCTTACTATACATCAGTCGATTAAGAGCTTTAAAAATCCGCGTGTTTAGATTCCTTGATTCCATTGAAAATCACCTTACTATACATCAGTCGATTAAGAGCTTTAAAAATCTAAAATCTGCAATTGTGCTCCGATTTCTGTTCTTGATACCTTAAATGACAGGTCTAGGGACCTGTAACTGCTGTGCCAACGCGTGTTTAGATTCCATAATTATTTCTTTGCATTTCATAGAAAATTCGATTTGATGAAAATCACCTTACTATAGATCAGACGATTCAGAGCTATAAAATCCAAAATCTTCAATTGTGCTCCGATTACTGTTCTTGATACCTTAAATGACAGGTCTAGGGACCTGTAACTGCTGTGCCAACGCGTGTTTAGATTCCATAATTATTTCTGTGCATTTCATAGAAAATTCGATTTGATGAAAATCACCTTACTATAGATCAGACGATTCAGAGCTATAAAAATCCAAAATCTGCAATTGTGCTCCGATTGCTGTTCTTGATACCTCTAATGATAGGCCTCAGGACCTGTAACTTTTATGCCAACGAGTATTTAGATTCCTTGATTCCATTGAAAATCATCTTACTATATATACATCAGTAGAAAGAAGAGAGAATTTTAGCAGGTTATGTAATAACCTTTAAACATACACATACATATACATATGTATAAATACTTAAGGAAGATACTGTAACACCACTGTTAACCTAACTCTAAACTCCAAGCTCATCAAATGTTCCCCCGATACACAAAATTTGTTGAGAAAACAAGCCAACATCATTCCACCTTTTCCCACTGTCATATTTTATCTGCGTACATCTATCTAAATACATGCCAAGTCCAGTATGTATATCCTTCATAAAAAAAAACGAAGAAGGATGAAAACAAGGAAACATTTTTATGTCCCTAATTAACATTTTTCATACATTTCCCTTTATTTTTGTGTTGTATAATTTTAACATTGCTCGCCTTTATCAGCCTTATGTCTAATCTAATGACGTTGATGGTGTTTGTATTTGAGATAATAGATGGATTACAAATGATACAATTTAATCAAGATTCTACACAATCCCATAATACATTCGTCTCTAATGTTATACATAGGTACATACATACATACTCGTATATATTGTTTCCGTTACATTTAGAGATTTAATCTAAGTCAATTTTAAAGAGCGTTTCCAAATAGACATAGCATCCAAACACACACCCACATTACCACCAACATTATACGCGGAATGGGCAAACCATGATGATGTTAAAATTGAAGTAAAACTTTAAGATGATTATGATGATGTGTTAAAAGTGAAATTTTACCGAATTTTTCCCTTAACGATAGTTTTGTGAAATGAAAATGAAATTTTTCTTGGTCAACATACAACTCTGTATGTGTATGAGATCGATAATTATTGTATGAGAGTGTAAAAATATGTTACTAAGTTTATTTTTTGAAGGTAATTAACGATATTTTCTTGATGATGATGTACAAAAAAAAACATCACTTAAGATGGCAGACTAATGCTTAACATATTGATTAGAAAATCTATAAAATTTGATTAATTTTTGGAGGCTCGTATAATAATTACCTTGAGTTATACAAAATTATTACGTAAACCAATCTCATCTTTGAAAACAAGTCATGTATTTTATTCGCAACCAAAATTTAAATTGTAAATCTTCAAAAGCAGGAAATCAACTAACTATAGCAAAAGAACTTGAAAATATATAAAAATAAAACCCCGAGATGAATGCAAATCGGAAGATTTATAATTTTCATCTCTCTCTCTTTCTCTCTTCTCTTTTTGTCTCTCTCCTTGATAACCTTTAAAATGTCAAAATTTGAGCTCTCTCACTTATCTTGTCTCGCCGCCAATTTTAAATCTAACATTGAACTTTTGACATAAAAATCATTTATTTGATTTCCTTTATTAAATCGATCATGAATGATCCAGCAACGAGATTAGAGAGAAACTAATGCAAATATTAATTCAAATACAAATCTGTATATATGTATCAAGGTAAAATTAGTGTGTCGTCTCGATTTAACGAATTAACTATTTCAAAATCAAGGATATTAGTGTTTTGATTTTTTGTACTATTTTTTGTTGTTGTTGTTAATGATCATCGATTTATATTTAATCATCACCATCACCAAAAAAAAGCGAAATAATAGTAAACAACAATTTTTTTTATTGTATTTAGCAATTTGCGATATGAATAATTCAACAGCAAAAGAGACGCAAACCAACAATAAACAAAAAAAGGAAAAATAATGGAAAATTAAAAATTGTTTTTATTGTCTTTTCCGCACAAAATTTGTGAAATGGGCGGAGAATTTCTTTATCAACATACTTACTTTTGATATTGAATTGGTTTAATTGCATTGCAAAACGTAAAAGATTATTGTTGTAGATTATTTTGTATGAATTTCAATGTCACCGCCTATTTTTATTGTGTCTTGCGTTGAACGTTCGCATAATCCGCGTATCCATCCATATCGACATCCATCAATGGATATTTTTTTTTTTGCAAAAATACCTTTTTTGCCGTGATATATTTGCTATATACATACCCTTTAAACAAAATATCAAAGAACGGTGTTTTCTTAATTCAATTATACGTGTCCTGGATGCCTGATTGGAATACCAATTTACACACTTCACCTTTTACAGATTTTTTGTTGGTGCGTTGATTGTTTTTTTTTGTTGTAATTTTTAATACTGCAAAGGTTTTATAATCAAATAAAATTTTATTAAAATATGAGGCATGCGCAGTGTTAAATTGGTATATAAGTAGATGTGGTGGCGGTCACAATAACACAAAAATGCAGTTCTAAAGAACCTAGCTATGTGTAATATACATAAATTAAAATGTCATAATATGTCAAAAGAATATTTGTAATTACGAAAAGGTACACATACCAAAGGATTTTCATTATAATTGTCCAAAAATTAAATTTGTATGAACTATTGTTGGTAATATGATTTATTATGCAAGACGATGTTAAAAATATGTTTGGAATTTTATTATTATAATTCAAGATTTAGCCAATTAAATTGCATGAACCATTTAAGAATAGATTCAGAGAATTGACTTTACACATCTTTAAGCTTAAATGGGCGATACTCTATACCACAGAGTCTATGGTTTTCAATCGTAATTATTACAAAACACAATTAAGTATTTAACTCGCACACGAAGGAACTCAATTGAGATGAGTGTCTAATATAAAATGTATTCTAATTTGCGACCTCGCGTGTTCCGAGGGATTGAATATAAAGCGCATTCATTTCAACCTTTTCTAAATTATTAATTATTTATGTAATAGAACAAAATAAAATAGCAAATCTCGTCTCAAAATAAAAATTCATAGGTATAATGGTATACCTGTGCATCACCGCAGAAAAGGTTGAAAATTGTGAATTTTTTAAATAAAACCAGACTTAATCGCAAATGAGGCAAACGCACACCATACGGTGTGGAGCAGCACGGACATCAATAACACCTTTTGAGTTTTTGATTACAAATAACGTAGATATTGTCAATAAGCGAAGGAAATCTACTTTTTCAAATGCGATTAGGTAAGAGGTCCTAGATTTGACACATGCTAGTCTACATTTTAGTTATTTCGTTAAAAACTGGCATATGTCTGAAGAGGCATCCTTATCGGATTACCGAACTTATTTGTTAGAAAGTTCAATCCATCGTGTTTCTGGCATTATATTAACTCTAAAAGAAAATCTGTTGGTTATCCTTTACCCATGAGTTATAATGAGAGGCAAGCTCATGATCTAAATGCTGTTTGTGAATTATTTGCAACGTTTTTTAAATCCGTTTATTCAGTCGAAAATGTTTTAACATCTCCCAGTGGTCAAGTCTTGGTCAATAATCATATTCACTGTATTTCTTCTTTTACGGGGGAATAAATCAAAATAGCTTTAGTTGGAATTAATAGTAAAATGTTTATGGGCCCTGATGGTATTCCCTCACTACTCTTAAATAATTGCGCCGAAGCCTTAAGTGGCCATTTAGCACATTATTTAAATCGGGACCTAAAAATTCAGTTGAGAATTATAGAGGAATAGCTATATTAAATTGTTCCCCAACAGCACGGTTTTTTTTGTTCTGGTAGATCAACGACAACCAATCTTGCGGTATTTGTTAATGATGCGATATGCTGTTTAGAAAAAGGTTCCCAAGTTCAAGGTCTCAACTAGTACGTATTGGTCAAAATTATTCTGAGAAGTTTACAGTCTCATCTGATGTTCCTCAGGGCAGTCATTTAGGTCCATTATTATTTATTCTATTTGTTAATGATATTGTTACATGTTTTAAGTTTCGTAAATGTCTGTTATATGCAGATGACCTTAAAATTTACGCTCTCAATATCTCCAAATGTAAAACTATGTCATTTGCACGAATTAAGATATTAATTGTAGCTCTGTGCAGTTTACAAAACGTGGAAATAGATAGAGTTGCGCAGTTTATTGATTTAGATGCTTTGTTTACAGGTAACCTAAGTTTTGCTAAACATATAGAAATGATTGTAGCTAGAGCCGGCTCGATGCTTGGTTTCATAAAGAGATATGCTCGTCAATTTTCTGACCCATGTACTCTTAAGATATTATATACTGCTTTTATTAGGCCTATTTTGAAATACGCTGTAGTTATCTGGAGTTCTGGTTATAAAATCTTTAGTGATCGTATTGAGCGGATTCAAAATAAGTTCTTAATATTTTCCCTCCGAAGACTTCCAAGGTCAACTTCAGGATTTAGTTTACCTTCTTATGCCGGTCGTTGTACACTTTTGAACATTCGTAGTCTTGATTTGCTCGAGATGTAATTTGTGCTAAGATTAATTGCCCGGTATTGTTTGACTTATATTCATTTTACGTTCCTAAGAGAATTCTTCGTCCACGACAGTTAAGACTGAGTATTGCTTTTCATCGTACGAATTATGGAATTGATGAACCGGTCGCGCGTACGTCAAAATATTTTAACCAATATTCAGAACTTTTCAATTTTAACATTTCAAGGGATCTTTTTAAGAATCGTATTCGAAATAATAATTTGTAACACTTTTTTATAAACACAATTATTGGTATTGTAACCTATGCTATTTGTTAGTGCTGGTAATAAATAAATAAATAAAAAGATGGTCCCTTGGTGGAAGGAGGCGCTGTGTAAGCTGAGGAAAAAATCGAGGAGGTTATTTAATAAGGCTAAACGCACTGTCACACAACGCACTGAATCAATGAATTATACTCTGCAGCTCGTCGCCAGAAAGTTCGTTCCAGAGATTATTCAAATGGTTTAAAACTTCTTCAGAAGCAAAATGGGAGGTACATTGAAAACCGGAAGGAAACCTTAGAGGTACTATTAGATACCGCCTTTCCGGATTCAATAGTGGTAGAAGCCCAAGAGGAGCGGCATGACCCTTCAACTGAGGTAGCCTATTTACCTCACAGCAGGATCTGGATTCTCTCTAGGGAAATTTTCACACGGGATGGTATCTTTCCAGCTTTGATCCAGATGTTTCGGGCAAGTTATCTTTTAACTATATTCCGAAACTACCAAGGAAAGTAAATGTGGTCTTTATACCAAAGGGACTACTGGTTCTTCTGAGTAGCCATGGGTTTGATGTCCAGGTCATAATTAGAGTCAAGTTTGATGGGCTCATCTCTGATCTCATGCAAAATGCACTCTATTTAATATGGCGGTGATGTCACAAGGAAAAACTCAGTGTCAATCCAAACCAAACTGTCACTATCCCTTGTTAAACAGTACAACTGTTCCTTTTTTCAAAGAGGTTAAATATCCACGGGTCACCCTAGATCAAAAACTGAACTGGAAACAACAGTCTGGGCTTTCTGGGCCTGTCAGAGGCACTATGGACGTACTTGGAGACTACAAACAAAAATGATATACCGGTCATTTCTAACAATCACTAGGCCTAAATGAGCCGAAGGCAGCGCAAACTTTATTGAATAATGTTCAGCGTAAGGCCTGTATCGGTGTTACAGACTCATTGAAAACATGTCCAATCGTTCCGATGGAGGCACTTCTAGGATTAACTCCGTTGCACCTGCATATAAAAAAGGATGCCGCAATTACGACCCTGATGATGCAGGTGGAAGGAAATATCAAACCAGGCAATATGGTAGGTCATCTGGAAATCCTTAAGAAATTTTAGACAGACCCTACCATAGGAATGCCTTCCGACTGTATGCTAACTAAACTGGATTTCCACAAACCATTCTGTGTTTGTTAGGTTACCTCGCCGAGATATGTCGAGTACAGGGAGACCATCCTTTAAGCGAGAACCAATGATATGGTTTACAGATGGATAAAAATGGAAGACATGCTGTAGAACTTTGATGTACAGAAGTATATGCTATAGAAGAAAGTTAGCTTCCAAAATTTATGTTTCTAATTGTCCATCTAATCAAACTCGACCAGCGGTAATTTAATTAGATAATGACCCTAATCGAGCAAACGTTAGCCTTACAAACTAAGCATAATATTTGTTACATTAACATTGGTCATAAAGCAGCAACCGGCGGGATATTTTTCAAATACGCCAAGCAACAACCGGCAGAAATCTAAGCAACTGTACCGCGAAACAGAAATTCGTTTTTCCACCAACTAGCCGCAACTTAGTCAATGACAACTATAGAAGAAATAGAGCACCTCATCTCAAACTACCAGAAAGATGGAGCAATACGGAAAACAAAAACATATCTGAGTACGTTGATGACGACAATTTAATAAGAGAATTTCAACCACCACTGAACTCAACAGATCGGTACTATAAAGGTTAGAAAAAGCGACAACGTCTAAACGATCCGGGGCTGCTATCCACACCACTTCGCACAGCAATTACACCAAACAATTTCAGGCATCGACAAGTGAATTCAGGTACAGTCTATTACCCGAGGCGTCAAAGGTTGAATTCACAACACAACAAGACATCCGAATTAGAGGACTATATAGGAAAATCCGATTGACTGAAGACATACTGGAAAGTAACAACCGATCTAGACCACCTTTGAAGCTTAAATTAAAAAACATGGAGAGGATAATGACACAAACCATGGACCTTCATGAGAAAATATACATGGAAACTTTCGAAGAACAGGAAGATAATTCAAAATTTTTCGTAGACCAACATTACGAAAATTTAACCAACGCTTACGAAGACATTGCGATACAAGTAACAATATTATTAGAAGAAGAACAAGTATACCATCCAAAACCATTGGAGATTCGTCTACCATATGTACGTTTCTCAGATGAATTCAAACGAATGGAATACATCGTTTCCAATCTTTGGAAGCAATCGGTAGGAACAAATAAACACCAACTCAACAAGTAAAGTTCCAACCACAACCGCTAAACAACCAGTTAATATTTGCGTATGCTGTCAGAAAAATCACAAAACTGGTTCTTGCTACACAAATTGTGCAGATTATGCCTTAGCCATAACCACACGACAGCAAATTGCAACACTACAAACAGTTGTTTGGCCTGTAAACGCAGACATAATACTTTGCTACATTTGAATAATCCAGAACGCAGTATTGCCAAGCTGAACATATCAACACTCGAGCAGGATTGTGGCTCAGTACTTCTAGCAACAGCCTTACTGGAAGTATTGAACATTTATGGTAGTTTCAACATACTACTCAATTATTATGGATTTCATGTTAAAGATGGAAGTGTTAAGTAGTTTTTCGGAAGTAGCTATGTTCATGCTTGTATGATCGATGCGAGGTGTCTAAATGCTGTTCCTTCAACGATGATTAATAATGCTGTTCTTAAATCATCTCTTTAACAAGTATACTGGATTAAATGTTATGTTTTTAAAAACTAGAAGTATTCTTCCAAAGAAGTTAGATGAAATTAAATATTTGATTGAAGACGTGGACTTGAATGTTTTGGGTTTTTCCGAAACCTGGTTGAACGATTGCATCCCTGATTCGACTATCGATATATCTGGATATAGTGTTTCAAGAAATGATCGCACATTTAATAATAGAAAACGTAGTGGCGGAGTATGTGTTTATTTAAGGAAGACATTTTGCTTCATAATCGTACAAAAACTTTGTATTCCAAACATTGAAATAATTCTAATCGAGATAAAGTTGGAGCTCCATAAAAGGAAGCAATTCTGTGATGTTTTAGGAAATATATTTACCAAGTATTCTCTCGATTATACTGACATCATTGTATGTGAAGATTTTAATTGTGATCTTAATAAGGCGAAAGTTGGTTGACGAAAACCAACTGAATTCCTAGTTTGTTGAATAAATTTGAATGCAAGACCATTAACAGTGAACTAACTTACTTTTTTAATAATGCATCATCGCTTTTAGATTTGATTATCACAAATATTAAAAAATTTTAATTTCACAGTCAAATCTCGGTGGGATTTACAGGTTATGTTCTAATTTATTTCTCTTACAAAGCCAGTTTTTGCAAATCAAGCCTGTGTGTTTCCGCAATTTTAAGGATATTGATATCCCTACTAATATATAAACATATTTAACTTTCCTCCTTGGCTCAATGTTGAAATTTTAAATATGATGAAACTTAGGAATTTCATTTCCTTCCATTTCCTTCCTTTGATCCTTTAAGGATCCTGGTAATTTTAATAACTGGCCGTTTTCTGTTGATGATTTAAAAAATTTCTGCAGTTCCCATTCTTCAGGGGATGGTTTAGTGGATTATTTAACGAAGTTGTCACATTTTGAAGGCGACTTCAGCTTAAAAAATATTGACATAGTTGATCTTCCCCATGCTCTAGACTCTGTTAAATTAGATGCAACGGATATTGATGGAATACTGGTTAAACTCGTCAAAATGATTTTTAAAACGATTTTTCACTATATTGACTGCTATCTCCCCAATTCCCTTGATTTGGAAACATTCTAAAATAATACTTATTCCAAAAAAGCAAAAATGTAATAATTTTTCTGACTTTCGACGTATCAGTTTCCTGCCAGGGCTAACCAGGGTATTTGAAAGAGTTTTGCAAATACAAATAGTAGAATATCTGAATTCCAAAAGCCTTCTATCTAAATTTCAATCAGCTTATAAGTCTAACCACAGCACGACAACTACTTTGCTCAGGGAGGTATGTACTTTGCTGTGGCTGGAATTCAGCAAGGTTCGATCAGATCGATCATCGGCTCCTGATTTATACATGTAAAGAACATTTCAACTTTACTTCTACTGCGGGTCAATTGGTTCATTCAGATTTATCTAATCGCTCATAAATTGTAAGCATACACACTTCCAGTTACGGTTCTAATAACACTTATTCTTGTGTTCCCCAAGATTCAATTTTGGGGCCATTTTTATTTATGGTCCCACATTCAATACGTCGATCATTTTCCAAAAATATCTATTAATTTCTCTGATACTATTATCAATCTTGGTTTAATTTTTGATCGAAATCTTTGTTGGTACAGTTAGTAGGAGGATACTATTTTTTATTACGAATGCTATGGGCTACGATCAAATGCTTTTCAAATGATCTCAGGCTTGGACTGGTAAAAGTGATAGGCTTTGAGTTTCGAGTCAGCTGGACGTATATTTTTATTTACATATAATTTTTTTCTGATTTTTTTTTTTGCAATTTATGCAATTTTTTCAAAATTTCATTTTGAAGATCAGATGTTAGTTGAACCGCGAGACACTTATAAATTCTGATTGTTGATGCTCAACTGGATATGATGAACATCCAGATAAAAACTTTTGCGGGGAAATAAAAGGAGGCGCAGCTTTTCTGCTTGAAATGGAGTGTGAAGCGGTAAACCTAACAGCTGGATATTGTAGCATTATTGGATATTGGATATTGTACCAAACTGTGGCTACATACTTTATTGTAATGAGCATTTGCTCAAAATAGAGTGTGTACCTAAACACCAAATTTATAAAAATAAATAAATAAATAAATAAATAATTCTTATGTTCTTCCTCATTTTCTTTATGGTGATGTGGTCACCGAAAGACAAATGCTCTTTAATAGTAGTGTTAGGTACGCCTTCAGACCTAGGAAATATGACCATTTCTCTTGTATTCCAATTTGTTATTCGGTTGCTCTCTACATGAATTATATACTTTTCGAGTGTGCTTATTTATTTACAAGCTTTTACAGGCATGCCAATAACCCTAAACATATTTTTGAAAAGGTGGAAAAATCTTCTGTTCGCAGGCAAATGTTGAAGCCAACCAGAAATAAATGTAAATTGATGAATTTGTCTTTCTTTGTTAGAGGAATAAGTAGTGATGTAAACGGTAATATTGTGGTAATATTACCAGTAAAATCGGTAATTTTAGGTAATATTACCCAAAGTGGCGTTACCGTGGTAATATCGGTAACATAAATTATAAATGTTCTTTCCAAACAACTCAACTAGTCTAAATGCAAAAAGAGTTGTGACATCACTGCATGATACTTCCTTATGTATTATTAACCTACTACACCAAATTTTTGCTGTAAAATATAATAATCTACCCCTTTTTCCTGTTTCATTGACATATTCATTTGGCAAATATATAATAGAGTTGGAATCTGACCCTGAATAAGATCCATCGCTCTGTCTGGTAGTAACACCAAACACTATTTTAACTAGAAAATTGGCTACATCATCTTAGTCGATGAAAACCTCTAGTGTGCTGGAATTTCGTTGAGAACATGAGACCAAATTAGCACCAGATGGTCGATGAGCTATTACTCGAGCAATTCTCGTTTCTAAGGTGCTCCATTAGGCTCAACCACAAAGTCGTATTGTATTGATTTGTTAAAGAAATTGCGACGGTTCTATAACTTTCCTTCGAGATACCAACATTCCAATCAAACTGACGTTGCAGACTGGTGGAAGATACGCAGGGACTCCATAATAAATTATGTCATCAATACACCCAAACCAGTTTTAAATATATCTACTCACTAAGGAAAATTGATATTTGGCTTTTAAAGTTGCTTTTCGAGAAAGTTGAAGCGGTGTTAAAAGACGTCGAGATTTATAAATTTAATGTACTTATTACTGACAATGGAACGCACAATAAAGCGTCCCGAAAAATGGTTAACAAAAGCTATCCCTGTATTACCGAGTATGGGTGCATCGGCCATGGACTTAACTTGCTCATTGTCGATATCTTCAAGATTCAGTCTATTAACTGTTTGAAATGTTCAGTCGTACGGATGGTTTCGGAAATAAAAAATCTCGCTAATTTTTCATGCTACAGTCGATCTACATTCATGCTACATCAGATATGCCCTGAAGGCGCTGGCTAGTGGCTATCGAAGACGAAGTGAAGTCAGTTATGAAGACATCTACGGCCTCCTATTCGCAGTTGTTCAATGTGTACTACCTCCGATTGCTAAATGGCCATCTTTTTTTGAGAGTTTGCTATTTTGTCTAAAGTGGTGTACAGTTTTGTTAATATAAAGCAAACTTTTGAACAAAATAAATTCACCAATTACAAAGAACTTATAAGTATTCTCAAATCACAGGCCGAAATATGCTTACAACCGCTAAATTTTGCCGCAAATTTGCTTGAACCAGCTATTCGAGGAAAGAGTCTTTCGGAATCACAGAAATTTGTAGCGACTGAATTTATTTTTAATGTCGCAGAATTTCACCCAAAATATTATGAGTCTTTGGCTCATTACAATGTTCGAAGTGAACTTTTTTCATGACCGTTTATGGTTGCAAGTGAGCAGCTCTCTGGTAAAAGTTGGTGAGCGGGATTGTGTTCTACTTCACCTTTAAGTGATTGGTGGTTGATATTTTGAGCATGCCTGCATCGAGAGCTGCAATGGAAAGCACATTCAGTACTTATGGTTTTATACACATAGCTTAACACGTAATCCATTGACTGTTGATCATGCAGGAAAACTAACGTACATTTTGCACAGCTTAAACCTGTCGAGATCGAACGTAGGAAGTGTGGATAACGAAGATAAAGTTATTCCCGCTGAATCAAATACAAATTATTATTAACGGATGAAGCTGCATAATCATATTCGCATGAAGAAGGAGGATAACTTGGAGAAAAGTCAGAATAATTCGGTTATGGATGATGTTGAGGCTGAAGATGATAAATGCGTCGGCGGGGATGAACCATACATTGATTAAAGAGTTTTATTGAACATAAACTTTTATTTATGTAAAATTTATTATTTACTGTAGGCGTTGAAGACGGCCATGCCGTCCTTCGACGTCTATCGATGAACACCACATCAAAGAAGTCAAGGATTTGATGTTCATAAATTGTCGATTGACAATTAGAGGTGACTATTTGTTATATGATTTTAATACGAGTATGTTCCGAAGATTGTAAGAGAATTCAATCCAGTTTCGAACTGATGAGCTTATGATTATGAAAAAATCAATCTTCTCATCAGGCCGCGGCGACTGGACTGTGAATTGTAAAGAAGAAAAATTGTAAGAGAATTCATCTGTATTAGTTATGATTCGCTAATACTTAACGCACAGCACATTCTGTATATATAGAATGTAAATTGTGATATAATCAGTCCAGTCGCCGCGGCCTGATGAGAAGGTTGATTTTTTCATAATCATAAGCTCATCAGTTCGAAACTGGATTGAATTCTCTTACAATCTTCGGAACATACTCGTATTAAAGTCATATAAGGAAATGTGTACTAATTCGCCATTTTGACAAACAAAATAATAAAGTATTGAAACATTTTGTCAGCTTGTGGTTACCTTCGGCATCAATATCTATTAGTTGCAGTTAAAACAAGCATTATCCGCTATAATTATCAAAGTTTTGCAGATGAAAAGAAAGAAAAAAAATAATAACTTTCCACGGTTATATACACGCGTTAGTAATTTATAAGTGACTGTCTAGTCATCGTTGTATTCAATTCAACAATTGGTGCATTATCATCGTCGACGCAATAATCCAGTTATCACATATGGTTAACGGTCGAAACGAGCCACCTTTGTCGTTACTGACCACACCTTAATGCTGTAACATCGTAATCATCGTCGACGCAACAATCCAGTTATTATCACGCGTGGTTAACGGTCGAAACGAGCCACCTTTTGTATTGTTGGTGGTAATTTATGTACTGTAATTTATTTTTCGCGAATAAAAAGAAAAGATATACTTTCAAATCGACACTGTTTAGCAACGTGGTTGCTGTTTCAATAGCTAAGCAACGGTGATAACATTGTGATGCGGCTGCCTCATATATACAGTTAGTCGCCGTTACTATAAAACTATTGTTGTAACATCGTTATCATCGTCCAATTAAAAAGGTTCGAGAAATTTCTACACGTTTGGTAACAGTTTATGTGCTGAGTCATAACGCATATTAGTGAATAGTATAGTGAACCATTAAAGAAGTCGAGTGCTACAGATTGTGATAATCGGACAATTATTTAGTTAGTTGCTATTCTATTCATTATTAATAATTACACCACAAGTGGACAATCGTAACAAATACTTGCACATGCAAAAACAAAGTGAATCAATTTAATAACAAAGTGCAAACCAATCTGTGACTAAAGCATTTCAAGTCAATATTGTGATAATAGTGCCTCGCATCAAAATATGTCGCAAGAAATGGCAGGCCTTAAGAAACAGCGTTCATCAAACAAAGGTAAGCTGACACAAATTGTCAACTTTATAAATCAGGAGCATGACGGCACTCATATAGAATAATTTCGAATGCGTGTCGAGAAACTAATGGCTGAATTCACAGAGATCGAAGGCAAAATCTTTCGCATCAACCTAGAAGAGGAAACCGACAGCCAATACCAAGAATGTTATTATAAGGCTGTTACCGGTTTAAATACTTTGATTCGATGCAAATCAGCAACAGTAGGATCAGGCATTAATTTTGACACAGCGTTAAATGGCCCTCACACAGAAGGAACGTCAAATATTACCGTATCTTGTGTCAGAAGAAAATTCCTTGTCCCCAACAAACATCTTTTCCGAAGTAGGCCAGTTACCACAATGGGCAAAACGAAAACCATTAGCCGGTGAGATATTATCACAAGATAATGCAGCACAAATTTTGGTTACAAGCCCTAGTCAAATGCAAATGTATCGAAAGAAGGAGAAGCCAAAGGAGCGATGGGCACAAAGCACAAAATTTGAGCTGGAGACTTTAAATTCGAGGAATACTGTGTATAATACAACCGAAATTCTAATCGATAATAATGTTTCATCTGACTACAACAGTTCCAGATCTAGAGATGTTTACAGCAATATTCAATATCCGAGTGAGAATAGTTCAATCGAAAGTGGAAAGGAGATTAGTCGGGACTTATTCGTGTCAGTTATAGAGGGTTTGTTAAAGCGGGAGAGCAAATGAGTTTAAACGGTCTTAATTCAGAATAAAATACAAAACACACTAATTCAGAACATGGTGTTTTATTTTATCCTACCGTCTCTCTCGGTACTCCAACTGAATTCAAAGTAAACGAAATGAACGAAACAGTACTACGTAAATCTATTAGGAAGCAAAAATTAGAAAAACCAGGTTTATCACACTGTCAACATTGTCAACAGCAACCGGAATTAGTATTTTGTATAATAATAGTAATGGGAGTAAAGTTCTTCCAACCGCTTATCGAAAACTTTTACCAGGACAAAAAAAGAAGAATTGATGAAAATCATCAATGATGCGAAAGAAAAATTACAACACCTGGGTTACCGATCAAATTTTAGATCGAATATACTTTGACTAGATTTCTGTTCTTGATACCTTTAATGAAAGGTCTAGTGACCTGTAACTGCTGTGCCAACGAGTATTTACCTTTCATAATTACTTCCGTGCATTTCATGCGGGAAAATTCGATTTGATGAAAATCACCTTACTATAGATCAGACGATTCAGAGCTATAAAAATCCAAAATCTGCAATTGTGCTCCGATTGCTGTTCTTGATACCTCTAATAATAGGCCTCAGGACCTGTAATTTTTTTGCCAACGAGTATTTAGGTTCCTTGATTCCATTGAAAATCACCTTACAATACATCAGTCGAATAAGAGCCATAAAAATCCAAAATCTTCAATTGTGCTCCGATTTCTGTTCTTGATACCTCTAATGACAGGTCTAGGGACCTGTAACTGCTGTGCCAACGCGTATTTAGATTCCATAATTATTTCTGTGCATTTCATAGAAAATTCGATTTGATGAAAATCACCTTACTATAGATAAGAGGATTCGGAGCTATAAAAATCCAAAATCTTCAATTGTGCCCCGATTGCTGTTCTTGATACCTCTAGTGACAGGCCTCAGGATCTGTAATTTTTTTGCCAACGAGTATTTATGTTCCTTGATTCCATTGAAAATCACCTTACAATACATCAGTCGAATAAGAGCCATAAAAATCCAAAATCTTCAATTGTGCTCCGATTGCTGTTCTTGATACCTCTAATGATAGACCTCAGGACCTGTAACTGCTGTGCCAAAGCGTATTTATGCTCCTTGAATCCATTGAATATCACCTTACACATCAGTCGATTAAGAGCTATAAAAATCCAAAATCTTCAATTGTGCTCCGATTTCGGTTATTGATACCTTAAATAACAGGTCTAGGGACCTGTAACTGCTGTGCCAACGCGTATTTACATTCCATAATTATTTCCGTGCATTTCATGGAAAATTCGATTTGATGAAAATCACCTTACTATAGATCAGACGATTCAGAGCTATAAAAATCCAAAATCTGCAATTGTGCTCCGATTTCTGTTCTCGATACCTTAAATGACAGGTCTATGGACCTGTAACTGCTGTGCCAACGCGTATTTAGATTCCATAATTATTTCCGTGCATTTCATAGACAATTCTATTTGATGAACATCACCTTACTATAAGATCAGACGATTCAGAGCTATAAAAATCCAAAATCTTCAATTGTGCTCCGATTGCTGTTCTTGAGTAGATAAGCTATGCGGGTACGAGCACAAAATTACATGTATTTTCTTATGAAGGTCTAAATTTGCTTTTTTTGGCATCTTTTCATATAAATGTAGAGCAATTGAGAATTTGATTCTAAATAAAAAAAAAATTATTTTGTTGTTGTTGTTTTAATAAATAAAAAACATAAAATCCTAATTATCTTCAAAATTAGAGGTCCCAATGAAATTTTGACAAAAATTTGCGTACAAAGTACGTCCGGGAGCAGATTGAAGAACATGATGAGATAATTTTTTTTCTCGAATTTGCAACTTTTAGAACCTACCAAAATTAATATCTTAGTATATGACGTCATGCAATATAAAAATAGTATTTTAATCGAAAATTCAGTTTGTTGTTGTTGTTTAATGAATAAAAACATAAAACGCTAATTAATCAACCTGATATATTATATCTACTTTTCGTGAAAATAAAATAAAATGTGATGTTAAGATTGCTGACCTTGCGTACATATGATAAGACGTTTGTAAATATATAAAAAATGTATGACAATTCAATTTTGACGATGCAATAATTTTATTCATGACGAAATATTTTTTCTTTATTGCTGCCAATTATGCAATTTACGAGAGATAACAAATGTATGCTCATTTGCCAATAAAATGAGATTAGATGAATGAATAAGAAATAGAATGATATATAACACATCTGTAAATTCTCTCTCAATAATAATTTATAGAAATATATAAATTAATAGAAATATATTTTTTTTTTAGTTTTTTTATTTTGTCTTCCTAGGGATGTTTCCTTATAATTGTTTTTTTAATCATATGTGTAATTAATATATTCAAATAAGTAATCGAATTTTTGCACCTCATGCAAATACATTTGTTTATAATATTTTCTCTTGATGGGGCATTTAACACAACATTTATATATGTTTCAAATGTTCATAATTATTTATCTCTTGTCTTGATTATTTACTTTTAAGTTAAAAGAATGTTTATGTAGGTATTTTATATTTATTACTGTTATTGAATTATTAATCCTCACAAATTGAAGTCATTATATAAATTGTATTAATTCAGATAAATAAAAATAAATAAATGCATATGAATAGTAGTATCATTATGATCATTGCTCGAACGAAAAATAACGTACTACGTTTTCAACTGTACCACATTTTGTTCCACAATAGGATCGAATGAATTAAATATACCACATTTCGCAAATAAATTTTCCGCAGAATTATATTTAAACATACCTACTACTTGCTAATTTAAACAAAATGCTAAAGTTATGGAAAGAGATTATATAGGGATCGTCCCTATTATGTGATCGGCCCTATTACATACAAATTAATTTAATCTGCAGATGGTTTATGTGGTTATTCCTTAAATTCAAGTACTCGCACCTCAAGATTTTTTAAATAATTGATGTTGAATGCTAAATAATTTTAGATTTCTCCAAAACTCGTTGGTTTTTGATAATGCCGACTGTTGATGGAATCTCAATACTTTAGAAAACATTCAAAATCTATTTTACATTGTTAGAAGTGCGTCCAAAGTTAGTCGATTTTAACCATGATACCTCAAAATTAAGATTCAAGTAGGCTGTAAAACGGCGAACGAAGTTTCTAACTGTATTGAGACCTTAAAATTTCAATACTTATGGAAAAGAAATACTCTTCTGCCATTAGCAGCCAAAATTTAGTTTAACAAAATTAATGACTGAATTAATTGTATTGTTCGAATCGCTTCTACTTATATATAGATGTGAACCAGAAATATCTCAATTTGTAACAAAATCTAAAAATATCTGTAAAATTGAATTTTTTTTTCATTTATTTGATTTTTCGTGATTTTCTTTCTGGATTTTAACTGTTTATGATCCCAGAATTTAAAATTTCATAATTTTTTTTGTGCAAATGAAGTGATATAGGATTCATTTTCAAATTATAATTCAAGGACAACTGAAACTGTAAAACACGTTATCTATTTCATACTAAATTATTGCAACAGGAAAATTATATAAAAACCCCGACTTCAGTCTTGCAATTTTCTATCACTGATATTTTTAAATGGGGTTTTCTTAAAACTTGCTAAAATATGCATTATACTTGTGAGGCGTCAGACTTAAAGTTAAAAAGTTAAAAGTTAAAGTTATAAAGTTAAAGTTAAAAAGTAAATATTAAAATATTAAAATTAAAACGATAAAGATAAAATTAAAAAGTTGAGGTTAAAGTTAAAAAAGAAGTTAAAAAGTTAAAGCTTAAAAGTTAAAGAAGTTAAAGTTGTAGCATAAAAGTTAAACTTAAAATGTTAAAGTCAAAGTTAAAGATAAAAAGTTTAACTTAAAATTAAAAGTTCAAATTAAAAAGTTAGTGTTAAAAAGCTAAAGTTAAAAAAGTTAAACTAAAAAAAAAAAAAAAATAAAAGTTACAGTTAAAAAGTTAAAGTTAAAGTTAAAGTTGAAAAGTTGAAGTTAAAACGTTAAAGTTAAAAAGTTTGTTAAAAAGTTAAAGTTAAAACGCAAAAGTTAAAAAAGTTAAAGTTAAAAAAAGTGTTAAATTTAAGAAGTGTTAAAGTTAAAATAAGTTAGTTAAAAGTAAAAGTTAAAAAATTAAAAAGTTTAAAATTTAGAGTTAAAAAGTTTAATAGTTCAAGTTAAAGTTAAAAAGCTAAAGTTAAAATTAAAAAGTTAAAGTTGAAGTTTAAAAGTTAAAGTTAAAAAGCTAATACCAATAAACAAGGAGAAATACATATCATTTACTAAACATTCAAATTTATATTTAACAAAATTTCGATTTATAGATTCATTTCGATTTATGGATAAAAGCTTAGATGATCTTTCATCATATTTAACTACTTTTCCTAATTTAAAATCTGAATACCCGCTAATTTCAGATGATACATTTTTGCTGTTAACTAAGAAGGGTGTTTATCCTTACGATTATTTCGATAGTTCTCAAAAATTTGCAGAAGAAACACTCCCTCCGCTTGAACAATTCTATAATAAACTAAATGATAGTAATATTATGTAGTGAGAAACAATATACACATGCTCAAAATATTTGGAATAAATTCAATATACACAATTTGGGTGAATATTCAGATTTATATCTCAAAACAGATGAATTGTTGTTAACGGATGTTTTCGAGCAGTTTCGAGATAGTTGTCATAAAACTTATGGATTAGATCCAGCACATTATTTTACGCTTCCTGGATACACTTGGGATGCGATGCTAAAATATACTAATAAATCTTTAGAGCTACTTACCGATATTGATATGTTAATGTTCGTAGAGCGTGGAATTATAGGTGGCTTAAGTCAGTGTACAAAACGTTACGTTAAAGCCAATAATAAATATATCAAAAAATATGATCCCGATAAAGAATCCACTTATTTAATGTATAATGATATTAATAATCAATACGGTTGGGCAATGTCACAATATTTACCTTTTAGAGGCTTCAAATGGGTTCAAACTAAAGATTTTGATGTAAAACTAATTGAAGAAAATTCTAACAAGGGATATATTTTAGAAGTAGATATAGAGTATCCTAGCGAATTACACGACAGTCATAATGGCTTACCATTCTGTCCAGAACATCAATGTATTCCGGGTTCGAAAGAGGAGAAATTAATGGCTACGTTGTATAACAAAGAAAAATATATTATTCACTATAGAAACCTAAAACAAGCTATCCAATATGGTTTAAAAATAACAAAAATTCATAAGATTCTTGAGTTTGATCAATCACCTTGGTTAAAGCCGTATATAGATTTAAATACATTGCTACGATCAAATGCAAAGAATGAGTTTGAGAAAAATCTTTTCAAACTAATGAATAATGCTGTCTTCGGTAAAACTATGGAGAATGTTCAAAAACATAGTATTGTAAAGTTGGTGACTAAGTGGTTAGGAAGATATGGAGCCGAAGCACTAATTTCAAAGCCAGAATTCAAGTCGTCAACTATTTTCAATGAAAATTTAGTTGCTATTGAATTAAATAAATCCGAAATTTTTTTTTAATAAACCAATATATATTGGAATGTGTATTTTAGACTTGGCCAAAACAACACTTTATGACTTTCATTATGGTCACATGATTCCTAAATTTGATGATAATTGCATAATTTGCTATACTGATACAGACAGTCTCGTCTATCAGATAACATGTCCCGATATTTATGAGATAATTAAGCAGGATTGTTATACACGTTTTGATACAAGTGACTACCCCGATAATAATATTTGGAAAATTCTTTCCGTAAATAAAAAAGTTCCGGGTCTTATGAAAGATGAGAATAATGGTGCAATAATGACCGAGTTTGTTGGTTTGAGATCAAATATGTATGCGTATAAGGTTCAGGGTGAGGAAAAAGAACGAACTATAGAAACTAAAAAAGCTAAAGGAGTAAAAAAACAAGTTGTAAAATGCAGAATAACATTTAATGATTATCTAAACTGTTTAAATAATGAAAAACCTAGAATTATTTCACAAAACTTAATTCAATCGAGAAAACATCACGTTAGTTCAGTTATTCAAACCAAAACCGCACTTAATTCTCATGATGATAAACGATTTTTAGTTAAAGGAGATTATGAAACTTTAGCTTGGGGACATTATAAATTAATGAAGATTGATTAATTAATACATTAACTTTAATGTAGCTATATAAAATTATTAATCGAGAAATTCAAATTTGTTATAAAATTAATAACTGTAGCTTTAAGTAAATAAAATTATAAAATTATGAACTAACTATAAGTTTAATAATCATATTTCGGCATATAATCAATTAATCTATTAAAATATTTTGTTTTATATTCCTGTTAATAAATAAGATATTTGTTGTAGCACATTTTGAAAATGAAATTTATGAATATATAACTTTATAACTATGAATACAAATTTATTAATTAATTTAAAATAATATAAAAAATTTAATCAATTTAATTTAGAAACTGCATAAAATGAAGTTTAATCTTTAAATGTGCAATCAATTAACTAATCAATATAATACTTTTAATTATTTTATGTTAATAAATTAATCTCTATAAAAATATAAAATGTATGTTTAATACTTTCATAATAAATAAATAAAATAGCTAAAAGAAACAATTCAGTTTTTATGTGATTGGAATTTTCAACTTGTCACGGATTCACAGCTAAAACAACGCATACGAATATGGTAAGTATAAACATAATAAATCTGCGATATAAACAATAGTGATCCTTATACCCTAGACAGAATGTGGTTTAATAAATCCGATTTAGCTAAACTAGTTTAAGTATTATATGAAAAAACAAAGGGATTAGCTAAAATCGAGGTTGACACACTGCAACTAATCTCGAAAAATTCATTAAATTGGTTTTATTAAATCACAGTGTGTCTATCGTATTTGATAAGAGATTTGTAATTCCAAATTCTGTTTAAACTTTGCATGGGGTAATAATAAAATAAAGGATTTTTATTTTCTTTAACAAAATAGCTTAGCGACTTTTAATAAACAAATAAATAACTTTGATTAGGTATTAACATACGTTTATATTTAATGTAAAAAAAATATTATAATAATTTTTAAAAAAATTATAATTAAGTTAAAAATGTAATAAATTTAAAAATATTTAATAAATAAAGTTAATTTTTAAAATAAAAAACCGTTTGATTTATGTGGATAAGCTTTGCAGCTTCTTTCAACAACTAACCGATGTATGTAGTAAGACCAGCTTAACATGTAAAAGGTATGTATGAATTGTTGAAGGTTCGCATATTGCCCATTATAGGATTTCTTGATTTCTTTAAAACAGTGATAATAAAACTATTTTGTTATAAAAATTATTAAAATCAATTCAATGTTTCACTTAACTGGGGAAGTGTAATAAACGAAATTTCTTGGATTATATGTGTTGCCATGTATCCAACTCCACGAAATCACGTAATATCATCTTAAACCTGTTTTCAAATAGCCCTACAGAAAACTTTCGGTTAGTCGGTAATGGATTATGGATGATTGGTGCCGATACACAATTATATATACGAATGAAATGCGTGGGTTGCACCCATCGAGAGAGAGCGTAGGAACTACGCTTAGGCTTCGCTTGAGCGCATTTCATTCATGTCATGAAATGTGGGCTTCGCGTGGGTTGCATCCACCGCATTTCATTCATGTCATAGATGGTTGTGATATAAAGGCGAAGCCTGAGCGTTGTTTGCACCCATTACATTTCATCAGATACATATTTGTGCTTCAACACCAATCATTCATAATCGATTACCGACCGACTAACCGAAAGTTTTCTGTAGGGCTATTTAAAAACAAGTTTAAGATGATATTATGTGATTTACTGGAGCTGGATACATGACAACACATATAATTCAAGAAATTTCGTTTATTACACTTCCCAGTTAAGTGAAACATTGACAGTATTATTTTTACTCCATTTTATTGTAAATTTTAAAATATGCTGATTCATTGATTTTAATAATTTTTATAACAAAATAGTTTATTATCACTGCTTTAAAAAAATCAAGAAATTCTATAATGGGCAATATGTGAACCTTCAACAATTTATACATACCTTTTACATGTTAACTGGTCTTACTATATACATCGGTTAGTTGTTGGAAGAAGCTGCAAAGCTTAAAATTGAGGTAACTATCGTAAGAAATTATTTTAAAGATCTTCATCTTTATCCACATAAATCATATGGTTTTTTATTTTAAAAAATTAACTTTATTTATTAAATATTTTTAAATTTTGTTTCATTTTTAACTTATTTCCATTTTTTTAAAAAATAACTAGAATATTTTTTTATTAAATATAAACTTATGTTAATAATCAAAATATTTTTTTTTTTTACAAAAGCTCGCTAAGCTATTTTGTTAAAGAAAATAAAATTCCGTCATTTTATTATTACCTCATGCAAAGTTTTAACAGAATTTGGAATTATAAACCTCTTATCAAATACCCTAGACACACTGTGATTTAATAAAAAACCGATTTAATGAATTTTTGAGATTAGTTGCAGTGTGTCAACCTCGATTTTAGCTAATCCCTTTGTTTTTTCATAGAATATTTAAACTAGTTTAGCTAAATCGGATTTATTAAACCACAGTCTGTCTAGGGTATAAGGATCACTATTGTTTATACTTACCATAGCCGTATGTGATGCTTTAGCTGTAAATCCGTGGCAAGGTGAGAATTCCAATTACATAAAAACTGAATTGTTTCTTTTAGCTATTTTATTTATTTGTTAAGAAAGAATTAAACATTGATTTTATATTTTTATATAGATTAATTTATTATTATAAATAATTAAAAGTACTATATTGATTAGTTAATTGATTGCATATTTAAAGATTAAACTTCATTTTATGCAGTTTCTAAATTAAATTGATTAAAGTTTTTATTATTTTATTTTAAATTAATTAATAAATTTGAATTCATAATTATAAAGTTACATATTCATAAATTTCATTTTCAAAATGTGTTACAACAAATATCTTATTTATTAACAGGAATATAAAACAAAATATTTTAATATATTAATTGATTATATGACAAAATATAATAATTAAACTTATAGTTAGTTCATAATTTTATAATTACATTTACTTAAAGCTACAGTCACTAATTTTATAACAAATTTAAATTTATCGGTTATTAATTTATATATCTACATTAAAGTTAATGTATTGATTAATCAATATCCATTAATTTGTAATGCCCCCAAGCTAAAGTTATATAATCTCCTTTAACTAAAAATCGTTTATCATCATGAGGATTAAGTGCGGTTTTGGTTTGAGTAAATGAACTAACGTGATGTTTTCTCGATTGAATTAAGTTTTGTGTAATAATTCTAGTTTTTTCATTATTTAAACAATTTAGATAATCATTAAATGTTATTCTACATTTTACAACTTATTTTTTTACCCCTTTAGCTTTTTTAGTTTCTATAGTTCGTTCTTTTTCATCCCGCTGAACCTTATACGCATACATCTTTGATCTTAAACCAACAAACTCGGTCATTATTGCACCATTATTCTCATCTTTCATAAGACCCGGAACTTTTTTATTTACGGAAGGAATTTTCCAAATATTATTATCAGGATAGTCACTTGTATCAAAACGTGTATAACAATCCTGCTTAATTATCTCATAAATATCAGGACATGTTATCTGATAGATGAGACTGTCTGTATCAGTATAGCAAATTATGCAATTATCACTAAATTTAGGGATCATGTAACCATAATGAAAATCATAAAGTGTTGTTTTGGCCAAGTCTAAAATACACATTCCAATATATATTGGTTTATTAAAAAAAATTTCGGATTTATTTAATTCAATAGCAACTAAATTTTCATTGAAAATAGTTGACGACTTAAATTGTGGCTTTGAAATTAATGCTTCGGCTCCATATCTTCCTAACCACTTAGTCACAAGCTTTACAATACTATGTTTTCGAACATTCTCCATAGTTTTACCGAATACAGCATTATTCATTAGTTTAAAAAGATTTTTCTCAAACTCATTCTTTGCGTTTGACCGTAGCAATGTATTTAAATCTATATATGGCTTTAACCAAGGTGATTGATCAAACTCAAGAATCTTATGAATTTTCGTTATTTTCAAACCATACTGGATAGCTTGTTTTAGGTTTCTATAGTGAATAATATATTTTTCTTTGTTATATAACGTAGCCATTAATTTCTCCTCTTTCGAACCCGAACTACATTGATGTTCTGGACAGAATGGTAGGCCATTATGTCTATCATGTAATTTGCTAGAATACTCTATATCTACTTCTAAAATATATCCCTTATTCGAATTATCTTCAATTAGTTTTACATCAAAATCTTTAGTTTGAACAAATTTGAAGCCTCCAAAAGGTAAATATTGGGACATTGCCCAACCGTATTGATTATTGATATCATTATACATTAAATAAGTGGATTCTTTATCGGGATCATAATTTTTGATATATTTATTATTGGCTTTAACGTAACGTTTTGTACACTGACTTAAGCCACCTCTAATTCCACGCTCTACGAACATTAACATATCAATATCGGTAAGTAGCTCTAAAGATTTATTAGTGTATTTCAGCATCGCATCCCAGGTGTATCCAGGAAGCGTAAAATAATGTGCTGGATCTAATCCATAAGTTTTATGACAACTATCTCGAAACTGCTCGAAAACATCCGTTAACAACAATACATCTGTTTTGAGATATAAATCTGAATATTCACCCAAATTTCGTATATTGAATTTATTCCAAATATTTTGAGCATGTGTATATTGTTTCTCACTAATATTACTATCATTTAGTTTATTATAGAATTGGTCAAGCGGAGGGAGTGTTTCTTCTGCAAATTTTTGAGAACTATCAAAATAATCGTAAGGATAAACACCCTTCTTAGTTAACAGCAAAAATTTGTCATTTGAAATTAGTGGGTATTCAGATTTTAAATTAGGAAAAGTAGTTAAATATGATGAAAGATCATCTAAGCTTTTATCCATAAATCGAAATGAATCTATAAATCGAAATTTTGTTAAATAGAAATTTAAATGTTTGGTAAATGATATGTATTTCTCTTTGTTTATTGGTAATAAATCTACTCTACCAGGCATATCAGATGCTATATTTTCTATAATAAAATGTGAATCATAACCGCTTAGATTGTGAAACACAATTGGAACAGTGTGACCTTCTTCTTTGTAATTAATATTGCAATAATTATGTGCAACCCCTCTAAATTTCCCCGTGAAATGACAGTGATCACGGACTCTAATATCATCAACGTCAAAATGTTTTTCACATATATGACATGTCGAGACTGTTTTTAACAAAGAATTCTCTTCTTCTGTTAGAACATTCATGTCTACTGGATTAGTTAATATATTATCTAAAGTTTTCGCGAAACAGGCTAATTCTTTGGTAAACCAAGAAACGCAAGCCTCACCACGGTATGATTTGTAGAATGATAGTGTATTATCAAATGAACATTTCACATAATAACCTATACTATAAGGCTCATGATTTTGATAATTATTATTATTAGCTTCAACTTTTTTTAATAAACATTCTAAATCTGCATAAATTATGAATGGTGCAACTATCTTATTCTTAAAATTTTTAAACTGAATATATTTTTGTTCCTTTGTAAGTAACCTTATTTTACAATTATTTTGATTTATACAATTCTCACTGTGTTTTAGTAGTATCTTCATTGAATAGAAATAGTGTAGACATCGATCACAGAAATATGTTTGTCCTTTGTGATTAGTTAGTTGCGACGATAACAGACGGGAAAGATTTTTAATCCAAACGTAATGATACTTAATCGGCTCATACTCTCTCAATTCATTTACTGCTTCGTTTTCTTCTTCTTCTCCTTCAGCACTTTCGTAAACATTTTGAATTAATAGCAAATTCACATGCTTGTCCTTCTTATTTTTAGATAAATATGTTGGTAATGTAATATAGTTCCCGGACTTTTGCAGCTTCAACACATATACATTGATTGAGATATTATTTTGCATTTCAAATCGTGGGATTTGTTTTATTGTCATTGGAAATTGAATTCCTTTTAAATTAAACTTCTCTGAGTAAGATCCATACTTGGCTGTGCGTTGAGGATTTTTTTCCACTGGGTGCAATGCAGCCATTAACGACCAAGCAAAACACGCATTATCACTATTTTTAACGTTAATGCAAGCCTCCTTCCTTTGTATTTGATCTGGCAGCTCTATGTACGATGAACCCAGTTGCGGTGTGAATTTATTAATATTCATGGTTAAATTTATGATTGCGGAAATACTCCAACCACTTTGCTTTTCTTGAAACTCTTCGAGTTCTTTTAATATTATTTCTTTAATATTTTTAGTAAACCATTCATTAATGTTTGTATCCCTGTACAGCACATGATTTTTTGTATTCATGTATTTAAACTCGAAATTATCTTCACCATTATCATCACCAATTTTAAATTCACCACAGAAAACGCCATTTATTTTCAAAGCAGATTCATTTTTTAATAGCTTTTTGATGTGAATGTGAAAAGTTTTCTGACAATCACCCAGAAAATCTATTGGGTCAGTATGAGTCAAGTTGATTATGGCTAAAGTTTTAATACGATTTTGAAAAGCTGTTTGCAAATATTTACAATTGACACGTCTTGATGTACATTGCGGCTTATCTTTGTTTTTTCTCATCATTTTCATTTGCGTACGAAATCCTGTTAATAAGCCTATCGCACATGCCATATGTTTTTTATCTCCTGGAATGGTACATTTTTGCAGCTTGTTTCGAAGAAATTTCAAATTTTTATTACATTCCTTAATGGTGTCTGGTAAAATCTCAGGATTTTGCGTAGCACTAATGAGAGCTGATTTAGTTTTGCTTACTAATTCACTTATTTTAGACATTTTCACAATTTTATTAATAACTTTAAATATATAGGATGATAGTTAGGTATTATCTATGATCACTACACTAATTTATGATCACAACTAATTATTTTTAATATATTATAAACTGTTTGCTGAACACCTCTTTTTATGGTTTTATAAAACCTGCAGAACACTACTAATTATATTTAAATATTAAACGGTATGATCACTTCGAATTATATTTAACTAATGAATTAAAATTATAACTCACTCAGCGGTATTTATATAGTTCTTAATCACTTATTGACCTTAGCGAATTATAAAAAATAAAAAATAAAAAATAAAATGTCAAGCAATTCGATGGTGTATTATTTTATTCATTTTTATATGTGGATATCACTACATAAAATAAAATCAATTTAAGTATTATACTCAAAAGTAATCAGAATCATACATGTTCATTCATGTTCATACACGATAGAATTTTGATCTTTATATATCAATACATAAATTTTAATTAAGAGAAATGAAAATGAAAAGATAATATAGTCTACACTACTAGTAATTAAGATATTTAGGGTTTACTATTTTTTATTTAATAAAGTAACAACAACAATCTGAATTTTCGATTAAATTAATATTTTTATATTGCATGACGTCATATACTAAGATAATAATTTTGATAGGTTCTAAAAGTTACAAATTAGAGAAAAAAATTATCTCATCATGTTCTTCAATCTGCTTCCGGGCGTACTTTGTACGCAAATTTTTGCCAAAATTTCATTAGGACCTCTAATTTCGAAGATAATTAGCGTTTTATGTTTTTATTCAATAAACAACAACAACAAATTGAATTTTCGATTAAAATACTATTTTTATATTGCATGACCGTCATATACTAAGATAATAATTTTGGTAGGTTCTAAAAGTTGCAAATTCGAGAAAAAAATTATCTCATCATATTCTTCTATCTGCTTCCAGACGTACTTTGTACGTAAATTTTTGCCAAAATTTCATTAGGACCTCTAATTTCGGAGATAATTAGGATTTTATGTTTTTTATTTATTAAAACAACAACAACAAAATAATTTTTTTTTATTTAGAATCAAATTCTCAATTGCTCTACATTTATATGAAAAGATGCCAAAAAAAGCAAATTTAGACCTTCATAAGAAAATACATGTAATTTTGTGCTCGTACCCGCATAGCTTATCTACTTTCTTGATACCTCTAATGATAGGCCTCAGGACCTGTAAATTTTATGCTAACGAGTATTTAGGTTCCTTGATTCCATTGAATATCACCTTACACATCAGTCGATTAAGAGCCATAAAATCCAAAATCTTCAATTGTGCTCCGATTGCTGTTCTTGATACCTTAAATGACAGGTCTTAGAACCTGTAACTGCTGTGCCAACGCGTATTTAGATTCCATAACTATTTCCGTGCATTCAACACATCGAATTTCGTAACAGTATAATTCTAACCTCGATTCCGACTTAACTAAAATTTCGATAAAATGTTCGATACATTCACCATAATTTCACACTCAATTTCAATTCTACATATTTCGGAAAGAGATATTTTTTCTCATTTTGAAGCATTCGCATTAAGAACAGCACTAAATTGTTCTAAAGAAGTATATTGCCGAACACTAATTAGATTTTTTTTCTAGTTTTCAAGAATAATTCTTTGAAGAATAGGGCATTCGCGAAACGTTATGCTACTTCCGTAGTACCAATGTGCACTAGAATTTAAAAAATTATGAAAATTAAATTGATCCAAAAATTAAATCAAGTTTAGCTGAGAGACGCTTTAAATCCACAAGTAAATAGTAGATGTATATAAAAGCGGCCTTAGGCTCATAATTAAACAACATAAAATAAAATTAATAGCGTAATCATTAACATTCAATTAAAATAAGCCACACATTCACAAAATGATTTGAGTGGTAATTAAAAGCAAATTACGGCATCTGTTAATTTAACTAAATTGCAATTAATTTTCCTGCTACTGTATATTTACCCGTACTACACAATATATAAATATAATGGATGTTGATAACATGAGTACGATGAAGCAAAATTGATGGTATACACAACCAACAATTATATCTTTATACGGCATATTGTTATAAAGACGCGCGATAATAAATAATCTATCCCCCCAACTCTCTCGCATCACACACCACATAAATAATTTTATAGTGATTTGATTACAATTGTTTACACCTTTTTATTGTCATCAAGAATAATTTTCGTCTTTTCATAGTCTTAAATTATGTCTGGATATAAACGTACAAAAACACTCGTCTTTATTACCATCATCCGCACATCATCATCATCGTTATGTTTCGTTGTCTCATATTCACTGTTTCATTGAAAAAATTTAAATACATTTTCCAAAAGTCAAGCCAAAAAATATTTAGGGTTGATATAAAATTTGACGATGGTAAGAGAAGAAAACCAAAAAAAAAATTATTTAAATTTTTTTTTTTTTTTGCCTAAATGTTTGCTAAATTTAGTACGCGGTGGAAACTTATGGTATACCCTACATGAGTAGTGCGCATAGTTTAGAGTTGGTTTGAGAAAATATTTATTATTATTATTGAATTAATTAAGGTTTTTTTTTTTATTTTTTAGTTTATCGCTAAAGATCAAAAAATGATAAATCTTTAAGAGTCTGTATATAGAAATATCATCTCTAAACGAAATCACAAATATTAATTCCATTTGGGTTCTGATTAAAAATTCATGTCATGCAACGAGCGAATTTTTTTTTTTGTTTTTGTTTTGTGTGTTTGTTTTGCCGTTTGATCGTCATCCAGCAGTACCAATCCTACATATTTATACGCATATGTATGTACATAAAATCCAATCCTGATATAAAAATATTTGGAATTTTTTTGTGTGCTTTTATTTTCCAATATATTGCGCGCGCTATGGGAGAATTTTATTTTTGGTCGGCACATTAATTTTAATGTAGCTTTGGTGTTTTTAAAGATTTTCATCTTAAATGCGCGAATTTCGCAAAGATACGCATATAGAGTAGTTGTTTTTTTTTCTCTTTTTAGATGCCAATCAACCATGGTTGGTATAACGAAACCCCCTCATTTTAAAAGACGAATTGCCTTTTTGACTTTCCAACCAATATAAATAGTATACTATAGATATTCTCTTTTGCTATATTTTGTCAGGTTTAATTTGCTGCTACTGTCGTTCGAGTTGGAGCCGACATAGTTGTTGTTGGAAAAACTATCATAAATAATATAAAAATTATAAGTAAAATAATTTGACATCCCTTTAGGGTGATTTATTGCTTCTGGTTTCTGAATTGTTTGTTTTCGGTCTCATTCTACATGGTGTGGTTTACTATCATCTTTATGTTTTACTTGTTAAGTTATTTGTAGTTAAGTAGCTTAAGCTTCCGGTGTAATTTAACGAGGACACATTTATTGATTTTCGAGAATTTATTTTATTGCAATGTCTCAACGTTTACCAATTTGAGTTACAAATCGATGAACATACAAAAAATTTACGTTAAAATTCCAACTAATCGATACCAACAAAAAAATCAAACTGTGACAACAACAAAACTTGCTAATTAATATTAAATATAAATACAAGGCTGTCTATATATCTATTAATACCACCCAGAAATCAATTAACTTAATTGCATAGTTAAATTTGAACTAAAGCAAAAAAAAAAATCAATTGTGAATTGTGCTACCGAAAAAATATCAATTTTGGTTGCGGCTATACCGCGCGCGATCACTTATACGATACAAGTTTGTAGCAGCGCGCACAGTAGTAAATACTAAACGTAAAATTAAACAACACACAAAAAACTTGATCGAACGATCTCTTTCCAATATAATAAAGTGATTTTTAACGATTTATTTTTTTTTTTTTTTTTGTAAGTAAATGGCTACTGATTAAATAAAAATTTTAAACACCAACCGTTTCATCAAAAAAATCGATCGTACAGGGTACAAAAAAATCATGACAACAAAGTAAAATAAAATTATCTTAGAGCAAATTTTTGCAATACATAAATGAATTATAAAAAGCGACATAAAAAATGTTACACTTCGCGATCGTAACTTTTTTTTTTTTTTTGTACTTTCAAACTAAATAACAAGAAAAAAAAAACGCGCAATAATTGTGATCATGATCGTAATATATAATATGATTATCAGCACTTCAAAATACATAAGATGAGATTTGTTTAATCAACCGTTAAATATTGAGGTTTGGTTTCTTGGGTTTTTTTTTTTGTTGTAGATCGCGAGATCAATTAAATTTGTTTGGTGAATTGAGAAAATTGATTAACGCGTTTGATATGGTTGACATTTTTTTCCGCGAAGATCAATGAACTAAATTCCGATATATGTATCTATGTACGCATATACATTGCGTCCGCCTCGTAAATTAATTTTCTTGTTATTTATGATGACGGTTGGTGTGTAAACGGGCAGCATAATGAGGGTACACAAAGAAAATATTTATTTATGTGCGGATGAGAGGGTGGAGAGATGAGTGAAAATTGTGGTAATAACCATAAGAATTTATATAAAATGTAATGCGGTCATGTGGACGATTTTTTTTTAGCTATATGGTGAGGGTGTGTATACAGGATTTCATTGTCTAATTGTTAAATTTGTTTTGATAAAATGGTTTAAAATACCTCCATACGTACTTCACCTTCCTTAGGTCAAGCCAAGCTAGGTTAGTGAACCGTAAAATAATATAATTCTGTTAGCCTTATATACATAAATCCCTCGTTTACACTCAATTTTATATAGAGGCTTACTGTACTGTTCGTCTAAAAACATACATCCATATGCGAAGGATATTCCAGATTTTTTTTCGCTTTATCATAATCATCACCAACATTATACCGTCAATCAAATAACTACATATATACGTATATGCTATCTTACTTCTATGTATCCTGAAACAACAAGGATAAATTTCCTTTTTTTTTTGTTTTAAATCCTCGAGAAAAATTTATTTTCCGATGTGGGGTGATAGAAAAGGATATTTTGGTTTGTTGAGGGTTTACATTGATTTTTAAAGTTCTTTATGTTTGTATAAAGTTTGAACTGGTTTGGTCAATTTACAAAAGTTGATAAGAAGATTAAAACTTTCTTATCATTTAACCAAAATCTGATAGTTTCTCCATAGGTACACGGTATAGGAAGATGGCAAAACATTACAGTTCTACATAAAATACACACTCCAAACACTTTCTTCCAAACACTTCTTTACGTTGTTTAAAAACAGATACCAATTAGTTCGGGAAGGCCATTCCTTCTCGGTTAAGGCAATGAAATAGTAAAATTCCAGTAATCAATCTTACCAGAACCGAAAAAGTATTCTACACGGCATGGGTATCATTAACATTATTAGGCAAAAATCGGTGAATCTGCCTTATGTCCAATTGCATACACTATGCTCTCTTACTGTGAGATGCCTTTCCAAACAGTCGCTAAAATATATGACATAACTCTTTATTAACTTGTTTTTGTCTATAACAAAATTTGTTTTTGTTTAAGGCAAAGCGGCCATTTGTTTAGCACCTTATAATAGGCAGGAGCATACGATTTTGGGTGGCACATTATTTGCAACTATTTTAGATTTTCTAGAATTTTTGAGACTACTCGAATAATCTTTGATTTATTTCTTAGATATTCGGAGATTAAAGGAAGGAATTCCATATATATTGCTGTCGCATATATAAGAGCAGATTACTAAATTTTACCCTGAACCGAAAACACACGGTTAGCTTATTGTCTTTACGTAACAACTTGTTCTAGTCTAAACATTTTGAGCTTAGACTGAATTATTCAGTAGAACTTGTGAGTTCAGTGAAAAACTTCCAATATTGATGAGCTCAACTCACAATTTTCTAATGTTTTCAGTGGTGCATCCCGATAACATCATTGCAGTATTTAAGGTAAAAAAGAATGTCAGTTCTTCCGCTGATAAATCGACGATCGAAGGCTAAGGGATCATAACAATGGTCGACTTGTTATATTCAGTCGTATTCTTGATGTTATCCGGCGATTCTTGTTTCAAGTTAGAATAGTCTAAGAGTCGCGATCTTCCCCACCTGTTCATTTCACATGTTAACAGGGCGTATTTGTTAGGTCATGATTTTAATTTTAAACTCGTAGGTTGTAAAAGAAAAAATGAGGGAAGAGGCCTCTAGACATGGATAAAATTACAAATTTGCACGAGGAGAGCTGTATGGAAACATTAGAAGAAGAAGAAGAGGCATCGTTAAATATTTCAAGAACATCAAAGAAGGATGTAACAGCTCGATCAAAAGCGATGTTTACCTACAAAGAGTAGGCATTCATTACACACTACTACGTGGATTATGTCAAATGGCCAAGATTTGCTGATACATTTACAAAACTCATACACGAGAACAAGGAACTACCTAGCCACGTTATGTAACATTCCTAGTATATATGTTGAATCAGCAACATAAATTCGTAACCTGCACGACACAGTGGCCGAATGAATCAAGGAACTCAATTATTACCTTCTTGATCTGCAAAAAGTTATACAGTGAAACCCGACGGTCCCTGCGTTAAAAAACCCCAAAAATTTTAACAAATAACGGAGTTTCTAAAGTTTTTATATGGAAGATTCTAATCTTTAGAAGTATTCAACAAACAACACAACAACCACCGGTAGCTCATTAAATATGAGAACAACTACCAGTAGCGCAAAGATACAGCTTCAAAACAACAACTATAGCATTTGCGTATAATATCAAAAAAGTCACACGCTACAAAATTGGCAACTTTTTCAGATCCTAAGTGTATGATGATGTACACGGACCTGATATATACGATCCATTAGGATGGCTAGTCCCATTAGTAATTAGAGCTAAAATACAACTTCAAGATTTATGGCCCCCGGAATCGATTGGGATACTAAGATTTATCCATCCATAGCAGAGAGACGGCTCAGGTACAAACAAGAACTATCGCTTTATAAAGGAATTACGATAAATCGCTTGATAAACTACACGAAATACGCAAAACTTGAATTATATGAGTTTTGTGATGAGTCCAAGAAGAATTGTCGTAGCAAACACCAAGGTTAGAATTGAACGCAGCGGTATTACTATCGAAATTGCCAATCAAAGTAAAAGTTACTTTTAAACCAAATAGCGCGGATAACATCTTACTCGACTGACTTAAGGACAGAAAGGAAAACCATAAAATCACAGGACAACGTAGCCAACAGGATATCTGAAATACAATAGATCACAAATCCTAGTCAACGGCATTAGTTACTCAATCACTTAGTTTGGGGGGAAGGTCCGACCTGGTTAAAGCCCTCAACGTATCCAATAATCAACCTGAATAATCGAGAACTGAAAGAAAGACAGTTGAAGCGTTCATCACGACAGTAAAGGATTCTATAATCGACTTAAAATGATAACACCCCATATCTTTATAGAGAGACTAAATAAAGATTAGACCCTATATCTTTACAGCAACTTATAAATTGACGGCTACTGTTGACTTCAAAGATGAAATCAAGCTATTAAAAAAGAAACAGCCACTATTAAAAAAGAGCCCAATAATAGCATCATGCTTATGGCACAGGACACCAGGTATCGAAACTAATTATCAGAGAAGCACTTCATAATGTATAACATTATTATACTAGGGTAGATTACGCTGGACCAACCAATCTTGTTGGATTAGGGTATGGAATGTTTTTCTGGGATAATAATTGATTCCCAATCGTTGTAATCCAAACAAATTAATTAGTTGCCGGCCTCACAATTCAAATATGAGCCGGTTTTTGTTTATTTATAATTTATGTGTTAAATGTGGATATAATTCTAATTAATAAATTTCACCACCACCACTCGTAAATGAACACAAAAAAAGTAGTATACGCGGATAATTTACGATCTGTTTTATTCACAAATTAATCGCCGCAAGGAAAAAAATGGCGATAGTATTCACTCATCCAAAAATTATATAAGACTGAATTTTTCTTTGTACCGAGTTTTTTTGTTGCGTATTGCTGTATTTGAGACAGCATGAAGAAACGGCTATATATATATATATATATATATATATATATATATATATATATATAAACAAGCAGTTGATAGCGCTTGCGGCTTAATCACACAAAAATTAATGATATTCATAATAAGCAAAAAGTGTATTTGCTATAATGGGTTAGTGATTTTTATCTACAATAGATGGTGTTGTACTAAATGTGTCTAAGATATTTATTTAGTACAAAGTAGCGAGTACAGAAATAAACCTAGAATATGTTAGTTGTCAGAATGCTCCGTAGCTGTCACTACTAAACTGAAAAGAGCTGTTCAAAACATTTAAATACAATTATATTTAACAGTCGAAATGGGTTATATTTCGAACAATTGTAGGGATGAATGAATGAAATAAACGAATTGAATGAGTGAAACACTACATGACTCCCCCGCAAGATAGATCCCTCCATAAAAATGTTTATTCGGCTGAAATGCGGACAGTTTTAGGTGTTTTACAAACTGATTTTTTTTCAGTGGAACACAGTATGCCGTAAGCCGGTTTGAGTCGGTCGATTGAAATGGTTTGATTTTTACCATTAATCAACACGGTGAATTGTTTGCGAAGGCGTCGAATGACTTTAAATGGACCTTCGTATGGAGGTGATAATCCGGTGCGAACCTTGTCTGTTCTTACGAACACAAAATCGCAATTATTAAGCGATTTTGGAATGAAAACGTCGTCTTGTTTGGACTGACGAGTGGATTTTGGTACAAGGTTTTGCATTGTATGTCGTAATTGGTCGATGACTGTGTCGGCGGTCGGTAGAGGTGAAAGAGGATTTTCGACAAAGAATTCACCGGGTAGTTTGATGGTTTGACCGTAAACTAATTCTGCCGGTGAGCACTTTAGATCTTCTTTCACTGTCGCTCGGATGCCAAGTAAAATTATTGGTATTTCCGAGCTCCAATGAGTGGTATTGCTTCTGGCCATTAACGCGGCTTTGAGTTGCCGGTGGAAGCGTTCGACCATGCCATTGGCTTGTGGATGGTAAGCCGTTGTACGTATTCGGTTTGAGCCAAGGAGTTTTGTTAACTCGGTAAAAAGCTTGGACTCAAATTGCGTTCCTTGATCAGTTGTGATCGTAAGGGGTACGCCGAATCGAGATACGTAATTATTGACGAAGGTAATGGCAATGGTTGCTGCAGACATATTGGTCATGCAGTACGCTTCGGGCCAGCGAGTGAAGCGATCGACACAAGTAAGTAAATACGTGTATCCATTAGATGGAGGAAGTGGACCTACTATATCTAAATGGATATGTTCAAATCGACTATGTGGAATTTCGAATTTGCCATGGGGTGATTTTGTGTGACGTTGTACTTTTGCGCGTTGGCAAGATAAACAAGACTGAGCCCAATTGCCTACGTCTTTGTTTATACTGGGCCAAAAGTAACGAGCAGCGATCAATTTACGAGTTGCTCGGACACCAGGATGCGAAATATTGTGCAGAGTGTCGAAGATGGTTCGACGTAATGATTCTGCAATGTATGGGCGATTGTTACCCGTAGAAGTTTCACATACGATTTCAAGGCCAGGTAGTTTAAAAATTTCTAGTTTCCATGATGAACTAGTGTGACATTCGGAACCAGAAAGTAAATTCTGAAGTTCTAGGTCAACTTTTTGAGTATTTGCAATTTTGATTAAGTCGAAATGTGTTTCGATTGAGGCCGATTCGTTGTCAATAGTGCGAGATAATGTATCTGCGACAACGTTGTCATGTCCGGAAACATGTTGTATGTCCGAAGTAAATTGAGTAATATAATCCAAGTGGCGTGATTGCCTTGGATTACGTTCAGTTTTTGACTGAATCGCTCGTGTCAGAGGTTTGTGGTCGGTGTAGATTGTGAAATCTCGACCTTCAACAAAATATCGGAAGTGTTTGACTGCCAGATATATGGCAAGTAATTCCCTGTCGAATGCGGAATATTTTTTTTCGGCATCCGAGAGTTTTTTTGAAAAGAATCCCAGTGGCTCCCAACACTCGTTATGATACTGTTGCAGTACTGCACCAACGGCAGTGTTTGATGCATCAGTAGTCAAACTGAGCTTTGAGTCGCTCAGTGGATGTGCCAGAAGTGTTATCTGTTCCAATTCAGTCTTCAACGACGTGAATGCGTGTTGGCATTCGTCGGGCCAAGAGAAATTCTTGGCAGTCTTGGGCTTTTTGAGTAAAGCTGCCAAGTGACCGTGAATTGGTGCGAGTGTTTGTGCGAGTTTCGGTATAAAACGATGGTAGTAATTTACCATACCGACAAATCGTTGAATTGTTTTAATTGATGTTGGAGCTGGGAATTCTCTGATAGCGTTAATTCGTTCTTCTGATGGCAGAATACCATCAGGTGTAATCTTGTGGCTGAGGAAATCAAGAGTGGTTGCGCCAAAGACACATTTTGCGCTCTTGATATGAACACCAAACTGTGCTAACTTAGTGAACAATTGTTCTAAGTGAAGTTTGTGCTGTTCCTCAGTGTGCGAAGCAACAAGAATATCGTCTATGTAGACGAAGACGAATTCTAAGTCACGAACTACTTCGTTCATGAAGCGCTGAAATGTTTGTGCGGCGTTTCGTAGACCGAATGGCATTCGAGTGAATTCGAAGAGGCCAAATGGGGTCGTTATTGCCGTTTTGTGAACATCTTCAGGCGCTATGGGAATTAAATGGTATGCTCTGACTAAATCAATTTTGGAGAAAATTTTGCATCCATGCAAGTGCATGGAGAAATTTTGAATGTGGGGTATCGGGTAGCGATCCGGTGTTGTGACCGAGTTTAATCGCCGATAATCCCCACATGGTCTCCAATCATGATCTTTCTTTTTTACCATGTGCAAAGGGCACGAGACGGGAGATGCCGATGGCCGACAAATACCTAATTCCACCATGTGCTGAAATTCTGTGAATGCAGCTTTGTGACGGATTGGATCTAGCCTACGTGGTCTTGCCACGGGCAGATGGCCTGCGGTGACAATATGGTGAACCACGTTGTGTCGGACTGGTAAGTTGTAGTTCGGCTCTGCTGTTAGAGAAGGAAATTGTTTGAGCAGAGTGCCGAAATCATTGTTGACCGTGAAATGGATCGGTGTCGGTGTGTCGACACGAACCATGGTGGCATTGATTGACAGCTTTGTCGCTGAATCAACCAGCCGTTTGTTTCTTAGGTCAACAAGAAGTCCAAATTTGCATAGAAAATCGGCGCCAATGATCGGACGATTCACAGCAGCTAAGATAAAAGCGTGCGTGAAAGTTCGTTTCAGTCCGAGATCCACCTGCAGCAATTTTGTGCCGTACGTGTGGATGGGTGTACCATTGGCGGCCGAAAGGACTAGATCGAGGTTTCGTTTGTAATTTGAAAATTCGTTTTTGTAATGCTTTGCTGGGATAACCGACAGGTCAGCGCCCGTGTCGATTAGATATGTTAGTTTGTTGATTTTATCGAATAAATGTAATCGTGTAGATAGTGAAATATTGGAAGTTGCGGCAGAACTAAGGGTGTGCGACGTGGTAGTCATGACCCGTTTGTCTATTGGTTTTTTTGATTTTGGTCTACCTCCATGCTGGCCGTTGTGCTTGGTTTACTCCAGTTACATGGATTGATACACTTTTTGGCAGCTTTGCCGAATTTTGCGTGATACCAACAAATACCTTGGTGGTAAGTGTTGGTATTTCTGGTGAACCGCTGGCGAGATGGTGAACGCCGATTTTGCGATAGGCTTCGGCCGTCCCTAAACAAGCCGTCTAATCGAGCCTCGATGCTGGTGATCGACGGTCTCCACTGCGGCCCCGTTCTGCTCGTTCTATGGTTCTTGGTTGTCTCTGGTTGTTGTTGTTATATTGTTTCGATTGTGTTGAGTGAATTTGGTAGTTTGGTTGCTTTACGTTCAGTGCGTCGAACATACGGTCTGCCTTCTTTGCGAGGGTTTCTATCGGTGTTGAGTCTGGTTGCGCCATGAGTCCAATCTTGATGATTTCTGGCATTTTTCGAATCCAGATGGTTCGTATGAAAGTCTCGCTTACCAGCTGCTTGGTTCCTGCGAGTGTACGAATGTGTCGTAAACTATCAGAGGGGCGGCGATCTCCAAGATCTTGCCCGGAAAGTAGTGACTCGAGCTGACGCTCATCTGAAGGCTCCAGACGTTCTAACAATACTTGCTTCAGAAAGTTGTATTGGTTGGTTTGTGGCGGTTTTTGCAATATATCGGAAATTATGTCAAACGTTTGTGGAGAGATTGTTGACAATAAATGCAAATATCTTGTCTTTTGGGATGTGATACATCGGAGGTCGAACTGTATCTCAATTAGTTGAAACCAGTTACTGGCTTTTTCAGGCCAGAATGAAGGTAAATTGAGTTTTTCATGACCCGCGATCTCCATCTCTATGTCTTGGGTATCCTGCTCTGTCGTTATTTGTTTTTGTTTAGTCACGGCGCCTGTGGCCTGTGAACCGCCTGGTTTTGGCTTGGTACTTTCGTCGTCTGAGTTAGTCATTATATATATTTTAATACTATGTTTTGGTCTGTGAATAATTGCACCCTAATTCCCGGGATGTTACCGACTAGAAATAGTTACAATGTTGTGTAGGGGAGAAACAATTCGGAACGAAATCGGATTCGAAAAGTGATAAAAAAATAAAATTCAAGAGAAAATTAGCGATAGTGGAATATGAAAATTAGCGAGGCGTGGTGGTGAAAATTTTACAATAAAAAATTTTCGTTTCGAAATATGTTCAAAGGGTAAATTTAAATATAATATAGTTGTCAAAAACAAATTTAAAATTACGTTAAATAACAGCCCAGTCGAAAATAGAAAAAAAATGATATAATGCAAATGTTATTTGACTGGTGCTGTCGCAAAAGAAATATAGAAATGAAATAAATTTTTTTTTAAAAACTTGCGATTTGGTATGATGAAGCTGCTCACGTGTGTAGGTGATTTGTTTTTCTTCTTTTAATTTTGCTTGTAATGGCTGATGTTGTCTTCTATTGAATATTTGTTTTATTTTTATGTCTTTATTGGACAATTGTATAAATGATTGATTGTTGTAGTTCTCGTATGATGGTTGTTGTATATGGTATATTTGATGTGCCGTTGATCGCTGTTTATACAGCTGTAGTGAGATAAAAATTTGTGTGCAATTGTTTTACCGATTTGTTGACGTAATGTTGAATACCGTTGCCTCCTTTTCGGCTGTAAATGTGGTATCAATTGTACAATTGGATGTTTATTTATTACTTATTGTACCGTAGGCGGTTTTTATTTTGCAGTCGCGTTGAATTATTATTATGTTGTATGATTTTTCCGTTGTTCTTATGATTTCTTAAGTGCCGTTGGTAGTATTAATGTTTATAATTTAACCAGATAAACGTTGTTGTTGTGCTTTACTGTTCCCGTTGGCGGGTTAGGCATCCATATTTCTTATATATGTATATTTATATATTGTGTATAAAACGTTTAAGATATACGCAAATATTTTGCTTTTTCTTGTTTTCTTGCGGTATTGGGTGCTCTCCGTTGTATAAAATTTGTTATAATCGAAAACGAAGAGAGAAGGAAAAATTTTTTTAATAAAATGTCTACGTAATTTTATTTTTTTTTAACATGAAGGTTGTTACGTACCTTTTGCTCAGTACGGGAATTCCGTACCGAGCGTCCTTGAGTTACCGTTTACCGTTATTGCCGTAAAAACGGCCGTCGGGGTCACCAATTGTTGGATTAGGGTATGGAATGTTTTTCTGGGATAATAATTGATTCCCAATCGTTGTAATCCAAACAAATTAATTAGTTGCCGGCCTCACAATTCAAATATGAGCCGGTTTTTGTTTATTTATAATTTATGTGTTAAATGTGGATATAATTCTAATTAATAAATTTCACCACCACCACTCGTAAATGAACACAAAAAAAGTAGTATACGCGGATAATTTACGATCTGTTTTATTCACAAATTAATCGCCGCAAGGAAAAAAATGGCGATAGTATTCACTCATCCAAAAATTATATAAGACTGAATTTTTCTTTGTACCGAGTTTTTTTGTTGCGTATTGCTGTATTTGAGACAGCATGAAGAAACGGCTATATATATATATATATATATATATATATATATATATATATATATAAACAAGCAGTTGATAGCGCTTGCGGCTTAATCACACAAAAATTAATGATATTCATAATAAGCAAAAAGTGTATTTGCTATAATGGGTTAGTGATTTTTATCTACAATAGATGGTGTTGTACTAAATGTGTCTAAGATATTTATTTAGTACAAAGTAGCGAGTACAGAAATAAACCTAGAATATGTTAGTTGTCAGAATGCTCCGTAGCTGTCACTACTAAACTGAAAAGAGCTGTTCAAAACATTTAAATACAATTATATTTAACAGTCGAAATGGGTTATATTTCGAACAATTGTAGGGATGAATGAATGAAATAAACGAATTGAATGAGTGAAACACTACAATCTAAAGTAACGAAAGGAAATAACACTTATAAAGAGTAAGTTGTCATCTATATATGCATATAGAGGCTATAAAGACAGTCCTCCAATCGACAAACTTAAGTTAAATAAATAATGTAATGGTTCCACCTTAGAATACGCACATTTACTCAATATCAAAGGTGAGATACCATCAGGGCATACACCACCTGTGATATTTAAACATTCTTACCCATTTATAATTTCTAAGGAATTGAATTGGACTGTAACATATGAGTTGTTACAACCGACAGTGAGTTCAAAAAATAAGAACCATCAAACGAGCTCTGGAAGAAACTTGCAAACGCATTGGAAATATCATGTGAACGCGAAAAAGAAGCATAAAAGTTCAAACAGGATATCTGGTTTAAAAAACATAGTGCATCTGTTCCGTTTGTCAAATTATTTTGTAACAAATAGCTCCTTCAAGTAAAAATAATTTTTTCAATCAATTCCAGTATACTATAGTATTTGCCAAAGTTTTACTAACAATAAAATATTTCTTCGTCAAAAATATACAGTTTGAGGTTAAGTCATCCGCAAAATTATAAATTTGTGTTTAGTGTCTGCTCCGCTTTGTTCCCCTCAGTTCGTTTTGGAGCGAATGGAACGGATACATTCTGCTTCAACCTTTATTGTACAACATAACCCTCGGAAAGCCTTGTGATTTTCTTGTTTTATTTATGAATGCAAAAAATTGTTTTGGATTTTGCCAAATTTCTCTAAATAATTTGCGATAATTAATATTTTAAGCGAGGATTAAACCATGACCTGGAACTGACCAATAATTTTGGAACTTGTAATTCAAAACATCGACATTTAAATAAAATTGCCTAATTAACTTTATAAAGAAAGTTTTTCAAACCAGAAACATCGGTTTTCTGAAAATCATATTTAAAATTGTTCACAGAATTAACTAAAATTTCCCACGGGAAAATTGAACTGAATTTTTTCCTGTGATAGCTATTGACAAGTCACATCAATGCATTCAACCTCCATACATAACACTCTAGAGGCTGATTTTATACAAATTTTCTAATGATTTTTGGAAAATCGAATTTTCTGATATTTTCCACGACTAGGTTAAACAAAGTTTTCCACATAAGACTATTTACAAAAAATTTTATTTAAATACATTTATCCTATTTACTTTCGGCTGATAACTACTAAATTTGTTATTTTCGGCTGGAATGTTAATAACATAATCTGTATTATCGACTTTTTACTTTCGGCTGGGATTACACAATCAGCATTACCATTTCTTTACTTTCGGCTGGACTAACGCAATCTGCATTATCGATTGTTCACTTTCGGCTGACAACTTTCGACTTTAACAGTATCACAAACAACACATAATCATTTGGGAGAGGCCTAAAATCCCGTATGACAAAATCCCGTAAGTACAAAATCCCGTAAATACATTTAATCCCGTATTCCAAAATCCCGTATTTCAAAATCCCGCATTCCAAAATCCCGTATTCCAAAATCCCATAATTATAAAATCCCGTATTCTAAAATCCCGTATTCTATAAAATCCCGTAATTAGAAAATCGTGTAATAAAAACTCTGTTTTATGATTTAAAAAAAAGTCATTTCGTAAGGCTAATCATTCAAATTTATTTATTTTAATAATTATTATTTAAAAACTCAGTTAAGCATTACGCTATGCGCAATACGCTTAAGGTATTCTAATTTTCCAAGGGTATTTCTTTTTTTGATCACTCTTTTTATTTGTTTATTCCTTTGAATTCTTTTTTTATTTTTCGGTAATTTTTCCCCCGATTTTACTTTTTCAATAAGAGTCTATGCCAAAATCAATTCTTTTGACAAATCTTGTATAATTTTATACAGTCCAGCATGCCGCTTACCAACAACAATTTTAAGGCGACGATGCCAAGCTTCAACGCAGTTTTGAGTGCGTGGGAAGCACTCGGCGCCATTTCCGTAGTCGACAACAGACCAAAATTTAGGCTTATATTGGGACCCTCTTTTCGATTTGGATGACTCACAAATGTAATTTTGTTTGAACCATGTTGCAATATTTCTCGCATTATCATCGTCTAACGCTTCGTATAATATTGAGTAATAACTATGCACGTCTTTTGGTGGTACGAATGCCAAGCTTTTAAGCATTCGAATTTGTATGAAAAACGATTCCGAATTTCCATATTTCTTCGCCAATCTCTCTTTTTGTATCTTGCGCCAGATGATTTGGCCAAAATGAAACAAGCATCCGGAAAACGTAGCTTGAGGGAAGAATGCTTTGGCTGACGAAAATATAGCTTTCTCAAAGTCGGATATGATTTTTTTTGGATTCAAATTAATGTTGTACTCTAAACCAATCTTTCGAAGGTTGAAGAATAATTGGTCATATGCTTTCACAGATTTTTTGCTCATCAAGCAAAAAACTAAGGGCACTATTTCTCCTTCAATATTGCCATGAATTGAAAATAGTTGCCTCATTATCGATGGCACCACGTCAAATGTGCCATCCATAATCCAGCAAGTGGCTTGTGAAAGGAGCTTCAATGAGGAAGATGTTCCAAGTATAATAATTGTATCTCCTTCAAATTCAGCTTCACATAAAACAAATAATTCACCTTCTAAGTAGCGCAAATTTTCCGGAATATTAATATTGTTAAGGTCATCTGGCTCCTTTATGTTACTCGAACGTACACGATGAATTTTTTTTTTTTGTGCCAGTTTATTTGGCAAATATACTCGTGAGGTGCTCAAAGTTTCCATAATAGATTCTCTGATTATAAGTGATGGCGGAAGTTCCGAATCTTTAGCTCGACATTTAACGGCAGTGTTAGCTCCGCATACATCTCTCTCATATGCCGAAGGCTCATGTGAGTGCAATGAAGGGGGTTTCGAAATTGTATGATTTCCTTCTAGTAATTGAGTCACTACCCGACCTTTGCAATGATGACTTTTTCTTTTGCTGCATTCCCAATTGTAGGTGCTTTCGGTCTTTCTATTCACATTGTAAGAATACCCATCAATAATCAACTTATGTTTTCCTTTATTGGTTGAGGTGAGTGAAATGTTCATATTCTACCCATATAAAAGCAATATTAAAAGATAAAAACTAAAATTATTATTATCATACATACCTTCAAGAAAATTTGAATCTTATTCGGACAAATGCAATTTTACAAATAAAACGAGAACAGTTGATATCCATTTCCAAACATTTGCAACAACTTGAACCTACTTAGATTTCATAAAAAAAAATTTAACACTGTAACTAAAAAACGAATAATCAAATTATATAATTCTCAAATCTCAATGTACAGGGTGGGCCAACTTGGACTGACTGATTTGAAATATGTACTTATAATTTTTGTATTTTTAAATTTTTTTATTTTATTTTTTTGCAGATAATACAAAATTTTATAAAATTTTATAATGTCATCATACTCAGTGCAAGAACCATGCCAATAGATTGATTTTGCTAGCGACAGAAAATGCCAATTTTTTGAATAATCTGATTACGAGCGAGCCATTTAAATGGATATTCTACCCATATCGACACACACAAACACACACACACACACACACACACACACACACACACACACACACACACACACAGACACGCAGACACAGCCACACAAACCCACACACAAACACACACATACACACACACACACACACAGCCACAGCCACACACAGCCACACACACACACACATACACATACACACACACACCATAAAATGGAGTGTATTCATAAAATATTATTATTTTATTCGTATTTATTAACCCGTAATCCAAAATCCCGTATTAACCATGAGACATAGGCTTAGATTAGGTTAAAAATCGCGGCGATTTTTAACCTAATCTAAGCCTATGTCTCATGGTTAATACGGGATTTTGGATTACGGGATTTTAGAAACGGGATTTTAGAAACGGGATTTTGGCATACGGGATTTTGGAATACGGGATTTTAGAAACGGGATTTTAGAAACGGGATTTTGGGATACGGGATTTTGGAATAAGGGATTTTGGAATACGGGTTTACGTACCCAACCCTAATCATTTTCATTTCATAATGGCACTGTAGACATAATGCAGAATAGTTTGGTCAAATTCAAGGATGACACCACCACCTAAGATTTTGACGACGAAACATGGAGTAGCCTGATGGGAAATACTCTCAGACTTAAAATTAACATTCAACTAGGTTTCCGTATCAATGACAATGTCGTAATCATAACATAATAGTGATGGTACGCATTCCGCTATTGTTATGATAATACAAAAACTAAACTATTGTTAAAGATTCAATGGTTATATTAGCTGGCTTATTTCGATTACAAAGACACGGTGCTTTGTGGATAGTGTATCTATTCCCGTATCGTGATATTATATCATTAGAGCTGGACGAGCGACTAAAAAATAAAATTTTACAAATTCTTTAATCAATATACAGAGGCAACTAGAACTTTTAGTTGCAGTTACAGTTTTTTCGGAATTGAATTCCGAAATCCATATTTTAAAACGTCATTAAAACAGTGAATTTAGTTGAGATTTTAATGGAATTTGTAAATGCTGCTAATATACCTACATATACATATATCAATAAAAAACAACAGCAATTTACTTGGCAATCTATACATATTGAACGGTTTTAGTCACCGAAATCCACGACTATAATTTTGTAACTACAAATTAAATCTATACTTAAAATTGACGTTTTAATGCGGTTTAAAAATTATAGTCGTAGTTGCGATTTTAGTTCCGCCTGTCGATTTGGACCTTCGAGAACGCACTCCTGCAGCACGATATACATACTAAGGTAATATACAGTGAGGTTTCATTTTCGTTCATTCTTGCACATGTATCAAAAATTGTCAATATGGCGGAACTTTGTGACCACTAAAGAAGTGTTTTTTGTGTTTGTTTTTAATAAGTAAATTTTGTGAAATAAAATTGTTTATAAATTTGTACACAATGCGTTGTGCTATATTTGGATGTAGTTCAAACAATAAAGGGAAGAATCATGATAAAGAAATATCTTTTCATGCTTTCCCAAAAGAAAAAACTTTATGTAAACAGTGGATATTTTTGTGCCGAAGAAGCGACAAATTTAACTTTAAAACATCTCGATTTTTTTCAAAACATTTTGGACCTGATAATTTTTCGCTGAATCCATTATATGAGCAGTTCGGACTAAAATTAAAAGCACAGCTCAAACGAAACGCCGTTCCATCGCGTTTAAAAAACTCAGAAAAACAAATTGGCTTGCCAACGTCCCGTAATACAAGAATGCTGAAGCGATCTTTGCAGCCAAGGTAAGTTTAAATAGAACTCAATCATCCTCAATAAATACTTTATTTATACATTTCTTTAAACAGTGCAACTGTGACCAAAACAACACAAGATGGTTCTGTTAACGATACATCAACAGAACATAACATTATGGAACTTACTGATGTAACAAGCAGCTTATCTAGCCATTCTGTAGTCATTAATATGGAGGCTGAAACAACGTATACTGAACCACTGCCAACAACACAAACTGTTTCCAATTCGTGCAATTGCTAATCAATTATCCGGTGTACCGAACAAACTAGATGTTTAGAAGAAGGGCCTGTTTGTACCGTCGATAGCAGTACACAAACTACGGAAATTATCCCTTCTAATTCAGAGATAGTTTCTTTAAAACAATATTGCTTTAAACAAAGTAAAGTGATGGAATCCATCGATCATATATTCACCAAAGGACAGATCAACCAATTGGAATGTCCTGAAAAACGTAGCAAATGGACAGTGGATGACATTGCCAGCGCCATTGCAGTACATGCAGCAGGGCCACGAGCATATCGCTTACTTTTGAAAAGAAATTATCCGTTTCCTGCTGTAATTAAACTTAAAAAATGGTGCGCAAAAATCGAAGTTTATCCGGGAATATTACGATGTGTTTTAAACATTATGGAAAAAGTTGACATGAAAACTAATGACAAAATGTCCGTAGTCTCCTTTGATGAAATGAAAGTCAATGAAAAGATAGTTTACGATAAATCGAAAGATACAACTTTGAGGGCTGCAAAATACGTGCAAGTGGTAATGGTTCGGGGATTAGTTATTAACTGGAAACAGCCGATCTACTATGAGTTTGATCAAAAAATGACAGAAAATATTCTTTTTAATATTATAAAAGCCATACATGCATGCGGTTTCCATGTAGCAGCAATAGTATGCGACTTGGGTGGATCAAATCAGGGTTTATTACGTGACCTGAATATTACAGTGAATACTCCTCTTTTCGAAATCCGGCCAACAAAACTACAAATATATACGTTTTTGCCGATGTGCCTCATTTAATTAAACTTATAAGAAATAATTTTATTGTCAATGATGGTTTTATAATCGACGGACAAGTTATTCATAAAGGCATAATCGAAGACTTAATCTCAAAAACAAAAAATAAATCAGATTTAAGCATAGCCTATAAAATATCGGCATCAAACTTAAACGTAAGAGGCGCAGAGCGGCAAAAAGTAAAACTAGCAACGAAACTATTTTCCCACACCGTGTGTAATGCGATTTTTCGTGCTGGCAGTTTAGGTGAGCTCACCTCAGAAAACTGGCTAAAATATTCCGAGTTTTTCAAACTGGTAATAAATAGATTACATTTTTATTTTATAATTTATGTATGTAACTTACATTTATTTCCGGTTAACGACTGGTTCGATTGCTTAAACGTGCGAACTCCGTATAAGGACAGACGGCAAAGAGTTCAAGGAATTGGAATTTCAGAACCCATTAAGTTTTGAATTGTTGAGGAAATGACCGAAACTATGTCCAAAATGCGGGTAAGGGGCAAGTTGAATATGATGCCGTTCCAAAAAGCTAAAAAATAAACTCAATTAGTAAACGCTTTGTACGCTTATACGCAGAAAATAATCAGAATAATTATATAAAATTATAAATATTAAATAATAAAACTATTTTGTGTAATGTGGTACTAATGATTTTATTATTTATAGGTATAATGATGACGAACAACTCCCTTAAACTTTTATACGACGATTTGAAATCGCAATATGGCAAATCATATTTGTTGAGTTACAGACTGAACCAAGACGTGGTGGAAAATTTTTTTGGCGTTATTCGGTCGAAAGGAGGGCTACACGATCATCCAGACCGCCTGGAGTTTATGTATAGATTAAGATCATACAAACTTGGGAAATTGAGGGAAGCTTATCATTAAGCGGGAATACCATCATAGACGACACTCCTGATTTGGAAACGGTGAGCAATTTAGGCAACAATTTATTTAGTCCACTGACATTGCAAATAAACTTAAACGATCAACCAAAAGCTGATGAACTGGAATCATTGCAATATGATGGCTTAGAGCATTTGGCGGGATATATTTGCCATAAAATTAAGGATCCAAACCTAGTTGTTGATAGCGCTGTGATCAACACAAATAAGGATTCTTCGTTCACCTGGACGAATCAGCTAACGGAAGGGTTTCTACACCGACGGAAAAATTAATGGGTGCAATGGAAAAGCTGGAGTTAATATTTAAGCAAACTAATAGAGACATTGGGCGCTTTCAGTTCCCACAACATGTTGTCCTTGAAAATTTACTGATGGAAAAATTGACAATCGATCTATCACATTGCCATGCAATTTTCGATAAATCGGTTGCATTCAGGAAATAACTTGATTGTTTTACTCAACATGTTGCCAACAGTTGGCGGACCTGAAAGCGCCCAATATTGTGTATTGTCAAAATTACATACAACAATTAATAAATGCATCTTCAAGAACATGCGTATATCTACTTGTGAACAAGTTAAAAAATTTTTTTTCCGTTCACGAATGTACTTTAGAATCAAAGAATTAAATAATAGCATAGTGAAAAACAGCAGAAAAAGAAAAAGGCAATTGAATAAAATTTTATAATTAAAAACTATTTCAATTGAAAATTTTGTTTATTTAGAAATAAATCATTTACTCAAATTCGTAACCATTTACTTAATCTTCATACACCAAATTCAAAGTGGGTCACAAAATACCGCCATCTTGAAATTTGTTGTTGTAAAAAAATTTGACATATGCGCAATATATTACCTTAGTATGTATATCGTACTCCTGCAGTACATTCGTTGATATGAAAATAGCCTACTATTTATTATTTGTCAAATTTTATTTATCAATAAAATTCAAACGAGTATAATCAAAATAAGACGAGGCCTAATGTCCAGAAAAAAAAAAATTGAGGATCAAAAGGCCGATCAAGAAAAATTCAGAAAGTAACGAGTTTTATGTTTAAATGCGATTTGTTATTGTAATTGTTATGTTTGATTGAAATTAATTAGTTTTGTAAGTCACTAATTAAATTAAACATAGCTGGAGAGATTTATGTACTATTTAGGCCCGATTGTATGAAATCGGATAGACTAAAAAAAAATCCGGCGATACAGATTAATCTTCAACCGACGAATTTTTTCTTCGTTGATTGTATAAATTTTCGTATTTATCGTCTTTCATATAATCCAATCGACGGTTAATCCGCCGATTAATCTTCTATTCGCGTTCATACAATCGGGCCTTAAACTTCCGAAATAAAGTTACAACAATATTCCCCTTTTGGGTCTAATGTTTCATACTAACTGAAATTCATATAAGAATATGTGTCTATAGGCCGACATAGACAAAGACCGTCAGGAAAAGAGGATTAATCAAATTGTCTTTTATTCAAATCGGTTTTTTTTCTACCATCCTTTTGTCTGTCGGCCTTTTTTGTCGAGTCTATTATTCAGATTTACAGATATGTCGTGCTCTAAATTTAACCTAAATGTTCATGTTAAGCTGAATATTCTGCACCTCGATTCTTTTAAAAATAAGATAATGTGTAAACGTGAAAACTTGTACAAAGCAAAGCTTACTTGAGCAGTAGCAGAACCATCTTGATGTAAATAGAGCTGACATGTGAAAAATGAACTTAAAATAAGGGATACAGAAACACTAAAATTCATTTAATTTCATAGAGTTTGTATGAAAAAACGCGATTTCGATTGACGAAAAAACATTAATTAAAATTTTAACCCAGTTAAATAATTTTTTCTAACATCGCTATAATGTCTTACTCATTTAAAAAGCAGGTTCACAAATTTCCTGATTTTCCGCTAAACAGAAAAACTTAAATCAATACAATGAGCGTGAAGTAAACCGAAAAATCGAAACAATCTAGCATGCTTCGCAAATTCAAAATAACAACAGAGGCAATGAAAGAGATGATTATTGTATGTAAATTTTGAGTTATTAGTTTATGACGTCTTTTACAAAAACAACAACACTTTAAAGTTCAAAATAACTTATTTTCATTTACAAACCGTCTTCAAGTTTTCACTAAGAAATAAACATTTTTATGAATCGATTTTTCAATCAAATAAAATTACATGTTTTATGAATATTTTCGTATAAAAATAATATAAAAGCTCATAATGCTTATAGACTAAAAATGTAACTGAAAACAATGGTTTTCCCATATTAGTTTCACATGTCGTGTTTTCCAAGAGAGAACTCGATAAATTTTAAATTCCTTTTATTCTATTTAAACAGAAAAAAAAAAATCATAAAGTGCTAATGTGTAGTGCACTTAACATAAATCCACATTTTAAGTTGTTTCAGCAATAAACGAGTACAATTATAGCTTATTCTTTAGTTACACTTGATAAATCCATGAATTTATCGAGTGTAGTTGCGTGTAATGACGTCAGCAAGAAATAAGAAAATATTGATGAAATAACTGAAGGGGGAAGTTTTTAAACTTAAAATGTGTATTTCAGTGTCAAATACACTAAATATTAGCGCTTTATGAATTTATTTTTTTTCGGTTTACATAGAATGAAAGGAATTTTAAGTTTAACGAGTTCTAGTGCAGTTCTCATGGAAAACACGGCTAGAGTAGAGAAAAAATTGTTTATACCATATTTTAAGCTTAGTAAAAAATACAGTCAATGTGGAGGCTCTTATTTATAGAGTAGCTCTGGTAGTAGTCAAATCGATAAATTGTAAACTGATAAAGTAAGCTTTGCCTTTTACAAGTTTTCGTGTTTACATATCATCTTAATTTTTAGAGAATCAGGGTGCTGAACTGGGTAAATTATTACTCGCTTATAATAAAGCAGCCCTTTAATATAAAATAATGAAAATTATGTGACGAAATTTATAAAGAACCTCTCATTTATTTGGCTCGGATCCAAATCAAATTGAACCAACAAAAAATTAGTTGAAGACTGACTGCACTGTTTCTATTTCAGCCCTAACCCGCCCCCCTTCAAACATACACTAAATTTTAAATAATAAAACTTTTCACCTTTCATGTAAATAATTTTCCAAACCATCTAACATTCGTAGACCCTTCCGTATTATAATATTCACATAACTCTTCCGTATATCAGATTTTTAATTTATTTTTAAGACGATACGATACAAAAAAACCACATTATTTTAAACAAAACATGTAAGGCATAATACATACAATATATGTACGAGTACAAAGAAGATAAAAATGACATCAACGTGTGGTGGTTTTTTTTTTTTTTTTTTGTAAATATGTTTAAGAATATCAACACAAAAAAATAAACCGAACTTAATTCAGAGTTACATCTTATATGTATGTTTGTTTTGTAAATACTGTATATACAAGAAGTTCTTAACAGTATATTAAAAGTAATAATAATTTAAGTATCATTTAAGAAGATTAAGAAATTCAGATTTTTTTGTTTTGGTTATTTTTAAATGATAAAAGAAAACAAAAATTAAAGTGTTTATTCCATAAATTTCGTTAGGGTGGACCAAGGGGTTGATGAATGTACGTACATATGTATACATAACGATGTGCGCGCTTTGTATAAAATTTTTAATTTTTACTTGTAAAATTTAAATGGAATTTCTTTTCTCTTGGTGGTGCTATTTGACAAATATTTTATATGAATGGAATTAAGATTTATTGCCGATTTTTATGTTTAGTTTCGTTTTAGCATTCTTTATACGTCCTTATATTTATATAATTGTATGTATGTATGTATAACGTAATGAATGACACACATTATATTATAAACAAAAAACGGTGAAAATTAAAATATTTAAGTGGTTTTTTTGTGACATGGCTGAGATGGCACAAATGGAATTTGATGGTACTCCTCCGTTTATAGAAATTTTGAGATAAAAAAGTAAAATTTATTGTTTGCAATTCGAGGCTGCTTTGAGGCCAGAATGTCTGGTTTAATTAATTATATTTCTACTGACAGTTTATAACAGTCCTAATCCTACAATTAATCCTTGATAATTTTTAGCCTCCAAATAGCCCCTAATTACAACTAAAGGTGTAGACAGCTAAAAACTAATTATATTTATAACCCAAATTGTTCGTTTGTGGTTTATGTCCTTTTAGTTTATACTTACCATAAACATACAACTTAAACAAAAGGAATATAAAACATAATTTTCCTCTGTCACAATAAATTATAAAATAAATTTTTCATTTTTATATTTTGAATAACAAAACAAAATGTTATCCTCTTTCGTTGATAAAATCCATTTCATACATAAACCAATTTTTGTTGGTATCTCAACACTGCGTCGCATGGTATGACGAATACCATAAATTGTGGCCTAGTTCGAATTACATAAAAATATCTCTACACTTTAATTAATTCGATCCGTTATAATTTAATTTTAAATCCCCTTCGAACGGCACAGTTTAAAATATGAAATTATGCAAATTCACGATTTAGCGAGTCTATTCCTCGCGGTTATTTGCATTTTTATATCATTTGATTATGCAGCACGAATTATAGCATGTTACGAAATCGCAAAATAATTACATGTTTATAAAAATAAAAAAATAAAAGTTTAAATCAAATCAAATCATAAAAATCGACGAATAATAAATAATACGAGCTATTCATTTATCGTCATTTAGGCGTATTATGATTTTTAATCAAATTACTCTCGGTTTGGATATTTCATTTCGAATTTTTGCTTTTTCATTTTAATTTCCGCTACCAAAAATGAAACCTATTGTTTATTAAATAATAAAAGCAACATCTGCAGAATTTATAATTGAAAGAAAATTGTTTATTTAAATATTAAATTATGTAAAACATATCTAACATCTTGAACCCGTCGTAGGTTAATGACGCGTTAATTATTAATTTTATTCGTTTGTATAGTTAATTAAATAATTGATTTGATTATATTATTTTTATTATCATGTATTTAATTATATACAAAAAATTATGTAAATCTTGGAAAAACATTTAATTAACATTTTATTTAAACAAAATTTCTTCTCGCCTTAGCTTCAAGAAGAGCCACCCATAAGTGTAAATTCGTGCACTATTGATATTCCGCTTTATATTACTTCCCCAACCTTATAAGTATGTACATTCTGTTGTAATATGTATAACCAAAAATTAGTTAACTTCACCGATGAGAATCAATAAAACCCATATACATAAATTATCCCAACTCCAACATTCTTTTTATACCACAACCTAAACAGTGACACATCATAAAGTTGTAATAATTCAATCAAACTGATACAATATCTTTTTATTATATACAAAAAAAAAAAATAAAAGAAAGTCAACTAAAATGAAAAGTAACATTTCCACCCTTTTCTTATTTATATTGCCACATACACAATAAAAACATATCGTCTAGATTTGGTTCGGAATTCGGCTCTAAACAAAAGAGGAATCACATTTATTTTCATTCATCATCCAAAACGAAATTCCATTGTGTGTCACATAATTCTCGTATATTTTCCAGACATCTATTACTGACATTGGGGAAAACAGGGAATTTTATTAGATATTATTGGGTTGCAATAAAATGTTTTGAGTATTAATTAAATAGATTTAGACTTTAGTTATGCAACAATTTAATACTTTTGTATATATTTTCCGCGCTGAATTTTCCTTGTTTTTCTGTTAGTTATTTTTGAAAAATGCAAAAATTAGAAATATATTTTTTCACCATTGTTGGGATATTTGTCGCCATTATATTTCCCGTTGTTCATTCTTTAGTGTATAATTTTTTGAAAGCACAAAAAAAAATTAATAAATTGGAAACTAACCTTAATAAAGAGTATTTTGTGTTTAGTTTGATATTTTTTTTTTTTGCTTATGTAATCGTCCCATATCCTTAATTTTGATATGATTAATTTTGACATTTGATGTATTTGAGATTAACTTTAATTAATTATTTTAATGAGATTTTAATTTTTCATATTTTTAAGTGGTCAAGGAGAGCTTTTTTTCATGCTTTTTTGAAAAATCACTGTAATTACTCATTGTGGTTTATGTTTGGGTATATGTATATTGTATTTTCTAAAGAATAAGGGTAATAACCTAAATGAGGATTAGTACATGTTTTTTTGGGTATATGTTTACAAAAACGTAAAATTTTAGTCTTGAAAATCAAATTTGATATTCCTCAAAAATAACATAAAACTTCTGTACCTACATCCATATATCTCATCATACAACAAATATGTTTTATAAACAAAACATGGAAACATATTATTCATGTGTTGCATAACTAAAAAAAATAAAAAAATTCAAATACTCGATAAAAAATTTATCGTGATTTTTCATTACAAGTCATCTCATTTTTTTTTTCTTTGCATCTTTCAGATGTTTCATTCCTTTTAAACAAACAGCAAACACATACAAAAAAAAAAATGGACAAAAGAGATTAAAACGGAAGAAAAAAATAATTCTTATTCATATCAAAACTTTTATGTTTTATGTACAACAAGCAAACCGAAACACAGAAGAAATCATAGCAAAAGATAAGGAAAACAAAGTCTCGCATGTATTGTATATGTTGATATGAGTACGTAACAACAGTAGTGGTATACAGGGTGATTGATTTAAGTTAACTCAGAAATTTTCACAGGATTCTTAGATGGTTTAAAATAGAGGTTAAACAGGTAAAACTTGTGACACAACAATAAAAAGTTATTAAGCAATAGTAGGCTATGAAATCGCGATTAAATTTTATTTTAACATGTAGTAACTTCAAGTAGGCTTTGAAATAATTGATAAAACTCGATTTAATCTTTTTGGTTCAGTTTGTCAGATGTTTTATTCAGTAAACGCTACTAAAAACTTAATTAAAGTGTTGTGTATCATATTTATTGATTACGGTTCTGTGTTACACAATTTACAAATGGCGATGCCCAAAGTCGATATTATTGTGCTTTAATGTTTTAAATTAGACTTAAATCATCCTGATGGAGAAAGGAAACTTCATTGGCTTGGATTGTGCAAAATAATTTGAAAGTAGAACTGCAATCAAAAGTCTTGAGGAGCTCAATAATACTGTAAAAATACAGTCTGAAGAGATGGCCTATCCACTAAAAGTATCTAATCAGGTATTAGAGATGAATTAAAGACATCTCAAAAACTTTTAAACGAAAAGTTGGAGGAAACAACTAAAGAAGTTATTGACTTAAAGAAATTTTAAAAGTTGGAATCCAAGATTACAAATCGGGTTACCATCGGAACAATTGGAAACCGAAAAGTGTTTATTCGTGAGCAACTTAAAATATATAAAGCAGAACGGTTTCGTACATTCGTGAAATCGCAACGTTTACTTATTAAGTATTTTTGGGTTGCTATATGTATAGAGTATCCAACATACAAAAATTTGGAAATAACTACTAATTTTTATTTAATTAATTTTAATTTTATATTAAATTGTTTATAGTTTGTAAATTTAAAAAAATCAAGCTTTGTTCGAAAATCAAGCTTCGTACCCATTGTAAAAATCTAGATAGCTTTGATATAGTAACCAAATTTGAATATTTGAGTAAATGGTTAATACTATACATAAATAAATTTCCAGAAAATAACAAATATGGCATTATCATAAATGTTCGATAAAGCAGAATATGTCAATATGCTTTATTTTAATATTCAAATACACTTGGGTGCAAAAAATCGCACATTGATAAATTTTCATCAAAATTTCAAAAATATCAAAAAATCCAATGTTTGTTTAATTTTCTTGAATGCAGATTCAAAGTCTATTTCAACACCAATCCAGTGGTACTATTTTTGTACCTATACCGTGTCAACAAAGTAATTTTTGGGGTCAACATCTGAAGTATACGTTTTTTGTGAAATTATCTGCATGAAAATTAGTGATAAAAATCTAATTAAAACATGGAAATCAGCAAAAAAAAACATTTTTATTAATAGGAAGTATTCCCTCTCCCAGCCCGAATGACACCTTCCATTCGATGTTTCATCGATTTCACCAAAGTTTTCCCCAAATCTTGAGGTATCGCCTCTCATTCCTCTGCGATCGAATGTTGCAGCTCCTGGAGACTCGTTGAAATAACATCTCTGGCTCGAACCCTTTGTTTCAGCTCGTCCCATAAATGTTCGGTGGGATTTAGGTTCGGGCTTCGAGCTAGGCACTCCATAACAGGCACATCCACCTCTTGAAAGTACTAACAAAATAACCAATCGTCGATTAGGCCAACCAGTTTATCATAAATCAGCCCTATTGCGATTGTCGTGTCGATGTCGTTATGTAGCCTTCGCGAAAAATTCGTATTGCGAACGTCGACTTCGATTGACATTCGTCGATCGACTCCATTTTTTTTTTGTCGATGACATTTTAGGATTGACTACATATGATGTGTGCCTCAGAAGACTTTTCAAACTAAACTTTTCAAATTTTGAAGCTTTTGCTATTTCCTCATAGATGCTAGATGAAAAGTCAATTTACGAGGTTACTTTTCGACGAATTTTCAATTTGTATGACGTACTGTTTAAATAAATGTAATTGAAAAACAAAAAATTTTCAGTTCCAGTGATTTAAAAAAAAATCGCCCGTCATGGATTTTCATTATTCCAAATGCATTTCCTACAATGATTCGTGCTTTGCTATACATAACGTTAAAGTTTCTTTCTACTGCGGTTAAGTTGCCTTTTCTTATGAACGGTGTGATAATAGCTACCGGGTCTAATGAACATTTGTATTCACTGTCACCTAATGGAAATATTGAGGTGAGAATGTTTGTTTGCGATTTAATTGACTATTCCGTTGGACTCTTTGGTCATGTACAGAACCCGAAAATCCACAACAAATATTAATAAATTTACCAGAACTGTCACATACTGCCATTAAATTAATGATCTGTGGTACAACAATTTTTATGTGGTGTCGATCGATAGCACTTAACGCTTTCGAAAATATTGAAGTGGCCAATCGTCGATTAAATTGTTCGCCGATAAGGCTATATGAATTTAACTTGGCAATTTGACTAACTTTGGTGCGAGCTTTACAAACATCAAGAATTTTGTAAACAATTGTTCTCACAGAATATCTTGATAAATTGAAAATTATACCAGTGACTCTACAGCCCGCTCTCCACTGGCCAGCCAATATAGAAATACAGAAACACGAAATTTTATTTAAAATTTGAAGCCTTTAAAAGTTTGATGTTGAGCGAAGAGACCGCAAATTTAACTAAGCGAATTAACAGACACTCAAGTGTTTGCGGATATAAGCATTAGCATTAGCAAATATATGCTTGTAAATTTAAGTTTTGTTATAGTTTTTTGTTACCTACAAATAAAATAAAAATAATACTGTAACAAACATTCACAAATTAAATATACATATAAAATGTTTAGTTTGGTATAAGGCACAGTTGAATACTTTTAACCTAGTGACATCTATTTAAATATTGCATGAATTACTGGGTCTCACAAAAGTTTAGTTTGAAAAGTCTTCTGAGGCACACAGCATAGTGATAGAATAAAAATTAAATAAAAGTTAAGAAAAATTGTTGTTGAATTTTAATTTTTTAAAATAAATCATGAAAGTCATGAAAATAACAAATAACGCTCAGTTTGAGCTTCTTGTAAGTCTGATGCAGAAAAATGTAGACATTGCACGGGGAATAACCAAATCTGGATTGGACGTAAAATCGGATATTAAAAATAGGTGGGATCTTTTCACAACAGAACTCAACAGTTTAGGGCCCCCAACGCGAGAATCACACGGCTGGATGAAGGTTAGCGTTATTTTTTTTAGATTAATTTAACTGTATTGGCTGGCGGTTTTCTAACCTCAAATTTTTTTAGGTTTGGATAGATCTCAAATTCAAAGTTAAAAAGAAGCTGACTGCAAAATAACTGAAATTAATACAACAGGTGGAGGCCCAAATAAAATAATAGTTTTTACGCCTTTAGAGGATCTCGTAGCAGACATTCTTAATATTAATTTGGCCGTAGATCCCCCTGGACAGGAATTTGGAAAACCAGTAGTTAGCACAGAAGTTTCGTCAGTTTCTACAGATCCAGTGTATGTCGAACTTGATTATAATAATGAGCCTGAAGAGGTTGATGGTACTCAATTTGTGTTAACAGCAATTACAAATAAAATTCATAACACAAAAACGAATTTTGTTAAATTGGATAATTCTTCGAAAAGATTCACTTTGCTAGTTAATTATAAACATTGAACATAACCTGTAATTTTTTGACAGCTATAAAGAAAAATACAATTCACAATTTAAAAGTTACCAAAATAATTCCCAATATACTATATATTTTTTATTCAAGTATAGCAATACTTTTGTATAGCTTCGATTTGCTTACGCAATAAAAAATTAAAAACGACACGAGACGACAAAGACGAGACGATTGTTGATCGACTCGACAATCGCAATATGGCTGAATATCTATGCCCGTTGGAATGCCAGTTGCAGGTTTCAACTTTTGGGGTCTATTGTTCAGGTGATTTTCAATAAAATTGCGTTTCCTACAAAATGTGTAGAAATATTCGAGCAATTCCATTACCCGTTGGCATGAAATTTACAGGCCTCAACGTATATTGATAGAGGTAACAATCATCGAAATTGGAGCAAAATTGCAGATTTCGATTTTTTTACTCTGAATTTGTGGTCTATTGTTCAGGGGCCCTATCAAGTCCGCCGCGAAAGAATTTTTCCACGACATCGTGAATTTGGGATCACAAAACACGATACTTTTTCGCGATAAGGCGGACAATTTTCCGATTGATTTACTGTTGAAGATTTGGCAGGTCACTCGTTTGTTGTATTTTGCGTTACTTCGATTGAAAAGTGATGTATTTGTATTCAAGAATTAGTTTGAAAAAGGTTAAAAATATTTAATTGAACTAAAATCAAAACTAGTCTTAAAATAATTTTGAAAACACTGACAAACGTCAAGTAAGCTGACATAAATGACGTTAAATTAATGCGTTTACAGCTTTTTCGATAGCGGAACTCATGATAGGGGCCCAGGTGATTTTCAATAAAATTGAATTTTCTACAAAATCCCGTTAGCATGACAATGAATTCATTATTAGTTTCCGAATCTGAGCTTTAATTGAAATATTCTCCCAAAAAAATACAAAAGTATTATGTATAGCTTGGACCGGAATATTACCAAATCGCCGCACTTACGGTATGATACGTCATTCAGCTTTTTCGCTTCCTTTTTTCCTTTCGCCTTCTCTTTAAAAAATCTGATTTTCTATCATCGATTGATTGTGCCATATGGGATTAACACCGATGCTATCAGGTATCACCACTTGGTGACAAGGTAATTGTATTAGGTGGTGATTACTTACAGATACTACCACGGGTACTCCGGCGAATCGTTTAAAGGCGGCATTTCATATTGTTACAGTTAAACAAAAACATGAGAGCCATTACTAATACTGAATTCAGTCAATGCTTATAAGATGTTGGTAATCACAAATAAATATGTTACTGGCGAATGCAATAGAAGAATTTAGGATTCACTGAAAATCCCCCATCATTACATGTCAGAGGAGCTTTATAGATTAGTGTCTGAAAAAATATTCCACTGTTCAATCAATCCGTTAAAAAAATATAACGAAATCTATTCTTAACTTTCCCGTTGAGTATTTGGATTCTTTAAATCCTTCTGATTTATCACCCCAAAGGCTAAATTTTAAAAAAGTTTTTAAGCTCCTAAGAAACGTGTCAATTTAAAACGGTCTTTGCAATGGAACTATGTATACATAATGGCGGTAAATTATTTCAGTGCAACATCTACGAAGGCAGAGATAATCAGCGGAGCTCATTGTGGATCGGTCCATTTTATTCCACAGATTTCACTAGATACAGCAAATAATCCAGCTTTGACTTTCAATTTTGTGCGTCATCAATTCCAATTCGCTATTCGTCTTTCTTATGCGATGACCATCAACAAATTCCATGGTCAAAGTTTCCAAAAAGTTGGAGTTTTTCTTCAACAGCCATGCTTTACTCATGGTCAGCTAAACCAATGCACTGCAAGTAAACAATTTTGAAATTCCAAGACAAGGAAAAATGTTGTGACCGTTAATGTCAGTACAGTGAGTTTTTCAGTGATCAAGTTCTCCACGTCAGCTGTCTTATAAATTTAATTTTTACAACAGCATTTGTGTCCAGGGCTGCTATTCTTGAAATTTGATCAAAAAAAGTCGCCCGTGATTTTCTAGTGAAACACGTAATTTCAGTCGAAAATTTAAATTGTTTCATACCAAAGTCACCGGCGACTTTTTCGGTGAATTTCAAAAATACGGTCCCAGTGACTTTTGATTAATTCGAAAACCAAGCAAATCGCAATTCGCAAGCCGATATGTATGACTACTCGATCAATTTTACCAAATTTTCATTTCGAATTATATTTTTTCTAATGCTGGGTTCACACAAAGCAGACAAAACCTAAACAATATAAAGACAAACAATTAAAAGACAATTCTGTGACAATTCTTTTCATATTTCATATTTTGCAGCATTTTAAAGTGCTGTCTGTACAGTTTGGACGAAATACAAATCAAAACCAAAACAAATTTGAAATAAATGAATTAGTTGACGGTTATTCTTCAGATTGCGTAGTGCAGTTATAGTTTTGTGAATTAGTTTTGTGATTTTGATTGATTATGGCGTCTGGCAATCATACATTTAAATGGAAACAACAAAATAAATGTTTGCTGATAGAACGCTATAGAGAAAATGTGATTCTTTGCGACCCTACACTAAAGGAATATAAAAACCGGTATAAGAGAGCTTGATACGTTGGGCAATATCGCAAAACAATTGAATACGACACCTGAAGAGGTAGATAGAAAAATATAAATTTGAATTGCAAATATTACAGGGAAAGGCGATATTTTAAATTATTGCAAAAATCGGGAGCTGGATATAAATTGTGTGCCAAGTGGTACGGTTATGATTTGCTACATTTTTTAAGAGATCGTAACAAACTCTGGATGCTGGCTTAAAGCAAACTCAGGTAAATGTATATTGCTTATTTTTAAGAAGTGTATTTCAAATTATGAATTTGTTATTATGTTAAATTTATATGGACTACCTTGACCTTGCTCTAAATTGAAATAATCTGTAAATTCCTGTGTTAATCTGTAACTTTTATGTGAAAATGAACTACTCCGTATAGGTAACTATTAGGATGTACACACGCTAATGTTATTTTTGCTGCCTTTTCCAGCTGTAATAACATAGGCTTACGAAACACATGAAACATATCTGCTGGAATGGCGAATGCATGTTCACGGCGAAGATGATAATTGAAAATCCAATTTTAAGACCCCGGCTCTTAATTTTTAATGTAAAGCTTCATTATGCAAGTGAAGAGGGAAAATACATCATCTGCGAAAATACGTACGGACTAACAATTTTACTGCCAGGAAGAACATACTTTTCTGGAAGGTTTAAAAAACCTTATTCCATTAGTTTATGAAATTCAGTGTTTTTGGATACACCCCCGTCAGATATCCCACCTTGACATCCAACATTTACGTATATGAAATTGTAGTTTGCGTCTACAATAACAAATAGTACAATACTAAAAGTTCCTTTGTAGTTGTACAAGTCACTACCGCTACAAATCAGCGATTCGATGTCTATATGATTGCCATCCACAACGCCTACACATAAGCAAATATTCCAAAACTGGTTGTAATCGTTAGTGAAGTTCATTCTTCAGCAGAAAGTGGAGAGGAACAGACGGTATTCTCAAACGTATAGCTTCATCAAATAATGAACCCATTACAGTAGAGAGTGGAAATATAAATCCTGATGATAAAGCGGAGAGGGGCGGGAAAAAGTTTTAGTTGTTATACAAACCATTCAAAAAGATCGTCAAAAAAATCTAATTAGAAAGCCGGATAATTTCGATGTGTTTGGCGACCTGTTTGCCCGCAAAATAGAGGTCTCAGCGGTAAATATGTACAGGCTTCCGTGCAGCATCTCGTAAACAATATAATTTATGAAGCAGAAATTGGAAAGTACGATCAGCCAACAATTAGCCGCACAGATTTTCAACACTATGAGTCCCACCAATTCCTCAAACACCTCAGCTATGAAAATTCTCTAGTGTACTGTTCTGATAAACAAACTTTTTCTATATAAATAACTTATATTTGCCGCCTCGGTAGAACAGCTGGAAACATGCTTACTTTATAATTACAGTTTTATAGTTTAGCCAGGCGGATTCAGTTTTTTTTAATAAAATGAATTATTTTATTGTAATAAAATAAACTTGTACATAACTTCATAACTTAACAAACCCATTTAGAGCCTTGATAAGAGCAATCAAATATGTATATCGACTGTGATCTATAAATTGATACAACATACTATGGTATAAATCCCCTATTGCTGCGAAAATCTTAAAGCTATCATAAAGCGTTCTGGGGTCACCAATGGCAGTTCGATAGTTAGTGGTTTGTTTGAAAATTGTGAGTCCAACTTAAGTGTTCAAAATCTTTGCTGGACATTCTTAAAAAAATTTTAAAACTTGAACGGAACTCTCTACTTAGGCCAACCTCCTCATTACATAAATTTCCTAGTAAAGCTTCAAGTTCATACGGTTTCCAGAAAAAACGTCTCTTTTTCTTCTTTTCATTAAACATTAGGAAATAAGAACCAGCTGTTATTAGTAAATCCCCATTGTTTTTATCACAGACACTACAAATTTTTATGAAAATAACTGAATTATTTCTAGATTTAATTTTTTGTGTCGTGATGTTTCTTGAAAACAACGAACAACTGTCAAAATTTGTCTTCATTTAGTGAGGACAGAAGTTTTTGTTTTGCCTTTTCTTCAAAATAAGTTTCTGAGATCACAGTCAACATTTTTTATGTTTCTTCAAAATTTCAAAATTAGTCCTGTTTTTGTAGTCATTATTGCAGTTGGTACAATGCAGATGGTTTAAAAATACTGCAAAAACTGTTTTATGTTTGCTTTTAAAAAAAAAGACATTTTTTCAACGTGACATTGTGAGAATTTTGTTGAACTGAATTCTTGCAAGCACCCTATTTCATTAAATTAAACATCATCAGTAGTATTATACTGTAAAATTGAACGGTTAATAAAATCATCATTACAAAATTAAAACAGACACCCTGTGTTTAAGTAGTACGGTAAGTATTACAAGAGCCAAGAAAAAAATGTTACATCTTAAATTCAGAAAGTGGTCAAATTTTTTAGTAATAAATCAGCAATACTTTATACACACCACAAATGATAACAGAATTTATATTTTATAAAAATAAGTTGCACGAACCGAATGCACTCCCAAACATTTTTTTTTTCTATAATATAAAAATCCTTATGGGGGTTTGATTTCCTTATTTTCTTCCGTATTTTGTTTTTTTTTTTTTTTGTAGAAAAATAATATTTCGACATGTTTGTAATAATGCAACACCAGATGGCTTATAAAAATTAAAACTCAGTTTTTTTTTTGCTCCTAAATCAAATATTTATAACACATCCGTATCTGATAATAAGTTAAGGGTGTTTTTTTTTTTTTTTTTTGCAAAATTCGTGGGTGACCCGCAAACTGTTACCACAAGGCGAAGTTATTGAATTTGTTAGTTGATTGATAGGAACATTTTTTTTTTTTTTTTTTTTTGAAATGGAAATCAGAATTACAACAAAAAATTAACTTAAATTTTAGCAATTTGTGTGTGTCCTCAATTTTTTTATTTTTTATTGCTTATGCTGCTGAAGACGTATAAAAGGCAAAAAAAAAAAAAAAAAAAAAAAAAATAGAAATAAAGGATTTGTAGAATGTCAAAATAGGCAATAAATTTTGACCAACTATTAATAAATTAGAGGTGATTTATTTATTATGTATATCTGTATAGGAAATAATTTGCAAATTCAGGCAAAAAAGGAAATACTAAACCGAATCCTCGGACAATATGTCTTTTTATGTACATATTAGATTTTCGTATGGGAATTCATTTTAATAATAACGGTAATCTGTTTAATTTTCAAAATTACATATTTTCCATATACATATATAGACTTTCCAATGATGATCGTCATCATCATCAGCAGCCATGATTGAATGTCATTAGTATCGAACACAAAAAAAAAAAATTTGTGGAAAATATTTTATCGTCCTTTTTCGAAATAAGAAAAATTACATTCAAGATGTATAGAAATCAGTTAATGGATTATAATTTGCCATGGTTTGATTATATAGATTTTTGGGTATTGTCTTCGGAATGATATGAAATTTTTAAGGATATCCATAAAAAAATGTATACGATTTAAAATTCGACATGTGTGTGAGATAAATGTTAGTATGTCCAGCTACCTAAAATTTTGTGCTACTGTATCCAGTTCATTAGATTCAAGAAAATAAATTTATCAAGAATTGTTCATCTTTTGTCCAGAACAAAATTTATGTTTACATTTTTCTTATCACATTTTCAGGACATTTCCCACAATAAATGGCTTTTGTGCAATACTATTCTGTACACAAAAATTATATAAAGTCCTACCATTTCAGATACAAAAACTCTCGTACAAGTCGAGATTTGTATAAACCATATATTACCAAATGAAGAGGCAAAAGATAATTACACACAATGTACGATAATTTAACTTAATTTATTTTAATTATTTTTAATTTTTAAATTAAATGGACTGTATAGCAAAAAGTCATTACGATAAATATGAATTTTTGTAAAACTGGATAATGGTTACGAAATTAATGACGTTTAAAAAAAAACTGTAATAATAAATTGTGAGAAAATTTTGTTTTTATCGGCAGATTTATCTAAATGAAATAAAAACACTGTGCGCTAACACTGTAACCTAGAATTGAAAATTGAAACCATTGGCGTGCTAAATTAATATCGAATCATCGATTGGAGCACCCTTATAAATATTCCGTTGATATATTAATTATAAAGAATTATCCTTTCAATTAAATAAATTAGAAAGATATCAGAACAGAATACAAAAGGGCATATAAGAAGGAATTTACAAAAAGAATTAAAGTAAAAGAAAAATCAAATTAATCAAAATATTTGGAAAAACAAAATTTATCATTTTTCATCGAGGATTTTCTGTGAGACTGTGTGTGTGTGTGTGTGTGTGTGAAATGAAAATGTTTACAATACTAATCGTTGAATTAAATGATCCCCGTATATGCTCGCATAATCTAAATATTTTTACTATGTGACGTAATAATGTACATACATACATTAACTTCTTGCTTGTGGAAAATGCATTTACAATATTACATTATTTCGCTATATAAAGTCACGTGAAGTTTAAATAAACCAGACACTTTATACATAACGTTTTTCTTTTCGCCCCGAGACGTGAATTAGGGTGGATAAGACCCAAATAAATAAATGAGAAGCAACAAAAAAAAAAAAAAAATACAGATCTTGATTAATAATCTTATTTGTATATAAATTCATTCGTCGAGAAAAGATGAATTTGTGTTTCATGTCTTTCACTTGAATATAGCAAAAATTCCGTTTTATTTGTTAAGTGTTTTTGACAAATTATTTTAAGAAATTTGTATGATGAAAATGTTACACAATAACAACATTTATTATCTTTAAATGGATATAAATCGCGATTTTTCTTCTTTTTAAGTATAAGATGATGAATGTTTAGGACATAATACAGATGAAATACTGTGTATTGAAGTTTTCTGTACCACTAAGTGGGTGCTTTGAAAATGAGATAATTAACGCAATCGGAGTTAAAGATTCTTCTAGCGATATTGGGTTAGGCTTTAGTTTACATTTTTTTCAGAAACACGGAATCGCTATAAAATTGAGAACCTTGTGTAGATTAAATCAATCGATAGTATCAGAACCACTACTACCTTTGAAAAATTCGTTCGTTGTGTTTTGATATTCCAAATTTATCGTATTTAACAAATATTAATTAGCGTTTACTGTTATTATTGAGAAAATTTAATATTAGCATTGGGAACCTCATATGAATCACTTAAATCTAACATAATACTACTTAATACTAAAATAATGAGATTAGCAATCAAAGGGTTAACCGAGTGTTTTCAACTTGGCTTTGACATGGTTTGTTCATCAATATCTTTAAAATGTTGTTTTGTTGTATTCTGTTTTTCTGGACAATCCTTCCAACATGAACTTGCAAATGTCTTGACTGTTGCCAAAATGACAAATAGTGTTTGGACAAGGGTATTTGTCATATGTAATTAATTTGATGGCTAAACGTTAATTTGAGATCTTAAATTACTCCAAAGCATTTTAATTTGTTATTACAGAGTATTACTTGAGAACTTAATATTAATGAGTGTGAAGTTTATGCTAAAAAAAATAACCAAAAATTACACTGTTAAATTAGCTATTTTCCAATTGGAATTTAAATTATATGAAAATTTAAATTTTTTGTAATTTTGGATTTTTAGTACCACCAAACAAATTCTTTTCATCAGAAAACAGGTTCTTTTGAGATAGCTGGACGATCTGTTTATATCGTTAACCAAAAGCATCCAATTGTGTTGAACATTACTATATTTCAGATAATTTAAAAGTTGACTGAATTTTGATGGTTTAAATAATTATTTAGCGCCGATCCTGAAAATATCCTGAAGGCCCCGCACATTTCTTAGAATAGCTAAGCCATATAGCGGTCAATGTCACCAAGCCGATCCAATTATGATGAACTATAATATATTTCACAGTTTTTGGAATTTTTAATAATTTTTCATTATTTTAAAAGTTTTATATCGCCGACCGCAGAGATCTCCACAAGGTCTTGCCCATATTTTCGGATAAATTGGCCATGTGCCAGTCTACGTGGTTAACCTTATCCAATTGTGATGAACTATAATATACTTCACAGAATTTCGAATTTTTAATAATTTTATTGTTTTAAAAATTGTATCTCCGATCACAGAGATGTCCACAAGGTCTGGCCTATATTTTTGGATAACTTGACCATATGCCAGTCTACGTAGGCAATCTTATTCAGTTGTGATGAACTATACTATACTTCACAGAATTTCGAATTTTTAATAATTTTATTGGTTTTAAAATTGTTGTATCTCCGATCACAGAGATGTCCACAAGGTCTTGTCTATATTTTTGGAGAACTTGACCATATGCCAGTCTACTTGGTCAATCTTATTCAATTGTGATGAACTATACTATACTTCCCAGAATTTAAAGTTTTTAATAATTTTATTTGGTTTTAAAAATTCTTGTATCTCCGATCACAGAGATGTTCACAAGGTCTTGCCTATAAGTTTGGATAACTTGGCCATATGCTAGTCTACGTGGTCAAACTTATCCAATTGCGATGAACTATACTATACTTCACAAAATTTCGAATTTGTAATAATTTTATTGGTTTCAAATATTGTTGTATCTCCGAGATGTCCACAAGGTCTGGCCTATATTTTTGGATAACTTGACCATATGCCAGTCTACGTGGTCAATCTTATTCAATTGTGATGAACTATACTATACTTCACAGAATTTACAATTTTTAATAATTTTATTGGTTTTAAAATTGTTGTATCTCCGATCACAGAGATGTCTACAAGGTCTTGATACCTTAAATGACAGGTCTAGGGACCTGTAACTGCTGTGCCAACGCGTGTTTAGATTCCATAATTATTTCCGTGCATTTCATAGAAAATTCAATTTGATGAAAATCACCTTACTATAGATCAAACGATTCAGAGCTATAAAAATCCAAAATCTTCAATTGTGCTCCGATTGCTGTATGTTTTTGGATAACTTGACCATATGCCAGTCTACGTGGTCAGTCTTATTCAATTGTGATGAACTATACTATACTTAACAGAATTTCGAATTTTTAATAATTTTTTTGGTTTTAAAATTGTTGTATCTCCGATCACAGAAATGTCCACAATTTTGATTTGCTTGATGCAGAGAAAAGAAAATTTTACGAGACCATATACTTTTAACCAGTAAAATTATTAAAAATTCTAAATTCTGTGAAGTATAGTATAGTTCATCACAATTGGATAAGGTTAACCACGTAGACTGGCACATGGCCAATTTATCCGAAAATATGGGCAAGACCTTGTGGAGATCTCTGCGGTCGGCGATATAAAACTTTTAAAATAATGAAAAATTATTAAAAATTCCAAAAACTGTGAAATATATTATAGTTCATCATAATTGGATCGGCTTGGTGACATTGACCACTATATGGCTTAGCTATTCTAAGAAATGTGCGGGGCCTTCGGGACATTTCCAGGATCGGGGCTTAATAATTATTTAAACCATCAAAATTCAGTAAACTTTTAAATTATCTGAAATATAGGAATGTTCAACACAATTGGATGCTTTTGGTTAACGATATAAACAGATGGCCCAGCTAACTGAAAAGGATGAAAAGAATCTGTTTGGTGGTACGAAAAATCGAAAATTACAAAAAATTTAGATTTTCATATAACTTAAATTCCAATTGGAAAATAGCTAATTTAACAGTGTAATTTTTTGTTATTTTTTTTTTAGCATAAACTTCACACTCAATAATATTAACCCACTTGAGGAAGGTACTGCATGACCCGGTATCTTGTGAAAAAATTCCTTCGGCTTTAAAGTATGAAAATAATTTTGGAGATGTTCGTAATCTTTCTCAAGATCACAAATTATGATAGATGAGCAGGGTACAAAGGCGGGGTCTCTATAACTTTTCAAATGATGATGTTTTTCCTGTTAGTTTACGTTCACAGTTACTCATAAATATACTTAGTATTTTTGGTCGGTTTTTCTAAGTTGCGGAAAATGCTTGGGAAGTTTAAGTAAGACATAAATGGAAACCTTAGTATGATTCTGTTATACTAAACACCCTACTCTCTATAACTTTTGAAATCAGCGAGCGGAATTTAAACATAACCCTTACTTGGTAAAGTGATGCAATTTGTACCCTGCTGAGCGAGTTCATCTACCCTTTCATTCTTCGCAACGCTGAAGTGTCTTGACATCTACGTAGGGTGGATGTTGAACTGATCTGGCATCTCGTTAAGAAATGAGAGACTGCTCTGGGCTACCTTCGACGTAAAAAAATAAGGTCGTATATTTTCCGTAAAAATGCGAATATTCCTTACAGATACTACATTATACCTCGACCAATCCTCGGCCTCAATTATCGCAGTAAATTCAGCCTGAAAAATGCTGCAATAATCGGGTAGACGAAACGGGAGAACACATTTAGTTTCTCACAGAAACACCACAACCAACCCTACCATCCATTTTCGAACCATCCATGAGGAAGTTCAAAACTTCAGGGTACAACATCTCTTCACTAAGTGAGTCTTCTCTGGAGGGAATATCAGTACGAAACCTTTCCTCAAAAGATGGTAATGAAATCAAGTAATCGGTGGTACCAAGGATATCTCTGTTACACAAAAAAGATGAGTGTCCTGTATTACTACAAGTACACATAGAAATGAATTTGATCCTTAATGCCTGAGTGGTTGTACTCCTGAGTGCACCACTAATACACAGGGTAAAAGTTCTCTAAATTTTCATTAGCAACTTTTGGTTAGCCTTACTATTTAAGGCTGGCCACCAAACAACAATCCCATATAAAAGTACACCAGGTATTTCGCTTTATTTTTATTTTTTATTATTTAAATGATGATGTTCTCATTTTAGGAAAGTCTAGGTTTGGGCTATATAAACTATGTAATTCGAATCGCGTTTTCTTCTTTATATAATGCTGACTATCGGTTAATTCGAATTAAGTATATTATAATCACGAACACATGCAAAGCTATTAAAATTTAGGGAAAACTTCACACATTTGTGCAAAGACGTGAAGTTTTTCCTAAACGATCCTAATTTTTTTTTTTTTTTTTAGGATAGTTTAGTATAAACTTCACGCGAATACTGGAACATAAATAACGTAATCTGCATTATCGACTTTTTATTTTTGGGCTAACTTAACAGGGTTAATTTATGGATTTCTAATCCACCTTATTGCATTAAACACTTTCTTAAACTATTTGTGGTGCATATAAAAATTATATAGACCGAATTTTTTTATTTAAGTTTATTAACCTCTAAAACATTTAAATTTAAATTCCCTTTAATACTCGACACTTTGTCCCCTTATCTTCAGATCAAATTACTAACTGTCCCACTTTATTTATTTAATTTTGAAAGTTATAAATAAGTTAAATCAAACATGATTGTCATTGTTCACATGTAAATAGTCCCCAATGAATCGATTAAATGAAACTTTTTCGAATTGACTTTGATAAAGTTTTATGTTTGACTTCACATCCAAAAACAAAACTTTCGATGATAGGTCATGAGCATAATAAAGGTTGTGAAAATCAAATTAAATAAACACGTGTAAAATAGATCCAATTCAAGGGTGCTTTTTAAATAAATATTGCACCCCTAAATATACAGAATATATATATTTTATCAAACCGTCGATTCCAGAACCCAGGATTTTTCTATCACACATCTTATTGTTATTTTATTATAATATCGTTAAAATAATAAATCATTTTAAAAAAAAAAATGTGTTATGAGAATATAAGTAGAGGAACGTATAATATACACAAGTGAGGGAGAAAATTGTTTGAAAATTCGCGTAATAAAATCATCATTTGATTATAACTAAAAATATAAGACGAGTGAGATGTCGGATTTATTTCCGTTTAAATTTTTGGCGGAAACGAAAGGATAACTGTCAAATGATGATAGATTAATGATTTTATCGATCTTTCGCTTTTCAAAATGTGTTTTATTCTATTTACATACTCAAGCTTTAATGTGGGATATGGCGCCATAAATAATGAGCATATATTCCACATGCACAAATACACCCCAAATTATTTTATTAACGAAGATAAGCGCCACAAAATTTTAAGTCTTAATAAAATATCGCATCATTATATTTTCTTTAAAACGAAAAAAAAAAAAAAATCTTTTAATTACACATTTTTCATCTTAAGAAAATAAAACTCATCGTCAGATCATAATTCTCTGTGCTTTTTTTTAGCTTAAGAACTTTTATTTTTTTTGCAATGAAATATGAATGGAACACCTATTTGAACTCCCTCTTTTTATAAATACTTAAAAAAAAAATCCGCGTTTTTTTTTTCATATTCTTCATCTTAATAATAATAATTCCTTACGTTAATTTAATAATAAATTCTTATACTTGCTGCTGCCTTTAATACAGTAAACTTTTATGATAATAATAATTATCAGAACATCATAATGATAAGAATAAGAATAATTAAGAATATAAAAATGTAATGTCATAAAGATAATGATAATTTAGTTGTTCATTATATTTTGACGTTGCGTTTGTACCCGGAATCTGGTCACCTTAATTTATATTGTCTTCGCTTAACGATTGATTGGAATGAAATAATTTGTATTTATTTTGTTTTTTTTTGTTTTGTTTTTTTTTTGGCAACTGTGTGATTGATAGTTACGGAATTTATTTTTAAGATTTTATAATTCCAAAAATATTTTGGTTTCATGCTGCTTTTGATATTTCTTAATCGTAGTCGTCTATCGCAAATTTTATTTACAAATATTTCGTCTTCAACATTAGACTATAGTGACCACAAATGCCCATACCCGCACAATTTTTTTTTGTTGGTATATTAATTACAATTCATTTAACAAAACTATCTTAAAAGGGTTAACTGTAATTTGTATATAAACGCATACCACCGTGTGTCTGTGTGTGTGTTTATATCGTATTTTTACTCGTATACCTTACATTATTTATCACCCGTTGGGCATTAGTTGTATCCACAAAATGCTACCGAAAAAAAAAAAAAAAATCTGCAATCGTATCACATTTATTTCAATTATAAAATTTTCTTGGTCTTATACCAGAAACCATTTATACTTAGACTTTATACCCAGAAAGACATTAAAATATGATTTTCCTAATCTTTGATTTTCATCTCATTTTCCAATTTTCATTTTTATTTTTTTATTTTATTAAATTTATGGTTGGAAAATCTCTACAAACAACTTAATATGTATGACCTTTTATATGTTCAGTTTAAGATAAATAACTTAACCAGAATAGAATAGAAATGTGTACATATAGAAAATGTGGGTGGGAAAAACTGAATGGTATAAATGGAAAACGTCTATTATATACACCATATATAGAAATTATGATTATGATGTTAGATGTGAAGAGAAAAAAAAAACATTTTCCAGGATCATAAATCAGCCTAAGGGGTGTATAGAAAAAAGAATTTTGCTGTTTTAAAATGGACAAATGTTTTTTAAAAATTTGGTTTACTTAACCAGTGGTGATGATGAGAAGTTCTCTGGTACTCGTCTTGAGTGGATATGGGGAATAATTAAATTTTGGTATGTTTTATCGGATTATGTGTGTACGTCACACATATAAATATAAACAACCTCAAACCTCTCGTTTTTTTTTTTTTTTTTTTGGAAGAAAACGATAAAAAACAATGCCATTCATTTTTCATTCTCATAATCCTGAAAACAATAATTTATCTTTTTCCGTTTTTTTTACTCGCGAGGATTTTTTTTTTTTGGTTTTTGTTTTGTTCTTGCGCGTCTTACGCATCATTTTTTCTACCACATTTTGACTTTGAAGTATGGATCGTCTTTTTTTTTTGTTTTGGTTTTATCTTAAAATCATGATGTTTGCGTCTGTCGATCTGTCGTCCTTATGTATGCATAATTACATAAATATGAGATGTTTTGTTTTATGAGGAGGCGAATGGATGAACTATTTTCTGAATTATCTTACTTTAAATAAAGAAGACTAGCAATTATTTGAAGTAAGTGACTGGAAACCAGAGATTTAGCTAACTTTAAAAGTTAATATGAATCAACTTGCTTTCGGAAAGAAGGAAAATTAATTTGAACTTTTTTCCTTGAATCATTTTCAGGCTATTTACCAGGAGTTCGACTTCGGTAAATGCAGTTGCTAGTACCTTTTCTTTTGGATATTTACTGTTGCTTTACCGCGAAATTTAAATTCTTGGTAAGTACTTTGATGCTTCTGATTAGCTCGACGGGCAATCATTCAGTGCCGTTAAATAAGACTCGAGAAGAAAGAAGAAGAGAGAACTGAACAGAAAAAAATTAGAAATTCTGGAAAAAGAAAATCTCCGTCCTAGGCTATTATTTCACTTTATAAAAGTGAAAAACAGTTGAAAAACAATTTGGAAGCTAATGCACATCGATTGTCGTAATTTTATTTTCGAGGATTAATGCTTTATTTCATGGCGTCGAAGAATTGTTGAGTATATATCTGGATTGGGCAAACCAAATATTGACCAAATATTGGGAATAGAACAGATCATATCAACGTAAAGCAAATCTCGACATCAACAAAATCTTTTCTGAAATTTAGTGATCGGAAAACGTAATGAAAAATAAAAATTATAATTAGCCCGCCCCGAAGACAAATATCAAATCTGATCAAAAATCAATCAACTATGGTGTTATGAGACACCACACCAATATATATTTTTGCGACTACCCAATTGCACGGTCTACGTAGCCTTTTATTCACAATATAAATTTTAATTGATCAAATCAGAGGTTGCTTGTTCAATTAACGTCGGGGTCACCACTATGGTGTTAAGGAGTTTTAGTTTAGCTAAATACAAGAACGATATATATTTTTGCGACTATCAAACTTCCCGGTATATGTAGCCTTTTATTCGTTCACAAGTAAAATTTTCATTCATCACATCAGAAGGTTGCATGTTGAAATAACGTCGGGGTCACCACTATGATATAAAGGAGTTATTGTTTCGTTAAATGCAAAACCAAAACTTAGTTTTGCGACTACTGAATTCTCTAGTCTATGTCGTGTCTATTCGTTCACAATAAAAATTTTCATTCATCACATCAGAAGGTTGCATGTTGAAATAACGTCGGGGTCACCACTACGATATAAAGGAGTTATTGTTTCGTTAAATGCAACACCAAAACTTAGTTTTGCGACTACTGAATTCTCTAGTCTATGTAGTGTCTATTCGTTCACAATAAAAATTTAAATTCATCACATCAGAAGGTTGCATATTGAAATAACGTCGGGGTCACCACTACGATATAAAGGAGTTATTGTTTCGTTAAATGCAACACCAAAACTTAGTTTTGCGACTACTGAATTCTCTAGTCTATGTAGTGTCTATTCGTTCACAATAAAAATGTTCATTCATCACATCAGAAGGTTGCATGTTGAAATAACGTCGGGGTCACCACTATGTAGCCTTTTATTCGTTTACATTAAAAATTTTATTTTATAAATTTCACCACCCTTATTTATGTTAATTATTATTTTAATTTAGTTAAGCGAGTTACTGGTTTTGATAGAGTTACTGATTAGTTAATAATATTTTCGTTTTAATTTTACAGAACGCAATGTTGCTGTGACACGGAAAGATCGTGAATCAATTTTGTTTTGTTTATTTTGTCTCTCTTTTGTTTTCTTGGTTACAATTTTGTGATACTTTTTTTTATCTTTGTGTTTTGTGTTATACTTTTGTTTATCTGATGTGGTATTCGTGCAAAAATACTGAACCCAGGTCAATTCCTACTAAGAAGTGTTCATCATTTTTTGATCTAGGTTCCGTTCCGGAAAAGCAAACTCTGCAGAACAAAATGAGTGGACTATTTTCTTCTCGACGACGCGGTGGTTTTCACTAGCAGAAGTGTGATGACTCCAAAAACCAGTTGACAGAATTGAATATCTTTTGCTGTTGTGCTGATAAAGGAATCAATGAAATATTAAAATGATGCTTGCATAAAATATAACATTACATGTACATTTAATGAGATTGAATAAATGTGTAAACCGCTACACATTTTTATTTTCGTTATTTTCAAGATGAAATATTTTTTACGCTTTTCGGTCATCTTTGCCCAATCCGAAGAAGTTAGTGGTAAATTCTCTTAAAAAGCCTCAAATTTAATTGAAAAACTTTCCTAATAGTAACAATGATTTTTTTTTGTCGTACATTTGCTTATGTTTACTACAGCATGTAGTTCCGCTAGAAAGACGATAGCATTGGAACCCAAGGACTTCGAGAGGGCTGTCCCACTCCCTTATATTCCTATCCCTGCCTCGTCAGTGTTATTGAAACTTATGGATTTTAAATTAATAAACACTGAAATGGACAAAGAAGCTAATTTATAATAAAAGAAGGGTATACATTTCAAAAAAATGATGAAGGTATCAAGGTAACAATGGTAAAACATATTTCCGTTGCTGCAGTTATTACGATTCTAGGCCTATTCCGCTAGCACAATTACATTAGACACGATTCCACTGCAAATAATTCCACTACTTTAACATTCGTAGTTCTTTCTTTAGGTAATTTTTTAAGTTTAACTTTTTTTATAATTAAACGAATTCAACTTGCACAATTTAATTTTTTGATAATCAAACGCATTGAGTGTGGTAAATCGCGTGCGTGTTTCAGTCTGTGCGTGCAGATTGTAACTTTTGTCCTAAAATCTCATAGTAATTCGAGATTTTTGAAAAGAAAGAAAAATCAAGAAGCACTGCCTTTATTCATTAATGCCTGTATTGGTTCTTTAGCGTCTATAGCGTGATCTCCCAACCTATGAATTATTTTATTTTCTAATGAAATATATCAATCAGTCTTTCTTTAATTTTCCACTGTTTTGAATAAAGCAGTTTTAACCATGAAAGTTTGTTGCCTTAGGTAGAACATCCTCGACTTCTTTTTTATGTGTGACGAGTTCTACAAATTTATAGAATTTTTTTTCGTCTATATTCTGTTACTTTCAGTATTTAGGATTTGTGTGGTGATAATGATGAAATGTACACCAAATATGTATCTTGTGTCATAGAGTTTAATTAGCTCTTTTTTGGGCATTTTAAACAAATCGACGCGCAGGAGTGCCTGTACCAGTTCCAATCTAAATATGGATAGTTGCTTTATTGGAACAACTATAGCTTGTGAGTTGCTTTACCATGACATGCCTGGAATTAGCTCGGCATACCAATCCAACCGACGTGACGCCGTACCTAATGCCTCTTCTTCTTTTGATTTTTGGAGAAATAATAGTAAAAAGTTAAACAACCAAAAATCGCCCATTTAGTAGTACTGCTTCCGAGAATTCTTAAAAAGGAAAAAAGACCATGAATATAAGAGTATTGAGACTACTATCCTCTCTTAAAATACTAGTTTACAATAAAGAGATGCAATAAACACTTGAACTGTTAAATGGAAGTTGTTAAAACTCTTTCCATTTGAGAGAAACCATAGATTCCGTTTATAGTTTATTCTCTATTTCATCAGGAAAATCAAGTTTCTCGTCGTAACCTGTATTAGTATATTCTACTATTTTTAGTCGATATGGTTGTCCGGTACCTTGACATTGAATTCGTTTCGCGGTACAAAGACTGCACCGCGCGAAATAAACATCATTAAGGCCTATATAACATTTGTTAATCTTAGATTAAGTTTGCCATTACATGAAGTAGTTCTTACAGTAAATAGATGAACGTGACCATAGAAGTGTATTTGCCAGAAGGCATACACGTATATTGAATAATTAATATCATTTATACGATTTTTTCTTTGATTTAGTTTTTTATCCCAAAAAATGATCATCACGAATAGTTCTATTTATCAAAAACCAGAAAACCTTCACCTATAAATTGCTAAGACGTCTTACAAAAAAAAAATTTATCGGGCGGCAATATTTTGTCAAAAACTAAAACGAAAAAATTACAAAAAAATTCCATTAAATTATGCGACAAATGTCGATCGATTTTGATCCTCAAATTTCTTGATCTTATATGATTATCATTTTGCTCTTTATACGTTATCTTTGAATCATTTTTCAAAAATTTAATAAATAATTTTTGTTGTCTTAAAGAATTTAATACGGATTTTATTTTTTATTTTTTTTTTATTTGGCGAGTTATTTTGGCGGCCGGCATCATCACAATAGAAAATTGATAAAATAATAAATAAAAAATTAAGAAAACGGTTACATTTTTTTTTTAATTCGTCATCATCATCTTATTTGGATTTTTTTTTAGTAAGTCGGCGAATTTTTCTAACGATTTTGCTTTGTTGTTAATTTTCGTTAGTTGCTACTGGAAATTGAGTTAAATAAATAATTTGTGTAATAATAAATAATGTTAGATTTATTAAGTGACCAGACGTACCTACACATATATGCGAACGATTCGACCTCTAAAACATTGTGATTATTAAACATCCACCGTAAACCATCGTCATCATCATCATCATCTTATTTATTTATTATTTTACATTGTAAAGCCGCTGCTATACTCGTACTCATTTAACTTAATTTATTTTTATGATCGATCGAAAGATCAAAACGAAATATAATAATAATGAAAATAGACCGGATGCTGGATATACTTCTTAATAGTTTCTTTACATCAATATGTATGTACTTCGGACTTATTTTTTTTCATCTTTGCAGATAATCTTCGTTATTATTATTATTATTGTTATTCAGAAGCTTCAAAATATAAATAAATATTATTATTTTTCGATTGCATCATTTGTATAGTTGAATGGTCATCATCATAGTAGTGCTATTCAATAGATGTCGGAACTGTACATCAACATATTTAGCACACCGCACTCACATCATACATAAACATTCATTTATTTTGGCTACTTTACAATTTATTTCCAGACACATATTATCATAATATCTTACATCTAGTAGTTTTAATTTTTTATTTTTGTTGAAACCCCAAATGTTTTTAGCACACATACAACGAGAATAAAACTGTAAACGACATAACAACCGCATACTGTGATTTTATTTGTCTATTGATGCTAAAACCAATTTATAATCTTTAAGAAAATTTGTAAGTCAAATTTGTCTCCCTCAAATACTCCTACTTTACAGAGATATAAACTTTTAAAACAATATAGATTTGAGAAAGGATGTCGATTTAGGAAACCGGAAACATACGATTTACAAAAACTATTGGTTAAGTGTGCAATATTTTCAGATATATTTATAAGGTCTGTGTTCGCTTCCAAAGATTATGAGAAAACATAAAATTATGTTCACTGGTTTATGGATATTTACAAAAAGGCGATTAACATTTATAAGAATACTCGTACATTTATGTACCATGCAATGAAACAGTAGCTTTTTAAACCTTTATCCACACAGACAGAATATAATGATGATGATCTTAAAATGAACACAAAAATTATTGTTTTTGGTAATTAATTTTTATTGCACTTGGCTTTTAAGAAAACGAAACAAAAATCCAACAAAATGATTAACGTAAACACCATCACTGCGGTAAACGCATCATCAGTAACGAAGGATTTATGTTTTCCATCCTAACGTATAAAGTTCAGCAGTGGTGCGCGCAGCACACAAAAATTTTTTGATGATTTGTTTTGCTAATTTATATAAATTTTTATAGCCTTGCATTCGCGTTTATTTTTTATGCAATTTTATGATCATGAGAAAAGACGTTTTGGAAAAATTATGCTTAAAAAAATCTTCGCTTACCCTCTTGCAAGAGTTAATTGAGATTATTTTTATTTTATTTCATTTTTTCAATTTTTTACTTTTTTCGGTTTATTAAATTGTTGTTTAAGAAAGAAACAGCGAAGTAAACATTATCAGTTTGTTGCAGCATGCAGATACAATTTGATCATTACTTGTCAAAAAAAAAAAAAAAAAAACTAAAAAAAAAAATATTTAATTTTCATGCGGATGAAAATTGATGATTGATGATGATTATTGCAAAAGGGCATAAAAAATAAAAAATATTACATTTTTGAGGTGGTAATTTCGGTGGACAAAAAGAAGGACGCAAGTTTACGAGAAAAACTGATTATTCATTTTGATTAAGTTGTACATAAAATTTAGCACAGTAATTAAATCAATGTTGCGAAATTTTTTTTTTTTTTTTGCGCAGCTTGGCAATAGGACAGAATGGAAAGTATCAATATGGACACTATATTTAACAGGCAGATATTTGTAGGGGATTCGCAATGTGTTAGGAGATTCACATTGGAGGTAAATTTTTAATTTTCGTGCGATAGAGTAGCTACCGCTTAAAAGGATATTGTGAATCAAGAGAGAGTAAAAAACGAGCTTATCGAGTAACCCCGGTTGCTTATGATATTTTTTCTATCAAGTTGTTTTAGTAAAAACGAGTTTTTCATTGAAAATTTGCTTCATAATGTTGTTTCAAAAAATTAAATGTTTGTAATATTTTCATCTTCCTAATAAAAATGTTGATCTTTCTATAAATCATAAATATACTGTTTCTTTCTATTTCGTTTGTTGCCTACGACATAATAGTGCATTATTCAACGAGCATAATGATAGCTGTAATTCACGAAGATGAAGTTTACCGACACGAGCCGATAGGCGAGTGTCGTAAATCATCTGAGTGAATAACAGCCATTATATGCGAGTAGAATACGATACTTTGTCAACGACCGACAAAAAATGGTATTTTTATTATCAAATCCTTTAAATAAACCTAAAATAATTTCCATCGACATTTTGACGTCTCAGTTTAATAGTAATGAAAATGGCAAGAGACTACTACATAAAATTTCCAAAAATGATATATTTATTTGGTAGTAATGAATAATAGAAGAAAGGACTACTAGGTAAACTAGCAGTGAATAATGGATATCATTGTAATTGAAGAAACAAACGTATAATGTGTATATTATACGTTACTCGTGGACAATAGTGCATTATTCAACGAGCATATAAAGATAGCTGTTATTCACGAAGATGAAGTTTACCGACACGAACCGTCAATCATCTGAGTGAATAACAGCCATTATATGCGACGTTTTGAGTCTCAATTTAATAATAATAAAAATGGCAAGAGACTACTAGATAAACTAGCAGTGAATAATGGATATCATTATAATTGAAGAAACAAGAGTATAATGAAAACGTGGTCGTGGACAAATAAAATTTCCTGTTTATTTTGAATATAAGTTTTTATTGAAATTGAAATCAAATTTTTGTGAACATAGCATTTCCTTTCCGTTATTCAATTTTTTATTCAGACATTTAGTAACCCATCGTATTCTAGTCCCTAGGGAGTAAAATACATAACTATTGAATGACTTTCTCTTCTTTGCTATTAGGCTTGCTTTTATACACATCTTTCTTGTTTGGCAAAGTTAACTGACTACAGAAATTGTCTTACATTTATAACTTGTGAACTTTATGTCCGAACTATGCTTTATTTTACTATTATCGCGTTTATTGTTATTACTTACCAGACTTAATTCCCGTTTTATACTTTGGATTAGTTAAGTTACGCCCTACAATTAATTCCATGTTAATTGTTACACTATAAATTATTTCGTTAATCAAAATATAGTTAATATTAATTTTTCACCACTGAGATGTGCGCGAAAGAAGAAAAATAAAATGAAATGAATAAAGGGGGTCCAAAAAGACCAAAGTTATTCATATCCTGTAAAAATGATCAATCCTTTTGTTGGTTCAGAACCACTTTTCTCGACTGTTTCTATGGTCAAGACGGAGAATTGTAAATCTTTTGGAAGTTGTACATCAAGAGAATCGGGTACCTGCCCTATGAATTGAAAGAAATGACGCGGTCATATCACCTCGTTGACCAATTTATTTTGTATCCTGATTTGAAGATTGAGTTCAGCGTTGAGTACATAGCTGAGTTGAGGATTGAATTGGGTTCTATTTGCGGGTTGAGTTATGGTTGACTTCGAGTTGAGTTGGGCTTGGGTTAGGGTTCAGTGAGTTCAGCTTTTTTAGGCTGGGATACAGGTCGAGTTAAGGTTGAGTTGAGGTTGGAGTAGGGTTGAGTTAGAGTTGAGTTGGGATTGAGTTGAGTAAGAGTCAGCGTTAAGTTGCGATTTTTTTTAAGAATGTGGTAATTTAGATTAGTGCGTGGTAGTCAAAAATTACTACAAGAAAATTATTACCACAGTATTCGAGCAGGCCCTTAATAAAAATTCAATGAGGTCTTTCTTTTTAACCAAGTCACTTTACTTTAGATTTTTGGTGATTTTATTGTTGCCAGATGCCCGATTTCCGTTACATACACACTTTCAACACATTAAGTTATAATCCTGATCTAAATTATCCTTCGTCTTTCTGATAATTATTTTTCATTTTTCTGTAACCTTACGTCTGAGTAAGTATCCACCAAATCAGGTTTGTCATTAGTTAATTAATGCCCCAAAATAATGTAGAATATACGAGAACGCAGTTATTAATTTAGTTCTCTTTTCGGAGTTTCTCTTTTCTCGAGTTATTGTGATTCTCGACCATTTTATTTATTCCTTTTGATTCTACCAGTTTTTTTGCAAACATTAATTTCTTGTATCAAAGAGTGAAAGCAAACATCAATTGCTGGCTGAGTGCTTCACTTACAGTAGTTTCCATTTCTTGATTAACAAAGTGATTAACAGAAACATTTTCGCCTTATGCTGGAATCAGATGTGCAGAATTCTGCAAGCATCGAAATTAGGAAGCACTAGTTTATATGGAATGAAATTCATAGATTCTGCTTGCTACATTACATAAAAGAAAACAAATTTAGTACAATTTGTAAACTTTTTATTTTTACCAATCAATTTTTTTAATTTGCTGACAGAAAACAAGTTTTGTGTGACAAGCGCTAAAATTTAGGATAAAAACTTATTAATTTGTGACAAAAAAATCATTAAAAAAAATTGTACATTAAAATTAAATATATATAAAATAAATGCCACAAAAAAAAACTTTTGCTTGCCAAAAAGGACGCTCATGTAGTTCACCCAAATTTCTCCCGGCAGCGCTGGTAGCAGAAATGCTGCTCATGTGTTTCCAGCATTAGACTTATGATGTTGTTCTGATTTGATTTTTTGAGCAATAAATGCATATTTCACATGAATCTCTAAAACTTTAGAAGAGAATACCCTAGAATAGATGAGAATTTCGAACAATGTTCAATACTCTGAAAAAATGTCGACAATCTTGAATAGCCTGTAAAATTCGTAAAAATATGGACTAACCTCAAAACACTCAATTCATTTTGGAATTCAAAAAACTCAAAAAATCTCGAATCTCGAATTTAACTGTAATTAAGACGGGATATATAAAATTGTGTAGCTCAACGTAACAGTCTCAAATAATACAGAATAAATTCGATTAAATTCGAATAATACTGAAAATTTCAAATATAAATAATTTTGAAAGAATCGAGAAATCTCTAGAATTTTCTATAAATCCCTTTTATTCTCAAAAACTCTTGAACAACCTGTAAGAATTTTAAACAATCTTCAATATACACTAAAAATGTTGAGTAATCTAAACAAAAATCCAGATATATCTACCAATTTCGAATCATCTCAAACGTAAACTCAAATTAAATCAAAAACCTTATTAATCATAAAAATCTTGAAATCACAATAATTTTACATTACGAAAACCAACCCAATCCTATAATGGACGAAATAAACTCCAAAAAATCAAAAATTAAGTATTTTAAACGGGTGGTACAAGTGTTTTCAGCATATGCCAAAAAAACATCAACCAGCCAACATTGGCTAATTTTACGTCATTGTATACAATGTGGAGTCGCTGTACCAGCTTTTGCATCATTTCATCTGCTGCTGGATCGAAACAAACATTGCACGTCCAATTTCTCTTATTCTAGAATCCTTTCATTTGAAACTTTAACTGTAGCTCAAAAATAATTTTTCTATAATACGGAACAAATTACCGTTTCCAGTGCCAGGTATCACTCAAGTTAAACAATTAATCCCAATGATCTTGTGAGCAAGTTTCTCATTATCAACTCAACTATATCATAAAATTTTTGATTTGCCAAATAGGTCTTAGATATACTATATATCTAATGAATCGAATCAACTTAAGTGAGAAAAAGAAAAAAGGCAAAAAATTTGCTGGATATCTCTTAATGAGATAGATTGCAAAATAAAGGCAAACAAAAAAAAGTTCTTTGCAATTTCAAAGTCAGAAATCATTTAAAATGGGACGTATCCGTTTGCTTGTGGAGCTGTCAAGAATAACAATAGGGCTCCTGAAGAATTTCTTCAGGAGCCCTATTGTTATTCTTGACACTTATAATTTTTATTTCCACTAAAACACTTTTTAAATCACTTTTTAATTCCTTTTTAATCTTCACACTGTCGCTTACCAAACACTAATAATCCAATTCGATCTTGTTCGCCTTTTTATATACACAAACCAAACTTCTCGAAAGTTCATGACTTTTCTAGCTAGAATGGTGTAGAAACCTTTAGAACTGTTTCATCATGGAAAATTCCATTTAGTACAGTAAAACATTGAGCTATTAGTTTAACTTATTCTATCACACGCTAGGTGTCACCGTCACAATATCTTTATTTCACGAAGGTCGATGTTATTTTCAAAATAGTTAAGAGAAAAACTATGCTTATTGCTTACAATAATCCAATCGACTTTTGAAATTGCCAGAGTCAGAACAAATGATTTTTATCGTGCCTTTTTGACTGCTTGTCTGTAAGCTCTCCACAGTCCAAACACACTAACAGATTGTCCTGAAATTTCGTTTAAGCTCTCTATATAAATGAGCAGATATCCGAGAATTTTGCGGGAACTCGGCCAATTGGAAGTGGCGTTTTATGCCAAGTGGATAGTAATGAAATTCCAGATATGAGATAATTCTGGAATATGAGTAACTAAAATGGAACTCGGATATTTCTAAGCCGATTAAGGAAGTAGAATTCTAAAATGATTTTTTGATAAAATACAGAAATATGGCCACTTAGAACGGAACTTACTTTTTTTAACTGATTTTGATGTGAAATTCAACAAGTGTGATGAAAATAGAATTCGAAATTCGATATGTTCAATGAAAATGAGATGATAATTTAATTTTTTGTTTAAATTCTAGAATTTGGCCAATTACGATGAAACTTGGGAATTTCCTAACCGATTTTGAATATGCAGTTTCCAAAGTAACGTTAGCAATCATCAAATTGCTCGATAATTTTCTCGGTGGCATACAATACAAAATTGTTTTACGAACGGAAGTTCTGTCTATCCCTTAACAAAACCACTTCTTCTTTATATACTTAGCAAGATTACATTAATACCTAAGGTCACTTAAGTAGTGTTAAAAAATTACTCTACTCTCAACATTTTAAACCAACAAAAAAAAATCGCTACAAATCTTTAAAGTTTCAACGTCAAATCCCAAAAGTTGTGTACTTCTGGTTGTATCTATTTCCCAACATTCCGGCCATTCTGATCAAAATATTTTTTCGAAACTAAACTCTAGCTTTCCTGTATACAACCTTGTAAATTATCAAGTTTATAGCCACTACTTCATCAAGTAAATACTTTAACTGAATTTATCAGCGCTAATTTGAAAAACAGATGTAAACGCATTTATTTGTTCACTCCACTCAAATTACAATGCCTTCAAGAAACTTTGTTTGCAATAGGTATATTATGGGCGCTTTGAACTTGGGGTTATCAAACGAGATCCCGGGATCCCGGTTTCCATGTCTCTTAGATCCGAATGTAGAAAGTTTAAATATCCCATATAGAAGCTATCCATCTACAGCATTTTCAAGTCAAATTCAGCCCGATTAGGAAGGAACTTGACCGTTTCTTAACCTATTATGATGAAATTCAGCATACACGACGGAAATGGAATTCTAATATGATTTTTCCATAAAATTCTGGAAAATGAAAGGAACTTAGCCATTTCTGGAACGGAATTCTAAAATGATTCTTACATAAAGTTCTGGAAAATTACCAACAAGGAAGAAACTTAGCCATTTCTTAACCGATTATGATGAAATTCGGCATGCAAGACGGAAATGGTATTCTAAGATGAGTTTTAGATGAAGTTCTGGAATATAGCCAATTGGGAAGGAGCATGGCTGTTTTTAACCGATTACTATGTAGTTCAATTTGCACGACAGAAATGGGATTTTAGAAGAAGTAATGGAATATGGCCGGTAAAAAAGGAACTTGGCTGTTTATTAACCGATTATGATGAATCCCGATTTGTACCATGAAAATGGGGCTACAATATTATTTTTACAACCAGTTCTGAAATATGGCCAGTTATTTAGAATCTCGGTCATTGCTAAACCAATTAAGATGAAACACGATAAATGCGGCATAATATCGGTAAAGAAATAACCAAGCACCTTCCTAATTGGACTTAATTTAGAATTTTATTTAAAACTCATTTAAGAATCCCATTTCCTTCAAGCATCGTGAATTTCATCACAATCGGTAAAGAATTCACCAAGTTTCTTCCTAATTGGCCATTTTCCAGAATTTTATGTAAAAATTATTTTAGAATCCCATTTCCGACGAACATGCTGATTTTCATCATAATTGGTTTAGAAACGGTCAAGATCCTTTCTAATTGGCCATATTCCAGAACTTCATCTAAAATTCATTTTAGAAACCTCTATTTCCATCATGCATCCTGAATTTCATCAGAATCGGTTTCTAAATAAACAAGTTCGTTTCTAATCAACCTGAATTTGACTTGAAAATATTATTAATGGGTAGACGTATTGTTATTTATACTTTGTACATTTGGATCTAAGGGACAATCGGAAATTAGAGGCAGGCCAAACCCCAATTAGCCTCTTAAACCGAGGTTTTACTCAGTTGATTTTTCGGCATTTTTTTATAGACAAATATATTAATTGTTCATGGCAATCCCAATATTTTCGATTTGGTAAATCAGAAAAATACAGAGGCCAATCGCTCATAATATATGTACTGAAAAAAAGTAGAAATATCTTCCCCCCTCCCCGTAATTTTGGCTGAAGGTCCAAAGAGTTATACCAATGTACAACTCTGCAAAAATGAGAACCCTCCATGAGTTCTTTCTGTTGGTAGTTTGGTTTCGTATTGAAAAGTATGGTCTACTCATTAGTGCTGTCGCTCTGAAAACTTTAAAAGGAGTACGTTTCAAATTTTCAGGGGAGTATTTCTAGACAGAAGGGAGTGCATACGAAATGCGTTAGTTACACCTTAGACATAAATAATTGTTGTTGTTTTTAATCGAAATTTGAATATTAAAAGAAAACTGTTTTATTTATTGGTTTAGAGCTCTTTATCTATTTTACTATTAAAGCCTTAAGCTCGGTATACTGCTCGAGCTAAATAGTTTTTTAACACGGCCACAACTTTCCACGAAATCATAGATGGTTTTAGATTATCGCGTTTTGAGATTTTTAAGTTTTTCTCGTAGAGAAGAATATCGACCAGCGAAACTTTAGCTTCGAAGCCTTTTCACTTTCAACATCGGAATTTTGGCAGATATGCCCAATTCAGACACGTCAAATATGTGATTATGTTTGTCATAATTGGAAGATATTTTGGTGGAATTTAAAGAAATGTCAGCCAGACGATACCACAATAGGTACCTAGGGTGACCAGGTGATAAATTATTAAACCTAGATGATTCTGAAAAGATTGCTAAATAAAATTGGTTTGGTGGCGACGACTGGTCATAAAACTTCCACGTGGTGAAATCTCTTCTAGAAAAGTTGTAAACCTGCTAACTTGATTAATAATTCGGAGGTGTTACAATTAATTTATTGATCATCAAATATATTGGTTAAGTCAGTCAGTTTTTTACTTTCATACCCACTCCAGGCCCTTACTATATTCCCAGGTTCTAACACCAAATGGAGCACGTTTGTCAATGATTTTTAATGAAATTTTATATCTGAATTATTAAGCCGATTCTATCAGTAGTTCCTAATATAGAACCGAATTATTCACGCTCTGAAAATTTCTTGAGTCACCTTATTTGGGATCGGATTTGTTATTTTAAATAAAATAAGAGTCAAATTTAATAAATATTGCGGAACACCACTAATGATGTTTTGGTTAATGCCATTTATCAGAAACATTGTTTCACCAATTTTCTTTTTTTACATAGAAAACCAATCCAGTTAGTGTACTAAGTCTCCAGCTTCAAATAGAACTAAGTGGCGCTGAGATTTGAGATGATAAATCGATTCTTTAAGCAGTTCGGCTCTATAAAATTCCTTTCTCCATATCATCTGAAGTCGGATTTCTTAATTAAACCATCGCTCAAATTCAGGATATTTTTGAGTTAAAACTTAATTCAAACTAGTCTCCAGCATCAAATGGATGGAACAAGCACATTTGTTGATGGATTTTAGTGAAATTTATTATCTGCGATATATTGTAAATTCTATAAATAGTTCCTATTATAAAACATATCATTATTTCATGGCCTGAAAAAAATGTTTGCCATAAGGTAGGGGATCAGAATTTGTAATATAAAACATGGTCAAACCGCAAGAAATATTTTGGAACACTACTCGTACTAATGGTATTATGATCGATACCATAAATCACGAATTAGATTTACCAATTTTGGTTTTCCATACACAGGTAACCCAGTCAATTGTCTTCATATCCGGCACCGAACGGAATACACACCTTTGTGTTTACGTTTTAGTGAAATTTTATTTCGGAGATGTTAAGCCGATTCTATATAAATAGTTCTTAACCTTAAATATATTAAATCACGTGCTGAAGCTCGAATTAAATTTTATTGAAATTATTATTTTTCTGGCTCTCGCACATTTTGCATGCCGCTAGTAAGTTTAGCGATCTGAATGAATATTATCTAACAACCAGGACAATGTAAGATATTTTCCTGGATGGCCACAGAAGTTTGAAAACGCACAACATCTCCAGAGAAATCAGGACATCTGGTTACACTATTTCTACCCTATCTAAGTAGGCGAGAAGGAGAATGCCAAAATAAACTGAAAGACAATTTATTCTGTCAGCATTTAACCTTGCCAGACAAGAAATATGTCTGGGAATCAGGATTTTACTCAAATGTAAAAAAAGGATTTAAGAATATTGATGTCAAAGCGTATTGGACGATTGAAATTTCCCATATCACACTGCATAAATCCAGACTTACATACAACTTTCCAATCTGGAAAGGTTAAATGACTGCAGAAATTATCTTACAGCATTATTTTTATACAGAAGTGCTAATCTAAGCTTAAGAAATTTTATTTTCCATACATCATTTTTGTGCGATCTGACTAATCGACCTCATAATTTGTCTTGCACCGTAATTTTTGTACTCAGGAGGTTCTAATCTAAATATTTAGTCAAAATTGACAAATTTGTTTGGTAAAATCAGGTAATCTCTGTCATTTTAGAGTTTATCTGAAGTTGAAAAGTTGTAAGATGTAAAAAAACGCGGAATTATCTTTTTATAAGTTTTACCTACTAACATTCAGATTCTGAAAAAATAGCTGTGTGATGTTGAAGTAATTTTGTTCGCAATTTAGACATGTTTGAATTGATATTGTTTGCTAAAATGCCTGATTCATTACTGCAAGAGAATTGTTTTATTGGTTTTTGCCTGAAAATGACAGAAACCATTATAAATTAGCTTCGAAAAAATGCTTTATGAGAAGCCAGATATCCCCTAAATATTATAATAATTGCAAGCAAAAGCCGATAAGTTAAAATATTGTGTCGAAGTATTATTAGAATAGCAGTTATTTGAAATGGGGTGTACAAAACGAAATAGCGGAGTACAGGAGTAAGCACTAAGCGAAAGTAGTACAAATACTCAGATTGTACTCTCTTCGACGGCACTGCTACTCGTCACTCATCAGGCAGCTACGACCAAACTAAAATAATTCCACTCTAGCCACATACATTAAGTATCTGGCCAGAACGCATTGACATAGCGAATTATTATTCACTACATCAAATATAAAAACCCATGGAGGAAAACGAGGTTTTACTGTAATATATTATTCCTATGCCCTTATATAGTCACATGTTTAAGATAAAAACGGGATCCCGCAATTCCAATTTTGAAAAACCCTATTTTGAAAGAATTTTTTTAGAGATTTTTAAAATATGAATATTTGTGCCATTTTCGAATAAAATGCCCAGGCGTTGTTTACGAGAGAAGACTGAGTAGTTCTTTAATAATCCAGTGTACATGTTGACTTGCTTTATATACAGGGGAATTTAATGAAATAGTTTTTGCTTTATTTATTTTGATTGTTAGAAGAAGAAGTTGGAAGAGCTCAAATTGAACGACCATCCACCTAAATGTTTCCATCCACCCCATGTTGTTGTGATATGGCTATTTTACTCAGAAACTCGTTCCATCGAACGAAATAAGTTTTGTAAAATAAGTTTGATTATATTACAACGTAATACATAATGAACGATTCGATTTAATGCTTAATGATATTAAAATTTAATCGAATTATAGATTATATTTAATATCAATTAGGGCAGAAAAACTATAAAATCAGACTACTGTTTACCACTTGAATGCATCTATAAAAATTCTCTGAAAATTCTTAAAGGCCGATCGATCGTGCATATATTTGGTCTTCCACATAATAAAATGTCAATTGATTTTGTCGTGATGATCGTGAGTATATCAAATCAATTATATACACGTGTATAAATATACAAAGTTGCGTTCTACATGAATAGGCACATCTTTGATTTTTTTTTTTGATCGTCTTTAAGTATAACACAAACATAATTTTTATACTGTTCTTGTTGTTTTATTTGTATGTATTTTGTATTTGTGCTGAATCATTGATTCATTTTCATCATCGCGTTCGTCTTAAATAAGAGGGATTTTGCTTTACAGTTGCTGTAATTTTGTATAGTTTTTAAGATGAAATATAATTACCGTAATGTAATATAGTATATCATAAAAACAGACAGACAGACATGAAATTTGGTTGTTCTTTTTTTCTTTTATATACACTGTTGTTGTTGTTGTGGGAAGTTTTGGTTCATATCTTTTATGGAGTCTATGTTGTACATACATACAGTACGAGATGAAAATGATTTGTTTATTTTACGTACATATATACCCATTTTGCAATATCATTATTTATTTGGTGTGGTGTTTGGGAGAAATTTGAATTGTATCCGTTGAATACGTCTATATAGTTCGTGTGTGGTAATCGTTCACCTGTTTCAAAGTATTTCTGCCATATCGGAAGGAAATAATCAATTATCACCTTAAATTCAAATCACCACCATCATTAAGTAATTTAGATTTTCATCCTAAAAATACAAAAAAAAAAAAAAAAAAAAAAACTTTGGAAGCAACGAACTGTGTAACTGTAATAACACCACGAACCATATAGATAAAATACCATTGATTACAAATAAATTCATCATAACACAATCTAGCTGGATGTGTGAGTATTCCAATTTTAACGAAATTTGTCTCATCTCGTTGGTTATTGTTGTGCCCCTGTACATATTTTGTATAGAAACCCATAAATCCGTAAAATATTAGTGTTCTGTTGTTATATTGTGGTTTTGTGTTCGCGATGTTATAATTTTTTATTTTATTTTTTGACCGGAACTAAATACAATTTATGATTTAATTATAATATAATTGATTAGCAAAATTTTTCTGTATATACATATATGTAAATGAAATGTGTCATATTGCAACAATGTGTTAATGCGTTCGATGGTTGGCAGCATTAGTTCTACATCGTTGAATAAAGAGTCATTTTAAACAGATTAAGTATTTGGAGGTAAAAATGTCAACACATAAATCTATCATAATATTCAGCAACAAATTTAAAATAATTACATTTGAAATTCATAATATATAATAGTTTCGATCTTGTTGTTGATGATGATGACGACAACGATCATACTGCTGATGGAATAATATACATATAAAATTTAATATAATGATGACATGACAAGTCAAAAATAAATTGTATATAAATAAAACTTCATTTGTTGCACATACGTACGTATTTACAAACCAGATGGAATTATTTGTATTTCTTACTTATTGCACAGCACACAATTTACGTATCAGCTGCTGTTATAAGACTCTTTAGAAATTCTAATGAGATTTGTATTTCTTGGTGAACAGGTTATACATACATATCTCCTTAATGATCAATATGTAAATTTGTGGTGGCCTCGCTCTCAGTACACTGTACATATTATAATTCGTTACAATATATTCTAATTAAAATTAATTTTTGTTTTATCCGCGCATATTATATTAGGACCTACCTCAAATTCGCAATGCGACAATAAAAGTATGCAAATTACACTTCATATTCAAACGAAATTGATCGATCGATCAATGCCGATCAATTTGTATTCTCACGAGATTTAGTTTTGTTTTCTGTATTACGTTGCAGTAAATATGTTAATTTCTCCCATAAAAAATATGCTGCACAGCATCACAGAAGAGAAGTAAAAAAAAATTTTTTTTTTCTTGTATACATATTTGAAAGATTAGATAAGAGGTAAAGTATAGATATAAAAGAGAAGACAGAAGACGTCCAAATTTAAAGATAAATGGTAATTTCGATGGACGGACAATTCAATTCAAATTTTCGTGCATTGTACATATCTGAGATTGAACAATTCTAATCTAAATGTTGTTATGCACTATGTTGATTGTGTTTGAATTATGGTGGGTAACACAGACAAGATGACATGCGAATTGTTTCACAATATAGACATAAGTAGGTCATTATTTATTTAACAACTGTGTGGTTTTATAAAAAAAATGAAACATTTTAATAATGTTCACCGCATGCACCATATATAAAAACCACCCACAATTTTAATAATTAAGATTCAACTAGCATTTTACAAAAAATTGTTATCGCAAACAAAAATACGAAACTATAATTCATACAAAAACTAATTTATATCCATTTCTATTTTATCATATAAAACGAATGTAGAATTTCTAATTTTATCTAAATACGATTTATAATTTTTAATTTCCCAACTTACATTCAACCCTATTTCATCTCGCCCGATAATATAAGTTATGTCATTGTTGGTGTATTAAAAAATAATCCTTTCACAAGATTCTGCGGCTCCCAAAATAATAAACCAATTAGAATTGAATTGTCGTATAAAACAATAAAAGTTAAAGAATTATTATCTCATCAAAACTTTGGCCATTTCTTTTAAATTCATATTAAAAGTTTGGTTAAAGTTTACCCTCGTAAATACTCTCAACAACCTCGGAAAATTTGGTCACACCAAATATAATCTTTTATAGGAAAACTATCAAATTGTCGATTTAACTTTTTTTATTTTTTGCGTCTTTTTGCAAAGTTCTTAAAAAGTTTTGTTGTTTCAATCCTCCTCAACAATAATATTGAGCTTTTACACTGCTTTGTGATTTAAGTGGTAAATTTGTGAGGGGTGAATTTTTATAGTCGATTTGATTTTATCGTTTTATTACGATTAGAATATTTTTTTTTTTTATTAGTTTGGTCCGGGTTGTGTATGCAAACCGAGAGGTGTGAGATTTTATATGTGAGAATTTTAGTGAATTATTTCACACCGATGTGTTCGGATTAAAACATTAAAATGTCAAAGAATTATAAAAATTAACTAATCGGAATTGTAAACGAACTGAAATTTAAAATTGCGTCAAGCATAAGAAATTATAAAACATCGGTCTTTTGGAAATTACAATTTTTGACAGTTTACTGATATTTCATAATACATGCTAGGAAAAATTGGGAAATAACAAACAATATTCTAATGGTATTTCATGCAACAATATCCTTACTCAAGGACGTAAATGTTGTGTGAGTAGATAAGGTCGCCGAAAAAAGTCCGCAGCGACTTTAGTATAAAACAATTTATATTTTCAACTGAAATGACCTATTTTACTAGAAAGTCACCGGTGACTTTTTTCGGGTGAATTTTAAGAATACGGACCAGGGCCGCTATTCTTGAAATTCGATCAAAAAAAGTCGCTCGTAATTTTCTAGTGAAATACGTCATTTCAGTCGAAAATTGAAATGGTTTCATACCTCGCCTATGATAAAATTTGTACGTATACAATAATAATTACTGAAATATGTATAGAATATATTTAAATACGTTTTCAAATAAATTAGTTCTTAAGAAAAGTGATGTACCAAATTTTTGTGTGCACTGGGATATATTTATATATGCATATAAACGGTTATTTTTAAGATTTTAAATTTTAACCCCTTTGATTCGATAACCCGATGTTTCACGTTATATCTCTCAGTTTCTTAATCATAATTTGTGTAATTGGGCAACTGCAAATTCAAAATCAACGGAAAATGTACTCTAGGAAATTTAAAAAGCCTTAAACTATTCTAATTATTGGAAATAAATAAGTGAAAAGTGAACCTGAAATATCTTCTATAAAGAAAGATTTTGCAAAATGAAAATAATAAAACCTGGTACAGGTTTATTGGCCTTAGTTCAAAATGAGGTTTTTGTTTGAAAAAATGTAGACATAATTTTTTCACGTCGGGTTGGCGAAGGTAGGATTCGTCAATGTTAAATTGTCATTAAGTGGATGCAAATTCCAGAAATAATACTCGTTCTTGTTCGACACGTAAAATGAAAGGTAAGAGCAAAAATGTTTTGTGCTTTATTCTGTGGTATTACCATCTGTACCTTCTGAAATACTTTCTGAAAAATTGGCAGAAGTCCGGTAACGACGTTAAGCATCCTTTTAAAAAAATCGAGATCTTAAATTTTATTTCAGAAAAAATTAACTAGGAACCATAAGCTCCAGTACAATTTTAAACAATAACAAAAATACAATTAATTGTGGTGTACATACGCTTAAGTACGTACTATTAAAATAGCACCAAAAACAATTTAATCACTAAAATAATGTCACAAAAACTAAGTGAAAGGTTCGTCACTTCCATAATTGGTTCTATATGAGAATCTATTTTCAAGGGTGTGCGAGTTCGAAGATTTCCACATTACATATCATTTCTATACGTGTTGACGACGAATTTCAAGAGAAAAGGCAAAATTTTCAAGGAATTACATCTTTCAACATATGGAGGTATAGATATGTAATATTTTCCCACCATAGTAATCGGTTGTCAAACCCACCAAATTAGAAAAGATTTTTCTACTGGCTCAATCCTAATTATGTGATAGCTGTAACGGGAACACCATACACATCATGCATATTCGAGCTGTGAGCGAAAAAAATTGATACTGGCAAACAAAAATTCTAGGATCATTAAACTCTTTCATGGTAGGAATTCTAACATAGATTTGGCTTTAGAACAGATCAAGTAGAAATGACGATTAAATTATAAGGTAGATGATTAAATGATATAAGGTACAAATGTAACTCTAAGGTTTTTTATTTAATTTACTCGTACCAAATTATTATCCGCAATATTGTAATCATAAATAAGATGCGATGTTGAAAGTGTAAAACTCATCATTTTGCACTTTGTTACATTTAAATAAAACAAATTATTATTACACCAAACATTAACCGCATCTAATTCCTTTCGTAACTTCTCTGCATCAGTTAGATTTCAAATGGGGAAAATATTTTTAAGTCATCGGAATATATGGTATAAGATAACGGGAAAATTGTATATACCTATGTAGTTAGATACTTCACTTCGATTTCGTGATTTAAACACCGGTACAATATGAGACGATTTCCAGACAACCGAAAAAACACTTTTCAAACGTGAACTATTAAATAAAATTGACAAAGGAGCCATTTCATTACAGTATTGTTTAAGAAAATTTGAAGAAATACCGTCTGGGCCACATTCATCCTTAAAAGGAGGAAGGGATTTAATGATATCATCTGGAGAGGGATGTACAAGCGTGTTGGTACAACTGTCTTCAGTTATATCAATGAACGACATTGTTGACGGAAACAAAAACAAATTTTTGTTTTGGAGTGAACCAAATTACAGAATGATTTTGGATTTATATTATTTATCCATATTATTTTGAACCTTACCAATAAAATTCTTGTATGCAGTACAATGCAAACAATCAAACTGTTTCAGTAAATCTGAAAATGATAGTCTGTCAGATGGATTCAATTTACACCTTCATCAACTATAGCCATTTAACGTTCGGTAAGTTGAAATCACCAAGTATCAGCACGATTTCATCCAAGTTGAGTTTGGAAATCTTATTATATAAAAAGCTTATGTTGCATAAATTCAGATGTATAAGCCGCAATAATGTAAAACAAATTCTGAAGATATTCACCTTAACACATTTAAGCTCTATTGTTGGATCACGGTCAATAGCTACACTTACAATAGACAGACAAATGAACAGCGATCAGCATACCTCCCCACTTATTCCGACACTAGTTAGTGGCGACCGATCACACCTATACACAATGAAATTTGCCGGGAAATACTCAGAACAATATATGTATATCAGGACTTAAATTGGTTTCCACAATTACGTATACTGATACAGATTTTGAGGCAATGCATTTTGTAAATATATAAAATTGCTGTTTAGATCAACAGTTTTACGCATTGATCAAGAATTTGAATAAGAAATTTCAAAGTATCGGGTTGCGTAATTTAGATCGAATTTAGTGTCCACTACAAATAATCGAACAACACAAGGAAAAATATGATTATGATTATTGAATTTACGCATAATCAAAGTTGGTTTCTGAAATAGGTTTTGATACAGTGGTTCTATTTTCATTCGCTCTCTAATTCAATCAAATTATAGTTTTGTGGTTATTTGGCTGATTACCGTGGTTTTGATAGAGCTCAGATGTAAATACAAAGGGTAAAAATCACCCTCGGTGACCAACCTTCAAAGATATTTTGATACTTTATCATTCGTTTGGTTTCTAGCAAACTAAACCAAAAATGAACAATGTCTGTATTGATAGAAAAAAAGAGAACATATACTGCGTGTACGTATTAGCACAGTACTGCCGTGCTAAGAAAAAAAGTGACAAACGCCAAAAGTTGATATTTGGATTCTGCAAACAAATACCTCTTTTTCTGCTTTTTAAAAAAGCCGAATATCCTTCTTCAAATGCTATAAAATCACATTATTCAATAGTTAAGTTTCATATTAAGACATATGGTAAACAAAAATAGAAAAATTGAAATTACTCAAAACTTCAAAAGGCAAATGTGACGTTTTTTCTTAGCACGGCAGAATAAGTGGGTATCAATATAAATAACTCTATTAAGATTTTATCAACTATTTTTACTGATGCTTTGTAAGTTTCTATCGTTTTTAGTATACCATTAGTAAGGAGATAAGGTGTCGTAAATCGATTTCTAAAAACAATGTCTGAAATTACCGATCAAATATTGAATGGTATAAGTATAGCAAATACAGCTTTTAGTACTCTTGTAAACCTAGCACATTAAATATCTAATTATTTTTCCTTTGCTTTACTTCTTGATAAAATTCAAACATTTAAATTTCAAAGTAGGCATAGTAAGAAAAATAATGAATGTTTACACCGATTCAATCACTCAACCGGAATCGCACCCCAGGGCCCGTATTCTTGAAATTCACCGAAAAAAAGTCGCCGGTGACTTTGGTACGAAACAATTTCAATTTTCGACTGGAATGACGCATTTCACTAGAAAATCACGGGCGAGAAGAGCGGCCTTTGATTTTCGAGTGAAATGAGTCATTTCAGTCAAAAATTTAAATTGTTTCATACCTAAGTCACCATCGACTTTTTTCGAATCGAACAATTTTGTTTGAGCGGGCACGTTAATAACATGAAACAGAAGTATAAAGCATAGATAACGAAATTTTCGGCTTTTTAAATTTGTTTTTTTCGGAGTAAATTACCGTGTTCGGATTTTTCTTTCTTTTTTTAACGAATTATGCTATAAAATGATGATAATGGTGTGGTATAAGAGAGAATTACCGTGATTGATCATTCGTTGCTCTTGGAGCAGTCGTTCAATAGCGGAATATAGGATAAGTAAAATACGAAATTGTACGATTAAAAGAAATTCCGATAAGAATGAAAACGAAATCACCTACAAGCAAAACATACTGTTAAAGTTAGCCGAAAGTGAAAGGTCGATAACACAGATTGTGGGTGTTATCCCATCCTAAAGTAAAAAAACGGTAATGCAGATTGTGTTATCCCAGCCGAAAATAAAAAAATAAGTCGTTATCAATCGGTAGTGTTTATCCTAAAAATTACTAAAGATGCATGGATACCATTGAAGACCTTCTTCAAAATTCTTGTATGAGTAAACCTCGCTCCAGTTTTTCCTGAAAAATTGTGGAAAATTCGCGAAACCCAAAAAATCATTTAAAATTGGAATAAAATCAGCATCTATGGTGTTATGTCTGAATATGTATTTTATTGATATAACTTGTTAATAGCTATCGCAGAAAAAAAACAGTTCAAGTTTCAAGTGGGAAATCTGGGAAAATTCGTTTTTCCAAAAATCATTAGAAAATTTATGAAATCAACTTCTAGAGTGTTATGTCTGGAGATGGGTTACATTGATGTGACTTGTCAATAGCTATTGCAGGAAAAAAAATTAGTTGAAGTTTACCGTGGGCAATCTCGGAAAATTCGATATTCCAAAAATCATTAGAAAATTTGTATAAAATTAGCCTCTATAGTGTTATGTCTGGAGATGGATTGCAATGACGTGACTTGTCAATAGCTGTCGCAGGAAAAGTTTCAGCTTTAATCAGCTTCTAGAGAGTTATGTCTGGAGATGGATTGCTTTGATGTGATTTATGAATAGCAGAAAAAACATTCAGTTCAAGTTTACCGTAGAAAATTTAGATCTAGAGGCTATGATTTTATACATTCATTTTTTTACTTTCGGCTGAAGCACGGGAAACTTGAACTGAATTTTTTTCTGCAACAGATATTGATAAGTTACATCATTACAATTCATCCCTAGACATAACACTTTACAGGCTCATTTTATACAAATTTTCTAATGATTTTTGGAAAATCGAATTTTCCCAGATTTCACACGGGAGCCTTGAAATGATATTTTTCTGGCGAGAGATATTGGTACACTTTAGAGGCTGATTTTATTCCAATTTTGTGGATCCTTCTGATTTTCCGATATTTTCCACGATTAGGTTAAACAAAGTTTTCCGCGTAAGACTGTTTACAAAAGTTTCTATTGCAATCCTTGTATCCTATTTACTTTCGGCTGATAAACACTAATTTTTTTATTGTCAGCTGGAATATTAATAACGTAGTCTGCATTATCGACTTTTTACTTTCGGCTGGAAACTTTAAGCTAACTTTAACAGGGTGAGCAAAACCAACGTAAGCATGTATAACGTAAGTTACCCGAATAAAATGAAATGAAAATATTTTTGAAACGAAGAAAAAAGTTCGAGCTTGTACGTATAACAATAATTTTGAAAGTATTTAACAAAATTTAATATTGCTCGTGCTACTGCTGGTCCTGATTAAGCGGAGCATAATTAAAAAATCCTAATCCATACGAATCGTTCGTTTAATAAAAATTCTACAAAATTACATTTATGAAATCGCACTCAACACTTAAGGGCCAATATTGGCCATTGCCAACAATGATGACAAAGGTTTGGCTAGCACATAAAATAGGACTCTTAATTACCTAATGAAAAAATCCTAATCCATACGAATCGTTCGTTCAGTAAAAGTTCTACAAAATTATATTTATGAAATCGCACTTAACTCTTAAGGGCCAATATCGGCCATTGCCAACAATGATGACAAAGGTTTGGCTAGCACATGGAATAGGACCCTTAATTACCTAATCAAAAAATCCTAATCCATACGAATCGTTCGTTTAGTAAAAGTTCTACAAAATTACATTTTTGAAATAGCACTCAACCCTCAAGGGCCAATATCGGCAATTGCCAACAAAGATGACACAGGTTTGGCTAGCACATGGAATAGGCCCTTTAATTACCTAATCAAAAACCCTAATCCATACGAATCGTTCGTTTAGTAAAAGTTCTACAAAATTATATATCGTCACAATACTCAATTATAAATCGCACTTAACCCCTAAGGGCCAATATCGGCCATTGCCGACAATGATGACAAAGGTTTGGCTAGCACTTGGAATAGGACCCTTAATTACCTAATTAAAAAACACTAATTTATAAGAATCGTTCGTTTAGTAAAAGTTCTACAAAATTATATTTTTGAAATCGCGCTCAATTCTCAAGGGCTAATACCGGCCATTGCCAACATTGATGACAAAGGTTTTACACTTTTAATTGGCCCTTTAATTACCACAAGTCACAGCACTTGGAATAGGCCCTTTAATTACCTAGTCAAAACCCTAATCCATACGAATCGTTAGTTTAGTACAAGTTCTACAAAATTATATTTTTGAAATCGCACTCAACCCTCACGGGCCAATATCGGCAATTGACAAATATGATTCCAAAGGTTTGGCTAGCACATGGAATGGGACCCTTAATTACCTAATTAAAAAACCCTAATCCATACGAATCGTTCGTTTAGTAAAACTTTTACAAAATTACATTTTTGAAATACCACTCAGCCCTCAAGGGCCAATATCCGCAATTGCCAACAATAATGATAAAGGTTTGGCTAGCACATGAAATAGGCCCTTTAATTACCTAGTCAAAAACCCTAATCCATACGAATTGTTCGTTTAGTATAGGTTCTACAAAATTATATTTTTGAAATCGCACTCAATTCTCAAGGGCTAATATCGGCCATTGCCAGCAATGATGACAAATGTTTGGCTAGCACTTGGAATAGGCCCTTTTATTATTTAGTCAAAAACCCTAATCCATACGAATCGTTCGTTTAGTAAAAGTTCAACAAAATTATATTTTTGAAATCGCACTCAACTGTTAAGGGCCAATATCGCCCATTGCTAACAATGATGACAAAGGTGTGGCTAGCTCATGGAATAGGACCCTTAATTACCTAATTACAATGCTGGGCAAATTACATTACACTGAGTAATTAAAATACTTTCCCTAGTTACAGCAAACTCAGTAATTAAAATACAAATTACAAATACTTTACATTTGTAAATTGATAAATTTGATTTGACAAAATTTATTTAGTGAAAAAACGTATTATTAGAAAAAGATTATTAAGATTAGGTTTTATGCTGATGACTCTGGAACCAAATTTTAATAAGCCTTGAAAAATGTAAATAAGAAATTTCAAAAACTGGGGTAATTGAAATACAAATTACTGTTACTTGGAGAATGAGTAATTAAAATACAAATTACAAATTGTAATTTGTATTTTAATTACGTAATTCAAATACATGTAATTCGTTACTGCCCAGCCTTGAGCATAAGTAATATAAAAACTTTAGAAGTGCCAACCGGAATGCTTGACATTTTTCAATGGTGAGTCAAGTTCTATTTCATTTAACTCGAAAATGTAAATGATGACAAAATTAGACAACAGTATTAAGGTGGTCTTCGTCAAGATCTTACATTAGTAGTAAGGTGTTTAAAGCACAAAGAGGAGGTTTAGGTGATTAAGTTAACGAAGCTGTAATTTGCCCTGGCTCACCGAGAAATGGATCATTAGTGAAGAAAAGTTGATTATATAACTCGATGCCAATAAATTATTGATGTTATCAGATATCGATTTGACTCTACTATTACTTTTCATTCGATGGCAATGGTTCGTCCCGTAACCTTAAAATAGATTAACTTATTGATTTTGTCAACCAAAAATGTATCTTAATTTGAATAGAGAGCGAATAATAGCTTTGAAGGGTTTTGGAGATGGATGTGGGCCGGACGGTATCCATCGATATCCCTACCCCAATCAATCCTTAACCATTGCTGTGTTTCCCGAAAAATGGGAAATCTCTCAAATAACTTCAATTTTTAAGTCAGGCAAACGGAATGACATCACGTGTTACAGAGGAATATCAACTTCATCATCAATTCCTAAAATATTTGAACCAGTTGTATGCAACGCTTTTAAATCAACAATAATCATCATATATTTGTCAATCAGCATGGGTTTATGCCTGGAAGGTCCACATCCACTAACCTGGTTGAATTTTATTTGATTTCACACATAAATTTATTTAAGTTCTGGCGCACTCCATTTTGAGCAAAAGCTCATTTACAACAGAGCATGCCAAAAGAGAAGGATGGTTCAATTAGACAACATTCCATTTTTAGGTCGGCCAACCATTCATTTCGGACCACGAATTACACAATTTCACCTGAATTTTTCACTCGCATCGCTCAATCATCAATGGCAGGACCATCACGATTTGTAATCTTTTGTAATTTTGATAATATTCCGTGGTTGGGGTACCCCATAGCTTTAGGATATTTATGGTGGAGAATTTAGAATACATTAAATAATTCAAGTCATACTTAACAAATAGTCTACAAGATGTAATAATTGGCAATAACCCATCCAACCTTATCAAAGGGACATCTCAAGTATCAATATTGGACCTTGGATTTTTATTGTTTTCATTGACCGGTTAACGAAGATCATGCTCGGTTGATCGGTTAACGAAGAAATGGCTGGGAATATGACTATAACGAACCTTTCTATCAAAATGTGGTTTTCTTAGCACCATATTCAATAAGGTGCAAAGAATATAAAATTCGCACCATTGGGAACAGACGTCTTCTTCTGGATGCTCCTTTTATAGGGAACGTCCTACTTGGCGACATCGATTCAGCTTATGTATTGGAAAATATCTCTATAAATGTTCCAAGCAGGACATTACGTAATCACCGATTTTTGGCGCTAGAACATCATTCCATCAATTATGGCGATAACAACCCAATCAACAGATTGCTTAATTTTATTATTTTCTAAATTTCTTGTTTTGTTTTATATTAATTTTGATTTAAATTTTAAATTTGAATAGGTGATAGACCTAAAAGTTAACACAAACTGCTTATTTCTAAAATCTATCGTCATACAAAATTTCGAGAGTAGTATACGAGTTTATATTAGTAACCCTTAAAACTCAAAAACGGCCCACAAGATTGATTGAGCAACAAGTCGTACGAATTGAAGGAAATTTGTATCGTGTATCGTGGGGCCGTAGTCGACTTGCAGGACGAGGCAATCGTTTCGTTCTGCAGTATGGCATGCTAAGAATATGTCGGACACTTGCCATACCCTCAGACAGGTTTGGTTGATTATGTTTATTCATCAACTTGTTCAAATGATTTGTCAAGTGCATCCTTTCAGCAAATTGACAAAAAGTCAAGTTGTGAAAGCAGGTCGTACAACGATAGACAAATCATATCCGTCTATGGGTAAAATTGTATACGATTTATCTATCCAATTACCTGTATAACTTCTTGTACAACTTATAATACGACCAATATATACCACTAAATACCATTATATATATATATATATATATATATATATATATATATATATATATATATATATATATATATATATATATATATATATATATTTATGGACCATGAGACAGGGAAATGAAGTAATGAAGGACCAAATTCGTCAGTTTATTGACAATATTCCCAAAATGGAAAGTCACTAAACAGACATTCTGAATTCACAAAAGATATCCATAGAGATTATATATTGAAAAGTTCAAAGTTTGAAAAATCTTCTCGTCCATCTGTATTTTATACCATAAAACTTCGTGGAGTGACGAAACATTCAAAGAAGCCACCCGTAGACGTTCAACCATCAGCAACTGCTAAGTTGAAAAATACTTTTTCGACTAAACGTTGAAATACCTGAAAGAAAACTAAGAGACTTTCTTGACTTGATAAAGGGAAATTATACACCAAAATATTTGGTTTTTGTCTTCTGAAAATTTGTAATAATTCAAATTGATAGTAAAATTATAAAATCAAACGTCTTTTGAGTTATTTTTATTTTTCATTTTCAATCAATAATTGATTTGCAAGAACGGAATTTTTCAGTTATACTATATATCAAGAACAATGTCACAACTCGAAATAGGACTGTTTCAACCCATATTGTATAAGAGCCCTCAAAAAAATAATTTCAGAATGATAATTCAGTATCGATATGCTATTTTGAATTGGATCACTATTCCAGCAAATCGTCGATAAATAGTTGCAGTAAAACAAATCCTTTGATCAAAAGAAACTTTGTTATAGTCTGCATCAATAGGAAAGATACTTCGTTCTTCACTAAACTAAGTGTTAAATGGAAAGCATTTATTATTTTAAAACTTATATTTGAAACAAAAACAATCAGTAGACTATCCACGGTTTACATATATAGGTATACAATGTGTCATTACATAGAACCTTGCATATGGATTATAAAATTAAGGTACTCCCCCTGAATAATTACATCTTCACTTTCAACCGTCATTCAAATTTTTTTCTTTTCCTTTCTTGAAGATCTACAACTCACAGTTCAACCACCTTCTACCGGTTTTGTGTTTTGTGTCCATTGCTTATTTTTTTTTTCTGTATTTAATTCACCAAACTAATGAATAGGCAAAAAACGACTTTTTTGTCTTGTCATCATTACCATAAACTATTATTAAATTCGAGTATTGAGATTAACTAAAGTGTACACTTCTATATCATCGTATAAACGAATTTATGAATGAATGTTTACTTTCACATGTAACGTGATCAATATTACGTATTAGGACTCCATATTTGAATTATTGAAAGGAAAATTCACCCACCATGATGCATTCTCGCCTTGCACATATGTCCAACATACTTATATACACGAGTTCAATATGCCGCACCAATAAAAATTTCAAAAACCAAATTTACATTACAAAAAGGATATAATGTTAAAATAATATCCTTTTAGTATAAACACACAATATATTTTTTGACTTCAATTTACCCCCACGCGGGTGGCACTCATATATTGTAAATATAATATATGCGACTAACCAACATGAATGCAAAACTATCGTTACGTTACCTCGTTATTACGTACTACGGTATAAAAAGCTTTCGTTTTTTCTCAATAACCATCTCTGTTTGTTGCACACAAAACGGTAATATATCGTGCTCACACCATTGTACAATTTTAGACTTTAACCAATCGTAATGCATTTTATACACACGGCTGTAGTTTAATTTATATATACATATAATAAAAGGGGCGGAGTTTATGAAAAACATTGGAAAAATTTTATAAACATTTTTCTTGTTGTCTATTTTATTTATTTATTTATGTATTACAATTGCGATTGCGTAAATTTTCATCTTTTTGCATAACACAATATAAGCATAACTTACCAAGTTTTTTTTTAATTTTTTTTTATATTTATGTTTGTGTTGTTATAAATTCATTTATGTAATAAAAATTAAAAACAATAAAAAAGAAAAACAATTAGAAAAACCAAAAACTAAATGGTATGTAGAAGATAAAAATGTAAGTATATGTTTGTACTTACAATATAAATATGTGCAGGGAAAGTATAAAGAAATGATATGACGACGATGAAAATTGTAATATGTACAATTATTTTTTTGTTATACTGAGACAGACAGACAGACATGAGACAGGTCAAAAGAAATACATAAACTACGAGTATATTGGAACATAAAAAAAAACTCAAAATGGTTTTTTTTTCTGATTCGGCGTTCGGTGTTTCTCTCTGTCTGCGCGCTGTTTTATTTTATTTTATATAATTTTAATTTATTAAATTCAATTATACACAAAATATTTATGTGTAACAGTTTTATGCCAAATAATGGATACCTTTATGGCAAATATCGTATTTTGGTGAATCGATAAATCTAAACTACTTAAGTGCTTTACCCATTGCAAAACGAAAAGAAAAATCGGATTTAGTTTTTTCGATATAATTCCAAAATTATTGCTTTGTTTTCGCTAAAAACTTCTCGTTTTTGACCGAGTGTACCATACAATACTATTTTCAATTAAAAATTTTTCAAAAAAATTTTAATTAGCTGAGAAAATGAAAATTTAATTTTTTAGAACCGAAAAAATTAAATTTTCATTTTCTCAGCCAATTAAAAATGTTTTTGAATTTTTTAAATTGAAAATGGTATTGTATGGTATACTCGATCAAAAACGAGAAGATTTTAGCGAAAATAAAGCAATAATTTTGGAATTATATCAATAAAACTAAATCCGATCTTACTTTTCGTTTTTCAATGGGGAAAGCACTTTAATTTATTAAAACGAAGTGAGCTTTGAAAAATGTGTTACTTTAACATTTTTCGTGACAGTTTGTTCGATTTCGCTTTGTTGACAAAAAGCATATTTTTCTAAGAAAAATTTAATTTGAATTATTTTGAATTTTATTGTGTTCTAAAGAAACAACCAAGCTAGATTTAACTAATTTTGAAAAATAGCCAACCATTCGAAATTAATTTTATATGAAAAACATTTAGTGATCGGTATTAGTACAAATAATACGAATAAGATTTTAATAAATCAAATGTTTTCTTATGACGTATTGAGAACTGTTAAAGTACGTGAAAGTGACATCTATAATTGAAAATAATAAAGTAATTGGTCATTTGGGGATATGCGTAGAGAACCTAATGCAAATTTCACAAATAATACTGCTAAATAATTATTAATACAATAGAACTAACCTTTCTGTTTTCAATAAATAAACAAAAAATATTTTTCATCCATTTGTCTAAATCAAACTTTAATTTCCTGCCACCAGATCTACATCCAGTTCTCTATTGACGATTGGAAATATAGAGAAAGCCCTACCTATCGCAATAAAATAAAACTCTAACTACAATACAAAATTAGCATCAGCGCTCGCAGAACGACTAAAATATGGCATAGCGGAAACTTTTTGCAGCAAAGTTGCAATAAATATTTTGTCTAAAATCACGTCTCCAATCGTCAATTGACGATTGAAAAAGTTGAAAATGGATACCTTTCGCCTGTGAAAATAAAACTTCGGGCACATTAAAAAACTTAGATGGCTATGATATAGTAATCAATTTCTTATAATATTTTAGTGAATAATCAAAGCTTACTGCGTTTATTTTCTTCAAATCTGGGTACGAAGTTTTTTTTTTTTTGTCCGGTGTTGTAAATTTGTCAAAGAATGAAAAGTTGTTAAAATGACCTGATAGGTGGCCTATGGTATGGTGAATTACGTTTATCTTCATATATTTCATATACCTGGGGGTCGATTCTGTTTCCGTGAAAAAAATGAAATGAAAAAATAGTTCTGTGTAAACCAAGCTCCAATTTGAATTAATTTGTATAGTTTGCGCCTACTCCGAAATTTAAATATGTACATATATAAATTTTATAACGAAGGAACAGTAAACGACCAATAATTGTTCGTTTACACAAGACACTTGTTTATCGACATTTGTATTAAGAGCCTAATATTTATAGCTGCAGTAATTTTTGTGTTTCAATAAGTGACTAACTTATGTGCGTTGTGCGTATGTTGTTAGGTATCTTATGTTGATTAAGTTATGCAACCATAATGAACGCAATTCGACACTATACCAATAATTTTTTTAGGTTTTACTTTTTTTTTAATAAAGTATATACACTACTTTAGTTGTAACATTTAAATGGCGGTCATCTATTTGTGGAATTTGTAATTTGATATTTTACACAGAAGTTTTTTACATGCATTTTTACAAAATTCGATTTTTAAAGTTCGAACTAAGACAAAGTACAAGAGAGTTTGAAATACACAATATTGAAATGTTTATAAAATAATTCTGATTGAAGAATAAAGATAAGTTATGTCGAAATTTGAAATCTTAAAAAGCCCAAACAATTACTAATTTCAATAATTTCACCAATAACCTGTATTTGTCAATTTTTATGAAAATGGGATAGTAAGAATTTCATAAAATTTAAAATGTTCCATATGTATACATATAGTCTCAAGTTGAAAGTATTTTTGAGTTTGCGAATTTTCTTTATTTTGAAATGGCTAGAATCTGAAAAATATTCAAATACCGATCATAGTCCAAGCGTGTGAAGCGCTATTGTGAAAGCATTAAAACTCTTAAATTTTATTTACTACACCGAGATTCGAATTTTTAAATGCAGTTGTTTCGAAAAACTATTTGTAATCTGACATAATTTTGAAACCCTAGATTCAATACGATATTCTAAATTTACAGATTTTTAAAATAAATTTAGGTGCTTGAATTTAGAATTAAAGAAGCTTAAAGAATTATAAAATTTGAAAATTAAGGCTTAAGAGGACTATTTTGGAAATCTAGGAGTTAAGACGATTTTAAGAATTCAAGAAATTTGAACCTAAAACGACTGTACATCGAATTAAAAAATTTCAAAAATATACATTTGAAATAGTTTAGGATCTTGGAAAACGAACAAAAGCTCTTTCTATTTTTCAATACCTTTATAAACTATGAAAACTACCAAGTTTCTTGAAGTACGATCAGTTGATGACGGTCAACCATAACCCTTTGAGATTTTGAATACATCTTTCGGTATATCGGTAAATCGGTATATTAATAGACACATTTAAATGATTTTCTCACCACCAAAATGGTCAATGAACTAATTCTTTTCATATGAGAATATTTTGACTAATATAATCACTTTGGAATTATATTTTTTTCCACTGAGAAATGTTTTCATTTTATTTTTCATGGAAACAGAATTGGCCCATGGTGCTGTGAAAATTATATAACTTAGCTTTTTTGCATTCAAAAAATGAAAATGGTTGACTAGATGTAAATGAAAAGATTTTTTTTCATTGAATTTTTTCATAGAACGAGAATTGATCCCCTGTACTATATTAAGTGTTATGGGGGAACCAGCGAGTCAGTAACAACTTTAAGTAAGAAAGCGATATACAGAAAGTGTATATTACTGACCAGCGAATCTTTAAGAACTTTTCGTTCAATTCAGCCGTCACTTAAAGTCGACTGCACGGGCGAGATTATTTCTGAGATTATTTTTATCCCACCATTTTCCATCCAATGAAATCACTGTATTGACAAAAAAAAAATCCCCTTGAAGATTTCCCTTCACGAGTTAAAATTTATTGAAAAATAATCTTTGGATAAAAATAATCCTTCTCGTGCATCGAGCTTAAGAGAGCGAAAATTAACGCGCAAACTGAAGGATATGTCAGAATCAGAATAAATCAAAATTTTCAAAGCATACTTATCTTAAAAATAATAAATTTTGCTATTCACATTAGAATTTTAATACTGTATTTGTCAGATTTTACGGATTCTGTGGCCGATATGTCAAATATTCTATAAGGAAATAATTTTGTCAAATTCTTTAAGGATTCTTACTGATTCGCTGGTTACCCCTTTAAGTCGATTTTTTTTAAAATAATATTTAAGGTATATACGCAAAACAAGCAAGCAGCAATATTTATAGAATCGTTATAAATACACAGAAAAGCGTAAAATTTATGTAGTAATAGTTGACTTAAACATGAAATTTGTGTCCAGGGCCCGAATTCCGGATCAATAACAAATGAGAATGAGAAATGACTTTATGTTTTATTTCGCCTACTCTAAATAAAAATGCAACCGACTAGTTGAAATAAAAAATCAAGTCATTTCTCATTATCATTTGTCATCGAACCGGAATTTGGGCACAGGTCTGCGTTAAACTGCTCCAATTATCAAAAACAATAAGCAGAGCGAAATAAATTAAATGTCAAGTTCCTCGTCAATCCAACCCATTTAAGCTTGTTTTCGAGTTGGATTATACTCATTTTTTTATATTCTGCTAATAAAATCTGGAAAAAAATTTGGTAATACATAGTGTAAGTTATTTTGATTCCAATAATCTGACCTCTCTATAGCCGTTGATGCTAGCGCTCATCAATTTCTGAAAGAACATAGTGCGATATGCTATATACGTTGGATGCATCATTCGAAAAGAACATATTGGGATATATTATATACGTTATGTTAATTTGAATTTATGAACGGAGGATACAAGAATATTTAAAAGTTGTTGTAAAGCTTTCAAAGATAAGAATCGCAGCACGTATGAAGCAATTTGACAAGCTAAGTTCCATGTTTACTGTGATTTTTTCTCATACGGGTAAATTCGAGCTGATTGATTTTACATTTGCATCATTCTGCATCTACGACCGACCACAGATCGATTTAATTTTCCCCAAGTCTTCCATTTTATAACATTTGGGACGTTAAAGTAAATTAATTGGGAAGCTTATGGTGAATTTCTTAAATAGTAAATTTATAGTATCGAAGGTATAAAATATTGTTGTTGATTATATCTACAGAGCAGCCTTCATCACTGGTAATAGTAGTCCTGGATGGTGGAACTATAATCACATTGAGGAAGAAGGCGTTCATTTAATAAAGCGCCAACCTTCATGAACGTCAATTATAATAAGCGTAATGCTTTGGTAAATTTACAACAACGACTGAAATCCATTATTTTCGATTTGTGTAAGACATACACCTTTCCACAAGCAGTCTGCTCGCGAGTAGGTACTAGTGGTTGGTCAACTGGAAAGCAACTATTACGTATTATGCCCACAAGAAATGGATTCATAAATGAGGAGCGTCGGAACAAAAACCGATAAATCACATACATACAATTTTTTTTGGGAAATTGAAAAGAATATTCCGAAGTCTTTGGCTTTATAATTTAGAGGTGAAAGAAGTTTACCTATTTATTGGCGTTGATAACGCTGTTTGGATACCTGAAAACCACATTCCTGTGTGAGGTATCTATTGACATATTATAAAAAAAAAAATGTATTTATCGGTTTTTAATCCGAGTAATTGGATATATCAGATATATAGTCATTGTCCAGTCATCATCTGTCAAAATTTTTGAAATACTATTAGACAATGTCACAACCAATGACCTATGAAAAATGTTAAGGATTTAACGGTGGCTGTTCCTATCGTCATATTCGTTTGATATGACTGAATGTATTTATCGGTTCATATTTAGGTCAGTGTATTTTGGGAAGGTTTTGAAGCGGATTTAGCCATTTCTAAACAGGTTCGATTAACGATGGTTATATAGATATCAATCAAACACCACGACCAAAAATAAATCCAAAAATAAACGTTTGCGCGTTTGCTTTTTTACCAAAGCATTACACTTAACATTATAGAGTGTAGCAGCTCTTTTATTCACAAATTTAATTAAAGAAACCCTATTCAGTTTCTCTTGGACCCCCTCCGGTCACGCATCTTGATTGGGACTTAGGAAAGCAAATTAGCTTAGTTACCTAAGTAATATTGGCGATTAATAATTTCGCAGTTCATTCATTATTTTAAATGGTGTTGGTCTTAATTGACTTATTCACGCTAAAATTCATCGAAAATTTACGATTTAAAACTTTTTGGTGAATTATAATCGAATTAAGCGACGTCACGCGTATAGTTTACCTTCTTTACGGATAGATCTGTCTGCAATTTTAGTTGCTTGAACTATGAATATGCCTTTAAGATAAGTCCAACTGAAGCATTGACTGCTTCAAGCGTATTCAAGGGCAATTAATTTATTCCTGCTTATTTCTGCTAGTTCTAGTAAAATCATTAATGCAGACTTATACGCTAGTCCTTACCAATGAGTGTTAACTTACGCTCTGCTTTATTTGGGTTAATATAAAATTTCTAAAGCATCTGTATACATTTTGATCCAAACTAAGAACCTAGCGGGCTCGATTAGGCATTCAAAGTGCACTTTAAACTTTGAAATGAACGAGTATGTTGCAAAACAAGCAAATCATTTGTAATTTACCCCAACCATTATTTATTTCAATAAAGTTTTCCGAATGTCCCGCGTTTGCTACAATTAGGAAGAAGGTATTCGGCTCGGTTATTATGCTTGGTATAAAGCCAATTAAAAACGGCTCCCTACCTTATTTTCGAAAACAAAATATCGCAAGAAAAATGCTGAAATAAAGAAAAAATATTACGCGCCAAACATAAAATACAAGCATTTTTGATTGACATGGATTTATTTATGAAATCCAGAACAAAAATCTAGAAAACTAATCCCGAAACATAAAATCTCGACGTGACGAAATCTCATAAAAGAATCTCGGAAAGCACAGAACTCGAAAAAAATATCTAAAAAACAAAAATCTGGAATTACTGTGGGTTTTTGGGACAAACGTAATAATTGACGCGCGGATTTTGTCAAGAAATAGAGCTGTGTGAATGTTGTGAAGAAGAACAAATTTTAAGAAAATTTATCTGTATTAATATGATTCGCTAGTACATAACGCACAGTACATTCTGTATATATAGAATGTAAATTGGAGTATAATCAGTCCAGTCGCCGCGGCCTGATGAGAAGATTTTTTCATAATCATAAGCTCATCAGTTCGAAACTGGATTGAATTCTCTTACAATCTTCGGAACATATTAAATTCATATAAATTAAAAATTAAAGAATTGCCTGCCGAAAATAAAGAGGGGTTGATAAAGTATCAGTCCTGAAATAAAATTTCAAGTTGTTTTAAGATACCTTGTAACAGGTCCATCTTTTGAAGCATTGTACAGAGTAGCTCGAAGTACAAGATCAAATTTCTTACCAGCAAATTGTACAAAAGCATAAATTTAATTAATTTTATCAGTCTTAGAAAATTTAGTAATTATTTTAAATTATTAAGCATAATTATTTATCAATATTCATTTCGGGTTTTAAACGAAATAAATAAATAGTTTAATTCACTATTAACTACTATTTATTGCACTAAACATAGCAAGGGATAATAGTTATATCACTTTAGGTATGTCTATATGAATAACCTCTGTGGTTGTCAAACTATCTTCCAGGAAATGTATTATTGGTGTATAGAAGTGTTTAATTGATATCGTTCTAAAAAAGAATGATGACGTTCTGTCGTACGGCATCATTATTTTCAAGTCGCGTCTGACTAACTGCCGAAATTTTTTCCAATTTGTCGATGGTTTTCTCAACGGATGATACGGCTCGATAGGACGCTATCTTAACGGTGTTAAACGGTGTATTTAGTAATTGTAATTATTGGCTAGAGTTGGATTAGTTTTGTTAATTTAAGTAGTCTATTGCTGGGAAGATACTGGACACTCGATACTTTCATTATTACTATCAATACCTAATAAATCCACGGTCTCACCAGTATCAAAACCAATCGAATTAATTACTTGTGATTTTTAGGTTGGAACCTGCGATAATATACATAAGTACTTCAAAACAATTTTAGGAATTTAATTAAATTAGTTATCAATTAGTAATCAATATCAGTAATCTTAATTATCTTAAAAAAAAATTGTGTTTAAAAACATTTACAGGTGCCAACTATCACGGAAAAATGGACCTAAGTAATAAAAGATTTCTATACTTAATTTAGAATTTCGCAAGCTGCTGCGGAGTGATGGACGACAAACTTATTGTAATTCGCGGCCAACAAAGAAGCGGAAAATATTTTTTAATTATAAAAATCGTTTAGCGTGATAATTCAGAGTATTCAGTATTTCATTATTATTGGAATAAACTACGAGGGGACTAACAAAAGTTCGCTTAGTTGACCACAAAAAAAACCAAAATTTTTTTTTTCGTATTTATTGTAATCTTCTATAGATCCACTTCTCAAAACAGTCTTCAAAATCTTGCTTTTTAAGCTTATCAAGTCCAGCATTAACCGCATCAATTATCTCCGCGTTACTGTTAAAGACTTTTCCCCTCAATTTTTTTTTAATTTTTGGAAATAACCAGAAATCACAAGGCGCCAGATCCGGGGAATATGGTGCTGGTCGTATTTTTTCGATGCCAGAGATCGCAATAAAGTTACTCGTTATTTTAGCAATGTGAGCTGGCGCGTTGTCATGATGTAAAAAGTAGCGCCGCAAATCCTCTTTCTTCCGGTTTTCCAACAAATTTTTGAAAACTATTGGTAAGCAGTCTGCGGTATACCATTTTGCAGTTACCGCCTGACCCTTTTCCAGGGGAATAGCAGCTACAATTTTTGATCGGGTGAAGTAAACTGACATCATTACTTTTTGTAGTTAATTTTTGTTGCTTAGCTTTTACGGGTGGGTTTGCTCCTGTTGGGCTCCATGCCATAATCTGCTGTTTGGTTGGATTTTACTAAAGTTGCTAGACTGCCCGTTTTCGAAAAATTCGAGGAACCCGTCGAGCAGATTTCCTCGTGTATCCCAGATGATTATTTAATATTAGCGATACAGCCATGGCATTTAAGGCCAATTCATCAGCAATAATTTCTTGTGTCAATCGTAGATATTCGTCAACTTTGGACTTCACCAGAGCCACAGTGGCGTCATCAGTGGAAGATTTTGGTCGACCTTCTCGAGGCTCGTCCTCTACAGAAAAATGTGCCATCTGGAATCTTCGGAACCACTTGCAAATAGTCTGTAGAGACGGTGCAATCGTTCCATATGCAATTTGGCATTCATTGAATATTTGTAGTGGCTTTAGTTTATGTCCCAAACCGAAGAGAATCACATAGCGAACTTCTGTTTGCGTTGGTGTTGGAATTTCGTCTGATCCATCCTCAGCTATTTTGTGTTTTATCGTCTCCTTTATAACCGATCGTTATGAAATTTTGAAAGCAGTCTCATAAAACAATTGCAAAGGATTTGGTATTTTTGGTTTTTTTAAAAAAGATTTAAGAGCCACCAACTAAGCGAACTTTTGTTAGTCCCAACGGATTTAATCATTTTTGAAAGTTCATCGGCATATCTAGCGCGAATGATTTTTATTTGTAGCTTTATGCCTTCCTCGGTAATTTAAGGAAGGTTTAGCACACAAATAATTCCTCTCGCTATTTTTCACCGTCCTAGCCATTTTATTTTTGTAGTCCTCGATTTTATTATTACATAATGATGGATGCTGCTGGAGCAGGGCTAAAATATTATCAATCTGGTCATTTTTCCACTTAAACAATATAAAAATAATATTCAACCTTTTTATTATATTTAGTTATTATTTAAATGTTACTATTTAATTTTATAAAGTTTAAATAATTAAATGGAAGATGTATTTACATGTGTCATTTTGCGCCTTAAGCGAGCAGTTGTATAGTGGCTTTTTAAAGAAATTGAATCACTAACTACTTCTTCTGAATATTTCCTACATGCAAAACATTTCGATATTTTTAAATCATTTAAAATCTCTTTTCAAAGTAATTACTTCCTACACGCCTACACCTTTTAAGACGTCTTTACGTGCTCCATTTCATACAACATTTTTTACAAGTCATAAAAACCAAATTTTATGAAATCTCGAAACCATTTAATATGTCGAGATTTTTTCGAGATTACGTCTTTCGAGATTTTGTGCTTTCTCGAAAACGTGGTGATCCTAAACAAAATTTCAGAAAAAAAATGGTTTTTAATCAATCAAATTTTTTAAAAGTTATGTTAATTCGTTTTATACCTCAAGGGATGGAAACAGCCACCCCCAAAAAATCGCATTGACGATTTATTAAAATTCCAACATTCTTACAAATTAGAACATTTATAAAAATTTAGGTTTCTTTGATAATTATTCACATACTAAAATAGAGAACTATCCAAAGCCGCTTAGCATTGGTGCTTTCTGTACAAGGAGAGCTTCATTTTTTCATATTATTTAAATGGGTTAACAAAAATTTAACGGGGTCTTCCTTTTTAATTTAATGTTTTCTGAAAAGTTGGAGACTAATTGTCAGGGCCGCAAACAAAATGTCTATCCAGCGCATTAACTAACTAAAAGTTGTCTATAGTCCTCACAATTTAAATTTCCATAATTCCACATTGCAACCTGTAATGTATTTTCCATTATACATATACTTATTCATCACATAAAACCACAAAAAATGTATGCCGGTTGGTGGCTGTTACTTGATTGATTGATTGATTGATTGCGATGTACGATCAAGCATTAAGCAAGTCTCCCGTATTATAAATGCGAATACCACACCACTATACCCATGTTACACAACACGACACCATTCTTCATGAAGCCAAACCCCGTAAAGAAAGGCGCCACATCGATAACCACATAAGTCTAATAGTTGTGATATCCGCCCCTGGCCAGGCCGCCGTCGTACACCTTTTTACATATAACAAGATCGAGGGATGGGAAAGGAATGTTAGCAACAAAGACTCAACCCGGTTCCAGACACCTAAGTAGTTGATAGTTAGTAAATTTGTTAGTAATATATTTTTAGTAGTTTATAGACACAACAAGACAATACAATTTTTTAAAGTTCATCTACTGCTCCAACAACCTGTAAGAAGCAACCTGTAAAGAAGACACAATGACAACACAAATTTCCTGGTACCGCAAACTCTTTTTTCTGAAAGGCTGTAAACAACTATTATTATTCCCCTCCACCATTTTTTCCATCGGCGGTTGTGAGAGGGGGGCGAGATTTCGTTCCATCATCATGTTCCCATGCGGTCACCCAAAATATGCCGGTTGGTGGCTGTTACAACCTTTTTTTTTTGCATAAAATACATTATATTTTATATTTATCCATTTTTTTTGTTTAAAGAACTATAATTAATATGGCAACACTAAAATGGAATTTATACGATTTTAATTGAATTTTATTTTTTGTATTTGCTATTCTCTAGCTCGACAGTATGTATATATACCTACAACATAAAATGATGGTATGCGTCTTCTTTTTGTGTTTTGTCTAAGTCTAATCGATTATGCCTCTAACCGTAACTAGCGTATATCTACATATAAATATACAAAAGACAACATTCGATTTTATGAATGAAAAACAGAAAATTAAAATCGGCTTTAAGCTGAGTGCCCTTCAAACGAAATAAAAAACAACAGTTTTTGATATAAAATTAATTTATCATCATCGATCACAGTCTATGGAATGATCTTGACCTACGGTATTATTTGTTAAGGGAGCGATAATCTTCCAAAATGACACAAACATATCCTAGACATTTTCAATATCTATCCATTAAAAACGAATAAAAAATAAAATTAAACAAACAGTTTTTCTTCCCAGTTTTTTTTTTTTTTATTGTTGCCGACTTTTCTATTTATCATTCATCTCTTCGTGTATGATAAAAGACAGGAAATATATAGTTGTGAAATATTTCTTCTATATATGTATTATGTATATACGAAATATACGAGAACGAGGCGGACAACTTTATCAAAATCTACATTTAGGCGAACGAAAAATTAATGATTGTCATCGTCATTATACAAGTTGCTGGAGGAAATATCCTCTAAACAATATTATACGAAAGTTTATTGTCATAATATCCGATTTTCATCGCCCCCTCGCCTCATACATTCTGACACAATTTTATAATAGTTTCTAATTTTATGTCATTTTATTGATTACAATTTTATCCTTAAAGCTGTGTGAGTATGTGTGAATATACCTCAACAAAAACCAACCCGATTAACAGCAGCAAAGTTTAATGTTTAATGAAAAGCCAAATAAAATTATATCCATTAGCAACTTGTTGAATGATAATTCTGGAATTTTTTTGTTCTATGTGCTCACAACTTTTTCCGTTCTATTTCACGGCTGTTATAGTTTTTTGTGCAATATATTACTCTATTTGATGTGATGAGGTTTTCGTTCGCGGTTATCATTTTAATTTACAATAAACACACCTTTGCTTATCATCACATCTTTTTTGAATTACTATAGAAAATGTTTAAACAACACAAAGAAACTTTTTAAAAATAATTAAAACATCAACAGCAAAAAACTGGGAGGATTCATAATACTATGTGTATAGTAAAACGATAGAGTGGAAAAGTGAAACAAACGTAAAAACAGTAATAAAATTGTTATCATCATCAACATCGCAACAATCATCCATCATCAGTATATAATGCAAATACAAAAATTCTAACCAACCAAAATTTAGCATAAAAAAGCTCTATTTCAATTGTGTTTACCATATACCATAAAAAAACGCATGCACCAAGGTAGTAAACAAAAAAAAAAAACCAGCACTAAAACTAACATAAAACAAACGAAAGCATGTTTTCTCGTTATTTCGCTCTATCCCCAATAAATTTTCAATGTGCCATCTTTTGTGCGCGCACACACAAATCCCCCAAAAGCTCCAACAATGAGACAACCATACAAACATTTCGTCCGGATTGTGCAAAATCATAAACGAGAGAAAAAGCATGCAGCAACCAACGAAAAAACAAAAACAACAAAAAAAACAAGAGAGAGCCGCATATAAATTATAATTTGTATTTTGTTTTTTGTTGTTGTTATCTTCCTATGTTTTTCACCATACACAACCAAATTTAAAACATAAAAAAAAAAACATAAAACAAAACAAAAAACGTTATACAACGGAATGGACGTATATATGAAAAGAAGACGCAGAGAGTAAAACACAAAAAAAAAGCTTTGTGTGTAGCAAAAAAGTTTTTTTTTGTCGTTTTCCATTCATTATCATTGTAAAACTCGTAACGTTTGGAGATTACACACAAAAAAAAAAATCATACAATTTTTATTATAAAACATAGTTTTTTTTTCGGTGTTTAGTAAACAAAAAACATAAAAACAAAACACTACAAAATATTTATGTTTTTTTGTTGGTGTATCGATGAGATTTGAACTGTGATCAACAACACAAGAAACAGATTCCGGTGGTTAAAAAATTAAAAAAATTAAATTTTTTTTTTTTTTGTAAACATAAATTTCTCGCTTTTGTGTTTTGTTTTTTTTTTTTTGTTTTGTTTATTTTAAGTTATTTTTATTGTTTTGTTTTGTTTTCGTCCAAAAATGCGTCCAGTCGAATTTTTTTATTGACTTTTGATCGTGAGTTTTTAGTGCTTTTCTATATCGGTTTGTTGGTGTAAATATTTGAAAGGAAAAAAGAAAAAAAAAAAATTAAAGGAAAATAAAGTGAAAACAAAAAGAAAAAAAAAAAAGAAAAGAAAATTATTGAGTGATCGTTTTTGTTTTGGTTTATTATTTGTTAAGTGATTTTTATTTTTTGAGTGAATTTTATTTATTTACTTAATATTTGTTTATTTTTGGTTTTGTTTGAGTGAAAATTATTTTGTTAAGAATGTTGGGAAATGTGATAATGATTCTGTTGCTTTCGAAATGTTAAAAATGAAATGTATTCGTGGTATTATGGTAGAGATGGTCAAATAATAAATAGTGTTGGACAATTTTGTGGTGGTAATAGTAATATTGGCCCGGTGTTTTCAACCGGAATAGTCGGTGTAAAATCTGAAGCAGGATTTACTAATGATTGTTTGCTGTCGGTTGATTTTATTGCACCAAATAAGGTGAGCAAAATATTTTTGTGTTTTTTTGTTTATTGATCAACATCAATAAAGTGTTAAAGAGTTCTGATCATTTTTATATCGCATACGATTATTTTATCTCGGTTTTTGGTCAATTAAACTTTTAGTGTTAAATTTGGTCATTATTAGTTTACATACTTAATTTGAATGCAAAAGGTTTGAAACGGAAAAGTAGTTTTCTTCCGTACATTTAATTTAACAAATAAAGAAAAGTCTGCTTTTAAGCAGCTTTACAAATTTATTTCAAACTCAGCTTTAAAGTGATCTCGGAGTGGCCTGTATTATAATATTTCAATGCTGCTCACCAAAGAGACCAGAAAGAGAGTGTTGAGATCCTGGAGAAACACTGATAATTCGAATTTCCATTTGTTAGCAGATGCAGAGAAATTTCTATTGAACCATAAATTTTTAAAATTGGAAAAAGTAAAGGTGATCCATAGCCGCAAATTTACTAGTTCGTCGGAATTTCACAGAGCTGAACTACTATGCCCTTTATAAGATATATCCAAACTTTCCGTTGATAGGGATTTAGAATTTTGATATTATTTAATAGATTTATAATAGATCATGGCAACCAACACATTTTCCAATAATTGGATAACTGCAGTAGAAATTAGGGGGTTCGCTGTTGCGAAAATAATAATTAATAATTATTTGTGTTAAATTTAAATAAAATAAACTCACCAACGTTCACTAAACGCCAAGAGTACTCCTCGATTACTCATGAACGTGGCCTCTGAAAACTTAATGGTTAATTATTGGTTTCTCACTTATGGCAATTTTATAAACACTTCGACCATAAATTTGCTTATTTCAAAAACCTATAAATTTGAATTTATATACTGCCTCGGCTGGCCCTGACGTACTCCATACGGTCGGTCCAATTTTTGAGCACATTTTCGATGCTATGCGGCATCATGTCTTCAATGGCAATGCAAATACTTTTCTTGTGAGCGTCAATCGTTGCTGGTTTATCGGCGTAACACTTATATTTGACGGCACCCCAAAGATAATAGTCCAACGGCGTCAAATCACAGCTCCGAGGTGGCCAAATCACATTAGCATTTCGGCTGATCTTCGAAGACAGTGCGCAAAAGATCAATTGAAACGTGTGCTGAAACCAAATGTTGCCTATGTCCTCCTATTCAAGTGCCGGGAACAAAAAATCGTTTATCATGGCGCGGTAGCGCTCACCATTGACAGTAACGGCGGCTCCTTGCTCATTTTCAAAGAAAAATGGCCCAATGATGCCACCGGACCAAAATCCGCACCAAACAGTCACTCGTTGAGGATGCACCGGCTTCTCTACGATCACGTGCGGGTTCTCCGTGCCCCAAATGCGACAATTCTGCTTGTTTACATAGCCGCCAAGATGAAAATGCGCCTCATCCGAAAAAATGATTTTTTTGCCAAGATTTTCGAAGTAATGTTTCAATATTCCCAGCGTTGTTCAAGCGAATACACAATCATTTTCGTTCACCGGAAGGATAAAACTAACTTTCTGTCAAATCAAAAGTGGCATAACCCTTACCATACTCAAAATAACCGCTAGTTCAAAAAAAAAAAGTTAGATGGCCCACCCTATATGTGCAATGGATGAAAAGAATTGAAAATGTTAACCGAAAATTATAAATTTATACATACTTAATCCAAGTTTTCCAGAAAAACATTAACTTCATAATTAAAAATAAAAAAAAACCGTTGAGCACATTGAATTAGAAAGCACTGAATTCGGTTTTTTTTTTTTCACTACACTTCACCAAGAACGTAGAAAACCAGCAGTTAGTCCTGCCTCACATGTGTATAACCGACCAGTTTATGGTATTTGGTGAAAACCTAAGCCGGCGTATAAAAATGGTGTACTTGTGCTTATTAGTTTGGTATTTTATCACAAAAATTTTTAAAACACGAAAATGAAAGCTTAGCTATAACTTTAATAAAGCACTATGACAGTATAATTCAATATCAGTTAATTATAATTTATAATTATAATATATATCGTATGATCGCGTCAGCCTCATCAAGAATGCGATGACAAATAATTAAGCTAACTCGTTTAAGCTATAGGTATTTATGCATATAATCTCTTTATTAGTTACGTGTGAATTAATTAGTGAAGACTGTCTTGGAAATGCAATTATATACAGGTATCAGTGCATTTACCAATTTACTAACAAATTGTAACAGCAAACACGTACCGTAATTATACGTAATTCGCAAAGATTATGTATGTGTACGATCGTTCTTTTATTTTACTGATGACTACTATAAATATTTTTGGTCTGGATTTCTCGTAAAATTGCTAGATACCATCGTCGTAACATCCAACAATACCTGTTCTTATGATTCGCTATACCAATTTCATTATTATGATTATTTTAGCTCCACATAACCGAAATAAATGTCGGCCTACTGACTAATCGTTAAAAAAACGTTTAAAAGGTCTGATGACCAATGAAGCTAACGCTAATGTCACTATAAAAATTCAATTTCTTGTAGAATATAGATTTGTAAGGATAAAATCGAAACAGCTTATAGAAGCAGCTACAATACGCTACGACTTTGCAACGATCTCTAGAGAATATTCCGTAGCATAAATTGCAGATTGAGGTTTGAGTTTGAAACTTAACATTGCACAAACAGTAACACATATCCAAAAAATGAAGTATTTTGAAATTGGAGAAACTTCCATAATTAGGACAATGAAGCGGTTAATCTATTTTTATAGCTAAATTCAATCACTCAAAACGTTCAAAATTGAAATTTGTTCATAAATTCAACGACATCATCTCTCGCAGCTTCGAACGAACACTACGATTAAAAAAGATAACCAAATAATAGACAACCAAACAATTAAACTAACTATGACTTGTCGCTAAATGATGAAAAGCAATTCAGAAACTAAATATGCATTCATCAACATTAACTCCGAGTATAACAATTATTTTAATTTTTAACATCAAAAATGTACAAGATCGTGAAGTTAAAGGATATCCTGTAAAAGTCACTTAAAGGAATTAAGATCATCTTCCTCACAAGAAATAGCCAATATGTTTGCCAATTTTCTTCAATCAACCAATAAACCTAATCAACCAAGATATCCTTGACTTAAAAAACTTACAGCCAGAAAATTACAACAGCCCCATGAAGACGAATTATGAAAACAATAAGACGAACGGGATCCAATCTTTATGTTTATGCCGGGTAGATCAACGCCAGGTCAGCCTAAAACAGAGATTGGAAAGCGCTGAATGGTCAAATTTCTTTGACTTTTCAAGTGATTTTGTCGTCTAGTACTAACACCTTTATGAAATTAAGAAAAAGCTTCATCAGCATTTCCACAAGGATCACACATAGGATCTTGGGTTTCCCTAATATTTATTCTCTTTACTGATGACCTAAAAATCTTCAAAATTATTGCAAATCTGCATTTTTTAACATTACATTAAAAAAAACCGGTGACTGGTGTAAAGCCAATCAACTTCATTCTAACTTTAACAAATGTAAAGATATGTCATTTCACAGAAAGAAATCACCCATAGTTTTGAGTTATGAGTTAAAATACTTAAGAGTACCTTTTGTTGGGAATATGTCCACTTACTAACGAAATAAACTCATTAAAACTACAAATTAAATTCTGCCACTGACTGTAGCGCCTTTCAAAAGAAATTCTGGAAAAGGAAGATATAATTTTAAAATATTGTGGGAATGCGGGGACCCCCATCCACTAAGGTATAACAACGAACTCCAAATACATAAAATATTGTAACTTGCTATTTTTAACATTTCGTGTATTATCCACTTCATTCGATAAGAGCGTTAAAAATTCTTTGATATGATCTTCAAGGTTGGCGATGCAATCATTATAAACATTTTAATTCTTATTTTGAAATTAAATGTTCAGAATTTCTTCTCTTCTTTTAAAAGGCGGTTCCATTCAAACGCATTAACTTGAAATAAAATCAATTGGTTTTCTTCCAATTTGAAAAAGAAGTAAAGCCAACTAAATTAATATCGTATTAAATGGGTATAAATCCAATTGACTGTATTTCCATTGAGTTTATTACGTAACACCGATTTAATTATTGCCAAAGTTCTGTATGTTTGGCTTTACCAAACGATGGATCAAATGACCTTATTTGTACGTGTTATATTTCAGCTACGTTAGATTTGCAGTTCAAGTATGATATGAACCACCATCCTTCAATTTCACTTCGATAGAATTTAAAATATCCAGAAACAAGTTTTGATTTTCATTGTGAGGAAAACTGTTGGGAATAACACCATAAAATTTCCACCATAAGACAACTAATGTTTTATTGAAACACTAAATCGGAAAAATGAACATAAAATCAGAGATGATTTGTTATTTAACCAATGAAATTATATTTACATTACCTGGCCAACGGCGCTTTTACAGATAATTTAGTTTTTTACTTAAAACGTCTTACGTTTCAGCATATATAAGGGGTTTACCTCGGGACTTTCGCTATTAGATCTTCCGCCCGACGAATTTCACGCTCTCTCCGCATAAAACAGAATATTTTGTGAACGATTCGAGATATGCTATACGATTCGACATACGCTAAACGTTTAGAAAAAACTTTAAAATTATTATTTAACAGTTAGCCTATATTGTCTGCACATAACTTGAAACCAAATTTATTGTATAAGGATTTTGAACCACTCAAAACAGCAAAGCTGTCCTATGGCCTTATATTAACTCAAAAATTATTTATCCGAATTTCGAGAAGCAAACATAGATTACTAAATTATGACGAACCACGAAATAAGGGTATGACTGAGATATGTAAAGCTGATCGGATTCCAAAGATAACAATGCATAAAGGTTGGGCGCTGTTGGTAGTTCTCAGTGCTTACAAAAGCATTTTTCAGGCTGAGCAGCGCTTTTTGTCAACGCTGTGGATTATTTTGTACCTCAATATCGGTTTTTACGAAATTTAATTTTTAATTTTTAATTGTGCCGGAATTTTTTTCTCAACACTACTTTTTCTAAACAGCATAAAGAATTGACCGCTGAGTAAATCAAGCGCTTTCAATCAGCTTGACAGATCTGAGCGCTACAGAATGCGCCCATTGTGTTGTTTATTGTTACAGTTTTTTTTTTGAGGTCGCAGTAAGCTAAAAACAAAAAACAAAATCTTGCTGTTTTTTTAAGGCCTTCTATATCATTCAATTTGCATTTTATTTTTGAAAAGTTATTAAAAGTCAAATTTAAAGAACAGTGCTAAGATAGTTTATTCCCACGCCCGGTCCTGAGTTCGATCTCGCCACTGACCAAAAATGTATTTATTTAAAATAACCGTCACCAGACATTAAAAACTCTTGCGTGTAAAATCGTTCATTGGGCGGACCACTTTCAACGTTCACCAATATGTTGCGAGACGGTATAGAACAGCTCAAAAAGTGTCAGTGGAGACGTGGTAAGGATCAATTTCAGCCTCTCTAAGCTAAAGTTTTTTTTTATTCGTCGAAGTAATTTTTTGTCTGTATTTAGTGATGATAAGATTCCTTCCGCTTCTTTTAAAATTTCCGAACTTTCCGTACTACCCTCTGAAATACTTAGTATTTTTTATTCTTAACTCTTTCCTTTTTTATCTCTATATATCTATATGGTATATAAAGCGCAACGTCTGTCTGTTTCTACGGGATAATCTTAAATCTATGAAACAAAAGAAGTGGGGGTTTTAAGTACAAATTGAATCAAAGTATGAATGAAATATTAGCTTATTCCGGATAACAGAGCTAAATAATATGCGTTAATTTAATAAAAATGGAATTATTAAGAGTTTAATATGTATTGGATATAATTCGCTAATACTTCAACGATATTGTTGCTTTTGTTATGTAGAAAGTAATCAAGGTATAAGTAGCAATTCAGTCGCTATAGAATGAGCTGAGAATACTTTCCGCATCAGAAAAGCTGAATTTGTAAACTGTTAATAATTTTACTGTTTTCGTAAAAATATAAATCATCGCATCGTTCGAACAAAGTGTAGACACCCAAAGACGTGGGACGTGTTTTTTTATTGTAAATTAATAAAAAATAAATAAAAAAGAAATGTTCTATAAAACTCATCAAAATACTATGAAATTTGTAAAATAGTTTGCTTTTGGTCCGGTTTCTGATAAAATTTAAACATTACCAATTAGGAACGTACTTGAAAATACATTTTAATTCCAGTGGTTTTTGGTGTTTTAAAAAATCATTTTCATGAAATTAGACCGGCCCAGCATCTATTCAGAGCTTGGTCCATATTTGGTTATTTCTCGTTCGAAAAAATCTTTTGTATTCGAAATAAATGGCAGACATTTACTAGATTTTACTGTTCTCGATGAAGACTCAAAGGTCGGACTTCATTTTTAAATGACGCTGAACAAAGGGCACAGTGATTTTGTGACCATTGCGCATTCAAAGTAAAAATAAGAAATTCGTCTCTCGCTCAATTTTGTTTTATCCAGCGATCCACGATATTTCCAATAATACATTTTGACTTTAATGACTTTTTGAGTTAGTCAATAATTGTAAATTTCTTTTCTAAAAATTAAATAAAATGTACAAATTACACATTGTTGCAGCAAGTGCCGTCCCTCGTTTGTAACTATATTCGAGTTTCTATAGACAGGATCTCTATATAAGTATGCCTGCGTATTATTTATATTCTTTGTAATAAAAGCTAATGAATTTAACACTTTATGGATGGATATCGTCATCAGATTTATCAGCAATAAATAAGTTGTGCTAGTTTTCCTAGCTTCTCAATTGCATAGGGCAACATTTAATAATATTTAATAGGCAAACGATAACCGTCGAAAATCACAGTGTATGCGACTTAATTTTGACGGTGTTGGTAAAATAATTGCAAAAATCCGAAAAATTATCAACTCTTTCAAAAGCTCACTGAATCGATATTGCACACTTCAAAACTATGTGTTGGATAAGGAATTTATGTAAATGCAAAAGCAATTCTGACTGGATGCTTTAGAATCAGTCCATATTACACTCGAAATACTATCCCTACATGATTCCCGAATGTGATTTATTATGTTCAATGATCCCGAATGTGGTTTATTAGGTTTAATATTAAGTACCAGGCGAAAATTCAAATATCAAAATAAAGAAACGTTAAGTTGATGAATAATGACTTAAGATATCAGGTCAATCATGAAAGAATTTCGTTTATTTGAGGCAAAAGGTCAAATTAGGTTCGTTAAAATAATTAAAAGATGCATTGTTTTTGTGACTATAAAATTAGCGACATATTTCCAATTCGAGAATTTTGGTGTCCAAAAAACTAGCAAGAGTATCTGTCACAGCTAGTGACAGTTGTGTTTTGTCAACTGTCAACAGCCGCCAAAATATGATAAAATAAATGAAATGGTAAAAAAAGGAAAATAAATGAATAGTTTCGTGTCTCGAATAACTTTGCCCGAGACAATATCTGGTAGACCCCTTAAAATATTGGAAGGGTTCCAGTTTCGGTTCGGTTCCTGAGTATTATAAATGGAAACTTGTTCCGGTTGTGGTTCTCTAAAGGTTCTATTAAATTTTGTTTATCTCAAAAACTTTTTATTTTTAAAATATAAATCAAATTGATTTGTTGGTTTTTAATACATGAGATCAGAGAAGGCACCTGAATTAATTCTGCCGAAAAAATTACTTAATTTTATTGAATTCACCTAGACATCAGTTTTTTAAAAATTGAATTACCCGCACAAAAAATTTAATGTTTTGTCTTTTAACACTTTTCGTGAAGGGGGACCTATATTTATGGGAATTAATTAAACCCGTGTTTAATTCAATTTTAAAAATTTAATGTCGCGAATATACTTAATTCATATTGAAATCGAATTAATTTCGCCATACACAATTTTCATCTGAAATTATTTTTGTGTCAGATACGAACAATATAACTCGAGAAATTCCTGTAATTGAGTTTATTAAAGGAATATCTATGAAAGAACCCGCACAGTCAGTAAAATAAACGGTAAATGGTTCTCAGCAGTTTTAATAATTTTATTGACATGTTCCGGATCCAGTTCTCGGTTCCTCAGTAAGCTGTTCCAGCGGTTCCGGTTCGATTTCACAGCTTTGCAGTCTCGCCTCCAGGTAATGAGATTTCTCTAGAAATCTCAATATCTATTTACGGGGACATACAACCCAAGTTTTATCAACAAAAATGGGCGTGAGATCTTTAACGCTCAATTTTTAAATATTTATATCTTTCAACAGACGGATCATGCCTTTTTTAAGTTGCCAAATTGACCGATTTTGCTAGCATAGAATATGAAGAAAGCTTTTTATTATTATCGTAATGAGGAGATTCCACAAGAGGTTGATAAATAGAGATAGATACACACTGTCGAATTATCAAAATGTGAATATGTTAACGGTTTTGTAAAAATAACACCAACATCTTTCGTCTCAACATATATGAGGTGTGAAGTTAACCGAATCATGACATTATTTTATATTTTTATATATTTAAAAATAATAAATTCTTCTGACGCCAGAAGTTAACCAAGCAAATTTAATATATTTTGTAATATTTCTAATGTCGTTTAAATAAAATAAGAAAATTACAAGTCCGAGATCTGAGTCGTGGGGTACCTCGGAATGCCCACTAATTGAGTCAGATGGACAATTATTTTTTTTTATAAGCTGCGAACGTGTATGAAAAATACATATTGCTCGTCAACTATAAGTGGCTGCAAACAGATAGTTAAATAACTACAAATCATTGATTTAAACGAATGAATTATGAAGGAATGCCATCTGAACCGTAACCATCCTTAAGTTAATGATAAGGTTTGATAATATCATCTAAAGTGATGTGGAGAAGAAGATGCAAAACATTACTTGCAATATTTTATACTTCAACAAGCTAGCAAACAAATCAGCAGTATCCACGGAGTTCTTACCATTTACATCCTAACATGAAATTTATGTGGCATAGTAGGCGGAATTTTCTTGTATTCCTTCAAAACCAACAAAAATGTTTATACAAGCCAAACAGTACAAACACTTACGATATAGAAAAGTACGTTAAGGCGTAGTATTAGTGAATCATATAAATAAATCAGAAAGTATACATACACAAAACAGATAAGTATAGGTGATACATTCATAATAAATATAGTGTACATTTTTTTGATGGGATCTGTGTAAGATTCCGGTAAGTAGGGAACGAAACGGCTTGTATAAACATTTTTGTTGGTTTTGATTCCTTCTATAATCAAGGAATTTCCAACATCACGTGGCATTTAATCATACGTATGTTGTTCTAAATCTTGTTGATGTAGTTTCTATACGCTGTCAAATTGCTCACGGGTCGTTTTGATAAAATAATTGGTCACCTTTTCTGCCCGTGGCTCTATATATAATTTAGTACATGTTAATGTCTATGACATTTTCGTTGAGTTGTATTTGCCTTTAATCGAGCATAGTTTGTCACATCCAATAAATTATTTACTTGTTCTTTAGGCACAGGTATAACGGTATCATAATTTTTGTCATTTAAAAAAATCTTACTTTCACAAAAACGGGTCTCTTTTCACTTTTCAATATTTGGAAGCCAAAACCATTTGAATCAAAATTTCGGTTATTTGCGCAAAATATTTTCGTTTGGAAATCAATTTGTGAAATTCTACATCTCCTTACATTGTCAGAATGCTGGAAATAGACGATTATTTATCTGCAATTTAGGAATATTAAACACGTATCAAGGCTACTCGTATCAAGGAATTTAGTTAAATATTTACTAATTTAGCCGTCATAAATCTACAATTAAATATTTATCTGCCCGATTTTTGTTTATTAACATAAATGCTTTAACTTAAATCATGTGTAAGTGCAAGTTAAGGTCAATTAAATTTTCGTCAATATCACCATCTTGAGGAAATTGACTTTGCAAGATTGTTGGTAATGGTGTTATAACATTAACTAGTTTTCAAGTACTATAATTTGCTGTAAAAATAATACAGCGAAAAAGAGAAATAAACATTTTGACATGTTGTGATGACAAGTTTTCTTCTATATAAAAAAGTTTATGATACGTGAATGGCAAAATGGCAGGAAAGATGTATCTGTAAAAAACAAAAAAATTATTGGAATTGAATTATTTTTGATAGAATTGCTCAATTTAAATTGCTACAAAACTGAACAATAAAGTTTTAGATCAAGTTTTCATGAATTTATTTTAATTTTTTGCTATTTTAAATATTTTGTATATACTAGCCAAAAAATTGGCCAGTTTCATAATCATAACACAATAAGAAACGTTTGAAGTTACCATGTTAAACTCAATTTAAATTCAGGCTTTAGTCAAATCAACCCGACGAATATTTGGACAGTTCTTAAATGTAGATTTCTTACAAATCAGAAGCTACGATTAGTTTATTATTTTATTTATCGATAACATCGTTATCGATGCTGTACTGTGCTACTCCTCATCATCATTCCTTTTAAAATTTATTAAGAAGGTTTTCTGAAAAATTGAGTATACGAATATATAATCGATTAGCTACAAACTCTGTTGTTAATGGAGAAAATATTCGCTTTGTTAAAAACAGAATACTCTGCACAAATTTTAGCATAAAATATCGGTCGCAAAATTGACTAACGTATTAAAGGCAATAAATTAAATGTAAATAAACAATATAATTATTAATTTATTTAATTTTTATTGCAAATTACTTATAAACAATTAACTTTATAAGAACACTTTAATTTAAATTAATTATAACTTAATTAGATACTTTTAATAAATTGTTGTTTAAAAATATAACAAAAAAATTTTATAATTTCCACAAATCATTTTATGCTTTAAAAAATAATAAAATGACTCAACAAAAATAAATTAAAATAAAATTACATAAATTTTTCATAAAACATAAAATACAAACGAAAAAGTTTTTTTTAAAAATTATATTCTTCAAAGTGTTTATTTGACAATTTAAATTGAAAATGTGTGGAAATTTTTTTATTTTTATGATTTATGATTTTATGTTTTATCCATACATACTGTATATGTATTTTAATATATATAATCTCTATTAAATGGATTGTTTAATAATATTGTGTTGCTTATATTGTCTTTAAGAAAATAGTAACTTTAAGTCTTTATATGTTTGTGTAACATTTGGGGTGAATAAATTTTCCGTTATTTGTGGAAATGAGAGGGAAAAATTTTTATTTTTACTTTATTCGCCATATATATGTATATGAAGTGTAGTACACCAGACTTGCAGAATTAAGTGGAGCATATTTATTTTGTTTATGTATACGGCGCTTATTCAAATTAATTGGAATACAATTGATTTTTTTATGTCTAGATGTTGTCTATAAAGGAATATATATGGTGTGAGGGTCTATTGATTTTATTATGTATCGCGGAAACGATAAAACAAAATCGGCACGAATAAAATATGTCATAAATTATGAATTCATTTATGCATTTATATAAGACATCGGCCGTCTATATACTATATAACAGGTGATATCTGTCAATACATATCATAAATAATCATATATTTTATTTTTGTATTTTGATCAATATTTATTTAAACTTCTTTCATTTTTGTGAATGAAACCGCGAGTATGGTGTATAACCGACACGTGTAATTATTATTAATTCTTTTTATTTTTTTTTTTTGTTTTGCAAAACGCTCAACTGGTAAATCAATCAACGTTCGTTGAATTATAAATGTAAACAACATAAAGTAGCTTTTCAAGTAAAGCTTGTATGATTATAATACATAGTATAGTCACTTTATAATCATACACACAACAATTTTATAAACTGTATAGTAAAAAAAAAAAAAAAAATTTATAAACTAATATTAATGTTATAATATAAAATTATACAAAATTATAGAGTCTGGGTCTTTAAAGTTTTATATTTTATTTTGTTGTATTATATTTTAGCTTTTATTGCTTAAACCAAAATTAATAAGAATTATGAAAAGGTCTTTAAATTTATAAGCATATTCGCGTATATAGTATTTACCTAAACAATATACGAAGATATGTTTATATGAACATATGTATATGCAAATTGTATATAATTTTAAATTACAAATTTTATCGTTTTGTTACAGTAATAAGTATGTAACTATGTTGCTTGTGTTCTACTTTGCTTCGTATTTACAAGAGATTTCCTTAATTATTATTTATTAACCGTAAATTAAAAAATTTTATTCCTATATTCGCTCTGTCCTAAAATTGTTCCACTTTAGTATAAAATATTTGAAGTGATAATATACAAACGTAACTTTTAAAGCAGCCTCTTTTTTAACTGACGGTTGTCATAGGCTTAAAAGTAGGTTTAAAAGTGACTGAACCATGGAATCAAGAGCATCCTATACAAATTTAGAAACATTTTATTTTTTAACATCATTTGGTAGGTCAACTGTAGCGTTTTCGCTCTGTGTATGGGAAAGGTATTGGGTTCGAGCCCAGCAATCCGTTACAATTTTTTTTTTGTATTAACTTTAAAAACCGTTCCCTTAAAAAGAGAAATATTTTCAAAATCGGTGCTGTAAGCGAAGTTGCGATAAGAATTTTTTGCCGAAATGAAGCTTCATACAGCGGCTGGGGTAATGAAATTCCTAAAGCGAGATAGCTTTTAATCGGGACCTGTTGAGACTTTTTGTTACTCCTACGATCCACAAAAATTTGACGCACTTAGCAAAAATATTCATTCAATATTAAACCCACTTGAAGTTATCCCAGACTTTCATCCCAGAAAAATTTCAAATTACCTCTGACAACACGAACTTTAAATTCATCCCAGAATTTTTACTCGAGCGAAAAATCCATCCCAGTATTTTAATTTATTATAAGATATTTTCCAGGTTTTTCAGGAAAAAGAAAAAAAATTCTTAATGTCAAGATTATGGTTAGCCTGAAAATTTTTTATGACAATATAGTAGAGGGTTCAAGTAGCTGCCTCTGAATTTTTGTTACATCAATAAAAGTATTACCTTTCTTTTGTAAGAAATGAACAAAAAAAATTATAAAATTTTTTTGCTCAGAATTATGAAGGCCCTGCAAATTTATTACGTTCGCTTGTTAGAAAAATTCTAACAAACAAAAGCTCATTCAGAATTCGCCAAGAGGTTTCACTATGGGAAGGCCACACATTTATATATTTTGATTGATTGATTGATTTCAATGTACGATCAAGCATTAAGCAGTCTCCCGTATTATAAATGCGAATACCACACCACTATACCCATGTTACAACACGACACCATAACTCTCCCTCACCAAGGAAATATGTACCATCATACTCAGCTTTTCATGAAGCCAAGCATAGCAATATTCACCCCGTAAAGAAAGGCGCCACATCGATAACCACATAAGTCTAATAGTGTGATATCAGCCCCTGGCCAGGCAGCCATCGTACACCTTTTTACATATAACAAAATCGAGGGATGGGAAAAGAATGTTAGTGAGGATAAACTTGGCCCGGTTACAGACACCTAATAAAGCCGATAGTGACAGATGACAGCACAATGACAACACAATTAAAATATTAATGTGCACGATGTGTTCAAAAGTGGTCACCCATCTAAGTACTAACTTCGACCAATGTTGCTTGACTTCGGTGATCGGACAAAACCGGTATTCCAAACAAGGTATGGTCGTTGCCAGTATAAAGAGAGAATGATAAGTACCCAAAAATTTGATTGAAATTGCAGTAATTATAAGCATATAGTAAAACTATTTGAAATAAGTTCAATACAAGTAACCTTTTCGATTATTCGGACAATAACAATTTTTGCAATATAATATGTAAAAAAAACTTTTTAATGTTGGAAGTTTCATGTAAAATTATTCTAACTTTTGTTATTAGTAAATGAATTAGGAAAATTTAATAAATATAAACATAAAATTTACTACACCCATCCCTCGATTTACAAAGTCTTGCCTAAAAATTTTCGGAAAATTCATGAAAAACTCGGTCAACGAAACCTCGATTTACTTACAATTTTTCGGACGAATTACTTCGTTAAGCGAGGGATCTATATAGTAAATCGAAATTTCGCCATCCGAGCCTTCCGCAAACTTTCCAAAAATTCCCAAAAAGAGACTTAGTAAATCGAGAGATCTCTTAAATATGCAACAATTTTACACCAAAAGTAGACACCCCTCTACACAAATTCACTCACAACAAACGCTATTTCAATTTCCGTAGAAAAAAGAAAAAAGAATGCATATGGTTAGGTAAAATGCAACAACCCGATGTAAAACATTCAATCTTATAATATTTAAATAACAACAAATCAGATTTATGTATACATAGGGTCTATAATACCGTAAAAACATCATAGACATTTTTGTTGGTTTCGTTTCTACAGATAACAGTAATTATAGTACAAGCAATACATTTAAAATACAAACTAGATTTTTCAATAATAAAATAATAATACACAGACATTTGTATATACACACCAAATCAGAATCGTCATACATTCCTACACAAAATCAATATATAAATTTAATATATAACAAACTACCACATACGAAACGCAAGTGGCGTGAGATTACCTGTCTAACGATAGAAGTACCGTTAATCAATTTTAGAACAAGATTAATCCTGTATCTTTTCAATAATCACTCAACACGTTAAAAAAATATTCATTTTGTTTGAAAACTTTACACAAGAAAACTTTAAAAATTGCACTAAACACTTTTATTGACATAATTTTAAATTTTCTTTTTTTTTATATACAAAACAACTTTACACAACTTTTCACAAATAACACTCACTACACTTATGTATGTATGTATGTACATAAAATAAAACAAAACCACTTTTTCACTACAAAACTCATCACAACACTTCACATTATTACACACACAAAACTATTATTACACTAAACTATTACTTTTCATAACAACACAGCACATTGTAACTCTAATTTAATTATGTAATTTAATAAAATAAATTTCACTGACGGAGACAGACTAAAACACGTCCATCTCCATCCATGAAAATTTTACAATCAATTATTTTAATTTTAGTTTTTCGAATTAAATATTTAATTAAATAATATAATTATATGAAATATGTACCTATAAAATAATAATTATATATTTTTGTAAATAAATATTGGTATAGAGAAATATTAAAAACAAAATTGAAGAGTGCTCCCTATAAATTGACCACATATGTGCATGATTTGTGCAATTGGAATTATACATGTTGACTGCCGGGAAGGCCACACATTTATATATGTAGCAAAAACTGTAACAAGCAAACCCGATTTAGAATTGGCCTAGAGGCAGCTACTTGAACCCTCTACTATATTGTCATAACAAATTTTCAGGCTAGCCATAATCTTGATATTAAGATTTTTTTTTTGTTTGTCATTTTAACTACGAGAAAATATGTTATAATAAATTAAAATCCTGCGATGGTTTTTCACGCTCGAGTAAAAAGTCTGGGAAAATTCGGACACTTTAAATAGTGTAAAAAAAAGCCTGGGATGAATTTTTACGCTCGTGTTGTCAGAGGTAATTTCAAATTTTCCTGGGATGAAAGTCTGGGGTAACTTCAACAGGGTAATATTAAACGGTGTAATTTTAATAGCAATTTCAAAAAGAAATCAACAGAAGACTCAACCTATATATTGGGTTTGTATCAGCTGACGTTTTTAGGTGTATACGAATAATTGTTTTCTGGATCGTTCGAATATCATTAAATTTAAAAAAAAAAAAAATTCCAACAAACTTGATAGTAAATTCAAGAAATTGGGTGCGTCCGAAATGTAAAAGGCCCATTTAGCGAGGACACATTTCAAAAAACTACATGCTATGTAGTTTTTAAGTGCATTTTTAACACGTTGTTTGATGTCAATTTATCTTTTAATTAATCGTATTTATCGATTTTTAAATTCAGAGTTGTCCAATTTGAATTAATTTAATGACCACCCATTGATTTATCCAAATGTATTTATGTTACGATAATTAAATCATCTTCGTAATAGATGTCATTTCTTGGAAATTATTTTGTAATGTACGAGTAAGCACTAAAGCAGAGAAACGCCTAAGTAAGCTTTGGTTATCGACAATTATTTCAAAAATATTGTTCCAGAAAAGCACTCTCAAGGCCGGTCTCCACTTTCTTTCCAATATTTTTCTCGTCAGAATTTTTAGTACATTTTTCAAAATACATACAAAAAAATGGTTTTGAATACGTGCATTGAAATTTAGTGAAGAGAGAAAAAGATCGGAAATATTGAAATTTTTCGCGTGGCTTTATGCCAATTGAGCATAAATTGTTGAAAAAGGCACGAGATATTTATAAAAATAAATTGGAATTTAGCATCTGAAAAAAAGTTTCGGCTTCATTGCAATTCAATTATTATAGTAAAAACTGAAAGTGATTTTAAATTTAAATTTAGTATTTATCAATTTAAATGTGTTTACTTTTTGTCTATTTATATGCAAGCCTATGTCCTCTGCTCACTCGATCCCTTGATACTAAATTTCCTTAACCCTTCCGCGTGGAGTGCCGTACACTTGTACGTCATTACAAAATACGAGCTTTACGACACCGCTGAACTATTTTAGATGCTATTTGTATAAAGTACATTTAAAAAAAACTATTAATTAAATAAATTAAAAACGAATATAACACACATTTAAAAGTTTTCGTTTAATTTCCTCCTCCGGCAACTCACATAGTAATTGAAACTTTTAACTCCCACGCGGAAGGGTTAATGAAATCAAGGGAGGACAAACTACTAAATTTCAAAATATTTTATTCAATAGTTTAAGTGATTTTTCCGGCAATTTATTTAACCCGTTTGATAAATGGTTAGTAAACAGTTCAAATATTTATCTTCCCCTTCATATCAAAATTGTTTAAAGTTTAGGTAATTATATACGATGTTGGGAGTGCAGTTTTTGGTTTGAGAAATATAGAAAAAATTGGTATTCGAAACCGGTTTGTTAATATTATATCCAACCATAAAAATGAATTAAGTTCGAAAAAGTTATCACCGTATTTTAAGTTTGAAACATTAGGTGCGTCCGAAATGGAAAATGTACATTTAGTGAGGACACATTTAAAAAACTACATGCTATGTAGTTTTTATGTGCATTTACATTTTATTTAACCATATTTATCGATTTATTAATTTGGTTTTGTCCAATTTTAATTAATTTAATGATTTTAATGAAATTTAATTTAATCAAAAAATGTACATTTAAATTTGCATTTCGGACTCAGCCATTGATTTAAATTTAAAGAAAAAAACTAACAAATTTTAACTCGGTTATTTCTAAACTCCCAAATGACAAAGTTGATGTTTTTTAGAGGTGTACAATTCCATAGAATCTAGAATAAAGAATCTAACAACAAAATTTCATTTATGGATATTCTTTTTATAAATGAACCTAATGGGCAAATTTCTGTAAATTTTCAATCTTGGCTCTTTTTTTTTACAAAATTAACACAGTCAAAATTCGTAGCAAAAAATTTTTAAAACCTTCGGATAGAATGTTAAATTATACAAAAAACAAAATTTAGTTTATTAAAAATGCTTTGGCTAAAAATCATGATCCCGATTAATTAATAAAAGTTACTATTTGGTAAAATATGGTCGAAAATGGTAGCCAAAATTATTTGTCGATGCCGTATAAAAAAATTTGTTTTGAGAAAATTAAACATTTATTAAAAAAATATAATTTCAAAATTATTGGAAGACCAGCATCTAATTTGAATGCAACTCGATAACATGACGTAACATTTAGTAGACAAAGAAAACAATTTATGGAAAAACCTTTTTATAAACATAAAAGCGCTACTCTTCAAACAAACCGAAATACTCGTAGTACTCCCACTCAGCATCTGAAAGATATAAATCATAAAATAACTTTGGATAGTGTAAATATTTTAAAACAACAAAAAAAAAATTAGGAAAAGATCGACTTTAGAAATGTTACACATAAAGTCCAGGGGTCCTATTCTCGAATTCCACATCCATTTTCCACATGTGGATATCTGTCAAAATCTATGTAATTATATTGTCGTTTTCGTATATGGGGAATTTTTTCACCTGCTTATACCTATTCGGAAATATTACCTTAGTACCGAAAAAATTCCTTAGCGAATTGAATCTAAATTTCCGAACGTTTTTATGAATTTTGAGAGATGTCTGCATGTGGAAAATGGTTGTGGAATTCGAGAATAGGGCCCCAGGATAATTCAATAAACATTGTAGGAGATAACATAACGTACTGGGTTTGGTTAAGGTTTTGTGGCAAACTTTACAATTTTAGCATTTTTTCAGATTATTCGGATAACGTTATAAAACGTTTTCCGTCGCTGCGTTTTAATAATATAAGCAATTGGTAATCCCACTAAGAAATCCCATTAAACCCATTAAGTTATGTTATAACATAATCGTAACCGATAACATTTTTATAAAAAATGTTTGTACATTTCACTACAAGCTTTCTGTCAAACAATTTAACGAAAAATTTTAGTCTTAACATTTAGTCTTATGGTTTCCATGGAAACAATTTTTACTTTTCCCACTATAACGAAGTTGAGTTAAGCCTGATTTCCATTATGAAATATTTACTGACAGTAAAAACAAAATGGGATAAAAATATATATTCGCGTGCTGTGTGAGAGAAAAAAAACACTTTTTCAGTTTTACAGTACTGAAAAAATTATTATAGTATGTATACTGACATTTTTATAGTATACTGACAAAATTTACTGAAAAATATATGAAGCGAAGTATTTTTTTCAGTACTGGAAAAATATTTCAATTTTTCAATGCAATTTTTCAAAAAAAAATTAAAAACAAAGAATGATCTGTGTCAATTCAATGAAATTTTCGATGTTTATGTTTTTATTCAGTAAAAAGTACTGTCAGTAAAAGTTTCATAATGGCTTTAGTATTGTAATGGCAAAAAAAATTTTGTTATAGATTTTCATATTTCCCGACGAATTAGGTTACCAGAACTAAAAAACATCGATTAAAAAAATGTCGTGTCTGTCCTCCCGTCCTCCCGTCCTTCCGTTCTTCCAGTCATACATTTTTATTATTTTTATTTTGCCTCATATTCTCACAAATATTGATAGTTTTAAATAAAAATTAAATTGCTTTAATTATGGTCCATAATCGAATGGTCCACAGCGATGCCCCGTTCAACTTTCAACAGCATTCTCAAGATATATAATTGGTTCTAATTGTTAAAGGTCGAAAATGAAAAATAGCGAATACTACTTTGATTGATATTTAACTCATGTCGGTTAATCTAACATTATTGGTGAGTCTGTGTTTTGGCAGCATGAGAGTAGAAGATCTATATTGTCGTGAACAATTGTGATGTTGGAAAAGGGGTCTCCAAATTAATTTAAGAAAAGCCGTTTGGTGATCTATAACGGACTCTTTGTGGGAAAAGTGTCGTTCGAGGAGTCGGATAGACCCAAATATTTTATAGTTTGTTACGCTTTCAATTTTTTATATAAAAAAAATTTCCAGTTTTTATAGAACAATACGCTTTTAAAAATGGACTTGGATTGAGTCCGAAAGCTCTAAATAAGCTTAAAAATAAATGATTTTTAATTATATGCAATTAGTGGCTTAATATACCAGCCATGTAGAGTTGTCATTAAAAAGAAACTGTTGTTGAACTTTTGGTGGCATACCTTAATACAACAAGGTTTTGGTCGAAGAGACACAAACAACATCATTTTATCAAAAGTTATATTCTCATTTGCATGCATAATTAAAATTGTTTATTTTCTCTTTTCAAACAGCAAGTTTAAGTTACCTAAAATTTTGATTTTATAAAACAATACTGACGTCGATTAATTATGGGCTCAATGAGAAAGTTGATTTTCTATTGAACAAATCTACATTTTTTTATGCGTACAATGCATGCATTGTATTTATGGACCAACCACCTTCGATAATTATGTTAAAACCTTTCATTAATGTAATATTAATTTTAAAAAAAATTTGGTCTAAGGACCGGTTTCCAGTGGTCACTTTTTGTCAACTTATTTTTAACTACTGGTCCTTTGGGTTATTCTCGATTTTTCGATTTTTAATTTTGGGTAATAAGGTCAAATATTTTGTTTGGCTTTCGTAATTTGATCTTCCAATCATAATCACTCGAGTTGTTTTATGTTCCTATTTGTTTGAAGTTTAGGTTATATTTTGTTGCAGATTTTATATGCAGCCGTGTATCCACATTTTTGCAAAATCTTTTTCATTATATTATGTTTCGTTTTATTATATTCAATCGTGATGTATTTTTCATCGCTTTCTTCAATTTGCCATGTTGTGAGATTGTTTAGATGTATTTTATTTAAGATTTTTTATGTTGATGTTGTCAATCAGATTCTTCGTATATCCATTGTTATTATAGGTGAATTTAATTGTACATATTTAATTCGTGTTCATAATCGGATGCTGTTGTCGGGATATTGTTGAACTTGTTGAGCATATGGTGATAATCGGAAATTTTGTGTTGATAAGGGTGTTGGATTGGAATGTATTGTGAATAGTATTTTTTATGGTTAGACCTAAACAAATGTTTTGTTTTGTCTGATTCAACCTCCAAAGTAAACTTAATCTTCTTATGTACTAGGTGATTTAAAAAGTTCGTGGAACACCACGTTGGCATAAGTGTATTCTATCCCAAGGAGCTTAGTTGGAAATAAATTTGTAAATTTGTTCGTCTTGGTTTTATCTGTTTGTTACGGTTTATTTGGTATTTGCTCTGTAAACTTTTTGATTTGCTAATGGCGTCGTTGTAATAATATTCCATAGTTATCTAGCGATCCAACAAGCAAGTATCATAAAGACGTGAACGCCGCCATTAGCAAATCCAAAAGTTCGAATTCGAAAAATCGAGAATAACCCAAATAAGTTGTTTGATGTTTAAAGACAGAATGTCGAGAGGCCGAACGTCATAAACCCGAACGCCGAAAGCCCGAATGGGCCGGAAGGCCAAATATCGAAAGGCCGAATGTCGAGGGGCCGAATGTGTTGCAAGGATGAATGTCTAAAGGTCGAAGGGCCGAAAGTTGAAAGGCCGAATGGGTCGAAAGGCCGAATTTTCATGAAATTTTCCTTCACTTAAATTATTGAAATCAATATTTAAAATCATTGAATTTATTTCTTAATGCGAAATGATTTATAAAACGGCGTATGTTACAAAACGGTACATATTAAAACTTAGCTATTTCTTAACCTAAAATGATGGATTCTAAAATGATTTTTTTGATAAAGTTCTGACGTGAAACTTTTCAATTTCTTAACTGATTATACCGAATTTTATTCACTAGGATTTTGCTTCATCTATTGAAATTTTTCTTGATTTAAATAATTTTCCTTGACGTAACAGAATTCTCCTTCACTTATGTAACAGAATCATCTTTAACTTTAGAAAATGTTCGTTTACTTAGCTCCCTTCACTTTGATTCGACCTTTCGACAAACTCGATTTCGACACAATCGGCCTTTTGATATTCGGCCTTTTGGCACAATCGACCTTCCGACATTCGGCCTTTCGTCTCTTTCGAAGCTTGAATATTAAGCCTTTTGGCTCTTTCGGCCTTTCGACCCATTCGGCGTTTTGACATTCGGCCTTTCGACATTTGGCCCTTCGACATTCGGTCTTTCGACATTCGGTCTTTCGGCCCCATTCCAAATAAGTAAATTGACAAAGAGTGAACTCTCGAAACCGGTTCTTGAGCAAAAATGTTTTTTTTTAATTTATTAAAAAATTATTAAATTATTAAAGTAAATATTTGTACAGTTACCACTTAAATATTTCAATCTAAACTTTTAGCCAGATATAACTATTGATTTCAAAATATTTTAATCGACTGAAAATTTGTCGTGTTGCTCCAAGGTTGGGCAAAGTTAAATGACTGAAAAAATGGTCTTACAGTAATAATGTATTACTACATTCAGGGGTCTTACCCTTAACCTTCAGAGTCAAGTTGACACTTTCATTGAGAATTTGAAAGGAAATTTTCAGTGAAGTTTTACCAATCATTTATACCTAATGTTGTGTCAAGTTTCTCAAACTTTAGGCAAACCATAATGGGTACTTTCTGATCCTCTAAAATTCCGAAGAGTTCTGAATGCATCTGATACAGGCAACATGATGGGCGAATAATTTTTCAATGGTATTTGGGCTTCGGTTTTATATCGCAGTTCAGCCTGTTCAACACGTCGATCTGAATGATATATCCAACACTCTTGATGCGGGCTTGGAAAATACATTTTTTTAGTTTAACGGAAATCCCGTTACTGCTCTAAAATGTGACTTAAAGATTTCGTGTCGAAATTTTACAAAGAGAAGAGGGAGGATCTTGAAAAGGCGGTTTGTTTTAATAGAATATGTTAACATAATATTCACTGAAATGGTACACTGGCGAATAACATTTTATATTTATGGTATGAAGTTTAATTTTACTTGTCGTCTAATCACCAAAATCTAACCTTTGTAATTAAAACTTTTCATTTCTATATCTAATTAAAATATACAGTTTTAAATGCTCTAACAATAAAATTATTTTTAATTGAAACGTGATTGTTGCAGATTGGCCAATTTACATGATAAATTTATAATTTAAAATCATTTCTGTGCAAGTATATATTCCAATTTTTCTTCTTCTTCTTATCCTCCCCAGATATGTAAAAGGTATAATATGGTCCGCAGCATGATGATGATATCCCTAATTATTTCCAATAAAAATAACAAATGATTATCATCATGTCTTACCTTGTTTATGGGTATTATACTCCCTTCTATGTTTTCCTCATCACTTAACCTAATCCAGACAATTTAGTATAACGAAGTGAAAAATTTCGAAGGGAATACAATAAATCGAGAATGGTATACGGTCAAATAAATTGAAAAGTTTAATTTTATACATCTAAACCCCTTAATCAATCCGCAACCTTGTTAATTTAAATGATTTATGTATAGAATTGAGTTACATAGGGATGTTGACATTTCCATCTAATATGGAAATAAATTTATTCTCATCACATATTTCACACTCTGTCGATCTTCATCGAACGATTGGTGTATAATATAATGCGTACAATGACAATATAATTTGAAATTAATTAAAAGATCGCGAAGGGAGATGTTTAGCACACAATTTGAATACAAAATTATCTATAACGTACTTGAAAATCAAAACCATATATAATTATTTCTCTATACTTTTACATAACCTTGAACTCATCGTGTAGTTCGCGATCGCGAAAAATTGGTGATGGATGTATGCAAGAATTATATAAAGAAGAGTTACGCAGTTTTTTTTTTTGTACAATACACGTTTGTATACATATACAAGTATGTGTACATAATATATAAGTAAATTAATTAAAGTTACTTGTATGGTGATAAGCACACTTCTTTATTGAACAATTTTATTGGTTTAATTTCTTGTTAGCGTCTTAAATGTTTTTTTTTTGTCTCGTTTTTTGTGAAGCAAGTTTCAAAATCAGTAGTTACAAAAAATAACACTTTGGTGATGGACTTTTATGGTGAAAAATTGGAATTTTTCGTGAAGTTGAATTCTTAATACTTTTATACTTACATAAATAAAAGTTTTGTATGATTACCTTATGTGTGATTTATATATATGCATTGAAGACGTATTGCAAGCGATTTAGTTTTGGTGTCTGAAAAATTGTTTCGCTTTGTTTTTATATATGGTTGTGGATGAAGATGCAAAAATGGGATGATTAAAATTAAATGTAAGTCGCGTTATACTGAGTTGGATAAAATCCTTAATTGTTTGTAAGATAATTTAATTATTGTAATTGGTTGTGTATGATTTTCTGATAAGGTGGTAAAGAATGTGGATTTTGTATATAATACGAGGGGAATCCGAATACGATTTGGTTAATATTAGGACATGAGTGTTCGGTGTGCGATTACAAATTGTCTATACGAATGATTAATTATACGACTTTCTAACGGTCGTCGATGAAGTAATTAAATAAATACAAAACAATTTTTTTTGTTTTAATCTCATTTACCTGGGGAATTTATTGGTACATAGATATATATTTTGTCCAACAGTTTCATAACTGCCATAAAACATATTTATGCTTCAATGGACTGGAATTTTAGTCTTACTAAAATATTATTGTTTTTAGGTATGTCGCCATCATTCATTTTGTAGTAAGAATAATTTAAAGGATAAGCGAACATTAACACAAAACTTTAATTAACCCTCATCATTTGTACATGTTGTGTACATACATTGTATACCATGTACACGTCTCAAACTTTCCAGCCAACATAAACAAGACAAACAAATACAAACAGAAAAAAACTAAACATGAAATTAATTTTCTCTAGGATCACACATTCGAGTATATGTATCCCATCCGAAATATTGTGGGAATTTGGAGCAGATACATAAAATAAATAATTTGAATTAGTTTTATTTACACACAAAAGACGCGTCAAAATTTAGAGATTATTGACCTTGGATGTGTATCTCGTTTAAATTCAATATTCTAAGATTAATGTATGTTCATAATATTGCCAATGAGAATTTTCGATAATCAATTAAAAATGGTCTATCCATCAGCAAGTTGAAAATAAAAAACAAAATTAAGAATAATTATCAAAAGAAAACCGAAGATAATAAAACAATAAAAATGACAATCATTCCATGAAATTTCGGAGACAAAATCTTAAATCATTAATTTTCTTTTAAAAAAAACTGTAACAATGTACAAGAGTAGATGATACAGAAGAAATCAAACCCGTCGGCGACAGAATATTATTTCGTATAGAATGCTGTATTTTCTCCCGTATCACAAACACCTCAGTCATCTATCATGCGGAATTTTTTTCATTTTCTGCATACACGTTCTTGTATTCAATTTTGGTTTTCCATCACCCATTTTCACTCTATACATAGCTATTTAGCAATTTACAGTATATCCTCTTATTTGTATATATCATTTTATCGCAGTGATAATGCTATAATCATCATCATTAGAAATCATCTTCACCATCATCAACAACATCATGCGTCTTTAAATTGAATGATAAATGAAATTAAGACAATAGAGGATAGATTGTGGTAAAAAAAGAAAAATGAAATGACAATAACAGTTAAAAAAAAAAGAAAATTAACATTAGCCACTCTTGGTCGATCCAATGTGTAGGAAAATTTTTGGTCTATTGTTATATGTTATGTTGTTTTTATTTATGGTGTATTATGGATCAATTCGTCCCCTTATGACAACAACACGATACAAGCAACTTTGTTTCCCTCGTTCACTGTTTTTGTATTTATTAAAAAGGGCAATGTCTTCTAGTAACTCAATGTCCTTGTATTGATGACTTTTTTTACAAATGGGTGGTTTTCTTAAAGTCAGGTCGATGAACTAATTTGTTTATTAAAGTTGTATATAATAGACAATATCAATTTGAGTGTTATTTAGATGGAAATATTTTGGGTTCAAGAAACTCGTAATGGATCTCGTGATGGAAACACAGAAAATTAAAATGGGTCAATAAGGTTATCTTGTATGTGGGTACAGATTCTGAGCTTTTGAAACTGGCTATTGATTGATTGATTGGAGTGTACAGCCAAGGCTAAGCTTGTATTCCGAGATGGCCGGTGTATATTATTTTCAGTTTTTTGGAGCCGACTGCTATTTATTAATAAAACTGATTTCGAACCCTCTTTTCTTGTGTTGGCGGCTTGTCAGGTTTTAGAATCATTACCAACTCTGCCAGCTTCCACTGGTATGGAACATATTTTAGTAATTTTCGTAATCCTTTCTCTAGTAGTGCTTTAACTATATACATTTCATCTTTTAGCTCTTGTAGTGTTACAGTTCTTACGTTTTGGTTATCCAATTTATTTACTGGAATTATATTTTCTTCAGCTCTTTGCCTTGGAAGAGGTTGAAATGTGTTTTCAAGTTAGACTTCAAACAATGCAGCCTTTTCTTTGGCACTTCTAGCCCAAGTTACATCGTCATTCTTGATGGGAGCTAATTGTACTTTAGTCCTTTAGAAACCTTTAGTTGCTTAGAGGGAAATAAAGGGAATAATTAGTGGCCTTGTTGCGATAAAGGTCCGCTAGGTATTCGCTAAAACGTTTGTTCTTGATTTCTTTGTTAAGCATTTTCAATTTGTGGCTTAAATATTCCGATTTTTCGTTTGGTTACGAGTAGGAGGGGCACTCTGCCAAGCTGCTTGTAGTATACTGTTGTTCAGTAGCTCTAATTGAACATGTTTAAGCCTTCTATATTCTTTAGAATTTTTTAAAGAATTAGGCTTTGGCCGTCTTTCTTGTTACTTACTGTATCCCGCTGTCTACTATTGTACTTGTTTGTGATAGTTGTACGGCACGGCTTGGAGGCCCAACGGTTTAGGCGGCTCTGGGGTTTTTTGTTTCTAAGGTTTTGCAGTTCCCTGGCTACTACACATCTTCATTAGTTAGCGGGAGGCTCTCCGTTACAGTTTACGCATTTTGGAGGCGTAATTTTTGCCAAATTACAAGCTTGGGCGAGAAGTTTCTCCGAACATTTCACAGATTAGGCTCTAGTTTGCAAAATTTCTGCTTGTTATTATATCCTTGGCATTTTTACACTGAGGTGTCAAGCCAGTGGATTTTCTTAATGCTTCTATTCTAACTCATGTTAAGGACTCCTTTATTAATTTTGACCCCTTGATCAATTACGGGTTTTTTGTTTTAGAATATTTACGGCATCCTCTATTTTGAAGCCCTGCTGTTTAAGGTCTTCGATTATATACGTATACGGTTGGTGAATACCTCTGACTATCACATTGATCGGGCGATCATTTTTGTCCTTGTATGTATACCATTACTTGCCTTCATCTGTCAGCTTTGCAGCCATAAGGCTCTATAAGTTTCAATATCTGTTGTATTGATTTCCATATATTATCGTTCAGTACTACAATTCTGTATTCTTTTGTAGTCACCGACTTCATTAATGATTAGATAGTACCATATTCAGTTACGCCAATAATGTTGATTGGTGGTGGTGCCTTTTCCTTAATTTTAGTATGTTGGTTTTCCTGATCGGGTATATTTTGCTGATTTTGATTGAATACACCTAATTTTGAAGTTTGGTCTGAAGCTACAATTTCTGAAGAAGATTATGCTTTCCTTTTTTTGCATGTATTTTCTTCCTGTTCTTTTTCAGGATCGATAGTTAGTTTCTTCTCTAAATTCTTCTTCATCAGTGTGAAAGTTTGTAGCACACTGTTCCTCTGGTTTCTTAGCTTGCAAAGCATTTTTCTTACGGAACTCTAAAGCATCCTGTTCCTCAGATTTGTTTCTAACTTAAGAGTTTTTACTTCGTTAATTAACTCCGAAGTAATTTTTTCAATTAATCTTACACAGTTGTCTACGGAGTTCTTCATTTTCTACCTCAACACTTCTAGTTGAGGATGTTGGTGATCTAGGCATTATTGAACTTCTTCCGAATGGACTCATTACCTCTGAAGTATTGCGGCCATTGGATATCGACGCCTGGAAGCCCGCTTGCTCAACCCTCAAAGTCGTCAGCATTAGGTATCCGTTTCCCTGCGCCATATTGTTTACTTCTTCCGGGTCCGCCATATTGGTTATTATATTCAAGAAACAATCCTTGGTCCGCGGCTTGGAGCGACCTAAATTTCTTATAAAATAAGTATAATATAAGTATAAAATTTCAAAGGAGCCGCCAGCTGCCTCAACGGATACCGTAAACAAATCAACGTGTAAAACTGGTGATCTATATGCAATTGCGTGATTATATGTTTTTCGGTCTTAATCGCTTATAGTAGATGAACAACATGGCTTTTTCCGAGGACATTCCTTTGTGTTAATCTTAGTGGAATTCACAAGACGTTTAACAGAGGTGATTGAAGGCAATGCTCAATTTGATGCTATTTATATCGATTTCAGTAAGGCATTTGACTCAATCCATCGCCGTCGATCTACAAAAATTAAAATTACTTGGTATTATTGATAAATTGATCAAATGATGATCTACAAATATTTTCCGCTATTTGAAATCTAATTGATGCCTCGACTTACCAAAGGATATAGATACGGTTAATGATTGGTGTATAAGAACAATTTGTTGTATTTAAATGTTGCAAAGTGTAAAATCATGACTTTTACAACTTTTACTTTTGCGAATAATAATTTGACACGTCTTAATGAAATAAAGCATCTTAAAGTTACATTTGTATCAATCTTATTCATTATTCGATATTTCGACTTGATCTGGGCTAAAGCCACCTAAAACGTACCATGAAAGAGTTTAATGATCATAGGGTTTCTGTTTACCCTTAACAATATTTTGTTCGCACTACAAAAATCTTTTTTCATTTTTTGTACAAGGAAAACGAGTGCATTTGACAACCGATTAGCGTAGTGGGAAAATATTAGGAATCTACCTCCATATGTTGAAAGATGTAAATTCTTGAAAATTGCGCCTCTAGAAATTCGTCATCAGCAAGCTGGAGCTATTTTTATTTCCAATTTACTTACATTTCAAGTTCGTACTTGCTATATTGAACTTGAAATTGTATGTTCCAACCAGAAATCTTCGACACTCTTGGAAATAAATTCTCATAGAACCAATTATGGAAGTGACGAGCCCTTGAATTCAATGTCGAAATTTTATAACGAACTAATAAGTTATGTAGTTTTTAATATTGTTCTTAACCGTATGGTACAACTTAATTAATTGTATTTTTTTGTTATTACTTCGATCAAACACCAAAGTATTGCAATCCTGTCAAGAACGATCAAAAATTTGGTTGGTCTAAAACCACTTTTCTCGACGTTTTGAAAGTTCCCGAGTCTAAAAAAGCAAAAAAAAAACAAAATGTCCGTCCATCTGGCTGGATGTCTGGATGTCTGTATCTCTATACCCATGGTATCTCGAGAACGGCTTGTTCGATTTAGAATTTTTTTTTTGCCAATCTGTTTCTATGGTCAAGGCCGAGAATTGAAAAGCTTTTGGAATCTGTGCGTCAAAAGGGTTATAGAAATACTTACCAATTTTTTATATATGCTGGTTAGAATGTTGAATTGGGTATTGAGTTTGGGATTGAGTTAAAGGTTATGTTAGGGGTCAGTTTGCGGGTTGAGTTCAAGTTGAGTTAGAGTTGAGTTGGGGTTGGGTTAAGATATAGTGAGCAGTTGACCAATTTTTTATATATGCTAGTTTGAGGATTGAGTTGAAAGAGAGTTTGCGGTTGGTTGAGAGTTGAGTTGGGGGCCGTTTGCGGTTTAAATTGCGGTTGAAATGATGTTGGACCAATGTTTAGTGAGCAGTTGAGCAATCTATAAAAGAAAGGTCAGTGTTTGTATGATAATTAAACAAAATCCACACGACTTGACCGATTTGAACCAAAACTTACACAAATATTATATAAGACTTAAGAAAGGTCACTGTTAACATCTCAAATTAAACCTTTAGGAAATTAAATGAATGGAACTTATCTATTTATTAACTGATTTTAGTGAAATTTGACTTCCGCGATGGAAATGGGATTCTAAAATGAGCTTTGGATGAAATTCTGGAATATGGCCAAGTATGATGGAACTTGCATATTTCTCAACCGAATAAGACGCTGAAATTTGACATATGCGTTGGAAATGGGATTCTACTCTTCCATTCTATGAAATTTGCCTATTTTTTAATCAATTATGATGAAATTCGGCTTGAATGTGGCCAATATGAGGGAAATGGTATATTTCTCAACCGATTATGAGGAAATTTGACAAGTGCGTTGGAAATGAGATTCTAAAATAATTTTTGGATGAAGTTCTGGAATATGGCCAAGTTTGATGGAATTTGCCTATTTATCAACCGATTATGATGAAATAAATTAATTTTAGAATCTCACTTCCAACATGTCAATTTTGATCATAATCTGTTAAGGAATAGCCAAGCACCGTCCTAATTGGCCGTTCATACCATTTGTGTATAAAAGGTCCAATTTGAAATGAAAAAAGTTCAGTTTGAAGTGTAAAAATATCAACTTGAAGCGTAAAACCTGTATGAAGGTATAATGGTATATTGGTTTGATAGTATAATGGTATGATGGAATGACAGTACGATGGTATGATGGTATTGTGGTAGGATGGTATATATGATAGTATGATTGTGTGATGTTATAATGATATAGTGGTATGATTAATTGATATTATTGAATGATGGTTGGATGGTTTGATTATATATATGATACAACGTACGATGGTATGACAGTATTTATTCTAGAATGAAGGTGTGATGGTATGAGGGTATGATGATATGTAGGTGTAATGGTATGACGGTTGGATCGTATAATGATATCAGCGCCTGACAGTATGATGGTATGATGGTACGATGTTATGATACGGTTGATGGTATGTTGGTATGACTATATGGTTGTATGATGGTACTACGATGGTACAATTTTAATATGATATGATGGTATGATGGTATGAAGGTGTGGTGGATTGGTGGTAATATATACATCATGGTGTAATGGTGGGATGGTTCAAGGTCACTATGATACAATGGTACGATTGTATAATAGTTTAATGGTAAAGTGTCATGATGGTATGATGGTATAATTGATGATGATGGTACGATGGTACGTATGCCAGTATGATGGTGAGTAGGGTTTGAGTTGAAATTTTGTTGGATTTGAAAGAGAAGTTCGGTTAGAGATTAATTTGAGTTTGAGCTTAGGGTAAAGTGGGAGGTTAGATTGAGTTGAGTTCATACACTCAACGTAGAGTTGAGCAAACGGTTCAGATTTGGGTCGAGCTAAGTTGAGTTGTCGTAGAATTAGTATTAAGTTAGCTTGCATTGGAATGTGAGTTGTTCGGTTGGGGAATTTTTTAAGGGTTAATTTGGAGTTATGTTAAGGGTTGATTTGATGATTTAATTGATGGCTCGGTTGGCCGTCAATTTGGTGATTGCGTTTAGGATTGTGTTGCAATTGACATAGGGGTCGAGTTGTAAATTGAATTGGAGGTTCATTTCGAGATTGATTTGGGTGTTGAATTAACAAGACCGAAGTTCTGATCACCTTATGAGGTTTCAGCCCTATATATTTTATGTTTAAAATTTTACTGGCGCTTATAGTTAATCCTAATTAATTTTTCTGAAATGAAATAAAAATAAACAATAAATACTTTGGTCTTTTTACATCGAAGTAAAGAAGTAAAGTTAAACCTGTAACATTCCCCTTGTTTGGCCTCCTGAAAATAATTCCTGGATTATTTTTTTAAAAAGTTTTTGTTTTCTTAAACTACGACAACTTGTAATGTTTTTGCAATTAGTTAAAATATTTATAAAAATGTTTCGAATATTGACACGATCGTTGTCATTAAAACTAAAAATTGCAATTTCAACATTTGAAATAATTTTGAAATACGGAACTTCAAAATCAATAGTTGGAGGACAGAATTTACTAAATTTATCGGTTTTAGTAAATTTTTGTGATTGTTTTATATATTGATATAAAAGTAACAATTTTTGAAAAATTTTCATTACGCTCTTGAAAATGAACCCGAAGAGGGTTCGAGAGCTAAAGCTTTAATTAGCAAAAAATAAAGAGCACTTGAAAATAATTTAATACACTTCACCATTTTTGTTATTCACGAGCACAAGACACAACACACTCAACATGAAATGTAAATTCTCACAATCTGAAACTAGTGAAAACATGAATTGGAAATTAATTATAAGCAAGCTTATTGTGCACTCCTGCAAATTTCACTACTATCCTAGTGAATAAATAAGGGGAATAAATTAAATTAATTTTTAAACTTTATATTTCTTTAAATTTGTATTCTGGGAACAAGTAGAGCTTATCAAGCTTTACTCAAAATTGTTTGTACAGGTTAAAAATTAACATAACAAATAGTAAACTAATTAAAATTAATTTTTTTGTGGTTACTTAGTTTTTAGGTTTTATTATGTCTCACAAGTGGTTCAACCCTACCAGAAATGTTTAGTCTTCCTCGCAAGTTTAAATTAGAACTCTGCCCTGGTCGTGTCAATATATTACCAAATTAATGCAAAACAACAATTAGTATTTGGTGGCTAAATTTGAAGCCGTACTATAATTTTGTGAATTTTGTTGCTCCGCAACATTATAAACACAAAACGCTGAAACACCAAATTAATTGAGTGAATTGTGGCACGAATGACCATGGTTCTCTTATCAAAAACTGCCAAAAATCAACAACGTATAGTTAAAAGCTATTTTAATAGTACTGTTTAACGTAACCACTTAATTCGTTGAGATTTAATCGAACAGCACATCTTAAGCTAACACAAAAGACAAATTAAAGACATATTCGCATGTATCTGCTTGCGGGATATAACATAAAAACGTCAAAGCATAAAATTATCTTTTGTACACATACTCATAAATAATTATGTAAGACATTCACTCCAATCCGTACTACCGCCGGTAAAATTAACATAATTAAAGGGTGTGCAGTAAATTTATTTCATAATCACGTGCTTTTTATATTTTTTCGCGATTTAATAATCATACACTTGTATAACTTAATAATAAATAATTTTTTTTTTAATGTTTTTTCAATATGAGAATGTCAACATAAATTAATCAAATCATTTAAACAAAAAACAAATAAATAATAATTATAATGCACGCGGAATACAAACTTGTTTCAATCAATCAAAAAAAAACGCAGCAAAAATTTAATGATCATCATCACTATACGCTGCTAAATGATCTCAATGGATGTGGAACTGCAACAGATCAAAAATATGATATGGATGTTAAGAAGATATACTTATAAATTTAATTGATCAAGATTTTTTGTTTGTTTGTTGTTGTGTTTGTTTTTGTGCACGATCATTATAATTTATAACTTTTAATGAATGTAAAAGTGAGTTAAAAATGTTAATTATTATATTTACAACGATATGATGATGATTATTTGTGAGCGCATTGATTATGATCATGAACGATCATCGTTTTAGATCGTTATTGATTGACTTAATTCGATCAATATTTTATTGTAATAATGTAAATGTTAAAGTATTTAGTTTCGTACAACAAACAAACGATCTCAAAAAAAATAAAAAACGATCATGTTTTTGTTCAGTAAGCTGATCAAACATAAATAAATACAACGAAAAAAAAAATGTTTCGTGTTTTATGTTTTTTTATTGAATAGAACAGAGCGACAACAACAACAAAAAAAAATATCAAATTAAATTAAAAATACACAGTCTGTTATGTATATTTATGTTGTGTTATGTTTTGTTGTTAGTAAAAATGAGAAATGATCAGATTTATTTTTTTGTTTTTCATTTGTTGGTTTTTAATTTTGATCACAGATTTGTTGTATAGATTATATTATTGATATAAAAGATAATAAAAAAATAAAGTTGACCAAAGATGTCTTTTGTCGGTGTTTTCTTATTATTTTTTGTATTGGTTTTTGCCGATCTTTTCCTTATATCACATATTTAAGATCTATAGAAAACAAAATGTGCAGGTTTATTATATTGGTGAATGTGACTTATGATGATAGGGCCATGATGATTTTGTGTCGATGTTCACTCTACAACGAATAATAATTACGTTAATTAATTATAGGCCAACTCCCATTTCCGTTTCTCCCATAATGATATACGATGAGCTATAATTCATTCATTAGCTCAATTTTTTTTTTTTTTATATGAAACTCTTTGAAACTTCTAATTTCTAATTGAATTTACTCAATATATCTAATTATTTTATAATAATAAGATTAAAACCAATCATCATTCCCGTCATCGTATAATAATAAACCGTCATCATCACACAATATAATTATCGTCAAATTGCACAGAATATTTTACAGAAATTCATTTTTAATGGCATCAAATGACGCAAAATTTTTTCATGTTTTTCAATTTCAACCATTTCTATTTGCCATTTCGTATAAATATGTCTTCTATATATGTCGGTATAATTATGATTATATGTCGAGATTAGTTTTGGTGGTCTACATATACACAGGCATGCTTATAAGTATATATAAAGTGCGCTACAAATCTATATAATTAAATTTTTATACTGAGTATGTGTTATAAATAGACTAAATCGACGGCGGCGGCGATGGGAGATCTAACGAAATTTAAATTGGCTGACCACCCCTGTATAAGGCGTAAAAGGCGCTTAATAATCGGCTCTGGTTGCAATAATTAATGAGATCAAATTTTTGTTTTAATCCATAACCGAGGATTATAACCTTTCGAAATTAGAGTGAATAAAAATACAACAACGGGATTTTTTTTTTGCTGAAGGCGATATTCATGAGAAATGTTTTCATGTTACTATACTTGTATGACATTTATTAGATGGTATTAATTATTCAAGCACGATCATGTGTATCTTGATTGATAGTGCGTGTATCCAATACAGCATTTAAAACAAAAAACAAGACGTAATTTCAATTTAATAGGGAACAGTGAACACGAAATAAAATAGTTTTTGACAATAAAAAATATCAGAGTGGACGCTAGAAGCTTTCCGAGGAGAGCAGCCATTCAAAAATAATTTAGCTTATTGTGCGCACTATGAACGACTCCTTAGTAGTAATTTTCGAACATTTTTCAAAATTTTTTGATCTTCAACAACCTTGAGTAATCTCGAATGTATCAAATAATCAAGGATGAGAAGTTTGTCCTAAACTGTCCTAAACCAACAACAACAAACGTGAATGTGAGAATGTAAGTGTTCAAGTAAAAAAATAATGTCATTTAGGCGAAAATTATATATTGTAATAAAAAAAACTTTATATATTTGAAATATTGTACATTAAAATATATTTATAAAACTGAACTAGAACCATTCTATCAAAAACATATCACATTTCCGGAAAATGTTGGGAAAAAGTAGGTTAGGATTGCACTTTTACTTGCTTAGTGTTAATTCATGAAAATTTTTATTTTTGATCTAAACATACTAAGCAAGTAGAAAAGGAAACCTAACCTACTTTTCCCCAACATTTTCCAGAAGTGTGATATGTTTTGAATAGAATGGTTCTAGTTCAATGTGAAAATATCCATTTCAGCCGTAGTAACCTCTTAGAAATATCGAAAAAAAATTCATTCAAATTGAAGCAAGTAAAAGTGGAATCCTAACCTACTTTTCCCCAACATTTTCCGGAAATGTGATATGTTTTGGATATAGAATGGATCTAGTTCAATGTGAAAATGTCCATTTCAGCGGTAGTAACCTCTTAGAAATATCGAAAAAAAATTCATTCAAATTCAAACAAGTAAAAGTGGAATCCTAACCTACTTTTCCCCAACATTTTCCGGAAATGTGATATGTTTTGGATAGAATGGATCTAGTTCAATGTGAAAATGTCCATTTCAGCCGTAGTAACCTCTTAGAAATATCAAAAAAAAAACATTCAAATTCAAGCAAGTAAAAGTGGAATCCTAACCTACTTTTCCCCAACATTTTCCGGAAATGTGATATGTTTTGGATAGAATGGATCTAGTTCAATGTGAAAATGTCCATTTCAGCCGTAGTAACCTCTTAGAAGTATCGAAAAAAAATTCATGAAAATTTTGATTTTTGATTTAAACGTACTAAGCAAGTTAAAGTGGAACCCTAACCTACTTTTCCCCAACATTTTCCGGAAATGTGATATGTTTTGGATATAGAATGGATCTAGTTCAATGTGAAAATGTCCATTTCAGCCGTAGTAACCTCTTAGAAATATCGAAAAAAAATTCATTCAAATTCAAGCAAGTAAAAGTGGAATCCTAACCTACTTTTCCCCAACATTTTCCGGAAATGTGATATGTTTTGGATAGAATGGATCTAGTTCAATGTGAAAATGTCCATTTCAGCCGTAGTAACCTCTTAGAAATATCGAAAAAAAATTCATTCAAATTCAAACAAGTAAAAGTGGAATCCTAACCTACTTTTCCCCAACATTTTCCGGAAATGTGATATGTTTTGGATAGAATGGATCTAGTTCAATGTGAAAATGTCCATTTCAGCCGTAGTAACCTCTTAGAAATATCGAAAAAAAAACATTCAAATTCAAGCAAGTAAAAGTGGAATCCTAACCTACTTTTCCCCAACATTTTCCGGAAATGTGATATGTTTTGGATAGAATGGATCTAGTTCAATGTGAAAATGTCCATTTCAGCCGTAGTAACCTCTTAGAAATATCGAAAAAAAATTCATTCAAATTCAAACAAGTAAAAGTGGAATCCTAACCTACTTTTCCCCAACATTTTCCGGAAATGTGATATGTTTTGGATAGAATGGATCTAGTTCAATGTGAAAATGTCCATTTCAGCCGTAGTAACCTCTTAGAAATATCCAAAAAAAAACATTCAAATTCAAGCAAGTAAAAGTGGAATCCTAACCTACTTTTCCCCAACATTTTCCGGAAATGTGATATGTTTTGGATAGAATCGATCTAGTTCAATGTGAAAATGTCCATTTCAGCCGTAGTAATCTCTTAGAAGTATCGAAAAAAAATTCATGAAAATTTTGATTTTTGATTTAAACGTACTAAGCAAGTTAAAGTGGAACCCTAACCTACTTTTCCCCAACATTTTCCGGAAATGTGATATGTTTTGGATATAGAATGGATCTAGTTCAATGTGAAAATGTCCATTTCAGCCGTAGTAACCTCTTAGAAATATCGAAAAAAATTCATTCAAATTCAAGCAAGTAAAAGTGGAACCCTAGCCTACTTTTCCCCAACATTTTCCAAAAATATGATATGTTTTGGATAGAATGGATCTAGTTCAATGTGAAAATGTCCATTTCAGCCGTAGTAACCTCTTAGAAATATCGAAAAAAAATTCATTCAAATTCAAACAAGTAAAAGTGGAATCCTAACCTACTTTTCCCCAACATTTTCCGGAAATGTGATATGTTTTGGATAGAATGGATCTAGTTCAATGTGAAAATGTCCATTTCAGCCGTAGTAACCTCTTAGAAGTATCGAAAAAAAATTCATGAAAATTTTGATTTTTGATTTAAACGTACTAAGCAAGTTAAAGTGGAACCCTAACCTACTTTTCCCCAACATTTTCCGGAAATGTGATATGTTTTGGATATAGAATGGATCTAGTTCAATGTGAAAATGTCCATTTCAGCCGTAGTAACCTCTTAGAAATATCGAAAAAAAATTCATTCAAATTCAAGCAAGTAAAAGTGGAATCCTAACCTACTTTTCCCCAACATTTTCCGGAAATGTGATATGTTTTGGATAGAATGGATCTAGTTCAATGTGAAAATGTCCATTTCAGCCGTAGTAACCTCTCAGAAGTATCGAAAAAAAATTCATGAAAATTTTGATTTTTGATTTTACATTTATTTATTATTATTATAAAGCTTAATAATTACATCAATCTCAAAAAAAAAAACTCCGCCTGAATGTTTTCTTGTTTTTCCTTACAAAATCTCATTATGTTCACTCATACTAATAAATGGTTTTTGGTACTAGGACAAACTTCTTAGTATTTTATAGTCGTATGAAGTTTTTCCTAAACTTGTCCTAAAATGTAGTTGTTGTTTTTAGGACAAATTTAGGACAAACTCCTCGCTAATGAATAATCTCGAAATCAAGTGGTTTCTGTGTCTCGGAAAACTTCAAATATTGCTCAAATACTACACGTAACTCATATTCTCCTGTTACACCTATCTTAACTAAACGCGAAGCAAATTTTGGAAACCTTAAAACAAAATTGTCGATAAACCCTTTGCAAATTTTTAGGAGTATCGTGAAAAACGAGAAATCTCAAAAAGCTCGTCTATACTCTTAGAATTCTAGAATAAGCTGGATATTCACAAAAATTTCGAGTATTACAGAAAAAGTTACTTAACATAACTAGTTAACACACAGAAGGGTGAAATTTAAATGTGGATGGATGACAGTTAACTGCAATTTTTTCTGCCATTGAAGTGCAGTAGACTGACAGTTTTTTGTGACAATTTTTTTCCCAAACATTTCATAAATAATTCATTATTGATTAATTGATTGAAGAATTTAGAGCTTTAGCTTGAAAGAAGCTCAAAGAAAATGACCTGAGACAGCTCAAATGTTTGACGCTATCTTGCAATGAAATTTTATTATATTTTGCCATAATAGCTTCCAGTTGTTAATTGGTTCGCTAGGCAATATTTGCCAAAATATACGTTGAGAAAATGACCTAAATGAAAGCCGGCCAGACTAAAAAATATTTCTTCTCGAATTGGTTTTTAAATTCGTGTTAAGTTTTATTGCTGTCATAAATTTTTAATTAAATTCATCAGTCACCGGCAAAACCGCACGAAGGTTAAAGCTGTTGTTGTTTGGACCGGAAGGTGCCAGGAACTACGAAAAAGTTGAATGTACTTTGAGCCCCCTTAGGAATGATAGAAAACATAGAAACAAACAATTACATAGGATTACAATAAATATTTATTCAATGAAGATTTCTAAATGTCTTATTCCAAACAAAGTCGAATACAGTGGCTTAATCAGAGGAACGATTAGAGCTTTTTTTCATCATCTAACTAAAACATTGTCTTTAAGATATATTTATGTAATTAACCCTTTTTTTCTTAAACATGTTAAATACATTTTAGAGGAAACCCTCTATCACACTCTACATAAACAAACAAATAGATAAAGTTAAAAAATTATCATAAATTTCCCATTAAGAAGAACAAAACAGTAGGTATTGCTAGACTAAAGATATGTCATCTTATAGTGCTATTTTATCAAAAGACGAAATTAAAATTCTAACTGTGTTTTATTCAATATTTTTGTGTTTTATAAAACATCTTTTAATCAAGATATTCTATCTATAAGTTAAGTTAGGTTTGTTTATTATCAAAACATTTAATCCATTCAAAAATTAACTATGTGAGTACGTCCGGATATGAAAAAAAAAGCAAAATTACTTTCACTAATTATTGTCGTGTCATGTAACAAACACTTTATATACGGTAAAGGAATTAAATGTGTAGAGTTTTCGGTACAGTAGAAGGTGTCGAAAAGAGTTTATCTTATAAATACACAAATGTCTATTCTTACTGTAACTACATTTTTATCTAAATTATGTATCTAAATTAATTGCAATTACACACACACATATTTATTTGGTAAACATCCGCTCCATTATAGATTTATACGTCAGATATAATTGAAAATGAAAATTGCGCGCCGGAAGCATAGATTTATATAACTTTTTATTTCTTTAAAAAAGTGTTAAATATATACAGGGTGAGTCTTATATATAGTTGCCACCATTGCCACTAATAGATTAACCCTAAATCTATAAAAAGTGATAGTACTAACTAACAACCATCAATTTTATCGCAAAGTGATTTTTCCTTTTAATTATAATTTGCAACATACCATATAGAAAAGAATTCTAATTATTTTAAAGAATTTTTCTTTAATTACAAATAGTGATTAGACAAAACCGAAAAAATTACAAAACCCAAAAGTTTTTCTTTTCTTGGGAAAAAACTTTTATTTTTTCCCAAAACAATCTTAATTAATTCTTACACATTGCTTAAATAAATAACATGGTAGCAAAAAAAAATAAAAAAATTAAAAAATTAAAACACTTTACGAAATGTCACTTTCTTACCTATATATTAAAATATTTCTTCGTGCTGCTGAACGGTTGGATTGGTTTATACAAACAGCAAAAATGAAATTTATGCAATTTATGCATGATTCTCATTCATTTGAAAAACATAAAAATTATTTTTATTTCGCAGACATGTTTATAGTATTAGCAGCTATAGTTTGTAAGTAGCCAAGCCAAAAAACATATTCTTTTATGGTAAAAGGGGTTATAATCCAGGTATATACATTACATGCATGTATATAAATTAGGTGCCGATGGGAAGTCTATATAATATATATATATACAGTGGGAGGATAATTCGTCATTAAGATAAAATCAACATTGTATTAAATTTATATCAAAATGGAAAATGACCAAATCAAAACAGTTTACAAAAATTTAAATAAATTTTAATAAAAAGGAAATATTAATTTTATTTTTTCCAGGATAATTTAAAAACAAGTTATACAGACAATAGATTTTGTTTATATTATATTTACATAAAAGATGTCGTTCATTTATATGTATGGTATGGAAGGTGTTTCCCTCGAATGCCAATTTGTATATTACAGTTGATTATGTATTCTTATAAGATCTCAGAAAATAAGAATACAATTTAACAAGAATAATTGTTCTAAAGCTTGTGGGAAACTTTCATTGAATTTTCTGACATTTTCTCAGCTATTATACATTTACATACACTATTTACAAACTCATCTAATTGTCACAGTGAGTTCTAATTCATCAAAACAAAAGTCAATTCAAATTTACTTACTTTTGGAATTATTCAAACAAGACATATCCGATAATAGCTATACCTAATAAAATTACTCGTAAATTTAAAAATTCTTATAAGAATATTCACAGTGTAATAAATCATAGAGATTAACATTTTTCGATAATAATGTATTAATTTTGAAAGGAATTGGGTTCGGTACAAAACCTACCAGTTTGAATTATTTCAGACAAAATGTAGCCACACAAATTAATAAAAAGTGTAAGTATACTGAAAAAGTGTAGGTATGCCTAAAAATGTGTAAATAGCCAGCAGAACCGGGTATGGGGCGATGTTTTCTCAAAGTGGACACGTCAAGCTTCCTGAAACAATTTTTGTCATTAAGATAAAAAGGGTTGGGCATGTTTGACAAATGTTTGAGAAGGAAAATTTAATCTCAAAACTCAAAATTTTCTGAAAGAGAAGATTAATCTTAAATTATTAGGAAAAAGGAGATTTGATTTTAAAATATTCTGAAATATGGTTCTGCAAATGGAAATTTAATTTTAAAGTATTTTGGAGAAGGAAAATTTAATCTCAAATATTCTAGAAGAGGAAGATTTAATCTCAAAAAATTCTGGAAGAGGAAGGTTAAATTTTAAAATGGTGTGGAAAATGAAGATTTAATATCAAAATATTCTGGAAAGAGAAGATTTAATTTTAAAATATTCTGAAAAATGGAGGTTTAATTTTAAAATATTCTGGAGAAAATCTTAAAATTTCTTAAGACATTCTGGAGAAGGAAAATTTAATTTCAAAATATTCTGGAAGAGGAAGATTAAAATTTAAAATATTCTGGAAAGAGGAGGGTTAAATTTTAAAATTTTGTGGAAAATGAAGATTTAATATCAAAATATTCTGGAAATGGAATTTTAATTTTAAAATATTCCGAAAAAAATCTTAAAATTTCTGAAAATATTTCGGAGAAGGAAAATTTAATCTCAAAACTCAAAATATTCTGAAAGAGAAGATTAATCTTAAAATATTCTGGAAAAGGAGATTTAATTTTAAAATATTCTGAAATATGATTCTGAAAAATGGAAATTTAATTTTAAAGTATTTTGGAGAAGGAAAATGTAATCTCAAATATTCTAGAAGAGGAAGATTAAATTTTAAAATATTCTGGAGAAGGAGAATTTAATCTCAAATATTCTGGAAGAGGAAGATTTAATCTCAAAAAATTATGGAAGAGGAGGGTTAAATTTTAAAATGTTGCGGAAAATGAAGATTTAATTTTAAAATATTCTGGTAAATGGAGATTTAATTTTAAAATTAGAATAAAAAAAATTTCAATTTAAAAATATTTTGAATTTTTCGACAAGGAACTTTAATTTCAAAATATTCTGGAAAAGAAAACTTGGCCAGCCCTTTTTATTTTAATAACAAAAATTGTTTCGAGAAGCTTGACCTGTCCACTTTAAGAAAATATTGCTCCATACATACCGCATTTTTCGGGATATTTACACTTCTTTATATATGCCTCCACTTTTTTCAGTACATTTACACTTTTTGATAATTTGGGTAGCTATACACTTTGTGCTAAATACTTCACAGCGATAAAAAGTTTTGACGATACTGTAATATCGAAACCTCGAATTTAACCTTCGAAAATGTCGAATCTTAATCTTTGATTCGCGTTTGTTATTATATCTGCATTGAAATAACAAAAGTAGCATGAATTCTCAATATTATTCAATATTTTCGAGATTCATCCAATTATATTTTTCGGGATTGTGCAGAAATCTCGGCAAACGAAATAAGTGAAATATGTTGCAAAAATATTGTTGCAAAAAACGAAATAATTGCAAGTCAGTTCTGAAACGAAAATTGGATATTGAAACTGTGTTATGTGGCGGATATATTTCACAAACTTAACGAATTAAATTTGTCACTTCAGAGTGAAAAAGTTAATTAATATTTAAAAGTAAAAATGATTTTGGTAAAATTAAGAGACAATCTATGTAAGTTCGCGCAACATATAACCACTTAACCGATGTAGAAACATGTTGTTCCAGTAAACCAAATTACTCACTATTAATCCTCGGACAGCCGTTCATCAAAATATGGCAAGGACAAATAAAATATTTCACCGAGACCAGTATTGGCCGTCGATGATATCCCAAGTAAAAAAATTTAGCATGAAGAGTGACCTTGTCACTTGAAGAAATAAAATGGAAAATGTTTTTGCAATCCCTAACTGACCAAATGAAGAGCTAGTCCCGCTTTGTAATTTTTAATTTTGGTATAGCGGAGTTTGTGTAGGGTCTGTGTAGCGTCAAGTTCTTTATTTTAGTACGTGATTTATAAAAAAATGTTTAAAATAACTGGCGATTATTGAAATTCTGGAACGAAATTCTAGAGAAGAAGGGGTTTGAGACCTCCAGCGTCCGTCCTTTATACATCGACGATAGATTCCAATATTTTCTCTACTGTTAGTTAAGTAATAAATATTAAATAACAACATTTATTATTAAAATGCGAGAACTCCGAATAGATACTAATCGAATAGGTCCTTTATATACTACTATCATCAAAAAAATTAAAAAATTGTAGATATCACTAAATATTTGACCAAATCAAACCTACATTGATATCATGATTTTATGAATTTTTTTTTTTTTTTTGAAATTTATTGTTCCGAAAATTTCAATCTCCCGATGATTTACTGTTAGATCAATTGCCAATAATCTGAAATTTTTCAGAATTTTGTCTTGGGAATGGCAGAGCCAAAAATGACCGCAAACTCTCGCTAATCTTATTTAATTTGATTTTCGCAGTTCAATTGAATATTTTCATAAGACCTTTGTTATTGGCACCAACCTCACGATGATTTTCTGATGAGACTAGTGCCAGCAATACAGGACATGAAAAAATACTCAGTGGAGTTACGATAATGAAATTAAATACCTTAAAGATCTGTGATCTTATTTGAACATGTCATCTCCATGATAAAATTCTGCAAAACAAAATTCAGAGTACTGACAATTTATAGCTCTAACAGAAAATCATCGTAAGATTGGTGGCAACAACTCAAACTTGAGAAATACTCAGTTGAATTGTGAAAATTTTAAAAGATTTCCTTATATAATGACAAATTTTCCATGATAGTTTTTTTTTGGCCGATCACGATAATGAATTATTTCCTAAAACATTCCTAAATTTTAAAAACATTTTAATGTATTAGTAAACCAATCAATTAATGGTAATCAATAATGGCTTATTGAAACACACAAATGAAAAATTGAATAAAAATCACAGATAATAATACACTGTTAAATTATACATACTATTAACTGCAAAACAATGTCTGGAAATAAAACTATGAACAAAATGTAAACCATGGTCCATTCTTGACTTTGCAATTAGCAGAGACATTCTCTTGGAGCTAAAAGGGTTACATATGACGAAAATAACCCCAAGCCTAAATTGAACGGCTAACGATGGTTTATCTAGGGTAGCTTGTCTGGAAATTAAACTAAAAACAAAATGTAGGTCATGGTCCATTCTTACCTTAAGCAAATATTGGGGAGATTCTCTTGGAGCTATGAGGGTTATATATGACAAAAAACACCCAAAGTTTAAATTGAACGGCTAACGTTCCATATTTAAATTTACTAAACCATCTTCAGAACCTTGTCCGATAATGAAACTAATTACAAAATATAGGCTATGGTCCATTCTTACCTTATGCAAATATCGAGGGCATTCTCTTAGAGCTAAGAGGGTTAGATATGATGATACTTACCCCAAGTTTAAATTGAACGGCTAACGTTCAATGTTTAAATTTACTAAACCATCTTCGGTAGTTAGTCCGGAAATAAAACTAATTACAAAGTTTAGATCACAGTCTATTCTAGGAGCTAAGAGGGTTAGATATGACGATAATCACCCAAAGTTTAAATTGAACGGCTAACGTTCAATATTTAAATTTACCAGACCATCTTCGGTAATTTGTGTGGAAATAAAACTGCTAATAAAATGTAGACATTCTCTTGGAGCTATGAGGGTTAGATATAACAAAAATCACCCAAAGTTTAAATTGAACGGCTAACGTTCCATATTTAAATTTACCATCTTCGGTAGTTTGTCTGGTAATAAAACTGCTAATAAAATGTAGACCATGGTCCATTCTTGACTTATGCAAATATTGGGGACATTCTCTTGGAGCTATGAGGGTTAGATATGACAAAAATCACACAAAGTTTAAATTGAACGGATAACGTTTTGTATACGAAAGATCGTTTAGATAACGAAGATGGTTTAGTAAATTTAAATATGAAACGTTAGCCGTTCAATTTAAACTTTGGGTGATTTTTGTCATATATAACCCTCATAGCTCCAAGAGGATGTCTCCAATATTTGTATAAAGTAAGAATAGACCGTGACCTAGATATTGTTCTTAGTTTCATTTCCGGACAAACTACCGAAGATGGTTTGATAAATTTAAATATGGAACCTTAGCCGTTCAATTTAAACTTTGAGTGATTATCGTCAGATCTAACCCTCATAGCTCCAAGAGAATATCCCCAATATTTGCATAAGTTAAGAATTTACCATGCTCCATATTTTGTAATTAGTTTTATTCCCGGACAAACTACCGAAGATGGTTTAGTAAATTTAAATATTGAACGTTAACCGGTCAATTTAAACTTTGGGTGCTTTTTGTCATATCTAACCCTCATGACTCCAAGAGAATGTCTGTAATATTTGCATAAGTTAAGAATGGACCACGGTCGACATTTTCTTCTTAGTTTCATTACTGGACAAGTTACTCAAGATGGTTTAGTAATTTCAAACATTGAAGGTTAGCCGTTCAATTTAATCTTGGGCTGATTTCCGTCATGCTCATTTTAGCTCCAGGAAAATGTCTCCAGTATTTACATAAGTTATTTATGGACCACGGTCTACGTTTAGTAATTAGTCTTATTTCCTGACAATGTACTGAAGATGGTTTAGTAATATAATTATTGAACATTAACCTTTGATTACAAACCTGTAGTGATCTTTTACATTCAAAATTGAATGGTATCTTTCCAATTTGAATTTGATTGGCTTTTGTGAAACAACATACGTTACTAATACATATTTAGAATTTTATTGTAGATTTAGCAAAAATTTCACGTTTTAAAAAAGGCTCGTGAATTATTTACTAAATGATTCCTAAGTATTTGTTTTTGCTTTTTAGGACAGATTTAGGAAAAAATTCTGACGCATTGGCCGATCATGATACACCCGAAATTTAAAAATGTAGAAAACTTTCATTTTAGTGTTATCACTACAACTGTTTGCTGCACAAGTAGCTAACGCGTATCAAAGTTGCAATTTGTCTGACATTTAAATTATAGTACTCAAGTGTCACTTTAACATCAAAATTATTGGCAATCCATAGCTAATAATAGTGGGTTGCTAACATGGGGCATGATGAATCCCGGCGATTTTCGTATAACATTCAACATAAAAATAGCTTTGTACTAAATAATAATATTTACTAAAATGGAAATATATTTGTATTTGTCTAAATTTACATATTCCAAAACAAGTATTTCTGGAAGAGATACCGGTCAGAATACCGTTCTAAGTTACATGGTTCTAAACATTTCTTGGATTTGACGTTTTTCGCTAACTTGGCTAGCCAGGGAGTATTATAAGTTCTAAATATTATTTATTTATGTACTAATTTTAAATATGTTAATCTTAATTTATAACGAACTATTTACTAACTGGATATAGGTCTTGGGTAAATTCAAGTAAATTTCGATCATTACACTACAATCTATAGAACGACTTTCAAGTAGAGACAACCTGCCCTTCCAACATTGTTTAGCATGCTTGATCCCGCTAGCTGAAATACAAATGAGCACTTTTACTTTAGCACCAAAATCACTTGATTATTATTTACCTTTGCAATACAAAAAAATGACAAATAGCCTGTTATTAGTTATAACTTTCACATTGCGCTGTTGGGCTACTGTTCAACTTCAAGCGTATTATAAACAAAAAGTAAATAAAAAACCTTAAATTATAGTCATTAAAAAATTTAACCATTCTTCGGCGCGATTTTTTATTTTCTTCAACATGTTTTCCAATTGTAACTTGGAAAATTGGAACAAAGAAATTAAAAAAATAAAATAATAATCTTGTATGTAAAATACCACAAACATCCTTCCCCCAAGCTATAGAGTCATTAAACGCGTGCACACAACATATATATAAGCAAATACATACATACATAATCGTACATACAATCAAAGTGGTTTTTATAATAGAGTTTTTCTTTTATTATTATTTTTCAATTTGCTTCTCACTTCACATTCTATCATTATATATTGTATATGCGAGATATGTAAGTATTTCTAAAGATGATGATGAAAGGTGATTGATTAAAGATCGATTCAATTATTTGTTTGTTTTTTACGTACGTAACGTATTGAAATTATGTGCATAAAGAAAATTATGTTTATCTGAGGTTTGTGCGGTTTATTTAGTTTGTACTGCTGCTGGATCGGAAATGATCATTTATAACATTTTTTATTTTATTATTTTTTGTATTGTATAAAATTGTATAATTTAACGCTACACGTTGTCTGTTCCCCAAATACGTCAATTTTATTTTTAAAAATTTCAAATTAGATAAAATTGTTGCTAACTAAAGATTTAAAAAATTATTATCAACTGATGCGTTTTGAACATGTTTTTGAATTATTAAAGTTTATTTAATTAATAATTCATTGAATTCATTTATGAAATTAAAAAACTCAAAATTAAATTTAAATTCGAAATCTTGTTAATTTTCGGCTTACGCGCAATTTTTCGGAAACGATTTATTCGTTAAGTTAGCGACTGTTGTATTACATTATATGCATAAACAAAATTCATTAAATTCTCTTACATGCGTTTGTAAGTAAAGCTCGAATCCATTCCTTATATAAAGTGTTGCCTACTTTATAATGAGTTGTGGAAGTGGATGGTTGAACTTCCGATTTAACCGGACAACTAACTTTTTATTTTAAAGAAAACTTTTTGAATTGACCTCTTTTTGCTTCAACCGACATTAAGCAATTTTATATTTTTATTCTACAATAAAATAAATTAGCCAATGTTGGTATTTAATTGACGCTAGGATTGACCTTTACAGGCCAAGTCAAGGTCATCATGAAAATGTTAATGACAACAGCTACTTTTATTACGGAATCGTATAAGTGAATTGATTTCATTCGTTTTGGCGTCCCCTTTGGGTCCCAACAATTGGGTTTCGAAGTTTATTTCTGCCCTCTCTACAGACGCGATGGTTTAACCAATCAAACTGAAACTTCATGTTTAAAGCTTTTTCATAAATTGGGAGATCAGCTAATTTTAGTGAAAATCGGCCAACCGAAGTGGCAAACTTATTTTGCAAATTACTAATAAAATATGAGATTGACAGAAAAACTATATAACTGTTAATGTGTCACAAAAAAAAAATTTGCCCTTATTCGTTTCTCAAAATAATCGGTGTAAACAACGTGTATTATTTGTACAAAATAAAAAATATCGGTTTGGCCTGTGTCGTCTACCTGGTCTTAGGTGTTTTGTGTGACAACGTCTATAGTCGGTGAGAGAAATGATGGACCTTATGGGTTTGGACCCCACACCCCATATGTACTAACTAAAGTTTTGTAATAAACATGAATTACAATTATTCTAAAGCGGAAAAATTTAAACTTAACATATTTGTTGTTTACTCGTGGACTTAATATCACTAACAAAAAGATTTTATATAATAAAGCACAATATTTTGGTTTTGTCACTTTCTTAATGTCATATTTATTTGTATTTGAAATTGAAATTGCGATCGTTTCGGATGTTACTCCTTTATCAAATTTCTGACAAACATTAACTAAAATTATGCTAAAAACTGCTTCTATACCTTATTTCTTGTGCTTACACGCCTTCTAGAAATAGAGTATAGAAGCAGTTTTTAGCTTAATTTTAGTTAGTGTATCGCATTAAGAAAGTAACAAAACCAAAAGATTGTGTTTTATTCTATAAAATCAAAATTTAAAAGCAAAGATTAAAAGGTTGCTGAACATCTTTGTCATCTAATAAGATTAAGTAATAAACAACATATAAGTAACTTAATGATAAATTGATAGCAAAATAATATGGAAGATACAACCTTATCAAAATATATTAATATTAACAATTTCGCTTCATTAATATCACATTTCATTAATAGCTTTAATGCTTGTTGTGTATGTATTTCAATGCCAACTACCCTCGGGTCTGAGGCACTTCCAATCCTTCTTTATACTCTATACGGCATGAGCCGTACTCAGATTTACCTAGAAACCAGTACGATTACTCTTAAAAACCCATTAAACTTGACTTATTTCTTGGTGCTGAGACTCTCTCAAATATTTAATTGGATAGGTGAATGTTTTTAGTGTGCCGCACTTTTATAGTGGTGCACACATTTTGTTTTGCACAACAATCTAAACTTTTTCTATCGCAACGCCAGGCGAGTTTTTTAATATCGATCCATTTTGTAATTGTCGTCAGTACTCCAAAACCAATTTTTCGTTATACATACGTATTGTTCGAATTAATGTGAACATGAAAATTTTTTTTGTTTTTTGCTATTAATTGGGCCACGCCTGTAAAAAAATTCATTTTGCATATATCTTATATAAATACATTTTTTCTCTATGATACCTAAGCGAAGTCAGTATTGTGTAATTAGTCAAATAAAATAGATTGCATTTTAAAATGGATATTTCGCCAAAAAAAACAGGAGAAAATTGTTACCCTAGGACATTACACCTCCATGACTCGACGAGGGATATTGCGCGAGTGTGTTCCGTGAGTTTGGGGGCCATAAACAAAATTATACGGCAAAAAAAGAGACAGGAAGTGTTGAGTTGAAGTGCGTCAGAAGATGTGGAAGGAAGAGAATAACAACGGCCAGAGATGAGGCGTTTCTAATGAGGCAAAGCAAAATAGATCCTAAGAAAACTAGTTCCGACTTACAACAAGACCTGGCGGAACATGGAGTGAACATTCATGATTCTACTATAAGAAAAAGGCTCATTGAAATAGGAAGAAAAGCAATCCGACCACAGAAAAAGCAATTGTTGACAAAGCCAATGATGAAGAAGCGACTTGTTTAGGCCGAAAGCTGAAAACAGAGAACGGAAGCTTCGAAGTAATTTGGAAAAAGTTGGTGTTGATCAAAATATAATTTTTCAACAAGATTCAGCGCCATGTTATAAATTCAAAGTAGTAATGAATTACTTGACTCAGCAAAAGGTTAGATGGCTCGATTAGCCTAGAAACTCACCGGACTTGAATCCCATCGAAAATTTATGGGCCATTTGTAAGGCCAAAGTTTGAAAAACCGACTGTACAACAGTTAAAAAGATGGTGGAAGCTGTTATCGAGGTTTGGTTCCGGGACCCAGAAATCACTGAAAACTGCCAAAACTTGATTGATTCGATGCCCAGTCGTGTGCAAGACGTTATTACTGCCAAAGGTGGACACACATCGTATTAAGAACAATTTGTATAAAAAAATATATTAATAAATAATTTCTTACATTAATTTCCTGTGTTCACATTAATTCGAACAATACTGTACTAAATACATAAATATGTACAATTAAATTATCAAAAGTCAACAATAATGTCTAATAATCTTTGATTACTCTTTGGATTGGAATATCTCCGAATATTTCTTTGAAAATCACAAAACTCATGAAATATCAACATTTTAACAATCTTAAATATCTCCAAAATATTCAGATATTATAGAAAATAGTCAAATGATCTCAGAATTTTAAAAAATCTTGAAATTCCTCATTGCACAACGCCATTAAAATTTTCAACAACCTCGAAATAATATCTAACTCAATAATCTTGAAAGTAATCTGGAAAATATCAAATCATCTCATGTATATTTTTTAAAATGTTCCTTTACAAAGTGAAATATGTTTTGACGTGATAACGTCTTACACCTCAGAGCCTCATGTCCGGAAAGTGAGCGACACGAAATTTGGTCATTGGTCGTAGTCAAATAAGCATTACCTTTAATTTAAATATATGGTTGCATAGGTTGCACAATGCCGTTATCAGGCGGCGAGGAAAGGTGCGCCGCTAACCTCTAATTTCGGGCGATTTAAAATGCTTGTAGCACTGTGGCGAGGGAACGGGCCATCTGATCGGAGCAATTCCGTTGTCAAGTTTTGCGTAAAGAAACAACCGCGGTTAATTTATTTTAAACTAAAAGAATTAATTTCCAAATAAATTTTAATTAGAACTACATACAAACCAGAAAATAGCGATTTACAATGCTTAAGAGGACTGTAGCGAGAGAACGCCTCATCTGACTGGACAAATTCTAATGTCAATATGTGCGGAAAGAAATTGTGGCAGATAATATAATTAAAATTAAAATGATTAATCTCCACTTAGATTTTAATTCAAATTACATGTAATTTGAAAGAGATGTCATTTCCCATCGTTTACCGTAATTTCACTGCAATACAAAAATCTTTCTCTAGAAAATTGGTATTTAACTTGTAACTCAGTATACTCGTAAATTTTTATTGGTTTTACAGCCTCGGATAACCTTTATATGTATTCATTTGACTCAAAAAAATGTTCAGAAATAGAAAAAAACTTGAGGGCAAACAGATAAGAAATTAGCAAGATGCATCATACGCTTTATACATCGTTTAAACAGGCCCAATAAATACGATGTGAAAAAAGGCATTTGATACGATTGACCACAGTTTAATATTTAATAAATGGTTTTCAATCGGGATTTGTGGAATGGCTAATAGTTGGTTTCGGTCTTATTTCAAAAACAGGACTCAAATAACTATAGTGTTATTGGAATTTGGAGTAATATTGAGCAGGTTCAATGTGGTATTCCTCAAGGTTCCGTCCTGGGTCGCCTTCTATTATGCCTTATTAACTGTCAATCTCCATGCATGAAAAGAGCTCCTCGTCGTCAATGTCTTGTCGCCGTATAACTGAAAATCGTGTATTGTCCACACCTCAATTTTTTAATTAATTTCAATCAAAATTTTCCGAGATATAAGCTTGACAAATCCGTTATTCAAAATTACCGTATTAATTATTATTATTATTTAACAATATCACAAAAAAGTGTATTCTGTAATCGGAACCTAAAGCGTTCTTTAGGATCACGGGAATTGCATACACCCAATTTTGAAAAAACACTATTGCAAGTTTTCTTAACTTTTGGAATGAGCGGCAGAGAAAAATTGAACTGAAAAAAATCCTACATCAATGTAGACAAAAACTGCAATAATAGTAAGAATAATTCGTTAAAACTGAGCCGATACTAGCCTTCGTTAATAGTAAGAAAATCATACGTTAATATAGTGAACGTTGTAGTATTTATGAATTCATTCATATAAGATACGAAAAATGTTATTATTTTAAAGCAGTTAAAAGCATTTTTGGATGAACAGCTTCTTATTATTAACGTAAGAAATTAAAGATACCACGAAATTTTTCATAATACTAATGAAATGTTAAATCATATTAACTAAGTAATAAGTTTAGAAATTCATTATTTGTATTTACGAAATTATTCGCGTATAGAAAGAATGGAATACTCAGCAGTTATGAATAATTCACAAATATGATGATTATTTTCATAAATATACTGAAAATAATTCATAATGTATAGGAACGATAATTGATGCACAAAACTACGTAATATTTATGTATGGTTCATAACAAGAATGTAAATTTTTGGGTCGATTGATGAATAACTTAAAATTTAGTAATTTTATTATTTATTTATTTTATTAGTCAACATGGCGCTTACAACTCTTATTAATTTTTTTAATCAGTTATTATATTTATTTTTAAATTTTAATGGACCATTATTTTATTGCCCTTCTGTAAATTAAATAAATTGAATTACAATCACACAGTACTTTTAATTGCATATTTTGTTACCTTTTAAAACATTCAATAAATTCGTTTGATCCCACTACTGCCAAAACGATTTTAATCTATGGCCTCCTTCTTGTGCTGCTGATACATTTTGATTTACAGGAGCTGCAAAACTTTTAATGGTTGATACCGCATAAGGTGGATCGAATTCCGAATCGTTAACCATGATCATATTTGAATCGATATAGGTACGACATTTTCTTGCCAGCAACTATAAATAATAATGCTGCAGTATTGTTAACACATTAAAATTTAAGTCCTGTAGATCACATAATTTATTTATTTAGACATTATTTATATATTGTATAAAATTTGCTCTTTTTTAATAAGAACACGTGCAAAACGAAAACACTTGTACAACACTGGCAAAAAATATCATATTAATCTGTTTTTCAGCATACAAAAATCTGTTACATTAAAAATTGTTCAATGTAAATTATTAAATTTGATCTTTTCAAAGAAGTGAATATTATTCAACTTTATTTTATTTTCATAGATAGTACGAATATATTCGTCCAATAATTAATAGTACGAACAAATTCAAATACATTACGTAATGATGAAACTTGATCTTTTCGCATAGTTAGAAATGCAATGAAGCTCTTATGGACAATATATGAATTTGTTCGTGTGATGAAGGAATTTATCAATATTACGTGAAAAAAACGTGAAATTTACAATTTAATTGTATTATTTATGAACATTTTCATCAAAATCAAATTGAAAAAAGACGGTTGCTGAAATGTTATATCTATTAAATTTTTTTTTCGATTTCTTTTACTTGGAAAATGGAAAATCACCAATATCTGACGTGTGTATGTATTATAAGGCATATTTCGGTATGCATTTCACTTCTGTAGCACTTTCTGTTCTGGAGGTGGAAATGAAAAAAGAAAATTCTTATTTAATAGATGTCATAAAAGTAGGATTTCTTCAAACATACGCAGCCACCCACACATACATTTAAAATTTGAATTATAATATTCATATATTGTAGTATTTAACAAATATTTTCGCACTCGTCTTATTCATAAATATTATGAATTGTTCATAAATGTAGTTTTTTAATAAAATCATGCAAGTTGCACTAATTCGCAAACAACATGTGAATGTATTATATCTATAGTACAATAAACTAAACCGTGTTTTAATTTATGAACTATGATTCGTACTATTAACGCACAAATGTTTATGAATTTTTTTCTAAATTTGGTTTGTTTCATAAATATAGCAATTTTTACATTAATAATATGAATTGTGGTTAACGAACGCCATTCGTAAATAAAATGTATAAAATTCTTTTCAGTGTTTCAGACCAATTTAGAATTTCCGGTCAATTTGATTAAAAATTTCAATTCTCAAGAAATGTTAAAAAACTTCAAATTTGCAAATAAAATTTTCTAATTTCGCGTATAATTTAAAAAGTTGATATTTAGAAATAAGAATTTGCTGATTTTATAAATGTTGAATTTAATTTATTTTTCTGATTTAAAAACCGTTAAAATTGTAAAAAATGTATTCAAAATTTTATTGCATCTATCTAGGTCAAATTTTTTGAAATTATGTTTAATAATCAAAATTTTAGTGAAATATCGGTGACTTATCTCTAAAAATTCTGAAAAAGTGTTTCGAAATTCTAAAATGTTTATCAATTTCCAAAGTTTTACAAACGTTCATCAATTTTATTGTTTTCCGGTATTATGATCAAATTTTAAACTATTAAGAATTATACTTAATTAAGCAAATTAGTCACTAAGTGAAAATCTGAATATTTTCGAATCGAATTCCCAATATTGGAAATATAATTAGATAGTTGCCAAAATTTTTTAATTTTCAAAATAATATTCACCGCTAAACATAGTTTTTTAGACAAACAAACAAATTTATTGGTTTTAGCATGGTGACGTACACCGAAAATCGAGAGCCAAGATCAATCCATGATTTAGGAAATTGTCATTTAAATGATTTTTTGCGGAATTTTAAGGAACAAAGAAAATTTCTTGTTGTAGAGCTGTGTACCACCCCAAACTACAATATATGCTCATATTTAACTATGAAATAACCGCTATGTGTATGTAAAAATTATATTAACTGACGAAAACGAATGATTTGATAAGGCAAAATGATGTGTGCGCGCCACAAAGAGTTGATATTTATGGTAAGTAAATTGATCAATTAATTTTTGCGTCTTTGTTGTTGTTGCTGGTTGTGTGTTGTGCCGCTTATTTATTACTTGTGGTTGTGTGATTTGATTGATTTTTAATCACTTATTTTTATATTTTTTTTTATTTTGACATTTTTACAAAACGCTCAAATACAAAGTAGAAAATTATAAATGATTATTTTTTTCAATTATTACACTCGTAGAAAAATATGTATGTATGTATAGTAACCGCAAAGTAAAATCACATAAATTGTTAAATAGTACACACTAAAGGTTGATTCACCAGATTTGTCCATTGAGCTCGTCAAGAAAATGACAACTTATGTTACTTACTTAATATGTTATCTCGCTGGACACAAAAGAGAGATACCCATATTTTTAACTCGGTTTTTAACTCCGTTATTTTCTTGACGAGCTCAATGGACAAATCTGGTGAATCAACCTTAAAGTTCAGTGGACATCTCTTTGTTAAAATGTTAATATGACAAATATATAAAAATATTTCCTCCTTTCAAATTAATCAATGAACCGAACTTTCTTCAAACTATTTCTAATTGATAAAAGTATTTTGTAACTGATATATCGAGATTTTTTTTTTTATCAAAAATATATTTTAAATTACACTGCAATATAGTAAAAAGTCGATATTTTATTTTTTATGATCGTAAATTTTAAATAAATAATATTCAAGATTTAAACCAGTTTTGATCGCAAACATAAAAAAAAAAATTAAGATTAAATTATAAAATTAAAAAATACATACATAAATATTGTAAAAAATAAGAAAAGTGTTTGTTGCCAATAGCATATTTGAACGCAAAATAATTTTTTTTTTTTTTTTTGATTTAGTGGGTTGATTTCTCGTTTGGAATGTTTTATTTTTTTTATAATCCAACTTTTAGCTATTTTATCATTTATTTATTATATGTTCAGCGTAATAATTGTGTTTATTTTAAATATTTTAATTAATGTAATTATCATGTAAGACAATGTTAACACATTATGCACTGTGTGTACATATGTTCAAGCGTATTTCGCACTCACATCAAATTACGTATAAATAAATCGTGGCGCGATTTTAATGATAATGGTCATTTACCATGCATTAAGCTTGATGATAATGATGATGATGATCAAATGATCTCGATGAAATTAACAAAAACATGAAATGATATAGTAGTTAATTATTTAGCTCGCGATGAAACCTGAATTAAACAATTTTATTGCACTGCATGAGATTCATTAAAGTTATGTGCTGCGCGTTTATATATTTTTTTGTTAAATTAATGTGATTCAACATTAAATCCAAATTATCAAACAACTGGCCAAATTTTTTGAATTAACAATTTAAAAGTATATAAATGTGGAAATTCGGTCTGATTTTACTTATCATAATTAGTATATAATGATTCCATTGTATTTGTTGATCTGGGTGACCAAATTCCATTTAACTATTTCACCATATCATAAATTAATCAATTATATTTGAGACAGGTTGGTGTATGCATAGACAGCGTAATAATCATAAAACGAAACGGAAGTAAACTTTATTATTTTAATTTATTAATTTAATATTTTCTTGGCAATTTTCTCTCCGGATAAATAAAACAGAATATTATATCAACAAACACAATCCAAATGTAAACGGTATATAAGTTACGAGAGAAACAAAACTTGCAAATCTTGTCAAACTTGAATTATATAAATCTAAGATTTTTTTATAATGCTGCTTCTTATCAATTTTACTTTTGTTTTAATGAATTCACAAAAAAGAAAAGAATAAGAAAAGCTGGTCTTAAGTTAGTGATGTTATGCGTGTGTCTGATTATTACTTACTGCATGGTTAACTTAATTGAAATATCCTCAACATGTATTCATTCATTCATTTACGATTTTCCGATTTGATTGAAACGTGTCAACAAAAATGCAAATTAGACGTTGGTATAGTCTACTTTATTTAAAAGACTATTACAGTGACTTTAAAGAAATATAAAAAGTTGTCTGATCTGTTGTTTTATTTATAAAAATTATCGTGTTCTGCTTCCGCTCTATGCACAACACAAAGTTGCGCATTGAATTAATCATTTAAAAAAAAAACGCATGAAAAGTGGGTGATTAGCAATATTGAATGAATTTTTAATGGTTTATGTTAATTAAGCTTGTTGCTTGCCAAATTATGCAAGTCACCAATTAATATTTTTGCTTAATACTTAAAAATTAATACCAAAAGCTTATTTTTGAACAAAAGATTCGACTACTCACCGCCAGATGTGTTAGTAACAGTGTAAATATTTTGTGTCTTCACTTTCAAATTGTATTTGCTTTGTTCCAAATTTTTAATAAACATCTATGAAATGGCGCTCTTGTCAGAAAAGCGAAGAGCTTTTATTTTTTATCAACTTTTTATGTTTTGGTATTTAAATTACTATGAAACATAAAACAAAATTAAATTTTTTGATAGTTTCGAAATTATTTGCGATACGTTTAGGAACCTTACCTAAACATTATCATGCATTTACGGAACCAAAATTATATCAACGTATCCATATATTCAATTACACCCCAAAAAATTGTTTCGATCTGTTTCTTAGAATTCTTATTAAATTTCGTGACTGTTTGATAACAGTGCAAAAATAGAAACAAAACGAAAATATATTAAGAAGCAGAGAGAATCATATGTGAAATAAAAATAATTAAAACCAAAGAAAAAATTCTGTTTATATATTTATATACACCTAAATAGGAAAGGGGTTATATGTTTTGGGAAAATATTCATCGGGGTGATTATGTATTTAATGCTTTACAAAAATAAATTCCTTTCACCATGTTCCAAACATACATAATTATGGTATGTGAATATATTCTCTGTACAATAAATGATTGTTTTTTATGAAACACTAAGAACAGGGAGATACATCAAACTTCATATTTATAAAAAAAAAACTATTCATCAAAACAAAACTAATAAAACAACAATAAAAAATTTATAAATAAAAGTTCAACTGTTTTTTTACTGTTATTATTTATTTGTGAAAAGTTCATGAAAACACAGTGGAAAAAGTGGTCACCCAATTTTAAAAGTTTCATTTTCCTGTTCTTGTTCGTTTATATGTGTTTTTGTGTAGTCGATTTTCCTTTTATCCGTTTGTTCGTCTTTCTTGCGAAAATTAAAATTCATGAAAAAAAAAAACAGCGAACAAAATAATAAAAGCTCAAGAAAATAAATGGAAGCAGCACAACAACAAAAAAAAATTTTTTCTTTCACCCCGACTTTCTTTTATATTTTCTTTTATTGTTATTGTTATTTTTTATTATTATTATTATTATTTCTTATTTTTTGTATATGTTTGTGCATTAGCTGATAGAAAAATCTGTACGATGGGTTAATGGGTTTAGAGAATTCTCTTTATTTTAATTCTAATAACCTGCACGATTGGAATATGTGGTCAGAACTGACCCGAGTTGACACGATGTTTACGTAATGAAAATGGATAAAGTTCAATTTTAGCATAGATGCTTCGCATTATCATATTGTGCATAATTTTTTAATTGCTTCCTATCCACTTAAAGGGTAAGATTTCTTGCGTTTGAAACATTAATACCGATTGCTGGTATATATAACCTGTTTCCATTACAAAGCAGCGAACCATAAAGGTTGCGAGTTAGTATCTCTAGAACGTGTACTATTAAAAATATTTTTTGTGCTAGTCTGCAACTTGGCAGAATTTGAATTAGGGGGTCCGAAACTTATCGTTAGAGGAATCAACTAGGGCAATTGCAAATTTTAGATGCTTGGCTCAGAATTTTTCATGTATTGCATAAACGTGATTTTCAATAAATTTGAATTCGTATGTGCAGTAAAAAGATGGGTGCTAAGTTTTTCACATATTCCCATTTTTTGTATATATGTTATTTTCACACTGTTAAATTAAATTCCAATTGGAAAAAAATATCTGGATTCCTATTGAAATAATTAGTACTAAAAATGTAATTTTGTTACAAACACGAAAAGAATCATTCGAATAAAAATTATTTCTGGAAACAGGGATTATTATTTAGGGTCGGTGGACAAGGCATTTGGTCAGTTAATTTATTAACTAAATAGGTGGTCCTTCAGCGATTTACGTCAAAATTGCGATTTGAAAATTAAAATTTGGAAGAAATTTATTTCGGGGGGATTGAGAAATATAACTTTCTATCTTGATGGGTGGTTAATTCGTTCAACTGTTCCGTTTATCATTAGAAACTGAGTCCAAAACTGTCACAAATCTGTCGTTAATGACCCTTTGCCAATTTCAGTCAATTTCTGAGGACCGGAGATACATCTTAATCTTATTTAATGGAGAATATACTCAGATGTCTCTTGAACTGTTAGAACCTGAGGCCAAATCTGTGAGAAAGGGCGCTTTTGGCCCTTTATCAATTTCAGTTAAAATGGCAATTTGAAGACTAAAATTCGAAGCATATTTATTTTTGGGAATACCTTGGTGGTAACTTGATGGATTATTTATTTATTTATTTCATCATTAATATATTTAATACATAGTATGATTACTGTAATCCAAATAAAAGAAACAAGTGAAACTATAAGTAACAATAGCATAGATAAATATTAAAAATAATTAAAGTACATTATACAATCCAAATAAATTAATTCAAATTTGTTTTAAATAATTCTCTTGATATATGAAAATCAAACTGGTCGTAGTAAACATTAAAAGAATTTAGCACGTTAAAAACAGGACTAAAACCTTTAAAATAATGATAAAAGTTCTGGGCAATTATCTCGAGAGCAAATGATATCACGAGCGAAAACGGCATAAGTTGTATCACGCCCAACAGCTAAGGAGCATAATTTGATTAATTTCAGTCTATTTTAATATGGTTCTCGTTTAAATCTATCTTCAGAATGACATCTAGGAAGTCTTCTAAGTGCAAAAATTGAAAACTGCTTCTGTACACTCTCAATTCTATCCGAATGAAACTTATTAAAACGGTTGCCAAATTATCGATGCATATTCCAGAATTGAACTTACATAAGTAACATATAATGTTTTCAATGTGTAAGGATCATGAAATTCTTTGCAATACCTTTTAATAAACACCAACATTGAATTAGCTTTGTTAATTATTAAATCTATATGCTTGTTAAAACTCAAGTACGCATTATTAATACTTTACTCACAACTTCATCATACAATATATACAGTACTTCAACACAAGATGTACGAGTTTTACAGAAAGACATTACTTTACATTTGGAGATGTTTAAACTTAGTTTATTACGGACAGTCCAGCCACAAAATAAATTTAATTCATTTTGAACATGTATACATGAAACATTTACAAAAATTAAAACAGTCAATAATATCATTGATGAAAAGTATAAATAAAAACGGGCCAAGATGACTGCCCTGAGGGATACCAGAGGACGCTACATATGAATCCGATACAGTATCCATAATTTTAACACATTGCTCGCGATTCGTTATGTATGAAGCAATCCATAGCCAAATACAAGGTCTATAACATGTAATATCATACTTAGAACCAGACTTAAACACTGGCCGAACAAATGCGGTTTTCCATATATCAGGAAAAATAACAGTTTGAAGACTAATGTTAAACATATAATATAACGGTTCAGCTAAAGAATGAGCATAAATTTTTAAAATGATCGATGGAATCCCATCCGGACCGGTGCCTTTAAACGTCTCTATAGATATAATAAACCAAACAAAATTTCCTGTTTCGTAAGTTGAAGAACATTCAACTTATCGCTTGATGGACCATTACCGAAACTAAAATCATTCTTCTTCTCAAAAACACCCTTGAAAAAATGTACAAAAGCATTATATATCGCCTCAGGACCGGAAATTGAGTCCCCATTGTGAGACATTACTGTTGGAAAACCTACAGATTTTCTTTTATCATCAATAAATGAAAAAAATCTTTTAGGATTACTTCTTATTTCATCCTCAATTCGTAAAATATAAATATTGTAAAGAAAATCATTAAGATATTTGAATTCTTTCCTTAACATACAATATTTTTCATAATCCGTACCACCATTACCAGAACGCTTAAATAACTTACTAGCCTTAGATTTGCGGTTGGCAAGATTTTTCAACGAATGGTTAAACCACGGTTCACTGTACTCACAGCGTGTCGCCTTTTTGGGAACAAACTGGTCAAATCCTACATTTACAGCACGATAAAACCGTTCAACAATTTCGGAAATATTATTATTATTATTATTCACCAAAAACTCAGACCAGCCAATTTTACCAAAATATTCATCAAGGGACACCAAGTCTGCATTCAAAAAATCAAATTTAACATCCTAAACAATAAATTCAGCTATGTCATATTGTAAAAAATTTATTTCGATGAGCAATGGTCTATGAAAGATACTGGAACTCCCTCCCAAGTCAGCACAAGCTGTCACATGAACTGATTGAATTGATGTAAACACCAGGTCGAGAATACGACGCATGTTGTTCCGAACTGTATTAATTTGTTGAACGCCAAATCTTGACAATACATCCAAGACATTGTTTGATATCAAATCATTAGAAGATCCAACGATCCGAAAACTATTAAAATTTGATCGTCTTGTAGCATCAACGGCAATATCTCCTTCGTGATCAATTCTGTAAAGCTTATATAGATAACCACAGCACAGCCGAGCGGAATGTAAATACCAATGTAAAAAGCCAAAAGGAACCGCACTTTACCTTAACAGCCAGTAATTCGTAAATGTCGCATCTAATATTTAATTGCTGGAATGTTAATTCATTGCTAACTGCTATGATAACGCCACCACCTCGATGATCAGATACACTGGAATCCACATAGCGATCACGACGAAAAACAGTATAAACAGATGGAAAAAATTCAGCAACATTAAACGTACTATTTAACCATGTTTCACCAAAAAGTATCAAATCGTAGTCGTTTACAAGTATCGAGGAGTAAATAGTTTTAGCTTTGGTTCGAATGCCGCTACAATTATGGTAGCACACATGCAAACTATTGCGTTGAGTTGCTGGTATATTAATGGCATGTGGTGTATGGCTTTTTACAGGTATCTTAACAGAAATATCATGAACTAACTCCTGCCTGGAATAACAGGAAAATTAAAGTTTTTTTGCCGATCGTTTATGATAAAGCCCCGAATTGATGTTCCGGTTGGCCAAAAATCAGGTGCTAGGGTTTTATCAAAAACTTGATTAAAGATTTAATCAGCTATTTTGTGTCATTTAATTGGCTATTTTCTATCACATCCTGAGTCAATTTCAGGCAAAACCGAAATTTGAAGTTTTAAAATTCGAACACATTTACTTCTTGGGATAAGGGATACCCTAACAACTAGATGTAAAGAACTAAGTCCAAATCTCTGACAAGAGTTGTTTATAGCCATTTATCAACTTCAGGTAAAATCACAATTTGAAGTTTAAAATTCGAAGCAGATTTATTTCTAGCGGTAGAATGATGGGTGGATCAAAAACTGTTGTTATATATGTGTGCCAGAACACACCGCCGTATCGTCGTCAATACCAAAATTGAAATGAATCACTTCTCACTAACTCTATTTAATAAGCCAACTGCAAAATATTTTTATTTATGGGCCTTGCCCCATGTAAAACCGGCATTTCAAACCGTGCAATATCAAAATTACTTATACATTTGAAACAATTTTTAATAATTTTGAGAATAAATTTTCTCAAAATTGAATTTAGACTTGAAAATGTAAGCAAAATTTGTTTAATTTATTATTACCTACTAATAAGGGAAGGTCAGACCAAATTTATTTTATTTATTTATTTCTCTCAACCATTCAAAGATACAATTATTTTAAATTTTTTTTTTTTAATAAACTCATACAAAAAAAAAAAAAAGTTTGGTTAAGACGATTGGATAATCTTTGTCAAAACGACTGTTACGCTTAACCCAAGTGTTAAAAATTAAATTTACAAAAAAAATATAATAAAGACAAAAGACAAAAACCACAGTAGATTAAAACAAAAATTATTTAGCAAACATAAACCCCACATCTTTAGTTTCCAGTATCAAGTCTTTGACCAAATGCAAAAATTTCCTATCATAAATCATCGTTCTTATATGAGGCGGCAATCGATTAAAAAAAGTGGGCGCAGAAACTATATAATATTTACGAAATAATTCAGATGAAAATGGCGGAACAGAGTACAAATTTCGATAATTATTCCGAACTTGATATGTGTAAACCATTCGCGGCAACCGATGACAACTTCGCAAATAAAGCAATCTTAACACTTTAAAAATATATAGGTGGTGTAAAGGCAAAATTTTGCAGGCATTGAAAATAGGCCAAGAATGATCGTATCGACGCTTGAAAAACATAACCCGAATAATATACTTTTGTAAAATTAATAACGGTTCAATGGTATCAAAATTAACTCCACCCCAACATGGTATACCATAACTGATGCGAGAGTCCACGCAAGCAAAATAAAAATTGAGTAAAACATTGGATGGACAAAATTTACGTATCAAGTAAATTGCACATAATGCAAAATTAACTTGATTTTTGACAACTTGAACATGTGATTTCCAGTTTAAATTTGCATCAACGTTCAATCCCAAATATTTAAATAAACGAACATTTTCAATTTTAATGCAAAGACTGCTACAATTACGTAAGTCACAATTACGTATATGATAAAAAATCTCGGGAATGAAACTTCGATAAGGATCACCAACCAATTTGAAGAACATTACCTTAGTTTTTTCACTTAAGAGCAAGGAGTTATTATCAAACCATGTGCGAAGAATTTTCATGTCAGAATTTATTTGGTTAGTTAGGTCATTAAGAGTCAAATCAAAATAACTTAATGCAATATCATCAGCAAAAGCAACAATTTTACCGTTTAAGTTTAAGTTAAAAATTGAATTTATGTAAATTAAAAACAAGATAGGACCAAGAACAGAACCCTGGGGAACACCATGTTCAATAATAAAAGGAATGCTTTGCGATTTATCAATCCTAACCATAAATGTTCGATTATACTGAGATAAGATTTGAACAATTTCTGTGATTCACCTCTAAAACCAATAGACTGGAGCTTACGCAGAAGATAATTATGATCCACCATATCAAAGGCCTTCTTTATATCGATGAAGACTGCACCAACAAACTTCTTCTCATTCAGATTAATATGAATTCCATTTAAGAAATTAATTAACGCAGATTCAGTACTTTTGCCAGATCTAAAGCCGTGTTGATGAGGACTAAGAAACTCAAATTTGTCCAAAAACTTCTCAATACGGGATTTCATCGATTTTTCAATGATCTTCAAAATTGTGGGTTGCAATGCGATGGGCCGATAATTGTCCTTAATAATGATATCACCCTTTTTAAACAAAGGGATAACAATTGCAGTTTTTAAAACATTAAGGATAACACCATTTACAAAACATTGGTTAATGAATTGTACTAAAACTGGTGCAATTGCTATAACCACTAATTTTAGCATATTCCGCTAAGACCAAGAATGTCAAGTGGATTACTTGATTTAAGTCCGTTAATAAAACAAATAATCTCTGATTCCTCGACTGGATTAATAAAAAATGTATCCAACATTTCAGTAGAGTAAGAACAATCATTAGGACTCATACTTTGGGCAGAAAAGTTAGAAGATCTCAAATCGCTAACGATTTTAGAGAAATAAAAACCAAAATCGTTAGCAATTGATACAGAGTCAGACAGAATCTCTGAGTTAATAGACAAAATTCTTTTGATATTAGTTCTACTCAATTTCCCGCACAAAATATCATTAACAACCGACCAGGTCTTCTTGCAATCTTTACCACATTCATTAAATTTCCTACTAAAATAGTTGTCTTTAACAGAAACTATAGAATCATTGATTCCGCTACACAATTTGAGATAATACTTATACAGTTTTTTATTCGCCGGATGTTTTTTACATTTAAGTTAAATTTTTTTCCTTTTATTTATTAAAAGTACCAACTTGTTAGAAATCCACGGTTTAAGCTTTATGTTTGAATTATGCCTAATTACATTTTTGGAACATAAATCAGCTACTTTTGAAAGCATTGAAACCATATTGGTTAAAATTTATGTGGGGTTACTTAGATTTAATAAACTAGAAAAATCAAGGGACGAGATTAATGATTCAAATTTAATAATATCAAATTTGCTGTACGCCAATTCTTTTTCGTTAACATAATTACCAAGAATCTCTATATCAATTTTAACCAAATCATGGTCCGTAATGTGTAAATTATGCAATGATACATCCAAAGTAGCACCACTATTAACACGGACAAAACAGTGATCAATGCAAGTAGCAGTATTACTAGTAACTCTTGTGGCAGAATTAATAAGTGACAGAAATCCATTTGACGACAACATAAACATATAATCATTACAGGAAGCTGGAAAGTTCAAAATATCAATGTTCAAATCACCAACAATTATTACATTTTGATTTTTAATTTTCGAGATGAAATTTGAAAACTCACAAATAAATGATGAAATTGGTATAAATTGTAGGCGATACACACAAACAAAAATATAATTATTATTATTTAATGAAACAGATAACTTTAAAACATCCGCAGAATTTAAGGAAATAGCTTCACTAACACATTGCAAACTTGAATCGTAAAAAGCACAAACACCACCCGCTCTATAATTATTGTTGCAACAATACAATATAACTCATGATCAAAAATCCAAATTTCCGAAAGAAAAATAATAGATGGGTATTCATCAAATGAACTCAAATTTTCAACCAGTTTATCAAAATTTTCGCGCATGCTACGAATGTTTTGATGGACAACAGAGAAACTAAAGATGTTGGTTACAGAATTTTTACAATGATAAGTATTAGAATTTACTAAAACTGAACTTGACTTTGAGTTAAATGCTGGCTTTAAACTGTTAACGCTGACCGAGGTACTAAAAAATGATTCGACGATTGCCGACGATAATTTAAAAATTCTTTAATAAATACACCAGGAGGCCACGATGATGAGTCCAACAGCAGGTTGAATTTATTCTTTGGAACCCCAATTTTAAATGAGACATAGTCACGGTCATTACTTCGCCTCTTCCGAACCAAAAAGGGTTTATCAATCTCAAATTTATTTTTCAAATACAGAACCATATCATCGTCACCAACATCCTTGCACAGACGTGAAACAAAAATCCATTTAACAGGTTCGACAGTGCGCAGAGTAGCATCGAGACCACCACTCCTAATAATAATTTTGGGAGAATTGTTATTTTTAATAACACTTACTGATTGGGTAGCAGCAATCGACTCAGCCTTTGTTGTGGATGACGAACCACTAGATCCAGTAGTTCGTGACGACGGCATATGTTGGTTAAAAGGTCTATTAACCGCAAGGGTTTTGTTACCATTGGGTCCCTGTTTATCCTTGACTGCAGGTACCAGTTCATTTTGTGCAGAAACAGCGGCAAAGCAAGCATTTTTTGACACGGTAGATCAACAGATCGATGCAGTGTTTCATCAGAGTTTATGATGTCCATTAAATTATTGTTGTTGTTAGATTCGTTGTTATTAATCAGTACTTTTATTACCGGTACCACCGATTGATCTACCATAGGAACGTGTGGCAGTGATTTTGCACAATCGATAATAGGAGCTGTTACAATCCCTTTTATAACACTAATATTTTTATTATTTTTATTGTTTATAAGGGGAGAATTCCCAATAAAATGAAGACTACAAATTTTAGTTAAACTGGAGAATACAGTATTTACCTCTTCCTGTAGCTTATTCATGCTGTTTTTAATTTTATCTGATTCAGATAAATTTGTAAGTAATCCAGTTTGGAATTTCAGCAGGTCGCCACAATCACAAACGTAGCAAATATTTTTTAATTGAAAAATCAACTCAAAAGTTGTCTTGCTTTTAATCCCAAGACATTTAAAATCAATTGCTTTATCACAAGCAACACAACAAAAGTAAAGTTCTTTTGTAGTCGAACCGCAATCATGGCACTTCTTCTCCATTAGAAATCACAATCGCTCACAATCACAAAGGATTACACCACACAGTTATTACAACCACTATACGACTAACACTCAGCACAGAATAACACACACCGAACAACACAGAAATTCACAGAACCGCATTCAAATAATGTTCGCAAAAATGTCACAAAAATTAAAATTAAATTAAATTATTTTATTTTAACAGAAAAAAAAATTAATTATTTCCATTTTTTGGAATTAAAATTCCATAAATAATTTCGAGAAACCGCTAAAGGAATTACATTTCATTGTACGTTAGAAGTTGTAGTGATAGGAGTTTTAGCTCCGCAGTTAGCTTTGACCATCGTTTGATTATGTTGTCAGTTTTTTTGAGATAAATACCGAATTATCCCCGTATATCATAAATACAAGTTTTAAATTTTGCACTTTACTATCAAACTCTTCAAATTTTGACTTGAGAGAAATAGAAATCACTGGAGTGCGCCAGAACGTCACATAGCAAATTATTGATGTTCGAAAAATATTTCTCAAATTTTGAGGTTTTAAAACCAATTTCTTTTACGGTAATTTTAATAATCTTCCTTCACGATTTATTAAAACAAGATTAAAGGAGAACTAAAACACACAATAACAGCAAGAACAAACACACATGACAAATAAAGTTTTTCGATATTTATCGGCAGTCAAAAAAGGATCACTTACATACTTCTTCTAATAATGATTCTAACTTCCTTTTACACACTTCTCCGAGGTGTTCCTTTTTGGGTCGAAATTCCCAGTATGATTATAGATTTCAATGGCACCATAAATCATTTTCTTTGAGCATACCAAATAAGCTGTAATTGTTCCCATTGTTGCATTTCGTTTGCAATATTGCCAGTTCTTATTTTTGCCAATTTTCCAACTAAATCATATACTTCACTGAACTATTAAAATCGGCCACACTTTTTCACCAATTACTAGCAATGCGCAGGCAACCAATCAACTTTTAATAATTCTCGTTCAATAAATTATACAGAAATGTAAAACAGTTGCGCGAACTAACAAAAACTAACAAAAAAAAATTTAAAACAAAATACAGCAAAATTAAATGCCTATTGTGGTAATTTTAACTGTTAAAAAATATCTAGTATTGTAGTTTATAGAAGTTTTGGGCACGGAAAACAGGTAAAAAGCTTATAGGAAAACGGAATTTTGCTCCCGAATACAAAAGCTTGCTTAGCGCCCAGATTCGTTCGTTGCTTAGGACCTCGATGTTACTTAATCCGTCACTGATTACACACTAAGATTAATATAATCAACGATTACTAAACACGTGCTGGGTCGAGCTGGAATGAAAGTTTCTTATTCCGATTAAACAGTGCGGTTAAAGTTCAGCAATTTAGAAACACCGATTCATGTCCGCTCTGCAACTCTTACAACCTACTGACATTTGTAACTTACAATTCTCGCAACCTATTTCTATAAAGAGATATTTTTTTTGTGTCATTCTTAATATTCTTTATTTTCCTCCTCGTTGTTGATGTGCTGCTGCTTGCTTCGGTGGATGGTTTGGTTTGGTGAAAACAAAAGCAACAATAACAAATAACAATAATAACTTGGAATTGTAATTTTTTTTTCTGTGTTCATCTTTAGTATTATGTACAGCAAAATAAAAAAGAAAAAATTAAAGTAAAATAAAAATTAATGCGTATTGTAGATGTCTGTATGTTTGTAGCAAAATGAAAAGAGCCCACCAAGGTTTTTCCATAGGATGGATACAGCCAATGGAAAACGAAAAGATGTAATCAGAACATAATACTTATAATAATAATAATAATAATAATGATGATCATTAGACCCCAAAGGAGATTAGACACCATATACGAGAACAAGAAAATTACTTTCATTCTTTTGAGAGTTTTTCCAGTTTTCTTGTTTTTTATTTTTGTTTTTTGGCGATACACCACATAGAGTATTGCATGTGTTCCCTTTATTCCTCGCGCGCGCTATCATCTCTGTTTTTTTTTTTTTTTTTTATAAAACATATGAAAATTTTATTTTTCCGTTTTCTTTCTTTCGAGTTTTTTTTTTTCAGTGTTTCAATTTATTTTCGCCGTTGTTTCCATCAGACATGTGATATTACTTGAATGTGTTGTGTGTCGTTATTTTATTCGTGTATTCTGTTGTTGTTCTAAAATTATGTTTGTTGTTGGTTTTGTATATTTTCCTTTATTTTCATTTTGGATTGAATGAAAAATAAAAAACACAACTAAAATACTAAAGTGAAAAAAATGGAAAATACAAAAAAAAACTAAGAGCAATATCGTTGCAATTTTCTTCATCTTCTTCTTATTTCGTATTTTTTCTGCTTGTGTTTTGTTATTGAAGTTATTTTTTTGTTGTACTTTTTATTGAAAAAAAAAAAATAAAATAAAATAAAAAATAAAAACGAAAGAAATGTTGATGATGAAGATGACGATGAAAAAAAAACTATATACAAACAGAAAAATATAAGAATAACACAAAAAAAACCAGAAGTAGTTTCGCGATCGTCATGAATAAGACGCGTTTTTGTTTCATTATTTAAATTAAATTTAAAATAATAAAATAAATAATTAGAATATATTTTAATTAAATTACAGTTACCAATAATTGCCTTAATTACTAAAGTTTATAAGAAGCACAACTTAAGTTCCTAAAATGTGATATATTTGCTCAATAAAGCAAAACAAAAAAAAAAAATCCATAAGCCAATTAAAAACCGAAATTTTCCAAAAAAAATATAAAAGTTTAATTTTTTGTGTGATTAGCGCGACTCAGCGGCGAATAGTGAATATACAAATTATATGTATTACAAATTTTGTATTACAAAGTGATTTAAATTTTTTGGTTTTTCGTTTGTTTGTAATGGAAAATAGAAATTCTTAAATAATATTTATATATTAGTGCATATTTATAAAAGATATTCGTAAAATATGGGTGGATTATCGATACCAAATAATGGATTAACTGATTCTGCAATTATTACAATGTCAACATCACCTAAAAAATCGTCTTCTTCGTTTTTATTGCCGGCACAACTTTATAAAAGTTTATTTGCCAATGCAATACTGCAAAAGCCAGCACAATTCGTCGGAAATGGTAGAGATTATGCATTTCCACGAAATTTATTATTTTCATGTGAAAAATCACCAAATTCTAGGGAAGAAGAACAAGATGATGAAAAGGGGCATAAGGAAGAGAGTGTTTGTGGGAATGATGATGATTCTAAGAAATTAGAACTAAATGAGGTTAGCAGTTTAAAAAGAAAATGATTAGAAACTTTTTGTAAATTTATTTTTAATTTGAAGACTATACATTGCTACAAACAAACACATAATAATAAATTTTTCGTTTTTATTTTCAGAAATCGGAAGCAACAAACGTCTTATGGGAAGGAAATAATGAAACACCAGCCAATACATTAACTAACAACAATCAACACGAATCATCTAATCAAACATTAAACAATAGTGATAATAGTGTTAATAATAATAACAGTGGTAATAGTAGTTCTGGTGACGAAGAAGGCGAAGAAGAAGAAGAGGAAGCTGAAGGTAATAATAGTGTGAACCATATTACGAGTGAAGTTAATAATAATAACGTAGTCACAACGGATTCAAATACAACAATTGGTTTGGTCACATTGACTGGGGCACCAGTTTTTACTAGTTGCACGGGAAGTGTTGGCAGTTTACAAACCAATCAAGCTAATCCAACACAAGGATTAGTACATTGGATGAGTGCTGTAATGGCGGAACATATAAATACAAATTCACATCATGATCCAACCGTTGGAATGCATTACATGTGGAATGGTACTGTCGATGTAAGTAGTTTTTTTTTTGTCAACCCTCCTACATACCGAATGTAAATTATATATAAAGAGAACAATAAAATAATATGTCTCAATGGGCTAGCCAGTATGTTGGGTCATGGACGTACAGTTTTATATTGCTATATATTGTCATATTGTACAATTCGTAAAGTCGTAAACCCCCCTTCATATCATCGATATATGCGTTACCATATCACAAAAAACATAAGATGTCACGATAACATTTACATTTTCTTCTTAATCTTATACATATGTGTATGTGTATATAATGAAATATATACATACATAATATGTACAACCAAACTGACAGACGCAAAACAATTATAAATAAAACCAACAACATTTTTTTTTCGCAAAATTTATTTCTGCGCCCTTTTTATTGCAATTTCCAAAGTGTTTTTTCTTGTTCGCTATGTGTGCGGGTAGAATTAAGATTTTATTTTTAGCTTTAATAAAATATACATTTTCTTAAAATGCTTGTGTTGTCTTTACATTTTTTTTGTTGTTGTTTTTTTATAAATTAAACGAAATGTTGACGTTGTTTGTTTTAAGTTTCAAAGTAATTAAAAGTAACGGGGAAAATTTTAATTGGGATAATAATGGAAAATTATGTGGTACATAGGCTTAAAATGTTAAATTAAATTAGGTGATATAAAGAGGCTAATTTTGGTATATGAACTGGCCATTTTTCAAGTTTTACGTAGATTGAGTTTGCTGATATTAAAGACTACTGATGATTCGTCTTATTTCGACACAATCAGGTTATTCTTGTTTTTCTAGATTATTCGAATTTTTTTTAAAATTGCCAGAATCTTTTTCGAAACATACTATTATCGCCGAGAGTACCAAAATAAATCGAGTTTTAGATGTGTACACGTCCTAATATACGTTAACTTGCTTAACTGGCTGAATTTAGATTTACAGACTTTACCTAGAAGCTTATAAAATTGAAACCTTTTAAAGTTAAAACTGAAAGTAACTTCGGTTTGACGTTGATAATTGGGATTTAAAATTTTTTAAATTTAAATAATTGCAAAATGCTACTTTTTACTTGCGGCAGCTTTTTATGCTTTACAGAAAAATATATCGCGAATGTCCATATGGTTGCGATTTTGGTTAGGTAATTTTTTTTTAAACAAAAAGCTTGATATTTCATTCAGGAAAAATCCGTGACATCATCTAAGGCCCTCTACTAAATGAGTTTTCGTTTTTCCAAATTACAGGAAATCAAAATGGGCATTTGTGATGTTCTTTAAAATGTTGAAAATTTAACGGCAATGATAAAGCCGAATCCACCTGTGAGAAGTTTCTGACTAAATTTGTCCAAAGAGAATATAGAAGAAGGTGTACGTATTTTACTTTCTTTTACTCTAGTAAAATAAAGTATAGTATTCATGAAAATTTTGGACCTTGAGATTTTTAGAGATTTATTTGTTTTGAGGTCCCCTGAGTCAGAAAAAGTTGGTTTCGAAATGGTGTCTGTCTGTCTGTCTGTCAGTCTGTCAGTCTGTCAGTCTGTCAGTCTGTCAGTCTGTCAGTCTGTCAGTCTGCCTGTGTCCTCTCTACAGCCCATAAGGTTTAATCAATCGAACTGAAACTTCAGATTTAAGCTTTTTTGATAAATTGGGAGGTACCAGTGAATTTTACTCCAAATCGGCTAACCGGAAGTGGCCACACCCTTGGTCCAGAAAATTTGTTTTGCAAATATCTTAAAAAGTATAAGGTTTACAAAATACTAATTAAAACAAAATGTTTCCAAAAATTAAAAACAAATAAAAGTAAATAATAAAAAATTAAAAAAAAAAATTTAAAAATTTAAAAATTAAAAAAAAAATTAAGAAAAAAATTAAATTTCTCAAAATTCTCTGTTTTCGTAAAAGAAAGTCGTGTGTTGGCCACACCTCAATTTTACCTAGGTAATTAAGGGACCTATTCCATGTGCTAGCGATATCTTTATCATCAATGTTGAGTGCGATTTCCAAAAAAATAATTTCGTAGAACTTTTATTAAACGAACGATTCGTATGGATTAGGGTTTTCTAACCAGGTAATTAAGGGACCTATTCCATGTGATAGCGAAACCTGTGTCATCATTGTTGGCAATGGCCGATATTGGCCATTGGGAGTTGAGTGCGATTTCCAAAAAATAATTTTGCAGAACTTTTACTAAACGAACGATTCGTATGGATTATGGTTTTCTAACTAGGTAATTGAGGGACCTAATCCATGTGCTAGCAAAACCTTTATCATAATTGTTGGCAATGGCCGATATTGGCCCTTGGGTGTTGAGTGCGATTTCCAAAAAATAATTTTGCAGAACTTTTACTAAACGAACGATCCGTATGGATTAGGGGTTTTTAACTAGGTATTTGAGGGACCTATTCTATGTGCTAGCCAAACTTTTGTCATCATTGTTGGCAATGGCCGATATTGGCCCTTGGGAGTTGAGTACGATTTTCAAAAAATAATTTTGCAGAACTTTTACTAAACGAACGATTCGTATGGATTAGGGTTTTTTAACTAGGTAATTAAGGGGCCTATTCCATGTGCTAGCGAAATCTTTATCATCATTGTTGAGTGCGATTTCCAAAAAATAACTTCGTAGAACTTTTATTAAACGAACGATTCGTATGGATTAGGGTTTTCTAACTAGGTATTTGAGATACCTATTCTGTGTGTTACCGAAACCTTTGTCATCATTTGTAGCAATGGCCGATACTTTCCATTGGGAGTTGAGTGCGATTTCCAAAAAATAATTTTGCAGAACTTTTACTAAACGAACGATTCGTATGGATTAGGGTTTTCTAACTAGGTAATTAAGGGACCTATTCCATGTGCTAGCGAAACCTTTGTCATCATTGTTGAGTGCGATTTCCAAAAAATATTTTCATCGTAGAACTTTTACTAAACGAACGATCCGTATGGATTAGGGTTTTTTAACTAGATAATTAAGGGACCTATTCCATATGCTAGCGAAGCCTTTGTCATCATTATATTGACCCTTGGGAGTTGAGTGCGATTTCCAAAAAATAATTTTGCAAAACTTTTACTAAACGAACGATTCGCATGGATTAGGGTTTCTTAACTAGGTATTTGAGGGACCTATTCCATTTGATAGCGAAACCTTTGTCATCATAGTTGGCAATGGCCGATATTGGCCATTGGGAGTTGAGTGCGATTTTCAAAAAATAATTTTGCAGAACTTTTACTAAACGAACGATCCGTTTGGATTAACGCTTTTAACTAGGTAATTAAAGGACCTAGTCCATGTGCTAGCGAAACCTTTGTCATCATTGTTTGCAATGGCCGATATTGGCCCTTGGGGTTTGAGTGCGATTTCCAAAAAATAATTTTGTAGAACTTTTACTAAACGAACGATTCGTATGGATTAGGGTTTTCTAACTAGGTAATTAAGGAACCTATTCCATGTGCTAGCGAAACCTTTGTCATCATTGTTGGCAATGGCCGATATTGGCCCTTGGGATTTGTGTGCGATTTCCAAAAAATAATTTTGCAGAACTTTTACTAAACGAACGATCCGTATGGATTAGGGTTTTCTAACTAGGTAATTGAGCAACCTGTTCTATGTGCTAGCCAAACCTTTGTCATCATTATTGGCAATGGCCGATATTGGCCCTGGGGGGTTGCGTGCGATTTCCAAAATATAATTTCGTAGAACTTTTACTAAACGAAGGATCCGTATGGATTAGGGTTTTCTAACTAGGTAATTAAGGAACCTATTCCATGTGATAGCGAAACCTTTATCATAATTGTTGGCAATGGCCGATATTGGCCCTTGGGTGTTGAGTGCGATTTCCAAAAAATAATTTTGCAGAACTTTTACTAAACGAACGATCCGTATGGATTAGGGGTTTTTAACTAGGTATTTGAGGGACCTATTCTATGTGCTAGCCAAACTTTTGTCATCATTGTTGGCAATGGCCGATATTGGCCCTTGGGAGTTGAGTACGATTTTCAAAAAATAATTTTGCAGAACTTTTACTAAACGAACGATTCGTATGGATTAGGGTTTTTTAACTAGGTAATTAAGGGGCCTATTCCATGTGCTAGCGAAATCTTTATCATCATTGTTGAGTGCGATTTCCAAAAAATAACTTCGTAGAACTTTTATTAAACGAACGATTCGTATGGATTAGGGTTTTCTAACCAGGTAATTAAGGGACCTATTCCATGTGATAGCGAAACCTGTGTCATCATTGTTGGCAATGGCCGATATTGGCCATTGGGAGTTGAGTGCGATTTCCAAAAAATAATTTTGCAGAACTTTTACTAAACGAACGATTCGTATGGATTATGGTTTTCTAACTAGGTAATTGAGGGACCTAATCCATGTGCTAGCAAAACCTTTATCATAATTGTTGGCAATGGCCGATATTGGCCCTTGGGTGTTGAGTGCGATTTCCAAAAAATAATTTTGCAGAACTTTTACTAAACGAACGATCCGTATGGATTAGGGGTTTTTAACTAGGTATTTGAGGGACCTATTCTATGTGCTAGCCAAACTTTTGTCATCATTGTTGGCAATGGCCGATATTGGCCCTTGGGAGTTGAGTACGATTTTCAAAAAATAATTTTGCAGAACTTTTACTAAACGAACGATTCGTATGGATTAGGGTTTTTTAACTAGGTAATTAAGGGGCCTATTCCATGTGCTAGCGAAATCTTTATCATCATTGTTGAGTGCGATTTCCAAAAAATAACTTCGTAGAACTTTTATTAAACGAACGATTCGTATGGATTAGGGTTTTCTAACTAGGTATTTGAGATACCTATTCTGTGTGTTACCGAAACCTTTGTCATCATTTGTAGCAATGGCCGATACTTTCCATTGGGAGTTGAGTGCGATTTCCAAAAAATAATTTTGCAGAACTTTTACTAAACGAACGATTCGTATGGATTAGGGTTTTCTAACTAGGTAATTAAGGGACCTATTCCATGTGCTAGCGAAACCTTTGTCATCATTGTTGAGTGCGATTTCCAAAAAATATTTTCATCGTAGAACTTTTACTAAACGAACGATCCGTATGGATTAGGGTTTTTTAACTAGATAATTAAGGGACCTATTCCATATGCTAGCGAAGCCTTTGTCATCATTATATTGACCCTTGGGAGTTGAGTGCGATTTCCAAAAAATAATTTTGCAAAACTTTTACTAAACGAACGATTCGCATGGATTAGGGTTTCTTAACTAGGTATTTGAGGGACCTATTCCATTTGATAGCGAAACCTTTGTCATCATAGTTGGCAATGGCCGATATTGGCCATTGGGAGTTGAGTGCGATTTTCAAAAAATAATTTTGCAGAACTTTTACTAAACGAACGATCCGTTTGGATTAACGCTTTTAACTAGGTAATTAAAGGACCTAGTTCATGTGCTAGCGAAACCTTTGTCATCATTGTTTGCAATGGCCGATATTGGCCCTTGGGGTTTGAGTGCGATTTCTAAAAAATAATTTTGTAGAACTTTTACTAAACGAACGATTCGTATGGATTAGGGTTTTCTAACTAGGTAATTAAGGAACCTATTCCATGTGCTAGCGAAACCTTTGTCATCATTGTTGGCAATGGCCGATATTGGCCCTTGGGATTTGTGTGCGATTTCCAAAAAATAATTTTGCAGAACTTTTACTAAACGAACGATCCGTATGGATTAGGGTTTTCTAACTAGGTAATTGAGCAACCTGTTCTATGTGCTAGCCAAACCTTTGTCATCATTATTGGCAATGGCCGATATTGGCCCTGGGGGGTTGCGTGCGATTTCCAAAATATAATTTCGTAGAACTTTTACTAAACGAAGGATCCGTATGGATTAGGGTTTTCTAACTAGGTAATTAAGGAACCTATTCCATGTGATAGCGAAACCTTTATCATAATTGTTGGCAATGGCCGATATTGGCCCTTGGGATTTGTGTGCGATTTCCAAAAAATTATTTTGCACAACTTTTACTAAACGAACGATTCGTATGGATTAGGGTTTTTTATTTTCTTTTACTCTCGTAAAATAAAGTATAGTAATCCTGAAAATTTTGGACCTTGAGATTTCTAGAGATTTATTTGTATTGAGGTCCCCTGAGTCCGAAAAAGTTGGTTTCGGAATGGTGTCTGGCTGTCTGTCTGTCAGTCTGTCAGAGTCTGTCAGTCTGTCAGTCTGTCAGTCTGTCGGTCTGTCAGTCTGTCAGTCTGTCAGTCTGTCAGTCTGTCTGTGTCCTCTCTACAGCCCATATGGTTTAATTAATCGAACTGAAACTTCCAATTTAAGCTTTTTTGATAAATTGGGAGGTCCCAGTGAATTTTACTCCAAATCGGCTAACCGGAAGTGGCCACTCCCTTGGTCCAGAAAATTTGTTTTGCAAATATCTTAAAAAGTATAAGGTTTACAAAATACTAATTAATACAAAATGTTTCCAAAAATTAAAAACAAATAAAAATAAAAAATTAAAAAAAAAAATTAAAAAAAAAAATAAATTTCTCAAAATTCTCTGTTCGTAAAAGAAAGTCGTGTGTTGGCCACACCTCAATTTTTTTTTACAGTGTTATTCAATGAAAAAAAATTGAAACGAAATATTACGTGGATAATGATAAAATAATTAATAAAATAAAAACAAACAACACAAAAATTTAAATTGCAATTAGAAATCTTAAATAAAATCAGTTGTATCCTAGAGTTTTCCGACATATCACATCATATGCCTTAAATAGGTCATACTATAAGCTATCGAAATGATAATGTCAAATTAATGGCTAGTGGGGAACACTATAAATTGACATATTCAAAGCAATTTCAGAACTTTCAGATATCTAAAAAATTAAATTGGGATAATTGGAAATATTTGTAGTTTGGCTAGAATATAAATTTTCGGGAAATAAAACATGATGTATTCGGGTGGGTTATAATATTGTTTCTCGAATTCGGAAGAATTTTCATGAGAAATAAAATAAAATACGAAACTAAAACCATGCCCTAAATTGCAGCTCCCTGTTCGAATTGACAATAACATTATCTCATATATCTGCTCAGTTCAGAAAAACTGGTTTGTCAACCTAAAATTTATTAATATTTCAAACGAATCCGATTTAAAGATATTTGCGTAAAATCAAGTTAAAATATTTTAATAAACAAAACTTAATGTGAGGATAATACCATGATGCCTCGTAATGTTTATCGACAATGAAATTTGTGAACCAAACCGTGAGTTTGCTATAATGAAATGCAGCGAAGTACAACTCGCAACTAGTGTTAATGCTTTAAAAATATTCAAAGAAAGATCCAAAGTGGGTACAGGATACTGTGATGTATGAAATGTGCGTAACAGACAACTTGAGAAAGTTAGTCTTTCTCTCTGTTATCGCTTCTTCTGATGGAACCATCACAAATGTTAAAATAACATTTTAACATTGAATCGATCTGACTATCAACATCTAATCCTTTTTTTAATGGTTTATGAATTTTTAAAATTGAATTTTGTTAAAATTTTAGATTTTTGGTAATCTTGAATTGTTATGAAATTTATTGAAATTCGATTTGAATATCTGCCACAAAGACTTGCTCATCATTTAATTGTGGCTTTTTGTGTAATATTGAACACACCACATTCACTAATATCTCGGTTTTGCTATTACAATTGCTTTGTTTTATGCCTTGCTTAAAATAGCTTGTAAAATTATACTGGGTTCGAATGGCAATATTGCCTGTATAATGCCTTTAATAAAATTGTTATTGTTACTTTAGTAAAGTCGTCACATAATTTCTCAATTAAACAAACTAGCATTTTGAACTATCTTAGATAGCTAAGCCCTTGCGTTGCCATCCATTTTATAATTTTTGGTAATCGATTTCCTGCCCCACAAAAATTTCTGTTTGGTTTTGTTGAATATCCTTAAATTTTCCCTTCGACTTAAGCAATTTTATTTAAGTTCGGACTATAATTTGTCGCTAATTTCGGGGTGCAGTACTGTGAAGTCATGCAAAATAATAAACTACTTGTTCGATTTACAGTGCAACAGGATAATATGTTGTCGGCATTAACAATACACTTACTTAGGGCAGTCAGGTTGTAGTTTAAACAAATCAATTGTCATAATTCTATCGGTACTGAAATGCTTAGATCCAAGGGGATTTTGTCACCTTATTTGCCTTATGCTTACACAGTTTAATCGCAAGGTGGAATATTTTTGAAAATCATAATTTCCCTAAGGGAATCACATAATTTCCATAACCCCTCCCTCTCTCCCAGGCGTTATGTAATATGAATGTACAAAGATTTGTAAATTTTTGCGTTCAAATTGGATAAATTTGGAGTAAAAACGATATTATGAACTTGGTTCGCTTTTCATAATAAATTTCGACAGAATCGACGTAAATTCGCCTAGTTGAAGCAAATAAAACTGGAATTGTGTTTGAAAATTTTCTGTTACATAACATCTCCTCCATGAAGCGTTACGTAATATGTGAACGGCTAATAAATTGGGTCATTAGAGGTAACAGTTACATGTAATAACTAAAAGCTCTTCAATTTGATGGCAAACTCCGCACGTGTAAATACAACTATTCAACTTCCTACTGGTAACAATTGTTCAAAATCATACACAAATATTGACCCAAAAAAGCTATAATAATTATTACCTGGAAATTTTTTTTGTGGATACCTAAACATTTTCCATATATGACATCCTTTTACTATATATAATATAATACAACAACAAAAATATTTCATCGGCACATCAATATTTTTTGATTATGATTATTGTTTTCGGTAATCCCATCCTTGAACCCCTGAAAATAAAATCCAATTTTTTTTTTTTTGAAACTACAAAACTGGTGTTCTCATCCACATACACCCTAACAAACTACCCAAACACACACCATTCAATTTCTTCCTCTTCCTTATAGTCTGTGTATATATTCCCAGTGTCAGTGATAAAATATATGTATGGAGCATCAGAAGCACATTACATATATAGAAAATAAAAAAATTGCGAATAAATTCAACTTCAACCAAAAAAAAAATGGAGAAAAAATCACCTCGCGGCTATATAATAATACTACAAAGAGTATAAAAAAGCACGAAAATTGAGGAACTTAACTAGAGTGAGACATACATAGTACACTCTGTGTATGTTAAAAAAAAGTTGAGCGAGAGAATCTGATTGAAAAATCAATAGTGGCAGACACTGAGAATTTTTTTTTCGCCACCAATTCAATTTTGATTTTTTTTTTTACTGAATTGAACACTGAACAGCGTTTTTCCTGTCTATCCTCTTTATTGAATTCAATTTGTGCTACCAAAAATAAAAAAAAATAGAAATACTCACAAATTGAATTCAATTTGATTTTGTCCGATTTGAGGTTGTAATTTGATTTGTTTTACAAATATTTTTTTATGTTTTATAGATGGATCTTGTAAAATTTGCACGGTATTTAAACTTTATCATCCATAGGAAAAACCTATTGAGTTGGTGTCGACAGCAATTACCTACCAACAGTATATTTATACAAAAAAAAAACACTCGAATAAAACAAATATAAGAGCTTTTTTGTACACAAACCCGATTAAGCTGTTGCTTTTTCCAAATCTCTTTTTTCTCGACAGTTTTTTTTTTGTTCATTGTGTATTTACATAAAATTCAAAATAACGTAAAATAAAATAAAAATTCTGAATTGAAATATACTTTTATTGCTTCCACAAAGCTAAAGATGGAAAATGAAAATAATAATAATAAAAAACGGTTATTTTTTTGCTGGAACTGTAGGAAATTTTTTTGTTCTGCTATGTTCAGTTTCGTTTTTTTTTTTTTTTTTTTTGGGTTAAGTTATATTTAGAAAATTGGTATGTGTTGACTCTATATTGGAAAGTTTTTTTGTGCGAGTGTCGAATTTGAACCGACATATTTACTGGCTGTATCCTGTTTACTTATGTAAATAAATGAAAACAGAAAATTAACCGGTATGTCTGACATACAAATGAGAATAAGCAAGAAGCCTGATAATATGCGTATGTGAATAATAATTAAGAGCCTGGAACAGTATTCTTGCAATTATGAATATTCGCTTAATGACAACAAAATCGTACAATACTTTCTGTTTATTGGCTTAGAAGGATGGAGAAGAACTTTCGTAAAATCTTAAGGCGCAAATGTAATGATTTGTGGCCAGTCGATCGTCCTATATTTAAATTATTGAACAGTTTGAAGTTAATGTAAGCGTTTCTGTAATTTGTTTGTGGAATTTAATTGTATTATTTTGGTTATTAGTACACTTACAAACAACCTAATTTGAGCAACCTAGCAAACATTATTTCGTCAGGCAAAATTAAAATGATAGATACAGGATATCCCAGAAATGTAGGGTGATGAGGAAGGTCATCACTCTACCTAAATTTTAAAACAAAATTTTATCGAATTGTTGATGGTTCAAAAGTTATTTCACTTTAAGTATTTTTTTGGTGAAACCGTGAGCGCACCCACTAAAAAATTAATTTAAAAAAACCATTTGTGTACCTTTCCAATAAAATGATCTTTATAAACTTTATAAAAATCAGACAGAAGATATGTCAAATAAGAGGAATGGTTAGAGAGACAGTTAACAAAACTTCGAGTGCTAAAATAGCTGTTTCGTCAAAAATAAAACATAATTTTAAATATTATAACAAGTGTTCGAAGTGTGCACCATTTGCAATAATACATAATCGGCATCGCCGGATAAAATTTATGTTAATCCGTTGGAAGTCCCGTTCGTTATTTTTAATGGTATTTGTCGCTTCGATTGAGTTGTCTTTCAGTACTTAAAAATATCCCCACAGAAAAAAGTTTAAAAAATTTAGATCACGTTGAAGTACTGTTTCACTACTATAGTGAGAAAGAGCTCCATCGTGTTGACAGATAGACTTCCCGCTTGATCCGATGTGGTACTTAAAATGGGCCAATCAATTTTTCATCAACTATTTAGGTGTTGGAAATGATTACGCCGCAAAATTTTTGGATGTATACGGGCCCAATAATTCAAATTGTGGATATTGTTTATCTGTACCTTTATAAAGCATGCTTCGTCGCTTCAAAAAATGTTGTTAAAAAATCACAGAGTTTCTTGGCTGCGGGTAAAACATCTTGTACACGTTCCACGTAAGGTATGTAACTGTAACGTGGCATTTGTAGATGGGTCATCTGTCACAGTTTCAATTATATTATGTTCGTCTACATCAAACCATTTAGATCTTCCAGCTCTCTTTGAGTACGTTTTGAAATACTCTGTAAGCGATTAGGAACGCATTGATGATTGGTGTGTCGTATCTGATATTCCATTGCAACAGCTCGAGCATTCCCATTATAAAACCATAAATAAATATTCACGATGGGAATAAGCTTATCAACAAGAAAATTTAGACACCAGAGGTGCCGCACAGAACCTTATGCTTGCTGTGTATGATTTCACATTTCTTTGCTATCTTCGTCAAAATTCAGTGGTGATTAGTAAATGAATAGAACTAAAAATTTAAACAATATACAAAACAATAATGCGTTAATACATTAAAATTAAACTACAATTGAAAATGCAACAATAAAAATATTTTGAAGCCAGGTGAAAATTTTTTAAGTTTTCGACAATCTCTCAATTCAACCGGAAGGTTATTAAAGACTTTCGGAGCAAAAACTAAAAATGAATTTTTAAAGTCGTTTTAAATCTCTGAAGACGAATAAACTGAACATTTCGAAAATTGTAACTAGTAGTGACATTTTATTGAAAAAAGCTTTCATAATTTTGCACACAAATAAATGCTTAACGAAACAGATAAACGCGGAGCATTAAGAATAATTCTTATCCATATGACAACTTCGGCTCCACTATTAAGCAAAATAAATAGTTCTTAAAACGGATACTGGACATACTACTTGTCGTAATATATACATATACATATTTTCCTAACCACTGATGCCAGATAAATATTAAGAGTATCAATGTGGTTTTTCCAATCCATCGAATTATCAATGGTTAGACCGAGATAACTGAAAGATTGAACGAATTCAATTTTAAAACAAGCGTCAATACAAGCAGCTTGATCACAATTCACATCATGATAAATAATGATCGAATCTACAACAGTAGCATCGTTAATTTTGAAAAACATACTCTTGGTTTTAATTTAAGTAGTAAAAACCGCAAAATAACAAGCCGAAACTCAGCATGAAGCAATTTTTAAAATCAAAGGCTGATTTTTTCTTATCAAGACTGTCATACAGGAAATTAGTGAATTCTAACAAAGCACCTACAATACTTTTAGATTTTTTAAACCCAAACTGCCATGCAAAAAATTTGTTTTCAATAATTTTGAAAATCACCGATAATAAAGAAATCGGCCTATAATTACCAATATTAGTTTTATCTCCTTTCTTAAAAATAGGGATAACTAGACCCCCTTTCAGTTAACTTGGAAAATACCAGAATCATAACTAAAATTTACAATGTATGGAAACACGTGAACAATAAATGTGCGCTTTCAGGCCTCGGAACATGTTGGCTTTGAAAATTTTCTGATGAAAAAATGACAGACGATCTAGTCCATATTACCATGCAATTTTCGATAAATCGATTGCATTCAGAAAACAACATGCTTATTTTACTCAACATGTTGCCATCATTTGGCAAACCTTGGAAGTGCCCAGTTTGACAAGTATTTTGCTGCAATTGCCAATTCCAGTAGAATAACTAGGTTTCAGACTTGAAATGACATTTAGCAGTTCAATCTGGACAAGTTTCGAAGAAAACACATGAATTTTGAATAATTCAGGCATTTTACGCCTGTAATTTTTTCAATCTGAACGTTTCTGATCTTTATCACTTCAAATCGCCGTTTTAAATTAAAATCATTCAAACTTCGAGCTAACTTTCTAGGTAACTTATTCTTCAACCTAATTTTATTAAGGAGTGGAGGTTAATCCAAGGCTTAATAATTCTGTCCTTAGATGTGTGTGAAGTTAGCCTGAAAAATATCCCGAAAAAAATCGATGGCAACACACGGATGTGAAGTTTTCTACAAATCCACAGATTCTATATATGTATTAGTTTCACACTGCTAAACTAAATTCCAATTGGAAAATTTACGATTCATATTGAAATATTTAGTAATAAAAATGTAATTTCATTACAAAATCTTTCGAATTAAAGTGATTTCGTGGGAAAATAAGACCATTCAGAGGCAATATAGTCAAAATAATATATGGGCCATAAAAAAATGAATCCAAACCATTGGCAAGTGGCGTAAATGACATTTAACAACTTTTAGTCTTAATCGCCAGAAAAAATGTCCAGTTTAAATTAATTCTTGGTTTAAGAAATAGTTAATCGGTATAATGGACCACAATTTTAAGCAGCTACTCCATGTACTATCGGATCCCTAGTTCAAACATCTAGTAGTAGGTATTAACGGTCAATGAACGATTTCAGACGAAATCTCAATTGGTAAAAGTTTCCAGACTAATTTATTCCCCTGGAAAGTGGGGTAGTTTTTGGGCTCAATGGATGAAGTAGTAGACCAACTACTACATGTACTATCGGAAAGTGAATTTAAATCTCTTGCAAGAGGTGCTAAACACTATAGTAACAATATCACTACATTTATTGATGCCATCCCGAGAAAACTATTTCTGCCACGACATTTTGTGTCAAAAAAAACTTTGCCACAATATTTTTAATGTCATCCCAAAAAAAATTCGATTATCTGAATTTTTCATATCGTAGAAAAGCCAAAAAAATATAAAATAATTAAACAAATTGTACGAGATGTTTGTTGGTTATAGTCGTCTGACTTCATGCTAGATATGCATTACCAAGCACCGCATATGGTAAGGAAATACTAGATACTCGATAGAACATGTATATAACGAACTATAAAAAAAGTGCATTAGCCGTTTGTCGTTTACAATCGCCTCTAGTCATATCTGTCTATCAATGCCTATCTAGGTATATTAACAAGCACCACTTTGGATCTATTTTCTAGGTAATGGATAGAACTTCTATATGACGAACTACAAATTAAATTGTATTAGCCGTTTGTCGGTTATAGTCGTCTGAAGTCATGACAGATATGCATTATACCAAGCACCGCATGGTATGAAATTTCTAGGTACTCAGTACCAAGCGATGCTTGATAATGTATATCTAGCATAATAACCGACAAATGGCTAATACAATTTTTTTTTATACATTAGTTCATCAGATGGAAGTTCTATCCATTACCTGGAAACCCCATACCAACATATCAGGAAGTTAATTTTATACGGATTAATCAATTTATTTTAAAATTTTTAAATATTTTGTACTTTCACCGAAATTCTTCCAAAAAACTTTGACCTCGATGTCAGCTAACTTCCTTCACACGCAACATGCACTGATATAAGGTTTCTCTTCTTATTAGTCTTCTAACTAGTCTACTACTAACTTTCGCGTTTAGAACAACCATACCTGCTCCTCTACTATCCTTCTCTCCACTTATACCCCGCTTTGCCAATAGTAGTCTCCGTTAAAGTTAACTCTAATGCGTTTCACTTACTTATCTTCAATTGATGAAATACTTCTCAATATTCTAGAACATATTTCCCCTAAACGTTGAACTTATCTGGACAAATAGTTTAGCACAGACGATCTACCGGGTGATTTTTTTAACCTGATACTCTCAAATATCTCGGAAAATAAGCACTATACGAAAAAAATTGTCAAGATCAAAATTTAATTATTCCGTGGGGGAAATACATTAGTGTTAAAATTAGTACCCCTTACCCTCCTCCATGTAGGTGGGGCGGGGGTAACTTTGAAATTAAAATATGAACCCCTATTTTTTATTGCAGATTCGAATTCTACGGCTAAAAATACGTAGGATTTGACTGAAACATTATTTTTCGATTCATGAGAGATGGCGCTGTAATTGACGATATTCGTCACTATGACGATAGGGTTACGATAATGAGAAAATTTAAGAAATACAAATTGTTTAAGACTAATTTCGAGTATTTACGATGAATATGTGGTATTTTTATTGCAGACGTATTACAGAATCGTTTGCGTAGGATCTCAGTAGGAGAAATCGAAAAAAATTGAATATCACAATTACAGCGCCACCTACATGAATCGAAAAAAATGTTTCAGTCAAATCCTACGTATTTTTAGCCGTAGAATCCGAATCTGCAATAAAAAATAGGGGTTCATATTTTAGTTTCAAAGTTACCGCCCGCCACACCTACAAGGAGGAGGGGAGGTACTAATTTTAACACTAATATATTTCCCCCACGGAATAATTAAATTTTGACCTTTACAATTTTTTTTCGTAGAGTGCTTATTTTCCGAGATATTTGAGTGTATTAGGTTAAAAAAATCACCCGGTATATTAAAAATCCGGTTCTTAAATGCGTGGGATATGCGTTACAAATAATGCGTTATAAACAACAAAATAACGCGTATATAAAAGTGACGGAGAAATGGCATATACACCAGTAAATGGTGTATATGCCATTTCTCAACCGCGGGGATGAAACTCAATTTGTATTTTTGTTTTTTTGTTTTGTTACGTCACATGGTAATTTGATTCACGATACTTAAGGCTAGTACTCCCTAGTACTCCTTTTTCATTTGAATAATAAATTATCTAAACGAGCAAAATCGATGGGACGTAAAAATATTAAAAATTTGGGTTTCTTCTCCATATCGTTGAAAAATGGTGAATACATCATTTGATTCACGTCACTTTCGGCTATTATTTTCCATCAATGGCATCTTGCGACAACCACTTGTCAAAAAAATTCTTATTAGAATTATTATAACAGACTACTTACTAACACATGCTTACATTATCTGTTAGAATCTTCAGACGCTTGTTTTGAATGTCAATGATCCGTGAAGTCTTAAATCTTTCAAATTCACTACGACTTCGTCGTTAACAATAAAATAGAATTTGAGATGAATAATTAAAACTTTAAGATAATTAAATATAAAAATTCCTTTTTTCTTACTATAATGTCTCGTAAATAATTAAATTCTCTTAAACAATGTTGGGCGGCGGAAATCGTTTCACGAAAATGAAGATGACGTTGATGAAGAGTTTTGAACGGTTTTCTTCTACACCCATTCTTCTTGTTTACTAGCGTGAATAGGATAATAGCACAGAGTTTCAAAATCAAATTTTATTATTTGATGCACACACTTACCGAATAGCAATATAAACAATGGCCCGCAGATTATGTTGTTTTAGACGCTTGCCTTAAAATTACCAAAATGATGCACCATTAAAAATTTGCATAATTAAAGTTTTTCGATTAAGAGTAATTTTTAATAAAACTTTTTTTCGGATGTAAGATGTAGAAAAAGAAGTTGAAAAACTTTATGGTATATAATGGATTTAGTTTTTTTGCAAAAAAATCCCGAAATAATTTTTTTTAATCCATCTGAATAATTGTAATAAGAAGAGGGACTTATTGAAAAAAACGGATTTTTTCGTAAAGTTTAATTTAATTAGCTTCTAATTTAACATTTTTATATAGCTGAACAGCGTAACTAATATGATTTAATTTTGTTATATTCTAAATAGCAATGTGGCCAACATAATAAAGAAATTGAATATGGCGGTTGGCCGGGCCCTAGAAATCACATGGCCATCAAACAAGGATACGAGGCAAAAATGACAGATCACCATAATGGAATACAAAAAGGTAAGTTTAATAATTAAATTTATTTACAATACTAAATATGTTAGGTATTGCTCTCTAATCAAGGTTATGTAATGATAGACGTTAGTAAACAGTGAATATTTTGTATTGTCACAACTACTTTCCCTCGTTGGCCCACTACTTACAATCCCATATAAAAAATAAGTTTCCACTTCATCGATCATTCGTGGAAAAACTAGTCCACCACCACTATCACCTTGGCATACACTCTCACCGGTTAAATAACCAGCACAAAATTTATCTCCCGTTATAAATTTTCGATAATTAATCGGTGACGCATTTCGACACGTATAGTAATCAACGGAAGGCAATCGAAGTACTTTAAGGTCATTGCTTGGTTCACCACCACTTTCTGTGCGCCCCATCCGGCTACCATACCTTGCCAATCCGATGGTATAAACTGATCATTACCAAATAATTTAAAATCGATACACACAGGTAATATATATGGCCGGAATTGTATAAAATCAGATAGCACTAGTATGGCAATGTCTTGAAAAAATAATCCATCTTCATGATTGTATTCTCGTTTCACAATCAATTCGCTAATATTAAAAAATTGCGTTTGATATTCTTCGGGCGCATCATACTCGCGCAATGATTTTCCCACTCCAACATTAAACACTGATTTATCATCAAAACTATTTGTTAGCGCATTCCAAAAACAATGCGCTGCACTCACTACAACTCGCGAACTTATTATTGTGCCACCACATAAATAAATGTATTTACTCTGGGTTTTAGAAAACCCGTATAGTCCACTGTGCCATGGAACTTTTCTGATTTCGGTGAATTCACCGCCAACAATAAATGGTATGATATCGGGTGATGGCGTGCCACAATCTTCGTCACATTGCCACGGATGCGAATGCCATTCGCCACTCGAGTCGCATATAATTACATCAGGAAGTGGACGATCCGGACGTCGATAACCAATTTTACAACTAACCGACACTCGAGTACCTGGTGGTAGTGATTGTTTACAACTTATGCCTTTTCCTTTATAATCGCAGACCGCATTAATTGAGATTTTGTTAAGTGGAAGTGGATCACAGTATTCTGAAAGAACAATTTGATAAGAGAATGTGATACATTAAACAAAGAAGGTTCGACTTACTTCTACATTTTGGCGTTGTATCAACCCACATATTACTGTCAAAACAGTAATTAATTGGATTCCCAATAAGGACATATTTACTGTAACATTTATATTCAATTGGCTCACCTTCACCAATATACTGTCCTTGTCGTAATTCCATATTTGGATCGGCCGCATGCACAATTCGACCGTGCTCCGGAGGTTCTGGTACATAACACGTACTAGGAGTTGGCGTTCCCATAGCTGAAATAGGCCCAACCGTTATCACCGTTGATTGCTGTATATCCTGCATTTTAGTACTCGTTTCAAAAGTCAAATTATATCCACATAAATCAAACGATTCGTCCGAAGCATCGATGCAATCTCTTTTATGATCACATTTTGCATCACCATTAACACAGGCGCCATAATCACATTTAAACCCGAACTCAGGACAATATGTATGTGGACAAGCTCGTTCGGTTTCATCCGAACCATCCCGACAATTTACTATGCCATCGCAGATATCGATTAATTTGATACAGTGGCCAGATGTACATTGAAATTGTGTTTTACTAAAAATTTTAAAAATTATCCGTTATAAAAACGAAAGTGTAATTACCATAAAAGTAACCTTACGTGCAATTTCCTCTTAATTTTTTTTTTTTTTTTTTTATTCTTTTTTTTCTTTTTCTTTTTTCCGGAACGCGAGGGCAATTAATTGTATCCTCATCTGAATTATCAACACAATCTCTTATTCCGTTACATTCAGCTGGTCCTGCTATGCATGCTCCGTACGTACAACGAAATGCATTTGCTGGACAGACAATTTGATTACAATTAGTTGCGCTCTCATCAGATCGATCGCTACAATCAATTGTTCCATCACATAATTCGGATAGATGAATGCATTGACCATTTGTACATTGCCATTGGTATTTGCTGCACGATGTATTGGTTATTTGGCCTAAAAATAAAATGGCCGTTTAGCCCAATATAATAAGGTAACAATTCAGCAGTTAAACTAAAACAAATCCATCGGGCTATTTAGCATACATCATTCTTGTAAATTCTGAAATAAATTTTATCTAAACCAAATCCAAACTCGCTAGAATGCAATTAACAAATAAACAAGTTGTCAGTTAATTGTTGTCTTCTTACTAAAATATCAATCAACAAATGATGGCTCTTGTGTATATATACGTTTTTAGTCACATGTAATAAACTTAAACCTTACGTTATGTAGCGATAAGACATAAAAATAATTTTCTTAAAAAATTCTTAACAGACACCAAAACTTCAATTACCATAAATTGCAGCTAAACTAATGCAGATCACAAAAACTAAATTTATTAACATTATTAATTTATATTTAATTACATTTATTTACTCTACAAATTATTACTAAATAAAACAAAACTCCTTTTTGGTATTTTTACCGTCTTTTATGTACAAGAAAATATCTTAAACTGATTTTGAGACCGTGAAAGGAACTCTTATTTGTGTTTTTTAACTTTTTTAATGTACAGTCCGAACCAAAATTATTTCTACCAACTAAATTTTTGATGCAACGTGACGCAAACAACTTTAAAAATTCCAATATATAAATAATAAACTATTTGAAAACATTAATTTTAATTCAATAAATTTAACTACCCTGCTTTATATTTCTATCAATTTTTTTTTAAATTGGAGTTCTAGGAGAAATTACAGTTAATTTAGTTTTTGCCAAAATTATTTGTACAATATGTACAACTCTATAACATCTAGCAGGTGGTTCAAAAATTTGCTGTTAACATCACTTAGAATATTATCCCGCTCGGTTTTCTTGGCACCCTGCTACAAATTTTTCGGTTAACTCCATCATGGAAACGTAGTAATATTTTGTGTTTTCTATACATATTGAAGAGAGAGATAAATAAAAATTTGTAATTCTCTACGTTCGTTGTATCGAGTTATGCGTACAGTGTGAAATACTTTTAAGTCTGTATATAGATCACTTTTATTTATGTATTGTTAATTCGTTGGCGCGTATTATAATTGCTCTGAGTGGAGGGGGCGGGGGAGGGGGAGGGGGGATCAATAATATTTGTGTATATGGCATGAGTGCATTAGATAGTGAAAAAATATGTTCGCGTCGTGCCGAAATAAAACATAAAGAAAAATACAAAGCAAATTGAAAAATTTGAGAGTTTTTTTGGATGAACGATTTTTTTTTTGTTAGTCAGTTTAATTTTGATTTTGATCAGTAGAGCTCGTTTTGGAATGCGGTCTGAGACAGATCGACATTTTGGTTTATTGCTTTAGAACTAGTTTTTGTTTGAGAAAACGTGTTGAAAAAAAATATATACATATACGAGTATATATTTTCTGATTAGTGAAAAATTATATCTATAAGTTAAATAATTGAAATTAAAAAATTAAAATTTGAATAATTAAATTATATGGAATATTGATTAAAATTTATTTGTGTAAATTTATACTATAATTATTGAGATATATACACTGTGTATAATAAGACAAATAAAAAAATATTTATACCATATATACGAAATAATTGTTAAAAATAAATAAAAAGAGAAAATCGTTTGTTACACGTTAATTTGAATAAATACTAAAAGAGATATCTAAACATTCTGTACATCTTAAAAGAAAATAAAAGAATTCGTATTTAAAGTGAACGAGTTGAGTTTTTGTTGTTTCCTTGTATTTTGGGGTGAAAATTTTCCAAACAGTTCGGCAAATTGAGTGAAATTTCTACCAACCAACAAAAAAACATAGAAAATTTATAAAACTCGTTCATCGTTGAGATACTGTTTGTTGGATAGCAGCCACGGTGGTGTGTTGAGCAGTAGTCCTGTCAATCCAGCAGTATTCCCGCCCGGGGGGGGGGGGAGAGCCAGGGCAACCATTTTTGAGGGGATCCTGCGCCGGCGCTGTTTCCTGAGTGCCTGGACGGGCCGTATAAGGTATTCGAGGTTTACACAGACAAACTGTTAATTTATGTTCCCTTTTAATTTACTCTAAGTAAAGCTGTATATTAAATTTAGTTTAACGATTTTTTGTTTTATTTTTTGCTTAATTATCTCATAAAATATGTAACCAGTTTGTTTTGTATTTCTTGTTTATGTTTAAAAAATTTTGATAGCATATTATATGTATGTATTTCCTTTCTTTTGGGTTTTGTGGTAGTGCACAGATTTAAATTGCACCCCTCATTCAGAGCAATACTCTCCGCGTCGATTTTTTTCTGCATTTTTCAGATTTGCGTGAATTGTTGTTTTCTATTTCTTTGTTTTGGTTCCGTTACTTTTCTTCCGTTAGGATATAGTGCGAGACGTATAACGGTTTTGATTAAAATTTTCTTGTTAGTGTTATTTTGGTTTAAACAGTGAATAGTGATAATAAATTTTATAACGTAGAGTCAGTGGAACTTGTTTACAAATTAATTTGATAATTTCGTTTATGAATGCTTACCGTATTTGCTTATATTAATTTCTCATGTGTCATCATTTAAACATGTGTGAGTAACTCTTCTTTGATTGATCGGACGATGTGAGGCATGATCATGTTGAGGGTCGGCCTTGAGATGGTCGCGCTGGAGTCACGGTTTCCGTTCCGGGGGGTAGTCGCTGGGATTGTCATGCGGGCGTCCTTCCATAATTGATCGGCATTGGTAGTCGTCGCGACTGGGAGACAGCATCTCGTTAGGAGGGCCGATGAGGGGAGGCCCGTTTAGCAGTTACGGCGATGATCGCTTGGAATTGAAACTGTCACTCCGCATCGACCACTCCTGGTTATGGTTTTCTTAGCCGCTGAGGCCGTGGCAAAAAAATAGTTTTCAATTTCCTTTTTCCCTTCTCATTTCTTATCCTTCATGCGGTTATTCAAGCATCAGAATACGTCTGTAAAACCCCCACGCCGCACCGTGAGCTCTAGCCAGCTACTATACCGCACCAGACCTCTATTCTCATGTCTGTTAACGGAATCCCCTTGTGGGCATTTCGTTACAATTTTTAGATCATGAATATCCTACACTTTAATTTAAACCTCCGCAAGTTTAAATCGAAACCCTGCCCTGGCCAAGACAAATAATTATATTCAAGATTTTTGTATAATTTCGTGGCAATGACTTTTCTTATGTATGGGAGCATTATTGTGTTGAAGAGCAAATTGAAGATGATTTTCATGAAATAAACCGAAATTGAACTATAGCGGTTGGCCGGGCCCTAGAAATTGCATGGCCATCAAACAAGGATATGAGGCAAAAATGACAGATCACCATAATGGAATACAAAAAAGTAAGTTTTATAATTCAATTTATTTACAATGCTAAATACGTTAGGTATTGTTCTCTAATCAAGGTTATGTAATGATAGACATTAGTAAACAGTGAATATTTTGTGTTGTCACAACTACTTTCCTTCGCTGGCCCACTACTTACTATTCCATATAAAAAATAAGTTTCCACTTCATCGATCATTCGTGGAAAAACTATTCCACCACCACTATCACCTTGGCACACACTCTCACCGGTTAAATAACCAGCACAAAATTTATCTCCCGTTATAAATTTTCGATAATTAATCGGTGACGCATTTCGACACGTATAGTAATCAACGGAAGGCAATCGAAGTACTTTAAGGTCATTGCTTAGTTCACCACCACTTTCTGTGCGTCCCCATCCGGCTACCATACCTTGCCAATCCGATGGTATAAACTGATCATTACCAATTAATTTAAAATCGATACACACAGGTAATATATATGGCCGGAATTGTATAAAATCAGATAGCACTAGTATGGCAATGTCTTGAAAAAATAATCCATCTTCATGATTATATTCCCGTTTCACAATCAATTCGCTAATATTAAAAAATTGCGTTTGATAATCTTCGGGCGCATCATACTCGCGCAATGATTTTCCCACTCCAACATTAAACACTGATTTATCATTAAAACTATTGGTTAGCGCATTCCAAAAACAATGCGCTGCACTCACTACAACTCTCGAACTTATTATTGTGCCACCACATAAATAAATGTATTTACTCTGGGTTTTAGAAAACCCGTATAATCCACTGTGCCATGGAACTTTTCTGATTTCGGTGAATTCACCGCCAACAACAAATGGTATGATATCGGGTGATGGCATGCCACAATCTTCGTCACATTGCCACGGATGCGAATGCCATTCGCCACTCGAGTCGCATATAATTACATCAGGAAGTGGACGATCCGGACGTCGATAACCAATTTTACAACTAACCGACACTCGAGTACCTGGTGGTAGTGATTGTTTACAACTTATGCCTTTTCCATTGTATTCGCAGACCGCATTAATTGAGATTTTGTTAAGTGGAAGTGGATCACAGTATTCTGAAAGAAAACATTGATAAGAGAATGAACTACACCAAATAAAGATGGTTCGACTTACTTCTACATTTTGGCGTTCTATCAACCCACATATTGTCAAAACAGTAATTAATTGGATTCCCAATAAGGACATATTTACTGTAACATTTATATTCAATTGGCTCACCTTCACCAATATACTGTCCTTGTCGTAATTCCATACTTGGATCGGCCGCATGCACAATTCGACCGTGCTCCGGAGGTTCTGGTACATAACATGTACCAGGAGGTGGCGTTCCCATAGGTGAAATAGGCCCAACCGTTATCACAGTTGGTTGCTGCGTATCCTGCATCTTAGTACTCGTTTCAAAAGTCAAATTATATCCACATAAATCAAACGATTCGTCCGAAGCATCGATACAATCTCTTTTATGATCACATTTTGCATCACCATTAACACAGGCGCCATAATCACATTTAAACCCGAATTCAGGACAATATGTATGTGCACAAACTCGTTCGGTTTCATCCGAACTATCCGGACAATTTGCTATGCCATCGCAGATATCGATTGAATTGATACAGTGGCCAGATGTACATTGAAATTGTGTTTTACTAAAAATATTAAAAATTATCCTTTATAAAAACGAAACTGTGTATAATTAAAAACAACCTTACATGCAATTTCCACTTAAATTTTCTGGAACGCGAGGACAATGAATTGTATCCTCATCTGAATTATCAACACAATCTTTTATTCCGTTACATTCAGCTGGTCCTGATACGCATGCTCCGTACGTACAACGAAATGCATACGCTGGACAGACAATTTGATTACAATTAGTTGCGCTCTCATCAGATCGGTCGCTACAATCAATTGTTCCATCACATAATTCGGATTGATGAATGCATTGGCCATTTGTACATTGCCATTGGTATTTGCCACAGGGTGTATTTGTTAATTGGCCTAAAAATAAAATGGCCGTTTACTCAATATAATAAGGTATCAATTAGCAGTTAAACTAAAATAAAACCATCGGGCTATTTAGCCATACATCATTCTTGTACATTCTGAAATAAAACTCGCGAGAATGCAATTAACAAATAAACAAGTTGTTGTTGTTGTCTTCTTACTAAAATATTAGTCAACAAATAATGGTTCCTGTGTATACGTATATAAACACAACTCTACACTATTTTGTTTTTAGTCACCTCTAATAAACTTTAACCTTACGTTGTGTAACGATAAGACATAAAAATAATTTTCTTAAGAAATTCTTAACAGACACACCAAAACTTCAATTACCATAAATTGCAGGTAAACTGATGCAGATCACAAAAACTAAATTTATTAACATTATTAATTTTTATTTAATTCATTTATTTACATTACAAATTATTACTAAATAAAACAAAATCGCTTTTTGGTATTTTTACCGTCTTTTATGTACAAGAAAATATCTTAAACTGATTTTGAGGTCGTGAAGGGGATTTTTATGTGTGTTTCTTAGCTTTTGTAATGTACTTATTGAGAATTTCCAGTTTTTGTATTTCTCTTGATTTTCAAATTGTATTGAATATATTCAGTATCGGGTGATCATTACACTAAGAATTGACTTTAGTAGTGTAATTATATATTTATTGCACCCTGTTATTGTTTTGGTAATGAGATAATGACTTAATCTCAATAAATAATATCACGTTTTAACAGCGATATCAATCGCCTGAATGCACTCTAAATAATAGTCTATTGAAATGAAGACATTCAGGGGTTCACATTTATTTGATTACGCAGCCGCACTCGCAATCGTTCTTGAATTTTTGATTCACTAAATCGTTTGTACTCGTTTCATACGTCTAAAGTCACTTTATACGATGAGATATCCTTTGATTTTTGTAAATACCTGACCACTACAATAAAAGCCGCATTTCGTGACGCACAATGATCCGGAGCAGATCAAAGCGTATGGAAAGCAACAAGAAAAATTAAACCAATTTTATGTTCTTTGTCGTTTCTTGAAAGATGATTTCATCCGGAACAGATCAAACGTCAAAAAAGGTTAAAACTAAAGAACTCCATTATTTTGTTATACGTAAAATATATTTAAAATCTTGTTAATTGAGTAATTTTGTGTTTTAAATAATGTAGCCCAAAAGATTTCTTGTTGCAATTCTAATAGTCAAAGACTAAATTTCGCAGCTCATCCTATCAAGTGCCTTATGGCTCTGTATGCTGACAGAGGACATTGTCACACAAATTATATGTAGAAGTGAGAGTATGGCTGTCATAAAAAGTACTCGATTTGGTACTGTAAACTACAAACGCAAATATTTACGCTAATCAAGTTTAACTTGAGATGTGTTTTTGCTCCTTTTAGACAATACTATCGAATCTATATTTTAATCCCATTATAATTTTTACTGACAGCCAATTTTTCTCAAAGAAAAGGGCCTTAATACAATTACAATGCAAGTTGGTTATATAATTTTTCGGGTTCCATACATCCATATAAAACCTTCCAAAATTATCTCTTTAGAAAGCCCAACCATTTACATACTGTTGATAGTTAGAAACGATTATAAAGCTAAATTTTTTGATATGGTTTTTCCTAGTGACTTAAAGGTTGTTATTTGTAACAGTGGCGTAGATAATTTGTTTGTCCACAACTAGTTCAACGGTCAAAATCACAAAAATATTGTTTGGTAATTCTTTGGAATTTAAAAACAACTTGCAAAAAAAAATATTTAAACGCTGACAAATTTTCCTCAAAAAGAATTTGTTAATGATTATGAATTGTCTGTCGTCCTTAAAATGTTGTACGAGTAAAACAACAACAAGTCATAATTATAAGAACTCAAAACTCATAATAATCGCACTCCTGATTAAATAATTTCAAAATAATTTGTTCATTGTGTATTATTGGGCACTTTCAGGTCTTGCAACATGTAGATCTATCACACTGCTATGAAATTATTGATAAATCAGTTACATTCAGAAAACAACGTGTTTTTAATGACATCAAACAGTGCTCTGATAAAGAAATGATTTTTGAAAATTGTCTGATTCGAAAAATCATAATGGCCTTTGAGCGATAAACACAATATACACAAATGGGCCACCATTTTAATCCATCCACGGAAATAACTCTTCAGGAAAGCCTTACCCGAAAAATAGATTTGTACAGAATTTGTGTGGTTCCAGCACGCCACAAGGTCATCTGACGGTCAAAAATCGTTTCTTCCGTTAGATGAATTTAAAAAAAATCCTTGTCCTGTGACCTTGACCTCAACCTGGAGGTCAAAGAAACTCTTATTTTTGTACCCGGAAATGGAGAGAAAGAACAATTCTACGTTATACAATTTTTTTTTAATGATTAATTTTTTGATATTCAAAGGTCGACGGAAAACCAAAAGCTGCTTATTTTGTGAAAAGCATTCAAATAAATATAGATTGGCCAAAAATTGTTTAAATAAAACAGTAAACTTAGAATTGGAGTTAAAGGGAGTTAAAGGCTTAATGGTGTACCTACTAGGGATTAAAGTCTCGGGGTATGCCTACCATAAATAAAAGACGTAAGGTGTACCTGCAGAGGTTGAAATATTAATGAGCTCAATCAGCTTTCGGTTAAGGGCTGGCACGGTACATATATTGTGGTTGGAGGCAGGTCAAGCTAAATGTCACCGGAAAAAGCATTCTTCCTTCTAAGTTTGCAGTTTCACTTAAAAAAATTATGGTGAAACTACCTTTTATTTGAATGCTTTTAACAAAATAAGAAGTTTTTGACATTCTGCTGACTTTGAGAGGTCAAAATCAACCATATGAAAATAAAAATTCTAGAAAGTAGAATTTTTCTTTCTCTCCATTTTCGGGGTCATAAACAAGGGTTTCTATTTTTAAAAAGATTTAATTGACATTTTTTAATGTTCCATTGAAATAGGCTAAGGAGTGACAACATTTCCAGAATTTTAAGTTTCACAAAAAAGTTGAGTATTTAGCAACTAAAATGTGTGAGGTCAGAATCTTGAATGGTTTTAAGGGTGTTAGTATTAAAATTAAAATTATTAATTCTGCGATATTTTCATAAATGTTTTCATTTTCTTGTAATAATTGCTTTATACAAACCAAAATTTATAAAATTTTTCAAAAACGCAGCATTCTGCAAAACAAAACTTTTGATTGAACTAAGCCCCGTCTCCCCGGGGCATCAGGCGCATCTCGTACATTCTTTTGATATTCGTTTCATAGAATGAAACCGAAAGATAGGAAAGGCTTATTAGTTTTTTTTTAGAATTGACCCTAATCTAGACCCTCTAATCTTAGGGTGACCAGAAAGTCTCTTTAAAAGAGAACATGTTCTATTTTTTACTCTTTCTTTTCTTTTTAATGTTCTCTTTTGTTCTCTTTTTTAATTTTCTATATTTGCATGCAAACCCAATCATCAAAACATTTTTCAAACGTATTTTCCGGAATCGACTTCAGTTCTCGCCGCGAATTCTCTTTTATGTCTTCTATCGACTGAAAACGGGTGCCTCGAAATGGTAATTTGAGTTTTGGAAAGAGAAAATAGGCAGCCGGAGCCATATCAGGTGAATACGGTGATTGTTCAATGATATTTGTAGAGTTTTTGGCCAGAAATTCGTTCATAATGATAGCCTTGTGAGATGGTGCATTGTCGTGGTGCAAAATCCATGAGTTTTCTTTCCACAATCTTGTCCTTTTTCGACGAATTTGCTCTCTCAAATGCCGCATAATGCCCAGATAATTTTCTTTATTTACCTTCTGACCTTCTGGCAATAATTCCGAGTTCACAACACGATGTTGATGGCCGACCAGAGCGAGGCAAATCTTCCAACACATCTCGACCGCTTTTGAATGCACTGTACCACTTACATGCACGTGTTTTTGATAATGTCAATTCACTGTATGCCTCCTGTAAAATTTTCAGTGATTCGGCACACAAAATTCCATTTGGAATTCTTTGTTCGAAAATTTTATTCATTGTAAAAATCGCAAAACACACTTGAGATGAACTGACAAAATCGAGGACTGTAAACAAACTAAATGACAGATTGCGCTCAAACTTCACGTAATAATAGAAGACAGTTGTGTCAACTTAGTGACACAAAAAATGTTTACAATCCCTTTAAGTGGGGATTTTTAAATAATCATTTCCAGATACTTTTTTTGACCGAATCTATATGCTGGAGGAAGGAGTAAAAATTAATGATTCCAAATTATTTGACCTATTTCACAATCTGCAAACATTCGTTAGAGAAAATCTAAAGAAACCAGATAAGATTATTATCGAGTGGAAATTGGTGAAATATTTTTTGTAAGCGAAAATAGTGAATTTTTCAATGTGCTACATAAAATTTCAAATTTCTTTTCCAAAACCGGGCCAAAATGCCAATAGGGAAAGGGTATTTTCATTACCATTTTCATTTGGAAACTTTGTTAAACAGTTTATATCTCTAATTGGTTTAGGAATTTGATTGCAAGATGAAAACACCACACCAGCACCGACTTATTATATCTGTTTGAAAAACCGCCCGCGGTATTACAATATGACCAGTTCTTGTTGATGGAACAAATTCAGTCTTGTCAAATAGATATTTAGGTTCTTCGAACTTAATTAATTTATAAATGAACAAAACCATCCCAAAGATAAAATGATGTGTCAAGGACCGGTTAGAACCAATTACTGACTTAGTAATTTTACTATATTATACTATACTATATTCTAATTAAGTAATTTAAAATACAAATTTTAGTGAAGGAAATTTTATATGATGATAAAAATCATTTAATCCTATTTCCAACGCACTTGTTAAATTTTTTCTATACTTCAAATTATACATGTAAGTCAAAATCTAATACTAGGGTTCCGCAAAATTGTCTGTCTTATGAAAAGGTTCCATGACCAAAATAAACACCCCAATTTAACTATAGGAAGCATTAATTCGACTACTCGGAGGCATTAATTCGAGAACGATTGTCGAATGATGTGCGAAGAGTTTTCATGTCAGAATTTATACGGTTAGTTTGTTTTAATAGTTCTGTAGCAGTCAAATCAAAATAACTTAAAGCAATATTGGCAGTAGACAACCTCATCCTAACCGCATAAAACGACCGCACGATAAGCGAAATAAAATTCGAACCATTTCTGTAAACCACTTCTACAATCAATTGGCTAAAACTCAATTGACTCGCTAAAGAATGGATCAACTCATTTCTTCTACTCATTGAGATTAATTCAGTATTGGTCAAAAAAAACTTTTCAATGCGGGATCTCATTGATTTTTCAACGACCTTCAAAAATGTGGATTGTAAAAGTATGGCCGATATGGCCGATAATCTTTTTAAATAAAGGGCTATCAAATATTCTGGGAAGGGTTTTTACGCGCTCGTGTTGGCATAGTTCATTTCAAATTTTCTTGGAAAGAAAGTTTGGGATAACTTCAACGCGGACCTACTTCAATGATTTTCAAAATTGTATTGAAGAACCAAGTTAGTTAATATGTTTAGGACCGAGTCTTAAGTATTGAATCCTTTAAAAAGTGTTGTGTATCATTTCGATAAACAAATTTTACATTCACTAAGACTGAGTTGATAAACAGGGTTATCATAGGAGTATAGAATAATAGATTTGAGCTCTTACTGTATTTTCTGTAATATTTTACTTTATATATTGTTACGTTTTTGCCTTGTCAATCAAGGTTCGTATCACTGGATTGTGAATAATACAAACTCAATTCAATTTATCACCAACGAATTTATTTATTTCACAAAATTTATTACAACACAGTTTATCAATCAAAATTCACAAAATCACTTTATATAAATTATTCTCAAATTTTACTAATCACTTTTACTTTTTATTTCGCACAAAAACACTTTTTAAATCACTTTTTAATTCCTTTTTAATCTTTATACTATCGCTTTCCAAATATTACTTATTCTTACAACTTTACACTATCGCGTTCCAAATACTAATAATCTAATTCGATCTTGTTCGCCTTTTTATATACACAAACCAAGCTTCTCGAAAGTTCACGACTTTTCCAGTTGGAATAGCGTAGAAACATTACATAACAATTTTTATCATGGAAAATTCCATTTAGTACAGTAAACATTGAGCTATTAGTTTTACTTATTCTATTACACACTAGGTGTCACCGTCACACTACCCCTCACCTAAGCCTGTTCGTCCCGAACAGGACCCAAATCACCTCCTCTGTATAGGGCCAGCCTCTCCAAATGCACCACCTTTGGTTTACCTCGATGTCCCTTCCGTATCCGATAAACCACGTCGTTCATCCTTGTGATGACAATATAAGGTCCTTCCCATGCTGGTTGCAGCTTCGGTGATAATCCCTTTTTCCGTTGCGGCTTGTGAAGCCATACTAATTGCCCTTCCTGGAAGCCCTGGTTATTTGCTCGTATGTCATATCGAGCCTTCATCCGGTCACTTGACACTCGCACTCTACCTCGCACAACTCGGCCCTTCTTATCCAAAGTCTGCTTAACCTGGTGTTCTTTGGTTTCCTCAACAATTGTTTCAGATTTCGATGGCAGCTCCTCGTAATGACTGATTGTTACTCGCCTTACTGTCGCATCCGTACCGTTAAACTTAAGTTTCAGCTCGATGTTATCGCTACTCAATATTCCTCGGCCAAAATCCAACACAAAGCCATTCATCCTCATGAAGTCCGTTCCCAAAATGACCTCGTCCACAATGTCTGCGACTATAACTTCGTGTGGGAAAAGAGTTTCGCCGATCCTTATGCTCACGATCTTTTTCCCTTTAATCATTGCACTCTCCCCATTTGCCATTCTTAATTTTAACCCATCAACTAGCTGCACTGCTCCTGCGATCAAATCTTTCCGAACAATTGTGTGGGTTGCTCCGGTATCCAGCGTAATAATACACCTCCTCCCATCAACACCGCCCCTAACTGTGACGCTGCTTCCGCCTCGTGCTTAACTTGTAACAGGGATGAATGTTATGGGGCAACCAGACGGTGAAGCCAACTTCGGTTCCTTCAAACTGACTTCTAACCTTTCCACTTTACCGACTGTTGCCATCCGCTCATCCGTTCCCTGCTCTCCCCTTCGTGCTCTTTCCACGGAAGATGGTGATCCGTGCCGCTTTCCTCCTGCTTCCAAACAATCTCGCGAGATGTGGCCAATCCTGTTACATACCCAACATCTTCGCTCGCTGCTTCTAGACCTTTGTCCCGACCGTTCGGCGTTTGCAAGCATAAAAGGTGGCGATCTTCTCTCTCCATGTATTACTTTCCGACAGTCCATTGAAATGTGACCCAACTTGTCACATTTCCAACACCTAAGCCTGCCTCTTCCGCCTTTCGGTACCATTCGCTCCCTGCTGCCGTTCTTGTCTGAGTTCATTTGGCGCCTAAATAATGACGGTCTTGTAAAGCTCTGCACAGCCTCGATCGTCAACGTAAACGCAACGGTTTCCGCGAAGGTTGCTTTAGGTGACAACATCACCGCCCTGCGTGTCTCTGGATCTCGAATGCCGTCAATGAATGCGTCAATTTTTAGCCTTTCCATATAATCAGCCGACGTACTGGTATGCGCTAGATGTACTAGTCGCTCGATTGCCGATGAAAATTCCTGAAGTGATTCTCCTCCCTTTTGGTAGCGGCTTTTCAATTCCATTCGATAGATTTCACGCTTGTGGTCACTGCCGTACTTCCTATCCAGCGCCTTCATAATTTCGAGATAACTGTTGCGATCTTTTTCCGGAATTGTTTGTAAGGCCTCCGCTGCTTCACCTTTAAGGGCCACTATTAACGCTGCGACAAGATGTTCATCATTCCAACGGTTTTGATTAGCTGCCGTTTCAAATTGAAATTTGAAAATGCCGAAAGATGTTGTTCCGTCGAATGTTGGTGGCTTTATCTTGATTGATTGGACGGTTTGTACCACTTGTGTTGTTGTTCCACTTGCCTTGATATCAGTTAGTTCTTTCTCGAGCCGTTGGCATTTTTCTTCAACCTGCTGAACCTCCGTTTTGACAAGTTGAACTTCCTTTTGCAGTTTTTGGTCAACCTGTTGAATCTCCATTTGCAGCTTCTCTACTTCGCCGTGTATGTTAGTAGATAATTCGAGAAGTTTCTCGTCTATTCTCCTATGACCATCAGTAATTTGGCTTTTAATTTCTTCTCCTTGTTTCTCCACCCGGTGTTGAAGTTCTTCGTTTGATTGTTTCATTGCTTGATTTGACTGCTCTCCTTGTTGCACCATTTGATTTTTAATTTCTCCTAGCTGTCGTTCGTTTTGTTGTTTCATTAGACTCATCTGGCCCGTCATCTGGTTCATAGCTGCTATTAACTGCGACAAATCGAAACTTCCAGAATGTTCTTGTGTCTTTTCGACCAACGGTTGTTTATCTTCTGCTTTCTCTACAGTTGCCGCATCCGTTACTTCCACGCCAAAATCATAATGTTCCGCGTCCAGCCCTTCGTTCTGCATGGCCTCACGTAGTCGCGCTTGTAAAGCTGCTTTAGTACCATCAGTAGCCAAACCCCGTTTCTCTAGTTCTCTTTTTAATTCTGGAACTTTTAATTCGTTGAGAATCATTTTCTTTATCTTTTTATTCACAATCCCACCGCTGTCACCAAATTGTTACGTTTTTGCCTTGTCAATCAAGGTTCGTATCACTGGATTGTGAATAATACAAACTCAATTCAATTTATCACCAACGAATTTATTTATTTCACAAAATTTATTACAACACAGTTTATCAATCAAAATTCACAAAATCACTATATATAAATTATTCTCAAATTTTACTAATCACTTTTACTTTTTATTTCGCACAAAAACACTTTTTAAATCACTTTTTAATTCCTTTTTAATCTTTATACTATCGCTTTCCAAATATTACTTATTCTTACAACTTTACACTATCGCGTTCCAAATACTAATAATCTAATTCGATCTTGTTCGCCTTTTTATATACACAAACCAAGCTTCTCGAAAGTTCACGACTTTTCCAGTTGGAATAGCGTAGAAACATTACATAACAATTTTTATCATGGAAAATTCCATTTAGTACAGTAAACATTGAGCTATTAGTTTTACTTATTCTATTACACACTAGGTGTCACCGTCACAATATATATATTGTTACGTTTTTGCCTTGTCAATCAAGGTTCGTATCACTGGATTGTGAATAATACAAAATCAATTTAATTTATCTCCAACGAATTTATTTATTTCACAAAATTTATTACAACACAGTTTATCAATCAAAATTCACAAAATCACTTTATATAAATTATTCTCAAATTTTACTAATCACTTTTACTTTTTATTTCGCACAAAAACACTTTTTAAATCACTTTTTAATTCCTTTTTAATCTTTATACTATCGCTTTCCAAATATTACTTATAATCTTACACGTTTACTCTATCGCGTTCCAAATACTAATAATCCAATTCGATCTTGTTCGCCTTTTTATATACACAAACCAAGCTTCTCGAAAGTTCACGACTTTTCCAGTTGGAATAGCGTAGAAACATTACATAACAATTTTTATCATGGAAAATTCCATTTAGTACAGTAAACATTGAGCTATTAGTTTTACTTATTCTATTACACACTAGGTGTCACCGTCACACTACCCCTCACCTAAGCCTGTTCGTCCCGAACAGGACCCAAATCACCTCCTCTGTATAGGGCCAGCCTCTCCAAATGCACCACCTTTGGTTTACCTCGATGTCCCTTCCGTATCCGATAAACCACGTCGTTCATCCTTGTGATGACAATATAAGGTCCTTCCCATGCTGGTTGCAGCTTCGGTGATAATCCCTTTTTCCGTTGCGGGTTGTGAAGCCATACTAATTGCCCTTCCTGGAAGCCCTGGTTATTTGCTCGTATGTCATATCGAGCCTTCATCCGGTCACTTGACATCCGTATTTTCTCCCGTACAAATTGATGAATCTCATTAAGTTCCCCTTTCATTCGGTCTACGTAATCTTGTCCACATAAAGCCGATGATGGTACAGCCCCAAACTTTAGATCTCCAGGTAACCGTAGATTATCTCCAAATAACGTTTTAGCTGGTGTCATTCCGGTTGTGTCATGTATAGCTGATCGATAGGCCATCAGAAACATCGGTATATGTCGATCCCAGTTGCGTTGGTTTTTCTCAACGACCTTTGCTAGATATTCCTCCAATGTACCATTGAATCTTTCCACCATACCGTCAGACTGTGGATGCAAAGGCGTTGTTCTCGTTTTATTTATACCGAGCATCTGGCATATTTCTTGAAACACCACCGATTCAAAATTCCGTCCTTGATCGGTATGAATCTCCATCGGCACTCCAAATCTGCTAATCCAATTGTTTACCACGGCATCAGCTATTGTTGTCGTCTCCTGATTGGGAATGGGGTACACCTCCGGCCATTTGCTGAAATAATCCATGATTACTAGCACATATTTGTTGCCGCTCTCAGTGGTGGGAAATGGGCCCGCTACATCCATTGCAATTCTTTCGAATGGTGCTCCAACGTTATATTGCTTCATGGTTCCACGACTTTTGCGTGCGGGTCCCTTCACCGCCGCACATTGGTCACATTTTTGGCACCATTCTATCACAGACTGCCTACATCCTGCCCAGTAGAATCGTTGACGTATCTTTGTTAGAGTTTTATTAATTCCAAGGTGGCCCCCACTTGCTCCTCCATGATACTCATTCAGAATTTCTACAATCCGGCACTTTGGTATCACCAGCAACAATTGCTTCACTTTGCCATCCGTGCTTTCCCACAATCGTTTTAAACAGCCATTCTCAAGACGGAGGCTATCCCATTGAGCCCAATAAGCCTTGACAATGGGAGTTTTGTCCGCGATCTCGCTCCAAGTTGGCCGGTGTTCCTTTTCCTTCCATTCCATTATAACTGATAAATCCGTGTCATCCAATTGCTCTTTCCTGATCATTTCGTCGGTCCACTCCTCATCAGGCAGCACTTGGGTAAGCCTAACGTCGATGATGCCTTCCTTTGCTTCAACATGGCCACAATGTTTACATTCTACTGGACACGGCCGTCTTGATAATGCGTCGGCATTTCTGTGTGCACTTCCCTTCCGATGTTCAATTTGGAAATCGTAGCTTTGAAGACGTTCGATCCAGCGTGCTACTTGTCCCTCTGGATTCTTAAATTGTAACAGCCACCGTAAAGCGCCGTGATCTGTCCGTAAATGGAATTTTTGGCCATAAAGATACTTATGGAAATGCTTGACACACTCCACTATAGCCAACAATTCTTTCCGTGTCACGCAGTAATTACGCTCCGGTTTTGATAATGTTTTGGAGAAGTACGCAATAACTCTTTCTTGACCATTAATTTTCTGTGATAACACACCTCCTATACCGTCATTACTTGCATCGGTGTCCAAAATAAATTTCACGTTGGGTATAGGGTACGCGAGGATTGGCGCGGCACACAACCGTCTCCTTAGTTCCACGAATGCTTCTTCCTGGTCATTCTTCCATTCGAATGCTTTGTTCTTCCTGGTCAACTCGTGTAAACTCTTGGCGATGTTGGCGAATCCTGGCACGAAGCGTCTATAATAGGTGCACAATCCGAGAAAGCTTCGTAATTCGTGTAAATTTTTAGGTCTTGGCCAGTTCTTAACCGCGGCGATCTTTTCTTCGTCGGTGTGAATTCCATTAATCGTTACGAGATGACCCAAATATTTGACTTCAGTTCTGAACAGCTTACACTTCTTTGGACTTAACTTCAATCCGGCAGCCTGTATCCGATCCAAAACTTCCGCCAAGTTCTTTAGATGCTCGTCAAAATCCTTCCCCATAACGATGATGTCGTCCAGATATATTAGGCAAGTCTTCCAATGTAATCCCTTTAACACGCGCTCCATTAATCGTTCAAAAGTCGCAGGGGCATTACATAATCCGAACGGCATAACATTAAATTGCCAAAGTCCGTTACCCACACTGAACGCTGTTTTCTCGCGATCTTCCTCATGGACTTCCACCTGCCAATAGCCGCTTTGTAGATCTAATGTCGAAAATATTTGAGCACCCGATAATGTGTCTAACGTGTCATCGATCCTTGGCAGTGGGTAGCTATCTTTTTTCGTCACAGCATTGAGTTTTCGATAATCAACGCAAAATCTCATGCTACCGTCCTTCTTCTCGACCAATACTACCGGTGAGCTCCATGGGCTATTAGATGGTTCAATTACTCCTGCTGCCTGCATATCTGTTACCATTCGATTGACTTCTTGTTGTTTTGCCAAAGGTAGTCTCCTGGGTGGTTGACGAATTGGCATCTCTTCTCCCGTATCAATGCGGTGCTTTACCATTGAGGTCCTTCCGTTATTATCCGATGTACTGCAGAATATGGACGTGTACCGTTTGAGTAGTTGATGTGCAGAATTTTTCTGTGACTCGGTAAGATCTTCGGTCCATTTCTGCATAAGTTGTTCTACCATTTCTTTCTGCCCTTGCATGTCGGCTTTTTCAACCGGACTTCTCTGTTCACACTTTACTATAGTTGAAACCTCGTTACATTTTCCGATGACTGTCCCTTTCTTGATGGTTTTCGTCTTATCCGAGAGATTTAGAGTCCTAATTGGTACTCTATAGTCGTTGTTTGGTTTAACTAGGGCTTTCCCGATTATAATTTCCTTGGCTCCGTTCTCCTCTTCGTTAGCTTCCACAACCCACAACCTGGGTGACCCAGAACCTCCCTCCAATTTTCCCCATAGGATCGTCTCCGAATTCGGTGGCAGCTTCTCCCGATGATCAATAATAATTCGCCTGATAGTTGCTCCAGCACTGCTAGATTGAAGTGGCAACTCGATGTTATCGTAACTTAAAACTCCTCGTCCAACATCCACCACGAAGCCATTTGCCCTCATGAAGTCCATCCCCATTATAACTTCATCCACAATATCTGCAATCAGCACTTCGTGTTGGAAAAGAGTTCTCCCGATTTTTATTTTCACGATCTTTTTGCCTTTTATTATTGAACTATCTCCAGTTGCTGTTTGTAACTTCAATCCATTAATTGGTTGTACACCTCCATCGATCAGATCTTTACGGACAATCGTGCGATTTGCTCCCGTATCCAGAGTGATGATGCAATCCGTGCCATCAATGTCGCCTTTGATTGTTAAGCTGTCACCGCCTCTTGCTACTTTCGAAACGCGGATGGAGGTTATGGGGCAATCGGTTGTGGGAGTCAGCTTCTGCCCCTTTAAGCTGACTCGTTGTAGTTTAACGGCTCCGCCGTCATTTGGCCTTCTTGCCTAGCCAACGCCTGCTCTCCGCTTGGTCGTCGCTGCATAGGAGATGGTGATCTTCCCCTTTTTCTTCTTAATTCCCAGCAGTCGCGAGAGATGTGACCGACCTTATCACATGCCCAACATCTGATTTTGCCGCTTCCATCTCGGTATCTTGGTGTTGCCCGCTCGTTGTTTATGCTTGTATCGATTTCTACTCGGCGTATTTTCATTGACGGTTTGGTGATGGCTTGTGCAGTTTCATTTGTTAACGCACAAGCGATGGTTTCCGCAAAGGTTGCTTTAGGTGACAACATCACCGCCCTGCGTGTCTCTGGATCTCGAATGCCGTCAATGAATGCGTCAATTTTTAGTCTTTCCATATAATCAGCCGATGTACTGGTATGTGCTAGATGTACTAATCGCTCGATTGCCGATGAAAATTCCTGTAGCGATTCTCCTCCCTTTTGATAGCGGCTTTTCAATTCCATACGAAAGATTTCCCGCTTGTGGTCACTGCCGTACTTCCGATCCAGCGCCTTCATAATTTCGAGATAACTGTTGCGATCTTTTTCCGGGATTGTTTGTAAGGCCTCCGCTGCTTCACCTTTAAGGGCCACTATTAACGCTGCGACAAGATGTTCATCATTCCAACGGTTTTGATTGGCTGCCGTTTCAAATTGAAATTTGAAAATGCCGAAAGATGATGTACCGTCGAAGTTTGGTGGTTTTAACTTAACTGATTGAACGGTCTGTACCACTTGCGTCGTTGTTCCACTTGCCTTGACATCAGTTAGATCTTTCTCGAGACGTTGACATTTTTCCACAACTTGTTGAATCTCCGTTTGCAATTTCTCTTCAACATGTTGAACCTTCCTTTCTAATTTTTCGTCAACCTTTTGAATCTCCGTCTTAAAATTCGTTTGCAGTTTCTCTATTTCGCCTTGTACATTTGTAGACAATTCCAGAATTTTCTCGTCCGTTCTCTTTTGCCCATCTGCAATTTGGTCTTTAATTTCTTGGTTAGACTGGTTTATAGTCTCCAACTGTCGCTCATTTGACTGCTCAATTTTCACCATTTGTCGTTTCATTTCTTGATTTGACTGATTTTGTTGTTCCATTTCATTCTTAATTTCTTGGTTTGACTGCTCAATTTTCACCATTTGTCGTTCGTTTTGCTGTTTCATTAGACACATCTGTCCTGTCATTTGGTTCATAGCAGCTATTAACTGCGACAAATCGAAACTTCCAGAATGTTCTTGTGTCTTTTCGACCAACGGTTGTTTATCTTCTGCTTTCTGCTCTATGGTTGCTGCATCCGTTACTTTCTCTCCAAAATCATGATGTTCCGCGTCCAGCCCTTCTTTCTCCATGGCGTCACGTAGTCGCGCTTGTAAAGCTGCTTTACCACCATCAGTAGCCAAACCTCGTTTCTCAAGTTCCCTCTTTAATTCTGGAACTTTTAATTCGTTGAGAATCATTTTCTTTTTCTTTTTATTCACAATCCCACCGCTGTCACCAAATTGTTACGTTTTTGCCTTGTCAATCAAGGTTCGTATCACTGGATTGTGAATAATACAAAATCAATTCAATTTATCTCCAACGAATTTATTTATTTCACAAAATTTATTACAACACAGTTTATCAATCAAAATTCACAAAATCACTTTATATAAATTATTCTCAAATTTTACTAATCACTTTTACTTTTTATTTCGCACAAAAACACTTTTTAAATCACTTTTTAATTCCTTTTTAATCTTTATACTATCGCTTTCCAAATATTACTTATAATCTTACACGTTTACTCTATCGCGTTCCAAATACTAATAATCCAATTCGATCTTGTTCGCCTTTTTATATACACAAACCAAGCTTCTCGAAAGTTCACGACTTTTCCAGTTGGAATAGCGTAGAAACATTACATAACAATTTTTATCATGGAAAATTCCATTTAGTACAGTAAACATTGAGCTATTAGTTTTACTTATTCTATTACACACTAGGTGTCACCGTCACAATATATATTTTCTTATTTTTCAGGTCATTTATTAGATGATGGCCGAATTGATCATCATTCAATTTTACAAACACAAATGCCCACCGCAATATACAGTGCAACCGGTGCTCTACGATCGGCTTCATCAAATAGTAATTCACCGGGTATTGGAACACATTTACCAACTAGTACACCGGCTGCGTTATTAGTTGTACCCCAACCAATTAATGCGACTAAAATTAGTGGTTCAACGAATACGACGTCGGCCGGAAATGGAACTACACGCAAAAATCAATCAAAGGTTCGTATTACTATATTTACAAATTCCATTTAGGTAACTCTGTTGTCACTGACTTATTTTTAATTTCAGAAAAAGAAGACCACCACTAAAAGATCTCAGGTATTTATAAATTTTTGTAATCTCTATATAAAAAGTTGTCATAAAATTTAGTTGTTTGTAGCAATAGTTACTATAATGAAATTCGGCTGCATATTTTAAAGCAAAGTTTAATGTCCTCCAATTCCTTTAGGCTCTTAATTAGTAGTCAGAACATATTAAAAATATAGTATGCATATTTTCAAATTATCCACCGCCGCTTTTTAATGAAAACTGGAAAATTATAATTAAAACAAAAAATTTATATTAAATGATTAATTTTATTTATTCCGTTCGAAAATGTAATTGAAATTCAAAACTATCCTCTCCGATTTCGAAAAATAAAAAAAATAAAAATCAATATTTAACCCTTTTTTCCTATCATATCGTCATCCACCTTGTGTTCAAAAAAATCACTATAATTAAACCCTTTTTTGCCATCTTCTCTCAATACATACTATATAATGTACTCGCACACGAATGTACGAAGTAAAAAAAATTTGGTCTATGTATACCATCACCATCATCATCATCATCATCACAAATTCACAACACCCAAAATGCAAAAAAGCAAAAAAAATGTGTACAAGGAAATATTGGGGTGTGGAAAATTTTTTATTTTTCATAAATTTCAATAGAACGAGATTTCCAACATCCTATGGTGATCCTGTTGGCGCTGTGTGAATTTATATATTGTATTAAAGTCTTATTACTTACTCACAGTGTACTCATTTACTCAAAACAATTGAGATGATTTTTGTTTTTTTTTTGTTCCTTTAGAGGTGGCAAAAATGTAGTGTTTGTGATGGTATTCGTTTTGTTTGTCCCTTATGGAATGAGACGTTTTATGGGTTTGAGTTAAAAAAAAAAAAATGAGATAATTTTTAACTTTTCACATTTCTACTTTCGAGAGATATTTTTCATCATCAAAGAAAATTTATAGATGAAAATCTAAAATCTGTTGAGATAAAGTAGAAGAGACAAATGAATGATTTTTTATTTTAATTTTAAATGACAATGAGGCACTTTTCCTGGTTCGACTATGTCTCTTCTGTCCACCCAATTAATCAATTCGTATATATATACAAAATGTATACATATATACATACTTATATATGCATACAGTCGCACACACCAAGATATTTACATATTTTTTCTGTACCGCACCGGTCTTGCTATCTCTTTCACGGATATAACTACACGTAATCGCTGCAACATCGTAAGATTTAATGTATTGTAAAATTGATTACAACGACTCTTTGGCTGGGTTAACTTAAAGGTTCTTATAGGAAAAAAGTATCTTGTTTTGAGTCGGGGAAAATACTTTTGATACTTCTTAATTTTTGTTCTGAAATAGAAAATAGACAAATTAATTTCAAATATGTCTCTTTATACAATTTCATTAGAAGCATTCATCCGGGGTTTAAAACATTATTTATGCTTCGAAATACATACAATAGAAGAATAAAAAAATAAATTAGATGGAAAAGGGATGAAATTCCTAAAGCAATTAAAAAAATTATTTTGCGATTCAATCGTTAATAAAATATTGTTGTTGTAATGAATATTTTAATTTGCCTAGTTAGCCTGTCTCAAATGTATTTCTATCAATCACCTTAGAGGTAAGAGGATGAAACCCAACTTGAAAAGTGAATACACGAGTACAACTAAGGTAAGCTTTATTTGCTTTGTTTGTAAAGTCCTAACGTGGGGGTTACATGACAAACGTATCTATAATGATTACTCGGTTACCGTTGAAAACCCGGAGTATTTCCCCCTGGCGGGAAAATATCGGTCGAGCGCTTATTAGCCGCCGCAGTCGTAATCCAAAATGATATTAGAAGCTTCCCTTCTCAAAGGATATAGCTTCAACAGATCTCTCCTAAAGACATTGAAGAAGGTCATGTCGTCTTTCCTCATGTTGTTAATTTGAATATTATTTGCTGAACAATATTCAAAAGGTTGCTCTCGTGTGACGAGAGGCCTGACCGTTTTAAAAGAGTCAAGCGTTTCCTTGTACCTACGGTTAGGCACATATTTTAGTTATACGCTTTTCAAGGTAAAAGTCTGCAAGACGGTTCTTGAGGTTGGTATTTGTTGTTGTGGATGTTTATTCTGAGCATGTATGGTATGTTTGGTATCCGCTATCCACTTTCGGTGCACATGCCTCAGCTCTTCACCATGTGTGAAAGACTAGAAATCAGAGAGGCTGGCTATTGCACATCAACGTCACAGCACTAAAGCCTATGAGTACAGACCAGGAGCCTGGAATCTCCAAATTTACTAGATTTCTTGACCAATATTCCTGAGGTTTCAATAAACAAAGTTTCAAAAATCATTTCAGCCAAACAAATGTTTTATTCAGAAAATTTTGTAAAGCAGAAGTAAGTTCTCAGAAATTAAGATTTTCAGTGTTCAGATGATTCTCACCCGAGCTCACAATTTAATTAAATTCAATTAAGCTACATAATTTCCAACACTCTTGCACATAAAAAGGATTTCACTTAACCTATTTTAAGCTCCTCTCTCACGATATACATTCGTACCATGCACACACCGTATTTAACCTTGAAAAAAAAAAAGAAATAAACAGAAAATATAGGGAATTCCACTTGCATTCAAAATACGTTACACAATTCTACAACGATTTGTTATTATATTATTTCGTCCGAACTAACAAACAACAACAACAACCAAACAAAACATAAACAACAAATTCCAGATGATTCAATGAATTACAATTCCGTAACCTCAGCGCCGGGGAAAAAAAATAAATGGAGGCAACAACAACAACAACAACAAGAAATATTCAATTATGAACAACAACAAAATAATAACGACGACGACGACGACGAGGGAAAAAAATGAAAATTTCATTTCACTGAAAGATTATCTTATCAATAACAGCAACAACAAATTTTAACCAACAGCATCATACGAAAGGCAAAAGCAAAAAAAAAAAAATCATCAACAAGAAGCTTTTTTTATATCTTAGTCGTGTTCCTTTAACATCAATTCTGATGAACGCAAGAATGAAAAAAATGGAAAAGGAATTTCCAGAGAGGAATAAAAAAAAAATTGAAAATTCCATTTTTTTGTAAACGAGAATTTTTTGTGGAACTTTTTTTATTTTAAGGGGACACAAACGGGTGGCATAAGGAAGGATAAAAATGTGCACAACACGGAATGAGTTTAGTTTCCATTTTTTTTTTTTTTTTAATTCAAAATTGGATATGTATTAGTATGCTTATACATAAATGTATACAGAAGAACGATATAATGATGCCGATGCTGATGATGATGATGACGATGATTAATAAAAATACAGAGCAGCATAAAAAAAAATGGTTTAGAGGGGGATGAAATTTTAGGAATGGGAGATCGGGTTAACTATATATTATGTATGTGTATAAACATTTTATGAGTGTGGATGTATATGTGTTTGTGTACATGGTTTGGTTTAGGTTCAAAATAGTAGTATTTCTGGGATGCTGATTTTTTTTGATATTATTCGAGGACCAAATTTTTATTTCAAGCTCTATCTACTTTTGTATACGTTTTACGTACATATATAAATATATCGAATCAAATACATAGACACAAAAAATTGAGAACATTTTTTACATTTTAGTGCATTTTGTTTGAATTTGGATTTTATTGTACGAGTATATATCATATAGCACTTATGAATAATGATTTGAAAAAGTGTTGATGGAAATTGATTGGATGATAAATTATGTTGATACATTTAAGCGCGTATCGATTTTATTCCCGAAACAAAAAAATTAAAATAAAATAGAAAAATTATGTTTCCCAGTTTTTAACTATGGTTTAGGAGTTAAATTTTTCATTTTTTTTTTTTTGTGTGTTAGCGTTGGTGGTTTTTGAAACGGTTGTTTGGTTAATAAGGCACCCCATGTCCCACTTTTTGTCTATTTGCTTTTGCCTACGTTTAGTTATGTACGTTTAATTTTAATGGTGTAAATTTATATTTATTAAAACAAGGTTCCTAAATATCGTGAAATTTTTTAGCCAGCAGGTTTTCAGTTTTTCGAGGTTCTGGTTATTTATTTTAATTTTGTTTTAGAGACGATATTAATCAATAAAGTATTTGCCTCAATATCTTTAGTAGTTATTGAGTTAATCGTAAAGCCTGTTAGATATGAGGACATATCTGTTTCACATTTTTACATCATTTGTAATATAAAAGGCTGTTAAAATTAGCTAGACAAAAATGTGCCTAATATTTAGAGAAATCATAGCTAAACTCGTCGTAAATGACCTTTAAAATGTTATTCTAACTACTACAGTGATCAAAAAGTATTAAGACTTTTCCGTTTAAATCGCGCGGGCTTATCCAAACTTCCGTTTCCTGCTTAGCTTGGTAGCACCCTAAAAATCATCTGTGTCAAATTTCGTGTCAATATCATTAGTAGTTATTGAGATACGCTTGTTTACTCTCACCTAAAATCAAATTTTGCTTCAGAAATGGGATTTCCCAAACTAAATTCTCAAGTCTCATTTTACGATCAAAATCAGAGAAGCGCGAGGAAGAATTATTTCCTATTTCTATAGGTTGCTTTAAAGAAAATGATGTAATTATTGCAGTTTTCCTCTCTACCTTTTTGTCGTTGCCTTTAATTTTGAGAGGCTCGAAGTCAAACATTTCACTTTAAAAAGTTCGATTTGTTTTATTATGTTTTATTTTCAATTAAGGTGCTCGCCGCCCGACGTTTTCGACCAATTCGTTCGTTTAATGATCTACTTCGTTTAATGATCTACTTAACAAAATAGCATCATACAAAATTTGTGACAATTTCAACTCCTTCGGCGCTGTATGAGATTTAGAGAAAGTTGAAATTTATTAAAAAAAAATTTGTTTTTATTATCTCATGAAGGAAATGTTTAGCTACCATTGACACGAGTATCCATGAGCAAACCTACGGCATGATTGTAAGAAATTGTTCTTACTAAATTTCTATTGTTAAGGGCTTGCCTCATGAAAACGTGTAGGTCCGACATTTCTAATTTATCACAAAACTGTTATTCGTCCAACGACGAAATTATTTCATTATTGCGTATTTTTTATAATGAAAATTTTGTACATTTAACAGTTTTTTTAAATAGTACGATGACTTCGAACAAAAACATATTTAAATCAGTTATACGACCAAAATGCCGACTGTTGCTAAAACTTTCGCATGAGATTCCTTCTACCTACCAAGTTTTTCTAAAATAATTTAATGAAATAATCGCCTTGATTATGTTCACCTACTACCTGTAACTGACAGCCAAATAAGAATGATCGGCAAAGCTCTTTATTAAAATTACGCATACCACTCTCATTCGCCTCATTTGGAAAAGGGTATACAATACCAAAATATTTCTACCGGTATTTTAGAAGAATTAATGCAGTTGCTTAAAAAATTTACTACGTTTAAGCTTTCTCCTCTATTTATTTAAAAAAAAATAATGTTACCCTAATTAATAAATAGAACAAAACTTATCAGAGTTAGCCTTATAAACCTTTTAGATATTTGTAAGTCATTAATTATAGTTGTTTTTGTAATGTTAGTTTAAGTCAAAAAATAGTAACTTAAGCCTTCTATATAGGCCAATCAAAATTTAATTGTTTAATCTATCAAAAATTGCTGGAAGATGAACTCGAATTTGATAAACTAAGTCAGATTAAATTTTAAGTTTTTCAAATTTGACAAGGTATTAGTAAAAAAACTTCAAGAATTCGAGGTTCGAGAATTTATTTAGTCAAACCAAATTCTTAAAATTTTATCAAAATTCAACTTAAAGTTTAGTCGGATTTCGAGAACAAATTAATCTGAATTCTGATAAAATGTAAGGGTAAAAAATTTAAAAAGATGCTTTAACTTTAAATTTCTATTTCAATTGCACTAAATAAATTCTCGAAGCCTAAAGTTTCAAAAAAATTTTAAACGTTGAACTAAACAGCTTCCTCTGTTATTTCAATCTTCCGGTAAAAGACATACTTTATAGTTTTTATTTTTAATATTTCCAAGGAAATTAAGAAACTTTCTGAAGCTGGACTGACTTGTCCGATTGCAAATGGAAATCCTTATATTTCGGTACAATAATTTTGTTAAATTCCCATGAACGCTTATATTTTACAAAATTTCATTTTTTTTTTTTAATTTTATGCTATGTAACTTAAAATTTTTCAACTTTGAAACTACATGTAAATTAAGTCCGTCCGGCGGTGTGTTTGGCAATTTATGATGTACTTTACGGTTGCTAAAGATGTGAATGAAAATATGAATGAATTTGAGCAAATTTACGTATAAGCTTTTCGGGCTGCTAGAGACTTAAAAGCAGTAAGGTTGACACTTCAAATGCTTCAAAATATAATTCCCGGTCTCCTCATTTAATAAAGTTCCATCTGATTTCCTTTTAACTATTTTTACATTTTACTTATCTTTGGCATTCAGGAGTTTTCAATTATTTTAAGGTGTAACTTATTTTTCGCTGTCAATTCAATGAATATACACAATTTTTAACAGTTTGTAAGAAAACTTGAATTAATTTTTTCACTGTGGGCATATGGATTTTATGCATTTTACTTATATTAAACTAAACAAAAAATGTTCACCTTCCAGTTTTTAATGTTAGAAAGAGTTTCTTAAAAAGTGATTTTTGAAATTATGTCTGTCTGTCTATTTGTAAGTACTCTACAACCTAAATTGATTAAAGCATCGGTCTGAAAACTTATTTTTAAGCGTTCTATATCAAATGGAAGATATGAGTGCTGAGTATATTCTAGTGGTAATGTAAAGTGCTGGTTTATCCGGATTTTCAACATTTTACGGGATTTCTCGAACCTTTTAGGCTTATCGAGTATTAAATAAAAGTTATTTTTTGAGTTTTTTTAAGATTTTTGGAGCTTTTAATTGTTTTAAACATAGTGCCGAGTATAAATATCGAATTTCGAAATGTTGATCTAGATTTCTGAATTTAAATTTTTATTACTTCACATCGAACGAATTATTTCGAAATAATTGACTTTATTAAATATATTCGAGACTATTTTGATTACATAACATTGAAAATTATTCAAGATTCTTAATGATCAATATTATTCTAGCTTTCTAACCGTATTTGAATTTTTTGGTGTAAAACTAAATGTTTTTCGAAATAATTTTTTTAACAGATTTGCTCTGCGTCGATATTTTCAAAATTATCCTTAACAGATTAGTCAAAATTGTATAGAAATTATTCGTGGATTTTTCGAGGTTATCTTTGAAATTTTCCCAGATTACAAAGTGTTAGTCTTAGTTTCGACCGAAAATCTCGCTGTTATTTTTACAAAGGGAAATATTTGTAATGCCAAAAACACAGGGTGGAAAATTAATTTCCTTGCAGGAAATTTTATATTTTAGTACTTAGGCCGTGCCCGAATAGCGTGTTAAATATTCACACGTAATAATTTTTGGCATAAAACGCGCTCATCCAAATTATTACAGTCAATTCCGTATGATACATTTTGACAGATTCATGTGAAATATTTTAGTAGTGAATGTGATTTGAATTTTTTATTACCCCCAGCAACCAACAATAGCAAGACGAACTTATTATTTTATATAATATTAAATAAAAAATATAATTTGATTATTCAGAATTTGATTATATTCAATTTATTACAATTGATCAACCATATGCGATTCCTATAATCTTATACATGTAAATATCTATCTACACTGAATCGCTGTCATTTCATCGCTGGTTCTAACATTTTGAATATGTTCGTCCTCTTCAATTATGGGTATCATTTTCATGATTTAACTAAGGTCAAGCGGTATACGATCTCTTGGTTTTACCCAAATATTGTGAAAAGTGCTGCAAGACGCTACGATTTTAATCGAATTTTTTATTTTTGATTTTATTTAAAAAAATAGGTGGAGAATTTATCACGTAAAAATTATTATTGAATTCGGGCAGTAAAAATAAAAAATGTCTGCGAAGGGGAATTTCTCAAGTAAATGTCACAAATTATTATTTATCACGGTATTATCACAGTATTCGGGCACGGCCTAAGAGTGTGTCTGAAAACCTGTCCGAAAACCAGATCGCTATATTTTTAATTCTACTTTTTCGTGGATTTTTCCGAGTTTTTTTGAACAAGTGAAAATTATTTTTTTTGTCGGCGTATAAAAAAATCAAAAATTTCTGGGATTTGATGCCGAGCTTACGACCATTTTCTGATGAAAAATTTTCAACAGGCAACCAATCGACGTAATCTATTTTGTAAACAAATTTCCCCTTCCGAACATAATTCTTTTGTTTTCCATATAAAATATATTGAATCTGCTGGAAATTTTTCATCAGAAAATGGTCGTAAACTCGCACTGAGAATCGTCAATTTGGACGTTGATATTAATAAAAAATATTAAAATAATAAAACGAAAATGTGATGTTAAAATACCAAATTTATGTATCAAGTAAAAAAGTTGTTCACACATGTCATCAAGCGGGGGTAAAATTTTTCCAAAATATCCGAATATTTTCTGTCAAAAAGCCATCAGTGAATATACGGAGTTAAATCATATACGATAAATTTTGTCACATAAAAAATAAATTCATTGTGTGATTGATGTAGTCGCCTTAGCGTATTACTTCAAAGAAAAGATGTTTTTTTTTTCAACTAGGACGTGATTTAATTCGCGTATAGTAATTTTTCTTGCCAAATTAAATTGCCTAATTATGCATAAATGGGTGTTATTGTGAGTGTAAGAGTGTCGTGAACATCCGATAAATATCCAGAAATCGGAAAATGTTTAATGATGTATGTGAATAGTGCAATTTATGGTTTATATTGGTCGTGTACGAGTTTAGGCCAATTTCTGCGGAAGCTTAAATCTCATGCTAGCTTGTTTAATGCGCATTACATACAGTTGATTTTTTTACACAAAGTCCAATTTTCAAAAATATTATCGTTGTTTATACCTCTCTGGAGCCAGCATTTATGTCTTGATCAATTCTTGACAATTCATTAGCATGAATCTAAATTTTGAAATTTATTCAACATTTCATTAATCGTTCACATTTATATAAACCTAAACAACCCTAAATGTTCTTTAAATATGGCACTACCTAGCCGCAATGTAAAAGAGCCATGAAGCTTACTTTTAAGTATACGTCAACGATCAATAGTTGTCATTTTCTATCCAAAAATCTCCGTATTTCTTGGAATAATTGTCAGTAATTGGTCGGACAGAGACATTCTAATCAATACATAATTGCGTTACCGGAGCAATATTCAGAAAATAAAGGAAATATTTTTGAAAATGAGGCTGTGGTGTTAAATCAGTGTATGTAAAAATAATAGAACATGCATAGATATGCACATCCGTACAAATGGGAAATTGGCCTTATCGCCTTCGCGATCAATATACGTTCACGACACTCTTACACGGTAAATAAAAATTCACACGATCTAGTTGAATCAAGTAAAATTAAAAATACTAGATTTCTGGTTGTAATAAAATCTGGTAATTTTACTTGAAATACAAATATGTAGTACTGGAAATCAAGTAAACAATACTACTTGATTTTTCGACTGGACTTCTAGTAAAATTATGAGAAATACTATTTTTTAATTAGATTTCAAGTAAAATCGAATACTAGATTTTCTTGCAAAACTATTAGATTTCTTGCATTTATTATACTAAAGTTCTAGTAAAATAACCGGAAAAAAACTATATTCTTTAGCAGAATTCCAGTTAATCCTACGTCATCATTTTTTACTAGATTATCCCTTGATTATACTAGATTGCTGTTTAAAAAAATTTAAAATAATAAAAAAACGTTTTTGGATATTATTTTAATTAAATATTTTTTATTTCAACAAATACATAAATAACAAAGCTTTAAAATAGTTGTTCTAATTAAAAATAAAAACAATTTCCATGAAATTGTAGAAATATACACAATTTTGGGGAAATTTCAATCCAAAAACTTAAAAAAACTTAAAGCGTTTGTCGAAGGTGCATAAAAAAGTTGCATAGCCCAACGAAATTGATTGTGCATCTATTATTACGTGGAAGATTTCTTCGTGGCTCAAACCATTCTCCGACAAACATACTAGATACTGCTGCGACAGCTTACTTTTTTGGGCGAGATCTTTTATTGATTCTGGTATACCTGCAAAAAATTAAAAGTTTTGGTTTAATAACAAGAGTAATAATATGAACTATATTATATCAAAATTTCAACGTTGGCTTTCTTACAGATAACCATGTAGATTTTATTCATCATTTTCCCCAAATTGGGACTTTTCGACTGATCATCAGGGTAACAATTTTATTATATAATTACGTTATGTTAAATATGGACGTTACAATAAAAAATACTAAGTACGTTACTTTCGTTTCTTGTCAACTAACGAACATAAAAGTACATTTGAATTTTATAACTTGTAGGTACATTGTCGTACTCTGTATGTATTGATATCTATATTTTATAGAGTATTATTAGTATTGTAGAGTAGTATTATAGAGTTCGATAATGTACAAGGTTTAAAATTCAAATATACTTCTATGTTCATTAGTTGATAGGTATAATGAAAGTTACGTACTAAGTACTTTTTATTGTAACGTCCAAATTTAACATAACGTAATTTTATATTAAAATGGTTGGCTCCAGGAATTCGAGTCAAAAACATTTCAGTCAAAAATTAAAAGGCAACTCAGTGAAAATAATTTTAGAAGCCAACAAAGTTATAAGAAAGCCAACGTTGAAATTTTTAAACGTAACAAGATTATTAAAAAGCATATAATAATTAGAATCATATCAATAAATAATTAAGTACATTAGCCCAAATGCATTCGCCGGACATGCAGGTTAAAACAAATTGATTATCCGACAAAGCAGCAGTCGCTTTAAGTCTAGTGTTACTCGACGTCTGGTGTTTTGATCTTTTTCTTCGTATACTCCTGCACAGGGTATTGAACTTTAAGGAAGGAAACGTTTCTACAAGGAACCCCTTCAAAATTTAAAACTTCCAAACCTTCTCCCGAAAATGACGATTTTGACATCGTTTTTTGCATGCAATGAGCGAATAAATATTTACATATATATACATATATGTAAATTGTTCTTTATTTCATTACAGTGTTTCTACAAGAAACCGAATTCAAAATTAATCTGAAATGTTAATAATTGAAAGTTAATCTGAAAATCATATAATGTATATATTTGTCAAAACTTACATATTCACCGTCCAAATCCTTCACATTGGGAAAATTTTGAATGAGTTCCGTCGCGGAGGTCAAATTTAATCGCAAAATCTGCCGCCAACCAAATGTTAAAATATGTACCGCAGTAGCTATTGCATAAAATATTAAAACCACGTGTATATAAATCCGCATTTGCTTAATGCTTCTCATAAATAATTATGTGTAATATTTTACTATACTATTTTATATTAGCACTCACACTTTATATACTGAAACTTTTTTTTGTTCACCTGTTCTTCATTTCACTATACCACAGCAAGAAATTCAACGTATTACTGATACTGACTATGACGATGAAATTGAAATTAATATGCGAGCGAAAGTCTAAATTTACTAGAATTCTAGTAAATTCTAATAGAAATTTTAAATTAACCAGAATATTACTAGAATCTGTTTAATTTACTAAAAATTCCTCGCACTTGCGAACAGGAATTATTTTGTATTTAATTTAATTTAACTAGGATTTTAGTAGGTTTCAGGTAACTACATTAAAAAATAAACCGTTGCAAAAATGCAACTGGAATTCAAGTAATTTTTATTTTTACTAGAATTCTGGTAGTAAAATTTACGAGATTTTCGTTAAATTTACTATATATTCCATTTTATAGAGTAAAACTAACCATCTAGTATTTTTCTAGTAATTTTTTGTGCTAGATAATCACTATAATTCCAATATAATTAAAAATATTACTGGAAATTAACTAGAAAATAGTCAAAATCTGGTTTTGAATGCAATTTCACTGGAAATCGGTTAAATCTAGTTTTAAATTTAACTAGAAAATTCATTTTCCATGATTTTTAACTAGAAATTCACTGGATTTTCACTAGAATTTGCAAAACCAGATAATCAAGTAGGCAATTATCGGATTTTGTAATGAGCTTTATACACTCAATTAAGACAAACACTCAATTATGCCATTTAAATGAACAAAACAATCAAAACTAAGATAATTAAAATCACGTTCTAGGAAAATCAATTTTTTTGACATAATATGCTAAGGCGAACATCGATTATGGAATTAATTTATTTTGTATATGTCAACTATGTGACAATTTGGGTGTGTGCGGTTTTTTTAAATAAATGTCAAAAATTAGTACTAAAAAATATTTATCACAGATTTTGAACACAGTCTAAAGCGCATGACACATACAAATGAGAAACCGGACAATTCGGTCGGATTATTCTACTCAAACAATTTATATAAACAAAAGTTAGTAAAATTTTGTATACAAATATAATGTTCTTACCGTATTCATTTTAAATTATTATTATTGTTACTACAGCACAACATATAAAGGAAAACGCCATTTATTTGACACTGAAACCAAAATCAAAGCCGACAAAAAAATCTGGTGAGAAATGACGGGTTCGTAAAACAGCAAAAATGCGTTCTTTAGCCGACAAAAATTGTACCATTCAAAATTTTGACGGACGGATTTTATTTTGACGGCCGGCAAAATATATCATCAGGTTTTTTTGAATTAAATTGTATTAATTTTATTAAAAATTTCCATGAATGTAATATAGTTATCATCAATTCAAACATGGGGGGTGCATGGGGCAACGCCTTTAGACTGTGTCCGAATCCTGTTATAAATATTTTTTAGTAAAAATGTTTGACATTTATGTGAAAATTATTCGTCTACATTCACAAATTTGTATTACGCTGCTCGAATCGTGTAATAATTTTTTTGAAATATTTCCCTGTCTGTCATGTTGTTGTTCATATATAACAGCTAGGAAATAGTATAACAGGCAAATGGAACAATAATTCTCGCAAAAATTTTGAAAAATACGTTACTGTTTATTTAGGTTTTTAAACAGGAAATGATACCGGTCACCGGTATGGTGGTCTCAAAACAAATGCGCAACGCAAATTATTAATTATGTGGTCCAGTTATGTGATATTCAGTAAACGATCGACGGGACATTATCGCCTTGGCTAACAGAATCGATGATTATGAAGATTGCAAATTTTGTAAATGGGGCTAGGCTTTATTTATGAGTAGCGTGAAGATAACCTGATTATCAGTAAATACATTCGCTTGACATGAAATAATACGATGTCTGATTTATATTTATTTTGTACGTAGATCACCTTGTCCAATTCGGCTAGTTTTTGGATGTTTACATCGGATATGCAAGTTTGTTCGCGATACACAAGTATTATGTACAACAGCCCAATAGTACTATAGTTACTTATTGAAATGTTTCAGCATCGCATGTAACAAGTTTAACGGTTGCCATAAGGAAACATATAAAAAGCCCCTTCTGTCCTGTAAATCTGTATCCTATATGCCAATGCCAAGCCGTGATAAAAAAAACATTCCAAAAGTTTACTTTTGGGTACCATCTATCATAATTTCTGTCCACAATCCACCACTTTCTCGGAAATTATTGCAATAAAATGAAAGAATAAACATGATAGGAGGGGAAATTACCAAAAAACTATTAAACTATTCGGACAGCATAATAAAAAACAACGGGCGAGTTCATACGCCTGCCGTTCGCTCAGTATTTAAATTGCGTTACATTTTTGGTTTAAAAAGTCAATAAATTGGTAAAGGTATATTGGGTTTGGTTGGAAGATGAACCTTACCGACATTAATTGTTTAATTGAAAATTAAAATTTATAATTTATTTGTTGATAAAGAAATACAAACGATTAAATTTCAGTATGGCCATATCTCCATTACTCATACACGGAAATCTTGTTGAAGATTTCATATTTAGACTTTTGTGAATGGTCACGGCAAACCCGCTGAAGAAAGCAAAGTGGCATCGCTGATTTGATCAGTTTGAACTAACGAAATAGGGCGGCTCTGTTAGACGTAAACGCCATTTTGACTGGGAAATCATAGCAGTTGGAAAAACGATAGTATGTCTTCCTGCGACTTACTACTTCTACTTTTATAGTTCTTGTTTCCTATACTCCCCGTATAACCAAACTCAGGAACAGCATGAGCAATACTAAACATACCGATAAACAATTTCAAAATTATTATTTTACTATCTATCAATGTATGTATAAGTGCCATTTTCACAGCCCGCTAAGATGTATAATTTTAAATATTAAAAGTATGCGTGTAATTCTGTTTGTTTCTAATGTATTTCCATTTCACCTTTTTCAATCTCTTACACTATACATGCATAATTTTGTTGCCTTTCCATTTTAATCGAACGGAAATTGCAATCCGAATTATAATAGTGTGCAAGTTCGGTGTATTTTGTGTTCGTTTTTCTCCTATGTATATAATTTGCAATTTCGTTCGTACCGGATTTTCCGTTCCTTTTTTTACATGACACATACAAAAATTGTGAATGTAGGGGAATATTATTCAAATAAATGTCAAAAATTTGAAGTAAAAGATATTTATCACAGGTTTCGGCCACAGTCTAAAAGTTACTATTTGCTTTATGTTACCGTTTATTTTAAATCCCGCCTTCTTTTGTACGCATTGAAAAAATAATAATCAGTGCACTTATTGGCGTGGTAGCGTACATATAGGTATAGGCGAATTTAATAAAATTAAATACAAACCACAGGAGTGTTCGAAATATTGTTATGCCCTTTATTATTGTGAAATTTAGCGATCGAGGCAGAATTACAAAGCTCTCCTCCAGCGTTTTAAAATTTACAAATTCTAAATAAAAAATTGTTGTGAATAGATACACGAATACACAAAATTTGTATAGCTTATAAAACGTTTTAAACAATTATTGGCATAAATTGTCGGTATGTTGTATCGAATTTTCCGGCTTTCTCACCATCTCATCGAAATAATATTTCACACGTGCCTTTCTCATAAAAATAAAAACTAAAAAAAATCAATCTCCAAAGTAAACCAAGAAACTCATCTTGCACATAATACAGAACAAAAAAAATCATCTTTAATGTACCAATTTTATTCCACTGAAATATTCATACTCTAAACATTTTGTGTTTTTTTCATTTTTTGTTGGTTTTGGAAGAAAAAAATGGAAATTCCTATTTTTTTCATCATTCTATACCATGATGTTGGTGTGTATATAGTGAGAACATTGAAGAGAGAGATACTTTGAGAGTCTATAGAATATGGTTGCGCTCTGTATAGGGTACAGAAGATTTAGATTGTGTGATTCACATTAAATGATCATCATCGCATATGCAATGATGGTAGTGTATCATGATGATGATGATTATGATGGTGAAATTATAATTTTCCCAAAAAATGGAAAATAAAATAAAAATGAGATGATGGGTTATCCTCTTTTTTGTGATGATTTTTTATTTTTTTTTTTTTTTTCGTTTTGTGTTGCGAGGTGAGGCGAGGTGTTTGGTGTGCGGGATGATTGAAGCAGTGGGACAATTTTTTTTTTTTATACATATAAATTTTTATTTTATTTATCTTTCAATAGTAGTTGTAGGCAGTAGTAGTAGTATATATAGTAGTAGTATTTGTACTAAAATATAAAAAAAAATTAAAAAACATAAAAAATTGAGTGAGGTTGAGTGAAAGAGAGAGGACCAAATATATCATTTTTTTTTAGAATTTTTTTTTATTTTATATATATAAATTTTTTTTATATATTGTATATAAAAAAAATAATAAATTTTTTTCTAAGTTCAGTTTTTCAGTTGAGCTTTTACATTAAAGTAATTCACTTGTCGCGCGCGTTGATTACTAACAAAAAAATAAAGTACTGTATACAGGAAAAGTTGCACCAGTAGTGTGCACACCAAAAAAAAATTGTGAATATTTTTTTGTTCGTTCGGTACGACTGTATATCTGTGTGTTGTGTTTTCTACGTTATATATTGTTATATTGTTGTTTTGTTTTGATAACAAAAAAAAAAGAAAAAAGAAGAAAATTGATTTTTTTTTATTGTTTACATTTTTTTTTTTTTTTTTTTTGTACAATTTCATCCATCGTTTTTCGTCTTCCCGCTTTTATGTAAGAAGAAAATAACAGCAAAAAAAAAATATTTATTTATTTATTTTTATTTCGTGGAAAATGTGAATATAAAAGTAAAAATCAAACAAAATCGAATAATTTGTTGTTTTGGAATTTTGTTTTTGTGTTTTGATTTCCGTTATTAGATAAATAATGGAAGGACGATTAATTGAATATCGTCCTATTGGTGGGCTAGACTATCATAATTCACCACTAATTGGTGAAATTCCAGCTGGTGACTATCAACAATTTCATCGTTCAATCGATCAATTACGTTCATTAAATGAACGTGGAATATTATTGCCACAAATTGCCGCCGCTGTAAATCAGGTTACATCACAATCGGTAGCAAATCATATAATCACGGCAACGACCACGGGAAATGGTAATAATAATAATAATACAATTGGTGCAACCCAGATAACAATAAATGATACAGCATTAGGTGGAAATACGGGAAATAATAATAATAATTTTAATCAAAATACGGGAAATTTTATAATTAGCAATGGGGTTATAATCCAGGGTGGACCAAACCAAACAACAAATAATAATAGTAATAGTATTAATGTGATAACAACAACAACAAATAATAATAATAATAATGTCACAAATAATGCAACAACACCAAATAATAACAATAGTAATAATACGCATACAATAGAATATTTAGGCGCAAAAATTAATGGTCACATAAATATAATTGAAACAACAACGGCGACAATACAACGCCGTAATCAGCAACACGCTCAATTGCACAATCATATAAAAGAATCGATTGATAAGGAAATCGAGGAAAAATATATTATACCGATTGTGAATCATCATATACAGCAACGGTCGACCTCGCCATCTGTGTTAACCGAAAATACTAAACGGCATAGAAAACCAAAGGTGAGACCGCTCTCTCTCTGTGGATCATAGATTTAGTGTGATTATTTTTATCTAGATTTATACATATACCATAGATACAATGCAATTGGATTAATTTTACCCCAACATCGAAAGCACACACGAAAGATAACAGATTATGTTAATCAACTGCCTATGTGATTTATTTTTAGAGCTCGTTAAGTGTAGTTAGTGCTTTATTCAAAGTGAACATGTTGAAGAAATTTGTTTTTTTAATTCAATAGCTCATCAGCTTTGGAAAGATCGCTTAATATCAGCTATCTGAAAAATTAATTATTTCTTTATTAGATGTTCAAGTGTCAAGTCGTAAAATGAATAAGCGACAATATGTTTGCTTTCTTCCCCTATTTGCCCAAGAATTTTCCTAACTAAGTATTAACCATGTTTTCAATTTTCCGGAAAATGTGTTTTTGTAGCAAAATATAAAGATTGTAGCGTTTCCATTGTGCTTTGCAAATGTAATTTAGGAGTTTTTCGTTTATGTGAAATTATTCAAATTCATCCAAGCCATCCTGACATAAACTTGAAGGAACATAGAAGCGCCGCGCATTATGCTAAGCCTCTTCTTTAATCTCTATTGGTTATTCTAAAATTTGTAAGGCTACTTCCTCATCATCCGAGATGTTTATAATTTACAGCAGATATTACATTTTGTTTACCTTTTCAGTGACCCAGTTTAAAATTTCTTTGACGATTGGAACATTATGGATTTCCCATATCAAGCTCCCAGATAATTAAACGTTTAATTTTGTTGACTCTTGTGACAATAGAAATGGGGCAATATAGCATTCGCACCTGTACATGTAAGATGTAACTAAACAGAAACTGATAAAACAAATAAATTGAGAGATCAAACAATTACTTTTATAAAGGCAGCCCTTATTAAAATGAAAAGTTCTCGTCACGAAGCGGACAATATATGCTTTGGAGTTATTCCTACTTAAATAACTAAAACGCATATACCTCGTTGAGAAATTGAGATTTTTGGCCTATTTCGCCCTTGCGAAACTTACCGATAAACTTCGCCGAAAAACATCAACTTGTTCCGCGCGAATTTGATTCGTTTTCATTATGAATCGGGGTGGGCTCATCTGAGGGATGTCAAGCTTTTGAAAACTGAATTAAACCCGAGCAAAATTTATTCATTTTAAAGAAGTTTGATGTCACGGTATTGATATTGAGGATGGAATGATTTCGCCATACAAAAATTATCGGCGAATTTGATTCCCTCGGACTTAATTCGGACCTTCTAATTTTTGTGCTTATTTACTTTTGTTGCTGTTCTTACATTTTACTTTCTTTTACTCTAGTAAAATAAAGTATAGTAATCATGAAAATTTTGGACCTTGAGATTTTTAGAGATTTATTTGTTTTGAGGTCCCCTGAGTCCGAAAAAGTGGGTTTCGAAATGGTGTCTGTCTGTCTGTCTGTCAGTCTGTCTGTATCCTCTCTACAGCCCATATGGTTTAATCAATCGAACTAAAACTTCAGATTTAAGCTTTTTTGATAAATTGGAAGATCCCAGTGAGTTTTATTCCAAATCGGCTAACCGGAAGTGGCCACTCCCTTGGTCCAGAAAAATTGTTTTGCAAATATCTTAAAAAGTATAAGGTTTACAAAAAACTACTTAATACAAATTGTTTCCAAAAATTAAAAACAAATAAAAATACAAAATTTAAAAATTAAAAAAAAAATTAAGAAAAAAATAAAATTTCTAAAAATTCTCTGTTCGTAAAAGAAAGTCGTGTGTTGGCCAAACCTCAATTTTAACTAGGAAATTAAGGGACCTATTCCATGTGCTAGCGAAATCTTTATCATTATTGTTGAGTGCGATTTCCAAAAAAATAATTTCGCAGAACTTTTACTAAACGAACGATTCGTATGGATTATGGTTTTCTGACTTTTTAATTAAGGGACCTATTCCATGTGCTAGCCAAACCTTTGTCATCATTGTTGGCAATGGTCGATATTGGCCCTTGGGAGTTGGGTGCGATTTCCAAAAAATAATTTTGCAGAACTTTTAATAAACGAACGATTCGTATGGATTAGGGTTTTCTAACTAGGTAATTAAGGGACCTATTCCATGTGCTAGCCAAACCTTTGTCATCATTGTTGGCAATGGCCGATATTGGCCCTTGGGAGTTGAGTGCAATTTCCAAAAAATAATTTTGCAGACCTTTTACTAAACGAACGATTCGTATGGATTAGTGATTTTTAACTAGGTATTTGAGGGACCTATTTTATGTACTTGCCAAACCTTTGTCATCATTGTTGGCAATAGCCGATCTTGGCCCTTGGGAGTTGAGTGCGATTTCCAAAAAATAATTTTTCAGAACTTTTACTAAACGAACGATTCGTATGGGTTAGGGTTTTCTAACTAGGTAATTAAGGGACCTATTCCATGTGCTAGCGAAACCTTCGAGTCCGAAAAAGTGGGTTTCGAAATGGTATCTGTCTGTCTGTCTGTCAGTCGGTCAGTCTTTTAGTCTGTTAGTCTGTCAGTCTGTCTGTGTCCTCTCTACAGCCCAGATGGTTTAATCAATCGAACTGAAACTTTAGATTTAAGCTTTTTTGATAAATTGGGAGGTCCCAGTGAATTGTACTCCAAATCGGCTAACCGGAAGTGGCCACTCCCTTGGTCCAGAAAATTTGTTTTGCAAATATCTTAAAAAGTATAAGGTTTACAAAAAACTACTAAATACAAAATGTTTCCAAAAATGAAAAACAAATAAAAAAAAAACAAAAAATTAAAAAAAAAAAATTAAGAAAAAAATAAAATTACTCAAAATTCTCTGTTCGTAAAAGAAAGTCGTGTGTTGGCCACACCTCAATTTTTTTTAAGGTCATTGGTCTATCAAACACGTTTTTAAAACCGTGTTTCTAAAAGACCATCTCTGAATAGAGTAAATTAAATATATACATCAAAACAATCAAAACAATTAGAACAAACTGAAAAGAGTACAGAATACCAAGATCAACAAAATGATAATTTGTTAACAAAATCAGCTGATATATTTATTTACTTTGCGTTTGGTTTGTTTAAAATCTTCATGCATCTTTTCAATTTTTCATAGAGATCCAATATCATTGCAGTACTATACCACGGTGGCTTATAAATTACCCTTAAAAGTGTTAGGGCAAAGAGTTTATTTTCTTTGTAAAGATAATAGAAAGATAAAATTTGATTCCAAAATTCGCTGTTTTGGTTCAACAGGCTATTCTATTTAGGGTATGGAGGACGAACCTTACTAACATTAATTGTATAATTAAAAATTGAAACTTATTATTTTGTTTATTGACATCGAGAAATGCAAACGATTATTTTTCACTATAGCCAAGTCTTGCTAAGCATGAGCAATGTACTGTTCTGTTAAGTTATTCACCTAAACCTGCCCTGTACGCTTTAAAATACACCTTTATTTATACACGACAAACTTGTTGAAGATTCCACATTTAGACTATAGTGAATGGTAACGGAAAACCCGCTGAACAAATCAAAACCGTTAAGTCGTAGCAGCTGGAAAAAGTGTAGCGTACCTCTCTGTGGCTTGTTCCTTGCGCGCATCATTAGAAAATGTCATCTGATTCTATTTAGCGGTTTTACAGTTTTTGTCTTCTACAAACCCCCATAATCAAACACAGGAACAGCAAGAGCAATACTTAAACTCAGCAACAGCATGAGTAATACAAAGCTTACCGATTAAACAATTTTAAAATTATTATTTAATTATGTATCTATGGATATGTGCGATTTCAGATCAAAAACATCTATAATTCCAAGACAAGCTATACAAAATTTAAAGGTACAAAGTGACTTCTGGTAATATTATTGGTTGTCTATCAATAAAAAAATTAAGGGATCGGTACGTAATTCTGTTTTAAAAAATTCTGTTTTACAAAATTCTGTTTTTTTTAAAATAGTTTTTGTCATTACGTTATCCATTTATTGTCTACTCAGATAAAATAATTGCTGTTCGGTGTTGGGTTCATTGTTATGGAATATTATGTACAGTGGTGTACTTAGACTTCGCATACCTAAAGAAGCAACAGCGACGGGTGGTGCGGTTTTTGTTGGCCAAATTTAAGAGCGAATCAGAAAATGGGATCGGTACTTATTTCCGTCCCCGCGAAGAAATACCTTACGGTCGTGCCACGGGGAATACGGTCAGAAGGAGGAGGTGCTTTTTAGTGAGTAGAAATCTTACACTACCGGCGACATGGGTCGACGGTGTCTTCGGAAGATTTTCCACCTACCAGCGTATTAAAAAAAAAACACACACACACACACGCACACAATGATATATAACCAAAAAATAAATTGGTCTTTTTTATTTAATTGAATTTTAATAAAATTATTGGTTTACAAATTTTAAGCAAACGTTCAAATCATTCAAATCATTGTTTTCCCATCTTGGGACGATTTTTATAATTTTTAAAATTTTTTTTTGAATGATCGACTTTTTCTTTGTAATGTAATTTCCCGATTTTATTTTTTCGTCTTGCATTTTTGACATTATCATCTCCTTTGACAAATCATCTATCAATTTATAAAGCCCTACATGGCGTTTCCCGACTACCACATTCAAACGTCGGTGCCATGCTTCAACACTGTTTTGGGTTCTCGGGAAATATTCCGTTCCGGGTTTGCTTTGGTTCACTGTCCAAAATATTGGAGAATATAATGACCGATTTGTTGTCCTCAAATAATTTTTTTCAAACCAGTTTCCGAACTTTACGGATTCTCTGTGTTGAAGCATCTCTTTTAATTCTATGTAATACGGATTAACTTCCTGGAACAAAGGCTAGACTCTTTATCATCTTAATTTCTAAAGAGAACGATACGGAATTTCCATACAGTTTTTTCATCCCCTTCTTTTGGATTCTACGCCATAAAATTTGCCCGAAGTGGAACAAGCACCCTTTTACATTTGCGTTTGGAAAAAAAATGTTGCCGATGAAATAATGGCTTTTTCAAAATCACACACGATTCTTTGTGGATTTGGTTCAATTTTGAAATGGTTGTACAATTTTAAAGATTTTTGGCTCATTAAACAAACAATTAATAGTATAACTTCACCTTCAATCAGGCCATGGATAGAAAATAATTGCCGCATTATGCACGGCACCACTTCAAAAGTACCATCCATTATCCAGCATGTTGACTCTGCTAGGAGTTGTTGAGATGATCTGGTACCCATTATTATGATCTTTTCTCCGTCGACCTCAGACTCACACAAAACAAATAATTTTCCTTCCAATTGACGTAATTCTTCAGGGATGTCAATAAGGGCAAGGTTTTGTGGCTCAGCAATTATGTTTTTTCTTATCCGATGGATCTTCATTTTTTGAGCTTCTTTTGTTGGTAAGAAAACTCTAACATTCTCAGGACATTGAACAACAGAATTTCTTATAATTTGTGATGGTTTATTTCTTGATGTTGTGGCTAAAGTTTTAATGTGATTGTTTGTAGTGCAAACTTCCAGATCACTGGCCACTGGTGGATGGGTATGCTTCTCCCATTGTTCTAAAAGTTCCTTTCTTGTGCTTTCTTTCAAAATAATAAAAATAACCGTTAACATTAAGTTTGTTTTGACCTTTGTTACTTTTAACGATGTTAATGTCCGTTTTGAATTTATTTTTAACTTTGTTTTAGAGTACGTGTTCAGTATAATATGTATCAAGGAAAGAATTAATCTGTTATTTTTTCTACAAAGACAAAATCAGCAAAGATACTTTGTTAATACAATATTTTGTACTAAATTACAGCATATACTATATGTATAAACACTGTAAATAAAAATTATGTACATGTTTCGTAAAATGCTGCTAAAAATTAATTCTGTAATTAATTTTTTTGCGACAATTGCGGTGATCAATTAAACTTCCTTAACCGTTACAGCGAAATACGTGAAAAGTAAGTAGTATTACTATACTAACACATCAAGGGGACCATAACTAGAGTATTAAGTTTAACTTTAGCTTAAAGCTTTTTTAACTAGTTTAATTTAACTTTAGCTTCAACGAAATATATAATCGACCTTGTTTCCTTAATTTCAACTAAATTTGGTTGCAAACAGCGCTAAAACACAAGTCTGTGAATTTTGAAAATAAAAACACAGAATTTAACGTAATTTTCTGTACGAGAAGCTTAAAACTTAAAATACGCACTAAAATATTTTTATGGCTTAGCAAATTTTCTGTTTAATAGGATGTTTCAAGATGATAGCTTATTATTTGCTTACCCAAACATCTTATAACAACTCATAATCTAGATGAGTAGCTGCTTGATTTTGTGAGTCATTCGCACTCATAATCGAGCGTCTGTAACTGCAAACGTTAAATATTGACTGAACTTTTTATAATACGGCAGATGATTGATCCTAGAAGAACAATATTATCCTCAAAGCCAATTGGTTGAAAACACAGCCTAGTAAGAAATGTCCTATTAATTTTTACTAGAGTGCTGATTCAATTTTCAAAAAGGTCTGTGACCTGATCCTCACAGGTCACAAACAATTCTTTCGACTATAATTATACCGAGAGAACTAGTTTAGGAGGGCCCAAGCATCTTAATCACCAATAAACTGGTATAATTAGTAATGTCGCTCTTAGAATTAGTAATGTGTCTCGTTCACATGACTCACACATGGTTCACAAACGGCTAATTGAAGAATTTTGTATCGATTTTCATTGTCATAAACTTTTACTTGTAAAACCGAATCGTAACTAATAAAGAGCAATTTTGATATGAAAATTGGTTTGTATTATTCGAATATGTCCTAACACTCACTTGATCAAATTGCAAGGATTTCTGAACTATCTTCGATTAGATCACTAACACAAGACGTTTAACTTGGTAACTTGGTGTAGTTTGATTAGTTAATATTGCATGCACTCAAACGTGGATGTGGAGGTTCCTTGGTTAAATTATATACCAGATCATATCAGTTTTGCGAATCATCGCTTTGTCACTTTCTAATTGAGCGTTCGTTGTATTTCTGCCTCAAATTTGTCCAGTGTATGCTTCTCTGCTTTTCCGATTTCCAGCTTTTATAATAAAGCTTATGTCAATTTTAGCAGGGCGGGTAGTTTTTACACTATACACAAAAATTAATTGATCATAGGTTGAGCTTACTCGTAAGTTTAGCTGGTAAACACTCACCTATGTATGTTACCAGTTTAGTTGTTTGTGGGCGATAGCGATCTTTTAAATAGCCCCTTAGAAAAAAGTCACAGGGATTTAAAGCCGGTGAATGTTGTGGCCATATGGAAATCTTCATTAAAACGGTCAGGAAAGTAATTCGAGATGACTCTGTTCGCTAAAACCACATATGCAGTTTTGAGAACGTGCACCATCTTGCATAATCCAAAACCATCGTTAATTTCATTTTCTCCCATTCCTGCTCGAAATAACTTGCTGCAACTATTACTATACCTTTAATCGATAAAGCACACCAAACAGTTACCTTTTGAGTGTTTAATTGCGACTCATGGAGTTTTTTGGGGTTTTCTGCACTCCAATATCTTTGATTTGGTTTGTTCATGTAGAAGTGTGCTGCATCACTAAGCCAGATATCCCTCAAGATGTAATCTCCGTTCAGGTGTTCCAAAAAGATTTGCGCAAATCAAGACGATTTACTTTAGGTACAAGTATCTCATGCTTTGCGAACATATTAAAGAACTATCTCAGCATGCTGGTCTCTGGATAAACAGTACATTCAAAGGACTTTTGACTCTGTCAACACAAGCGAATACGGATGAGCAATTTTCCAGATTTTTTGGGAGATAAGTTTCGTGTTAGGTTGATGTCGTGTATTCTAGGAAATAAAGATCTCAATTTTTTCTATGAAATTTGAAGAACTTTGTGCTGTTCGAATATCTAATAAAATTGTTGATTTTAATTTGCCTGTGCAAAAGTTTTACAAGATGTTTCGCTTTGACTCAATGATTGGGTTAAAAAACCTTCAAAACCCTAGCTCCTCAAATGGAAATCGTTGACATAATAATAACGATTTTTACGTCTCATACATTGAATTACACCAAATTCTGTATTTGTATTTTCGAATTGACAGATTGATACAAAATATAAAAAATAAATGATTGTATAATGCCGTTTTCCAGTTACAAACTCTTCTACCCCAAAACTACACTGTCGAAATTATTCTGCTACTCTTTGTTGTGAACTTTGAAAACGACATCAATCAAAGTAGGTAAAATTAACATTCGGAACCAACGTTTTTTGTAGCGCTGTTCTTATTAATATGCAACGAAATGATAAAGTTTATGTCATTTCGAAACTAAATTTAATTTGAGCTGAAATCAAGGTCAACCAAGACATATTTTATTGAAACTAAAGATAATTGGAAACTTTAGTTTGGAACCCGATTTCTCGGTAGCAATATTAAGTTTAACGAATCCAGCGTAACGACGCTTTACTAAAAAAAAAATGGAGGTGTGGCCAACACACGACTTTCTTTTACGAACAGAGAATTTTGAGAAATTTAATTTTTTTTTTATAATTTTTAAATTTTTTTCTTTTTAATTTTCAAATTTTTAAATTTTTTTTTTAATTTTTTATTTTTTAGTTTTATTTGTTTTTAATTTTTGGAAACATTTTGTATTAAGTAGTTTTTTGTAAACCTTATACTTTTAAGATATTTGCAAAATAAATTTTCTGGACCAAGGGAGTGGCCACTTCCGGTTAGCCGATTTGGAGTAAAATTCACTGGGACCTCCCAATTTATCAAAAAAGCTTAAACCTGAAGTTTCAGTTCGATTGGTTAAACCATCTGGGATGTAGAGAGGACACTGACAGACTGACAGACTGACAGACTGACAGACTGACAGACTGACAGACTGACAGACTGACAGACTGACAGACTGACAGACTGACAGACTGACAGACTGACAGACTGACAGACTGACAGACTGACAGACTGACAGACTGACAGACTGACAGACTGACAGACTGACAGACTGACAGACTGACAGACTGACAGACTGACAGACTGACAGACTGACAGACTGACAGACTGACAGACTGACAGACTGACAGACTGACAGACTGACAGACTGACAGACTGACAGACTGACAGACTGACAGACTGACAGACTGACAGACTGACAGACTGACAGACTGACAGACTGACAGACTGACAGACTGACAGACTGACAGACTGACAGACTGACAGACAGACAGACTGACAGACTGACAGACTGACAGACTGATAGACTGACAGACTGACAGACTGACAGACAGACAGACAGACACCATTTCGAAACCCACTTTTTCGGACACAGGGGACCTCAAAACAAATAAATCTCTACAGACTGACAGACTGACAGACTGACAGACTGACAGACTGACAGACTGACAGACTGACAGACTGACAGACTGACAGACTGACAGACTGACAGACTGACAGACTGACAGACAGACAGACAGACACCATTTCGAAACCCACTTTTTCGGACACAGGGGACATCAAAACAAATAAATCTCTAAAAATCTCAAGGTCCAAAATTTTCATGATTACTATACTTTATTTTACTAGAGTAAAAGAAAGTAACAAGTCTTATTTATGGTTTTGGCAATCATTTTTCTAATAAGATAAGCTACTGCCCTACGAATGAACCAACTAGATTCATGTGGATGTTTAAACCAGCCACTTGGTAGCTCGAATTTACTAAGATCTGATTTGTGTGGCAGTGAACGCTAGACTTTTGACATGAGATACAAGATTTTGTCCAGTTGCTTGTATCGGTATTCAGTATTGGCCAGAAATATTTCGCTTTCCCACACCAGGATTGCTCTTAGATCGTCCGGCAAAATGTTTAGCCGGGGTCCCTCGACCCAGAGCGATTTAATTAAAAATCCTAATCCAAAATTTTCTATTTGCTCAAATAAATCGTAAAAACTAGAAGAGATAATTTTTAATAAAATATATAAGTAGTTTAGTAGACGACCTGGTCTGGTTATGTATGAAAAAAAACAAATTAGGCTCTCAAAAATCTAATTTTTGATTAATGGTATTAACCAAATTATCATTAGTAGTTTTCCGCAATATTGGTTGGATTTGACTCATGCTTCATTTAAGAAATCTCCCCAGTCCCAAATGGGACTTTTGCGATTATGCACCGATTTCATTGAAATTTGATATTTGATTTACCCAACATACTTAATTATCAATGAACTTAATAATGCTGGCGCTTAAGGTCTGTCCAAAAAGTTCGCCCAAAAGAGTAGAATATTTGACATCTTCTGGTTTTTCAAACTTTTTTAGACTTCGTGCAGGTTTAGTACCTTTATACATCAACTTGGTGACCCTATATGTGCTAGTGAGTAGCACTTTGAATTGATAAACTCTGAAGTGCTAAGGTTGATTTAATTTGGCATTGTCATAATGAAAGCTTAAAGTATAAGCTATTTAATACATATATGATGCACAGGTTAGACAGATTAGCTACAGATAGATTTGTTTCAATCAAATATTTATAAACAATATTTTTTATAGAGAACCGAAGTTCCAAAATATTGCAAATGTTGGAACAATGCACGCCTTAAAATGCCTCCATTTGAAATACATATTATGTTCCCATCATAATCCGTCTCACTATCATCACATTAAAAATCAACCAAAAAGTTAACATCGCAAAACGTCATGATTTATACTAAAAGCATTCACCGCCTTCATTGCGTACTCATCTGAAACAAAATTCAGACAATAAAATTCGAAGAACCGTAAATTTTTCTTCCTCTATATATCTAAACCGATGATGTTGGCTTTTCTTTCACTTCCCAATTTTCCATTTTGATCGTTATTGAAATACAAATGACATCAAAAATGGTATGTACCTATGTATATCCTCGTTCGTACACACCATAGTCATTCGCAATCTTCTTTTCTAAATAAAATAAAAAATAAAAACCAACTTGTGATACAATTTAATTCAATAGAAAAACGACAGTAGAAAATCGTTTTCCCTTTTTCCCATTTTTTTGCTTTTCTTTTTTTTTTTTTTTTGAATTTTGTTATGCCTCCACATCGTCATATGCTGTGTGATTTAGAATTGTATCGCTTTTTTCTGTTGTTTGTTGTTTGCTGCGCTGTGTACTGTGCTTGTACGAGAACATAGAAATTATTGTGGTAGGTCAACAACAACAAAAAAAAAATTACGTTTGCTTATTTCGATTTCTTAAGAATTGGTAATTTTATATTTTATTCGATATTTAAGATGGAATGGTTTTTTTAATCAATCATGCGGTTTGGGGAGGCATTTACTGCTTTATGGTTATGCCTGTAGCAAGATAATACATTTTGCAACATTATTATTTATGTTTTATACTTCAATTAATCTTAATTAAAACGAATTGCACACATTTTTTTTTTTTTGAATGCCATTGAATATTATTCGTAAGGTCAATATTTTTGAGTTATTTCGGCATTTTTGTCTTCCACTTAACCAAAATATATTGCGTTTATATGACTACGTAGATATTTATAAATACGGTGCGGGAAAAATTTGCAGGAAAGTTTTAAATTTCCTTAGGAGTATGTAAAATATTTGTGTACCGTATGTTTGCGCTATATTTGTTTATGTATATTTATTACAACATACATCATACGTACTATATATAAGCTTCAATTAAATTAACAAAAATTTTAAGTGGTTTCGTTCTTTAGTTTTTTTTTTAAAGTTTTCCTTTTATTTATTTTCGATAACATAGACAGAGATAATTGAGATGTTTACGAGTATAGTTAATGTTATGTGAGTCTTACTTTTACAATATTTTTATTACATATTTTGTATATATACAACAAAGTATAGGAAAAATTCGAAAATTTTATATGGTTTTGATAAAAGACGTAAACCGATCTATATAGAGAGGAAGAAGCTGTTTGATGAGTTTTGAAATATGTACACGGAAGCATCAAACATTTAGATCATTTTACATTTTTTATCAAAAGCATAAGCAACTTTAACAATTTGGCTCCACAATATTGTACATAAATAATACAAACTACGTATTTAACAAACATTTTATAGTGTTTTTTTGCAAAATGAGACACAATGTTCAAAAGGGATAAATTTTCCAGCAGTATTCGAGTGGCCTGGTTTTATAAAGGCATTTGCTTTATGCATGTGTGTGCTTCAAATAATTTTCAAATAAAAACGAAGATAAAAAAATGTTATCGTATTTTTATGATTCCTATAAAAATGTAGCGTTGGTTGGTAATTTTGTACAAAATTTATGTATATGGTACCGTGAGGTTATTAAAGTAATTGAAATTTCGTAAGCACCATCTGAGATTCAAACATTAAGCGATACTTATTATTGGTCGTCTCCTAACATTGAGCCTACGAGTTTATCCGAGTTGCGATCTGGTGTTCACGTAATGTATTATCTAATTCGTGTGCCTATTAAAATAAAATTAAATAGTTGTAGTTTTGATGAATAAAGAAATCGAAGTTAGCTTCAGACCTTTTACACACAATCAAGTTTTATTGCATAATTTAGGTGAATCTAAATTCTTTAATAGCATATTGATGCACCAATTTTCAGAAAAAGAATATAAGAAGGCTTTCCATTTGGCTCCAGTGAGTTAAGAAACTCTATGAGAAAGAATACCAGCATTTTTTCTTCTTTCTTTTAATATGAAAAACACAGAATTGGAAAAAGAGCTTTCACATTCCGATTTTCTCGCCGACCAAAGACGATTTTTATAATATTGATTGATGACGATTTTCATGTGAAAAATGTTAACTCGCCTAAAAGCCGATTCTGCCGTTAAAACTTTTAAAACTGTCTTAGCTAAGACGATTTTTGGGAAGACTGTTTTAAGACTAAATATTATATTGGTATTCTGATCGTAGCAGTCTTAATTTTTTGGTTGCAAATTCTCCAGATTGCTTATAGACCTTCCCCTGATTCGATAAAAAATAAGATAATGTGTAAACGGGTAAATTTGTGAAAAGCACAACTTACTTTTATTAGTTTGCGATTTCTCGATTTACTTACTACTAAAATAATATCGAAAAATTCCAAACTCATAAAAGTAATCTTTGCTTTTCACAAAATTAATTTGAAAATATACAGCGGCCCTCTATTGTAAAAGCTACATCATTTTGGGGCAAATTAGACACATGCCTAGGGTCAGTGAATTTTAGGTGCCTAGTGACTTAATATGTTGATTGGGAGGCAATTTTGCTTGACGTGATTCCAACAAAAGTAACATTCCTTCAGTAGACTTTCAAAATGTTAAAATTACCATTCTGGCACTGCAGATCGGTGATGAATGATTCAGTGGCTTTATTTATCAACAAATATTAAAATTTAATCAAGAATTTGACTAAACATTGAAATTTAGAAATATTGGCACACTCCTGGCAAAATTGGTATTAAGAGACTTACTTGGTAACTGAAATAGGAATAGAAATGAAAATTTTGCTCAAAGTAACAACCATCAAGAATAATTTTTCTTTGAAAAATGAAACAAAAAAAAATCAAAATTTAATTTATAAAAATTTAGCTTGTCACTGAGACACTTATGCTGTACTGTGAAATTTTGACGTTTTTATGCAATTGTTCATGTCGGAAAGAGATGTTTTTGTTCGAGATACTAGTCCGATAGAATTGATTACTTAATTTTGATTTGTTTATGGAATTCATTAGAAATTATACAAGGAAAGTTTGCCTGGGGCGAGTTATTTCATGGAGCCTGTTTCTATGAAGGGCAATGTTTCTATATGAATAAAAGTGTTGCGCTAAGTAGAAAAATATCAGTTTTAATTACTGTTTTCTACCGAGAAAAATCGCTCTTTCCGTTAAACACACGAAAAATAAAACTGTTGTGTGATACAATTTTATTGCAATAGTGAACATCTAAAATGCAATTTCCTATATTATACAAATGTCTTTTTAGTACTTGAATAGGCTTGGCTGTATTAGAATTTTGTTACATCGTTCGCTTTTTCTACAGATAGCTCTAGTATAAAATTTTCAACGTTGAAAAACGAAACGACAACACATTGTTGATCGACTCCTCAATCAAAATATGGCCTGTTATTCAATCTTAATAGGCCCTCTTCGAAACACTTAGGTTAGGTTAGGTTAGAGTGGCTGCTATCCATGCTGCGTCCATGCAACTTCTACAAAAGTCATTTGTCTGTAGACCCAGCCTTCTCGCGTGCTCCCCAAAAAGGCAGTGTCCTGTCATTATCCCTAAGACCAATCCTAACTCTCGTCTTCCCAGGGATAACAGTGCCTTGGAGCGCCGCAAGTCCAGTTTTGGCCAAACCTGTTTTGCTACCCTGCACGTGAGAGTGTTAGTCCATCTCTCATTTGTCAAGGCGATTGCCTTTCTACTGAGCGCCAATTTGAGCTCTGCTATAGGCCTCCCCAGACCTGCCCTTTCCGTCTGCATCTGGAGAGTCGTACCGTACCTAGCTAGTTCGTCCGCCCTGCAGTTCCCCATGATGTCCGAGTGACCAGGGACCCAGATTATCTGAATACTGAAATACTCGCTCATCTCATTAAGAGATGATCGGCAATCCAGCGCCACCCGTGACCTCAGACAAACCGCCTCTAGTGACCTGACCGCCGCCTGACTGTCCACATAAATTGCGATATCCCTTACTGATACCACATTATGCTTCAACCATGTCACGACTTCCCCGATCGCCACCACTTCAGCTTGGTACACGCTGCAGTAGTCAGGAAGACGAATAGAAATATTAACAATAAGCTTCTCACAGAAGAATCCGGCTCCTACCCTACCACCTAGCTTAGAGCCGTCCGTGAAAAATTGCACTGCCTCGATCTCCAATATTGATCCGTCTCTCCAGGATTCCCTTGAAGGAGAGACGGTCCGGAACCCTTTATCGAAGCACAAGGTTGGTATAACATAATCTAGATTCACCAGTTCATTCCTTAGCGATCCAACTATCGTCGAGTGCCCCACCTGCAGACACTTCCACTGAGAGACAGCCGTAAGTCGCATAGCCACCTCGGCTGCCTTCTGCTTATCAAAAACCTCTACTGATGTAAGGTGGAACTTAACCTCCAAAGCGCGAGTAGGTGTCGTCCTAAGCGCCTCGCTTATAAGCAAGCAGGCCGTTCTTTGCACCCTTTCCATTCTACTCCTATATGTTACCTTGTCCAGAGCTGGCCACCACACGCCCACTCCGTACATAAGTATACATAAGTACAGGTCTCACTACGGCAGTGTACAGCCAGTGTACCAGCTCCGGTTTCAAACCCCATCTCTTACCTATATCGTTCCTGCACGAGTAAATGGCTACAGTGGCCTTATTTACCCTCTCTGACGTGTTAGGCATCCAGCTGAGTTTACTGTCCAAGATTATGCCCAAGAATCTCGCTCTATCAGAAAAAGTCAGTCTAGTGCCGTTTATCGTAGGCGGGCAAACTACCGAAATTGTATACTTCCTGGTAAAAAGTACCAGCTCTGTCTTGGACGGGTTGATCCCTAATCCACATTTGCTGGCCCATTTGGCAACGATCAATAGTGCATTTTGCATAACATCTCTAATCGTCTCCAAATATTTATCTGATACCGCTATCGCTACATCGTCCGCTTGCCCTACAACCAATACCCCCTCTCTCTCCAGTTCCAATACCAATTCGGTAATCTCTATCCTCCAGAGAGAATGGCACATTACACCTCCCTGCGGGATTCCTCTAACCACCCGCCTTCTAATTGTGGACTTCCCCGGAACCCGAAACACTTCGTTCTTGATAAACTTGCAACTTTGGCACTAACCTCTGAAATTTAGGTATGTTAGTGTTATAAAAAATTACGTATAATGTCAAAGGTCTCACAGATGCCTGGCTGTACTGCAATTCATTTAGATAATGGGATATATTCATCTGGTTTAAGAAAGTTTGCGAACTTGATATTTATTTTTTAACACCCCGTAACTTGTCAACTTGTTCAAGTTTGGATAGGGCCAATCTATAATACGAATTGGGTTTTAACTAAGACAAAAATCTTAACTAATAGAAAAAGTCTTATCTAAGACTGTTTTTTAGTCAGTGGCTGTCAGGATCGTAGAGTTAAATCCAAGAGATTAACCCCTCAGATCTGAGTATAGAACTAATTTCATTTAGCTATTTATCTAAACTCATTCCCGTGAATTAAAAAAATAATTGACATTTTAGAAAAAATTTATTCAGAGGGATCTGGAAAATACCATGAAAATTATAAATAAAAGATGGTAAGAAATGGACTTATATCGTATTTCCCGCCTTGTACCTTTCAAAAGATGGTAAACAAAAAATGTAAACTCACCGAGAACCAAGCGACCGATCCCTCGAATCCCACTCAATATTTTCGACAGTTCTGTAGATTTTATGATCATCCGCAAAAATTAATACTTGTGATGTATTACTTCGGTGGATATCATCGATGAAAATTATAAAGATCCAAGGACCAACATAGAAGCTTGAAGTAGTTTAAATTAATTCGTATCTTCTATTTCCAAGTTCAAAATGTCGGTTACTCAAATACTTGTGCTGTTTTCGTTAACATACAAACGAATACGCAACTGCAATTTTAACTGGCTGTCATTCTCATTTTCTGTAAGGTAAAATGGAACCTTACTTAACCAACCTCAAAATTTACAAATTGACTACTGTATTGACACAAAATTTACAAATTAACTCTGCAAGCCGTTAAATTGACCAAGTTGTGAGAGCGAAGTCAAGGACCATTTTCTTCAATTCATTTAAGTGTTTATTATTATTATTATTGAAGGGCATGTGGGCGATAAGCCACCACACACTGCGACCTAAAAGATCTATTGTGCTGGACCCTGCTTAATTATCCGTCCAGTCAATATTCTGGTTCTTAACACTAGAACTACCAACCCGTCAAAATGACGAATTGTACATTTATGGAGTTCAATTTTTTTAATTATGATGTTAATATTTTTTTGGAAGTTTATGATGAATTTTAACATAATTACTTTGTTGTCAAATTAAAAGTCATCACAGATTCCCACAAATGTATTAACATAATAATTAAAAAAATTGAATTCAATAAATGTATAACCGGTCATTTTGAGCGGTCGGTAGTTCCCTCCTAGATCTTTACTACAGCATGTAGTTTCGCTAGAAATACGGTAGCATTGGAACCCAAGGACTTTGATAGGGCTGTCCCACTCCCGTATACTCCTACCCCTGTCCCGTCTTTCGTTTGAGTTTACTCTTACGAGTTGCTGGGAATTACAAATCGCCTGTAGTTCATCCAGCTTTACTACAGGAAGGCTAAATAAAACTCGAGGGTGCCTGGTATCCGGAGTCCGCATACTTTGGACTGATTAACCTATCAGCCATTCATCCATCGGCATTTGCTGTTCCACCTTAGATTAGAGTTTTTTTGTCAAGGTTTTCTCCTTTAGCGCCGTACTTTAGCCTGTGCCAAATGGCCAAAAATGTGCCAAATGGCCTTAGTTACCAGTGGTTGCCACGAGGAGGCAGCACGTACACTTGCGAATTGTGAACAGGTTACCCCTTACATAAATGTACCCATCACGCAGCTGGCTAATGACAAGACCAGAACAGCTCACGTGATGCGCACCCTACTGCGGAAGGTTACGGAGCTGGTAGATTACTCTACTCAACTTTGGTCCCCCCTCTCCAATAGACGCCAAACCACCGTTCATTTAAGTAAAACGAGATATTTTTAAATTCGGTTTTTATAAATGTTTATAACAAGTCTTGAAGTATATGAAACAATTTTGTTAAATTGTTTAAAAACAAAATGGCGGCTCAGTGGCTGATGAAAGAAAACTTCTTTTTTTTTAATGGCTACAGGTCACAATATTCAATCTAGAACAAAAAAAGGAAAAAAATTTTAAAAAAGATGTCAAAATCTAGTAAAGTACGTACGAGTTTTGAAAAATAGTGATTTTTCCAAAAATGGCGTCAATATGAAGGAAAAAAAATTGTTCATGAAAAATCACTCATAAATCGTTAAATTTTAATTCATCTTTTTTCAAAATCTTTTTCCTTTTTTTGTTCTAGATTGAAAATTGTGATCTGTAGATTTCCGCCCGTGGAGGTCATTAAAAAAATGGAATTTCAAAACCGTGAAATTATCGAAAACCGTGAAATTATCGAATTATTTGTCAACCTCAGTAACATTATACCAAGTTAAAGGTAAATAAACACATAGCAAATATATGCTGAAAACATAGCACGAACGGCAAAAACTGCCACCACATTTGGACAAATATTTGTTCGGCAAATATTTGCCAAGTGGGAACGACGCATAATGACACTCAGAAATTTGGTTCTGTTTATTTGCTCGTACAATCTCGAAGCGGTAATTATTTGGTGTCGTTTAGTAGGATTTGAAACGCAGATTTTTGATGTTTTGCTACGACAGTTTTTCCTAATAATTTAGTTTGTCTGGTGCTAAACATTTGAACTAGTATTTTTTCCATAAGAATTTATTCCCAATTTACCGGAATAAACTTTTGGGAAGGAAAGTGGAAATAAAAAGTTGGGATTTTTTGCAGTTTGCAATTATAGCAATATTTTTCCCAATTCACAATTAGCCGGTAAAACCAGAATAGGCCGCTGTTGCGAGAAATCGCAACATGAAAGCCAATTTCTTATCAGCTCGAATCGTTTTCCTCATACAAGTGCCTTCTTTTGTTATTATTGGATCAACCAACTTAAGCAACTAATTGAAGTATTCAAAAGTCATTGCGATCCTCAATCTCCCATTCTTTCAATAAATTAAAATATCAGCCGCTTTCATTCAAACGCATCAGCAGTCTTTGACGGACTTTCTTCGATTTTGCACTCGTAATGTTCTTTAGTTGACCTTTTTCACCCCCTTGGTCCACCAATTCTACAGCAACAAACGTAGCAGCGGGCAGCACCAAACATCAACAGCAAGAATAAATTATTTTCTTCTATACTCATTTTATTTTTATAATTTTTCGATCATTTCAATCAAGATGCAAAATTTTTCGATCACTGAAACTAAAGAAATAGATAATAAACATCAACAAAATAGCGTGCGCGAACGAGGAGAACATTTATTTGCTACGAACGCGGCAAATATCTTTTCTGCATCTTTCCCATGGCTTAGAGCAAACAACTTTTTGGTAAATATTTGCCGCCGTATGTACGGCCGAGCAAAGAGCTCCGTCATATATGTATTTGCCACGTGTATATTTACCTTAAAACCTCTCTCTTAATAAGTAAAAGAAAGTAATTATAGGATTGGAAGTTACTTTGTGCCAGAGAAACGATAAACTGAATTCCCCCTCGTACGGGGATATGAATCCGACAAGCATTTCGTCCGCCTTTGAAATCCGTTCTTGAAAATCAGCCGTCACTGATTCTTACTTTATTAACTCAGTTGCTAATTTTTTCAAATAATGAAAATGTACGACACCCTGCGCATGTTCCCTTGTCCTCGGAAAGTTCCGATCTCAAAGTGATGAACCTCTAGGAAGACAAGTTTAAATAGATCGTGTTTTCGGCAAAAATAAGAATTCCTTTGCGTTGCTCTTATCGGATTTAGAAAGTGTTGGCAGCACCGTTCTTTGTAAACATTGTGTCAAACTGGGAAAATATTTCTCGAGTGAAACCTTAGTAAATTCGACAGTAAGATCGAATCCTTTCGTCTTAAAAACAAATTACATCTTTTTATTTAGTGCCAGCCGCTCTTCTGGGTTTCATCTTCTTCAATTTACTTTTTTATTCTTCAGTTTTACACGTACAACATTTTATAGCAAAGGGTATTTCTTGTAGAAGTTGTAGTCATTAAATATACAAGGTTACCACTTTTTCTTTCAAATTCGTCAAAAATAGCTTTAGCATTAAATAAAAAAAAATCGAAATCAAATTTTTTAAGAAACCCTCTTCTAAAATTTGTTCTGGACAAGCTTACGGCGAGCTCAGGATTTGCAGATTTATGACGTCTCATATTTTGTAATATTTAAAAATTCGCTCAACCAACTCAATCTTACGCTTGTCGAATCTAACAATTCGGTACATACTACATATAATTTTACTATCGGCGGGAACGAATTCTTTATCAGAATTCCTATGTTCTAAAAGGGTAAAGTTCATGTGCGATATGATTTCAATATTTTAGTAAATAATTGAAGTTTTATCCGGGGATCGATCAAACATCCAGAAATTCAAGAAACTTAAAATCTAGTGGTACGAGTATACAACCGCAACCTTCACCAAAAACTCATTGGACTACACGATCAATAAAATAAAAAATTGTAGCACCCAGACAATCCATAATTATTTAATAATTAAATTAATTTAATTACACCAGAACTTTGTTGTAAAATGAATTTTCTTGTCAAATTCTAAGAATATAAAATTATCTACAATAAAGATTTTATAACTTATTTATAATTTGTAATGTAATTTGACTTTCAAAAATATTAACTGAATAAAATAAAATAATTAAATTATATAATAGGAAAATTGAATGAAAAGGGATAATATTTTATAATCGGAATTTTCTTTTTTTAATTTAATAGAATTGAAAAGGATATTGTTCCTAATATACCATAAGAAAAATCAATTTTAAAATTTTTCCAAAACCTAATTGGTACAATTTAGATAAGTTTCCCTCCCACCCCAAAGTGAGAATAATAATTATAATATCTATACGATAAGGATACAGATTGTAGGCGCAGGGTGATATTATTTTGGGTGATGCCATATAAGCACCATCCATGGGTACCGGGTATAGACGAAAATCTTGCATTTTATATTTACATAAATAATTATTATTTAATTTTGGTTTTCTTGGAAATGGTTTTGTTTTATGTCAAAGTTAAAAATTGTTTCGTCTTTTAAAATGCTTTGCTACATTATGTATATACATATATATATTTCATATAACGGTAATTTTTAATTAGCATATTAAGTAAATTTACCGGAACAGAATTCTTAGAAATTGGTAGACTTTTTTGCGAATTGGATTATACAACATTAAATAGATGTAAGAAGAAATTTTATTATAAAAGGAAATGAAACTGTATAAAATTACATTGGTGATTAATTTTTAGAAGGTGTATGTTTTTGAAATGTAGATTGTTGGAAAGATTGAAGTACAGAGAGTACGTATAAATATTAAGCAGATTAAAGTTCAGGAAACTATTTTATATTAAAAATTAGTGTAAGGCTTACGAGATTGGTAAACACATTTCGTTTTACGGTTTAACATCTATCGGTCTGTATGAGTATAGGAAAGACATAGCGACCACCTTAATCAAATATAAAAATTATTAACGTTTGAGGCCAAGCAACATTCATTTCGCCATTTATTTACAAAATGGACAAGAAATGTATTTTACAGATTATAATAAGCAACAAGTCTTGCAAATTCACCAAAAATCCATTAATTTTAATGATTTTGATGTACGTCTCATTATAAAATCAGGCAGAGTGAAATTGGCCAAGAAAACGTAGAATTCTCTCTGCAACTAACTGAAGCCCATTAGAAAAAAAATGCGAAGTGAAATTGTCTCTATAATTGTTGATTAGAAGGTAGGAACCGTCGTTAACATTATAATGACTCTTTCTGCAGCTTATCAGGCTTTAGAAAATCTGGCCACAAAATCTGATCTGTACTACTTGATATGTCAAGAAACGCAGCAAATGACAAGTCAGTTCGCGAGGTTCATGAAAATATTCTCATCAGTTTTAAAAGTAAACAGTAGTAGTAGTTGTGCACAACTCTGTCTATAAAACATAAAGTATGCAAGGTTATTTACTTTTTGTTGTCTGCAATGAAATGGTCGTAAAAATTTGTACACTTTTTAAATGCCTCGAAATTGAATCGTTTAGACATTGAAAAAGTAGAGGCGAACACAACGGGAGAAAAGGGCATCGCAATACAAGAGATGGCAGACAAATAAATAAAGCAAAACAAAAATGTACCATCGTACAGGGAAATAAAGGTCAAGCCGAGTGGAGGAAAATATTTCCAAAAACTGCATTTTGAAGGATAATACGATATTAAATCAATGCAAAAAAAGATGTAATATTCAAAAGAGAGGCATGAAAATTCAAACGCTACGAGAATGCAGAAATCGAGACTAGCAGAGCGAAGTACAAAAGATAGGACATAACTTTACAAGTATCAATTAATCAATTATTTGTCTGCAAACTTTTTTGTCGGAATCGTTTGGCATAAAAGATAGAGCCATTTTAAAATTCTTGTTTCTCTTTGCTTACATAATATTTCGAATCTTTGCTGATATTACTGGTTTTTATGAGTCTCCACTAAATTTTGGTTAGTTGCCTTCTTTTGATTTTTAGTGACACCTATTATCGAATAGAAAAAGGGCGTTGTTTATTCTATAGTCGAATTTGATGGTTTTGTTTTGCAAATTAAAACACTTTTATTAAAAACTGGAATTAAACTCCGGTAAAATATGGTAATCTTGACATTTGTTGAGAAACGATTATGATAATAAAGTTTAGACTTTTAACATAATACTTCATCCACTAAACAAGAAACATAATCCAAAAATCAAAAATTCCTCAAAGTTTTGCATTTTCAGTCATCTTTGTGCAAAGCGGTCCAATGATAAACGGCTTTGAGGAGTTCTCGATTTTAGTCTGTGAATTATAATAAAAAAATTACCATGAAAATTTTATCAATTCTATAAATGCAAGAACGATTTATCTTGGAAAAGTGGGGGTTTGAGGGCAGCATCCATCTTTTGAGGTATCAAACGAGTTACATAAAATAGTTTTAACAAATCTCACTTGTGAACTAAAATAACAATTTTAATTTGTGAACTAAATCGTCTTTCAACTTTCTTTAAAATCGGTAGTAATTGATACTTGTAAAGTTATTCCAACATTCTTTTCATTAACTTTGCCCAGAACCGCTCTTGATCGAAGAACCGCTCAGTTAACTCGCATACTATTATAAGAAAGTAAAGTCTCATATAAGAAACATGTTTATGTTATATTCTTAATTTTCATTATAACCTGTTCTTTCGAACAAAATTATTATTGAATTTTTCAATAAAAAAACACATATTGCGAAATGTTTCAGTATACTTCTAGCAAATCGATTATCCGATGCAGAAATAAATTACAATTCCTGTAACTTCTATCCCACCATATAGTCGTACTTCGTAGTTCTTTAAGTTAATTTGTCTTTGCCTTAACAAAAATAATCCTCCGGCTTGCCTTTAAAGCTGCATTATAATTAACGCAACAATTTTTTTATCATTAATTTATAGAGATTATCAGTTGAAAGTGATATATTTCACTTAATTTTAGCTAAATATACACGACCGACTAATATTTGTATGCCACTAGATCCATCTATCGTTCTACAGAGAAAATTATTTTGTGTTGCTTTGTTACATTTTTGCCTTGTCAATTTAAGTTGGAATCACTGAGTAAAAGAAATAATTAAAATTATAACCCAAAATATATTTACACAAAAAAATCCAGAATATTTCCACATTCCACTGAATCGCTATGATTTGAACTATTCACATTTCTGTTAATCGTATTTAATACTTGTCTTCATTCTATCGCATTCAGCTGACTAATCTTCCTTTCATTCGTCCTCTTTTCATCCGTAGAATATACGCGATGTTTCAACAAGAATATTCCAATAACATTGCCTTGACCGTAGGCTCTTGCAAAACCATTCCTGCATTTTTTAACATCCCTCAAACCATAACACCGACAAATTTTGATTACAACAAAAATATGAAGAAACAATAGTAAAATTGAACTGTAGATACGCTAATAAGCCATTCATCATTACATTGTAGTTTTTTTAATTCATAAGTTAATACCAACCTTGCAATGATATGGATAATATGAATGATCACCCGTGCAAATAATTATTGCATGAAAAAACATTTAATTTGATTCGCAATTAAAATATTACATTTATATAGCTGGCAAATAGTACAATAATTTACTAATATTTTATATTTGTTACTTTCTTTCCAGGTTTACAAATCTGAGCTGCAGCTGCAAAATCAAATGCATCTTCGTGAAACGAAACCATACAAGTGTTCCCAGTGTACAAAAGCATTCGCCAATTCAAGTTACTTATCACAACATACTCGAATACATTTGGGCATAAAACCGTATCGATGTGAAATTTGCCAACGAAAATTTACCCAATTGTCACATCTACAACAGCACATACGTACACATACCGGTGACAAACCGTACAAGTGTCGGCACATGAATTGTCAAAAAGCATTTTCACAACTTTCCAATTTACAGTCACATTCGCGAAGTCATCAAACTGATAAACCGTATAAATGTAATTCGTGCTATAAATGTTTTCAGGACGAGCCATCACTGTTAGAACACATACCAAAGCATAAAGAATCGAAACACCTAAAGACACATATTTGTCAGTATTGTGGTAAATCGTATACACAAGAAACATATCTACAGAAACATATGCAAAAACATTCGGAGAGAACGGACAAAAGACCACCGATTGCATTAGGTTTAGGAATAAATAAAAATATTAGTGTGGGTACACCAATATCGGGGGCCGGGGACCATCCGTATTGGCCGAAAGTAAGTCCCGATTCTGCAACTAGTTTGGCCGAAGTAATGCACCATCAGCAATTACAGCAACACCAACAACAGGCCCAACAACAACAACAGCAGCAGCAGCAACAACAACAACAACAACATCACGATTTTGTTGCTACTTTGGCACAACAGCAAACCCATCAAAATGGACACGTTGAAACAATGCAAACACAACATCACCACCAACAGCAACAGTCCCAGCAACAACAGCAACGTGACGAAGTAGGTGAAGATTTAGTGGTAAGTCGAAATACAACAACAACAATAAATCAACAACAAAACAATCAAATTCCATCATCGACGCCAAACGGTACCTATGATACAGCAACCACGATTATAACATCGTCAAAAACTACACCAAATTCGGCATTCACACCAATACAAGCGATGACACCGCATCTTAACACGATTGGCCATCATCAATTGACGCAACGACCCTACCTATACGATGCGATAAGTTTTCAAAATACAAAAAATGTGACTGTCAATCAAAATACAGTGAATTCATTTCCAAATCAGCTAATCTCATTGCATCAGATACGAAATTATGCACATCAACCGGGTAGTATAATGGCGGGTGAACATTTATTGGGCGTTAGCGTTGGTCCGGGCAAGGACAAAGGATAAGTTGTACCGCATTATTTGTTAAATATTATTTAAAAAATTATTTATTTTCATTATTTTTATAAATTTCTATTTTATTGTTGTATATGTACCTGTCACAAATAGCCGGGGGTTGGTTTAGAACCGAAATATGTTTCATAATTTATCGATATACTAAATATAATTTGGTTACTTAAACTCATTATGAAAACGTCCTATGTTTCGTTTCATCTCATAAAAAAAAATTCATCAATAACTTAACATTAAAAATCAACCTAAACAAACCGTCCAATATATTATATAGAAAGAAATTCAATAAAATTTTCCGCACATTTTCCACTCTCTCCAAATTCAAACCCGTCGCATATAAGACAAACATATCAAAAAGTTAAATAATTTCGTTAATATTTTGTAATAAAACGAAAATTGCATCATTTTAAATTAAATTCTAAAAATATAAATATTTAGATTTTAAAAATAGAATTGAATTTTCGTTTTTCTTTTTTTTTTTTTTTATTACCAAATATTAATTTAATTACTACACTTGTATAACATATATAATACATATATATGTATAGTACAGTAATTTATCTCTATATAGTAAAACCTTCATAATATAATTTTTACATTATTTTAAATGCCAAAAAATCAACATATTTGTGACACAATGAAAAAAAAAAAACTTCAAATTTTAATTATTTCTAATTAATATTTTTTGCATAATTTTTTTTATTATTATTTAAATAATTAAAAAATTTAAATAAACAAAAAAATCATGGTGGTATTAATTATTTGGGTTGGATTAAAAAATTACCACCTCACAACAAACTAAATATTAATTAATATTATAAATAAATTAAAACTAAAAAAAAATAAAAAAATACTGTGATATAAAATTTCAAATTCAATTTAATTAAATAAATTTAAAACATAAAAATTCATTTAACTAAATAAAAAAATATTAAATAAAAAATAATACAAAATTTTGTAGATAAATTCCAACTAAAGTAAATACAAATAATAATTAATTAATAAAAATAAATTAAGTAATTTAAAATAATTTTCTGAATAATCAAAATTATAAAATATTTTAAATATGTATAAATAATAATTTTTTTTTTAATTATTCTTTTTACTGTCGATTGTCTGAACTGAATTTGTAATGATTTGAGATTTAATTTATTTGACAAAAATGCAAATAGTCCAAGTAGCCTAGACCAAGCTTAGACTAGGATAGGGGTATTGTGCTAAAAAGAGAAACAAAATTTTTTTTTGTGTTTATTCATGGTTGCCTACGTTTATTCGTTCTGATCATTTTTTTTTACCAATCATATCCCTTCTAAAGAAAAAAACTAATTTTTGAGGAATACGACTGCTTCAAACACAACAATTATCACAACGAAGGCAAGGATGAATCGCCTTTACTGGCAATGCGAACGGCTTTCAGATATGGTATAGCAAAATTTATACATTTATTTTAAAATACAGTTAGCATTACCTGATACATATGAATATTCAACCTACCTATAGCTAACCAGAGACGGATTTACGAAAATACTGAGTAGGCTAGAGCGCAAATTTCTGTGTCAGTTTTTCACTTTCTTCGGTCATTCTAGGCTAGTAACTCCTTAGAATCTTAATCGATGCGGACATTTGAGGTGTCGATCAATCGAATTCGTTGAGCTGAGAAGAATCAGTGTAACAATATCTAAAAATGCATTGGGAGGCAAAAACATAATACAACCTACCGTCTAGGTGGTCAAAAAAGCGGAATTTTCTTATTTTCTAATTATAAAATTATGATTGGGACTGGAAATTCACCAGGTATACGCACAACTAAGATCAATTCATCCTCCTTGTACCGAAAAGGAGATTAAAATCGATTACACTGCGATGTGTTTTCAAAGGAATAAGGATCTATCACATTTTCATAATATATTTATTTTGTGCATTGGTTCATTCGCTTATTGATTCTAAATCATAATGTTCCCACCTCCGTAAATCGACTTTTGCCAATGATTTGTGCAAGTGTTGTTTCGCAAAATTTATCTTTCCAACCAGCCGACGTCTAATAGTCTTGTAAGAGGTCCAACCAAATCTGCGTAATTTGAGGTAAATCGGCGTTATTTATTTTTCTGGCGACTGTTTTCGAAATCCCCTGTATCATTCTAGGTTTTAATGGTTGGTTTTGAACATCCCAAACTCAATGCAACTGCTCATTTTGTTGCATTTCATTTACATTATTTCCATACTATCCGCTTCCTCATTTCTGTAGTAGAAAGCTCTTCTAAATAAAATACCTCTGAACTATCAAAATCAAAATTTAAAACTTAAAAATGTTTTAACGTTAAATTTTATTTCATCCTTTCAAGCGCGACATAGTTCTTTACTGACATGTTATATACGTTACATTTTCCTATAGGTAATTCCTTTAGTTCTTTATCGTTTTATAAAGCAAATCGATTAAGATGTATAACTTCTTGTTCTTGTTCAAAAAAACTAACATTTAAAATAAGTAAATGTTGCGAAGCCAAGGAAGACCTGCAACTAAGAAGTCACCAATGCGGTTGAAAAGAAAAAAAGCAGAGGTTTGGGGCATGGAGGAAAATAGACGTTTTGGGCATGGGAAACAGAAAAAAGCCTACTTTCACGTTTTATGTAGGAAAAGAAAATTTTGCTTCGGAAAATGAAGGCTTTTGCCTGAGAAAGCTGGTAATACCTTTACTGTATTGGTACACTTAAAACCCTGCGAATGGGAAGTGAAGTTGCCCGGGGGCTTTAACGTTTTAACCGTAATGCGGTTGATTGATTGTGTCCATTTTTCGCATCTCCTTCTCAAAAGCCACATCAGACGACAAATAGGGGTGCCCCACAATTGGAAATATAAATTCAATTGTTACCATTTTCGGAGAGAATAACTGACATTCGTCAGAAAAAATTTGATTATTTTAATATTCCCGAAGATTTAAACTATTGAGGTAATGGAAAATAATTGATGAAACCTCGTTCGATCCTTTAAATCGTAGATTTCTTGCAAATGGTCAAATTATACTGATAAAGTTACCTAGTATTGTAGGTGGCTTCATCAGGAATTTTGGGGAGCACGAAGTTTTTTTGGCAGTCGAAAGAAAATTTAAACACTCCCGCACATTCATTTTTCAGCATATCATGAAAAGCTTTTGCTTTCATTTTATGCACAGTGTACTGAATTGTAGGTACTGTTTTTCTTGCCCTTCTAGATTTGCAATCAAGGGTTTTAATCTGATACACTTTAAACAAGCGTCTGTCGCCAGAGTATTAAAGCTCAAATTAAAATCTCGCATGAAAATTTCCCAAAAGTAATGGTAATTTACTTTATGCTGGGGTTCGATTTGGTTGTTATACTGGTTCCACAACATCTAAACGCTCCATTCGCTTGGGAAATATTGCCGGATGGTTTTTTCCCGAGTGTAGTGTGATTCTACACACTTCATTTTTGTCAGGAATTTTCTTGATATGATAAAAAGAGGGTTTGAAGTAAGTTTTTGTGCCGATGTGGTAAAGTATAAAGAATTGCAAACTTAATAAATGTACATAAAAAATCTCATTTTTTTTTAAATTCAATAAGACGAGTTTTGAAATTTCCTCACTCAAATAATTATACCTTAACGAGCAAGATTAACACAGACAAAACCACTTAAAACCGAAGCGTGTTCAATTTTTACACAACACATCGAATACTAGACAATTTCATTCTACTTTTTTGTGTTAATGTAAACAATTTGAACGTCAAAATATTGTTATGTTGAATTCTTTTCACTCAAAATCGTAAAAAAAATTGCTGCACATCCAAAAACTGTGTTCTTTTCACCAAAAAACGTCAATGTTTTTTCGATGTGCATCAATTTTACGAAATGCGGATTTTTTCATGAATTTCACATCCGCAGCTACTAACATCAACAAAACTAGAAAAGTCAATTTAGTTGTCAAAACTTTTTAATAATATAGCGTTTTTTGTGTCTTGATCGATTTATATTATCATTTTGTGTTTAATTTAATTGTTGTGTTTAATTATTTTAATTTAATTGAGTTTTTGCGTCTCGATTTTTTATTATCATTTTACTTGAATCAAATAATTTGGTATGGAGGTGGTTCAATTAACCGATTTTCACATTTTGTTAGACGCAGATGGATGCATTATCCATAAAGACGGGGAGGCTTTCCTAAAAAATTTCAATTTGACGTTCTAAAAAATTTCAATTTGACGTTCAGAAATGTCCTAAAAATTTGCGTCCTAAAAAATTTCAATTTGACGTTTAGAAATGTCAATCGTATTACCAATACAAACACAAAACAGCATCAATTGCCGTTTCATGTACTTTTCACACCACAAAATTCGCATTGATGTGAAAAAACGAAAAGAACACGACATTAATATCTTTTGTATGAAGTGTATACATACAATTTTTATTTTAACTATTACAAAAATTAAATTGAAATTTGTTCGTTTAATCTCACTTAAAGCTAAACCTGTAAATTTATTTGTGATAATCGAGCCCAAAATAAAGACATAAAAAGAAGGCAAAATCGTAATCTTTAATTATGTTTAATAATTATTGAAATTAAGTTATTTTGAAACAGTTTACGAAAGTTTCATATAAACTGCTGTTTGTTTTCTTTAACACTCAAAAAACTGTCAAATGTGTAGTCTCAGCCTACTTTATTGTTTCAGGAAGCAAACTAACTGATGTCATCGACCTATAATATGATTTAACTACGTCACATTCAACTACGTCGAAGATAGACTGTGGCATTAATTTGATTTTTTTATTTACAGAAAATTTAAAGCAAATCAATGAAAATAATTTTAAAATTAACGACTTATACCAAAGCCTCCTAGAGTGTAGAGCCATAATCATAATGACGTGTTTTTTAGAAGCTTTTTTAGTGGTATAACTTTTCACTGATTTCTATAGGAATCCATAGTAAAAATGGTGCTTTTAGCTTCAAGTTTTTCAATGAACAAAGCAAAAATATTATGAAACGTAATATTTTTAATATTAAAATTAAATTATTTCTAAAATATCATAATTGGCTCTGACGAATTAAAATAATACTTACTAAATTTATGTTTAGTTTTACTAGTGTACGTAAGATGTCTAAAATGTTTACAGAAAAATACGAAAAAAATAATAATTTTATGACAAAATTATCAAACGTTCTTAATATTTTGAGAATTTGTTTTGCTTTTCCTACAATTTGTTTACTTGAAATTTCCTCAGGTGGTAATTTTTGGTATAATGTTACCAAATTTTTACGACCATCACTGCCATCTATGATATGTATATTGACTTATTGACCAAACGAATTGTAAATAGTAAGCTTTTATTTTAATTTGACCAGAATGCTGTTGTTAAAAAATTTTTTTTATATTTTGGTTTAAATAAATCAATTATTACAAGAAAATGAAAAAACGATTTACTTAAACGGCATTCGTATATGTTGAAATTCAAATATTTATGAAAGTATTTCAGAAATCATAATTAAGAATTTGTAACGTTTTCATTTAAAAATTTGTCTTAGGGAAAAAAATGATTTCCCATATGTTTTGTGTGTTTTACTATGAAAAGTTTGGTTTTTTCCTCATTTCTAATTCCCTTATAAAAGCTGCCATTTTTAGACAATGTCTTTGTATAATCAAGGTTGCTTTGCTTATACCCTAGTTTATTTTGTTGATCAATTTGTTTTGTTTTGACAAAATAAATTGATTGAGAAAATAAACTAGGGTAACTTGATAATTTTAAAATCGTTTGTATTATGGTTTTATTTTAATTCAAACTCATGTTTTGGGTGATTGAAAAAACAATCCTGAAAGAGGGGGACTGGTGTTTTTAAACCGCGATGATTTGAACCGACCTGTGTAAAGTACTATTTTCGAATCGTAATGAAAACGTCTACACAAAAAAAAATTTAAAATGTCCCTTATTTTGTTTAGGAAAACTTTCGACGTTTTTATTATGATTTTTATTGCCGTTTAGAAACGTCTGAAAAGGCAAAATTATTTAGTAATCCAAATAACAAATCTCCTAACTAGGTTTATTCTAACAAATATGTAACTAAATTAGTTTTATTATGAAGGATTTAATAAGGTAAAGGGTCTTTTAAATTGCGCGGTTTTTTAAATCTTTAATAAAACATACAATTTGCTATGATTTTAAAAAATAAAATTTATTGATAATTAAATTTTCAGTTATGCAGTTTATTTAAAAAAAACAATATCGGTCAAAAGACAACCTCTTCAATGATACGTTGGCATAATTGTGGTTCTATCTCACCCATGACACGAATAATTTCATCCTTTAGTTCAGAAATCGATTGTGGATTGTTTTTAATTTTTCACTTAACCCCAAAGAAAATAGTACAACGGTGTCAAATCACATGATTTTGGTGGCCAATTGACCATTAAAGTTCTCTTTTAATAATTCAATTGTTTCATTTGCAAAATGAGGTGTAGCACATTCATGTCGAAACCACATCTCCTCCATATCAATATTACCCAATTCAGGCCACAAAAATTCGCTTATCATCTCACGATATCGATTACCATTCACAGTTACACCTTCACCAGCAGCATTTTCAAAGATTGTTACCACATAATGCATACCAAACAGTGACTCTCTTTGGATGTACAGGTTTTTCATGAATTATTTGTGGATTTTCTTCACCCCAAATACGACAATTTTGTTTATTAGCATATTCACCAATTTCAAAATGTGCTTCATCAGGAAAAATGAATTTTTCGGGTTGTTCTCTAGAAAAATAAAAAAAAATTGTTAATAACTTTTACATATTGCAAAACGTCGTTGAGCTATAATTTAAATAGTCAAATAAGACGATACAGTGGTTGATACAGTGATTCTAAGGTATTTAGATACATATTAAGAAAATGCTAGGGATCGAAATAATGGACTTTCCGAAATATAAAACCAATAAACAATTATTGTTATGAGAGTAATTCGCATTATGTGAAATCGATAAATTAAAACGATCATAATATAAATCATTACAAAAAAGTCGAAAACAAAAAATCGACATAAAACCGTTATAATTCGTGCAATCATTTTATTTGTTAATAAAACCATTCATTTTAAAAATTACTATTTGTAATATAATTTATTTTTGTTTAAATAACCATTCAATGCATTCCTATATAGTTATTTATTAAACAAAAAACCGAAATAATAATTAAATAAGTAAATTAACAAAAAATTAAATTAATTTTAAATGTATTTCTTTTTTCTATATTGGTTTGATTACAAAAAAAACAAAATGCAAATAAACTAAAATAAATTTAATAAAATTGTAATTGTAAAAAAAAATACAATTATTATTTTTACATCGTGCACACTCACACACACACACCCAAACAAATATATAATTAATTATTTGATTAAAAATAAGTTATCTAGATAGGTGAAAAATTTTTAATTTTATTAAAATAAAATTGTATCAAATATATTTATAATTATATAATTATTATTAAAAATAAAAAATAAAATAATTATTAAATTATTATAAATCAAAACAACAATTATATGTCGTACTAATTAAATGTTTTTTATTATTAAACGTATATTATATAAGTTATATTATAATATAAAATGCTTTTTTTATCATTATGTACTATTAATTATTATTATTATTATTATAAAATTAAAAAACATAAAGAAGCAAAATTATAATATTTGTAGTTTTTAAATGTACTTAAAGAAATTATTATAATTATGATTAAAGAAAAAAAAATTCAATTAAAAAACTAAAATATTATGATTATTCGTCTAATTATTATGATTATTATTATTAAACAAAAAAATTATGTAAAATGTTACAATCAAATTTAATTTAAAAAGAAAAAAAAATGAACAAATGAATAAAACAATAAAAACCAGAAATTTATGTAAAAAAAAAACAAAAACGGATAAAAATAAATAAAAAAAAATAATAAAATCTTAAAAATATTATTAATATTAATTAATTGTTTTTATTTGTTTGGAGGTTGAACGATGCAAATACTGGAATTGATTTTAAGAAAAACAGAAACATCAAACAAAACCCTATCAACTTACATACCTACTATTATGCACATGAATAAAGGAAAACATTGAGTTAAAATAAAGCTTGCCAAGCGTATCGGTTGTCTTTTATTTTTTCTCTCGCGGTAAAATTTTCTTTTTGAAATTTGAAATTATGATTTAATTAAAATACTCGTATATTTTTATAAATGTGTTACATCTTAATTGTTAGTATTTGGTGTTTTTATTGTGCTCAATTATTAACAATTGCACGAATATAATTTCGCTGCATACTTAGAGGGAACCGGAATAATTCTGGGATTTCTAGCAGCATATGTAAATATTGCTTAAATAGAACAAGGCGGTAAAGAAGAAGGTCAATGAATTAGAATCGAAACTGTCTCTTTATGACTCTAAATTTAACAAAATTGAAACACTTTTGGATAAAGATTTTCAACGCTCAATTCAAAATGATGTTGTCATTACTCTTCTTCCACCAAATTTTGAGCTCAAGAATGAAACGGTCAGCAGTATTGTTTCGTGTTCTTGGCGTCAAAGTTGATGATGGTGTTATTCAGTCATCCAAGAAAAAATAGAAAATATTGACAGACGTCTGAACTATAATGTGTAAAATTAGACTTAACCATTAATCTCATAAATAAATCTCAAATATCTGTAGCGCAAAGAAGTGCACAACACCAAAATATACAACAGCAAACGTGTAAGGATCGAATAGTATTTTTAACGCCTGAGCATATGTAAATTAACTTCAGGTATGCTTTATTATGAATGAGCATATATGCTCAAAATAGAGTGGGCCAAAAGTGAAAAGTCAAATAAATTATAAATTATAAATAAATAAATAAACATTAAAGGAATCACAGAACCAGGGCTCCTATTTCTGAATACGAATACGAACAAAAAATGTACGTTTAGACTTGACATCATAAAATCGATTTCATTCCTCGTTTAACCTTTACTCTCTGTGTATAGCTTACAGTCAATCTGACCCCATGGATAACGTCATATATTTCATATGGAAAGTACATAAATAAAAATTGTTTATTTTCTTATTATATATTTGGTTCATTACAAGATGGTAATCTTGTTCTAATTTTCCTGTCAGATGATCGAGGATGCAAATAACATCTTGGTCGTTTGCTAACGGTCTTAGCCGTCAATTTCTCGCCTGGTTTTACCCGTCTAATTGGTAATGCTTTATAACGTATTAGGTCTATTGCTGTCCTTACACTTTTTTAACTTTCGAGGGTTGGAGAGCTGGCCTGCACCATTTTCTTTAGGATAAAAATAAAACCCTATTATTAATGTAGTTTTTTTCTGCAAAAGTTGCAAGGCTAAAGTACAACTAATGAACATTTGTTCATGGTAATTGTTCTTCCTTTTTTGTTGTACGGTGCGAATATCCGATGGAACTAAATTCATGGCATAATCAACCGAATGAGGTTTCGCTGGTTGTCCATCAACATACAATTCTGCGTTCAATAGCTGCCGATCCAGTGGTCTTCAGCCGCTCCTGTCGGATATCATATAGCTCGATAAAATGGACGATCGTTAAGACGTATAATTGCCGATCAGAGCAAACATTCCCACCAAGTTAGTATATCACACCAAGCACGGTATTTTTCGGTTATTTTACTAGTCATTGTATGAAACTGCCGCGCTATTCTATTGGTCTCAGCCACGATAATATTCACCAATATTTCTGGGATATTTTTTTGGAAAGCTAGTAACTGAGTTGGACATAGTACCACATAATATCAGCGCCAAGTTTAAAATTTTCACCATCATCAAAATGTATCGGCTCAACATGCTCATCCTCATCATAATCACAAACTTTTATCGACTCAGGTTGTTCACCCTCGTCGCAATCGGAAGAATCCACAACAACATTGTCGTTTGCTATTTCCTCTTCATCTGACACCACCGAAATAGAAACTGTATCGAAAAGTTTACGGAGTTCTTGGCTGCTCTGTCTTTTCCACGCCATGATAACTATATTTACAAGCAGGACTAACTATTTTTACTGGTAAGCACCTTGAATTACAAGACCAAACTAAACCAGAAATATCGTTCAATGATCGTTTTCGGAGCAGTTTCTCCCTCAGTGTCACTTACTGTAATTAGCAGAAAAATTTGCACAAAACATCACAGACATGTACAATTCATAAACATAAAAAGTATACGTCATTTTTTGATTTATATAGAAAATAATACATGGAAATAACTTGGGGTCACTTTGACAAGGTCAGATTATTTTTTATACAGTCCGTTACAGCAGATTAAATCCACTAAAATAAAAAAAATGGGAATTCCCGAATTCATCTCTTTCTATACTGAAAGATAGATGATTTCATCACTAATCAAATAACCAAAAATTTGTTTTCTAGTTGGCTTTGGAAATGTTCCTTTTTTTGTTTTTCATTTAAATACGGTAAAAAAAATCCATTTTTATTGTTACACGTAAATAAATCCAGTTCATTTTCCTTCCTTCTGTTTAGTTTTATTAAAATAAAAAATTTTAAATAAAAATTAAATTAATGTTGTAAATTGTTTTTTTTAAAAATGGGAAAGGAAGGAGGAATTATGGTCTGGGGAGGTATTTCATACTACCGTGGGATTGAGTTAGCTTTTCAAAATCAAAAAATGACAGCTAAGTCGTATCTGTCTATTTTGGATTCAGCATTTCCAAAGTTCCAACAGCTGTTCGGACCACTGAAATGGATTTATCAGCAAGATAAAGCTCCTTTACATACGGTAAGAATTGTAAAAGGCTGGATTTCCAAGAAAAATGTCGATTTACTTAAATGGCCCCCGTACTCTCCTGATTTGAATATTATGGAAAACGTTTGGGGATGGCTTTCTCGCAAGGTTTATGAAGGAGATAAGCAGTATAATGATAAGGAGTCGCTTATTGAAGCCATCAAAGCTGCTTGGGCCGACATTTCTTTGAATTATTTGAAGTCGCTATACGATTCAATGCCCAATTGATTTGAGCTTATTTCAAAGAATGGAGGCAGTACTCATTATTAAAATAAATAAACTTAAATATTAAAAATAAATTATAATTTCATAAAAATATTTCGTGTATTTATTCAAATTCTGGCGTTTTGTTCCCAACAAAATAACAAAATCTACGACTTTAAAACTCAAAAAAAAAAAATGTTCAGCCTTTTATTTTAGTGATAATGTTCTTTAAATTTTAGTAAAACCCCAAATAACACGGGGGTTAAAATTAAATCATACAAGGGTATTCCCTACATTGTTTTCATTGGATTTAATCAACTGTAACGGACTGTATGAAATGACAGTTTCCTATACACATACAGAGACAATTATATTGTTATACGATGATCCATAAAATATAATCGTTGATTTCATGATATCAGAGAAATCGATTTCATGATTTCCTATAGTTCTAGTGTAAACACAGTGAACGAACGAATACATTTAATTTTTGTACGAATTCGTAAAAGCATGCTTCGTGATCGTGACAAAATTTGTCGTATTTTGCAATTCGAATTCAAACAGTATTTACGTTCATGTAGTACGTTCATGAACGGATTTTGGTTCGATGACATGTTAGTTAACGACACCAAAAATGAACAAGAAAAATTTCAAGGTCTAAACAAGAAATTTATATTTTTAAAATAAAAAGATACATGAAAGGTCGATATTGCAGATTGAATTACTCCACCCGAAAGTAAAAAAGTCGGTAATGCAGATTGTGTAATATCAGTCGAAAATACAAATGAAGTCGTTATCAATAGGTAGCGTTTAGTCCAAAAATGACTAAGGATGCATGAATAGCATTGGAAACCTTTATCAATATTCTTAAATGGCAAAACCTGGCTCCAGTTCCTCGTAGAAAATTATGGAGCCTCTATGGTGTTTTGTTTGAAGATGTATTTTATTGATGTAAGTTGTCAATAGATTTCACAGGAAAAAAAATCAGTTCAAGTTTCCCGAGGGAAATCTGGGAAAATTCGATTTTCCAAAAATCATTAGAAAATTTGTTTAAAATCAGCCTCTAGAGTGTTATTATGTATGGAGATGTATTTTATTGATGTACTTTTCAAAAGCCGTCGCAGGAAAAAAATTCAGTTCAAGTTTCCCGTCGGAAATCTGAGAAAATTTTAGTTTTGAAGTTTCCAGCCGAAAGTAACAAGTGAATGTATGTATAACATCAGCCTCATCAGCCAAATTCTTTTTTCTCAAATTTAATAAGTAATAGCTGATTTACATTCAACCACATTTGACGTCCGCAAAAACAATGAAACACAACATAGGAAAATGTACAAAGACAATTTGAAAATCTTTGAATGTAAAATTGAAAAACTAATGCAAAATTGTGATGAAAAGTCGAAACAAATTATTTGTTTCCCAGGAGAAACTTGAACTGAATTTTTTTCCTGCGATATCTATTGACAAGTCACATCAATGCAATCCATCTCCAGACATAACACTCTAGAGGCTGAATTTATACACTCACTTCTTACTTTGGCTTGTTTTTTTGACATTCAGCACCGCCAACCGTTGGCAACATTTTGAGTAACAACGCGTTGACGCCAGAATGCACAAGATAGGTACTACAAGATAGGAAATTGGGGCTGTGACCGGTCTCACCGCAGCGGTTCTCCCTCATGCTAGGTGCAGTCGGAGGATTTTTATCGTGGGTACTTATCGTCCCTGCACGGAAAGAAGATAATGAAGGATTGTTAGTAATTAATGTTTGATTAGTTAACCGTTGCTAGCAGAAATAGTGAGAGTGCGTTTCTGCAACACTCTCACCCGTCTCTAATGAGGTAGCTGCCCGACCATTCTCACTAATTGTGTGATCTAATTATTAGTCGGATGTTTGGCTCAACATACTTACGACTTGCTTTGAGTTTTTTGTTTCCAGTTGAATAATAAAAAAAATATAATTTAAGGTTTAGATTCTTTATTTAAGTTTATGTTCCCTCTGGACAATGCTTTCTGATCGTCTGATCCATAAGAAATTGGTCAGTCTGATCGGTCAATATGATTGATTCGTCTTGACTGATTATCACTTACTTTCGATCTGTCCCTATTCGCTGTTCGCTCACTATTACACACTAACAATTTTTTTTTCCACTATTTACAAATTTAGATAGAATTTTTAGATAGATTGGACAATAAATAGAAGGCTCAAGATCTAAGAGTTGCACTCTAACATCCAAAATCTAAGAATTATTTATTTCTCTCAACACGAGAGATGAGTGTTTAACAGATCGTTATTTAATAGAATTTGTGGTAATCGTTGGAATAACTGCGATCACAAATCAGCTTTGTAATATAACAGTGATGTCTTCATAATTGATTTCAAAATGAATGAGTTCATTCATTTTATCAATGATTGTTAGCCCAAAAAATTATTGCACTAAGGCCTCTTGCTGGAGAAGACCAGCCTTGTAATCTCTATATATAGGATTAATGAAATAATCAGCAACTATAAGCGACGTTGTTTATGAAATAATTAATGGTGCATTATTTCTTATCCAATGATCTTTTAATTTTTATTATGTTGGTACAAAATGAGATTTTTTTTCAGGGGAGTTACATGAAATTTGGACCGCAATGTCTGACGGTTTTCGTTTTTCACTGCGCAAACTTTTGCAAATTTGCCGTTCTTAGAAGGCTGTTAAAGGACCGGTGTGAAGTTTTTAACGCATTTTTAGCACATTTTATGCGAGTGTATATTTCGGTAACATTGTAATTAACAAAAAAAAATTAATATATGTACGGGGAACAAGATCCTACCCTAAGCTAAACATCACAAATCTCAGAGGATAGCTCGCATTGGCACCATATAGAATATAAAGAGGGACATTATGTTTTACAAATCTGTACGTGGTACCCCATAATTTAGGGTTGGGCTCAGATCACAAATTTTCAAGTGACCAACTTTTGAATTTGTCTCTTTCAATAATAAAATATCATAGCGATTTACCATTAAAAAAAAAATAGTTGTGCCAGATGAGCGAATTCCGGATATTTAAATTGAAAATATGCACACTCGAATGGAAAACCATATAGTATTAAAGATTTTCAAGAAATAACATGACGCGAGAAATCGGAAAATCCGATCTAACAAATAATATTAAATACAAAAATTGAGAAGGAAGCATGAAATTTTAGAGAATATGAACGCGTACGAAATCCCTAAAACAATCATTAGAGCATCAATGAATTGTGAAGAATCACAAGAGGAAATTAGCTATGCAATTCAGGAGCTCAATATTTAACTGGAATGAAGAGGTGCGAATCGAACAATCAATTCTCTTCTGTTGATTCAGTTAATTCAGATAATTTTGGTTAATTCACCTCAATTGAACACGTCCGTCATTTTGTGTATATACAGGTTTTAATCTTTTACAGTAATGTTATTTCCTACTTGGATAAGGAATAAGGGGTCAGCTGATAAATATAGAATTATAAATTAATCTGGGCACCAAATTACGAATAAAACGTTTTTAATAATTTAACCAAATTTAATATTTTACTCTAATTTCAATTAATTATTTAATTCGTGTAATCACCAAATATACAACCGATCCTAAAGATCATTTTAATGTGTTCAACACGTACCTATGTAGAATTATATTAGGCAATAGGTAGACAGGTTTACAATAATTTTAATTTATTTTTAGTTAATATTTCCGAAAAATTGTAAGATAATTTAATCCAATTTCGAACTGATGAGCTTATAGGATTATGAAAAAATCAGTCCTCTCGTTCTAACAACCTGCACAATATATTCTGTATTTAAAGAATGAAAATTGTGGTACCTACAATCAGTCCAGGCGGCTTGATGAGAGGATTGATTTTTTCATAATCATAATCTCATCACTTCGAAACTGGATTAAATTACCTTAAAATTTTTCGGAAATAGTAACTTCAAATAAATTAAAATGTTTTTATTCCAACCATACACATAAGAAAAAAATCCAAAAGAAGTGTTAAGGAGCATTTGGTAAAACCTATGGGCATTTTGTAATTTAATAATTTGGAAGGATGAGAGTAAATCCAACGTGGTTGGAGGTGATGAGATACCATACGTAAGGCGACCCCAAACCAGGGCTTAACTCTCGGTATGCCAGACAAAACAAAGACAAAACATAGCGCCCATGACTAATAGAACCGCTCTATTTTATTTAGTTCAAACTGATCAATGGTGTCGAAGCGATTCGACTCTGTTTTGTTCACCATGTTTGCCGTAACGATTCACTATTATCTAAATACTATATGTAATCTTCAACAGGTGTATTTTGGTTCGACCCTCCGAATTCAAAATAGAATAACTTACCTACCCTCCCTCTCCCAGGCGTAACGACGTAACATAAATGTATAAACACTTTTTTAATCACATAAAAGTGAATTTTTCAATTAACAAAACGGGCTATCAAAGATAAGATAATTCAAATTGGATAAATTTGGAGTAAAAACGAGATTTTGAACTTGCTTCCCTTTTCAAAACAAATTTCGACAGAATCGACATAAATGCGCCTAGTTGTAGTAAATGAAACTAGAATTGTTTGAAAATTTTCTGTTACGTAAGATTTTTATGTTCACCCCCTCTCCCGCATGAAGGGTTATGTAATAGGTGAACGGCTCCTAAAGGTTTTCACATAAACCTTTTGCGAGTTGAGCGTAAACTCGCTGGTTAGTTTTGGTTTTATTTTTTTGGAATACTAATCTCCGAAGTAGCTTTTGTTCAGTTAGGAGCACACGAAATTCCTTGCTCCGAAGTACAAGTAGTAGTAATTCTATAGCAATAATTTTTCTAATATTCTCTATCGTACTGCTACTTAGCTGCAATAAAAATATCATCAATAAATCGCAAATAAACTATCGTAGCGCAGAATACCCAGAAGCGACATAAGCGGTTTTTATATAGAAAACCGTCGACTCATTTTTTTTTTTATCCTGGTTTGGCGAAGGTAAGATTTTCAGTGTTAAGTGGTTATTAAGTGGCTGAAAATTTAAAATTAACATGTAAAATATAAGGTAAGACCAAAAATTTCTTGTTCCATGGAATGTCGCTTCTGGTTATTTATTATTCAATGTACGATGCTTTAGAAATATTTCCGATTTTATTTCAAAGGGATCTTTTGAATCTTATTCCAAAATTAGGTGTTAATTAAACATTAAATAGAAATGCTCGTACTATTTTGGGGAAAACGAATTTAGATTTAGAACATAACCTAGGAAGCTTTTTATTCCTTGAAATAAAATCACATTTTTATATATTTTTTTTTTTTTAAATATTTATATATTATTTTATGTGTTATATTGTAGTATATTATATATTTAATTATTTATTTTATTTTTTAATAAATATTTAAAACATAATTTTATTTCAAATAAAAATTACAAACGCTGTCTTAATTTGTAACTAAATATGAACAATATTCTAAATGTAATACTACTAAAGACAAATAAAATTCAATTGTTAATTAAAATCTTATAAATTGTAATATTAGGCCCGATTCTGCCTTCCAAAAGTTTATGTTACGTTATTATTGTTTTTACAATACCTATTCATATATGTAGGAAGCGGGGAAATAAAATAACATAACATGAATTTTATCGTTCCAGAATCGCGCCCAATAATATTATTAAAATATATTATACCATATATGTTAGTTTTAATGATTTTTCAATAAGGTTTATTATTATTATTTTATTATATAATAAATATGACTTCCGTTCTATATTTAAATATTTTTCCTTTTTTTATTATTAATGTCTAAATGTTTTTTTTTTTAACAATTTGGTGTTATTTATTTATATTTTTGTTAATATATATATAAAATAAATATATTTTTGTTATAATAATAATTATTATGATATTAATTTATTGTGATTATATAAGAATATTTTGTTGTATATATTTAATTTTGATTATTAGTTAGGTATTTAATAATTTATATTTATGTACAATGAAATAATAAATTTATATTATAGTGCATTCGGTTCCTGTTTATTTTTTGTATGCATTTATAAAGGCAATCTGTATTATTATGTAGCATGTATGTAATTATTGTATGTATAAATCAAAATTGTTACACCAGATTACTTGTCTGACGGCGCGCCATACACCTTGCTTTGTAACATTTGAATTTTTAAAGGCGGAATGGAATGCATTGAATGAAAAAACAAAAACAGAAAAGCTAATCTTATTGCAAATTTTGTATTTATTTGTTTGTAAATTTGTATATTATATATGATAAGGCATTTATTTTTAAAATAAATTATTATTTGTTTTTAATGACTTTTAATTTATTGCTTTTATTCGTTCAGATTTGATATAAATAAATATAATTTAATAGTCTCGACTATTATTATGTAGGAGCACAAAAGGAAAATAATTGTTGACTAGAGTACGATCTAGAAACCAACGATGAATTATAAATGTAGTGTATTGCTAATTAGTATTATAAAGTAAATAACGATGGCACTTGAATAATTTGTAACATATTATGTGACCTAGGTACACATATAGATTTATGTATGCTTTGGAAATGCAAAACTCTTAAGAAAAACCCACAAAAATAAAACATAAGCATAAATAAATTGTTGATTTCGTTTTTTAATATTCCAAAAAAAAAAATATATTTCAGAACTAAACATAAAATAATATAACACATTAAATTAAAAATTCATTTAAAAATATAGAAAATTTTTTGTTTCATTTTTTTTAACATAAAAAAATCATATATCAATAAAATTAAAAAACATAAATAAATCATATATCTATATGTAATAAAATTTTCAATTTCCATTTTATTTTATTCATTATCTTTTATAACCATTTTATAACAATATTTCACTTTATATATTTTATATAAATAGGTATATAGATATATTTATATGCTTAATAATGTAGGTATCGCGCTTCAATTTAGATAATTAATTAAATAATTTACAAAGAAATACTTATATATTATTATAATTAATCAATAACTTAAAAATTATAATATACATATTTCTAAGTTGAGTGCAGTAAACATAAAAAAAAAACTTATTTTATAAATCTTGTACCACGATAAGGACTGTGGGTCAAGTGAGCGGGAATTCGTTTGTTCTTGGAATGAAAAATATGTGTAGTACGTATTTTAAGTCATATTTCAAAATAATATTTGATTGTAATAGATGATCAGTACAAAAAAAATTGTGTATCTGATATAATATATAGTATTTCATTATGATATCACCACATCCCCACACTTCCTCAAGATAGCGTTTCAACCAGTTTCAAATTTAAATTCATTTTTCGGTCATTTTCTTCGGCTAAAAAGTATAAACATCACTGATGTAATATAAAAATGATAAAAAAAAAAATCATAAAATACATAGTTTAGTTTTAAATCCATTTTGTTACTGTCATGACGGCAGCTGGTGACACGCGAATAAAATACTATTTACTCTATTTACTATGTCACGACAGTGTCGCAAAAAACTCTTGTAAACGCTGTACAGTCAATCGATCAAGTACGCATAAATCAAAATCAAACGTTTTACTCGTAATCTCATATCGCCCCGTTGCCGCAATTAATTCCACAACTTGCTGTAAATCATTATTATCCTTTAGTGTCATAATTTTATGTTGTAACTCTTTTAGTTCATTCATATAGTCGAGCGGTAATTGAGGTACGTTATCACTATCAAATATGTTATTGTTATTATTATTAGTGCCACCACTATTTAGGTACGGCTGAATTGCAACTGTGGCCGAAGATGATGGATTATTTGGTGGAACTAAATTATCGTCCGTTACAGCTACCGTTGATGCGGCTACACCGCCCGAAGAACGTTTAGCACTTTTTACACTCGTCGTTTGATTTGTGGTCGACGGTGGCTCCATAAGATTCGCACTTAAAGCATTCCGTTTTCGACTGTTCTTCCCTTTGCCGCCGCCACTACTACTTGTATTACTTTCAGTCAATTTTTCTTTTGATTTTTGTGATTTTGTTAAATTACTATTACTACTATTACTGTTAACAATATGATTTGAATTCTCGTTCACCAGATCCGATTTATCGATTGAAGCGGGCATCGACTGAGCAATATTTGATGTAAGTGGGCTATTATGATTCAGATTATTACTATTGGCATTATTATTCGTATGATTATCAATGTCAGATGATTCACCTTCAGATTCTTTATCGCTTGGTTCACGGATGTGCGCCAATTGTGGATTAGCTCCAATCGCCGTTAAGTTATTCACATTATTCGACTTGATTGTAGCCACTGTATTAGTCACCGGTGGCACTGCCGTCGCGGCACGATCATCCGATTTTTTTGAATAGTCAAAATTCTTACTACTACCACTATTTAATTTATCCTGATTTCGTTCCTTTTTACGCACCTCAGATTTTTCCTTGTGCGCCGTACCCGTATTTGTCACATTATCCGTTTTCAAGTCCTTTTTATTTTTATCCTTTTTCTTGTGATGCTTGTGTTTACGATCAGACGACGTGGATGATGGCGTTGAAATGGGTAAAGTTTCTCCGGTACTAATCCGATGGTTATTTGGGTAGCCGTCTTGCGATTGTTGCGAAACAGTAACCGGCGGCTGTATTTTATTATTATCTTTTAAATTGAACTCTTTATCCTTACTATTAATACTACTATTACTGTTGGTTTTTAATTCAAACCTTTCTATGGAAAATTTATTATTATTTGTCGCAATTCCCGAATTACTGTTCGTATTATGTTGATGCAATAGTTCCTTACTCTTATCCTTGTCCCGTTTGTCACGTTCTCGATGATCTTTATCATGGTTTTTCTCTTTCTTATCCTTTTTTGATTTCTTTGTACCACTACCACCACCAACGTTCGTCTCCACTTTACTATTGCTATTTTGTGTTGTGTGATTTTTAATAATACTACTACTACTATTATTGCTATTATTATTTAGATAATTGCTACTGTCTAATAAACTAACAGCAGCCGAAGTAGAATTACGAGCTGGTGATATTGTTGATGGTGGTGGTGGTATTATACTCTGTTGTAAACTGGAGCTACTGTTGCTGCCGCTTCGCTTTGGACTAGAGGATGATTTCTTTAACGAATTCTTTTCCCGACTTCGTTCCCGTTCTTTCGAATGTGGTTTCTCCTTTTTACTACTACTCGAATTATTGGTTTTTCCGACACTTCCATCGCGCTGTTTTTCAACCAAACTTTCACTGCTTGCCGTATTATTGTTGTTCTTCCGCAAATCCTTATCCTTATACGGACTATTGTGTTTATGCTTCGACGATGACTTCTCCGATTTTTCTTTATCCTTTTCCTTGCCGACCGATTTCTCTTGATTTTTGTTCGACGAAGAAGATTTCGATGTCAATTGATTTGGTGAATGCTTTGAATTTTTCGCATCTGGTGATACTTTATTACTGGTCTTTGTGATCGGTGTTCCAAATAAATTTGCAAATGTACTTGATGCCTTCGACTCATCCGGTCGATGTTTATGCTTCTTACTCGTACCACTGTTACTATTATCGCCACCCAGTTTTGGTTTACTCAGCAATTGTGTTTTTTCATCATTTAAATCTTTATGCTTGTCGTCCATACTATTTACTGAGTTGTTTATTAGTTCACCTCCACCACGTAACAGCTTTCGTCGAAATTCATCAGTTGGATTACCTATGACTATTTTCTCTTTCTGTGCCCGTCGATATGTTGTATTCGCTTGTAACATTAAGTCATAATTAAACGAAGCTTTTTTCGGTTCATCACGATTTTTTAGGTAAATATCGATTGGCAGAAGGAATCCAGCGTAACCAGATTCTTTTAGTACGTACGGTGGTTCTTTGATTACTAAAACGAGAAAAAGGATAAGATAATTTTTTTTTTTTAAAACCTAATAAGATTTAAAAATGGGAAGACAACTAACTACCTAGCTGTAAGAGGTTGAAATTTATTATAATCTATTGAAATAATTTGCCCTATTTTTCAAAAACAAAATGCCATGAATGAATTCAAGCGTGAAACCAGGGATGTAAACCTTTATGAAATTAATGAAAATTATATTAACTAAATAAAGTATGGATCCATTAGAAAAATAATACATATATATTTATGTTTATTTAATTTTACCGATATACTAATTCAATTAACTTATGTAGGTACAAAACCAAATATTTACTTAACGTCATCAATTTTTACCTTTCCACCAAATAACCACAAAAAAATTGTTTAACAATTAGCCACTTTCGATAAATTAATTTATAAAATTTTGATTACATTCCCAATACCGAAATGTTGATTGTGGAGCTAATTGTAAGAAAGGTGTTACCGATATTATTGAATGAAAATAAATTATTAGCAACCAATTCATTCATATACACGTTAGCAATGATACAAATAATTAAAAATTCACAATACATGCATCCACCTTTTTATTTGCCTCGTTGTTGTTATCTAGCCGTCGTGTACACACATAACACGGCTAATAATAAATCATCCATTTTATCAATTAATCTTTAAACTTTAATTGAATTATAATTGATTTGTTTGTATTTTCTTTTTTTTTTTATTTAACGTTTTCTAATTTAAAAAAAAAAAAAAAAAATAGAAAATTAAAATTATTCAAGGTAAAAAATTTTGGAAAATGATACCACCAATTTAAAATAAAGTTTTTCCTGAATTTGGATTTACGCGTATTTATACAAGATGTGATTTCTTATCACATTCGCAAATTTGACTGTGGTGAATTGAATTTTTATTGAAGAATTGCATTTTATTTTACAGATAATCCAATTTTAAAATATGTCGACTGTAAATAAATTTATTTGAAGCATATTTTGTCTAACACAATATTGACCTTCCATGCCAAATAATTATCTACCAAATTCGCTAACAATTCATGCATTCGTTAAACGTTTTACTGATATAAGAACGTGCTTTTAAAATGGTCAAGTTTACAGCTTACGTCACACGTTTGTTAAACAATACTATTTAAAACACTTAGTGATTAGCTAATCGGGTTGTTAAGATTACATGTACCTTATCTTATTCGATTAATAGGATTAGTGGTAATTATTCTGTTAAGAACTTAGTGCAATTCATTTCTATCTTGATAACCACAAGATAAACAGTTATCTTTTCCCGCGGTCAGTTGTAAAGTTACGTAAATTACCTTAACGATTAGGGAAAATGGAAATAACAAACTCATATGTGTAACCAATCAAATCATTTTATTCTTTCAAAATTTAAAGTAAAAAATACCTTTCGGGATTTTTATTTGTTCGCGAAACGTTAACAAATTTTCCGTAATTTGTGATTATTACTTCCTAGGCACGTGCTTTAGACTTGACGATTAATCAAGCAGCATAAATTTTACAAGATCCGACGAAACATTTAGGACTATATTGTTTGGAGTTTTCAAACAATAATGAGAAGGGACCAGTGTAAGATGGCCGAACTATTAAGTTCTTACTATCCAGCAGAAACATTCATTTTACGAATCATAGATCCCAAACCAAGTACTAAGCAAACATCAAACTTGTTCGCTTTATGTAAGCTAAGTGCGAGTTTACGACCATTTTCTGATGAAAAATTTTCAGCAGATTCAAAATATTTTATATGGAAAACAAAACAATTATGTTCGGAATGGGAAATTTGTTTACAAAATAGACTACATCGATTGGTTGCCTGTTGAAAATTTTTTATCAGAAAATGGTCGTAAACTCGCACTAAGCGCACTGTTGAATTTTTAGTTGCTTAACAAGACAAAAGACAAATTTTACTTGCTTTCAAAAAGAGTGTTTTCATCTACCCCCTGGGGAGGTCTTTTGTAAAATGATTCAAGAGGAAATTGTTTAGATAGCACCAACTCTGATCAAATCGAATGTAAATTATACATTAAACTCTTTGGAGTAGATGATGCAAAATTTCTCATTTTAATTAAGATACATACGTCGTACAAAATCAATTTCTCAATACAAATGTATGTCATTCATAACAAAACGTAACGATTAATAGTAAACAATAACACAATTAAATAACTTACCTCTTTTAGGTTTTGGAAACGATTCATGTAAATTAAACACTACTTTTTCAATAAAGTGGCTAATATCCTTGCCATCGCATCCCTTTACATACAACTCCCAATCATGGGTGAATCCATCTGGGGTTGGTTTATGTTTCAGTATAGCTTCATGTCCAATTTCTAATGTTACCTTAACAGACATTTTTCACGATTTTATCAAATTATAATTTACATATGTTGCAAATTGTCTTTTTTTTTATTCCTTAATCTAAAAACAATAAATAAATAATTAAAAAAGTTTAATGTTAACATGAAATTTGCCTATCGATGCGTGTACCTCAATGTAGTTCCCTCTTAAATTTATGCGAACTTTAACCAAAGTTTTATTTTTATCATAGAAATTTTACACACGATTAGATATTTTATATTAAAACTCAAATCAAAACATATTTTATACTTGATCTTAGCGCAAACAAAAAAAAAATTTATTAAAAATATAGCTTTTAATAAGCCAAAAGGAAAAATTACATTTTCTGTAGATTTTCTCCACTCACAACACACAAATGAAAAATTATCTCATGTTTACATTTTGGATTATGTTTTAGTTTTACAATAAATTTAAATATTATTATTAATACTTTTAATTAAATCTTACACAAAATAATAATTTGTGTGCTAAATTGTCCAGAAATTTCAGTTTTTTACATTTCACACACAAGAAAAAACAAAAAAAAATCCCGAACTTCTACACCACAAGTGAATAGTTTCTCCATTAAACTAAAAAAAAAATTTAATCAAGATAAACAAATATACCTAATTTACGCTAATTGAAATGAACAAAATTATAATTGTATTATGTATTGAACAATTTTATTACATTTTATTATTTTAGTTTTATTTAATTAATTATTTTTTCATTTTTTTATTTTTTTTTAGTGATATATCACTTGAAATACATCAGCCATGACAATCTGAAATGTAATTAAGGTGTTTTGTATTTTATTTTGAATGAAGCGGCACGTTTTGGTGGGAATTCGAATCACTGCGCAAAATGAAAACATTTACATTTTTTATATGTACATAGTAATTAATTTCGTTAATTAAACTGAATATTTAATACAATACAATTTATAGGGTGGAGTCACATTTAATTCAAAAATTTGATTAAATTTGAAGAAATTAGTAAATAAGAGAATACTGAATTTGCTATAAATTAACGGTTTGATGGGCAGGTCATTTCTCAAATTTATATAAAATGTACATACCTAAATTTATTTATGCGCGCAAATTACTAAATATATGTAAGAAAAATTTAAGAAGCTCTTGAAAACTTTAAACTATGTATTAATTTTTAAAGGAAATTCTGAAAAATTGATTAAATCTTGCTATAAAATTGGTGAAATTTTTGCCCGCTGTACCATAATGTCAAGTACATTTAGAAATTATTTTGTTATATCATAAAACATTTTATCAATTAAAATGCCCAGCATTTTCGATAAAATTACTAAATCTCGACATCGAAAGTCTTTACGATATGGTTTACCATTTTTATTGTGTATTGTGGTCGGTTCATTTGGTTTACAACAATTTACACAATTGAGGTTAGGGAATAGTATTAACTCCAGCGTTTTGTGAAGCTAGAATTGGTATGATTTGTCTATTAACCTTCTATTACTTTTATAGATACACATTTTCTAAGAAGAAACCTGTTTCCCCAGAGGAAATGGAGAAATTTGGCATAACAATGAAACAACCAAAAGAAGTGACGCTGGAAACAGAATATGCTAAAATCAAAGATATAGATATTGATAATTGGGATAATGTGAGAGGGCCGCGACCATGGGAAGATGAGCCGGCAGCACACAAATAATAAATATTAATAAGTTCACTAATCCAGTTTTGAAATATGTGATATGTATTCATAATAATTATGTAAAATAGTAGCTTTTTTTAATAAAGAATAAAAGATAAAATATAAACCAGACATAAAACATTATCTAGTTCTAAATAGGGTTACAACAATATGTACTCATTTTGAGCCAAAATTTTTAGTCATGAAGAGAACTTTCAGTCATGAATGCAGTAACGTGAGGTGGGCGAAAGTCCAATTTGAGCAGTAGGTATATTAGGTAGGTAGACTCAAATGAATATTTAGGCCAATTCCTCAAAGTAAATAAAGCAGGAAAGTTTCAAGCTGGACACGGCAATTGTTTATGCATCGAGAGCCACAAAATTTACCAGTCTAGGATAAGTGTGAGGGCCGCCGCAATAATTATTATGTATTGTAGTATACTAAATAATTTCCTCATTGTCTAGGTATTTCTTGGAAATCTTGGATCTGCAATTCAAAACAGTTTCATACTGTTAAGGCAATTGATATTCTTTTACAAAACACTTACGGATAACGGAAATTTTCCAAATACGATTTTTAAGCGAAAGGTTATTAAAATCCGAGAAGGCCAAATTGCACAATAACTTGCGTATGAATGACAGGAAGCCATCATCGTATTTGGGGAACAAACTTATCCAAGCATACACGGTTGGTTTTAAAATACTTAATTTAAATAGAGGCATTATGGTTCATATTCAAAAGAAAAGTATTGTCGTTAACTACTTTGTTTATTATTGGGTCGTTATCGGTAAAGCGACAAGGTTCTTTAAGACAAGTCGATTTTACACTCGGGCGCAGTAAAACTAATCACTAAGTTTTACGAAACTACTGGGGAAGGTCTATGCTTAGCGTCCGTTATAAGCATATAATATGACTCGTTGTTTAGAGATTGACTCTAGATAAATACTGATAGCTAAATCTAATTTCGAGCACATGATGAAGTCCCAAGAGTTATGTAACATTACTGTTTCTGACTACGTTCAGGATTTTTCCTTTCAACTGGAGGATTGCACGAATTTCCATCTTGTCCTACTCCTATTTTGGATTTATCTTGTTCGCGCGGTGCCTACTATATAGTAATTGTTTGCTTTTGCTAGGATGACTCTTAGCCGCCACAACTTCCACAGAAAACTTAGCGCATATTCAATTATAGTATAATCTTGTGCCATTCTGTTTGCTGTAAAGAGTATAAAGGGATTATTGTATCATCTGAACAAGTACAGGTTATTGAATAGAGGAGGAGGCCTTTGAAACGTCCAGCAATTGAAAATATTTCTGGGAATGATTGTTTTTTAAAGATGCTTCAATCCTGGCGCAGCTCAAGACAAGACCAGAAAATATTAAACGACTGCCTAAAGGCACATAATACAACTGTTGTATTCTTTGCTAAATGACTGTAAAACGAATAGCAATCAATAGCGTTCAATACATGTCAAGCTTATCCATCTTTGTTTCTTCTCTGAACATTTTTCCGATACGAAGCAGAAATATAGCGCTTGTGTAAAAGCATTGCCCCATAATGTAGAAAATGTTAGTAATAGAAAACTTCATTAAATTAAGATATTATAAGAGACATGGCGAGCAGCTGCATCTCTTTCGAAAAGCCTAGGTAGTCTCAAAACCATAGACCAGTTCGACAAAAAACCATAAATAAGTAAAGGGCATCACGAATAAAACGTATTAGTAAAACAAATCATTAAATATTAATTTTAATATTTTTTTTAAAAATATAATTACAGCATTACATAGCTTAGAACATTATTTTGATACTTTTTTTTCTTGTTTGCTTCATTATTAAACTTAAAAAACTACCAAATATTAATTATTTTACTCTACAATTAATAATTATTCTCGAAATAAAAACATATCCTTTGAATTGAAACGGATATGATATAAATACAAAAAAAAAAAATATTTTTTTTTTTTTTTTTTGTTTAACAATCAAATTTTAGTGAGTACTTTACACAAGATTAAAATAATTACAAATCAGCATCGTCATCTTCCCAATCATTTATCAGCGTTTTTATATCTTCTTTCGGTTCAACCGATGTATTACTTGTATTATTTGTGTTTAGGATGGGTTTCGTGCTACTATTTTCATCTTCCATGTCCTCAGATATTTCGGTTACTTCATGCTCTTCATCATCATCTTTTATTTTCGAATTATTACTATCATCAGCCCCATTTGTTTGGGTCGATGTATCTTCAATAGTTACTTCAACTTCTTCACTTTCATCGTGCTTAATCTCTTCAAAAGATTCCGAAGACCACTCACCAAGGATGTTCGTTAATTCTTTGACATCACTCTCTTTTGTAGTTTTTGTTGGTGTTTCAGCTTCATCTTCGTTTGGTTTGGAAATTTCTTGTTCAAGTTCATCTTTTAATTCCCCTATCTCTTCATCCATTTTATCAACGCCAAGCAATTCGCTCATTATTTCTTCGGGTGTTCTCTCCTTTATGGGTGACACTTCTTTAGCTTTTACAACGTCTATTTCGTGTAAAGATTTTTCAATTAACTCTAAATTCTCGCCTTCATCTTTTTTTGCTAGTGGATTTTTACAAGTATCCACTTTTGATGCCGGTGGAACGGATTCTTCATCTTCATCTTCACTCCAATCACCTTCTAATGCCGATATTAATTTAAGTTTTTCTTCTTCATTTTTCTTTTCGGTTTCAGATTTCTGCCCAGCTTTTTTATTTGTAGCTGTTTTTTGCTTAGCCTCTTTTTCATTTCTCAATTTTTCTATTTCTTGTATTTCAGCACTGTCTTCCCATTGCATTGCCACAGTAGTAGTTTTACTTGTCACTGTAGTTAAAGTTGTAGTTCCATCATCATTTTCAGTTTGACTATAAACAACTACAATATTTTGATTGTTGGACGCCAACATCTCATTGTCTTCGTAACCTTCCTGATTCAATACCATTACCACATTTTCTGATGTGATAGTCGCCTGTCTTTGAATTTGGGAAATAATCTCCTCTTTCTGAAATTGCGATAATTCTTCACCGTCTGTTGTTACTAACTTCGTAATAATATCATTTTCATTGGCGCTCTGTTCGATTACATTTTGGAGTGCTGCACCATCGTGTACATACTGTTCGGCCAATTGTTCTGCGCTATCATTATGATAATGTGACTCATCCATTACCACGGTATTATCGACTAAACCTAAGCTGGTTGCAATTCCACTTGCAACATTACTTAATGCTTCAGCTTCGCTGCTCGGTTCCAATTTCACCAATTTTTCAGACGACTGTCCTGAATTCTTAGCTAGATGTGAAATAGTCTGTGCCATATTAGTGTCAATAACGAATGGCATACCACCTTTTGGAGGTAAGGATATGTTCGAAAGGATTTTAATTTTTTCATTCTGTGTAGAACTTCCTGTATTTGAGGCATTCGGTACATATTTATCGCTATCATCGAACTCCTGTTCATAGTCACTAAAATCAAGTACACCATCTTCGCGTGCTTTCTCCTTATGCATGGATTTCATGTGTGAATACAAATGGATTTCCCTTAAGAAAGTTTTATTGCAATAAATACAATGTTGAATGACTCCTTTTTGTGATGTTTCAGTAGTTCCTTCTTTACTAGTGGATGGTTGATTCTTAACGACGGTTTCAACTTTTATTTTAATATTGTGTTTATTTAAGTAATGTTCAACCAGATCATTTTTCTTAATTGCCTTCCAACCACAATGTTCGCAAATACGTGGATCAATCTTTTCTTTGTGCACTTGAATTAAATGACGTCGGAAGCTTTTATATGATGGAATGCTGATTGGACGTTTTCCGACACCACATCTAAGGCATAACCAGGGCCCAGTCATGTTCTCAGCTCCTTTAGCAATCAGGGCATGCATTGTCTTACTGTCAATCTTTTTGGGGCCGGTTGGTGGTGTTGGCGCCGGGGCAACGGTTTTCACTTGTTGTACGGTTTGCAATGGCGGTTTTATTGGTTCTTTCTCAACTTTTATCTGGTTTCGAGTTGGTGAAATTTTTTCTTGTTTTATAATTTCAACGGTGGGCTAAAAATAGAAATCAAATATATTAGAAACTGCTTTATCGACAAATAAAGCACGATTAATTTAAGCAATAAATGTTGTAGATGTCCTAACAATCTTTGTGAAAATAAGATTTAATTCTACATTATCGATTAAAAAATGGGGTCACTCGATAGTTAACAGTAAAGATTCAAACCCATTCGTCTTATATTTGAAATTGTCTTAACAGTCAATATGTCAGTGTGGCGTAACTCACCTTTGGCTCTTGAACTGTAACAGAAGTTGGACTTGAATTGTTCTTTTGCAAAATTTTTAATTTAATGTTTTTATTATTTTTAACCAAATGAGGATATTTCTTGAGAACCTCGCTGATAATTTTGGCATGATGTACACTGCCAGAGTTATCCTTGACTATAATTTGATCATCTTTTGCCGTAATAAGCGAAGAATCAAACGATTTTTGTTCTTTTAAACTACTGTTTTGTGATGATTTTGCTGATTTAACAGTAGAAATCGCTTCATCTTCATCATCAAAATGTGTATCCGCATCGTAATCAAACGCATTTTCATCATCATCGTCGGCCTCGAGTTGTTTACGAAGGCGGGCCGCTTCTGTATATTCCTTAACATCTTGCAGATTAAATTTCTTTGCGGGTGGTGCTGCTACCATTTTTGGAGCAGGACGTTTATTCGGATTTGTGTAACCTTTGCGTAATTGTTCGAAAGTGGATGATGAGGCCGAATATTCTCCTTCGTATTCTTCAGAGTCCTCATCTTTTTCTACAGCCTTCATGAGTGGTGTGCTCTCATACGAAATTGTATTGAATGTATCAAAGGAATCCGGTATTATTTCTTCTTCGGTTGGATCAAAACGTGAAGGTCCACTTTTTTTACCAATCTCGGTTTGTCGATAGTTTGAAACAATCGCTATAGTTTCGGGTATATTATCTTTAAATGTTCTGCCCTTTCCAAAATTGCTTAAGTATTTAACATTTTTTTGCTGTACTGGAGACGGTGGTGGAGGCTGTTTCACGGGCCGAAAAGCAGCTTTTTTATTTGAAGCATAGGTTCGTTCTGTTACATTATTAGCCCTTTGTGGAAAAGATGTCTGTGGTGGTGTTTGCGGGATAGTCCGAGTTACTGCTGGTCTTGGCTGACCAATTGATTTGTTTAATACAACTGGTCGAGCTGGAACAACTGGTGCTGATTTACGATGTGCTTCTAACAATTTTACCAAAACGGTCATATTCATTTCTCGTGCGGTACGAAAAAGTTTATCGTACATATTATACTCAAATTCAAGTGTTCCAGTATACATAAAATTAACAATTGGTACTACAACGTCGGCCTGAAAATCTTTGGGCATTAGAAGTGTGTTGTCAGCTACATCTGATTGAATCTCCAGTATATTAAAATAGTCTGTACACGCGCTCAAAACCAATCGATGAACTTTCAATTGTGAATTATCATTGAATTGGAGCGTAAGGTCACAATAATCCGTTTTGTTGAAGAAATTTTGTAGTTTCTGGAGGAAGAATACTCCCCAATTGTCCACTTTCACTGATTTTATTTCTCCCATTTTGTTTTTGTGTTATCGGTTAAAATTTAATGCGTTATAAAAATGAAATCTGAAAATAAATAAAAGCTTATATTAGAATCTATCTCTAATGCAATCCATGTACGCAACGGAATTTTTGAATTTTTTTTTTGCCCCGCGACTTGCATAATTTAAGGCGGCTTCGTACTAACTTCAGAGGAAAAACCAGTGTTTATTTCATTTAAGATGAAAATTGTAATTACTTTATCAGGAAATATAACAAAATATGTAATATGCTTTCATAAATTAGAATTTAATTAGAACTAATGTTGGCAAATGTAGATCCGCCTTTGACACATCATATTTTTATCATTTTGACAGTCATTTTTTATATCCGATATCACAATTTTAAAATTTATTCCAATTTATTTTAAACAAATAAATATATTAAAACTATAGATCAATTTACAAATTATCAATTTTAAATAAAAGAAAATAGACAAGATTTTTTTTAACCCAAGCGTATTTAATTTCACCAACAAAAACAAACCATCTTTTTCTTCAAGTTGACAATCGCTTGGCTTCACTTTTACTAAAATTTTTGCACAATTTTTTTAGCCCAATAATAGTTTACAAATTAAACATATACACCAAATTAACTATAATTTCTATATCAATTTAGCAATTCAAGATTTACCTATTTATTTATTTTTTTTTTTTTAATTTTCCTACGATAAAACTACTACACTAATATTAAAATGCATGCGAATAAAACAAAATGACGCCATCTATATCACTTTTTTAATTATTATGACTTACAAATTTTAATGTCAAGATGTCGTGTACATGTAGGTATTTTCGTACTACCAATATGTTTTAGTACACACAAATCCAATCGGACATTTTATAATTTTTTTATTTGTTTGTTCTCTGACAACCATTAATTTAGCTATTAACCGGGGGAAGTGCTATTTCAATAGGTCACATATAAAATTTTATTTTTTATAATTCACAAATGTATTTGAAAATTTAGATTAATTAATTGTTTACTTTTAAACACGATACTTTTATGAATCAATGCACACAATTTTATTATTTAAAAAATTAATTGGATAATATTTTAAATGGTTTGAAACTTGTATTGATTTTTTTTGTCTGATGTTTACGTCAGCGCCACTAGAAATAAAAAAATTAGCTGTGTTTGTAGCTTTGATCATAAGTGACACCTAGAGAATAATAGTAAAATATTTTATAGGAACTTTTTTAGTACAACACTAGAACCGTAATTATAAAATGGGTTGACTGGGTGCACAAGTTGGTTGTCAAAAGTTATCAACAAATTTTTTTTATTTTTACCAGAATTACATTTAAAAATTTAATTTAATTTTATTAAAATGCCACCAAAACTGAAATTTAGTGAAGGTATGTGTGATTACTAGAAATAGGTACAACTTACTTCTAATCTATTATTGAATATACTTTTATTTTATTACATTTTAGGTGAAAAGGTGTTGTGCTTCCATGGACCACTGATATATGAAGCTAAGGCATTAAAGAGCGCGATTTGCAAAGATAAACAGATCAAGTACTACATCCACTATTCAGGGTGGAATAAAAAGTACGTAGGATTCTTACGAGATTCTTACTGCATATTCATGGTTTGCTTATCGAATGGATGAATTAATAATTTGGCGCGATTTTTTTTCTATATTTCTAGTTGGGACGAATGGGTACCTGAAAGCCGGGTACTGAAATATAATGAGGCAAACGTGCAAAGGCAAAAGGAAGTTTCTAAGCAGCATAACTTGGCCGCCAAAAATAAGAAAACAGCTACCAAAACAAAGAAGTTAGATTCTTCCATATTAACAGCGGTGAAAGATAGTGATTCACGGGCGTCCACACCTTCAAAAGATATAACCAAAGAAGCGACTACGACCTTAGTTTCACCAATTCCATCTACATCAGTAACCACGGCTCTTGTTTCCACTTCAACAACACTGACGAGTTCGACTACTCGCACCCGTACTACAAAACCGCCCACCCCCGTTGAGATCACCACTGTAACCACAAGTAGCAGTACTACACCGAGTAATAATCTCTCTAGTGGCAACAATACGATCACTACTACCGTTCCCATTGTTGCGAACAACAGTAGTACCGCCGCCAATATCAATAATACAACGGGACCAAATACCAATAATAATAACAACAACAATAGTACCGCAGAAGGTCAGCGAAAGAAACGTGGTCGATTGGACACGTCAGTTGAATCGGAAGAACAATTTTTATCCAAAGTTGAGATAAAAATCAAAATTCCAGATGAGCTAAAGCCATGGCTGGTCGATGATTGGGATGCAATAACGCGGCAAAATAAACTGGCCGATTTACCGGCAAAGAGCACAGTTCAAAATATAATTGATGGGTTTATTTTGTACAAGAAAAATAGTAAGACAAATACGCCAAACAAAGAGACGACCGTACAAGATGTAACAAACGGTTTGATTGAATATTTTAATGTAATGCTTGGCTCGCAATTACTATATAAATTCGAACGTCCACAATATTCAGAAATTCTCGAACAACATCCAGACACGCCAATGTCCTCTATTTATGGATCTATCCATTTATTACGGCTATTCGTTAAATTAGGTTCAATGCTTGCGTTTACCTCGTTAGATGAAAAATCCGTACAGTTATTGTTATTACATCTTCAAGATTTTCTTAAATATCTTGTTAAAAATAGTTCAACACTGTTTAGTATGCAAAATTATGTAAACGCGAGTCCCGAATATCATCGGAAAATGCAATTTCAACAGTAAATTCATTCGTTTAAGTACACCTACATTACGTTTTTTTATTTTATTTCATTATAATATCGTTGGCTATACACAAATAAAACCAATCATTATGCTAATCTATATAAAATAAGCATAATATAAAATATGTTATCATTTGAAATAGTATGTAAGTATTAAATACATATAAATTGTCATATGTATAAATATGCAAAACAAACAACACATCTGTATTCCTAAATAGTAAGTGTCCTGATGATAACCAACTTGATTTTAATTATAAAAAAGTAACAATCTTACTAACAATAAATATATTTATCTATCAATTACAATTACAAAATATAAATTAGCTTTTATTTATTTTATTTTATGTGGTTCCGGATGATTTTATTTGCCAATGAAATTTTCAAATAATTATATAAGTAAATCCACCAGGTTCGTTGGCAAACTTTTTTATTCTGATCGTAACGCAATTAAAATTAAACCAAAGGCGGCAAATAGTGATCATTACTCTTGCCTATGGAATCCACCAAAGGATGTTGAATTGAAACGGAAGTAACCCTACTAGTAATTCAATCACTTTCAATTTCACGAGACTGGAACATTTATAACTCATTCTGTTTCAGTTTCCGAGAATATATTGGGCCATTACTTCCATAGGAGCAGATTTAGTTGAACCGGCAACCGGGTGCCAAAATTAATAATTAAACAAAATTATTAATAAATTCTTTTACATTCAATATTAACGTGAACTCCGATTTAAAAAAAAAAATAAAAACCTTCGAAAATTTTCTCAGATATTTCTGATAATTAGTTAAAAACGCTTTACAAATCCGACCTTCGATGTTACACGAATTTTTAAGGGGGTCATTACTGTAAAGTGCCCAGGGAAGAAATTATCTAGGTACCTAGAAAAATTTATTCTCCAGCCATTTTCTCAATATTAGATACATTACTCGGTATGCTTTCACCTTTCGATTGATTCATCGGCACACCTCATTTCTTCGTCTATTCTAAATTCTCTTTTATTCCGTCGTTTCCTTGCCGTGAAAGAAACGTTTTATTAAAATTTGTTTCGTCAATTAGTTTATCAAGCATTTTCGGAAATCCAAATCGATCCTGAATAACTTCAGGCTACGTCAAGCTTGTCCGTCTATTTATGAAGGAATGAGGTAACTTCAAGCTAATTTAGAAGTTATTTAAACCAAAACCAACAAAATTGTATATAGAAGCCCGAATATTGCAATATGTACATAAAAAATTGGTTTGGCCCATTATTGTAGGTTTGGTACCGTCTTGTGGCTCTTCTCACAAGTATATTTTTCACCATCTGGAAAACAAACAAAATATCAATATGATTCTAGAATTTTGTTCTTTGGAATTTTTACTAAGTAGAATTAATTAAATGTTACAATTTGCTTTAGCCCTAACTGTATTTGGAATCAAAAAAAATTTGAGAATGAATAACTTCACCTTCATAGTTTAGATGAGTTTGTTTTTATAATGGTTTTATATATATTACATAATATGTGCATACCAAAAAGTAATATAAAATATTCATAAATTTGCACAATATTTTAAAAGTTTCAATTTAGTTACAGCTTTTTGGTTTAAAACACTGTAAATTAACAAAACATTGTAAAATAATAAACATTAAATAATTAAAGGTAGCAATGTGATTGTGTGACCTCCGGATACAACCATTACATTTTTAAGGTACGGATCTCTGAATTAGGTTTGTTGACTTTTCTCAAATAAATAAAAAAAATTAAGATCACATCAGTCACTGCTTCCATTTTTGGTTCTGGATTAAATTTCGTTAATCGTTTGTTCCTATCTGGTTCCTCCAGTAATCTTGAAGTAAAAGTCGGCAAATATATTAGGGATTCTCTGGTTCTCTAGTTTATTTGAGGAATTACTTTTTCAGTGACAAATGTGTATTAGGATCTTGTTAAATTTGTCTATTTTCTCGCTATGAATTTGCCAAACTTCTCCATCAAGATTAAGTTGTTCCATCAGTTTTGAGAAACTTGTTTTCACTGAAGTAGAAACTTTATAATACTCCAGAACTATGTATCCTTGTTTTGTTTACTTTAATTGTATTAAAAAAAAAAAAAATCTGAGGGGCCCCTAAATCTGGAGAGCCAACTTCAATTCAGAATGGGTCATCGTAAAGACATTTCATGTGTTGGGTTTAAATTAACTGAAAACACAAATAAACTCAATAAGGAATACCTGATTACGATCAACATGAATTTACAAGTAAAACCAATAAAAATGTCGACACAAGTCATAGTAAAGCAGTGCCAAGCAAGTTGGTTGGTCTCAATATTATGTTTCTAATATGTACACTGTGTATTTGTCTTTTTATTCTATTTATTTTACTCTAACATCAATATAGGGGCCTAATTTTTGTTGGTCTGCGTAAAAAATTTCTCCGGCTTGTGCGTCTCATAGATAACTTGAATAATTGTTTACCAACATAAGCAAAATGTCTCCTCCTAATTTTTTCGTAGTTAAAAGTACGAGCTTACCTTCAGCCATAGTCAACTGTAGGATTTACGGCCAAGAAACATTTAGTTTTTAAGCAAAAATTCTCTACTTCTCGCTAAGATACGTGTTTATACTCTACCATTGGAAGAGTTCTTATTTATCGATAATTAAATTTTATTTTCCATAGTTATTTATTCGGTAATCCGGTAAACCCATTACGATTGTCACCATTGGCAGTTAAAGTCGAAAGGTCAGATCAAGCAATGGAAACATAATATTGTAGGTACCTATATAAAAGTTATCCATACATCCGTCGCTCAACAAATAACTCAGTTTTGTCTATAAGTTAGTCGTTAACTTATAGGATAGCCGAAAAAGCTTTACACGTTTGTAAAATTTTGGACAAACCTCAAATAATAGATGTCCCATTAAGACCGCCTATTTTGTAATTTGAAAAAAATAGGCGGTCTTAATGGGACACCCCGAAATGCGCCTCATCGGAGAAGATGATTTTCTTGAAGAAGTGGATTTTCACAATTTCTATGTGTGGCTGTGTAATTCTTCGTGACTAATCTCAATGTTCAGAAATGACAGCTGCAAAAAAACGCTGTATTACCGCCAGAAAAAAATGGCGCTAAATTCAAAATAGGTGGTCTTAATCGGGCGCCCTATACGAGGGATATCGGCACCTTAATTGAAATAGGGAAGAAAGGTAATTTTAACCATTAGGTTTTGGATTTTCTGTGGAATACCACCAATAATCGTATACGAGTATGTATGTACTCTGGCTTTGTATTCGATATTATAGGTCATGAATTCGATCACTTTTCGTAGGTTGAAATAAAATGCCCAACTCAACAGTCTTTTTTTTGTCGTCGAACTGCATTCTTCATTCTACATGCTAGTCATTCACACTGACCACTTTCAGATGATTTTGGAACGAGATTACTTGTTGATATCTTAATCAAAGTTTTAGGCAATCTTTCCAGATTAAAGAACTTTTCTTGCTTTTCGACTGGTGTGAACGAGGATGGTCGACTTTATTATTTAAATCAACTTTTTCCATTGGTTGACTATCTTACTTCCACGTTATATATTAGAAAAAGGGTTCACACTTTATCTAAAACTGGATACCTATTTAAGCTTCTAAATCCTCTGGCTAAAAAACAACTTGAGGCAGTTGTTTTTACAACGCCAACGTCTAGGTAAAGAAACAAATTTGTAAATTGTTGTAACAAGTTATTAAAATGTTGTGAGCCACAGCAAAACAATCTTAAGAGCGATTGTGGTATGTTCATGCTGCAGACCTATTGTAAAATCTATCGCCGCATCTAATTACTCAAAATATTTAAATATTACTAACGATAATAGTCAAAATTAGGTCAATATTAATTAAATTTTCATCTTTGGATGTCATTTTAATTTCATTTTGTGTTGCGTATGCAAGATTATTAAAAGATTCTCGATTTTTTTTTTTGTTAAATAATGGATAAGAACAATTATTACATATTACATAATGAATGAAATCATAAATGTTTTGTTTTTCGTAATTTTTATTAATATTTTTTAAATTTTTTTGTGGTATGTTTTCGTTTTGGTTGCTAAAAATATAATTTACAAACTTACTAACAAAATAAAAACAACATTTTTTCGTCTTACTTCGAACGCCGCAATATTAAGTCATTACCCGTTTAAGATTTATGTAGATGTTTAAGTTAATTTTGGTTATTTAATATTCATATGTGGGGGAAATAAGAAATACATACCTTAAAGTGAAATGGGAAAATAATTATTTTATTGACTTAAAAAATTCTTACTTAGTGGGAGGATTGTTTAATTTAATAAAATATTAGAACAACTGAATTTTCACATGTTTTAAATTTCAAGAAACTCCTACGCTGATCTGTTCGTTGCCGCCTTAAAAGTGATTTAATACATAATAATATTTTGGACAACATTAAACGGCTTGAACAGGAGGACCACTTTGAAAATGCTATTGTAATAGATTAGTAGCCCTTAGCTCAATGTTTAAATAATACGGCCAAATGTTTTTAGCCGAGGATAATAGCCACATTATTTAATACATATTATAACAAATCGTGTTGTTTTCTTCTTCTTTTTCCGATTATTATTTAATTTTATTTTTATCCTCGAAAAGAAAAATTTATAGACGAAAAAAATTTAATTAAATTCAAAATTTTTTTTGTGAAAACGATTTTTTTATTTTTAGAAAATGTTTATGAAAAATTGCCAAATTACGATGGAAATTCACAAAATAAAAAAAAACAGTTTTTTTTCTAAAAATAATAATTTTCATTTTTTTGATATGTATTTAATTTCATTCGAATAACTTTAATATTTGGTTTAGTGGCCTAAGTAGTATCGCAATGATATCCTTTCCATCGAAGACACAAACTTCACTGATTGGAGCGCACTTTCCATGTAGAGTGAGAAGTAGAATAAAGTACAAGCATTTCGATATTATAATAACATCAATCGACGATTAAAGCATATTAAGCAAATTTTAATTACTTATTGCTTGCATAATAATTATTGTGATAAAATTTATAGAAAATGCTTAATATTAAAAAACATAACACAATTATTTGTTGAGTGTGTAATAAATTTGTTTAGTGGTGGTGAACATTTACCGGAATACAATTTTACTAAGTTCACAGGCCCGGGATTATTATAATCCAGAACCGAAACTTTGAAAGTGTGCTACTTAGTTTTCAAGAATGTAATGAAAACGAAAACACTTAACCTTGGCTCTGTATGGAAATAAAATAAATAGATTGTTTATTATAATCCATAATTTTAAAACAGTAAAAAAACAGAACCCTTCTGATGACAGCGGTGGGATTCGAACCCACGCCATTACTGACTGGTGCCTAAAACCAGCGCCTTAGACCACTCGGCCACGCTGCCTACAAAATGTTTGCCTCTGGTTAGTCTAGTTCCTAATAACAAAGGGAGTGATTCACTTAACTGGTATTTTATAATTTAAAATACAGATTAAGTAATAATTAATTAATGCATACCTATAAACGTAGCTATTGGTTTTTTTGTAGTGTATATTTTGTTTTGTATTAATTGTAAATATAAAGGGTGTTTATTTAGGTTCCGTTCAAAAATAAGACAATCGTTTCAACATGACGAGGTGGCCGAGTGGTTAAGGCGTTGGACTGCTAATCCAATGTGCTCTGCACGCGTGGGTTCGAATCCCATCCTCGTCGAATCATTTTTCTGCTGTATGAGTATGAAGCTTGTAAAACATTTTGTTTTAGGGGTAGGGGTTAGAACCTTACGTTTATGTTAAATTACACGAATTTATAAAAAGAATTACACACCCTAAAGAAGTGGAGGGTAATTATATGATTACAAATAGGAAACGACTTAATAGAAATATTGGAAGACGTATATGAAAGTTAAACTTTTTGAAGTACGAGGACTTAAAATTTTGACATTATTTCTCAGGATAATTCATATACGAATTCTGATTTGGAAGTTGTTGATTACAGTATTGCGATTTTGGAAAAACTGACATCTTCTATCTAAATTAATTAGGTAGCAAGTTTAAATATGACTGTTACAAACCACAATCAGCGAAAAATCAATCATTCATTACATTCAAGTGAACTGCTTTTAATTTTGTAGTGTAATCGAGAAAAATCACATTACCTAAACGATAAACGATGAGAAAAATTTAATTTTTCTAATTCCATCAATGTAATATTGAAATACAATTATGTATAAATTATATAATATTATTATTTTATATGTACATGACGATTGCCTTGACCGTACATTTCGACTTTTTATTAACAGCACAAAATATAAAATGTAATCAATAACAACATGACTGTATATAATTCTTTCGATCGCGTACATACATTTTGTATTTTAATATTTGTACCTTATATGGTCAACAATCTTTCTTATATGTATAAATAACAAAAATAAGTAAAATAAAATAGAGAGCACAACATGTTGTGGTTGTAATTTTACAGTTTTGCTTTATTTTGGTAACTGTGCCATTTTCGCTTCCATTTTTCAGGGTTATGTATTCAATTTCAGATTTGAATTTAATTACACTTATTACGGACTATTTATGTTAGCACAAACCAACAGATGCCACAATTTATGAAAAAAAAAAAAAAAAAAAACGATTCTTTAATTTAGAAGTTGTGTGTTCGTGACTACGTATACAGCAGATATAAATATATTCGTTGAGTGTCGTTTTGGAATTAAAATTGAAATAATATTGGCCAATTGCCAAGAATTCATTGAAAATATTATAAAATTGAAATAAATCAATTTTAAGGTCAAATGCAATATGCTATAAGAACACTACTATTGCAATGATTCATTTAAAATGTCCTATAAATATTGTTTTTTGATATAACCGATCAACACGTCAAAAATTCAAATTTAACCTTTACTTTTCTAATAATTATAGCGCCACTTGAGTAGAGTAGACAAACTAAAGTTAATTAATCCCATAAAAATATCACAAAATCAAATTATTTCATTATTATAATTATGTATTATTCAATGACTTTATTTTTATATTTTTTTTTTAAATCAATTCAATTAAATTTTACTAATAAATAGCAGTTAATCGCTATATGAGTCATAATACAATATGTGACATGAGACATGTGAATTAAGAAACCATTTGTGGTTAAACTACAATCATAATAAATATCCAAACAAGTCGTTACTACTGTAATAATTTTTTTGAACACAAATCTTTAATCAAGTTTATACTATGAGTGTACTACAGTATAATTTGTGGAAAGGAAGTTAAATCCAAATAGGAACATGAAATTAATGCAAATTAGGTGGCCGCAAACCATTGAAAATTTTTAAAATCAAAAGTAAAATTTGTCTTTTACTTTTACTTTGATTGTAGTCTATAAAATATAACACCTCACAAATATTTTATTGATTCATCAATATATGTACATAAAATTTAAATACAAATTTTTAAGTATAGCTAATATCGCTGAATAATTTGATCGGAATTAATTATTGATGACTTGTATAAAAAAATAAAATGCATTAATGAAAATAACAATTCGTTCGTTCTGACTGCGGTAGAGGTGGATCTTCCTACTTAAGAGGCGAATCCTCATTTCTTATATTGAATGGTCTAAAAAGTTTAACAATAGATATCAGTAAAGTTATATATTTCATTTGTTTGTAGGGTGACATGTTTATGGTGACGATGCCGTGTTAGAAAGAAGGGCCCGTCCGATGTTTAGCATTCTGGCAGTTACTTTATTAAAGTTGTAACTAGGTTTACTTAAAAATGGGTTTGCTTCTGAAGTATTCTGGCCAACCTTGAAGCATTGTAACATTGATTTATTCTTATTTATCCCTGTTCTCATCTGTCCTACATTCTGGCCAAAGAAGATTGGAAAGTGTGCGTTTGCTATACATCATATTCCTAAAATCGCTCGTTTAGGTTACAGGCCACGAGAGCTCTTGAAATTCTCGAAATTAATTTATGGATTATTTGAATCAATTGACCGTCTGCAGCTGGAAGATATTTCGAGTTCGATTGATGATATAGCATGTTGTCAATCAATTTTGCTTGCTGAGAGATACTTCATACTTTAACTTGGGGAAACAGGGCCAGTTCCAAAATCTCTGAAAGCATGCCTTCAAAAGTTTTATTGGATTAATTGCTATAAATCTGGCCTATAATAGCATTACTAAACTAGACTAAACATGTGAACACACATTTTAAAGGAATGAATAAGATTTATAATTGCTACCGTCTGAAACAAATTTATATGGAGCAATGAATTTTTCTTCCTAGCAGGGAATGAAATGAAATGCTGATGATGACGTTCGAGAGAAGAGTCAAGCCTGTGATATTTAAACCTACATTATTTTGCCCTTGTTCTCTTGGACAATATGAAAGGGCTGGCTTGGTACCGAAACCGTGATGGCTCCGGATTGTTTTATTTATTTACATGAATTTTGAGGAACTCTATTTTGATTTGAGCATGCGTGCTCACAATTGAGTGCCACTATAGCCAAATAACACGATAAACACACCGGTACAATTCTCTCTACGCAATATTGTAATTTCATTTCGACCTTTGTGCTCCTACTTCTAAAAGACGATTAACAAATTTTCCGCTCCTTCCTGGCAATTTCTTGTTTCAGATGGTTCAATGGGGATAATATGTATGTAAAGAAATGGAACCGATGTATTAGTGTACCAGGTTCCAATTCTGAACGACGAAAAAGACCGTTCGATTCTGGAAGCTGGTGTAAGCGATCACGATCAAATTTATATGGTACGAATAAGTTGTAAACCCCTTAAAGAACGGTAATATCTTTTGAGTTTTCGTTTTATTCCAAAAGGTTTGGTATTTTATTTAAATACATTGTACAGTATATACACAATACCAAAAATATTTAACTTTACAGCTAAAGGTAATAACAATAACAATATTATTTTTGTAATTCAGCTCTAAGAGAGGGAACGTGATTTCTTTCAAGTGACCTACTAACCCGTAAATTCATAAAAAAAAAAACGTATTAATAGCATAAAGTCGTCATATGAATATTTATTTCTTGCAATATATTTTTGGCCTAATTACGTAGATTAAGATGTTAATTCTTAGTTAAATTCGATTGTATTTTGTATCTAAACATTATGTTCATACGTGTAAGAGAATTTTTTTTGGCAACATATACGCGCTTACATCTTAAATTTTTTATTTAGGTTTAATTTTGTTGTCTGTAAATTTTAATCCTTTATTAAATATATCTACACGGTCTGAGTGCATCATCTGCAATTCATCATAAAATATTTTATAAATTCCTGCGCACTGAGTCAATCTTTTATATTGTATGTGGTATGCCTTATGTTTATACGTATAACAACGAGTACTTAAGAAACTAAAGATGATTGGAATTTTGTTTAAGCGGTCGTCTTTCCGATTTTCGAAATAAAGAAAATGATGAATCAATCAGCATGGAATTTTTGCCGGTTCAACTGGAGAAAAAAGAGAAATAAAATTTCTTTTTGAAGTTAATCTGCATATTGTGTAGGTACGAGTACTTATAGAGTATAAGTAGTCCATCCAAATGCAACATTAATTAAAGTTTGTTATAATTATATTTAAAAAAAATAAAAATAAAAATTGTGTGAAGCATGTTACATTCCTCGATAAATTAACACTTGTTTGTTTGATATTATTCATGCTACAGAAAACGTGTACCTAAATTAAAATCAGATCGCACATACGAGTACAATTCAATTATTCAGTTCATGAATATATTTTGAAAGTATGTTTATGACAAATATCATCTTATAATTTCAAATCACGTCAAATTCTGATATCAACAAAAAAATTCAAAAAAAAAAAAAAAATAAGAAACCAACTTCTTATGAATTCTAAAAATAAAAATCTGTATTGTACATATTCTAAATTGTGTATGTGTATTAGACATATTATTTACTGATATATGTTACGATTACGAATATAGTAACACAAAACAATATACAAATGTTATTCTTAACTCGATTTCTTCATTTTGTCGCGAATTAACGACTTTTCTTTTGTAAGTATGTAAATGTGCACAAGAGAAGCGATAATCGCTAATTACGTCTATAATTAGGAATTATTTTTGTATATACATATATGTACACTTACATATTTTCAATATAAGCTTGCACAGAGGTTGAATCGATAAACGAAATTTGATCGGGTAAAAGAACACAAAATATTGATTTATCAATCATATTTTTCATCTGCAAGGTATGCCAGACGATGCTGTTGAGACATTAGAAAAGGTTCAATGAATTTGTAATAGTTTTGCATTTTTTATATACATATTGTATTTGATATTGTCGCCATTTGATTTCTTGGTATGTTTGTCAAGTGGCAACAGTCAATATATATTTATGCAAAAATTGTACCGCTTGACCGTGGTCGGTTTCAAACCCTATACGCTACTATAGGCAATTTATTTTCAGTGTGCTCGTCAAAAAATTTAATAGTATTTACTGCAAAATTGGTGAACGCCTCTAAACTATTGGTAACGTTTTTAAATCATATAAAAATGCCAATGGTTGACGGTTTGCGTGGATTTACATTAAACAACTTGTACCAGCGGTTCCTAATTTTATATAATTGAAAATTAACATTCATTGCTATTAAAAAATCAGAACGAGGTTTGAAAAATTTAAAATTGGTAATTTATAAATTCCAATACTTCTTAATCTATAAAATGGGCAAAATCCCAAGTAAAAAATTTAAGAATTTAGAACTTATTGAGTAGCGAAATACTTTAACAACTTATAAATACTTATTGGGAAATTCAGGCATAAGATGTATAATATATGGATACTTTTATATGCGGATTAGATTTGCTGAATAAATAACACACAAGTTGTAAATAAAGCTTAATATTGACATCGATTTGACTAAATTGTCGACTTTTCATTTCTACAATTTACATTATGCCAATTCCGAGTCGGAAGATATTTTTCCTCTAATAGGGAAAAAATAATTGCATTTCACTTTTATTCTTTATTTATATTTTTGTTAGGAATTTGATGGCGCTAATTGTGTTATATGTACTTGAAATTGGCTAAAGTGAAGAATATTTGTAACTTAATTTAAAAATGTGCAATTTTTGTAATTTTCTTATCATCCTTGTGCAAAGGAATTCATACCTCCATTGCTAAGCGGCAGTTAAAGGAGTTATAAATAAATTTCCAAAAGAATTCGAATTGGAACTTTTATTCATTGAAGTTTTATAAAACTTCATATTCATAATAACACCATCTGTTATTTGCTTGTCTTCAGAAATTTCTTCTAAGAGGACGACCAGAATGAAGATTTCCTACTTGTTTACAAAAATTCTAAAAATAATCATCAGTATATTTATCTGGCACATACAATTTGCACGTTTATACTTATGAGTACTTACATAATATAAGCATAAAGTGATTTGCTTTGAGATGGTGCCTCGTAAGAACTTTAATCGTAATGGATAGTAACCGTGGTGATATTTCTGTATTCCCAATTCGTGAAGCCTTAAATAACTTTACGAGAATGTTAAAAGTTGAATTAATATTGTTATGTTGGCAACCGCTTTTTATATTACGAATTTCTTTTGTCTTCCATTATGTTCAAGTAGATAACCATGTTTTATTTGATCCGTGCTCTGTATTGTTAATTTTTACAACAGTATTTCAACAGGTTTCAGGTTATGGGCCCAGTCCATCGTTGAAAATCAAATAATTATAATTATTATGTAATCAAATCTTAAGCTAAAATTATTACATATTTTAAGTCTTAAGCAATGCTAATACTTATTGTTATTGCTCACAATTTAATTAGCAGCTTAGATTATGCTTATATGTATAACTTAATAATTTAATAAATTTACACAGTAAAGCTTTATTGATTTTTCCACATTAATCTTCTATCCAGGTGCAAACCTAAGTATTTTACCTTCGTTTGTTGAGGAATATTTTTATCGTTTAATTTCACTGGTGGGGCAGGTGCGTTTGTTCAGCGTGAATGTGACGTGAGTTGATTTGTTTTCGTTCACTTTTATTCGCCATGCTTTCAACCAGTCCACGACTTTGTTATTAAATAATTCTGTAATTCCTTTGACACAACAAGTATAATATTGGTCCGAGAACGCTGCCTTACGGAACACCTGCATTAACATCATTTAAGCAAGTATTTGCGCTATTTTGTTTCACCATGTAGTGTCTTTGAAGAAGATAGTTTCCCAAAACTGAGTGAAATTTCTTCGGTAGAAGCTCTTTAATTTTGTATACTAGTCCATCGTGCCAAACTTTATTCTTCTAATATTGGTTTCAATTTCGTTAGTAAGATTTTTCCAAAAAGCTTTGATATTGTGAGCAGCATGCTTATTGGACGATATGATGAGATTTCCGTTTCATTTTTCCCTGCCTTATGTATCATTGTGATCAAAGATATCTTCCATTTTTAAGGAATATAACTGGTTCGCGGATCGCGTTGAATACAAATGTTATTAGTTTTATGAATTTATCTGGCAATTTAGTTATCATTTTTCCAGTAATGAGATCATGTTCTGGTGCCTTTTTCGGGCTTATGCAAGTTTTAATTGTATTCTTAAGTTTCCTCCAATTATACTTTAAAGGTTTGTAGGATAAACCACCATCCATTTGCTGGGGTAGCACGAAATAATTATCTTCTTTGTTTGTGCGAATATTACTGTTGTCAGATGAGCAGCAAAAGCATTGGCTTTTTCCTCATCACTTTCCGCCCAATTTACAGTTGGTAATCTAATAGGTGGATTCGAATTGGTTGGCCTTTTTAAATTTTTTGTTGCCTTCCACAATAAATAATCTGTCCTCTCGGTTACCGAGAGATCACTTAAATAGTTCTTTACGCTCTACGAATCAAATCTTAGGGCCGAATTTTTCGTTTTTCCTGCATTAGTTCCTATGTATTACGTGACAGTTTATACACTTTTTCAGAACTACTTATGCTGGGTGTAGCCGTTTCAGCAGATAATGTCATGATATTTTTTAGATTTTCTGCCTTTTCTCGAATATTAAGTAGACCATTTTGTTCAACTAGCCTTCTATATTGATCCCAATTAGTTTGCTTGTTTGTACGGTTTGGCATTTCGTTCCTTAGGACATCGGTACTCACTGTTACTATTACCGATGAGTGATCAGGAGACAGATCATAGCAATCGGGGGCCTTAACATATGTAAATGGAATGACCTTAGTTACAGAAAAGTCAGTTAAATGAGGAATTTTCTTTCTATTCGTGGGCCAGTAAGTTGGGTTACCCACAGATAAATAATCCAGGGATTGTTCCTTTGTAGCTTCATAAAGTTGTTTGCCTTTCGGCGATGTTAATCTGGAACCCCAATGAGGATGTTTAGTGTTGTAATCACTCCTAAGAAATTTATTATCCAGCTGGCTGGAATAATCCAAATTTCTTTATGGCATGTTTTGGAGGACAGTTTCCAGACCACACCTGCAGACAGATGCTCGTTGATTGCATATGTTCTTTCTCATATTTCATAAGTTCATAGTGTTTAATTCTTCTCTTAATTAAAACAGCAGTGCCTCCATGTGCTTTCCCATCTCGGTTCCTTGGTGCCATAAATAGAGTACCCAATAATTTTGAAAAAGCTATTTTTGATGAAGCGTGTTTCAGACATTAACATTATGTCAATATGGTGCTCGGTGAGAAATGCATGTATCTCCGTATTCCTAACGAAATTCCTAGGTGGCGAACTGAGTTACGAAATGAGTTTACAAATTAAACATAATGTGAATACAAGAAAAGGTGTGGTGCGCCGACCATCCGACAAGAAAAGATACAGAATCAAAGCCCATCACTCACAATAACCATAGATATATCCGACAGACGACGAGAATGCCTAAACGAAAAAATATCTTTAATAAAACAATTCTTCCAAAAGTTTATTGTGGCAATTGTATCCTAATATTATTTGAGTCAATTTTCGGGTAAAAATTTAGTCTTTTGCATCCGGGATAGTAAGAAATAAGCTTTAGGAACACAGGGACATTATTGTTTGGCTTTAAACATAACTTGAGTTTCTGAATATGAGTGAAAATCACGAAAGAATTCACCCAGCTGTAGTTCGAATACAACAAAATGTACCAAAATTCAAATAAAATCACAGACGACGAAGATTTTTCATAAACAAATATTTTTACAGATGAAACGAAACAAGCAATCTTCATTAAATAGTCAATCACAAACGGTACAGGATATTAATACCGACTATTGATTTCTTGAGACGCGGCTTCACCAATCGAACAAATTTGAAATCCAGGAAAGATGGACTTGTTAGATGATAATAAAAATAAAACTTAGGAATACTGCTCCACGAAATATATTTTTATTATTTTTTTTTAATATTTTGTAGGCTCACGTCCACCATCATTCTGTGGCGATTTAATACAATCTAATTTCATGAGCTGCTTCAGCAAATGTGACAAATTCAGCCGCTCTTGTGAATAATGAAACTATAATGTCTGCTTTTTACTGATCCATTCTCCTTCAACAATAAAACAATACCCGGAACTTGACTTACGATCATTATTATCTACGGCCCAGTTATAGATTCAACATCTATAGACATAGATCGGAATACTCTTTTCATTTCAATCCAGTCCACATTCTTTTACTTACACGTTATGCTAAAATGGAATTTTGAGATATGGGACAATGTTTTCAACCAATTAAAAACAATATCTACAACACAACACACCACAAAATACATAATTTTATTCAGCAACGAATAAAGATTGTGACAAGCAAGAAGATTACAGCAGAGAAAAATTGATAATTATAAGCCTGGTTGTGACCATTCAGGATGCACCACAACAACTCGCACGTTCTCCACATAGTCTGCAGAGGAGAGCCCTTTATCATCGGGCCAGTCTGACTGCAGGGCCACAGCGAAGTGAGTACACACGATGGCGTAAGCGGCCAAAATAAAACGTTTACTTCATATAAACACCTATTTACAAAATGAGTTTATTAAATATACAACAATGAAGATATTTAATTGGTGTTGGGTTTGTTTTTTTTTTGGTTGTAAATGTTTTTGGCGTTTTACAAGTTTTTTACAAATATGCGATGAATATGCTGAAAGCAAAAAAAATGTGTACAAAAAAAAAGCTCCCCAAAGCGTTTTTTGGGTTCCCAATCCCTGGATGAAAGCTAAATATTTAAAAATATTGTTTGTGTTTTTTGTGGTTTCAAATTAACGGCGATGAATGAATGCAATACAACACCACCCCAAAATGATTCACTAAGTTCACAGGAAAATTTAATTTGATACACCAATACACTCCGATGGTAATCCGACGATTGACCGCCTTGTCTCCCGGAGGTAATTAAGCCATTAGCCACCCTTAGACTCGACGGTTGCTAACTATATTACGAGATATACGGATATATTTATAGGGATGACAATAAGAATCGTTGATTTATAGTTGATTAATTTTAGTTTTGCTTTTATGTTTCTACACGATAGATCAGGTCGAGTTTAAAAATAATTTTGAATACCCTCCATTTACAAAACACCTTCTCTATAACACACTATTTTCAAAAAAAGGTGTTCCCCTTTCTTGTTTGTTTATGAACTCGCCAGGCACTGGATAGTTTTGGGGAGATTCATTATACTCCCCAACTCGATTCATTACTGCTACTGGATTTAACTATATATCGAGTGGTACCAGAAACCAGTAATTTCTCTGTGTCCCGCTGCGCCTGTTGCATCCTTCAATTTATGTTTCGGGACTCCAATTAGCCTCATCAATGTTATTTGGAAAATTTTGGAAGTTTTGTGTTTTTTTCTTTTCCCCCGACGCCCGAAGACCAATGATTTTTGTATGTATAGTTTTAGTAACTTTATTGTGGAATTAAATTACAAAACTCCACAACCTTGATACCGATTTCCTCGGCTCCAAAACTTTCTTTTTTTTTTTTTTTCAAAATATTCGAACATTCACGCTAACTTTATTTGCTGTAAGAACTAATAAATACAAAACACGTTGGAAAAGTGAAATTTTCCAAGAAGCTGAGTTTGGTTCAATTCGATCCTGTAAATTAAAATTATTCCGACAAAGACAATGTCAGTCCAATTAGCCTTATAAAAGAATTACGCCACAATCCTTTCATAAGACTTATTGAATTTTCGCATGCAAGTGAAATCGAAAACTCTTATATAACTCTCGTCTTACTGAAACAGCTAAATATAAGAAGAACATTTATTTTCGTTTCATTATTCTAAAAAGTGAGATCATGAATATAAGCTCTATGATTCTCGATTTTTACAATTCCAAATTTATCAATTAACTCAGATACAATATTTCTAACGGATTAATTCGGCGGTTAATAAACTTTGATATTTCCGCGTATACGATCATTTTATGAAAAGCACTTGATTACCTAATTTTTTGTATTCTTAAGTATGTAGTATGTACAACAAAATAAAATCCAGTCAAACCACTTAGTACACGCTTAACAATTATTCGAATTCACATAAATGGCATCGTTTATAGTATACGGAGTAGAGAGTGATATTTAAATTTATTTTAATAATACAATACAAAATTATTATTTGTTTTGTGTTTAATTGTTTTATACATAAAATACATCTTTATTATTTTATAGGAACTGACTCATGTGATAGTAATCCTATATTCATGCAAGTATATAAAAGTATATAAGTATAAAAAACGTTTTTTTTTTATCACTTAAAGAATTTTAATTATCGATTTGTTTTATTTTCAATGAATTTCTTTTTAGGTTAACAATATTTTAATGCTGCAATATGTATTAAATACGTCTCGTCTTATACAATTAATTATTATTTACTTAACAATGTAACGGATTATTTATGAAAAATTATCATAAATTCGCATCTTTGGAAGTTCTTTAACTTTGGTGTTATAAAACAAGACAAAGAAGACAGTGTTATTGAATTCAAAGTATTTGTACGAAGGCGATGTAAGATGTTTTGAAATGCATTTATTTAAAGTACACTGGGATAAGATTAATTCCATGTTGGCGAGAAATAATAAAGTTGCTGAAAAACGAATGTAAGATTTCATGATGATCGATCAAGTATCTTCTAAATCGCTAGTAGTTTACTCTTTTTTACCTTGAAATTAATAATCTTACAATTTTATTTGTAGATATTTGCAGTTGTAGTTAAAATAGATCATCACTGATTATAGCGCCATATTTCACTCCTAGTTTATGATAGCTTAATGATCTTAATGTAACCAAATCTAAAATTTTCATAATTAAAGAGAGAATTATTTCGGTTGAACTTTCACTTCAATGACGATTTCAAGGTGATTACAAATTAAATTATGTTTATGTATATGTGTGTGTTTCGCGTCGATCATCTGTTTTGTGATTTTTAAGAGTGAGAAATAAAATTTTTAGCAAGGTCATCAAAAAGAAAATAAGTATTTAGTGCACAATTATAAAAGGGTGCTACCATATAAAGTTATAATTATAAAATTGTTTTAAGTAGAATTATTCTCTCTCGATCCGCATTTCTACATGAAGTGAATAGCTAAATTTAAAAATTAATTTGGAAAATTCTAAAAATACATCGTTTTGTAACCCGGTGTTAGTTTTGGTTTTCTTCAAAGAAAATTTTGAAATTTTCCCGAAGTAATCCCCACCATACACCAAATTCGCTGTGGTGGGATATAGATTTGTATGAAACATTCATTTTGGTGGGGATATTTTATATACAACCGACGTTTAAGTGGGGAGCGCGATTTTTCAATTTTTCGCATTTCGAGTGGAAATAAAAATAAATAAAATTAAAAAAAAAAAAAAGTGTTATGTAAGTCGAGCCGCGTTTTAAAATTAAAAAAAAAAGACCGAAACGTAAAAAAACAAAAACATAAGGATTTTTGAGTTAACACGAATTTTAAATTTTTACTGTAAATCAGTTCGCCGTCAATCTGTTAAAGTTGCGGATTCATTTTTGTAAGTAAGAATTTACTAAAAATTCTGTGCAAAAGTAAAATATAACATTAAAAGTGGATACATTTTTTTCTGGTGGATTTGATCAAAGTTTAATAATATAAAGTGATTATAAAATAAAGAAATAACAAAAAAAAAACGAAAAATGTTATTTTTTTATATTTTTTACCTGTAAAATTACTCATTATGAAAGAATGTGGTCCTGGTTTCATTTAAATACCTATATAGTTTATTAATAAGAAAAGTTTTTAAAGTGACTAATATAAAATACACGTTAAAATAGTAATTAATTGTGGTTAGCTGTTAATCTGTTATGGATACCTTATGAAATTTAAAACTGAGTTTATTTTCTAATACATAAAAAAAACGTTAAAATTTGATCAAACCACCAAAAAAAAATGGCTGGCGTTAATGTAACGTCTCTATATATTTAGATTAGGGAGCCATATTTAAAAAGTTGTGCAAATTTTTGCTAATAAGTTTATTTTGTTTCAGGTTAATTTATTTTATTTGTGTAAGAAGTTAAAGAAACTCCAAAATGGACGCGATCAAGAAGAAAATGCAAGGTATGAAGCTTGAAAAAGACAATGCTTTAGAACGTGCACTTGTCTGTGAACAACAAGCTCGTGACGCTAACTTGCGCGCCGAAAAGGTAATTAGATAATCATATGTGTGTGTGTGTGGGTGTGTGTTTCAGATGAGTTTCCAATAATCTAATTCTGGTTTGTTTCTTTCTATTATTATCTTAATCCTTAGGAAGAAGAAAATGCTCGCAACCTTCAAAAGAAAATCCAAACCGTTGAAAACGATTTGGATCAAACCCAAGAAGCTCTCACATCAGTCAACACAAAACTTGAGGAGAAAAATAAAGCTTTACAAAATGTAAGTCAGTTTATTAATTCTTTATATGCTTCTACATATTTTAATTTCATTTTATAATCAACAACAAAAATTCCAATATAGATTCAGAAAATATCTAAATATAACTTCGGAAAAATTTTCGTTTTAATTTTTTTTTTCACTTAACAAAAAAAAATTGCTAACTTTGTGATCTAAATAAATAATTTAGAATATCAAATTACGCATCTCTCCACCGAAGAATTATCATTCTATTTTTAAAAAATGGTGTATACATATGTACCACAAAATACGGCGGATAAAAAATGTTTGCAACCAAATATGGCGGCACAAAAAAATAATAATCCCAGTGCTAAAATCATTTGTACAAGTCATTTTATTAAATACTTGCGCTTTATGTGTTGACTAGGAAAACCAAAATTATTTTAAGAAAATTAATTGTCTAGACTAAAACGAGAACAAAACTTAGAGGAAATGATTGAAAAAAATTTCCATTTTTTTTTTTTGTTTTTTCGTTTAATTGAATTAAATCGAATAGTCCAAAATTAGTATATGAGTAATTAGTAGCATATAAAAGAAAAAAAAACGAAGAGTTTACTTTAAATAGTTTAACAAGAACAGACATACAAAAATTGCGAAGGAGTAAATCAATTTAGTATTCTAAAGAGACTGCTGCACATTGAACAGACCAAATAATAATAATTTATTTCATTTTTAATCATTTTCATTCGGAATGTTGTGATATTAAATAAATCAAATTAATAGTATTTAATTTAATTTAATATAATACATATATAATTAATTAATTATGATTACATTTTGTAATATAAAAAATTATCGTAACAGTATAAAAAATATTTGCACATTAAAATCAAAATCAAAAGTCTCAGTAAAAAAATGTAATAATAGTAATGCGAATTGCCAACAGAGATCATTACAATCACATAATATTTTAACATACAGTGTACAGCAGCGACCTCATAAACAAGTTAAAAAAAAACTTGAAAATAAAATAAAAAATAAAAAATATTTTACATCAAAAACAAAAATTCAAGATGGCTGCACATCATATAAGAATGGATTTACTACGACGGTGATAAATACGAATTGTGATAATACATTATTAATAAAAACCAATTTAAATAAAATGAGTGATAAAAATATGAATGTAACTGGTGTAAAAAAACGTGGCCATCAACATCATCCACGTAATACGGGACAAAGGAGATCAAATGTTCCAGCTGATGAAGTAATTGCAGCACTTCGTGGTACCAATCCAACAACAAATTTATCTGACAGTTCATTTTACTCAATACAACAAAGTGAAAATAGTACAGCCGATCAACAAAGTCTATCGTCGTCATCGACATCAAATATTTGCATTCTTAATAATAATCGTAATAATAATAGTAATAATTTAATTATTAATAATAATAATAGTAATATATTAACTGATATATTAAATAATAATAATAATAAACCAAAAAATGAAAGTCAATTATTAGTGGTGAATGATCCAATAAATCACAATTCAAGTGCCTTATGCGTTGCAGTAAATGCCACGGTTGCTGCTCCAACCAGTGAACTTATTTTGGATAAATTGACAAAAAAAAAGAAATCATCAAATTCGTCGTCACTTGATCAAACAATATCATCATCACCTGCAAAAGCAATTAAAAATGTGGATAATAAACGGAAAAAAATTAAATCATCCCAGGACATGGCAAAACATGAACGGCCTGCTGTTGAGGGTGCCGAATCAAATGAGAATGATGAAAATGATCCAGATGCAGCTGAATGGATTAAAATGAGGTGTACGAGTGAACGAACAGAAATCATTGCAGAACGTGAAAATCGACGCCATCAGAGATGTGCTGATTATCCGGGCTTGGCATTTGGACGATCAATATTTAGTTCTGATACAATGATGAAATTTAATATTATTCGTAATGAACTACACAATATTATGAATACTCAATTGAAACGGGTAGGTTTTTGTGATACAAGACGAAAGACTTTGACATACATATTTTGAACGTGAAATTAGAATATTTTTTTTTATTCAAACAATTTTTCTTTATTCCCCGACATTTAATTATAGAAAATTGCGTGTTTTCTCTCATTTTAATATAAACAATGACGTTATGTTAGCTTTTTTAATATATTTTATTAAAATAAGTCACGAATCAAAGAAAAAAAAGAAAAAGTAATTTCACATTTTATTTTTCGTCTAAAAATAGTAAAAAAAACATTAATTTTCATTATTTTGCGTGCCATCTGGATTTCAATAGACAACATACTTTTCTGATAAGAATTTTATCTTATCTTTAATATCGTGTTCAATTAAATTATAGTTCTTATTAGATCATTCCATTATAACGTACTTTATATATTTTTTTTAATGACTCATACTTTTGTAAGTTTTAAATTTCGATTCGATTCGAAACATTGACTTAATATGGATTACTTTTAATTTTTATTTATGCCTATAAATGGTATAAAAATGAAATTGAATTTATTTTATTAAAGATAGTTTTTACTTTTTACTTATGAATTACTTAACGTTTAATTCTATTTATGTAATGCTGTTGTTGTATAGTTGTAGTAGTATGGTTTACGATTCATTGATAAAAAATTAATGAGACGGAAGCGACGCCCTTTTACGGACGACGGACAGGTGATATAGTATTTCTGATTGGAATACCAGATGACTTGTGTAATATTGATAACAAATAATATTTATTTTTTTTGGAATTCAATTCGAAGGAATTTTAGACATTAGCTTATTTGACGTGATGATGTGTTGCGGTTAGCAGGAATTTTGATAATCGCGCGTCGTAATGATAATAATAAAGTCAACGAGTTTTGAATTTTGTTAGGGTTTGATAACATTTTATCGCCAATTCTAAGATTAATTTTGTAGACAATATTACTATAACTTTTATTTATAAAGCTGCACCATTGGTTGCATACTTTCTCTAATTATCTAAATTGTCTTATTAAGTTAAATTTTAAATAGGCACTAGAAATAAGATTATGTGAAAATCACACTTTTCGAATAGAATTCATTAAGCACATTGCGCAACGGATAAAATGTCCCACTCCAAATTTATGAAAACTTTGGATTTGCAAAGAATTGTATCTAACTTGAGCCCAATATTAATTACTGATAATGTTAGGTGATTGGTGACTGATATTTTAGCGAATCACTGGGATTTATTTTTTAATACGTCGCCGCAATTGTAACGTACTTCTTGAATGCGTTACTATTTGAACATTTTTTATATTACGCTATTCCATTATGCGTACATAATTTATTCAAGTATACTGAAATTTGCATAACCTTCGCATTGTTAAACAAAGTGACCGCCTAGTATAGCTTCGTAGGCAAAACGCCACAATTATCGCATATTATGATAACGCAAGTAATAACATTTAATTACATTTTTTTTTTGTTTGCCAAATAATATATTGCTGTTGTATTACCGTTATCCATAAAAAAAGAGGAAAAATAATTTTAACATGTGCATACTATTGATGATAAGCATAACCACCAAAATTGTGTCATAAAAAAAAAACAGTTCTTAAAAGGCACACTGTATCACCGATTCACCGCACACGATATAAACGCACATCAAATATTGCATCGTACTAAAATCCCACTAGTTTTCATTTTATGTTTTGTGCGATGGAACAACAAAATAAAATATAATTTTTCAGTCAGTGGTTGTCCGCCATCTTTTCTATATTGAATTAAGAATATTAAAGTTATTAAAATCTATTTTTTTTATTTATTTAAAATTTGAGTTATTTATAATCGGGCGAGTCACTTTAAAAAAATTTGTTAAATAATATACTATTATATTTAAGTGATTAGTGATTTAATTAATTAAATTATTTTAATACCATATAAATTAGATAGAAATTTCATAAATCCAATAAAAAAATTGTGCTTTGGTGGTGCAGTGTTGCCAGTTTTATATCATTAGTGATTTTATTAAAGATTATTGAATATTAGAATTATTATAAATAAATCAATTAACTAATTAAAAATGACACAAGTAATACAGCAAGGTACTCTTTTGGATGTACTTAAGAAAAAAATGAGGCAAACAAAAGAAGAAATGGAAAAATATAAAGATGAATGTGAAGAATATCATAAAAGATTACAAAATGAAGTAATGAGACGTGAAGAAGTAAGTCATTTTCATGAATGCAATGCCGGCTCTCGGTTTGGTTCTCACTTCTATAATATTTGTACTTTTATTTAGTTTTTTTTTTTCTTTTAATTAAAAAGCTCTAAAAAATGGTGGATTTGCCATATTTTCCGGAATTTCTATGTGCTACAAATTATTTAAAGATATATTTGTCCTTTTCTTTCATTCATTACAAAACGGAAAAAATTCGATTCTTTTCATTTTTTGAGAGATGACGTAGACCAATTTCCATCCACTTTATTTTAAAATATTTTTATCAATATACAAAATTACTGGTTTTAAAAAAAAAAACTATTAAGCATGTATATGTTTAAAAATCGCGATAAGATAAAAAATTAATTACAATTTTATTTTTAAAATTTATAAAATTATTGAATTCTCCATTTTGCTTGATTAATGGCTCACACAACCACACCCGATTTTAGTGTTTTGTATTTGATTTATTTGTGTCTTGGATAAATTTTCCCCCCTTTTCGATAAAACAAGACATGTGCGGGTCACTCATCTGTGAATTTGTAATATTTACAAAGTAACACAACATAGTAATTTCTAAATAAAAGTAAAATTGTTTATTATTTTATTATATAACATAAAAACTACTTTCATATCACGTGGGTGATTAGATATTCTAATATTCTTATTGTTCATTGTATTATTTTATTATTATTATTATTATACATTAAAATTTCCCACATATGAAAAATTTATGTAATGTGATGATCCAATTTGTGTTATAAGGTTTCCTCTAAATTTTTACGGTCGTATGTGACACTAAACTTGAATGAAACCGCGGCGATGACCGTTACTATTTAGTCTTCTTGATATGACGTAGTCACGTAATGTATGTAAAAATGGTATACCATTTATGGAATATAATATTCAAAAGAGATGGTTTAATTATAATTTCTGTTTAATAAACACAAATATTTTAATGACTCAGACCAGTTTTGTTATAACCGCTAAAAAAATAATGATTTTATTGCAATGTTGCAAAACGAATTTCTTTTATGTTGAGGGTGATGAATATTTTTTTTGACTTTCCTAATAATTCTCTATTGTATGGTTAGAAGTTTTGTAACTGTTTTTGTTATTATTATTATTTAGGAATGGTATTTACACCAACAGACATAATTATACTCCATTTTTTGTTGTAAGTTATTTTTAAGATGGGAAAAGAGAGAACACGACTTACGTAGCACGAGAAGAATGAATGAACGATGAAAACTACTCATGAATTTTAAACAGACGACTGACTCTAGATTTGTATTTGTGTGTTGGTCAGTAAATATGGAAAAAGTATAGAATTCGGATCGATTATTTTCGGTTAGAATTAATATTGTAAAAATCATATTTTTAACGGTTTTTTTTATTCATTCTCACACTCAATGACCTTGTGAAAGGTACATATAAAATACTGGTTTTTGTAGTACATACTTATATACAGCGTTGCCAAAATGTTTATCAAACACAAAATATCTATTATGTATTATCTCTTTAATTCTACTTGCATTTTTTTTTGTGTAATCTACGGGTGTGGTTGAAATCAAAATAAAAATGAAACCGAACTAAGGAATTTTCGCAGAAAGAGTAAATATTGTCACAGCATAAATAATGTGAGGCGCGCTTATGTAAGAATTCTCCAAATTATTCATGACCATGAAAAACGATAAACATCATAGACTGTAAATAATACCTATTATACGTGTATGACAATTTTTAAACGTTGTCTTTGGTAAAAGGCACTAAGTAGTTTTACTAACAATTTTTCCAATTCAATAAACACCCTATTTCCATAAATCGTTTATAGCCACTTGCTCAATGAGCATAATTCGATTGTATCGTCGATCATGTGAACAAACCGGAAGTATACACCTTATCAAAAAATTGCGTGAGATCTCACAAACACCCGTCCCTCGAAATATGATTAAGTTTTTTATATTTGTTTATTGGACCCATCGAACTTCCTCTCAATACTAATCAATTCTATATAATGGTAATGTCCTATTGATAAAACAATTCTAAATTAAATGATGTAGAACTATTATGTAATATTTATAGTCATTGAATGGTGTTTTGTTGTCCAAAAAATAGTTTTTTTTTTTTAAATTAATGGAGGTGTAATAGGAAAACAAAACCAATAAAATTTTTATGTTTGGTTTATTGTTAGGCTGAATCCGAAGTTGCTGCCCTTAATCGTCGTATTCAATTGCTCGAAGAAGATTTAGAACGTTCAGAAGAGCGTCTAGGCTCAGCAACAGCTAAACTTTCAGAAGCTTCACAAGCCGCTGATGAAAGTGAACGGTAAGTTTGGGATTATCTCCATTTCTAATGTATGTTAGGTTACTTTAGTCTTAAACGTAATGGAGATTCCGCGGTTAGGTTTTCAAGTCCCATATATACCCTTTTAAATCGTATACCATTTAATTAGCAACATGATTTTTAGTGTGTGCTGGGGTTTGAAAATTTGGCCACAAATCTCTTAGAATTAATTTTTTGGTCATTTTTATTGCTAACATACAAACATTTTAGGATACGAAAAGCCCTTGAGAATCGTACAAATATGGAAGATGATAGAGTAGCTATTTTGGAAGCACAATTATCTCAAGCAAAACTAATTGCAGAAGAAGCCGATAAAAAATACGAAGAGGTAGATTTATCTTTCTAACATTTGTTAAATGATTAGGGCAGTTAGGGACGTTAGGATTTTGGTTAATAAATTTGATTTTTTCAGATTGGAGCGGCGATGGCGTTTTATTAATAGTTTAGGCTTAAGGATTTTTTTTTTTTTCGCTATTCTTTCGAATTGATTCTTATTTGCGAGTTGAATTTCTTTCGTGTTCGTATAATTTTCCACATTATTAAAATAGTTTCGTTTCGATTAGTAGTTTACAACCCAAATATAAATCAACTCGAAATGATATCTTTACTCTATAAATAAATAAATCTTCTACCTATGAAATGGGTTATTTATTAATTGCAAAACTCTTTATACAGCGCACGTAAAATTCTTGAAAATCGTTCACTTACTGATGAAGAGCGTATGGATGCTCTTGAAAATCAATTAAAGGAAGCTAGATTCCTTGCTGAAGAAGCTGATAAGAAATACGATGAGGTTCAAATTTCTTCAATTACTTGATTGTTTGGTTTTTGCTTTTGGTTTTCTTATAACATTTTCATGTTTTTTTAATTAAAATAATCTTAAATATATTTTTTTGCTCGATTAAAGTATATATAAATATAAATATACTGGCTATATGGTATGGTATATTATGTTAAAACGAAATCTTTATATATTATGCATACACACACAATAACATTTATATGTACTGACGAAATGACTTGTATATTGCACGGCTACGCGGCGAATTGTATCAGAAAAACTTATATATTATATATGGACAGTAATATATATATTTATATAAAATAAATGAATTATTAATCAATAAATATATAAAATGTTGTAATTATATATGGTGCTATTCAAAAATAAATAAAGAAAAATTATATTTGCTTTTTAACTCCAATTTATATTAATAAAAATATATTAACTTGAAATATTTGTAACAAATCACTGCAATATAATTGTAAAATTTTATTTTGAAAAATAAAAATTATATATTTTATTAAATTTAACCTACAAAAAAGAATAGTTTTGTTTTTATTATTTTCCTCACTATATACAATTATTTATTTTAATGGTTTACATTAAAAATATTTTAATGATATCGCTACTAAAATATAGAGCGCGAATTGTCGCTATAAAGAAAATTAATAGATTTTGTGGATATCATTCAAGTAATTTTTATGTGCCAACATTTAACATTTTTTATGGATGGAACACTGAAAAAATGTGAAATTTAAAGAGATGAGAACCATTTAAAATACCTATTGTCTACATCTAATTACCGAGATAATTATACTAAAGTGTAACGGGTTAACTGAATTAAGAAAATTTCTTCAGTATTTCATCTATTGTGGTTTTTATATATTTTTTAACTTTTGCGTGCGTTTTTTTTTTGGCGTTTATTAACATGTTAAATTAAATTAATATTAAAACATTTAATAATGTAATTTTTTGTTTTATTATAAATTTATGAAAATGAAAAATATTTAGGTTGCCCGTAAATTGGCTATGGTTGAAGCTGATTTAGAAAGAGCAGAAGAACGTGCTGAATCTGGTGAAGGGTTGGTTTCTAAATTTATTTATTACTATTATTGTGTTGATTATTTGATGTGAACTCCTAGCCTAAACTGAAATACCATTAACCTCTTAATTTATATAAACATATATATTTCAGAAGACCAATATATAGTTAGCTAGTTTTCTTGTTTTTTTAATATTAATAATAATTAGCATGATTTTTGATTTTTAAACTAATCTAATTATTTGTCGTTTTATATAAAAAAAAAACACTTAATAAAAACAAACATTAGGTTGCCCGAAAACTCGTTCTTATGGAACAAGATTTGGAACGTTCGGAAGAAAAAGTTGAGCTAAGCGAAAGGTTTGTGTTTTTGCTTTATGTACTAAAATATTCATATTCAGCTTATAAACTTATGTCCTCCATTTGAAAATTGGATGTGTCTTAAGGAGATTTTCACGAATCACTGCGGATGATCATCTGTGATGAAGATAGAATAAAAGTAAAATTGGTTCTAATTGAATTCACTTTCGATGATTCATACAAACGATTATTATCCAAAGTGATCCCGTGTAAATCCGTCTCAGTTTGATGATTTTGCTTATCGATTTGATTTCATTTTTTTATACAATTATTATTGAATTATTTTTTAATTCGCAATTTTTAATCTATTTTTTATACAGCAAAATCGTAGAACTTGAAGAAGAACTTCGTGTAGTAGGTAACAACTTGAAATCACTTGAAGTATCAGAAGAAAAGGTAATATATTGTTGGTTTAATATTAAATTTTATTTAACTTCACACATTTTTTATTGAAATTGAGGTAAAAATGAAATTCGAAATGTTTGGAAATTTATCGATTTTTCAATAGGGAAGAAATAACAAAACAGATTATAAAAAATACGTCATAACTTTTTAAAATTTCGCCGATTTACAATTTATATAATTTATTTTATTTTAATTTAATTACCCCAAATGAAAGGCGAACCAACGCGAAGAAGAATACAAAAACCAAATTAAGACTCTTACAACCCGTAAGATGGAGGTTAGAATACAACAAAAAAATTTTAAATTCGGTTGTTTTGAATTTGATTGTGATTTTACTCGTTGTTTTTGTAATTTTATAAAAAACAAAAAAAATGATTTTTTTTTTGTTTATTGGATCAAATTTCTAAAATATAAATTTAAAAAAATCATTTTATTGTTGCTACAATAGAAATTCGTTTTAAATGATTTCTATTTTTTTTTTTTTTTTATATATATATTTATGTATATAATACATATATTATAATTATTTGAATGTTGTGTGATACGATCTCTCAGGGTCTCATGGAAATATGTATCGTTTTGAACGAAGTGTCGCCGCCACTCTATCCCCCAATCTAAACCATATTATTTTATTATTGCTTATAATTTTACTAATTTAATATTTAACTTTTTATATTTTTTGATTTTTGGATTTGATTGATTATTGTGTTTTATTACTAAAAAAAACTACTGTGTGAACTGAACTAAATAACTATTAATTAGGCGACACAAAAAGAAGAAACATACGAAGGACAACTTAAAATATTGGAAAAGAAAATGAGTGAGGTAAAATTGCCAATATTATGAGACACTTTGATTTTTAAAATTATTATTACATACAATTTTCGTAAATATGCTGCAACCTCATAATTCGATCCCTTATTTCGAAATCTGTGATGATTAAATAATTCTTATTATAATTTTTATTAATAATAATGTTTAATTAATTAAGATACCTATATATTCTTTTAAAGGCTTCTGCAACACGTGAATGTGCGGAGGATAAAATTAAATATATTAAAAATAAACTTGCTAATGTAAGTTTAAAATTAATTTTTTTTATTAAAAGAATTCGTTTTAAGCACACATCAATTTGGTTTTGTCAACGTTAAATTTATAGTCAACGCTGAGTATTTTTTAATGTATAATTTTCTAATTGGTTTAAATATTTACAATAAGCAAGTACATATAATAAAATTATATACGTAAATTACCTTGACGCAAATAAAAATAGTCAAAAGTAATTTTTTCTAATCATCATCATCGACATCAAATTTAAAAAAGATCAGAAATTTTTACTTTTTATTAAAAATAGGCGGAGGGGGGGAGTGATCAACAAGCAAAATTATGCATTAAAAAAACAAAAAAATTATAAATTTACGGTAAAATGAGATTTATTGCACATTCACGGTTTAATTTTATGTTAATTATTTTTAATTTTCAACAAAAATCGTTTTTTTTGATCATCACAATTAGTAGAAAATATTTATTATGATTTAGCTATTTACCGCTAGAGCGCTATTAATCGGTGACAGGTAAGTTTTAATGTGGTTGTAGTATGTGATCGAAGCTTATTTTTTATTTGATTTATTTTGGCTTGTTTTTGTTGTTCATTTTTTTTTATTTATTTATAATTTAATTAGTATTTTATAATAATTCATGTTTTTCTTTAAATTAAATTATGATAGGCTGAGGCTCGTGCTGAATTCGCTGAACGTTCCGTTCAAAAGCTCCAAAAGGAAGTCGACAGACTCGAAGGTATGTTTCTTTTATATCTTGATTCATATAACATTTTATCTAATATAACTTTTTTTGATGTTTTTATTAAAGTTGATAATATAAATTATTTGATATATTTAAACATTTTATTTTAAATTGTGATATGAATGAAGCTGCTGTGCTATTTTTGTTGAAAATTCGTACAACAAATGTTTCTACCGTTTTCTGTCTATAAAAAAAAAAAAATTGTTTTGTTAATGATAAAACGGAAAAGAATCAAACAAAAACGTGTTATACTAAATTAATTTAACTGTCCACAGAGTATGATCACACTTCTTTTGGTCGTTTTATCATTTAATATTCTAATGATGTATTGACCATGATAAATAAATATTTTGCTCATTCATTTCACAATTTTTTGCTAATTTTTTTCAGTTTTATTAATTTTGATTTTTTATTTCGTTTTATTTTCATATTGTTGTTGTATTTTAATTTTTTACCATACCAAATTGAAACAAACTACTAATACAAATCTCAAATATAATGATAAACAATATATTAAAATATTGTTAATATATATATTTTTGTTGATGTGTGCCGTGTGAATTACTAAATTCTAATCCAAATATATGCCATATAAACTTAGACGAACTATTGAGTGAACGCGAGAAAAAGAAATTACTTCAAGAAGAAATGGAAGCGACGCTGCATGATATTCAAAATATGTAAATTAATTGAGTTAATTTACGCGCGAGAAAACACAAAATTTATAAATTTATTAAAATTTAAAATATAATTGAGCTTTTTTTTTTTTTTGTCTTAAAGTATTGCACATAAAAACTATATACCATTTAAATTAATTGGATAGCTAAAAAACAAAAAACAAAAATTATAAATTACTTAGAAAAGACAAAACGAAATTCCTGAAAATTTTTCCATTTTTTCAATAACTTATAAATATTTTTATATTTTTGCTATTTAAACTGCCTTTTGTATACTATAGATCGGTGCGCCCCACTTTTAATTTTTATTTTTATAGTTATGCATTTATTTATTATGATTATTCGGTGGCCGAGTTTACATTCCACGTTACTATTTTTTTTTTTTTAAATTAATATTAACTCGCCAAAATTTTGTTTTTATTTTCGAACTGTAATTAGATCGCGCAAATATATGGCAGCTAAAATTTATTTTAATTACGTGCAATTTCTTACCATCGCTTTGTATGCCATATCCGACCTCTATAAAAGAATAGCGAATCTAAATTTAAAAGTATACCACGTTACAATGAAAACAAAAATGGAAGAAACTAAAATCAAAATATGTCCAATAAATATATTATAAAAAAAAAAGATTATTTTAAAGTATTATATTATAACGAAACTATTAAGGCAAAGCCAATATTATGTTAAATAATTTTTGGAAAATTAAAGTTAGGCTTAGCTGACATTTTAATTTCCAGAAAAACACTAAACAATTATGTTTTTCCCTATATTTTTTTTTTTAATTTTTATTATTTTTTTGGCATGCACTTCCCGTCGTAATTTTTTGTTTTGTTTAAAAAATTTAATTATTTTATTAAAAAAAAAAAAAAAAAAATTATACAAAAATAAAATAAAAAAATTGTGTGTTTAATATTATTTTATTTTAATTTTAATTATTATTATTTTAAAAATTTATTTTTAAAAACAATAAAAAAAAATTCAAAAAAATTGAAATAATTTTTTTTTAATTCTATTTTTATTTATGCAAAACTCCACATGCTTTTTATGCTTTATTACATTTTAATATGTATGCTTTTAACATAATAAAATTATATCTATATATGCTGGGTTCGCCTGATTAGATGAACTCATACTTGAGAAAGAAAGATATGCCGAAATTGGAGATGATCTTGACTTTGCATTCGTTGATTTGATTGTCGGCGTTAAACCGTGTTATAATATAAGACATCCAAAACCACCGACGCCCGAACCAGAACCTGAGCCAGAGCCTGAACCAGAAGTTATACCAGAACCAGAGCCTGAGCCAGAAGTTATTCCCGAACCAGAACCTGAGCCAGAGCCCGAACCCGAGCCTGAGCCGGTTCCACCAAGACCATTCGAACTCAAAGAAGACTTACCACCAGAGGCAGCTGAAGTTCCATTCGTCAGAAATTATGTTAAGCCTCCAACTCCACCACCAGAGCCTGAAATACCTGTTATACCAGAGGGTGAAGTTCCGCCAGCTGATGGAACTGCACCAGCAGAAGGTGCTCCACCAGCAGAAGGTGCTCCACCAGCGGATGGTGCTCCACCAGCGGATGGTGCACCAACAGCGGATGGTGCACCAACAGCAGATGGTGTACCACCTGTAGAAGGAGCACCAGCGGTTGAAGGCGCTCCATCAGCTGAAGGAGCTGCACCGTCAGCGGATGGTACCGTACCACCAGCTGATGGTGCCGCGCCTCCTGCAGAAGGTGCTCCAGCGGCTGATGCTGCAGTGGCCCCTCCACCAGCGGAAGCTGTAGCCTCTCCAGCAGCAGACACTGCTGCTACACCTGCCCCTCCCGCTGATGCGCCAGCCTCATAAAACTAAACTCAAGACCACGCCCTAACACATTTCTCCATTTTTAATTGCTTTAATCCTTTAATTTGCTTTTAATTTTATAAAATTTTAAATATACATTATTATTTATTAATTTTAAACAATTCTAGCTTTTTATTTTGTGATAGCTTTTGTTCCCAATTTTTTTTTTAATATTTTTTACTAAGGTAATTATAATGCAATATTTTTACTTTGAAATTGTTTACCAAAAAAAAAAAAAAAAAAAATGACGCTTTAATTGCGCATGAATAAATAAATTAATTCGGCTTACATTAATCCCCAACAAAATAAATGAATTATCATTTTTTAATTTTTTTATTTATATTTAATTCCTATTTTTATTTATTTTATTTACTGTTAAACAGACGATTTGGTCATTGAGAAGGAAAAATACAGAGAAATTGGGGACGATCTCGACACAGCATTCGTCGAACTTATTCTCAAAGAATAAATTCTTTTTTAACACCCACCACACACTATATTTATACATTATATTTAAATTTTATAAATGTATTTAGTTAACATCTATAAATACATCTAATTTATAAAATTCCAACACCAATATTATGAAAACAAAAAAATTAAAATCTAAGAAAATCCGTGCACTTATATTTTTTTTAATTTTAATTTTTAATTTTTTTGTTTAAAAGATTTATTTGCAACCAAGAATTATTGTAAATGTTGTCACTTTAATAAATTACAAAAAAAATATCATTATTATTTAAACATTTTGAGTTTTTATTTATTATTATTATTATTTATTTAGTAATTTAGTTTGGCTTTGTAAGTAGATTATGATTATGTAGAGACTAGTTGTAAAACCTAAACTAATAAACTAACGAACTAACAATAAATTAACCAATTTTTGATTTCAGATGAAATTAATAGAGAAAAGGAACGTTACAAGACAATCGCTGCTGAATTGGATCTAACATTTACTGACATTTCGAATTACTAATTTCCCCCATTTTCATTATAAATTAAAATTTAACATACCTAATAACTAAATGTCACGTCCGCCAATATATTTTTGAATAATTTCCTTTCGTTGCTTTGAGAAAAAAAAACTAATAATAAATATTTTTGTAAATAAAAATATTAAACGAGATAGTGGAGAAAAAATAATTTATATTCTAATTAATTTAATTAAAACTACTGCCTTTTAATTACATAATTTATTTGCATTTGCTGTAAATGATTAATTAACAGATTTAAAATGATTGTACGGTTGTACCTAACTATAATTATCTCTGATACATAAAAAAAAAAATAATTAAATTATTTATTTATGATAATAATGATAAAGAAATGTTTAATTTTTGTAAAATCGAATAATAAAAATTAAACCATCATTTTGCTAAAAAATTGTCGGTATATTATTTCTATTCTCCGCTAGGTGTGACCTTATTTGCTATGATGAATTTTTGGTATTTTTAGAATAAAGCAATTATTTTTCGTTTCATTATAATTTTGTTGATAAATATTTGAAGAATTTCATAATTCTATAAATAGAATGGATTTTGTAATAATTTTTATTATTCCGTTCATTAATTGAGTACCAAAATGTTTTGTTTGTTATACAACAAGAAAGTATGAATAAGAAGAAGCTGAATTTTCTATTGGGAAAGATTAAGATGTAGAAGTGTAGTAAGTATTAAGTAAGTAATTTTATTTTAAAATAAACATGTAACACTATTGTTAATGTTTTTAGATTTAATTCTTTGTTGGATTTTTTTTAAACCAAATGACGTGCACCAATAAATTATACAATGAGAGAAAACTTAAATGTTTGTAATATTTCCAAATAAAATAATTTGCTAACGCACATGAAAATATAAAAATAAAATTATCTGGTTTTCTTTATCATTAGAAATTTGTTTATATTTTTGTATGGTTTTCATAATTTTCACATGAGTTTTAAATAATTTATGGAAATAAATTTTCCGTTGGAACTTCAAAAATACAGACTACTATAAAATAAAGCATCGTAGTTACGGGCAAAAGTCAAACGGTTTTTCGATGGGCTGAGAGAAACTCTGGCCCTGTAGCAGCCCTTCTGGACTACAGTCCATGTTCATTCAATCTTCGCGATGCTGTGCTGACTGAAATATTGACACTATCATCCCAATTCTCATAGTCGTATCACGTCATTTTTCATGACTATAGTCACATCACATCAATTTTGCGATTCTCTTAGTCGTTTGTTACGACTAAAGTCATTTGATTTTTGCAAGTGGCAAGCGAATACCTCAAAATGGAAAGACGCAATTATTTTATTTTATATTTTAAAATATTGCTTTTTGAATAATTTTGTGCACTGTTTTTAGTATGTCACTGTTTTATATGTTAATTTGCCTAGTATATTTCAAGTTGCAGTCCTGTCACTTGGTTCGCCTATGGGAATTGGACACGACTATGGGAATTGGGGTGCATGTATCTGTGCGGTTTCTGTTACACATATTTTTCGGTTATGTACTATTTAATATGACAGTGCTTTTAAACAACGTATCAACCATCGCAATCGGAGGTCGGAGCACAATTTCAGATTTTGTGGGCAATAGCTCAGGCGACTTTGTTACCTTGTCGATTTTACTTCTTACGGTATGTAATTGGGCGCACATATTTTTATATTTTGAATAATGATCTTATCATTCCTGACGTTTGTACCTTACAACACTAAAATTAGTTCTAAGGAATATTATAATCGGCTAACATAATTGTTCATAATGATTAACTACGTCTTATGGGTAATTATAATGTTGAAATTTAGAATATTAACTACTATGATGAATTTCAGATTATGAATTAAAAATCTTCAGGGCATTATACAAATGCTTTCATTAGTATTAATACAACTGTGATTAGATAAAGTAATCAGAAAAGGTTATTGATTTCAGTTATCATCAATAAAAGCTATTTTTAACTATTCCAGAATTTCTTAGAGAATTTAAATGATAACAAGTCGTCATCCAATTATTCAGGTCTATCACAAAACTAAAGGTGAAAAATTTGTAAGAGAATTTGTTATCAAAGAACTGATTTTGTAGGAAAAATCCTACAAATCGGGTAGGATTTTTTTTCCTATAAAAAGAGTTCTGTGATAGCAAATTCTCGTACAGGATGTTTTGATTAACTCATTAAAATTTAAAAAAAGTTTTTTCAGATTGTTTATGATGCCGAATTGCTAAGGAATACAGGTGTTCTGAGATGGTTTGAAATTGACAAAAATTTTTCATTTTTTGCAGCAGCAGCTATCTACTTTTTATCGTCTCATTATTTGATGGGCATTAAATTGAGTCACCAAAGTATACTGTTTAACTCGTTTGTCGGTACCCTAGAACTCACAAGTCATGATATTGGTGTTTAACCTCCTATCACAAAATTAAACAACATAAGTGCCTTTTTCCGGAAATGCACACAATTTCGCTTTTATCGAAAAAAATACGTACATATTTCTTACTCTGTTTCATGTGTTATTTTGTATTTCTCTTGTGTGATTGAGGTTTGAATGTCACCTTGTCAAATTCATAAGGAGCTTGGGCTAAAAAAGAGAAGAATGCCTTCATCCCGGCTTTTCATCAGCAGTTTGGAACACAAAGCTCTTGGTTCATTATTGTTATAGTATTGCACCAGTCCAAATAGAAGAATATAAGAACGTACTTAATTCGTACTAATATTAGTTGAGGATCGAACCGTGCATTTTTCTCGTTCCCATGTGAGGGTCACACAGTACCTCCTCAAGGTATTAATTCATAAAGTGGACCAAAGCCTTTATTCCGAGGGTGGTATTTGCTCGTGAACATGGGAAGTTTTTGCATTTCATTAATAGTCGTGATCCTCATAGGTAAATTATGTGATAGTTGGTTCTGGAAAATTTTTTTTCACAGCCTAAAGTTTATGTCCTCATTTTCCAATTAGGAACATTGAAAATATCAGATAAAACAACATTCATGAAAAATTCTCAGCTTATGCAGTTTGTAAATGTCTAATTTATGGAAGGAAATTTATAGACATTTCATTCAATCCTGTTAAAAATCATTGACAGTCTAAGATGGCCAAGTTAATTTCTGGGTTTAGTAAGCATATTTAAGTTGGGAAATTCGAAATTTTCGAGAATTTGGTTAAATTGGTTAACCTGATTAATAGTTAACTTAAATATTTTCATAATTCTAATAAAAATTTTGAAAAACAACACAGATTTAACTATTTACGAAATTTTGTAGAATGTCAAAAATCAAAAATTCCAAACGGGATACCAAATACAATGGAAGTTGGGTTTTGATTTTTGGGAAATTTTCAACATGAAAATTGTAATAAACAATATACGCTCACTCAACAGGAAAAGCCTACTCTTAAAGATTGTATTTCTCTGTTTCCTTCATCAAAGAAAGATGGACTAAGAAAAACTAAACTGAAGGGAACGAAATTTGGGGTAATATAAATCAGCCAATGGGAAATTGATACATGAGATACTTGATACAATTACAAATTTTCACAATTTGAATATGTACTAAATTCCAGATAAGGCCTAATCCAATCAACTAGCGAAAAGTGACAATCCAAGGAGTCAAGTTTCCGCTACAGAAAGAAATCAGTGCAAATGACATGTACTAAATGGTAATATTGTGAGCACATGAAATACAATTAAACAAAACTAAGTTGGTAACAGTTAACCTACCAGGGAATTCATGCTGTCTGGGAGAAATGATTAATCATTTTTTTAGTTACTCAAAATGCTTTGGTAAAGCTGAAATAATGCAAATACCTCTATAGTTCACCAAATCGCTACGAGGATCCAGATTTGAAAATCGGCTTAACAAGTGAGAGTGACACAACTGCAAATTTTTCCAACCTTCCGCTGGCGCTACATCCGATCCCTATATTCCCTTAGTCGTGCCACTTCATTCGACGTAAAAATTATCATATTACTTGAGAGCAGCCGACGTAAAAGGATGTTTGTCGACTAGCCATCATAACCTAGTCAATTGGTTTATTCGCCATCTGTACGTGCCTCCCTCTTTGATAGGACCCAAAATTATTATAATGAATTTTTCTTGACCCCTAAAAATCCTTCTTGTGCACTATATCGAACAAATGACACAAATTGCAAAAGAAATTTTGAATATTGTGAATATCTAATGTAAAATTTATTATTTATTGCCATTAATTCATACAAGATCGACTGGAAGCAACATGTGGAGGCGGAACTGCAATTCTAGTAAAGCCACGTCTAAAATACACACGTATGAAAATCTGTCAAATTCAATGACTATAATAAACATCAAATTTAAAAATCAGGAAAATCTGTACATATTAGCAAATATGCTGCCCTAAAAATTGTAACACACAATGCTCTTTTGAAGACGGAGACACAAATTTAATCTTAACAAATCTGAAAATTATTATACATATAACAGCTGACGATTTAAAGGTGAGACAAACAAATTGGACAAATTCTAACAGTAAGGGTAGAGGTGTTAAACTAAATAAATGGCTCAGAAATAACCGTTTTTTAAATAAATGGAAAGTTATAGCACCCGTCCTAGCGTTAATCGACGATCGTCTAATGATAGAGACAAACAACCAAGGTGAAATATCTACGCACTCATAGGACTGTGATCATAAAGCAATCGAAATGGTGATTAAATATATTGAAATAACAAAACCCGAGATGCTACAACCGACAAACCATGACTATTTTTGTAACACCGAATGGGTAAACTGAAAAAACAGTTTATCAAAGTTACATCAGAATTATTTAAAACAACATAAGTCATCCATCTTAATTCCGAACAATCGCAGTATTAGTAATTCAAAAATTGAACTTGACCGAACTAATACTTAATAAAATAAAACAAAATAAACCTAAGGTCCATAGAAAAAACAATATGGAGTGTTATCTTCAGAAATATTGTACGTATAGATGAAAAAGATGCCGATGGGAGAAAATTCAGAAAAAAAATTCGACGGCCATTTTAAAAAAGAAGAACTGAAAGGTCCCTATATAGAGGATATGAGATTTTACGTATATTTCTCCATATATACACATATTTACATTATCGATTCGATTTATTACTCCCACAGTTGGGCTCAAAATTCTCACAAATTTTTTGTTACACATTTTGAATATTTCATACACGGAATTATTTAAAAATCATTCCATGCGGTTATCTATCTAATCTTTCTGAAAATTGACGTGGGCCCTCGTTACCTTGGGCCCGCCCGCAGCTGTGGGTACCTATAGTTACGCCACTTATAAATGAGCGTTTCCATATAATAAGGAAGCAACCTTCAAGAAATTGTACTATCGGTTAGTTTAGGGAAAATGGTTGAAATAGAATCACATGCGGCAGTTTGTTTGGTTCTGAAATATTGAATTATATAAAATCCCAAAGAAATCAGCAAACAAATCACAAGTATCCCGGATGAAGAAAGTGCCAAAAATGATTTGGCTTTGATTTAAATTTCAGAATATAACGGAATACATCAAACGAGTTGTAATTAACAATATTATGGTGCAATTTATATTTTTTATGAGCCTTGTGTTTTATATTTTTAAGATTTATCGACTCATTATTATACCACGGTACCTTCTTTGCGCTTGAAAATTTCATTCTAGGGATAAATCTGTCAATACCTAGATTAATGATTCGATAGAACTCCTTCAACATAATCCATGAGATCACACTTTCTTCGACTAACTCGCATCATTCAAACATATCTGCAGTATTCAGCAAAGAGTGGAAAATATTAGATGATCCAGTCAAATCCTCACACACGGAAACTGTCACCTCATGATCAAATGGTACAAAATTCAGATCCAATACATTACAACTATTATTCTTAATACTGTTACATTGTTTTAACCAGAAATTTTAAAATTAAAATTTAAATTATGGTTAAAATTTTCAAAAATAAAAAGACGATCCTCCGGCAGAGCAATGCATCGAAATTAGCAAACGTTATCGGACTGGATGGAATATTGGTTAGAAACTGCAACCACAATACCATTACCTTTGTTAAAAGTGTCCATTTGCAGATGTCTATCCCTCCGAAAAGCAGCATAAGATGATGAAAAATATTCCTCTATTTTGAAGTGGATCGTTAACCATGACTCAACGATACAATTATAACTAACATCACAATCTCCCTCCAAAATTGACAAATTTGGCTCTGACAATAATACACTATGTGAATTATGGTAGTAGATATTTAAGGAGGAGCTGCTCTGGTTTGTTGGCTTACAGCAAAGTTTATTTAGATGTTGAAACATGAATAATTTGTAAAGTATTGAGACTTGAGTAGGTCGAAATAGGACTCCTTCAATCCAATTTTAAAGGAAACTAACGTTGAACTGTAAAATACACGATATTTGGAGAGTACCAGTTTACAAGTGACTTCCTCCAGTGAGCAATTTTGCAGTTTTTTTTATCTAAAGGCATTGATTAATTTGCGATTTCAGAAACCTTCGATTCAATTAAGTTCAATTTTTCGTCGGCTTTTCCTCAAACACGTCAATTTTCTTCAAAAGTTTGTACGTGTTGTTATTCGCGACCAATGGTTTAAAGCAGTTGCCAAAATAGCAAATATTTGAATACTTTTTAATTGAATTGATCGCAGCACGGTCAATCCCACTGCTAATATGCGGATTACATGGTAAATAGAAGAGACGCATGATTAAAAACGGACTCAAGCAAAGTAAAAGCAATAAACTTCTCAGTACAAACCAACGCAAAACAAACTAAACATTTTTATAATTATGGCAAAATGTATCACCCTTGTAAAAAAATTTATAAGCAACTATATAGGGCCCTCGGTGGTTTGGCGTCTATTGGAGGGGGGATCAAAGTTGAGTAGATTAATCTACCATCTCCGTAACCTTCCAGTAGGGTGCGCATCACGTGAGCTGTTCTGGTCTTGTCATTAGGCAGCTGCGTGATGGGTACAATTGTGTAAGGGGTAACCTGTTCACAATTCGCAAGTGTACGTACTGCCTCCTCGTGGCAACCACTGGTAACTAAGGCCACTTGGCACATTTTTGGCCATTTGGCACAGGCTAAAGTACGGCGCTAAAGGAGAAAACCTTGACAAAAAACCCTAATCTAAGGTGGAACAGCATATGCCGAAAGATGAATGGCTGATAGGTTAATCAGCCCAAAATATGCGGACTCTGGATACCAGGCACCCTCCAGTTTTATTTAGCCTTCCTGTAGTAAAGCTGGGTGACCTACAGGTGATTTGCAATTCCGAGCAACTCGTAAGAGTAAAATCAAACGGAATACGGGGCAGGAGTAGGAATATACGGGAGTGGGACAACCCTCTCGAGGTCCTTGAGCTCCAATGCTACCGTCTTTCTAGCGGAACTACATGCTGTAGTAAGCATCTAAGAGGGAGAGTAATAAGCCCAGATAGTATGTATCACATACCGGGAGGCAGTATTGTCAGGTTCATTAAGACCCTGAATATTGACTGGACGGTTAATTAAGCAAGGACCAGCACAATACATCTTTTAGGTCGCAGTGCGAAGTGGCTGATCGCCCGCATGGCCCCCCAAATAATAATAATAATAATATAGGGCCCTCCATTTTCCACAAAAGGTAAGAAGCGAGGGTTTGTCTCTTTTACTAACACTTTTGTCCACACGTTTGGGCAGCGCTGATTCATTATTTTTTTAAATTACAAACATCCACATAGACAGAAACAAGTAAAATCATGTTTACAAATATAACTTTCTTGTCTAAATAAGGGGATGTCTCCATACATATTTTTATTATTAATAAAATTGATTGTGCTGTGATTAATAATAAATATTAAATTTAAAAATTAATGAAGGCAAAATTAATAATTTAATGAAACAAAATGGACGAATTTTGTTAAGCAAATCGTGGTTAAGTTAGCAAGATTAGTATACAGGATATTCAAGGCACATTTTTGACGTTATGATCATATGAAATATTTTAATCGGTATTGTGCTGCCACTCTGCCAGTCAATAAGCGTTGGTACTACATTTGGAAAGTCATTCATTAGCATTTATCTCTGTCCCATTGAGTTGTTTGACTTACCAGTTCGCTTTCCTTAGATTGAGAATATCTGTTGCAGAATCCAAGTAAATGCCGGGGTTTTCTTATTTCCATTAATAATCTCATATCCGTAACTCTCAATCCAATTCATTCTGATGCTCTTCTCAGAAAAGCACACTACAAGACATTTTATTTTCCTACTTTTACTTCAAGAGTGAAACAACGTCCTGGAAAAAGGAGTTGCTATGAGAGCTCGGCTTGAGCGTGATCTCGATGTACCAGACGCAAACTGAAATATAATTCGCATAATGCACTCGACAAAGTTTAAAACCTCTTCTATACTCTTGATTTTCTCTCTCACACAGATGTAATATGGGAGTTTTATGAAGTTATGTCACGCCTGTCCAAAGCCCCTATGTAGATGTATGAAATCATTTATTTGCAATAAAAACTTAGCACAAAATATTCATCAGTTTTTAAATAAGACTCTTAACCCGGATAACCCTTTCAATATTGGATCTAATTTTGTATGCACGGGGGTGTTAAATATTTGAAACGAAAATTAGATTCGGAATATAATATTTTAGTATAATGTGAAATGTTAATTGCCAAATGGAAAAATTTATCTAGATACGAGTACTGTTTGCAACTCGTTTCATTTTTATGTTAGCCACATACATAGATGAACTGATCGTTTTAGTAACAGGTGGCTTAATAAAATTCAATTAAATATTTTTTCGAAAATTTATTTTATTGGCATTGGGCTATTTATACCATCGTATTACTGTGAACATTTATTTAGACGGTGGCTTTAGCAAATTATAATTATTTCAGTTAATAAACAGCTAATTAATTTAGTTATAAGTTAAATGTTTATGGACTAGAACGGTGCTTGGCTCAGAAAATTTGTCAAAAAAATATCAATTATGTATTTGACACCGTATTTCGTTAAAATTCAAATGCCGCATCATAAATTATGTGTTGTAAAAATTTGTATTAGTCAATTTTTCATTGAAATTCTTGGCGCACGTCAGACAGGCTTACATATACAGACACATATAATACCTACATCTAAAAAAAAAAAAAATTGTAATCGATCTACCTTCTGTTTTTTTTTTGCCAACCCTGAGCCCAAACCTCTTGTCTAAATCTACACAAATTCGTACAATATTGCACAAATAGTCTAGTGTAATCTAATCATCGATCATAAATGAATCTACTAAATTAACAAATCTCGATACAATTTTCACGTTAATTATATTTTCACGACATTTTTTGTTTAAATAAACACCACACATAACATATACACATGCAAGATGAAAAATATTTTTCTTAAATTGGTTTCGCAACTTTTTTAACATAAAAAAAAAAAAAAAAAATTAGGAAAATTTTGAGTGAAAAATGTGTATACATTTGAAAAAAACAAAAAAGTTTATTTTTGAATGGAATGGTAAATGTGTCTTCATATGTATGTTCATTAATTTTTCGCAATCTGGGCCCCAATTTTATTATTTTTTAAATTTTTTTGTAAAAAGTCGGCGACATATTTTTTATAGAGGTGATGACAGATATTTGGAAATATTTTTTTACGTTTAGTTAATACCACATCCATCACGTATTGTTCATTTTCAGGACATCAAAATACATTTTCATATATATAAATATATATATATATACATATACGTTACACGTTTCCGGTATTCGCGTAACATGAGAATTCATTGTATGATGTCATTTCAGCACAAAATTTTTTGCAAACATCTATTTTAATTTAGTAGATGTCATTTTTGTGTTAAATTTCTTTTTCGTAGCGAACTTCATAAAAAAAAAAATACAAAAAATCGGGTAATGATCTATTGATGTGAAAATTATTCGTTTGTTAATAATCAAGATCACATATCTTTATATAAATCTGATTTTCAAGCATGTTTACATTAAGCTGCTATGATTATGAGATTTTATCTTATCTCTAAATTTATCTTTAGTTTTATTTTCGAAAATATATCGTACAATTTTCGACGAACCCACCTTTCACTCTAAAGAAGGTAGTCAATGTACTGTCGGAACGAAAAGAAAATTATTTTATATGAAAATCTGGGGAAACTCAATCTAGGGGAAACTATTTTGAAAAAATTTCGTTTTTTGTTTGTTTTTTTTTTTTTTTTTTTTTTTTGGAGGAGAAAATTAATTGAAAATATTTTTAAAAATATAATTTTTTTTTGGTTTTTTTGTAGATTGATCTAATAGGGCACCGCGACGTTTTTCAGTTTCATCTAGTGATACTCAGTGCTTGCGCGTATCTCAGTGTTAACGCGAGGATTATTTCAGGCGCTCAGGTTAGTGTGTTAAGTGCCGAATTTTGTAAAATTTTAAAGACAAAAAATAAAAATAAAAAAAGTTATTAAAAAATTTTGTGAAATTGTGATTAAAAAATAATTATTTTTAATTAGTGTAATAATTATAAGAAGTTCATAAAAGGTTTGAGTATTGGATAATAAAAACGATCAAGATTTAATGGTAATTTGTACAGTAAAATTTCAGTTCGATCAGCAAATTTAAGTGAACAATTTTTTTTTTTCCAAATTTCCATATTAGTTCATTAGTAATTAGAACATATAATAGCACAAATTTGTGTGAAGAATTTTATATGGGCAAATCGGTGATCTGGTTATGTCTATTAATAGAAAATTAAATTTCATACTATCGTACATTAGAAAATGCCCTAACATACATATACGTACGTACGTTTATGATGAATGTTTGCGATCGCACATATAAAAAAACAAAAACAAAAATCGCGAAAAATTTCAAAATCTTTATTCGGGGATGGTGATCCGCTCATCGAATTCAAAACACATAGACACATATACTTGTGTAACGCTAGAAAAATCTATTTTTATGATCGCGTATAAGAAACGATCGCGTTTTTTTTTATTTCTGAAATTTTCTTAAAAAGTAAATTTTTCATTAGATTTTTTGTTGTATGAAATTAAAAACCAAATATTATATAGGTTGTGTAGGTGTTAGTCGAGGTGGTAAAAAATATTTTTTTTGGATCGAAGTCAAAAAAAATTTTTTGTTGTTTTTGTTTTTGCACTTTATGTTTTGGAAATAGCTAAGCAAATATTTTTAAGTTGACTTTTTTATTATCCAAGATTACCAATACCTTATTTATTACTACATATTATTATGTATCACAATTTAATGGAATTTTTTGTTTAAATAACTACAAGACCTTGAAAGTATTCATGGAAACTTAGGGCACCATTGGATATCATATTACAGATTATACAGCACAGCATACTGATGATATTTCTTGTTTTGTATTCCTACAGATCTGTTAAAAGTATTTATTCTTTCTAAGTTTCGGGGACAAGTAAAACAAAAAACCAGCCACAATGGATGCCATCAAGAAGAAGATGCAAGCGATGAAGCTTGAAAAAGATAATGCCATGGACAAGGCCGATACTTGTGAAGGACAAGCTAAAGATGCCAACATGCGTGCCGACAAAGTCAATGAAGAGGTACGTGACTTGCAAAAGAAATTGGAACAAGTTGAAAAGGATTTGATCAACACCAAAAACCTATTGGAATCAACTACCACAGAACTAGAAAACACAGAAAAAACTTTAACTACCACAGAATCTGAAGTAGCATCACAAAATCGTAAAGTACAACAAATTGAAGAAGATTTGGAAAAATCAGAAGAACGTTCCAACACTGCTATTCAAAAATTATTGGAAGCTACACAATCCGCTGATGAAAACAATCGGTAATTTTTGGGATATGACCCTTTTAATTTCATTTTCTCATTTCCATTCTATTTTCATTTATGTAGTATGTGCAAAGTACTTGAAAACCGTTCCCAACAAGATGAAGAACGTATGGACCAACTTTCTAACCAACTCAAAGAAGCCCGTATGCTCGCTGAAGATGCTGACAGCAAATCAGATGAAGTATCACGTAAATTGGCCTTCGTTGAAGATGAATTAGAAGTAGCTGAAGATCGTGTCAAGGGTGGTGAAGCCAAGATCATGGAACTTGAAGAAGAATTAAAGGTTGTCGGTAACTCATTGAAATCATTGGAAGTATCCGAAGAAAAGGCTAACCAACGGGTTGAAGAATTCAAACGTGAAATGAAAGTCCTTACTGTTAAATTGAAGGAAGCTGAAAATCGTGCTGAACAAGCCGAAAAATCAGTCAAGCGTCTTCAAAAGGAAGTCGACAGACTCGAAGGTAATATTCAATATTGTTTAGGAAACTTGTACAAAAATGCGAAATTTATTGCAGTTTCAAAACAAACAATATTTTATTTAGTTAAATTAAAATTAATTATAAAGCTTAGCTAATAAATATGCAAAACGTATATAAAGTAGATATCCTAGCGATTACGCCATGCATTTAATTAATTTTGCGATTAATTAACCACTATACACGCAAAATTAATTAAATTATATCACTTTAGATAATAAAGCTTCAATAATTATACTAAAAATCTGGATCAAGAGAAATATCAATTTTAATTTAATTAAAATTAAATTAATTAAATCTATTATTGCTTATTGCTTTTTACAGACACGCTTTTCAACGAAAAAGAAAAATACAAAGCAATTTGCGACGATTTGGATTCAACTTTCGCCGAACTTACAGGATATTAATAAAAATTATATAATAATAATAATATTCATAAATATTAATAATTAAACATTCTTAAAAAGAGCTGTTTAAGAATAATATACAAATGTTCCACATTAAGTCTCAAAAGAATCCAAATCATATCAAATCAAACAAACAAAACAAAACACAACATCTCATTTAGTTTAATTAATTAATGAAATTAGAATTAATTAATTAAAACTAAATATTAAAATATTAATTTGTACATAGTATATTTTTAAAACACACATACACAAATGAAGATATCCAAAACATTGCTAATTATTTAACAAACTGGTTATTTATCCACCTAATCAAATATTTATTAAACATACATTAAAATTAATAATAAATTAACCAAAAAAGTTTCCTCATTAATTTAAAATAAATTTAAAAAACATAAACAAAGTGGGTTTAAACGTCATGCTTTCTTCAGGGTGCTTTATTAAAATTACCTCAGCCTTTTCTATATATTAACTTGATTGACGGAGCCAGCAATTTTAATAAACTCTCTCTAAATAGTTAAAAAAACAAAAACTTAGTAAGGTATTTTTGAATTAATATTTAATACAAATCTAATTGTTTTAATTTTGAATTTCGATTATTTTAATCGAATTAGTTTTTGTAAATAATATGCTTCCGATTTGTTCAGTATTTATACATATGTACTACATCCTTGGAAAAAAAAAAAAATATTTTTAATTTTGATGTATTAATCGAATTATTTTTGTTTTGTTTTTATCTATACAGACGAATTGGGAATCAACAAGGACAGATACAAGAGTCTTGCCGACGAAATGGACTCAACATTCGCCGAATTGGCTGGATATTAAACAAGAACCATGTCACCATCAAACTGTATATCAAAACAACATCCTATTTATATTTATTAAATTATATCATTTTGGAATGATTTTATACACAATAATACTTAATTTTCACCATCAAATTTATCATTTCAAAATCACTTAAAATCTTTTACAATTAAATAATAATAATAATATCTTCAACATATAAAATTATACATAAAAAGAAATTTGATCCAAAGCAAGAAAAAAAAAAAAAGGTTTATAATAAATAAATAATTTGAATAATTTTTTATTTAATTTATATAACAAAATATAATTATTATATTGAGGCACATAACAATTATATAATTCGAACATCTATAAAATTTTATATAAAGAGTAAGATTTGAGCAACTTATATTTATTTATACAATACATACAATAATAATAATAATAATAATAATAATGATAATAAAATAATAATAATAATCGCAAAAGCAATGAAATTTACCAAAATTAATATTTTATTTTAAATAAATTTACTTTAATAAAATTAAATAAGTTTTACTTGTATTTTTTAAATTAAAAATTTTTGAATTGATTTTTTATTTTATATAATTTTGCTATTTTTCTGTAGATGGCAATCATGTCGGTTTGTGTTTTTCGAATACAACCAGTTTTTATTTTTCTTGAATTTCGTTGTTGTTGTGTTTAGTTCGGAAACAAATAAAAAATTGAAATAAAATTTTTATTGTTCAATTTTGAGTGAATGTAGATTGAATTTTTTTAGCGCTTTCAATTTTTTTTTAATGCTTGCATTGTGAAATTTTTACTTTATTAATAATTTTAAAATTTGTGGTATGGTGCTTATGCAGGACTATTGAAATAGCTGAAAGTAAACCAAAATCTCATTGTAAAAACAAAATTGATTATGTGGGAAATTAAAAATGCTAAATAACCTGTACAAATTTGGGAATTTATTTCTCGAAATAAAGGGTTAAAATCAAGGTTATTTTTTGAAAAATCATAACATTTTTATTTTGCTGCCAAAAATAGTAAAATTGAAATTACTCAAAACAACAGAAAGGCAAATGAGACCGTTTTTTTAAGCACGACATTATTGTGTCAGAAGTTCTCTGAACGGAGACATCAATGCTTATATGTCGTGCGATTTAAGACCTCGATACTTTTTTCTTTGGGGCTATGTTAAGGATAAAGTATAAATGAATGTGCCACAAGAAGATATTGAACCTCATTTATGTGAAAATATGATGGAAAATTTTCCAAAAGGTGTAACGGTCGGGAGGTGGCCACTTGGCAGATATTATATTCCATTATTAATCGTAGAGTTTGTACTTTCTGTTAGATTTCGCCTCAACTTGAATCTATTTTTATTCACTTTATTTCAAGCTCACCGCTTGGTGGGGGCTATTACCAGAGAGTGAAATAACGATGAGTATGGTTTCGTTGATACTGATGTTATTAGTCAATTTTTCTGATTTATACATATGTACATATATAAAATTTAAACTTACGAATTATGCAGAATTGCATACTTGATAAATACAACTATACATTCATTCCGTGTAAGTCTGGCGGAATGTTGATTCCGTCTTCTTCTTGGTGGCGTATTATAAAACATATCCTAATCGCTATTGACACCCATAGGATAAGATGTGTAATCGCATAATGATGAACATGATGAAAGTGCTCTTGGTTGTACTTTTGCCTTTCTCTATCAGACTAGAAATTTGCTCTTCTAAAGCCCGAATGCCTGGAGTGGTTATACGCTTATTTTGTTCGTAATTCATTTTTGATATCTTAATTGTTAAATCCTTTAAGTGCATCCCCTTTAAGAATGGTGCAATTTCGACGTTATCTAGGCCAGTATTCTTGTGTGCTCGAGGCTTAATTGGTCATTTGTTGTTTCAAAATAGTCAGGTTATTCGAGATTTTCGAGGATATTCGAGTATGTTTCAGATTGTCGGGTGTATTCGATAGTTCGATTTCTGGCCTGGTGCCTGACGAACATGCGCTTCCCCTCGTTTGTTGTTAATATGATCATAGTAGTTGGTATTATCACAAGACCTGATTGCGTTGTCACGTAACTTTTAGATATACTTCCTGTGTTACGCTTTCTTACATGCAAGGCATGTGGTTCCTCTCCTTACATGGGTTTGGTTCATGTTCTTCTGCTAAACAATTTCTGCATTACATCGCTACAATTCGCTTGCTGAATCCATTTATTCATCCATTAATTAATCTTATGACTATCTTTACAGTAGACATAGATGCTAGTTGTTGATAAAAACGTCCATTTTAACTGTTTAACCTTTGTTTTCTCGTGTTATTGTGGAGGTTGATGGTGTCATTATAGGTTTTTGGTTGCCATTGGCCTCTAATGATCTAAATCTTCCTTCTAAGAATTTTAAAAATTCCGTTGTTCTTGGATTTGTCAAGGAAATCTCATAGAGTCGTCGTGACTCGTTGTCCAGTTTTTCAGTCAATGTAAAGATTATTTTTACCCCTGCATTCCGGATTCCGTACAAACATTCAGTTGTTGTATTGTGAAAATTTCTAAGCAGCAATTGCAGGAAGCGTTGATAGGTTATAACCATTCAACAATAGATGGGAAGACTTGCACAGAGCAGAGGATTTCAGAGATTGCAGAGTGAAATCTTAACTAACGTTCCGGAACACCTATGAGCAAAAGAAATGATTAATTTAAAAATGAAGCAATTTTATGCATCATCAATTTTATCGAACATGATTAACCCTGTTCATACTGAACACGTTGGCATAAGTATATTCTATCCAAAGGGGATTACCTTGAAGGGCATGAAATAAATTTGAAAGAATAATAAGCCGTTCGTGTTTTATTTAAAAAGTCTTATTACTTTTTGATCACAGTGTTATTCACATCTCCATAACGGCTTGAGAATTAATTGCAATATTTTCTCTATCATTTTTCTTCGGCAAGTTGTTTTGAAGAGTGGGGAGATGATCGGTTCTTATACGATATTCATTTTTAATTATTTGTGTTTATTTATTTAAAAACCTTCCCATGCATCTATTGGCCTGTGTTTTATTCTAGTTTTAAGAGAGACAAGTTACCTTTCGGATTTTATTCAGTCGAAGCTATTTTGTCCACAAATTCTGTCGTTCTGCACATTGCATAGCTCCATGTTAACAGTACTGCACTCTTACAGGAGGAACATAACTGTGATGTTCACCGCCAACACCGATATCTTCAATCTTATTTACCGCAATATTTGTTGATGTGAAAATAGGGTTTTATATTCGTATAGGCGTAGGTACCCATATTCTGTAAAATGTTTTCGGGTTTTAATCAAAACTACTTAATTTCACTATAAAAACTTTTGAGAATGATTTCTTAGAAAATGTTTTTAGTTTATTGTTATAAATCAATCGGAGACAAAAGCATTAAGTCAATGCATTATTTAGTTGTTCGTTTGACTGTGTAATATAGTATACCTGATACACCTTATACAAATCCAAAATTTAACCTAATTTCGTTTTCTCTCTATAGGTTTCTTATTATACAGATGTACAACAGATAAAAAAATTGAACGACTTCTTTAATGTTAAAATAGGATGATGGTTAATTCGGTTACTCTTCTCAAAACTTTTTCACTCGATTATTCGTTTTGCATCGAAAATATATAACAAATACCCGAAAGGTAAAACGCGAAAATGATGAATCCATTTTAAAGCGAATTTAGCACTTATTGTGGATCAATATGCTTGCGGGTTGGGGATGGTATGGGAGAACTTCAAAACTTCCTCCTCTTATTTTGTATAAATTTACTGTACACCAAATTACAGAAAAGTATTATAATTTTCATCAGAATTCTGATTAAAACATAATTAATTAGATCCTTTTTGTATACATACATAACCTACATACATAAATACAGCATGACAAGCAAAACAATAAATTATATTTGAAATTGTTCTTACTTTATTTCGTTTTAGTGTGTGTGTGTGTGTGTGTGTGTGTGTGTGTGTGTGTGTGTGTGTGTGTGTGTGTGTGTGTGTGTGTGTGTGTGTGTGTGTGTGTGTGTGTGTGTGTGTGTGTGTGTGTGTGTGTGTGTGTGTGTGTGTGTGTGTGTGTGTGTGTGTATTTTCAATCACGCCATCATATTTTATCATAAACCTTCACCAACAAATTGTGGATAAAGAAAATGGATAAATTAAGGATAATAATGACATAAAAACATAGTGAAAATACTAACAAGTCGACTAATAGTTTGGTGCCAATAAAATTAACTTATTTCACTTGATTCCTACAACCATATTACATACCCACTTACAATAATATTACGGTGGGGAGTTTTTATGTATGAATCACGCAAAATGAATTAATTTTTACAGGAATTGAGGAAACATAATACTCAAATGAAATTAGTAGGTTGGCTTGGAATTAAAATGGAAACGCTATATTATGTATTGTTGAGTGGTTTGTTTAGTTGAATTGTAACATGTAGGATATTTTTAAGATTAAGGCAAGATTAAAATTTTCTTTCTCTGTAACCTTTCATTTATATATAAATATTTTAATCCTCAAGGACCAACATTTCTCAACAATATAGAATGAATGTACCTACATAAAATCTATAAATAAAATAAATTCACGAAGGACTTATAGGTTTGAGCGGAAAATTCGTCTAAATATGTACATGTAAGAAGGAAAAACCGAAAAATTTCCCAAGTGAAAATAAAAGTTTACATTTCCTATAAATGATAAATAACGCATTTCAAATTCAATCATAAATAGGAAATTTTCCATCAATTACTTACTTTCTTCGCGTAGCTCCATCCATCATTTGATAGGTTCTGTAAATATATTATTTGATTAACATTTATTGTCTATATTTTGGTTACGGTATTTTTATGCTAACCCTTGAGAATATTTCATCTGTCATTCAAAAAAATTATTCAAGTTTGATTAACAGAAATTGTTGTATAAGTATATTTACTCGAAGCCTTGATAATTTTCCATGGATCTTTCCATGAACTATTAAACTGATTTTCATTTATTTGAACAAAAATATTTTTACAATAAAGGAAAAACCCATTAAAGTTGCATCGTTGTTTAACCAGGTTTCAATATTCGTTCCATTTCCATTTACCAAAATGTGAATAAAGTCCTTAGGAACCAATGCTTTCATCCCAAAGCTTGCATTCGAATTCAGTATAACACTATTTATTGTACCACTTATTATAAATGTCGCATATAAGTTCGAACTAATCAATTAAAAATTTACCAAACGTAAGCTTCTCTGCTAATTGCTTCAATGAAATTACCATCACCATTTGCTTCATCCAAATTTGATAGGCTTGCTTGCTTATATTTTGTTAATTTTTTATTAGCAAATGATTGTTGTTTATTGCAAAATAAAGTGGCAACATTTACAAGTAGCACAATAATTAATATTAAACACTGAAACTCGGTAGCCAGAGGTATTTGGGGTCACTGAAACTCGGCCGCCATTGAGAATTAAGTTTACAAAGCTAGCTGCAAAATTTTGAAATACTTCAAGAAATACCCACTTTTTCATGAATTTCACAGCGGCGAATTTTTGCTCCAAACTTCACGGGCAGGAGTTTTTGGATCCACTAATTATTTATTTATGGTCAAAATACGTATTTGGACACAATTAAATCAGCTATTTTTGAGAGTCCGCCATTTTGATTATTTTTTTTACTTCAGATTTGTAATCAGCGACTCCAAAAATACTTTTCTATATGCTTTTGTACATTTTCACTTTTCGCACTATAACGAGGTTATATTGGGTAAGTATTGTAGTCGTGAAAAAAAAAACTGTTCCAGATTTTCACATTTCTTAACGAATTATGTTGACAGGACTCTAAAACCATCGATTAAAAAATGTCGAGTCCGTCCTTCCGTCCTTCCATCCTTCCATCCTTCCATCCTTCCATCCTTCCATCCTTCCATCCTTCCATCCTTCCATCCTTCCATCCTTCCATCCTTCCATCCTTCCATCCTTCCATCCTTCCATCCTTCCATCCTTCCATCCTTCCATCCTTCCATCCTTCCATCCTTCCATCCTTCCATCCTTCCAGACATACGAGTACGTACATTTTTATTATTTTTGTTTTGCCTCCAATTCTTACAAATATTGATAGTAATAAGATAGATTTTTTTAATAACGTAGTTCGTGTTAACTTTTGGGTCCATTCGAGTCTAGAATAGAAGGGGTTGATATGTACTCTGAACAGATATGTTGATTATAAAAGTAACAATACGTCACCTACCTGTTCACAAAATTTGATGAAGTCAATTGAACTACTGCGTGGGGTTCATTTATAAAATTGTTGATCTATTTTCCGAGGAAATGTCGAAATTTTCGAAGAAATGTTTTTCTACGGTTAAAACACTTTTCAAATCCCAATCATCGTTCCCTAAAAAAAGTGATGAAATGAGAATCTCCCGATGCCAGTACACCTTATTCAGCAGCCCTGGAAACTGGCTAGGATTCAATGGACCAATCATTCATTAATTTGAAATAAAAATTGATTACAGAAACGAATACTAGAAGAAATAATAACACAAACCGGCAAAATCAAATATTGACCCTTGGCTATCGTACACGGACGCGAATCGGAAACTGGAACGTCAGAACTCTATTAACTCTATTAGAAACATCAAGGCTAGCACACGTGGAGAAAGAAATGAAACGCTATCACATTGAGATTCTAGGCCTTAGTGAAGTCAGATGGGAAAATAGTGGTGAAATTAATACAAGCAATGGAAATTATATGATGTTCTCAGGTAGAGGCGACACACATGGCCAAGGTGTGGGCATATTAATCACTATAAAGCGAAGAAAGCATTGATGGAATGGAAGCCAATTAACAGCAGAATAATAATGGCAAGATTCCATTCGCAAATAAGAAACACAACTATCATTCAGTGCTATGCCCCGAACTAAAGATGAATTCTATGAACAATTGAAATCCACAATAGCAAGAACGCACAGAAACGACGTCAAAATCATACAAGGAGATTTCAATGCAAAAATTGGAAGAGACAACATCGACCTAACAACCATCACCGGGTAAAAATGCATTAGATTCTGTGCGAAACCAAAATGGAGAAAGACTCATCGACTTCTGTATCACAAATCAATTGTTCATAGGCGGCAGTATAGATTTCCACACAAAAACATAAATAAATACACATGGACATCACCGGATGGCAGAACCAAAAATCAGATTGATCACGTAATGGTGAATAAGAAATTCCTCAGATCTCTACAAAATGTCAGAACAACGAGGGGCGCAGACATACACAGCGGTCATCAACTAGTAATGGCACAATTTCAAATGAAGCCAAGCCGCTGTAAAAAACATGCAACAAGAAACATCTTCAATGAAACGATCCAACTCAATCTGAATAATAGTAATGAAGCCACCAGTATACAACAAAAATGGAGTCAAGCTGAAGAATCAAGACTGCCACGGACGTACTCGACTATCAAGAATATAATAGGAAACTCTGGATAAGCGATGATACTTGAAGGAAAACTGAGGAACGCCGTCAACTTAAGTTACAAATGCAACAACAAAATACGGCAGAGGTGAAACGTAGATACGAAGAAACAGCACGCGAAGTAAAAAAGATGGCAAGGAATGATCGAAGAAAATGTACAGAGAGCAATCTCAAAGCTGCTGAGGAGGCAGCAGCAACCCAAAATATGTGAGCACTACACCAGTGTGTAAGAGAAGTCACGGGGAAAATTACAAACATACCACCTATAAGGGATGCAAATGGTCAAGTCTTAACAACGGACGAAGCACAGTTAAGGAGATGGAAAGAATATTTCGGAGAAGGCGCCACCACCAGCACCAGAAATCTCCCGTCATCAATTGAACACATAACGTAACTAGCAACACCCAAATTCCAACGAAACGGGAAGTTAAAAGTGTCATTGAGAGGCTAAAGAACAATAAGGCTGCTGGAACAGATAATATTACCGCCGAAATATTCAAAGGAAACTGATCTACAGCTGCAGCGCATTAACACCAATAATCCAAGACGTGTGGAATTCTGGTGAAATACCGCAAAAATGGAAGGAAGGCTTGACAGTCCCAATCCCCAAGAAAGGTGACCTAAGAGAATGCAAGAATTGGCGAGGTATCTCTCTACTCAATACAACAATAAAGATACTCGCAATGATCATCATTGATAGAATCTCACCTACTCGTACGATCAATGCAAAATTAAGGAACGAGCAAGTTGGTTTTAGACCAGGAAGAAGTTGCACTGATCACATCAACACAATCTATCATTGCTGAACAATCCAATGAATGGTATTCACCACTGTACCTGCTCTTCGTCGATTTCGAACGCGCATTTGACACGATAGATAGAAATGCAATATGGCAGACACTTTGTGAAATGGGCATCCCAAAGAAATTAATCGAACTCATACAAGAAATGTATCGGGATGCTGTAAACCGAGTTCAATATAAAGGCAAACAACAAAGTGAAACATACTATAACACTCGTGGAATAAGGCAAGGAGGCGTACTCTCGTCAATGCTGTTTCTGATCGTGCTGGATAGTGTGATGCGAAAATTAGATATCACGTCCCCTAACGGCATCCAATGGGGATTAACAGCTAAACTCAATGATCTGGACCATGCAGATGACATATGCCTGCTCACACACAAACATTCAGACATGCAGCAGAAAGTACAACAGCTAACAGACCTAGCTAATGAAGTTGGTCTCAACATAAACATTAGGAAAACAAAGGCAATGAGACTCAACTCGAGAATAACCACACCAATACACATCAACAATGTAGCAATAGAAGATGTAGACAATTTCGTATACCTTGGTTGCAACCAATAGCAAAAACAGGTGAGACAGAGGAAGATATAAGCAAACGAATTAATAAAGCCAAACATACATTCAACATGTTACACAAAGTCTGGAATACTTCCGTCCTGTCACGCAAGACCAAGATACGAATGTTCAATTCATGTGTGAAATCGGTACTACTATATGGATGCGAGACATGGAAGCAAACAGGGAAAATCAAAATGAAGTTACAAGTGTTCGTAAACAAATGCCTTCGACGAATACTGCCTAACACCATAACGAATATCGAACTGCATAGGAAAACTAATCAGTTAGACATTGAAACCGAAATAAAGAGACGAAAATGGAGATGGATTGGCCACACACTGCGAAAATCACCAAGTGTTATAACGAAGATGTCATTGGACTGGAACCCGCAGGGAAAAAGGAAAATCGGAAGACCAGCAATGACATGGAAGAGAACACTGCTAGCTGAAACAAAACAAGTCGAAAAATCATGGGTAGAGATAAAAGCAGTAGCCCGAAACAGAGTAAGATGTTCCAGCCTAGTAGACGGCCTCTGCTCCTAAAGGTAAAAAATAAATAAAGGAAAAAAAGGACTCCTTAAGACAGAATGTCCGATAGATTACCGTGTAATAAGGGATTATTGGATTTCTAAATTTACGTAAAATACTTTAAAAAATAAATTCCTTATTAAAGACCTTATTGTTTATGGTTTCTAAATTGAATAATTTATTAAAAACTTTTGTATAAAAACTTTGAAGCCAAATTTTCGTTTTTTAACCAATTTCAAGGCAATACTTTCATCGTTTTTATAAAAAAGTTTTTAATAAATTATTCAATTTAGTAAACCAAAAAAATAAGGTTTTAATAAGGAGTTTAACTATTAATCTAATCAATTAATATAACAGACCAACAGTAAAATATATAAAATAAAGAACGCCCTGAAGCCCGTTTCTCGATTCTCTTCAGAAGCACATCATTTCCTGCTGTTGCTCACAAACTAACACTTTTAAGATAATATTGCTTATATAGAGAATTTATTTTACCATTTAATGTGAGATAAACGGTTGTGTTTTACAGCATTAATGGTTGCATCAACATAAACAGAGGACCAAAATATATCGTTTGAATTTCATATTCTCTTCTCGACTTATCTGCCTAGCCCAGTTTTTAAGAAGATTCTTCATTATTTAGTTTCCCTTTGCTGAAGAGGAAAACTACCCGTGTACAATGGAGAGTCCAAGAAACTTTCATATAAATTAAATAGCCACTGGTTTGGCCGGAAGTTAGACGAATTTCAAGATAAGCTGGTTTTTTTAACATATTTTTCTGTTTAATTCTAGTTCCCTACATTATTCTAGGTCTTATAAAATTTTTGCTTTATCTTACCAATTCTCACCAATAGCACATATCTATCCAACTTTCCAATGTATACCTATTGTTACTTCTTTCAAGACTTTTATCCGATTTATTGAGGGCCAGATTTATGATTATTGCAGCCAGAGTGGCTTAATTTGTTATCCTTTTTGTTCATTCTTGGGTTTCGCTGGTTAGCGGTTATTGAAAAATATTAAGTAGATAAAAATTGAGGACACTTGTATTATAGCTGCCATATGGATTTTTCATATATTTTGTAGCCCAAGGAGCAATACTGTAAAGCCTGATTGTTGTTATTCTGTAACTTGAAGCGCCATTATCGAATAAGAAAATTACCATACCCTGGGCATATTTTCAAAACCACATTTCACCAGTTTTTGAAAAATAAGATTTGTCGAAAGATCGGAACGGGAACATCCCGCTTCGATGCCTGCTACAATGGCACAGCGCTTTATTCTGCTAATAATAAACACGATGCTTAATTAGAAAGTAAAACATTAGAATTAGGGAAAGAAAAAGGAATTTGTCAGAAATTGCTCGTGTTGTGTGAAAAGTTTTCTTGCTATTATGTAACGCGAATTACTGTAAAATTTAACCCAATCTTTAATGCTAAGTATACTTGGTTACATTAAAACCTTAAAGGTCAAAGTTGGTTAATAATGTTATGGAGTTCTGTGTATTATAAAATATAAAATTGATTAAGCCCCCATATTACATGTGTACATACTTTTGCAATAGGTATAAGCAAAAACATTCAAATTGCAATCACGTATGTGTATTAGGTAACAATTGAAACCCATTAGCAAAATGTATATTAAAATTGATTTTACAATTCAGTGCTATACACAAATAATATACCCACATAAAAAATTATATTCAAATTTGTTTTTGTAATCGAACTCCATCCCGTTCATCATATACTAATCCCCTGTAATTTTAAAGCAAAGCGTAGGTATTTCGCTTTTAAAACCATTAACTTCTGTTTTAGTGTGTGGTGATGGTGACCTTCCTTCGCGGTTTCAAACAAGGATGTTTTTCAATTATCTATACTGAGCTCTATCTTAATCACAGAGAAATAAATTTTCGTGATGGAAAAAAATCAAATTACCTCACCGACGATGAATATTTTCTCAATCGTCCGCCCTCTCTCTAAAATTGGCTGCGGCATTGAAATTAAACTTTGAATAATTCATAATTAAACTAAAAACTCCGCAAATAAAATGTAATTTAATTACGTAATTTTATTAAGTATTGTAGGTACATACATACATAACATATTTATCTATTATTTATTTTTGCTCGATTCGAAACGCGAAAGAAATGGGGGAGAGACAATTGGGCACCGGCTATACGTTATTTTCTTATGTACAATTCTAAATAACAACAAAATAAAAATTCATTTGTCGGGAATATTTTTTATTCTATTTAGTAATGCGTCATTATTACTTAACATTTTTGACAGTGTGTGCTAAACATTTGAACAAAATGGCCGGCATTATAAATTAACAAAATGGCATCGTTTAATTATTAATCGTCATTAAAAAAAAAAAAAAAAACGTTTTATTTGTCTATAAATAAATTTTAAATTACTGTAAAATTAGAAAGGGACCTATAAAATAATAATGAACATGAAATGCAGAAATAAACCAAAACAATTCATACATACAAATTCCATTCATACATTGTGGTGAATCTACAGGACATGCGCCGACGTGCGATTATTGATTTTTCCGAATTTTTTTTATAAATTCATTTTTTTTCTTTTTAGACCAACAACATACAAAAAAAATCATTTGACGTCTCTCTTTGATTGTTGAGGCATTGGAGCCTATTTTAGTATTATTTATTTAATAAAAAAAAAAAAAAAAATCCTAGAAATTTGGAAAATTACATTTACCTTCAAAAAGGAGATACAATTAATAAAGAACAAATATTTGTATTATACAAATCCGAGTTTAATTATAATTAATGTGAAGAAATAATTAATATTTAAAGGCAAAAAATAGTTTTTGTTATTTTTTTTTTGTATTATTGGAGACTAATCGAAAAGAAGGATATTTTACACATATACTTAGAGTGATAAAGGAAAAAAATATTACAAGTGTTTTACAAATAAGTGAATATAATTTTTTGTTTAGTGATTTCGTGCGTGAAAATTTTAATTTATAAGCAATTGAAGTGGATAATAAAGAATTATTTACATTTGAAACTAAAAAAAATCAACTGTATTTGAGTGCGGGACGTAATATAAATAAAATGGGCGATCATAGCCCAGATATGAGTATGACAGCATTGGAAACTGGTAAATTTGACCTTGAAATATGATTTTGTTTTTTTTTATTTTAATATTTTAAATTGATTTAAACAATTTTAATTTATTAAAATTTTATAATTCGGTACGGATAATTTTTTGTACATCAAATTATTCTACGTAAAGCTAACATAAAGGATATTTCCACACCATAATTTATATTGTTTTTGTTATTACAATTCAAAATGGCGATGCCTATAATATTTTCCCGTACAAGAAAATTCATAAAATCATATGAATCCTTTTTACAGGACTTGATAGAATATTATTATTTATTAGGGTAATAAAATATCAAAACCTAATTTTTTTCTGTAACATAAAATTGATCGAATTTAATACGATTGGGAATTTTACGGAGGTGGATTACAAACAAATATCATATGCCGGGGTTTAGGGATTCGAATTGATACATTTATGTAAAGTAAATTTTATGCTGCAAACATTTTCCTCATTTGTTTTTTTTTTATTATTCTCACTAGTAACAAGTAGCAAGTGATTAAATATTTTTACTTTTAGTACATTACTTGCTCGTATTATAAAAATTAATAATAATATGCTGTGGTATTTTTGAGAAACTAGTTAACTGCATTTTTGTAGATTTTGAGTTTTGCAGATAACTTAGTTTCTACTTTTATAACTGATAACTACTTCTTGCAGATAATTAGTTTCTCGAAAAAAGAAAAAAAAACACAAAATTGTATTGATTTTATTCCTTAATTTTATATTAGTCATGTACACAAAAATATTCATAATTTGTTGGCTTATTTAATTTAACAGCAATTGGGTTACAATGGGTGCTCAGAATTGCATGTTAAAAATAATTAACACATAAAGGTGATAAATATTGTGGCTGAAACGTTTTCAGTAAAAAGGGAAATGCTTTTTACTGAAATGGAATCAGAATTAAACAAATGATAAATGGCTTGAAGCTTTCCTTTTTCCCATCGTTATTTTCGATGATTGGAAATGGATGGATCTAAATCAACTAACTTCTTTTGTTTCTTGTCAAAATTTTGTTTTATACTACGAGTAGACTCTAGTTGGTTATTCTTATATTTTCTGAATCAATATAAATCTGATTCTAATCATCTTCGAACGAAGTTCTCTTGTAAAACAAATATTTATTTTCGAAGTCGAAATGGCATATTCGTATAAGGCAAGATCTCTTTTGTGATTGTGATGGTTTAATTTTTACTATCAATATTAAAACTAATCACCAAAGTTTAAAATGATCAAGTGATCAAGAAACCAAATTTTTTTAAAGTTGTTTCAAATTATTGCTCCAACAACCACTTTACTGTTTTGGTTGTTTTTTTTCGAAAAATCTAAGTTCGTCGATCAAGTTGATAGTTGATGAACAAATCAAAATTTTAGTTTCGTTTCATAAAAATGAATGCACTTTCCAAAAGATAGTGCAAAAATATCTAAATTAAGCCTTGTCGGCATCTCAATCATTTGCAAATTTCGAATAATATTGAAAACACATTTATTCACAAAAAATTTCGAATGTAGGTAATTCAACAACCACAAAATGTCAATCTCTGTGCTTAATTCCAAGCTAAACTCGAGTGGTTTCGAAAATAAAATCTTAAACAATTTCTGCTACAAAATACTCAATACCAAGCCAATCTGAAATAAGCCTAAAACATAGAAAAACTCTTAAAATATCGCATAGTACTTTACAAGTTAAGAGTATAATATCGAGACTCGAATGAACTCGAAAAGCTCGAATAATCTCGAATAAGCTTAGAGTCGTAGAATAATCCTTAAAAATTCCAATTATAAGAGATTCAAAAGCCAGAAAAACATTTTTCTACTAAAAATAACTGAATGTTTATAATTTTGAATATAAAATCTATATTAATGCAAAAATCTCGATTTTCACAAAACGCTTAATTTAATCCAAACAAACTCGAATAATTTCGAAAATCTTGAATAATATCGCAAAATCTTTAAAATCTTGCTTAATTTCTATATGTATAAAATATTATACAACAGCAAACAAATCTTAGATAAGAATCTCAAAAATCCCGTTGTATCTTTAATTCGGTAACATTTGGCGAAACTCAACATCGAAATTCGAGAAACTAGAATAATCTCTATTAAGACATTTCCAATGTATAAAATTAAACTTTATTTTTAAAAATATTTATAAAACCACCTAACCAGACGCCTAAGACTTTTCAGTTAATTATATTTCGTAACTCAAAATACGAGAGATATATGTATAACCGAGCCCTAGCAGGTGAAATTGAAATGTGGATGGTTTATCATAACTGTGTGTATCTTGCTATCAAATTGAATTGCAGTTGTAGTATGTTGAGAATTTTCTTGTTGGTTAATTTGTTTTCCCCTAAACCAACTTCGGTACAACATTAAGCGTATTTGCTTGAGAAAATATTATTTTGAATTATTTTGGATTTGATTGATTTTGACAAATAGCGCAACCATTCGAAATAAGAAAAAACATCTGGTGGCCGGTATTATTAAAAATATCCTGTATGGCATGCGTGAAAATTTAAATCAGCGACCGCCACTCTTTTTGACACAAGTTTGGGTCAATTCTCCATTTTATTTCTATACAGACAAAGGAGCTTCTAATAGTAATGAGGGAAACAAGAAATTGGTTTCAAACGTGGTGAGATATATTTTAGGAAGAAATTTTCAACAATTTTTCTTGATTTTTATCAATTTCCCAATGATACAGTGAAAGCTTATTAGCCATCTAGAAGTTAGTAGGGTTTGTAGCGACATTACTTCAATTTTGCAGTTTAAGTTAGTGCTCTAATATCAAAATATGCTTATTGAGCTTAGAGTTTATATGTTATTACTTGGACATGCAACTTCAGCAATCGAGAAGAAATTGTTGGCCGAAAGAAAATACCAAATAGTGAGCGGAACGATTACTCCTTTCCGCAAAAGTTAGAAAATTGCGTTTTCTTATGTTATTTGTAAGTTGTGTAATGAACCATCAAAGCGAATGAAACTGTTTTTACCCGATTAAAATCCGTTCATTCGTTATGGAGATATATATTGCTAAATCTCACTCATTTTTACGATATTACCAGTTCGGTAAGTAGTCCAGGCAACGAAGGAAAAATAGCGGAAATAATTCATGTAGAAGCCAAAATTGGTACAGTTGTAGGGGAAGGTGTCCTTAACAACATACTAAAAGTACTGAGGGGTGGGGGTAAAGCTAAGGGTGGGGGGTCTCGAAAGGTCCTTTTTTTCAATTTTTCGTTAATAACTCAAAAACCACTGCTTCTATCAAAAAAATGTTCATATACTAAATTAATGTACATAAAATTCTCTACAATAAAGATTCTCTACATTTTTTTGATAGGATCAAAGCTTAAGAAAATATGGAGGGGGTAAATAGAAAATTAAAAAAAAACAGTGTTATTATTATAAATGAAATAATTACAGCTTAAGGATATATATATTGAACATTAAATTTCGTCGAAATCTAAATTTTCATCATCATCGAAGCTATTTTCGACGGGGGCTCCGTTAGTACATGAGTCGATGCAACCGCAGGCACTGGAGTAGGCAATCCCTGCTTTGCGGCAACCGCAGCGCACCCCACACCCAGTCGTGCATCGGCAAAATATCATGTTAAAAACGGAGTCGGGTGCCACAGGGTCGTCCGTTTTAACCGCGTAAAGGATCCCTTCTTCTCCCTTCACCCAACCCCATTGGATGGGTGATAGGGGGTTGCCGAGCCACTGTTGTATCTGTAAGAAAGTAATGATACCAACGTATGTATTCAACACAAACTAATGTTTGTAAGGTAAAGAATAAACTATATGTAAATGAATTTACCTGTAGATATACTCTGAGCGAATGTTGCTTTGAAACTCCTCTGGTGGGAGGAAGAGTGGTCATGTCTGATTTGAGCTTCGTTGACGCCTTCAAAAACATCGAGTACCTATGTTTGTTCAGGTTGACTTGATGTGCAGGCGCTTTGTATACAGCCAAAAAAAGCTTCTCGCCAGCCTATTCAATATCCTCAGGTGATGCTGAGGGATCTGTGAATATTGCTGAAATGTCTTGAGTGAGGGCAGGGTTTTCTGTGAAAAGCTTAGCAATTCCTACTTTACTCTTTCCATGTATCGCCGAGGTGGTGTCGCATCCGGAGAAGCTATGAAGAAGGAGAATCGTTTTGGAAATTGGAAGCTGTTGAGGTTAACATGAATCTTTTGTAACAATCTTCGTGATATATTGCATCTGCTGCGTGTAGATCCCCAACAGTGCAGATACGTCTCACTACATCGTTTCCCCAATCATCCTTTCTTTCCTGCACACGATTCAAAATAGAATTGTGAAACGCAACCGTACGAACATGAAAAACTGTTCGACGCTCAGCACACGGTTTTTTAATCTCCTTCTCTTCGTCATACATTTCCGTGCAGAAAAAACACTTTGGTTTAAAATCAAATTTCATTTGTCCTGAACGCAAAGACGAAGCATCACGTGATGTTGAAGGTTCATCTGAGAGAGTCTATCGCAAAAACCTTTTTATTGAGTCACTTCTGACGTATTCTCTTCTGCAAGAAATATGAACAACACCATTTATCTTACCCCTGAAACCTTTCTCTTTCCCATCTTTCCTTAACACACTTGCCTTCACTAATCCAATTATTCCTTTTTTTCCAACGTTGCACAAATCACTTTCAACTTCACTCTCACAAATTAAACACTTCTCAGCCATAGTAACATGCACACTGGAAATAATAATCTTATAAAAGCAGACATTTTGAAAACTCACGATCAACAAGGAGGTTGATTGTAAACTGAATAAAGGGACGAGCACGAGCAAAAACTGTTTTTTTTTTAATTTTCTATTTACCCCCTCCATATTTCCTTAAGCTTTGATCCTATCAAAAAAGTGTAGCAAATCTTTATTGCAGAGAATTTTATGTAGATTAATTTAGTATATGGACATTTTTTTGATAGAAGCAGTGGTTTTTGAGTTATTAACGAAACATTGAAAAAAAAAGGATTTTTCGAGACCCCCCCACCCTTAGCTCACCCCCACTCCTCAGTACTTTTAGTATGTTGTTAAGGACACCTTCCCCTACAACTGTACAAATTTTGACTTCTACATGAATTATTTCCGCTATTTGGTATTTTTTGGTCTTCGTTGCCTGGACTAAAGGCGAAACCGAGTACATTTGTTCATAAGCGATGTTTTTAGTTTTCAGCAAAGTGGGATAAAACTGGTAGAAAAAACATACATTGGAATCCTTATTTATGAGATATTAGTGTTTTAATTGATAATCGAAACCAGCATCAAATTGTAGAACAAACTCATGCTTAGCGTAGTGTCGAATAAAGTAACCAAGTTTTAGAAAAGTCGTACTAATTGAAATGTATTACAGTAACAAAAACAAAACTTATGTTATTTGAAGTTATTGAAGAAATGATAAATGTACATAAAAAGTGAAAAATGGAGATCATCAAAATTGATACTTGACAATAATAATGAAGAGTTTAATTTGATTTGCCATTGAAGATTTAATTATATTTTCAAAAAGGTGTAAACCGCGCTCTAGGTTAATGCTTGTAACCTTTGGTTTAATACACGTTGTCAGCACCATGGTAGCACACTTCAAGGTTGGGTAGTTCGAACCGTTTGGAAGGGTTATACTAAACCACATGCTTGACGACCACAATACAAAAATCAGTAACGAATAAACATGTGATTGCACCCAACTTATCTCATCCTACATTTAAATTTAATAAGAAGCCATATTTTCATGGCTTCTTATTAAATTTAAATTTTTAAATATAGATTTTCGTATTAATTACAATCATTTTCATATTGTGTACATCCAGAAAGCATTAATTATCCTTATACTAAGTTAGTGAGTTAATGTCCTGTATTTTAAGTTTGAAAATTTTAAACAAAATGTTTTAATTAGACGAATCAAAGTGGAAATGAATATTTTTAATATCTAACTGTAGCATATCTTTAAGACTCGTAATAAATTAGAAAAGAATTTAATGAATGTATTAAATAATATAAGTTAAACGTACACTAACAACCGTGTAGTTTAAGAGTTCCTTCTCATCACTTGTTTCACTTTTCGATTTTGATTTAAGGAATACTATTAAGTTTCACTGAGCCAATAATTAGTGTGGTACGACTAATTTTATACCTAGTTTTGGCCCTTTTCTTAATCTTGAATCGTATTTTAATCGTAATCGCCGGATTACCAACAAAACAAAAACACTCAAGTTTTTATTAAGCTCATTAGTCTTGAACATTATTTCATTTCACTGTTCTCACTGTATTTTTATTTTAGCCACTATCAACACTGTTTTTCGTATCATCATTGTTTTTATCATCGTTCCAGATAATACCGCGTGCACAGCTTAGAATATCTCAACTGACCTTTTTCTTTCTTTCCATATCTTTTCCCATCACTCCCAAATACATCCACCAACTCTGTTATATTTCCCCTTACCATTTGTCCATCGATAAAAAAATCGATTTAACTGAATTACATAAATATTGTTGCGTTGGCTACTTAATGCTGGTTTTCAAGATCTTCTTAATAACCAATACTCAATTTTACAAAATAATTTCTGGAAAAGGGGGAATTTAATTTTAAAACGAAAATAAATAAAAACCAGGATTTTTAAAGCTATGGTGATCGGATAATCTTCTGAATAAAAGAAAATGAATTTACTAAGTAATTTGTTTTAATTTTGAAAAATAATAAATTCAATATTTTGTAGGCCCACCCTTTGCCATAATTACGACAGAAATTCTTTTCGGCATAGAGCTGACAAGTTTTTTACACTCTTCAGGACGTATAGAGTTCCATTCTTTGCGCAGGCGGCATTTTAGCTCCTCTTTTAAGTTTATTTTGTGGCGCCTGATTTTGCCTTTCAATAAACCCCATAAATGTTCTATGGGGTTTAGGTCCGGGGACTGGGCATGCCACTCCAGAAGCTCAATGCCTTTTTCTCGAAACCATGCCATTGTGCGAGCAGCTTTGTGACATGGCGCGTTATCTTGCTGGAATTTAACGCCAGCTACATATGTTCGTTTCACCAAAAAGTGTTGAAAATGAGGGCAGCAACGCAGATTCAAGGATGTTTATATATTTTGAAGAGTTCATGTGCCCCTCACACACGAACATTTCGCCAACTCCAGAAAGAGTCATGCAGCCCCAGACCATCATGCTGCCTCCGCCGTGTTTTACGGTTGGTACCACACACTCTGGGCTAAATTCTTCGCCGACGCGGCGACGCACAAATGTCACACCAGGAGTAACAAAAACCTGAAATAAAGAAAAAATATAAAGACTTCGAAAAACTAAAATATTTTTATCCATAAACTTTATTTTAAAATCATATTGTTTAATTTTAATAGGGCATAAAATTGACTAACTTACCTGAAAGTTTGATTCGTCTGACCAAACGATATTTGACCAATCTTCTTCGGTCAAACTTTGGTATTTTTGGGCCCATTTATACCGAGCTTTCTTGTTGTTTTCGGAGAGCCATGGTGTCTGCCTGGCTTTACAGCCTCTCAGACCAGCTTCCTGAAGCCTTCTTCGAGTGGTTCGAGAAGAAATTGTATTTTTAATTTCTACTGATCACTCAGCTCTAAGGTCTGAAGAAGTTTTTATTCTAAATTTCAATGATTCTCTCACTAGATTTCGGTCCTCACGGTCTGTGGTGATGCGTTTGCGTCCAGTTCTGTGCCTATTGCTATGTGATCCGGTTGCGGAAAATCGCGCAATAGCATATTGCACAGATCGGCGTGAACATTTCACAGTTTTGGAAATTTTTACCTGTGATTTCCCTTGCTCATGCAGAAGCTGTATTTGCACACGTTGCTCTGAACTAAATTCTTTTTTTTTTTGACATATTAAGACAATATCACTTTATTTTACAATACAAACCACGAAAAGCGCACTAGATCACTGGATGTGTTTACAATAATAGAAAGTAGCGAACTGATAAATAAATACAGAAATGGTAAAATGACAAATTTTATTGCACCAGATGTTTTATTGCCAACAGCTGTGTAAGTCATTTTTTTAAACCTTTTCAGATGCTGAAAAAAATCATCCTCCCACAAAATTGGTTGTTTTCTGCTATACTTATCGTGTACGTGCGAAATATGTATGGTGCTCAATACTTTTGGCCAAGGCTGTATATTTATACGTACATGACTTTTGGAACACTTTATTTTGAGCAGTAGCTCATTCATAATGGAGTGTCCAAAAGGTGACCAACAAGTGAGTACGGTTGGAGTATTTATACTACTTTCGCTTAATCAGGCGAAAAACCCCTAAAATGTATTTCTTGCAGTAATGTGTCTCACTGACTGATTTTAGCAGATAATGTCAATTCAAACACAAAGGTTTTTTTTTTAAGAATCGGGAGATTTGTTGGTAAAACTTACATCTTATGTACATCTTATGTAACAGTATAAAAACATCAGGGCACTCTGCAGAAGGCACCAAATAAACTCAAACATGGCAGAAAAGTCATGATTTTAACTAAAACCGTTTATCTGGTTTGGCTAAATATTTAGATTAGAACCTCCTGAACATAAAAATTATGCTACAAAACAAATTATGCAATCACTTAGTCTTGCCGGACAAAAACGATGTATGGAAGTCTGTATTTACAATATTCTCAAATCCTTCCTTAGTAGATTAGGACTTCTTGAATATAAAAATAATACTTTAAGAAAATTTCTGCAGTCACTTAACCTTTCCAAATTAGAAACTTGAATGGAAGTGTGGATTTATGCAGTGTAATATAGCGTATTTTACTCATTCAATACGCCTGAAAATCAAAATTCTCAAATCGTTTCTTTGGGTCAAAGTTTAGGTCAAAACCTCGAGATTATAAAAATGTTGCTGAATATTACAGGCAAAGAAAAAATTTGAGAATATTGAATTCAGGCGTATTACATGATTTAAATTTGGCTTAACCACACCACACTGCATTTGAATAAAATTCAGAAGATCTGAAAGTAAAGTAATAATAACCTAAGCTTTAGTTCCAATTTGTGACATTTTTTAGTGTATCTGGGCCCTAGTTCGGATTTAGGTAGGAACATACTGTGGATTTGAAGATGACTGCCAACAAACAGCAAAAAATTAAACTGAAGTGAAAAAAATATCGAGAAAATGATGCAAGCAAAAAGCCAGCTATCTCCCAAATTATAAGAGTTTCTTAAATTTATGTTATAAGAACCATTTTACAAATTTAATACTAAAGCTTTAGCTTGGGAAGCCATAGTTACGCTACAGTTGTGGAGATTTTTTTTTAATATAAAATTTGAAACGTATTCCGCTTAAAGTCTTCAGAACGGCAGCACTGAGTATTAGTCTTCAGTCAATATCGTGATTAGTGGTATACATGTACAAGAAATAAATAAAATGGAAAGCGAGTTGTGGACGTAATATGCGGTATTATAAGCGATAATATGCGTACAAAGGTTCCAGATCTTCTCGGAGGGTGTTGGTCAAATAATGAAACCCTTCTTTAGAATATCGGAATCGGCGCCGAGACTCTTCCTTATTGTGAAACTCCACGTCTATTCTATCGTGAAATACTTTAGGACGTTTAGATCGCATCGACAATATTATACCGTAATCTGATTCACCGCAAACTCTGATGACGAAGATGGAGATTCATTAAATATATTTTCCGTTTTTAACTTAAATTTTCAAAAATTAATTTAAATTTAAATTTGTGATTCATTATCTACAAATATTTAGTTTTGTATATGTGATTTGACAGATCGTAAATGACGTTTTATATTTCCGAATTTTCGAAAATAGCCGTATCCACTGTTTTAGCCATCGATATCGAGGTATAAATCCGAGGATACAATTTTAATCCAGGTTTGATTCAGTGGATTTATCTTCATTTAGAAATGCGAAAGGAGGGATAAATTCGCCGATTTAACACTATCCGTGTTTAAAATTACGGGCCTTAACGCTAAATGCATTAATCAAACGATTATTTTAATCGTATATTCTTAGGAATCTTCATTATTCGCGATGACACCATCAATCTCTTGGGTTAGGTCGATTTTCAATTCCGTCTTGGTATTATAAGTACTCCGTTAGCTCATTAAACTTATTAAAACGGCGTTTTCCATATTGACGAGTTACAGCTTTCATTCTGATTCTCTTTAAATTTTCCTCAGTGATAATTTGTCGATGGGGACCGATTTTTGATTGAAAGGTTTCTTGTGACATTAAACGTTCTATTCTATTTTTCACAGGTCTCGCATTGGTCTTCGAAAACAAGATATGAACGGGCACTACCTCAAATTAACATTTTTTCTAATTCAACAAGCTAACTGACACTGAACCGAAATGTTATATATAATAAAGTGTTTAGCTTTTACAATGTTAGGTTCCCGCTTTCGACATAATATTAAATTTGCAACGAACAATTTAGAATTTCGAAGAAACTGACGAGAAAAAAATATTAAAACAAAAATTATGGTAAAACTCCATTTTTATTCTTTGCCGAGGCTTACATCACAAGTTTATATATTAAAAATAAAAATACGAATTGAATTTTTATAATTTAAATAACAACTATTTCCAAACATTTTATTTACAAAATAGAAACTTTCTTTTTGTGATATTTTAATTTAATTTTATTTGAGAGATCGGTTTCTGATCTTCATCCTTCAGTTTTCATTTATTTATACCTATTCTGAAGATGCTATCTCATCTTATACACTGCGACATCTTCTTAATGCCATTATTGCTACTACCATATCTGTTGCCATTTTCAATAGTGTCTTTCCAATCGACCACCGCAAGTACTTGTAAGCACTTATGGTTCATGTCTTTGCTAGATTAACTATAGTAAATCTAGCAAAGACGTAAACCATAACTACATTTTGCGAGTTTAATTCTAGCGACTTTAAGTATTTCGAGGAGCCTAATTAAATAAATAGGAAATTACACAAACTGAAGCATAAAATATAGTAATTAAATATTTTCATTCAACTTCTTAAGCTTTATCACCTTAATATTCCCGAACTTTAATTTTCATCCAGAATTTGATAAAAAAAAAAAATGTCAATTATTTAATTTGTTGACATAGGGTGTGCTCGCGAGTTATAATAATTTCTCCATATTATACATGCTTATTGAAGCATAAACTAATAATTTTACACATTTATACATACCTACATATATGTGGAAGTGTGGTTTAATTTGTTCACTTAAAACCCTATAACTAATTGCTTGTGTAAGTAAAATAATTTAGATAAGAAAAAAAACATAAAATAGTTAGGGGAGAAATGACCTCAAATTGTACAAACATATTTTATAATCGATTAATTTTACGCTTTAGCACAAAAATTGTTTTGGTCGCGAAAATTAATTGAACAACACCATAAGAATTTTCCCAAAAACAAAACCAAAGATTTAATTTAAAATTACAAACTATGAACATACTGTGTACATAAATTTACTGGCGCACATAAATATGTCAAGCAAAATATGATGTTCAAGTTTATATTTTTTCTTGTATTAAATGCTGGGTATACGAAACTAAAGCATTCAGTAGAGGGAGGGTAATTTTAATAAGAGTGCAACATATTTTATAGGGTGCACCACTAAATAAATTATGCATGAAAGTAACCTAAATTTGTTAACAATCGCAAATTTAAATTCATTAACCAGTTTAACGATTTGTTGATACTCTTTCATTAAATGCACACCCTGTATACATTATATCATATAAGTATAATAACATGAAAAATTCATTTGTACATATGGCACATAAAACTATACCATCAAAAAAAAAAAAAAAAAATTGGACAAAACTGTTGAATTTTCGTTTTCTCTTCGATCTAGATATGTTTCTAAATGTTTTCTTCGCGCTCTACATAACTTAAACTTAGTTCTTTTCTCTAGTCTTATCTAAATGCTAAAATAAAGAAATGGGCAAAAAAAAACATTGCGTGTGATTTACATTTGGGTTTCCATTTGTAAGCAAAAAACTAGACAAAATTAGGCGAAATTGAGAATAATAAATGTAATCGTATGTATATTATTGATTTATCATAAACTAGGTTGTAGAAGATGTCAAGATGTCTTAATGTTAATGGGGGTTGAGACACGATAGACATTTTGGTATATAAATATAAATTTTCTTTTAAATTTAATCATATACAAATGTGCAAGCATATCTATTTTATTAGTTCAATTACCTCTTCATATATTGTACATAACCCAATACAACAGTTGTGCTAATTATGCACCACCCCAAACAAGAAACATATTTCAGGGTGGTAGAGAGGTTGCAAAATTAAAAAATTCATTATCATTGAAATAACGTTTGAATAATTTCTTGTGAACGAGTAATTCTTATTTTGCAGTTTTGCACCCATGGGAAATGGGCGGAGGGTGAGGGGAGGGGGGTCGTTAATATTTATAAAATTATATCATTTTGGTTTGTACACAAACAAGCCCATTAAATTTTTAAATATTTGTTGTTGTTGTTTTTATTTTAATTATGTGCGGAGGAATAATTGAAAAGATTGTAAACAATAACAATTCAAAATTTAACTATTATTGTTGTTTTTATTTCTGTTGGTTTGCCCAAATTATATACATTAATTATGCTTTGAATATGCAAAATGAAATTAAAATTTTTTGCTTATGCGATGATTAAATCTGAAAGTTATGTATTTAAATGAAAAAATGAAAATTGTCACAGCAATTACAGGTCCCGAAACCTATTGATAGAGGTATCAACCATCGTAATCGGACCATTTTAGATTTTTGCCGCCCAAAAACTTGTGGGCTATAGCACAGTTGATTTTCAATAAAATTGAATTTTCTACAGGTCCCGAAACCTATTGATAGAGGTATCAACCATCGTAATCGGACCATTTTAGATTTTTGCCGCCCAAAAACTTGTGGGCTATAGCACAGTTGATTTTCAATAAAATTGAATTTTCTAAGAAATGTTTAGAAATAATCGAGCAATCAAAATGAAAATTGTCACAGCAATTACAGGTCCCGAAACCTATTGATAGAGGTATCAACCATCGTAATCGAACCATTTTAGATTTTTGCCGCCCAAAAACTTGTGGGCTATAGCACAGTTGATTTTCAATAAAATTGAATTTTCTAAGAAATGTTTAGAAATAATCGAGCAATCAAAATGAAAATTGTCACAGCAATTACAGGTCCCGAAACCTATTGATAGAGGTATCAACCATCGTAATCGGACCATTTTAGATTTTTGCCGCCCAAAAACTTGTGGGCTATAGCACAGTTGATTTTCAATAAAATTGAATTTTCTAAGAAATGTTTAGAAATAATCGAGCAATCAAAATGAAAATTGTCACAGCAATTACAGGTCCCGAAACCTATTGATAGAGGTATCAACCATCGTAATCGGACCATTTTAGATTTTTGCCGCCCAAAAACTTGTGGGCTATAGCACAGCTGATTTTCAATAAAATTGAATTTTCTAAGAAATGTTTAGAAATAATCGAGCAATCAAAATGAAAATTGTCACAGCAATTACAGGTCCCGAAACCTATTGATAGAGGTATCAACCATCGTAATCAGACCATTTTAGATTTTTGCTGCCCAAAAACTTGTGGGCTATAGCACAGTTGATTTTCAATAAAATTGAATTTTCTAAGAAATGTTTAGAAATAATCGAGCAATCAAAATGAATATTGTCACAGCAATTACAGGTCCCGAAACCTATTGATAGAGGTATCAATCATCGTAATCGGACCATTTTAGATTTTTGCCGCCCAAAAACTTGTGGGCTATAGCACAGTTGATTTTCAATAAAATTGAATTTTCTAAGAAATGTTTAGAAATAATCGAGCAATCAAAATAAAAATTGTCACAGCAATTACAGGTCCCGAAACCTATTGATAGAGGTATCAACCATCGTAATCGGACCATTTTAGATTTTTGCCGCCCAAAAACTTGTGGGCTATAGAACAGTTGATTTTCAATAAAATTGAATTTTCTAAGAAATGTTTAGAAATAATCGAGCAATCAAAATGAAAATTGTCACAGCAATTACAGGTCCCGAAACCTATTGATAGAGGTATCAACCATCGTAATCAGACCATTTTAGATTTTTGCCGCCCAAAAACTTGTGGGCTATAGCACAGTTGATTTTCAATAAAATTGAATTTTCTAAGAAATGTTTAGAAATAATCGAGCAATCAAAATGAAAATTGTCACAGCAATTACAGGTCCCGAAACCTATTGATAGAGGTATCAACCATCGTTATCGGACCATTTTAGATTTTTGCCGCCCAAAAACTTGTGGGCTATAGCACAGTTGATTTTCAATAAAATTGAATTTTCTAAGAAATGTTTAGAAATAATCGAGCAATCAAAATGAATAAATAGTAATCGAAGTAATCGAACCATTTTAGATTTTTGCCGCCCAAAAACTTGTGGGCTATAGCACAGTTGATTTTCAATAAAATTGAATTTTCTAAGAAATGTTTAGAAATAATCGAGCAATCAAAATGAAAATTGTCACAGCAATTACAGGTCCCGAAACCTATTGATAGAGGTATCAACCATCGTTATCGGACCATTTTAGATTTTTGCCGCCCAAAAACCTGTGGGCTATAGCACAGTTGATTTTCAATAAAATTGAATTTTCTAAGAAATGTTTAGAAATAATCGAGCAATCAAAATGAAAATTGTCACAGCAATTACAGGTCCCGAAACCTATTGATAGAGGTATCAACCATCGTAATCGGACCATTTTAGATTTTTGCCGCCCAAAAACTTGTGGGCTATAGCACAGTTGATTTTCAATAAAATTGAATTTTCTAAGAAATGTTTAGAAATAATCGAGCAATCAAAATGAATATTGTCACAGCAATTACAGGTCCCGAAACCTATTGATAGAGGTATCAATCATCGTAATCGGACCATTTTAGATTTTTGCCGCCCAAAAACTTGTGGGCTATAGCACAGTTGATTTTCAATAAAATTGAATTTTCTAAGAAATGTTTAGAAATAATCGAGCAATCAAAATAAAAATTGTCACAGCAATTACAGGTCCCGAAACCTATTGATAGAGGTATCAACCATCGTAATCGGACCATTTTAGATTTTTGCCGCCCAAAAACTTGTGGGCTATAGAACAGTTGATTTTCAATAAAATTGAATTTTCTAAGAAATGTTTAGAAATAATCGAGCAATCAAAATGAAAATTGTCACAGCAATTACAGGTCCCGAAACCTATTGATAGAGGTATCAACCATCGTAATCAGACCATTTTAGATTTTTGCCGCCCAAAAACTTGTGGGCTATAGCACAGTTGATTTTCAATAAAATTGAATTTTCTAAGAAATGTTTAGAAATAATCGAGCAATCAAAATGAAAATTGTCACAGCAATTACAGGTCCCGAAACCTATTGATAGAGGTATCAACCATCGTTATCGGACCATTTTAGATTTTTGCCGCCCAAAAACCTGTGGGCTATAGCACAGTTGATTTTCAATAAAATTGAATTTTCTAAGAAATGTTTAGAAATAATCGAGCAATCAAAATGAAAATTGTCACAGCAATTACAGGTCCCGAAACCTATTGATAGAGGTATCAACCATCGTAATCGGACCATTTTAGATTTTTGCCGCCCAAAAACTTGTGGGCTATAGCACAGTTGATTTTCAATAAAATTGAATTTTCTAAGAAATGTTTAGAAATAATCGAGCAATCAAAATGAATATTGTCACAGCAATTACAGGTCCCGAAACCTATTGATAGAGGTATCAATCATCGTAATCGGACCATTTTAGATTTTTGCCGCCCAAAAACTTGTGGGCTATAGCACAGTTGATTTTCAATAAAATTGAATTTTCTAAGAAATGTTTAGAAATAATCGAGCAATCAAAATAAAAATTGTCACAGCAATTACAGGTCCCGAAACCTATTGATAGAGGTATCAACCATCGTAATCGGACCATTTTAGATTTTTGCCGCCCAAAAACTTGTGGGCTATAGAACAGTTGATTTTCAATAAAATTGAATTTTCTAAGAAATGTTTAGAAATAATCGAGCAATCAAAATGAAAATTGTCACAGCAATTACAGGTCCCGAAACCTATTGATAGAGGTATCAACCATCGTAATCAGACCATTTTAGATTTTTGCCGCCCAAAAACTTGTGGGCTATAGCACAGTTGATTTTCAATAAAATTGAATTTTCTAAGAAATGTTTAGAAATAATCGAGCAATCAAAATGAAAATTGACACAGCAATTACAGGTCCCGAAACCTATTGATAGAGGTATCAACCATCGTTATCGGACCATTTTAGATTTTTGCCGCCCAAAAACTTGTGGGCTATAGCACAGTTGATTTTCAATAAAATTGAATTTTCTAAGAAATGTTTAGAAATAATCGAGCAATCAAAATGAAAATTGTCACAGCAATTACAGGTCCCGAAACCTATTGATAGAGGTATCAACCATCGTAATCGGACCATTTAAGATTTTTGCCGCCCAAAAACTTGTGGGCTATAGCACAGTTGATTTTCAATAAAATTGAATTTTCTAAGAAATGTTTAGAAATAATCGAGCAATCAAAATGAAAATTGTCACAGCAATTACAGGTCCCGAAACCTATTGATAGAGATATCAACCGTGGTAATCGAACCATTTTAGATTTTTGCCGCACAAAAACTTGTGGGCTATAGCACAGTTGATTTTCAATAAAATTGAATTTTCTAAGAAATGTATAGAAATAATCGAGCAATCAAAATGAAAATTGTCACAGCAATTACAGGTCCCGAAACCTATTGATAGAGGTATCAACCATGGTAATCGAACCATTTTAGATTTTTGCCGCACAAAAACTTGTGGGCTATAGCACAGTTGATTTTCAATAAAATTGAATTTTCTAAGAAATGTTTAGAAATAATCGAGCAATCAAAATGAAAATTGACACAGCAATTACAGGTCCCGAAACCTATTGATAGAGGTATCAACCATCGTTATCGGACCATTTTAGATTTTTGCCGCCCAAAAACTTGTGGGCTATAGCACAGTTGATTTTCAATAAAATTGAATTTTCTAAGAAATGTTTAGAAATAATCGAGCAATCAAAATGAAAATTGTCACAGCAATTACAGGTCCCGAAACCTATTGATAGAGATATCAACCGTGGTAATCGAACCATTTTAGATTTTTGCCGCACAAAAACTTGTGGGCTATAGCACAGTTGATTTTCAATAAAATTGAATTTTCTAAGAAATGTATAGAAATAATCGAGCAATCAAAATGAAAATTGTCACAGCAATTACAGGTCCCGAAACCTATTGATAGAGGTATCAACCATGGTAATCGAACCATTTTAGATTTTTGCCGCCCAAAAACTTGTGGGCTATAGCACAGTTGATTTTCAATAAAATTGAATTTTCTAAGAAATGTTTAGAAATAATCGAGCAATCAAAATGAAAATTGTCACAGCAATTACAGGTCCCGAAACCTATTGATAGAGGTATCAACCATCGTAATCGGACCATTTAAGATTTTTGCCGCCCAAAAACTTGTGGGCTATAGCACAGTTGATTTTCAATAAAATTGAATTTTCTAAGAAATGTTTAGAAATAATCGAGCAATCAAAATGAAAATTGTCACAGCAATTACAGGTCCCGAAACCTATTGATAGAGATATCAACCGTGGTAATCGAACCATTTTAGATTTTTGCCGCACAAAAACTTGTGGGCTATAGCACAGTTGATTTTCAATAAAATTGAATTTTCTAAGAAATGTTTAGAAATAATCGAGCAATCAAAATGAAAATTGTCACAGCAATTACAGGTCCCGAAACCTATTGATAGAGGTATCAACCATGGTAATCGAACCATTTTAGATTTTTGCCGCACAAAAACTTGTGGGCTATAGCACAGTTGATTTTCAATAAAATTGAATTTTCTAAGAAATGTTTAGAAATAATCGAGCAATCAAAATGAAAATTGTCACAGCAATTACAGGTCTCGAAACCTATTGATAGAGGTATCAACCATCGTAATCGGACCATTTTAGATTTTTGCCGCCCAAAAACTTGTGGGCTATAGCACAGTTGATTTTCAATAAAATTGAATTTTCTAAGAAATGTATAGAAATAATCGAGCAATCAAAATGAAAATTGTCACAGCAATTACAGGTCCCGAAACCTATTGATAGAGGTATCAACCATCGTAATCGGACCATTTAAGATTTTTGCCGCCCAAAAACTTGTGGGCTATAGCACAGTTGATTTTCAATAAAATTGAATTTTCTAAGAAATGTTTAGAAATAATCGAGCAATCAAAATGAAAATTGTCACAGCAATTACAGGTCCCGAAACCTATTGATAGAGGTATCAACCATCGTAATCAGACCATTTTAGATTTTTGCCGCACAAAAACTTGTGGGCTATAGCACAGTTGATTTTCAATAAAATTGAATTTTCTAAGAAATGTTTAGAAATAATCGAGCAATCAAAATGAAAATTGTCACAGCAATTACAGGTCCCGAAACCTATTGATAGAGGTATCAACCATCGTAATCAGACCATTTTAGATTTTTGCCGCACAAAAACTTGTGGGCTATAGCACAGTTGATTTTCAATAAAATTGAATTTTCTAAGAAATGTTTAGAAATAATCGAGCAATCAAAATGAAAATTGTCACAGCAATTACAGGTCCTGAAACCTATTGATAGAGGTATCAACTATCGTAATCAGACCATTTTAGATTTTTGCCGCACAAAAACTTGTGGGCTATAGCACAGTTGATTTTCAATAAAATTGAATTTTCTAAGAAATGTTTAGAAATAATCGAGCAATCAAAATGAAAATTGTCACAGCAATTACAGGTCCCGAAACCTATTGATAGAGGTATCAACCATCGTAATCAGACCATTTTAGATTTTTGCCGCACAAAAACTTGTGGGCTATAGCACAGTTGATTTTCAATAAAATTGAATTTTCTAAGAAATGTTTAGAAATAATCGAGCAATCAAAATGAAAATTGTCACAGCAATTACAGGTCCCGAAACCTATTGATAGAGGTATCAACCATCGTAATCGGACCATTTAAGATTTTTGCCGCCCAAAAACTTGTGGGCTATAGCACAGTTGATTTTCAATAAAATTGAATTTTCTAAGAAATGTTTAGAAATAATCGAGCAATCAAAATGAAAATTGTCACAGCAATTACAGGTCCCGAAACCTATTGATAGAGGTATCAACCGTGGTAATCGAACCATTTTAGATTTTTGCCGCACAAAAACTTGTGGGCTATAACACAGTTGATTTTCAATAAAATTGAATTTTCTAAGAAATGTTTAGAAATAATCGAGCAATCAAAATGAAAATTGTCACAGCAATTACAGGTCCCGAAACCTATTGATAGAGGTATCAACCATCGTAATCAGACCATTTTAGATTTTTGCCGCACAAAAACTTGTGGGCTATAGCACAGTTGATTTTCAATAAAATTGAATTTTCTAAGAAATGTTTAGAAATAATCGAGCAATCAAAATGAAAATTGTCACAGCAATTACAGGTCCGGAAACCTATTGATAGAGGTATCAACCATCGTAATCAGACCATTTTAGATTTTTGCCGCACAAAAACTTGTGGGCTATAGCACAGTTGATTTTCAATAAAATTGAATTTTCTAAGAAATGTTTAGAAATAATCGAGCAATCAAAATGAAAATTGTCACAGCAATTACAGGTCCCGAAACCTATTGATAGAGGTATCAACTATCGTAATCAGACCATTTTAGATTTTTGCCGCACAAAAACTTGTGGGCTATAGCACAGTTGATTTTCAATAAAATTGAATTTTCTAAGAAATGTTTAGAAATAATCGAGCAATCAAAATGAAAATTGTCACAGCAATTACAGGTCCCGAAACCTATTGATAGAGGTATCAACCATCGTAATCAGACCATTTAAGATTTTTGCCGCCCAAAAACTTGTGGGCTATAGCACAGTTGATTTTCAATAAAATTGAATTTTCTAAGAAATGTTTAGAAATAATCGAGCAATCAAAATGAAAATTGTCACAGCAATTACAGGTCTCGAAACCTATTGATAGAGGTATCAACCATCGTAATCGGACCATTTTAGATTTTTGCCGCCCAAAAACTTGTGGGCTATAGCACAGTTGATTTTCAATAAAATTGAATTTTCTAAGAAATGTTTAGAAATAATCGAGCAATCAAAATGAAAATTGTCACAGCAATTACAGGTCCCGAAACCTATTGATAGAGGTATCAACCATCGTAATCGGACCATTTTAGATTTTTGCCGCCCAAAAACTTGTGGGCTATAGCACAGTTGATTTTCAATAAAATTGAATTTTCTAAGAAATGTTTAGAAATAATCGAGCAATCAAAATGAAAATTGTCACAGAAATTACAGGTCCCGAAACCTATTGATAGAGGTATCAACCGTGGTAATCGAACCATTTTAGATTTTTGCCGCACAAAAACTTGTGGGCTATAGCACAGTTGATTTTCAATAAAATTGAATTTTCTAAGAAATGTTTAGAAATAATCGAGCAATCAAAATGAAAATTGTCACAGCAATTACAGGTCCCGAAACCTATTGATAGAGGTATCAACCATCGTAATCAGACCATTTTAGATTTTTGCCGCCCAAAAACTTGTGGGCTATAGCACAGTTGATTTTCAATAAAATTGAATTTTCTAAGAAATGTTTAGAAATAATCGAGCAATCAAAATGAAAATTGTCACAGCAATTACAGGTCCCGAAACCTATTGATAGAGGTATCAACCATCGTTATCGGACCATTTTAGATTTTTGCCGCCCAAAAACCTGTGGGCTATAGCACAGTTGATTTTCAATAAAATTGAATTTTCTAAGAAATGTTTAGAAATAATCGAGCAATCAAAATGAAAATTGTCACAGCAATTACAGGTCCCGAAACCTATTGATAGAGGTATCAACCATCGTAATCGGACCATTTTAGATTTTTGCCGCCCAAAAACTTGTGGGCTATAGCACAGTTGATTTTCAATAAAATTGAATTTTCTAAGAAATGTTTAGAAATAATCGAGCAATCAAAATGAATATTGTCACAGCAATTACAGGTCCCGAAACCTATTGATAGAGGTATCAATCATCGTAATCGGACCATTTTAGATTTTTGCCGCCCAAAAACTTGTGGGCTATAGCACAGTTGATTTTCAATAAAATTGAATTTTCTAAGAAATGTTTAGAAATAATCGAGCAATCAAAATAAAAATTGTCACAGCAATTACAGGTCCCGAAACCTATTGATAGAGGTATCAACCATCGTAATCGGACCATTTTAGATTTTTGCCGCCCAAAAACTTGTGGGCTATAGAACAGTTGATTTTCAATAAAATTGAATTTTCTAAGAAATGTTTAGAAATAATCGAGCAATCAAAATGAAAATTGTCACAGCAATTACAGGTCCCGAAACCTATTGATAGAGGTATCAACCATCGTAATCAGACCATTTTAGATTTTTGCCGCCCAAAAACTTGTGGGCTATAGCACAGTTGATTTTCAATAAAATTGAATTTTCTAAGAAATGTTTAGAAATAATCGAGCAATCAAAATGAAAATTGACACAGCAATTACAGGTCCCGAAACCTATTGATAGAGGTATCAACCATCGTTATCGGACCATTTTAGATTTTTGCCGCCCAAAAACTTGTGGGCTATAGCACAGTTGATTTTCAATAAAATTGAATTTTCTAAGAAATGTTTAGAAATAATCGAGCAATCAAAATGAAAATTGTCACAGCAATTACAGGTCCCGAAACCTATTGATAGAGGTATCAACCATCGTTATCGGACCATTTTAGATTTTTGCCGCCCAAAAACTTGTGGGCTATAGCACAGTTGATTTTCAATAAAATTGAATTTTCTAAGAAATGTTTAGAAATAATCGAGCAATCAAAATGAAAATTGTCACAGCAATTACAGGTCCCGAAACCTATTGATAGAGATATCAACCGTGGTAATCGAACCATTTTAGATTTTTGCCGCACAAAAACTTGTGGGCTATAGCACAGTTGATTTTCAATAAAATTGAATTTTCTAAGAAATGAATAGAAATAATCGAGCAATCAAAATGAAAATTGTCACAGCAATTACAGGTCCCGAAACCTATTGATAGAGGTATCAACCATGGTAATCGAACCATTTTAGATTTTTGCCGCACAAAAACTTGTGGGCTATAGCACAGTTGATTTTCAATAAAATTGAATTTTCTAAGAAATGTTTAGAAATAATCGAGCAATCAAAATGAAAATTGACACAGCAATTACAGGTCCCGAAACCTATTGATAGAGGTATCAACCATCGTTATCGGACCATTTTAGATTTTTGCCGCCCAAAAACTTGTGGGCTATAGCACAGTTGATTTTCAATAAAATTGAATTTTCTAAGAAATGTTTAGAAATAATCGAGCAATCAAAATGAATAAATAGTAATCGAAGTAATCGAACCATTTTAGATTTTTGCCGCCCAAAAACTTGTGGGCTATAGCACAGTTGATTTTCAATAAAATTGAATTTTCTAAGAAATGTTTAGAAATAATCGAGCAATCAAAATGAAAATTGTCACAGCAATTACAGGTCCCGAAACCTATTGATAGAGGTATCAACCATCGTAATCGGACCATTTAAGATTTTTGCCGCCCAAAAACTTGTGGGCTATAGCACAGTTGATTTTCAATAAAATTGAATTTTCTAAGAAATGTTTAGAAATAATCGAGCAATCAAAATGAAAATTGTCACAGCAATTACAGGTCCCGAAACCTATTGATAGAGATATCAACCGTGGTAATCGAACCATTTTAGATTTTTGCCGCACAAAAACTTGTGGGCTATAGCACAGTTGATTTTCAATAAAATTGAATTTTCTAAGAAATGTTTAGAAATAATCGAGCAATCAAAATGAAAATTGTCACAGCAATTACAGGTCCCGAAACCTATTGATAGAGGTATCAACCATGGTAATCGAACCATTTTAGATTTTTGCCGCACAAAAACTTGTGGGCTATAGCACAGTTGATTTTCAATAAAATTGAATTTTCTAAGAAATGTTTAGAAATAATCGAGCAATCAAAATGAAAATTGTCACAGCAATTACAGGTCTCGAAACCTATTGATAGAGGTATCAACCATCGTAATCGGACCATTTTAGATTTTTGCCGCCCAAAAACTTGTGGGCTATAGCACAGTTGATTTTCAATAAAATTGAATTTTCTAAGAAATGTATAGAAATAATCGAGCAATCAAAATGAAAATTGTCACAGCAATTACAGGTCCCGAAACCTATTGATAGAGGTATCAACCATCGTAATCGGACCATTTAAGATTTTTGCCGCCCAAAAACTTGTGGGCTATAGCACAGTTGATTTTCAATAAAATTGAATTTTCTAAGAAATGTTTAGAAATAATCGAGCAATCAAAATGAAAATTGTCACAGCAATTACAGGTCCCGAAACCTATTGATAGAGGTATCAACCATCGTAATCAGACCATTTTAGATTTTTGCCGCACAAAAACTTGTGGGCTATAGCACAGTTGATTTTCAATAAAATTGAATTTTCTAAGAAATGTTTAGAAATAATCGAGCAATCAAAATGAAAATTGTCACAGCAATTACAGGTCCTGAAACCTATTGATAGAGGTATCAACTATCGTAATCAGACCATTTTAGATTTTTGCCGCACAAAAACTTGTGGGCTATAGCACAGTTGATTTTCAATAAAATTGAATTTTCTAAGAAATGTTTAGAAATAATCGAGCAATCAAAATGAAAATTGTCACAGCAATTACAGGTCCCGAAACCTATTGATAGAGATATCAACCGTGGTAATCGAACCATTTTAGATTTTTGCCGCACAAAAACTTGTGGGCTATAGCACAGTTGATTTTCAATAAAATTGAATTTTCTAAGAAATGTATAGAAATAATCGAGCAATCAAAATGAAAATTGTCACAGCAATTACAGGTCCCGAAACCTATTGATAGAGGTATCAACCATGGTAATCGAACCATTTTAGATTTTTGCCGCACAAAAACTTGTGGGCTATAGCACAGTTGATTTTCAATAAAATTGAATTTTCTAAGAAATGTTTAGAAATAATCGAGCAATCAAAATGAAAATTGACACAGCAATTACAGGTCCCGAAACCTATTGATAGAGGTATCAACCATCGTTATCGGACCATTTTAGATTTTTGCCGCCCAAAAACTTGTGGGCTATAGCACAGTTGATTTTCAATAAAATTGAATTTTCTAAGAAATGTTTAGAAATAATCGAGCAATCAAAATGAATAAATAGTAATCGAAGTAATCGAACCATTTTAGATTTTTGCCGCCCAAAAACTTGTGGGCTATAGCACAGTTGATTTTCAATAAAATTGAATTTTCTAAGAAATGTTTAGAAATAATCGAGCAATCAAAATGAAAATTGTCACAGCAATTACAGGTCCCGAAACCTATTGATAGAGGTATCAACCATCGTAATCGGACCATTTAAGATTTTTGCCGCCCAAAAACTTGTGGGCTATAGCACAGTTGATTTTCAATAAAATTGAATTTTCTAAGAAATGTTTAGAAATAATCGAGCAATCAAAATGAAAATTGTCACAGCAATTACAGGTCCCGAAACCTATTGATAGAGATATCAACCGTGGTAATCGAACCATTTTAGATTTTTGCCGCACAAAAACTTGTGGGCTATAGCACAGTTGATTTTCAATAAAATTGAATTTTCTAAGAAATGTATAGAAATAATCGAGCAATCAAAATGAAAATTGTCACAGCAATTACAGGTCCCGAAACCTATTGATAGAGGTATCAACCATGGTAATCGAACCATTTTAGATTTTTGCCGCACAAAAACTTGTGGGCTATAGCACAGTTGATTTTCAATAAAATTGAATTTTCTAAGAAATGTTTAGAAATAATCGAGCAATCAAAATGAAAATTGACACAGCAATTACAGGTCCCGAAACCTATTGATAGAGGTATCAACCATCGTTATCGGACCATTTTAGATTTTTGCCGCCCAAAAACTTGTGGGCTATAGCACAGTTGATTTTCAATAAAATTGAATTTTCTAAGAAATGTTTAGAAATAATCGAGCAATCAAAATGAATAAATAGTAATCGAAGTAATCGAACCATTTTAGATTTTTGCCGCCCAAAAACTTGTGGGCTATAGCACAGTTGATTTTCAATAAAATTGAATTTTCTAAGAAATGTTTAGAAATAATCGAGCAATCAAAATGAAAATTGTCACAGCAATTACAGGTCCCGAAACCTATTGATAGAGGTATCAACCATCGTAATCGGACCATTTAAGATTTTTGCCGCCCAAAAACTTGTGGGCTATAGCACAGTTGATTTTCAATAAAATTGAATTTTCTAAGAAATGTTTAGAAATAATCGAGCAATCAAAATGAAAATTGTCACAGCAATTACAGGTCCCGAAACCTATTGATAGAGATATCAACCGTGGTAATCGAACCATTTTAGATTTTTGCCGCACAAAAACTTGTGGGCTATAGCACAGTTGATTTTCAATAAAATTGAATTTTCTAAGAAATGTTTAGAAATAATCGAGCAATCAAAATGAAAATTGTCACAGCAATTACAGGTCCCGAAACCTATTGATAGAGGTATCAACCATGGTAATCGAACCATTTTAGATTTTTGCCGCACAAAAACTTGTGGGCTATAGCACAGTTGATTTTCAATAAAATTGAATTTTCTAAGAAATGTTTAGAAATAATCGAGCAATCAAAATGAAAATTGTCACAGCAATTACAGGTCTCGAAACCTATTGATAGAGGTATCAACCATCGTAATCGGACCATTTTAGATTTTTGCCGCCCAAAAACTTGTGGGCTATAGCACAGTTGATTTTCAATAAAATTGAATTTTCTAAGAAATGTATAGAAATAATCGAGCAATCAAAATGAAAATTGTCACAGCAATTACAGGTCCCGAAACCTATTGATAGAGGTATCAACCATCGTAATCGGACCATTTAAGATTTTTGCCGCCCAAAAACTTGTGGGCTATAGCACAGTTGATTTTCAATAAAATTGAATTTTCTAAGAAATGTTTAGAAATAATCGAGCAATCAAAATGAAAATTGTCACAGCAATTACAGGTCCCGAAACCTATTGATAGAGGTATCAACCATCGTAATCAGACCATTTTAGATTTTTGCCGCACAAAAACTTGTGGGCTATAGCACAGTTGATTTTCAATAAAATTGAATTTTCTAAGAAATGTTTAGAAATAATCGAGCAATCAAAATGAAAATTGTCACAGCAATTACAGGTCCCGAAACCTATTGATAGAGGTATCAACCATCGTAATCAGACCATTTTAGATTTTTGCCGCACAAAAACTTGTGGGCTATAGCACAGTTGATTTTCAATAAAATTGAATTTTCTAAGAAATGTTTAGAAATAATCGAGCAATCAAAATGAAAATTGTCACAGCAATTACAGGTCCTGAAACCTATTGATAGAGGTATCAACTATCGTAATCAGACCATTTTAGATTTTTGCCGCACAAAAACTTGTGGGCTATAGCACAGTTGATTTTCAATAAAATTGAATTTTCTAAGAAATGTTTAGAAATAATCGAGCAATCAAAATGAAAATTGTCACAGCAATTACAGGTCCCGAAACCTATTGATAGAGGTATCAACCATCGTAATCAGACCATTTTAGATTTTTGCCGCACAAAAACTTGTGGGCTATAGCACAGTTGATTTTCAATAAAATTGAATTTTCTAAGAAATGTTTAGAAATAATCGAGCAATCAAAATGAAAATTGTCACAGCAATTACAGGTCCCGAAACCTATTGATAGAGGTATCAACCATCGTAATCGGACCATTTAAGATTTTTGCCGCCCAAAAACTTGTGGGCTATAGCACAGTTGATTTTCAATAAAATTGAATTTTCTAAGAAATGTTTAGAAATAATCGAGCAATCAAAATGAAAATTGTCACAGCAATTACAGGTCCCGAAACCTATTGATAGAGGTATCAACCGTGGTAATCGAACCATTTTAGATTTTTGCCGCACAAAAACTTGTGGGCTATAACACAGTTGATTTTCAATAAAATTGAATTTTCTAAGAAATGTTTAGAAATAATCGAGCAATCAAAATGAAAATTGTCACAGCAATTACAGGTCCCGAAACCTATTGATAGAGGTATCAACCATCGTAATCAGACCATTTTAGATTTTTGCCGCACAAAAACTTGTGGGCTATAGCACAGTTGATTTTCAATAAAATTGAATTTTCTAAGAAATGTTTAGAAATAATCGAGCAATCAAAATGAAAATTGTCACAGCAATTACAGGTCCGGAAACCTATTGATAGAGGTATCAACCATCGTAATCAGACCATTTTAGATTTTTGCCGCACAAAAACTTGTGGGCTATAGCACAGTTGATTTTCAATAAAATTGAATTTTCTAAGAAATGTTTAGAAATAATCGAGCAATCAAAATGAAAATTGTCACAGCAATTACAGGTCCCGAAACCTATTGATAGAGGTATCAACTATCGTAATCAGACCATTTTAGATTTTTGCCGCACAAAAACTTGTGGGCTATAGCACAGTTGATTTTCAATAAAATTGAATTTTCTAAGAAATGTTTAGAAATAATCGAGCAATCAAAATGAAAATTGTCACAGCAATTACAGGTCCCGAAACCTATTGATAGAGGTATCAACCATCGTAATCAGACCATTTAAGATTTTTGCCGCCCAAAAACTTGTGGGCTATAGCACAGTTGATTTTCAATAAAATTGAATTTTCTAAGAAATGTTTAGAAATAATCGAGCAATCAAAATGAAAATTGTCACAGCAATTACAGGTCTCGAAACCTATTGATAGAGGTATCAACCATCGTAATCGGACCATTTTAGATTTTTGCCGCCCAAAAACTTGTGGGCTATAGCACAGTTGATTTTCAATAAAATTGAATTTTCTAAGAAATGTTTAGAAATAATCGAGCAATCAAAATGAAAATTGTCACAGCAATTACAGGTCCCGAAACCTATTGATAGAGGTATCAACCATCGTAATCGGACCATTTTAGATTTTTGCCGCCCAAAAACTTGTGGGCTATAGCACAGTTGATTTTCAATAAAATTGAATTTTCTAAGAAATGTTTAGAAATAATCGAGCAATCAAAATGAAAATTGTCACAGAAATTACAGGTCCCGAAACCTATTGATAGAGGTATCAACCGTGGTAATCGAACCATTTTAGATTTTTGCCGCACAAAAACTTGTGGGCTATAGCACAGTTGATTTTCAATAAAATTGAATTTTCTAAGAAATGTTTAGAAATAATCGAGCAATCAAAATGAAAATTGTCACAGCAATTACAGGTCCCGAAACCTATTGATAGAGGTATCAACCATCGTAATCAGACCATTTTAGATTTTTGCCGCACAAAAACTTGTGGGCTATAGCACAGTTGATTTTCAATAAAATTGAATTTTCTAAGAAATGTTTAGAAATAATCGAGCAATCAAAATGAAAATTGTCACAGCAATTACAGGTCTCGAAACCTATTGATAGAGGTATCAACCATCGTAATCGGACCATTTTAGATTTTTGCCGCCCAAAAACTTGTGGGCTATAGCACAGTTGATTTTCAATAAAATTGAATTTTCTAAGAAATGTATAGAAATAATCGAGCAATCAAAATGAAAATTGTCACAGCAATTACAGGTCCCGAAACCTATTGATAGAGGTATCAACCATGGTAATCGAACCATTTTAGATTTTTGCCGCACAAAAACTTGTGGGCTATAGCACAGTTGATTTTCAATAAAATTGAATTTTCTAAGAAATGTTTAGAAATAATCGAGCAATCAAAATGAAAATTGTCACAGCAATTACAGGTCCCGAAACCTATTGATAGAGGTATCAACCATCGTAATCGGACCATTTTAGATTTTTGCCGCCCAAAAACTTGTGGGCTATAGCACAGTTGATTTTCAATAAAATTGAATTTTCTAAGAAATGTATAGAAATAATCGAGCAATCAAAATGAAAATTGTCACAGCAATTACAGGTCCCGAAACCTATTGATAGAGGTATCAACCATCGTAATCGGACCATTTTAGATTTTTGCCGCCCAAAAACTTGTGGGCTATAGCACAGTTGATTTTCAATAAAATTGAATTTTCTAAGAAATGTTTAGAAATAATCGAGCAATCAAAATGAAAATTGTCACAGCAATTACAGGTCCCGAAACCTATTGATAGAGGTATCAACCATCGTAATCAGACCATTTTAGATTTTTGCCGCACAAAAACTTGTGGGCTATAGCACAGTTGATTTTCAATAAAATTGAATTTTCTAAGAAATGTTTAGAAATAATCGAGCAATCAAAATGAAAATTGTCACAGCAATTACAGGTCCCGAAACCTATTGATAGAGGTATCAACCATCGTAATCAGACCATTTTAGATTTTTGCCGCACAAAAACTTGTGGGCTATAGCACAGTTGATTTTCAATAAAATTGAATTTTCTAAGAAATGTTTAGAAATAATCGAGCAATCAAAATGAAAATTGTCACAGCAATTACAGGTCCCGAAACCTATTGATAGAGGTATCAACCATCGTAATCGGACCATTTTAGATTTTTGCCGCCCAAAAACTTGTGGGCTATAGCACAGTTGATTTTCAATAAAATTGAATTTTCTAAGAAATGTTTAGAAATAATCGAGCAATCAAAATGAAAATTGTCACAGCAATTACAGGTCCCGAAACCTATTGATAGAGGTATCAACCATCGTAATCGGACCATTTAAGATTTTTGCCGCCCAAAAACTTGTGGGCTATAGCACAGTTGATTTTCAATAAAATTGAATTTTCTAAGAAATGTTTAGAAATAATCGAGCAATCAAAATGAAAATTGTCACAGCAATTACAGGTCCCGAAACCTATTGATAGAGGTATCAACCGTGGTAATCGAACCATTTTAGATTTTTGCCGCACAAAAACTTGTGGGCTATAGCACAGTTGATTTTCAATAAAATTGAATTTTCTAAGAAATGTTTAGAAATAATCGAGCAATCAAAATGAAAATTGTCACAGCAATTACAGGTCCCGAAACCTATTGATAGAGGTATCAACCATCGTAATCGGACCATTTTAGATTTTTGCCGCACAAAAACTTGTGGGCTATAGCACAGTTGATTTTCAATAAAATTGAATTTTCTAAGAAATGTTTAGAAATAATCGAGCAATCAAAATGAAAATTGTCACAGCAATTACAGGTCTCGAAACCTATTGATAGAGGTATCAACCATCGTAATCGGACCATTTTAGATTTTTGCCGCCCAAAAACTTGTGGGCTATAGCACAGTTGATTTTCAATAAAATTGAATTTTCTAAGAAATGTTTAGAAATAATCGAGCAATCAAAATGAAAATTGTCACAGCAATTACAGGTCCCGAAACCTATTGATAGAGGTATCAACCGTGGTAATCGAACCATTTTAGATTTTTGCCGCCCAAAAACTTGTGGGCTATAGCACAGTTGATTTTCAATAAAATTGAATTTTCTAAGAAATGTTTAGAAATAATCGAGCAATCAAAATGAAAATTGTCACAGCAATTACAGGTCCCGAAACCTATTGATAGAGGTATCAACCATCGTAATCAGACCATTTTAGATTTTTGCCGCACAAAAACTTGTGGGCTATAGCACAGTTGATTTTCAATAAAATTGAATTTTCTAAGAAATGTATAGAAATAATCGAGCAATCAAAATGAAAATTGTCACAGCAATTACAGGTCCCGAAACCTATTGATAGAGGTATCAACCATCGTAATCAGACCATTTTAGATTTTTGCCGCACAAAAACTTGTGGGCTATAGCACAGTTGATTTTCAATAAAATTGAATTTTCTAAGAAATGTTTAGAAATAATCGAGCAATCAAAATGAAAATTGTCACAGCAATTACAGGTCCCGAAACCTATTGATAGAGGTATCAACCATCGTAATCGGACCATTTTAGATTTTTGCCGCCCAAAAACTTGTGGGCTATAGCACAGTTGATTTTCAATAAAATTGAATTTTCTAAGAAATGTATAGAAATAATCGAGCAATCAAAATGAAAATTGTCACAGCAATTACAGGTCCCGAAACCTATTGATAGAGGTATCAACCATCGTAATCGGACCATTTTAGATTTTTGCCGCCCAAAAACTTGTGGGCTATAGCACAGTTGATTTTCAATAAAATTGAATTTTCTAAGAAATGTTTAGAAATAATCGAGCAATCAAAATGAAAATTGTCACAGCAATTACAGGTCCCGAAACCTATTGATAGAGGTATCAACCATCGTAATCAGACCATTTTAGATTTTTGCCGCACAAAAACTTGTGGGCTATAGCACAGTTGATTTTCAATAAAATTGAATTTTCTAAGAAATGTTTAGAAATAATCGAGCAATCAAAATGAAAATTGTCACAGCAATTACAGGTCCCGAAACCTATTGATAGAGGTATCAACCATCGTAATCGGACCATTTTAGATTTTTGCCGCCCAAAAACTTGTGGGCTATAGCACAGTTGATTTTCAATAAAATTGAATTTTCTAAGAAATGTTTAGAAATAATCGAGCAATCAAAATGAAAATTGTCACAGCAATTACAGGTCCCGAAACCTATTGATAGAGGTATCAACCATCGTAATCAGACCATTTTAGATTTTTGCCGCACAAAAACTTGTGGGCTATAGCACAGTTGATTTTCAATAAAATTGAATTTTCTAAGAAATGTTTAGAAATAATCGAGCAATCAAAATGAAAATTGTCACAGCAATTACAGGTCCCGAAACCTATTGATAGAGGTATCAACCATCGTAATCGGACCATTTTAGATTTTTGCCGCCCAAAAACTTGTGGGCTATAGCACAGTTGATTTTCAATAAAATTGAATTTTCTAAGAAATGTATAGAAATAATCGAGCAATCAAAATGAAAATTGTCACAGCAATTACAGGTCCCGAAACCTATTGATAGAGGTATCAACCATCGTAATCGGACCATTTTAGATTTTTGCCGCCCAAAAACTTGTGGGCTATAGCACAGTTGATTTTCAATAAAATTGAATTTTCTAAGAAATGTTTAGAAATAATCGAGCAATCAAAATGAAAATTGTCACAGCAATTACAGGTCCCGAAACCTATTGATAGAGGTATCAACCATCGTAATCAGACCATTTTAGATTTTTGCCGCACAAAAACTTGTGGGCTATAGCACAGTTGATTTTCAATAAAATTGAATTTTCTAAGAAATGTTTAGAAATAATCGAGCAATCAAAATGAAAATTGTCACAGCAATTACAGGTCCCGAAACCTATTGATAGAGGTATCAACCATCGTAATCAGACCATTTTAGATTTTTGCCGCACAAAAACTTGTGGGCTATAGCACAGTTGATTTTCAATAAAATTGAATTTTCTAAGAAATGTTTAGAAATAATCGAGCAATCAAAATGAAAATTGTCACAGCAATTACAGGTCCCGAAACCTATTGAAAGAGGTATCAACCATCGTAATCGGACCATTTAAGATTTTTGCCGCCCAAAAACTTGTGGGCTATAGCACAGTTGATTTTCAATAAAATTGAATTTTCTAAGAAATGTTTAGAAATAATCGAGCAATCAAAATGAAAATTGTCACAGCAATTACAGGTCCCGAAACCTATTGATAGAGGTATCAACCGTGGTAATCGAACCATTTTAGATTTTTGCCGCACAAAAACTTGTGGGCTATAGCACAGTTGATTTTCAATAAAATTGAATTTTCTAAGAAATGTTTAGAAATAATCGAGCAATCAAAATGAAAATTGTCACAGCAATTACAGGTCCCGAAACCTATTGATAGAGGTATCAACCATCGTAATCAGACCATTTTAGATTTTTGCCGCACAAAAACTTGTGGGCTATAGCACAGTTGATTTTCAATAAAATTGAATTTTCTAAGAAATGTTTAGAAATAATCGAGCAATCAAAATGAAAATTGTCACAGCAATTACAGGTCTCGAAACCTATTGATAGAGGTATCAACCATCGTAATCGGACCATTTTAGATTTTTGCCGCCCAAAAACTTGTGGGCTATAGCACAGTTGATTTTCAATAAAATTGAATTTTCTAAGAAATGTTTAGAAATAATCGAGCAATCAAAATGAAAATTGTCACAGCAATTACAGGTCCCGAAACCTATTGATAGAGGTATCAACCGTGGTAATCGAACCATTTTAGATTTTTGCCGCACAAAAACTTGTGGGCTATAACACAGTTGATTTTCAATAAAATTGAATTTTCTAAGAAATGTTTAGAAATAATCGAGCAATCAAAATGAAAATTGTCACAGCAATTACAGGTCCCGAAACCTATTGATAGAGGTATCAACCATCGTAATCAGACCATTTTAGATTTTTGCCGCACAAAAACTTGTGGGCTATAGCACAGTTGATTTTCAATAAAATTGAATTTTCTAAGAAATGTTTAGAAATAATCGAGCAATCAAAATGAAAATTGTCACAGCAATTACAGGTCCCGAAACCTATTGATAGAGGTATCAACCATCGTAATCAGACCATTTTAGATTTTTGCCGCACAAAAACTTGTGGGCTATAGCACAGTTGATTTTCAATAAAATTGAATTTTCTAAGAAATGTTTAGAAATAATCGAGCAATCAAAATGAAAATTGTCACAGCAATTACAGGTCCTGAAACCTATTGATAGAGGTATCAACTATCGTAATCAGACCATTTTAGATTTTTGCCGCACAAAAACTTGTGGGCTATAGCACAGTTGATTTTCAATAAAATTGAATTTTCTAAGAAATGTTTAGAAATAATCGAGCAATCAAAATGAAAATTGTCACAGCAATTACAGGTCCCGAAACCTATTGATAGAGGTATCAACCATCGTAATCAGACCATTTTAGATTTTTGCCGCACAAAAACTTGTGGGCTATAGCACAGTTGATTTTCAATAAAATTGAATTTTCTAAGAAATGTTTAGAAATAATCGAGCAATCAAAATGAAAATTGTCACAGCAATTACAGGTCCCGAAACCTATTGATAGAGGTATCAACCATCGTAATCGGACCATTTAAGATTTTTGCCGCCCAAAAACTTGTGGGCTATAGCACAGTTGATTTTCAATAAAATTGAATTTTCTAAGAAATGTTTAGAAATAATCGAGCAATCAAAATGAAAATTGTCACAGCAATTACAGGTCCCGAAACCTATTGATAGAGGTATCAACCGTGGTAATCGAACCATTTTAGATTTTTGCCGCACAAAAACTTGTGGGCTATAACACAGTTGATTTTCAATAAAATTGAATTTTCTAAGAAATGTTTAGAAATAATCGAGCAATCAAAATGAAAATTGTCACAGCAATTACAGGTCCCGAAACCTATTGATAGAGGTATCAACCATCGTAATCAGACCATTTTAGATTTTTGCCGCACAAAAACTTGTGGGCTATAGCACAGTTGATTTTCAATAAAATTGAATTTTCTAAGAAATGTTTAGAAATAATCGAGCAATCAAAATGAAAATTGTCACAGCAATTACAGGTCCCGAAACCTATTGATAGAGGTATCAACCATCGTAATCAGACCATTTTAGATTTTTGCCGCACAAAAACTTGTGGGCTATAGCACAGTTGATTTTCAATAAAATTGAATTTTCTAAGAAATGTTTAGAAATAATCGAGCAATCAAAATGAAAATTGTCACAGCAATTACAGGTCCTGAAACCTATTGATAGAGGTATCAACTATCGTAATCAGACCATTTTAGATTTTTGCCGCACAAAAACTTGTGGGCTATAGCACAGTTGATTTTCAATAAAATTGAATTTTCTAAGAAATGTTTAGAAATAATCGAGCAATCAAAATGAAAATTGTCACAGCAATTACAGGTCCCGAAACCTATTGATAGAGGTATCAACCATCGTAATCAGACCATTTTAGATTTTTGCCGCACAAAAACTTGTGGGCTATAGCACAGTTGATTTTCAATAAAATTGAATTTTCTAAGAAATGTTTAGAAATAATCGAGCAATCAAAATGAAAATTGTCACAGCAATTATAGGTCTCGAAACCTATTGATAGAGGTATCAACCATCGTAATCGGACCATTTAAGATTTTTGCCGCCCAAAAACTTGTGGGCTATAGCACAGTTGATTTTCAATAAAATTGAATTTTCTAAGAAATGTTTAGAAATAATCGAGCAATCAAAATGAAAATTGTCACAGTAATTACAGGTCTCGAAACCTATTGATAGAGGTATCAACCATCGTAATCGGACCATTTTAGATTTTTGCCGCCCAAAAACTTGTGGGCTATAGCACAGTTGATTTTCAATAAAATTGAATTTTCTAAGAAATGTATAGAAATAATCGAGCAATCAAAATGAAAATTGTCACAGCAATTACAGGTCCCGAAACCTATTGATAGAGGTATCAACCATCGTAATCAGACCATTTTAGATTTTTGCCGCACAAAAACTTGTGGGCTATAGCACAGTTGATTTTCAATAAAATTGAATTTTCTAAGAAATGTTTAGAAATAATCGAGCAATCAAAATGAAAATTGTCACAGCAATTATAGGTCTCGAAACCTATTGATAGAGGTATCAACCATCGTAATCGGACCATTTAAGATTTTTGCCGCCCAAAAACTTGTGGGCTATAGCACAGTTGATTTTCAATAAAATTGAATTTTCTAAGAAATGTTTAGAAATAATCGAGCAATCAAAATGAAAATTGTCACAGCAATTACAGGTCTCGAAACCTATTGATAGAGGTATCAACCATCGTAATCGGACCATTTTAGATTTTTGCCGCCCAAAAACTTGTGGGCTATAGCACAGTTGATTTTCAATAAAATTGAATTTTCTAAGAAATGTTTAGAAATAATCGAGCAATCAAAATGAAAATTGTCACAGCAATTACAGGTCCCGAAACCTATTGATAGAGGTATCAACCATCGTAATCAGACCATTTTAGATTTTTGCCGCACAAAAACTTGTGGGCTATAGCACAGTTGATTTTCAATAAAATTGAATTTTCTAAGAAATGTTTAGAAATAATCGAGCAATCAAAATGAAAATTGTCACAGCAATTACAGGTCCCGAAACCTATTGATAGAGGTATCAACCATCGTAATCAGACCATTTTAGATTTTTGCCGCACAAAAACTTGTGGGCTATAGCACAGTTGATTTTCAATAAAATTGAATTTTCTAAGAAATGTTTAGAAATAATCGAGCAATCAAAATGAAAATTGTCACAGCAATTACAGGTCCTGAAACCTATTGATAGAGGTATCAACTATCGTAATCAGACCATTTTAGATTTTTGCCGCACAAAAACTTGTGGGCTATAGCACAGTTGATTTTCAATAAAATTGAATTTTCTAAGAAATGTTTAGAAATAATCGAGCAATCAAAATGAAAATTGTCACAGCAATTACAGGTCCCGAAACCTATTGATAGAGGTATCAACCATCGTAATCAGACCATTTTAGATTTTTGCCGCACAAAAACTTGTGGGCTATAGCACAGTTGATTTTCAATAAAATTGAATTTTCTAAGAAATGTTTAGAAATAATCGAGCAATCAAAATGAAAATTGTCACAGCAATTACAGGTCCCGAAACCTATTGATAGAGGTATCAACCATCGTAATCAGACCATTTTAGATTTTTGCCGCACAAAAACTTGTGGGCTATAGCACAGTTGATTTTCAATAAAATTGAATTTTCTAAGAAATGTTTAGAAATAATCGAGCAATCAAAATGAAAATTGTCACAGCAATTACAGGTCCCGAAACCTATTGATAGAGGTATCAACCATCGTAATCAGACCATTTTAGATTTTTGCCGCACAAAAACTTGTGGGCTATAGCACAGTTGATTTTCAATAAAATTGAATTTTCTAAGAAATGTTTAGAAATAATCGAGCAATCAAAATGAAAATTGTCACAGCAATTACAGGTCCCGAAACCTATTGATAGAGGTATCAACCATCGTAATCGGACCATTTTAGATTTTTGCCGCCCAAAAACTTGTGGGCTATAGCACAGTTGATTTTCAATAAAATTGAATTTTCTAAGAAATGTTTAGAAATAATCGAGCAATCAAAATGAAAATTGTCACAGCAATTACAGGTCCCGAAACCTATTGATAGAGGTATCAACCATCGTAATCAGACCATTTTAGATTTTTGCCGCACAAAAACTTGTGGGCTATAGCACAGTTGATTTTCAATAAAATTGAATTTTCTAAGAAATGTTTAGAAATAATCGAGCAATCAAAATGAAAATTGTCACAGCAATTACAGGTCCCGAAACCTATTGATAGAGGTATCAACCATCGTAATCGGACCATTTTAGATTTTTGCCGCCCAAAAACTTGTGGGCTATAGCACAGTTGATTTTCAATAAAATTGAATTTTCTAAGAAATGTATAGAAATAATCGAGCAATCAAAATGAAAATTGTCACAGCAATTACAGGTCCCGAAACCTATTGATAGAGGTATCAACCATCGTAATCGGACCATTTTAGATTTTTGCCGCCCAAAAACTTGTGGGCTATAGCACAGTTGATTTTCAATAAAATTGAATTTTCTAAGAAATGTTTAGAAATAATCGAGCAATCAAAATGAAAATTGTCACAGCAATTACAGGTCCCGAAACCTATTGATAGAGGTATCAACCATCGTAATCAGACCATTTTAGATTTTTGCCGCACAAAAACTTGTGGGCTATAGCACAGTTGATTTTCAATAAAATTGAATTTTCTAAGAAATGTTTAGAAATAATCGAGCAATCAAAATGAAAATTGTCACAGCAATTACAGGTCCCGAAACCTATTGATAGAGGTATCAACCATCGTAATCAGACCATTTTAGATTTTTGCCGCACAAAAACTTGTGGGCTATAGCACAGTTGATTTTCAATAAAATTGAATTTTCTAAGAAATGTTTAGAAATAATCGAGCAATCAAAATGAAAATTGTCACAGCAATTACAGGTCCCGAAACCTATTGAAAGAGGTATCAACCATCGTAATCGGACCATTTAAGATTTTTGCCGCCCAAAAACTTGTGGGCTATAGCACAGTTGATTTTCAATAAAATTGAATTTTCTAAGAAATGTTTAGAAATAATCGAGCAATCAAAATGAAAATTGTCACAGCAATTACAGGTCCCGAAACCTATTGATAGAGGTATCAACCGTGGTAATCGAACCATTTTAGATTTTTGCCGCACAAAAACTTGTGGGCTATAGCACAGTTGATTTTCAATAAAATTGAATTTTCTAAGAAATGTTTAGAAATAATCGAGCAATCAAAATGAAAATTGTCACAGCAATTACAGGTCCCGAAACCTATTGATAGAGGTATCAACCATCGTAATCAGACCATTTTAGATTTTTGCCGCACAAAAACTTGTGGGCTATAGCACAGTTGATTTTCAATAAAATTGAATTTTCTAAGAAATGTTTAGAAATAATCGAGCAATCAAAATGAAAATTGTCACAGCAATTACAGGTCTCGAAACCTATTGATAGAGGTATCAACCATCGTAATCGGACCATTTTAGATTTTTGCCGCCCAAAAACTTGTGGGCTATAGCACAGTTGATTTTCAATAAAATTGAATTTTCTAAGAAATGTTTAGAAATAATCGAGCAATCAAAATGAAAATTGTCACAGCAATTACAGGTCCCGAAACCTATTGATAGAGGTATCAACCGTGGTAATCGAACCATTTTAGATTTTTGCCGCACAAAAACTTGTGGGCTATAACACAGTTGATTTTCAATAAAATTGAATTTTCTAAGAAATGTTTAGAAATAATCGAGCAATCAAAATGAAAATTGTCACAGCAATTACAGGTCCCGAAACCTATTGATAGAGGTATCAACCATCGTAATCAGACCATTTTAGATTTTTGCCGCACAAAAACTTGTGGGCTATAGCACAGTTGATTTTCAATAAAATTGAATTTTCTAAGAAATGTTTAGAAATAATCGAGCAATCAAAATGAAAATTGTCACAGCAATTACAGGTCCCGAAACCTATTGATAGAGGTATCAACCATCGTAATCAGACCATTTTAGATTTTTGCCGCACAAAAACTTGTGGGCTATAGCACAGTTGATTTTCAATAAAATTGAATTTTCTAAGAAATGTTTAGAAATAATCGAGCAATCAAAATGAAAATTGTCACAGCAATTACAGGTCCTGAAACCTATTGATAGAGGTATCAACTATCGTAATCAGACCATTTTAGATTTTTGCCGCACAAAAACTTGTGGGCTATAGCACAGTTGATTTTCAATAAAATTGAATTTTCTAAGAAATGTTTAGAAATAATCGAGCAATCAAAATGAAAATTGTCACAGCAATTACAGGTCCCGAAACCTATTGATAGAGGTATCAACCATCGTAATCAGACCATTTTAGATTTTTGCCGCACAAAAACTTGTGGGCTATAGCACAGTTGATTTTCAATAAAATTGAATTTTCTAAGAAATGTTTAGAAATAATCGAGCAATCAAAATGAAAATTGTCACAGCAATTACAGGTCCCGAAACCTATTGATAGAGGTATCAACCATCGTAATCGGACCATTTAAGATTTTTGCCGCCCAAAAACTTGTGGGCTATAGCACAGTTGATTTTCAATAAAATTGAATTTTCTAAGAAATGTTTAGAAATAATCGAGCAATCAAAATGAAAATTGTCACAGCAATTACAGGTCCCGAAACCTATTGATAGAGGTATCAACCGTGGTAATCGAACCATTTTAGATTTTTGCCGCACAAAAACTTGTGGGCTATAACACAGTTGATTTTCAATAAAATTGAATTTTCTAAGAAATGTTTAGAAATAATCGAGCAATCAAAATGAAAATTGTCACAGCAATTACAGGTCCCGAAACCTATTGATAGAGGTATCAACCATCGTAATCAGACCATTTTAGATTTTTGCCGCACAAAAACTTGTGGGCTATAGCACAGTTGATTTTCAATAAAATTGAATTTTCTAAGAAATGTTTAGAAATAATCGAGCAATCAAAATGAAAATTGTCACAGCAATTACAGGTCCCGAAACCTATTGATAGAGGTATCAACCATCGTAATCAGACCATTTTAGATTTTTGCCGCACAAAAACTTGTGGGCTATAGCACAGTTGATTTTCAATAAAATTGAATTTTCTAAGAAATGTTTAGAAATAATCGAGCAATCAAAATGAAAATTGTCACAGCAATTACAGGTCCTGAAACCTATTGATAGAGGTATCAACTATCGTAATCAGACCATTTTAGATTTTTGCCGCACAAAAACTTGTGGGCTATAGCACAGTTGATTTTCAATAAAATTGAATTTTCTAAGAAATGTTTAGAAATAATCGAGCAATCAAAATGAAAATTGTCACAGCAATTACAGGTCCCGAAACCTATTGATAGAGGTATCAACCATCGTAATCAGACCATTTTAGATTTTTGCCGCACAAAAACTTGTGGGCTATAGCACAGTTGATTTTCAATAAAATTGAATTTTCTAAGAAATGTTTAGAAATAATCGAGCAATCAAAATGAAAATTGTCACAGCAATTATAGGTCTCGAAACCTATTGATAGAGGTATCAACCATCGTAATCGGACCATTTAAGATTTTTGCCGCCCAAAAACTTGTGGGCTATAGCACAGTTGATTTTCAATAAAATTGAATTTTCTAAGAAATGTTTAGAAATAATCGAGCAATCAAAATGAAAATTGTCACAGTAATTACAGGTCTCGAAACCTATTGATAGAGGTATCAACCATCGTAATCGGACCATTTTAGATTTTTGCCGCCCAAAAACTTGTGGGCTATAGCACAGTTGATTTTCAATAAAATTGAATTTTCTAAGAAATGTATAGAAATAATCGAGCAATCAAAATGAAAATTGTCACAGCAATTACAGGTCCCGAAACCTATTGATAGAGGTATCAACCATCGTAATCAGACCATTTTAGATTTTTGCCGCACAAAAACTTGTGGGCTATAGCACAGTTGATTTTCAATAAAATTGAATTTTCTAAGAAATGTTTAGAAATAATCGAGCAATCAAAATGAAAATTGTCACAGCAATTACAGGTCCCGTTAAATAATAATTTAATAAAATTCCATTTTATAAGCATCGTGTAATATACTTACTGAATAAGATCGAATGTCAAATATTTAAGCGTAAAATCACGTTTTTGTTAGCTGTCCTTATACGAATGTTTAACTAAATTACTCCAAATTTTATTAAATGATTTTTATTTTCTTTCTACAAATTACCGTTATGTAATACTTGTTTACGAACATAATATTTGGACACAGCGTGGCAATACAGTATACTTTTAGTTTTAATAGTAGACATAATTTTTGTCTTAATTCATAAATAAATGAGATTACGCGTGTTCTTTATCACTGTAGTTAAGTTTTAACTTTGTGAAATTCATAAATTCGTATGCCAGTCTTTTGACGTACATATGTTGTGTTCATAAAGAAAAAACATTCATCCTATTACTCATTTTGGTAAATGTATGTAAAGCTCAACCAAGATTGTATGACATATTCATTTATGTTTAGTTATTTACAAAAGGATGAAAATTTGTGTAATACTCGTTCTCGATAATACGCTCTATAAGTCCTAGTAAGTACAGAGCAGAATGGTATAAACAAACACTTAGTTTAATGAGGGACCACCTGGGATAATCATATTTTTCTTCTGCTGTTGTTACATTTAATCCATTTTTATATTTTATCTGAGGTTTATTATTTGAATTTATTATAACTATTTACTACTGCCTGGGTTGTTTTGTTATTGTACTATTATCCAGAGAGATAACATCAACATAATATTTATGTTATACACATAAAGCATAAACAAGAAAGAAAAAAATCGATATTTCGAGACAAGTTGATAATTTTGTGTTTCATGTACAGATTATTTATGTTTAAGTGATTCAATGTTTTAACTAGAGTAACTTGAAAAAAAATGAATGAAACTTAAAATCACTTCTCGAATAAAATTTTAAGAATTTCTAAAGTTTATAGTGCAACCTATACATTACACTTACGCAAAAAGTGTACAGTGTTCTATTTTTGGTAGCAATAACGAAAATATTCATTTTCATTTAAATGTCAGATAAATCTGATAATTCGATCTGAAAATCTTGCACGAAATCACATGACAATCAAACATAAAATGTTTTTAGATTTTATTTTATTTTGTGTATAACGATTCCGATTTGAGTTTGCAATAAAGATATCACGTTTATAAAAATAAAAATCGTATAACATTAAAATTATTCAATTTATGTTGATGGGGTATTTTTTATATTACATGATTTACGTCATTGAGATAAATGGAAAATTTAAGCAAAATATGTATACGGTATGTATATAAATATAAATGAAACGTCTTGCCGAGCATAATTCACGTTTTTCATTTTGATTTGATTGATGTAAGACATACTCGTATAATATTATGTTTATATATTGTATTTTAGGATCTGGTTCTAATCCCATAACGGGTGAATTGCCCTGAAGAAAAAGGATTAAGATCAGTTCGTTGCAAAGTTTTTAAAGTATTGTGGTTTATATTTAAATCGGATTTATGATTTTTTAATGATATGTTATTTTAGGTTTATTCGAGTTAACATATTTTGTGTGTAATGTACCAGCAACATTTAAATATGCTTCAAGTCATTTAGAAGTTTTTATAATGTAAAATTTATTTTACCAAATAGGAATCCAAAAAGGAAAGTACAAAATTTCCTTTCTTAGAGTACCGATAAAACATAAAAGCTTTCATATTGACAAAACGTTTCTTGGAGGCTCTTTTCACATTCGTCTTTACTACTTAATTAATAGCGGTTTATTGACATTTGAAATGCTCTGTTGGCTGGAATTCTGACGAAATATGAAAGAAATTTTGAACTCTTAATTTATGAGTAGTATTTCGAGATATTCTTCTTACAAAAAATTCAGAACGTACAATCCTTAACAAAATTATTTGTGCATGCTTAATGCAACATAAAGTGCTCATAATTATGGGAAATAAAAATTCCCAAAAAATACAAAATAATGTGCCCCATTAAAAAGGTAGGGCACTTTCAATTTTTGTTAACTACATAATTTCATGTCATCCTTGTGAAGAAAGGACCAATACAAAGCGCGGCTTTGGGGAGATTCGTATTTTAGTATGTGAAATACAGGCGTAAATATTATTAGGTACAAATACAAATATTTTTGAAATTTTTCTGATGTCTTCCTATTAGCCTTACTCAAAGGTTCCAATGCTAAGCGGCTTTGGGGAGTTCTCTATTTTGGTGAGTGAATAATTATTAAAAAACTCAAATTTTTCAAAAGTTTGAATTTAAAAATCGTCAAAGCAGCGTTATGGGGCGGGGTCCCCATCCTCTGGCCTACAAAACGAATTAAAATAACATTTAAAAATCTAGATTTTTTGGGAGTTTCTGATTTTTTTTATTTTGTATAACGATGCCAAACACATAAATATTTGTGCAATATAATTTAATTAAATTTAAAATTATTTTTGGCTATTTAAATAGGAAATAGTCACTTATGTTTTGTAAGTAGATGGTTAGTTTTTGTTGCATATATTTATAACATCTCACAAGTGATTGAAAAATTTGTTGATAAAATTACCTAGAATCCTATCCCACTCGGTATTTTTATCACCCTACTACAAATTTTTGGTCTTGTTAGATCGTAAACATCTTCCACTTTAATTTACATTAAACGGGTCGCTGTTTGTCTCTTTCTAGTCAATTACAAACAAAAAACGGTGAAACCGTTTGCTTAAAATTTTTCGTGAAGTTGAAATTACACGAAATGAGCGACTTTATATATGAAAAATTGTAAAAAATTTGAAGGCTCTCTGGGGAGAATGGAACGCCACAGTTTCTAAATACATTCATAGGACATTGTAACATATTTAGTATTGTAACATTTAACATTCGGAAAAAAGTTTATTTATTTACTAGATCAACATATTTTTAATACACTACCTAGGATTCTCATAGTTAGATATTAACAAAAAAATAAACAGAGGCGCCTGGCCCATAAATGCAATGCAAGTGTATGCGTACAAATAAAACACACCACTTATACAACTTATAAAATTGATTAAAATCCCTAGTATCCCTGTAAAGAGGGTTTTGAGCTCCGTAATTCGTTTATGGCTAATGTAGGCACTAGTAAACTGCGATTCCAAACATTTAAGATTTTTGCGGAAGTTGGTTCCATTTTCTAAGTGATGGTTTCAGTTGTAGAAGCTCTGAATTGATACCGAAAGAGTAGGTCAGATCTCCAATGCTAAAATCGTTATCTTTTAAAGTCGGAAGTTTTTTTAACGAGTTTATCGATTTTTCCTATTGTGCTAAAAATTAAGCAGATCACATGTAATTAATCGGGCATTCACTATCTTCATACACAATGTATAAAGATTCCTGGCAGTGATAAACGACTGGGGACAGTTCCTCATTTCGGCAGATAATGAGAATAAAACTTGATCACGGGTGTGGGTGGGTTTTCTAAATTTTTCAAACCTTAAACGTGCTTTTACATTTTTATCGAATACAGTCGATTTTTCTGTTTGACCCTTATGACAAATCAAATCCTTTTAAGCATCCGTCGCGCCGTCTATTCACTTACAGTTTTTTTATGGTTTTAGCTGCCTCTAACGATGTTTTAATTCTTCTGATGGTGGCTTTCTCATTTAAATAACGTTCCATCAGACGAGCGTCTCGGTTGAACAATAATTTACGCCGTTCTTTCCGGCCCTGCGTAGGCCCAATACCATTTCTTTCACCAACTAATCGCACAGTCGTGGGTGTAACATTAGACCAACTAGATAGTTTTCTTTAAAAATGCTCCTTTTCTATGAACGATTTGATAAAATTCTGTATTCCTATGGGTATTTTTTTCATAACTAAAACTTAATAAAAACGAATGAATAAAAGCATGTTCCATTGGCGTTAGCAAATTACTCACAAGTACTTGTATCTACTCGCAACTACTCATGCTCAAGTGATGGTGTAGTTGTTCGAAAGTAGTTACGCATATAATTAACGAAAGAGGGATTTTAGTTTAAAAATTCTAATAGATGGCTCTATACCAATATTTTGTTGTGTGAAACCTCATTTTTTAACCCTAATCCAACCAAGGTATGCCTTTTTGGCTCGTTTAATAAATGCTTCGATTTTCAAAATAATGTTAATTTAGTTATAAACTTGTATGTATGTTATTTTAAAACATTTCCATACAACGTACTTGACATCTACTCATTCTCTGCAAAAATTTTCGTAAATTATTTGATTAGAATTTGAATTTACTGAAATAACAAAAATATGTTGGTTCGATTAGGGTTAAAAACAAAAATGTGTGTTTATGTTTGTGATACGACGCGAAATTGTTAAATCGTAAAAATATTTTAATTATTTTGTTGTTTAATGTTTTATTAATAATTATTATTAACAGATCAACGAATTTTTTATTAAAATCTAGCAGTTTTATTTAAATTGAGGTTATGTTTTACTACTGTCACAAAAATTGGCGTTCCATTGAACATCTACTCACAAGTACTTGGCAGCAGCAAATTGTTTCCAATGGAACACAGTGAGTATTGACGATTGTAAAAGTAGAGAAAGCGCCTCTCGAGGAAAAAAGTTAAAATGAGGCAACCGGCAAAAAGACATTTCTCATAAATGCGACGAAAGAAATTTTTGCAATCCGGTAATTAAAAATTGTTTTTAAAACCAAAAATTGGAATTATTTACAATTATTATCAATCTGGTAGGTAAAAATTGTGTTTACAGTTCAAAATTGAAATTGTTTACAACAATTTCGAACGTCAAATTAGCAGCTACCTCAGTTTAAAAATTTTCCACTAGGTGGAATCTGTATTTAAAATAAAAAGCGGTAATTTAAAATTTTGAAAACGAGCACAATTAAAAGAACGTGCAATATTTCTCACTTTGAATTATGGAAAGATAGGTTAAATAAATAACGGTTAATTTTGTTATTCAAAAATTTTCGCATAAAGTAGTTTTTTTTTTTTTTTTTTTTTTAGATATTTATTTTATTTAATACTTTCAGAGATATATACATCAATCTTACAAGATTTTTAGTATTCTTATTTCTAATACCTTAGGGTAGTAATGCTATATTTTATGTAACCCCTATTTCTAACTGTCGCTTATTTTGAGCAAATTATGATTATTTATTTACTTTTTATTTCAAAAAAAAATTTCTTTTGCTTACAGCGGTTATAACAATAAAATTAAAATTAAACAAAAATAATGATAATAATAATAAAACAAAGAATAAAAAAAAATATACTTAAAACTAAAACCACCGAGAGTGAGAGGTCTTATGTTTCTTGCCTATCCTCTATGCACACCACCACCGGTTTTCCAGAAGCTGTCTAGAGACAATGCAGTCAAATCCCGCGTTCTTAGGTAAAACTCCGGAGCCGACGGCCCTTTTAGTTCCATTATCAGAGTGTTTGTGTGATTTTCGAATCTTACCAAAAAGTTATTTAGGGACTCTTCGAGATACTCATCGATCTCTGTAATCCCTGCACTATCGTAAATTTTCCTATTACTGATCCACTTATACCCATCAGATTGATCCCTGCGGAACTTTCCCGTTATAGTGCGAACTATTTTCTGCTCTAGCAGACCTATTCTTGAGAGGTGGTTTGGTGATGCTGTCAACCAACCCGGAAACCCGTAGCCTATAATGTGCCGAATTAATTGTTTGTACAATATCATACCAGTCCTATTCCTGATCCCAAGCTGTTTCATTATTGGAAGGATCATTCCAAAAGCCTTTATTGCCCTAGAAATTACATTGTTTACGTGCTGGTTAAACCCAAATCGAGAAGTTATATCTACTCCTAGGTATTTTACTTTGTCCGTTACTTTAATTCTTTGCTTGTTGATTAATAACTCCAGGTTTCTGCTCTTTTGTATGGCTGATTTACAACATTTGCCGTACGGGGGTCTAAATACTATAACTTTTGATTTAGCTTGATTAATCTTAATACCCCATTCCTCGTGATATTTGGTAAGCCTATCTATTTCGATTTCCAGCTTCTTAGCTGCTAGCTTCGGGCACATGGAACTACTGAATATCATTGTATCATCAGCATACATCAATGTTTCTGAGTCAGCCGCCTGACAGACTGGTTGATCATTTATAAATATGTTGTATAATGGTGGCCCTAGTCTTGTACCCTGTGGCACACCCCTATTTATCCTAATAGATGGTGAAAAAGAATCCTTTATTTTAATAGTAGCTTTTCTGTCATTAAGGAAACTATTGATTATGCTAATTAAATTAGGGACCAAATTGATCTCCCGCAATTTAAAAATGAGGCCATTCCGCCAAACCGAGTCGAAAGCTTTCTCTATATCCAATAAACAAGCGACCATGACCCTCCTCCTATTCAATGAATCAGCTACCCTATCCCTAAAGTAAACTAACGCATCCACAGTCGAATGACCAGTTTTGAAACCAAACTGATTTTCTGGTATATGCTGATTTGCCCCGTAAATATGGTCATTCAGGTTATTCAATATAACTTGTTCCAGTATTTTTCCCATATTGTTCGTCATACTGATCGGCCTAAAATCAACTGGAAGCTCAGCTTTTGTTTTCTTTGGTAAAGGAAGAATGATCGCTTCTTTCCACTTTAGGGGAAAATAAGAATTATTTATACAATTGTTAATTATCACTGTTAAGTGTTTTACAAAAATAAATGGTAGTTTCTTGATTATGTAGTTACTTATACAGTCGGGTCCTGCCGATTTTTTATTATTAACCTGCTTTATAATATCCTTAATACCTAACGAATCGATGAGAAAGAGGTTACTGTCTGACGGAGAACTAGCTGGGTTTTCCCTGGAGAAAGATGACAAAGGAACCATGTTGCTATTATTTAGATTATTTATAAATTCGTTCACTTTTTGTTTAGTTGAAGGTTCCCCGTTAGGTATTATTTCACTATATAGAGAACTGTAGAAATTTGCGAATTCTAAAGCTATTTCTTCTGGATTGAAAGAGAGACTCTGACTAATTTTGATTTGTTCTGGGGGCGAGAATCGTTTCCTTCCTGTTAAAGAGTTAATTACTCTAAACATATCAGGCCCTGGTTTAATGCGCTCTACTCTATTCACGAAGGTATTCCTAAGGTGAATCCTCATGTTTTCGTTAATCAGTATTGTTAGGCAATTAATTTGAGACCTTAATCTTTGGAATTTTGAAGTGTTCGAGTTAAAAGTTTTCCTACGTTCTCTATCCAGTGCTTTTCTAAGTTGGTTCCTTTCTCTAAATAGATTTTCTAACAACGGGGGCAAATTGGCATATTTATTATAGGTTTTTGTTTTCCTTTTTAAGCAATGATCACAAACACTATTGATCTCCTTAGTGATCAACTCAATGTACTTATCAATTTCAACATTGGTAAGATTTCTTTCTCTGTCTATATGGATCTGATCTAACTTCTGAGAAGCAATATGGTAAAAATAATCCCAGTCAGTGTTTCTATATTCCACAAAACTAACGGGCGGTTTTAACAAGAACTTTAGAGAGTCTGAGAGTTTAATATCGACTTCAATTGCCATATGATCTGAGAAGCTAACTAAGTTCCTGATTACAAAACTTCTATTATGGGGGTAGTTGGCTATTAAGTTATTTGAGATCAAAAAATGATCCAAAAATGAACCAGATCTAGGGTATGACGGCTGATGCGGTACTATGTGGATCAGTTGCGATATAGAGCTTCTTAACCAGTAACTGAGAGCCCGTCCCGTTATATTGTCGGATGTATCCCAGTCAGTACATCTGGCATTAAAATCCCCTCCAATAATACATGAATCGTATGTTTCCCCTGTGGAATTAATTGTGTCAAAATCTCTCTTGAGTTGACTGAAATTTGTTCCAGAGGGAACATAAATTGATATCACTAATATTGATCCTGTTTCTAAACTGATTTCTAATGCGGTTGTTTCTAAGCTATTAATATTTTTAATTTCTATTTTTGAGATTTTAAATTTACATTTAATGATTATAGCAGTGCCACGAGTACCCTCTACTTTGTCTGTTCTAATGATCTTTATAATTAGGAAGTTGAAGTCTATTTTTAATGCTTAATAGTGTTTCCTGGATAAGCAATATGTCGGGCTTATATTTTCTCAATAAATTGTCTAACTCGACGCGTCTCGCACAATTATACACGGAGTTACAATTTAATGAGATTATTTTTAAATTTTTTATTTCAAACATATATTGAACATAAAAGAGATGAGAGCCGACTGTTTCTCTGTTTTATCACCCAAGTTTTTATACTGTGGTACGAATTCATTTATCTTACTAATTAAGTCCACAAAATCTAACCCAAAAAGTTCGCGACACTCTGATGTAATGAAACCAAAATTGCTTTGACTCACCCGATCACGCTGCGATTGTCCCAATACGGGAAACTGCCTCTCTTTCTCCGGAGCTAACGCCGCTGCATAAGACACCCCTGGTTTAATTGTGCGTGCTGCTGACTCGATCGCGAAATTTCTATGGGCCCATCTTGCTTGATTTTGTTTTCTCTTGCTTCAATGATTTTTTGTTTGAGTTTTTTATGTATGATACATCCTTTGTAATTTGCTGGGTGTCCAAACTCATTACAATTGACACAGTAAGCTTTCGGAGATTCTTCGGAATCCTTGGTTGGTTGATAATTCTTTTTAGGAGCTTCACATTCATATGGCCCATGTGAGTTTTTACACTTTACACAGCGATAACTATACGTGCAATTTTTAACTATGTGTCCGAAACGTTGGCATCTTAAGCATTGCACAATGTCCTTATTTTTGAATCTGTCCCAACTAATTCTATGATGGCAAACATAATTAATTTTTGTCAGCTCTCGTATATCAGCGCCATTTTCCGTGGTGACCATATGACAATCCAATTTGTATTTTTCCGATTTTGATCGTTGAGTTTCAAAGATTTTTACCTCCACTTTCAATCCAGTCCTGTCTAGTATATCCTGAGCAATATCCGATGTTGGATAAGAATGATGTACTCCCTTTAGCATCATTATTTGTCTTTTTTCGTTCAGCAATGAGTAGGTATGGCATTCTATGTTATTTTCTTTAAGAAAGTTGAATACTTTCTTATGTGTTTCAGTATCTTGACATCTAATAATATTATTGTTATTTTTTGCTATCTTGACGGTGAATTTATTAGCTCCATCCTCTTTAAGAGCCTGTGCCATCTCGTAAACTTTAACGTTAGGTACCATAATTGGCGGTATTCTTCCTTTATTTATACTTTTCGGTAGTTCTGGAGTATTATTGTTCTCTATTCGTGTTTCGTAAAGTTTTTACGTTGTTAGTCTCAGTAACAACATTCGAGCGGAAATTACGTCGAGAATCGGTGTCATCGAATTTTTTTTTGTACCATCTGATTATTGGTAATAGTTTCAGATTGCTCATTATCGCTCGCTTCCATTATAGGTATTAATGCCGAGAATCTGTTATCACCCAGGCTATACTGCTGATTAACATAATCGTTGGTTCTCGCTTTTTTTGAGATTTCAACGTCGTGGTCAGAGTCTATTCTTTTCCTGTTAACTGAAGGCACATTTGATTGCTCCTCCACTATTGTTATGGATGAAACTTCATCACTTGTATCACTACGTTCACAAAGCCCATCCATTAAATCTCTGAACTTACATTTTTCTTTTTGCAAGTTTTTATAATCACTTTATACATATTATCCACTAATTTCTTTTTATCGTCTCTCTTAACTCCCGTCTTCCCCATTTTAATAGTTTGTTTTTATAGTGCACCTGCTTATCGCAGTATACACTGAAATTTTTTTTTTCTTTATTTTCACTGACACTTTTTATTTATTAAAAACACTTTTTAAATAAAACTGATGATAATAATGATATCGGCAGTTAGTGATCGGCCTGGCTCTCTATCCTCCTATGTGTAGGTTTTTTTTTTTTTTTTTTTTTTTTTTTCAGCAAAGAAAAACGACGTTGAAGTCTAAGGCAACTCCAACCAATCTCTCTTATCGGACTCATAAAGTAGTTCATCTTTATTTGCCTTTATGAAACCGTAGTACTGAAAAAATAATAATTCCCTATTTATTCATCCATTTTTGCTCGCCTGTGTAGTCTGAAATAAATGTGAAAATCAATAAACCTTATGAATTTGATATAAAAAGCAACTTATAAACGCAAACTATTCCAGTACCAATTTGACAGTCGTCCAATTCGATTACAATAATTTTTAGTTTGTACGACAGCAAAACGCAAAATTATTAACAAAACGGAGGCGATAAAAGTATATTTCAATAATTGTAAAATTTCAACAGCATAGAATTAAGGCGCCACATAACATAATTTTTTTTATAACGTACAATAAAACAATTTTTAGAGGTTATTCCGCCTGTGCCGCATTTATGTTTACTGTTTGCTGTGTGTGTCTGAAAATTCTTTTTAATATTGCGTTCGTATACAAGCTTCATAAGTAGGTACTATAGTAACCATAGCCGAAAAACACGACCAACGTCATCTTGTCTGGTACCTACTAATACTTATTTACTACAATAGTAGTATATCGAGTTGCAAAATTTGTCTACATTGTTAAATATAATAGATTGGCATTATTTATTATTTTACGAGTCATACCGACTACATAGGTTATTAATCGACAGACCATTTTCTTAATTCTGTTTACATAATTCTTAAACAGATAATTATCTATTATGGCACACATAGAATAAAAATATTCATTTGAAACATGATTTTTAAATGCCATATGGCTTATATAAACATAAAATTTAGCTGTTGGTCATAAAAACATAATAGCATGTTAATTTTTATTAGATAATTATTAGCATTATCTTATACAAGCCATAACTGTCTTAACAAAATTAAAGGTTTTTTTGCTCATGTATCCTGAGTGTTGAACAGCTAGCTCTAAGGCATTTTGTATATAAGGCGAGGCGCGAATTTATGTCTTTCTTCACAAGAATAAATTTTTACTCTGTTTTACTCATTTGATGTCGCTTTCTTTAATGCGATCTTTAGTCTATTAAACTATCAGGAGAAGTTGTTTCAATTAAATTACATTTAAAAATAACTGACTTGTTTTATTATAAATTGTTCTTTGGATGTTTGGGTGCCTCGAATCAATTAAAGCTTTAATATTACTACATTTAGAATTAAAGAGTCTATACGTACAACCCAGTCCACCATTTCGAACATTCCTATAATACCGTAATATCAGCTTATTGAAACTGTAATTTAAAGATAAATGACTTTATAGCCAATCCAGAATTAAGATCATTCACGAAAACACGATCCCGATTTTGTAGATTTAATTTATATGTTATCATTTTCCGATCCATACGCGTTTTTTCTTAGAGCCTTCTAGCGTACAGAGCAAAAATCATATGTCTTAATTTTTTAGAAGGTTTTTTAGTCACAATTAATACTATTTTGTACAATTACAAAACACCAACAGTTTTCACTTACTTAAAAATAAAAAAAGGCAAAATTTTATTTTTAAATTTATTTATTTTTATTCATTTAAAATTACAACTAGTTTCGATCTTGTAAAGATCATCTACAGGTAATTTTTGCAACTAATTCCAGTTAGTTCGACTCACGTCACTCCCCTTAAAAATTTTTTTGTTTTTTAAATTTTTAATATTAGAGGTTTTTTAGTAGTATAACTTTTCTAGGTTCCCCATAGGAATCCATAGTAAAAATGATGTTTTTTTAGCTTCAATTTCTTCAATGAAAAAAGCAAAAATATTATGAAACGTTTATAAAAATGTTTTCTACATATCTTTAACAACAACAAACAAGAAGGCTATATTGGTTTTAAATAAATATTAATTGCAGAAATATTAAAATTAAATTATTTCCAAAATATATTTTTCGAACCTTCATTTTGAAAAATACATCAAAGTTGGCTCTGATGAAGTAAAATAGTACTTGCTAAATTTATCTTTAGTTGTACTAGTGTACGTCAGATGTCTATAATTGTTTACAGAAAAATACGAAAAATAATTATTTATTCACAAAATTATCACTTAAGTGCTTTACCCATTGAAAAACAAAAAGAAAAATCGGATTTAGTTAATTCGATATAATTCCAAAATTATTGCTTTATTTTCGCTAAAATCTTCTCGTTTTTGATCGAGTATACCATACAATACCATTTTCAATTTAAAAAATTCAAAAACATTTTTAATTGGCTGAGAAAATGAAAATTTAATTTTTTCGGTTCTAAACAATTTTTTTCGGACGAAAAAAATTAAATTTTCATTTTCTCAGCTAATTAAAATTTTTTTGAAATTTTTTAATTGAAAATAAAATAGTATTGTATGGTACACTCGGTCAAAAACGAGAAGTTTTTAGCGAAAACAAAGCAATAATTTTGGAATTATATCGAAAAAACTAAATCCGATTTTTCTTTTCGTTTTTCAATGGGTAAAGCGCTTTATGCTGTGTGCCTCAGAAGACTTTTCAAACTAAAGTTTTCAAATTTTAAAGCTTTCGCTATTTCCTGATAGATGCTTGGTGAAAAGGCAGTTTACGAGGTTACTTTTCGACGGCTTTTCAATTTGTATGACATACAGTTTAAAATACGTAGTCAGTAAAGGCCGGTACACATTGAGAACGAGTAATGAGAACGGTATTCCCTTTTTTACCAAATTATGTAAGAAAATTATAAAAATAGTTACAACTATATGATTTTAATGAACGATAGTTAAAATATCGTGCATTTACTAAAAATAAAATTTAAAATTTTAACAGTTTTAATACGAAATTTCGATAAATTGAAAGTTTGTATTAAAACTGTTATAATTTTAAATTTTATTTTTAGTAAATGCACGATATTTTTACTATCGTTAATTAAAATCAAACAGTTAATTTTCTATCCGCCACTTCACGATCATTAATATGGCTTATGTTCAGCGGAAGTTCTCCATGCTCAATCACCATTGAAACATTTTCCGGAATGAATTTTCTCACAGTAATTCCAGCCGATTGATTTATTTGAATTATTAAATCTCTATCCAAATCTCTACCCAATAATAAGTCAACTGGCATTATTCCATCAGAAACTTTTGCATTAAGCCTACCTACGGTTGATACATCTCTGGACCCCGCACCATTGAATATTGTGCACTCCTCGCTAAATTAGCAAATGAATTTTTTATGTGACATTAAGCTAATGTCGCTTCCGGTATCAACTAGTGCAAAAAGTTCCTTTCCATTCAACATTACACTTTTGACAGCTTTAGATGAAAAATCATCCTGATTCTCTATGGCTGCACAAGATTTAGAACTTTGAACTTTACTTCCGGAGTGACAACGGAGTGTTGAAAGATGACCAAATGCTTGGCATTTGAAACATTTCGAACCATCACATTTGTTCGCGCAATCTTTTCCTAGATGCCCGGTTCCACCACAGTTGTAACATCTTGGCATTCTTCGGAATCTATTTGACTTTTTGCTCTCAATTGGCTTTGTTGTTACGCTCTCGATTGGTGCTTTTATCTTAATTTTTTAATTGATTTCTTCATAAATTACGAATTTACTTTTAAAATCATTCATAGAGGTTGATCCATATAAAACCGCCTTATTATGTTCGTAATCGGTTATGCCACTTATACAGTAGTCGATTATCGAAGCATATTCCAAGTTGCCGGTTTGACCTAGTTCACGCATAGCGATTAAATAATTTTTGAAAGATGCATCTTTCTTTTTTTTCCTCTCTGCCATGCACCTATGAATCACAGCAGAATTCACTTTCTTTTTGAACTCGTTGACTAAATGTGTGGTTAGATTTTCCCAGGTATCAGTAACCGCCAAACGTAAACTATCTTTTGCTGTTCCAGTTAACAGTCTTTCTGTTCAGCATTCCGTTTCATACATAAAGCAGCATCTTCGACATCCTGAATCCATTTCTCGACGGGATAATAATCCTCCCCGCTAAACTTCGAAAGCGATTCTTCGACATCTCTAAAACTTAAGCAAGCTCCGGCAGTAGGCACGATAGTAGATTTCATTCTGATTTCTTTATCTTTTAGCGCCACCTCCCGTGTTCGTAACTCTTCTAAGTGGGTATTATCTTCCTGTTGGTTTCCGTTAAGTTCGCTAGCGTTAGTCTCCCTTTACTTCTATTTGTCATATCTTCGCTGTCATCACCCTCCACCATAGTGCTGTTTTTTGGTTGGTTCAATAGCACTGAATTATTTGAATTCACCGACTCATCATTCGTAACTCTTCTAAACATTTCCATCATCTTACGCATAAAAGCGTCCTCAATTTCAGGTGAATTATCAAGATTATTTCTTTTTTTCGGCCTATCTCAGTAACACTTACTTAATAATTTGTTATATAATAGCAAACCTCACTTTCAGCCCCAAAATCAAAACAACTTTACTTCATACATAAACAGAATAAATTATAAGAACCCTTCTAGTTTTATCTTTTATCTTCACTAAATTAAAACTCTATCCAACAACATTTATTTTTAAATTTCACGCAAACGTCCTTGGTACACAATATGGTACTTTATTTTTCTCGATTCACGAATTCGGTATTATTCAACGGCACTTTATATCACCACAAATCTTGGTATATGGAAAATCCCTCACGGATATAAAAATTCGCCAACTATATTAACTTCACGATAAAATTTTATACACGTTAATCACCACAAACTTAAATGTTTAATCGGTCGGTTAAACGTACAAAACTACACATTTGTTCAAGAAACCTCAATAGGTTAAGGAATTTCCTTAATATGTTTTGCACAAAACTAGCCGCTGATCGATCCCGATTGAGCCCCCAAGTGTAGAGTTTAATTAGTTTTAAAAATAAAAAACACAATTTAAATATTTATAACATAAAATACGATACCAGGCTGCATCCTAATTGAGTTGAACAAATTCGGATACCTTAAATCCTACATATATTTGAATTACATACTTTTAATAAACGACTCGGTTTATTTTTTACTAGACGTCATTTATTTAAACGAGACATTGAAAAGTTTAGTTGGCTATAAGGCACAATTAAATACTTTTAACCTAGTGACATCTATTTAAATATTGCATGAATTACAGCATTAAATTTTTACCGCCATCACTGCCATCTACATAATATCTATGGATTTAATGACCACACGATCTGTAGGAAGCTTTTATTTCAATTTGATCAGAATGCTGTTATTATGAAAATTTTAGCAATTTTGTTTTAAATAAATCAAATATTACAAGAAAATGAAAACGATTTGCTTAAACGATGTTCATCATATTATGTTGAAATTCAAATTTATGAAAATATCTCAAAAATCATAACTAAGAATTTGTAACGCTTTCATTTAAAAATTTTTCTTGGGGGAAAAAAATGATTTCCAATCTATTTTATGTAGTTTACTATGGAAAGCTTGGTTTTTTCCTCGTTTCTAATTCCTTTATGAAAGCTTCGTTTTTGAGACTATGGCTTTGTATAATCTAGGTTGCTTTGATTTTGTCCGTTGTTCTAGCACATATATTGTGACGAATTTAAAAAAAAATCACTCACAAGACTCTCGGTTTCATTAGCTGCCCTTCTTACTGGTTATTATTGTTTCGATCTGATCAAAATTTTGGAAAAGAACCAACTATCACTGCTGTGACAATATTAAAGAAAACTTATTGCTTTTAAGCATCGTTGCAGTAAACAATTAAAAACAAGTCTGCACTTAAAAATTCAAACACGTGATGTTTATCTCAAATATATTATAATATACTTTTATGTTTTAAAGCAAAATGGAAAATTGCGTGACTTTCGTTACAAAAATATGTTCCACCCACCGGCAAAACTAATATGTATGTATGGTACAGAAACAAAAGACGCAAAATCGTCTGCATCTTTAAAATCGTTTTATATTATACAAAAATGTTTATAAAACGTCACAAAAATTATGTAACAAAAACTTATTGAAACACAACAAATTTTTCAATATTTAATGTTTCAGTTGAGCATAAAAACCCTGTCGTATGTATATACATATATCCTGAGAAAATAATTAGTAAAATTGGCCTTTCGATTTATAGGTGGTACAATAAATACATTCGGATACAATGGACTAGTTAGCGTTCTAATTTTCAAGGAAGATGGAACATCTTATTAAAAATTTAAAGATGGAAAATATATTTGTGTCTTAATTGAGGTCCAAAGGAGTTCTTTTATATTCATTTAAATTATTCAAAGTGTCATTTGAAAACGGTTCATGCAATAATGAAAATTGTACTCCTTCATTTTATACTGCTGTATTTTATTAACAGTAAGACTGTGTCGAAATACAAAGCGCGTTTAGAATATTAATGAATTTTTGTAGAACACAATTTAGTACCAATAAATGTACCAATAAAGATGAAAAAATGAAATATGGAGAAGGTGGAATAAATTTCCGAAAACAATAGAAATGTTTGTATATTGGTGCAAAACTCCGCTTTTGTTCATAATACCAGTATGAGCAATCCCCTCAATTTATAGAATATTTTGATGTTATACATGATGCTATAAAGCCTAAATTATTCATAAAAAGTATGTAAAACATCCCACATTTACATGTTTCAACCCAAGTATTGAATCTAACAATATGTATAGAACAGTTATATGAAGAAGTGATACATTCACTCTTCATAAAAAACCAAAATTTTATTAAGGAAAACTCGAAATTCATTTACTAGGCTAAAAATCAATAATTGAATAAGCTCGCTGTTGTATTTATTTATTATTCGTGTGGAACGTCCTAAGAAACAAAAATTTGAATCGATTTATTATTTCCACGTAACTAATTGCAACAATTCGTCTCATTTAATTTTTTTTTATTATGTTTTTTTTTCTAGTCGTACCAGCCGTATTAGGATTAACCGCGGCCGCCATATTAGCCGTTACAGCTTGTTTCTGTATAAAACGGGTGAGAACGCGTAACAAGAAAACAAATGAAGCATCATTCCCATTCCAACCAACAAGGCGTCCGACAGCAGTACGATCACCAAGTGGAGCACCACCTCACTATTTAAAAAAATCACCATCACCAACAGCACCAAAACCACCACCCGGTAATAATCATCATCAACACAATCATCACACTAATATTAATAATACGAATGGGCATTTAAATAATGCTCTCGGTACGAATGGTAATGCTGGTGGTGTAACACCAATAACACCACCGGAATCACAACAACATCAGCAACAAAATCAACAGCAACAACATCAATCACCGCAAAATGTGCAACAACATAAAACAAAATACATCGAAGAAAATGAAAAATCATATTTAAATGAATCGAAATTATCGCCAGAGCTGGAAAGTCCCGGTGAACAAAATGAGAATGACAATGAAAATGGAAAATTGGGTGCATTAGTGTTTAAGCTAAGATTTTTATCGGATCGAAGTGCATTGGTGGTATCAGTTGTGCGATGCCGTGGCCTACCAGGACGGGCTCAACCGGTCACCGGAAGTGATGTACCATCGGGGGCTAATGGTAAAATACAAAATGCAACAGATCCATATGTGAAATTGCAGTTGCTGCCTGAAAAACAGCATAAGGTTAAAACTCGGTGAGTAGAACTGATTGATATAGTTCGTGGGACATTAACGTTATTCGTATAATTTTCATTTTTGTTTGGTTTACCGGTGCTACGCTTTAAAACCATAACCTAAATCCTTTTGTTTTTCTTTTATTACAAAATGATATTTTCCTTGTAGGTGGAACTTATTTAAATCAAACCCATGTCAATAAAATTGTTTTGAATTGAAACAAAAAAATAGCAAGACAGTAAATTAGTGATACTAGTCTACGATATTTGATATTGACACTAATGTTTGACAAAGGATTCTAAAATTGATATCGATATTATTGTGTACAAAAATAAATTACCATTTACCAAGGCTGTAACTTTCAGTTTTTATTTTTTTTTTCATTTACAATTTACTTTTTCCGTTTTTTGTAATTTTTCATTAAAAAACAAAATTCTTATGAAATCTTGTTACACAATTTTTTTTTCTGCGAAACTAATAAATGTGGACTAACAAATCAAACAACATTAGACAGCGCTTGGTATAGTCCTTAAATAGGCAAAATATATTGTACACATCTTACCGTTACCACTTCGCTTTACGAAGGCGTATGGCATTAATTATTAAAGCTAAATTTGTCGCCATTTTGTTTCGCCGCAAAAATTCTATGAAAACCAACCAAAATGAATATTCAACTAGCGAGGAACAAAATGAATCCGACACGGCCCACTAATCGATCACCCGAAAGGACATGAGGTTTAGAACCACAATCTTTTGATATAATTGCACAAGTTGAGTCTGTATAGCAAGGACAAATGCATGTGACGATGATTCATAATTTCCACAACGAGAGTACCGATCTATGTCGCTAATTTATAATATTATAATTTATAATACACCTGTCCCTCGATTAACACGGTACTTGATTAACACGAATTTGATTTAACACGGTCAAAGGAATTGAGACAAAATCTTGATTAACACGCATTCGCGTTAATCAAGTACCGTGTTACTCGAGGGACAGGTGTATAAGTCGCGATTAACACGGTTTTCAGTTACACGATAATTTGGCGGAACGTAATTACCGTGTTAATCGAGGGACAGGTGTATATGAAAAATGATTTTTTTCTCGTATAAAGAAATAACGAAGTCCCAGCCACATCGACAACGAACAGCGACCTAGCACGAGTAAAAGGTGAATGGCAATATTACTATAAACCAATTATTAGAGTCGATTAGCTGTTCGATGGCAATGTCCTACCGAGAACAATTCAATCAAGCTTTACGCAGAATAATTATCCTCGCCCAAACATGCTAAGGTCATCGAAGGGTGTTTAGAGAGGGCACCAGATCTGCTATTCCTCTTGTCAATTATACATAAATCAGAAACAGTTCAACCTAATAACTTTCCTTCACTAAATACAGTGGCGTAACTAGGTATCCGCAGCCCCCGTAGCCGCGATATTTATCAAGCGTTCGAATATTAGATTAAGCTTAAATTAGACTACATTTTCAAATTAGCAAAACGGTGCTCTAATTTATAGAGAATGAAGAAATTGTTCATGTCACTGTTGGGTGTTTTCTTAAGACAGGCCTAATAATTTCTTCACCATTGCTGAAGATTAATGTCTGAGTAATTACAAGTAGTGCGGCCCCTTAGAAATAAAAGTGCCTCTAGGTTCTGACAGATATTTAGATTTAGAACAAAATTCACCAAACTCATTCAAAATCAATACTTTTGACATTAAATGATAACGCGTTTAGTGTTTGCTGGATTGATTTATTTGTAATAAAAGTTTTAGACTCCAAATTTACCCCTTTTGCAGCACTTCAAGTTCAACCCTTTTACAAATCAAATTACATAAATTTTGGTTAGACAGTGTTGAATATGATTTGTAAAAGGATGAATCTAATTTGCAACAGAGTAGGGTTCATTGCTGCTAAGCAGTTAGGGTCTAGCGAAGAAACATTTTGATTGATGTTCATAAAAATTAAGAAGAAATAAATTGTTGAAACTTTCTTCTTAGGAAAATATCTAACCACGACTGAAAAATGGAATCAATGGATATTTGAGCCAAACTAGTCAGTCTCTTTGGAATCTCTTTTGATTTTGGAAATTCTCGTCGCTTCCCGATTTCATATCTCCTTTTCTCGGATTTCATCTTTTGATCACTTCAATCATAATCGAGATTCATATAATACAGAGAATATTCGAATTTTTCGAATATTCCCTGTATTATATGAATCTCGTGAATCTCGAATTTTTTTTAGCATATAGTAGATTTCTCGAGATTATGCCAAAATTCCATTCTTCGATTTCCTAGGATATTCGAAAGTATTCAAGAATGTTCAGTTTATCTACATACATTTCACATGGCAGTGATTATCGTGTACAGGATTTCCTTCGGTTTTACATAATTACGGATAATTCGACGTTTGAGAACTTTCTAGAATATTCAAGATACTTTGAAAATTCGACATTTTAAAGATTATTGCGAAATTATTGATATTATTTGCTACGTGTCAGGTTTGAATATCACATTTTTTTTTTATATAAAAAACTATTTGGTTAGCGGCGTAAAATTGTGTATTTCTCTATTCAATAACGAATTTAAGCAACATTTTGATTAATTTTAATTACCAGTAAAAGCTTCAGGTAAATGAAAAATAGCAAAGTTTACCGATGGTAAAGGGTTTTACCAGTAAAGACAATAATAGTCTGCAGGGTCTAAATATGAACGTGTAAACATTAAAATTTGCGCAATTTCTTAAATCCTCCTCTCTAAATCAGATAATTGTAAACAATGTGAGGAGGAGATAATAGGTTCCTAGGTAGAAGAAGCATTTTTAGGGGCCGAAGAAAAATTTTGCGAGTGGTCCTAAAATTTGTAGTTAGCCACTCACTAAATACTTAATTATATTGTATTTTAGAAGCTAATTGTAGTAGTCACTGGTTGCGTTCACTGCAAAAATTGTTGTCGGTGTGGTGTGATGTTAGAAATATCAAATAAAAATCGGTGTCAGTCGATGTAACTTTAAAACCCAGTGAACGACATGTTGTTATTTTCTGTCAATCGTAAATGTTTGGAGTATAGAGTAAACTACATTTGGTTATTTTGTTTCTATTATATTTTATGTTATATTGAACACTAGGAACAATCGCTTTTGAACATTAACTAACAACACTCGCTACTACAATCAAAAAATGTTGATTTGTGTCGACCACAACATATGTAGTGAACACCAAGTTGTCATAATATGCTGTCACACCTTGGTGCTCAGTGAACGACAAATTGTCAAAAAATGTAACTTTTTGCAACATTTTTAGCGTGTTTTTTTATTAGCTCCGGATAGCAAGCTATCGGGAGCACAAGGGAAATTTCTATTGAAAGTTGTTCTATTATACACATGTGTCGCTAATACACAAAAAACTAAAAATTTTACCTAACTTCATGCAGTTGTAGGACATTTCCTCCGAATAAAAAATCGGACTAAAAATATCTAAAAATCATCAGGAGATTGTTGAGGAATACGGAAATGTAATAGCTGCAACGAGATTTTTAAAGGCTGGAAAGCAAAAGGATAATCGAGATGCATCATTATCGGAAGGTGACGAAGATAAATAATATTTTGATGTAATGGACATGCCTGGTACAAAAGACAAGTCGATTCAAAACAAAGAATTACTGTACGTATTCTACGTATACGTGAAGACACAGCTTAATATTACGGAAATTTGAACCCCAATTCGGCATATTATGATCCAAAACACGTTCTATGAGGAATATTCCTGATCCAAAATCACATCTATTTTCCACATGTGGACATCAGTCAAAATTCATAAAAATTGAATTTTTTTGGTACTAAGGGAATATTTCCGAACGGGTATAAGCAAGTGGAAGAAATTCTCCATATAGGAAAATGGCCATGTATCAAGTGTTTTATATACCAGTTAAAATTTCCGAACGTTTTGATGAATTTTGACAGATGTCTGCATGTGGAAAATGGATGTGGAATTCGAGAATAGGGCCCCAGGATGTGATTTTGGATCAGGAATATCCCTCATAGAACGTGTTTTGGATCATAATATGCCGAATTGGGGTTCAAATTTGTGTCTTCACATATACGTAGAATACGTACAGTAATTCTGTTTTGAATAGACTTAACTTTTGTACCAGGCATGTCAATTTCATCAAAATATTATTTATCTTCATTTTCGTCACCTTCCGACAATGATACATCTCGATTATCGTTTTGCTTTCCAGCTTTTAAAAATCTCTTTGCAGCTACTACTTTAACGTATTCCGCATCAATCTCCCGATGATTTTTTATTTGGAAGAAATGTCATACAACCATATGACATTTGAATTTGACATCTATCAAAATTTTTAAACCAAAATGAAGTTTGCCACAATTAGGGTTGTACAAAAATCAAAAATATTTCAAATTTCCCTTTGCTCCGGATAGCAGCTCCTGATAGCAGCTAGGTAGGATAAATAGGTAGAGCTAAATATTTTTTTATAGGTTTTTAGTTAAAAAGTTGAATTAAAAATTATAGATTAGTTTTAAATAAATTATTTATATGTATAAATAGCTTGTTAAACATAAGTTTTATAACAGAAAATTAGCTGCTCCGGATACCAGCTATCCGGAGCTAATAAAAAAACACGCTCTTTGTTGCGCAGTGAACGCACCCATGAAATATTATCAATTTACGTAGTTCTCGTTATTCGTCATTTCAGCTGTGCGTCTAAATTTTTTAATATAAAATCAATATTAGTGGGAAGAAATACTGTGTATGAACTGATAAATTAGAATTTCTTATTACATAATGTAAAAATAATTGCGATTTGAATTGCGGAATATCTGTACCATTAATCCCGAATGTCGTATATTGAAAGAGACGTGTGTATTAAGTTTGAGGATATAAAATAAAACAAAAAGACAAGGACACCCAAGGTGTTTCAAATTTCAGTACACAACATCACATGCGTCGGAAAAACAATGATATAAGAACATAAAACTTCTTCATTCAATCGTTCGTATCCTTTTAGTATATCCTTTGAGAAAGAAATGTCTCGCCTTAAAGAAATGTTTGAACCATAACGTTTTATAAACTTTCGGGGCCCTAAGCCCCTGCTTATATACAAATACATTGAATATTAAAATTACCAATATGTATGTACAAATATAGCACGGTCGAACTGGTCCAATGGGAAACTGGTGCATTTCGATAGCCAGTGCCGACGCGCCCTGCGCGAGATTTTCTGATCCACCCTTATACCAACCTCAGTTTTGATTAACCGTGCTTTATTGCATACAATATGTAACTGACATAGGATTCAGCTAATTTCATTTTGGTAATCCGCAGTATTTCTAACATATCAGGATCCGACATTTCATTTGGAATATTTTTGAAACTATAGATTTTGAATCTGGACCATTTGTATCAATATTTCAATTTCTGCTGGAAAATGAAACAACTGCCGAACTTAGGTGTACAAATTATTTACAAAACAACAATTGTAATTTGCTGCTTACATTGAACTTCATGATTTCAGCAATATTTGTGTACTACTTCCGAATCATGATTTTCTTCTTATCATACCTAGAGTCTTCAATTTTATACAGAACTGACCCGATATTAGAAATATTTGCCTCCCAACGTGTGTTGCTGTCTTTTTGTTTCCAACGATTTGACGATCAGTTAATGACGGTCAGTTCTATGATGCTTTTTGACCTAAACACTCGGTATGTTTTTGACGTATTTTAGCTCAGCTAACTTCAATTACACAATTTTATTATTTTAATATTTTTTGCGGTTATTATTTTGCGCAGATATATTACTATGTCGATTACAGAAAGATTTTTTTATTACGCCAGCAGTTGTCAGAAAAATTTGGAAAAAATCCAAGAAAAGTTGTTAGCTCAAAAAAATCTGGATATTTTAATCCCGGGATCATCAGTCCTAGGTAGTCCTAGCGTTTACTGATGATCAACGGATAAAAAGTATCCGGATACTTTTTGAGCCACAAAACGATCGTTATACTTTAACTTTAATTTTTTATGGATTTTTTCAGAGTTTTTTTTGACAACCGAATCAAAAAATTATTTTTACTTGAAAGAATTGTTTAACAAACGGAACGGACGAATTAAATGTTTTGTGAAATGGACGGTGTGAAGCGGATAAGAAAGGATGGAACGGAGCACTATCCAAAGACTGGGTTAAATAATATGCTGAGTGCTTACATATATTTGATTAACCTAAAATTTGATTCATCTAATTAGGTCGACAAACCTTTGGTTCAGTATAAAACCGATAACTTGAGAGCATACACATTTGAAAATGTTGCCGTGTAGATAGCTTTTCTATTCGCAATTTCCCTTCATCTGTTAAGACGCAGCAATTGTTTACCTTGCACGACGCTAAGGCTAATAACCAAATTTTTGATGTTTTGCTGGTTACTGTCTCTATTCTTGTCTCATGTCTTACCATTGAACCTATCATTATATTTATTGATTAAAATCGAACGTTGTATGCCTCGGCCGTTCTATTTTAATCAATAAATATAACGATTAGTTCAATGCTAAGACATGAGATAAGAAGAGACAGTAATCAGCAAAACCTAAAAATTCAGTTAGTAAAATAATCAATGTGCTTCGTGAAAGTGAGATCGATTGAAAAGATAACCCCCAAGTCATGTATGAAGTCGACTCTATCAACAACTGCATCGTAAAGGAAAATATTATCAAGGTATGAGTACAACCATTCAATACATCTAGTTGTTGTTTAACTTTAATACTACTATGTAGATGTGTACAAAAGGAAACCAAGTTTGTAACAGTCGACCTACCAGGATGAAATCCGTGTTGCGCATATAAAATAAAATTTTTAAATCGAAGAGCAAGTTTTTGTCCAACATGGCTTCAAAAAGCTTTTGTATGGCGAATAGGATAGCGATTCCGCGATTTGAAAATCGTCTGCATGCCCAGCACCCTTGTTAACATCCAATAGGGTCAGACCGCCAACGTCTTCCATTGTAAAATTAATCTGGTAAATTCCATTTTATTTTGACATTTGCGGAACCTAGCACGGGATGGTTCGTAAACAAATTCCAAAAAATTTGGAAACAGATTGTAAATATCCGGCCACATAAAACTTCATGGCTTGTATCCTGTATCTTGAATGTAGTTTATTCAGACATTGCTCTAGCCGAACTAATTTCTGATGTGATTTAAAATAGCCCCGTGACTCAAAAAAATTCAATTCGATTTCGTAAGAAATTCATTTAGTGCAATGTAGTCAGCTTGCCTGAAATGAAAATTAAAATTATTCTTGGTGTCAAAAGTGGTATTGCTTTTTTCATGAAAAATCTTGATATTAACTGGAGCTACCAGTAAAATCTTTCCATGGAACGATTTTGCTAAACATGCTATCAGTAGCAAAAACCAAATATACAAATATTTCCCTTGCGTTACCATTCCGATTTAATTGCGTAGACGTGATGCTTGTAAAATACTCCGTGACTGTCCAAGCTTTAGGATCATCAGAAGATTACGTAAAACCACCTTCAACATCGAAACAAGCTACGTCGGGAAGATTGAAGTTACCCACAACTATAAGATGATCATTCACACCAATCGATGATGCCACGGCTGAGTCAGTGAACTTGACTCAATCGGAATATACACGGCTACGACATTAATGGTCGAGCTGCTAGTTTTAATTCTAGCAGGAATAGTGTCGTAACAGGAAGAGTCCTTGACTGCAATTAATACCCCTACACCCTTGATATTGGTAAAAATGTTGTTATATCTATCTTTACGGTGTACTACGTAGTCAGGCGGGAAGTATTCTACGGAGTAGAAACTTTTGGAAAATCACGTTTCACAAATTAAAAAAATATCATATTCGGTATATCAAGAATTCCAAGTCGAAATGCTTTTGATTTACCAATCATACTTGAAGCATTGTGGTAGTATAAAGAATTATAGGTTTTTTGTCCTACATGTTTACAGGTTCGAGTGACCATCTGATGTAGAGGTGATCGAGGGGATTTTCTAATTTTGATACGCTGGTGAAACGTTCGTTGACGCTGACCGAGGATGACACTGAGTGTGGCTTTCGATGTAAGTGACGTTGCCGAAAATTTGAGTTATCAAACGGTCTTAAACTTTGGGCTTCACATCGAAACCCACTCTCACTTTGAAGCAAATATAAGTCGTTTCCTCCAATGTCCGACCTTTTAGTATAAGTTTCGTTGCTTTGGCTTAGAGATCACCAGGCTGTAATTGACAAAATCCGTAATTACAGTTTCCGTGACAGAAACCTCAAACTGAGCTAAATGGAACCAAAACTTCGGCATGATTGTACTTATAGAGATGAACAAATTTAACACTTTCGTACCACATATTAAAGCATAAGATGGATGAGGGAGAAATTCGTATTTCCGATTATAACGCTGATGAAAAATACTCCTCATCAGGTCCCCTATTTTGCCGTCTCGGCCATCCGATCGTTATTCGATGCAGAACCTGTCACATTGTCAGATAACTAAGCGATCTTTATTTTAATATTTGCAACAGTGGATTTGATTCTCTGTAAATTCGTTGCCCTCTTTTCAACCTTGACATTCATGCACATAAAAATCGCATTCGGGCATTCTTTTAGCAGCTTTAGCCAATTATCAATAGTAAATTTCAAAAATAGCGGAGAAATTCATTGCTTCGCTTGTGATTATTGCACTACAAGATTGCTAGCTTATTATTTGATATATTTAAATGGTGTTTCTATATCGATTCCGAATGTAATTTCGTTTTGATATAACTTGAAATTCTACATGGACCAAGATCAAAGTATTCTCTTCTATGTAAATTCAGCCGCAGAAAATAACCCACACTGCGTTTTGAAAGCTATTGAATCGAGCCAGAGTACAATTTAATGGTTAATGCTAAAAAATTGCAGGTTAAATTGAATGAAAAAGTCGATGAAATCTTACAAAAAATCGAAGAAAACCGACACACGATTGCTAAGGAATTTAATATCGATCACTAAACAATTTTAAAACATTTGCGTAAGGCTGGATACATAAGGAAGCTCGATGTTTGGATGCTGAATTCCCATCAGCGAATCTAAACTAAAACGCAACGAAACGATCCATTTTTGTAGCAAATTGTAGCATTACTGGCGATGAACAGTGGGTAAAATACGACAATATCGTTCAAAAAATATCATGATCAAAGAATGGAAGGAAACAATTAAAAATAATCGGCCAGAATTGGTCAATAGAAAAGAAAAAATTCTTGGGCTAGATTGGGCTAACCAAATAAGCGGTGTAAGCTTAAATGCAATCAATATTGACATTAAATACATGAAAGCCGAACGTATATTTTAAATCGCGAGTTAATCAAAGTTTTTAAAGTTCCAGCCAAAATAGATTCCAAGCTTTATGTTTATATTAGAAACTCTTCTAACAACATTTTATTGCGAAATTGCAGTTTACAATTTTTGCTCAACATAAATTGTGAAGGCTTGAAGTGAATATGGTTTAAAAATTAGAATAGAAGCTGGTGGTTAAATTAATTTTTTTCGTTACATACTTTTACAAATATTACGTCAATTCACTCTTTGAACTTCAAAATATTGTAATTTTCGTTTTCCTTTCTTTCACTCCCGAGGATGCCTTTCTCTGTTTTAAAAGATGTTTCACAATATGTTTTTTTGGTATAAAAATAAAATACCGACACCCACTCCGTTCGCCCATACACTAGCATCTTTATAATTGAATTGGTGTGGCAAATCATGCAGTCTTTTTTTCATAAATAATTTAACCTCCCAACTCCAACATTATAAGTCTACATTTCTGTAACTATTTAATGGAAACTCACCTTATTATTTTGTACTTATGACCATTTTTATCACAAAATGCGAATCAATTAATTTTATTTTTCCATTGCCAAATCTGGATAATTTCTTAATGATGTCGTTTAATCTAAATACTCAAATAACTGCATTAATTCCTGTCTAGCTCACATTACATATATTCTAAACAACATAAACAAATTCTAGGTAGCCAGTATAGCAAACGTTAATGGAGGTGTCACAAAAAAAATAAGACGTCATATTAACCATACTCGTATAAAGAACAATTATCTAGATAGAACATCATTTTTCAATTTCCCGTTTTTTCGACATGTCAAATATCTCAAGAAATTCATAAATTTTGTCACAAAACACACATCCCAAAGAAACCACACGATGAAAATTTATCATAAAATATAAAAACAAAATTCATGTAATTAATTTAATTTTTCCTTTTCCTTTCCGATTTATTCATTTCCCATATTTATTTATATTTTTTCTTCTTTTTGGTTATATGCTTTCATTCGATAAGAGATGTTCATTTCCATTTCTCATTTTCTCCTACTCATTTATCCAATACTTACATACATATGATGGATTTTAGTTTTTGTATTTAATTCCAAGGTAAGAATTATTTGAAGCAATAGGAGTAAATTATTTATAAATAAAAATAAATACGAGTAAATCAGAAATATTTGATGTGGTTCGCGGACGGGGAAAACGACGGGCATTATTTACTGTGGAATGGGAAGCGGAAAGAAAATAATTCAAGAACATACTTGAATTGATTTCTATATGTTGTTTCATATTATTTTGTTGGTCTTCGTCGAACTATAGGCAGGATACATTTCGAAATTGATTAAAATTGATTTATAGACATTTTCTTTGGAAAATCATTAGTTGTATACATACACATTACATTTTTTATATTGTTTGCTATTTTAAGTTGAATGTCAAGTTGTGCTACGAGATTAAATTAATTGAGTAGAATTTTATTAAATAAATTAAATAATAATTAGTATTGGTTGCTTTTTCGAATCAATTCAGCCAGAAAGCGCAGCTATCCAACCGTAAGCGGTTAAATTGATTTACCTTATTCTGGCTTAATTCACTAACTCTGTTAATATTGTTTGGTGAATGTCACCGATGGTCTGAATGAAACATCTTATTTATATAAAAGAATGTGACTGTTACTGGACTTTTTGTTCTGAACAAATGTGCGATCTCTCCTAACCAACTGAATCTGACAGCAATACTCTGATTTTTCGGCTCGTCAGCAGCAACCAAATCGAATTTAATGGTTTATTGCATAGATAAGTCAGCTAAGAGATACTCAGTATTAGGCATTTGTAGTTTTCACTTACGTGTGTCTCTGTTTGCTTAAAACGATGCATTATGGTAAAGGTTATAATCACAAATTGTGAGTGAAGTTGCCAGTCTACTTCATGCTATTCACGAACAGGTTTTGCTGACCTCAAGTGAGAGAAAATAATGGAAGTTTTCCCGCAGTTCATCATCATCCTGAAAACTTCGATTTTTTTTTTTTATAATAACTTGACCAAATCTAGCTCGATTTTTGTTACTTTTAACCTTAATGACCTTTGTAACATTAATAACTTTATCTATGGAAGATATATTCCACCCATACATTGCCACAAGCCTTCGGGATGGATGTGAAGTTTTCCACAATTTTTCCCACAGTAATACGTATACAAATCATATTGGAAAAAAACAAATCATATTGGATTCTAACTAATTTTTCATGTGTTGGTGCGTATTGTACACTGCTAAGAATCGGTATAATATAATTTTACTAAATTTCGATTTAAAAAACCGAATAAAATCAATGCAATATTATTATTAATGCAATACGTAAAACTAATTTAATTTGAGATAACGATATTTAGTATTTGATATTACTAAACAACAGTGTAATCTAATAAAATGAATTGTTTATTCTCAATTATATAATAAAAATATTATAATATCTGTAATAAAAACAGTTTTTAAGCACAGTAGTAACGGAATGTTAAACTAATTTAATTAAATTTATTTAAGTAATTATATTCGCCGGTTCGTTTATATCCGCTAGTCAGTGTACAAAAACGTTTATTTAGTTTTTTTTATATGAAGTTTTGCTAAAAACAAATGCCACTGATAAATTCGGACTTGGTGAAAAATCGCTTACAAATTTTTGTTATTTTACCAGGCGAACAGAATTTAAAAAACATCATATTTGTCAGCAACGTGACATTATTTTGTATCAAAGCGTGCCACTTCAAGTTATGTGACACTTGAACATACAAAATAAAGTCATATTGCTGACAATTCTACCTTCTTGTAATTTCTGTTCGCCTATTCAAATGACAAAAATTTTTTGCGATTTTTGATAAAAAAAAAAAAAAAAATTTTAAATTTCTGCTCACCTGGTAAATAAAAATTAACTTTTTTTAATTAAAAAGGCAATCAATAACTCTAGCCACCCAAATAGAAAATTTGGAGCATTTTATTACAAAAAGAAATCCTTCAGCCCGTGAGGATCGAACTATTACCATAAGAGAGCAGATTAAAACCATAGAGGTTTCTCGAGTTCGATCCCCGCACCTGAAGGAATTTTTTTTTGTAATAAAACGCTCCAAATTTTCTATTTAGGGGGTTGCCTTTAACTTTTAAAAAACTTTTAAAAAAAGTTTATTTTTATTTACCAGGTGAACAGAAATTTAAAAAAAAAAATTTTTTTTTCATCAAAAATCGCATAAAAATTTTTGTCATTTTAACAGGCGAACAGAAATTACAAGAAGGTAGAATTGTCAGCAATATGACTTTATTTTGTATGTTCAAGTGTCACATAACTTGAAGTGGCACGCTTTGATACAAAATAATGTCACATTGCTGACAAATATGATGTTTTTTAAATTCTGTTCGCCCTGGTAAAATAACAAAAATTTGTAAGCGATTTTTCACCAAGTCCGAATTTATCAGTATTTAAACGAAAAACTGAGTGGAAATTAGGTATAGATGAGTGGTTGGGTGGTAAGATGAAGGAGTGTTGTGCGAAAGGTTTGGAGTTCGATTCGTCAAACTTCAGAATTTATTTTTTTTTTTAAGCAAAAATTTGATTTTTTTTTATTTCCACGAATTTGATACCAAATTTTTTTTTTGTAGCGATCTCGACCCCGATTATTAATCTGCTCGGATTATCCCCAATTCAAAATTTTTCATCTAAAAACAAATTTTTCGTTGGTTTACCTTGGATTCGAACTCCAGACCTTCTTCACTCCACTCTATCACCAGCTTACTACCTCGTCTATCTTATCATATACAAGTTAATGTACATTTGTTTGTTTTATGCAATCAAAACAAATGTGTCTATAATATGTCGATATGGTGACATCTCTGTTAGGTCATGTGTACTACATTTACTACACAATGTTTCTGCTAAGTGCTGAAATATTTGGTTTTGCTTAAAAGAGGGCGTGTGTTTTACTTTTGTAAAAATGTCTAAGGCTCGATTTTTTAAATTATTAATAATTAATTACGTAACATTATTATTGCATTAAAATTTTTTTTTAAACATTATTGTTTGTTGTTAAACATTATTATTGCATTAAAATAATATGGATTAGTTGTACTAAATATTCTGGTAACGATATCGCCATAAATTCAAAAGGCAAACTACTCATAAAATTTAGCAAGAGTAGCTGCGTGCAGTCAGAAGTACGTGTGTGTACTTTCTCACGTTAAATTGAACCCAGCAATTACAAAATATAAATAATTATTGATGAATATGGATATGAAACTGATAAATTGGCCGTAGCACTCCTTGCCAGAGATTTGAATTCACTTTCCGATAGTACATGTAGTAGCTGACCTACTACTCCGTTCATCGAGCCCAAAACCTACCCCCTATCCAGGGGAATAAATTAGTTTGGAAACTTTAGGTATTGAGATTTCAGCTGAAACTGATAAATAGGCCTTAGCACCACTTGCCAGAGATTTGAATTCACTTTCCGATAGTACATATAGTAGCTGGCCTACTGTTACATCCATCGAGCCCAAAAACTCCTCCCTATCCAGGGGAATAAATTATCCTGGAAACTTTTTATACCAATTGAGATTTTAGCTGAAACTTATAAATGGGCTTTAGCACCACTCGCCAGAAATTTGAATTCACTTTCCGATAGTACATGTAGTAGTTGGTCTACTACTCCATCAATCGAGCCCAAAAACTTCCCCCTATCCAAGGGAATAAATTAGCCTGGAAACTTTATATACCCATTGAGATTTTAGCTGAAACTGATAAATGGGCCTTAGCACCATTTGCCAGAGATTCGAATTCACTTCCGGATAGTACATATAGTAGTTAACTTACTACTCCATCAATCGAGCCCAAAAACTGCCCCCTATCCAGGGGAATAAATTAGCCTGGAAAATTTATATTCTAATTGAGATTTTATCTGAAACTGATAAATGGGCCGTAGCATTCCTTGCCAGAGATTTGAATTCACTTCCGGATAGAACATGTAGTAGCTGACCTACTACTCCGTTCATCGAGCCCTAAACCTACACAATATCCAGCGGAATAAATTCGTCTGGAAACTTTAGGTACTAATTGAGATTTCGTCCGAAATCGTTCATTGACCTTTAATAAATATTTGAACTTGGGATCCGATAGTACATGGAGTAGCTGCTTAAAATTGTGGTCCATTATGCCGATTAACTATTTCTTAAACCAAGAATTAATTTAAACTAGACATTTTTTCTGGCGATTAAGACTAACAATTGTTAAATGTCATTTACGCCACTTGCCTATGGTTTGGATTCATTTTTTTATGGTCCATATATTATTTTGACTATATTGCCTCTGAATGATCTTACTTTCACAGGAAATCACTTTTATTCGAAAGATTTTGTAATGAAATTACATTTTTAGTACTAAATATTTCAATATGAATCGTAATTTGTCCAATTGGAATTTAGTTTAGCAGTGTGAAACTAATACATATATAGAATCTGTGGATTTATGGAAAACTTCACATCCATCCTTCGGGTATACCTTTCGAACGACAGTTCATTTCAATTTTGGATATTTGCTAAAAATCCGAACAAATTTTAATTATATTTGGCCCTGATCATTTCAATAGAGTTATCGACAATTGTGGACTTAGTTGGGATAACTCGCTCGTTATTTTTGTGGTGTTGCGTGTAACGAATAATTTTGAAAATTTGCTTACACTGGGAGCGTCTTTGCGCTATTTGGCCCGACGGCATCATTGTGTCATATTTGTTTGAGGATGCTAGAGGCAATGCTGTAGCAATTACTGGTGACCGCAGGATCGATTAGTCCTAGGGAACATGTGGTTCCAATAAGACGATACCACATCACACAGCTCGTCCTACGATGCAAATTTTGCGAGAAATTTTTCCCGGCCGAATAATGTCAAAAAGTGGTGCTATCGACTGTCCCCACGATCCCCTGATTTGACCTCTTCTGATTTCTTCCTATGGGGGTACTTGAAGGAAAAGGTGGACACCAATAAACCAACCACAACCTCGATGCTTAAGAACAACATTCGAAACGAAATTGCTGAAATAACACCAGAAGTCTGTGAAAATGTTATGAAAAATGTGCTTAAAAGACATTATATTCCATACATAAGAGCATAGATTGTAGCGCCACAATGAGCGACTTTAAAGGTGAGTCAAGTGATAGATTATAAATTACATTAAATTCGTATTTACTTTATGTCAAAAAGGATAAAGGGAAAAATGTCCGATGGCAATTTCGTTTATAAACAAATTGTTACCCACTTTGGCTCTCAACATTTAAAATATGATAGTGTGTTATGTTATTACATAACGTTCGAAATTTGTTAAAGTAAAATATTAGAATTGCACAACTTCATTTTAAAAATTGATATTAGACAGTCGAGTCACTAGTGTACGTTTTGCAGTAAAACTAGTACGAGTAATTAAACTCAGTAATTACTTAACATAAGTTTGCCACTGTACAGTTAGATCTGTTGGTAGAGTAGCATCTAATTCTTTATCATACTTTAAAATATTGATACTAGAAGAATTATTATGTACACCAATAACTGCTGCGAATCTTCTCCGTGGTTGGGTGTGAAGCACTCAGGGAATGTATGACATTTCTTTAGACATATTTTCATCTAATATTGGTGTTTTAACCTTAAAAATTGGGCCAGCAACTGCCGGTAACACCTTATTTTTATAATTGGTGGATTGATAAATACATTTTTTTACTAACATGAAGTTGTCTTAATCCCAGAGCGTGTAGGTTTAAAATAAGGTTTTTTATTAGAATTCTTAAAACTGGAAACTTAAACCATTGGTATAAAAAAAAAATTGAAAGTGGATTCGAATCGACTTTTTTTTTTATTTCTAGTAAAACAGAAATCCTGCTTTCTTGGAATTTCATTAGAAGTTTTAGAAAGAATATTTCTAAAACAGGGTTTCTATGAAATTTCTTTGTGCTAAACAAAAAATTGTCCTATAGAGCGGAATTTTCAGATTCTGTTTCTATCTGTCTTGTCTATCTTATAACTGTGGACATATTTTCTAGCAGAAAAAAATTCTTAGGAAACCCTACTTTAGATGACGCCTTTACTTTCTGCTCTCCATAAATTTTACCACAGACAAATAATACTAAGATTGATTATGTAGAACAAAAAAAAAATTGGATATACTATGGGAAGTGGGTAATCGTTTTTTTTAATTTTATTGTGAAGTTACAAATTCTCATACTTTTTTTTACTAATTGGTGTGTTTTGTGACATATTATCAAACGAAAAATCAATAATCCCATTCTCTCTGTAATTTACTAAACAATTAGTGTTTTATTTACCTTGCGTTTTTTTGTTGTCCTACCTCGTGTAGTGTTTCAGTATTATGTTAGTTTGTAATAAATCTAAATACTTAGCTGTCATAATCTAAGTACCGTACTCTATATCTTTTCTCCATAAATCTCATTTATAAATCTTCCTAACAGCCAAACTCAATTCCCTTAGTTTTTATTTCGGATTTTGTAAAAATACATTTTCAAATAAAAAATCATTACAAAAATGTTGAATTCTATACGTGATTTTAATACAAAATAGCTAAAAAAAAATATCACAATGAAAATGGAAGATATGAAGGCAAATATTCTTCATTTGAAAATTGTATTTTTCTTCGATGATTATGTCGCCTATACACACACATGAAATATACGTAACCCATTTTACATCTATTTAGTCCACGAGTATATGTTGTACACAAAAATAAAAAAGAAAACTTGAAAATTTGCGAAAGAAAAGTTTAATATTCTATAAAAATTGAAGAGCTTTCTAAGCTTTTTCGCTTAGTTTCCAAATTAACAGACAAATATATGTACATATATAATATTGATTAAGAGGTAAAGGTTAGTGCACGTTGAGAAAAAACTATGGGGCGATTCAAAATCAGTTTTTTTCTTAGAGTAAATCAAAGCATTCCTATAAGGTGTATATATCTACCTAAGAATGCTTTGGGTGAATGCACTTAATTCGGTAAATGCTTTTTACCTGTCTTAAAAGTAGAAAAAACGGGATCAAAGGTTTTTTTAGATTATTCATGTTTATGAAAGTCGATTTTTACTCTGGTAAATGATTTACTCGAGAATTGGTAAATTTTGTAATGAACAGAGGACCGGACCCGTATTTCTGTATATTCGCATAACATTAGTTTCCTTATTGTAACCTGAGTTTCCCAAACATCCATAATTTATTTATAATAATAAAAATCATTGCGCGACTTCATATCACACCCGAGCCATTAAATTATGTCTAATACCCTTGACAGACTACGGATTGTTTATCTCATTGTATTGGGTTTAGTGATGTTACACAAGGCTCTGCAATGCGAAATAATTCTTCCAACATTAGTGAAAGTGCAAGCGGCGAAAAATGAGTTTACATCCTAAACAATTTCTGCTGAATAAATGTTGAGGTTATGTTTATGAAAACAAAATCTAGTGTGTTTTAATGGATAAATCTTAGAAATATTGAATTAAAAATTGAGTCCAGCTGATTTATTACCTATATTTCAGCGAATCACCATCATATTATTTTACTTCTCTGCCTTAGAAACTAATCCCTAGTCTGTCAAGGATATAAGGCTGTGTTTCAATCGGGTAAAAAGTTAAATTTTTTTCCTCAATTTTTAATCGTTTTGGTGTTTCACTTGGAACTGGTTAAAGTAGTGACGTTTTCGTTTTTCATTTTTATTTTGCGTTGTGAAAAACAAAATACAAGCTACAAATTTTTAACTGGTCCGCGACCATGTCCTTTCATGATGTGAACGGATTTCATTTTGTTGAGCTGTGTGAACCATCATTTTATCCAGTTAGTAGTAGTTTTCAAGTTCCCTCTTCAATATGATCTCCAATTGCCATGATCACTGTATCACAACTTCATTCTCTAACTTAAGAGTTTTAACTTCATTGCTCAATCTGGCAATCTTCTACGTTGTTTAGTTTCTTCTTCTTTTTCTCGTTCTAGATTTCTAGCTTGCAGTAACTCGTTGTTTCTGCTAGTTGAGGGGAGAAATGGAACACGTCAGTTATTTTTTTAATAAACCTCTAATTTTCCACATCTACCTCACCTTTCATAATATTTATCTGAAGTAATATCAAAATATGGTTCTATTTATAAATAACGTGTAAACTATTTAATTTATGTCAATCTATTAAAAATTTTGCAAACTAAAGTACATTTGTACTACATATATAAATCAATGACTTTTTTTTTAATTTCATTTTTTCCCCACCAGACAAGCGGTTTTTATGCGTACTTACACTCTTATAAGTCAACATTTTTGTTATCTGAAGTGTTCATACAACTTTGTATGTTTCTTATCTTAAAACGACGTTATAAAAATAAGTCCTTTCTTTTGTAAACAAAAATAACGTGATGTCAAATCAATGTCGTAAAAAACGAGTAGGTACTAAGGTATTCGAAACGGAGGTAAACACAAAATGTTTTGCATTGTTTTTGAATTTATTCTAAAGCGCATGAGAAAGCATAATGGAAATAATTTTAATTAACCGGGGTATGAAATGGTGTTTACAGTTCACAGTCGCAGGCATCCCTGCACGTTCTGCATTTTACAATACAACACAATGAAACTAATAATGCTAATTTTATTTATCTCCTAATTCACAAACACAATTTAATATTTACAAATAATAATCTAGAAATTCTGTGTTATTTACAGAGTCGTCCGTAATACCCGTAATCCAGTATACGATGAAGATTTTACATTCTATGGTTTATCAATCACCGAACTATCATCAATGTCATTACATTTTGTTGTCTTAAGTTTTGATCGATATTCACGAGACGATGTGATTGGTGAAGTTGTATGTCCATTATCTGGAGTGGATTTGACCCAGATTGAAAATCAACAAGTCGCATTAAGTCGAGAGATTCAACCAAGAAGTTTGAAAATTCGTGCCCAAGGACGAGGTGAATTATTGATATCATTGTGCTGGCAACCAGCCGCTGCACGATTAACAGTTGTATTACTCAAAGCTAGAAATTTGCCAAGAATGGATGTTACGGGGCTTGCTGATCCGTGAGTAGATAATATTTGTATATTTTCATTATTAATATACAAACTAATAAAATGGTTTTTAATATCTAGATATGTGAAAATCTATCTGCTATTCAATGGACAACGTATTGCTAAAAAGAAAACGCATGTAAAGAAACGAACTCTCAGTCCAGTATTTAACGAAAGTTTTGCTTTCGATATACCAACAACAGAAGGCGCTGGCGCATCTTTAGACGGAGTATCATTGGAATTAATGTTACTAGATTGGGATCGTGTTACTAAAAATGAGGTTATTGGCCGCTTAGAACTTGGAGGACCACGTTGTACAGGTACCGCACTGACACATTGGAACGAAGTATGTAATTCGCCAAGACGACAAATAGCCGAATGGCATAAATTAAATGAATAAATTTCGAAATGTAAAAAACCAAAATAAAAATATTTATATTTTATTTTTCTAAACAACATTATTTAAAATTAATTTGCATATTACACAGAGTTACAAAAAATTTATATTTTTAACTTATTTTTTTACATACACATATAGAAAACCCCAAAAAAAATATAAATTAGAAAATATTCTTTACATCATGTTAGATAAGTGACACAAATTTTATGTCATATGGCAAATCAACAAAAACTTTGTTATACATACATAAAAGCTTTTTTCGATTTATTTTATGTGATAATTAAATTAAATTGCTGTTTTCTCTTTAATTTACAAAAATATTATTAAATTTTTTTAGTCTAATAAAAATTGTATATTTGTATATCTCTTTAAAAAAATATTCTTACAAACATTATATATTATATATAATCAGATGGGAAGGAATTCCAAAACAAATAATTAATTATTAAAAAATAGGTTTAATAATTAAAAGATAATAATATTCTCTTTAATATAATTTTACTTTTGGTTTGGGTCTTAAATTAGAATATGTTTCAGTAAAAAAAATTTTGTTATTGTTTTTAAAGTGGAATTGAAATTTTCGGGGAAATAAATTAACGTTTGAGACAAAAGACTGGGTTTTGAAATTGATTTTGGTAATTAGAACAATATGTACTTGGCTCTTTTTTTTTAATTTGAAAATTTAATTTGGTCAAAAGCAAAATTATATTAAAGAAAATAAGAAACCGCATCAACGATACTTTTTTTTGCATATCCTCAGTCAATGTTTAATAAAAAAAAAATAAATCCAAAGTAAAAATAGTAATAAATAATATAAAATATTGTAATATTTAATAGTTAGTATAATTATATATACAAATAATAATAAAAACAAAATAAATAAACAAAAGCTTTCAAATAATAATAATGAAAAACCAACTATAATACATAGAGTAAAAAACCAATAGTTTCATATGGAAAATGCAAACACATAATAAAAAATTATTATATACGTACTATATAAATAAAAGCACAGTTATCACGTGAATGTAATTTTCATTTGTTAAATTTAAATTTTATTTCAACAAAATTCTTAACAAATGCATCAACAATGCATGTTTACTAAACATGTACATAATATATTATTTATAATTTGACGCCATTTTATTCAAACATGCATATTGGTTACTAAATTATGTAAAAAATAAAAAAATATTAGTATATAGACAAATTAATTGTTTTAGGCAAAAAAAAAAAAAATTAAAAAATTGCCGTTATAAACCTATAAGTTTAATATTGAGAGATTTACACATTTTGCCGGATGCCTGAATCGACTAAATTGCCTAACTAAACTAAAGTATGACTACCTAAGTGGCACTAGGTAGCATAAAAGTTATTAACTGTGCCTCAAAAGGACTAAATCTAATCGTTTATTTAATAATTGTTATAATATTTAAAATATATGTATTTAAACAAAAACGTGTTTCAAAAAATAAACAGAAATATCGAACAAACGTACATAATTCACAGTACAAGAAAAGCTGTTAAAAATAACCTCGCCTTGACTTTTTGGTTGTCACCTATGGGATAATAATTAAAGCTCAAGGTTCTTTTTATCTGGTTTTCCAGTTGCAACAAAAACCAGACTCCGAGCAGAAAACGCGAGGGAATCATTATTTTTTTTTGTCTCTGAGGTACGCAGCATTAGATTTCTTTAAATTTGATATTGGTGACTCTGTCGGGCAATAGTGAAATGCGTGCATCCGGCATCTTAGAATAAAGTAAAAGTGGCAGATCTTATATTAATTAATAAACAAAAGGAAATTTTTAATTCAAATAAACAATTAATTTAATTAAAAATATTATGATTATTATATAAAAAATTGAAGTTTAAAAAGAAGGATATATAATTAAGAAATTATTATAAAAGAAAAAATATGTAATAAATAAATAATGTGAAAGAAATTATTATACTCTTCGAAGGCATTTAAAAATTTTAAAAATAAACAACAAAAATGAAAAAAAATAAAAAACTGATTTAAAATAAAAAAACCAAAGTCATATTTTAGTTTTCATACTTTAGTTAATAGTATTCTTCCAAGCAGTCCTAACTAACATTCGGGCAGAGCAAGAATAGACTTTTAATTTTAACTATACACAAATTAATTTTTGCACTGCTGCAACATTTTCTAATAAAACCGCAATTTAATTCTTCTCTTTGGAAAAGTTTTGTCGTATGTGTTTCACCATCACCTTCTATAATACATAATTGTAGAAGGAAGCAAGTAACGTGCTGGTTTTACTCTTAAAGCCTCTCGCATGAATTTTATCAACGAGCTTAGCTCGACCCTTGACCGAATTGAGGGCAGTAAAGCACATTAAAGAAAATCTATCCCAAGTACGTTTAAAATCGGGTTCAACCTACTAAGGTTTTATTTTACTATAAATAGAGCCGCGTCTGCTAAAAGGGAAGTTATATAACGGAAAACGAAACGGAATGAAATGAAATCGAAACGAAAGGTAGGCGCTAGCTATGTAGACGAACAGAACTTTTTCTTACACCACATGAAGGGATTTGGCCGCCTTATGGTGAATTCAGCGAGGAAAATTTGCTATGCTTATTCAAATAGTTCGATCCACTGAAGAGAACGCCAGATACGGTGACCGAGTGTGTTTAGGTTCCTTTCAATATCATCCATCCATCGGATAGGTGGTCTCCCATGCGAGGTCCTAATTTTAAAGCCTGTTTAATGGTCCGAAAACCTGTCCCATCTCACAGATTTTTTTTTTTTTTTTGTTACCTGCTTTATGTCTATAATTCTTTTTCCTCGTTGTCTGGTAGACAATTTGCTTTCAAAACTTCAGCAAAATGAGATGGTGGTATGCTGAATTGCTGTCTTCAAAACTTAAGTACTTTTCATACCAGGCGCCTCGGCTTTGAGCTTCGAAAATAAAAAAAAATTATTTCGTTTTTTAATTATATAAATTAGTTTTATTCGATTGATACCGTTTAATTGTATAGTAATAAATTCAATTTGTTGAAAAATAATTTATTTTTAAGTGATAATTTAAAAAAAATCAAAATATATTACAATGAAGTTATCTTCAAAGCCAAGGCAATGCGTTCCACACTCGACTGCGAGATTTTAAAGTAATACAAAGCCAAGTGCTTTCTCAACATAACCTACAAATCACATTTTTTGCACAAATATTCCATACTTACTAAAAAATCTAGCTCATATGTACGTTACGAATTTAGAATATCTCAGTTCTTGCTATAATTCACGTGTAAAATAGACCTAAATAAAATATTTGATAGCAACCGAATGTTCAAAGCCAACGCCACCGGTATGAAAGGGTCTCAGCTTCGCATTTGTGGTAACTAAATATTTCGAGGCGAGGCGCCTGGTATGAAAAGTACTTTAAGCAAGTTTCTGCACACCCGGTTATCTTATAAATTAAAAATTTCAACTCTCCAATAAAAGAGTGCGCCTGTGATCAATATGTTCCACAGCCCGAGTATGGTTGGTTAGTCCATCCATAATTTTGCTTTTTTGACATTAGCTGTCAAACATCTTGTGTAGAAAATATTTTTAGAAAAATTATTTTTAAAATGAATCATTCTGAAGATAACAATACCATAAATATTAGCAATATAGACAATTTAATAAATGCATGGGACGACTTAATAAATATATCACCCGATCCACCTGATAAACGTGAAATATGTGAAAAATGCCGGTAAGTTTAAGGCTGTTGCATTTGATCACGTCAAAGGCAGTCACTATGTCTATTTTTCAGGCGACCAGTGATTGTTTGTTGGTGTAGTGTACTACCTAAAACACCAATAAGTCCAAAAAATCGAATAATTTTACTTCAACATCCAGCTGAAGAAAAGCGAAGCCTTAGAACCGCCCCAATGCTAACCCTTGGAATTGAAAACGGAAAGTGTTTAGTCTACAAAGGGAAACGTTTTCCAAACATGAAACACGATTGCGAACTCGAGACTATATTAAAAGACAAAAATTCTTTATTGTTGTATCCATCTAAATCATCGATTCCAATCGAAGAAATCGACCGAGATTTAGGACCTTACAATATAGTACTACTTGATGGTACATGGCCTCAAGCAAAAGCTATGTACTCCAGCAATAAAATTCTTCATAATATAAGACAAGTGAAACTAGTCAGCTCTGGCACAAGTAATTATGTTATACGTACACAACCAACAGAAGGATGCCTGAGCACACTGGAAACTGCAGTCGAAGCAATTTCAATTTTAGAAAGTCGGGACGATTATCGTGAAGTATTACTCAAGCCTTTAAAAGCGTTATGTGAATTTCAACTGAAAAATGGTGCAGTAACCCACCAATCCAAGGAATACTTAATTAAGAATAATAAATATCCCAAATTAATTGGAAAGCGTTTAAATCGGTTATTGAAAAGTGGAGTTGAAGTTCATGAAAATGTACGCGAATAAAGATTTACAATTTATACAGTTTTGGAAAATTTTTAGTTTTATTTAATTATTTCTTACAAAAAAGATTTGATTTAACAATTTTAAAAAATTACATTACGATAAATTAGTAGTTTTCGTATTCGACACCAGAAATTCGACGAAAATACATTCGATCATTATTTTGTGTAAATGTGTACACATCAAATCTCCATAAACAAAAAATTCAATAAAAGTTTGCTTTATTTGGAAATATGACTCATTACAAATATATTTAAGCTTTCAACAAGAAGTTGTTCAACAATTTTTTGTAATTCGCTCATATTTTCGTGTAGAACATACGTTTTTAAAAATTTACTTTTAATCTCTTTGAAATGGCAGATCCCCGAATTAGACAACTTACGATTAAAACTGGTGTTGTTAAAAGGCTTACGAAGGAACAGATTGTTTACGGGAAGGAAGTTGATACTCAGAAAAACCGAATTGAAAAAGTGAAAAATGCTGGTGAGGATGAACATGTAATTAGAAAACAAGAAGAAGTATTAGCTGAGTGTTTAATGATGATCCCAGACTGCAGAAGAAGGTACAGTATTAAAAATATTTTTTTTTTTAATTCAGACTTGTACGTACCACATCTTTTATTCCAGACTCGGAAAAGCCGTCGAAGAGTTAAAGGAGTTCTTAAGTAATGAAGCAGATTTAGGACAATTGGAACAATATAGAACAGCTAAAGCTATAGTCGAGGAAGCTAATCTTCAATTAGTTTAAAATATTTATCAATAGCTTTAATCTACAATTTATTATTACAAGTTTTTAATCAGAAGAAGGTAACATAACCTCACTTTTTTTTTTTATTAGAGGCGCACCGCACTATCCAAAAATGACAAATTTTATTAAAACTTCTAATCCAACCATAAATCAGTGTAAAGTAATGATACAAAATTATTATGATAAAATTTATTACCTAAAAAGTTTAAGCGCTGATGGATATTTGAACATTTCTTCCAAGGAGACCGATTCCAGTTTACAATGCTTACAAGCCGGCATTTCCGAAATTGACACGCATAAAACAGAGATAAAGCGGCAACTAAATAAACGTAAACTGAAACGATTGAAAATTAGAAGAGCCAAAAGTAAAATACGTGAAAATTTTATAAATAAGCGTACAGAATTGCATGACCAAATCGATAGAAATCTCCAGCGCATTACAGAAGAAACGGCCGCACAGCTGCAAAAGAAAGCGAACATTGAAAGCATAAACTGGAAAATAAAAGAGATAGAAACGAAAATCGAGTGCTCTTTAAATAAACAATCGTTAATAAATGGGTTAATGATTCTTCGAACATTACGAGAAAACCACAGTTCCGGATCGACAGGAGAAAACAATCACAATCAGCTTTCAAGTTTACAACTTCAGCTCAAAACACACATCTTAAATCTACAAACAGCAAAGAAATTACTAGAAAAATCCAAAATAGATTCTGTACACGAAACTCGATACACACCACAGTTGTGTGAAAAACTTTTCGGTGATCGAAATTATTCAACAAACCCATTAGATCGTATGTCCATGGACGAATTAATTGCTGCTCGAACATATTGGGATCAATTTATCGTCAATGATTATGATGAGAATGGAAGTTACATTCCAAATTATTGGGTAGGCGAATCAGATGAAAGCGATTGAAATTCTGAAAAATTCATATTTTTCCATCTTAGACGTTAGAATTATTATTAAGGCATTTAAATAAAATAATGTTAATCATTTTTTTATTAATTAAAAAAACATGTAACTAATATGTGATGAATAAAAACAAAATAATTTATTAAACTTGATCATTGGTTTAATTTAATCTACTTTTCGAGTTTTGGGCCACTTCTACCTCGAACTACTTCAGCCTGTTTGTTAAATGTAACCGGTACCACCTTTTTTTTTGGTAATTTAGTCATGATTAGTGGACTGCAGATGTTTGTTTGTTTTTTAAATTTGCTCAGGTCAGATCTTTCAATTCATAAGACAAGTGAGTTGAGAACACCCCAAAAATTCCAGAGATCACTCAGGGGAGATTCTGGAGGGTTGAATAAACTGCAGATGTTTGTTAAATCTTTAATGCTATACTTTTGTCTCTCTCCAACATGTTATTTAACACCCTACACACAAAAAAAAAGCTCTATGTAATACAATCCAAAATTAATTTTCAAAAATTTAAAAGATAGAACGGCAGCAATTCTCTAAATCCCTCTAAACATTGCGAGTCAAAAATGATACGAAAATGATAAAACACCTTCACACCATATACATTCCTTGACAAATAAAAAATCAAAACTGAACGAACTTTGTTGAAAGCAAACGAAGCATTATAAGCCGGTTTAAGAGCCAACCAGCGAACATTTAAGACATTTAACAGAATTTAACGAAAGTTTTTTCTTACGGAAAATTTGACAGATTGGCTAGCGAAACTGTAACACAACTTGTCAATTGCTTTGATGGAGACGGTAGCTCGTATTAATATTTTTAAAAATTTGTGTAGAATTTTGAAGTGGCGATGGAATTGGAGGAACTCCGAAAGTTATTTCAATTATTAAAAAGCCTTAAATTCTTAAAGGACATAAACACAAATAATAAAAGACACAGATCTTGTGGCGTGAGAAAAAAAACGAAAATAAATAAATTTGAAAATAAATAATTTGATGTTACAATTTATAAAGTCTTTAATAATTCGGTTTTCAATTTACCTACATGAACATAAATAAATAATTTTGAATTTATGCTTAAAATGTACAATGAGCTCCCACAAGAAGATTTGCACAAAGGGCAATTTGGATTTTTGACATTTCCTTCAGTTTTGCGCGATAATTTTCGCTCTGTTAAGTTGACACTTCAATTTAACGAAACTGAACGAACATTTCTTAAAGGTTCGCTGGACAGTAACATGTAAACTCCATATACCGCACTGTTACGTTAAATGTCTTAAATGTTGGCTGGTTCTCTCTTTACCTCTAGCTACCATAGTACAAGGCAATAATATAATTTGGAAACGCCTATCACGTGTAGATACAAACAAGTTGAAAAGCTGTAGAACGTCCGTGCAATAAATTTTAGAGGCGAAACGATCATGAACAAACTTTGCTAACATTGCAGTCCTACGAATGAAAAGACTAGCACGATTATCAGGCAGAGTGAATGGCCACACATTCACATTCGTAGGAAGTTTACGAAGCATATGCATAAATTAACAGTCTCAAAACGGTCAACATAAGTTGTATACAATGGTAAAATGATAAATCCATATCCAACTGAGACCTAGCTAACGACAAATGTAAGGGCCATAAAAATCCACCGAAACTCTCTTGAGAAACCCAACTTGAAATTAAGGGTAAAAGTTATGCCTAAATCCTTGAAAGAATATAGTCCATGTTCTGCACTTTGTTTCACATTGAGATCATAACAATTTCGAGCCGATATTGTCGATATCCAAACGGCACTTCGAACACAAAGAGTAATCGCAAGAATTAGAAGAATTCGAATGATTAAGTTGATTTGTAGATTTGTGTTCTTAAGCTTTCCACTTGACTAAGATTGTAGAAACATTTTGGAGGGGTAGCCACAAGAATTCCTTTTAAAATTAACAAAACTCCAGAAGCAATAATCAGGGTTAAATATTATATAATAGATTCTAATTCCAATATATAACTGTGGTATAAAAGTCGGTTAAGATACATTGGTAATAGAATCAATAGAAATTTTCTAGGTTCAATATTTATCAGAAAATTTCATTTAAAATATTTTTGTTATAACAGGCAAATATATGTCTCGAAGGCAACCATCCAATAAATGTTAAATAAAACAAACGATTGTTCGAACAGCGGTGAGGATTGAACTCAAGAGCGGGCTAGCATGTTAATCTACTCTCTTTCCACCGCTCATACGTAGCTGACATAGTTTAAGGCATAAATCACACAATATGTGAGAGTAATTTCAACGAAAAGTGAAGTGAAATACAGGTATGATTCTATCATTAACCATGTCGATTTCTGGAATAAATGAGCTAAAAAATTGAAAATTATTTTATAGCTCACAATTGATCCGAGAGAGTTCCAACCCTCATTGTATCCTAAATTAAATGCTGTAGAACTACAATCAACTATAGCCAGAAGAAAGGCGTGCAATTGGGCAGGAACAGCGTTTGATAAAATTGATCATTCAATTCTTATCGATAAGCTGGAGAAATTAAATTGTGAATTCTACACTATAAAGTGGATGCAATCTTACCGTTCCAATTAATTCCAATCGTTGGATTGTTAAAATTTATGATTCTCCTTCTTATTTATTTCATGTAACGTCTGGTGTAGAGCAGGGTAGTCACATTGGTATCAACCAAAATGCCTCCTTTACGCGGATAATTTGAAAATCTTATCGCTTGTAAAAATTAAAAATAATTGCCGAGCAAATTAAGAAAGCCTTAAAGAGAATTTTAGCAGGTTTTGATGTTTTTCAAACGTAGTCAAGGCTACGTTTAAATGTACCGTTTATGTCACTTGCTTTTACCCACACTGCAACAGCATGATCGAGCTAGGAATTAATTCCTTGGATTTTTAAAAATTCAAAATATTTGAACTCATAATAGAAAAAGGGGCGGTTTTTTGTCATTTAAATGAGTCGATTAGTTAAACGAGTGGATGTAAAATCTTAGGATTTAAATCCAAATTCGAGCAGCATCCTTAAGTTGATCTTGTTTCCATGAACGAGGTTGAGTAAGATTTGATTGAAATTAGGTTTTTGTTAAATTTTAAAATGCTGGTATACATAAATGTGGGTTAGGTTGAGTTGAAATTTTAATGGCCACACTTTGTATTCCAATTTTAACGGAAATTTTTTTTTTTTGGAAGTTTTGGTATTAAAATTAGGATATTTTTGCATGTTACAACAGAAAATGTTTATATTTTTGCAAAAACTATGTTTTTTAATCAAAACATAAGCAAATATACGTGTATTTAATTTGACGCCCACCGCCGACACGGTGTAATAGAACCTTTATTCACCACTACTAATTTTTTGTTACGTTTACGTACACCGTCCTTAGAGGGTTATTACTTTCTTTGCTGACTTGTCGGACAAATTTCATGAGACGGGTATGAATCACATAAAACTTCATATGAAATAAGAAGAAACGGAAAATCTGTCAAAAAATAAAAGCTAAACAGAAAAGTGAAAAGAAAAAAATTAGTTTTGCATTTTCCATTTTGATATAATACATTTTTTTAATTAGACATTTCCTTTACAGAATTAAATTAATAAAATGATAAAATGTACATTTCAAAATTAGGTCTTTGCAAAAAGTAGCATTTACATACATTGAAGTTAGTTTTAAGAAAACAATCGATTTTATTTATTTTATGTGAATGTTGTTTCTGGGAAAGAAAATTAAACAAAAGAAGTGATTGAGTAAAGAAGTTTAGTGACATCATCAACACAAAAGACATTTTGAAGTGCTTTAAATAAAACGAATTATAAAAACTAATCGTCAAAATGCATATGCATAGGCGAGTGGCACATAACTATACCTATGTTAGCTCATGTGTTAAATATATGATTTTTATACTCAATTTTGTATTCTGGCTATTTGGTGGATTACTCATTGGGGTTGGCTTCTATGCATTTGTTGACAAATGGGAATCGATCGGAGGATTACGGGTCGAAACTATATATGATGTTATATTGAATATATCATTGGTTATAATGATCGCTGGAGGCGTTGTATTTGTGGTCAGCTTTGCAGGATGTCTTGGTGCACTGAGAGAAAATACATGTCTATTAAAATTTTATTCAATGTGTCTGCTTGTATTTTTCCTATTGGAAATGGCTGTGGCAATTGTTGGGTTTGTCTTCCCAACTAATATGAATGGAATCCTCGAGGACTCCTTTACCGATAAAATTATTCACACATATCGTGATGATCCAGATTTGCAGAATTTTATTGATTTTGCGCAACAAGAATTCCAATGCTGTGGTTTGAGTAGCGCTGGATATATGGACTGGGGTAAAAACGAATATTTCAACTGCTCTTCACCAAGTGTGGAACGATGTGGTGTTCCATATAGCTGCTGTACTAACTTGCAATCGGGACTAATAAATATAATGTGTGGATACGGTGTGCAGAATGTGTCAGTTGCGGCAGCTAGTAAGAAAATTTGGACTAGCGGATGTATTGAAATTATTCGAGTATGGGCCGAACGAAATCTATACACAATCGCTGGAATTGCATTAGGAGCTGCACTGAGTCAATTAATTGTAATATATTTAGCAAAGACCCTAGAAGGACAAATAGATTTACAAAAAAGTCGATGGTCTTCGTGAGCTTATGGATGGGATGGAGGACGTCAAGTTTAAGTACATATAAAAAAAAATTGAAATAATTGTTTATTAGTTTTTTTTAGAGTTTGTGTTATTTTTAATATTTTTTTGGAAGAATAACATTTAGACTGTCCCCTACCCTATAAGGAAATAACTGAAAATTTATATGTTTAATAAAAGACGCACAACATGATTTACCATACTATAAATAAGAAAACCGCAAGTTGTGGAATTAAATTTTTTATAATTTTATCTTAAGTTTTATATATACATAAGTTACGTACGTTTAGTTGATAAGTTTTATCGCAAATATGTTCTCGAATTCTAGTGCAGTTTAAAATAAAGAACAGTTAAGCAAATTTATTAAATATAAATAGTATTCTAAATCACGCGTCACATTCATTTAAACACGATCATTTATGTTTATACTAGATTCTATATTTTTAAATTTTAAACAAAACGAATTCCAGTAAAATCTGAATAAAATCTCGAATTAGTAAACTCTAATCCGTTGCAGTATTATTTTAAGAAAATCGGAATTAAAATTTTTATAATTTACATTTTAACGAGTACATATATACTACCTGCATTCTGCATGACTTGATCATTAGGTAAACTTCTAAAATTTCATAGATTTTTTAAATAGATTTGTGATTTCTTGTTAAAACTTAATTAAACATATAAATAAGCCAACTTTATTATAAATAGTAATATTTAGTTTTGAGTAAAATGAACAAATAAAAAAACTTGTTGGTGCAGCAAAGAAACTAATGAAAATAATAAACTTATTTTCTAAACAATTAATAATTTAATATTTATCTTTATTTATTAACAGAGAATATTATTTCGAGTAGCTTTAAATATTAATAAAAGAGATAAAAGTTTATATTAATTGTTTAGAAGCCCACCCTTAAAATTCATTGTGTATGTATTTTTAATTGCATTTAAGATACATAATAAGAAATTCTCATTTATTGATTAAATATATTTTAAATATTATAAGAAACATTTAATTGTTACAAAAAAAAATGTGTATAGCCTCTTTATATTCATAAATATATTTTGAAAATATAAACGAATTTTTCTTTTGATAACGAGCACGTTTTACTGTGGTTTCGCTAGCATCCATGAGATGCCATCACAAAGCTGAAAAAGAAAAATGTATTTGTAATATTTCTTTCTACTGTCAAATATTGAGATTATTTCACATTTTCACAAAACATTTAACACTGCGTGCAGTATTTATTAATTCAACACGTGAATTAAATTTATTTGTTAATTAAAATGGTTAATATAGAAAGAAGTCAAATAATGAAAATTGGTGAAATTTTAAATGATAAAAATCGACCGCTAAAAGAAAGGTTTCGTGCATTATTTACATTAAAAAATGTCGGTGGTGAAGAATCATTGAAATGTATAGAAAAATGTTTTGACGATGATTCAGCCCTATTGAAACATGAGCTGGCATATTGTTTGGGCCAAATGCAAAATCCTCAAGCTATACCAATATTGATCAAAGTACTTGAGAATCAAAATCAAGAGCCAATGGTTAGACATGAAGCAGGTAAATAAAATTTGACGTGGTAGACGGTTAGAATATTTCTAAATAATTTATATTGTTCAGCTGAAGCATTAGGAGCAATTGGTGCACCAGAAGTTAAGGGTATTTTGGTAAAATATTTGCACGATCCGCAAATTGAAGTAGCTGAAACGTGTGAAATCGCATTAGACCGAGTTAAGTGGTTTGAGCGAAATAAACTAGAGAAAAATGAAAATCCTTATGCGTCGGTTGATCCATCACCACCAGCTAGTTCCCGAAATGTAGCGGAATTGAAATCAGTACTACTCAATGAGGACGACACGTTATTCAATCGTTATAGAGCAATGTTTGCTTTGCGAAATTTACGCACCGTGGAAAGTGTTTTAGCCATTTCAGCTGGACTTAAAGCTAAGAGTGCGCTGTTTCGTCATGAAATTGCTTTTGTGTTGGGACAATTACAAGAACCTTGTAGCGTGCCGTATTTGATTGAAAATTTAGAAGACAAAAATGAAAATGAAATGGTAAGGCATGAGTGTGCCGAAGCATTAGGAGCAATCGCCACAGACGATTGTACCCAAGTATTGAATCGTTATTTAGCAGATAATCAACGTGTGGTTAAAGAAAGCTGTGAAATTGCACTAGATATGTGCGAGTACGAAAATACACCAGAATTTCAATATGCAAATAGTTTATTGGAATGTAATAAAAATTAAAATAAAATAGTTATTAATTGCATCAAATCGAGTTTTCCTGAGTTGCAGATCACCGTCTCTTTCATTAATCACTGGTGCTCCCCAAAAATGATATCTCGGATTTGGATTTGCCATTGCTATCTATCATCACGTTTGCGGATGATAAACATACATTTTTGGAGATAACTGATTCTGAACAATGATTCTAGCACCACCCTGTGTTTACTGTGTTTTGTTGCATAGAAGAGTAGCTTACTAATTTTGTTTTGCTAATCTGGAATGCTTCGAGAGTATTATTTCTGTCCCCTGGAATAACCGTTTGTCGTAAACGATTCGTAAACATTTAAACAATAACAAATATCACATTCGAATCGCTTGTTTAGAGGGATAATTAAAATGTTGGCAAAGAACTCAACATTAATTTTGTTAGTTGGCTAACCTGTATATTCTTGAACGCAGCTTACGGGTAAACAAACGTCATAATAATTGTTGTTGCTGAAACTGTACGTCAAACAAAATCTTTTGTTTTCGACAGTTTGATATTCAATAAAATTTATTATTTTAATTTTAAGTGTTATTTTATAAAAAATATTACATAAAATTAACAAAAATTATTGTTAAATTGTTTTCATTTATAAAAATCGATAAGTATATATAATTTTAGTGTAGTTTAAATGTCTAAAACTATCCGTAAAAGAGTTGTTGGTTGTCGGCCTCCATGTCATATCATTAGTAGATTGGATGAAAGACGAACACGATTTAAAATTTTGAGGTATTTTTAATAAATTATGAAAAAAACATTAATATTTTTTAATACATATATTCAATAAAATACTTATACCAGACTAGAGCGTAGAAGAAAACCTGATAAGCCGGATGATTTCGTTACATACGAGGATTCAGATAGTGAGGAAGAAACACCGCAACAACAAAATGAGATTCTCAATACATCATTTAATTTTGCCGATTACGTTCGGAGCCGTGAAACAGATCTAGATGAACAACGAAGTGTCTGTAATTCTTATGCCAGCCGTCATATATTAACGCATGAGATGTTTAAAGAAACTCCAATTTCACTGGGGAGTATCAATAAAGTGTTTTGTTCTCAGTGGCTGAGCAATCGGCAAGTAGTTTTTGGTACAAAATGCAATCGATTAATGGTATATGATGTGAACATGAGACGGGTTGATGCTATACCAACACTTCCCAATAATCGAGGTAGTGGTCCGGACACTCAGAATGGAATACATGCTGCTCAAATTAATCCAAGTCGGACATTATTAGCTACAGGCGCTCGACATTCTGCGGATATAGCTGTTTATCGATTGCCTACTTTAGATCCTGTTTGTATAGGTGAAAATGCTCATCGAGATTGGGTTTACGATATGTGCTGGTTAGATGATCAGTTTTTGGTGTCGGGTTCAAAGGATACTAAATTGGCACTGTGGAGAGTAAATGAAGATTTAATGGATTTCCCATTAACAACTGAAGAAGCGTGTCCAACATATGCGCATATCAGTCCGGTAGTCGTGAAGGAGTGTCGTGCAGCACAAAAAATTCGATCAGTTTGTTTTAATAAAGATTATAAAGAGATTGCGGTGCTCTCGATGAACGGTTATATCCATTTATTTAATGCGGAAACATTTTCCCAGAAGATTTCCCGAAAGTTGCCGAATTGTCAGGACAACGTGTGTATCGCATGCCAGAATAGCGGACTATATGCAATTGGTTGTCGATCTTATACTTTATTACTTGATCCAAGAACATTGCAGGCAGTTAAAAAAATTGCATCCCGGTACAGTGGATGCGGAATACGATCCGCCAGTTTCCAAGGGAATATCTTAACCATCGGCACAGGCTTAGGAATGCTAATGTTTTATGACATTCGAACTGGCAAATATTTGGAGAGTAGTATAAATTCATCGAGAACTGTGGTATTGAAGGCGAGTAGGGGATACGTGGTAAGTACAGGTGCATTGTTTCATTTGTTATCGTTTTAACTCGATATTTTTCTAAAAGTTTCCAGAGGAAGAAATGGATGGCATTCAACAAATCAAATATGTTCCTGCTATTTATACACATTGTTACGACAGTAGTGGAACTCGGCTCTTTGCCGCTGGCGGTCCTCTGCCATCCACTTTAGTTGGAAACTATGCGGGCATTTGGCAATAAATTGGGCAATCTTAGATAATTTGTTTATAATTTTCTAAATAAAACGAATATTGTTAGACTGGGTAGAAAAATCGAGGCGATATTATTCGGGCCTTACTCTTAGGGGTAAACTATTTGAGTGTCACCAGATAATAAAATCCGGTCGGCGGTATCTGGCACCGGCTTTAGGCATCAGCGCTCTTATAGGAAATTGTTAGAGCTATTCGGTCAGTAAAAAAAAATTCTACACTATTCGGGCTGATACAATTTACAGTTATAAAACGAACCGATAAAAAAATTGGGTATTCTCTGGATTCGACGTTTTCAGACGATACATACTGCTCACAAAGAGAGAACAAATGAATGTCAAAGTCTCAGCCCGAATACTGTAAAGTTTTATTTACCGAATAAATCTAAAAATATACTTTAAGGGCCGCCCTGACGCTTTAAACTAGTACCTGACATCACCAAACGAATTTTCCGGCACTCAAATAGCTACCTCTGAGAACTCGGCTCCTATTCTAACAACCTGGAGGGCTATTCTGGAATTCGATTCAAACACGTAAAGGCATTGCCCCATGCACAAACGGCAAACTGGCATTTCAAACCGTCAAATCCAATTATGGACAAAATTGATTGATTTTTAACATCAAAATTATTAAAAAATAGTTCGAATTTAAAAGTTCCACCTTATCCGTAGAAAATTTTCTTAGAATAAGGTGGAAATTATAGATTTGAACTATTTATTAATAATTTTCATATTGCAAAGTGAAATAACTTAGCCAAAAATTGGGTTTGACGGTTTTAAATGCCAGTTTTCCCTTTTGCATGGGGCACTCTTAAGCATAAAATTCTTATTTGAATTGAATCAGATTCGCTCAATTCTTATTTGAATCTTATACATTAGAATTCGTGTCGAATTCAGGAATAGCCCCTTGACTGCTGTCATGGGCACGCAGTCTATGTAGGACGTAATTTAATAAGAATAAAATTAGTAATGTGGAGAAACTCCCGAATTTATATTTAAGGCATCATATTTTCATAAATTTATATAAATAAGTTTAATGTTGTAAGATTTTATATTCTACTAAAATTAAATTTAGTAATGTGTTCATCCAATAGTTATTAGCCGTTCAAATACTAAAATTATAATTTGGAATATTAGGTTCTTCCGGATTTTAGCCAGAGAATTATTTTTTAAGAATAGTGAAATTATTGTATCAAGAGTTTTACAACTTCAGGTTCGATCAGATTGAAACTGAAATTGCAAAACTCTTAATAATTTCGCTCTTTGAAGAACCTAATATTTGAAATGGAAATCGCGGAATTTTGCGTTAAATAAAATAAAATTATTAAAAGTTTACTTTGTATTACGTATAATTCGCTAATGACTACGTACATGGTTGCTTTCTATTTACAGAAAGTAATGAAAGGTGTAATTAGCAATTCAGTCGCTTTATAGCCTGATGAGATTCACCCTTATGTTGTGTCGACGTCGATAGTTGAAATATGTAGCAAAAAATGTTTTTTTCATATAATGTCGACTTCGATAAACAATTGACGATCGATTCTACCATAGAATCGATCGTCAAATGTTAATCGAAGTCCACAAATGTAACACAAATTTTTTATTTACCCCTATTATGATTATCGAGTCGATCGACAGTCGATACGACTCTGTCTGTGTTGCCTTTTCCTTTTTCGTATTGTTTTTATCAAATGAAAAAACGAAAATGCAATGCAGAGTCGTGTCGATTGTCGATCGACTCGTCAATCATAATAGGGGTGATTATTTCGATTTATTGGCGTAGGTAGACATGACTGAAAATAAATTGTGATGATATAAATTCAGTGATTGACTGAAAATAATTTTTTCCTTATTCTCATTCAGGTCGAAACTGAAGTTGCAAAACCCTTGATTATTTTGCTCTTCGTATAAAATCTCTCAACCACTTTCATTAATTTGTAATTAAAATACCCCAAAATTTTTTTTTTTTTATTTTATTATTTATGAGCCCGATTACCCCAAAATTTGATTTACAAAGTATAGGATAGATGACAAGTTTTAAATTTAATGTTTGTGATATAATTTATTAAAGAAAATAGGTTGTTGCTTCAATATATAAAAAATAATAAAGTTTAAAGATAAAAAAACACATTATTTTTAATAAATTACTTATTTTATTAACTTCTAAAATTGTACAAAATTTAAATAGGTATGTATCGGTTTTTTAATCGACCTCTTCGACAGTGGGACCAGTTCTACCTCCAAATCCTCCAGCCTGTTGGCTACAACCGGTACCACTTCCACCATTATGTAATTTGCTCATAATTGGATTACATACATTCGTCAACTCTTTCATGCGATGTTCATATTCATCTTTCTCCGCCATCGTGTTGTTGTCTAACCATTTAATGGTCTCGTCGCATTTATTCTTCACCAATTTTTTGTCTTCATCTGATAATTTCACACCAGTAGTTTCAAGAGTTTGTTTCAAATTGAATACATAACACTCCAAAGAATTACGAGCCGCGATCATATCCCGTTGGCGCTCATCTTCATCCCGATAACGTTCTGCTTCAGCTAACATTCGATCAATATCGGCTTGCGATAAACGGCCATTATCATTTTTGATTGTAATTTTCTTCGCGTTTCCACTACCCATTTCTTTGGCTGATACATTCAATATGCCATTGGCATCTATATCAAAAGTGACTTCAATTTTTGGCACCCCTCTTGGAGCCGGTGGAATTCCTGTCAAGTCGAAATTTCCTAATAAATTGTTATTTTTAGTCAGCGCTCGTTCGCCTTCAAAAACTTGAATTGTGACCGCTGGTTGGTTATCGGCAAATGTTGAGAATGTTTGCGTTTGTTTACATGGAATCCTCGAGTTTCGATCAATAATTTTGGTCATCACACCTCCGGCTGTTTCTATACCCAATGACAGAGGCGATATGTCGACCAATAGCACATCTTGAATTTTCTCATCTTTGTCACCACTTATAATCGCCGCTTGTATTGCAGCACCGTATGCTACTGCTTCGTCTGGGTTGATTGATAAATTCAAAGCTTTGCCACAGAAAAAGTTTTGTAGTAATGATTGAACTTTAGGAATACGTGTTGATCCTCCAACTAGGACTATATCTTGAATTTGACTTTTGTCCATTTTAGCATCAGCCAGTGCCTTTTCAACAGGTTCTAATGTCGATCGGAATAAATCAGAGCATAGCTCTTCAAATCTAGCACGCGAAATCTTTGTATAATAATCAACTCCGTCAAGTAATGCGTCAATTTCAATGGGTGCTTCTGTGCTGGATGATAAAGTACGTTTGGCACGTTCAGCTGCTGTTCTCAATCGTCGCAATGCACGTGGATTCGATTTCAAATCTTTTTTGAATTTTCGTTTGAATTCGTCGCAGAAGAAATTCACTAATCTGTTATCAAAATCTTCACCACCTAAATGCGTGTCACCAGCAGTTGATCGAACTTCGAACAATGAACCCTCGTCTATTGTGAGAATTGATACATCGAATGTTCCGCCACCCAAATCAAAAATTAACACATTTCGTTCTCCTTTTAAGTTTTTGTCTAATCCATATGCAAGGGCGGCGGCCGTTGGTTCATTTATAATTCTCAAAACGTTCAATCCGGCAATGACACCGGCGTCTTTGGTAGCTTGACGTTGCGAATCATTGAAATATGCTGGTACTGTGATGACAGCATTCTGTACTGATTCGCCTAGATATGATTCAGCTGTCTCCTTCATTTTCGTCAATACCATCGAACTAATCTCTTCTGGAGCAAAACGTTTACGTTCACCTTTAAATTCTGCCACAAGCTTTGGTTTCCCATTTTCACTAACCACTGTGAACGGCCAATGACGCAGATCTTCTTGAATCTTTGGATCATCAAATCGCCGTCCAATTAAGCGTTTGGCATCGAAAATTGTGTTCTTTGGATTCATAGCCACTTGATTCTTTGCCGCATCGCCAATCAAACGTTCGGTTTCAGAGAATGCAACATAACTTGGTGTTGTTCGATTTCCTTGGTCGTTGGCTATGATCTCTACTTTCCCGTGTTGGAATACACCAACGCACGAGTATGTGGTTCCCAAATCAATTCCAATTGCAGGCATTTTAATTGTTTTAACTTTGGACAATTTAATAATATTTTTTTATTAATTTATAAAAACACTTTGATTGACACAAACTGTAAAATTTTGCTGTGTTAAGCACTTTTTTTAATGTTTTTACTTTGATTTTTTTAATTAAACTGCTGCAGGCAGTAGATTGTCCACTATTTATATCAAAGACAATTTTCTCGAATAATCGTGAATTTCCTCAATCTGTTATAAAAATAAAATGAATACAGAGAACGTGCATTTGAAATGAGAATTTATTAAGCACGTTGATTTGATCGTTGATACGAGGTTGATTGACTACAATAAAATGAGGGTAAATTTGTGAGAGTAGACTTTTTTATTCGAAGATACAATTTTCTCGAACGTTCAAGAATTTTCTCATAAAGGTAGGTCACTTGTTATCGTATATCTATATTTTCTTGAATATTCATGAAGTTTCTCATAAATTTATCATCGACAAAGTAAATTCTATTGCATGTTTTGATTCTACTACCTAGACGACCTACTGGCTAGTGGCTACTGCTACATAAAACATAATCAATAAAAACAGAGATCAGAGAATTTACTTGAAATGAATATTGGAGAGTAAAGGAGAGTACTGACTGAGCACCACAAGGTTATTTTCTTCAACTTTGTTGTTTATAAATTATTGTGTTGTTCGAGTAAATTCTTTGCTTTCAATAGAATGACGTAATTCACACGAGTACATAACATATTGCCGTTCCAGTTCCAGATAACATTATAAAGTTGAAATGAATTTATTATTATTATTATGATTTATGACTTTTCTCAACTGAATCTGCTAGCGTTAGAATTTCAAAATGGTCGTATTTTGTGTATCGTATAATTGAGATTAAACAATATTTTGTTGTGATTCATTTCTTACATTCAAAGAGTAATAAATTCTGTTTTTGTACAACACAACAGCAATTTACACTGCTAAATTTTATAGATGTTCATTTTATGAGAATATTCATCAATATTAACTCTCCTAATTTTACCCCTATCTATTCATTTAATTTTAACCATTTTAGAAAATTCACGAATAGTTTTTGGTACATTCTAAATAATATTTAACTTTTTATTTAATAGATTTGGATAGTTAATTCAGGGAATAATGCTCTAAAAATAACTGTTGATTAATAAAATTTCCGCTTAAAGTTGTGACGAAAATAGAGGAATCTAAATGGCAATATTGAATTGTCAATTAAAGTTTCTTTAGTTATATGTACATAGTATAGAGAATTTACTGAAATTTGGCCATAATTTTGATATATTAAATTCCAACTTTATGTTAATTCTGGAACGATAATAACAATAAATTATTACGAATTGCATGCAAAGAATTTATTCGAACTCAATCGAATTAATTCCACCAACAACTGTAAAAAATTAAAGCAATGTTCATTTCTCTCATTCAAAAACTGACAGAAAATTCACGAACTATTCCATTTGTATTATTTACCCCTCTATTAGTAATTTGGTATTCATGCAGATGAGAATATGAGATAATAAATTCATTTCAAAATGCACGTTTCCCCGTTCTCTCTTTTCATTTTATTACAATTTCGATTGAGAAAATTCACGAATATTCGAGAAAATTGTCTCTTTGGTATAAATAGCGGACGGTCTGCGATAAGAGCAACAGTTTAATACAAAAAATTAAAGCGAAAACATTAAGAAAGAATTCAAAAGCAAAATTTTTAAATTTGTGTTTGGAAAGTTTTTTTTTAAATAAAATAATAAAAAGTTTATATATAAATTTGTGCTGTGTGAAGAAAACAATAAAAAAATGCCTGCAATTGGAATTGATTTGGGAACCACATACTCGTGCGTTGGTGTATTCCAACACGGCAAAGTAGAGATTATAGCCAACGACCAAGGAAATCGAACAACACCAAGTTATGTTGCGTTCTCTGACACCGAACGTTTGATTGGTGATGCAGCAAAGAATCAAGTGGCTATGAATCCAAAGAACACAATTTTCGATGCCAAACGATTAATTGGGCGAAGATTTGATGATCCAAAAATACAAGCTGATATGCATCATTGGCCGTTCACGGTGGTTAATGAAAATGGAAAACCAAAAATTGAGGTCGAGTACAAAGGTGAACGTAAACGTTTTGCTCCAGAAGAGGTCAGTTCGATGGTGTTGACGAAAATGAAGGAGACAGCTGAATCATATCTAGGCGTATCGGTACAGAATGCTGTCATCACAGTACCAGCATATTTTAATGATTCGCAACGTCAAGCTACCAAAGATGCCGGAGTCATTGCCGGATTGAACGTTATGAGAATTATAAATGAACCAACGGCCGCCGCTCTTGCTTACGGTTTAGACAAAAACTTGAAAGGAGAACGAAATGTGTTAATTTTTGATTTGGGTGGCGGAACATTCGATGTATCAATTCTCACAATAGACGAGGGTTCATTGTTCGAAGTTCGATCAACTGCTGGTGACACGCATTTAGGTGGTGAAGATTTTGATAACAGATTGGTGACTCATTTCTGCGACGAATTCAAACGAAAATTCAAAAAAGATTTGAAATCGAATCCACGTGCTTTGCGACGTTTGAGAATAGCAGCTGAACGTGCCAAACGTACTTTGTCATCCAGCACTGAAGCAACCATTGAAATTGATGCATTGCATGATGGAGTTGATTATTATTCAAAGATTTCGCGTGCCAGATTCGAAGAGCTTTGCTCTGATTTATTCCGATCTACATTAGAACCTGTTGAAAAGGCCTTGGCTGATGCTAAAATGGACAAAAGTCAAGTTCAGGATATTGTCCTAGTTGGAGGATCAACACGTATTCCTAAAGTTCAATCATTACTCCAAAACTTTTTCAGTGGCAAAGCTTTGAATTTATCAATCAACCCAGATGAAGCAGTAGCATATGGTGCCGCAATACAAGCGGCGATTATAAGTGGTGATAAAGATGAGAAAATTCAAGATGTACTGTTGGTCGATGTAGCGCCTCTTTCATTGGGTATAGAAACGGCTGGAGGTGTAATGACTAATATTATTGATCGCAACTCTAGAATCCCATGTAAACAAACCCAAACGTTCACAACGTTTGCCGATAATCAACCAGCGGTTACAATTCAAGTTTTTGAAGGTGAACGAGCGTTGACCAAAGATAATAATTTGTTGGGAACTTTCGACTTAACAGGGATTCCACCAGCACCAAGAGGCGTACCAAAAATTGAAGTCACCTTTGATATGGATGCCAATGGTATATTGAATGTGTCAGCCAAAGAAATGGGTAGTGGAAACGCGAAGAAAATTACAATCAAAAATGATAAAGGTCGTTTATCGCAAGCCGATATTGATCGAATGTTGGCTGAAGCAGAACGTTATCGAGATGAAGATGAACGACAACGGAAGAAGATCACAGCTCGTAATTCTTTGGAGAGTTATGTATTCAATTTGAAACAAACTCTCGAAACTGCTGGTGAGAAATTATCAGATGAAGACAAAAAATTGGTGAAGGATAAATGCGATGAGACCCTTAAATGGTTAGACAATAACACAATGGCGGAGCAAGATGAATATGAATATCGCATGAAAGAGTTGACAAACATATGCAGTCCAATCATGACCAAATTACATAGTGGTGGTGGAAGTGGTGGCGATTATGGTCAATCGGCTGGTGGATATGGAGGTGGAAGCGGTCCAACTGTCGAAGAGGTTGATTAAACAAATTTCAATTTCCTAAATATTATTTACAAATTTAATTAATGATGTTACTTTTATTTAAAATTAAATGTTTGTTTCCTATAAATATTCCTATTAAGACTGAAATGTAAAATATTAAGACTGAATATATTGGTTTATTAAAAATAAAATATTTGTTTACAAATTTAAAGTGTTTTAGTAATTGAATATTTCCAGCGGTTATATTTTCTCTATTTGTGATGACCTTAGCTCTCGACCTTGAAGCTTGCTGCAAGAAATTTGTCATTTGATGGAAATGTTTGTTTACATTGAGGTACCTTGAGAGAAAAAATAGCTCTGATAAATTTCTTAGAGCAACCGAGCAGATGATTGAATGTTTCATCCCTATTATGATTCATACGAAAAAGGGAAAAGCAACACAGAGTCGTGTCGATTGTCGATCGACTCGACAGTCATAATAAGGGGGCCTATTCCTGAACACGATTGTCGATTGACAATTATGCCAATTTGACAAAAATGCTACACAACTTTACGTGAAAATGGTATTCTCGTACACAAGTGTAAGGTGTGTTTCTTAGCTAAAAAATTTTAGTAGATTAAAATAATTTTGTAGTACATTCCTTTAAAAGTGTCAAATTTAAAGCAAAAGTTTGGTTATGCGATTGAAATAAATAAAATTCAACATAAAATGGATTGGATTTTTTGGGGCTTCGAAAGCAGCAGTGATGTAGAAAGTGATGAAATATTATCTAGTTTAACGTTTACCCAAATATACAATGTTACTTATTTTGCTTGTCATAAAAATACTAAATTATTTCTAAGTTACAGAAATATGATAGTGTAATATCGGCTTAACAAACACGTTTTATCAAAATGGAATAGTGGCTTGTTGCTCTCATGAAATTTGTCGACCAGTCAAGCGTCAACGAAGAAAATGTAGTAAAGTTAATGTGAGATCGATAACGAAATAAACTTGTCTGCTTGAACAGCAGCAATATCTGCCATTACTTTTCGGGGTCTTAAATAAAATTAAAAAAATAAACTGAATCTAGATGAAACTGTGAACGTTTTCAGTTTTTTTGTTCTGAATGAGGCGCTTTATCATAGAAATAGAAAGTTATTTATTGAAGCGCTAACTATCGGAAATATAAGAAAACATCGAAATTCCCCGTTTATTTTTATTAAAACAGAATTTTATGTTGTTTTGACATTTGTGTTTGCTATTTATGCCAGTGTTTTTGTAACATCGTTCTGCGTTCTCGAATTTTGCAAAAAAATATTTCAAACAAAAGCAATTTGTGAATGTTATTAGGATAATATAAAAGTAATTTAAAAAATATTTAAAACAAAAATACTACCTATATAAATACACAGCTAAAATAAATAAGATGAATAGTTACGGCTGTGAGTAAGATATAATTGGTTAAGGGATTCAAAAAAAAAAAAAAAAAAATTTAAGACAAAATTTTGTTCTACACACATGCATAATATCTTACTTATTTTTTGTTTGTTATAAGAAAATTTTATTTTAATTTTTATATTTTTACTATTTTATAAAATATGTATAACATAAATTACAGAAAAAATAAATAAATATTAAAAGCTACTCGCTTGAAATTATATTTTTTCTGTATATAATTTTTTGTGTATGTGGTAGCTATTTTGCATTTTTATTATAAATGTACTTAAATGTAACTTAACGAGTTAAAAATATCAAAAAACAAAAATTTAATTTTCTGTTTATGTAAATATCCTCCAAAAAACAAAAAAAAAAAAAAAACAATAATAAAAATCCTTGCACACATTCCTCAATTTTAATTTTCCGCCTAAGTTTATTTTGGTTGTTAAAAATCCCCCATGGCTAAAGCATACGGGAAAGGTAAGAGTAAGTAACTAATTTCTTGTTTTTCTGTTTTTTAATTTATTTAATTTTATTTTTTTGTTTGTTAGTTATTATTTATTATTATAACCGCACAAGTTATTTATTTTTGGTACATGATTGGTTTGTACTTAAGAATTGATTGGAATATTGGTACAATTGGATTGGGTGTGTGTGGGCTTCTAAAACTTAGTATTTAATGGTCATTCTTAAGTACAAAGTTTTATTGCTGTAACATCTACTGTTCTAGTTGTTATGAAGTGATAAGCATAAAAACTCTTCTTAGTACATAATGTATAATGTGGTGCTGGAATATTAATTAATTATCAAAATTTGATTATAACATGATTTTTTTTTTGTTTATTTCGATATTATTCTCCAGTGCCCGTAGAAACAGAAGATCAACAAAAGCTTAGATTCCAAGTTGAGCTCGAATTTGTGCAATGCTTGGCGAATCCTAATTATTTACACTGTAAGTAAAATTTTTACAAATTTGTCTTACTTTACTACTACAGCTCTATTAACTGCTATTTCGCTTTGGTTAATAATTATCCTTTATGTTATTATTCTAGTTTTGGCACAGCGTGGATATTTCAAAGATCAAACTTTTATTAACTATCTAAAATATTTACTGTACTGGAAGGAGCCAGAATATGCACGCTACCTAAAATATCCAATGTGTTTATACTTTTTGGATCTGTTACAATATGAACACTTCCGACGTGAAATAGTAAATGCGCAGTGTTGTAAATTTATCGATGATCAAGCAATCCTATTGTGGCAACATTACACTAGAAGGCGAACTAAATTACTTACACTAAATGGAATCACAACGAATAATGAAACTAATACTCAAAATGGGGTCGCTCATAAAGTTACGTGAAATTAATCAAATTTAATGTGTGTTAATTTTCAAATATCATTTGTATTAATCGTTTTTTAATGTTAGCTGTAATTATTTTTTAAAATAAAAATAGTTTTTAAGGATTAATTATGTGAGGATATTATTCCCCGGATGTTGGCACTCCCTCTGTTTCCGCTTCTTCGAATTTGCATATCGAACGATTTTGATCTTGACTTTGATTTGTGACCGTTTAACTTATTATTCACGCATTTTTGTATAATTTCTACTTTAGAATTTAACTACATGGTTTGAATAATAACTTTACATGTTTATTTTAAGACATTTTAACCTACATAGTGTAGCTAAGTAAATATGTAATTTCATTTTTGTTTCGCATATTTATTTAAAAAACAACTATTGACAACAAACTGTTTATGAATGATACAATTCAAGAAGGTAGAGTATGAAGTGTGTCATATCTTAATTGGATTTAATAATGTAAAAGGTCAGGTTTGGCCAATCAACTATTAGAAAGTCAAACAGTACACTTAATGCTCAATAAAGACATTCCAGCAATCGATAAGTTCCCACTCTTCTCATTACAGCTTCCAACTACCTAAGCACGCAAGTTAAAATATTTAACAAAATTTAAAATAAAACAATGATGGTTTTTTTATAAGTAAATAATTTGAATAATCTTTTTGAATAAGAAAATATTTGAAGCAAGTACCATGCAGCGGTACAGGACATTTATTTCTTGAAAGTGATTTGGCAACCGTTTTTGTAGAGTAGAATACAATTTTCAATCAACTGTAAAAACACGCATACTCATCATCCCTATATAAATAAAAATCATTTTCTTTTTTCACATTTTCCGCTCGATTTTTTCGTCCCAACACATTTTCAGTTCGAGTTTTATCTTGTTTCAATTTTATTGTTTAAGTTTTAGTTCTAATAGCTTCTTATCTAAGCCTCTTAACTAATTTAATAGATTATATCAGATTAAAGAAATGCAACTCATTTATGCTGTTTCAAATATTAAAGAAAATTTATGTTAAAATGATAAAAAAGTAACTTGATAGTTAAAATATACTGGGCTATTCTTGATTGAATATGATTCGAATTTATAAGATTCGTATTTGAATTGAATCAGATTAGCTCGTTTCTAATTGAAATCAAATACGAACAGAGTGTAGAAGTAGGATGGGTATAAGGGGTTTCGGGACTACCAACTCTATTGAACAATAATCAAGTCCGGAGAAGTTTATCGAAAACCAGAAGATTTTACTAAGCTTATTACTTTGACAAAAACTATGACTCATGAAATTTATTCATGAAACTTTGTTACCTTTAATCGATCATCATCGTTTTCCGTATAACAAAAAAATTTAATTCCTGTTTAAACCCCAATTAATCGTCGTGAATACGGACATTACTATGCTAATTATATTTGTAAAAAGAGCTATAAAATCGAAAATTTCCGGCAAACGACAAGAGCTTTAGCAGCTGGGTATTTCGTAGTGGCGTAACTTCAAATGTCATGCAAAATTATTCTTCCATCCTTCCATCCTAGTCTTAGTCGCGTCACTTCATTCGGACGTAACAATTATCATTTCACTTAAACTATAAATTGATAGTCTCTTAGTCGATCGAAGTGACGTAATATGAAAGAATACGATAAAGAAGGATGTTTGTCACTTCAAACAGCGATTGTCACTTCAATCGACTTAGAGAATACTTGATTTAATTGGATAGTTATCAGTTACAGTTAGAATAACATCCTCAGCGAAATATTAAAAGAGCCAGATCAGATCTAGCTAGTTAATTTAGAGTAAATTACTGATTGTATGTTATTATAGAGATCTAACGTTATTAGGTTTACTCTTTATAAATTGTATTTAACTAGTTCGTTATCATTTGTCGACTACATATACAGGAAAGGTTAAAATATACAGCCTTAGACTTCGAATTATACGTCCAGGCTAATGATACTTTTGAAGTGGTTCCATGTGACGTTAATTATCCTGATACTCGATGCCCTAGCGAACATGTTTTTCGAATGTACTAATCCATTTTCTTTACCGTTTATACTCTTATTAGGTACTTGTTCATGACAAGCAAAACCACAATTAAAAAACCGTGACCTTGGCCTTCCATTTGACTGGCAGCGGTCTACGTAAAGCCCCCTAGAAGCCAACTACGAAAGTGTTGGGAATGCATCGAGCCGTAGTTAGTAAAGTAGTACAAAAATTATAAACAAACATAATTCGAACATAAGATAAATACTCATTTAATTAAAATCAGCATATGGTTCCTTAATGTATTCATGTACATATAATTAAATTAATAAATAAAAGCAAATAATTAATGAAATTATAATTCATATAACGGTAAAGAGTATAGCACAAACAAATAGAAAGAAAATCCAAATACACGCGCGCTTGAAGATTCTTTTCATTTCTTACACCACAAATTCATTCATGTAATGTAATTCGAGTGATCAAGAAGGTGTGTTTACTAATTAATAATAATTTATTAAAATTTTTTTTATTTGAGTGAAAAAAATTTTACGTTATAATTTTGTTTGAGTGAACAATTTACATATACAAGAAATCATGAAGAAATTACACATCTTATTAATTGTATTAATAACAATAGTGCTAATAATAAATTTATGTGAATGTCGAAAAAATATAAAAAAATTGAATAAAAATACGAATAAAATTGTTAAACAAAAAAATAGCGAAATAAAACAAAAACAATTTGTGGAGCTGGAAACTCGAGAAACAAATCCACCGAATTTTGTGCGATTATTAATTATGCGATTAATTTATGGGATTGCGAAACAAATGGGATTAGAGGATCGTATCGCGGGAATATTTAATGGTGCATTCGTACCGCCAAACGCCGAAGAGGATGATTATGGTTTTGGTGGTTTTGGAGATGATGATGATGGTGATGATGGAGGAGATTTCTTTTAAATAAACAAAAAATAATTTATTTTATTTGTAAATATTAATTTATATGTATGAATAAGTTTTGTATAAGACTAAGTAGTGTAAAATTATTTATTTATTTATAAGTTACCATCTCATGTAATATATCAAGAATTTTCTTCGTATTATATAATAATTTTAATTTGGGTTAAATTAGAGTTGTTTTTAAGGCTGATGCTAAATTATGTTATAACTGGACAAATTATATATAATTATGTAATATTTTGTTCTTTAAAAAAATTTCGATATTGAAAAGTTTTAACAGTTAAGAATTTACATTCATCTCGGTTCGCAATAATGTAATGATTGGAATTTTGGATTAATTAGAAAATAATTAGTGTTAATAAATTTTTCCAAAATCCGAATCATATGTGTAATATCTTAACGAACAATACGATTCTAGACTAGATAAATATATAACAAAGAATCATTAAATTCGTCACCAAAAACTCCTACAAGTAGTTGGAAATAGTATTTTTGTATACAATATAAAAGTGCGCGTCCCACTTTCTTTCGGCAAAAAGACACATAAACTGAAACAACAAGAAAATTAATTCTTAATGTTTTGACCCAATTTATCAAAAACTAAATATTTTTATTTTGGTCAGTCTCAATTTTATATTTGTATATTTCCGATCGCATTTGATATCTTTAAACCGATAATATTTTGCTTATTAAGACCAAATTAACAATAATATGTGACTACAATATTAAGATATTATTTAGATATAACCAATTTTTTTTTGTTTATTCAACGAAAATATATTTTTAAAAAACTGCAAACGCAAACATGAATTTTTAATCAACAAGAACGAACAAATGCAGCAATCTTTTGAGGTACAGTTGCAGATATTTACCCAATCTAGCTATAACGAATTTAATTCGTAGAACAGTTTTATAATACATAGCACAATATAATCCAAATTCATATAATAATAATACAAATCATAAACGACGTGCTAATTTGTGTTTAATTTTAATGGCCTAAGCCAATGTTAATCAACGGTAATCAAGCAAAAATTTTCGATTAAAATTGTTTATTACAATAAAAATAATGAGCATTTTGCCTTTACAGATTTAAGTTAATTACATTTAAGAAGATAGATAAAAAAAAACTTACTTTCACTTCAGAATAAATTATATACGAGTTTGAGTAGATAAGGCGCAATAACAAAGATTAAGACGGTTAAAACCACTAGCTAACATTTACATAAAATTACACAAGTTTTTTTCTATAATTTAACTTTATTCTCGATGCTCTTGTAAATGGTTAAGTTACTGACAAAAGAACCTAAATTTAGGCCATTCTAAATTGTCAAGCTAAAATTAACGTATTTTATTAGACTGGTCTGGTAAACTCGTTTAAAGAATTAATTAAAAGAAAAATTCTGTTATCAATATGGCCGTTATACACAAGAAGTAAAAGAATAAACACTTGTTGGTGTTTTTTTAACTGGGTTTGAAGTTCAAAGTTAAATAAATCTTAATTATATTGTCAGTCAATATTTATTTTAATTAATTACATAAAGAAATTCTATTATTTCCAAATTTCGACGCTTTTTAAGAAAATGGTGTGAGAATTCTTTATTTTGGTTAATTTACATATCTAGAGTTTGCCTTTGCGGTTTATTATCATCACCATTGTTAAACAATTGATTGACCTTAAAAGAGGTTATAGTCGTGAGATTGTACTACGCATTCTTTAAAAAGTGTGAATTATTTCATTTGGTGGGTTATATATTAGCAATATAAATATTGAGTTTGTCTTCGATTCAACATAAAAATGTTAAAAGTACAAAACCACGATTCAATATTTATATAAGGGCAAATGAACAAGATAACCGTATGTTTTTAGTTTTGAGTTTATTTCTGCACAATGCTGCAGGGTTGGAATTATTTCTTGATTTAATTTTTTATTTATGCAGATTTCACAAAAAAAAACGTCTTGTCAAAAACGATATTTGCTTGGAAGAAGAGAATGGTCCGTAGTCATTGCACATACAATTTTTTCTCAACTTTTCATTGAACCATACAGAGCTTACAACGAGCGTTGAATACACCTGACGTCCATCCCATTGAGATCCACCAGGTCACGGAGAAGAGGAGTTCCTAAAAATGTTCATCTGCTTTGTGCTATAGGGGGCGGCAAGTGCAGAGTAAGTGGAGTATAGTTTCTCGCAGCCTCTGTCGAGAACACTTCTAGTCTCCGCGCATGGTCACCTATGAGACAGTGTCATGTAACAACCCCCACGACCATACAAATATGGCGTCGTCGATGTGTTATCTGCTGTTCAGTTCTTACCTGATCTAGTTTAGGGTAAATCTGCCTAGTTATAACATATAAGGTACCATTGGTTCGCTCATCTCCTAGCTTCTTCCTGCAGCAAGAGTTTGCATGTAGCGAGCGGAATTTCAATAATTACCTTACTTGGTAAAGTCAGGCAATTTTTATGCTGACGAGCGAAATCATCTGCCTTTACATTCGCTGCAACACTGAAGTACTCTGGCTCCCACATTGTTGAATTGACCTGGCATCTCGTTAAGATATTAGTAAGGAAGTAAGATCGTAGAGTTTTAAAAGCGGCCTGACTGTCCGTAAAAATGCGAATATCCCTTACAGATTACTACATCGCGATTAATTTAGCCTTAAAAACGCTGCAATAGTCGGGGAGACGAAATGAGAGGTTCATATTCAATTTCTCACAGAAAACCACCACCAACCCTATACCATCCATTTTTGAACCATCCCTGAAGAAGTTCAAAACTTCAGGGTTCAACATCTCTTCACTCAGCCAGTCCTCTTTGGAGGGAATATCAGAATCATGTAATCAGTGGTACCAGGGATATGTATTACACTGAATGGATGAGTGTCCTGTAGTATTACATAGAAATGGATTTGAGCCTTATAGCTGTGCTCACTGCCATTTTAATGCCCAGAATATCTAGTGCTATGAGATGAAGAAGAACGTCCAGTGCCTGAGTGTACTCCTGAGTGTACCACTAATTCACAAGGTGGAAGTTCAATATTTCTAAAATATTAGGCTCTTCCACCTAAATTTTCAGTCTAAAATAACACCCAGGTATTTCGCTTTATCAGTAAAGATTAATCTAATACCATTTAAAGTGAGAGGACCAATGTGAAGAAGTCTGTATTTCCTAGAGAAGAGGACCATCTCAGTTTTACGTTTTTTATAACTGGTTAAGGCTTTATTCTTGAATCTTTCCTATATAGGAAACTCACAAGACGTAATCAAATCTTACAAACTAACCTATGTTAGTTCTTAATATTAACTTGCACTTAGTAATCACTTTAAATTAGTTAGCTAGATCTAAAGGATCTTTTTTTAAGACGCCGGTATCTGTGCCTTTTTAAAATTTCCCTGGCTAAAGCGTTGGGAAGTTGTTCTAATTTCAACCGGCACTTTTTACTGCACTGGTTGATTGTGCCTGCTACTGTTTCGATGTGACGGGCGCAATATTCCCTCCCTCCTGCGCCCTGTATATCACCGCAATAATCAGGTGGTCCTTAAGAACCTCGCTGATAGTCCTGGTTACAGTTTCCTGCAACCTCGACCGATTTGCATTTTTAGGTGATTCCTCCTTAGATCTCCACCTTTTGGGCTGAGATCTCCCAGAGGAACCAACCTGTTTCCAACCTCTTTCCAGTAACCATCACAGCCCAAGCGAGCGTTTCCTTTTGTTTAACCGTCCGGTTTACCAGCGGTATTCCCTTTAACCTCGTAGGAGCTCTCAATTCCCTCCTTCTGGTGTGATAATTTGATACTCCGCGATCAGTTTTCTTAGAACTTTTATCCTTTCCCATAGAGTTAGAGCAACCAGCTTTATACGAGCTTCTGATCTTCTTAATCCCTGCTATTTGTGAACCAGACCTATCGGTCAAAGCTCCCCGAGCAGTTGTTGTATGTCCAGCCGACTTGTATGGCTTAACGCTGTTAATTGCCAAAACTATCTTCCTCTTGCTTATTATTCTACTTTCAACGCCTGAACCTATAATAGCACTCGGAATTTTAATCATAAGTTCGGAGCATTCCGGAAAATGAGATAACAGTAGTAACAGAAAGGTTCAGCACTAGTTGTGCTCCAAGAACCATCCGGTAAAAAAAAAATTGTAAGTATTTAATTCATTCCTAATTTTAATTAGACATCAGATGTCAAATTGTTTTTTCGTTTGTCTCATTGAAAAACTCATTTTACAATTAACATTCCACATTCGAATTAAATAACAAAATATGTACACCCATTTTTTTGTAAAGCGAGCTGTAATCATCTTTTGAAAAATCGTGTGACCTACAACAATAAATAAAGCCGCACAATTTAACAGTGTACGCAAATGTCAAAAATACCAAGTACGAAAACATAAGAAAATTCTGTTTTTGTTTGGATAAAATTAAATTAATACATAATTTGTTTGCAATTATTTGGTGTATTTGATTGATGTCTATACAAGTTTCACTGTGTTATATTAAAATCGAAATAGATTCTAATGAAATGAACCCCGACGAAAGTGAGTAGAATTTCATTGTGTCGCAATTCTTTTTCATTGCTTTGTGCTTTGTATGCATTCTGATGATTTGCTAAAATGGTTCCATATTTTTATTAGGTGAAGGTGCCACTGCTGTAACTGCTGATCGGAAGACTAATCTTAATAAGAAAGTGGTGCGTGAACATCGTGGACAGCGCGCAGCCACTAAGATTGTAATCGAAAATATGCCAAATAAGATGTGTGATGCACAGGATTATCATGGTATATTACCGACTGGATCGCGAGAAACTACTCCACTCGAAGAAAAGAAAATGGATTACCTGGACGAAATAAATTTCTTTTCGGGGAATCCATTCGTTGAAGTAACTCAGGGTATTATACATTTATACAAGAGTAACGAAATGACTGATATTAAAGATGGATTATCAAAAACACTGTGCCTATTGGCGGTACCAGCGACACTCAGTTGTCATGATATTATAAATTTTGTGGCGCCATGCCACTCTGTGATACAATATATAAGAATTATTCGTGATGGATCACCCAACCAGTTTATGGTATTATTAGAATTTCGGACAACGGAGTCGGCCGCTGAATTCTACAAAACTTTTAATGGTGTGCCTTACAACACCTTTGATACAGATTCGTTATGTCATGCCGTTTGGGTTTCTAGTGTCGATTGGGGAAATGATGGAATTCCGCCGGCAAGTCATACAGAACTGCCAACATGTCCTGTGTGTTTGGAACGTATGGACGAGAGTGTTGATGGTGTTTTAACAATTTTATGTAATCATGCATTCCATGCCAAATGTTTGGTAAAGTGGGGCGACTCGACATGCCCAGTATGTCGATGCGTTCAAACACCGGAACTGTCCGAAAATTCTGTGTGCATGGAATGCGAAGCAAAAGAAACTTTATGGATTTGCCTTATCTGTGGACATATCGGTTGTGGACGATATCAAGGTGGTCATGCTGCTTCCCACTATCGATCTACAAACCATGCTTATGCTCTTCAATTGGGCACAAATCGTGTTTGGGATTATGCCGGAGATAATTTTGTTCATCGTCTATTGCAAAGTAAAGGTGATTGTAAGCTTGTGGCCACCAATTCCCCTGGCGAAGTTGAAGATGAAAAAATCGATTCCATGCAATTAGAATATACATACTTATTGACGTCACAGCTTGATACGCAACGAGAATTTTACGAAGAAAAGTTAACTCGCATGGAACAATCAATTCGTGCAGAAATTGATCAATTAAAAACGAGTACGAGCGAAATAAAAGATAAGAATGGCAAACTGGAAACGCGGATAAATTTACTCGTTAAAGAGAAAGCTGTACTTGAGAAGAAAAATGTCCAGTTAAATACTAAACTTAACACGGCACTGAAAGAACTTAGCGATGAGCGGCAAATGTCTAAAGCAATTCAATCAAATCAATCAACATGGCAAAATCGCTATCAAACACTTGAGAAACGATTTAATGACTTAAAACTTGAAAAAGAAAAAGAAATCTCTGAGCTTAGAGATGAAATTCGGGATTTGATGTTCTACATGGAGGCACAAAATACGATCGCAAATTCTGAATTAAAAGATGAGATTTCGTCGTTGTCGGTTGAACTAAAAGATAATCCAAAGCCACCAAATAATTCAAAATCTACTCGCCGAAATCGGAAACATTAAACATATTTTTAAAATTAAACTTTATGTGTCTATTTATTTTATTTGAAATAACTTTATTGAATTAGAAATACTTACAAAAAAAAAATAAAACTTGCTTTATAAAAATTATATTTTAATTCTTTCATTCATCGTGATACTATCGCGCAAGTTTTTCAATTCGGCGTGTTAAATATTGACAGATGTTTGTTTACAAAATCCTCAAAAATGGAAAATCTTCCTGAAACAGACAATTTTTTTGGTGTTTATTTATTAGTTAGTCAAAGTATTATGACAAAATTTAAAGGTAAAACGTACATTGGATATACTGTAGATCCAAATCGTCGCATACGCCAGCATAATAAAGGTAGAGCGGCTGGCGGTGCTTGGAAAACAAGTAATCGCGGGCCATGGGCAATGGCAATGATAATTCATGGATTTCCGAATAATATTTCAGCTTTAAGGGTCTGAGACAAAGAATATAATATTAGTAGATCTAATTATAAAAGTTTTATATAATTTTAGTTCGAATGGGCTTGGCAACAACCTAAAGTGTCCCGCCGCCTTAACCAAATTCCATCGCTCCAAGCGAAGAAACGTAATGAGACTCATTTTGATTATAGTTTTCGTATTTTGTGTGAGATGTTGCGTATGGGTCCTTGGAATCGATTATCGCTTTGTGTACGGTGGATAACAAATGATTATTTTAAGGAATTCCCACCAGATCGACAACCTCCCATGCATATGGAAATATGTTTTGGTCGAATTAAAATCAAACGGATTTCTAACAAAAACCTAGTCTGTGCGACTGATGAATTTAATGATAGTAACAATACAATAATTTTGTGCGCAATATGTGCCGATGGCATATTATGTGAAGCCGAAAAGATCACCTGTATCAATTCTAAATGTTGTATGATTTCGCATTTGTACTGCTTGGCAGAATGTTTTATTGCAGGTGGCGCTGGTCATTATTTACCAATAGAAGGTGACTGTCCAAACTGTGGAAAACATTACTTGTGGAGCAAATTGATTCTAAAGAAGAAGAATCAAATTTTCGATTTGGTTAATTGTGATGAGAATGAAGAGGCTAATATTTATGAGGATGACGAGGATGAAGGTGATGTGCGGGCCTGTGATTATAATTTTTTAAGTCAAATTTAATAATTTTATAGAAGAATCTTTTATCTATTTAAAAAGTTGTATTATTTCTTACAATTTTGAATATTATGTACATAATCATGAATTCGTCGCCGCAGTTATTATACTGTCGTAAGTCCAAAAATCATAGTTTTGAGACAATAATGTTTAAAATTGAAAATGGTTTGAAGTAACAAGGACTTTGAAAAATTTAAAATTCCTTAACTCCGAAACTACACTACATAAGGTACAATTACCTAATTGAAGTTTTGAAAAGAGCTGTGTATGCATAACCAATTCATTCGCTATTTAGCCAAATTGTTCATCTAATAATCGACAGATGTCTCTGAAGCAGGTAAGAATTTCCCACATAGACAACTTTCTCTTTTACATTTTATTATTTTGAACAACAAAAATCGAGATGAATGAAAAAGTTATTTATATTTTAACCAAAACGACATAACTTTCGTTCGGAAAAAATATTTTTGATCAATCTAAAATTAATAAATAAAAATTCTAAATGACAATAATTTACGTATTTAAGTAATTAAAAATGAAAATTATTTGAGAGTTATTAGTTAATAAAATTTGTGTTATAAGACCTACAAAATAGGCATCTCCAAAATCCAAAAATACAAAGTGAAAAACATGAAATCAATAATTTTTTCATAAACAGCAAGAGAAAATTTGGTTTTTTGAGAAAGATAACAATAATGAAATTATTTCATATAATAAAATATATAAAATACCATCGTTGGTCAATTTTATTGCCATTCTTATTTTATTCATTATTTATTTTAATCATATTTAATTTATCATTCCCATTAAAATCATCGAATAACGTCAATGTTGATGATACATTTTACAATAGCAATACTGATAGTGATACAAATAATAAATTAATTAGTAATAATAAAAATGATGGCAATCGTGTTAGTGGTGATATAAATAATAGAAATTTAATAGAAAAAATTAATTACGAATATAATAAAAGATTATTAGAAAAGCGTGATGATTTACTAGCCAAGAAAGAAATTGAAACCGTAATTTTATCGAATTCGAACGCAGAAGGGGTACGATTGCTTAAGATGGCCTTTAAAAAGTAAGTAGCATTTAAGTTATGATAGTATCGCGATAGATGTATTTACGAATTAAAACTAGTTTCGTGATCACGTTTTGGTTACACTAATTCGTATAAAGATCAAGGTTTGATGCTAAACATTATAGTTTCACTTTCGAAATTTATTAAAGTTTCATGATAGTAGCACGACAGATTTCGTGACCCAATTATGAGTAAATTAATTGTTAAAAATTCTCAAGAAAAAATGCAAATTTGTAGGAGTGCCCATAAAGTTCTTATTTCTTTAAGTTAACAAGCTATCTGACGAATCTTATTAAAATGTATTAAAATGTTTATTTTTAGAGCTGATTTAAACAAGGATAATAGTCTTAACATACAGGAACTAGCCAAATATATAAACGCAAAGGTACGGGATCACATAGACAATGCAATACGAAATAATCCGTTAAATTTTGGTCTAATCGATCAATCACCAAAAGACGGATTAATCACATGGGAAGAATACCATGAGTATTTTTTACGAAATCGTGGTCTTGATGAGAAGTACATCAAAAACCACAATGAGGATAAGCACAATTTTCTCGACCGTAAATCCAAAGAAATTTTAATGAAAGATAAAGCACAATGGGCTGACGCGGCACGTACCGATCCATTTAGTTTAACTCTCGATGAATTCTTAGCATTCAGACACCCAGAATCAAGTGCAGCCAATCTATTAAATCTTGTCGAAGACTTATTACGTCAATTCGATGAGGACGGTGATGATCATTTGACCGTGGAAGAATTCACAAAAACCGACTCGGATTACGAAGAAAATAAAAAATTAATTATTTCAAAAAATTTAGACGAGAGAAGACTAGAATTTATAAAATTAATTGATCGTAATCATGATCAAAAAGCAGACCGCAGTGAATTGCTAACGTATATCGATCCGAGACATCCACGGCATGCACTTCAGGAGGCGGCCACCTTATTCAGTTTAAGTGATTCGAACAAGGATTTGAAATTAACTCTAGATGAAGTGATAAACAATTCAAAAATATTTTTACAGTCGAAAATGATCGATGCATCAGAAAGTTTTCACGATGAATTTTAGTTTAGGCCAAAACTTTAGTTAAATCATAAAAATGATTTCGTTTTTTTGTTTGTTAACTATCTACGCAATTCAACATAGCTGCATAGAATATATGATCGATCACACCAAATTGCCTTAATCATAGAACGAAATTATAAATAAACTAGATGCACCATTAAAAACATTTTAAAGTCTTTATTTAATTTATGTATTACGATCTTTTTCTTAAGATACTGCACTGTTTAATTTATTGATCTAAAAGAAGGACGCCCAAATTAATATTTGGTCTGATTTATTACATAATATTTGGTTGCACAGTTAGTTGAGATTTTTTTTTATCCATGACAAAATTACGGTAATTTTGTTGTTAACTTTACCGTAGAATTAGAGATTATGTATAAGTAATAAACGCAGAATTAAATTGTATATAAATTTACTAGTTGTGATAAAGTTAATTTACAAATACCTAATAATTGCAAATGTCTCAAAACATTCACAAAATAAATTTAAAGAAAGAAATTCTAAAAAATATGTAGGTATATGCAAAATTGATTTATTTTTTTATAACAATAATTTTTGTTTTTAAATAATATTGTATATTAAATAATTAAGTTATATTTAACATTTTATTACAATAAAATTGAATTGAAAACAATAAATTATATTTAAATTACAAACTATTATTTCACTTATATTCCAATGGCAACGAGATAGTGCCCAACTGCCCAGAATCTTCTTAGTTTTGGATATGGTTAATAACCATTACAAGCATAACCATTTAATTCAACACCATATGGCGACTGAAATTGAAGCTCAACAGACAGCATCAAACATTAAAACTAACAGCTAAAATTAAAGCTACCTTACTTTAACAATAAAATGCAAAAAAAATCTCCTATTTAAGTATTTTTTATACAAATAAATAAAAGTCTGGAGCTGATGTAATTACTTTGTCTGCAGTAAATTTATTGCGACTGTAAATCGAAAAAATTCAAGCACGTGTATTTTATAGGGAATTAATCTTATTCAGTTCATTCGAATCTGTCTTAGGTAAATAACAAATATAAATAAGAAATCTTTGGTATATATTAAAAAATTTGAATAGGAAAGCAGAGAATAAATTTTCATGATTAGATAATAATATTCGCAGAAGTGCAACAGTTTGGAAGCTAAATAATGCATTAAAAATTAAAATGCATTTTATTAAATTCTAAAGCAAAAACTTTTGAAACATTTTCAATGTTAACTCTGTTCGACTAAAAATAAACCAACTTCATTGATTTTCTCTCCTCTAGGTATTCTTGAAATTCACTCAAAAAAGTCGCCCGTGATTTCCTAGTGATAGGGCAACGTTAAGGACAAACGTTATTTGGCAATCTCTAACAATAGGTTTCTGGACCTCTAACTATTGTGCTAATTTACGAGATTTGGACTGCTCGATTATTTCTGCACATTTCGTAGAAAATTCCATTTATTTAGGAAGAAAGTTGTTGTAGAACAAAAAAATCTATCCACATTCCAGATGTCCACATATGGAAAATGGTTGTGGAATTCGACAATAGTGCTCCAGGTTTGTCGCAAAACAACTTAACTATGGATTTTACATCACGGTAACTCACCATCGTACAGCGAAATAATTTTTCGTCAATTTTTCGCCATAAATTAAACGAATACCGTTCCGTAACCGGATATTGCTCACATCTGCCTTTTTTCTATTCCCTCGATTGAAGAAACCCTTCGTATAGACGCTGTTTTGAGTCCATAGAATCCTTCGTGGAAGTTCGCTGGCCGCTTTGTAGGAAACATTAGAAGTCGGGTATAAAAACTGTTTCGATGACTGAAAAAACGGTGGAATAAGGGTACTGCAGTGGAAGGGTAAAAAAGGGTAAAAAAGTTTATTTTTATTTACCAGGTAAGCAGAAATTTAAAAAAAAAATTTTTTTTTTCATCAAAAATCGCATAAAAATTTTTGTCATTTTAACAGGCGAACAGAAATTACAAGAAGGTAGAATTGTCAGCAATATGACTTTATTTTGTATGTTCAAGTGTCACATAACTTGAAGTGGCACGCTTTGATAAAAAATAATGTCACATTGCTGACAATTATGTTGTTTTTTAAATTCTGTTCGCCTGGTAAAATAACAAAAATTTGTATGCGATTTTTCACCAAGTCCGAATTTATCAGTATTTAAACGAAAAACTGAGTAAAAATTACGTATAGATGAGTGGTTGGGTGGTAAGATGGGGAGTCAAAGTTGTACCTTCATGGTGTAAACATCGAGTTCTATCCTTGACTAAATCGCTAAACATTTTTTCATTTAATTAAAGTGTTTCTAATAAAAAATTAAAAATGTGATAATAAAACAGAGAGTGTTGTGCTAAAAATTATAAAGACAATAGTTATAATTTAGTTAAAAGTGGTGAATTATAAAACAAATCCAAACATTAAGTGATTTTAATTATTAAAGAAAAAGTTAGTGCTCTGGTGGTACCAAAAAAAAAAAAATACAATAGAATACGTAAAAAACGATACTCTGGATACAGTGTCAAAATACGGTATTCATGTCAAATTGAAAATAACGGAACATGTCGAGACATGCTAGGGACATCGTCTAATATTAATACAACATCCGAAACACAGCCACATGCGGCCCATAGTGATACCATCATATCAGAAGAACAAGAGAACGCAAAAAGACTCAAAATGTCGTCGGATACAAGTATAATAATAAATACAAATCAAAATGTTATTACTCCAGAACAAAGACTAACCAAAGTAAAAAAACTGGAAATAGAAAACGGTCTATTACAAGAACGTATCGCTAATATGGAAAAATTATTAAGATACAAAAATAATAATAATAGAGATAACGAAGAACGAGCTATACAAAATAATCGTTTCAATACACTCGTCGACATTGATGAAGAAATTGAAATAGATATAGATGAAGCGGACAACGACAATACTTCAAATGTAACACCATTTGAAACAGTTAAAAGAGCGATAAAACGGAAAAACACAACAATCAAAAGTAATAAAACCATCACAGAGAAAAGAGATGAACCCATTCAAAACAAAGGCAACAACGTCGTAACCAGGGATGCAAAACAAGGCAAACCACCTCCATTACACATACATAGCCAAAAAATCAAAGACACCAGAGATCTGGCAAAAGGTGCAGAAATAGAAAATTTTGAAATTCGAAGAGTGAACAACAACAAACATTCACTTATCGTTAATACTATGGAAAATTATGATAAAATGCAATCCATATTTAAAGAAGTCAACACCAAATACTTCACATTCACCCCAAAAGGATTGAAACCAAAAACAATCGTTCTCAAAGGGTTAAATGAAGACGAGGATACGGACGAGCTCAAACTATGTTTAGAAAAGCATGAAAATGTAAAAATACTAAAAATATCGCAACTTAAAACCAGACGATCAATTGAGAGCAAGTCGAAACTACCATTGTATATAGTACAGTGTACGGCAGATACGGACATATCCCGAATATATGAAATAAAAACAATTAACTACCAAAAAGTGACTTGGGAAAACCTAAAAAAAAAAAACAATGAAATCATGCAATGCCGCAAATGCCAGAGGCTGGGTCATGCAGCGGCAAACTGTCAATTAGATTATCGATGTGTAAAATGTTCAACACAACACAAGCCAGGTGAATGTCAAATCCCACAAAGCACAGAAAAAACCAACATATACTGTGCAAACTGCAAAAATAATGGACACCCTGCTTCATTCAAAGGTTGCCCAACTTACCAAAATGCGTTAGAAAGATTAAAAAGTAAAATTAATGAACGGCGCTATCACGTAACAGTACCAAACACGTTTGAACCAACAAAAGTAAATGCACAACAAGGTTCATTTGCTGACGTATTGAAACAAACAAATAGGGCGACAAATTGACGATACAGAAACTAGCAACTAGAGTTGACTAAATGGCAGCAGTTATCCAACAACAAAGTGAGCAAATAGCTCAACTATTAAGTATGTTAAATAAACTATGAGGAAAGTAAAAATTATCGCGCTAAATGTTAACTCAATCGTCAGCATTGCCAGACGAATGAATTTATTAAACTTCCTCAACCAACACAAGCCAGATATCTTGATGATAAATGAAACAAAACTAAATGCAAAGCACCACCTGGAGTTCAAACATTACGACATCATTAGACAAGATCGACCTGAAATAAAACAAGGTGGAGGAACAGCCATTTTGCTGAAAACTATTTTTAAATACAAACAAATAAAAATTAACAAACTACAAAATAGCATAGGAATAGAAACAACAATAATTAAAATGTACATAAAGAAAGAACAACACTTATTCATCATATCAATGTACGGTTCGGCATCTAATGTAGTATTAAAAGACAGCCAATTTGAAACAGAATGGAAGCAGATATTTGAAGAGCTGGATCTTGCAAATGTAAATAACTACTGCATTATAGCCGGGGATTTAAACGCGAGACATACAACATGGGGTAACATTACCAACAATAATAAAGGAATAATACTAAATCGATGGCTTGACAACAACAGCCTTTTGTATCGAGCACAAATATATAAAACCGACGCACCGACGTATCCAGCGGCTAACAGCTATTTAGACATAGCAGTAGTAGATTATCGCTTATCAATTACCACCAACAACAGTGGAGAAATTCCAACGCATCATTACGATAGTGATCATCAAGCAATCGAAATAGAAATTGGGGCAATCGAACCAGAGAATACAAATTTCACTATAAAACAGCATCTATTTAATTTCCAAAATGTGGATTGGGATACTTGGAAGAGGCGCCTGACAAATAGATACAAAAGGCAATTGCGAAGCATAAACCAAACACAGATAACACCCAATGATAGAAACCTGACGAACACAGAAACAGAAAACTGTATATTAAACATTACAGAGTTAATACAGCAAAATATTAAACTAAATATGCCCAAAACAAGACGTAGAAACAACATGGAATGCTTCACGAACAGCACAATCGAAATGCTATATAAACATAAAAGTCGATTAGTAACCCACATCAAAAATTTGAAAAGAAGCGGAAGGAGCAGTGATCGTCAAATAAACGTATTAAAAACTGAGATCAAAAGGACAAATGAACTCATAACCCAAAATGTAACACTTCAGATAAATAAACCCTGGAGGAAAAAAATGGAAGCAGTCAGACCCGGAACACGAATGTTTAAGGACATCCAGTCACTTAGAAGAAAAGCAGAGAGCAACAAAGAAATCCACAGGCTAGAAATCGACGAATCCGAAACAAACACATTAACAAATATAAATATTAACTGGAACAAAATGCCAAAAGACGGATCAAAATATTTTAGCTACAACGTCCATGATAATCTGAACATTCTAGGAAAATACGTCGAAAAGAACACATATCGTAACGCAACGCTAGGCAAGAAAAGGCATGAAGAAATTATTACACAAACAATACAGAGCATTAAGCTTCAACAAGCATACGACAAAGCTAAGGGCATCACTAAAGGTAGCTTTCACAATAACAACAAAGCGAACGAGCAATAAACGGGGAATCAGTGCAATTTCATCACAATAGAAGAATTAAAAACCATTCTAGCCAGTGCAAACAATAAAAAATCATACGGTACAGACAATATACCAAGTATCATATTGAAACACCTACCAGAGCAAATAATGCTAGAACTATGTACCATATTCAATAATTTGTTAAATAACAGAACTTTCCCCAAGTGCTGGAAACAGGCAAAAATAGTTCCAATAAAAAAAAAAGACAAAAATGCTTCCAACCCGCTAAGCTACAGACCGATAACCTTACTATCAAACTTGGGCAAAATATATGAAATTATCATATACAATAAGATTTACACGCATACAATAGAAAATGGTTTGATGCCGGACAACCAGTTCGGATTCAGAAATAATTGCACAACCACACACGCTATAGCTAATTTAACATCACATGTGTGTCACAAATTAAATTATAACATATGTACGGGAGCGACACTACTAGACATGGAAAAAGCATTCGAATCGGTGTGGCTAGACGGACTAATATATAAATTGAACAAAATGAAATTCAACAAGGACATAGTCTTGATACTTATGGACATGCTTTACAACAGAGAATTCATCATCTCTAATGGAGGCATTTGTACCACAAAAATATTTACGGTACACAATGGCTTGCAACAAGGATCCATTACCGCGCCAATACTGTTCAATCTATATACAAAAGATTTAATTAGCAACGAAAAAATGAACACACATAACATCCAGACGATTGCCTATGCAGATGATATTGTAGTGTTTAGCTCAGACCGGAAAATATGCAACATCCAAGAAAACCTGCAAAAGGCTATAGATTTCACGGTCAATTATCTACACACTTGGAAGATCCGAATCAACGAAGGAAAATGTGAAACGATACTATTCAGAAGATCGTACAAGTTAGCAAATAATGACACACGGAAAAACAAGAACAATTTGAAGATACAAATTAACAACACAACTATCGAACAAGCGGCAGTGAAGTATCTCGGAGTTAATATTGACCAATTCTGTTATTTAAACAAACACATAACGACACAACTCAATAAAGCGAGAAATGCTTTCTTCTTAAACAAAGCAATTTTTTGTTCAAAATTCATCGTTCCAGAGGTCAAAAGAATATGTTATAAAACACTAATAAGGCCAATAATAACGTACGGATGCCCCATTTGGTTTAACTGCAATGCCAGCTACATGGAACGTATCCGACTCTTTGAGAGAAAATGTATTCGATATTGTATGGGACAACATCGTAAAGCTGAAACAGCCTTCAAACACTACATTTCCAACCGAGTGCAATACAAGAATTTCAAAACGGATCGAATAGATCTACATATCATTAAACTGATCAGAAATCATATAAATAGAACCACAATAAACTGTGAAAATTCACTTACATACGGAAAATATTACACGGAAGACTGTATAATAAAAAAGAGTGTAATGCCACACAACATACCGGGGCCAGAAGCGTTCATCTATTTGGACAAAATAGGGTACATCCAAGATGAGCAACAGCTACCGTTAATATATCATATAAAAAGACAGCCAAACGAAAAAGGGTTCGAGCCAACAATATTCAGGAATGTAAACTTAGATCATTTGAGGTTTAGCACTGAGTTCAACAAAATAAGCGAAGATAAATTCATTGCACAAATGAACAAATACTGGTGGTTGCAAAGAAGTTAGCCACATAGCTTAGGTATTTAGTTTTAAGTAGTCAATTTTTCATTTCAAATTGATTAATGGCAGTTTTATAATGAAGCTATTTTCTGCCTACATTATATATATATACATAATTCTAAATAAGTTGTTACAAACTTAATACAAAAAAATGTTAAAGCGTCAAACAAAAGAAGAATTAATATTAAACAAAATTACTTGAGCTTCTTATGGAACAGTAGTATCAAACAAAGATAACGACCATTGGATTTTTTGTAATATTCTTTACCAATCATTATTTGTAAAATATTAATAGCTTAAATAAAGAAAAGTTTTATAAAAAAAAAAAAAATGGGTGGTAAGATGAAGGAGTGTTGTGCGAAAGGTTTGGAGTTCGATTCTTTAAACTTCCGACTTTATTTTTTTTTTAAGCAAAAATTTGATTTTTTTTTATTTCCACGAATTTTATACCAAATTTTTTTTTGTAGCGATCTCGATCCCGATTAATCTTCTCGGATTATCCCCAATTCAAAATTTTTCATCTAAAAACAAATTTTTCGTTGGCTTTGCCTTGGATTCGAACTCCAGACCTTCTTCACTCCACTCTATCACCTTACTACCTCGTCTATCTAATCATATACAAGTTAATATGCATTTGTTTGTTTTATGCAATCAAAACAAATCCCACTAAACAAAGCGATTCGTTTACGATATGAAAATGATGTATGTACATAGTTCATACAAAATATCTATGTATACGAATCCAACGTCCCATGATAATTAGAATTTTTTACGTAACGTAAATAAAAAGATTTTTACGATACGTTTACGACGCTTACTTTTCATATCGTATACGTATCATATTTTTCGTGTTGGTTACGATAGTATTTATATTGGATTAGCAAAAATAAAAAGCCAGTTTTATAATACAATTAATTTTTTTTTATTTATTTGAAGTATTATATTATAATAATTATTACATTATATATAATATATAAAATTTACTTTTTTATATGACGGTTTAATTACATTACACTTCGCTCCTCAATTCAATCGGCAGTAGTAAAATTTGCTCACATCTTAAAAAATAAACAATTAGTATAAAAGGATTAAATTAATAAACAAAAATGGTTTAAATAAATTGTAAAAGAAATATATAAACACCAAATAGCGTAACGACTACAGCTATTGGCACTCATAAGGAATTTTCATATTGAAGTGTTCGTTTTTTTATTTTGAGAATTGTTATCAGATCTTGTATATGGTTTTCAGTTAGATTAATTAGCGTAACGACTACAACTATTGGCACTGTGTAAATTTGATGTAACTATTGGCACCATTCCTTATCTTAGCATTTTTCTCTGTTAATATTTCAATTTACCGTATATTATGTTTGTATTTGTGAGAATTATTAAGTATTCTCTTGCATTTTTACATGAAAAAACACGTTACAAAAATTAGTTGCATATAAACGCTTGTTGAGAAAACATCAATACGTCAACCCTCTGATAAAAAAAAAAATATAGTGTTTTAACAAGGAAATCAGAAATGTAAGTATGGATTTTATATTCAAAACATAAGATTATGATACTTTCTATACGAAATGTGGGTATAAAATAAGTTATTTTAATTGAAATTAGTGAAATTAAATATTGTTTTTTAATTAAATAATTAATAAATGGTGTGCCAATAATTAGTTCAAAATATTACGTCATTTTATTATTGGCACTGGGGTGCCAATAATTGGTTTATACGTAAGTACAATTATTGGCACATGTCAATTATTGTCTATTTAGAACGTGCCAATAGCTATATTCTTATTTAAACCCTATTCTAGAATTTCAAAATGCCTAAGAAACGCAACACATATGAAGAATCTGATTTACAAAAGGCTTTACAACACATAAAAAATGGAAAAATATCTAAAAAGGCGGCTTCGAAGCTTTATAATATACCTAGATCAACATTACAATTTCGTCTCGGACCTAATTTTTCAAAAACACGGCCAGGTCCAGGTACAGTTTTGACGGAAGAAGAAGAAGAACGAATAGTTGATTGGATTAAAGTTTCTCAAAAAAAGGGTTTTCCGAAGCGAAAGGAGGATGTTACTAGCGCAGTGAAATACTTTCTGGAACAAACCGATAGATCTCATCCCTTTGGAGAGGCCAACATACCAGGAAAAGGGTGGTTCGCATCGTTTTTAAAGCGTCATCCTTCTCTTTCGTTAAGATTAACTGACCCTGTTTCTTCAGCGAGCGCTACGGTAGCAATTTCCGATATTCATTCGTGGTTTGATTCTATCAAAAAATTTCTAACTGAGCAAAATTATATGGATATACTTAAAGACCCTACCAGAATTTTAAACGGCGATGAGACAAATTTTTTACTTTGTCCAAAAACCAAAAATGTTCTAGCTGCAAAGGGAGCAAAAAATGTGTATGAAGTGGACAGAGGGCTAGCAAAATCGAATTTGACGGTTATGTTCACATTTTCGGCCGCTGGATTAATACCACCTCCTATGGTTATATACCCATACAAAAGAATTCCCGAGGAAATTCGGAAATCATTACCAAAAGGATGGGGCTTGGGCGTAAGTGATAATGGATGGATGACTAGAGACATTTTCTATGAATATATCTCTAAAGTTCTCCATCCATATCTCTTGCAGCTAGGAACTACATTCCCAGTAATTTATTTTGTCGACGGACATGCAACACATCTGACATTAGCTGTCAGCGAGCTATGTGTGAAGCTAAAAATTATTTTGGTTGCTTTGTACCCCAACGCTACCAGAATTCTACAACCGGCTGATGTCGCTGCATTTAAACCACTTAAGTCGTCTTGGAATAATAAGGTATTAGAATGGCGTAGAAACAATCCTATGGAATCGCTCACTAAAGAAAAGTTTGCACCTCTTTTATTTGAAGCGATACACAACAGCATTTCTGTAGAAACTATTAAAAAAGGATTTAGAGCCTGTGGTCTTTATCCATTTGATAAATATTCAATAAATTCATCAAAGTGTTTGGGGAGATCGTCCGTAAAATCTACCAACAGTCGTGAACAAAATCAGGCCACCACGCAAGATGATGCATTTAAAATGCTTTGCGCAACTGTTGGTCAAAATAAAGTCGAGATATTTGAAAAACTCGATAAAGGAGAACTTGAAATTGACAGTTGTAGCGAAGACTTTCTTCTTTTATATGATGTATTTAAACAACTAAGATTTGGAGTAAAACCGAAACAAATAATTTGTAATAAATCAACGCAAACAGAAGGTGAAACCCAAATTCCCGGAAATTCATCTATAGACATTAATTCAATTAATGAGTTTATATTGATAAACGATCCACTAAGCACACAGGTTCAAACCGAATTAATCAGTATCGATACTACTTTTTCGCCGAACAGCAATGTATTGAAGTACACCGAGATAACCCCATCAAACAATGTTTCTTGTATAACTTTGCCATCATATACAACCGGAGGAATAGAGGATTATTTAAACTGGCCGGAAACACCCATTAGAAAAGGATGTAAACTAAATCAAACCAAAAAACCTTTTGTTGTCACGTCGCCTCTGTGGATTCAACAGGAAAAACTGAAAAAAGAAACTAAACAAAAAATTGAAAGTGATAGAGAGAACCGAAAGGCTGAAAGAATAAAAAACAGGGAATTAAAAAAATTACAAATAAAAGATAAACCTAAGCGTACCAGAAAGGCTAATCCAAAATTACAACCATCGACAAATCTTCAAACCACTACAATAACACCCAACAAGGCCTTGGTGTCAATAGAAAATTATGTTGCACAAGAAATTATACATAATGTTACAAACATCAATGAACCTACTGCTAACACTTCTTTTCAAATAAATAGCTTAACTGGGAATTTCCGCTCGGATAAAGACAAGAGAATCAGCGAACTACAAAACGTAGATTTCGGGTGTAATCAACTGTCTAGTAACTTGGAATTTAAAAATGATAACAAGTCTCCCACAAACAGTAAGAAATTGTTTGGCGAGAATTTATCTCCAGAACTTGGTGACGTTAGGATTTGTGATCCACCCACTGATCAGCAGCACCACGTACGAAATCTGTTCCTAGTTAAAACCAAACATGACTTTGGGAGTAATACCCCAGCAAGCGGCAGTATGTGCTACTACTGTACTTTTGCACTTTCCAAAAATTGTACCTCTGAAAATTTTGGAATAAAATGTAGCACATGTACTCGCGAATTTCACTTAAAATGCCTAATAAAACTGAAATATAAATACATTCCAGTATTCGAATGCAATGGATGCAAAAAACTTGATTAACGTAACTTAATTGTGATAATTTTATGATATTTAATGAATTATGTTTATTATATAGGTTAATAGTAGAACTATTTGTTATATTTTATTATTATTTTTTATTTGAAATATATTTTTTTACTAGTTTTATAATAGCTAGCAAGCTAATTTAAAGTTTTATTACCTAAAGTATAGTTACGTCAACATGCCAATAAAAGTAGTTTTTCCTTATGCCAATTATTATAAACGTGGGCCAATAATTGTACTCAACCATGGTGCCGATTATTATAGAACTATGCCAATAATTACAGTTTTTGGAAGATTTGCGGATTCTTCTACGTTTAGAATATTTTCGTATTTTATTTCAAAGCTGTAGTAGTTTAAATTGAAAGCCAACTAGCTATTTCCTAATGATTTTAGTTTCTTTTTACACAAATATCCGTCCGCTTTTGTTTTAGGTTAAACTTGAATTGAAATGGCGAGTAAGAGAATGCAATATACAATTTTTATTTTCGTTGATTCTATGGGAGTAGAAATACAAATAAGAAAGTGCGTGGTGTGATTTATAAAAATATGTATCGTTCTCATATCGCAATAGTATCGTTATTTCCGAATCGCTTTTTTTGTTTAGAGGGATGTGTCTATAATATGTCGATATGGTGACATCTCTGTTAGGGCATATGTACTACATTTACTACACAATGTTTCTGCTAAGTGCTGAAATATTTGGTTTTGCTTAAAAGAGGGCGTGTGTTTTACTTTTGTAAAAATTTCTGAGGCTCGATTTTTTAAATAATTAATAATTAATTACGTAACATTATTATTGCATAAAAATTTTGGTTTTTAAACATTATTGTTTATTGTTAAACATTATTATTGCATTAAAATAATATGGATTAGTTGTACTAAATATTCTGGTAACGATATCGCCATAAATTCAAAAAGCAAACTACTCATAAAATTTAGTAAGAGTAGAGCGTGCAGTCAGAAGTACTTGTGTGTACTTTCCCACGTTAAATGGAACCCAGCAATTAGAAAATATAAATAATTATTGATGAATATGGATATGAAACTGATAAATTGGCCTTAGCACTCCTTGCCAGAGATTTGAATTCACTTTCCGATAGTACATATAATAGTTGGCCTAGTACTACATCCATCGAGCCTAAAAACTCCTCCCTATCCAGGGGAATAAATTAGCCTGGAAACTTTTTATACCAATTAAGATTTTAACTGAAACTGATTAATGGGCCTTGTCACCCTTTGCCAGAGATTTGAATTCACTTCCGGATAGCACAAGTAGTAGTTGGCTTACTACTCCATCATTCGAGCTCAAAAACTATCGCCTATCCAGGGGCATAAATTCGTCTGGAATCTTTAGGTACTAATTGAAATTTCGTCCGAAATCGTTCATTGACCGTTAATACCTAATACTAGATATTTGAACTTGGGATCCGATAGTACATGGAGTAGCTGCTTAAAATTGTGGTCCATTATGCCGATTAACTATTTCTTAAACCAAGAATTAATTTAAACTAGACATTTTTTCTGGCGATTAAGACTAACAATTGTTAAATGTCATTTACACCACTTGCCTATGGTTTAGATTCATTTTTTTATGGTCCATATATTATTTTGACTAAATTCCACTAATATTGCCTCTGAATGATCTTACTTTCACAGGAAATCACTTTTATTCGAAAGATTTTGTAATGAAATTACATTTTTAGTACTAAATATTTCAATATGAATCGTAATTTTTCCAATTGGAATTTAGTTAAGCAGTGTGAAACTAGTACTTATATAGAATCTGTGGATTTGTGGAAAACTTTACATCCTGGCAATAACCATTTAAATGACGAGTGTGTAAATGAATGAAATGTGGCTTTAAAGTTGATTTTGCCCTGCTGTATATCGTTGATTTGCGTCACACACTTTGAAGGGAAAGCTTATAATTGTTTAAAACATTTTAAAAAGGAAACTATACAAATTTTCTTTTGTTGCAAAAGTTTTCTTTTATGAGAAAAGCACAACAATGGTAAATTTTCACCGTATAATGGGTATTTAAAAATAAGGGACACAATTTTCATTTTCATTTTGTAATAATTACGTAACTAATAAGAGATTTTCGATAAAATAAGATTCCAATTAATTAAAGTCTGTCACTGACACATTTATTCTGCCTCCAATACAATATGTTGCGACTACAAATCGATAAATTTCAATCACGTGTTTTTATCGACGATAATCCTTATATGTAATATACATAAATAGTTCATTCAATTCAATATTATACAAATATATGTATGTATAATAAAAAAAAATCAGTAAAAACAACAAATTTGAATAAGAAAGCGCCACGCTTATAAAATTAAGATAAAGTCATTAATTAATGCAACTCGATTTAAAATCGCTCGATTTAAGTTAAGAGAGAAGAAGAACCGTGCACGTATAAAGGGCACAATCAATGAACGGTTATCAGTCGGGTCACAATAATTAAGGACCTTGCATTTATGTAGATTTTAATTTTTGCAAGATTTTAATTACTGGAATCTTAAACCAAAAAATTAATCAATTTGCAAGAGTTTGCTTTTGTGATGGAATACACTAATAATTTTGGTTTTTAATTGTGTAAAATATTAAATTTCCACATTTATATAACTAACCAACAAATACTTAGAATAAGAATAATTTTATGGTATCACAAACAATGACGAAGTTTTATTCAACTACTTACGTTTATTTATAAAATAAGGGGAACGATTGTCGCCTCCCATCAAAATCTTCAACCTTTCTCCTATACCTCTAACAACAGTTTCTTATCACGAATAAGTAAATTTAATTCAATCGCTCAGTTCACAATGATTTGTGTAGAAGAAAGACGCAAATAATAAATATTTAGTGAATTAAAAATTGAACGTAATAAAATCGACAGAACAATTTAGTTCTGGAATCAGTTGTGTGCCTCACTTTATTCGTTGAGGTACTATCGTTAGATTATTTTTATTTTTTAAATTTTATAGTAAAGTGTTCTAAAAAAAACTTAAAACTAATTAATTCGATTGAAATGAGCTCCGGAATTGTATGGTTTCGCCATGGTTTGCGATTACACGATAATCCAGCTTTGCTCGAAGCAATAAAATGTGCCAAATTTGAAGGTGGAAAATTTTATGCTGTTTTTATATTTGATGGGAAAACATCAGGTAAATATGTTTATATACGTAATTCGTAATTTATTATTATTATTATTAATTATTGAAAAATTAGAGAGTGTCATGATGTTTACCTTGAAGTGCACTACACAAATATAAATGCAAATAAATACTATCGCGATACGATTGTGTGAATATAATTTAGTTTTAATACAAGTTAGTGTAACGAATATTTTAGTACTTTTACTCTGGCAGTTTATAAAATTAGGCGAATTTAGTTAATTCAAAATTAAATATTGTTGAATTAAATATTGGAGGTCTAAACGTTTTTTATATTTCATAAGCCGCATAGTTTTCACCCGTGAATCTTATTCAGTTTTATTTCCATCTGTTCAGCGATCAATTTTTTCTAAAATTTCGTGAAGCGTGAAACCATCGACGTCAGTTTGGTAACAAACAAGGCTAAATTGGAAGGTTCGAATGTTTAGTTTGGAAGTTTGGCAGATTTCTTTTCAAATTAGTATTAAGATGAGATGGAGTACACTATTACCAATCTTGATGTATTTTGTGGCCAATTTGATAAAACTTGGATCTATTATTTATATACCATGTAGTCTGTCATTGTTCTCTGTCCAAAAGTTCAAAATAGTAGAATATTACTTCAGTTGCGCCTACACCTCCCTCGAAGCTTTTACCTAAAATAATACAAAATAATATTTTAAACCAATCTATGAAAAAGATTCCATATTTTCAGGCACCGAATCCATTAGCTACAACCGTATGAAGTTTCTCTTAGAATCTCTAGCCGACATCGATAAACAGTTAAAAAAATATGGTGGTCAACTTTATATGTTCCGCGGACCGCCTGTTGTAATATTTCACCGCCTCGCCAAGGAATTAAATATCAAACTAATCTCCTACGAACAAGATTGTGAACCAATATGGCGTGAACGCGATGAACCTGTGGAAAATTTATGCCGTGAAATTGGTGTACAGTGTATGGAAAAAGTGTCACACACTTTGTGGAGCCCATCAGAAGTGATTAAAGCTAATGGAGGTATACCACCGTTAACGTATCAAATGTTTTTGCATACCGTACAAACTATCGGATTACCACCACGACCGGTTAGTGATCCAGACTGGAATAATGTCCAATTTGGTATAATTCCTAAGTATTTGCTGAAAGAGTTGAATTATTTGAATAAACCGCCAACGCCCGAAGATTTTGATATTTACTATGAAAATACAAGATCGGTTCAATATTTGACATGGACTGGAGGTGAAATAGAGGCCTTAATTAGCCTTAACGAACGGTTACGTGTTGAGCGGTATGCATTTCAAAATGGCTATTATTTGCCGAATCAAGCACATCACGATCTACTAGGAAAAGCTACATCGTTGAGTGCTCACCTAAGATACGGATGTTTATCAGTGCGACGGTTCTATTGGAATTTGCATGATTTATTCAGATCGGTACAATCGGATAATTATATAAAATCGCCGGGTGGACAACATATTACCGGTCAGTTAATATGGCGGGAATATTTTTATACAATGTCGGTAAAAAATCCTAAATACGCTAAAATGAAAGATAATCCAATTTGTTTGGACATACCATGGTATGAGCCAGACGAAAATTTTGAGAAATGGAAGAGTGGGAATACTGGTTATCCACTAATTGATGCGGCAATGAGACAATTATTAGCCGAAGGATGGCTACATCATACTTTGCGTAATGCGACAGCAACATTTTTGACTCGTGGTGGACTTTGGTTTAGTTGGGAACACGGAATGAAATACTTCTTAAAACATTTATTGGATGCTGATTGGTCAGTTTGTGCTGGAAATTGGATGTGGGTCTCATCATCGGCTTTTGAAAAATTACTCGATTCATCCAGGTGCACGTGTCCAATAGCATTGGGTCGACGTCTCGATCCATTTGGTGACTACATTAAACGATATATTCCAGAATTAAAAACGATGCCAAAGGAGTTCATGTAAGTACGACATACTATTCAGTTTATAATTAATTAATAATTAATTTAATAATTTCTAGCCATGAACCGTGGAATGCACCACTAAGTGTCCAAGAAGCAAATGGCTGTGTTATTGGTATTCATTATCCCGAACGAATCATTAATTTGAAACAATGCCAGGAAGCAAATAATAAAATAATGAAAATGTTGCGCGAATCATTAATTGCCGATGGTGCACCACTCACCGGACCACCACATTGTCGTCCATCAAACGAAGATGAGATAAGAAAGTTTTTTTGGCTAACTGATGATATGGCTTGTAAATAGACAAATCATGTAATCGGGAATCTAAACAAAAGAAAATATTTGTTCTGCTAGCTTTAATGTTTTGTTTATCTATGTTGCTTACTTTTAAAATAAGACGCTGCATTTAAGCCACGCGCTATACAAAGAAAGATGTATACTAATTTAAAAACAACGAAGTTTTGTGGACCAAGATCGATTTATATTTAATATTTATATCATTTTATCTGTAATTCAAAGTACACGAGTGATGTTTAGTCAATTTATTACAAAATTTGGTTCCTTGTTGCATGCAAAAGTGAAACTGTAACCTAAATAGATGTTTTGGAATGCATTCCAAATTTTACTTAGTTTGTTGTAGTGGAATGTTTAGAATCATATAATTATACTTTTTTATGTACAATAATTTATGTCGAATATTAAACATTAATCATCCATTTAAATAAATGGTATTTTCTCCATATAGGGCACAAGCACAAAGTTTGTTTTATTCAGTTTATATTAATAAAATTTAAAAATCAGTCTTTACAGAGAATATGATTCTTATAAGGGCTACGCTTATCGACTGCGATTATAAGATAATCGAGACTTTTCAAGGAATAACTGAAGTTTTGGCTGATTTTGGGTTTTCACGGTAACTTATGAGGAGTGTCTGATCAAAAGTCGCTATTTACATCTTACTTTTTGCTACTTACTTTTGAGAATATTTTTCATAGAGAAATTGGCAATTTTTGGTCCATGCTGGAAATAACCACTTTTAGTCTATTTCACTTAAAAAATTCTGCCCTGATAGAAAAAAAAAAAAAATATCATTTTGGAAAATGTAAATAACGACTTTTGATCAGACACTCCTCATATGTAACATTTTCTGTAAAAATTAAAATCCAAAAAGCATAGCACGAAACTATCAAAATGTCCGAGATTCGTTGCCGAATCACGAACGAATTATTAATGGACATTTTAAATATGACATATCTATGGCTTAAAGACCGCTAATCAGACTTTTTGAACCGCACTTATAATGTATTGGCGAAAGTTGCAGGTAATCAACCCAACGAACGATTTTACACTCAATCGTTTTTATGTCAGATAAACGTACATGTAAATTATTTAACTAGATTTTTGGCCAGCAGCGAGAGCCACGACATGGTAAAATGTTCTTAACCACTGCTCTACATTGATAAGAAAAAAAAAAAACGCCGTTTAATATGTATATAGATAACATCTTAGCCAAAGCGAATTCAATGTTTGGGTTTATCAAACGATGCAGCACCATTTAAAATATCTAGACGTATTCACCGCAAAAATGTTTGACAAACCACAAAATGTTTGAAAATATGGTAAAATGGTCCGATTACGATGGTTGATACCTCTATCAATAGGTTTCGGGACCTGTAATTGCTATGACAATTTTCATTTTGATTGCTCGATTATTTCTAAACATTTATTAGAAAATTCAATTTTATTGAAAATCAACTGTGCTATAGCCCACAAGTTTTTGGGCGGCAAAAATCTAAAATGCTCCGATTACGATGGTTGATACCTCTATCAATAGGTTTCGGGACCTGTAATTGCTGTGACAATTTTCATTTTGATTGCTCGATTATTTCTAAACATTTCTTAGAAAATTCAATTTTATTGAAAATCAACTGTGCTATAGCCCACAAGTTTTTGGGCGGCAAAAATCTAAAATGGTCCGATTACGATGGTTGATACCTCTATCAATAGGTTTCGGGACCTGTAATTGCTGTGACAATTTTCATTTTGATTGCTCGATTATTTCTAAACATTTCTTAGAAAATTCAATTTTATTGAAAATCAACTGTGGTATAGCCCACAAGTTTTTGGGCGGCAAAAATCTAAAATGGTCCGATTACGATGGTTGATACCTCTGTCAATAGGTTTCGAGACCTGTAATTGCTGTGACAATTTTCATTTTGATTGCTCGATTATTTCTAAACATTTCTTAGAAAATTCAATTTTATTGAAAATCAACTGTGCTATAGCCCACAAGTTTTTGGGCGGCAAAAATCTAAAATGGTCCGATTACGATGGTTGATACCTCTATCAATAGGTTTCGAGACCTGTAACTGCTGTGACAATTTTCATTTTGATTGCTCGATTATTTCTAAACATTTCTTAGAAAATTCAATTTTATTGAAAATCTACTGTGCTATAGCCCACAAGTTTTTGGGCGGCAAAAATCTAAAATGGTCCGATTACGATGGTTGATACCTCTATCAATAGGTTTCGGGACCTGTAATTGCTGTGACAATTTTCATTTTGATTGCTCGATAATTTCTAAACATTTCTTAGAAAATTCAATTTTATTGAAAATCAACTGTGCTATAGCCCACAAGTTTTTGGGCGGGAAAAATCTTAAATGGTCCGATTACGATGGTTGATACCTCTATCAATAGGTTTCGGGACCTGTAATTGCTGTGACAATTTTCATTTTGATTGCTCGATTATTTCTAAACATTTCTTAGAAAATTCAATTTTATTGAAAATCAACTGTGCTATAGCCCACAAGTTTTTGGGCGGCAAAAATCTAAAATGGTCCGATTACGATGGTTGATACCTCTATCAATAGTTTTCGGGACCTGTAATTGCTGTGACAATTTTCATTTTGATTGCTCGATTATTTCTAAACATTTCTTAGAAAATTCAATTTTATTGAAAATCAACTGTGCTATAGCCCACAAGTTTTTGGGCGGCAAAAATCTAAAATGGTCCGATTACGATGGTTGATACCTCTATCAATAGGTTTCGGGACCTGTAATTGCTGTGACAATTTTCATTTTGATTGCTCGATAATTTCTAAACATTTCTTAGAAAATTCAATTTTATTGAAAATCAACTGTGCTATAGCCCACAAGTTTTTGGGCGGCAAAAATCTAAAATGCTCCGATTACGATGGTTGATACCTCTATCAATAGGTTTCGGGACCTGTAATTGCTGTGACAATTTTCATTTTGATTGCTCGATTATTTCTAAATATTTCTTAGAAAATTCAATTTTATTGAAAATCAACTGTGCTATAGCCCACAAGTTTTTGGGCGGCAAAAATCTAAAATGGTCCGATTACGATGGTTGATACCTCTATCAATAGGTTTCGAGACCTGTAATTGCTGTGACAATTTTCATTTTGATTGCTCGATTATTTCTAAACATTTCTTAGAAAATTCAATTTTATTGAAAATCAACTGTGCTATAGCCCACAAGTTTTTGGGCGGCAAAAATCTAAAATGGTCCGATTACGATGGTTGATACCTCTATCAATAGGTTTCGGGACCTGTAATTGCTGTGACAATTTTCATTTTGATTGCTCTATAATTTCTAAACATTTCTTAGAAAATTCAATTTTATTGAAAATCAACTGTGCTATAGCCCACAAGTTTTTGGGCGGCAAAAATCTAAAATGCTCCGATTACGATGGTTGATACCTCTATCAATAGGTTTCGGGACCTGTAATTGCTGTGACAATTTTCATTTTGATTGCTCGATTATTTCTAAATATTTCTTAGAAAATTCAATTTTATTGAAAATCAACTGTGCTATAGCCCACAAGTTTTTGGGCGGGAAAAATCTAAAATGGTCCGATTACGATGGTTGATACCTCTATCAATAGGTTTCGGGACCTGTAATTGCTGTGACAATTTTCATTTTGATTGCTCAATTATTTCTAAACATTTCTTAGAAAATTCAATTTTATTGAAAATCAACTGTGCTATAGCCCACAAGTTTTTGGGCGGGAAAAATCTAAAATGGTCCGATTACGATGGTTGATACCTCTATCAATAGGTTTCGGGACCTGTAATTGCTGTGACAATTTTCATTTTGATTGCTCGATTATTTCTAAACATTTATTAGAAAATTCAATTTTATTGAAAATCAACTGTGCTATAGCCCACAAGTTTTTGGGCGGGAAAAATCTAAAATGGTCCGATTACGATGGTTGATACCTCTATCAATAGGTTTCGGGACCTGTAATTGCTGTGACAATTTTCATTTTGATTGCTCGATTATTTCTAAACATTTCTTAGAAAATTCAATTTTATTGAAAATCAACTGTGCTATAGCCCACAAGTTTTTGGGCGGCAAAAATCTAAAATGGTCCGATTACGATGGTTGATACCTCTATCAATAGGTTTCGAGACCTGTAATTGCTGTGACAATTTTCATTTTGATTGCTCGATTATTTCTAAACATTTCTTAGAAAATTCAATTTTATTGAAAATCAACTGTGCTATAGCCCACAAGTTTTTGGGCGGCAAAAATCTAAAATGGTCCGATTACGATGGTTGATACCTCTATCAATAGGTTTCGGGACCTGTAATTGCTGTGACAATTTTCATTTTGATTGCTCGATTATTTCTAAACATTTCTTAGAAAATTCAATTTTATTGAAAATCAACTGTGCTATAGCCCACAAGTTTTTGGGCGGGAAAAATCTTAAATGGTCCGATTACGATGGTTGATACCTCTATCAATAGGTTTCGGGACCTGTAATTGCTGTGACAATTTTCATTTTGATTGCTCGATTATTTCTAAACATTTCTTAGAAAATTCAATTTTATTGAAAATCAACTGTGCTATAGCCCACAAGTTTTTGGGCGGCAAAAATCTAAAATGGTCCGATTACGATGGTTGATACCTCTATCAATAGTTTTCGGGACCTGTAATTGCTGTGACAATTTTCATTTTGATTGCTCGATTATTTCTAAACATTTCTTAGAAAATTCAATTTTATTGAAAATCAACTGTGCTATAGCCCACAAGTTTTTGGGCGGCAAAAATCTAAAATGGTCCGATTACGATGGTTGATACCTCTATCAATAGGTTTCGAGACCTGTAATTGCTGTGACAATTTTCATTTTGATTGCTCGATAATTTCTAAACATTTCTTAGAAAATTCAATTTTATTGAAAATCAACTGTGCTATAGCCCACAAGTTTTTGGGCGGCAAAAATCTAAAATGCTCCGATTACGATGGTTGATACCTCTATCAATAGGTTTCGGGACCTGTAATTGCTGTGACAATTTTCATTTTGATTGCTCGATTATTTCTAAATATTTCTTAGAAAATTCAATTTTATTGAAAATCAACTGTGCTATAGCCCACAAGTTTTTGGGCGGGAAAAATCTAAAATGGTCCGATTACGATGGTTGATACCTCTATCAATAGGTTTCGGGACCTGTAATTGCTGTGACAATTTTCATTTTGATTGCTCAATTATTTCTAAACATTTCTTAGAAAATTCAATTTTATTGAAAATCAACTGTGCTATAGCCCACAAGTTTTTGGGCGGCAAAAATCTAAAATGGTCCGATTACGATGGTTGATACCTCTATCAATAGGTTTCGAGACCTGTAATTGCTGTGACAATTTTCATTTTGATTGCTCGATTATTTCTAAACATTTCTTAGAAAATTCAATTTTATTGAAAATCAACTGTGCTATAGCCCACAAGTTTTTGGGCGGCAAAAATCTAAAATGGTCCGATTACGATGGTTGATACCTCTATCAATAGGTTTCGGGACCTGTAATTGCTGTGACAATTTTCATTTTGATTGCTCGATTATTTCTAAACATTTCTAAGAAAATTCAATTTTATTGAAAATCAACTGTGCTATAGCCCACAAGTTTTTGGGCGGGAAAAATCTAAAATGATCCGATTACGATGGTTGATACCTCTATCAATAGGTTTCGGGACCTGTAATTGCTGTGACAATTTTCATTTTGATTGCTCAATTATTTCTAAACATTTCTTAGAAAATTCAATTTTATTGAAAATCAACTGTGCTATAGCCCACAAGTTTTTGGGCGGCAAAAATCTAAAATGGTCCGATTACGATGGTTGATACCTCTATCAATAGGTTTCGGGACCTGTAATTGCTGTGACAATTTTCATTTTGATTGCTCGATTATTTCTAAACATTTCTTAGAAAATTCAATTTTATTAAAAATCAACTGTGCTATAGCCCACAAGTTTTTGGGCGGCAAAAATCTAAAATGGTCCGATTACGATGGTTGATACTTCTATCAATAGGTTTCGGGACCTGTAATTGCTGTGACAATTTTCATTTTGATTGCTCGATTATTTCTAAACATTTCTTAGAAAATTCAATTTTATTGAAAATCAACTGTGCTATAGCCCACAAGTTTTTGGGCGGCAAAAATCTAAAATGGTCCGATTACGATGGTTGATACTTCTATCAATAGGTTTCGGGACCTGTAATTGCTGTGACAATTTTCATTTTGATTGCTCGATTATTTCTAAACATTTCTTAGAAAATTCAATTTTATTGAAAATCAACTGTGCTATAGCCCACAAGTTTTTGGGCGGGAAAAATCTAAAATGGTCCGATTACGATGGTTGATACCTCTATCAATAGGTTTCGGGACCTGTAATTGCTGTGACAATTTTCATTTTGATTGCTCAATTATTTCTAAACATTTCTTAGAAAATTCAATTTTATTGAAAATCAACTGTGCTATAGCCCACAAGTTTTTGGGCGGGAAAAATCTAAAATGATCCGATTACGATGGTTGATACCTCTATCAATAGGTCTCGGGACCTGTAATTGCTGTGACAATTTTCATTTTGATTGCTCAATTATTTCTAAACATTTCTTAGAAAATTCAATTTTATTGAAAATCAACTGTGCTATAGCCCACAAGTTTTTGGGCGGGAAAAATCTAAAATGGTCCGATTACGATGGTTGATACCTCTATCAATAGGTTTCGGGACCTGTAATTGCTGTGACAATTTTCATTTTGATTGCTCGATTATTTCTAAACATTTCTTAGAAAATTCAATTTTATTGAAAATCAACTGTGCTATAGCCCACAAGTTTTTGGGCGGGAAAAATCTAAAATGGTCCGATTACGATGGTTGATACTTCTATCAATAGGTTTCGGGACCTGTAATTGCTGTGACAATTTTCATTTTGATTGCTCGATTATTTCTAAACATTTATAAGAAAATTCAATTTTATTGAAAATCAACTGTGCTATAGCCCACAAGTTTTTGGGCGGGAAAAATCTAAAATGGTCCGATTACGATGGTTGATACCTCTATCAATAGGTTTCGAGACCTGTAATTGCTGTGACAATTTTCATTTTGATTGCTCGATTATTTCTAAACAGTTCTTAGAAAATTCAATTTTATTGAAAATCAACTGTGCTATAGCCCACAAGTTTTTGGGCGGCAAAAATCTAAAATGCTCCGATTACGATGGTTGATACCTCTATCAATAGGTTTCGAGACCTGTAATTGCTGTGACAATTTTCATTTTGATTGCTCGATTATTTCTAAACATTTATAAGAAAATTCAATTTTATTGAAAATCAACTGTGCTATAGCCCACAAGTTTTTGGGCGGGAAAAATCTAAAATGATCCGATTACGATGGTTGATACTTCTATCAATAGGTTTCGAGACCTGTAATTGCTGTGACAATTTTCATTTTGATTGCTCGATTATTTCTAAACAGTTCTTAGAAAATTCAATTTTATTGAAAATCAACTGTGCTATAGCCCACAAGTTTTTGGGCGGGAAAAATCTAAAATGATCCGATTACGATGGTTGATACCTCTATCAATAGGTTTCGGGACCTGTAATTGCTGTGACAATTTTCATTTTGATTGCTCAATTATTTCTAAACATTTCTTAGAAAATTCAATTTTATTGAAAATCAACTGTGCTATAGCCCACAAGTTTTTGGGCGGCAAAAATCTAAAATGCTCCGATTACGATGGTTGATACCTCTATCAATAGGTTTCGGGACCTGTAATTGCTGTGACAATTTTCATTTTGATTGCTCGATTATTTCTAAACAGTTCTTAGAAAATTCAATTTTATTGAAAATCAACTGTGCTATAGCCCACAAGTTTTTGGGCGGCAAAAATCTAAAATGGTCCGATTACGATGGTTGATACTTCTATCAATAGGTTTCGGGACCTGTAATTGCTGTGACAATTTTCATTTTGATTGCTCGATTATTTCTAAACATTTATAAGAAAATTCAATTTTATTGAAAATCAACTGTGCTATAGCCCACAAGTTTTTGGGCGGGAAAAATCTAAAATGATCCGATTACGATGGTTGATACTTCTATCAATAGGTTTCGGGACCTGTAATTGCTGTGACAATTTTCATTTTGATTGCTCAATTATTTCTAAACATTTCTTAGAAAATTCAATTTTATTGAAAATCAACTGTGCTATAGCCCACAAGTTTTTGGGCGGCAAAAATCTAAAATGGTCCGATTACGATGGTTGATACCTCTATCAATAGGTTTCGAGACCTGTAATTGCTGTGACAATTTTCATTTTGATTGCTCGATTATTTCTAAACATTTCTTAGAAAATTCAATTTTATTGAAAATCAACTGTGCTATAGCCCACAAGTTTTTGGGCGGCAAAAATCTAAAATGGTCCGATTACGATGGTTGATACTTCTATCAATAGGTTTCGAGACCTGTAATTGCTGTGACAATTTTCATTTTGATTGCTCGATTATTTCTAAACATTTATAAGAAAATTCAATTTTATTGAAAATCAACTGTGCTATAGCCCACAAGTTTTTGGGCGGGAAAAATCTAAAATGATCCGATTACGATGGTTGATACCTCTATCAATAGGTCTCGGGACCTGTAATTGCTGTGACAATTTTCATTTTGATTGCTCAATTATTTCTAAACATTTCTTAGAAAATTCAATTTTATTGAAAATCAACTGTGCTATAGCCCACAAGTTTTTGGGCGGCAAAAATCTAAAATGGTCCGATTACGATGGTTGATACCTCTATCAATAGGTTTCGGGACCTGTAATTGCTGTGACAATTTTCATTTTGATTGCTCGATTATTTCTAAACATTTCTTAGAAAATTCAATTTTATTGAAAATCAACTGTGCTATAGCCCACAAGTTTTTGGGCGGCAAAAATCTAAAATGGTCCGATTACGATGGTTGATACTTCTATCAATAGGTTTCGGGACCTGTAATTGCTGTGACAATTTTCATTTTGATTGCTCGATTATTTCTAAACATTTATAAGCAAATTCAATTTTATTGAAAATCAACTGTGCTATAGCCCACAAGTTTTTGGGCGGGAAAAATCTAAAATGATCCGATTACGATGGTTGATACTTCTATCAATAGGTTTCGGGACCTGTAATTGCTGTGACAATTTTCATTTTGATTGCTCAATTATTTCTAAACATTTCTTAGAAAATTCAATTTTATTGAAAATCAACTGTGCTATAGCCCACAAGTTTTTGGGCGGGAAAAATCTAAAATGGTCCGATAACGATGGTTGATACCTCTATCAATAGGTTTCGGGACTTGTAATTGCTGTGACAATTTTCATTTTGATTGCTCGATTATTTCTAAACAGTTCTTAGAAAATTCAATTTTATTGAAAATCAACTGTGCTATAGCCTATAGCCCACAAGTTTTTGGGCGGGAAAAATCTAAAATGATCCGATTACGATGGTTGATACCTCTATCAATAGGTTTCGGGACCTGTAATTGCTGTGACAATTTTCATTTTGATTGCTCGATTATTTCTAAACATTTATAAGAAAATTCAATTTTATTGAAAATCAACTGTGCTATAGCCCACAAGTTTTTGGGCGGAAAAAATCTAAAATTATCCGATTACGATGGTTGATACCTCTATCAATAGGTTTCGGGACCTGTAATTGCTGTGACAATTTTCATTTTGATTGCCCAATTATTTCTAAACATTTCTTAGAAAATTCAATTTTATTGAAAATCAACTGTGCTATAGCCCACAAGCTTTTGGGCGGCAAAAATCTAAAATGGTCCGATTACGATGGTTGATACTTCTATCAATAGGTTTCGGGACCTGTAATTGCTGTGACAATTTTCATTTTGATTGCTCGATTATTTCTAAACATTTATAAGAAAATTCAATTTTATTGAAAATCAACTGTGCTATAGCCCACAAGTTTTTGGGCGGGAAAAATCTAAAATGATCCGATTACGATGGTTGATACTTCTATCAATAGGTTTCGGGACCTGTAATTGCTGTGACAATTTTCATTTTGATTGCTCAATTATTTCTAAACATTTCTTAGAAAATTCAATTTTATTGAAAATCAACTGTGCTATAGCCCACAAGTTTTTGGGCGGCAAAAATCTAAAATGCTCCGATTACGATGGTTGATACCTCTATCAATAGGTTTCGAGACCTGTAATTGCTGTGACAATTTTCATTTTGATTGCTCGATTATTTCTAAACATTTCTTAGAAAATTCAATTTTATTGAAAATCAACTGTGCTATAGCCCACAAGTTTTTGGGCGGCAAAAATCTAAAATGGTCCGATTACGATGGTTGATACTTCTATCAATAGGTTTCGGGACCTGTAATTGCTGTGACAATTTTCATTTTGATTGCTCGATTATTTCTAAACAGTTCTTAGAAAATTCAATTTTATTGAAAATCAACTGTGCTATAGCCCACAAGTTTTTGGGCGGCAAAAATCTAAAATGGTCCGATTACGATGGTTGATACCTCTATCAATAGGTTTCGAGACCTGTAATTGCTGTGACAATTTTCATTTTGATTGCTCGATTATTTCTAAACATTTCTTAGAAAATTCAATTTTATTGAAAATCAACTGTGCTATAGCCCACAAGTTTTTGGGCGGGAAAAATCTAAAATGGTCCGATTACGATGGTTGATACTTCTATCAATAGGTTTCGGGACCTGTAATTGCTGTGACAATTTTCATTTTGATTGCTCGATTATTTCTAAACATTTATAAGAAAATTCAATTTTATTGAAAATCAACTGTGCTATAGCCCACAAGTTTTTGGGCGGGAAAAATCTAAAATGGTCCGATTACGATGGTTGATACTTCTATCAATAGGTTTCGGGACCTGTAATTGCTGTGACAATTTTCATTTTGATTGCTCAATTATTTCTAAGCATTTCTTAGAAAATTCAATTTTATTGAAAATCAACTGTGCTAAAGCCCACAAGTTTTTGGGCGGCAAAAATCTAAAATGGTCCGATTACGATGGTTGATACCTCTATCAATAGGTTTCGGGACCTGTAATTGCTGTGACAATTTTCATTTTGATTGCTCGATTATTTCTAAACATTTCTTAGAAAATTCAATTTTATTGAAAATCAACTGTGCTATAGCCCACAAGTTTTTGGGCGGCAAAAATCTAAAATGCTCCGATTACGATGGTTGATACCTCTATCAATAGGTTTCGAGACCTGTAATTGCTGTGACAATTTTCATTTTGATTGCTCGATTATTTCTAAACAGTTCTTAGAAAATTCAATTTTATTGAAAATCAACTGTGCTATAGCCCACAAGTTTTTGGGCGGCAAAAATCTAAAATGCTCCGATTACGATGGTTGATACCTCTATCAATAGGTTTCGGGACCTGTAATTGCTGTGACAATTTTCATTTTGATTGCTCGATTATTTCTAAACAGTTCTTAGAAAATTCAATTTTATTGAAAATCAACTGTGCTATAGCCCACAAGTTTTTGGGCGGCAAAAATCTAAAATGCTCCGATTACGATGGTTGATACCTCTATCAATAGGTTTCGGGACCTGTAATTGCTGTGACAATTTTCATTTTGATTGCTCGATTATTTCTAAACAGTTCTTAGAAAATTCAATTTTATTGAAAATCAACTGTGCTATAGCCCACAAGTTTTTGGGCGGGAAAAATCTAAAATGGTCCGATTACGATGGTTGATACCTCTATCAATAGGTTTCGGGACCTGTAATTGCTGTGACAATTTTCATTTTGATTGCTCGATTATTTCTAAACATTTATAAGAAAATTCAATTTTATTGAAAATCAACTGTGCTATAGCCCACAAGTTTTTGGGCGGGAAAAATCTAAAATGGTCCGATTACGATGGTTGATACTTCTATCAATAGGTTTCGGGACCTGTAATTGCTGTGACAATTTTCATTTTGATTGCTCGATTATTTCTAAACATTTATAAGAAAATTCAATTTTATTGAAAATCAACTGTGCTATAGCCCACAAGTTTTTGGGCGGGAAAAATCTAAAATGATCCGATTACGATGGTTGATACTTCTATCAATAGGTTTCGGGACCTGTAATTGCTGTGACAATTTTCATTTTGATTGCTCAATTATTTCTAAACATTTCTTAGAAAATTCAATTTTATTGAAAATCAACTGTGCTATAGCCCACAAGTTTTTGGGCGGCAAAAATCTAAAATGGTCCGATTACGATGGTTGATACTTCTATCAATAGGTTTCGGGACCTGTAATTGCTGTGACAATTTTCATTTTGATTGCTCGATTATTTCTAAACAGTTCTTAGAAAATTCAATTTTATTGAAAATCAACTGTGCTATAGCCCACAAGTTTTTGGGCGGCAAAAATCTAAAATGCTCCGATTACGATGGTTGATACTTCTATCAATAGGTTTCGGGACCTGTAATTGCTGTGACAATTTTCATTTTGATTGCTCGATTATTTCTAAACATTTATAAGAAAATTCAATTTTATTGAAAATCAACTGTGCTATAGCCCACAAGTTTTTGGGCGGGAAAAATCTAAAATGATCCGATTACGATGGTTGATACTTCTATCAATAGGTTTCGGGACCTGTAATTGCTGTGACAATTTTCATTTTGATTGCTCAATTATTTCTAAACATTTCTTAGAAAATTCAATTTTATTGAAAATCAACTGTGCTATAGCCCACAAGTTTTTGGGCGGCAAAAATCTAAAATGGTCCGATTACGATGGTTGATACCTGGTTTCGAGACCTGTAATTGCTGTGACAATTTTCATTTTGATTGCTCGATTATTTCTAAACATTTCTTAGAAAATTCAATTTTATTGAAAATCAACTGTGCTATAGCCCACAAGTTTTTGGGCGGGAAAAATCTAAAATGATCCGATTACGATGGTTGATACTTCTATCAATAGGTTTCGGGACCTGTAATTGCTGTGACAATTTTCATTTTGATTGCTCAATTATTTCTAAACATTTCTTAGAAAATTCAATTTTATTGAAAATCAACTGTGCTATAGCCCACAAGTTTTTGGGCGGCAAAAATCTAAAATGGTCCGATTACGATGGTTGATACCTCTATCAATAGGTTTCGGGACCTGTAATTGCTGTGACAATTTTCATTTTGATTGCTCGATTATTTCTAAACATTTATAAGAAAATTCAATTTTATTGAAAATCAACTGTGCTATAGCCCACAAGTTTTTGGGCGGCAAAAATCTAAAATGCTCCGATTACGATGGTTGATACCTCTATCAATAGGTTTCGAGACCTGTAATTGCTGTGACAATTTTCATTTTGATTGCTCGATTATTTCTAAACAGTTCTTAGAAAATTCAATTTTATTGAAAATCAACTGTGCTATAGCCCACAAGTTTTTGGGCGGCAAAAATCTAAAATGGTCCGATTACGATGGTTGATACCTCTATCAATAGGTTTCGGGACCTGTAATTGCTGTGACAATTTTCATTTTGATTGCTCGATTATTTCTAAACAGTTCTTAGAAAATTCAATTTTATTGAAAATCAACTGTGCTATAGCCCACAAGTTTTTGGGCGGCAAAAATCTAAAATGGTCCGATTACGATAGTTGATACTTCTATCAATAGGTTTCGGGACCTGTAATTGCTGTGACAATTTTCATTTTGATTGCTCGATTATTTCTAAACATTTATAAGAAAATTCAATTTTATTGAAAATCAACTGTGCTATAGCCCACAAGTTTTTGGGCGGGAAAAATCTAAAATGGTCCGATTACGATGGTTGATACCTCTATCAATAGGTTTCGGGACCTGTAATTGCTGTGACAATTTTCATTTTGATTGCTCGATTATTTCTAAACAGTTCTTAGAAAATTCAATTTTATTGAAAATCAACTGTGCTATAGCCCACAAGTTTTTGGGCGGGAAAAATCTAAAATGCTCCGATTACGATGGTTGATACTTCTATCAATAGGTTTCGGGACCTGTAATTGCTGTGACAATTTTCATTTTGATTGCTCGATTATTTCTAAACAGTTCTTAGAAAATTCAATTTTATTGAAAATCAACTGTGCTATAGCCCACAAGTTTTTGGGCGGCAAAAATCTAAAATGCTCCGATTACGATGGTTGATACCTCTATCAATAGGTTTCGGGACCTGTAATTGCTGTGACAATTTTCATTTTGATTGCTCGATTATTTCTAAACAGTTCTTAGAAAATTCAATTTTATTGAAAATCAACTGTGCTATAGCCCACAAGTTTTTGGGCGGCAAAAATCTAAAATGGTCCGATTACGATGGTTGATACTTCTATCAATAGGTTTCGGGACCTGTAATTGCTGTGACAATTTTCATTTTGATTGCTCGATTATTTCTAAACATTTATAAGAAAATTCAATTTTATTGAAAATCAACTGTGCTATAGCCCACAAGTTTTTGGGCGGGAAAAATCTAAAATGATCCGATTACGATGGTTGATACTTCTATCAATAGGTTTCGGGACCTGTAATTGCTGTGACAATTTTCATTTTGATTGCTCAATTATTTCTAAACATTTCTTAGAAAATTCAATTTTATTGAAAATCAACTGTGCTATAGCCCACAAGTTTTTGGGCGGCAAAAATCTAAAATGGTCCGATTACGATGGTTGATACCTCTATCAATAGGTTTCGAGACCTGTAATTGCTGTGACAATTTTCATTTTGATTGCTCAATTATTTCTAAACATTTCTTAGAAAATTCAATTTTATTGAAAATCAACTGTGCTATAGCCCACAAGTTTTTGGGCGGCAAAAATCTAAAATGCTCCGATTACGATGGTTGATACCTCTATCAATAGGTTTCGAGACCTGTAATTGCTGTGACAATTTTCATTTTGATTGCTCGATTATTTCTAAACATTTCTTAGAAAATTCAATTTTATTGAAAATCAACTGTGCTATAGCCCACAAGTTTTTGGGCGGCAAAAATCTAAAATGCTCCGATTACGATGGTTGATACCTCTATCAATAGGTTTCGAGACCTGTAATTGCTGTGACAATTTTCATTTTGATTGCTCGATTATTTCTAAACATTTCTTAGAAAATTCAATTTTATTGAAAATCAACTGTGCTATAGCCCACAAGTTTTTGGGCGGCAAAAATCTAAAATGGTCCGATTACGATGGTTGATACCTCTATCAATAGGTTTCGGGACCTGTAATTGCTGTGACAATTTTCATTTTGATTGCTCGATTATTTCTAAACAGTTATTAGAAAATTCAATTTTATTGAAAATCAACTGTGCTATAGCCCACAAGTTTTTGGGCGGCAAAAATCTAAAATGCTCCGATTACGATGGTTGATACCTCTATCAATAGGTTTCGAGACCTGTAATTGCTGTGACAATTTTCATTTTGATTGCTCGATTATTTCTAAACAGTTCTTAGAAAATTCAATTTTATTGAAAATCAACTGTGCTATAGCCCACAAGTTTTTGGGCGGGAAAAATCTAAAATGATCCGATTACGATGGTTGATACCTCTATCAATAGGTTTCGAGACCTGTAATTGCTGTGACAATTTTCATTTTGATTGCTCAATTATTTCTAAACATTTCTTAGAAAATTCAATTTTATTGAAAATCAACTGTGCTATAGCCCACAAGTTTTTGGGCGGCAAAAATCTAAAATGATCCGATTACGATGGTTGATACCTCTATCAATTGGTTTCGAGACCTGTAATTGCTGTGACAATTTTCATTTTGATTGCTCGATTATTTCTAAACATTTCTTAGAAAATTCAATTTTATTGAAAATCAACTGTGCTATAGCCCACAAGTTTTTGGGCGGGAAAAATCTAAAATGATCCGATTACGATGGTTGATACCTCTATCAATAGGTTTCGAGACCTGTAATTGCTGTGACAATTTTCATTTTGATTGCTCAATTATTTCTAAACATTTCTTAGAAAATTCAATTTTATTGAAAATCAACTGTGCTATAGCCCACAAGTTTTTGGGCGGGAAAAATCTAAAATGATCCGATTACGATGGTTGATACCTCTATCAATAGGTTTCGGGACCTGTAATTGCTGTGACAATTTTCATTTTGATTGCTCAATTATTTCTAAACATTTCTTAGAAAATTCAATTTTATTGAAAATCAACTGTGCTATAGCCCACAAGTTTTTGGGCGGGAAAAATCTAAAATGGTCCGATTACGATGGTTGATACCTCTATCCATAGGTTTCGAGACCTGTAATTGCTGTGACAATTTTCATTTTGATTGCTCGATTATTTCTAAACATTTCTTAGAAAATTCAATTTTATTGAAAATCAACTGTGCTATAGCCCACAAGTTTTTGGGCGGGAAAAATCTAAAATGGTCCGATTACGATGGTTGATACCTCTATCAATAGGTTTCGGGACCTGTAATTGCTTTGACAATTTTCATTTTGATTGCTCAATTATTTCTAAACATTTCTTAGAAAATTCAATTTTATTGAAAATCAACTGTGCTATAGCCCACAAGTTTTTGGGCGGCAAAAATCTAAAATGGTCCGATTACGATGGTTGATACTTCTATCAATAGGTTTCGGGACCTGTAATTGCTGTGACAATTTTCATTTTGATTGCTCGATTATTTCTAAACATTTCTAAGAAAATTCAATTTTATTGAAAATCAACTGTGCTATAGCCCACAAGTTTTTGGGCGGGAAAAATCTAAAATGATCCGATTACGATGGTTGATACCTCTATCAATAGGTCTCGGGACCTGTAATTGCTGTGACAATTTTCATTTTGATTGCTCAATTATTTCTAAACATTTCTTAGAAAATTCAATTTTATTGAAAATCAACTGTGCTATAGCCCACAAGTTTTTGGGCGGCAAAAATCTAAAATGGTCCGATTACGATGGTTGATACCTCTATCAATAGGTCTCGGGACCTGTAATTGCTGTGACAATTTTCATTTTGATTGCTCGATTATTTCTAAACATTTCTTAGAAAATTCAATTTTATTGAAAATCAACTGTGCTATAGCCCACAAGTTTTTGGGCGGGAAAAATCTAAAATGGTCCGATTACGATGGTTGATACCTCTATCAATAGGTTTCGGGACCTGTAATTGCTGTGACAATTTTCATTTTGATTGCTCAATTATTTCTAAACATTTCTTAGAAAATTCAATTTTATTGAAAATCAACTGTGCTATAGCCCACAAGTTTTTGGGCGGGAAAAATCTAAAATGATCCGATTACGATGGTTGATACCTCTATCAATAGGTCTCGGGACCTGTAATTGCTGTGACAATTTTCATTTTGATTGCTCAATTATTTCTAAACATTTCTTAAAAAATTCAATTTTATTGAAAATCAACTGTGCTATAGCCCACAAGTTTTTGGGCGGCAAAAATCTAAAATGCTCCGATTACGATGGTTGATACCTCTATCAATAGGTTTCGAGACCTGTAATTGCTGTGACAATTTTCATTTTGATTGCTCGATTATTTCTAAACATTTCTTAGAAAATTCAATTTTATTGAAAATCAACTGTGCTATAGCCCACAAGTTTTTGGGCGGCAAAAATCTAAAATGGTCCGATTACGATGGTTGATACTTCTATCAATAGGTTTCGGGACCTGTAATTGCTGTGACAATTTTCATTTTGATTGCTCGATTATTTCTAAACATTTCTAAGAAAATTCAATTTTATTGAAAATCAACTGTGCTATAGCCCACAAGTTTTTGGGCGGCAAAAATCTAAAATGATCCGATTACGATGGTTGATACCTCTATCAATAGGTCTCGGGACCTGTAATTGCTGTGACAATTTTCATTTTGATTGCTCAATTATTTCTAAACATTTCTTAGAAAATTCAATTTTATTGAAAATCAACTGTGCTATAGCCCACAAGTTTTTGGGCGGCAAAAATCTAAAATGGTCCGATTACGATGGTTGATACCTCTATCAATAGGTTTCGAGACCTGTAATTGCTGTGACAATTTTCATTTTGATTGCTCGATTATTTCTAAACATTTCTTAGAAAATTCAATTTTATTGAAAATCAACTGTGCTATAGCCCACAAGTTTTTGGGCGGCAAAAATCTAAAATGGTCCCATTACGATGATTGATACCTCTATCAATAGGTTTCGGGACCTGTAATTGCTGTGACAATTTTCATTTTGATTGCTCGATTATTTCTAAACATTTCTTAGAAAATTCAATTTTATTGAAAATCAACTGTGCTATAGCCCACAAGTTTTTGGGCGGCAAAAATCTAAAATGCTCCGATTACGATGGTTGATACCTCTATCAATAGGTTTCGGGACCTGTAATTGCTGTGACAATTTTCATTTTGATTGCTCGATTATTTATAAACATTTCTAAGAAAATTCAATTTTATTGAAAATCAACTGTGCTATAGCCCACAAGTTTTTGAGCGGGAAAAATCTAAAATGATCCGATTACGATGGTTGATACCTCTATCAATAGGTCTCGGGACCTGTAATTTCTGTGACAAATTTCATTTTGATTGCTCAATTATTTCTAAACATTTCTTAGAAAATTCAATTTTATTGAAAATCAACTGTGCTATAGCCCACAAGTTTTTGGGCGGCAAAAATCTAAAATGCTCCGATTACGATGGTTGATACCTCTATCAATAGGTTTCGGGACCTGTAATTGCTGTGACAATTTTCATTTTGATTGCTCGATTATTTCTAAACATTTCTTAGAAAATTCAATTTTATTGAAAATCAACTGTGCTATAGCCCACAAATTTTTGGGCGGCAAAAATCTAAAATGCTCCGATTACGATGGTTGATACCTCTATCAATAGGTTTCGGGACCTGTAATTGCTGTGACAATTTTCATTTTGATTGCTCAATTATTTCTAAACATTTCTTAGAAAATTCAATTTTATTGAAAATCAACTGTGCTATAGCCCACAAGTTTTTGGGCGGGAAAAATCTAAAATGGTCCGATTACGATGGTTGATACCTCTATCAATAGGTTTCGAGACCTGTAATTGCTGTGACAATTTTCATTTTGATTGCTCGATTATTTCTAAACATTTCTTAGAAAATTCAATTTTATTGAAAATCAACTGTGCTATAGCCCACAAGTTTTTGGGCGGCAAAAATCTAAAATGCTCCGATTACGATGGTTGATACCTCTATCAATAGGTTTCGGGACCTGTAATTGCTGTGACAATTTTCATTTTGATTGCTCAATTATTTCTAAACATTTCTTAGAAAATTCAATTTTATTGAAAATCAACTGTGCTATAGCCCACAAGTTTTTGGGCGGGAAAAATCTAAAATGGTCCGATTACGATGGTTGATACCTCTATCAATAGGTTTCGGGACCTGTAATTGCTGTGACAATTTTCATTTTGATTGCTCGATTATTTCTAAACATTTCTTAGAAAATTCAATTTTATTGAAAATCAACTGTGCTATAGCCCACAAGTTTTTGGGCGGCAAAAATCTAAAATGCTCCGATTACGATGGTTGATACCTCTATCAATAGGTTTCGGGACCTGTAATTGCTGTGACAATTTTCATTTTGATTGCTCGATTATTTCTAAACATTTCTTAGAAAATTCAATTTTATTGAAAATCAACTGTGCTATAGCCCACAAGTTTTTGGGCGGCAAAAATCTAAAATGCTCCGATTACGATGGTTGATACCTCTATCAATAGGTTTCGGGACCTGTAATTGCTGTGACAATTTTCATTTTGATTGCTCAATTATTTCTAAACATTTCTTAGAAAATTCAATTTTATTGAAAATCAACTGTGCTATAGCCCACAAGTTTTTGGGCGGGAAAAATCTAAAATGGTCCGATTACGATGGTTGATACCTCTATCAATAGGTTTCGAGACCTGTAATTGCTGTGACAATTTTCATTTTGATTGCTCGATTATTTCTAAACATTTCTTAGAAAATTCAATTTTATTGAAAATCAACTGTGCTATAGCCCACAAGTTTTTGGGCGGCAAAAATCTAAAATGGTCCGATTACGATGGTTGATACCTCTATCAATAGGTTTCGGGACCTGTAATTGCTGTGACAATTTTCATTTTGATTGCTCGATTATTTCTAAACATTTCTTAGAAAATTCAATTTTATTGAAAATCAACTGTGCTATAGCCCACAAGTTTTTGGGCGGCAAAAATCTAAAATGGTCCGATTACGATGGTTGATACTTCTATCAATAGGTTTCGGGACCTGTAATTGCTGTGACAATTTTCATTTTGATTGCTCGATTATTTCTAAACATTTCTTAGAAAATTCAATTTTATTGAAAATCAACTGTGCTATGTTTTTGGGCGGCAAAAATCTAAAATGGTCCGATTACGATGGTTGATACTTCTATCAATAGGTTTCGGGACCTGTAATTGCTGTGACAATTTTAATTTTGATTGCTCGATTATTTCTAAACAGTTCTTAGAAAATTCAATTTTATTGAAAATCAACTGTGCTATAGCCCACAAGTTTTTGGGCGGGAAAAATCTAAAATGGTCCGATTACGATGGTTGATACCTCTATCAATAGGTTTCGGGACCTGTAATTGCTGTGACAATTTTCATTTTGATTGCTCGATTATTTCTAAACATTTCTTAGAAAATTCAATTTTATTGAAAATCAACTGTGCTATAGCCCACAAGTTTTTGGGCGGGAAAAATCTAAAATGCTCCGATTACGATGGTTGATACCTCTATCAATAGGTTTCGGGACCTGTAATTGCTGTGACAATTTTCATTTTGATTGCTCGATAATTTCTAAACATTTCTTAGAAAATTCAATTTTATAGAAAATCAACTGTGCTATAGCCCACAAGTTTTTGGGCGGGAAAAATCTAAAATGGTCCGATTACGATGGTTGATACCTCTATCAATAGGTTTCGGGACCTGTAATTGCTGTGACAATTTTCATTTTGATTGCTCGATTATTTCTAAACATTTCTTAGAAAATTCAATTTTATTGAAAATCAACTGTGCTATAGCCCACAAGTTTTTGGGCGGGAAAAATCTAAAATGCTCCGATTACGATGGTTGATACCTCTATCAATAGGTTTCGGGACCTGTAATTGCTGTGACAATTTTCATTTTGATTGCTCGATATTTCTAAACATTTCTTAGAAAATTCAATTTTATTGAAAATCAACTGTGCTATAGCCCACAACTTTTTGGGCGGGAAAAATCTAAAATGGTCCGATTACGATGGTTGATACCTCTATCAATAGGTTTCGGGACCTGTAATTGCTGTGACAATTTTCATTTTGATTGCTCGATTATTTCTAAACATTTCTTAGAAAATTCAATTTTATTGAAAATCAACTGTGCTATAGCCCACAAGTTTTTGGGCGGCAAAAATCTAAAATGGTCCGATTACGATGGTTGATACCTCTATCAATAGGTTTCGGGACCTGTAATTGCTATGATAATTTTCATTTTGATTGCTCGATTATTTCTAAACATTTCTTAGAAAATTCAATTTTATTGAAAATCAACTGTGCTATAGCCCACAAGTTTTTGGGCGGCAAAAATCTAAAATGGTCCGATTACGATGGTTGATACCTCTATCAATAGGTTTCGAGAATTGTAATTGCTGTGACAATTTTCATTTTGATTGCTCGATTATTTCTAAACATTTCTTAGAAAATTCAATTTTATTGAAAATCAACTGTGCTATAGCCCACAAGTTTTTGGGCGGGAAAAATCTAAAATGGTCCGATTACGATGGTTGATACCTCTATCAATAGGTTTCGGGACCTGTAATTGCTGTGACAATTTTCATTTTGATTGCTCGATTATTTCTAAACATTTCTTAGAAAATTCAATTTTATTGAAAATCAACTGTGCTATAGCCCACAAGTTTTTGGGCGGGAAAAATCTAAAATGGTCCGATTACGATGGTTGATACCTCTATCAATAGGTTTCGGGACCTGTAATTGCTGTGATAATTTTCATTTTGATTGCTCGATTATTTCTAAACATTTCTTAGAAAATTCAATTTTATTGAAAATCAACTGTGCTATAGCCCACAAGTTTTTGGGCGGGAAAAATCTAAAATGGTCCGATTACGATGGTTGATACCTCTATCAATAGGTTTCGGGACCTGTAATTGCTGTGACAATTTTCATTTTGATTGCTCGATTATTTCTAAACATTTCTTAGAAAATTCAATTTTATTGAAAATCAACTGTGCTATAGCCCACAAGTTTTTGGGCGGGAAAAATCTAAAATGGTCCGATTACGATGGTTGATACCTCTATCAATAGGTTTCGGGACCTGTAATTGCTGTGATAATTTTCATTTTGATTGCTCGATTATTTCTAAACATTTCTTAGAAAATTCAATTTTATTGAAAATCAACTGTGCTATAGCCCACAAGTTTTTGGGCGGGAAAAATCTAAAATGGTCCGATTACGATGGTTGATACCTCTATCAATAGGTTTCGGGACCTGTAATTGCTGTGACAATTTTCATTTTGATTGCTCGATTATTTCTAAACATTTCTTAGAAAATTCAATTTTATTGAAAATCAACTGTGCTATAGCCCACAAGTTTTTGGGCGGGAAAAATCTAAAATGGTCCGATTACGATGGTTGATACCTCTATCAATAGGTTTCGAGACCTGTAATTGCTGTGACAATTTTCATTTTGATTGCTCGATTATTTCTAAACATTTCTTAGAAAATTCAATTTTATTGAAAATCAACTGTGCTATAGCCCACAAGTTTTTGGGCGGCAAAAATCTAAAATGGTCCGATTACGATGGTTGATACCTCTATCAATAGGTTTCGGGACCTGTAATTGCTATGATAATTTTCATTTTGATTGCTCGATTATTTCTAAACATTTCTTAGAAAATTCAATTTTATTGAAAATCAACTGTGCTATAGCCCACAAGTTTTTGGGCGGCAAAAATCTAAAATGGTCCGATTACGATGGTTGATACCTCTATCAATAGGTTTCGAGAATTGTAATTGCTGTGACAATTTTCATTTTGATTGCTCGATTATTTCTAAACATTTCTTAGAAAATTCAATTTTATTGAAAATCAACTGTGCTATAGCCCACAAGTTTTTGGGCGGGAAAAATCTAAAATGGTCCGATTACGATGGTTGATACCTCTATCAATAGGTTTCGGGACCTGTAATTGCTGTGACAATTTTCATTTTGATTGCTCGATTATTTCTAAACATTTCTTAGAAAATTCAATTTTATTGAAAATCAACTGTGCTATAGCCCACAAGTTTTTGGGCGGGAAAAATCTAAAATGGTCCGATTACGATGGTTGATACCTCTATCAATAGGTTTCGGGACCTGTAATTGCTGTGATAATTTTCATTTTGATTGCTCGATTATTTCTAAACATTTCTTAGAAAATTCAATTTTATTGAAAATCAACTGTGCTATAGCCCACAAGTTTTTGGGCGGCAAAAATCTAAAATGGTGCGATTACGATAGTTGATACCTCTATCAATAGGTTTCGGGACCTGTAATTGCTGTGACAATTTTCATTTTGATTGCTCGATAATTTCTAAACATTTCTTAGAAAATTCAATTTTATTGAAAATCAACTGTGCTATAGCCCACAAGTTTTTGGGCGGGAAAAATCTAAAATGGTACGATTACGATGGTTGATACCTCTATCAATAGGTTTCGGGACCTGTAATTGCTGTGACAATTTTCATTTTGATTGCTCGATATTTCTAAACATTTCTTAGGAAATTCAATTTTATTGAAAATCAACTGTGCTATAGCCCACAACTTTTTGGGCGGGAAAAATCTAAAATGGTCCGATTACGATGGTTGATACCTCTATCAATAGGTTTCGGGACCTGTAATTGCTGTGACAATTTTCATTTTGATTGCTCGATTATTTCTAAACATTTCTTAGAAAATTCAATTTTATTGAAAATCAACTGTGCTATAGCCCACAAGTTTTTGGGCGGGAAAAATCTAAAATGGTCCGATTACGATGGTTGATACCTCTATCAATAGGTTTCGGGACCTGTAATTGCTGTGACAATTTTCATTTTGATTGCTCGATAATTTCTAAACATTTCTTAGAAAATTCAATTTTATTGAAAATCAACTGTGCTATAGCCCACAAGTTTTTGGGCGGGAAAAATCTAAAATGGTACGATTACGATGGTTGATACCTCTATCAATAGGTTTCGGGACCTGTAATTGCTGTGACAATTTTCATTTTGATTGCTCGATATTTCTAAACATTTCTTAGGAAATTCAATTTTATTGAAAATCAACTGTGCTATAGCCCACAACTTTTTGGGCGGGAAAAATCTAAAATGGTCCGATTACGATGGTTGATACCTCTATCAATAGGTTTCGGGACCTGTAATTGCTGTGACAATTTTCATTTTGATTGCTCGATTATTTCTAAACATTTCTTAGAAAATTCAATTTTATTGAAAATCAACTGTGCTATAGCCCACAAGTTTTTGGGCGGGAAAAATCTAAAATGGTCCGATTACGATGGTTGATACCTCTATCAATAGGTTTCGGGACCTGTAATTGCTGTGACAATTTTCATTTTGATTGCTCGATTATTTCTAAACATTTCTTAGAAAATTCAATTTTATTGAAAATCAACTGTGCTATAGCCCACAAGTTTTTGGGCGGCAAAAATCTAAAATGGTCCGATTACGATGGTTGATACCTCTATCAATAGGTTTCGGGACCTGTAATTGCTGTGACAATTTTCATTTTGATTGCTCGATTATTTCTAAACATTTCTTAGAAAATTCAATTTTATTGAAAATCAACTGTGCTATAGCCCACAAGTTTTTGGGCGGGAAAAATCTAAAATGGTCCGATTACGATGGTTGATACCTCTATCAATAGGTTTCGAGACCTGTAATTGCTGTGACAATTTTCATTTTGATTGCTCGATTATTTCTAAACATTTCTTAGAAAATTCAATTTTATTGAAAATCAACTGTGCTATAGCCCACAAGTTTTTGGGCGGGAAAAATCTAAAATGGTCCGATTACGATGGTTGATACCTCTATCAATAGGTTTCGAGACCTGTAATTGCTGTGACAATTTTCATTTTGATTGCTCGATTATTTCTAAACATTTCTTAGAAAATTCAATTTTATTGAAAATCAACTGTGCTATAGCCCACAAGTTTTTGGGCGGCAAAAATCTAAAATGGTCCGATTACGATGGTTGATACCTCTATCAATAGGTTTCGGGACCTGTAATTGCTATGATAATTTTCATTTTGATTGCTCGATTATTTCTAAACATTTCTTAGAAAATTCAATTTTATTGAAAATCAACTGTGCTATAGCCCACAAGTTTTTGGGCGGCAAAAATCTAAAATGGTCCGATTACGATGGTTGATACCTCTATCAATAGGTTTCGAGAATTGTAATTGCTGTGACAATTTTCATTTTGATTGCTCGATTATTTCTAAACATTTCTTAGAAAATTCAATTTTATTGAAAATCAACTGTGCTATAGCCCACAAGTTTTTGGGCGGGAAAAATCTAAAATGGTCCGATTACGATGGTTGATACCTCTATCAATAGGTTTCGGGACCTGTAATTGCTATGATAATTTTCATTTTGATTGCTCGATTATTTCTAAACATTTCTTAGAAAATTCAATTTTATTGAAAATCAACTGTGCTATAGCCCACAAGTTTTTGGGCGGGAAAAATCTAAAATGGTCCGATTACGATGGTTGATACCTCTATCAATAGGTTTCGAGAATTGTAATTGCTGTGACAATTTTCATTTTGATTGCTCGATTATTTCTAAACATTTCTTAGAAAATTCAATTTTATTGAAAATCAACTGTGCTATAGCCCACAAGTTTTTGGGCGGGAAAAATCTAAAATGGTCCGATTACGATGGTTGATACCTCTATCAATAGGTTTCGGGACCTGTAATTGCTATGATAATTTTCATTTTGATTGCTCGATTATTTCTAAACATTTCTTAGAAAATTCAATTTTATTGAAAATCAACTGTGCTATAGCCCACAAGTTTTTGGGCGGGAAAAATCTAAAATGGTCCGATTACGATGGTTGATACCTCTATCAATAGGTTTCGAGACCTGTAATTGCTGTGACAATTTTCATTTTGATTGCTCGATTATTTCTAAACATTTCTTAGAAAATTCAATTTTATTGAAAATCAACTGTGCTATAGCCCACAAGTTTTTGGGCGGGAAAAATCTAAAATGGTCCGATTACGATGGTTGATACCTCTATCAATAGGTTTCGGGACCTGTAATTGCTGTGATAATTTTCATTTTGATTGCTCGATTATTTCTAAACATTTCTTAGAAAATTCAATTTTATTGAAAATCAACTGTGCTATAGCCCACAAGTTTTTGGGCGGGAAAAATCTAAAATGGTCCGATTACGATGGTTGATACCTCTATCAATAGGTTTCGAGACCTGTAATTTCTGTGACAATTTTCATTTTGATTGCTCGATTATTTCTAAACATTTCTTAGAAAATTCAATTTTATTGAAAATCAACTGTGCTATAGCCCACAAGTTTTTGGGCGGCAAAAATCTAAAATGGTCCGATTACGATGGTTGATACCTCTATCAATAGGTTTCGGGACCTGTAATTGCTGTGACAATTTTCATTTTGATTGCTCGATTATTTCTAAACATTTCTTAGGAAATTCAATTTTATTGAAAATCAACTGTGCTATAGCCCACAAGTTTTTGGGCGGCAAAAATCTAAAATGGTCCGATTACGATGGTTGATACCTCTATCAATAGGTTTCGGGACCTGTAATTGCTATGATAATTTTCATTTTGATTGCTCGATTATTTCTAAACATTTCTTAGAAAATTCAATTTTATTGAAAATCAACTGTGCTATAGCCCACAAGTTTTTGGGCGGCAAAAATCTAAAATGGTCCGATTACGATGGTTGATACCTCTATCAATAGGTTTCGGGACCTGTAATTTCTGTGACAATTTTCATTTTGATTGCTCGATTATTTCTAAACATTTCTTAGAAAATTCAATTTTATTGAAAATCAACTGTGCTATAGCCCACAAGTTTTTGGGCGGCAAAAATCTAAAATGGTCCGATTACGATGGTTGATACCTCTATCAATAGTTTTCGAGACCTGTAATTGCTGTGACAATTTTCATTTTGATTGCTCGATTATTTCTAAACATTTCTTAGGAAATTCAATTTTATTGAAAATCAACTGTGCTATAGCCCACAAGTTTTTGGGCGGGAAAAATCTAAAATGGTCCGATTACGATGGTTGATACCTCTATCAATAGGTTTCGGGACCTGTAATTGCTGTGACAATTTTCATTTTGATTGCTCGATTATTTCTAAACATTTCTTAGAAAATTCAATTTTATTGAAAATCAACTGTGCTATAGCCCACAAGTTTTTGGGCGGCAAAAATCTAAAATGGTCCGATTACGATGGTTGATACCTCTATCAATAGTTTTCGAGACCTGTAATTGCTGTGACAATTTTCATTTTGATTGGTCGATTATTTCTAAACATTTCTTAGAAAATTCAATTTTATTGAAAATCAACTGTGCTATAGCCCACAAGTTTTTGGGCGGCAAAAATCTAAAATGGTCCGATTACGATGGTTGATACCTCTATCAATAGGTTTCGGGACCTGTAATTGCTGTGACAATTTTCATTTTGATTGCTCGATTATTTCTAAACATTTCTTAGAAAATTCAATTTTATTGAAAATCAACTGTGCTATAGCCCACAAGTTTTTGGGCGGCAAAAATCTAAAATGGTGCGATTACGATGGTTGATACCTCTATCAATAGGTTTCGGGACCTGTAATTGCTATGATAATTTTCATTTTGATTGCTCGATTATTTCTAAACATTTCTTAGAAAATTCAATTTTATTGAAAATCAACTGTGCTATAGCCCACAAGTTTTTGGGCGGCAAAAATCTAAAATGGTCCGATTACGATGGTTGATACCTCTATCAATAGGTTTCGGGACCTGTAATTTCTGTGACAATTTTCATTTTGATTGCTCGATTATTTCTAAACATTTCTTAGAAAATTCAATTTTATTGAAAATCAACTGTGCTATAGCCCACAAGTTTTTGGGCGGGAAAAATCTAAAATGGTGCGATTACGATGGTTGATACCTCTATCAATAGGTTTCGGGACCTGTAATTGCTGTGACAATTTTCATTTTGATTGCTCGATAATTTCTAAACATTTCTTAGAAAATTCAATTTTATTGAAAATCAACTGTGCTATAGCCCACAAGTTTTTGGGCGGGAAAAATCTAAAATGGTCCGATTACGATGGTTGATACCTCTATCAATAGGTTTCGGGACCTGTAATTGCTGTGACAATTTTCATTTTGATTGCTCGATTATTTCTAAACATTTCTTAGAAAATTCAATTTTATTGAAAATCAACTGTGCTATAGCCCACAAGTTTTTGGGCGGGAAAAATCTAAAATGGTCCGATTACGATGGTTGATACCTCTATCAATAGGTTTCGGGACCTGTAATTGCTGTGACAATTTTCATTTTGATTGCTCGATTATTTCTAAACATTTCTTAGAAAATTCAATTTTATAGAAAATCAACTGTGCTATAGCCCACAAGTTTTTGGGCGGGAAAAATCTAAAATGGTCCGATTACGATGGTTGATACCTCTATCAATAGGTTTCGAGACCTGTAATTGCTGTGACAATTTTCATTTTGATTGCTCGATTATTTCTAAACATTTCTTAGAAAATTCAATTTTATTGAAAATCAACTGTGCTATAGCCCACAAGTTTTTGGGCGGCAAAAATCTAAAATGGTGCGATTACGATGGTTGATACCTCTATCAATAGGTTTCGAGAATTGTAATTGCTGTGACAATTTTCATTTTGATTGCTCGATTATTTCTAAACATTTCTTAGAAAATTCAATTTTATTGAAAATCAACTGTGCTATAGCCCACAAGTTTTTGGGCGGGAAAAATCTAAAATGGTCCGATTACGATGGTTGATACCTCTATCAATAGGTTTCGGGACCTGTAATTGCTGTGACAATTTTCATTTTGATTGCTCGATTATTTCTAAACATTTCTTAGAAAATTCAATTTTATTGAAAATCAACTGTGCTATAGCCCACAAGTTTTTTGGCGGGAAAAATCTAATATGGTCCGATTACGATGGTTGATACCTCTATCAATAGGTTTCGGGACCTGTAATTGCTGTGACAATTTTCATTTTGATTGCTCGATTATTTCTAAACATTTCTTAGAAAATTCAATTTTATTGAAAATCAACTGTGCTATAGCCCACAAGTTTTTGGGCGGGAAAAATCTAAAATGGTCCGATTACGATGGTTGATACCTCTATCAATAGGTTTCGGGACCTGTAATTGCTGTGACAATTTTCATTTTGATTGCTCGATTATTTCTAAACATTTCTTAGAAAATTCAATTTTATTGAAAATCAACTGTGCTATAGCCCACAAGTTTTTGGGCGGGAAAAATCTAAAATGGTCCGATTACGATGGTTGATACCTCTATCAATAGGTTTCGAGACCTGTAATTGCTGTGACAATTTTCATTTTGATTGCTCGATTATTTCTAAACATTTCTTAGAAAATTCAATTTTATTGAAAATCAACTGTGCTATAGCCCACAAGTTTTTGGGCGGCAAAAATCTAAAATGGTCCGATTACGATGGTTGATACCTCTATCAATAGGTTTCGGGACCTGTAATTGCTGTGACAATTTTCATTTTGATTGCTCGATTATTTCTAAACATTTCTTAGAAAATTCAATTTTATTGAAAATCAACTGTGCTATAGCCCACAAGTTTTTGGGCGGGAAAAATCTAAAATGGTCCGATTACGATGGTTGATACCTCTATCAATAGGTTTCGAGACCTGTAATTGCTGTGACAATTTTCATTTTGATTGCTCGATTATTTCTAAACATTTCTTAGAAAATTCAATTTTATTGAAAATCAACTGTGCTATAGCCCACAAGTTTTTGGGCGGCAAAAATCTAAAATGGTCCGATTACGATGGTTGATACCTCTATCAATAGGTTTCGGGACCTGTAATTGCTGTGACAATTTTCATTTTGATTGCTCGATTATTTCTAAACATTTCTTAGAAAATTCAATTTTATTGAAAATCAACTGTGCTATAGCCCACAAGTTTTTGGGCGGGAAAAATCTAAAATGGTCCGATTACGATGGTTGATACCTCTATCAATAGGTTTCGGGACCTGTAATTGCTGTGACAATTTTCATTTTGATTGCTCGATTATTTCTAAACATTTCTTAGAAAATTCAATTTTATTGAAAATCAACTGTGCTATAGCCCACAAGTTTTTGGGCGGCAAAAATCTAAAATGGTCCGATTACGATGGTTGATACCTCTATCAATAGGTTTCGGGACCTGTAATTGCTGTGACAATTTTCATTTTGATTGCTCGATTATTTCTAAACATTTCTTAGAAAATTCAATTTTATTGAAAATCAACTGTGCTATAGCCCACAAGTTTTTGGGCGGGAAAAATCTAAAATGGTCCGATTACGATGGTTGATACCTCTATCAATAGGTTTCGAGACCTGTAATTGCTGTGACAATTTTCATTTTGATTGCTCGATTATTTCTAAACATTTCTTAGAAAATTCAATTTTATTGAAAATCAACTGTGCTATAGCCCACAAGTTTTTGGGCGGCAAAAATCTAAAATGGTGCGATTACGATGGTTGATACCTCTATCAATAGGTTTCGAGAATTGTAATTGCTGTGACAATTTTCATTTTGATTGCTCGATTATTTCTAAACATTTCTTAGAAAATTCAATTTTATTGAAAATCAACTGTGCTATAGCCCACAAGTTTTTGGGCGGGAAAAATCTAAAATGGTCCGATTACGATGGTTGATACCTCTATCAATAGGTTTCGGGACCTGTAATTGCTGTGACAATTTTCATTTTGATTGCTCGATTATTTCTAAACATTTCTTAGAAAATTCAATTTTATTGAAAATCAACTGTGCTATAGCCCACAAGTTTTTGGGCGGGAAAAATCTAAAATGGTCCGATTACGATGGTTGATACCTCTATCAATAGGTTTCGGGACCTGTAATTGCTGTGACAATTTTCATTTTGATTGCTCGATAATTTCTAAACATTTCTTAGAAAATTCAATTTTATTGAAAATCAACTGTGCTATAGCCCACAAGTTTTTGGGCGGGAAAAATCTAAAATGGTCCGATTACGATGGTTGATACCTCTATCAATAGGTTTCGAGACCTGTAATTGCTGTGACAATTTTCATTTTGATTGCTCGATTATTTCTAAACATTTCTTAGAAAATTCAATTTTATTGAAAATCAACTGTGCTATAGCCCACAAGTTTTTGGGCGGCAAAAATCTAAAATGGTCCGATTACGATGGTTGATACCTCTATCAATAGGTTTCGGGACCTGTAATTGCTGTGACAATTTTCATTTTGATTGCTCGATTATTTCTAAACATTTCTTAGAAAATTCAATTTTATTGAAAATCAACTGTGCTATAGCCCACAAGTTTTTGGGCGGGAAAAATCTAAAATGGTCCGATTACGATGGTTGATACCTCTATCAATAGGTTTCGAGACCTGTAATTGCTGTGACAATTTTCATTTTGATTGCTCGATTATTTCTAAACATTTCTTAGAAAATTCAATTTTATTGAAAATCAACTGTGCTATAGCCCACAAGTTTTTGGGCGGCAAAAATCTAAAATGGTCCGATTACGATGGTTGATACCTCTATCAATAGGTTTCGGGACCTGTAATTGCTGTGACAATTTTCATTTTGATTGCTCGATTATTTCTAAACATTTCTTAGAAAATTCAATTTAATTGAAAATCAACTGTGCTATAGCCCACAAGTTTTTGGGCGGGAAAAATCTAAAATGGTCCGATTACGATGGTTGATACCTCTATCAATAGGTTTCGGGACCTGTAATTGCTGTGACAATTTTCATTTTGATTGCTCGATTATTTCTAAACATTTCTTAGAAAATTCAATTTTATTGAAAATCAACTGTGCTATAGCCCACAAGTTTTTGGGCGGGAAAAATCTAAAATGGTCCGATTACGATGGTTGATACCTCTATCAATAGGTTTCGAGACCTGTAATTGCTGTGACAATTTTCATTTTGATTGCTCGATTATTTCTAAACATTTCTTAGAAAATTCAATTTTATTGAAAATCAACTGTGCTATAGCCCACAAGTTTTTGGGCGGGAAAAATCTAAAATGGTCCGATTACGATGGTTGATACCTCTATCAATAGGTTTCGAGACCTGTAATTGCTGTGACAATTTTCATTTTGATTGCTCGATTATTTCTAAACATTTCTTAGAAAATTCAATTTAATTGAAAATCAACTGTGCTATAGCCCACAAGTTTTTGGGCGGGAAAAATCTAAAATGGTCCGATTACGATGGTTGATACCTCTATCAATAGGTTTCGGGACCTGTAATTGCTGTGACAATTTTCATTTTGATTGCTCGATTATTTCTAAACATTTCTTAGAAAATTCAATTTTATTGAAAATCAACTGTGCTATAGCCCACAAGTTTTTGGGCGGCAAAAATCTAAAATGGTCCGATTACGATGGTTGATACCTCTATCAATAGGTTTCGGGACCTGTAATTGCTGTGACAATTTTCATTTTGATTGCTCGATTATTTCTAAACATTTCTTAGAAAATTCAATTTTATTGAAAATCAACTGTGCTATAGCCCACAAGTTTTTGGGCGGCAAAAATCTAAAATGGTCCGATTACGATGGTTGATACCTCTATCAATAGGTTTCGGGACCTGTAATTGCTGTGACAATTTTCATTTTGATTGCTCGATTATTTCTAAACATTTCTTAGAAAATTCAATTTTATTGAAAATCAACTGTGCTATAGCCCACAAGTTTTTGGGCGGCAAAAATCTAAAATGGTCCGATTACGATGGTTGATACCTCTATCAATAGGTTTCGGGACCTGTAATTGCTGTGACAATTTTCATTTTGATTGCTCGATTATTTCTAAACATTTCTTAGAAAATTCAATTTTATTGAAAATCAACTGTGCTATAGCCCACAAGTTTTTGGGCGGGAAAAATCTAAAATGGTCCGATTACGATGGTTGATACCTCTATCAATAGGTTTCGAGACCTGTAATTGCTGTGACAATTTTCATTTTGATTGCTCGATTATTTCTAAACATTTCTTAGAAAATTCAATTTTATTGAAAATCAACTGTGCTATAGCCCACAAGTTTTTGGGCGGCAAAAATCTAAAATGGTGCGATTACGATGGTTGATACCTCTATCAATAGGTTTCGAGAATTGTAATTGCTGTGACAATTTTCATTTTGATTGCTCGATTATTTCTAAACATTTCTTAGAAAATTCAATTTTATTGAAAATCAACTGTGCTATAGCCCACAAGTTTTTGGGCGGGAAAAATCTAAAATGGTCCGATTACGATGGTTGATACCTCTATCAATAGGTTTCGGGACCTGTAATTGCTGTGACAATTTTCATTTTGATTGCTCGATTATTTCTAAACATTTCTTAGAAAATTCAATTTTATTGAAAATCAACTGTGCTATAGCCCACAAGTTTTTGGGCGGGAAAAATCTAAAATGGTCCGATTACGATGGTTGATACCTCTATCAATAGGTTTCGGGACCTGTAATTGCTGTGACAATTTTCATTTTGATTGCTCGATAATTTCTAAACATTTCTTAGAAAATTCAATTTTATTGAAAATCAACTGTGCTATAGCCCACAAGTTTTTGGGCGGGAAAAATCTAAAATGGTCCGATTACGATGGTTGATACCTCTATCAATAGGTTTCGAGACCTGTAATTGCTGTGACAATTTTCATTTTGATTGCTCGATTATTTCTAAACATTTCTTAGAAAATTCAATTTTATTGAAAATCAACTGTGCTATAGCCCACAAGTTTTTGGGCGGCAAAAATCTAAAATGGTCCGATTACGATGGTTGATACCTCTATCAATAGGTTTCGAGACCTGTAATTGCTGTGACAATTTTCATTTTGATTGCTCGATTATTTCTAAACATTTCTTAGAAAATTCAATTTTATTGAAAATCAACTGTGCTATAGCCCACAAGTTTTTGGGTGGCAAAAATCTAAAATGGTCCGATTACGATGGTTGATACCTCTATCAATAGGTTTCGGGACCTGTAATTGCTGTGACAATTTTCATTTTGATTGCTCGATTATTTCTAAACATTTCTTAGAAAATTCAATTTAATTGAAAATCAACTGTGCTATAGCCCACAAGTTTTTGGGCGGGAAAAATCTAAAATGGTCCGATTACGATGGTTGATACCTCTATCAATAGGTTTCGGGACCTGTAATTGCTGTGACAATTTTCATTTTGATTGCTCGATTATTTCTAAACATTTCTTAGAAAATTCAATTTTATTGAAAATCAACTGTGCTATAGCCCACAAGTTTTTGGGCGGGAAAAATCTAAAATGGTCCGATTACGATGGTTGATACCTCTATCAATAGGTTTCGAGACCTGTAATTGCTGTGACAATTTTCATTTTGATTGCTCGATTATTTCTAAACATTTTTTAGAAAATTCAATTTTATTGAAAATCAACTGTGCTATAGCCCACAAGTTTTTGGGCGGCAAAAATCTAAAATGGTCCGATTACGATGGTTGATACCTCTATCAATAGGTTTCGGGACCTGTAATTGCTGTGACAATTTTCATTTTGATTGCTCGATTATTTCTAAACATTTCTTAGAAAATTCAATTTTATTGAAAATCAACTGTGCTATAGCCCACAAGTTTTTGGGCGGGAAAAATCTAAAATGGTCCGATTACGATGGTTGATACCTCTATCAATAGGTTTCGAGACCTGTAATTGCTGTGACAATTTTCATTTTGATTGCTCGATTATTTCTAAACATTTCTTAGAAAATTCAATTTTATTGAAAATCAACTGTGCTATAGCCCACAAGTTTTTGGGCGGGAAAAATCTAAAATGGTCCGATTACGATGGTTGATACCTCTATCAATAGGTTTCGAGACCTGTAATTGCTGTGACAATTTTCATTTTGATTGCTCGATTATTTCTAAACATTTCTTAGAAAATTCAATTTTATTGAAAATCAACTGTGCTATAGCCCACAAGTTTTTGGGCGGGAAAAATCTAAAATGGTCCGATTACGATGGTTGATACCTCTATCAATAGGTTTCGGGACCTGTAATTGCTGTGACAATTTTCATTTTGATTGCTCGATTATTTCTAAACATTTCTTAGAAAATTCAATTTAATTGAAAATCAACTGTGCTATAGCCCACAAGTTTTTGGGCGGGAAAAATCTAAAATGGTCCGATTACGATGGTTGATACCTCTATCAATAGGTTTCGGGACCTGTAATTGCTGTGACAATTTTCATTTTGATTGCTCGATTATTTCTAAACATTTCTTAGAAAATTCAATTTTATTGAAAATCAACTGTGCTATAGCCCACAAGTTTTTGGGCGGCAAAAATCTAAAATGGTCCGATTACGATGGTTGATACCTCTATCAATAGGTTTCGGGACCTGTAATTGCTGTGACAATTTTCATTTTGATTGCTCGATTATTTCTAAACATTTCTTAGAAAATTCAATTTAATTGAAAATCAACTGTGCTATAGCCCACAAGTTTTTGGGCGGGAAAAATCTAAAATGGTCCGATTACGATGGTTGATACCTCTATCAATAGGTTTCGGGACCTGTAATTGCTGTGACAATTTTCATTTTGATTGCTCGATTATTTCTAAACATTTCTTAGAAAATTCAATTTTATTGAAAATCAACTGTGCTATAGCCCACAAGTTTTTGGGCGGGAAAAATCTAAAATGGTCCGATTACGATGGTTGATACCTCTATCAATAGGTTTCGAGACCTGTAATTGCTGTGACAATTTTCATTTTGATTGCTCGATTATTTCTAAACATTTCTTAGAAAATTCAATTTTATTGAAAATCAACTGTGCTATAGCCCACAAGTTTTTGGGCGGGAAAAATCTAAAATGGTCCGATTACGATGGTTGATACCTCTATCAATAGGTTTCGAGACCTGTAATTGCTGTGACAATTTTCATTTTGATTGCTCGATTATTTCTAAACATTTCTTAGAAAATTCAATTTTATTGAAAATCAACTGTGCTATAGCCCACAAGTTTTTGGGCGGCAAAAATCTAAATGGTCCGATTACGATGGTTGATACCTCTATCAATAGGTTTCGGGACCTGTAATTGCTGTGACAATTTTCATTTTGATTGCTCGATTATTTCTAAACATTTCTTAGAAAATTCAATTTTATTGAAAATCAACTGTGCTATAGCCCACAAGTTTTTGGGCGGGAAAAATCTAAAATGGTCCGATTACGATGGTTGATACCTCTATCAATAGGTTTCGGGACCTGTAATTGCTGTGACAATTTTCATTTTGATTGCTCGATTATTTCTAAACATTTCTTAGAAAATTCAATTTTATTGAAAATCAACTGTGCTATAGCCCACAAGTTTTTGGGCGGCAAAAATCTAAAATGGTGCGATTACGATGGTTGATACCACTATCAATAGGTTTCGGGATCTGTAATTGCTGTGACAATTTTCATTTTGATTGCTCGATAATTTCTAAACATTTCTTAGAAAATTCAATTTTATTGAAAATCAACTGTGCTATAGCCCACAAGTTTTTGGGCGGGAAAAATCTAAAATGGTCCGATTACGATGGTTGATACCTCTATCAATAGGTTTCGGGACCTGTAATTGCTGTGACAATTTTCATTTTGATTGCTCGATTATTTCTAAACATTTCTTAGAAAATTCAATTTTATTGAAAATCAACTGTGCTATAGCCCACAAGTTTTTGGGCGGGAAAAATCTAAAATGGTGCGATTACGATGGTTGATACCTCTATCAATAGGTTTCGGGACCTGTAATTGCTGTGACAATTTTCATTTTGATTGCTCGATTATTTCTAAACATTTCTTAGAAAATTCAATTTTATTGAAAATCAACTGTGCTATAGCCCACAAGTTTTTGGGCGGGAAAAATCTAAAATGGTCCGATTACGATGGTTGATACCTCTATCAATAGGTTTCGAGACCTGTAATTGCTGTGACAATTTTCATTTTGATTGCTCGATTATTTCTAAACATTTCTTAGAAAATTCAATTTTATTGAAAATCAACTGTGCTATAGCCCACAAGTTTTTGGGCGGCAAAAATCTAAAATGGTCCGATTACGATGGTTGATACCTCTATCAATAGGTTTCGGGACCTGTAATTGCTATGATAATTTTCATTTTGATTGCTCGATTATTTCTAAACATTTCTTAGAAAATTCAATTTTATTGAAAATCAACTGTGCTATAGCCCACAAGTTTTTGGGCGGGAAAAATCTAAAATGGTCCGATTACGATGGTTGATACCTCTATCAATAGGTTTTGAGAATTGTAATTGCTGTGACAATTTTCATTTTGATTGCTCGATTATTTCTAAACATTTCTTAGAAAATTCAATTTTATAGAAAATCAACTGTGCTATAGCCCACAAGTTTTTGGGCGGGAAAAATCTAAAATGGTGCGATTACGATGGTTGATACCTCTATCAATAGGTTTCGGGACCTGTAATTGCTGTGACAATTTTCATTTTGATTGCTCGATAATTTCTAAACATTTCTTAGAAAATTCAATTTTATAGAAAATCAACTGTGCTATAGCCCACAAGTTTTTGGGCGGGAAAAATCTAAAATGGTCCGATTACGATGGTTGATACCTCTATCAATAGGTTTCGGGACCTGTAATTGCTGTGACAATTTTCATTTTGATTGCTCGATTATTTCTAAACATTTCTTAGAAAATTCAATTTTATTGAAAATCAACTGTGCTATAGCCCACAAGTTTTTGGGCGGGAAAAATCTAAAATGGTCCGATTACGATGGTTGATACCTCTATCAATAGGTTTCGGGACCTGTAATTGCTGTGACAATTTTCATTTTGATTGCTCGATTATTTCTAAACATTTCTTAGAAAATTCAATTTTATTGAAAATCAACTGTGCTATAGCCCACAAGTTTTTGGGCGGGAAAAATCTAAAATGGTCCGATTATGATGGTTGATACCTCTATCAATAGGTTTCGAGACCTGTAATTGCTGTGACAATTTTCATTTTGATTGCTCGATTATTTCTAAACATTTCTTAGAAAATTCAATTTTATTGAAAATCAACTGTGCTATAGCCCACAAGTTTTTGGGCGGCAAAAATCTAAAATGGTCCGATTACGATGGTTGATACCTCTATCAATAGGTTTCGGGACCTGTAATTGCTATGATAATTTTCATTTTGATTGCTCGATTATTTCTAAACATTTCTTAGAAAATTCAATTTTATTGAAAATCAACTGTGCTATAGCCCACAAGTTTTTGGGCGGCAAAAATCTAAAATGGTCCGATTACGATGGTTGATACCTCTATCAATAGGTTTCGAGACCTGTAATTGCTGTGACAATTTTCATTTTGATTGCTCGATTATTTCTAAACATTTCTTAGAAAATTCAATTTTATTGAAAATCAACTGTGCTATAGCCCACAAGTTTTTGGGCGGCAAAAATCTAAAATGGTCCGATTACGATGGTTGATACCTCTATCAATAGGTTTCGGGACCTGTAATTGCTATGATAATTTTCATTTTGATTGCTCGATTATTTCTAAACATTTCTTAGAAAATTCAATTTTATTGAAAATCAACTGTGCTATAGCCCACAAGTTTTTGGGCGGGAAAAATCTAAAATGGTGCGATTACGATGGTTGATACCTCTATCAATAGGTTTCGGGACCTGTAATTGCTGTGACAATTTTCATTTTGATTGCTCGATAATTTCTAAACATTTCTTAGAAAATTCAATTTTATTGAAAATCAACTGTGCTATAGCCCACAAGTTTTTGGGAGGGAAAAATCTAAAATGGTCCGATTACGATGGTTGATACCTCTATCAATAGGTTTCGGGACCTGTAATTGCTGTGACAATTTTCATTTTGATTGCTCGATTATTTCTAAACATTTCTTAGAAAATTCAATTTTATAGAAAATCAACTGTGCTATAGCCCACAAGTTTTTGGGCGGGAAAAATCTAAAATGGTCCGATTACGATGGTTGATACCTCTATCAATAGGTTTCGGGACCTGTAATTGCTGTGACAATTTTCATTTTGATTGCTCGATTATTTCTAAACATTTCTTAGAAAATTCAATTTTATTGAAAATCAACTGTGCTATAGCCCACAAGTTTTTGGGCGGGAAAAATCTAAAATGGTCCGATTACGATGGTTGATACCTCTATCAATAGGTTTCGGGACCTGTAATTGCTGTGACAATTTTCATTTTGATTGCTCGATTATTTCTAAACATTTCTTAGAAAATTCAATTTTATAGAAAATCAACTGTGCTATAGCCCACAAGTTTTTGGGCGGGAAAAATCTAAAATGGTCCGATTACGATGGTTGATACCTCTATCAATAGGTTTCGGGACCTGTAATTGCTGTGACAATTTTCATTTTGATTGCTCGATTATTTCTAAACATTTCTTAGAAAATTCAATTTTATTGAAAATCAACTGTGCTATAGCCCACAAGTTTTTGGGCGGGAAAAATCTAAAATGGTCCGATTACGATGGTTGATACCTCTATCAATAGGTTTCGGGACCTGTAATTGCTGTGACAATTTTCATTTTGATTGCTCGATTATTTCTAAACATTTCTTAGAAAATTCAATTTTATTGAAAATCAACTGTGCTATAGCCCACAAGTTTTTGGGCGGGAAAAATCTAAAATGGTCCGATTACGATGGTTGATACCTCTATCAATAGGTTTCGAGACCTGTAATTGCTGTGACAATTTTCATTTTGATTGCTCGATTATTTCTAAACATTTCTTAGAAAATTCAATTTTATTGAAAATCAACTGTGCTATAGCCCACAAGTTTTTGGGCGGCAAAAATCTAAAATGGTCCGATTACGATGGTTGATACCTCTATCAATAGGTTTCGGGACCTGTAATTGCTATGATAATTTTCATTTTGATTGCTCGATTATTTCTAAACATTTCTTAGAAAATTCAATTTTATTGAAAATCAACTGTGGTATAGCCCACAAGTTTTTGGGCGGGAAAAATCTAAAATGGTCCGATTACGATGGTTGATACCTCTATCAATAGGTTTCGAGACCTGTAATTGCTGTGACAATTTTCATTTTGATTGCTCGATTATTTCTAAACATTTCTTAGAAAATTCAATTTTATTGAAAATCAACTGTGCTATAGCCCACAAGTTTTTGGGCGGCAAAAATCTAAAATGGTCCGATTACGATGGTTGATACCTCTATCAATAGGTTTCGGGACCTGTAATTGCTGTGACAATTTTCATTTTGATTGCTCGATTATTTCTAAACATTTCTTAGAAAATTCAATTTTATAGAAAATCAACTGTGCTATAGCCCACAAGTTTTTGGGCGGGAAAAATCTAAAATGGTCCGATTACGATGGTTGATACCTCTATCAATAGGTTTCGGGACCTGTAATTGCTGTGACAATTTTCATTTTGATTGCTCGATAATTTCTAAACATTTCTTAGAAAATTCAATTTTATTGAAAATCAACTGTGCTATAGCCCACAAGTTTTTGGGCGGGAAAAATCTAAAATGGTCCGATTACGATGGTTGATACCTCTATCAATAGGTTTCGGGACCTGTAATTGCTGTGACAATTTTCATTTTGATTGCTCGATAATTTCTACACATTTCTTAGAAAATTCAATTTTATAGAAAATCAACTGTGCTATAGCCCACAAGTTTTTGGGCGGGAAAAATCTAAAATGGTCCGATTACGATGGTTGATACCTCTATCAATAGGTTTCGGGACCTGTAATTGCTGTGACAATTTTCATTTTGATTGCTCAATTATTTCTAAACATTTCTTAGAAAATTCAATTTTATTGAAAATCAACTGTGCTATAGCCCACAAGTTTTTGGGCGGGAAAAATCTAAAATGGTCCGATTACGATGGTTGATACCTCTATCAATAGGTTTCGGGACCTGTAATTGCTGTGACAATTTTCATTTTGATTGCTCGATTATTTCTAAACATTTCTTAGAAAATTCAATTTTATTGAAAATCAACTGTGCTATAGCCCACAAGTTTTTGGGCGGGAAAAATCTAAAATGGTCCGATTACGATGGTTGATACCTCTATCAATAGGTTTCGGGACCTGTAATTGCTGTGACAATTTTCATTTTGATTGCTCGATAATTTCTAAACATTTCTTAGAAAATTCAATTTTATAGAAAATCAACTGTGCTATAGCCCACAAGTTTTTGGGCGGGAAAAATCTAAAATGGTCCGATTACGATGGTTGATACCTCTATCAATAGGTTTCGAGACCTGTAATTGCTGTGACAATTTTCATTTTGATTGCTCGATTATTTCTAAACATTTCTTAGAAAATTCAATTTTATTGAAAATCAACTGTGCTATAGCCCACAAGTTTTTGGGCGGGAAAAATCTAAAATGGTCCGATTACGATGGTTGATACCTCTATCAATAGGTTTCGGGACCTGTAATTGCTGTGACAATTTTCATTTTGATTGCTCAATTATTTCTAAACATTTCTTAGAAAATTCAATTTTATTGAAAATCAACTGTGCTATAGCCCACAAGTTTTTGGGCGGCAAAAATCTAAAATGGTCCGATTACGATGGTTGATACCTCTATCAATAGGTTTCGGGACCTGTAATTGCTGTGACAATTTTCATTTTGATTGCTCGATTATTTCTAAACATTTCTTAGAAAATTCAATTTTATTGAAAATCAACTGTGCTATAGCCCACAAGTTTTTGGGCGGGAAAAATCTAAAATGGTGCGATTAGGATGGTTGATACCTCTATCAATAGGTTTCGGGACCTGTAATTGCTGTGACAATTTTCATTTTGATTGCTCGATAATTTCTAAACATTTCTTAGAAAATTCAATTTTATAGAAAATCAACTGTGCTATAGCCCACAAGTTTTTGGGCGGGAAAAATCTAAAATGGTCCGATTACGATGGTTGATACCTCTATCAATAGGTTTCGGGACCTGTAATTGCTGTGACAATTTTCATTTTGATTGCTCGATAATTTCTAAACATTTCTTAGAAAATTCAATTTTATAGAAAATCAACTGTGCTATAGCCCACAAGTTTTTGGGCGGGAAAAATCTAAAATGGTCCGATTACGATGGTTGATACCTCTATCAATAGGTTTCGAGACCTGTAATTGCTGTGACAATTTTCATTTTGATTGCTCGATTATTTCTAAACATTTCTTAGAAAATTCAATTTTATTGAAAATCAACTGTGCTATAGCCCACAAGTTTTTGGGCGGCAAAAATCTAAAATGGTCCGATTACGATGGTTGATACCTCTATCAATAGGTTTCGGGACCTGTAATTGCTGTGACAATTTTCATTTTGATTGCTCGATTATTTCTAAACATTTCTTATAAAATTCAATTTTATTGAAAATCAACTGTGCTATAGCCCACAAGTTTTTGGGCGGGAAAAATCTAAAATGGTGCGATTACGATGGTTGATACCTCTATCAATAGGTTTCGGGACCTGTAATTGCTGTGACAATTTTCATTTTGATTGCTCGATAATTTCTAAACATTTCTTAGAAAATTCAATTTTATTGAAAATCAACTGTGCTATAGCCCACAAGTTTTTGGGCGGCAAAAATCTAAAATGGTGCGATTACGATGGTTGATACCTCTATCAATAGGTTTCGGGACCTGTAATTGCTGTGACAATTTTCATTTTGATTGCTCGATAATTTCTAAACATTTCTTAGAAAATTCAATTTTATTGAAAATCAACTGTGCTATAGCCCACAAGTTTTTGGGCGGCAAAAATCTAAAATGGTCCGATTACGATGGTTGATACCTCTATCAATAGGTTTCGAGACCTGTAATTGCTGTGACAATTTTCATTTTGATTGCTCGATTATTTCTAAACATTTCTTAGAAAATTCAATTTTATTGAAAATCAACTGTGCTATAGCCCACAAGTTTTTGGGCGGGAAAAATCTAAAATGGTCCGATTACGATGGTTGATACCTCTATCAATAGGTTTCGGGACCTGTAATTGCTGTGACAATTTTCATTTTGATTGCTCGATAATTTCTAAACATTTATTAGAAAATTCAATTTTATTGAAAATCAACTGTGCTATAGCCCACAAGTTTGGTCCGATTACGATGGTTGATACCTCTATCAATAGGTTTCGGGACCTGTAATTGCTGTGACAATTTTCATTTTGATTGCTCGATAATTTCTAAACATTTCTTAGAAAATTCAATTTTATTGAAAATCAACTGTGCTATAGCCCACAAGTTTTTGGGCGGCAAAAATCTAAAATGGTCCGATTACGATGGTTGATACCTCTATCAATAGGTTTCGAGACCTGTAATTGCTGTGACAATTTTCATTTTGATTGCTCGATTATTTCTAAACATTTCTTAGAAAATTCAATTTTATTGAAAATCAACTGTGCTATAGCCCACAAGTTTTTGGGCGGCAAAAATCTAAAATGGTCCGATTACGATGGTTGATACCTCTATCAATAGGTTTCGGGACCTGTAATTGCTGTGACAATTTTCATTTTGATTGCTCGATAATTTCTAAACATTTCTTAGAAAATTCAATTTTATTGAAAATCAACTGTGCTATAGCCCACAAGTTTTTGGGCGGCAAAAATCTAAAATGGTCCGATTACGATGGTTGATACCTCTATCAATAGGTTTCGGGACCTGTAATTGCTGTGACAATTTTCATTTTGATTGCTCGATAATTTCTAAACATTTCTTAGAAAATTCAATTTTATTGAAAATCAACTGTGCTATAGCCCACAAGTTTTTGGGCGGCAAAAATCTAAAATGGTCCGATTACGATGGTTGATACCTCTATCAATAGGTTTCGAGACCTGTAATTGCTGTGACAATTTTCATTTTGATTGCTCGATTATTTCTAAACATTTCTTAGAAAATTCAATTTTATTGAAAATCAACTGTGCTATAGCCCACAAGTTTTTGGGCGGCAAAAATCTAAAATGGTCCGATTACGATGGTTGATACCTCTATCAATAGGTTTCGGGACCTGTAATTGCTGTGACAATTTTCATTTTGATTGCTCGATAATTTCTAAACATTTCTTAGAAAATTCAATTTTATTGAAAATCAACTGTGCTATAGCCCACAAGTTTTTGGGCGGCAAAAATCTAAAATGGTCCGATTACGATGGTTGATACCTCTATCAATAGGTTTCGGGACCTGTAATTGCTGTGACAATTTTCATTTTGATTGCTCGATAATTTCTAAACATTTCTTAGAAAATTCAATTTTATTGAAAATCAACTGTGCTATAGCCCACAAGTTTTTGGGCGGCAAAAATCTAAAATGGTCCGATTACGATGGTTGATACCTCTATCAATAGGTTTCGAGACCTGTAATTGCTGTGACAATTTTCATTTTGATTGCTCGATTATTTCTAAACATTTCTTAGAAAATTCAATTTTATTGAAAATCAACTGTGCTATAGCCCACAAGTTTTTGGGCGGCAAAAATCTAAAATGGTCCGATTACGATGGTTGATACCTCTATCAATAGGTTTCGGGACCTGTAATTGCTGTGACAATTTTCATTTTGATTGCTCGATAATTTCTAAACATTTCTTAGAAAATTCTATTTTATTGAAAATCAACTGTGCTATAGCCCACAAGTTTTTGGGCGGCAAAAATCTAAAATGGTCCGATTACGATGGTTGATACCTCTATCAATAGGTTTCGGGACCTGTAATTGCTGTGACAATTTTCATTTTGATTGCTCGATAATTTCTAAACATTTCTTAGAAAATTCAATTTTATAGAAAATCAACTGTGCTATAGCCCACAAGTTTTTGGGCGGCAAAAATCTAAAATGGTCCGATTACGATGGTTGATACCTCTATCAATAGGTTTCGGGACCTGTAATTGCTGTGACAATTTTCATTTTGATTGCTCGATAATTTCTAAACATTTCTTAGAAAATTCAATTTTATTGAAAATCAACTGTGCTATAGCCCACAAGTTTTTGGGCGGCAAAAATCTAAAATGGTCCGATTACGATGGTTGATACCTCTATCAATAGGTTTCGGGACCTGTAATTGCTGTGACAATTTTCATTTTGATTGCTCGATAATTTCTAAACATTTCTTAGAAAATTCAATTTTATTGAAAATCAACTGTGCTATAGCCCACAAGTTTTTGGGCGGCAAAAATCTAAAATGGTCCGATTACGATGGTTCTCTATCAATAGGTTTCGAGACCTGTAATTGCTGTGACAATTTTCATTTTGATTGCTCGATTATTTCTAAACATTTCTTAGAAAATTCAATTTTATTGAAAATCAACTGTGCTATAGCCCACAAGTTTTTGGGCGGCAAAAATCTAAAATGGTCCGATTACGATGGTTGATACCTCTATCAATAGGTTTCGGGACCTGTAATTGCTGTGACAATTTTCATTTTGATTGCTCGATTATTTCTAAACATTTCTTAGAAAATTCAATTTTATTGAAAATCAACTGTGCTATAGCCCACAAGTTTTTGGGCGGCAAAAATCTAAAATGGTCCGATTACGATGGTTGATACCTCTATCAATAGGTTTCGGGACCTGTAATTGCTGTGACAATTTTCATTTTGATTGCTCGATAATTTCTAAACATTTCTTAGAAAATTCAATTTTATAGAAAATCAACTGTGCTATAGCCCACAAGTTTTTGGGCGGGAAAAATCTAAAATGGTCCGATTACGATGGTTGATACCTCTATCAATAGGCTTCGAGACCTGTAATTGCTGTGACAATTTTCATTTTGATTGCTCGATTATTTCTAAACATTTCTTAGAAAATTCAATTTTATTGAAAATCAACTGTGCTATAGCCCACAAGTTTTTGGGCGGCAAAAATCTAAAATGGTCCGATTACGATGGTTGATACCTCTATCAATAGGTTTCGGGACCTGTAATTGCTGTGACAATTTTCATTTTGATTGCTCGATTATTTCTAAACATTTCTTAGAAAATTCAATTTTATTGAAAATCAACTGTGCTATAGCCCACAAGTTTTTGGGCGGGAAAAATCTAAAATGGTGCGATTACGATGGTTGATACCTCTATCAATAGGTTTCGGGACCTGTAATTGCTGTGACAATTTTCATTTTGATTGCTCGATAATTTCTAAACATTTCTTAGAAAATTCAATTTTATTGAAAATCAACTGTGCTATAGCCCACAAGTTTCTGGGCGGCAAAAATCTAAAATGGTCCGATTACGATGGTTGATACCTCTATCAATAGGTTTCGAGACCTGTAATTGCTGTGACAATTTTCATTTTGATTGCTCGATTATTTCTAAACATTTCTTAGAAAATTCAATTTTATTGAAAATCAACTGTGCTATAGCCCACAAGTTTTTGGGCGGCAAAAATCTAAAATGGTCCGATTACGATGGTTGATACCTCTATCAATAGGTTTCGGGACCTGTAATTGCTGTGACAATTTTCATTTTGATTGCTCGATAATTTCTAAACATTTCTTAGAAAATTCAATTTTATTGAAAATCAACTGTGCTATAGCCCACAAGTTTTTGGGCGGCAAAAATCTAAAATGGTCCGATTACGATGGTTGATACCTCTATCAATAGGTTTCGGGACCTGTAATTGCTGTGACAATTTTCATTTTGATTGCTCGATAATTTCTAAACATTTCTTAGAAAATTCAATTTTATTGAAAATCAACTGTGCTATAGCCCACAAGTTTTTGGGCGGCAAAAATCTAAAATGGTCCGATTACGATGGTTGATACCTCTATCAATAGGTTTCGAGACCTGTAATTGCTGTGACAATTTTCATTTTGATTGCTCGATTATTTCTAAACATTTCTTAGAAAATTCAATTTTATTGAAAATCAACTGTGCTATAGCCCACAAGTTTTTGGGCGGCAAAAATCTAAAATGGTCCGATTACGATGGTTGATACCTCTATCAATAGGTTTCGGGACCTGTAATTGCTGTGACAATTTTCATTTTGATTGCTCGATAATTTCTAAACATTTCTTAGAAAATTCAATTTTATTGAAAATCAACTGTGCTATAGCCCACAAGTTTTTGGGCGGCAAAAATCTAAAATGGTCCGATTACGATGGTTGATACCTCTATCAATAGGTTTCGGGACCTGTAATTGCTGTGACAATTTTCATTTTGATTGCTCGATAATTTCTAAACATTTCTTAGAAAATTCAATTTTATTGAAAATCAACTGTGCTATAGCCCACAAGTTTTTGGGCGGCAAAAATCTAAAATGGTCCGATTACGATGGTTGATACCTCTATCAATAGGTTTCGGGACCTGTAATTACTGTGACAATTTTCATTTTGATTGCTCGATTATTTCTAAACATTTCTTAGAAAATTCAATTTTATTGAAAATCAACTGTGCTATAGCCCACAAGTTTTTGGGCGGCAAAAATCTAAAATGGTCCGATTACGATGGTTGATACCTCTATCAATAGGTTTCGAGACCTGTAATTGCTGTGACAATTTTCATTTTGATTGCTCGATTATTTCTAAACATTTCTTAGAAAATTCAATTTTATTGAAAATCAACTGTGCTATAGCCCACAAGTTTTTGGGCGGGAAAAATCTAAAATGGTCCGATTACGATGGTTGATACCTCTATCAATAGGTTTCGGGACCTGTAATTACTGTGACAATTTTCATTTTGATTGCTCGATTATTTCTAAACATTTCTTAGAAAATTCAATTTTATTGAAAATCAACTGTGCTATAGCCCACAAGTTTTTGGGCGGCAAAAATCTAAAATGGTCCGATTACGATGGTTGATACCTCTATCAATAGGTTTCGAGACCTGTAATTGCTGTGACAATTTTCATTTTGATTGCTCGATTATTTCTAAACATTTCTTAGAAAATTCAATTTTATTGAAAATCAACTGTGCTATAGCCCACAAGTTTTTGGGCGGCAAAAATCTAAAATGGTCCGATTACGATGGTTGATACCTCTATCAATAGGTTTCGGGACCTGTAATTACTGTGACAATTTTCATTTTGATTGCTCGATTATTTCTAAACATTTCTTAGAAAATTCAATTTTATTGAAAATCAACTGTGCTATAGCCCACAAGTTTTTGGGCGGCAAAAATCTAAAATGGTCCGATTACGATGGTTGATACCTCTATCAATAGGTTTCGAGACCTGTAATTGCTGTGACAATTTTCATTTTGATTGCTCGATTATTTCTAAACATTTCTTAGAAAATTCAATTTTATTGAAAATCAACTGTGCTATAGCCCACAAGTTTTTGGGCGGCAAAAATCTAAAATGGTCCGATTACGATGGTTGATACCTCTATCAATAGGTTTCGAGACCTGTAATTGCTGTGACAATTTTCATTTTGATTGCTCGATTATTTCTAAACATTTCTTAGAAAATTCAATTTTATTGAAAATCAACTGTGCTATAGCCCACAAGTTTTTGGGCGGCAAAAATCTAAAATGGTCCGATTACGATGGTTGATACCTCTATCAATAGGTTTCGGGACCTGTAATTGCTGTGACAATTTTCATTTTGATTGCTCGATAATTTCTAAACATTTCTTAGAAAATTCAATTTTATTGAAAATCAACTGTGCTATAGCCCACAAGTTTTTGGGCGGCAAAAATCTAAAATGGTCCGATTACGATGGTTGATACCTCTATCAATAGGTTTCGGGACCTGTAATTACTGTGACAATTTTCATTTTGATTGCTCGATTATTTCTAAACATTTCTTAGAAAATTCAATTTTATTGAAAATCAACTGTGCTATAGCCCACAAGTTTTTGGGCGGCAAAAATCTAAAATGGTCCGATTACGATGGTTGATACCTCTATCAATAGGTTTCGGGACCTGTAATTACTGTGACAATTTTCATTTTGATTGCTCGATTATTTCTAAACATTTCTTAGAAAATTCAATTTTATTGAAAATCAACTGTGCTATAGCCCACAAGTTTTTGGGCGGCAAAAATCTAAAATGGTCCGATTACGATGGTTGATACCTCTATCAATAGGTTTCGAGACCTGTAATTGCTGTGACAATTTTCATTTTGATTGCTCGATTATTTCTAAACATTTCTTAGAAAATTCAATTTTATTGAAAATCAACTGTGCTATAGCCCACAAGTTTTTGGGCGGCAAAAATCTAAAATGGTCCGATTACGATGGTTGATACCTCTATCAATAGGTTTCGGGACCTGTAATTGCTGTGACAATTTTCATTTTGATTGCTCGATAATTTCTAAACATTTCTTAGAAAATTCAATTTTATTGAAAATCAACTGTGCTATAGCCCACAAGTTTTTGGGCGGCAAAAATCTAAAATGGTCCGATTACGATGGTTGATACCTCTATCAATAGGTTTCGGGACCTGTAATTGCTGTGACAATTTTCATTTTGATTGCTCGATTATTTCTAAACATTTCTTAGAAAATTCAATTTTATTGAAAATCAACTGTGCTATAGCCCACAAGTTTTTGGGCGGCAAAAATCTAAAATGGTCCGATTACGATGGTTGATACCTCTATCAATAGGTTTCGGGACCTGTAATTGCTATGACAATTTTCATTTTGATTGCTCGATTATTTCTAAACATTTCTTAGAAAATTCAATTTTATTGAAAATCAACTGTGCTATAGCCCACAAGTTTTTGGGCGGCAAAAATCTAAAATGGTCCGATTACGATGGTTGATACCTCTATCAATAGGTTTCGGGACCTGTAATTGCTGTGACAATTTTCATTTTGATTGCTCGATTATTTCTAAACATTTCTTAGAAAATTCAATTTTATTGAAAATCAACTGTGCTATAGCCCACAAGTTTTTGGGCGGCAAAAATCTAAAATGGTGCGATTACGATGGTTGATACCTCTATCAATAGGTTTCGGGACCTGTAATTGCTGTGACAATTTTCATTTTGATTGCTCGATAATTTCTAAACATTTCTTAGAAAATTCAATTTTATAGAAAAACGACTGTGCTATAGCCCACAAGTTTTTGGGCGGGAAAAATCTAAAATGGTGCGATTACGATGGTTGATACCTCTATCAATAGGTTTCGGGACCTGTAATTGCTGTGACAATTTTCATTTTGATTGCTCGATAATTTCTAAACATTTCTTAGAAAATTCAATTTTATAGAAAATCAACTGTGCTATAGCCCACAAGTTTTTGGGCGGGAAAAATCTAAAATGGTCCGATTACGATGGTTGATACCTCTATCAATAGGTTTCGAGACCTGTAATTGCTGTGACAATTTTCATTTTGATTGCTCGATTATTTCTAAACATTTCTTAGAAAATTCAATTTTATTGAAAATCAACTGTGCTATAGCCCACAAGTTTTTGGGCGGGAAAAATCTAAAATGGTGCGATTATGATGGTTGATACCTCTATCAATAGGTTTCGGGACCTGTAATTGCTGTGACAATTTTCATTTTGATTGCTCGATTATTTCTAAACATTTCTTAGAAAATTCAATTTTATTGAAAATCAACTGTGCTATAGCCCACAAGTTTTTGGGCGGCAAAAATCTAAAATGGTCCGATTACGATGGTTGATACCTCTATCAATAGGTTTCGAGACCTGTAATTGCTATGACAATTTTCATTTTGATTGCTCGATTATTTCTAAACATTTCTTAGAAAATTCAATTTTATTGAAAATCAACTGTGCTATAGCCCACAAGTTTTTGGGCGGGAAAAATCTAAAATGGTCCGATTACGATGGTTGATACCTCTATCAATAGGTTTCGGGACCTGTAATTGCTGTGACAATTTTCATTTTGATTGCTCAATTATTTCTAAACATTTCTTAGAAAATTCAATTTTATTGAAAATCAACTGTGCTATAGCCCACAAGTTTTTGGGCGGCAAAAATCTAAAATGGTCCGATTACGATGGTTGATACCTCTATCAATAGGTTTCGGGACCTGTAATTGCTGTGACAATTTTCATTTTGATTGCTCGATTATTTCTAAACATTTCTTAGAAAATTCAATTTTATTGAAAATCAACTGTGCTATAGCCCACAAGTTTTTGGGCGGGAAAAATCTAAAATGGTCCGATTACGATGGTTGATACCTCTATCAATAGGTTTCGGGACCTGTAATTGCTGTGACAATTTTCATTTTGATTGCTCGATTATTTCTAAACATTTCTTAGAAAATTCAATTTTATTGAAAATCAACTGTGCTATAGCCCACAAGTTTTTGGGCGGGAAAAATCTAAAATGGTCCGATTACGATGGTTGATACCTCTATCAATAGGTTTCGGGACCTGTAATTGCTGTGACAATTTTCATTTTGATTGCTCAATTATTTCTAAACATTTCTTAGAAAATTCAATTTTATTGAAAATCAACTGTGCTATAGCCCACAAGTTTTTGGGCGGGAAAAATCTAAAATGGTCCGATTACGATGGTTGATACCTCTATCAATAGGTTTCGGGACCTGTAATTGCTGTGACAATTTTCATTTTGATTGCTCGATAATTTCTAAACATTTCTTAGAAAATTCAATTTTATAGAAAATCAACTGTGCTATAGCCCACAAGTTTTTGGGCGGGAAAAATCTAAAATGGTCCGATTACGATGGTTGATACCTCTATCAATAGGTTTCGAGACCTGTAATTGCTGTGACAATTTTCATTTTGATTGCTCGATTATTTCTAAACATTTCTTAGAAAATTCAATTTTATTGAAAATCAACTGTGCTATAGCCCACAAGTTTTTGGGCGGCAAAAATCTAAAATGGTCCGATTACGATGGTTGATACCTCTATCAATAGGTTTCGGGACCTGTAATTGCTGTGACAATTTTCATTTTGATTGCTCGATTATTTCTAAACATTTCTTAGAAAATTCAATTTTATTGAAAATCAACTGTGCTATAGCCCACAAGTTTTTGGGCGGGAAAAATCTAAAATGGTGCGATTACGATGGTTGATACCTCTATCAATAGGTTTCGGGACCTGTAATTGCTGTGACAATTTTCATTTTGATTGCTCGATAATTTCTAAACATTTCTTAGAAAATTCAATTTTATAGAAAAACGACTGTGCTATAGCCCACAAGTTTTTGGGCGGGAAAAATCTAAAATGGTGCGATTACGATGGTTGATACCTCTATCAATAGGTTTCGGGACCTGTAATTGCTGTGACAATTTTCATTTTGATTGCTCGATAATTTCTAAACATTTCTTAGAAAATTCAATTTTATAGAAAATCAACTGTGCTATAGCCCACAAGTTTTTGGGCGGGAAAAATCTTAAATGGTCCGATTACGATGGTTGATACCTCTATCAATAGGTTTCGAGACCTGTAATTGCTGTGACAATTTTCATTTTGATTGCTCGATTATTTCTAAACATTTCTTAGAAAATTCAATTTTATTGAAAATCAACTGTGCTATAGCCCACAAGTTTTTGGGCGGGAAAAATCTAAAATGGTCCGATTACGATGGTTGATACCTCTATCAATAGGTTTCGGGACCTGTAATTGCTGTGACAATTTTCATTTTGATTGCTCGATTATTTCTAAACATTTCTTAGAAAATTCAATTTTATTGAAAATCAACTGTGCTATAGCCCACAAGTTTTTGGGCGGCAAAAATCTAAAATGGTCCGATTACGATGGTTGATACCTCTATCAATAGGTTTCGGGACCTGTAATTGCTGTGACAATTTTCATTTTGATTGCTCGATTATTTCTAAACATTTCTTAGAAAATTCAATTTTATTGAAAATCAACTGTGCTATAGCCCACAAGTTTTTGGGCGGCAAAAATCTAAAATGGTCCGATTACGATGGTTGATACCTCTATCAATAGGTTTCGGGACCTGTAATTGCTATGACAATTTTCATTTTGATTGCTCGATTATTTCTAAACATTTCTTAGAAAATTCAATTTCATTGAAAATCAACTGTGCTATAGCCCACAAGTTTTTGGGCGGCAAAAATCTAAAATGGTGCGATTACGATGGTTGATACCTCTATCAATAGGTTTCGGGACCTGTAATTGCTGTGACAATTTTCATTTTGATTGCTCGATTATTTCTAAACATTTCTTATAAAATTCAATTTTATTGAAAATCAACTGTGCTATAGCCCACAAGTTTTTGGGCGGGAAAAATCTAAAATGGTGCGATTACGATGGTTGATACCTCTATCAATAGGTTTCGGGACCTGTAATTGCTGTGACAATTTTCATTTTGATTGCTCGATAATTTCTAAACATTTCTTAGAAAATTCAATTTTATTGAAAATCAACTGTGCTATAGCCCACAAGTTTTTGGGCGGCAAAAATCTAAAATGGTCCGATTACGATGGTTGATACCTCTATCAATAGGTTTCGAGACCTGTAATTGCTGTGACAATTTTCATTTTGATTGCTCGATAATTTCTAAACATTTCTTAGAAAATTCAATTTTATAGAAAATCAACTGTGCTATAGCCCACAAGTTTTTGGGCGGGAAAAATCTAAAATGGTCCGATTACGATGGTTGATACCTCTATCAATAGGTTTCGAGACCTGTAATTGCTGTGACAATTTTCATTTTGATTGCTCGATTATTTCTAAACATTTCTTAGAAAATTCAATTTTATTGAAAATCAACTGTGCTATAGCCCACAAGTTTTTGGGCGGGAAAAATCTAAAATGGTCCGATTACGATGGTTGATACCTCTATCAATAGGTTTCGGGACCTGTAATTGCTGTGACAATTTTCATTTTGATTGCTCGATTATTTCTAAACATTTCTTAGAAAATTCAATTTTATTGAAAATCAACTGTGCTATAGCCCACAAGTTTTTGGGCGGGAAAAATCTAAAATGGTCCGATTACGATGGTTGATACCTCTATCAATAGGTTTCGGGACCTGTAATTGCTGTGACAATTTTCATTTTGATTGCTCGATTATTTCTAAACATTTCTTAGAAAATTCAATTTTATTGAAAATCAACTGTGCTATAGCCCACAAGTTTTTGGGCGGCAAAAATCTAAAATGGTCCGATTACGATGGTTGATACCTCTATCAATAGGTTTCGGGACCTGTAATTGCTGTGACAATTTTCATTTTGATTGCTCGATTATTTCTAAACATTTCTTAGAAAATTCAATTTTATTGAAAATCAACTGTGCTATAGCCCACAAGTTTTTGGGCGGCAAAAATCTAAAATGGTCCGATTACGATGGTTGATACCTCTATCAATAGGTTTCGGGACCTGTAATTGCTATGACAATTTTCATTTTGATTGCTCGATTATTTCTAAACATTTCTTAGAAAATTCAATTTCATTGAAAATCAACTGTGCTATAGCCCACAAGTTTTTGGGCGGGAAAAATCTAAAATGGTGCGATTACGATGGTTGATACCTCTATCAATAGGTTTCGGGACCTGTAATTGCTGTGACAATTTTCATTTTGATTGCTCGATTATTTCTAAACATTTCTTAGAAAATTCAATTTTATTGAAAATCAACTGTGCTATAGCCCACAAGTTTTTGGGCGGGAAAAATCTAAAATGGTCCGATTACGATGGTTGATACCTCTATCAATAGGTTTCGGGACCTGTAATTGCTGTGACAATTTTCATTTTGATTGCTCAATTATTTCTAAACATTTCTTAGAAAATTCAATTTTATTGAAAATCAACTGTGCTATAGCCCACAAGTTTTTGGGCGGCAAAAATCTAAAATGGTCCGATTACGATGGTTGATACCTCTATCAATAGGTTTCGGGACCTGTAATTGCTGTGACAATTTTCATTTTGATTGCTCGATTATTTCTAAACATTTCTTAGAAAATTCAATTTTATTGAAAATCAACTGTGCTATAGCCCACAAGTTTTTGGGCGGGAAAAATCTAAAATGGTCCGATTACGATGGTTGATACCTCTATCAATAGGTTTCGGGACCTGTAATTGCTGTGACAATTTTCATTTTGATTGCTCGATTATTTCTAAACATTTCTTAGAAAATTCAATTTTATTGAAAATCAACTGTGCTATAGCCCACAAGTTTTTGGGCGGGAAAAATCTAAAATGGTCCGATTACGATGGTTGATACCTCTATCAATAGGTTTCGGGACCTGTAATTGCTGTGACAATTTTCATTTTGATTGCTCAATTATTTCTAAACATTTCTTAGAAAATTCAATTTTATTGAAAATCAACTGTGCTATAGCCCACAAGTTTTTGGGCGGGAAAAATCTAAAATGGTCCGATTACGATGGTTGATACCTCTATCAATAGGTTTCGGGACCTGTAATTGCTGTGACAATTTTCATTTTGATTGCTCGATAATTTCTAAACATTTCTTAGAAAATTCAATTTTATAGAAAATCAACTGTGCTATAGCCCACAAGTTTTTGGGCGGGAAAAATCTAAAATGGTCCGATTACGATGGTTGATACCTCTATCAATAGGTTTCGAGACCTGTAATTGCTGTGACAATTTTCATTTTGATTGCTCGATTATTTCTAAACATTTCTTAGAAAATTCAATTTTATTGAAAATCAACTGTGCTATAGCCCACAAGTTTTTGGGCGGCAAAAATCTAAAATGGTCCGATTACGATGGTTGATACCTCTATCAATAGGTTTCGGGACCTGTAATTGCTGTGACAATTTTCATTTTGATTGCTCGATTATTTCTAAACATTTCTTAGAAAATTCAATTTTATTGAAAATCAACTGTGCTATAGCCCACAAGTTTTTGGGCGGGAAAAATCTAAAATGGTGCGATTACGATGGTTGATACCTCTATCAATAGGTTTCGGGACCTGTAATTGCTGTGACAATTTTCATTTTGATTGCTCGATAATTTCTAAACATTTCTTAGAAAATTCAATTTTATAGAAAAACGACTGTGCTATAGCCCACAAGTTTTTGGGCGGGAAAAATCTAAAATGGTGCGATTACGATGGTTGATACCTCTATCAATAGGTTTCGGGACCTGTAATTGCTGTGACAATTTTCATTTTGATTGCTCGATAATTTCTAAACATTTCTTAGAAAATTCAATTTTATAGAAAATCAACTGTGCTATAGCCCACAAGTTTTTGGGCGGGAAAAATCTAAAATGGTCCGATTACGATGGTTGATACCTCTATCAATAGGTTTCGAGACCTGTAATTGCTGTGACAATTTTCATTTTGATTGCTCGATTATTTCTAAACATTTCTTAGAAAATTCAATTTTATTGAAAATCAACTGTGCTATAGCCCACAAGTTTTTGGGCGGGAAAAATCTAAAATGGTCCGATTACGATGGTTGATACCTCTATCAATAGGTTTCGGGACCTGTAATTGCTGTGACAATTTTCATTTTGATTGCTCGATTATTTCTAAACATTTCTTAGAAAATTCAATTTTATTGAAAATCAACTGTGCTATAGCCCACAAGTTTTTGGGCGGCAAAAATCTAAAATGGTCCGATTACGATGGTTGATACCTCTATCAATAGGTTTCGGGACCTGTAATTGCTGTGACAATTTTCATTTTGATTGCTCGATTATTTCTAAACATTTCTTAGAAAATTCAATTTTATTGAAAATCAACTGTGCTATAGCCCACAAGTTTTTGGGCGGCAAAAATCTAAAATGGTCCGATTACGATGGTTGATACCTCTATCAATAGGTTTCGGGACCTGTAATTGCTATGACAATTTTCATTTTGATTGCTCGATTATTTCTAAACATTTCTTAGAAAATTCAATTTCATTGAAAATCAACTGTGCTATAGCCCACAAGTTTTTGGGCGGCAAAAATCTAAAATGGTGCGATTACGATGGTTGATACCTCTATCAATAGGTTTCGGGACCTGTAATTGCTGTGACAATTTTCATTTTGATTGCTCGATTATTTCTAAACATTTCTTATAAAATTCAATTTTATTGAAAATCAACTGTGCTATAGCCCACAAGTTTTTGGGCGGGAAAAATCTAAAATGGTGCGATTACGATGGTTGATACCTCTATCAATAGGTTTCGGGACCTGTAATTGCTGTGACAATTTTCATTTTGATTGCTCGATAATTTCTAAACATTTCTTAGAAAATTCAATTTTATTGAAAATCAACTGTGCTATAGCCCACAAGTTTTTGGGCGGCAAAAATCTAAAATGGTCCGATTACGATGGTTGATACCTCTATCAATAGGTTTCGAGACCTGTAATTGCTGTGACAATTTTCATTTTGATTGCTCGATAATTTCTAAACATTTCTTAGAAAATTCAATTTTATAGAAAATCAACTGTGCTATAGCCCACAAGTTTTTGGGCGGGAAAAATCTAAAATGGTCCGATTACGATGGTTGATACCTCTATCAATAGGTTTCGAGACCTGTAATTGCTGTGACAATTTTCATTTTGATTGCTCGATTATTTCTAAACATTTCTTAGAAAATTCAATTTTATTGAAAATCAACTGTGCTATAGCCCACAAGTTTTTGGGCGGGAAAAATCTAAAATGGTCCGATTACGATGGTTGATACCTCTATCAATAGGTTTCGGGACCTGTAATTGCTGTGACAATTTTCATTTTGATTGCTCGATTATTTCTAAACATTTCTTAGAAAATTCAATTTCATTGAAAATCAACTGTGCTATAGCCCACAAGTTTTTGGGCGGGAAAAATCTAAAATGGTCCGATTACGATGGTTGATACCTCTATCAATAGGTTTCGGGACCTGTAATTGCTGTGACAATTTTCATTTTGATTGCTCGATTATTTCTAAACATTTCTTAGAAAATTCAATTTTATTGAAAATCAACTGTGCTATAGCCCACAAGTTTTTGGGCGGCAAAAATCTAAAATGGTCCGATTACGATGGTTGATACCTCTATCAATAGGTTTCGGGACCTGTAATTGCTGTGACAATTTTCATTTTGATTGCTCGATTATTTCTAAACATTTCTTAGAAAATTCAATTTTATTGAAAATCAACTGTGCTATAGCCCACAAGTTTTTGGGCGGCAAAAATCTAAAATGGTCCGATTACGATGGTTGATACCTCTATCAATAGGTTTCGGGACCTGTAATTGCTATGACAATTTTCATTTTGATTGCTCGATTATTTCTAAACATTTCTTAGAAAATTCAATTTCATTGAAAATCAACTGTGCTATAGCCCACAAGTTTTTGGGCGGGAAAAATCTAAAATGGTGCGATTACGATGGTTGATACCTCTATCAATAGGTTTCGGGACCTGTAATTGCTGTGACAATTTTCATTTTGATTGCTCGATTATTTCTAAACATTTCTTATAAAATTCAATTTTATTGAAAATCAACTGTGCTATAGCCCACAAGTTTTTGGGCGGGAAAAATCTAAAATGGTGCGATTACGATGGTTGATACCTCTATCAATAGGTTTCGGGACCTGTAATTGCTGTGACAATTTTCATTTTGATTGCTCGATAATTTCTAAACATTTCTTAGAAAATTCAATTTTATTGAAAATCAACTGTGCTATAGCCCACAAGTTTTTGGGCGGCAAAAATCTAAAATGGTCCGATTACGATGGTTGATACCTCTATCAATAGGTTTCGGGACCTGTAATTGCTATGACAATTTTCATTTTGATTGCTCGATTATTTCTAAACATTTCTTAGAAAATTCAATTTCATTGAAAATCAACTGTGCTATAGCCCACAAGTTTTTGGGCGGCAAAAATCTAAAATGGTCCGATTACGATGGTTGATACCTCTATCAATAGGTTTCGGGACCTGTAATTGCTGTGACAATTTTCATTTTGATTGCTCGATTATTTCTAAACATTTCTTATAAAATTCAATTTTATTGAAAATCAACTGTGCTATAGCCCACAAGTTTTTGGGCGGGAAAAATCTAAAATGGTGCGATTACGATGGTTGATACCTCTATCAATAGGTTTCGGGACCTGTAATTGCTGTGACAATTTTCATTTTGATTGCTCGATAATTTCTAAACATTTCTTAGAAAATTCAATTTTATTGAAAATCAACTGTGCTATAGCCCACAAGTTTTTGGGCGGCAAAAATCTAAAATGGTCCGATTACGATGGTTGATACCTCTATCAATAGGTTTCGGGACCTGTAATTGCTGTGACAATTTTCATTTTGATTGCTCGATTATTTCTAAACATTTCTTAGAAAATTCAATTTTATTGAAAATCAACTGTGCTATAGCCCACAAGTTTTTGGGCGGCAAAAATCTAAAATGGTCCGATTACGATGGTTGATACCTCTATCAATAGGTTTCGGGACCTGTAATTGCTATGACAATTTTCATTTTGATTGCTCGATTATTTCTAAACATTTCTTAGAAAATTCAATTTCATTGAAAATCAACTGTGCTATAGCCCACAAGTTTTTGGGCGGCAAAAATCTAAAATGGTCCGATTACGATGGTTGATACCTCTATCAATAGGTTTCGGGACCTGTAATTGCTGTGACAATTTTCATTTTGATTGCTCGATTATTTCTAAACATTTCTTAGAAAATTCAATTTTATTGAAAATCAACTGTGCTATAGCCCACAAGTTTTTGGGCGGGAAAAATCTAAAATGGTGCGATTACGATGGTTGATACCTCTATCAATAGGTTTCGGGACCTGTAATTGCTGTGACAATTTTCATTTTGATTGCTCGATAATTTCTAAACATTTCTTAGAAAATTCAATTTTATAGAAAAACGACTGTGCTATAGCCCACAAGTTTTTGGGCGGGAAAAATCTAAAATGGTGCGATTACGATGGTTGATACCTCTATCAATAGGTTTCGGGACCTGTAATTGCTGTGACAATTTTCATTTTGATTGCTCGATAATTTCTAAACATTTCTTAGAAAATTCAATTTTATAGAAAATCAACTGTGCTATAGCCCACAAGTTTTTGGGCGGGAAAAATCTAAAATGGTCCGATTACGATGGTTGATACCTCTATCAATAGGTTTCGAGACCTGTAATTGCTGTGACAATTTTCATTTTGATTGCTCGATAATTTCTAAACATTTCTTAGAAAATTCAATTTTATTGAAAATCAACTGTGCTATAGCCCACAAGTTTTTGGGCGGCAAAAATCTAAAATGGTTCGATTACGATGGTTGATACCTCTATCAATAGGTTTCGGGACCTGTAATTGCTGTGACAATTTTCATTTTGATTGCTCGATAATTTCTAAACATTTCTTAGAAAATTCAATTTTATTGAAAATCAACTGTGCTATAGCCCACAAGTTTTTGGGCGGCAAAAATCTAAAATGGTCCGATTACGATGGTTGATACCTCTATCAATAGGTTTCGAGACCTGTAATTGCTGTGACAATTTTTATTTTGATTGCTCGATTATTTCTAAACATTTCTTAGAAAATTCAATTTTATTGAAAATCAACTGTGCTATAGCCCACAAGTTTTTGGGCGGGAAAAATCTAAAATGGTCCGATTACGATGGTTGATACCTCTATCAATAGGTTTCGAGACAACTAAAATGTTCCGATTACGATGGTTGATACCTCTATCAATAGGTTTCGGGACCTGTAATTACTGTGACAATTTTCATTTTGATTGCTCGATTATTTCTAAACATTTCTTAGAAAATTCAATTTTATTGAAAATCAACTGTGCTATAGCCCACAAGTTTTTGGGCGGGAAAAATCTAAAATGGTCCGATTACGATGGTTGATACCTCTATCAATAGGTTTCGGGACCTGTAATTGCTGTGACAATTTTCATTTTGATTGCTCGATTATTTCTAAACATTTCTTAGAAAATTCAATTTTATAGAAAATCAACTGTGCTATAGCCCACAAGTTTTTGGGCGGGAAAAATCTAAAATGGTCCGATTACGATGGTTGATACCTCTATCAATAGGTTTCGAGACCTGTAATTGCTGTGACAATTTTCATTTTGATTGCTCGATTATTTCTAAACATTTCTTAGAAAATTAGTGCTATAGCCCACAAGTTTTTGGGCGGCAACAATCTAAAATGGTCCGATTACGATGGTTGATACCTCTATCAATAGGTTTCGGGACCTGTAATTGCTGTGACAATTTTCATTTTGATTGCTCGATTATTTCTAAACATTTCTTAGAAAATTCAATTTTATTGAAAATCAACTGTGCTATAGCCCACAAGTTTTTGGGCGGCAAAAATCTAAAATGGTCCGATTACGATGGTTGATACCTCTATCAATAGGTTTCGGGACCTGTAATTGCTGTGACAATTTTCATTTTGATTGCTCGATAATTTCTAAACATTTCTTAGAAAATTCAATTTTATAGAAAATCAACTGTGCTATAGCCCACAAGTTTTTGGGCGGGAAAAATCTAAAATGGTCCGATTACGATGGTTGATACCTCTATCAATAGGTTTCGAGACCTGTAATTGCTGTGACAATTTTCATTTTGATTGCTCGATTATTTCTAAACATTTCTTAGAAAATTCAATTTTATTGAAAATCAACTGTGCTATAGCCCACAAGTTTTTGGGCGGCAAAAATCTAAAATGGTCCGATTACGATGGTTGATACCTCTATCAATAGGTTTCGGGACCTGTAATTGCTGTGACAATTTTCATTTTGATTGCTCGATAATTTCTAAACATTTCTTAGAAAATTCAATTTTATTGAAAATCAACTGTGCTATAGCCCACAAGTTTTTGGGCGGCAAAAATCTAAAATGGTCCGATTACGATGGTTGATACCTCTATCAATAGGTTTCGGGACCTGTAATTGCTATGACAATTTTCATTTTGATTGCTCGATTATTTCTAAACATTTCTTAGAAAATTCAATTTCATTGAAAATCAACTGTGCTATAGCCCACAAGTTTTTGGGCGGCAAAAATCTAAAATGGTCCGATTACGATGGTTGATACCTCTATCAATAGGTTTCGGGACCTGTAATTGCTGTGACAATTTTCATTTTGATTGCTCGATTATTTCTAAACATTTCTTAGAAAATTCAATTTTATTGAAAATCAACTGTGCTATAGCCCACAAGTTTTTGGGCGGGAAAAATCTAAAATGGTGCGATTACGATGGTTGATACCTCTATCAATAGGTTTCGGGACCTGTAATTGCTGTGACAATTTTCATTTTGATTGCTCGATAATTTCTAAACATTTCTTAGAAAATTCAATTTTATAGAAAAACGACTGTGCTATAGCCCACAAGTTTTTGGGCGGGAAAAATCTAAAATGGTGCGATTACGATGGTTGATACCTCTATCAATAGGTTTCGGGACCTGTAATTGCTGTGACAATTTTCATTTTGATTGCTCGATAATTTCTAAACATTTCTTAGAAAATTCAATTTTATAGAAAATCAACTGTGCTATAGCCCACAAGTTTTTGGGCGGGAAAAATCTAAAATGGTCCGATTACGATGGTTGATACCTCTATCAATAGGTTTCGAGACCTGTAATTGCTGTGACAATTTTCATTTTGATTGCTCGATAATTTCTAAACATTTCTTAGAAAATTCAATTTTATTGAAAATCAACTGTGCTATAGCCCACAAGTTTTTGGGCGGCAAAAATCTAAAATGGTCCGATTACGATGGTTGATACCTCTATCAATAGGTTTCGGGACCTGTAATTGCTGTGACAATTTTCATTTTGATTGCTCGATAATTTCTAAACATTTCTTAGAAAATTCAATTTTATTGAAAATCAACTGTGCTATAGCCCACAAGTTTTTGGGCGGCAAAAATCTAAAATGGTCCGATTACGATGGTTGATACCTCTATCAATAGGTTTCGAGACCTGTAATTGCTGTGACAATTTTCATTTTGATTGCTCGATTATTTCTAAACATTTCTTAGAAAATTCAATTTTATTGAAAATCAACTGTGCTATAGCCCACAAGTTTTTGGGCGGGAAAAATCTAAAATGGTCCGATTACGATGGTTGATACCTCTATCAATAGGTTTCGGGACCTGTAATTGCTGTGACAATTTTCATTTTGATTGCTCGATTATTTCTAAACATTTCTTAGAAAATTCAATTTTATAGAAAATCAACTGTGCTATAGCCCACAAGTTTTTGGGCGGGAAAAATCTAAAATGGTCCGATTACGATGGTTGATACCTCTATCAATAGGTTTCGAGACCTGTAATTGCTGTGACAATTTTCATTTTGATTGCTCGATAATTTCTAAACATTTCTTAGAAAATTCAATTTTATTGAAAATCAACTGTGCTATAGCACACAAGTTTTTGGGCGGCAAAAATCTAAAATGGTCCGATTACGATGGTTGATACCTCTATCAATAGGTTTCGGGACCTGTAATTGCTGTGACAATTTTCATTTTGATTGCTCGATAATTTCTAAACATTTCTTAGAAAATTCAATTTTATTGAAAATCAACTGTGCTATAGCCCACAAGTTTTTGGGCGGCAAAAATCTAAAATGGTCCGATTACGATGGTTGATACCTCTATCAATAGGTTTCGGGACCTGTAATTGCTGTGACAATTTTTATTTTGATTGCTCGATTATTTCTAAACATTTCTTAGAAAATTCAATTTTATTGAAAATCAACTGTGCTATAGCCTACAAGTTTTTGGGCGGGAAAAATCTAAAATGGTCCGATTACGATGGTTGATACCTCTATCAATAGGTTTCGAGACAACTAAAATGGTCCGATTACGATGGTTGATACCTCTATCAATAGGTTTCGGGACCTGTAATTACTGTGACAATTTTCATTTTGATTGCTCGATTATTTCTAAACATTTCTTAGAAAATTCAATTTTATTGAAAATCAACTGTGCTATAGCCCACAAGTTTTTGGGCGGGAAAAATCTAAAATGGTCCGATTACGATGGTTGATACCTCTATCAATAGGTTTCGGGACCTGTAATTGCTGTGACAATTTTCATTTTGATTGCTCGATTATTTCTAAACATTTCTTAGAAAATTCAATTTTATAGAAAATCAACTGTGCTATAGCCCACAAGTTTTTGGGCGGGAAAAATCTAAAATGGTCCGATTACGATGGTTGATACCTCTATCAATAGGTTTCGAGACCTGTAATTGCTGTGACAATTTTCATTTTGATTGCTCGATTATTTCTAAACATTTCTTAGAAAATTAGTGCTATAGCCCACAAGTTTTTGGGCGGCAAAAATCTAAAATGGTCCGATTACGATGGTTGATACCTCTATCAATAGGTTTCGGGACCTGTAATTGCTGTGACAATTTTCATTTTGATTGCTCGATTATTTCTAAACATTTCTTAGAAAATTCAATTTTATTGAAAATCAACTGTGCTATAGCCCACAAGTTTTTGGGCGGCAAAAATCTAAAATGGTCCGATTACGATGGTTGATACCTCTATCAATAGGTTTCGGGACCTGTAATTGCTGTGACAATTTTCATTTTGATTGCTCGATAATTTCTAAACATTTCTTAGAAAATTCAATTTTATAGAAAATCAACTGTGCTATAGCCCACAAGTTTTTGGGCGGGAAAAATCTAAAATGGTCCGATTACGATGGTTGATACCTCTATCAATAGGTTTCGAGACCTGTAATTGCTGTGACAATTTTCATTTTGATTGCTCGATTATTTCTAAACATTTCTTAGAAAATTAGTGCTATAGCCCACAAGTTTTTGGGCGGCAAAAATCTAAAATGGTCCGATTACGATGGTTGATACCTCTATCAATAGGTTTCGGGACCTGTAATTGCTGTGACAATTTTCATTTTGATTGCTCGATTATTTCTAAACATTTCTTAGAAAATTCAATTTTATTGAAAATCAACTGTGCTATAGCCCACAAGTTTTTGGGCGGGAAAAATGTAAAATGGTCCGATTACGATGGTTGATACCTCTATCAATAGGTTTCGGGACCTGTAATTGCTGTGACAATTTTCATTTTGATTGCTCGATAATTTCTAAACATTTCTTAGAAAATTCAATTTTATAGAAAATCAACTGTGCTATAGCCCACAAGTTTTTGGGCGGGAAAAATCTAAAATGGTCCGATTACGATGGTTGATACCTCTATCAATAGGTTTCGAGACCTGTAATTGCTGTGACAATTTTCATTTTGATTGCTCGATTATTTCTAAACATTTCTTAGAAAATTCAATTTTATTGAAAATCAACTGTGCTATAGCCCACAAGTTTTTGGGCGGCAAAAATCTAAAATGGTCCGATTACGATGGTTGATACCTCTATCAATAGGTTTCGGGACCTGTAATTGCTGTGACAATTTTCATTTTGATTGCTCGATTATTTCTAAACATTTCTTAGAAAATTCAATTTTATTGAAAATCAACTGTGCTATAGCCCACAAGTTTTTGGGCGGGAAAAATCTAAAATGGTGCGATTACGATGGTTGATACCTCTATCAATAGGTTTCGGGACCTGTAATTGCTGTGACAATTTTCATTTTGATTGCTCGATAATTTCTAAACATTTCTTAGAAAATTCAATTTTATTGAAAATCAACTGTGCTATAGCCCACAAGTTTTTGGGCGGCAAAAATCTAAAATGGTCCGATTACGATGGTTGATACCTCTATCAATAGGTTTCGGGACCTGTAATTGCTGTGACAATTTTCATTTTGATTGCTCGATTATTTCTAAACATTTCTTAGAAAATTCAATTTTATTGAAAATCAACTGTGCTATAGCCCACAAGTTTTTGGGCGGCAAAAATCTAAAATGGTCCGATTACGATGGTTGATACCTCTATCAATAGGTTTCGGGACCTGTAATTGCTATGACAATTTTCATTTTGATTGCTCGATTATTTCTAAACATTTCTTAGAAAATTCAATTTCATTGAAAATCAACTGTGCTATAGCCCACAAGTTTTTGGGCGGCAAAAATCTAAAATGGTCCGATTACGATGGTTGATACCTCTATCAATAGGTTTCGGGACCTGTAATTGCTGTGACAATTTTCATTTTGATTGCTCGATTATTTCTAAACATTTCTTAGAAAATTCAATTTTATTGAAAATCAACTGTGCTATAGCCCACAAGTTTTTGGGCGGGAAAAATCTAAAATGGTCCGATTACGATGGTTGATACCTCTATCAATAGGTTTCGGGACCTGTAATTGCTATGACAATTTTCATTTTGATTGCTCGATTATTTCTAAACATTTCTTAGAAAATTCAATTTTATTGAAAATCAACTGTGCTGCCCACAAGTTTTTGGGCGGCAAAAATCTAAAATGGTCCGATTACGATGGTTGATACCTCTATCAATAGGTTTCGGGACCTGTAATTGCTGTGACAATTTTCATTTTGATTGCTCGATTATTTCTAAACATTTCTTAGAAAATTCAATTTTATTGAAAATCAACTGTGCTATAGCCCACAAGTTTTTGGGCGGCAAAAATCTAAAATGGTCCGATTACGATGGTTGATACCTCTATCAATAGGTTTCGAGACCTGTAATTGCTGTGACAATTTTCATTTTGATTGCTCGATTATTTCTAAACATTTCTTATAAAATTCAATTTTATTGAAAATCAACTGTGCTATAGCCCACAAGTTTTTGGGCGGCAAAAATCTAAAATGGTCCGATTACGATGGTTGATACCTCTATCAATAGTTTTCGAGACCTGTAATTGCTGTGACAATTTTCATTTTGATTGCTCGATTATTTCTAAACATTTCTTATAAAATTCAATTTTATTGAAAATCAACTGTGCTATAGCCCACAAGTTTTTGGGCGGCAAAAATCTAAAATGGTCCGATTACGATGGTTGATACCTCTATCAATAGTTTTCGAGACCTGTAATTGCTGTGACAATTTTCATTTTGATTGCTCGATTATTTCTAACATTTCTTAGAAAATTCAATTTTATTGAAAATCAACTGTGCTATAGCCCACAAGTTTTTGGGCGGGAAAAATCTAAAATGGTCCGATTACGATGGTTGATACCTCTATCAATAGGTTTCGAGAGCTGTAATTGCTGTGACAATTTTCATTTTGATTGCTCGATTATTTCTAAACATTTCTTAGAAAATTCAATTTTATTGAAAATCAACTGTGCTATAGCCCACAAGTTTTTGGGCGGCAAAAATCTAAAATGGTCCGATTACGATGGTTGATACCTCTATCAATAGGTTTCGGGACCTGTAATTGCTATGACAATTTTCATTTTGATTGCTCGATTATTTCTAAACATTTCTTAGTAAATTCAATTTTATTGAAAATCAACTGTGCTATAGCCCACAAGTTTTTGGGCGGGAAAAATCTAAAATGGTCCGATTACGATGGTTGATACCTCTATCAATAGGTTTCGGGACCTGTAATTGCTGTGACAATTTTCATTTTGATTGCTCGATTATTTCTAAACATTTCTTAGAAAATTCAATTTTATTGAAAATCAACTGTGCTATAGCCCACAAGTTTTTGGGCGGCAAAAATCTAAAATGGTCCGATTACGATGGTTGATACCTCTATCAATAGGTTTCGGGACCTGTAATTGCTGTGACAATTTTCATTTTGATTGCTCGATTATTTCTAAACATTTCTTAGAAAATTCAATTTTATTGAAAATCAACTGTGCTATAGCCCAGCAGTTTTTGGGCGGGAAAAATCTAAAATGGTCCGATTACGATGGTTGATACCTCTATCAATAGGTTTCGGGACCTGTAATTGCTGTGACAATTTTCATTTTGATTGCTCGATTATTTCTAAACATTTCTTAGAAAATTCAATTTTATTGAAAATCAACTGTGCTATAGCCCACAAGTTTTTGGGCGGGAAAAATCTAAAATGGTGCGATTACGATGGTTGATACCTCTATCAATAGGTTTCGGGACCTGTAATTGCTGTGACAATTTTCATTTTGATTGCTCGATTATTTCTAAACATTTCTTAGAAAATTCAATTTTATTGAAAATCAACTGTGCTATAGCCCACAAGTTTTTGGGCGGGAAAAATCTAAAATGGTCCGATTACGATGGTTGATACCTCTATCAATAGGTTTCGGGACCTGTAATTGCTATGACAATTTTCATTTTGATTGCTCGATTATTTCTAAACATTTCTTAGAAAATTCAATTTTATTGAAAATCAACTGTGCTATAGCCCACAAGTTTTTGGGCGGCAAAAATCTAAAATGGTCCGATTACGATGGTTGATACCTCTATCAATAGGTTTCGGGACCTGTAATTGCTATGACAATTTTCGTTTTGATTGCTCGATTATTTCTAAACATTTCTTAGAAAATTCAATTTTATTGAAAATCAACTGTGCTATAGCCCACAAGTTTTTGGGCGGGAAAAATCTAAAATGGTCCGATTACGATGGTTGATACCTCTATCAATAGGTTTCGGGACCTGTAATTGCTGTGACAATTTTCATTTTGATTGCTCGATTATTTCTAAACATTTCTTAGAAAATTCAATTTTATTGAAAATCAACTGTGCTATAGCCCACAAGTTTTTGGGCGGGAAAAATCTAAAATGGTCTGATTACGATGGTTGATACCTCTATCAATAGGTTTCGAGACCTGTAATTGCTGTGACAATTTTCATTTTGATTGCTCGATTATTTCTAAACATTTCTTATAAAATTCAATTTTATTGAAAATCAACTGTGCTATAGCCCACAAGTTTTTGGGCGGCAAAAATCTAAAATGGTCCGATTACGATGGTTGATACCTCTATCAATAGGTTTCGGGACCTGTAATTGCTGTGACAATTTTCATTTTGATTGCTCGATTATTTCTAAACATTTCTTAGTAAATTCAATTTTATTGAAAATCAACTGTGCTATAGCCCACAAGTTTTTGGGCGGGAAAAATCTAAAATGGTCCGATTACGATGGTTGATACCTCTATCAATAGGTTTCGGGACCTGTAATTGCTGTGACAATTTTCATTTTGATTGCTCGATTATTTCTAAACATTTCTTAGAAAATTCAATTTTATTGAAAATCAACTGTGCTATAGCCCACAAGTTTTTGGGCGGGAAAAATCTAAAATGGTCCGATTACGATGGTTGATACCTCTATCAATAGGTTTCGGGACCTGTAATTGCTGTGACAATTTTCATTTTGATTGCTCGATTATTTCTAAACATTTCTTAGAAAATTCAATTTTATTGAAAATCAACTGTGCTATAGCCCAGCAGTTTTTGGGCGGGAAAAATCTAAAATGGTCCGATTACGATGGTTGATACCTCTATCAATAGGTTTCGGGACCTGTAATTGCTGTGACAATTTTCATTTTGATTGCTCGATTATTTCTAAACATTTCTTAGAAAATTCAATTTTATTGAAAATCAACTGTGCTATAGCCCACAAGTTTTTGGGCGGGAAAAATCTAAAATGGTGCGATTACGATGGTTGATACCTCTATCAATAGGTTTCGGGACCTGTAATTGCTGTGACAATTTTCATTTTGATTGCTCGATTATTTCTAAACATTTCTTAGAAAATTCAATTTTATTGAAAATCAACTGTGCTATAGCCCACAAGTTTTTGGGCGGGAAAAATCTAAAATGGTCCGATTACGATGGTTGATACCTCTATCAATAGGTTTCGAGACCTGTAATTGCTGTGACAATTTTCATTTTGATTGCTCGATTATTTCTAAACATTTCTTAGAAAATTCAATTTTATAGAAAATCAACTGTGCTATAGCCCACAAGTTTTTGGGCGGGAAAAATCTAAAATGGTCCGATTACGATGGTTGATACCTCTATCAATAGGTTTCGAGACCTGTAATTGCTGTGACAATTTTCATTTTGATTGCTCGATTATTTCTAAACATTTCTTAGAAAATTCAATTTTATTGAAAATCAACTGTGCTATAGCCCACAAGTTTTTGGGCGGGAAAAATCTAAAATGGTCCGATTACGATGGTTGATACCTCTATCAATAGTTTTCGATACCTGTAATTGCTGTGACAATTTTCATTTTGATTGCTCGATTATTTCTAAACATTTCTTAGAAAATTCAATTTTATTGAAAATCAACTGTGCTATAGCCCACAAGTTTTTGGGCGGGAAAAATCTAAAATGGTCCGATTACGATGGTTGATACCTCTATCAATAGGTTTCGGGACCTGTAATTGCTGTGACAATTTTCATTTTGATTGCTCGATTATTTCTAAACATTTCTTAGAAAATTCAATTTTATTGAAAATCAACTGTGCTATAGCCCACAAGTTTTTGGGCGGGAAAAATCTAAAATGGTCCGATTACGATGGTTGATACCTCTATCAATAGGTTTCGGGACCTGTAATTGCTGTGACAATTTTCATTTTGATTGCTCGATTATTTCTAAACATTTCTTAGAAAATTCAATTTTATTGAAAATCAACTGTGCTATAGCCCACAAGTTTTTGGGTGGCAAAAATCTAAAATGGTCCGATTACGATGGTTGATACCTCTATCAATAGTTTTCGAGACCTGTAATTGCTGTGACAATTTTCATTTTGATTGCTCGATTATTTCTAAACATTTCTTATAAAATTCAATTTTATTGAAAATCAACTGTGCTATAGCCCACAAGTTTTTGGGCGGCAAAAATCTAAAATGGTCCGATTACGATGGTTGATACCTCTATCAATAGGTTTCGAGACCTGTAATTGCTGTGACAATTTTCATTTTGATTGCTCGATTATTTCTAAACATTTCTTAGAAAATTCAATTTTATTGAAAATCAACTGTGCTATAGCCCACAAGTTTTTGGGCGGGAAAAATCTAAAATGGTCCAATTACGATGGTTGATACCTCTATCAATAGGTTTCGGGACCTGTAATTGCTGTGACAATTTTCATTTTGATTGCTCGATTATTTCTAAACATTTCTTAGAAAATTCAATTTTATTGAAAATCAACTGTGCTATAGCCCACAAGTTTTTGGGCGGGAAAAATCTAAAATGGTCCGATTACGATGGTTGATACCTCTATCAATAGTTTTCGAGACCTGTAATTGCTGTGACAATTTTCATTTTGATTGCTCGATTATTTCTAAACATTTCTTAGAAAATTCAATTTTATTGAAAATCAACTGTGCTATAGCCCACAAGTTTTTGGGCGGGAAAAATCTAAAATGGTCCGATTACGATGGTTGATACCTCTATCAATAGGTTTCGGGACCTGTAATTGCTGTGACAATTTTCATTTTGATTGCTCGATTATTTCTAAACATTTCTTAGAAAATTCAATTTTATTGAAAATCAACTGTGCTATAGCCCACAAGTTTTTGGGCGGGAAAAATCTAAAATGGTCCGATTACGATGGTTGATACCTCTATCAATAGGTTTCGGGACCTGTAATTGCTGTGACAATTTTCATTTTGATTGCTCGATTATTTCTAAACATTTCTTAGAAAATTCAATTTTATTGAAAATCAACTGTGCTATAGCCCACAAGTTTTTGGGCGGCAAAAATCTAAAATGGTCCGATTACGATGGTTGATACCTCTATCAATAGTTTTCGAGACCTGTAATTGCTGTGACAATTTTCATTTTGATTGCTCGATTATTTCTAAACATTTCTTATAAAATTCAATTTCATTGAAAATCAACTGTGCTATAGCCCACAAGTTTTTGGGCGGCAAAAATCTAAAATGGTCCGATTACGATGGTTGATACCTCTATCAATAGGTTTCGAGACCTGTAATTGCTGTGACAATTTTCATTTTGATTGCTCGATTATTTCTAAACATTTCTTAGAAAATTCAATTTTATAGAAAATCAACTGTGCTATAGCCCACAAGTTTTTGGGCGGGAAAAATCTAAAATGGTCCGATTACGATGGTTGATACCTCTATCAATAGGTTTCGGGACCTGTAATTGCTGTGACAATTTTCATTTTGATTGCTCGATTATTTCTAAACATTTCTTAGAAAATTCAATTTTATTGAAAATCAACTGTGCTATAGCCCACAAGTTTTTGGGCGGCAAAAATCTAAAATGGTCCGATTACGATGGTTGATACCTCTATCAATAGTTTTCGAGACCTGTAATTGCTGTGACAATTTTCATTTTGATTGCTCGATTATTTCTAAACATTTCTTAGAAAATTCAATTTTATTGAAAATCAACTGTGCTATAGCCCACAAGTTTTTGGGCGGGAAAAATTTAAAATGGTCCGATTACGATGGTTGATACCTCTATCAATAGGTTTCGGGACCTGTAATTTCTGTGACAATTTTCATTTTGATTGCTCGATTATTTCTAAACATTTCTTAGAAAATTCAATTTTATTGAAAATCAACTGTGCTATAGCCCACAAGTTTTTGGGCGGGAAAAATTTAAAATGGTCCGATTACGATGGTTGATACCTCTATCAATAGGTTTCGAGACCTGTAATTGCTGTGACAATTTTCATTTTGATTGCTCGATTATTTCTAAACATTTCTTATAAAATTCAATTTTATTGAAAATCAACTGTGCTATAGCCCACAAGTTTTTGGGCGGCAAAAATCTAAAATGGTCCGATTACGATGGTTGATACCTCTATCAATAGGTTTCGGGACCTGTAATTGCTGTGACAATTTTCATTTTGATTGCTCGATTATTTCTAAACATTTCTTAGAAAATTCAATTTTATTGAAAATCAACTGTGCTATAGGCCACAAGTTTTTGGGCGGCAAAAATCTAAAATGGTCCGATTACGATGGTTGATACCTCTATCAATAGGTTTCGGGACCTGTAATTTCTGTGACAATTTTCATTTTGATTGCTCGATTATTTCTAAACATTTCTTAGAAAATTCAATTTTATTGAAAATCAACTGTGCTATAGCCCACAAGTTTTTGGGCGGGAAAAATTTAAAATGGTCCGATTACGATGGTTGATACCTCTATCAATAGGTTTCGAGACCTGTAATTGCTGTGACAATTTTCATTTTGATTGCTCGATTATTTCTAAACATTTCTTATAAAATTCAATTTTATTGAAAATCAACTGTGCTATAGCCCACAAGTTTTTGGGCGGGAAAAATTTAAAATGGTCCGATTACGATGGTTGATACCTCTATCAATAGGTTTCGGGACCTGTAATTGCTGTGACAATTTTCATTTTGATTGCTCGATTATTTCTAAACATTTCTTAGAAAATTCAATTTTATTGAAAATCAACTGTGCTATAGCCCACAAGTTTTTGGGCGGCAAAAATCTAAAATGGTTCGATTACGATGGTTGATACCTCTATCAATAGGTTTCGGGACCTGTAATTGCTGTGACAATTTTCATTTTGATTGCTCGATTATTTCTAAACATTTCTTAGAAAATTCAATTTTATTGAAAATCAACTGTGCTATAGCCCACAAGTTTTTGGGCGGGAAAAATCTAAAATGGTCCGATTACGATGGTTGATACCTCTATCAATAGGTTTCGGGACCTGTAATTGCTGTGACAATTTTCATTTTGATTGCTCGATTATTTCTAAACATTTCTTAGAAAATTCAATTTTATTGAAAATCAACTGTGCTATAGCCCACAAGTTTTTGGGCGGGAAAAATCTAAAATGGTCCGATTACGATGGTTGATACCTCTATCAATAGTTTTCGAGACCTGTAATTGCTGTGACAATTTTCATTTTGATTGCTCGATTATTTCTAAACATTTCTTAGAAAATTCAATTTTATTGAAAATCAACTGTGCTATAGCCCACAAGTTTTTGGGCGGGAAAAATCTAAAATGGTCCGATTACGATGGTTGATACCTCTATCAATAGGTTTCGGGACCTGTAATTGCTGTGACAATTTTCATTTTGATTGCTCGATTATTTCTAAACATTTCTTAGAAAATTCAATTTTATTGAAAATCAACTGTGCTATAGCCCACAAGTTTTTGGGCGGGAAAAATCTAAAATGGTCCGATTACGATGGTTGATACCTCTATCAATAGGTTTCGGGACCTGTAATTGCTGTGACAATTTTCATTTTGATTGCTCGATTATTTCTAAACATTTCTTAGAAAATTCAATTTTATTGAAAATCAACTGTGCTATAGCCCACAAGTTTTTGGGTGGCAAAAATCTAAAATGGTCCGATTACGATGGTTGATACCTCTATCAATAGTTTTCGAGACCTGTAATTGCTGTGACAATTTTCATTTTGATTGCTCGATTATTTCTAAACATTTCTTATAAAATTCAATTTTATTGAAAATCAACTGTACTATAGCCCACAAGTTTTTGGGCGGCAAAAATCTAAAATGGTCCGATTACGATGGTTGATACCTCTATCAATAGGTTTCGAGACCTGTAATTGCTGTGACAATTTTCATTTTGATTGCTCGATTATTTCTAAACATTTCTTAGAAAATTCAATTTTATTGAAAATCAACTGTGGTATAGCCCACAAGTTTTTGGGCGGGAAAAATCTAAAATGGTCCGATTACGATGGTTGATACCTCTATCAATAGGTTTCGAGACCTGTAATTGCTGTGACAATTTTCATTTTGATTGCTCGATTATTTCTAAACATTTCTTAGAAAATTCAATTTTATTGAAAATCAACTGTGGTATAGCCCACAAGTTTTTGGGTGGCAAAAATCTAAAATGGTCCGATTACGATGGTTGATACCTCTATCAATAGTTTTCGAGACCTGTAATTGCTGTGACAATTTTCATTTTGATTGCTCGATTATTTCTAAACATTTCTTATAAAATTCAATTTTATTGAAAATCAACTGTGCTATAGCCCACAAGTTTTTGGGCGGCAAAAATCTAAAATGGTCCGATTACGATGGTTGATACCTCTATCAATAGGTTTCGGGACCTGTAATTGCTGTGACAATTTTAATTTTGATTGCTCGATTATTTCTAAACATTTCTTAGAAAATTCAATTTTATTGAAAATCAACTGTGCTATAGCCCACAAGTTTTTGGGCGGCAAAAATCTAAAATGGTCCGATTACGATGGTTGATACCTCTATCAATAGGTTTCGGGACCTGTAATTGCTGTGACAATTTTCATTTTGATTGCTCAATTATTTCTAAACATTTCTTATAAAATTCAATTTTATTGAAAATCAACTGTGCTATAGGCCACAAGTTTTTGGGCGGGAAAAATTTAAAATGGTCCGATTACGATGGTTGATACCTCTATCAATAGGTTTCGGGACCTGTAATTGCTGTGACAATTTTCATTTTGATTGCTCGATTATTTCTAAACATTTCTTAGAAAATTCAATTTTATTGAAAATCAACTGTGCTATAGCCCACAAGTTTTTGGGCGGCAAAAATCTAAAATGGTTCGATTACGATGGTTGATACCTCTATCAATAGGTTTCGGGACCTGTAATTGCTGTGACAATTTTCATTTTGATTGCTCGATTATTTCTAAACATTTCTTAGAAAATTCAATTTTATTGAAAATCAACTGTGCTATAGCCCACAAGTTTTTGGGCGGGAAAAATCTAAAATGGTCCGATTACGATGGTTGATACCTCTATCAATAGGTTTCGGGACCTGTAATTGCTGTGACAATTTTCATTTTGATTGCTCGATTATTTCTAAACATTTCTTAGAAAATTCAATTTTATTGAAAATCAACTGTGCTATAGCCCACAAGTTTTTGGGCGGGAAAAATCTAAAATGGTCCGATTACGATGGTTGATACCTCTATCAATAGGTTTCGGGACCTGTAATTGCTGTGACAATTTTCATTTTGATTGCTCGATTATTTCTAAACATTTCTTAGAAAATTCAATTTTATTGAAAATCAACTGTGCTATAGCCCACAAGTTTTTGGGTGGCAAAAATCTAAAATGGTCCGATTACGATGGTTGATACCTCTATCAATAGTTTTCGAGACCTGTAATTGCTGTGACAATTTTCATTTTGATTGCTCGATTATTTCTAAACATTTCTTATAAAATTCAATTTTATTGAAAATCAACTGTACTATAGCCCACAAGTTTTTGGGCGGCAAAAATCTAAAATGGTCCGATTACGATGGTTGATACCTCTATCAATAGGTTTCGAGACCTGTAATTGCTGTGACAATTTTCATTTTGATTGCTCGATTATTTCTAAACATTTCTTAGAAAATTCAATTTTATTGAAAATCAACTGTGGTATAGCCCACAAGTTTTTGGGTGGCAAAAATCTAAAATGGTCCGATTACGATGGTTGATACCTCTATCAATAGGTTTCGAGACCTGTAATTGCTGTGACAATTTTCATTTTGATTGCTCGATTATTTCTAAACATTTCTTAGAAAATTCAATTTTATTGAAAATCAACTGTGGTATAGCCCACAAGTTTTTGGGTGGCAAAAATCTAAAATGGTCCGATTACGATGGTTGATACCTCTATCAATAGTTTTCGAGACCTGTAATTGCTGTGACAATTTTCATTTTGATTGCTCGATTATTTCTAAACATTTCTTATAAAATTCAATTTTATTGAAAATCAACTGTACTATAGCCCACAAGTTTTTGGGCGGCAAAAATCTAAAATGGTCCGATTACGATGGTTGATACCTCTATCAATAGGTTTCGAGACCTGTAATTGCTGTGACAATTTTCATTTTGATTGCTCGATTATTTCTAAACATTTCTTAGAAAATTCAATTTTATTGAAAATCAACTGTGCTATAGCCCACAAGTTTTTGGGTGGCAAAAATCTAAAATGGTCCGATTACGATGGTTGATACCTCTATCAATAGGTTTCGAGACCTGTAATTGCTGTGACAATTTTCATTTTGATTGCTCGATTATTTCTAAACATTTCTTAGAAAATTCAATTTTATTGAAAATCAACTGTGGTATAGCCCACAAGTTTTTGGGCGGCAAAAATCTAAAATGGTCCGATTACGATGGTTGATACCTCTATCAATAGTTTTCGAGACCTGTAATTGCTGTGACAATTTTCATTTTGATTGCTCGATTATTTCTAAACATTTCTTAGAAAATTCAATTTTATTGAAAATCAACTGTGCTATAGCCCACAAGTTTTTGGGCGGCAAAAATCTAAAATGGTCCGATTACGATGGTTGATACCTCTATCAATAGGTTTCGGGACCTGTAATTGCTATGACAATTTTCATTTTGATTGCTCGATTATTTCTAAACATTTCTTAGAAAATTCAATTTTATTGAAAATCAACTGTGCTATAGCCCACAAGTTTTTGGGCGGCAAAAATCTAAAATGGTCCGATTACGATGGTTGATACCTCTATCAATAGGTTTCGGGACGTGTAATTGCTGTGACAATTTTCATTTTGATTGCTCGATTATTTCTAAACATTTCTTAGAAAATTCAATTTTATTGAAATCAACTGTGCTATAGCCCACAAGTTTTTGGGCGGCAAAAATCTAAAATGGTCCGATTACGATGGTTGATACCTCTATCAATAGGTTTCGGGACCTATAATTGCTGTGACAATTTTCATTTTGATTGCTCGATTATTTCTAAACATTTCTTAGAAAATTCAATTTTATTGAAAATCAACTGTGCTATAGCCCACAAGTTTTTGGGCGGCAAAAATCTAAAATGGTCCGATTACGATGGTTGATACCTCTATCAATAGGTTTCGGGACCTGTAATTGCTGTGACAATTTTCATTTTGATTGCTCGATTATTTCTAAACATTTCTTAGAAAATTCAATTTTATTGAAAATCAACTGTGCTATAGCCCACAAGTTTTTGGGCGGCAAAAATCTAAAATGGTCCGATTACGATGGTTGATACCTCTATCAATAGGTTTCGAGACCTGTAATTGCTGTGACAATTTTCATTTTGATTGCTCGATTATTTCTAAACATTTCTTAGAAAATTCAATTTTATTGAAAATCAACTGTGCTATAGCCCACAAGTTTTTGGGCGGGAAAAATCTAAAATGGTCCGATTACGATGGTTGATACTTCTATCAATAGGTTTCGGGACCTGTAATTGCTGTGACAATTTTCATTTTGATTGCTCGATTATTTCTAAACATTTATTAGAAAATTCAATTTTATTGAAAATCAACTGTGCTATAGCCCACAAGTTTTTGGGCGGCAAAAATCTAAAATGGTCCGATTACGATGGTTGATACCTCTATCAATAGGTTTCGAGACCTGTAATTGCTGTAACAATTTTCATTTTGATTGCTCGATTATTTCTAAACATTTCTTAGAAAATTCAATTTTATTGAAAATCAACTGTGCTAGAGCCCACAAGTTTTTGGGCGGGAAAAATCTAAAATGGTCCGATTACGATGGTTGATACCTCTATCAATAGGTTTCGAGACCTGTAATTGCTGTGACAATTTTCATTTTGATTGCTCGGTTATTTCTAAACATTTCTTAGAAAATTAGTGCTATAGCTTACAAGTTTTTGGGCGGCAAAAATCTAAAATGGTCCGATTACGATGGTTGATACCTCTATCAATAGGTTTCGAGACCTGTAATTGCTGTGACAATTTTCATTTTGATTGCTCGATTATTTCTTAACATTTCTTAGAAAATTCAATTTTATTGAAAATCAACTGTGCTATAGCCCACAAGTTTTTGGGCGGCAAAAATCTAAAATGGTCCGATTACGATGGTTGATACCTCTATCAATAGGTTTCGAGACCTGTAATTGCTGTGACAATTTTCATTTTGATTGCTCGATTATTTCTAAACATTTCTTAGAAAATTCAATTTTATTGAAAATCAACTGTGCTATAGCCCACAAGTTTTTGGGCGGCAAAAATCTAAAATGGTCCGATTACGATGGTTGATACCTCTATCAATAGGTTTCGGGACCTGTAATTGCTGTGACAATTTTCATTTTGATTGCTCGATTATTTCTAAACATTTCTTAGAAAATTCAATTTTATTGAAAATCAACTGTGCTATAGCCCACAAGTTTTTGGGCGGGAAAAATCTAAAATGGTCCGATTACGATGGTTGATACCTCTATCAATAGGTTTCGAGACCTGTAATTGATGTGACAATTTTCATTTTGATTGCTCGATTATTTCTAAACATTTCTTAGAAAATTCAATTTTATTGAAAATCAACTGTGCTATAGCCCACAAGTTTTTGGGCGGGAAAAATCTAAAATGGTCCGATTACGATGGTTGATACCTCTATCAATAGGTTTCGAGACCTGTAATTGCTGTGACAATTTTCATTTTGATTGCTCGGTTATTTCTAAACATTTCTTAGAAAATTCAATTTTATTGAAAATCAACTGTGCTATAGCCCACAAGTTTTTGGGCGGGAAAATTCTAAAATGGTCCGATTACGATGGTTGATACCTCTATCAATAGGTTTCGAGACCTGTAATTGCTGTGACAATTTTCATTTTGATTGCTCGGTTATTTCTAAACATTTCTTAGAAAATTAGTGCTATAGCCCACAAGTTTTTGGGCGGCAAAAATCTAAAATGGTCCGATTACGATGGTTGATACCTCTATCAATAGGTTTCGAGACCTGTAATTGCTGTGACAATTTTCATTTTGATTGCTCGATTATTTCTAACATTTCTTAGAAAATTCAATTTTATTGAAAATCAACTGTGCTATAGCCCACAAGTTTTTGGGCGGGAAAAATCTAAAATGGTCCGATTACGATGGTTGATACCTCTATCAATAGGTTTCGGGACCTGTAATTGCTGTGACAATTTTCATTTTGATTGCTCAATTATTTCTAAACATTTCTTAGAAAATTCAATTTTATTGAAAATCAACTGTGCTATAGCCCACAAGTTTTTGGGCGGCAAAAATCTAAAATGGTCCGATTACGATGGTTGATACCTCTATCAATAGGTTTCGAGACCTGTAATTGCTGTGACAATTTTCATTTTGATTGCTCGATTATTTCTAAACATTTCTTAGAAAATTCAATTTTATTGAAAATCAACTGTGCTATAGCCCACAAGTTTTTGGGCGGCAAAAATCTAAAATGGTCCGATTACGATGGTTGATACCTCTATCAATAGGTTTCGAGACCTGTAATTGCTGTGACAATTTTCATTTTGATTGCTCGATTATTTCTAAACATTTCTTAGAAAATTCAATTTTATTGAAAATCAACTGTGCTATAGCCCACAAGTTTTTGGGCGGCAAAAATCTAAAATGGTCCGATTACGATGGTTGATACCTCTATCAATAGGTTTCGGGACCTGTAATTGCTGTGACAATTTTCATTTTGATTGCTCGATTATTTCTAAACATTTCTTAGAAAATTCAATTTTATAGAAAATCAACTGTGCTATAGCCCACAAGTTTTTGGGCGGGAAAAATCTAAAATGGTCCGATTACGATGGTTGATACCTCTATCAATAGGTTTCGGGACCTGTAATTGCTGTGACAATTTTCATTTTGATTGCTCGATTATTTCTAAACATTTCTTAGAAAATTCAATTTTATAGAAAATCAACTGTGCTATATCCCACAAGTTTTTGGGCGGGAAAATTCTAAAATGGTCCGATTACGATGGTTGATACCTCTATCAATAGGTTTCGAGACCTGTAATTGCTGTGACAATTTTCATTTTGATTGCTCGATTATTTCTAAACATTTCTTAGAAAATTAGTGCTATAGCCCACAAGTTTTTGGGCGGCAAAAATCTAAAATGGTCCGATTACGATGGTTGATACCTCTATCAATAGGTTTCGGGACCTGTAATTTCTGTGACAATTTTCATTTTGATTGCTCGATTATTTCTAAACATTTCTTAGAAAATTAGTGCTATAGCCCACAAGTTTTTGGGCGGCAAAAATCTAAAATGGTCCGATTACGATGGTTGATACCTCTATCAATAGGTTTCGGGACCTGTAATTGCTGTGACAATTTTCATTTTGATTGCTCGATTATTTCTAAACATTTCTTAGAAAATTCAATTTTATTGAAAATCAACTGTGCTATAGCCCACAAGTTTTTGGGCGGCAAAAATCTAAAATGGTCCGATTACGATGGTTGATACCTCTATCAATAGGTTTCGGGACCTGTAATTGCTGTGACAATTTTCATTTTGATTGCTCGATTATTTCTAAACATTTCTTAGAAAATTCAATTTTATTGAAAATCAACTGTGCTATAGCCCACAAATTTTTGGGCGGCAAAAATCTAAAATGGTTCGATTACCATGGTTGATACCTCTATCAATAGGTTTCGGGACCTGTAATTGCTGTGACAATTTTCATTTTGATTGCTCGATTATTTCTAAACATTTCTTAGAAAATTCAATTTTATTGAAAATCAACTGTGCTATAGCCCACAAGTTTTTGGGCGGCAAAAATCTAAAATGGTCCGATTACCATGGTTGATACCTCTATCAATAGGTTTCGGGACCTGTAATTGCTGTGACAATTTTCATTTTGATTGCTCGATTATTTCTAAACATTTCTTATAAAATTCAATTTTATTGAAAATCAACTGTGCTATAGCCCAAAGTTTTTGGGCGGCAAAAATCTAAAATGGTTCGATTACCATGGTTGATACCTCTATCAATAGGTTTCGGGACCTGTAATTGCTGTGACAATTTTCATTTTGATTGCTCGATTATTTCTAAACATTTCTTATAAAATTCAATTTTATTGAAAATCAACTGTGCTATAGCCCACAAGTTTTTGGGCGGCAAAAATCTAAAATGGTTCGATTACCATGGTTGATACCTCTATCAATAGGTTTCGGGACCTGTAATTGCTGTGACAATTTTCATTTTGATTGCTCGATTATTTCTAAACATTTCTTATAAAATTCAATTTTATTGAAAATCAACTGTGCTATAGCCCACAAGTTTTTGGGCGGCAAAAATCTAAAATGGTTCGATTACGATGGTTGATACCTCTATCAATTGGTTTCGGGACCTGTAATTGCTGTGACAATTTTCATTTTGATTGCTCGATTATTTCTAAACATTTCTTAGAAAATTCAATTTTATTGAAAATCAACTGTGCTATAGCCCACAAGTTTTTGGGCGGCAAAAATCTAAAATGGTTCGATTACGATGGTTGATACCTCTATCAATTGGTTTCGGGACCTGTAATTGCTGTGACAATTTTCATTTTGATTGCTCGATTATTTCTAAACATTTCTTAGAAAATTCAATTTTATTGAAAATCAACTGTGCTATAGCCCACAAGTTTTTGGGCGGCAAAAATCTAAAATGGTCCGATTGCGATGGTTGATACCTCTATCAATAGGTTTCGGGACCTGTAATTGCTGTGACAATTTTCATTTTGATTGCTCGATTATTTCTAAACATTTCTTATAAAATTCAATTTTATTGAAAATCAACTGTGCTATAGCCCACAAGTTTTTGGGCGGCAAAAATCTAAAATGGTCCGATTACGATGGTTGATACCTCTATCAATAGGTTTCGGGACCTGTAATTGCTGTGACAATTTTCATTTTGATTGCTCGATTATTTCTAAACATGATAAAAGAAGACCCCAATCCATTTAATTTTTTGATTAATGCCCTACTGAGCAAATTTAATTATTTAACAGGTGATTAAATTATGAATACTTACCAAATTTATTTATTATACAAATAAAATCTATACAATTAAAAACTCATTAGTTTTCTTCTGGTGTATTTTTTGTTTAGATTTTTAAAAATGATTTTCTCTTTAATTAATAACTTTTTACATAAGATTTTAAATAATTTCATTTTTTTTTGTTTTTTTTTTTTTTTTGTTGTGAACGAAGAACAAGTTTTTCATAATGTTTTTTTTATAATTTTTTTTTAAATATTATTATGTTACATCTAAAAAAAACTTTTTTAAACATTTACAATACAATTATATTAAAAATAAACTATTTTTTTGTTTTAAATTTTTTTATTTTTTTTTTTTGAAAAGTTTAAGTGTTTTTTATTTTTAGTAATTGCTATTGAATTATTATTTTTATTAGTTGTTTTTATTTAAAATTCTAATGTATCGACATTAAATATTACGTTATTTAGTTTTTTTTTTATTATTATGTACCGGTTTATTCTGTTCTGGTGTTGGCATACTTTTATTGAAAGTGGTGAAACGTAACGCTTACAGTGCGTGACGAGGTCGTTTGACTTTAAAGAGATGGACGTATGTATATATGTTTGAATTTTTATAATTTAAAGTAGAATACGTTACGTTGCTTACTTAATACAAAAAAAAAAAATTTAAATGAAACAGAAATCTTTTGGAAGGAATCAGTAAACCAATTGTGAATTATATTACGGCTATTTAAAAAATAATAATATTTATAAAGATAGGGATTTTATTAAATAGCAGCTGTACATATTATTGTATGTAGTTTTCAAAACATAACAAAAAATGATTATCTAAAAAATAATTTACCATAGTATTATAAATTCAATTATTTTACTAAATTTTTACATAGTTTATAAAATTAACATTATTTAGTAAAAGTAGTAGTTAATACATACTTTTTATAAATTGGAGAGTACCCTTATAACCAGTAGTAGTAACATTACTTACCAAGTAGGTAATTAAAATTACAGCCCCCATATAACTGCTAGACTGCTAAATATTGTTTTTTGAATTCACTACTAATTCATGAATAAACAGAATTTATAATTTTAACATTTTTTTTTTTTTCAATCTTGGTCTGATTCTTTAGCAATTTGTTTTTACATATTTCATTCACCAAAAAAAAAACCAAATTAGTATGTGTATGGAAAAATTATAGAAAAAAGATTAAACGGAAAAATAGAACCCAAAATTTGAATAAAAAATAACATTTTGTAATTCATTTGAAATAAACTTGATTTTAATTTTTCTTTTAAATTTAATTGAACGTTATTACCGGTTAATTAATACTTAGCTATTTTTCATTATATTTTATTTAATTTAAATACATAATTTTTTTGTTTTGTTTTACATATATATTTATGTAAATACATATTCTTATTATTATTTATATAATAATTTTCTTTTTCTCGTAATTTTATTTCTCTTGCATGATGAATTCTATCTGTGTGTTTGTTGAACATGATTTTTTTATTTATAATTTAAAAAGAAAAAATATTAATTTAAAATATTTTTAATTCACTTTTATTTATTTTATTGGATTTTTAGTGTTTTGAATTTGTTGTTGTTGTGTTTGTTTAATTTTATGAATTTATTTATATTGGTTGTTTATACTTAATCGACTTCGGCTCGCATACCACGAACTTCACCTTGATGTCGTTGCCTATCCAATTCCTCTTTGGTTCGATCTTCAATGGCGCGAATATCTTCCATTGTTAAACCATACCAGCGATCCATCCAACAGAAAATTTGCCTAAAAATAAAGGATAATAAACAGGGTTTAGTGGGTAAACTTAGGGTGCGTCAAAAGATTGTGAAATGCTTCGAAATGCGTCGAATACCGGTTTTTGAGCATTTTAATTAATTTATTTGTACACCAGACCAGGACGCACTCCTGCCAAATATGTGCATCAATAGCTGCATTCAAAGAGGCAAATTTAATACTTGCAAGTTCTTATGAATATGCAGGTATTCAATGAAACGCAAATTTTAATAACACATCAACTAAATAAACAGATTTTTATTTTTGGGAATATTAGCGAAATCATGAATTGAGATTTTGCCATTTTGACTAGTTTTGATGGTTTACTGGTAACGAATGTCAACTCGTTCAGTTTTTATAGTTTTAGTGATATCTTTATTTAATATCCTAATAACTAATGTCGCAATCTCATCTCAAAAAAGTATTAGGTACTTTATTAGGTAGAACCTCCCTGGGTTCGAGTATTTTTTTTTTGCTGTGCAAGAATGGGTGGGAGCAAATTGCTCTTTCCTTGGTCCCGACCCAAGTATTGCCTTCTTCAAGAGCCATCTAGATAAAGTCTTAGGAATTGGCAACAAAAACGAATTTAGAACATACTTCGGGAATCCTCCACCGGCAATCATACACATGATAGATTGACAATCTTTAAAACTCCTTACTTGGTAATTAACAGAACATGGTAATTATTATGGACATTTAGAAATAATGGAGGTCCCAAAGAGGCCCTTTGCAGATTCTGTAACTTGGAAAAGAAGACATCTGCGCATTTACTGTTCAAGTGCAATGCTATCACTGATAAAGGTATTGTTTATAACTTTTTGGAAACTCATTTCGATGTATGATTTCGAGTAGAAACCTACCTGTGAATATTTGTAAACAGCCTTCGTTCCGATTTTTGGATGAAATTTTCTATTCTTGTTTGTAGACCAAACCATTTAAATTCACACGTAACCAACTTGTAACATGTCATCACTGGATCAACTTTTTTTTGCCAATCAGCGCCAACTAATGGACCACGATTCGTTTTCGATGATTGGTATCTAGAAAAATAATAAAATTACATATTAGTAAAAAGAAAGAATGATTTTATTTTTGATATTTATTATTACTTTGTTGGATCTTCTTCCGGTTTATAATCAGCCTGTGTAACAGGATCATTGGCAATATCAATATGTATAACTTCTCGTTGTTTCAACTTCTCCGGTGGTAATTCATGTACCTAAATTAGTTAATTTATCCAAATGAAAAAATAATAAATATAAATGTTTTTTTTTTGTCTAATTCATTAAAAAACGAATAAAAATTATCTACTACTGTCTATTATTTTAACTAAATAGTATATTTTTGTTAAATGGATTAAAACCATGTGAGATGTAAAATATATAGATTAAATATAGTATATTGCACCTTGACAACATTTACAAAAGCATTTCACTGTCCATAGTTGTGTACACAAAAATGATTTCAAATCTCGCTCTTTTATCAATAGATTCGCGTTCAAAAGCTGAATATTGAATTAAAACTTATAATTTAGATTAGGTTTAAAATAACTGTGGTGAGTTGTTAATTGATATATCGATTTTATGTTGTTCGTGTTACCCGTTAGAGAAAACAAAATAATCCAAAATAAAGGCCACACAAAATATTGTATTACGCCGAGTAAATAAATTCGTACTGTGGAAAACTAAGTAAAAATGAAATGACAGCTTATTTTACAATAAATGATATTTAGTTACAATAAAATTATTGCGAATATAAAAGGCATAAACAAAACTCTTTATTGTTTATTGTTGCACGTCACTACCGATTGAGTCGGTTGATGCACTTTCAACCTAGAATAAACATACAATAAAATTGATTTTCAGTTTTTAATTTTCGAATTATGGGATTTTCATAAAAATTAATATAAAACATCATAGTGGCATTGAACAATGCAAAGATCAGGAAAATTAATGTACATTCATAATTAAAATGTAATCATTAATTTTAATTTTTTACATTTTGCTGTCACCCCAAATTACTAAGCGGATTTTTCGGCGGCTTGCATGCACACAGAAAACTATTAAGTCCTATTGTCTATTAGCCCATCGTTTTTTTAAATCCGCAATACTATGTTTAATAAATTTGGAAATGTGGTGGGTGAGGTAACATAATTGATTTGCTAAAGAACATTTACACTATCACGCTATCATCCATCTTATTATCCAACATGAATGCGGATTTTAAAGTAAAAATAAAATTTTCACCGCGAAAAGCAGGGTACACAAATTGGAATATTTTCATAATTCCCGGCCAGATGTGCGACAGAAATATTAACAACGACACAACATACTAAATAAGTTGGTAAGTAAAATTTTTTTTGTTTTTTTATATAAAATATAATGAGAAAAGGGAAAACCACTTATTAGCATTTATTATTTTAGGTAACAAACAAAAACAACCATTAAAATGTAAAAAATAAAAGGAAAGCCGCAATTGTTATGAAGTTTTTTTTTTATTTAAAAAATATAGTTAAACACGATTTTTTATGTTAATTTATCGTGTGTACAGCATATATAAAAGAACACCCTCTAAACTTGCGGAGTCTCGTAATTAATTTTATATGATTGATTATTTCTTATATTATTGTAGAAGTTCTAACTTTAAGTAGTTTAAGTACCTCAGTCAAATCTCAAAATAAGTTTTTATGTGTGTAAACTAGTTGCAATTTAACATGAAGAGACAAGATTGATGAAAACCACAAAGCACGGCCTCATCCCAAAAAAATATATAAAAATTCAATGAAGTGAAAAATAAATAAAATTTTCGTATTTCTTCCTTTCACAAACATATACACATTTACAACTTCCAACCAAACCTTAAAATGATACACGAAAGCAACACTACGAAATCCAGTTTTCCTCATCTAGATGTTGATTATCTAAGCTGATAAAATAAAAATAAGAACGTAGACTAGACTAGAGGGTGAGAATGACACGAGAAACCCTAATTCTTAAAACCAACGTTCGTACTATTGAACAAAAAAAAAATGTTTTCTTATTAAAAAGCGAAGGAAGATATCGTTTGAGCTGAAAGTTTTTCGTTTTTCCTTTCTGCCTTATCTTCTTATGTGGACATTTTTATCCATGCGGATACACAAATTTTGGCTAGCTCAGTTGTAAATTATCATAGCCGAAATTAAGTTATTTTTCGAAATGGGGTTAAATATTTCAATGAACTTTGACCCTTTTATTGCGGATAGAAATGCCAATACTATTTTTCCAGTTCATTGTCGACTAAAAACAACTGTAGTCGTAGAAAATTAGCACTCATTTTCCAACTAATTTACCAAACTTTTCTTCTTGAAAATTAATAACTTTCATTGGATCTTGCACTTATAGAAAATATCTTTCACAGACTTCTCGTTATCAACAAGCCAATCGATTTAATAATTAGCTATCAAATTTTCTGATGATATTCATCTGACTATAAAGTCTCTCATGTTTCGTATCCACAAGATCAGTTATTTTTATTGTGTCTCTATAACATTTCACAAATGGTTCAACAATTTATTGATAAAATCACCTATAGAATCTTATCCCATTCAGTTTTCTTGGTACCTCATTAGAAATTGTTGATCTTCGTAGCAATGATTATTCTTGCGTTAAATTTAATAAGTCAGTTTCAAATTTTTAGTGATTTTAATGTAACAGTGAATCGTCAAAAATGATCGAACATTAATGTCGTAATTTAAAATGGGATTTCAAAATCACTTACTAAAAAATATACAAATTTCTTTTCCACGGAATTTGGTGCTCAAACGAATATCATGAAATGATCACTAGATCTACCTGCGTTAAAAACTTGGATTTATATACTTTGATCCGATCGATGGGATTATTAGGTAGGTATATAGGTCAAATTAATACACAAAAGCAAACAGTTACACATTTCCCAACAAAAATAAATTAACCACACTTAAACAAAATCGAGTTTTTCATCTGTTCCATAATTTGATTTAAATAAAGCAATAAAAATAATAATAATAATAATTACGAGGAAAACATGAAAACGAAAATATTTAAATCATTTTTGTGTACATAAGTATTTAGAAAATAATTTTACTTACAAAAACAAAGAAAAGTTTAGTATTTTTTTATTACTTTTGGTTTACTTATACAATATCGTTTTTGGTTAGTAAATTCAGTAGATTTTTAGTTATACGTTTTGTAAAATATCTCACATAGGGAAAGGAAAAATATAAAATAAAAATAAATGTGATTAAATTGCATTTGGGCAAGAAAATTGATGGAAACATTTTTTTTTATGGGCTTTTTAATATTTAAAAGGTAAACCCAAAAATATAAAAGTACAACTTGTATTTTTGATTACTAATTTAATCACATTTTTTTAGTCAAAAACAACAAAAATTTATTAAAAAAGAAATTATTTACATTTATTAAAAACTCACATTATTTTGCGAACCAGTATCGGCAATATGAAGAGATTCAATACAGATGATAAAATTTTCTTTCATATAGCCAGGATTCTTAATTTAGATCCAGTCATTATTATGGTTATTATTATTATTATTATTACCATTTTATTATTTTAATATAATTGCGTAATAAATATATTATATTAAACCAAACCACAAAATAGTTTTGCATTTATAGTAAAATTAAATAATAAAAAAATCACCCAAAATCACCACAAATTTTTTTTTTTATATTACACATCACCATTCCATATAATAAACATAGATATAAAGGATGTATATAATAGTAATGTACACAGGAATGATATGAAATAGTTAACATAATAACAGGCGATGTGTATACACAATAATATTCCAGTTTATAGATTTTTATGTAAATATGTTTTTTTTGGTAATTTGTTTATTTTGTTGTTATGTTATCATAATTATCACATAAAGCATATCCATATTTTAATTTTTTTTATTTATTTTTTATGTAAAGCACCAAAAATGAAAAAAAGAAAAACAAATTCTTAATTTTCGATGAATAAAATTTTAACTTACATTTTCTGGAACACCTAACCCAGGAAGATGAAGCGATTCAATAATAATTTGAAATTTGTCTTTCAAAAATTTGGGATTCTAATTTTTTTATTTTTTTTTTAAGATTTTTTTGTTTTGTTTTTTTTTGGAAAAAAATAAATATAAAATTAAAAAAAATTATAAAATACTAGAAGGCAAATAGAAATTTAATGAAAAATAAGGAAAAATAAGTGATACATACGGTAATAATTGTCCGACAATAAGGATAGGCATTCCATGCCTCCTCGTGAATTTCTAATGAATCTTTTGGTGCTAACAATCTTATCATTGTAGGAACTTTCGATGCAAGATGGTAAATTTTGTATGTATATTGCCCTGATGAATATTTTCCGCCTGAAAAAAACCCCAAAGAACAAATACTTAGCAAACACAGAGCATAATCTGGTAAATCAAATTTTATAAAAACACTCACCTAATAATGGTTTATTTTCGAATGGTTCATTTTTAAGAACTTCAATACCTTCACCGCCACCAGTCTCATTTTTTGACGCTTCCGCCACCGCAAATAGTTGTGCTACTTGATACTAGAAGAAAATTAAAAATAATTAAAATTATTATTTGTTTCATCATAATTTTTTAAATCAAATTCATTTTTCAAGACGTCAAATCGACCTCATCGGATTCATAAAATGGTCAAGGCTTGGATACGTGCTTCGTTCACAAAATCGGACCGCTAAATAGGCCTTGGGGTCGGCACCAACGAAAGTAGGGCCTCGGGAGAGACCACCTAACCGCCGATGGATGGACGACGTTGAAAGGAATACTGTTACGAAGCACACCTCCCCACGAATAGTGTATGAAGGGTAGCGTGGTTCGCAACAAAAAAAATTCCCTCGCATGGACTACTACTGCAGCACTTTTCCTGGACTAGGGACAGTCGTGGGGTGGGGTTAAAAAAAAAACGTAGTAGTATACGAAAGACTAGTGGATGCTGCTATGGAATGTTAAGGTTCAAAAAGTATGATAAACCCTATGTAGATATATGTATAAAACAATGCAAACCAAAAAAAAAAAAAAACAAAATGTAGGGTTTTATTGTATAATACCAGCTTTTAGCTTACTGTCATATAAAACAAGACCGTTGATGGATTGGCCTTGGTGTCTACGCCTCCCGAACGAAGTGTTATATGATTGGACACTTCCCTCCCTTACATTGAACACTAAATCACGGCATTATTTTTAAGGATATATTAAAATAACATAATTACGGCATTGACTAAGTAGATGTAATACTAACAAATGTAAAGAACATTATTGAATTAAGTAAAGATGAATAAATAAATAAGATTCTCAACACTGAACAAACGAAGACATACGAACATTCCTCTTATGCATATTAATATTAATGAACGTAACCAATAAAGTAAATCAACAACGAAAAGAAATTAGGTACTTAAATTCAAGAATATTTATTGCCAAATAAATTAATAATAATCATAATTTAATTAAACGAATTAATCATGTATGCCAAAATTATTGATAATATACGTAGAATTAATAATAATAAAAAATAATAATTTGATAATGAAAACTAATACCTCAATAACGGATCGATCCCCCTAACACGCCATAATAATAATATTATATATTAATACTAATATCTCTATTGATATACTAATTTAGAAATTTGAATTATTTTCTGAAAAAATGTACTTTAACATTTTAGCAAATTATAAGATTCATAAAAGTTTATACATTCTTCATGGCAATAATAGTAGTGTTTTTTTATTCGCTCCGGATAGCTGCTATCGAGAGCCGTCATATGAAAAGTGGCTCCGGATAGCGCTCCGTATAAATAGGTAGAGCCAAATATTTTTTATATCAAGTTTTCGCTAAACAATTGAATTAAAAATGATAATTTGATGTTAAATAAGTTTAATTTACCAATGAATAGCGCGTCAAATTTAAATTTAGACGTAGAAAAATGACGGCTCTCGATAGCAGCTATCCGGAGCGAATAAAAAAACGCGCTTAATATGAATAATTAATAAATTTGAACAAATAGTAATATATAAGTTAATAAATAAGTATTATGCGCTATATGAAATAATTTATATTATTTCCATATAATCTAGATAATTAAATAATAAAGTTTGTTTTGCACTTAGCTGTAACACCAACAGAAGATCATAACGGATTAACGGCCCTCTAATGCATGACTAATTCATTTGGTCCAAATTTTGTTCAATAGGCGGAACCAAATAATGCCGCAATCAAAATTTTCTAGGAAGAGTCTAGAATCCTCAGTTTCTGAAACAGAAACCGTACTCTTAAGTCATCCTTATCTAAATTGTTCCTTAGCCGGTTCTCTCTGTTTCCAAGAAATGAGCTGTTATTTTTGAAAGTGGTATAAGTCCATATTTTGTTGAAACGAGATAATGAAAGAATAGAGAAACAATAAATGCAAAAATATACGGGATTTTGAATTTTCTTATTTTTTGCACAAGAGAGATGAGATGCATTTGTTTCTATTTTGGCTATAAATTTCTTACCATTAGAAAGATTATACTGTCATTTGTCTATTGTTATCATTAACTAATTTTTTTGAAAAATGGACTTATACCACTTTCAAAAATAACAGCTCAAATATTAAGTAGGATAAAACAGCTCAGTTGTACGTTTAACTTTCTAGAAAAAGTTGAAGAAACCGCGCTAAAACGATCACGGTCTATTCCTTTTCTTAAGACTTGAAATTTAAGGAATCAAGGAAATTAATTTCGATGTACATAAATATTTTATTATATTTTTTTCCCAATTTATAACTACGACGAACACTGAAATGCTTCGATACTTGAAAACAGAATGAACGTCGGATCATATTTTGATCGCTTGCAATTATTTGGTAATAAAGATTACCCGCTATATTATGGAAGTACATAATATAAAACAACGATTACATAGTCAACAAAATATATGACCAGCAAATACATAACATTTGAAAAAAAAAAAAACTTACATTTTTATGGCCATCCAGTTAATGGTGACAACAAAACAAATAATGTGACGGTGACACCTAGTGTGTAATAGAATAAGTAAAACTAATAGCTCAATGTTTACTGTACTAAATGGAATTTTCCATGATAAAAATTGTTACGTAATGTTTCTACGCTATTCCAACTGGAAAAGTCGTGAACTTTCGAGAAGCTTGGTTTGTGTATATAAAAAGGCGAACAAAATCGAATTGGATTATTCGTATTTGGAACGCGATAGAGTAAACTTGTAAGATTATTAGTAATATTTGGTAAGCGATAGTATAAAGATTAAAAGGAATTAAAAAGTGATTTAAAAAAGTGTTGTAGTGCGAAATAAAAAGTAAAAGTGATCAGTAAAATTTAAGAATAATTTATATAAAGTGATTTTGTGAATTTTTATTGATAAACTGTGTTGTAATAAATTTTGTGAAATAAATAAATTCGTTGGAGATAAATTAAATTGATTTTGTATTATTCACAATCCAGTGATACGAACCTTATTTGACAAGGCAAAAACTTAACAATATATTCAACATTGAATGTTCTTACCATTCAACAAAATTCTCATATCTAAATCAAATTTATTCAACATAAATAGGGTACATGTAAATAATATGCATAAGAGAAAATCACGTAAACCTCGATTTCACGCGTATTAGGTCAGAGGTAAAATACAGCAAGACAGAAATTTCAAACTTCAACCATGTAGCAATTTTGAACAACCAAAATTGTCACATTCGTGGGGCAGACTCACACCCATGAGACAGTCTCAGAGCCGGGCACAATATTATTTTTACATCTACTTATAACAAAATATTGGAACATTATCGTATATCCTTGGCATGGTATATTCCCAGTTTTTTTCCAGCGGCGTCTTTAACCTCATATAATACAGTACCAATCCTTCTTTCAATTACAGCGGGTAAACATTTCTTTGATAATTTTGCTGAAATCTGTTTTACTGCACAGCTTTGGGTAAAATTTCGAACAAATACTTTCTGTCCTGGCAGAAAGCTTCTTGGTTTGGCGCGCAGATTATAACGACAAGCAGATGATCTATGAGCAGCTTCTAAGTTACGGAGTACTATTTGTTGAACAATTGATAAATTATCAGTTGGAGTTAGGACGTTGGTATTGTAATCATCAATAGATTGGATTTTCCTTAAAAGTTCATAAAAGGACCCGTGAGTTATCTTGTGTCTACCAAATAATAAGTAATGTGGCGAAAATTTAGTAGAATTATGTATTACGTTTCTCAAGGCTCCGGCTATTTCATCAATATGTTGGTCCCATTTCCGGTGATCGTCAGCCATATAAGATCTGATGGCAGCGAGAATAGAGCGATTGACTCGTTCGGATGCGTTGGCCTGGGGCGAATACTTTGCGGTGCGCTAGAGTTTAATTCCATATTTTTGCAATAGGTTCGACAATAATATCGACTCGAACTGTGGGCCGTTATCGATAAATATTGTTTCAGGAACGCCATAAACTTGAAATATTTTTTTCTCAAGAAATTCAACCAGTTTAGTTGCAGTTGCAGATCGCATTGCCTCTAGAATTGGAAATCTGGTGAACTGATCTAAAAGAATAAAAATGCAAGTATGCCCATTTAAAGTTCGAGGGTAAGGGCCTAAAAAATCTAAATATATACGCTGAAAAGGTCTCGAAGGATACACCTGTTTCCCCATTTCTGGTCTTGTTTGGTAATTAGCAGGCTTGCTCTGTTTACAAATAGTGCAACTACCAACGTATTTCGTAATATCAGCAGCCATAGTCGGCCAATAAAAATATCTTTTTATGAGTGAAATAGTTTTGGCAGTACCTGGGTGAGCAGCTGAAGGAGGCTGATGGGCTTGTTCTATCAGAGAGTGTGTTAAGCTGGCTGGTACTAATAGTTTCCAAGGAGAAATGTCACTGGTATTTTCTTGAATCCTGTAGTTGGTTTTAACATCTTGGTTCTGGCGGAGAGCTGTCATTTGCTCCACATAGTCTTCATCATGAAACGAGGAAGAATTTAAATTCAGTTGGAGCGGCGCGCTTTGTACGTGGTTTATAGCATCTACGTTGCCACGAGAAAGGGCATCAGGTACAACATTGTCACTACCTTTTCGATACACGATTTTAAAATTATAACTCTGAAGCTTAAGGGCCCATCGTGCTAACTGTCCCTCCAAGTCCTTTTGACTCATAAGCCATTTCAAGCTATTGTGGTCGGTTATGATTGTAAAAACATAACCCTCAATATAGGGTCTAAACTTCTTAACACTCTCCACTGGAGCGAGGCATTCGAGTTGGGTGGTGGAATAATTACGTTGAGATTTCGACGTCTTTTTACTCATATAGGAAAAGGGATGTTCTTGGCCATTATGAACCTGATAGAGGACGCTACCTATGCCAGATTTACAGGCATCACACTGTATAAAAAATTCTTTGGAGAAATCTGGATTGACCAGTAAAGGTGCAGAGGTTAATTCCGCTTTAAGATCATCAAAAGCTGTTTGCGCTTTCTCATCCCAAACTATCTTAGTGTTTTTCCGAAGGAGATCTGTAATAGGAGCTGATATCAGGGAGTCATTTCGGATAAACCGACGGTACCAACCAGTCAACCCCAGGAAACGTCTAATTTGCCGTGTTGTTTTTGGTATAGGGTAATCAGCTATGCCCTGAATTTTTTCAGGATCCACTTTAAGGCACCCCTCACCAATTACATAACCTAGGTATCGCGTTTCTTTAAGCATAAACTTGCTTTTTCCAACATTTATGGTCAGTTTTGCTTTAGAAAGCAATCTTCCCACTTCAGCTAAGAGTTGTAGATGCTCCTCAAATGTCGTCGAGACGACCAGAAGATCATCTAAATACACGAATACCCGATCATGCAACTGATGAGGTATAACCTTATCCATTAATCGACACATCGTCTAGGGTGCGTTGCACAAACCAAACGGCATGACGACAAAATGGTAAAGTGGACGACCCGGCACGGTGAAAGCCGTCTTATCTCTTGACCCAGGATCCAGCGGTATCTGTCAGAAGGCATCTTTTAAATCAATGGTGCTGATGTATCTCGTTTGATCAAGCCGACTGAGCAGACCGTTAATCAAAGGAAGAGGGTAAGCGTCCGGCACCGTGACCGAGTTCATCTTCCGAGCGTCAAGACATAGCCGAACTTACCCATTTGCCTTCTTTACCAATGTGACGGGAGATGAACAGGAACTATGGTTTTCTTCAATTACCCCTAACTCGAGCATCCTGTCCAGTTCCTTATAGAAGTTTGCTTGCACTGCTGGATAAACAGCATAGTGCCGTTGTTTAATTGGACGCGTGCCCTCAACAATTTTAATTTCATGTGTTAGGAAATCAGTGCGGCCTAAACCAAGTTTTTCGCTGGATGGAAACAGCTCTGTCACTTGATTCACTAGAAATTTTTGACGTGGGTTCAAAACATGAGTAACTTTGTCTACTTCATAGTTGGGATTTGTAGTCGGTATGTTGGAAAGTTCTTCGATCATAATTGGAACTAAACCGAAACTTGTCCAGAAGTCAATACCCAGGTAAAGTGGTTGACTTAAACTAGGAGCAATATGCACTCGAAGCATTTTAGTTTTTCCATCGTATGAAACTTTTCACCACTAGCAGTGGAAAGTGAGGATGGAAATGAAAAATAGTTAATGTTGCGTTCCTTCAGAAAACCTTCAGCCCCTCGTCCGTCCCAGTACCGAAATATTAGCTCCGCTATCAAGCAGCCCACGGTAGGGAATTCCATTGAGTAATATGTTTGCGTACGGACGAGAATCAGGCTCGATAGGCATGATAGTTTCTGAAATAGATCTCTTTATTTTCTTTCTTAATTTAAAATAGGTACAGGTACGATCGGTTTTATTACAACCGACAGGAGGGAATCTAAAAACTGATGGAAGTAAATAAGGAATCGACTATAATCGTTCATTGGTATTTGCTGAGGCTGTTGGGATTGGGTTGGTCTTCTCAATAATTTGTATAGCTCGGGATCGGTGTTCGAAGCAGTCTCCTCCATGTCCGGTCTGGGTTTGTAAATTTTTGGTTGGGAATTCAGAGTCCCAGATTTTCTAGATTCCCTCTGCTGGTTTTCCTTACGACAACAATAAGGATATTCAGGTTTTAAGATTCCTGGCGCACCACAGCCATAACAAAACAAATTACGTTCATTTGATGGACATTCAGGAAACGAATGACCAAGTTGCTTACAATTCCAACATGTCAGCTTGAAGTTTCTATTAGGTTGTACCGAAAAGGAAGGAGCAAACGAACTGTGTTTACCATGTTGATTAAATGCATTAACACAATAGTCTTCAGTTAAATGTTCTTTCGAGGAATCGTCCTCCGGAAAAATGTTGGTCCCCTCAATCTCGTTTATCTGTCGTTTAGACATATATAATTCAGGAACATGTCCCATACGTAGCCAATCGTCTTCAACTAAAACACAAGAATCTATAAAAGCTGTTAAATCGGAAAATCGCTGTCCTGCAAATTTATCCTGAAGACCCGGTCGCATATTTCTCATCAAGAGATTTATAATGTCTTGCTCTGATAAAGGCTTTCTGAGCTTAAGGGCCTTATTTTGAATAACATCACAAAAGTCAAGGAAAGGCTCTTTCCATTTTCGACGTGTTTTTTCCAGTTCATATTTGATATCATCATCTGAGCGTCGTATACGAAGCCTACGCAACATGTTAACACTTAAATTTTGGCAAGACAGAGTATCGTCGGACTGTCGATAATTCCAGTACCAATTAAGGGCTCTGTCTTTCAATAAAACAGAGAAATTTTTAGCCAATCTATCGTAAGAGACCCCATTTGCAAGTGCCATATTCTCCACTCTATACAAAAAGTTCTTTATCGATACTTTGTCTCTATCATCACCATAAAATTGCATATTCCATTCAAAGATTCGTAACAGAATGGCGCCCAAACTACTAAGGGACGCGCCAGTATGGCGTGAATACCAAAGAATCATCGGTTTGTTTGGTGAAGTAACAAACTGGCTCTTGAACAAATTGTCTTTAATTTATATAATGTATTAAGATTTAAGTGTGATAAACCTTTTGTTTTTTTTTGTTTTGTTAATTTTCTAAGTGCTCCTGCGCGTTGATTTCCGCTTATTGCGTTTTGATTTTCAATGTTTGGTTTGGATGTGCTCTTAAAGTGAAATAATAGGTAATTTGTGTTTACTCGGTCGGATTCCATTTTTTTTTACTGGAAAATGTTAAAAGTTGCTAATAATAGCATTCTTGTTTTGAATTCGATCAGTAACGTAAACACGCTGTAGTTTCTGTAACAATAGTTTTGCAGTTTGTAATGGTTTTCGTAGTTGTAGCTGCTTTTGATACCATTACTGTTATGACTTGCAATTTGATTTTTTATGGTACTTCTAGTATGTTTTTGTTTGGCATGTAGTCCGTACTTAGTATGTTTTGATGTTTCGTCATCAAGTGAGTACATTTCATCAGCTTAATTTTTACTTTTTACTGTCATATTATTTATATTATTTATTAATTTTTGTTTGTTTGAATCTAAATCACGGCAATTCATAAAACCCAAAGCAAGCAATTTAAAACTTTCTATTATTTATTTATTTAGTTGTTAATTAATTTAGTCTTTGGATCGTCTTAATTATGCCGGTCTCAGTAGAATTTTTAGAATTTGAAGAATTGGCGATTGAATGCCGGATTCGAGATATTCAGGGTTCACTTTCCGAAAAGATAGCTAGTCTACAAAGTGTAATAACAAAAGAAATAGAGAAAGCAGTTATACCTCCAACGGATGCCCACACATCAGCTCAAAAAAATGCTAAACGAGAAGCGCAAAGTTGCGCTGGAAAACTGGAAGATGCAATGCAAATACGTACCGAAAATTCAGATGATATAACGACCAATTTTATTTCATATCTAGAAACATTGTTGTGGCATGTGAGAGGGCGTTTAGAACGGATTTCTCATTTAAGATCAGTTACTACAATAGTGGCAAACTATTTACAAACAATTGTCCGTTTGAATGGTTGTGTGGAGCATTTAAAAGAAAACCTAGAATTGACTCCAGCTGTAGAAACATCTTTCCGAGAAGCTTTCCAACATTTTTCTAAATCGTCTGATGATAACGTTGAAACCGAAGTGACCGAAATTTCAAACGTCAATCAAGAATTAACGGGCAATGCGCCTTTAATACCAAGTAGTGTAGTAGCAAGGATTCTGTTCCTAACCAGATTCAGTTTTCTTCCTCGCTCCATAATATCTCATTAGACGACGACGAAACGCTTAATCAAATTTGTGAGAGATTAATTGAAAAATTGAATTTACCACCAAAAGCCGAGGCGGCACAATCTCCGTTAAATGTTAAAATTACCTCAAAATCGAGTAAAGCATCTATTTCTGATGACAATCATGATTCATCAGTTAAAATTGACACTGTGCAGGACTTACAAAATAAAGCCTCAACTTTACAAAACTCTCAAAATATTCCACCTCAGAAGCAGGCTCGTGGCGTTCTCTTGCAGTGAATCGAACTATTTGGAGAAACATCGTTGAGGCGGCCAAATCCCAAGCAAATAATTGGTTTTTTATTTAAGTTTCAAATTTGTCAAACGAAATTTTTTTTTTTTTGATTTGTCAGCTATTCTCGTCAGGGAAATTATATTTTATAAATGATATTTTGAAATTCGATATGTGTCAGTTGTATTAGGTTGATTAAATCGTATCACTCACAATATCACGATTGGTAATCATAAGACTAGTCTAGACATTAAATAAAAATGAAAATGCTATGCGGTTGTTGTGACAATAATCTTTGTACATCAGACGTCACCTTTTAATTGGTACCAAAACAACAACAAAAAAAGATATTTGTTATTTTGATCAAAAGTCTGATCCACGTTACGGTGTCTCCGTCTTTTCATTTACTGTTTACAAGTAAAAACTTACAGTGATCCAAAAAATAAAGTGAACACCTCGAATTTAAAGATAATAAAAAATTTCTATTATTGAAAAGCATGTTCCAAACTGAACATCAATTTTTCTCTTTCCCATCCTGTTACCTCCATATATGTGTACAGCTAAATTCATAGAAGCCATAGGCCAAATAAATAAGATTTAGTGTTTGTGAAACAATATCAAATTATTTTAAAACCTTCGATTAAATATACTCTAAACATTTTTTTTTTTGCTTAAAACACAAAAAATAAGATATCATATTTATGTTTACCCTACACCTTTAGGTGTTAAATTAATTCATTTGACATTTGAGGAAACAGTTTTAATTCATTGTCTTAGCTTACGAATTTTATTTGCGAATTGAAAAAATCGTTAGCAACTATTCTCATTTTTTTCGCAACAATAAACAAAAAATTTAAAAACTTTAATTCGAAATGAAATTTGCTTGATCGAGTGTTTGCCCCAATGTCAGAAACCTCGAGAAATCTCGAAAATTATTTTCGAATTTAAACGATTTCAATCTTTGTTTATTTGATTAATTTTGAAAATCTTAAATCCAGGGACGGATAACGTTATATAACGTTACCCGAATAACGTTAAAAAACGCTAAAATTGCGAAGTTTTTCAAGAAAACGTAACCAAACCCATTACGTTATGTTATAACGTAACCATAACAGATAACTTTATAAAATTTAGAAATAACCAAATAAAATAACATTATAAAAAATGTTTTTGTTACTTTCTCATGGGTCGCGTATATCCACCTGACCAACACATGAATGAGATAAATATATGTATATACATAGATTGTTAATAGCTAATTAAAAATAATAATAATAATTTCGGTGACACCAAATTATACAATTATCAACTATATTTTAACTGCGTATTTTAATTAATAAATTTGAAACTATTAAATGTGATCGAAAAATACACGAAATCAAATAATAAATTTTTATTCACTCTTATTTTGCTAAATTTCGATATATTTTAAATTCCTGGACCCTATTGCACCAACTACTTATCACTTATTACTTATCAACTTATCATAATTTTTGATAATTTTCTGTTGTACCAAATTGAAATTTGAGAAGTATTTAATTGAGTTATAATAAGTGATAAGCACTCACTTATCAAAATTAAGTTGCACCAATTTGCGAAATGATAAATGATCATTAATATTTTGATAAGCGATAAGTTCGAGGTTTTTGATAATTTTTTCGTAGTTCGGACCAAATTTGCACTATGGAAGCGACCGAAACTGCGCATTGGGTCCTCTATTACAGCTATTAACAACACTGCATTGGTTAGGAATATCCAGGATAGAAGTTTCTTGAGTTGGGTGGTTACCCTCAGGTAGCTGGTTGCTTCGATGGAACAATGATTAATATAGATGCACCTACGGTCAATGAAGAACACTTTGCGAATCGACATGGAAAATATTCACTGAATGCAATGATGGTGTGTGGCCCAGACCGCAGCTTTTATGCATTAAATTCAAATTGGCCAGGTAGTGTCCATGACTCCAGATTATTGCCATATACAAGGCTCACTATTTAGGAATTTTGAGTCTTGTTTTTGCCCGTTCCTCGGTGCTGTGATTTTGGGTTATAGTGCTTCCCCTTAAAGATTGGCTTATCCCACCAATGCGAAGAAATCCGAATGATGCAATAGAGCAAAGAAACAACTGTCGTGCTCATAAGCGGACGACACGAATAGTGGAAAATCAGTTTTGGTTTGTACATGACGATTACAATTTTTGTAAAATGTAGTTAAATTCAATTTATTTGTTAATAGGAATTCTCTTAACTCATTTGTTATGAAAATAAATTGTTTACGTTTAAGTACTGCTGAAAAATTATTTACAGTTAGAAAAGAGAATTTATTTTAAAAGCAACAAAAGAAAAGTTTTACAATTGATTCTAAACACTGAAATAAGAACTCTCAATTGAGAAAGGTTTCTCTTCATGTATTATTATATAAATGCAAAATTGTTGTTGTTATTAAATTACAGAATAATAATTTTTTAACTGTTTTGCTATATAGGTACAAAACCATTGTTTAACATATAAAATGTGCGGAAAGCACATTTTGCAAACACTATCACATTCATAGTATTTTTGTATATGGTAGATCATTACAACTTATCATAAAAATTTGATAATTCGTCAATTGATAAGTTATAGACAATCTGATGTGCAATGCTTATCACTTATCACTTATCATTATCAAAATTTTATAAGTTTTCAAATTGATAAGTGAGTGAGATTTTGTTATTTTTGGTGAAACACTTATCACTTATCATTATCAAAAAAACTAACTTATGATAAGTTGATAAGTAATAAGTGATAAGTAGTTGGTGCAATAGGGCCCTGGTAGCATTATTTAACACTGGAACTGCCGATCGGTCAAAATTACGGATTATACATTTATTGAATTCACTTTATTTCCTCATCCTTGAATCTTCATTTTGACTGATCGTTAGTGACAGTGTTAAAACCTTACTAAAGAAAAGGTTAAAAATATATTTAACTTTAGATAACGTTATTTGTTCTATAACGTTAAAAACATTATTTAATGCTAAATAACGTTATATAACGTAACGTTTCACATGATTTAAGGTTAAATAACGTTATAACGTAATCAAAAAAAAATTGGGAATTTTTTCCAATAACGTAACGAAATCTTAAGGTTTTCCGATCCCTGCTTAAATCTCCTGAAATATTCCGTAACCCAGAGAGTCTGAAAATCCTGGAAATTATCCTCTCAACAGAAAAGCAAAAAATTTTTAAAATTTTATCGGTACACGTCTATGAACATCACACAACTCAAAGAAAAGCGAAGAATTCTTAATATTTCGAATATCTGGGTGAAAAACCTAGGAAAATTCGCTTTGAGAAAATTTTGCTTTCAGAAAATCTAGTTTAGAGGAGCAATATTAACCTTTATGTCTAAGCATCTTTTTTCTTACGTTAATCAATTAAGGGTTACCTAAGGTGTAACTATTACAATTAAATGATTTTGGCATTCATGGCAGCCAAAATTCCACTGATAAAATAAAAATGTTATCGATTAAAGTCGAAAAGGTTACCCCCGGGTAACTCAAAATAGGCATAAGGGTTAAAATGACTTGTCGTTTTTTTTTTGATGTAACGATGATGGTTCTGTGATAAACATACTCGTACAGTCTATAGTAGTTCGTTCAAATCAATCATCAAATATACAAATTTGGGCATCGAATTTTCATTTTTCTGTTGTCCTTTTGAGCAATACTTGGTGTAGTTGGTCCTACTCCTTGATAAAAAAACTACAATTAATATGCAAAACTATGAATATTAAATTTCAAAAAATCTCAATAAAATTTAATATTTTCACAAATTTCAAAAAATTTCCAAATGTGTATTTTGAACTTAAATTTTACAAACTTATTAAGGTTATTTAAAGGTTAAATGACCTAATTAAAATTGGTTTGAAGTAAGGTTCGGCAAACTAATTATGATAAGGGCCGGATAAAAAAAGTCCAACGATTATAGCGAAAGACATTTCTAAAATTCAACTAAACCGTTTTGTTGAATATCCCTTCAATCCAACATACATACAACAGCTGCTATACTTGAACGTTGAGGGTTATTTGCCTTAAATGTATCTAACCATCGCGTTTCTGTTTCAAACATGGTTATTTGACTCAAATTATTAAGAGATAATAATGGCTCGTCACTCACTTCAACTGAGATATGAGCTCCCATTTGAGCTAAACTATGCCAAGCTTAGTTTGCACGGCTGATAAAATGGTAGCCGGCATAGGAATATTTCATCACCCTCCCGCAATCATGCATGATTTTATTAGTTTACCATTTATACAAAAGGAAACTAATTTTGGTGGTAAATTCATGTTTATTTAGGTTTTAGCTAAATCCGGGCTCTTAGTTTGGTGAACCCTGCATAACACTTTAATTACGTGGAGTAATATTAGAATCGTTCGATTGAATGACCAAATGGTTATTTTTCAAGTATCTGAGGCTTGACAAATTCGATTTTATGTTTTTATGACATCCATAAATTTTAATTCCACTTAACAAATTACGAACTAAATTTAGTTGGAATATTAAAATTTGACTGAATGAAAATTGTATATAATTTAAATTTTTAAACTTATTTTAAGTTCTTATAGTAATTGTCGTTATTTTTATTAATTATACTAAAGCAACTTGTAGATTTTTTAAGCAGCCATAAGACAGCGAAAGTAAACGCTGAATCAAAAAATATTTGTTTTACCAAAAAGTCTTCTAATCTAAGAAGAAACTATAACTTTATGGTCTGGCAAAACTAATAAAACAAGTCTTGGGCTAATTGTCGGAATCTACTTTCTTTAACAAAGTTGATCCAGGTTGCTTTTCTTGCCAATCGACATTTATCTTACACGACATAAATTAAAATTAAAAAACGGTCACAACATAACTTTGACTATCTCGATGTCACGGATTCAAATTACTTTTCTCTTATTTAAAAATAGCATTACAATCTGTTTTTATTTAATTAATAAATAAAGAATCGCTAAACAATTATTTATGTTGATTTTTTAGTTCCAAGAAAATTGTATTGTACATATAAAAATAGATTACGATCGAGTCGATAGCAATTCTAATGCTTAAGCATTTATTTTGTTTTTTCAAAATTGTAATTTCATGACTTAATTATATTATGAATGGATTTGAAATTGGTCGACGGCGATCGTGTCGATCGTGTAATATAAATGATGTATGTTTATTTTACTTGTTTGAAAGCCGGATCCACCCTCATCTAAGGATGTGATTAAGCTATTTGTGTTTGTAATTTTGTGTATTATTTTTGTATTCACTACTTCCTAGTTCTTAATTTTTTTGTTTAATTTATCGTCATCTTTCAGTTATGAAATAAATTAAATATTTTAATGTAAAAAACCATATACATATGTATTACATAAGATTTAAATTAAGATAAACTAAAAATATTTACCCATATGTGCGCAATTTACTCGTATATAGTGTCTACTTAAGAAATTGTTGGCTAGTGTGGTTTATATTCGCTCGCACATATCGTACTGGTAAATCCAATTTATTTTTTATTTATAATAAAATCCAAGAAATTACTGTGCTAAATCTGAATCACAGTCGAGAAAAATAATTTTACTAAATAAATAGATTATCAATCCAATTTACTTACTAATTATATGTAATTACAAATGTTGTACGCCAACAGCCTATTACATTATTTATTATTTAACTTCCTAATCGGTAATTGACATCTAGACAGTGTTATAATAATTAATTAAATGATACTTCGTAGTAAAAACATTAAATAACCAGACAGGAGGAAAATTGGTCAATGATTAGAATATACATTAAGCACTTCTCAAAAATAATTGTAAAATTCACTTTTATTTAATTTTATAAATCTTTATACTTTATGTATGTATATTAGCCATAATACAACTCATTCCATTCGATCACGGATTAGTCAGCAATTTTACACGTAAAAAAACCAAATAAAATGTTTATGAATACTGTATGAATATACCGACCACAAATATGTATAACCGGACATTTACTAACAACCACAGTGAAATATTGTCAAACGCATATCTAAAAATATTGTTCGGTTACTTCTTATCAGCCAGGCTGCGGATGAAAGTAAAAATTAAAATAAATTAACTCTAGACCCTCTCTAGACCACTTCAATTTTTCAATCAAATATTTATTTATAATTTGTATGTGAAAAATTAGAACAGAAACAAAAATTTTTATCTGATTTTATTCTGTTCAAAAAAACTGTAAATGTTTTTATATCTGAGCTAGAAATAAACTAAATTAAATTTTCTCTTACGATTTCTGGATTCAAAATTAACAGATTGCCAAAAACTTTATCGCATTTATTTTTAATATTACATATGGTCGAACACCAAATCCGAAATTTTCACATTTAACAAAGTAATGTTACAACTTGTTGATTAATTAACTACTGTTCAGATAATTTCTTGGAACATTGTCATGATTGAGAAATAGTGCATATTAAGAAAAAAAAAACTATAAAGGTACCAACAAATCTGAATGAATAAAGAATCGTAAAGTTAGCTGCTAGTTCTAGCATTCTGAGTGACCGACCCAAAAGGGAAAATTCGAAGATCAGATATTTTCCGATTTTAATTGGAAAGTTCCTATTGTACCGTATACCAAAAAAGGGAATCAAATATTCCAACTGATGTCGTTATATCAAAGATATGTAATTCGTTATTTCTGGAATTTTGATTTATTTGATGGAGATACCTTTCTGCGATGAAAAATGGCAAATGATTTTAAAAATACAGATGAAGGGGTTTTGGATTTTCTACTTTTTTTCAAGGATGGCTATGGTTTACGATATTCAACAAGAGGTTAAAGTTTACGATATTTAACAATTTCGCGCATTTTATTTGTTAATTTATCAAATATTATTGGTTCTCAAAAATCTTCAAAGTTCTTATTCACAGTAGGTCCAGCCCGTAGAAATTTTGATTTTAAAGTGTGCCATTGAGCCTCTGAAAATGAGAAAAAATGAGTTTATTCAGGGTTTTCCATTTTATTCGTCCCTCCCATTTTTGTACAATATAAGCTACTCGCAGAAATTGGTTAAGAAATAACTGCGAATTGTAATAAGGTGTTGTTCTCTCGAAAATATAATAAACTATCGGTTCATACCTCCGTAAAAAAATAGGGCGGAATGCAGCCAACATTATTCAGATAACATCTAATTCAAAAACGGGTCCGGTAATATAACATTTCGCCGATCTTCCACAGTCCCGACAACTCAGCTACCTACAGGAAAGTTGACCGACACCACCACATTGCCAACAAAATAGCTGGCCAGGTCACTAATACAACCATATCCACACTTACCGCTGAATTTACCCACATGTTACTTTGGAAAAAGGAAAATTACATTTTGAGACGCGTTGTGGTCAGATTTCAAAATTAAAATATAAAGGGCTCTAACCTCAGGAGGGCGTCTGAACTTTGGTGTTGAAAATTAATAAAACTAAATTCAACAAACTCCCAAATCAATCCCTAACTGAACCTTAAAAGTCAATCTTCAGCTGGCTCCAACTCAATTTACAACTCAACCTCCAACTCAATCGCAAAACAATCCTATAAACACAATCACCAAATTAACCGCCAACCCAACCCTCAACTCAATCCCAAAATCAACCAGAAATCAACCCTTAACCTAACCCCAAATCAACACTTAACTAATTTCCCAAGCGAACAACTCACTTAACCCCAATGCCAGCTAACTAAACCCTAATTCAACTTCGACTCAACTTATCCCGAAATCTCAACCTTCTGCTCAACTCCACACTTAATGAGCAACCCAATTCCAAAATTAACTCGATTCGAAAGCTATATTCGTGTATGAACTCAACTAATCTAACCTCCCACTAAACCCTAAACTTGAAAAAATAAATTCCCTAAACAAATCCAACTCAATTTCAACTCATACTCTATTGACCATCATAACATAACAGCAACGTACAATAGTAATAGTAAATGTACCGCCGTACCATCGTAACCTTAAACAATCATTCCATCATACCATTATTCCATTATACCATCCTAACACTATACCATTAGGTTGAGATGGCGGTTCACTAGGACCAGTCATAGGCCCAAAAATGATCCATAGCCATCACTATACCATTAAACCTTCAAACAATCATACCATTGTACCATAGTAACGTCGAACCATCACACCAACATACTTTGGTTTAGATGGTAAATCTTACCATTAATCCACCATACATTCATACCTTCGTAACATCGTACCATCGAACCATAAATGGCCAAATCAGGCCATGATATTATCATACAATCCAACCCTCATACCATTATACCGTCATACCATCATACTATCATGTCATCATTCTAGAATAAATACCGTCAAATCGCCATACGTACTATCAAATATACAATCGTACTATCACACCATCACACTCATACCATTACTCCGTTTTATCATACCACTATCATAACATCATACCGTCATATATACCATCTTATCACGATACTATCTTAACCATATACCATCGTACCACTATATCGCTCCATCATACCGTCATCTCTTCATACCATCACCATGACAATGACCATAACATCATTCTACCGTCATGCCTCGTACCATCTTACTATCATTCCATCATTCTAGAATATATACCGTCAAACCGTCATACGTACTATCATGTATACAATCATACCATCACAGCTATACCATTCCATCATACCACTAAACCATCATAACATCACAGCATCATACCGTCAAATATACCATCTTATCATGATACTATCATAACGTGGTACCGTCGCACCAACATAAAATCATATCAACCTATACCATACCATCATACCACCATCAATATCAATCCGATGGTAGTTATACATCAGGTCGCAAAGAGTCACTCGAAACCCTGCTTCAAGTGCACTTTCCGGGCTGCATTGTTTGCGACACAAATACAATCACTAACTCCATATCTGGTACACACATGGGTGTAAATATGGGTTGGGTTAATAGTTTATCCGGTAAGCTTTTTACTCCGGATAAAGTCAAATGGGCCATTAACTCTTTTCAGCCTTTCAAGGCTCCAGGAGGGAATGGAATCTTCCCAGCCCTCCTCCAAAGGGGCCTGGACTTGATTACCCCTGCTCTGGTGGCCTTGTTTAGAACTAGCTTCAATTGGGGTCACATACCACAGGCTTGGAGTCAAGTAAACGTGGTTTTTATCCCAAAGCCTGGCAATCGGCCATGTGAACTTCCTAAGTCCTTTCGACCTATCAGTCTTACATCGTTTATTCTCAAAACCATGGAACGACTTATAGATCTTCATATCAGAGACTGGTTAACTGCAACCAGACCTCTAAATCCAAATCAATTCGCCTATAGGAAAGGCAAATCCACAGAGGGTGCGCTGCATCTACTTGTCACCAAGATTGAAGCAGCCTATCGCTTGAAAGAAATTGCTCTGTGTGCATTTCTGGATATTGAGGGAGCTTTTGACAATACTGGATACGACTCAATTGCTAGGGCAATCAAGCGTAGAGGTATTGACGATCCGATAACCACTGGATTAGTTCCATGTTGGTTAGTAGGAAGATTACATCTAAATTAGGTAATGAGTCAGTCACGATTACGGCAGCAAGAGGGTGGCCGCAGGGCGGTATCCTGTCCCCTTTGCTGTGGTCACTCGTGATCGACGAGTTGCTTCATAATTTACATCTACTTGGGTACGATGCCATTGGTTATGCGGACGATTTGGTTATCATAGTCTCTGGAGGGCATGAACGTACGATGTCCGCCAGCATGCAACAGGCTTTGCTTGTTATTTCGAATTGGTGCACTGGGGAGGGCCTTTCGATTAACCCTAGCAAAACAGTCCTGGTGCCCTTCACCAAAAGACGTAATTTGAACCTTGGTTCAATTAGTCTAAATGATATAAATATCGGATACTCCAATGAAGTCAAATATCTGGGTGTTGTCCTAGATAAGAAACTAACTTGGAACTCTCATATTACTTTAACTACCGAACGCGCGGCCAGGGCCATGTGGGCCTGCCGGCGTATGTTCGGCAGGACCTGGGGCCTGAACTCAAAAATGATTTACTGGATGTACATCATGATAGTGAGGCCAATTGTAACATATGGGGCAATAGTTTGGTGGCCTAAGGTACAGCAAAAAGTTATTATGAACAAGCTGACCTCATTACAGAGACTAGCATGTCTCGGAATTACAGGTGCTATGCGCACCTGCCCTACGGCGGCAATGGAAGCTCTCATCGGGCTCACTCCACTTCATATCCACGTCAAAAAATCAGCTGCTACCTGTGCAGCTAGATTGAAGCTAGTGAATCAATACAGTCATGATGACCATATGGGTCACCTGGACATTTTGAATGAACTTCCAGACCTGAATATGTTCTTTAGTGTCCCGGACGTTATGCCGAAAGAACTCTGCTTTGGCAGGAATTTCGTGGTAACAATCCCCGATAGAACAGACTGGGATACTGGGTTACCTCAGATGGAACCTAACAGCCTAGTCTGGTACACTGATGGATCAAAAATGGATGGTGGAGTCGGCATTGGTGTCTTTGGACCCAATCACAAAATATCGAAATCACTGGGTACTTACCCCAGTGTTTTTCTAGCCGAAATTCACGCCATCGAAATCTGCGCCTCTACTATTATGACCAAAGGTCTTAAAGGCGCATCCATCCACATTTTGTCTGACAGCCAAGCAGCACTGAAAGCATTGGCTTCTAACTGCCTGGATTCTAAGTCGGTTCAAAGTTGTTATAAACTGCTACAATCTCTCTCTTGTCAAAACAAAGTAAGGTTGTGGTGGGTGCCTGGTCACATGGGCATCACTGGAAATGAGATAGCCGACGAACTTGCACGGGCAGGCTCGTCGACTACACTCATTGGCCCTGAGCCTTTTTGTGGTATCCCGTGGGCTTCTGCAACCTACACAATCAGTAAATGGGAAAAAATACAGTGCTTGACTTATTGGAACTGTATTCCCGGCCTTAGACAAGCCAAATCTTTGATCAGACCATTTCACCACAAAAACTTGGCGATCAATTTCAGCAAAGAAAATATTAGGAAACTTGTGAGTTTTCTCTCAGGTCACTGTAACCTGAGATATCATTTGAACAAAATGAACCTGTCCACAGAGACGGAGTGCCGACTCTGTTTGGAAGAGACAGAAACCGCAGAACACATACTATGTGAGTGTGTTGCTCTGTGCACACGGAGGTGGATTCATTTTGAAGAGAGGTATCTGACCCCGGAGAAATGTAAATTGGCCACTATAAACAGCATTCTTGCCTTTATTAGAGAGGTGGAGAAGCTCCTGGAGTAACAGTACCCAACAGCACAAAAGATCTTTTAGGTCGCAGTGCTAGCCGCTTTTGGGCAGGGTCAAAAAAAAAAAAAAAAAAAAATCAATATCAATATCATCGTCACTATTACCCTTACCATCATTGTCACCATCAACACCACCGTTAAAAGAATTATGATCCAAAAATCAACTTAATTGGTGAAGTGTTAGAAATTCCACCGTAATAACTTTGGACCTGATTATCATCCCTCAAGAAGGAGATGGAGGTTTGAGATATTAACAGTAACCTTTCTTAAGTTTTAAACAATATTTGTGTAAAGTTTGGTTCAAACCGGACAAGGCGTGTGGATTTGTTTAAATATCATACACATAAACTGTACATGCTTACAAAAACTCACTTTTATATATGTATGTATGTAGATTGCTCAGCTACTCACTAAACCCTAATCCAACAAGAATCGAATCTAATCGAGCAATGTAGATTGGTCAACTACTCACTAAACCCTAATCCCAACTCAACTCCAGCTCACTTCAACTCAACCCTCAAATTAAACCCAATATTCAAAAAAGCGTATATAAAAAAATTGTAAATATTTATATAACCAGGCGTAGGATGTTATAACCAGTCCTGTCGCTATGACAACTTTAAACGGAGTATGTTTCAAATTTTCAGGGGAGTATTTCTAGTTAGAAGGGAGTACATATGAAATACAATAGTTTACACATAAATAATAAATGTTGATGTTTTGGTTTTAATTTTTCAGCCAAATTTGAATATTAAAACTGTTTTATTTATTGGTTTAGAGCTCTTTATCTATTTTACTATAAAAGCGCTAAGCTTGTACACTGCTCCAGCTAAATAGTTTTTTTAAAACCACCACAACTCTCCACGAAATCACAGATATGTTTAGATTATTGTTTTGAGATTTTTAGGTGTTTCTCTTAGAGAAAAGTAGCGATCAGCGAAATAGCAAGCGAAATTTTTACGTAAATTTTAACTTCGCAACTTTAACTTCGAAAACTTTTCAATTTCAAAAACGTAATTTTGGTAGATATGCGAATTCAGACATATGTCAAATATGCGAACATGTATGTTCGCCATTTTCACAACGCTAATTTTTGAGAATTTGAAGATATTTTGGTGGAATTTAAAGATATGTCATTGCCAGACGATACCATAGTAGGTACCTAAGACCAGGTCAAAAATGACTAAACCTGGAGGAAGTCTGTAAAATCGCCTGTATTTAATTTTTAAAAAATTGCTAAATAAAATTGGTTTGGTGAGGACGACTGGACACAAAATATATACTTGGTGAAATCTCATTTAGAAAAGTTTTAAACCCGGTCAGATTCGTGCATAATCAAAGCAGTTCCATTTGGTGCAGAAAAAATGACTCGAATTCAATAAAAAAACCATATAATTTGCAAGACACTATAATGACATTTTGGTTTTTAGAAAAAATTTGGGGAAATTAGATTTGCTAAAGAAAAATTTGTTTTTTACTTTCATAATCACTCCAGGCCTTTACTACATTTCCAGGTTCCAGCACCAAATGGAGCAAGTTTGTCAATGGATTTTAGTGAATTGTTCTATCTGAGTTATTAAGCCGATTCTATCAATAGTTTCTAATATAAAATCGAATTATTCATGCTCTGAAAATTTCTAAGAATTATTGCGGAACACCACTAATGATATTTTGGCTGAAGCCACTTATTAGAAACATTGTTTCACCAATTTTTCTTATTTTTACGTAGACAACCAATCCAGGCAGTGTACTACGTCCCCAGCTTCAAATCGAATTAGGTGGTACGTTTGCGGATGAATTTTAATATAATTAATGTATGAGATTTGAGATGTTAATTCGATTCTTTAAGTAGTTCCTATAGTATAAAATTTATTAATTGTTAATTTGTTTAATAATCTGGGATCGGATTTCTTAATCAAACCATGGTTCAAATTCAGGATATTTTTAGGTTGAATAAATGATATTCGTCAAATTTATTTGTATATACTTTTCAGACTATCTTCTCATGCAATATTTTTTAAATTCTATAAATAGTTCTGAAAAGAAGTCTGTCGTAAGGTAGGGTTGGAATCAAAATTTTTAAAATAAATCATGCCCGAACGACAAGAAATATTTTGGAACACTATTCATACTAATGGCATTTTGATCGATACCATAAATCAAAAATTATATTTACCAGTTTTGGTTTCCCATACACAGCCAACCAAGATAATTTTCTTCGCTTAGAGCACCGAATGGAACACACACATTTGTCGATGTGTTTTAGTGATATTTTATTTCGGAGATAATACTAATCGGTATAAAGTTCTGAAGATTTTTTTGAGCCAGTCATTTGGGCTGGAGTTCGAATTAAATTGTGTTGAAATTATTTTTTTTTTTGATCCCTCCTGAATTTTCCATTGCCGCTAAGAAATTTAGGGATTTGAATGAATATTATCTCAAAATCAGGAAAATGCAAGATATCCGTCCACAGAAGTTTGAAAACCCAGATCAGGTCTAGAGAAACCTGGACGTCTGGTCACCCTATTCTTACCTAGATCCTACCTAGGCAAGAAGGAGAATGTCAAAATAAAACTGAAGACAATTTCTGGTGTCAGAATTTAACCTTGCCAGGAAATCTTACAAGAAAGATGCATGGGAGTCTGGATTTTATTCAAATGTAAACAAAGGATTTGAGGATATTAATGTCAAGGCGTATTGGACGAATGAAATATCTCATACAATTTTCTAGTCTGGAAAGGTTAAATGACTGCAGAAATTATCTTACAGTATTATTTTTATATAGAGGTCGTAGTCTAAGCTTAAGGAAGGATTTGGGAGTATTGTGAGGTAAGGATAAATGATCACATAATTTGTTGTGTAACGTAATTTTGTATTCAGGTGAATATTAAAGTGTTTTGATAAAATCAGGTGAGTTTATCTAGTGCCCTATACAGAGTGCCTTGATGTTTTTATAAGTTCTAAAAAACTCGGCATTATCTTTTTATAAGTTTTTGCTATAAATCTTCAGACTTCTGAAGGAAAAGCATGTGAAGTTGGTGTAATTTAGTTCGCAAATTTGACATGTTTAAATTGATATTGTCTGCTAAAGTGGCCGACATATTAATGCAAGAAAAACATTTTATGGGTGATTGCCGGAGAGTGACAGAAACCATTATAAATTAGCTTTCAAAAAAATTGCATTATGAAAAAGCAAGCTATCTCCCAGAATATTTTAATTGTTGCAAACAAAAGCCGATAAGTTAAAATATTTTGTAAAAGTATTATGTATTAGTATAGCAATTATTAGAACAGGGGAGTACAAAATAAAAGCGCGGAGTACGAGAGTAAGTACTAGGCAAAAGTAGTACATATACTCCGATCGTACTCACTTCGACAGCACTGGTTATAACATCACTTTCGATTCGAGTTCGATAGGGTTTATGTCTCTTGTTTCAGGAATAAAATTGTTCTCTATTTCGTTTTCCAATTATGTTTTTTTTGCTGCTATCTCAGCTTGCTCGAATAAAACAACATTCTATTTCTACTTAGGTACATTCATCAGTCTTTATCATCCAAATTTTTGTTTAGTGACACTTTATCAATGTGAGGGAAAGGAAAAGTATGCAACGCGACTGAGATTTTTAATTTTTTTTTTGCTTTTTGAGACTCAGGGACTATCAAAACGTAGAGAAAAGTGGCTTTAGACCAACTAAATTTTTAGTCATTTTTGACAGGATTTCAATATTTACGGTCGTTTAACATATTGAACTGTCTTAATTTATAAGTGTTAGCTTCATTCGTCGTTTTCTATAAGTTAACGCGGCTAGAAATTTGGGAATTTCGCAACAATTTTGTAAGGTGTTCAACGCGATAGAACATTCATAGTTATACCATCATACAAATTAACAAAATTTATGATTGATTGAATATCTCCAAATATATCTAACTAAGTCACTTATCATCAACACCAGGTGTTTATTATACCGCAATTTTCAAATTATGTTAGCATACAAATTCACTATACACTGGAATTTTTTACTTTTTTGCATATGTGTGCTGGATTCTAAACCACAAATACATAACCTTTTTTATTACACGGAGTTATAAAATTTATTTTTATGCCGAACTGATAAGAACATGTTAGTAAACCCTTAAATTTTATTTCCAAACTTATCTATATTGAGGAGTGATACGATAATGTAGGTATGTGAGTACATAGAATAAAAAAAAATTGTAAAAGAATTAGATTAGATTAATTGAATTTTTTTATTGGGTTTATAAAAAATTACCACAATGGAATTTTTATTTGGTAAGGGCATTTACTATCTTACTATATAATACCTTACTACGAGTATAAACAGAATCAAAGGGTTACGTAGACATTGATCATGACCCACAAAAAATTAGAAAAAAAAATAAAAAATAAATAAAACCAAAATAGAAACTCAAGCCAAAAAATTGAAAGTAACGTTTTGAAATGTATTTTGTATTTCAACTCAATGTACCAAAGACCAAAAAGCAACTTAACACTTTCACTGACTATACATATAAATTTATGTAAACCGATTACGTAAATTTTTATGATGCATTTTTATTAATCGATACTGTATACTTGAAACGTCATTCCAACACACTTTAGATTATCTCGATCGTGTGTAATAAATGTGTACAATTATATACTATAATCTACAAACAGTTGCTACATGAAGATTATTTTATAAATACTTATAAACGATTTTGGATGATTTCGAGAAAGATTAGTCTTACGAGTTGTAATTAAGGTACAAGGTTATAGTTGAAATTTATTAACCAGTAAAAAACTAGTTTTTCATTTCTTGACATTTTACGACAATATATTAGAGGAGCAAGTAACTAATCAAATATATTTATGACGCAAATAGTGGGACAAATTTTGAATACATTGCGTACATTACCTTGCTTGAAAATATTATTTATAATTTAAAATGAAAATATATGACACAATTTTTGTTCCGTAATAGGTAATGTGAAATAGGAATAGGAATAGGAAATTTATGGCCTTTATTATTCTGCGCTAACACTTTAATTTCACCTTTTTTCCAATGGACATAATTGTTTTATTACAATTCAAAGATGTTTAGATTACACGAGTGTAGGTACTAAATGACGGAACAGTTTAAAAATTACTGCATCCATTTTAATAGAATTTATATTCTATCGACTAATGATCGAGTTTGGACTAGTGGTCAATATAGTCATGATATGAACATTTTGTAAGCTAGTTAATCTCACAAAAGATTTGTTTATATCAATGTACGATACAATTATGCGATGTCATAAATGCATTGTGAAATTCATTAATGTTATGTGAATATTTCCGATTGTTATGGCAACCTTGTTTAACCTTCACTTGCGCATGAGGTTAGCGAACCGGTCAATAATTTATTTAAACTTACAATCAGACCGACGAAATTATGAGTTGCGACTGATATTTTTGTACTTTGCGATCGTACACGATATCTTAACATATTCTTTCGAACATTTGTATTTCTGTTTGTAAACGTTTCCCCCTCCCCCTCCCCTCCATCCCACCCCCAAGACTTCCCGAACAAAATGACCATATGCTAATCTGGAAAGACGGAGCTCGGGACGACAGTCTTATCTTATCGTGGCACTCATGAACTCAGTAGTCTCCATTAAGGTTTATTGGACTTTCCAACTATTTTCTCCGTAGTTTCAGATCAAGTTACAACTTTTTATCTGGAAATAAAAGATGTTAATATTAGTCCAGAGTCCCCGTGAACTTTATCCAAATTGGATTTTATCTGCGCGGCAGACACTTAACGGCGGTCATGACTTTTGTTGTGATAAACACAAAAAACAAAGCAAAACGCTACATTTCCGCTTTTAATTCTAGGCAAATGAAAAAGAAACAATTAAAAGCGATTATCTAGAATAAAAAAAACATGATTATGGCCCCATCGGCCTATGCAAGAAAATGGGCTATTCACTAATAAGTAAAATTATAGTCTGTATACAATTTTAGTTGCCAGTTGCCTTGTGAATCGCAAAAAATAAAAGAAACAGTTACAATTAAAGCAGAGAACACGCGCAATCATCTGGTAGCTGGTACCGTTTTGGAGCATAAAGGATATAAGTGAAATAAACCATCTTGGGTTCCAAATTATTTTGTTTTAAATTTTGAGTTATAAAGTATAAGTAGAATTCAACCGTGTTTTTTACGACGCATGTGGGCAATATTTGCCAAAAACTTCCTTATTTTATATACCAGGACTCTTAGACAATGTTGCCAACATTTTAGTAAATTTCCTCTATTTTGAGTTCCACTTATACAATTTTGAAAGCTGATATTCCGAAATCACTCAAAAAAAACTCAAATACAATTATCACAAACATACTTATCAGTTAACTCTATCAGTTATCAATTTTATTTGTTCATAAATAACGTTAAAACTTCTGTTTGAACTTAATTTGTAAATTTCTGATCACATAAATGAGTAAACTTGCATATGAAAAATTATTAATTTTCTAATTATTTATTTATTTCATATTGTTCGACACATGAATTTAAATGTGAACTGAAAAATTTAAATTCCAACAATTTTTTATATTAAATAGGGTATGTCCGGAATGCTCGTGTGTGCTAAAATTTGCTATATCGCACCAATCAAACTTTTGAAGTTCTTAATTTTTCTGAAAAATATTAAAAACGGGTAATTTTACAATATATAAATTTAAATTCAGATTTCAGACTGATTTCTGTCTGATTTATGTTTAATTGCGGCAGATAATTCCAACAAAAAAATGAGCAAAAATCAAATTTCAAAATAGGTCATAAATTTTCAGACATTTGCCATTAGGGGAGGTACCCTATTTAAAATTCTCAAATTTGACAAATTAATTGCTTTGAAACTACTGATTATAAATTTATAGCCAGTAAAATAAAAAAATCCATTAGATATTCATTATTCACCCGATTCAGCGAAACTTAGTTTAGTAATCTTAAATTTATTATTAATGACTGAGTTTATTTTCAAATGACTAATAAATTAATAAAAAAACAAAATGTTATATGTAACATATATACAGAGTTATTGCTAACAACAAATAATTCCTTGACTTTCAGTGAATTTGACGTAGCATTGAATTTGAAAATTATGATCCAAATACGAGAACACCGGAAAGAAAACTCTACCGGCTAATTTTACAGAACATTTAATTAAAAAAAAAATGAACTCTCAAAAATTAGAGCAAACAAACAATCAGGAATTTTAATTATAACTACTGTAATTTACAAATATACTAGTAAAAGCCGCAAAAAATCGATATGCAATATGAGTTAGCAATTAAATAGAGAGAATTCTATTTATAAATTTTCTTTATGTATGTATGTATATAATATAGTACTAAATGTACATACATACAGTGGATCGCACTCGTATTCGTAAATCAAATATTTTCAAAAAAAAATCGATTAAAAAAATACAAATGATATTATAATTTAATCATTTGCATAATTTTTAAGTACAATCTTAATCTTCATTATAGTGCGAGTAAAGGTTTTCGATAACGGTGCTATTCAGAAAAAAAAAAATAAAAATCTGTACATAAAGAAAAATAAGCGTCGCATTAATATTCGTGAAATTCCATTTGTTTTTGAATTGCACCGTTATTTATCATTATCCTTTTTTTCTTTTTGCAGTTTCGCTTTGTAATCAGAATAGCATTAAATTTCACTGGAAGTTACTTTAATTTAGTCCAAATGTTAGTAAAATGGGGCGAAAGCAAGGTGAAACGTCAATTGAATTACGAAAATTAGTAATTTTACATACATCGGGAAGGTTAGGTTAGGTTAGGTTGGAGTGGCTGCTTACGCACACTTAGACCGGTGACGGTCCATTGTGATACCACAGGATGTATCCCCTTTTACCCCTATTGGAACCATTTCGAGCTACTTATGTAGCGTAAGACGTCCCGCACTTTAATGTTTTCGAGATCCGAGAGGCAGTCCATCCTGAACTTACCTAAGTGTTTGTGCCTTCTGAGAGCCAATGCTGGACACGAGCAAAGGAAGTGGACCAACGTCTCTTCCTCCTCTTCGTCCAAGCAGCTTCTGCAGAAGTCATTAGCCTCCAGACCCAGCCTTCTTGCATGTTCTCCAAATGGCCGTGTCCCGTGAGAATTCCTACGACCGTTCTTAATTCACGTCTGCGTAAGGATATTAATGCCCTAGTGCGCCCCAAGTCCAGCTTTGGCCAAACTTGTCTTGCAACTCTACAGGTGCGGGTGTTAGACCACCTTTCCCCCGCTGAGGATAACGCCTGCTTCCCAAGTGCTTGTCTCAGCGCTGTGATAGGCCTCCCCAGACTTGCTCTTTTCGGTTGCAGCTGGAGAGTCGTACCATGCCTAGCAAGTTCATCTGCCCTGCAGTTCCCCATGACGCCCGAGTGACCTGGGACCCAGACTACCTGGATATTGAAATGTTCCCCCATCTCATTTAGAGATGAGTGATAACTCAACGCCACCCGTGATGCCAAAGACACCGATTCTAACGACCGGATCGCCGCTTGACTGTCCACATAGATTGTGATATCGTCTGAGGATAACACATTATGCTTCAACCACGTCATGACCTCCTCAATCGCTACGACTTCAGCTTGGTACACGCTGCAGTAATCAGGGAGACGAATAGAAATATTTACATTTAATTTGTCACAGAATACTCCAGCTCCTACTTTGCCGTCTAGCTTGGAGCCATCTGTGAAGAATTGCAACGCTTCGGTTTCCGATAACGGTCTATCCCTCCAGGATTCCCTTGAAGGGAAGGAGGTCCGAAATCGCTTCTTGAAGCGTAGAGTAGGTTTAATGTAGTCAAGATTCGCCAGCTCATCCTTCAACGATCTGACAATAGTAGAGTGTCCTATACTAAGACACTTCCACTGAGAGACGGCGGCAAGTCGTACAGCCGTATTTGCCGCCATCTGTTTGCCAAAAATGTCAACCGAAAGAAGGTGCAACATAACCTCTAAGGCACTTGTCGGTGTCGACCTCAATGCCCCGCTAATAAGCATACAGGCCGTTCTTTGCACTCTCTCAATCTTACTTTTGTAAGTTACCTTGTCCAGAGCTGGCCACCAAACACCCACCCCGTACATGAGTACAGGTCTCACTACAGCGGTGTAGAGCCAGTGTACCAGCTCCGGTTTCAGACCCCATCTATGACCAATGGCGTTCCTACAGGAGTAAAAAGCAATAGTAGCTTTGTTTATTCTCTCCAACATGTTGGGCTTCCAACTAAGCTTACTGTCCAAGATAATGCCCAGATATCTAGCTCTATCAGTAAAAGCAAGTCTCGTGCCATTTAAGGTAGGAGGGATAACTACCGGGATTTTGTATTTCTTAGTAAAGAGTACCAGCTCTGTCTTGGACGGGTTAATACCAAGTCCACATTTGCCAGCCCATTTCGTAACGATGGTAAGCGCATTCTGCATTACGTCTACAATCGTGCCCAGGAATTTTCCGCTAACAGCTAAAGCAACGTCATCTGCGTACGCGATAACTTCAATACCTTCTCTCTCCAGTTCAAGTAGTAACCCGTTTACCACTATGTTCCAGAGAAGAGGGGACAGAACCCCCCCCCCCTGCGGAGTTCCCCTAGTTACTCGCCTCTTGATGGTGGAGTCCCCCAACTTCGAGCTAACAATCCTGCTTCCCAGCATATAATTGATTAACCCTATCAGAGGAACGACCACCTCCAAAAATGACAATCCCTCCTTGATTGCCTCCGCTTTCACATTATTAAAGGCGCCTTCTATATCCAGGAAGGCAACCAAAGAGAATTCCTTCGAATTAATCGATTTCTCAATCGTAGACACCAAGGCGTGCAGAGCAGTGTCCACAGATCTACCCTTTGTGTACGCATGCTGAGACGATGCCCACTTCCTGGCACCTATTTTATCTCTGATGTATACATCCAGCAGCCTTTCCAAGGTTTTCAAAAGAAAGGATGATAGAGTTATTGGTCTTAGGTCCTTAGGATAGACATGTGAGCTTTTCCCCGCTTTCAGTATGAACACCACATTAACCTCCGTCCAGTACATACATCGGGAAGCAGGGAAAACATTTAAAGAAATCAGCCAAATAGCTCAAAGAAGTATTTCTACAGTACAATACATCGTAAAACGACACCAAATTGAAAATCGAGTAGAAAATTTACCGCGAAATACGAACCGCAAAAAGTTTACTGTTGCAGACGGTACATTGCGCGTGAAATTAAAAGAGATCTTCGTTTAAGTGCTCCAAAGTTAACAGCGTAAATCAGCGCTTCTTTTAATAAAGGTATACACCCAGATACTGTTCGGCACATGCTAAAGAGAGCTGGATATAACGGTAGAGTAGCCAGAAAAAAACGCAACATTTGCAAAGTGTCATGTAAACAAGACTTTCGAGTTTTGGAAACGGGTTTGGTTTACACACGAGAGCAAATTTAATATTTTTGGGTCTGATGGGGGACAAATTATATGGAGAAAACCAAACAAGGAAATTAATACAGAGAACTTACGACCTATAGTAAAATATGGCAGAGGATCTGTGTTGGTATGGGGTTGTTTCTCGGCATCTGGAGTGGGCAAATTGCACATAATAGAAATTCGCAGGCCTGAAAGTGTGGTAAATTGGGCATACAATATGATTTTATGTTAATCAGGACAATGATCCAAAACATAAAGCTTACGATACAAGAAGACAATGCTTATTATATAATTGCCGAAAAGTCATGAAAACCTCACATCAATCGCCGGATATCAATCCCATTGAGAATCTGTGGCAAGAACTGGAAAATAGAATTCGATTGGGGACGGAGTGGAATAATACTGACACGAAAATAACGGAAACATTGGTGCGGTCAATGCCAAATCGTTTCTGTGATGAATTACGAATACGAAAGCGATATGAATTTTAGACTAAGTTCAATTTATTATAATTTTCTTAAAATAAGTAACACATAGCCCTACAAATTTTTATATTAAAATGAAGTTACTTAACTAACCAACTTCTGATTTAAAAATAAAAAAATCAAATTTTTTTGTACGGGGTTTTTTTTTATTCACTTATCGTTTTTAAAACTGCAATTGCATTTCACCACACACGTTTAGACTCAGTGATTTGTTGTTTAATGAAATGCTTTTCCTGATTTAACGATGTTTTGTTTAACGCAAAATTTTCTTTGCAAAAATTGGATTAGCTTTCAAGATTTTGTCCTTTTTTTACATCATATTGGGTATATGTAAAAGTAAGCTCCGTTTTTCTAATAGATGGCGTAATTGTCTTATATGAATACATGTTTCTGAAGTCTCTTCATAACCTTCAAAACGTAGTATATGACATTTGATTAAAATATAAACAGCAAAGTTTTTTATTCGATTTAAAATGGAGTTTTGTGTCAAATAATCGTCATTTGAGGGAAGTGTGCATTTTCATTGGACGCGGTACGGTAATAATTATGGGGCCCCCGCCATGTTTGTTCCTAGAAATTTCAGCCGACTCTACAATGTTTTGAACACTTTGGAACGAAATTTTCATTGGTCGGTATGATTACTTGCCAATAGAAATGTGACTCATCTATTTAAAATTCTTTTGGAAGCCACCGATACCGTTTTATCATGTATTATTGAAATATCATTAATGATATACAATGATAATAATTGATCCTATGATAACGGGGCTTCCACTAGCGTTTATAAGTATTTTTGCTTTTGTTTTTTTCGGTTCTTTTATTATAAAAAATTTATTATTTTGAATTCCATTAATTCCTCGTGGCAACCACTGGTAACTAAGGCCATTTGGCACAGGCTAAAGTAAGGCGCTAAAGGAGAAAACCTTGACAAAAAACCCTAATCTAAGGTGGAACAGCATATGCCGATGGATGATGGCTGATAGGTTAATCAGTCCAAAATATGCGGACTCTGGATACCAGGCACCCTCCGATTTTATTTAGCCTTCCTCTAGTAAAGCTGGGTGACCTACAGGCGATTTGCAATTCCCACCAACTCGTAAGAGTAAAATCAAACGGAATACGGGGCAGGAGTAGGAATATACGGGAGTGGGACAACCCTCTCGAGGTCCTTGGGCTCCAATGCTATCGTCTTTCTATCGGAACTACATGCTGTTGTAAACATCTAAGAGGGAGAGTAATAAGCCCAGATAGTATGTATCACGTACCGGGAGGCAGTATTGTCAGGTTCATTAAGACCCTGAATATGGACTGGACGGTTAATTAAGCAGGGTCCAGCACATAGATCTTTTAGGTCGCAGTGCGAATTGGCTGATCGCCCGCATGGCCCTCCAATAATAATAATAATAATAGTAATTTGATCCGATTATTCCACTAATTTGGTCCCGCGAGTAGTTACTGTCATGGGAAAAACCTTCTCTCATTATCATGTTTAAAGTTAGGTGTATCGTTCATTTTGTTTTTCACATTTTAACATATTTAATTATATCTGAGGAAAATCAATTATACATACTTTCACCGCTTCACAAACTTTTCACGATCAGTAGTTAACACGATGTTTTGCAAAGTTGAATCGGGCCTTCCGGCTTTTCGCGGAAATGCTAGGCTTGCTACTGAGGCGCCGCCCAAACATTAATTCATCTGTTACACAACGATTAACAGTCGACGGATGATTTTTGGAAGGTGCAGAAAACTTTAATTCAGCAGTTATTTGTGTGACTTTGTCTATTGGATTAGCTTCAGAAAGGTTGCCTAGACAATATGTATCTCTATTATCAAAACTAGTACCAATCTAGTTCTACTAAAAAAGATTTTTTTAAGGAACCACCAATCTATTTGGATAATTTAAAATTATTTTCAATTGTTGGCTTAGACAAGTCTCCTTTAACAACATCCAATATACCCTTTTTTAAAGATTTTTATGATGTTCTTTGATGTTTAGCATGGCTCATAAATCGTTGAAGATACTAACTTAAATATACAAATTAAACGTCACAAATTATTATTTTATTGTTGGTAATTTCAACATTGGAATAAAGTAATCCTATCTGGACACGTTTTAAAAAAATACCAACAAAATAAATGAAATTTTACTAAAAATTAAAAAGTAAAAATACTTATGAACGTACTACGGAACGTCTCAATGAAAGGTTAAAGGAAATACGTCTCACATACTTCAAAACATTTTAGGGTAGGGTCCCGAAATCTCTTCTAAACAATATTGTCGCAAATGTGTTGTTTGATTCGAAATTGTATATTAAAATATTGCCAAATATTTCATTAAAAAATTGAAAAATCCTAAACTAAAAATTATTCTAATACCACAAAACAAATGAGCCGTTGAAATGAGAGTAATTGTATGCCCGAGCCCAAATAGTCTAGTTTTCTCTCACGGAAACGGAAAATGATCGTTTTCTTCAATAACATTCATTTGCCTATTTTGTCCATTATCAGCGGATTGAGAATGATTTCACAAATTGGAACAATAGAAAATTTCCAAACATAATGTTACTAATCAAAGTATCATTGAGTGCGAGTTTACGACCATTTTCTGAAGAAAAATTTTCAGCAGATTCAATATTCTGTGGCAAATATTTAAAAGGTGATAACTCGAGTTATACCCTTTTACGTATTATTTCAAATTCGAAATCTCCGTATTCGATTTCATATCATATCAATTTTTTATAATATTCTGGCAACTACAAGCAACCGTAATAAGTGAACTGAGACAATCAGAATTTTAAAAACTCATACGATTTTGAATAACTCTTAATTTTAAAAACGTTTTCCTGAATAATGCGAATTTTTGAGTTATCACCTTTTAAATATTTGCCACAGAATTTTAAATGGAAAACAAAAGAATTATGTTCGGAAGGGGAAATTTGTTTACAAAATAGACTACGTTGATTGGTTGCCTGTTGAAAATTTTTCTTCAGAAAATGGTCGTAAACTCGCATTGAGAAGCAACAAAAGCAGAAACTACTTTTGTGATGAAGACAAAGGAGAATCTTAATTCAAATATTAAAACTATTTTGCAAATGTGCAAAGTACTTGCAGCTACAATTTTTTATAATTTAAGGTCACTCTTATGTTGGAACAAGGAAATACATCTTTAAACGGTTATTAATCATATTAGCTATTTACGATCTTGGTTAACTTCAGAATAAGTTTCAACCAATAAATTACACTATGATTGTCGAAACTTACTCTGAAATTACTCAAGATCTATTTAAGAATGTGCTTAATGAAATAAAACTTCCCAAATTATTTAAAAAGTGCGTTATAATTGAGTTTTCAGAAGTAAGATTCCGCTAAAAAGCCGGAATGCACTAAGAGGGTTGTCAAAATTACACCTAATTTTGTTTTTGCGCGAACTATTTTACTCAAACTTGATTAATGCGATTCAAACCATTTTGGATATTTTTATGTACGTATTGTTAATTTTATCATATTATTTTAGTTGATTTTTTGGTTAAAGTCCCAATCTAATTATCTTTGAATTGAACTAATAATACCACTTCCAATTGAGTAGAGAAATTCGCTTCCACGTTAAAATGAAATCAATGTGATCATGTGATTTATTTCAGTCTAATAATTGTTGATACTCCCGCCTTCAAAATACCAACATAACTAAATTTAGAAAGAAAACGCGGAAAATTAAAACGAAATTAAAGTAATTTTGCGAATGCGTAATGACTTTTTTCTTACATATTTATGGATTTAGAAACAAAGTTAACTTATATTCATTTCTGTAAGCTTTTCTTAATAAAAATTGTTTGAATGGGTTGAGTAAATTGAGACTAGAAGGCTAGGCATCGCTGCACTGAATGATGTAGTTCAGCTTATATTGAAAACTGAAAAATTTATTTATTTGAATTTCCATCCGGTTTCATTGTTATTTTTGTTTGTTCGCATAGAGAACAATGGGGATGGGACCCCCTACTCCTTACGAATATACATATGAATATGATAATTGCAGTCAAGTTTTCAAAATACATACATTTATTTTTCTTTATTCCCCTCTTCTTATAAAGCAGCATGGTCGAGCTAGGATTTAAATAATAGGATTTTTAAAAGTTGAAAATATTGTATTTCACCATACTAAAGGTTGTTGTACGAGTTTGATTTGAATTCTAAGATTTTATATTCACTCATCTTAAGCCAATCAACATATTTAAATGACAAAACAGAACCGCTCCTTTTTCTATTAATGAGTGAAATATTTTTAACTTAAAATCCTAGGATGTAAATCCTAATTCGAGCATGCTGCTTATTATTAAAAAAAAGGGGAGATTCTTTTTGTCTATTTGAATGAGTTCATTGGCTTAAAAAATCTTATCATTGTGAAGAAAACATAGGGCATGAGAAATTTCGTGTAACTAATGAACGGTTCCGACTGTGCGCTATATTTTTGAGTACAATTAAGAGGTTTATTTTAGTCTCAATTAGATATTAAAAGTGATCAATAGTAAACTTTTTATTTGCAAATAGGACACTTGCATCTTTTCTGTACACATCAGACTCTAGCAAGATCAAAGAATTATCATATTTAGACGAGTAATTTGTATTATTGCCACAAAATTAAAGCTTATTTTTCTGTCTTCAATTTCTACAAAAAAATTTGCAATACACAATTCATGACCATAACTGTTACTTTTAGAAATACGTTCACTAATTTCTGTTATGTCATTTGACACATCATTGTTTTTGATATTTCTTTATTTTGAACTCGCCTGTTAATCAACGTTCCCCGTCTGTTTCTCAGGATTTCAGTTATAAAGCATCATAATCGTAAGGGATTAGATTGAAAGCGATTTTATTCGTTTAATTTTTACGGCAAAATGGACTTTACGCAATATTGAATAAAAATTTGCTGTATGCTAACAAGAGAGATAAAATCGTACTTTTTTTTTTAAATCACTTAGTCTAAACTTTTGATGCCGATCAAATACGAATCAAAAGATTACTAAAAAATACCACCGTACCTTTCTCGTTTGTTTATACTATACACAAATGTGGTGTTAGAATCGATATTAACAATTATTATACTATTTGATTATATAATAGTATGATCATAAAACATGGATATCTTATCGCGGGGAACGCGACAATTTTTTCCAACTTGTGTTTTGGGTGTATTATAGAAAGAAAAAAATATTGAAATTTATAATAGACGGACTACTACAGAAATATTTATAATATATATTGGAAATATAAAATAATGTTATCGCAATTATTAGAATTATACGAAGTTTATTTTCTGCTGTTATCAAATGACAAGGCATTAGCTTTCATTGTAGTATGTACACATAATTACAAAAAAATGAAGGCAAATACATAATAATGCAGAATGATTATTTTTTCAAGTTGAATAATTATATTAAATTGTGTGTACTAATACTAGCTATAAACCGGCCCTTTAAAAGTAACTGCCTTACTACACCAGTGTACATATGTCAAAATCAACTCCAATTTTTTCTAATCGCGTTTTATTCCAAAGAATTCCTGATCAAGTTTACCAGTCTGGCAACACTATTAGCTGCTAAATTTTTTGATGATTAAAGGCAATGCCACATGCACAAACGGCAAACCGGCATTTCAAACCGTCAAATCCAATTATTGACAAAATTGTTTGATTTTCTATATCAAAATTATTAAAAAATAGTTCGAATGTATAAGTTCTACCTTCTTCGTAGAAAATTTTATTAAAATTGATTTAATTTCATTCAAAAAACCCCAATTTTATATTTTGACGGACGGATTTTTGCATGACGGCCGACAAAACATAAAATTGGGGTTTTTTGAATGAAATTTAATTCATTTTAATAAAATTTTCTTAGATTAAGGTGGAACTTATAGATTTGAACTATTTATTAATAATTTTCATTTTGCAAAGTGAAGCAACTTAACCATAAATTGGGTTTGACGGTTTTAAATGCCGGTTTTCCGTTTTGCATGTGGCAATGCCTTAAGCAGCTCAACCAGCCTGTCATAACTTAAAACTTAAAAAAATTAATAATTTTAACGAAACCAATTTTTTTAAAGTTTTTTAACATTTCAACCAACGACAACTTAAAAATTTTAAGTGGCATTTGTCAAACGCATCTAAACATCACCAAAAATCGTATAAATAAAGGATCTCAAAAAGAATTTTTATTACATATCCCAAATGCACAATTAACAATTAAAATAATTTAATAAATCTTGTATTTACCTAATTAAATATTTATAAAAACAAATAAATGTTAATAACTATTTACCAAGGGAAGAAGCTTGTGTTTCGCGTGTTGTTAAAACATCAATTTGAGACTTTTTTGTATAGTAATTCTAATTTTTTTAAAGTTTGGGACGAAAAATATCACACCCGTAATTTTTTTTAAGCGATCAATCTAGCGAAGGTTTCGTTAAGTGTATTAATTTAAGTTAAGTTTTCCATGGGCGAAAACATAGAAATATAATTTATCGCATTCTTAATTTTTTTAAAGTTTATAATTTATTTTAAGTTATGGCTGGTTACCACTATAATTTGGTTTCATGCCAAGCATAGTTTCCCAAAATTTGTTTGAACTTCATTTTATAGCCACCAAAAATCGTTACCGCTAATTTGATTTGCTGTAGATTTTAACGAAAATGGTCATCTTAACTATAGACTAGTCCAAATTAACCATTTCTGGAAAATGTTTTTATGTGTCAACCAACACCTCTAGAATTATGAAATTTTGGATTTAGACGTTATAGTATGTGGAGATGTGCACCACCTATTTTGGTTACGATCGGACAAGGGAGGGGCTCCCAACTTAACTTCTTTAAAACTGACTAAGAATCAGGTCAGGTGTTGGCTTCAAAAGAAAACCGATAGTTTTGTATTATGTTGTTTAATTTATATTTGGATACTTTCAGTTAACTAGTATAGCTCCTTCTTGAATTTGAGAATTTCACCGTTTTAAAGTAAACTTTCAATACATCAATCTGTAATTCCATCATGATCTCTCACACATTTAATTCTTATTTGATTTAAATGAGTAATCAACATGTCAATATTACGGTTCTAAATGTTAACTATGGGGGGTTCACTGAAAACCGGAAGGAAACCTTAGAGGTACTGTTAGAGACCCACTTTCCGGATTCAGTAGTGGTAGGAGCCCAAGAGGACTCGCATGATCCTTCAAGTGAGGTGGCCTATGCGCCTCACAGTAGGATCTGGAGTCTCTCTGGGAAAATTTTCACACCCAGCAAGGTGCGATGGGCTATTGGGTCTTTCAAGCCTTTCAAATCCGCTGGAGGGGGTGGTATCTTTCCAGCTTTACTTCAAAAAGGTATTGAGGAAATACTCCCCAGCTTGATCCAGATGTTTCGGGCAAGTAATGCTTTTAACTATTTTCCGAAACTGTGGAGGAAAGTAAATTTGGTCTTTATACCAGAGGGCGGGGGTCGTCCAGACACCCAGGCCAGGGCATATCGGCCAATTAGCCTCACATCGTTTCTTTCGAAGACGATGGAAAAAATCCTGGACTATAAAATAAGAAGTGAGGTCCTTGGAAAGAATCCGCTGCATCGGGACCAGTTTGCGTATCAAACTGGTAAATCCACGGTTATGGCCCTTAGCGGTCTAGTCACGAGGATTGAAAAAGCAGTGACATATAAAGAAATTGCCCTTTGTGCCTTTGTGGACATTGAGGGGGCGTTTGATAATACCTCCTATGGATCTATAGAGAGGGCAGCAATGGGAAAAAGGGTTCCGCTTTCTACAATTAGGTGGATCCGTTCCATGCTGGAACATCGTGAGATTACTGCCAGACTAGGTGGCGAATCAGTAACCATCAAGGCCGTAAAGAGCTGTCCCCAAGGAGGCATACTATCTCCTCTTTTGTGGTCATTGGTTATTGACGGACTACTGGTCCTTCTGAGTAGCCATGGGTTTGATGTCCAGGGCTATGCGGATGATGTGGCTATCATAATCAGAGGCAAGTTTGATGAGGTCATTTCTGATCGCATGCAAAATGCACTCAATATAATATGGCAGTGGTGTTACCAGGAAGGACTCAGTGTCAATCCAAGCAAAACTGTCATTGTTCCTTTTACGAGGAGGAAAAACCTTGCGCTTACAGCTCCCTCGTTAAACGGTACTACTGTGCCTTTTTCCAGCGAGGTTAAATATCTAGGGGTTATCCTAGATCAAAGACTGAACTGGAACCAACATTTGTTGAAAGTTCAAAATAGAGCCATCAAGGCTTTCTGGGCCTGTCAAAGACGCTATGGGCGTACTTGGGGACTACAACCAAAAATGATCTACTGGTCATTTCTTACAATCATTATGACTATGGTCACCTACGCATCGGTTGTATGGTGGCCTAAAACTGAGCAGAAGACAACGCAAACCTTATTGAATGGGGGTGGAGACACTTCTAGGACTGACACCGTTACACCTGCATATTAAAAAGGATGCTACAATTATGGCCCTGAAAATGCAGGCGGAAGGAAATATCAAACCAGGCAATATGGTGGGTCATCTGGAAATCCTTAAGGAATTTCAGACAGACCCTACCATAGGAATGCCTTCCGACTGTATGCCAGCTAAACTGGACTTCCACAAACCATTCTGTGTTAGGTTACCTGACCGGGATGTGTGGAGGGCAGATGGACCATCATTTGAGCTAGGGTCCATGGTATGGTTTACAGATGGATCAAAAACGGAAGATGGGGCGGGGATAGGAATACACGGGAGTGGCACTACCCTCTCGAAGTCCTTGGGTACCAATGCTACCGTTTTTCAAGCAGAAGTACATGCTATAGAACTTTGCGCTAGGATAGGCATAGCAAAAGGCCTAAACGATGCAAAGATTTATATTGTATCAGACAGCCAATCGGCCTTAAAAGCTCTTAGGTCTTGTACCGTTGAGTCAAGGCTGGTATGGGATTGTCTGAAGGTTATTAAACATCTGGCAGGCTCAAATAAGGTAACACTTATGTGGGTGCCAGGTCATACTGGAATCGAAGGAAACGAGGCAGCTGATGGCCTCGCCCGTGAGGGTTCTGCCTCTCCATTTATTGGACCAGAACCCTTCTGCGGTGTCACTAAGGGACACCTTAGAGCAGCGGTAAAACGCTGGGAGGATGTTCAAAAGTCCTCCTACTGGCGCAGAATTCCAGGTTTACGACAGGCGAAGAAATTTATATCACCTTCGTCTGTCAGGGTTAAGGAGTGTCTTGAACTTAGGAAACCTGAGTTGAGGGTGCTTACTGGCTTCCTCACAGGTCATGTCCCCTTAAGGTATCACCTTTAGAAGATGGGCCTAAGTACGACAGATAGATGCCGCTTCTGCGGTCTGGAAGCGGAATCAGCGGAACATGTTCTGTGCCATTGCCCAGCCATTTTCCAGCAAAGACTGCAACATCTAGGAGGGAGAACAATGAGCCCGGATAGTATGTATCTTGTACCGGCCAGTAGTATTGTCAGATTCATTAAGAGAATGAATATTGACTGGACGGATAATTAAGTAGAGTCCAGCACAATAGATCTTTTAGGTCGCGGTGCGAGGTGGCTTATCGCCCACATGGCCCTCCAGTAAATAATAATAATAATTAATGTTAACTAAAATTTCGTAAACTCTTGAAGTCAGAGCCACTTTAAATTAAAACAAACAGAAGAATTTATTGTGCGAGTAGCATTATTAAAAAACCGCGGATTGAGAAATACAATTTTTGAGGATATAAGTTTTAAGAGATTTTAAAATTCTATTTGGTAAAATCCAGAGTTGGAATATTCCGAAAAAGAAAATTGAAAAGGGAAACAAGAATGCGGTCCTTCTATCTTCGTTTCTTTACTGTCGAACACTGTTCTAAACCCTTTTTAGGCAACCCGTGTACCAATGTATCAATACCAAAATTAGTATAGATACATTGGGTCATATGAATATGGTTATTAATATTGATCGATTTTCGTATCGTCTACACGCGGCTTTCCACTGAATCCAATCTGGATAAAAGTTATACTGATACTAAGTAGTTACTAAACAAAACACAACCCACTGAAACATTACGTACTCAATACTTTAATAGGAAATTATTTCAGTTATTTCTGCTTAAATCAGGAATAACCAATAGCCGAATCATGGTTAGTTTGATAAACGCGAACGATTAAAATTTATGTGTAAGCAGTTTTTTGCTGTTTCGATACATTAAGATGAAGATGGTATTTATACATTTAATAAATAAATATGATTTTTGACAGTTTGTTTCGACACATGATATACAGAACATGTGAAAAAAAATTAAGATTTATTAAATTATATTGACGTCTTTCCTTTAGAATAATATAAAAAATAATTCAAATCAAGAAAAGTTTCCATTTAGATTTTATTGTTCGAACGAAAATTGTATTTAATATTTGCATTTATGTGGTACATTGGCGTCAAAAATATTTGTATTCTGATATTTTAATGAAAACCGAAAATCAATAACTCTCACAAGTCACATACATATATCGTCTATGAAAATTTCGAATGATGTTCTTTGACTACAACTACAAATCACCAAGTTCTGTTTTGTGAAAATACAAACTGTATAGGCATATTGGCTTACAAGAAAAAAACTAAACTATTTTAAGGTTTACTATACGTATTTCTTGTTTTTTATTCCGTTATCAAAATTTTTTGCTTTTGACAAGTTTTTACATAAATTTGGTGAATATACCCGAAATTATATAAAAAATAGATTTGGTCAATGATGTACAATAAATATGGATAGAAGGTTTTATTTAGTCAAAATTTACTGGTTCACTATTATTTTTATTATTAAGTACTGTTGCTAAGAACAATTTCAATTGCAGCTTTAACTTATGCTCTCGAGTCAGATGCACCTAGTTACATAACATAGAGTAAAAACTATAATATAAAATCCCTTCAATTTGAATCAATAAAATTAAAACAAAAACAAGGTTGAAAACTTATATTCAATCAAAAACAAAGGTCGTACGGGTGATATCACATTTTAAATAAAAAAAAAAAAACTATAACTACATATGTATATAATGAATATGTGCTTTTTGTAGTTATTGTTATCAATTTATTGTTAGGAATATGTATACAAACACGAAATGTATACACAATACACTGTCTTATAGTTTTATTTCGATATTAAATTAGAGTTCGCTAACTACACTACTTATCCAGAGTTCAGTTCACAATATAAGAAAGTTTCAAAACGTTTTACTTACTTCTTCCACAGATAGCGGCATTGTGACACGGCTGAAATAAAAAAATAAAAATTAATTGTCAGGTAATTCAAAATATACATATTAAAATTATTATAACATAGAGCCACCGTCGTTGAGGATGAGTCTCAGAAAAAATTTCCTGATAATGACCACTAAGTGATTAAAAACGTTTGAAATTGAATAAATGAACCAATTTTTTTTTTAACCTTTGTGAATTTTGTGGTTTCTACATAGAAGGTCTTTTGTAACCTTATCCGAATATTTTATCAATTTTAACATACAGATTGTTTGTTAATTATTTGTTTGTCTAATAATCTACTTTAAATTAGTCATTCTAAGATACTCGAACGATGAATGTAGCATTGTGTCACATAAACAATATTTTGCTAATCAGTTATCACACAAAAATATTATTAACCTGTATGGAAAAATATAAACACTTCCCCTAAGAATATTATCAAATTGATTGGAGGGATCAGTTGACACATTTTCTTAATTAGGCGGTTGGGCCCTGTATAGGTTTGAAATATGTCCGTAATTTACATGTAGCTAGTGAACATTTTCACTGGGTGATTTTATATAGTTTATGAACCACATCTTTCCGTTAATTCGTGAGTTTAGATTACAAAAATTGACGACTGCACGCTCGTCAGGATTTCGTTAGCAGAAAACGATCAGTTTAAAATGTAAAAAAAAAATTGCAAAATAAGATTGCCAGGACAGCCTAAATTTTTTTGGAAATGATTGATTGATAGACGACAATCAAAATGATCCACCGAACAAAATGTCCCACCAGAAATTCTATAGAATTTGGTCGAAAATATGCTTAGATGATTGATGGATGTGATCCAAAATAAAGGTTAATCTAACAATTGAAAGATCCAATTATTTTCTTTCATTTGTAATTATTAGTTTCTAAAGGCAGATGTATTTATGAAAAATATACATGAAAACGCCAAAACTCAGGGTCTGTTTAACATTTTCTTTCCAGTGTTTTAACCTTATTTTGCAATTTTTTTAACGTTTTGAACTGGCCGTCATCTGTGACCGGAATCCCGACGAGCCCGCTGTCATACATTTTTGTACATTTTTGCATTTAGCAATTAACGAAAAGATATATGTACGTAATAAACTGTATAAAACCCATAGGTTTTTTTCTCTAGCCCCCGGACTATAAATAAAAATACATTGAGTCAAATTAGCATATTGATCGTTATTAAGCGATTGCAATTAAAAATGTTGAATACATTCTGAGAAAATCTATAAATTGGATGACCATACACGTCGATCGAACCAATTCTATCGCCTTCGATAAAAGATTGAAGATATAACAGTTTGCATGGATAGTGTGCTGACAGTCTATTCACACAACATTGTCGTGTTCGCTCAATTCCGTGCCGCTGCTTTAGTATCAGTGACAAAAAATATTCTTTCATATCATTTGTATTAAAACAGAAAAGAAAGTGAATTTTTTTTTGTTTTATTTTCCAGTTTTATGCCTTGCATCCTGATAAAATTCACTTGATTTGATAAAGAACAATTGTATAATCATATTGGACAGATGGAGTGAAATATAAAATATTACATTCGTGAATTTTTATAAAGGCAAGAGAAAATGTATGGAATGTTTTAAATCCATTGGATCCAACAACAGACGCTCAAAAAATACCTAAAACCAGGAGCTAACGTCCGATAAACCGTAACTAATCTATAGCTGCGAAAACAACCTAGGTAAGCAGTGCGTGCATTCAGTATCCGACCACCGAGTTTCAGAAGTCCACCTATTAGCCTCCTAATTCGATCGTCAGCTGCTGTACGTACACATCAATAAGTCCAGTTCGCGGATGTTTTTCTAATCCCGGGAATCGAGACCAAATTTTATACCATCTTGGGATTTCCCGTGATTCCTAAAATTTCATAAATTCTGATTGAAATTCATTTCACAAATTTATATTTCAATAAATTAGTATGATAAATATTGAAAGTTCTGGCTAACATTTGTTTGTAAAAATATAAAACGAGGATATAATGGTCAATTAGGATAATACGTTCGGATTTAGTTGAATTGGCTTTATTATAGAAAATGGTTTTACTGTCTTCCAAATGTGCCTTTGAGAAATTTGAATTGTCTTTGCCAGGTTACCATAGACAACTTAAAGGAATGACCAGCTGCGATTGGAATAATACCAACATCATTATTAACATCAGAATGTGACTCTTATAAATCTGACAATCTGACTTAAATATAAGGTTGGGAAACAGTATTGAAAGATTTTTGTCACTAGATGGTGTTTGGTGTCATATACGTTATACTGAGAAAGGTGATATTTCAGTCTAAAATGTTCATAAAGATAGTTTTGTATCTCATCAATCATGTTAAAATTTATATTAGTGTAAAAATGAGGGAAATTTCTGTAAAAAATTCGCTGAGGCACGCACGGGATAGTTTTTGGTTTACTTTAAAGCGAGTAACAAGTGAAATAAATCAGTTGTCATAACCCCCACCAAGTGGCAAGCGGACAGATATTTAAATAAGTAAAGTAAAAATATTAAAGTGTATAAAAGTAAAGTGAAATAAAGTCAAGTAAAGTGACATAAAAGTGTACACAGTGTTTTAGATTGCAAAATCAAATCCAGACAAAATATAAATCTATTCTTATAATTGTGTGATGATGTATGTACACAACATGTGTCTCTTTGTTCGTTTCAAATTTCCGGTTTTTGCAGAAATGGAGTCGCTGTAGGATCTTTCTGAAAGCCTAGTTTTCTGGCTCCCAGCAAGCCATTCTACAAATTTCCATTTATTTCATTAAGTGAATCTAAGAGAAATTTAATAACCCCTTCTGAAGTTAAGGTTCCTTTCGTTCTAAGCTTAAACTTATTTTTCCAAGGGTTCCAATACTGGCAGCAATTTCTATATCTTTGGAAATCTCCTCTTTGGCAAGATTTATTAATAAATTTACAATAAATTTCAAAGTCTCTTTGAGGCTATTTTCATCAACTAACAACCAGGAGTTCCAGCATTGATACTCAATTGTATTTATATAGTAAGAAGAAATAGACCACCAGAGTACCAATACTTCTTATGCCAAAAATTTAAATAACGTGCAAGGAACAGCTAAGTTCTGTCCTACTTAGCCATATTCCAGCACTATATCTAAAAATCATTTTAGAATCCCATTTATATCGCGGATGTCAAATTTCCGTTAAGAAAAAGATATGTTCCGTCCTATTTAGCCATACGTATGATTTGCTAAAGGTTCAATTTGAAATGTAAAAGGTTCATTTTGAAATATAAAAGAATCAATTTAAAGTGTAAAAGGATCAATTTAACGTCTAAAAGGTTCAATTTTAGTGTAAAACCTGTATGTATGTTTGACTATCCGAATATTTGACGGTGTGTTTAGGGTTAAGGTCCGAAACACATCCCAACAAAAACGAATGTCGAAGTGATTGTCTAGTTTCCCTAGCTGATTCGGAAGCTCATTCTTAAATATAAAATTTTATAGAAAAGATTTAATAGGCCCAATTCTGAGTTCTAAAATTTTATGTTATGTTATGTTATTTTTGTTTTTTCAATATAAATTTATATAGGAAGCAGGGAAATAAAATAACATAATGATCAATTTTATCGTTCCAGAATCAGGCCCAATATCTCTTATATCGCTCGAAATTCTTTCTAGTAAAAAACTATTAACTATTATTAATTTAACTATCATAATTCAATTCAATTTTCGCGCGCGCGTTTATAAAAAGAACTATAAAAATGTTAAATTGTGTGAGTTGAATTGAACAGTTGAAATTGTCCCCTGGTATAGTTGTGCCAAGGGCTATTAGCCTAGGATCCCTAAAAATGGTTGTGTGTAAAATCGTTAGTTGGGCTTGATTATCTACAACATTATAGAATTGTTTAATCTTATATGCGATCTAAAGAGACAAAACTCTTTGTATAATTCTAAGTCATCAATAAGAAAGAAACGGGAATTGTTACAAAATCAGGTGTTTCAGGGTTTGAAATTTGGAATTTTGATGAAGATAGAAATTGAGAAAGCAGAAATATCGCTAAACTTCGAAATTTAGTTTTTCAGAAGTTCCAAGAAGTCATTCATTTCTAACTACTAATTTTATAACAACATAATGTCATGTATTTTCATTCTAGCAACTATTTTGAAACATTTTTGTTGTTACTTGATAAAAAATTGAGGTGTGGCCAACAAACAACTTTCTTTTACGAACAGAGAATTTTGAGAAATTTTATTTTTTTCTTAATTTTTTTTTTTTTTAATTTTTAAATTTTTAAATTTTTTTTTTTAATTTTTTATTTCTTATTTTTATTGGTTTTTAATATTTGGAAACATTTTGTATTAAAAAGTTTTTTGTAAACCTTATACTTTTAAAGATATTTGCAAAATAAATTTTCTGGACCAAGGGAGTGGCCACTTCCGGTTAGCCGATTTGGAGTAAAATTCACTGCGACCTCCCAATTTATCAAAAAAGCTTAAATCTGAAGTTTCTGTTCGATTGATTAAACCATATGGGATGTAGAGAGGACACAGACTGACAGACAGACACCATTCTGAAACCCACTTTTTTGGACTCATGGGACCTCAAAACAAATAAATCTCTAGAAATATCAAGGTCCAAAATTTTCAGGAATACTATACCTTATTTTACTAGAGTAAAATAAAATAAAAAACACTAATCCATACGAATCGTTCGTTTAGTAAAAGTTCTGCAAAATTATTTTTTGGAAATCGCACTCAAATCCCAAGGGCCAATATCGGCCATTGCCAACAATGATGACAAAGGTTTCGCTAGCACATGGAATAGGTACCTTAATTACCTAGTTAGAAAACCCTAATCCATACGAATCGTTCGTTTAGTAAAAGTTCTGCAAAATTATTTTTTGGAAATCGCACTCAACTCCCAAGGGCCAATATCGGCCATTGCCAACAATGATGACAAAAGTTTCGCTAGCACATGGAATGGGTCCCTTAATTACCTAGTTAGAAAATCCTAATCCATACGGATCGTTCTTTTAGTAAAAGTTCTACGAAATTATTTTTTGGAAATCGCACTCAACAATGATGACAAAGGTTTCGCTAGCACATGGAATAGATCCCTTAATTACCTAGTTAGAAAACCCTAATCCATACGAATCGTTCGTTTAGTAAAAGTTCTGCAAAATTATTTTTTGGAAATCGCACTCAACTCCCAAGGGCCAATATCGGCCATTGCCAACAATGATGACAAAAGTTTCGCTAGCACATGGAATGGGTCCCTTAATTACCTAGTTAGAAAATCCTAATCCATACGGATCGTTCTTTTAGTAAAAGTTCTACGAAATTATTTTTTGGAAATCGCACTCAACAATGATGACAAAGGTTTCGCTAGCACATGGAATAGATCCCTTAATTACCTAGTTAGAAAACCCTAATCCATACGAATCGTTCGTTTAGTAAAAGTTCTGCAAAATTATTTTTTGGAAATCGCACTCAACTCCCAAGGGCCAATATCGGCCATTGCCAACAATGATGACAAAGGTTTCGCTAGCACATAGAATAGGTCCCTCAAATACCTAGTTAAAAACCCTAATCCATACGAATCGTTCGTTTACTAAAAGTTCTGCAAAATTATTTTTTGGAAATCGCACTCAACTCCCAAGGGCCAATATCGGCCATTGCCAACAATGATGACAAAGGTTTCGCTAGCACATAGCACAGGTTGGTCAATTTCCTAGTTAGAAAACCCTAATCCATACGGATCGTTCGTTTAATAAAAGTTCTACGAAATAATTTTTTGGAAATCGCACTCAACAACGATGACAAAGGTTTCGCTAGCACATGGAATAGGTCCTTTAATTACCTAGTTAAAAAACCCTAATCCATACGGATCGTTCGTTTACTAAAAGTTCTGCAAAATTATTTTTTGGAAATCGCACTCAACTCCCAAGGGCCAATATCGGCCATTGCCAACAATGATGACAAAGGTTTCGCTAGCACATAGAATAGGTTGGTCAATTTCCTAGTTAGAAAACCCTAATCCATACGGATCGTTCGTTTAATAAAAGTTCTACGAAATAATTTTTTGGATATCGCACTCAACATTGATGACAAAGGTTTCGCTAGCACATAGAATAGATCCCTTAATTACCTAGTTAGAAAACCCTAATCCATACGGATCGTTCGTTTAGTAAAAGCTCTACGAAATTATTTTTTTGGGAATCGCACTCAACAATGATGATAAAGATATCGCTAGCACATGGAATAGGTTCCTTAATTACCTAGTTAAAATTGAGGTGTGGCCAACACACGACTTTCTTTTACGAACAGAAAATTTTGAGAAATTTTATTTTTTTAATTTTTTAATTTTTATTTGTTTTTAATTTTTGGAAACATTTTGTATTAAGAAGTTTTTTGTAAACCTTATAATTTTTAATATATTTGCAAAACAAATTTTCTGGACCAAGGGAGCGGACACTTCCGGTTAGCCGATTTGGAGTAAAATTCACTGGGACCTCCCAATTTATCAAAAAAGCTTAAATCTGAAGTTTCAGTTAGATTGATTAAACCATATGGGCTGTAGAGAGGACACAGACAGACTGACAGACAGACACCATTTCGAAACCCACTTTTGCGGACTCAGTGGACCTCAAAACAAATAAATCTCTAAAAATCTCAAGGTCCAAAATTTTCATGATTACTATACTTTATTTTACTAGAGTAAAAGAAAGTAAAATGAAAAATACAATTTTTTTGGTTGTTACTTTGAGAAAAATTTGCCTTTCTATCTCTATTCCAGTTACCAAAGAAAGATGCTTCTAATGCAGCAAGATTATTATTTTAGCAAAACAATGTAATGAGGTCTCGTCAACAAACATAAATCTTACATAATAAAATTATGAACGGTGAATTGGTTGGATATTTGTTTGATTAAATGATTTTTAATCCTTAACCTGTCGTCTTTCATAAACCATAAAAAAATTAAAAATCTTTCCTACTTCGCTGTTATTGGCATTACAATTTGAAGAAAATACACCTTTACAAACGTAGAAGTTAGAATTAGAACTGATATTATAAAATCATAATAATTTAATCAGGTCTAAAGAGGTTAGATTTAAGCTTGTTTATTCGAAAATTTAAGTTTGAGTTTAAAAAAGGTAATTCAACTTGAGTACATCGTTCCAGAATAAGTCAATAAATAAAATAATTTCTATTATTATGTGACACGTGTGTTGACATCACTGACCTACACCAATTTAGTGAACATGAAGTATTGGGTAAGCATATTTAATGAATTTTTAAGCAATTAAGGTTTGCATGAATCATCAAGACCCCCATACCTTAATACCGCGAAATAAAATATCCCGAAACTTATGTAATCAACAAAAATGATTCCGTTTACAGTCTTGATCAGTGTTCTCATCTAGGCAACATAGCTAAAAAAAAAGGTGTTAAAAATCAAGGACAAAATGACATAATTTTCTTCTGTTTGCGTCTTCTTCATTTTCTATACATCTTTTTCATTTTACTTTAGGCAGCAGTAGCACATAGAATTTCATTCATTTATTTTTACACCACGCTTTATTTACGAAATATTACGTCACTCATATCACATCACTCGCTCGCGCTATGTACTTACTATACACAAGTTTTCGTATTTTCTTTTTTTATTAATATTATTCACTGTAAGTGTATAAACACAAAAACAATTCCTCAATTATGATTTCACGAATATAAAACCTGCGTTCTATGGTGGGATCAATAGAAAAACGAATTTTTTTTTTTGGAAATTAATTATATAATCCCTAATTTTTTAAATACATATATCGACAAAAAAACACCTAACTGGAGTAGGATAGGTACCAATATGAATGTACAACAACAAAAATAATAAAGAAAATATCCTTGAATACTTCAGTACGAAAATTCACAGCTTACACCAATTTTGCGTGAATCTTGTGTTATGATGATGATGGGTGGATTGAAGAGTAATTCCAATTGGAAATCATGACACTATAATAGACGCCAAATAATTTTTGGCCAACTGTGTTTACTGATCGAATCCCATTGGAATAAAAATTGCAGATTTGACCTGGATAATTTATTTTTGCTTCTATGAATTTAATTAATAGTAATTATCTAGAAATATATTTCTAATAAATCAAATAGGTATTTAACAAGTGCAATATATTTTTATGTATCCAAAATTGATGACTGTACAAGCAAATAAAGTTTTACACAAAAAAAAAAACGAAAAGAAAAAAGTATTCGCCCTTGGATTTCATGATTTCCAATTTTTTTTGAAGCTGTCATTTTTTACACATTTTTTAAATTTTATTTAATAAAATAATTAGAAAAAACCATTTAAACATGAAACAATTTATATACTTACAATTCTTTAATAAGCATTTTAATACTCTAATTTTTTCTCTTCTTTTCTAATTTATAAAAATAACAAAGAAATTTTTGATTTTCTCTACTGTAACTTTTTTTTTTGTTAATAAATAACTTAACACACAACTTAACAAAATTAAAAGATTTTTTTTCTAAATATTTTAGATACAATTTTTTTTTAAAGTTTAATAAGAAAATTTTAATAAGAAAATCTTTTCTGTAAACTTTTTAACTTAAATGCACATGTACCGCAATGTAAAATTGACAAAATATCACTAAATTGAAATATAATTCAAATGAAGATTGCAATAATTCATACATATAAATTTAATCAATATATGCAGGGGTACCAACTGCCAATATACATTTTTTTTTACCCTACACACCAATCACTGGAAGAAAAAAAAATTTTTGAAAATGAAAAAAGACGGTTCATAATTCAAAGGTGTATTAAAAAAAAATCTAAAACATCGGAAAAACTTAAGCCATAAAATATAAATTAATAATGGTTGTATGTAATCACAATTTACAAACTTTGGATTTGCTTTCTATACATAATACATAAATCATCTGTTAAAGAATTTTAATGTATGTATTTACAAAAAAAGAAAAGAAAACTAGAACAGGTGTCGATATTGCATTTTTAATTGTATAAGCTTTTCCACAACATAATTTTACTGTATCGATTCATCTATTTGCATCTCGAGCTCAATGTCAGATAAATCCATTTCATGCAGTGAATTTATTAAAATATAACGCGAAAATTTTATGTAGAGCTTACGAAACCATTTCATTTGTGATTTATGTTCTTTCATTGCATTCTGCACTATAATACGCTCATTCCAGTTGAGTATGCACCTAAGGAATAGATATAAACAAACGTTGGATATAAGAACGATTAAAAATTGTTTTGGCGATTACCTTACCAATTCGTGGATAGCATAAAACTTATGGGTAAATCGAATATTGACATGTATTTCCTAAATAAATTTATTGAGTCGAGAGTTAAAATTTTACAATCTACAAAAAGAAATGAAAGAATTAAAGTAGGTCATTAAATAAAGAAAGGAAAAGCTGCCGCCTGTATGCTTACACTTTGGTATAAGCCCTGAAAGACATAATGAAGCGACCGCATAATAAATGGCACTATGATTAGGATGTTGGCTGACACCATTCCGATCGAATGTGATTAATAAGTTAATATCGAGTGATTCGATATGTTTTGAAATATATTTTGCAATGGTGTCCGTTTTCCATTCCAAATTTGGATTATCTTGTAAATAGGTTAAATTCATTAGGGTAATATTTTCGTCTCGCATACGTAATGCTCGACATGCATTCCATAGTTCACCCTTTCGTACGTTTCCCTTTTGATCAAAATTTCCTAGAATTTACACAAAATTAGTTTCATTCCCTTTAGCAAACATTCACCCATGAATTGTTTAACTCACCATTCGACAAACACAATAAGAAGATTTGACAATGTTTTTGTTTAGCCAATGTCAAAATAGTAGGTCCAAAGAACATGCATTCATCATCTGGGTGTGCCGTCACCAATAATACCCTCTCCGACTTGGGTATTTTAAAACTCCTTACCAGCACAATCCCTAGATGAGTGTTCATCAAATGATAGATTGTTAAGCATATTAAGCAGTATGCTAGTGCTACTAAAAATATATGCTCCAGGGTTTCTTTTAATAAATTACTTAGATAAAATATAATAAAGTTTATAAATGATTCTTCTTTTTCACCGCAATTACTATTGTTATAATCAGCAGTCATCGTTGTTGCATCAATGGTAACTTTAATTCTGAATACATTTCATTTGGGATTTTTTTTTTTTTTTAACTTAAATAATCCGGTTAATTTATATATAATATATTTGTACTTTAATGTTTATATATAATATATCTTTAAAAAAAACTATAATACAATCTAGATTTTATTTAATTTAAAAATTAAAATTGAAATGCAAAAACAAAAAAAAAATTACGAGTTTGACATTTTATTGTTGTTGTCATGTGTCAAACGTATCGTGTACGTGTACCAACTGCTAGATATTATAGTGTTTTTCTTTGAGGGCTTCGAACTCAAAAAAAATATTTAATTCATTTTTTTTAAATGGCATTTTTAAATAGCAGCGTCATTCAAATGTGCTCCCATAAATTATTGAAGTGCTACGTTAAAAAATACGAACTTGAATTTGTGCAACCATCTAAACCTTCCACCTCATTCACATTTTCACAGCCAGAAAATAGTCACGATTGTGATAATGATGATGCTAAATACTTGATCTATCCTAATTTAGGCCATCGAAAAAAATTTTCATCAGAAAATGGTCGTAAACTTGCACTCAAATAAATCCAGTGTGCTTGCCATGTTGATTTAAAATCAAATAACACAAAGAAAAAGTCCTAACAATTTGTGAATTTTTACACAAATATTGCATAACAGTTGGTAGTATTGTAGACATCATATAAACATGGCGCAACACGTGCAAGATTCTGCCGTAACTGAACGCCGATTAAGACCAATTTATGGTATATTTAATTAATATTCTATAAAACTATTAATCAAATTATTAAACCAAACTAACACCAATTAAATCTAACAATAAATTTATTTAAAATTGATCAGTTTTTATGTATAAAATATATTTTTAAAAAAGTGTTCATCCATTTTTTTTATTTTTTAGTGCCGTCAAACAAATGAGTTTTAATTAAAAATTAAAATTTTTCTCTTCCTTTTGTTTTGCAGATTCACTTGAAGCTGGGAATATTAAAAAAGCATTACAAGAAACAGAAAAAGTATTAAAGAAGCACCCTCATTTACAATGTGCCAGGGCACTAAAATCATTGACACTTTTAAGGTTAGGTCGAGACGATGAAAGTCAAACGATTTTGGAAGAGCTGGAGAAAGAGAAGCCCTGCGATGAGGCAACGCTTAAAGTAATGACATTTTGTTATCGTGAAACAGAAAAATGTATAAATTTTCATATTTGTTTATTGTGAATTTATGTAAGTGTAATGTAACTCCAATTGTTTTATGTTTTAGTGGATAAAATATGTACAATGTATATGGAGGCGTCTAAAGTGCAACCGGGAAACGAAGAAATCTTATCCCATCTCTTTGTATCGTACGTACGGATAAATGATTATAAATCACAACAGTCTGTTGCTTGGCAATTATTCAAATTGAAACCAAAGAACCCATACTATTTTTGGGCAGTTATGAGTGTTGTTTTGCAAGTAAGAATCTTCTGTCTGGTGACTCTTTTTTTTTGTCTAAAGAAAATCTGTTTCAAACTAACCCTCCTACAGGCATTACGTGGTCCCGATTCTAAGGATAAAACGAAACGTAATCTATTACTAGCATTAGCGCAACGAATGATTGATAAATTGATGAATGAAGATAAATTGAATGCGGCCCAAGAAATTCAATTATATCTAAGCATACTACAACATCAGGAAAAACATGAAGAGACTTTGGCATTTTTAGAAAATCCAGTTTGTATTAAGCTGTATCCAACTATTCCGGTGACTGATAGAATTGAGCTAATGAAAAAGGTTGATAAATGGGCGGATGTGAATAAACTATTGAAGGAATTGTTGCTTGAAAGGTAAAAGATATTATAATTATCATATTTTAAAAACAATAGCCTCATTTATATTTTATAATTTAAGTCGAGACCGCTGGGATTATTACAAAGAGTACATAGACTCAGCAATTCGATTATATAAATCTAGTGACACAACAAATGGTGCTGATTATAATTTTGAAATGTGCCATGAATTTATTTGCGATGTAAGTGATTCTTAAAACTATCTTCTAACCTATATCTAATGTTTTATTCTATTAAATTATATTCCCAGCTAATTGAGAATGGCAAAAAGGTTCGTGGTCCTTATTTAGCTAGATTGCAATTACATAAATGTATGACTGAGAATAATATTGATCCTAATGAACCGTTGGGAGATTTTCTGGAATTACTAGTAGAATATTTTAGACTTTTTGGTGATAAGCCATGCTGCGCAAATGATTTAAAATTATTTTTAAACTACTTGGAACCATATCGTCGTGCTGGCCTTGCATCAAGATTGATCCATGATTGCGGTATCAGTTCGACAACATTGCCGCAAAGCAAAGAGCAGATGCAGAAACATATATGTGCTCTGCAAATTTCTCGTATGTGTGGTGCTCATGCTGCACTGAGCTCAGAACTTTTATCTGCCTTATATACGGCATTAACATTACATTATGAACACGGAATGAATGCGTTTGGTGCTAATTTATTATCTACCGATATGGGTCCATCTGATCCTTATGCCTTGCTTGCTGTCTATATTATGTATGATTTAGCAATACAATCCAATTCATCGGAACGTCTTGTGGAAGCTCTTTGTCTACTCCACTATTTGCTACGAAATAGTCCAAGTAATTTCCATGCAAAATTACTTTGTCTTCAAATTTATCATATCTTGGGATGTGGATGGGGTGCTATAAATACATATGAATCCCTTGAAGTGAAGCACATTCAACTTGATTCTTTGGGTTATTTACATTGTGCGCTAATGCCTAGTCTTGGTCTTCCTTCGCAATTAAAAAATTTGTATGAAACCACGCTCAAATTTTTTACAACCAGTTACAAGGATAGTAGTGAATATTTAGCAATGTCCTATAAATTTGGATCATTTTCGAAATTGGAGGAATTTATGGATTTCCGCGAACGTCTATCGAATAGTTTACATTACACGTTAATCTCAGTGGAATCACTTCTCTCTGATATTGTGTGCTGGACACACAATCAAAGCATGGTCATATTCAAGAATATGAATATCCATCCTGAAGAGGATCGTATTAAATGGGATGAGCTACGTGACAATCGTGATTTATCGGTGTTTGTTAAATGGGATCCAAGTCAGTTAGTTAATAGTAAAGAGTATGAGGAGGATTTAACAATTGAATCGGAAAGTTTTCAACAAGATAAAGAGTTGCTTAGAATACGCTCTCTTATTTTACGGTTAGTCGCAGCATCTGTAGAATTTGTAAACGCTTATAGTGGATCAGCAGAAGTGTTTGGAAATAACCGGGATGTATTGTTAAAACTGCATACCCAGTGGACTGAGATGTTCAGCTTGATTAAGGACCAGAATTATAAGAAAACTTCGCAGAAATATCTAGTCAATATATTGCCGTCGCGGTTGCATATGATGTTACGATTGCCGTACGAGATTTTTTTTATTAATTTATTCAAATTCGTCATTGAATTATTTGCGAGTGGAACAAATGAGAAGACGTGTACAAATTCTGCAGACGGTGTACTAGACGAGGTGGCCAAAATTGAAAAGTTTTTGTGTAGTGAAATTAAAGAGCATAAATCATCAAAGGATCTGTTGTGGGGACGACGAGAAGTTCAAGAGAGTATTGTCGGGTGTATTGAGGTTAGTTTCTTTATTTTTAGTATGCTAGATCGAGCTCGAGTGATTATTTTTTTGTTTTATTCCAGATTTTATCATTATCAGCTTTTGTTTTATCCATCTGTTACGAGAAACTAGCGTCGCTAATAAATACATCGAATGCCGCAACTAATAAGAAAAATAAAAAGAATCCACACAATCAAAAATCACAACCTCAACAACAGGTTCAAACACAAACATCATCCACCAATGAAACGACCATATCAAATAAACAACGTCAGCAAATTTTAGTGAACGTCTTTAAAAAATTAAAGCTAACATTTACTAATATTGATAGTTCAATAGATCAGTGGGAAACTCCTACAATACCAAAAAATTTAACTGAGACGTTAGCATCGTTGTCGCTTAATCCGTCGTTCCAGTCGATGAATCCAAAAGTGGAGGATCTAGTAAACAGTACATTTAAAGAGGATCACATGATCACTGAATGCGATTTACGATATATTATTCTTAATAAAGTTAAATTAATTAATAAATCTTAAAAATGTGTGAATTGATCGAACGCCCGCTCGCCCACTCGCCCGACTGGAATTACAAAAACGAATTGGTGGTGATTAGACGATATGTAGAATATGCAAATGGAATTTTTTGTAGTTTAGATCTGTTTATTTAAATTTATATATTTTTTATATAATTTATTATCTCCCAAGTTTTTTGGTTGTTTTTTTTTATTTTATTTTTTAAATGTGCCTTTTTAAGAAACAAAATTAAAAGAGGGTGGTCCCCCGAAAATCTCCAAATAAAAATCATTTGAATTTTTTACCTATCTACTTATATTTTATTTTGTTCATAGTTTTAAGTAAATTAATTAGACATTGAAAGCGCCGAACAAAATACATACCTAAATGATAGAATGCACGCTTGGTAACTATTTTCAATTCTCTCCAAATTATAAAACTTTTTTATTTTTATTTAATTTTAGTTTCGTGTGCCAAATTAAGTTCTAAAAAAAAAAAAAAATGCGTAACCAAGTGGGCAATTCAACCCATCCTCCACGTTTGCACCACAAAAATACAAACGACTGAAACCCCCCCGAATAAACATTTATTATCAAAAATCAAATTTGGTAATTCCTAAATTTTTATTTGTTAATCAATAGACACACATTAAAAAATATTTTAAGTAAAATTAATAATCAAATATCAAATTACAAAATTTATTTATATTTAAAAAGAAAACGAAAGAACAAAAAAATAATAAAAATAAAAATTTAAAGAATTTAGTTGTTTTATTTGTAATTTTATTCTCATTGGTTCCAATTTCGATAACAGCTGGATTTTTGAGGTTCCCGTCGCTGGGTTTTCGATGCTCGTTTGATCCCTCTATTTCCTTTGTCCGTTTCAAGTGATAAACATCGTCTTTTGAGAGTGAATACCAAAATTTGTTTGCCTATGCTGACACGGCTAAGGGACTAGTGATGCAAATAGTACGATCGTCAACAAGAAATCGCCAGACGGAAGGTCTCTTTCAACATCGTCCATCGATCGGGTAGGGGTCTCCCCGCGAGATCCTACTTTCGTCTATGCCGTCTCCATGGCCTATTTGGTGGTCCATTTGTGAAGACGAAAAACGTTTCCTAGCCATTCAATCATAAGAAATTTTGAATATTGTGAATATCTAATGTAAGTATAATAAGGGAAATTAAATTTGTAACGAAGAATTATTTAACAAAAAACATTAAATGGTGGAGCTGTGGTAAGAGAGCAGAGTAACGTGCTGCTGGTCTTTAGTTCAATCCTCGACCTCGCTGCTGTCTCATCTATATACATATAGTAATATCTTATAATTTTTTTATTGGACGATTGCTATGTTTGCCTGTTAGAATAAAAATCTTTCAAATTAAATTTTCTGATCAAAATCGGACCTAGAATGATAATATTGCAACAGTATTAAACAATGTAGGATGGTGGTGTTATGGTTATCATATTGTTGGTTCAATCCTCGGCGTTAACTAGCATTTTTTTTTGTACAAATTTAAAAAAATATTTTTGACTACTTACGAGTTATGTTTGCCTGTTAAGAAAAAAAAAATATTCTACATGAAAATTTCTTATTAAAAATCTGTTTTCTTTTAAATTCTGATCGCCTATTAAATCTGAATTAAATTTTCGTTTTTAACAGGCAAACAGAATATAAAAATAATATGTTTATTACTCGAAAATTTAATTTGAAATATTGGTTTTGTAACAGGCAAACATAACTCGAAAGCAACTGTCCAATAACAAATTAGTAGATGTTAAATAAAAACAATTTTTTTTTTGTTCAGCGGAGAATATTGAACTGTAGTCCAGCAGTAAGCTAATCTACTCTCATTCCGCAGCTCCACCGTCGTATAGTTAAAAACTTTTTCATTTTTGCGTAAGTTTTAATTAATATTAATTTCCCAAAAATTAATTAATGGCGTAATAAATCTGTATTATACTTACATTACATAATGACAATATCCTAAATTTCTTATAAATAGGGAAATCTTAATCTGAAACTATTTATTGTTAATCTTTATTGTAAATCAGATTAGCGGAAAGTTTCTCTGCAATATTCCCATAATTTAATTTAAACGACTCATTTTATATAAAAAATCAACTAATAAATATTTATTTAATATATAATAATATAAATGTATATGTTTTGTATATATATATATAATTATTTATTTTTCATACTTAAATAAAAATGGAAATATAATTTTCACTTCAGATAATAGTCGTTTGTATTGTTTGTTATAAGAAAATATTATTATGTACATAGAGTAAAAATTTTTATAATTGATTGAAATCTATTTGAAGACCGATATTGCATTTTGAATTTGTACGATTTACTTGTTATTAGTTTTTTTTTAGAATGTCTAGCTTTTTTTTTTTAATTAAGATTACACCTTAAACTTTATACATACAATAAAATATGGTAAATTGATTTATTTTTAAAATGCAAATAAAACTCCCATTTAATGGAATGTATCCGCCTGAACAGAATTATTATTTTTTTGACGATACAATATATTAGATATACGAAATATTTTTTTTAAAATTTTATTGTTATCATTTAATATATAATTTATTATTAATTATTGCACTTATATTTAATTTAATTAAAAATAATAATAAATTAGTGTTTTCATATTTAATTTAATAATTTCAAATTTTAATTTTTTTTACTAAGCAAAGAGATGCCCACTATACTATGTATATTATATCGCGATAGATGATTATAACATTTTAGTTTAAAACCTTATAAATTCAAATTTCATACATGTCCCCTGGAAACGAGTTGGTGTTGTGTGTGATATGTAATCAGTTTTAATTAATTCTGAGATATTTATTACAATTACTACATTATTGATATGAGTTTATGCCATTTCATAAAATAATATATTGTTTTGGCACTATTTTCTTATTTTACAAATAATCATTAATTTTAATTTCAAATATTTGACTGGAACATGTCATCTCAAAAAAAAAAAAAAAAAAGACGTAAGCCGAGACACTTATTTAGTACTAATTTAATTTATCTTTTATAATTCATTTTTTTTTTTGCATTTTAAATATTAGCTGATAACGCGCGCGATACCATCATCTATGTAAACATAAAAAAACACTAAAACTATTATCTATTATAAAATTAATAGATAACCGTTCTTTAAAAGGTAAATTACATTTACTCATGATCAATATAAACACACATACATACGTATTAAAATAAAAAATCACAAATAAAAAATTATCTAATTCAAGTAAATTTAAAAATTTATCTGTTCTTATTTATTTATATATTGTTTTGTTATGTGTGCGCGCGCTTACAATGTTCACGGACTTTTAGTTTTTCGATGCAGTTTCGCTTGTTTCTCATGTTCAATTTCAAAATCTTCTCGCGTTAAATTAATTCGCAATATATGATGCATAATAAAATTAACTTCTAATACATATGTGGGTGGTGATCGTAATACTTCTAACGTTTCACACAGTCCTTTACTGCCCTTACGTATTTTATGCGGTCCCAAACTCGCACCGATTATGACGAGCGCAACTTTGAATAACACTTTAACACCTTCGCACAGAAATACATCCCAAACGCGTAATAATGTTTCCCAAGGAAGAGTACGGGTCATTGCACATAAGAACCATTCGGTCATGTATAGCAACGGTTCCACTTTATGCTTCTCCAAATGCCGATACACGGATGGTGACGTTTTTTTGAGTAGAGCTTTTAACATGCCGGCATCACGCTGTAGCATTTCCATGCCAGGTGTATAGTAACCGAATAAATATTTATCGCATATACTAACAAAACACCAGAATGCTTGTTCGGATGGTAAATGCATAAGTAGAAAAGCGGCGATCGGTGCTTGAGCTTGACAATACCCGACGCGAGGATTTAGAATTGAATACGCTTTCAGGATGTTAAACAACTCCTTTTGCCTGCAAAAACAGAACAGAGAAATATTATGTTTCTTTTTTTCTATTTCTCTTTAGTATTCCTACCCTGGTTTTTCTTCGCTGATGAACATTTCGTGTAATGGAAATTGCCGATGTTGGTCTTTTTTGATTTCATCAATTATCTGTGGATTTCCTGGTGAATCTAATAATTTTTCATAAAGTCCTGGGTGTTTCTCGCTTAGCAAATTTGCTCCAGCCAAATAATACCATGCACGGGAACGAACCGAAGACGGAATACCTTTTCGACATCGTTCACGTATCTGAAATGGACAAAAAAAAAAAAAAAAAAAAAAAGACAGTCGTTTAGCTGAATGTTAAGTTAGAAAGATTGTATCGAAAAAGATTTAGAGCAGGGCTAGGTCAAAATCAAGGATATAACACTAAATAATAAGTTTAATAATTCCACTACTAAGTAGTATTTCGGCAAAAAAGGTGAATGTTATGTTGAAAAGTACAGAGCTGAAGGTATAACAGTTGTTAGTAAACTTTAGTTATGTTAACATATATTAATTAATTCAACCGTATTTTAGCTACCGACACATGTAATTGAATTACTCATAAAATGTTTATATTAATATTATTACAACTAATTTTATTTTATCATATTAAATAGCTTTAAGAAGTCAACAAGGTTATACAGTCAACCATAATCGTTGATTACAATTTGTATATATGTACATTTTATTTTGTCGTCATTTAATGTTTGTTTTTGTAGAATATGTATGTATACTCAAAAATAAAGAAACTAAAACGCGAAAAATTTTACATTTGGAAACTTCTTGTTGTTTTCTTACCTCGACATAAATATTTAATTACAGTCTGCGCATATACACATAATTAATCATTGATATTCTTAATTAAAACTAAAACCAATGGGTTGGTTGGTATAACTTGAAATAATTTTATATATAATGGACGATTGATGAGCAGGGTTAAAAAGTCATTTTCGCTGCTGGTGAAAAAAGGTTGGGCTTTGACTTATTACAAGTTAACGATGAGAAGCATAATGAAAATATTTTTTTTTATTATTAATTATCAGTAATTATTCATTTCCGTCACCGGAAATTACTACCACAACAAGTGAATAGTGGGTAAACAATAAACTTTTAAAATCATCTTTTTCACTTGCTATCAACAGTATTACCGAATTATTTGTTTAATACATTTTTTTGCTAATTCAAATTAAATACCAAAGCTACAACAATGCGTCATCGAAAATATAAAACTCACGGTTTTTTTGTTTAAAACTGAATCTGTACATTATCAATTATTGTGGTTTAATATTGACCTTGAGCAAAAAGGAAGTAAAATCTAAATTATTGAATATCAATCAATAGTACACATTTCAATGTTAAATTTTAATTTTAATCTTAAATCCAATGTATTTAAAGTATTAAATCGTCTCTACAAAACAACATTTAACAAGCGAGGGTATTAAACCGTATATGGTTTCGCAACTTTGCGTTATTACATTTGATTGAGAGGCTTTGACTTTTCTTTATTACCTAACAAAATTTAAGGTGGTGTCGAAATACAATAGAATTGACAATATAATAGAATTCAAAGGACCAAGCAAGTTTTGTACTTTATTCTACATACTGTGTGCGAGATACAATTACCATTTCCTCTACGCACTTTTAACGATGTTATTACCAAATATTGTAAATAATACATAATAGTAATTTAAATTCCAAGTTTAGAAAAAGAATATTAAAATAATTATTTTGTATTTTATACCCACATCTCAACCAAACAAAAATTGACTATACATTTTACAACTGTGCAATCCATCCATCAACTTTCACCGAATTAATTATCTCATCCCCAAAATAGAAAGTAAATAATATTTTGTATTTTAGAAAAACAATTTTCTTAAAATAAAATCAATGATTTTTCGCATTTTACTCCTTAACGACGTCAACGGATTTTAATACCCTAGGCTACTTTATCAATCTGATGTAGAATGGAAGAGAAGAGGTTCTGGCAAATAATAAAACCATAAAATAAAATCGGTATACATACATATGTACATGATAACAACATCATCAAGATGTATACATAATACAAAAAGAACATAATCAGTTCATCATAATCAAATTAATTGGATAATTACAAAAGGAAATGTTCGTTTCAAAATAATAGAAAAATGTAATTTGTGAATTGTAGTAAAAATAAACGATTTATGTTTATTCTAGACAGGAGAGGAGTTGGTTATTATTTTGATTAAACTGATGGCATTTTCGTAATAATTTTCGAATGTATAAAGAGTGATGAAACGAACATTGTCCAGCAAAACTCTAAATTTGACCCTAAAAGTTTGACTAATCGGGTTGACGAGAAGGATGCAAAATTACAAAAGGATGTGGGCCGTAAAAGAGTTCCCAAATATACGTTATAAAAATAATTTCAAAGGAACCAGTTATCGAACGTCAGAAATGACTTTGAAATCTCCATCGTTCAATGGGGAAACTGTGACTGAGAACTTCAGAGTGAGCAGTTTTAAGCAGCAGTGCGCCATAATAGATGGTCTGCCGAGGAATAGCTCTATGCTTTAATTCTACCCAGGAAATTTGAAAAATACATTTGCATAATATACGCCAAAATCGTGGAGATCGCCTTCAAGACATGGAAACCGGAGTTTCGAAATCAGGTGACGACCTGAGAGCTCCTGAAGCCGCTTCTAGAACAATTGGTTACTTAAGTTTTAAGGGTATCCAACCAGTTTGTTTTTGCCTGGAAAAGTAACGCATTATTTTCCATAGGATTGGATAAGCTGCCCCGAGCGCTGACAAACACTCCTAAATAACGAATGAAATTGTATTTTGGCCTCAATTTTACACAAAAAATATGTGTAAATCCACCCTCTTCGGAAGTCGGTCTCATGGATTCTGGGGGAGACCAGCCATTGCTATACTACAATTATTTTAACCAATCCCAAGACATGTTGGTGAATAAACAAGCTCATTTGAGTGAAACAGAAAAGGATAATTCACATCCCTTCCAGAGGAGTAACAGAGTCGCGTATCCTCCGATAAGAGGCGGTAGTCCCTCCATTGGGGCCAGCAGCCACAACACTCGTTCTACAAACGAAGAAAAGCTTCACAATGAATTGTGTAAAGCTAATAATGCATTAGTTGAAGCCAACAATATAAATAAGCAACTGAATGTTACAATTGCATGGATGCAGGAGCGTATGAAGACGCTTGAAAACGAAGTTAAAGCTCTTAAGCCAAAGGAGGACATTAGTTCCACTCCTAACCAGAATACAACTCCACAAGAATATCATACGGATGAAGAAGAACTAGCTCGAGAAACTGAGTGGATTAGAGTTAAAGGTGGGAGAAAAAAAAGGAGACGGAATAATACGTCCTCTCCACCTCAATTAAAGGATAATGTTCCAAATATTATCCAGAAACAACCAAAAAAAATACTTCCGCCACCACCAATAGTAATAGATGAAGTCAAAGACTACGATGTACTCTATGAAAAAATAAAAACAATAACTGCTACTGATAAGTTTAATGCAAAGGTGATGAATGGAAACACCATCAAAATAAACTTAGAAGATGCTGAAACATACAGAAAAATGACAAAAATGTTAAATGAAGAAAAACGTGCTTGGCACACGTTTGAAGATAAACAAACCAGACCAATTAGGGTCATGGCTAAAAACTTACACTCTGCGTGTAAACCAGATAAAATAATTGATGACCTGAAAGCAAAAGGATTTAAGGCAACTGAAGCATCGATTAAGCTAAAACGGAGAGGCAAAGTACCTCTCAACATGTTTATGTTGACCTTCGATACTGATGAAGATATCGAAAAAATTTATCAAATTAAGTACATCTTGGGGTGCAAAGTGGTTATTCAGCCTCTAAGAAGATCTAAGCTTATACCACAATGTAAACAATGTCAAGCCTATGGACATACACAAAAATATTGCAACAGGGAACCTAGGTGTGTCAAATGTTTAGGTAAACATCATACCAAAGATTGTGTAAAAGCCCAAAATGTTCAACCTAAATGCGTTCACTGTGGAGAAAACCATCCGGCTAACTACAGAGGATGCAGTGTTGCTATTGAACTGCAAAATATCAAAAATAAGAACGTGATTGCTAAAAATCCAAGTTTATTCAGGAAACAAGCGGTTAAGATGAACCGACCCGAAGTAAATCGTAGAGTGTCGGGAACTACTCAAAGACAATTTGGTAAAATGACTTATGCTCAAGTAATGATGAGCAACGGAAATCCAGGAAAAACTGCTCAAAATGACGATATAAGTCAAACACTTAAATTAATTTTAAGCAGACTAATTACATTTGATGAGCGATTACAGAAACTAGAGTACAGCACTAAGGGAGCCATCCCTAAACAGAAAAATGGCCAAAGATCTTAGAATCTTATGTTGGAATGCCAATGGACTGATGCAACATCAACAAGAACTGCAAGTGGTCCTGGACACAGAAAAAATCGATGTATGTCTCATCACGGAAACACACTTCACTAGACAATCAAACATTAAATTTAAAAATTATCAAATATATCACACTATTCACCCTGGAAACACTGCTAAAGGAGGTAGTGCTGTTATAATTAGAAATAGTATTCATCACTATGAGGAGTTAAAATATGAAACGGAAGAAATACAAGCAACTGCTGTTATTGTCAAATCCAAAAGTAGTTCTATTTGTATTGCTAGTATTTACTGCCCACCGAAGCACTCAATGAAAGAAAAAGATTATCTCGAGTTCCTCAGTAAATTAGGAAAACAATTTGTACTTGGAGGAGACTTTAATGCAAAAAATGTCCACTGGGGATCCAGATTAACAACGACTAAGGGTAAAGAACTCCGAAAAGCTATCAGAAAATGCAGTTGTGAAGCCCTCTCAACTGGAAAACCAACCTACTGGCCAACTGATCCAAACAAAGTACCAGATCTGATTGATTTCTTTATAATAAAGAACATATCTGTAAATTATGTACAAGTAGATGAAAGCCACGACATGAATTCTGATCATTCACCAATACTTCTAACGTTAAGTGAAAAAATCATTCAGAAAGAAAGAAACCCTTTCCTAGTAAATAATCACACTAATTGGGTATGCTTTAGACTATCGCTAGAAGAAAAAATTAACTTAATGGTTCCATTAAAGACTGAAGAACAATTAGACAAAGAAGTTCACAAATTTGTAAACGATATACAGCAATCAGCTTGGGAAAATACTCCTGAAATTAAAACGAAAATCAAGGGAAACAATTACCCTTTGGAAATTAGGGAACTCCTCGCAGAAAAAAGAAGAGCAAGAAGAGTATGGCAACAAACAAGGGCCCCCCCAAGATAAAACTCATTTGAACAATCTCACTCAACAATTAAGAAGAGAGATCAAAGAATTGAAAGATGAATCAATCAGCAACTATTTAAGAAAATTAACTAATGATAACAGTACTAATTATTCTCTTTGGAAAGCAACCAAAAGAATCAAAAGACCAATAATGCAGATTCCCCCAATAAAAATAGCAGGCGAGAAATGGGCTAGAAATAATGAAGACAAAGCTCGAGAATTTGCCGAACACCTCGAAAAAATATTCCAGCCACATGAAGACCAAACGTTGGAAGCCGAGATAATAACTGAACAAGCTGTGCAAGAAAGTAAAGAAATCCTACCCACAACACCAAAAGAAGTCATGCGTGAGATAAAAGCTAATATGAATACGAAAAAAGCTCCTGGGTACGATCTTATTACTGCAGAAATTTTAAAAGAACTGCCAAGGAAAGCTCTGGTGAAACTCACCAATCTTATAAATGCAGCATTTAGAATCAAATGTGTACCAAGCTTATGGAAAATTCCAGAAGTAATTATGATCCCAAAACCTGGGAAACCACCGCACAAAACATCGTCTTATATGCCAATTTCGCTATTGCCAGTCATGTCCAAACTCTTTGAGAAGTTTCTGGTAAAAAGATTAAATCCGATAATCGAGAGTAAAAACTTGATCCCAAATCATCAGTTCGGTTTTCGCAACCAACACTCAACAATTGATCAAGTACACAGAATAACCAGTATAATTGAGAAAGCATTAGAGGAGAAAAAATTCTGTTCAACAGTATTTCTAGACGTTGCACAAGCGTTTGATAGAGTGTGGCATGAAGGACTTAACCACAAGTTAAGGAATATTCTACCAATGGAATTTGCTAAGATACTGGAATCATACTTGAAAGATAGGTTCTTCAGGATTAAGTTAGATGATACATTTTCTGAATTGAAAGAAATCAATGCAGGAGTTCCGCAGGGCAGTGTATTAGGGCCGGTTTTATACCTACAATACACTTATGACCTTCCTACATTAGAAAACAACACAGTGGCAACTTTTGCAGATGATACGGCGATCTTAGCTGTTGGAAAAAGCAACGAAGAATCAACACAGAAGTTACAATCAGCTATAACTCAAATATATAAATGGACAAAAAGATGGAGAATAAAACTAAATGAAGCTAAATCAGTTCACATCAACTTTACAAACAGACGAATCGAACATATTCCGATTACCATAAATCGGGAAATAATACCGCATGCGAACACAGCTAAGTATCTCGGCATGACCCTGGATGCTAAACTACGATGGAAGGCACACGTCAAGAAGAAAAGTGAAGAATTAAGACTTAAATACAGAAAAATGTATTGGCTGATAGGAAGGAACTCTTCTTTATCCAACATACAACAAGCTTCTACTTTATAAGCAAATATTGAAACCGATTTGGACTTATGGTATTCAGCTTTGGGGTTGTACCAAACAGTGCAACGTAAATATCATCCAAAGATTTCAGAATATGGTATTAAGGAACATCGTTGATGCACCTTGGTATGCCAGGAACAATGACCTTCATAGGGACCTTAAAATGAACCTCATCTTAAATGAATTCCAGGAAAAAGCACGGAGACACGAAGAAAGGATCCGCCAACATGTGAACATTGAGGCAACTCAGCTCCTAAGCATCACGAATTTAGTTCGCAGACTTAAAAGAACCAAACCTTTTGAGCTGGTGTGATGGTCAGTTTAAGCAGCATTATGCTGATCTAAAATCCACAACAAACATGTGGTTTACTTCAATTTACCAAACACTATGGAACGCCAATGGGAAGAATCCATAGATTAATTTAAGTTAGTAAATTAAGTCAGAAACAAATTGCTCATTAGTCCAAAAGACTAGATTGTAATTACATAAAATAAATAAATAAAATTTATTTAAAAAAAAAAAAAACGTTTGCTTAGGTTGTTATTCCTAAGCATAATTTTGAATTTTAATTGAATTTAAGTTAATAGGCGTCTTCTAATGGCAAAAATTTGCTACTTGGAAGTAGATACTCAATGGAACGAGAAATTGAGTGACACAAGTAAAACATAGCCATATGTTTAGTTGTTTTATTTGTCTTTTGTAGTTGTATATTATAGTAAAGGCGATAAATAAAATTAGATTGAAAAATATGATAAAAAATTTGACAAATAATGATGGCAAAGCATTGATATTTACCGCATTGGTATTTAAATCCATTTTTCTTAAAAATGTAACATCAACAACAAAATAATTTTCTATTAAATTTTACACTTAACATTACCAAAAATTAAAAAAACTCGAACATAATGAAAAACTCTCGTCGAATAATATCGAAAAAGTTCTAAAAGCCATCTAAGTATTGGAATTTTCACAACTGAAATCCACCTAGCGCAAATTTTATGCGTAAATACTTCTGTTTTCTACACCATCATATAAGAATGAGTAGTTGTGAGTACATAGTTACTTGTGAGTACTTTACTATCGTGAATGGAAGACAGCTATTGAAGACAATTTCCACGTTGTGGAGCCATTATAATTTTGTTTTGTTGAATTAAGCTATTGTACATTTCAGCTAAGCTAAGCAAGGACCAACTACGTTCTAATTCAAAACAACGAAAGAAATTTACAGATGCTATTTTCGAAGAAAAACATATTTTGAGTTAAGTCGACTTAAGCAACTCTAACTTGTCACAGATATTATCCTAATTAACCGTATTTCATGAACGTGTTGATAAGAAGTCGTTTTATATTTATGTTGACCCAAAGGTTAAGCGACGCAAACTGAAATTTGGTAATAAAAATATACCGCCGCGGCTATAAAGCGTCGCAAATCAAATCGACGCAAATCAAGGTATTGGTGTATTTATGTTTGCCCTACGCCTGGTATATTTTGATATATTTTATGTACAGCCTCTTTGACCCAGATTAGAGAAAACGTACACTTTGTTGCGTAATTTCGATAAATTTTATCACAATTCAAAGTAAAATAGCAGGCAAATTAAGCGATAAATCCGGAAATGTGACGTGCACGTGATGGAAAAAGAGCAAAGTTTCTTGAGCAAAAAAGACTGTCTTCAAGAATTTTTTCTTATTTTCACGTATTGGTTCTTAAGGCACATGTTTAAATACTTTCGAACGAGAATATCATTTTCACACAATTTTTTTTTTTTTTGTACTAACACATAATTGCTTAAGCTTATGCGTTTTTAGAGCTCTGGTATTTGTAAACGCTTATTATAAGTTTAAATTACTTTGTTATTTGGACAGTCAACAGATGTTGTTTCGTGTTCACCATTACAATTGCAGCATTTAGGTTGAGGTGATAGGGTTGCCATTTTCTTAGCAGCTATTTAGAGATTGCAATTTTCCCTCTTATGTTCGTTGCAGCAACAAGAGCACCACAGTTTTAAATTACAGTTTGCTATAGCAAGCGTAAAATTAATACATTTAGAGCACTAATTTGAAGCTTTTTTTGTTTCGACGATAATAATCCCACTTAACAATTGTAAAGAATATTATTTTTATTTTTTTACTTCGGTCTCACAATCACAAGTGTTAATTCAGCTTTTAAAATTTCGATGTCCGTTTCAAATAAACAAAAAAAAATTGGATCTTCTATCTTCCGGGAGTTGGTATGAGAATAATATTTTCCTTATACCAGCCCCGGTTAATTTAATTCTGCACTTGTTAACTTTGCACGTGCATTCTCAAGTAACAGTCTAACTTTAACATTGTTTAGGTGTTTAATAGTAATTGGCGGCCATAATCCCGTAGTGTGTTTTCGTTTTGATGTTTGCCGTTCGGTTTTCAATCAAAATACTAAATTGGAAGGAAGTCCTGCGAAGTCTCCAACAAGGAGTTCCTTGCTGAATGGTTTATTAATATTACTTTTTGGTTTCACAATAAACACGTGATTTCAAACGAGAATAAATCAAAATTTTAAACTGTTTGTAAAAACAAAAGTTATTTACGTTTTTATTATTATGTCAACTGTTAACAATACGATAACAAAAAAAAAATGTTTTACAAAATTGTATTTTAATTGCTTTATGATGTTCACTGCTCGGCTGATTATAATCGAATGCAAACAATAAATTGATAACTATGGGATTTCAGTCGTGCGTTATTCTAAATTCGAAAGGTTTTTGTTTTTGAATATTCGAGTAAATATTCGAAAAACGCAACTTTGAAAAATGCAACTTTTCGTATAAAGCAACCTTTGTGAACGCAACTCTTTTTAGATTCATTTATTAAAATTTATTTGCAAAAGACAACTATTATAATATTGTTGTGTTTTCTGTGCTGAATTGCAAAATTTTATCGCGTATCAACATTTTATCGCGTGTCACCCTTTTATAATGAGCAAACGAAAACCAAACTTAATTCTTCGTGAAAAATGCTCTATTCTTGAGAAAATAGCAAAGGGAGAGAATTTGTGCAAGATCTATAGTATCAATAAAAGCTCTATCTGTAGAATAATACAAAATTAACAAAAAATTGAAGATTTTGCAGAAAACACGAAAATGAATCCAAAGAAAGTTAAGAGAATTTCAAAAGCTGTTTTTCCAGAGGTTGAACGAGAGTTGTATATGTACATGGTTTCTCAATGAAAGAATTAAACACAATGTTTTAAACAACGAAGACTATAAATCAAGGCTGTGAATATTCACTCAAATTTATGCCTAGAAAAAAGGTTTGAAGCTAGTGTAGGTTGGGTTCAAAACTTTAGAAAATGATGTTCCATTAGAACTTTAAAAATTTGTGGAGAACACCTATCTGCTGCTGAGTCACAAATACCTTTATTCATTAACGAATTTGTTGAAAAAATAAGAATAGAAAATTTGCTTCCAGAGCAGATTTATAACGCTGATGAAACCGGTTTAGTTTTCAAGAATTTAAACAGCAAAACATTAGTGGCACAACATGAAAGAAATGCTCCAGGACGAAAACACAAGCAAAAAATCCTAGGGCCTTTAAAAATGGTGTGTTACCAAAAATACATTATCGGTCATCTAAAAATGCATGGCAAACTAGAATTTTATTTAAAGAATGGATTTTTAATAGTTTTGTACCTGAGGTAACTCGTTATTTAGGTCGAAAAAACTGCCTATAAAGGCAGTGCTACTACTAGATAACGCAACATGTCATTTGTCGGAACAAGAACTTATAACACCTGATGGTGCTATTTCTGTTATGTTTTCGACTACTTCTATTCTTCAGCTCTCTCTCTCTCTCTGGCTTTCACATCCCATGGAGGGATTTTGCCGCCCACACTAAGGTCCTCCATCCGCCTCGATCCATCGCTCTCATCCTCCAGTTTCGACATCCTAATACAGGTAGATCTTGTTCGACGTCGTCACGCCAGCGCAGTCGGGGTCTTCCTCTACGACGAACACCGGCTGGTTGTTGATTGAACACTTTATTGGTCATTCGTTGTTGTGGAGACCGTGTAACGTGGCCGAGCCATCTAACTCGATTGGATTTGATGAATCCGATAATATCGCAGCCTCCAAGAAGTTGCCTTATCTCGTGGTTCATACGAATCCGATATTCGTTGTCCGCGACTTTAATTGGACCAAAGATTGAGCGAATGACCTTCCTTTCGAAGGTAGATAACAATCTACAATCGTTAGAGGTCATGGTCCAGCTCTCGCTTCCAGATGCCAGCACAGGTCTTATAAGTGCTTTATAAAGTGCGAGCTTGCACGACTGCGACGGATGTTTAGATCGCAATAATTTCGATTGGGCGTAGAAAACTCGTTGTCCGGCAGCGATTCGGGCTTTTATATCTGCCTGCAAATCATTCGACGATGTTATAACTGACCCGAGGTATTTAAAGTTTACGACGCTATCAAAGTTATGGTCGCCAATTCCGAGATTTACCATGGAGATGTTCCTGGGTGTTGATAACAATTTTGTTTTGCTGCTGTTCACCTCCAAACCAAGTCTTCTTGCGCAGCGATCGCGAGCTGTATGAAACTGTCCTTAATATTGCTAGGTCTTAGGCCAAGAAGCACGATATCATCTGCATATCCAAGAATTTGGCCTGATTTATTAAATATAAAGCGCGAAGTTTCAGTGTTGCTTTTTCTCACTACGTATTCAAGCCCCAAATTGAACAGCACAGGCGCGAGTGCATCTCCCTGTCGAACACCAGATGTTATTTCAAATGAGTCTGACACAGCTCCCTCAATTACGATTCTACATACAGACCCAGAGGTTGTTAATTTACACAGAGAAATGAGTTTCTCTGGAATTCCTAGGCATATGAGCGCGGCCCATAGGTTTTCGCGGTTTATACTGTCATATGCCTGCGACGCGTTGGCCGTTGTTGTTACTAGTTAGGTGCAGGCTGTCAGGACCGATGTACGATGTATTTTCTGCACTCCTACCGATTTTTGCGTTAAAGTCGCCCACGATGATTTTAATGTCGTGGTGCGGTATGTTATTGATGACTTCCTCCAGCTCGACAAAGAAGAGATCTTTGATGTCATCAGATTTATCTTCGGTGGGTGCATGTACATTAACGATCGTGATGTTAAACTTCTTGGTGCGGAGCCTGACCGTGCATACCCGCATGTTGATAGGGCGGAAATCGATAATATGATGCTTCGCGCGCTGATGGATAAGGAAGCCAACTCCAAATTCTCCTCCATTCTGATGGCCGCTGTAATGAAGAGTGTAACCATTGGTGGTGTCATGGATCCCACTTCCAGACCATCTAAGCTCTTGTAGTGCAAGCACGTCTAATGTGAAACTCTTTGCTTGATTCGAAAGGATCTGATTTGAAACCACAACGTCAGGCCACGACTTCTTCCAACAGCCATTTAGAGTTGATGGTTTCAATTCTTTAATAGAATGCGCAATGAATGAAATGCTTTTTATCATCGTGTAACTCTTCCATACATCGCTAACAGTCATTTCGGAATTGGCATCTAATTTGTCAAGAATGAATTCGACTGTTTTACGTATGAAATTTGCTATATTAATATTACTTTAATAGTTTTATTTTTATTCAGATAAAACATTATAGATAACAAAACCAAATAATTAATATAAAAGAAAATAACAATGTACAATTAAAAAGTAAACATATATAAATTATTGTTAAATAATTTGATTTAAAAATATTATTGTAAAGAATTTTTCCTCAGGACCACCTTTTCTCTTATTCTTCGTAAAAAAAAAAAAAATTCATTTAAATCCCACTTTGTTTCAGCATAATCCACCCCTATATTGAAAGCCTTTATTACTTCGTCGATGTCATGAGAACTTTCTTCAATTGAATCCGAAATTTGACCATTTACTTCCGAAATATTATCATCATTCACATCAACCATTGTTCCAATAGCTTCATTGAATCCATCAGCCGAGTCTAAAATTTTATCATCAGTCAAATTTTCTTGCGGTAAAAGTCGACGATAAAGTTGTGCAAGTGGTATATTATCTTCCTCTTCATAAAAATCTAGGCTCACATCATAAATTTCATTGTTGGAAGCAAATAATTTTTTAAATCCTTGTACAATAACAAAAGGTTTTACGTCATCCCAATCAGTTGTTATCATAAATACAACGTCTTTTAAAGTAACTTGTTAAAGTTTATCACCTGTAGAATCACCAGACATTGCTAATAAATTACACATTAATTTTTTTCTGTATGCCAGTTTCATAGACTTAATGATATTTTGGCCCAATGGCTGAAGAATAGAAAGTCACAGATTCATACCTCCTTGCGGTGCTCCGTGGGTCAGGCTAAATGAATCAGGCGGTGTAGTGGAGACGAGCAGGGGAAATCCTGTTTATAGTCATGGACACTACATGTCAGGGAGAGCCATTCGCGCCTCAAAACCAATATCAAATCAGCGTCTGTTCTCCAGGTTAGGTGCGGCTGAAGCGGGCGTCTGTCTTGTATCAAGCGGCTTGCTATATAAATGTGTTCAAGGTAGGACTGGATGTCTTAAGATTCTCAGTACGTGGCCCACACACGTACCAAGCGGGTTGAGCAGCAGGCCAACAACTTGCTCTCATAAAAACAATTAATGTTATGAACCCTAATCAAAGGCCTCGGATTACCTTATCGGATTCATCACAAAATCGACCTCGGAAATTGTACATGGACAACGTTTTAAAAATGGGAACATGGAACGTGCTTAGCCTCTTGAGACCTGGAGATCTATAACGCGGTTTCGTTTTAGCGCTGGTTTTGAAGAACCAATATACCGAGTTAATCGAGGGTTACCTGTATTAACATATTAATTACAAATTGTAATTATTGTGAATTCCTATAACTATCGAAATGTGTTAATATAAAATTAACAACCATAATTTGAAAAACGCAACTTTTATTTGGAAAAGGCAACTTTTATAAAAAAATAGATTCATCAAAGTTGCATTTTTCGAATATTTACTGTAATTGCTAAATTCCACAAAACATCCTACGACAAAACTAGCCTGATAGGCGTAGACTTCAACGAATCCACTTCTCCACGAAATAAACGAAATCGATCATTGCCACTAATCGAACGTTACTTTAACAACTACACCAAATTTTTGACATGCAAAGTTAATATTCAAAATTAGAGGAGAGGTGTGAAATGAAGTTTGATATTTAAGATAATACATATGGTATAAAAAAAATTCGATAGACTCCAGAATAGTATTTAAGAATCAAGCTTATTTTTTGTTATTATGAAAAAAGATAACTTTTAAGTTACAAAGTAACTCGATGGATTGATAAACTCTGCTCATATATGCACTTACACGAGTAAATTTTGCTAATGTTATTCTATTTACTTTAATACAATTAAACTATCAAGAATATCGTTAAATATAATGTGTTCTACGTTTACCAGCAAGGCTATTTGAAAAGAAATCATTTTTTTGGGTTCAACGTACTTCTTAAGGTTTGATTTTTTTTTTTGCAGTAACCGTATTTTGAAATAACTTATTTAGCTTAACTGGCAATTCTGGCAAAAAAAAAACGAAATTAATTTCCATGAATTCTTTTTTACAAATAATGATTACAAAATAAAGAATATTTCATTGTGTTGTGACAGGTGAAAGATACGGGCTCAAAAATCGACATTTGATATTGAATCAAATTTAGCCGAATGATTTCTAATCAAATTTATCTATATTTCATATTTGTAATATTTTCTCAGGAAAAATCGCGTGTTAACCGACTATTGTTAAAGAATAAAATGAAGCCGATAATGAGTTTGAAACATGTAATCAAGGAAGTGGAAAAATCGTGTTGTTTTATAAATCATGTTATTAGTAACTTGAATGACACTACCCCATTGAATCGAAACTTGCTGCACAAAGTACTCGTAATAATTTCAACGTTTCTCTTACGAGTACAAATACCAATAAACCATACATAAATGAATTAAGTAATACGTGTCAAAATTATTATTAGTAGTATTAAACTGTATATGCAATAAATAATATTAAACTAAAAATTAAAAAACGTGATCCCCATTGATAGTGTGTACGCAATAAATAAATATGACCTCAAAGTTTCAAATAAGACAGCAGTGTGTTATATATAGTACAATATAAAAAATACCTTACCTTTTTAAAATTTTTTGTCATATATTCTGGCCAATTCGCAATCATATGTAACCATTTCTTTTCCCGTGCAATAATTTGTGCCCTCGATAAAACTTCTTCACGCGGTTTATCACTAAATTGTGCACCGCCATAGAAACCGTGACGATCCGGACAGCTAGAGATTGCACTTGCTGTCGAACTTAGTGATATTGTGTCGGGTGCTCGGGGTGATGTTGCCATTATTTATGTATATTGGCTGTATCGTGTTCGGTTTTTCCAAATTTAAAATTTTTGTTTTCTTTGTAGTTTTTTGTTTTGAGTTTAATTAACAAAAATTAAATCAACATTGAAAGAAGAAAAAAATTATAAATTGTTTTTTGAAATTTAATTAATTCATCTGAAAATAGAAATAAAAAGAAAACAAAAAGATTAGGTAGTTGTTAATTTAGTATGATGTCTATAATTGGAGAATATAACAAATAAATGTCAAAAAAATGCGCAGACACTTTTGTGCACAGTGTGTGTATGTATACTTCACAAAATACTATATTTTGACGATTCTCTTTAACCGAAATTTGATAATTTAGTGCATCCTACGCGCTAAATATCGTAATTTGGTATTTTTGAATAGAACAACGCAAAATAGTTATGTATTAGCTAATTCGATCTATTATTTAATAATTAGAATGTGGCGTAGCAAAAGAACACCTTAAGAGATGTGGATCGATTTTCAATAGATTTGGTTTAGAAACAAATTAAAAATGCCAGTAAGGTGGTCTACACATATAAAAATAACAAAGCCAGATCTTAATTTTATTGATTACTTTCACGATTTAATCTCGTCTACGCTTTGATTTCTTACTTTGATTGTACTTTGATCCTAGAAGTATAGCGGTGGATCCATGGCTCATCAAAGATTATAAAGCGAAATTTTTTAAAATCAAATGTAAGCAACAAGTTGTGTTGCTCACAAGAACTAAATAGTAAATAAAACACTCACATTGATTTGCATTCCCATATGCGTGCCAAAATGATTGTCGTATTTATCAAGGGATATTAAATTAGTTACCATATTAATGGAGCTGATTTTAATTCATATCACGCAATCGAAGTCCATAAACACTTAATTCTAAATATTTTCTTCATTTCTTTTCGAAAGTAACACAATATATTATAACTATTATCAGCCTATTAACTACGCAGGTGACTAAAACAGAATATAATTGAGTAGTGTATGCCGATTGATAACATTACCGGATCCGGTATAAATTTTCAATGTGCAAAAGAGCAAACAATATTTTGTCTTATTCAAATCAACAAATATCTTAAATGACAACATAGAGATTACCTTAATGCAAAATGTTTAGCACAAACACGAATTAATACGTGTATTATAAAATTGTCTAGCTTTATTTACATCTTAAATTCTAAATTTATAGTAGCTAAATTGATCTATTGTAAATTGATTTCGAGACATTCAAACCAGGAGAAATATATGTCTATGTCTTCCATCTTATCACCGTAAATACGTGACTAACTATACTAATTTGCACAACACACATTATATTTAGAAGTTGTGTTTATTCTTAGATTTGTCACATCATATCATTTCACGTTGTAAATATTTTTTATAATTCCGACAATATTGGAATGTTTCCAATTAGTTTTACTACGATTGTAATTGTTGCCAGATATATAAATTTATTTCTTTCATCACTCTATTTAGACTATAACAATCTTAAAGTGAATAAACGATATAACGACCTCAAATGATGTAACTACCGGTAATGGTTTGGTTCAAAGTCAATGACATTTTTTGAGGTAATTTAATTTTTTAATTGCTTAGTTTAATTGTGTTGAGCCGAAAGATAGTAATTCGAAAATCAAATACCACAAAGTATATAAATGTATGAACCTCTAAATCAAATTAGGTTTGGCCGTATGTGATAATGGGCCTGCGCAAACAGGAATATGAATTTTGGTCGTAAAACAAGACTGGAGAATTTTGTATACCTACTAGGTACGAGGGCGAATCAAAATGTCTTGCAATATCATATGAAAAAAAAGAGTGAATGAGACAACAATATATTTTTTTAAAAAAAATTTTGTCGCGGTGAAATTATAGAAACAAAATTCGATATAAATTTTACAGTTCGTTTGTTTTCTTCAATTTAGTAGCCCGTGTTTTGAAAAAAATTCTAAAATGAATGAAATTGAATATCGTGCCGTTATTAAATTTTTCTTTAAAGATGGACGCAATGCAATTTATATATTCAATTACATATCAAAAGTTTACGGCGAATTTGCACCATCATATTCCACAGTAACAAGGTGGATAAAATTGTTCAAAAGTGGTCGGGAGTCATTAGAAGACGACAACCGCCCGAGTCGTCCCGCAGATGCTATTAGCCATAAAAACATACTTTTGGCAGAATCAATTGTATTAGAGGACCGCCGTATTTCTGTTTCGCGGTTAGCGTGGAGACTTTCCCTTTCATATGGTACCACTTATACCATATTACATGACCACCTTCACATGTCAAAAGTAAGTGCGCGATGGGTTCCCCGTTTGTTGACTACACAACAAAAGAAAATTCGTGTTCAAACTTCAAAGACGATTTTAGAAATGTATGAAGAAGATCCAGAAAACTTCTTGGATAACATAATAATCGGGAAAAAGCGATCCGGGAAAAACGGCCAAAGAAAGTTCTACTTTCTGTTTCCCAATTTGAAAAAAAAATTAAGGGGCCGCAAATTTTCCAGTGATTCTGAAGTACAGTCTGTTGTAAATGAATATTTTATGGAGCAAAAGAAAACTTTTTTTTTTAGAGGGCTTAGACAAGTTAATTGATCGATGTAACAAATGTATAAACCTTAAAGGAGATTACGTCGAAAAATAAAAATATTGCTGTCTCACTCACTCTTTTTTTTCATATGATTTTGCAAGACATTTTGATTCGCCCTCGTATGCAATAAAAAGTATCAAAATTTAACCAAACAACAATAAAATCTACTGTTGTACATTTGTACGTACAAGATTCAAATCTCAAATCTCGTTTCTCGTTTTATGAACAAAATGTTTGCTAAAATTAAACTAAATAATAATAATCTAATTTACTATTATACATCTATTATGTAGATCACAATTCCCCCACCCCCCTCTCATTTTACAACCAAAATTCGCGCTCATTCGAAAATTTTCAAATAAACTTAATTTAAAGTTTCAAAATTTATTCAAAATTCAAAGCGTTCAAATTTCGTAGCATCCAAGAAACTTGAACAAATTTTTGAATTTGAACCAAATTCCAAACTCATAAATTCCCAGAATGCTAAAACTTAAGAGTTTTGTCAAAATTTAATTTTGAATTTATAAATTTGACGCCGTAGATATTTTAAAATTTGTGTTAACTTTAAGATTTGAAAATTTATAATAAAATTTGTCTACTCGAAACTTTGAAACCCTTTTAGTTGAAATTAATTTTTTACCAAAACTCAAAATTTGATAAATATTTCAAATATTGTTGTTTCAAACAACTGTCCGCTTAGGATTTTTAGGTTTTAAAAAATCAAAAATAATTACCTAAACTTACCTAAACTATGTAACTAATGCTGTGTTTCTTATTTCCGATCTAGCTATGTAAAAAACAGATTTTTAGTACTCAGATCGGTCAGATCGATTAGATCCGAAATAAGAAACACAGCATAAAATTGCAAAATTATGTGGAAAACTAAGTGATTAAAATGAAAAATTTGTGTTCAAATTTTGAAAAGAAAGCCAAAACTAGAACTTATCATAAGAAAGTTCCAAAAATGGTTCCACATCTCCAAACACTTAAAAATTTGGACACATAAGCTGTCCCTTACCTCTAAAGTACAACGTGAGGGGTTGACACGATTCACGCTACCAAAATCGGGGTAGAATTGCATTTTTTTTTTGTTTTTATAGGTCAATGTACTCTTTAAAAATTTTGGACTATTCAGATAAATGTCTCACTGGCCGAGAATTATTTTATTTTTGATAAAAGAGCCACCGTAAACATAGGAAGTTCAAAATGAAGTATACATACCGCTTGAATACTTGTAACATATATTTTAGACCTATTTAAGGGATCCAAGTCGATCTATCGGACCAGCCCCTTTAATTTTTTTATGTTTTAATATCATTGTAAATATACTTTAAAAATGACACGCGCTATAAAACATTTTAAATGTAACACACAATAATATAAGCAACTTTACATTCGCCTTGCGACAGTTTAGGTTTAGCCAAATCGCCTGTAAATTTGTTTTATCGCTTAAATAGGTCTAAAATTGAACTAGAAATATTTTAATGGAACTTCAGGAGTTCAGCCAGGTTGTCGATACCGTTCTTAAGGACAAAAACTACCTTTCCACACAATTTCAGCCGGTATAAACTCATTGAATAAGACGTTCACTAGCTCTTCTACTAGTGGGCCTACGAATAAAGACAGCAGCCACAAAATTTGCTTTTCTAGAAGAACTCCGAATCGTCAAAGAATGTACAGTAAACTATTGAGAATAAACAATTTTTTTACTCTAATTTTAATTAATTAATTAATTCTTATAAATTCTAAAATGCAACCGATCCAAAGATCATTTTAACGTGTTTTACATTGTGTTGTTAATTGTTAAAATTTGTTTACACAAGAATAGAGCTGTGTGAATGTGAGGAAGAAAATTTGTAAGGAAATTTGGCTGTATTAGTATAATTCGCTAATACAAACTGCTCAGTAGATTCTGTATATATAGAATGTAAGTTGTGAAGCAATCAGTATAATCGCCGCGGCCTGATGAGAAGACTAATTTTTTTCATAATCATAAGCTGATCAGTTCGAAATTGGATTAAATTCTCTTACAATTTTCGGAAATATTTATTAACTTCAAATAAATTAAAAAGTAAACGATTGAGCAATTTTAATTCCACAGTTGGTTTGTTCTTAATTTATTGTTCTAACTTAGGTACCAACAAAAGTAAAATTTTTTAGCTTTAAATGTCTTTGCTTTATCAAATTTTAAGCTAATTAAGTAGAATTACGGATTTCTCGAAGAAAAATTAAAAATATTTGGAAAAACTCATAAAATATGTGCTAAAACATAAAATAAGTTGAAATACTATATGTATGTCATTATGCCAAAAAATGTATGTGGAAACATACATATAGGGCTTATTCACTCTTTTAAACATTTACCATAAAATTAAAAACAATTTTAAGACACAAATCAAATATTAAGTAACTTACATTAAATAAACAAAAGTCAATTACGAATTTGTGGAGTACAAGAAAATTAATGTGCCTATTCACACGAGTCAACATTGCAACACATCATTTCCTGGTTTCCTACTTCTTTGTCCATAAACTCTGTTGGAAGGGAACGAATGTGAAACGAATTGTTACGCACCAATACAATGAAAATATTTATAATTTCGTTCATCTCGTATGTATTCAATAAAATGTTGCTCACACATAGCGTACTGGAAAGGGAGATCTGTGGACACGGCTCTGCATTCCCTGGTGCGAACAATTGAGAAATCAATCCACTCGAAAGAGTACTGTATGGTAGCCTTCCTCGATATAGAGGGCGCCTTTAACAACGTCAGGACGGAGGCAGTTCGGGAAGGACTGTCTTTCTTAGGTGTGGACGACCCCTTAGGGAGATTAATAAATCAGATGCTAGAAGGCAGGGTTATTAATGCGGATATGGGGGAAACCACCATTAGGAGGCGGGTAGTTAGAGGAACTCCGCAAGGTGGCGTCCTATCACCTCTTCTCTGGAACATAGTTATCAATGGATTACTTTTGGAACTGGAGAGGGAGGGAATAGGAGTGATAGCGTATGCAGATGACGTGGCGATCGCGATCTCGGGTAAGTACCTAGGCACGATTAAGGAGGTCATGCAACACGCGCTCGTAATCATTGTAAAATGGGCCAGCAAATGTGGGCTGGGTATAAATCCATCAAAAACAGAGCTGGTACTCTTCACCAAGAAATATAAAATTCCGGTAGTCGCCCCTCCTACCTTAAATGGCACGGCACTGGCCTTTACTGATAAGGCAAGATTTCTGGGCATAATCTTGGACAGTAGGCTAAATTGGATGTCCAATATTTTAGAGAGGGTAAAGAAGTCTACTATGGCTCTGTACTCATGTAGGAACGCCGTCGGAAGGAGATGGGGTCTAAAACCAGAGCTGGTATACTGGCTTTTCACCGCTGTAGTCAGACCGATTCTGATGTACGGGGTGAGTGTGTGGTGGCCAGCACTAGACAAGATAACTTATAAGAATAAGATAGAGAAGGTGCAGAGAACGGCCTGCTTGCTTATAAGCGGGGCACTGAGGACAACCCCTACACGTGCTCTGGAGGCTATGCTCTACCTTCTTCCTGTCGACATCTTTGGTAAGCAGAGAACGGCAACTACGGCTGCACGACTCTCTGCCGTGGGTGAGTGGAAATGTCTTCAGAAGGGCCACTCGACGATTGGCAGGTCGCTAAAGGCAGAGGTGGTGAATAGTGACTACACAACACCGGTTGTTTGCTTTGAAATGGGTTTCCGGACTCTTCTCCCCTCAAGGGAATCATGGGGGAACAGGTCAATAGCAGAAACTGATTGTATACAATTTTACACTGACGGCTCCAAGCTAGACGGCAAAATCGGAGCAGGAGTCTTTTGTGACAAATTAAATGTGAATTTATCCGTTCGTCTTCCTGATCACTGCAGTGTGTACCAGGCGGAGGTGGTAGCGATTGAGGAAGCGCTGACATGGTTGAGGCATAATGTCATATCCACAAGGGATATAACAATATATGTGGACAGTCAGGCGGCAATCAAGTCGCTGGAATCAGTTTCTCTGTCATCCGTGGTGGCATTGAGGTGCCGCTCATCTCTTAACGAGATGAGTGAGCAGTTCAATATCCAGATAGTCTGGGTCCCCGGTCACTCGGACGTACGGGGGAACTGCAGGGCGAACGAACTGGCAAGGTAAGTATAGTCGTAGGGGTACTCACAGGACACTGCCTCATTGGGGAGCATGCGAGGAGGCTTGGGTCAATGAAAAATGACTTCTATAGAAGCTGCATGGATGAGGAGGAGGAAGAGACTCTGAGCCACTTCCTCTGCTCATGCCCGGCGTTAGCTTACAGGAGGCACAAATATCTGGGCAAGTATAGTTTGGACGGCCTTATGGATCTCAAGAACTGTAATGTGCGAGATATCTTACGCTACATAAGTAGCTCAAATTGGTTCCAGTGAAGGTGAAAGAGGAGTAGGATCCCTCGGTATCACAACGGACCGTCTTCGGTCTAAGTGTGCGTTTTGGCAGCCGCTCTAACCTAACCTAACCTACTCACACATAGAAAATTATTAACAGTTGATGCACCAGTTGTAGTGATGGTGGCAGGTAGTTGGGATTTACACAAAATTTCATTGATTCTATGTACAGCACACAATAGAAATTAGTGAAGCGCTACTCAAAGGCATCCGGAATTCCATCACAAAATACTAAACCTTAACTATGTTAATCTTTATATATGGTAGATAATTTCTTTGGTGTGCAAGACTGTGCTCGCTATACTTATTTTAAGATCTTATTGTCATAATATAGCTAGATATAATCATCATCTGACCGTTGTCTTTATGTAGAGACCACTTCATTAGTTTATCGAAATTATTGTAAGTTAAGACAAAACGTTACACATTCTCCATTATTGATCGATTTGAGCTATTGCACGTATTGTAACGTAAAAGTAAACTAATGCAAAGGAATTTACGTTAAAATGCCGAATATCACAAAATATATAGTTTATATCTCAACAGAGCCATTGTACAATGTGTATTCAATTTCACAATGAAACAAAAATGTATGTATGTAAATTAATAACTTGAACCCCGCAGATAGGTTTAATCATTTTCTTTCCACGTAACGAAATGCATAGACATTCTACATTCTACAACATGTAATACTTTTACAATGTAACGCATATTAAGTTTTATCTTATTTCTAATTAAACTGTAAATAACAAGCATATCACATACCATACGATTTCTAATCGCGATTATGTGATTTTAAAAAATAATCACCATCCCCTTTCTTATCATCATATTTTATGATTTTAATAGAGAGAATAGTCGCGTACACAAATTACAAAATTGTTATTGCGATACGACCAATGTACAGTACATACATACAGAGTAGATTAAAACTGAGTAATTTCGCTGAAAAATAAAGACAATTTTGATTGTGTTACCACGAGGAGATTCTATACATCAATTGGTTTTGATAAGTAACTAACATCAAAATGTTTTGTTATTGTTTCCGCCCGCGTGTAGGTGTCTATAATACACTGTTTTTTAATATTATGTTGTATTGCTCTAGTTTATATTACAAACATTAAAATTTATTATGTATGCATGAATTGATTGTGATAAAAATGTTGCCGACTGACGTAAAAAATAATTTAATGCGTACGCAATGAACTGCATATGTGGGAAGGGAAATAAGATAAATCGATCGAGAATTGGATTTATATCGAAATATAGTATAACTGCAAAATACTTTGTCCGTCATAGAGCGGATACGGAATTGGATTCGCCTAACTCACATTGATTAGTGCATTTTGTCTCGAAATATTTTAAATTTGGGGCTACTAATTTGATTTGTCACGTAAAAGTAAGTTAGAGCCGTATTGTTAGGTGAAAAACAGGACTCATTATATGTATCCCACAGTACAAGATTCTGTGGTCGTGAGTCTTAATTAGTTTACGGCCGAAATTCAATTCTGTTTGTGTATCGTGTTTGATGACTCGCTATGTTAGCGTTTTCTTCTTCTAAAAAACAAATGTTAATGCTTTAATCAACTGCTTTCAAAGTAATTTGATAGGACAAAAACAGCACTATTTCTGAAAAGTAATGCCATAGACAGAATGTGGTTAAATAAATCCGATTTAGATAAACACGTTCACGTACTCTATGAACAATAAAGAAACGCGATTAGCTAAAATCGACAAAACTTACTTACTGAAGTAGACCTTTAAATACATATTAAAATTCTTCAAGATCTCAAAAAATATCAAAAACTTGAAATAATTTACAAAATCTGAATAGGTAATCTAAAATGGCGACTTCGCAAGTATTTCAAAATTCTAGAAAACCCTTAAAAAATTAATTACCTGTATGTCTGTAGCATTAACCTAGACATATTCAAACCTCGTACAACACGGTTGAAGAATGCTGCGTTGTAGGAAATCGTGCTTTGGGAGGCATGTAACATGTCATACAAATGTTATACAAAATAATTCAATTTTGTCGAGTTGTAGGAAATCGCGTTGTACCGAAATCGCACTTGTAGAAGTCCACGCTGTATGAGGGTTACCTATGTATATACTCAAAAAATGTTGAATGCCTTCCATAGAAAATACCGAATAAATTCGAAAAATCTACTTAATTAACGGTTCAGATTGATATCTATAAGTTTGTAAGATCATACAATTCAAGAATAACTTCTAATGCCCCAAAAAATGTCCGTAATATTAAAAAGTGTGTTAGCGAGTTTAATAAAAGTCTGTCACAGAAAAGTTGTAAAATTGTCAAATCAGTTAGGAATACCAGTAACGTCAAGGAATTTAACGCTAACTGCAAGAAAAACCTAAAAATATTGAACATTTCAAATATAGCCTCGGATAATTTCGTGAATATCTAACACAACCGTCTGCTTCAAATAGGTGTCCTGAGATCGAACAATCGAATACAATCAGCAATTTCAAAAGTAATCAGATAATCTCAGAAATCTCGAATAACATCCCGAACAACTTAATTATGAAAATCCATGACAATTTTGAAACACCCCAGATCATCTGTAAACTGTGAGTTTCTAAGGTCGCACAATTCAATTGCCATTACTAGGTACATACATAAGAAATTCTTTCCTTCGATTTAATAGTTTTTCCTAAATAAACCTTTTAGTTTTTATCTATCGATTACCATTTGTCTTTGACAAAATTAATCACAAATTATTAGTTGATAAATTGATTTAAGTGAATTGTAATTTTATTCCTATAAAATGGTTATCATCTTATTTGTCGCAAAGGTCTCAAGTAGTAAGTATTGGTCAAAATTATTCTGAGAAGTTTACAGTATCATCTGGTGTTCCTCAGGGCAGTCATTTAGGTCCATTATTATTTATTCTATTTGTTAATGATGTTGTTACATGTTTTAAGTTTTGTAAATGTCTGTTATATGCAGATGACCTTAAAATGTACGCTACTATCCGAAATGGCGCAGACGTTTTATTGGTACAACAGAACCTTAATCGGTTTAGTGATTGGACTACCGAAAATCGTTTAGCTCTCAATATCTCCGTACAGTTTACAAAACATGGAAATAGATAGAGTTACTCAGTTTATTGTTTGGGTGTTTTGTTTACAGGTAACCTAGGTTTTACTAAACATATAGAAATGATTGTAGTTGTAGCTAGAGCCGGCTCGATGCTTGGTTTTATAAAGAGACATGCTCGTCAATTTCCTGACCCATATACTCTCAAGACATTATATACTTGTTAGGTCTAATTTGGAATACGCTGTAGTTATCTGGAGTTCTGGTTATGAAATCTTTAGTGATCGTATTGAGCGGATTCAAAAAAAGTTCTTAATATTTGCCCTCCGAAGACTTCCAAGGTCAACCTCAGGATTTAGTTTACCTTCTTATTCCGGTCGTTGTACACTTTTGAACATTCGTAGTCTTGAATTCAGAAGAGGGATGATTCATACAGTATTTGCTCGGGATGTAATTTGTGCTAATATTGATTGCCGGGTATTGCTTGACTTATATTCATTTTACCTTCCTTAGAGAATTCTTCGTCCACGACAGTTAAGCTGAGTATTGCTTTTCATCGTACGAATTATGGAATTGATGAACCGGTCGCGTACGTCAAAATATTTTAACCAATATTCAGAACTTTTCGATTTTAACATTTCAAGGGATCTTTTTAAGAGTCGTATTCGAAATAATAATTTGTAACACTTTTTTATATACAAAATTATTGGTTTTGTAACCTATGCTATTTGTTAGTACTGGTAATAAATAAATAAATACCAGGAAACTAAGGAAATTCCATCTAAAAAAGTTCACCATTTTTCAAATCCATTATTATCGAATTAAGCGATATTTACAACACCTTATAGAGGCGAGAAAAAAGCAAAGGAAGCCATAATGGCCGATGAAAACTGTATACCCCTTAATCGCATTAGTGGCCTTTATCATTTAGCAAAGGTAAAATTGCTACTTTGAGTGAATTAAGGCAGAAACTTCTTGCGGTAGAAAAAGATGATGACTATATTGTCTTTTTTCAAGAGGCAATTTTAACATTGAAGTTACTTAGCCACATAAAATCTGCAGTGGCGCAACTAGGTACCAGCAGCCGCAGGTGGGCCCAACGGTATTGAGGAGGGGAGGCACGATAATTTACCAAGCGATCAAATATTAGTTCAAAAAGATTAGCTGGATTGTAGATCAGGTGAAACATATTTTGAACCACAGACCTAAAATCATTTTTAATCGCGCGCCGCTCGAACCAATTCGGAGATTTTCAAGAATTACGAGGGTGGTTCAAGATAAATGTAATAGATGGTGTCTCAATCGCAATTTTCATATAACATTTGGAAAGTGCTATCAGTTAATTAAGTTTTTACAACATTTGAAAGCATATAACCTCGTGAATTTAAATAAATGCAAAAAAGTGTATTTTTTGCGAAGAAAAAATATTACGCAAACTGAATAATCAATCGCTTAACAAACATCGTTTGGAATGATTCAGAAGTGGTTTGATGAATTTTGCTATGGTTGTACAAGTACTAACAATACAGAACATTTGGGGCGTCCAACTGTCGATAAAATCGATGGCATGATATTGTATGATCGGAGAGTTAAAGCGCGTGAGATTGCTGAGGTTGTGGGCATTTCAATGACGGCAAGTACATAACATCTTGATGAAATATTTGGGCATGAAAAAGCTATCCGTGCGTTGTGTGCTGCGTTTGCTAACAATTGATCACAAACGTAATATAATGACAACTTCAAAGGAAAGTTTGGCGATGTTTAATCGTAATCTTATCGAGGTTTAGCGTCGATTCGTAACTATAGATGAAGCATGGGTCCATTACCATACAGCGAAGAAATAATCGAAACAGTGGATTTCTCCGTGCGAATCGGCGCCGAAGAAGGGTCTGTCAGCCAACAAAATGAAGGCGACATTTTTTTAGGATGCACGCGGTATAATCCACACAAAACATCAACATCACACTTGATAACCACACCATCATCTTATATTCTATAATCACAGATAAGAATATCAAATGTTTCGAGACGAGCAAGTTTTTGGCAATTCATTCTGGAACCCAAAAATTAATTAATGGCAATTAGTAATAAATTTAATGTCTGCATTATACTTATATTAGATCTTCACAATATTCAAAATTTCTTTTCTGATTTGTGTCGGTGAGCCATGTAAAAGATGCGAATAAATCATGAGATCCGAAACGATCTCATCATAAATTTGTCTAGGTTATAACGGTTAGGAAACGTTTTTCGTCCTCACAAGCGGACCACCAAACAGGCCTTGGAGACGGCAACAACGATATTAGGACCTTATCACACTCGGTCACCGTGTCTAGCGATCCGTTGTCGTGGATGTAACTATTTGCATCCCCATTCCCTTAGTCGTGTCACACTGACAGCCAAATTTTGGTATTCTCTTAGTTGATTCGCATCCTCTCATATTACGTCACTTCGAATGACTAAGGGGATCAGAGGAGCATCGTTGAGGTGGCCAAATCTCTTTATGGGATGTAGCGTCAGCGGAAGGATAGAAGAATAATTTTGCGGGGGGCCCGAAATTTGTAGTTAAGCCACTGATCATCGGCTGAAAATACCTTAGTATTTTGAAACATCGATAACATTTTTAAATTCTTAAAGAAAAGTAGGAAGGTTCATTTATAATTTCAAGTCATTTCATTGGTAGAGTTTGATTTTAATTCTATGGTATTTTCCATTAGTCATTTTCAAGACGCGGAACCATCTGTGCGTTTTAATTTCTCAAGGTTATTGAATTTTTAAATGCGGTTAAATTTCAAATAGAACGATATTGCAGTTCTCTTTACAGAGAGCCATTCTCAATCAAAAGCAGACCGACATACCAAATTGTTAAAACAATATTTTGTGTTAACAACCAAATCGTGTGCACAATATTGAGATCTTTGTAAATCCTTATATGTATAATTTGATGGAAATCATTTCAACGTGCAATTTTGGACACGTTAGGTTACTTTATCTCCGAAAAAATTTCCAATTAATTAAAGACCAGTCTTTATTAAGAAAGCGATAAAATAACGAAGCAATGCAGTATTTGGGACTAAAAATTCGAATATTAACGGCCTTTCTATTGCACAGTATATTGACCTTCCTTAATATCATCCAAGGCATGATACGACTCTCTAGCTGCAACCGGAAAGGGCAAGTCTGGGGAGGCATATCACAGCGCTGAGACAAGCACTTGGGAAGCAGGCGCTATCCTCAGCGGGGGAAAGATGGTCTAACACCCGCACCTGTAGAGTTGCAAGACAAGTTTGGCCAAAGCTGGACTTGGGGCGCACTAGGGCATTACTATCCCTATGCAGACGTGAATTAAGAACGGTCGTAGGAATTCTCACGGGACACTGCCTTTTTGGAGAACATGCAAGAAGGATGGGTCTGGAGGCAAATGACTTCTGCAGAAGCTGCTTGAACGAAGAGGAGGAAGAGACGTTGATCCACTTCCTTTGCTCGTGTCCAGCATTGGCTCCCAGAAGGCACAAACACTTGGGTAAGTTCAGGATGGACTGCCTCTCGGATCTCGAAAACAGTAAAGTGCGGGACGTCTTACGCTACATAAGTAGCTCGAAATCCAATCCATCCAAATCTAAATGACTTGCCAAACGATTATCAATATTTTCCACATTAAACTAAAGTTGAATAATAAAATTAAGCTAGACCATAGAATTACTCGTAATTCTATTACACTTTATGTTGTACTCAAATTGTAATCTATTATCTTGATAAAAATTTTTTTCATAAATTAATTTAATTAGATTCTAGATTACAAAGTTATTATAAATAAAATTAGCGTTAATATACAAATATGATGGATTCAAACTGTTGGTGTTTACATAGATTTCCTACTCACTTTGCATGGGTCTTGTGTTTAGGTTAATTTTTTTGAATATACACACACACTTATATATCTGTGAATGTACCAGCACTGTTGCCAAATTAGATATTGTCGCTTGTTTTCATAAGTTACTTTCTATTTCTTAAATCAAGCTGCGGTTCCTAAAATGGTATAATCATCATGCAGTTCAATATGTATAATCCAAATTAATGTACACTATTTTGGAAAATGTACACACATATTCCTATTAAATTACACAATATCAATCTTTGAAGACGTTGTTGCTTTCAGTTTTCTTCGTTAACAATCTCGACCAACATAAAATGTGTGCATTTATAATAAAATATGTTATTTCCATATAGATATCTCACAACAAACCACATTTCATTTTTTTTTTCTAGTTTTGTGTTAGTTTTTAATAACATTATACATAATAGTAAAATTATTTTACATTTCCTTTCTATTTCAAAATTCAAATTTTTTATTTTAGATGTTTAGTGTATTTGTGTGTGTGTGTGTGTACAATTGAAATCATTTTTATTATAAAAACGATGAATACAAAAATACATTTCTTATCGCCTTTCTTGCAATCCAAATCAAGCAAGCATGTGCACTCGAACTCATATTATCGAACGATCTATAAATAATTTTATTGAATTCGATTAATTGCATTTTATGCCACATGCAAATTTTCTTACAAATTATAAATATTGTATAGAAACGCGTAATTATTGTGAGGTGGAATAATTTATTTAATCGAACTAGCTATCGCGCTTATTTACTTGATTCACTTCATTTTGCCATACCGGTTTGGTGACTTCAAATGGAAATATTTCATTTTTATTGTATTGTATTTGAGCTGTGTAAGTGTCTGCTCTGTGCACAAATTCTGAATGTCTTTTATATAATTTGGATTTTATGATGGTACAACGCGCTAAAGATTATATAATACGGGCGTATAAATGTGAATGCACATTTTATAGATGGCTTAATATTCAACTTACAGTATAATATTATAACGTCTTTTTCAACAGAACGTAAATGATTTCGTTAAACAATTTCATATATGAATATCACTTAACGCACGTTTGACGGATATCTCGAGCCGTCTCTCACTAAAATGTAATTCTCAGATATTTCAGCAAACACCAAACCACATGTTTTTACAATTGATTTTCCGACGAAAGAAGAAAAATGTTCGATATGTCAATCTTAGCCCTAATCAGCATGGGTTGAGTCTCGCAGATACATTTTAGTTTTATTAGCTAATTATGTATTCCTCGTCACATTACCTCGTCACAAGCAAAACGTGTATGTAGTCGCTGTTTAAACACCACAACCTTGTAGTAGCAATGGTTAGAGCACATAAGCTTTTTTTGAGTATTGGTTTGAACGACCGCAAATGGTTGGTATTATCTCGAATAATTTGGAAAATGTGCAATAATCTCGAAAATTTACCGGACGTCTCAAAAATCTCAACAAGTCTTCAACATAATCTGGATAACAAACAACCCTGGAAAATTTGAAATATTCCCAAAAAATGTCATCTATATAACTAACTCAACTTCCTCCAAGTTTATCAGTATATAGCTCCTGCTCAATGCTATAAAAATTTCGGAAAAATTACTAATTCTACAACAAGACGCAGTGCAAACCCTTGTAAATGGTTGAATATTCTTACATTTCTAGAATAATCTAGCTCAGAAATTCACAAAAAATTTCGAATATTCCCAGAAAACTTGAAAAAATCTCGACATAAATCGAATAAACTCGATTACGCTAGAAAAATCACAATATTCTCAAGAAATTTATAATATTCCGAAAGTTTCGAATAAAATTAGAATTCTAGAATAACATGAAAATTAAATGATTTTAATACGAGTATGTTCCGAAGATTGTAAGAGAATTCAATCCAGTTTCGAACTGATGAGCTTATGATTATGAAAAAATCAATATTCTCATCAGGCCGCGGCGACTGGACTGATTATACCATAATTTACATTCTATATATACAGAATGTGCTGTGGTTTAAGTATTAGCGAATCATAATCATAACTAATACAGATGAATTCTCTTACAATTTTTCTTCTTCACAATATTCACACAGCTCTATTTCTGTGTACGCTAATTTTTACTTCTCGTGTTAATCGAAACACAATTAAAATGGTCTAACCACCGGTAGCATATTAGATATTACATGAATTAATTAATATTCTAGAATAACCTTGAAAAATCAAAATAACATTAACAATGTAACGATCCAAATACTATAATAGCTAAATAATAATAGCAAATAATAGTCGAATAATCTCGAAAATACTGAATTAATATATTGGAAATTTTGAATAACGTCGATGCGGCAAGCAACTTAAAGTTAATCAAACCCGGAAATCTGTAGGTTAATTCAAAACTCTGGAAATATCTAATTTCAACAATCTAACCCAACGGCTACGGCTTAGTTCAATCCAAACCAAATTCTAACAATATCGAAAATATATAAAATTTCGCTTAATTTCTCGTATAGGTGCTATACACAAATATATCTGTGGTCACAAGGCGTAACCGCTTAAGTCAAATTTGATAATTTTTCTAGAGACGTAGAAAAAGTTGAATATTAAATTCATTTTCGTTTATGCCGACTAAAACTACTACGGCTTGCGACCACAGCATTTGGCCACAAGGCTTTACCACTTAAGTTAATCATTTAGTGAAGTTAGAAAAGAGCTAGAAAACGTTACACACTGAAAATTATTTTTGTCTTAAGTCGACTTAAGCGGTTATGCCTTGTGACCACAGCCTTGTGAACAATTCAAACAAATCTCGTATTCGAAGAATTATCGAAAATATTAATGTACGTACGTCAACAACTCGAATAATCTCTATTAAGACAATTTCCATGTAGGTAATATAAACTTTATTGAAAAAAATGTTAAACCACCAAATCCGAAAATTGGACGTCTGATGGTGTATTATTATGTAAGTATAAGAGGAGTTTACAGATTTTTTCAAAATTGCGACAACATATATAAATGCGTTTTCCTACAATTGCGTCTTTGTAAATTGAGTTCTCGAAACACGTAGCTGTAAAAACGAGAGATACATAATCGGCACTCAGAGGTTACTCAAGATGAAAGTGAAATGTAAATGGATTACTAATTCTTTTGAGAAATTATTTTTTTCCCGAAATTTAATAAATAATTCAAAGTACATTTTATTCTTGCTAAAGATCGGCTATTATCGGGTCGATTAAACGAAAAGTTTAGATTAATCGGTTAACCATAACCGTTTGTGATTTTGCTACCTGTGGTCGAATTCATCCAAATTAGATGTTAAATAAAAGGCCAAATAAAAAATCAAATCATTTCTGCAGGAATGTTTTCAGCCATTAGAAAACAAAATCAAAAGATGCCAATATTTGTGATTTGACGATTCAGAAAACTGATCAGCCCGAAAAAGTCATGCAATTTTTATATGTACCTACTATTGATATTCAGATGTATTTATTTCGAGAAAGACGATATCATCTAAACTTGACAAATATGGAATGAAAATTTGGTAGATCTGCGATAGATAGTTCAACAACAAATCCATTGAATTTCCGAAGAATTCTTAATTTTAAAAATGAGCATCCTTAAAAAAATGTAGAATAAAACATTGCAACGTCACATTGGAGAAGGTTTAGTTATTTCGAATTGAATATAGGATTTCATATATTTAGTAGATTTCGACAAATTGAAAGGTCTAGACTCTAGAGGATTTACTTCTCAACCGTGAAAGCCTAATGAATGAAATGTTTTCGGTTTTTCAAAAATATGCTTGCTCTAGAACAAAATCGAGCCAACATTTTATTTCGTCGATTTTTTCAGTGACACGTATTTTCTTCAAAAAAAAAAAAAAGAAACCTAATCAATTACACCTGCCCCTCGATTAACACGGTAATTACGTTCCGACAAATTATTACCGTGTAACTCAAAACCGTGTTAATCGCGACTAATAAATATGTATGTTATTAATACTCAATTTTTTACTTTTCCTTTTACGTTGATTAAAAAAACCGTGTTAATCGAAACTTCTGTGCGTGTTAATCAAGACTTTGTCTCAATTCGTTGACCGTGGTTAATCAAATCCGCGTTAATCAAGTACCGTGTTAATCGAGGGACAGGTGTACTTTATAAAATATAGATGAGAGTATATGCTACACCAAGCCAATTAGCAAACGATAAATGACGATTACTTACCAAAATATTTCTTGTAAATTTAGTAAAGGAATTCGTTGAACCAAATAGAAGTAAACGCAAGTCTCCCAGTTCTTCACGTCTACAACAATTAATACATAAGTGGTATATTTTTCCTCCAGCACTTAAGGAGGTGCGCCAGCTAAGTAACTGCCAAATTTAATTTTAATTGAAAAATAAAACATTTTCAAATGTAATTATAATTAATGTCATTAGAGTGTAGCATTTACATAGCCGTATACCTTTTGAAATAGGCCCAACCCAATATGGATGAGACGCAAAAGGCACGTTACTTTTAAATATCGATAGGGAAAATGAATTCACGTTAATGTTTGCCGGCCGGTTACCGCTAGTCAAGAAAAAACATATTAATGCGTTTCTTTTTAAGTTTTAAAGCGAACTTTAGGCGATAAATATTAATGTCATTACCGAAAACACCATTCCCTCTAAAATTCTTGCCTCATTACTCCTTCATTATTTTCAAACGGTCACAATCATTTTAATGCCACTTATAATTATTGTGTAGGTTTCAAAAATAATGAAGAATAATAACACAAGAAATTTGGAGGTAATGATGTTATCAGTAATCGGTGTTTTGAAATGATTCCGTCATTTATTCTTCACTGATGTTGATTATTGTCTTTCTTATCGTAAAAATTAATGTTAAGCTTTATCATTTTTCAGTCATACCTGCTTGTGTCACGATGATTCGTGCATTACTCACAGAGTGAAACTTATAACGAGCTTGAAAAAAAACAGTTAACAACTTTGTATATGTTGCTTTATCACTATTGGTGATTTATCACCTAACCAACCAATAATCATTTCTCTTAAAATTGGTTCTCTTTAAAATTAGCTAGCGTGCCTCATCACAAGGCCGCTATGTTCGGCTTAAGATATAATGACTGGTAAGGGAATAACAACACAAGGAACTTCGGCTTCCTAATGGAAATAAGGTTCTTGTACACATCTCGCCGAATAAAGCTCTCGCAGACATCATCAAGTTCATACATTTCATGATTGCTCCATAGGTTTACTCAACGAAATTTATTACGTCACGCCCCATTTTGACAAAATCCGTTTTTGACTTATTTCTAGGAAAGTCTCAAAACAAGTTGTGCTGTAAATTCCGGAAATAGGGAAAGTTTAATTTTGAAACCGGATCACAATGCTTCCTGAGTTGACACAAACTTTTCAAAAACGTGAAGTGTTTTGCTCTTATCTGGATAGGAAACAAGTATTTTGAGACGAAGGGCAAAACTCGCTTAACGAATTTTAAATTGACGTTATCCAGACCAGAAGATTTCGATTTAACCTTCCAAATAGCATATTGTAAATCCTCGAGAAATATTTGAAAACGAAAAAGAATTAGATGACTCGTTAGAGAACAAATCGACGGTACTACTGCCCGAGTTCAAACTAGAACAAAAATAACTTTTGATGTCATTGGGTTTGAAAATCCCACTAGAACTACTCTAGGCCTAAATTATGAGCATTACGCCAGAAAACGTTAGGAGGAAGGAAGAAGTCAAACTTGTCGTTGAAAAAATTACGTTTAGCCGAATTAACCGTACAACTCTATTACGAGCCTGCTTATAATCTAAATGACACTGACTATTAGAATACATTTTCCCTAAACGATATTCACTAACTCTAATACTATTAGCATTCGAAATTTCCTGAGACAACCAAGGTGAAGATTTCGCTTTAAAAGTAACCTTTTTAAGCGAAACGCAACTATTAAAAACCGAACTAATGTACGAGTTGAAAAATTTTATTTTTATTCTTGGTTTTTTATTTTGTACGATGGAAATGGGATTCTAAAATGATTTTTGGCCAAGTAGAATGGAACTTAACTGTTAACATGACAAAATTCACTGAAATCGGTTAAGGAATAGCCAAGTTCCATCCTACTTGGCCATATTCCAGAACTTTATCCAAAAATCATTTTAGCTTACTTTTTCCGTGAATTTAGAATTAATTTATCTATACGTAATTTTTTTTTTTTTTTGGAACAAATTTGAAAATTTTGGGCTCATTCACAAATTTTATATTTTATTTAGAATAAGTAGGAATTTTTTCTATTGGGTTTCGTAGCAGACTTTAACTGGTATCGCAAAGACGTGTTATAATTTTGAAACATTATAGCGTGTTAGAATTATTAAATTTGAGGTGACTTAGTATCAATTCTCCAAATGACTCAAGATATGTGTCTAAAAATCAATTTGGGAAGCAAAACTTAACTTAGGTTAAACGACAAAGAGATTCTAAATCTTTAAAAGAACAAAAAACACGTCTATCTCTATTGTAAAGCCTAGTTCACACCTTTTGTAAACATGGACGTGAACGAAACATTTTTGTTCATAAATGTGAAATTATTTGATTTTCTTTCGTAAAATTGATTGGAATAAACGAGAAATAAAATTAAGGAATGAACAAAACCATTTCTCAGGAAAAGCCTTTATAAATGACTGACATTATAAATGTCATGTGTGACAGAAACATTATAATAAGAAACATTTAAATGGCTGACATTTTCGTGGCAATACACATAACAAAAAGCTTAAATATGCTTGACTCTACGGTTGCAGTCAACTCAAAAAAAAATTAAATAAAAATACGGTAGGTTAAATAGATTTTAGTTGACATATGGAATAGAATTCCGCACAAGTGGAAAGGTTTGACCTTAACAATCCCAAAGAAAGGCGACCTAAGAGAATGCAGAAATTGTCGAAGCATATCCCTCCTCAACAGCATAATAAAAGTATTAGCGATGATCATTCTTGAACGTATATCTCTATCAATTAATCAACGGTTAAGAAATGAACAGGCCGGCTTTAGGCCAGGCAGGAGCTGTACAGATCATATCAACAACAGCAATTGAATGAACCACTATATCTACTCTTCGTGCACTTTGCCGATTCCATCAACAAAGGCACAATATGGAAAGCAATTTGCCTAATAGGCATACGGTAAAAAAAATTAATTGAATTAATCCAAGAAATGTATCGGGATGCTGGAATCAAGGTTCAACATAAAGGAAAGCAAAGTGATAAATATTTCAACTCACTTCAATGGGGACCACTACAGCGGCTCACACAAGTATGCCGACATACAGCAGAAAATACAGAAGCTGTCAGACCTAGCACATGAAGTTGGTCTCAAAATCAACAACAATAAAACAAAACAAAAGCCATGAGACTGAACACGAACATTAGTACACCAATCACCATCAACAATACGCCAATCGAAGAGGTTGAAAAATTCGTACAACCTTGGTTGTACTGTGACAAACACAGACGGCACTGAAGAACACATAAGCCAACGCATCAACAAAGCAAGAAATACTTTCAACATACTTCACAAGGTCTGGAATGCGTCCGTCCTGTCAAGAAACACAAATCTGCGAATGTTTAACGTATTGTGTAAATAAGTATGTACTGCTAATAAAATGCTTCTGGCTAAACAACACCAGAAACTATGGCTTCTGCGGCAAACAAAACAAACAGATATTGAGATTATTGAAACTGAAATAAGAACGCGCAATTGGAGATGGATCGGGCATACATTGAGGAAAACAAATAACAAATGACACAATACGGATGTCAATAGAATGGAATCCGCAAGCGAAACGGAAAGTGGGAAGACCAGCTATAACCTGGAAGAGAACTATGCTAGCCGAAGCAAAAGAACTTGGTAAATCATGGGGAGAGGTGGTCCAGCCTATATTACTTATTTATGGTTTTCCAGCAACTGAATTTGTAAATGCAACTGTGAACATGAAGAAGCTTCAGCTTTTATATTTACTACTGATTTTTGTTCATAGCAATTTTCGCTGGGAAACAAACTAGCTAATTCAACATGATTCCACTTCACGAGAAGTGTAAACAGTAAACCGCGGTTAAGATCTAAGGGACACTGGGAATTTTCTCTTTTTTACGAAATGCGTAAATAGTAAATTAAATAAAAAATAGTTTGCAATATTTTACTGAAGTCATTACCTACAGAAGTTTGCTATTCCTTAAATCGGTTCAAACCGTTAAAGATTTTTTCGACGTTTCGAACTTGGTGCAGTTCTATTATGGGTTCCATGGTGGTTTGGCGTCTATTGGAGGGGGGGATCAAAGTTGAGTAGATTAACCTACCAGCTCCGTAACCTTCCAGTATAGTGCGCATCACGTGAGCTGTTCTGGTCTTGTAATTAGGCAGCTGCGTGATGGGTACGATTGTGTAATGGGTAACCTGTTCACAATTCGCAAGTGTACGTATTGCCTCCTCGTGGCAACCACTGGTAACTAAGGCCACTTGGCCACTTGGATAAGTTAATCGGACTCTGGATACCAGGCACCCTCCAGTTTTATTTAGCCTTCCTGTAGTAATGCTGGGTGACCTACAGGTGATTTGCAATTCCCAGCAACTCATAAGAGTAAAATCAAACGAAATACGGGGCAGGAGTAGGAATATACGGGAGTGGGACAACCCTCTCGAGGTCCTTGAGCTCCAATGCTACCGTCTTTCTAGCGTAACTACATGCTGTAGTAAACATCTAGGAGGGAGAGCAATAAGCCCAGATAGTATGTACACGTACCGGGAGGCAGTATTGTCAGGTTCATTAAGAACCTGAATATTGACTGGACGGATAATTAAGCAGGGGCCAGCACAATAGATCTTTTAGGTCGCAGTGCGAAGTGGCTGATGGCCCATGCCCCCCCCCCCCAATAATAATAATAATTATGGGTTCCATATCAATATTTAGCGCGAAACTGGAGTCGAACTCAAAAGTCAATCTTCATGACTGTGTTAATGTGGATCAATCACAAAGTATAGACTCACTCAGTATCAAAGAAATTATACTATAAGTATATTATTATAAGATAAATTGTGGTTTCCACATAGCTATTGATTTCTCATACAATAAGTAAAATTACGTTCAGTTCATACACTAAGTTTATGGTACAACAAGTAAACAAAGATAATGGAATCAATCCAGTATTTATTATGATTAACACACTTGAAATCGATTGACTCATCATTATGTGCTTGTGGTTGCGGTTAGTAGCAAGGAAAAAAACAATCCAGGTATAACAGCTAAAATACGTACGTTTAGTAAATAATAAATACTTATATTCACATTCAAATATTTAGGTTGAACAACTAAAGAATGTCTGGTAACCGAATCATCGTGATCAATTCTCAAAATCGTTACCCCAATAATTACGATACGCCTCTGTGATTGAATTCTATGTAAATAAAAACCACCAAATTTTTTACTTTAGTATTCCAGTCACGCATAAACAAGTACATTTTTATTAAAATTAATAATTAAAATTAAATCTTATAAGTCACAGTAAATCACTTTTCTTGACGTCATCGATGTAACCAAAATAATGTAAAATCACTCACCAGCACCACAGGCACGAGTCACTCACAAACAAAAAATTTCACAAAAAATTAATTTCATTTTCATTCTTATCTTTTTTAACTTATTTTTGTTGTTTTACTTTATTTATACATTTTTCATCACAAACGAAATAATTTTATGTGTAGAAAATTCAACTACATAAAAAATTAAAATCCAAGGAAAACAAATAAAAAACTGAGTTGAAAAAAAAAAATTGCAATAAATTTTTTTTTTTTTTGAGATACACACCTATAATTTTATTGTTATTTAATTATAAGCAAAATAAAACTAGGTATATACAAATTAAAACATATTAGCTAATTTGTAAGTCGTCTGATACAACACATAATCTCTCTATTCGAAAAAGAAAACAAAACTTTCTTAGATTTTGAAATTTTACTTAATTTTTTAATACAATTTTGAACAACACCCCCACTGCAAATTACATATTTCGATAAACTGGGTAAAAAAACTAATGGACAAAATTGACTGTACCAACAAGTTCCACTTTTTTGTTTTGCAAAATCTACAAGTGCGTTTTATGTTATTTCATTACTAGCGCCATCTGTTTTAGAATTTATTACTTTTTTTGTGTTCATTTACAGATGGAACTGACAATAGCTGAACATTTTTTTAAACGATATTTTGTAATTTAATTTATGGATGATAAGACAAGAATTTGAACATTTATATTTATATAGAATTTAATTAATATTCCTTATCTCGTGTTAACAATTAAAATGACCTTTAAACATTGTACGAGCCATTTTTCTGTGTGCATTCTGCAAAAAAATGTCATACCGACGAAGCTTAACAACATTTTTATCCCGTAAGTTTTTCAGTTTATCGCTATCAATATAAATTTATTATCTAATTCACTAATTTGGCTTTAGATAAATCTCTATTTCTGCAACAACAGAAATGTCGTAACATTGCTTCGCTTGCAGCACTCACCGATGTGCATCGCATGATACAAAAAACGTGTCATGATTTTTCTAACAATGAACTGGCGCCAAATGCTGAACGGAACGATCGTGACCATATTTTCCCCGCTGAATCTTTAATAAAATTAGGGCAATTAGGAATTACCGGCATTATAGTTCCTGAAAAATATGGTGGAAGTGGTTTGGGCTATATATCGTATTCAATTGCAATGGAAGAATTAGCTCGCGGTTGTCCAGTAACCGTAGGAACAATTGCAGCAAATTCATTGTACTTGGGAACGATTTTGGTGAACGGGACAGAAAAGCAAATTCAAGAGTTTGTTGTTCCATTTGTCCACGGTGATAAATTAGGATGTTTTGCACTGTCCGAACCGGGTAACGGGTCAGACGCGGGTGCAGCCTCTACTACTGCCATACTAAAAAATGATCACTACATTATTAATGGTACTAAAGCTTGGGTTTCAAATGCACATCCAGGTTCTAGTGTTCTTGTATTCGCAGCAACCAATAAATCACTTAAGAATAAAGGAATTTCTGCGTTTCTATTGCCAAAAAATACGGCGGGACTTAGTGTTGGAAAAAACGAAAATAAACTTGGGTTGTGTGGATCATCAACGGCCTCATTAACTTTTGAAGATGTTGCCGTACCAAAAGAAAATATGCTCGGCCAGCCCGGTGAAGGTTTTAAAATTGCAATGAAAGCATTAGATACCGGTAGAATAGGAATCGCTAGCCAGGCTTTAGGGATTGCACAAGCCTCGTTAGAACTAGCTGTAGATTATTCCAAGAAAAGGGTGGCTTTTGGCAACCCGATTTGCAAATTCCAATTGATACAACAAAAAATCGCGGATATGTCGCTAAAAATTGAATCATCCCGATTATTGGCATGGCGAGCAGCTTGGCTCAAGGATAACAATTTAAAACACACAAAAGAAGCGAGCATGGCAAAATTATCAGCGTCTGAGGCGGCTACGTACTGTTCACATCAATGCATTCAAATTCTTGGTGGCATGGGATATGTTAGGGATATGCCAGCCGAACGTTACTATCGAGACGCTAGGATTACCGAAATTTATGAAGGAACTTCTGAAATTCAGAGGCTGGTAATTGCCAATGCTGTTTTGAAGGAATATTGAACATGGTGATGCTGGTAGACTAAGAACTAACCAATCATGCATTTATATACATAATTAGGGTTTAAGATTAGGTAATAAAGTTATTTGTTAAAATTATTATCATTATGTTTACTTTATTGCTCTTTAGTCCAAACCGGAATTCTGTTGTAAGTCACTGAAATACACAAAGGTTCACAAAATTACGATTGAAATAAATTTATTATTATATTTATATAATTTGGATATTGGATTTCAGATGTGCCTACATGCATCACGATAAAATCATTCAGCTGGCATATCACGTGAGTAACCGATGCAACCCAATATTTGAATGCGTTGATGCAAACAGTATGTTGCTGTCTCGGGAGCAGGTAATTTTACCATCGCAGCTTGTTTTGTGTAGGGAAATGTATGATCATTCCCCTACAAATTTTGCGTTGGTATGCACAGTGCTGTATGGTGTTTTAAAATTACGGTCCTGGTCGATGAGGCTCGAATATCCAATTTTTTTCTCTCTTGCACCACACGAAATTCGCTCGATGCCAAATGGAACGATAAGTGCTAAAACGCAATCAAAATAACAGCCTTAGCATCTGGGGCACTTTAAATGAATCTGATCAACCAACCTTGCAACCGTCTACAAATGTGAATTTGGCTATGATGCATAATGCATTACCCAACCGATTATAGCGCTATCCTGTATATAGTGGAAATTTGAATAATTAGAAAAAATAAATTATATTTTAGCATAGATTCAAACCAGCTTTTTAGCCAAGACAAGTGAGTAATGAATTGTGCATGGTTTCCGTTCGTTTACAGATGGTGCTGACAATTAATGATCATTTTTTTAAATGATATTATTTTAATTAGGGTAGTTATTTAATTTAGAGGGATGATACACAAGAACAAAAACAATTAAATTTATATAGAACTTAATTATTATTCCGTATCGCGTTAACAATTAAAGTGACCTTTAAACATTACGTGAGCCATTTTGCTATGTTATCTGTAACAAGATGTCATTCCGTCGAAGCGTAACATTCTTAACTCGTAAGTTTTTGAGTTTTTCATTATCAATATAAATTTATTAATTCGCTAATTTGGGTTTAGATAAATCTCTATTTCTGCAACGACAGAAATGTCGTAACATTGCTTCGCTTGCAGCACTCACCGATGTTCATCGCATGATACAAAAAACTTGTCATGACTTTTCTAATAATGAACTTGCCCCAAACGCTGAACGGAACGATCGTGAACATATTTTCCCCGCTGAATCTTTAAAAAAGTTGGGAGAATTAGGAATTACGGGGATTATAGTTCCTGAAAAATATGGTGGTAGTGGTTTAGATTTTATTTCGTATTCAATTGCACTGGAAGAATTGGCTCGCGGTTGTCCAGTAACCGCAGGAACAATTTCAGTCAATTCATTATACTTGGGTACAATTTTGGCGAACGGGACAGAACAACAAATTCAAGAATTTGTTGTTCCATTTGCACACGGAGATAAAATAGGATGTTTTGCACTGTCCGAACCGGGTAACGGATCAGACGCTGGTGCAGCCTCTACTACGGCCACACTAAAAGATGATCACTACATTATCAATGGTACAAAAGCTTGGATTACAAATGCACATCCAGGTTCTGCTGTTATTGTATTCGCATCAACCAATAAATCACTTAAGAATAAAGGAATATCCGCATTTCTGTTGCCAAAAAATACGGCTGGACTTAGCGTTGGAAAAAACGAGAATAAACTTGGATTGCGTGGATCATCAACGGCTACGTTAACTTTTGAAGATGTTGCGGTACCCAAGGAAAATATGCTCGGCCAGCCCGGTGAAGGTTTTAAAATTGCAATGAAAGCATTAGATACTGGTAGAATAGGAATCGCTAGTCAGGCTTTAGGGATTGCACAAGCCTCATTAGAACTCGGTGTCGATTATTCCAAGAAAAGGGTGGCTTTTGGCAATCCTATTTGTAAATTCCAATTGATACAACAAAAAATCGCGGATATGTCGCTAAAAATTGAATCATCCCGATTATTGGCATGGCGAGCAGCTTGGCTCAAGGATAACAATTTAAAACACACAAAAGAAGCGAGCATGGCAAAATTATCAGCGTCTGAGGCGGCTACGTACTGTTCACATCAATGCATTCAAATTCTTGGTGGCATGGGATATGTTAGGGATATGCCAGCCGAACGTTACTATCGAGACGCTAGGATTACCGAAATTTATGAAGGAACTTCTGAAATTCAGAGGCTGGTAATTGCCAATGCTGTTTTGAAGGAATATTGAACATGGTGATGCTGGTAGACTAAGAACTAACCAATCATGCATTTATATACATAATTAGGGTTTAAGATTAGGTAATAAAGTTATTTGTTAAAATTATTATCATTATGTTTACTTTATTGCTCTTTAGTCCAAACCGGAATTCTGTTGTAAGTCACTGAAATACACAAAGGTTCACAAAATTACGATTGAAATAAATTTATTATTATATTTATATAATTTGGATATTGGATTTCAGATGTGCCTACATGCATCACGATAAAATCATTCAGCTGGCATATCACGTGAGTAACCGATGCAACCCAATATTTGAATGCGTTGATGCAAACAGTATGTTGCTGTCTCGGGAGCAGGTAATTTTACCATCGCAGCTTGTTTTGTGTAGGGAAATGTATGATCATTCCCCTACAAATTTTGCGTTGGTATGCACAGTGCTGTATGGTGTTTTAAAATTACGGTCCTGGTCGATGAGGCTCGAATATCCAATTTTTTTCTCTCTTGCACCACACGAAATTCGCTCGATGCCAAATGGAACGATAAGTGCTAAAACGCAATCAAAATAACAGCCTTAGCATCTGGGGCACTTTAAATGAATCTGATCAACCAACCTTGCAACCGTCTACAAATGTGAATTTGGCTATGATGCATAATGCATTACCCAACCGATTATAGCGCTATCCTGTATATAGTGGAAATTTGAATAATTAGAAAAAATAAATTATATTTTAGCATAGATTCAAACCAGCTTTTTAGCCAAGACAAGTGAGTAATGAATTGTGCATGGTTTCCGTTCGTTTACAGATGGTGCTGACAATTAATGATCATTTTTTTAAATGATATTATTTTAATTAGGGTAGTTATTTAATTTAGAGGGATGATACACAAGAACAAAAACAATTAAATTTATATAGAACTTAATTATTATTCCGTATCGCGTTAACAATTAAAGTGACCTTTAAACATTACGTGAGCCATTTTGCTATGTTATCTGTAACAAGATGTCATTCCGTCGAAGCGTAACATTCTTAACTCGTAAGTTTTTGAGTTTTTCATTATCAATATAAATTTATTAATTCGCTAATTTGGGTTTAGATAAATCTCTATTTCTGCAACGACAGAAATGTCGTAACATTGCTTCGCTTGCAGCACTCACCGATGTTCATCGCATGATACAAAAAACTTGTCATGACTTTTCTAATAATGAACTTGCCCCAAACGCTGAACGGAACGATCGTGAACATATTTTCCCCGCTGAATCTTTAAAAAAGTTGGGAGAATTAGGAATTACGGGGATTATAGTTCCTGAAAAATATGGTGGTAGTGGTTTAGATTTTATTTCGTATTCAATTGCACTGGAAGAATTGGCTCGCGGTTGTCCAGTAACCGCAGGAACAATTTCAGTCAATTCATTATACTTGGGTACAATTTTGGCGAACGGGACAGAACAACAAATTCAAGAATTTGTTGTTCCATTTGCACACGGAGATAAAATAGGATGTTTTGCACTGTCCGAACCGGGTAACGGATCAGACGCTGGTGCAGCCTCTACTACGGCCACACTAAAAGATGATCACTACATTATCAATGGTACAAAAGCTTGGATTACAAATGCACATCCAGGTTCTGCTGTTATTGTATTCGCATCAACCAATAAATCACTTAAGAATAAAGGAATATCCGCATTTCTGTTGCCAAAAAATACGGCTGGACTTAGCGTTGGAAAAAACGAGAATAAACTTGGATTGCGTGGATCATCAACGGCTACGTTAACTTTTGAAGATGTTGCGGTACCCAAGGAAAATATGCTCGGCCAGCCCGGTGAAGGTTTTAAAATTGCAATGAAAGCATTAGATACTGGTAGAATAGGAATCGCTAGTCAGGCTTTAGGGATTGCACAAGCCTCATTAGAACTCGGTGTCGATTATTCCAAGAAAAGGGTGGCTTTTGGCAATCCTATTTGTAAATTCCAATTGATACAACAAAAAATCGCGGATATGTCGCTAAAAATTGAATCATCCCGATTATTGGCATGGCGAGCAGCTTGGCTCAAGGATAACAATTTAAAACACACAAAAGAAGCGAGCATGGCAAAATTATCAGCGTCTGAGGCGGCTACGTACTGTTCACATCAATGCATTCAAATTCTTGGTGGCATGGGATATGTTAGTGACATGCCAGCCGAACGTTACTATCGAGACGCTAGGATTACCGAAATTTATGAGGGTACCTCAGAAATTCAGAGGCTGGTAATTGCCAATGCTGTTTTGAAGGAATATTGAACATGTTGGTGCTGGTAGACTAAGAACTAACCAATCATGCATTTATATTTTATATACATAATTTAGTGGGTTTAAGATTAATAAATTATTATCATTGTTGAATATGTTTACCTTTTTTTGCTGTTTAGTCCAAGCCGGAAGTCACTGAAATAAACAAAAGTTCACAAAATTACTATTGATTTATTATAAAAATATACATTCATTATAAAATAAATTTGTTAAGGATATTCCTTTAAAATTAAATTAGCAATTACAAGTCTTTGAATTTCTGAGGTGCCCTCGTAAATTTCTGTTATACGTGCATCACGATAAAACCTTTCAGCTGGCATATCACTTGAGTAACCGATACCACCTAATATTTGAATGCATTGATGTGAACAGTATGTTGCCGCCTCAGAAGCAGTTAGTTTAGCCATCGCCGATTGTTTTGTGTAAGGAAATTTGTGATCCTTCAACCAGGCTGCACGCCATGTTAGTAGCCTGGCCGATTCAATTTTCGTTGCCATATCTGCTATCTTTTGTTGAATCATTTGTAGCTTAGAAAGAGGCGAATTAAAGGCCATACGCTTCTTTGAATAATCGACAGCCAAATCTAGTGAAGCTTGTGCAATTCCCAATGCTTGAGAAGCGATACCAATTCGTCCAGCATCTAAGGTTTTCATTGCAATTTTAAAACCATCACCCTCCTTCCCCAATATATTTTGCTTTGGTATGGCACAGTCTTCTAATATTACGGTGCTGGTCGATGAGGCTTGAATGCCCAATTTTTTCTCTCTTGCACCACATGAAATACCTTCGATGCCAAATGGGACGATAAATGCTGAAATGCCTTTGTGTTTCAATTTTTTATCGGTTGCCGCAATCAAAACAACAGCATTAGCATCAGGAGCATTTGTAATCCATGCTTTAGTGCCATTCAGTATATATTGATCCCCTTTAAGCTCCGCTGTTGTCGAAATCGCCGACGCATCGGATCCATTACCCGGTTCAGTAAGCGCAAAACAACCAACCTTATTACCGTCTACAAATGGTTTTACAAATAAAGTTTTTTGTTGCTCAGTTCCAAATTCACTTATGGGACCCAAATATAAAGAATTATTAACGGACATTATGACACCGGAGGATGCACATCCCCGGCTAATTTCTTCCATCGCGAGCACATAAGCCATAGTATCCAGACCGGTGCCGCCGTATTTTTCAGGAATAGCAACAGCCATTAATCCCAATTCGCCTAATTTCTTTATAATGTCCCATGGGAATTTACAATCCCGCTCAATTTGCCCGGCTTTTGGTGCTAATTCCTTATCAACAAAATCTCCAATACTTTTTTGTAGCATTTGATGAGTTTCCGGAAGGGCCGTAAGATGAGCGATAAATTTGGGATTATGCGATCTCAAAATCAATTTTTTACTCACTAGAATTACAACACAAAAATTATGACAATGTTAAACCTAGAATATCATCAAATATACTTACAATTTAGTAACTTAGAATTTATTCGAAACATTTTGATCAAAATAAAATAAATAAATAAAATAACAAATAGTCAGTCTCGATCGTATGAACTTTGTGTTATGCTTATGATTGTATTTTGTACCTACCCCCTGTAGTAATATCAATTATGACGCTTGCTTTTGGGTGCGTTCAGTTTATTTACATAAGTACTAGAATCTCTCTCTACAATATTAAATTAAAAATTTGTTAACACTGGTTTTTATTTAATTTATAAATTATAATAAATAAAATGTATAAATTTATTATTTTTACGTTCATTTGATAGTGTTTTCATTATTTTCCGTTTCCCGATAACGATGTTACTTTGAAATAAAATCATCTTATCTAATTTTGCTTCGATTCGTTCTAATTTGATGGCAGTTCTCTTGTTCTTGGTATTCGGCAATGGCCTGCATCCAGGGAATTTAAAATTCATTTTACGTTTTTTATCAATTGTGTAACAGTTCAAATTTGAAAAGAAAGCTTTATATTGATTTGTGGGTTGTCTGTAAGGTTTCGGAAGAATCTTTAATTGAAGTTTTGGTGAGATTTTGTATGTTCCAGGGTGGCGGGCCAAAGCTTGTTTGTGATTTAATCGTTTGATGTAGCCTAAAATAATATTATGATTATGATTTAATGAATAAATTAAAAATAGTCGTTAAATATTTACGGGTATAATAAACCATGTTTGGGAGTAACGCATCGCCACAAATTTTATAAAGCCAATCGTAAACGTATTGATATTCACTTCCACGTAAATACGTAGCGCCAATATTTAAATGGGTTTCAATCCAAAATGGTAGTCCATCGACTTCAAGACGATCAATACAATTAAACAGGTGGATGAATCCCTCCTCACCGACCGCCCAAAGTGCATATATACAACGCATCAACCATTGGCTTGTGTTTTCATTCAATCTATTCTCTCGTAATTTGGCGTAAAATATTTTCAAGCGCCCTTTCACCATCAGCAATATCATCTTCTCAAAAGAACCCCATTTTGCGGCCATACATCCAATCGTGTTGCTAACCATTTCGATCATTTTACGTTTGCACATACGTGTATAAACCTTTCGATATTTTTCGTTCTTTTGAGATTCGAGTGGTACTGAATTCTCCAGTTTAATCCCACTGTAGTCCGTTGTCTTATTTTCATTTTTCATGACTGGACCATTCTCACGTTTCAAATTCTGTAGATTAACATTGTGATCGGCCGCGTTAATTAGAATATTGGCGTTATTGAAACTGAAACTTTCCCCTAATTCTTCACTGTCCATTTTCTCTTTTTTGATGTTGAAACTGTCAAACGTATTCGGTTGGGCTCCTCCTATCGATTGGGTAGAGTTGCGAATTTCTTCCATTATGGCAAACAATTCTTCACACTCGTTCTTAAAATTGGCGAGTTCGGGGTCCTCGATATCGGGAATTTCATTTGGAGTTCCTTCGCTAAGAATTCCACCCGAATTGCTGTTATTTTGTTGGAGGAGCGGTTCTTGATTAAATTGATCAATTTGCATCATAATATCATTGTTTGAAATTCCATAATTTGACTGTGAAATTTGGGTTACCGTCGAAAATTCCGATTTGGTCTTAAATGTTTGTTCCGCAACTTCAGATGATTCGTTGCTCTCGTCATCCTCCAATTCGTCAAGTTCTTTAATATTTTTTAGTTTAATAGCAAATTTCATATCTTCTGTAGTTGTTATCTTTTCGTAATGCCACCAAGGTGGTCCGAGTAAAACCGACACCAAAAGTTCGGCCAATGTGATCAATTCCATATCGATATTTGAGTCTCGTGTATATGGATTATAAACGCAGGCGTTTAAAAATCGTAAACATTTTTCTAGCAGCGCTGAATTGTAACTAGTAGTCAAGTGCTGTGAGATTTCTTTTATGATAAATTTAAGAATACAGCTTATTGCTGGTTCATTTTCAGCAATTTCAATAGCCAATTGAAAACTGTTTGAATTCCCATTGAACACCGCTTTACATAGTTTCGTGGCAAAATTACTTAAGTGGCTGCAATTTGCATGAGTCGATATCCATACTGATGTCAGTAATAGTTTACCATTTGCCTCTTCTTTTATTTCCTTAAAATATTCTTCGCTTAAGTCGACTAATTCGTCGGACTGAAAATAATACGGGCGATCAGTTTCGAATTTATCCCAAGCGGAATCGTGGCAGCCGAGTGCCGGTGGACAATTTGAGTCTTTTAATACTGCGTTCACCAAATCGGATGAAACATAACCTCCATTGTGTCTCGAGTAGGTTTTAATGTTCTAGAATTTTAAATCAATACATTTTTTGTGTGCACATATTTTAATGAATATTAATCGACCTACATTAGCTACCTCCCATAATTTATTGGTAACTTCATCGGATAATTTAGAAAATACTTCGGGCGCAACATCTATATCACCCCGGTCCATCTGCTCCCAGGCACATTTTACAAATTTTGAACTAATCCTCGAATATATTTTATGTTTATCCTTTCCACTGCTACTGCTGTTACTGCTGCTGTTGGCGTTCTGTGATCCTCCTGTTGCTGACGGCATCGATGCAGATGATGGCCTTTTTGTTGATTTATGTTCTGGATTAATTCTACGAGTATTTTTATTTGAAATATCATTTGTTACATGATTCATATTTTGACACTCAAATACCGAATAATGAAAATTCTTTCGAGATTTACATAACAATTTAATTTTCCAGGACAGCGACCACATAAAACAAAATATAAACACAGATTTGACATTTATGAATAGGGTTGCACAATTAAGCTCCAGAAAACTAAGTAGTTGTCTCCGGTGACATCTATATTTCATTAGACAAAATACTTAGTTTAAAAATAAAACTTTATTGCGTTATGTATGTACATACATTATTGTGACTTAACGAATGTTTGTAATTTAACTAAATCCCTAAAGTATCCCCCATTATTTTCTATCAGTTCGTCGTAACTGCCTTCTTCCTTCACGATTCCGTCCCCAATTACAATAATTTTGTCCGCATTTCGTATCGTGCTCAATCGGTGTGCGATTGTTAGAACGGTTCGATTTTTTGTTAAATTTTCCAGCGCATCTTGTACTAAGCTTTCAGACATTGCGTCGAGGGCACTCGTCGCTTCATCTAATATTAAAATAGTGGGATTTTTTAAAATTGCACGAGCAATTGCGACTCGTTGTTTTTGTCCACCACTTAACAGTACTCCACGTTGGCCAACCATTGTTTCCATCCCATTTGGAAATGTTGAAATAAATTCACTGACATGAGCTTGGCGACAAATCTCATCGAATGCTGTTTCCGTAATAGTTTCACCAATATTTAAACCGTACATTATATTCTCTCGTATTGTACCACTGAATAGTATTGGTTCCTGTGGCACTGCTCCAATGTAGCTGCGCAAATAGTGTGGATTTAAATCTTTTAAATTTGTGCCATCTAAATAAATACCACCTTGTTGGGGATCATAGAGCCTTAGAAGTAATTGTGCAATTGTCGTTTTTCCTGATCCCGATCGTCCTACAATCGCGGTTATGGTACCGGGATGTGCGGAACAATTAAAGTTATTTAAAATTTGTAATTTTTCTCGTGAAGGATATGAAAATACTACGTTTTCGAATTTAATTTGGCCTTTTGGTGCTGTTTTCGGTATTAAACCTCCATCTATTGGAATTGCATATTGGCGATCGAAAATCTCGAATATTCGTGTAGCCGACCCAATACCACGGTACATTTCGGTATAGAAATTGCTTATTCCGCCCAAAGAGAGCGCTGTATATCCAGCATAAATTATGAACGATGTAAGTGCACCAACCGTTAAATGATTATCAGCGACTAAATTTCCACCATAGAATAGTACGGTAATAATAACCACATTACCAGAGAATCCTGTTAAACCGAAAAACGTGGCCTTGGCCAGGGAATCTTTATATGCGATTCCAAGTGCTGCATTCAGTTTTTCACCAAATGTTTCATTCTCATAAGCCTCTTTTGTGAACATTTTCACAGATTTAACGTTTGCCAACCTTTCTTCACCATGTTTCATTACTTCAGCGTATCTATCCATCATTTGTCTCGTAATTTTTTTAACATATCGGCCATACACTATAGCTAGTCCTGCTATACAAGGCACTATACCTAAACCAACAAATGCTAATTCTGGTGACGTGTAAAACATCATACTGGCACCAACTGTTGCCATCACCATGGACCGTAGTCCGTTCGAAAGATTTTGACTTAACGAGTCACCAACGAAATATGTATCGTTGGATAGTCGATTTACTAATTCACCGGTACCTTTAGTATCATGCCATGCCGCTTCTTGTCGTAGCATTCGATTGAATAATTTTGATCGAAGATCCTTTACGATCCGAAGGGCTAAAATTGAGAAGTAACTATATATTTTTTGTGCCACAAACTATTTTAAAACTAACTATGAATACTTACAAGCATTATGAAATAAGTAAACTCGGCCAAAATTCGCTAGTCCTCCAATTATAAAAACTCCACACAGAAATAAACAAAATTCTTTGAATTTGGTTTTAGCATGATGTAATTCCTTGGCATCTAAATATATTGAATCCATTATTTTACCAAATGCATATGGCACAGCCATTGTAATGCCGGATGAAATTGCTAAACATCCTATGGCACCTAAAATTTTATATTTATAGGTAAACAAAAGTAGATATTATGAAATTGGATAAAATTAACCTATGATAGTCCACTTTTCATTTTTGGCCAGACTCAACAATCTTTTCATCTCAGCCCACGTAAGTTTAATTCGCGGTGCACTATTTGATGGTAAATCAGTTTTAAATCTTCTAAACACAATATTAGTATTGTATATTTTAAAGTTACTATTTTTTACATAATTCATCGCCACAGGCCTGTTGACGATCATAGATGATTTACTAAAAAACTGATTATAACATTGATAATTTGTTTGCGCTAAACTATTGTGTAGAATTTTCAATTTATGTATATTCCTTAAATTTAAGAATGAATACATTATTTTAAAACTTTAAGTTATTGTTTTTAATTCATAAGATTTGAAGTACATATTATAAATTTGACATTTACCAACATTGTTTTCGATTATGTGTAGTATAGTCGATTTCGTGAGGAAAATTCATATATGTAAAATATTTGTAGTTTCTACATTCGAATACAGATGGCTACCACATCTTAAGTTGACATCAAACAATTCTAAAAATATGTATGAATATGTATTAAATAAAACAATATTTTTAAATATTTTATATTTTTATTATTGGAATAATAAATTTGTTGAAAAAGGCTGTAGGTTGGTTGTATACCGTAAGTGGTGTATATATATATTTTTTTGAATTATTTATTGTATTTAACCTTAAATCGTAATTATATAATTTTTATTAAAACAAATAACATATGTATACGTTTTTAAATTATATATAAATTCCCTTAAAACTCCTTATTTATTTAATATTTTTAAATATTTCAATTACATACAATCTTTGGAATTTAAAACATTTCTTTTTTTTTATATATTTTGTTTTAAATTATTTCGTATATATGTATAAGTAAAATAATATTATTTGTATTTTAGAAAAATATATATTCTTATAATTTATAATTAACAATCATTATTTATAAATTTAGTAATTTTTATAACTTTATTTCATTAAAATATATTTTTATTTAATGTACTTTAAATATTTTTATTTTTGTATTTTATTTGTTCCAGGAAAAAGGCACAAAAGTTCCTTTTTAATTTATTTTTTTTTAAAATAAAAATAAAAAAATCCTACAGCTTTCTATTAATAATTTTTATCATTTTACACATAACCTACGAAGGAAAATTAATAATTATAAAATAAAATAATTAAATTTAAAAACAAAATTATTACTTAAATATTTATTAAATTAATGTACAAATTGTGTATTTTACGATGCATCTTTTAAATCAGAGACTAATAATAATAAAATTAAAAATGTTGATGAAATACAATTAAGAAACAAAAATTCAACTAAAATTATAAAAAAATAAAGCATAATTTCTATTTACATAATCATAAGGACAAAAATATATATTTTTGGTTATTTTATTAATTAAATATAATGATAATTTTATTTTTGTTAATTTTGTATTTTCGTTTAGCACCAAAAATTAATTTTATTTATATTCATTTTCATCCCTGTCGCGCAGCTATAAATTAAAAAACAATATTCTTTTAAATTACAAATAGAAAATAAAAATAAAAAATTTAATTATTGCTTTATTTATATAAAAAAAAAAAAAAATAAGTCTTTTATTTATAAAGTTGAATGACTCGTGTTCAGTCAATATTATTTCATGCAAATCATAAATTAAAATAAAATAATTAGTTATTTGTATAAATATATATTTTTGTTTAACTTAATAAAATTTAAAATAATTTTAATTTATGTATGTAAGGAAATGTTGACTTGTGACAATAAAAATGAAATATTGAAAAATGAGTTGAGATTGATAAAAATTGAATAAATTTTGTACTTTCAATTGGCGCCACCAGTTTATATAAATAAAATATAATTTAATAAGGCTTTTATTATTAATTTAAGGGAAGTAATAATAGACAGATAATAATTTCATTCCTAATCCTATATTTTTTTTAATGCTTTCCCCATAATTTTCACACAATTGGCACAGTCTTGAAATAGAAGAACAGGGCAGGAAAATTATCTAAATTTAAACAAGCATTAATGATTAAAAAGATGCAAAAAAAAAAAAGAAAAGAAACTGACTCCAATATTTATTGAGATACCTTGGCTTGTTAAATATTGATTTGATATTTAGTTTTTAAATCCTTAACTAGAAATTAAACATTCTATCACAATGTGTAAAAACTGATCTTAAAATCACAAATCATTCATTTCCATATACTCGCTACCTATTTAGATATGAAATTTTGAATTTTTTTTTTCCATTACAATAAAACTATCACTTAATAAACTTAGGAAAAACTATTTACAGTAATTATGTATATTAAAAATTAAAAATGTAAAAACTATATTTTTGTTAATATATAAATATATACAATTTGTTCTTTTTGTTTCAGGGTTTCACACTTTGTAACGTGATTTATTTTATTTATTTAGGCACTGGTTAGATCCTCGATCGAGGGCACACGAGAACGATCTTTTTGTTGGGGTATAACCGTTAGAGATTTTGGTATTTTTGATAAAACCGATACGGCTGAATTATCGATCAATAGAGTACCACCACCGCTACAAGGCGTTGATATCGTATAACCATTCATAGATTGATCCATTGTTAGATTATTGGTCCATGAATAACCACTACCAGCTGTAGTTTTAATCATTTCAATAGAAGGCGGCAAAGTCACTGTAGCCGTTGATGTACTGATAATAGTCGAGTTTGATGACGACGAATTTGTAGTCGTAATAGTTATTGTATGCGGCGGTGATTGTGATATTGGTTTCACCATGGTTGCGGTTATGGACGATGGCAACGATGCTGATGATACCGCAAGAACAGTTGTGCTATTCGGTAATTGTGGCGGTTTTGGTGCAATAGGTACATGAGACTTCAGCAATGATGTTGCACTACCGCTTCCACCACTCTTTGTCCGTTTCCGTTCATTTGAACTATTTAATTTATTTGAACCAACGGGAATCAAGCTATTCTGCTCCAAAATTTTATTTGGAATATGCAATTTTTTATTATTTGTACCAACAAACGTTGAAAGATTGCCATTATTACTATTTCGATTGCTACTGTCATCTGATGCAGATGGCTGTTTATTACTATTATTTATAGATTGCGTATTTCCCGAACCATTACCGTTATTATTGCTATTATTACTATTCGTACTAGAGCCACTAGTATTATGATTATTACTATTTTGCTGTTCCTTCGACATTTGGAGTTGAATTAATTTTTCTCGTCTCAAAATACACATTCGATTATAATCATCGATTGAAATATGATATGGTTTGCCGCCCGACATGACTTGAACTAAACTTGGCAATCGACGTCCATCGGCTGTTTGATATAATGCGCCTTGTTGTTGGATATTTAATGTTCCTGGTGTAATTGGTAATAAAGTAGGCCGCCATGGTTTACCATTAGTTTGTTTCCGTTCAATGGCATTTAATGTTTCAGGCAATTTTATTATTTGTTTTTGTTGTTGGTACTGATTATGAAGCTGTTGGTGTTGTTGCTGTTGTAGGGATAATGGTAGAGATGGTTTTACACCACCAGAACTAGATGAAGTACCTGGAATATTACAAGTAGAGATTGAAGCTGAAGTTGATGCGGTTGGAACTGGTGGCGTATTTGCAGTCGAAATGGACGCAGGTGGTGATGAAACGTTCGGTCCAGGAGATTTTCGATTTGAGATTGGTGTTATTGCAATCGCTGGTTGATTAGTCTTTGTAATACTAATTAATTCAGGTGGAATCGCACCACTCGATTTCTTGGGCGCAGGCAATATTGTAGTCTCATCCAATTTAATATATTTTGATGCGGCCGCCAATATTTCGTGTTGATTCGATTCAGTCGTCACCGAAATTTGTCGATTCGCTTTAGCATTAATTTGTTGACTAGACGACGTCGACGGATGATGATGATTATTGCTGCTTTTCAAAAGGCTAGTAGTGGCGGGTGTCATCTGTATTGAACTATTATTGTTATGTGAGTCTAATTTAGGTTTTGGTTTGATTGTAACAGTTGGTGTAATTTGAATAGGGATACTTAATTGTTGCATGATCGGTAAACCACCGGTCGGTAAATTATCATACGATTTTAATCGTGTTTGCACCGATTCCGAATATGACATCGCGTTATATGAAGCATTTTGTGAAAGCACCAAATCACCATTACGAAAATATTTTTCTAAAAGGACCAAATGCCTTAAGAAACTTGATTGGTTTCCGTACGGTTTTTGAAGTTCTTCAAACATTTGTTTTGTTACATCATCATATTGGATGACAGTTTGTACTTTCGACCAACCTTCAGGTGTTTTCTTACCATTGTGGAATGGTACACTAGCAAACATCCCTAGGTCCTCTTCACCAGGAAGCAATTCCCTCATTGAAATATTCGGATTCGCACGTAATAGACGAGCCATGTCATTATTGGCTTCTAGTGACGGATCAATTGAATATCTCGGTAGTTTTGGATGTTTTGGTCCGTAGACATGCTGTTGTCGTTTTTGTTGGCTACTTTGAGTATTTAAATCTATCATCGGAACGTCATAGTTCACCATCACATCATTATCTAGTAGAATGTGACCACCATTTCCATCAAAGCTTTCTTGTGGTGTGAACGGTGATTCTTTCTGTGGGGTTTTCTGCGGTGCTTTAGTTAAAGATGGCATTTTAGGTTTCGATTTCGGAGGCAGATGTTGCACCCTAGTTGGAATTTGATTATTGTTATCACTATCCGATGTTTCCACCATTACTTCAACGCTCCTAAATTGTAACAGCCTGATAACGAAAAAAAACTTAATTATATATCTTTATCTTAAGTCATCCTTAAACTAAATGTTTACCTGCTTCGATATGTTTTAATAAATTGTGCCTTTTGAGTTTTGGCCTCTGGAGGTTTTAAAAGTAGATTAGCAAAATACCGACAAATTTTGCATACCACAGGAGTAGTTCCAAGTAATACCGGAATTCCGAGTTCCGCTAATTTTTTCTCTAGTATGTCAATCTCCTAAAGTTATAATATATAATTAGAATATGTAGTTGATTTCGGTTATAAAATTGAATATAAACTTTTTACCTGATATATATAAAATATATGATTTTTAGGTAATTTCCGTTTGCATAATGAGCACACCATTAAATGACTAATTGCGTCGTAGTGGCTATCACAAACCGGAATTAAATGCGATGGGTTTGCATCCAAATTTATATTGATCAGTTTCTCTATCGATTTTTTCATTTTTAAAAACCATTTGCGACGCAGTGAATGTTGTGTCGCGGCATGATTACAATTTGTAACGCGACACATAATTTTTGAATGTTGTGACGCTTGTTGTTTTTGAAGCGTTTGTGATCCACCCTCTTCAGATGAATTCTCTCTGCTTTGTTCTCTATTATGTTGTGAGGTGGATAAAGCTCCTGGTGCAGATAATCTCTTTTTATATGACGGGCAATTTGCTCGTCGATCCACATGACGATAACATGCATCACATAAACAACTGTCGACTGTTAATTTTTCTTCATCTTTACGAATAAAAAATAAAGAAAATACATAAATTAAAGATTCTTTTATGATACGAATATAATAATAATAATAATTACTGTCTAATATTTTTTTCTGTCTTTCGAGTGATTTGATTTGAGCCACGTGACATGGTGTATCAAATAACCCAAATTTACCCCCGCAATAGAAACATTGATCACGACAAACACGACCTGGATGAATACTGAAGGATGAAGCTTTTTCTGGTATAACAAGAGCTTTTTTAACTTCTTGGCCGGGTGTATTTTCACTCTGTTCACTTACAATAGTACCCTCTTAAAAATGATTAAAAAATAAATTAGCTTTTGTTTTGCTAGTTTGATCCAGCACACTAATGAGTTGGGTGCTTTATGTACAAGGTGAATAATTTGTTAGAAGAAGAACTATTTCAAAAATTATTTGGTTCTAATAATATTAAATTAATTTTTTATCAAAAAGCATCCTATCGAACTCGTCGAAGTCTAATGTGTAATAGAATTGCAATTGATGTAAATAGTTCCAAACTCAATGGTGTAACTGTAATATATTAACACTTAAACTGCTGGCTTTTTATATTTGAGCCGAGCCGTAAATCGACAGAAAAAAAAAATTCTTAAAAATCGGCCTGCTCAGGAAAAACCAACCCAAGTTGCTTTTATTCATTATTTTTAAATAAGTTTCAGATATGTAATGTTAATAAAACATAAAACTTAGAAAAATTTGGCAAACACGGGAATAAAGTACCTCCTATTTTCTGTATATGTTCGGTAAAATATTTAGTATGCAGATTGCAAAAGTGGAAGCCAGCGTTTTAGCGATAGCTCAGAAACATTGCATAAATGGAATGCTGATGGTTTAAGTGTTAATGTTTAGTTTTGAAATACAAACAACAACTAATTCTGCGTCGAACACAAGCACTGTTTAATTTTAGTAGTATTTGTTTAAGATACTATAAATTATTGAACATAAATCAATAAAATTTAAAAGTTGTATTTGAACAAACAATCGGTAAATTTAAATTATATTTCGTTGTAATTTTTGTAAACGATAAAATAGGATTTTTTCGTAGAAAGTAATTATAATCACAATAACTAAAAGTAATTATTTACATGAACAAATTAAGTTAGGTTGATCCTGAATGAGGCGTAGCTGAAGTGGCGCGAATCAATTATAACTCATAAATTAAAAACAGTAAAAAAAATTTCATGCAGGAAATAACAAAAAGCATTGTAATCATTTTTTATCAGAAGTATAAAAATATAAAAAATTTACAAAGTTAAAAAATTAATAAACCTAAAATTAAAAAAGAATAATAATAATAAATTAAAAAAATACCAAAATAAAGAATTACAAGAAAATTTTAGATTATTAATAATTATTATTAATGTTAGTATTTTCAATATTATTATTATTATTCTTTTTTAATTTTAGATTTATTATTTAGTTTTTTTAACTAAGCAAAAATTTTACTGTTTTCTGTTTACGAATTGGTTGATCCGCCGCCACTTTGAGCTGCGTCTCATTCAGAATCAACCTAACTTACTTTGTTCATGTTGTAAATAAATATTTTACCCTTATTTTTCCAGTTATTATAATTATTTTCTATGAACTAAGTAAATGTAAAAAAAAATCTAACTATCAAACTAACAAAGCAGAATTTTAAAGTAAAATAAAACATAAAATGAATTTTCTTATTTCAGGACAAGTTACTGAGTCAAATTCTTTAATATCTCTAACAAAAATGTTTATTACTATCTTTGATGTTTTTATTTTATTAAAATTTAATTTCTTGAAAATTTTGTTGGACTTGATAAAAATATTTCAAATAGAAATTTGAAAAAATTAAATTGTAGCCAAATTTGAAACATTTATATTCATTCTTTCTGTTTAAAATACAAATTAAAAACTTTACAATTAAATTGGGTTGTGTCAAATTTTTATTTGAATTTACGATAAAATGTATATCTCCTTGAGTTAGAACACGAGAAATGTTAAATAAACATTAAGGGAAAACTGTGCTTGTTTAGTAGGGTTAAGACTACATACACCCATATATTCGACATTCCGATTTGATGCCTTTGATTACTACTAGAATTATTGTGTTAAATAAAAAAATATAATTCAAAAATACCAGAAATTAAATTAAAAGAAAAGTTAATAGATTAGATAGAGATAGAGGATTAAAGCACACACCAGTATGAGTTCGATTATGTGTCTTTCGACTACTATTATGCCCACCATGAGTTGATGCTGATAACGTATCATGACCCTCACCCTGTAATTAAAACAAAGAAAATATTATTTCATTATTTAGTTCAACATATTCCTGAAAAATTAATTAATATTTACCTCATTTTGTATGGTATAATAAACTTCGTCCCCAGGTTGATTTGGTGTATTTGAATCCTTTTCATTACCATTTTTGCCACGTCCTTTTTGAAATGTCATTTTTAATGGAAGTCTTTTACGCTTCTCATTCTGATTATTTGTTGGACGTGGAACTTTTATCACAGTCTTTAATGTGCCTGTATATTCTTCTTTATCTTTGTCTTTACCATTACCATTGCTGCTGTTGATATTGCGCGATTTTGTTTTTGAAGTACTCGAGCCCGTTGAAGATGTAGACGATGCAGAAGAGGTTTGCATCATTTCCTTCTGTCGTTGTTTTTCTTTTTTTTCGTCTGCTTCTTTGATCGTAAGTAATCCAAGCGATTTTAAATGATTTTCCTTAAGCTTCAAGTTTTCTGGGCTTTCGGCCACTTCCGTTTTATTTATGTCTTTTGTTTTGGATGAAATTGCGAAGAGTGTTACTGATGCCGCCGCAACTGTACCTCTTGTATTTTCACCAATATTTTCTTTTTCCTCGGTTAAACATTTTTCATCAATAGTTTCAGGTGTCATAGTTTTCTTCACTTCGGAGGCTTCTTTTTTTTCCTCAACTATTTGATTTTTTTCTTCTTCAACACTCTTGCGCTCATCAATAACCACTTTCTTCTCTTCATTAATTAGTTTTTTCTCCTCTGCAATTACTACTTTCTTCTCTTCAATGATTTTTTTCTTATCTTCATTGATTGCCTCCTTTTCTTTATCGTTGACTTTTTTCTCTTTAATTTTTTCTTTCTTATCTTCAATGTTTACTTCTTCCTTCCCATCAATATTTATTTTTTGCTGTGCAACGGCGACGTCTTTTTCGATCTCAATTATTTTTCCGACTAAAACTTCTTTTTCAGGTTGTTCCCCGGTGGCAGTTTCTGCTTTAACTGGCTCATTCGCAAGTTTTTTAACTAGCTCTATATTATCTTCACTTACTATTGCCGTTTCATCACTACAATTTGTGGTTTGATCCTCATCGATAACCAAATTATTATTATCCTCACTATCTTTTTCCTTTGCAACATATTCGTCTTTCAAAAGATCTTCTTCCAATTTTTCGTCTATTTTAATATCACTAATTTTGAAATCCTTTGACTGGGTATCTTCGTCAGAATTCAATAATTTTTCTTCCATTTCCTCGTCAATGCTATCTTCCATTTTTAATTCCTCACCCAATGATTCATCCTCCTTTAGAAAATCTAAATCTTCTTCTTTTTCGTCTAATAATTTCAATTCTTTTATCACATTAGCTGGTTCAACGTTATCACCATCCATATCCATGACCGCATTTTCGTCTACATTTTGCACAAAACTTATTTTTTCCTGCACTTGTACAATTTCACCCAGTTTTGGATCTTTCTCAATGCCTCGATTATTTTCCAAAAATGCTGGTTCACCATAAAATTTTTTAACACTAATCTCAGAAACACCTTCTGATTCTAACGGACTTAGCGATGATGCTTTTTCATGCAGTTCCACAGTTGGCGTTGAACCTTTAACGACCGTATCAATATGTAAAGGAGTTATTTCCTCGATTGTTTGACTTGCTTCGTCATTCGTCGCGTTTGTCATTGCTGAATCCCGAGATGTATCATCGACCGAAGTTACTTCAACTTTAATTTCTGATTTACCTACCAATTTTGGACTCGATATCTCATTATCTTTTAAAGTACTTTTACGAGGCCGGCCACTACGACGCACTGGCTTTTTATCTAAATTTTTTTGTTTACTTGAATTATCTGTTTCAGGATCTGTTGTGTCACCCGGTTCCTGTTTTATGTTTTTAATCGGGTTTATTAAATCATCGAGAGCTGATTTTCCATCGTCATGAGAAGCAACACTTTCACATGTCTCGCTCAACTTCTCGCTAATACTTTCTGTATCCGTTTCCGAATATTTGGACGATGTTTCAGGGTGGTCCTGGGCCAGTGGCGCAAGTCTAGATTTAACATCTTTAAGAATTTCTTCGATTGAAGTCGAAGATAATACACTGGTTACCGTTGGAATAACCATTGATTCAATAGTTGGAATCAATTCGCTTTTAATCTTCTTTTTTTTTGCTGGAGATTTTTCCATGTCCTCCTCTATTTTACGCTTTGCTCGTTCGATAGTTTCACTTTTTGGAGGTCGTCCTTTTCGTTTGGCTGCACTGGACGTTGGAGTTAATTTCGATTCAGGTTCTTTTTTGATCTTCAAATCTGTTTCAGTTTTCATTTCATTCTTTATATCTTCCATTTTAGTATCTTTTTCTGTTTTGGTCTCTTTTTTATCAGATTCTACTTTCGGAGTTTTTTTTTCGAGATCTGTTTTAAGGTGTTTTTTATCGCTGCTAAGAGTAGCCCGTCTATTGGCCTTGCTGGCTTTTGCTTTAGCTTTTACATCCTGTAGCGAACGACGTGGTAAAAGTTTCGGACTTTTTAGACCTAAATTTCTAGTGCCTATTTGTCGCTTCATTGGAATTTTTGTGACCTGTTTATCTAGCTTTGGACGCCCTTTTTTCTTAATTGTTTCTGTAGCTACGGTAGGTTTTGATGTTGTAGTAATTGATGATAACTCTCGTGAAGTTGTTGCTGTCGTAACTGGATTTGTGACTGCATCAACTAATGTAGGTTTTGATGTGCTCGTAGTCGTAACTGCACTTACATTAGTAATTGGCTCTATACGATTTTCTATTTCAGTTATTGCACATTTTTGCAATGAGTTTGGTGGTACCTCTTCATTATGTAATGGTGCTTCTGGTGTTTCGACCGGAGTTTGTACACCTTCATGCTCCTCAGTCTCATCGTCCATTGCCTCTTCTGTTTCGACATCTTTATGTGGGGATGTTTTAGCTTCATCTCCCTTTCCTAAACGCCGAGCCCTTCCACCGTAGGTTTTCTTTATCACCTGATTTGGTGATAAAGTAGTCAACCCCAACGTTGGCGATGGCGATACTGCTTCACTACTTATCGGTGTAGGAGAGTCGGCGCTCATTTTATTTTTTCTCGCCGACATCGTTTTAATTTTTTGCTTTTTCTTTACTACAGTTATTTTCGTTATAGTATTTATTTATTTCCACTTTATATTTTCATTTGAACTTTTGGTTTGTTTGGTTTCGTTTTCATTTAACTTTTTACCCTATAGACAAAAATAAATAAAAATTCAAAATTAAAATTTAAATCAAAATTCTAAACTTTATTATAAAAAAAAAAAAATAAGTTAATGTTTTTTTATGGGTTGTTGTATCAATGAATATTGTTTATAAACAGCGATAAAAAAAACGTTGACGCGTCGTCATTGGCTGTTTTTTATTTTTAATATAAAAAAGTTTTTTACACATAGTTTTCGCTTGACAAGAGGAAAATAGGTAGTATGTATTTGAAAAAAAAAAAAAAAAAAACATGAAAACAGAAAAATAATTTCTCTTCACCGAGAGAGCGAGCTGACAGTTACTTTTTCATAATTTGAACGCCCTAGTATTATTATCTCATTCTATCATGCTCGTATATAATCTGACGTACATCCGTTAAAAAATGGTAGCAATGCTGCATGTGTACGTGTATTCTCTCTTAGTTGTATTCAACATTGTTATCTATTAATAGTTTTTTTCATTGGCTCTGTTGTTTAGTAAAAAAGCTTCTTTTCTTTAATAAAAATCATCATTAATAAGTGTATTATGTGGTTATTTCTCGAAAATAAAAATCTAAAACAAATAAATTACCACTTAACCACAGAAATTACTTTATGTATATGTTCAAAGCTTATGTAAAAGCACTGACTAATTTAACATTACAATTTAGCCAACATATATACAAAAGAAAACTCCGCCATGTTTGTTACATAAAAAACATTCATCCGAAAATAAAGGATAGACAGACATTTTACTATGAGTAAATAGAGAAAAGTATATATTCATTGAAATTTTATCCATTTTACTACAAATCCTATCTCAATTTTTTTTTTGTTTTTAGTAAAGAGAAAATTTCTTAAAAATGGGATTACTACATGAGATGCACGTGCAACATTGTATTTATATACAAAGTTCTTCAGTCTTACGTAAATTTTCCCTATTTAAAATTCCAAACGAGAGAATAAAATTATTTTTCCTTTTTTTCGTTAATTTCTATGTTTTATTATTTCTTATGTAGAATATGTATACATTTTTTTAAGCAATGTTCTTGAAAATTATTTATGTGAACCATTTTTTTATGTTTTCTTAAGACATTGAAAACAAAGGAACAGATTATTATTATACATACACTATACTATATACATTTTATGTTGCTGTTTTAACAAAAATATATAAAGAAAAATAATGCAAAATTGCATATTTTTATATTTAATAAAAAAGAACGAAAGAAAACAACTTCGAATATGCATTCGTTTTTCATTCACCATTTAATAAATAACACGAGAAGTTTGTATCTATCATTCATCACCCCTTAAAAATGATCATATGCTTGCATATAGCAAACACAAAATTTTTCCATTTAATAAATCGAGGAAATGAGGAAGGAAGCGCGTTCAATTTTACAACGTTGGGGAAAATCAAAATTTAATTGTTATGCATCTTCTTCTTCTCCGTCATGTTTAAATTAGATAAGACGAGGAAAATAAATGTCTACCGCAGCTCAATAATGGAGTGTATGTATGAGATGTTGATGATTTTACACAACAAGTGATGATGAGGAAGGTCAGGGTCGGTTATATGATAGAAAAATTAAAAGCATAGAATAGAAAAAAGAAAAGAAAAATGGTTGTGTTATCTTGTATCTGTTGAATTAATTAAAAAAAGACAAACAAATTTTTATCTCTAGCTTAAAAAAAAAAATGTTTGAAGAAAGGAAAATTGTGTTTTTTCGCTCAATTTTCCGGCTTTAAGAATTTAATATTGAAAGTATGATGTTGAAGATGAATGACTTGTATATTTTTTTTTATAGACTTCGACGATGAATCATGGATTTTCGTATTTTGATTGCTCATCGTGATTAATTTGGTTTCTAGTGAAAATTTTGAATTTATGAATAAAACGAAAAATCAAATGAACAATAAAAATAAAGTTATAATTTAGTTTCGTTAAGGATAACAACTTTGGGATTGATTAACATTAATTTGGTTAAAAAATTCTGCAGGCCTGAACAAAAGAGCCGCATATATTTTTAGCGCAGCCAATTTTTAGCTTTTGTTTAACCGAATAATGTATTTGTTTTGTTTTTGAAATTTTTAAAACTTGAATTTCGCTAAAATTTTTTGATTGAAAATCGCCGTTAAAAATTGGTTAAATACATTCAACATTTAAAAAAATTAAAATTTGCCTGATATGTTAAAATATGCAAATAATTTATATTTTGAATTAAAATTTTAAATTAGGAATAAAACGAGTTTTGACCAAATTCAATACATATTAAACCCCCACTAAGACTTGAGTTTTGACTGAAAGGGATCGGAATGAAATTTTGGGTTGGTCGGATTTTTTAATTTGATCTGAATTGACAGATTAAATGTAACTTTGTCCTAAAATTACATTTAAATTATTTAAAAATCACTTCGAATATGAAAAAACCTTTTGACTTTTTGACAGTATGAACAAATCAGCCAGTTCAAGTAAATTAAAATTTACATGTTTACCTGAATATACAATTAGACTTAACCAACTAAATTTAAAGCAGTGGTTAAAGCTGCGGCGATTGGATCGGGAGGTACCGGGTTCTCGAATCCCGATAGGGGCGGGATGCAAAAGGGTTTTTCATCATCTGATTACGATCGGTGATGAAGATGAACACATCTATGACCCCTTGTTGAGAGTGCAGAATTCATGGGCCGACCAACCTTTCATGTCAGTTGACAAGAAGCAATGCAATGTGCAGGTGGTTTATACAAAACGGGTCTATAGCCGAACGTCCTCGATTTGGCTACTAATGCGTAAAGTAGGACGGTAAAAGTAAACTGCGAAAGAGTTGGGAGTGCCTTGAAGCCCCAAAACAGATTGCATAGATTAAAACAAATAAAACAAAAAAGTAAATTTAAGTTGACCAATTTAGACTAATTTTAGATAACTTTCTGTAAGTCACCGTTTACATGTTGAATTTAACTCGGATGCTTTCTGTCAGATCACTTTCGGTTTAACATGTATCTTTAGTAATAATTTGATCGAATGTTAAGGCTGATTTAGATTGAACGATATTCTGCAAATGGGTATTATTAAATCTCTCTGTATTAAAATTTCTTCATAGACGAAATTCGTTTTTGTGTTTGTGTCTCGGTTTTCAGAAAGCGGTTTTTTAGCAGAAGTTTTTGCTTAAAGAAGTTTTCTAATAATGTATTTTCAATTGTCGAATGTAAATTAGTCTGACGTCGAATGTAAATTAGTCATTATCATTACTGTTGTTAATAAAATATGAAAATATTTGTAGTGACAAATTTTTGAAATATCAATGGGAAATTTAAACGAAGTAGCTATGCAAATTTATACGAAAGATACAAAAACAGGTTTTCCTAGTTTTGAGATTCGGTTATCAACATACGTACTGAAATTCTGACTGTAAAATTTAATTTAAAATTGGCTCAAATTGAACACATTTTTTCGGAAATTCTGAGTTCGACTCGTTAAGTACCAGATACAGCTAGCCTTCTTCGTCAAGTAGTCCGGATGTTTTTTGCGGATTTCGAACATTTTTTTGAGTCCCAAAGTTCTCAATGATAAAATAATTGCGTTCATTAATTTTGAGACCAATAGCAGACGAAATTTGTATTACAATAACCCATAAGATAACATTTTGTCTGTTGTGACGGCATTTAGTCATTTTAGATTTTACAAAGCTTTATACATTTTTGGTAATCAAGTTTTTGGTAATATCCAAGTAAATTTTTTGTAATCCAAGTATATTTACCCAACGCTTATGACCAACTCCAATGTTAGATTCACTAAAGTGTACCGAACGAACTGATAGTTTAATTATGTCTAAATATTTTGATTTATTAAATTTTAGGGAATATATTGATGGAACGGAATTTTGATTTCATTTGTCAAATTCTTCCTAAGCCATTTTAAGCTTGTTTTATTTTAAATTAATAAAAATAAGCAAATACAAAGAACGTAACTGTAGGTTTATAAATCAACTGTAAAAGATGTGGATTTTTACTTTCTCTAAATTTCTTAAATCCTCCGAAAAATACTATAATTGTTAAGCGTCACGGAAATATTCTTCGAATGAAATTTAGTAAAAATAGTTCTAAGCAGGCCGTTTACAACCGAGCAGGTGACAAAATATTTTAATCAATTTTCTGTTGCGACAACACGATATATGAATGCTTATTTCGAAAATATTCATGAATGGAAATAATTCCATATAATTAAAACTAAATTAGAAACTGTATATCATTATATAAATGTTTCACAATAATAAAGCTTTTTAATTTAAAAAAAAAGCTTTAATATTTATTGTAATACAAAATTTTAATTTTTTTTATTTTTCTAATCTATAATACTTTTAATTTATTTTCAATGTATAAAAAATAAAAAGCGAGCTTTTTTATATTTAACGAAAGTGTTATACAAACAATTTTCAATTGTCTTTTGTTTTTCCTATTTCGTTTACCATCGATTGCATGCAATTACTCAATAGTGGAAAAGACGAAAATTAAGTTTTGTTTTGTGGTTAAGGAAATCGTATTAAAGCACATGTACTTATGAACAGAATAATTTTATCACATGTTACCTTCATATATTTTACATTAGTTTGGTTTTAATGTGTCGAAAAGCTTTAAATACTAAATGAAATTAAGCTATAGTATAGGAACTAAATGAAAAGCTTTATTCGATTGATGTTTCTACAAATTGCAGTTCATTTTCTAAAATTTATTGTTTGCTCAAAACTAAAAAAAAAAAATCAATACAATTTTATTTTTAGTAAATCAATCACGTTCAAATAATGTAATTTACATTTCAGTTTGTTTTAACAATCACATATCGTCACCTCAGTATTTAAGTGTCACAAACGCAATCATTTTGGAGTTAGGTCTGACATTATGTAATGTGACGATCCTAACTCCAAATTGACTAAAATTCATTTGTACTATCCGATTCATTAGTAATTGTGATGATAAAATTTAAGGTAACGTTAATGTTTGTTGCCGTATAAAACCAATAAAAATTATTTTTTTTGGAATTGTTTTTCTCTTGTTTAATTCAATTATAAATAATGTTTCATTTGATGTAAATTTCATAAATAAATTTATAACTGTAATGCAAATAAATTCAATTAAACTTGATGCAAAAGTATTTGTGATATGCAGAAAAATTTAAACTTTATTAGTAAATCAATTAAATTTAAAATTATTTTTGACTAATTAAATAGTGATTTAGACACTAATTTGTGAACCATTGGAACAGTTTTATTACGTCTCTATCACGCCTCGGAATTGGTACAAAAATTTGTTCAAAAAATCACATCGAGTCTTGTTCTACACGGTCTTATAAGCACTTAGATTGTGAATATCTTCCGATTCCATTTAAACCGCCGCAAGGATAAATCGAAACTCTGCTTTGGCCAAAACAATTCCCAAAATATAATTTTCATTGATGGCAACAAATATATGTAAACGTTACCTAGCGCGTGTTGATATGGTGCAATAACGACTTTGGAATCTAATTTGACGATCCAGTCTACATTTTTACGTAGGTTGGCAGTTCTAACTTCAAAATTATACAAATGCGTTTAAATCATTTAAATACTGAGATGACGATATATTACCAATTAAACGACAAAAATGTACTAGAACGTGCAAAATAATATTTTATATTGTTTAGAAAGCAAAAATCGATGTGCTGCTGTAATTAAACTTATAAAATATATGGTATATCACAAATGAGGGGCTCAGAACCATAGTGGCTAATAGGTCACAAATGTTCTTGAAATGGTAATTTGTTATAAAACAAATATTATAATAATAAATAATAAATATTCTATGGGTCAAACAGGAAAAATACTACCGGATTGGCTTAAACCCTTATTAGAAAAGAGTATCCGTGTTTTAAACAAAAAAGTATTTAAAAGACAAGTTATTGATATTTGGAAACGCTTCTTGTTACCACTTAACGTTTTTTCACGGCAGCTTCCAAAGACAGGCTACGTAGATTTACGTTTGCGCACATTTTTTAATTGCACGGAAGCATTTTAACATTCTTTTTTATGTATTACGGTTAGTACCATTAATTGGGAGTACCTATCTATTACAACAGCACAAGGAGTGTACAAAGTTCTGTTTGAGATTAGATTTTTAAAGAGGAAATAAAACGTCCGTTAATTGTTTAGCTTAATTTATAAAATAAAATTTCATTATTCCATACTTTATAAATATTTAATTTATATTTAAATCAATAAAATTTATTTTCAATTTCAATTTATCCATAAAGTTGAAATTTGATTAAATTTTTAATTGGATTTTTAATAAATGAAAATGAGTAAATGTTATATACATTATTTGGATTTTCATTGGTGTTGTAATATGGAAAATAATTTTCAAAAATTGCTTAAGGTGTTATTACTGCTATTAAATTATTGGCTATAAATTTTGAATTTAGGGAGCCTGGCTTAGCCCGGCTAAAATGTAAAGTTTAAATTCAATGGGCTACTTTAAAGTATAATGGAACGTAGAACTACGTTTTATTCTTTGTTTGCTGGTAAAATTGGCAATACCTATTTCTTTGGTATCTTATTAACTAATACCACGTTTACATTAGTAGAATAAAAGTATGTAGCAAAAAAGTATCGTCATGTGAACTCAAATTTAAATATTTAAATATTTTATCACATACTTTTTTGATATTTCGGTAAAGTATGTATCAAAAAAGTATTAGTATATTACGTTGTAATGTGAACTCTAACTAATAACTATAAGTTAATGTCATTCGTATATTTGTTGTAAAAATAAAAATTTATACGTTTTTTTGTTAAACTACAATTTCGGGTGTTAATCAAATAATTTGCCGACAAATCTAATAGAGTTTGAGAAGAAATTCACAAAACATAAACTAAATTGAATACAGAAATCTATCTGTCAAAACAACAAACTTTTATAGTATGCGTTCACACTACAAATCGCAAAGCTAATGTGAACTGCAGCGGAAAAATAATTAAATAGCAAAAAAGTACATACATATTAGGTACGTATAATGTAAACGTGGTATAAATAGCCGCAAAGCATTTATTTAACCAGGGTTAAAATAAATCCATAAGGCTTTTCTTTCGGTTAAAACCAAAGTTGTATATTAAATTATATTAATTAATTAAAATATGTGTAAAATTGTTTTTTGAATTTATTATGATCTACAAAATCGAAAAAACGAAACACAAGTTAAAATTCATTTTTAAAAAATTCTGTGCATTTTTGTGGTGCAGAAATTGCAGACCGAAAATTTGAAATGCAGGAAATCGTCAATAAAAATATTTTTTTAATTATGAATATGTATCAATTTAATTTAATTCTTGAATTAGAACCATTTAAATATAACAAGATTCTGCAATGTGCTAAAACGGATTTAAATCAGATATGCACCTGGTTCTGTCTATACATTTTACTGATTGCCCGACAAAATTATTTACTTTTTAATATTTATAATTTTTATAAGCTTTTGTATGTCGACGATTTTGATAAATTTGATCTAAATATGTATTTACATACAGTGGCGAGCAAAAATGGACGAATAAATAGGGAATTCGTATTTTTTCAGTACTACGGTTTTATAAAGACAAATAAAGAAGAACTACTTCATGCGTTTTGGTTTGAATTACTAAAATATTTACACTAGAAAATCCTTGAATAACAAAATTAACCGTTATTTATTTAACTTGTCTTTCCATCGTTTTCAAAGTTTTAAATGGTCGCTTTTTATTTTAAATGCAAATTTCCAGTTATGTATTATTATTTTGCTACATGCTATTTCGAGATATTATTCATTCTTTATTTAATCGTTGAACAGAATTAGTCGATTTTTTATTAAGCTTTAGCTATGAAAAAAATCCCCACGGTGCTAGAGAATTCTATCAAATCGTTGATAGAAATGGGGGATTCTTTAAGAAAAATGGCGATTTGGTGTAACATATGACGGTGCGATTAGTTGGCCAAATAAATGGTATTGGGCCTACGCAGGGCCAGAAAGGACTGTGTAAATTATTGTTCAATCGAGACGCTCGTCTGATGGAACATCTTTTAAATAAAAAAACCACCACCAAAAAAAATTAAAACACCGTTAGAGGCAGCTAAAACCATAAACAAACCTGTAAGCGAATAGAAAGCCCGACGAGTACTTAAAAGAATTGGATTTGTCAGCAGGGTCAAACAGAAAATACCGGCTTTATCCGATAAAAATGTAAAAGCCCGTTTAAAGTTTGCAAAAGACCATAAAACTTGTAATGCGGAAGATTGGAAACGAATTAATTGGTCAGGTGAAACCTAAATAAACCGTTTCCAATCAGTTGGGAACAAAATACTATTGGCACAAACCTGGCAATAAATTAAAGAGCACCAATTTACGGCTGTTTTACTTGTAAATGTATTTAGCCATTTAAAAAAAAAATTACCAGATTTTATTGATGAATGTGCCTATCGCATCAAGAATTTATTTGGATTTGACATTTATTTCTTAAGTTTGGACGCAAAATTGCGCATTCTTAATTTTTTCTTAAGTGACAGATCTTTTTTAACGAAGCTTCGTTAAACTTCCTAAGTGACGTTAATTTTTCGCTAGGCGAGAATACAGAAATGCTATCCACCGCATTTTTAAGTTTTGCTAATTCTTAATTTTTAAGTTTATAATTATTCGTTGGTCACCACTTAACCCAGGATAACATTAGATTACTCAACTAGGAACTACAACAAATGACAATTTTATCCGTGTTCGTAGGATAACATTGAAACTTCACCAAAAATTATTGAAGGTTTCTCTTTGACACGGACTTCAGAAAAAAATTATTTTATTCTTTTTAGAGCGCCGTTGAAGTTGGGTTTTTTACTTTTTACAAGGTTTTTAATTTTTAGTTACATTAAATGACTATAGATTCAACCCGTGTGATACCGTTCCATACCCTAAATAAAGTATTAAGTAAGCCATATGCGGCACACGATGAAAAGGATTTGGCAAAAATGAAGACTGAGAGATCTTTCTCGAGAAAATAACCAGACTTTGCTTTCAATTTCTCATTTATGCTTTAGTCAGGAAAAAAATTAAAAAGGCCCAGATATCGGCGATTTAAAAACAAAAGGATCCTTTGGTTCTAGCTAGCTAATTTGAAGTAATTTACTGAGTACGTGTTAATATTAACAACCATCATAGGTTAAGCCTTAATCAATCGCATTTAATTATTTTGTAAGATTTGATCACCTCTTGTTTCAAGAATAAAGCCACAGGCAGGGCAGTTAAACAAAAAAATCGTATTTCCTCATTCTCATTCCAATGGGATGCACCGAAGAGGAATGAACCCGCAAGTTTCCCCACGATATTTTCCTTCTCCGTCTTGGCGAGTGTTACTGAAATATTTACAAATGTATATAATTTCCGACAAAATTTGTGGTACATAACCGGATTCGAATCCTATCGGTTCTGAACCGGAAGGAAGCTTGTTCAACTATCAAGTTTAACATAAACTCGATGCTCGAGCTATCATTTGTTTCTTGTTTCAAAAACTGTCGCATTTGTGGAACTGAAAATCCTCATATATTCATTAATAACCAATTCATCCAAAAAGAAGTTACTGTTTGGTGTGGATTGTGGGCTGCTGGCATCATTGGACCTTATTTTTCCGAAAATGAACGTGAAGATGCAGTAATAGTGAATATTGAGCCCTATCGTATCATGTTAACTGGATTTTTGTAGCCAAAATTGGATGAAATTCATTTAGATGATTTTTCGTTTTAACAAGACGGTGCCACATGTCACACAAATCGTGAAACACTCGATTTATTGGCAAATAAGTTCGATAATTGCATAATTTCAAGAAATTCTGATGTTAATTCACTACCAAGACCATGCGATTTGACACCGTTCGATTAATTTATTTGGGTTCTTTTGAAAAGTAAAGATCTTAAGAACAATATTCGAGCTGAAATTGAGGCCATTGAACTGCTTTTATTGGAGAAAGTCATCGACAATTTTGATGTTCGGATGCAGGCCTTTAGTAGGAACCGTGGTGGTCATAATAACGATGTTGTATTTCATAAATAAATGGCGTGGAACCAAGTTTCATTTTCAATAAAAAATTTTGAATGTCCAACATACGTATGTTTTTTTTTTAATATTAATAAAAAAATGGACGTGTGGCCAGGCCAACACAACACGACTTTCTTTTACGAACAGAGAATTTTGAGAAATATTATTTTTTTTAAAGAATTTTTAATTTTTATTTTTTGGAAACATTTTGTATTGTATTAAGTAGTTTTTTTGTAGTAAGTAGTTTTTTGTAAACCTTATACTTTTTAAGATATTTGACCTAGGTGGCCACTTCCGGTTAGCCGATTTGGAGTAAAATTCACTGGGACCTCCAAATTTATCAAAAAAGCTAAAATCTGAAGTTTCAGTTCGATTGGTTGAACCATCTGCGTAGTTTAACTACTATTACTTACGTAAAAGAACGTAAAACTAATGGATGGAACATCCTTTATTTTATGTAGGTCAAAAATAAAAAGTATGACTGGAAAACGTTGTTTCCAAATTTTCCATGATAATCGTGCACTCGCAATGCAAAAATCGCACTTTAATATAATTGGGCGGTGAAGTAACATAGTACTTTATAAACCACCATATAAAAAATTATCGAGAAGAGTACTCATAAATAACCCTAAAAGTCGAAATAACTGGAAATAATCAAAACAGAGCAACATCAGTAACTCGAGGTGAAAATGTTTCTATTATTAATCGGGATCTAACTCTGTAAGAGAAAGCTGCGATTTCAATTAGCAATTGATGGTTTGCATTCTTTAGAGCAAGAAATGATCCGTATCCTAGGCATTTAAATATTAATAAAATATTTGCTCTACACAAACCGCAAATGTAAATCAGGACATCAAATAAAAACACATGGTGCTTGGGATCGTGCTTTTTATGGTATTTAAGACAAAATCTAAACATCTTAGTATGGTTTGTTTGATCTTTAACGCACTCACGAAACAATAGACATCTTATATAAGTCATGTAGGCGTCTATGAACAATTTTCCATGTGCTTCGTTCGATTGCCAAGTGTGGCAAGTTTATAATTTGCTTCACAGGGTTGCATGCAAAAAATTGTTTTTGAAATTCTTTTGTTGGTACATAGTAATTTTTTATTATTATATAGATCCTTCTTTTCTGTTGGACATTTTTGACTTTTGCCGTGAAATTTTATTTTACTTTAAAATTTTAAACGACTCACAATAAATTTTTAATAACATATCAGTATTTCACCATAGAGTAGAACTAGTTACTTACTCTATTCGAATAAAGGTAAAAGGAATTACTTGATTTTAATTTAGTATATCCTAAAGGTCACTTACAAATTAAATAAATTAAATTTTAATAAATTAAGGACAATTTTCTATGATTGAACCATTTTGAAACCGGGTAAATTAAATGATTAAACCATGATTATGAACCCTAACAATTTCGGGTTCAGAGTCATGGTGAATTCACGAGGACCGTTTTTTAACCGAGGGTATTTTTCCAAGCTTTTTAAACAATCAAATCCTCATGGTTGATTCACGAGAAATTTTTTTTTATTATATTTCCATGCTGCTCCTTAACCAATCGATGACCAAAATAAAATACCGATCTCGAGAATCCACCATCAGTGTTGAAAAATAAATAGTTATTTATACAGAAATACAGATAGAATATTTATTTGACTGAATTCGTTGTGGTTACAACATAAATTTTGGGAAAAATTCTTTTATTTTTACTTCGTTTTTCCATTTTGTTTCTTTTCAGTTTTTGGAAAATTAATTTTTGTACCCGAAATTTGATTTGGTTCAGGATTCGGATTCAGAAAAATATAAAACCATCTCTGAATCGGAGTGAGTTCAGGTTCCTTTCGAAATCCCGAGAATAAATAAGTTGGAATAATACACAAAAAGCAATTGAACTGAAAACTGGCACCTGATTTGCTGGTCTATTAAGTGTAATCTATAGTATAAAATTATTCAATACACACACATCCATTTACCAAATTCATTCAATTGGTAAAACCGGATTCAAGTCGGAAAACGATAATACAATAAGAGAGGATGCCTTTCAACCAGAGTTTAGCTTTTGAAAAGTTTGAACTGATAACAGATACATTACCAACAAGTTCCCTGTCGGTGTACCTGTGGTATGCCACGATGGAATCACCTGCAAAAGCCAGTACACCACCGGTATACCACACTGAATAATACAACAAACAGCCAATGAACACCATTATTTCACTGGCAGATGAGTGTATTTTTCTGCGTCGTATACCGGTGGCCATTGACAACTTGTACAATTATTTAACATGGCATATCGAGGGTACACCGACAGGGAGCCTGCTAAACTAAAAAAAATGTATCAAAAGTAATTTGATAAAGAAATCGACTAAGTTTAAATCTGTTTGAAGAACCATTAGAGTAATTTATATTATAAAAGGATACACAATAAATTTTGATTAATTATTAATTCGACATATTTAAAAAATAAATTCTTAAAATTTAAACGAGAGTAAAAAGAAAACAAATAAAAAATAAAATTCAACCTTGAAAGGAACTCAAATTTTACCTAGCATAGATTTCAAATATAGATAAAACATATTTTACCTAAAAAACGTAGCTAGGCTAGGTATCATAAATTTAGTTTAAATTAAATATCCTGAATCGCAATGACTCATTAAAAGTTATTCAAGTAAAAAAAAGCTTCAATTAAAAAAACAACAACAAACTACCAAACTTACTACAGAAAATAATAGAAAGTTGAAGCTTAAACGAATTTGTACATATTTATTAAATAAAATACACACATAAAACTAAAAACAATTCACCTCATTAATTATTCTTTTGACATAAAACAAAAAAAAAAAAAAATACAAAAATAATTAAATCTCGCGGAGCTTTCATTATATAACAGAAGTTATCAATTTTTATACTGTATTGAAAATAAATAAAAAAAAAAAAATGTCGGATCAAATAATTCTCCCATAATAATAATGTAAGTACCTACATAATATTAAATTTCATATTCGAAATATGCTCACTTTTATTATAATTATGATGACGATAAACTTTAATCTAATTTAAATATTTTAAAAAAGCTTTACAAACGTCAAAAAATACCAAAAGCATATTTATACCATCACCGTCAAATATTTATAACATAACAGCATAAAAAAAAAATGTTAATTTTTTTATTTCTTCAGTAGCTAAAGTAGAAGTAGCTATTTTCTCAAAGTTGGAAATAATCAAGAGAGTGAAGAATATACATAGCGAAATGAAATAAATCAAAATGACGTCACTTAAAGTTAAACGGAAAAATAAAATGAAGCAACAAAAGGAAATTCAGGAAAACTTCATTGGATACATAAGAAAAATTATTTATATGATTACGGTTGTCATACAGTATTTTTTAACATATATACGATCAAGAAACAAAATAGAATCGCGTTATATTTGTATAAATGTAGTTGTATTATCTTTTCCGTTTGTACGTTACATTATGGATAACTATTTATCCTTTTCTCGCTCATTACATTCTCTTCTCCAAATCGGTATTTTATTATTTTTTATTTCGCTTCAAACAATTAAATTTTCCAATTTACATATATTTTCTTAATTATCTCAAAATTTTTGTTTTAATTAAATAACTTTTTTTTAAATCAACTAGCTATATAATGAAATATTAAGTAAATTATTATTAAAAATAAACTAAACGTAGCTCACCATCAATAACGCCACTTTATTCCGATTGATTTATTATACAAAAAATAAAATATAAATGCGTCGGTCGCATAAAACCCAAATCAAAAAGCACAAAATTGTATTTTAATTTTTTTCATTCATTTCCCAAACCGAATAAAAATGAAATAAACCAAAAAAAAAAAAAAAAATGTCACACAAATTACACATATACATAAATCAAAACAATAATATTCTTATATTATTTACTACAATAAATAATTTTCTTTTTTTGTGTGGTTTTGATTTGCTACGTTCGTATTTCAATATAAAATCCTTTTAAATTTTTAATATAAAATTAACTTTGTTTTTGAAACATTTGATCGAACAAAAATTTTAACTTTTATTAATTTTTTAAAATTAAAATAAAAACTAACTTATAAAAAAAATAAAAATAAAAATAAAAACTATAAAAATGCTTTGCTTAGTCCGTATCAAGTCTACAAGTGATGATATTCTTCTTTTTCCTTTGGTAAAATGATTTAGTTAACTAACACATCTTTACACTATACGCTCATTTCTCTTTGATTCTCTCATAAAAATAGACATATTTTGTTATAATCAAGATGGCTGGCATTGTTTTCTTTTACTAAAAACCAGTGACGTACAAAATATGTTTCCAATTTTGAATTACTTAGGTAGCAAAAACATGTATGCAAGTAAAAGATTGTATAACCAAAAATAAGTAATTTAAAATATTTTAAAAGTTTATAATTTGGTTAAACGATTAATTAATAGCCAAAATATTGAAATAAATAATTTTTTAACGAAATACTGTCGTATTACCATTGAATACTGTATGAAGAAATAAGAAATGTACCTTACAATTTAATTCGCCACCGCTGAACAAATTTTCTCAACACATGTATTTGTTTAATGAAATGAACAAGCAACAAGAGCGAAACGAAGAGAATAAACTAAAATAATATTCTCAAAACAAAATTATATTTTACAACTACATTGAGAAAATAACGCAGCTTTTGTGGTAGCAAACAATATTTTGGTAACCAAATCACATTTCTGTCATGTTATGTGAATTTGGTAGCACAAATGTCAAAATGGCGAACACAACATTATTAACAAAGTCTCTACGATTTTCTTCATTATTACAACAGTTAAGTAAATATTCGCCTCAAAATAAACAACAATTGATAAAGGCTACAATTCCGGTAAGTATTTTACGTATTTATTTCATTAGTATCTCATCTAATTACTATAAAATTTCCATTTGAAAAATTGAAGTGTGATCAAATTTTTGTTATTGTATTTTTTTTTTTTTTTCAATTTCCGTCAAAATAAAATTTTCATGTATATATAAAGGGGTTTTATGAGAAACGATATTTTTTTTTTTTTTTTTTTTTGTTAATCGTATTACAAGACGACATAAAAAGTTTAATACTTTTATTATTCGTGTTTTAAGTTTACGTAAAAAAAAAAAATATAAATAATTAACTTACCTTAAGTTAAATATGTACATCTGATTTTTTTTATTAAAATTAACTAAGGGATGGATAATTTGACGAAATTTTTAATAATTGATAATTTACTTTTTAACTTTACCCAATGCAACTTTGCACGTATAATCATTTACAGCGTCACGAATACTAAAAAAAAATAAAGAAAAAATATACGATGTTGATTTTTATCGCCAAATACTTTAATTTGATTGGCTGTTTCGGGGAGAAGAGAAATGAAAATTGTTTTTTTTTTTTTAAGTTTCTTTTTTCTAAAATAACACAAAGAAAAAGTAAAATAATTTTCCATAAAAGAATTTCATTTTTTATTTTTCATTTTTTTTTTTTTTTTTTTTCATTCACTCAAGAAAAATTAAGATGAATGTGAATGAGTAATATAATTATTTTTTTGTTTATATTTGCTTCTTTTATTCTCTGTATGATTAGACTTTTAATACGCTACGTTGGTCGAGCTTTCGTAGTTCACATCCGGTTTACGATTTGAACGAATATCCGAATGTAGAAATCGTAAAAAATCCACCAGAATGGCAATATGTCGAACGATTATTTCCAAAAACAATCGTTCCTGAACCAAAGCTTAAGTCTGAATATCCATCGGGATGGTCACCGCAGACTGTAGATCCAACAAAAGCGATTTATTTCGTAAATCGTACAAAAAATCATATGCTACCTGTTTACTTAGATAAAACATTTCGTGGTACACGTCGAATAACCTTGGTTCGCCGAATTCAAGGTGATATTTGGAAACTCGAGTTAGATGTAAAGAAGGAGATTGAGACAAGAATTGGTAGGAAAATTGTAACACGTATCAACGAAATGACGGGACAGATTGAGTTTAAAGGGGATCACGTGAATATTGTTAAGGAGTATTTACTTGCAAAGGGGTTCTAATCCATGTCCCGGTAAAAAGCGAATGTAATTTTGTAAAAAAAATATAGTAAAACTGAATAAATAAAATTAATTAAAAACACTAAATTATCAATGTTTTTTATTTGTAATTATGCAGTAATTTCTACCACTTATTTTTCGAATCGAAATTTACGTATGTTGGACCTGTAAGTATTTTAAAAAACGCATTTAAAAATATTTTACTTTAAATTAAATTTATTTTTAAAAGAATAATTATTTAATAAGTTTGACGTCTCATTGGGTTTCTCAAGAATTTAACGACATCGAAAAACGTCGGAAGTATTTTTTTCAAATCTTAAACATAACCACTTATAGAACTTACGCTATAATTTAAAATTTAAGTTTAATAAAAGTTAAATTCAATTTTAACGGCTTACGAAATAATGTTACAAGTGAGATTATGATTAAAAAGAAAAATCATTTCTATTGATTAAACTTGATAAATTTTATCTTACGAATTTCGTGATAACTAAAGTCAACCGGTTTTACAATTTTATTAAATTAGTTACAAATCAACGATCACTATTGATGTGTATATCCAATAAATGATTTAAAGACAACTAACGAACAAAACCGAAACAAATTTTCAATTTCGTTAAAAATTAACGATGCCGGTAAACCCGGCATTTCCCTAATTTCTTAAAGATTATTACATACATTTCTTTTTCTGATTTACTTTCCCAAAACAACTTTTTCATTTTTTCGTCTACCTACCCGCTTAGAAATAATGATCATAAAGGTGACTAGTTATGCGTTTAATATAAATACGAGACACGAATTGAACCTTTCGACCAAACAGCAAAACCGATAATCTAAAACCATTGTTATTTCAATTTCATCGCAAGCTTTCAAAAGCTAGTTATTTATTTATTTTTCCAGAAACAGCCCAATTCGACGTCCAGGCAAGTCCACATAAATTAAATATAAATCTTACACAACTAATAAAAATAATATTGGCTTGAAAATCAACTTCCGATAATGAAAGTTTTGTAGAAACTTGGCAAACCTTCTGACATTATTTTTAAAAAGAACTTCTTGAAGTATCATTTTAAAAGGAAGACAAAAAGCAATACTGTGTTTAATTTTATCTCGATAAATTTTGTTTTATTTTAAATAAAATCTTCTGGAACTTCACCTTGATCGAATGTGAGATAGAATATTTCAAATTTCTAATTTGCTTAGAAAATGGGAATTTAACTTTTTCTTTACTAAATACCCACTTTCAACCCAATTATCGGTCAAGTTAAAAGGTTTCACATAAAATAAATATTTTGGCGCTTTATACAGAAACACGAAGCGCGTTTTTTGTTCAAGGTAATCAATTATTTGAAACTACTATGCTGGTATCTCAATTAAAAGTAAAATATCCTAAATTTGCTCATTTTCAAGAAGATCGTTTCGTGGTAAGAATTTAGATACAGTATTGATATATTAACGTCGGTTCAACCAACAAGTGTATAGAAATTAGATATAAAATGACGTTTCAATGCAAGAGATAGACTGAACTAGCATCCAGTTTAAATTAATTAAAGTGATAAAAACAGAAATAAGTGAAAAATGGAAATTCATAACTCATATAATAATTGCATATATACATATGTATGTGCCAAATATAGAGCTTAAGTATGTTCGAAATCGTAGTTTTTCATTATTTTAACTTTTATGTAAAATTTTTAATTTTGAATTTTTAAAACAAAAATTGAATTAAAACATTCACGGGAATTTTAAGTAAATTAAGTAGAGAAATTTAATCCAAACTAAGTAGAAAAAATATAAGTTTTTGTACGTACATAAGTGCTTTTGAAAAATCAATATTGGCTAATAGGATATATCTTAAGACGCATATCTTAGCGCATACACTATTCTATCATATCAAGATATCTTAAGATAACTTAAGATTTTAACAAGAAACATTAAACATAAATAAAAGACATAAGGATACATTTTATTTCGACGCAAGCGTTTTTGTTATGCCAAACTAAAGAAGTTTTAAGGCAAACTCTAGAGGTAATCGAATCAGTTTAAATCTAAAAATTAAGACCAACAGTGAAATGATATCGCATTAATGCAATTCGTTTGTGTGAATGGAAACGTTGCTTATTCTCATATTCCGTAAACCAGACTGAACAAAATCTCCCGTAAAACTAACAACTGCCATACGTATCTTCTTAGTAATCCATCTGAAATTCCGTATTACAAAATCCCCAATCCAATTTTCCACGCGATTACGTGATTAACCAAATTAGATTGGTAAAATGAATTTGAGGTATTAAAACATTGTTACAGTTTTAGAGGCTATCGATACGTGACGAATTATCAGGTAAAATAATTTCAATATATCATTCATCTTCTTTGGCTTTGAATTTGACGTAAATTCTTGTCACCTTCAATTATTGAAAAAAATTTGTGGGTGTTTGTTTCTAATGTAATTTATTATTGTCTAAAAACATTGCATTTTCATATTTGTTCAAAATTGAACAGAAATTTTTATTTAAAAACAAAAAAATATCAGGCGCGTATTAGTCTGGTTATTAAAATTGGTTAATAACACTTACCGAAGTTTCGCGCTCAATGCTTCTAATTAAGGGTATCTGTAGTTAATGGAAGGGCGATGCCCCTAATCTAATAATGGAGAAATTATTTATAAACTCATTTGTTGCAAATGCGAAACTTAAATTTTCGGCAATAAAGTCTATAATAAAACGCTGATTCGATTTTTGGTTGTGTTACCGATCATTGTTGATTTTACACCAGATATTTCTCATGTGGAACAATGCGGTACTTAAATAAAAATATGAAACCTGTTGAAAGATTTTTACTTACTTGGACTTGAGTTTTAGATACTGAATTTACTGAGGTCAAAGCTAAGATAATTCCAATACATCTGATATTTATTCTAATGTTCAAGCTCGGATTCGGATAAAAGAAACTAATCCACTTCCGTTGTTCGCATATCACTCGAGGCTCACCTAGTTTGATTGGTTCTCGTAAACTTGTAATTGTTTTATCAACATCAACAGATGGAGTAAAGTTAAGAAAAATATGCCATTGGGTGGATTAACCGTTAAATTTCTTTTATATACGAGATGGTATAGCAGAGCAGATGCCGGCAAAAACATTATAATGAATGTCATCTGATGCAAAACCATTTCACAAAACATGAAACGAATGAACTATTAAAGACAATTAACGAATTCGATATTTCTTTAATGGCTATAATCTGGAGTCTTTGCGGAGTGTTGATATTGATATGCTGAATGTTGTGCAACTCTATCATTTAATTTTATTTTATTTCCAGATTTAACTTAATAATAATGGTACGGAAACTTTACTTCACGTGATAATTTTCGTAGTACATTTCTACTATTTTCTAAGATAACTCCAGTAATTGGGGGAGTTTCTTAAATGTAGTGGTCTATTCCGGGGAAAATTCCTGGGAACAATACACTTTTATAAAAATTAAATGCACTGACACTGATGTTTATAGAATCTGACATATGTTAAATGATTTTCACCGCAATAATTTCGGCAATTACAATTATAGATTTATTGATAAAAGTCTAAAACATAACCAATCTGGGTGAAACCAAGGGTTTCAAAAAGTACTACGCAACATACTTATTTAAACATTAAGTTATTCTGGTATTTTCCATATGGATAAATATTTTACGAAGTGACGGTTAAACATATTTAAGAATGCACTATTCAGCATTTCATTACATTGTCTCAAAAATCTCGCCGTTAATTAAAAAGCAAAGTACACATTTAAATGTTTGTACACATTACTTATTTCAGAATTGATATTTTTGTAATATTCATGCTTCAATGGTATCTTTCTGCTACTTTGAGCTAGTGTAAAACAGTTATTGGACGTAGAAATGTAATGATGTAACACAGGCCTATGACAAGAAAAATAGTTATTTACGTCACAAGGACGATAAATGAGTTGTTACAGTACGAGTTCGATGTTTGTTGTTTTGAATTTTGAATGAGTTCTGTGACGGTCATTTAAAGTACGTGTAACGTATAACGTTTTATTTCATGCTACATGGGACATTAATTCGATTTTTTTCATTTAAAATTAAATTTTAAAGTAAAACATGAGTTTGAAATTTAAAAAAAATCAGTCCAAATGATTTTCAAATTATCAAGTTACCCTAGTTTATTTTGTTTATCAAGTGGCCTGGTATTTTTCTAAACGGTAATGGCTCGTTTTCCGGACTGTGTTTTTCTGTACCGTAATGAATCGTTTTCTGGACTCAAATCAGTCACGTAAACATTGAATTTCTGTATAGTATGAAATGAAATATTTTACCGAAAATTTCTAAATAATTTGTAGTAGTATTTGATAAAAATTATGGCTTAGGTAATATTATCGGATTGAAACTTAGAAGGCCTAGGGCAGAACCTCTCCTCAATAATAGTTTGAATCTGAATGAAGCAAATAAATTATAATAGACATAAGGGACATTCCTGTCAAAAAACGGCCACAGATGGATTATTTCTAAAGATAGCAGTAGTGGTTGTTATTTTAAATACTTTCAGGTGTAATGAAAGCCACAAATTTAATTTCCAAATTCAATTTGAAATTTGGTTTGTTCTAAATGCTTGTCAAAACAAAAAATGATTATTTGTTGGTGTACTCTTGGCTAAATAATAATTCAGGCTTGTCTGTCTTTCGTTGGAAATAGTTTAGAATATACTATTTTAATTACCATTTTTGTGTATTGTTTGTAAGCGAAATTTTCACACGATAGGTAATCATAACAATGAAGATAATCTTAAGAATGATCCGGTGAACTTCAAAGCACTTGTTTTTCAATAATTCCAAGTTTAATTTGTGAGTTGCCTCATTTAATGATTTTGTCAGAAATCAATTGATGGACTTACACCATTTGCCATAGGCACGGCAAATTAAAATTTTGGAATCACTGAAACATTGACGGGAGTAGTTGTGAAGGATATTATTGTACAATGGCAGTTTGTTGGCGATAACGTTTCATATCAATAATAAAATTTGCAATTGCAATGCGTGCCCTAGTTAAACTTTTTAAATTTATAAAATTTATATAGAATGTGATTAAGGGTTCTTAATATTTGTGATCCTGGAAATCGATTCGTCAATCTTGCTAAGACAGATCAAAGGAATTGCAGTGCTCGTATCGTTTCTACTGATAGGTACACCGCATAAATATTTCAAGTTGTGACAAAAGTTTTTTTCAGGATTTTAACTAAATATTTCTTTATTCTGGATTTTAAAATTTCTTCGTTTTTGTTTTCAGGCAAATGTAGTGATCTTTTTATTTCTAGTTAGAAGCAGCACTTGCGTTTCCAAAATTATCTTGCGACTAAATGGATCAATTTTTTTTTCGTTATCTCATAAAATGAGATCCATCTTAAGCAGAAATTATAATATCTTAAAAACGTTTAGTGCTATGCAAGATTCAAGCTGCCATGCTACCTAGCTTCATAACTTCGAAACGTTTTTAACCTTACTCTAATATTGATATACGTAATTTAAATAAAGAGATGTTAAAAACATCTTTGAGAGATAAAAAATAATAACATGAAATCGGTTGATGTGGAAGGTTAAGCCTATAAGTACAGAGAACATATACCTTACCTGAAAATAATTTTCAATAGCTTGGTACAAAATTATAAACATAAATCAGAAAATTGATAGTATTCGCATAAAAAATAATAAAATGTTTTACCAATAATATCTAGTTCGGCCACGTCCGCTGACTGTTGCTGAAACTATATTACATTACACTATTTACAAAGAATATGTTTAAATTTTTCATTTTCAAACGATATGAGCTAGTTTTCTATTTATCAAAATAACCGCGCGGCACAAGCCAAAAATTTGATTCTAGGCCTATTCGACTAGCACATTTCCACTAGACACAATTCCACTGCACACAATTCCACTGGCACAATTCCACTTGGCACAATTCCACTGGGCACAATTCCACTTGGCACAATTCAACTTGCACAATTCAACTTGCACAATTCAACTTACACAATTTAACTTTTTGATAATCAAACGCATTTAGGATGGTAAATCGCGCGCGCGATTTACCATCCTAAATGCGTTTGATTATCAAAATTTAAATTGTGCAAGTTAAATTCGTTTAATTATAAAAAAAGTTAAACTTAGAAGCTACCTGAAGAAAGAACTACGAATGTTAAATACGAATTAAACGAAAACACGAATTGGATGCAGTGAAATTCTGTCTCGTGGAATTGTGCTAGTGGAATAAGCCTAGAATCGTAATAACTACAGCAACAGCAATATTTTTTACCATTGCTATCTTTACCATTTTTTTTAAAGCTATCCCCTTCTTTTATTATCAATTAGCTTTTTTACACATTGCAGTTTTTATTAATTTAAAATCCATAGTTATAATTAACTTCGTAATTATGTTTCAATCACACCAATAAAATATTAAAGTGTGTGTTTGCGTTTCATTAGTGTACCTGTACAAGTTATAATGCAAGTTAAATTGTGCAAGTTAAATTGTTCCCCAGTCGAATTGTGCCAAGTGGAATTGTGCCAGTGGAATTGCGTCCAGTGGAATTGTGTCTGGTGGAATTGTGCTAGTGGAATCGCCCGGCTACCAAAAATTTAGTTTACTAGAATTTTAATTAAATTCCAAATTGAAAGTATATATAACGTAGATACTCGTAGTCAAGTTTCACTGCAAAGTGCAAGCTGTGTTTGAACATGACATTACAAAAAACAACAGAATTTTTTAAAACTAAGCCGGTTTTTTGTAGAAGATGTAAATTTTAAATATAAAAGGTTAGTATTTTTCTCTCATTAAATAATATGAAGGTATATGTGCAAAAAATAAGTCGGCTTCTAAGATCTTGCTTCTTAACAAGCAACTAATACAATGGTCAAAATTTCACGACGATCCACAGTAGGGGCGATTGCCAAAAATCTGGCCAAAATTCGTAAAATCAAGTAATTGATCGGAAATTCCCTACTCAGGGGTTTTTGGAGTCGCACAAAATTTCACCGTTTTCACCCCTTATTGACTCCTATGCATAAAATACTGTATACTATATATCATAATCAGCGATTACGAATATTTAGTTACATTTACAAAATTTCACCCTTTCAAACCCTTATTGACTACCCCTTTGCATAAAATACCGTATATATTATATAACAGTCAAGATGCATGTCAAGATGGGAGTTTTTGGGTCACCGATTAAGAATTTCTAGTCAAATTTACAAAATTTCACTCGTTCATATCTCTTATTAACAACTCTAATTCGTCAAATAACCTAAATTTTATGAAATTTTAAATTCTTTCTCGTTTTGTTGATTTACTAAGGGCAAATATTTTTTATTTTAAAATGTCCATAAAAAGTCGAAGGGCAGCTAAGAGCAGCTGATTTTTTTTTTATAAATACACTATTTTTTTAATATAAACTTTAAAAAAACATAAACAATAATTGTTTTCTTAATATTTATTGTTTAACATACTAATATTTTAACACCTATTATTATATGCTATAGACCTCTAAAAATTTATTCCATTTCGTTTGATTAAAATTGGTTGTATTTTTAAACTTGTACGTTTGTTGCCCTACTGTTGTACATTGCAACTAAAATTCTAGAGCAGGTAAAGGTAGTTCGACCATCTTATGAGTATTTTAAGACCCTTAGGCTACAACTTCAGCCAATACTACGTAAAAAAAACCTAAATAAAATTTGTGGCCAGCTTTTTGGCAATCGGTTCCACTGTGCGATCGGTTGAGCGGTTGAAGCGCAGTTTTGCGCATTACATACATACAACAATTCGCTTTTAGCATTAAATTAACGGAAAACACACGAAATCTCGGGGTCACAATTCAATATCCAATAAATATGATAATAACGATCTGACTAATAGATTGAGTTTTAAAGAAAGACAGTATGAAGCATTATAAAAACAAGGAAGTCACAAAAAATATTTCAAGCACCTTCCATCCCAGATTAGGGAAAAGTTAAACCTTATTTAGGGATTTATACAATTCAGCGTGGTTCAACAGCGTCACTAATTCTCCAGAAAATCCATACATTCTGCAAGCAATTATACATTTTATATTTTATATCTCAACGAATGACGAATATTTTTGAGTTATAAATTCGATTTATTCAGTTGGCACCTGTGTCCTTAAATAATTATGACTTTTGCAAATTTGTCACATTAGATAATTAAGCAAATCTATTTGTAAACAAAATATTCATATAAAAAAAAAATCAGATAATTCAATGAACATCTGTATAGCCCTGATTTGTATAATAGTTTTTAGAAAAGTTTAATGAATAAATTCGAAACTTTTAGTTAGTAAGCACTTTTGAACTTGATACGTAGGAAAACCAATTTTTTCTATTTTATACGGAATTTATAATTATCTACCATTATAATTTTATTATTAAAAAAATAACAACGATTGTCAAAACATTCACATAATATTTAATTGTAAATTAAGAATTGTGTGGGCTTTAAATTATTCTTTCTCAAAAATATGATTCACTTAAGAAAAACAAAAAAAATCTAATTTTAATTATTTATTTATTTATTTTGTTTTGATTTTTTTGTTTTTGTTTTTTTTGTTGTTCAGTACGCTGATACGTTATTAATGTATTGGCATTTATATTCTCTATATTTTATATTTACTAAACGGAATAGATTTTGTTTAATTATTTTTATATACAATCATAAAAATATTTATAAAAATTGTTGACTTTATACTACACATCTAAATCGTAGTAATATAGTAAGTAAATAAAACTAAAAAAACTTTCATTTGATTAAGAAAATTTTTATTTTGTTCAACTCGTGCGAACACTATAACACAAAAATCATAAGTTATTATAAAATACGAAAGAATATGTATGTATTAAATAAATGTACAAAAACAAAAATTTAAATAAATTATAATTTTATAATTTTTGTCACGCGAAATCAATTATTCAGCCATATGAAAATTATAAGTAAAATTTACATACTGCGTTTTTAATTTTTTTGTAAAAGTCGTGCAATTGTATTTTTACTTTAGGCACATGATTTGACAAGGGTAATTTAAATGATTTCCAGAAGGATAATCTAATTTAATTATTTTGTAATTAAAAATTAGCTTATTAGGTTGGTATCGTTACCCTCCCCCTCCCCAAAATCTGTCGCCCAAACCCCCGTACTAATATAAAAAAACTCCCCAAAGAAGCTTAGCTTTGGTCCTTTATGCGCAATGATGGCAATAAATTATGTAGCTTCCTTTTGTTTTCATATTGCAGTTAATATAAATTTAATTGTGTCTTCCCGCTTTAATGGGGCACATTATTTTGTATTTTTTTTAAGGGATTTTTTTCAGGAATATGATGATATATAGTATTATCCCAAATTGAGGATCAAATTTGAAACGGTCCCGATTTAGTGAGCAATAGAAAGCATAACTTGTTTTGGCCAACCACAGTTCTTAAACTCAGCACAAACTAAATTTAATTTGTTCAATCTTTTTAGAACTTGACCGAAAATACAACTCCAAAAAATTTTTAATTTAAAAAATCTAAACAACGAACGTGTCAATTTGTTGTGGCAATTTCTTTTTTTTAAACTATGGTTATGGACGTTTAATTTTTTGACGAATTCTTATTTTACGGAAAAATTGTCTGAACCATTTTTTTACCCGCCCTATACTTACTAAGATGTGAGTAAAAGAAAGTTGAACGTGATAGGAATTCGACAAGACCATACAAAATAATTTGGTCACGTCCTCATTAAAAACCAACAACTACTAAAATACATTTTATCCACTTTTGTCATATAATAGCCCGATAACTATGCTGATTTCAAATAAAGAAAATGTAAAATAACTCATTGTTATTGTATAACCCATGCTGCTAGGGGCAACGTGAGTTATATTTGGTAAAACAAAATTTTGAGTAGTCATTGGAAAATTATTTGTAGTCAAATTGAATGAAAACCATATTCCAAAAACTAATTAAATTAAAGTACACCATGACAATTTAAAGAACGGTCACTATGATAAAATGTATTTAAAAATTCAATGCTCCACTGTGAAAACACAAAATGGAATTATTTCTTATTAATTTCAACAAAAGTGGATAAAACGTTGTATGCCACTCGTGAGCAAAGAGATATTATCCACTCGGGATAATGTCCCACTCGGCTATCGCCTCGTGGGACAAACTTATCCCTCATGGATAATATCTCGTTTTGCTCACTAGTATCATAAATAACTATTGTCCACGACTAACGTATAATATACTCATTATACGTTTGTTTCTTCAATCATAATGATATCCATTATTCACTGCTAGTTTATCTAGTAGTCCCTTCTTCCATTATTCACCAATACCAAGTAAAAATTTCATTTTTGAAATTTTGTTTAGTAGTCATTTGCCATTTTCATTATAATTAAATTGAGACGTCAAAATGTTGACGTAAATTACAATATTTTAGGTTTATTTAAAGGATTTGATAATAAAATACAATTTTTTATCGGTCGTGGACAAAGTATCGTATTCTACTCGCGTATAATGGCTGTTATTCGCCTATCGGCTAGTCTCGGTAAACTTTATCTTCGTGAATAACAGCTATCATTATATGCTTGTTGAATAATATACTATTTTTTTACAATCCTTTATTTTCGAGATAAATATGCAGATTCGAAATATTTAGTGGGGTCCAAGCACTGTTGTATAGGTAAAGGTAACTTAGACAGCTGCCTAGAGCCAATCTTAGAGACATTTTGATCGTTTTGTCATTATACGTTCTTCAATATTTTTTAAAAATACATGGCGTTTCACGTCAAGTGGGCCACTTTGATCTTAAATTAAAGCCTGACATACATATCTACTTTTATTTACTTTATGTATGGTCCTTTTGAAAATTGAAGATGGTGGCTAATATACATCAGTTAACAGTTCGAATACACGGTCATTTAAACAAAATGTCTTTAATCGTTATAAAAACGTTCTTAATAATTTATGCCTCTGTCTAAATATGAAAGCGTTAGAACACGTCAAATAAATTAAAACTCCAAAAAAAGTAAAACGAGCTTAAAAAATGTGTGAATTTTCACGTGTTTTTTCATTATGTCCAATTTAAGGGGTGAATGTATCTTTCGAAAAACTTGGTTACATACACTAACGACTACTAATTGATGAATAATTGAATAATTGATGAATAAAGAATCCTACGTTATTTTATTAAATTTTAAAAAAATCAGACCTTTGGTTCTATAGTACTCAAATTAATTTTTGTAGGCTTATTTTTCTCGTCAATGTCTTTGGTATATTTTTAAAAAACATCAAGTTTCTCGAAAAATATATTCATCCCTTAATTGGACGTAATGGAATAACATGTGAAAATTCATATTTAGACTTTATTAAGAACGTTTTTATAACGATTAAGAGATTTTTTTAAATTTCTATGTATATTCTAACTGACATATCTCGGCCGCCATCTTGAATTTTCAAAAGGACCATAAAATATATAAAAGTAGACATGTCAGGCTTTAACTTAAGATCAAACAGATTTGTTTAGTTTAGCTAATTTTCGGGCAAGTAGGATGACCCACTTGACGTGAAATGTCCCATTGATGTGTAGATAAAAATAGCCTTACAATTTTTATCCACATAAAAAATGGATTTTTTGTTAAGAGGAATAATTGATAAATAAAAAGTAAAATCATCAGACACGTTTATACAGAATTTAGTTTTATTTGATAAATAAAATTTACAGAAATTTATGTGTCTATGAATAACCATTGCGGTAAATGTTTGGTAGCAGATTCCAATCGCGTAATGTTATAGCAACTGCAAGATTGGGTAACATCCTAATTGCGTGGACTACAAAGTGGATAGCCGGGTTAAACTATTTAAAAATAGTTCTTATGCAAAATTTGTTTGCTTAGAATGCCAGAATGATGCAGAGTGTAATTCTTGGGGGAGCTCATCAGTTTAAAGAACGAGTTTATTCAGCTAGAGCTAGTTAGCAGAAAAGATCGACCAAATGAATTAATATTCCAGATTCAATTACCACTATAACTTTTATAGCCAACCGAACGCTTTTGCTATTTATGATGAGATATATTACAATGATGAAAATATAAATCCTTTTACGCAACAAAATAATAATTACGGGAAAGACGTGATAACGGCAATCCGAATGTTTCTCTCCGAACTGTTTCAGTTAGGTATAAGAAACTTCTTATATATCAGCCGTCTTCATCGCAGTACAGTTACAGATAACTTAAAATTATATGTGAGTGAAAAGCTGAATATTACTGCGACGGAAATTGATTATTAGTCTCTTATTCCAAGGTACAATTTATTTCATTCAAGCTTAAGAAACTTTTCCAGGCGCTCGTAATTCCGAATTGTGGCCTCATGCCTCTTTAATATGGCCATTCTTAAATAAAAACAATCAGAACGTTCCGTATACAATGATGAAATATGTAAAAGCAAAACCCCAATCAGCCAATTCAATAATAGTCTTCATATATTTTTGCTATTTCATTTTATTTCATCAATTGCTGTGGTACCGATTTAATTATTGTTAAGTTTACAATTGGCCTGTTTTTTATATATCAGAAACACCACAGAAGAGACCTTTTTCACACGCTAAACTATTTAAATTGGCTAACCACAATTTTGTAACACATTATGACCAAGAAAATTGTTTACCTACGCGTAACTATAATCGAAAAAGTAAATAAAATTAATTAAAATTGTTTACAATAGACTTTAAAAAATGAATTTTCCATTGTTGTTGCCTCAGTCTATACAGGGTTCACCATTTTGAACGTCAAAACAGCAATCTGTGATTTTTCGGATAAAATCAAAAAACGTAAAAAAAAAATATCGGATCGGTCCGAGAAAACGCAAAAGGTTTCTTATATCTCTCTGATCTGTTCGGTGTAATAAAAAAACATGCCATATGTAATCCAGTCGCCATTGTTGACTATTACAGACTGACTTCTCCTAGTGAAACTTTTACTTAATTTTTATTAAGTCGTTTTTCTATTGTAAGATCCAATCTTTATTTTCACGTCCAAATAGTTTCTCCGCGGACTTTACCCAACCATTTTGGTATAATTTCACCATGAATTAAGCATTCAGGTTTCTGGTGCAGAAAGCTAGCCTTCGAAATCCTTTTGAAGAGAAGCAAGCGTAAGCATGGACCTTTTGTATCACATATATGCGGAACAGATTTTAATTTTGTTGTTTACCATTCGACTCAACTATTCAACCTGAACTGAACAAAGCAATTAACGTGAAAAAGATAGTAGAGTGAAGAGATTAATTTTACCTGCTATATTGTGATGGGGATTAAACAGAAAGATTGAGATACTTTCTTACGGAACATCTTGAACATACTGTAAATCCGGTTTGTTCTGGTTTGTCTGCGGTTGTAGCGGTAGTTTACCAAACTTCTACAAAAGGTTCATCAATTTTATTAAGGATGGTTTGATGGTGAAATTAAATATTTTGTTTGCGGGCAATCCAAAAATTACTTGGGGCTGTATGAACGGAGAGTTTTTTGGATATTCAGTGAACGATCTATCCAAGTTTATGCTGGACAATTTTACTAATTTTGGAACGCGTCAACGAGGTTTTCTAACAATAGATTTAGCAGAACATTCAAGTTTTAATTAAATTTTAATTAATATATTTTGATTATTTTTCTGTTTTTGACCAAGATTTTAAGAAAGCCAATATTCTGTTAGTTTTCTTGATAATGTTAATTGGACAAGCTTGCTTCATAATTTGAATATTTTAGATGCTGTCGCGGAATTTTATAAAATTTTACTTAATGCCTTTGAATTATTTGTTTCGAAGATTTTCCTTAGTTCTATAGTTACGCCGAATCGTGGTTCAACCAACATTTAAAAAATTTAGCTAATCTTAAACCAAAAGCTGCCAAGGCCTCTATATAAGCGTTCTACGGATATAAGTGCCAAATCTAAATAACGTAAAACACTTCTTTAGTTTAAACTTTGAGTACCCAGGAGGCTGTTTTGATTTACGGCCTCTGAAGTGCTAACACGTTAAGATAGTTTAAATACTAAAACTGGAACTGGCTCTGATGGTGCATCGTCTTTAATTTTGATTAAAAGCTCAGACTCCCTAATTAAACTATTACTTCATTTATTTAATTCATTTTTTAATCACTCGTTAAATCTATATTAGAATTTAATTTACAAAATAAAATTAAGTTTGCCAACATGACTTTTTAAAAGGTTGGTCAACGGTCACCAACTTAATAGCAATCTCTATATAGTCACGTATTTGACATTGAAGGTAAACGCAGTCAGCTGGACGTTATCTACGCTGTTTTCTCTAATGCTTTCGACAAATTGGATCACGCAAATTTAAATTGGGAAACTGGTTAATTTCGGTTCCGATTTCATTCCGATTACTTAGATTAAACGTTATATTTGTGAACATAAGTAATACGTAAATGTTTGAGGTTGTAAATATTTGGTGCCCACAAGGAAGTCATGTTGGTCTATTACTTGTTATAATTTTAATTACATGGTCTCGTAAAGTATTTTCATTTTTGTAAGTGTCGTTTATATTCCGGTGACGTTAAAATTTATGCGAATATCAACACTTTACGTATGCAGAACAAAGTGTTTTGTCTGGTGAACAATTGAGTCTTAGAGCTGCTTTCACGAGTAGTCTTCCAATATCGGGGCGGAGTGGTTATATTCGCGAACCAAATAAATTATTTAATAATTCGCTTAACTCTGCAAGTTTGGTACAAAGGCGTGAGGTACCCTCTGGCGCTACCTTCGAATATAAAAGTGACATCACAATATTGTGAAATTTGACAATAAAGTGAATTTCGTATCACATAACACCAAGATTTTCGATCGAATAAAAAATTATGCCAAATGGTAGTCAAACGTTGATATTTGCAAGTTTGAAAGTGTTTATTACAAAAAAACTACCTGTATTTGCCCGGAATATTCTTTGCTCGAGAATTGAATGCCCTGTGTTAGTTGAGAGGTTCGGCGTTTACGTGATTTTTACGTGCTCCTTTTTAGGGTAACAATTTTAATTGCACCGAACTACTGTTCAATAAATTTCTCCTAGACGCGTTCAATAAGAATTTTAGTAAATTACGATTTTATCGTGTTATAGAATTGTTTAAGAAACGGTTATTTAGTTTATTTATGGGCTTTTTTTATTAGTTTGATGAATACTATTCTCGTTGCGGAGTGTGAATAGGCAAACCTTATTTGTAAACATAATTACTCCGATTATGATAGTCGAGTCGATCGACAATCGACACGACTCTGTGTTGCCTTTTACTTTTTCGTATTTTTTTTATCAAATGAAAAAATGAAAACGCAATACTGAGTCGTGTCGATTATCGCTCGACTCGTCAATCATAACAGGGATGATTAATTGATGAATAAAGAAAACAATAATAATAAAAATAAATAAAACTATTTAATACAATTAAGGAATTTTAAATAAGATTACAATCTTGCTTATGTATTTTATTTTTAATACATAAACGCTTCAAGATTTTTCCAAATTTTTTAATATTAAATTTTCCCAATAATAATGCGTACTATGAAATACAAACATTCACATAACAATAGACAAGTGAAGGGCAAAATGAGCAGAAAGCATCAATGTGCAAATTGGGAAAAGTAACTCTTATTTTATTTTCAGTTAATTCTGGCAATTATTGGTGATTAGAAGTCTTCTTATAAAGTATGCTATTCTCGACACTTCAAACTTAGAGTACTTATTATTAATGATCGCCTTTTTTTGGGATATTTTATATATTTTATAGTCTTAGTAATCTTAAGCCGAATTTGTTATCCAACTCAATAAAAAGTAATTTTAAATTTATAGTGATTTTTTTTGTAACAATCAAAGTGCACATTTTCAAAAAAATCGCTCGAAACGGACTCGCTATTCTCAGATTTCCGTTAAAATGATTTTTTCCGGACTTAATACGTAATGTACTATTTTCATCCTACTATTTTTCTCTTATCAAGCAACCGCAATAAATATTAATACGAGAATGCTAGCTCTTCGGATCTTTCGGACGTCTCAATCACAAACAAAAAACATCTCTTTTCGATACAATCGAATATTACTCAATTTTAAAACAGAACAATTAGTATTTTTTTGATATGAAGATTTTAACTAACTTTACACGGTCAATAGTAATATCATTATCGATAGTATCATTACCTCGAAAACTTCATTACTCCTTCGTTATTCTAAACGTGCACAACCATTTTAATGTACCTAACTGAAAATTACTGTGCACGTTTGAAAAATAATCAAGGAGTAATGATGCAAGTGTTCTGCAGGTAATGATGTTATCGGTAATGACATTTATATTGATGGTGTAAACTTTCGTTAGAGGACGAATTCTCGTTTTCGATAGCTCAATAAATTCTGTGGATTAAACAAAAACCAGGATATCTGCAAAAAATCAATTTTTCAGTTTTTGCTGCCATTCGTTCCAATATCTGATGAAGCGTTTCCTAATAATCCAATTAATTTTCCAAAGTCTTTATTATTTTCAAAGACAAAATTAGGTACCTATTACTCGTTTGTTTAAAATATTTAAAAAAACCCAACTCAAGTTTTCAATGCGTTTTCTCAATATTTTGATTTTTGCAGATATCCTGTTTTTGTTTAATCCACAGAATTTATTGAGCTATCGAAAACGAGAATTCAATGTACATTTTAGTGGAGTTCATTTAATTAGGCGTAGTAAGTTTCACAGCTCCAAATGTTTTATCCTCATATTGTCGCCAGACAATTTTTTTGAAAATGGAAACTTGAATTTGTAAGCAGCAACAAATTAGTCAGACAGTTTGTATCAATTGATTGCAGCAGTATACTTAACAAATATTTACATAATATTATATGTATGTACTTCCATCGTTTATTGTAGTTAATTATTAAAATGTTCGCTTTGCTTAAAAATTAGAAGTTGCCGAAAGTTATGGTGAGCTTAAGATAATGTACTCTCACATTTTTGACGTTTGGATACATTTTTTTTATTTTAATTGGAAAGAAACAGATAATGGTCCCAATCAATTAAGGCAAATACCATTATCAAAAAAATGATAAGTGACCTGATATATTTGTTTCTGATGCTACATATACACTTAACGATTCATTATGAGAACATTACATACGATACGTCTTTTAAAAGCATCAAAGACATTTTTAAAATTATCAACAGTTACTAACTAAAATATTAATTGCATTTTCCTTTTCGTTTTATTTCGCGCCTAAAGTTCCATCATATTAATATGTGACACATTAGCGGAAGAAAACAGTGAAAATAAAATACCATAAGAAAGATGTGGGACTAACCAAGTGTATTCTTGTTCAAGCTTAAATTCAGATTATTCCAAGATTCTAAACTTCGACGACTCGGAAAAGGGAAAAGTAAAGAAACCTAGATTCTATAGATACTCTATGTAAAGTATAAGTTTGTGTAGTGTTCAAAACAATGAATTTTAAAAATTATTTGAGGCATTTTTCGTATTTGTAAAATTCGAATCTTGAAAAAAAAAAAAAAAAAAAAAAATGTTTATTCAATTGTTAATTTTTGTGCAATTTTAAACTTTTTGAATTATCAATATTGCAGCTACATCAGATAATGTACAATAATTGAAAATATTCAGCCTTTAGATATGTCGAATTTAAATACGACTATTTTCAAAACGTAAAATTTGATTCAGTTTCGAGATGATCTTCACGGGTTGAGCCAAACCAAATTTTGACAGTCGGTCTTTTGAAGTAAGTAGATCAACTTAAAAACATGTTATAAATAATCTTCAATATAAATTTATTTTATTTGTATCTTATAAACTAATTTGTTTTAAATTTTATATTATATAACTATATCGGTAGCATTACTTTCATACAAACAAAATATCGTTATGCAATTTCTATAAATCAAAATGAAAACGTTATCATATACACAAAACATTTAAACAACAAAAAATAATCCATTTTTAAATCAAAAACAAAACTAAATACATTATTAAGTAGGTAATTATAAATATCAGGTAGCCGCGGCCGAAGCAGACCTTTTCACAGCTTTTCTTATCGTTGTCCAGTCTTCCATAATATCTTCTTCAGCTAACATATAAACTAAATAAGGGCCCGTAACAGTAACTGCTTTTTTTCTACCTGGTCCTCGAACTTTACTCGTTCTTGTATTTGTACCCCATTCATTCCATGATATATCAACATTGTGACGATCTTCTTCTAATCGGCGAATTTTTTCCAATAGCTCTTCGTGTATCGCGTCCATAGCCAGCACTTTTTCACTATCAAAATGCTGTTTAGCTGCTATTTGTTCCGAATAAAATTTATGATTTATATTCTCTATTCTATAATTTTTTAAGATTCCAGCTACTTCAGTCCTTGTTTTCATATTTTCGGTGAGCCGCTGTAATGGTCCTAAGTATTCTTGGGATCGTCCACCACGAACTTCTGATAATTGTGTATCTACTTGTTGTATACGAACTTTATATAAGTCATCACGTAATATAGAAAATTGTCTTTCCAGATTCGCTGAAATACGAATAAATTTCAGTTCATAACCTGTAACATGACATTTAAAATTTTCCACGATGTAGCGGGAAAATTAGTACATTTTTATGACATAAAATTATTTACCTAGTGTGTCTATACATTCGGAACGTCTCCTTTCACATTCACTCTCATCCATTTCAGAGGAATCATCTGAATCTGGTTCGTCAGCTTCCTCTGCGGACGAATCTCGATCGGGCGCTTGACTCGAACCAGAATGCTCTGATTCACCTCCCGACATATCACCATCTCCATCACTTTCACCTTCATTTTTTAGCGACGGCATTTTTTTAATTTAATTTACTATGTTTTTATAGAATAATATAATTTATTTTTTTAATTTAAATAATAATTTTGTAGGTTAGAAAATAGAACACAAAAAATTTGTTGTTTATTACAAATACAAAACTGACGCCATTACTGTTTTCTTGCTATCTGTCAAAAAAAAAAGTGTAGAAAGAAAAAACAAAGCTTTTACGATTCGTGCGACGCATATGGTTAAAAATAAAACTAGCCGTGCTACCAATTTTATTTTTATTTGTCACAAATTTTGAAGCTTTTTCTCACCGTGTATATATACACGAATTATAATAGTATGCGTGTTTGTAATATAAAAAGAGAACAAATTTTCAGAGAAAATTCTTGGTATGAATACAAAATATAAAATTTTTTCGTATTAAATTTTAAATATTTTTAATTAACATAATGTAATTAAATCTTTTTATTATAATTTCATTATTATTGTCCCTCTTAAATAACAACAAATAAGGGATAAAATCGCGCTGTTTCTCAATTATATAATAACATGAATAAATGAGGATATTTTGGTAATCCTTAGCAAAAATCCTGACGAATTTTATCTAGAAATTATGAATGACAATGAAAATTTTATCTCGTTACAAAAAACCACAAGCAAACCGCGATAAAATTCTTTTAGTAAAATGATAGGAGTATAGCAATTTTTTTTTTTTTTTTGGTTTACGTAACACTTAGCTACGCTTTTTTAATGAACGATATACGATCAAATGTAACAAAAAAAAACGAAAGAAATTGAAGCTATTATAGGTAACTGTAGGTTTATGTAATGCATGTTATTTATATTTATAGGATTACTTACATATGTAGTTAAGCTTAAACACGAACAATAATACTAATTATGAGACGCAAATTCATTCATCCAATGAAAAAGTCATTGTAATCTTTATCTGTCATTTTTCTCTTCAACAACTTTATCGCACAAAACTTTTTTAATTGAATTTTATTTTATTATTAGCTACTTTTGGTTTATTTCTGACATTCTTTACTTCTCGATTTTTCGATAGAAAATTTATGTTTACGATGTACATACATTTTGATTTTGATACGAAGTATTTTTATTTTATTAAAAATTGTTTTGATTACGTGCAATATGCTTTGTTAATGTACATAATATAATATGTACATATGGAATACCTAATTTTTATGTATACGTGTACAATTTCTGAATCTGAAAGTTTTTGAGCCATAAAAATGTATATAAGCAAAAATGGTAATGCGGTTTCCTTACTAAAAATCTGAAATTTACATATGAAATTAATTACCTTGCTACAGGAAGTTGTCTTTATTAATTTTTTTAAATATTTTATCCTTTTATCCGATAATAAAAATTATCTTCTTGCTTCTCAATCTATTTTAACAACTAATTAAATTTAATTAATTTTAATACCTTAAATATTTCATATAATTTGAATATTTTTGAAGGGTTCCTTATACATATCTGGAACTTGTTCTTAACTTGAGTAAGTTTCATTATTTAAGTCAATTAAAGAAAGAAATTAAAAGAAAAACAAGTACTCCGTATAATATTCATTCATGTAAAACCAAAGTGCTTTTATTGAAAAAATAAAAGAAAAAAATGCTAAGAAACTTTTAGGTACATAAGACTTAAAATATCTTAAAAAGTAAAACTTGTTGAATTTATCTCAAAAGTATAAAGCTATCGTACTTTATTTATCTGAAGACTCTTAGTAATAATCGCAACTACTTAACTGTACATGATAGTAAAAATATTGAGATTTAATTGCATAGTTTAAAATTTTAATTTTGAAATAGTTTGTCAGTAAAAAAAAATTAAATTTTAATGCTAATTAGTTCTAGAAAACATAAATTACTCGCTTAGTTGGGTACAAGTTTTATCTAAATTATCATTAAACGCAGTGCTGAATATAGGATACGAATTCGAATATGTAAGATTAGTATTTGATTTAAATAAGAATGCGATTATGTATCTCTGGTATTACGAGTTACGAGTTTCGAGAACTCGAAATATGTTGACAAGTTTTCTTTAAAAAATCATTTTAATCATTACGAGTTGTCTGTCGTACTTAAATATTTGTACGAGTAAAACAACAAAAACAAGTCGCAATTACGAGAACTCGTAATGTCTACACAAAATCACGTTTTGTCGCATTTTCTCGTAACTCGAAACTCGTAATGCTTACATAATTGCACCCCAAATATGAATCTTTTACATTAGAATTCGAATCGTATTCAATAGCGTCTCTGGGACCAAGTAGTGCCTCGATGTAAAACTCAATTAAGCGTCCATTTCAGGAATAATCATAAGGGCATTGTAGGAATGGTAGTTTTCCGATTTCGATTTATTTATTTACTCTTTTGATTTTAGACTTTTTAAAATGTTATTAACAAATCAAAGCTAAATATGGAAAAGTACCCTATTTGTTAAAAAGACTTTTCCTCAAATTTATTATTAAAAATGTCAATTTACATATAGGTGAAACCTAATTTTTCCCCTTTTAATTTTGTTTATTGAATAATCGATCATGGGATTTGCTTGTCTTTTAAGGCGCCTTTTTGTAAATGTAACCGAATGCTTTGCATCTATTAAGGTTCTGATTAAATTTATAGATAAACTGCTACAAAAGCATCCTTAATTATAGGAAAACGAACAAAATATCGCATGAAAAGTTGGAAAGTTAAATTTTCACATTATATTCACAGACCAAATACAATTTTTTGTTTGTTACGACATTTGTAATGGTTGCAATTGACACAGCAAATCGGTTAAAATACGAGGTAAATTTTATTATTTTTTCCACAGTTAAAATGTTTAACTTTTAACCGATTGGATCCTATTGACATAGATTAGATTTAACAATTTAATTTTATCTAGGGTTTTATCTATTTAATCATGGTTGCTTTTCCCATTTTTGGCTTAATTTCCCTTCAGAGAGTGTACTTTCCTCTAATGTGACCTAAAGAAATCGCCCATAAAATATGTACATCAAAATCTAAGAATCAAAGAATTTTAAGGAAAAAGCGTCCGGTATACGTTCGGACAAAATTTTGTCTCTATACTACCCACATCTAATAAACATTTAAGGCGCTTGAATTTTGGTGTTGAAAAATAATAAAATAAACAAATCACGTTTTAACGTTTTGCTGTCCCGAATTTAATTAATAAGACCAGCAAAGCCTAAGATTTTGAGGAATTTTCTGATACACATTTTTCCATCGGTAGCAGCGGTATTACAAGCGAATTTCGTTTTTCTCTAATTTTGAAATAATTTTCGAGCTTAATTAAACTTAATTTGATTGTATAAGTGTTTTTATATGAAAATTTTATATAAATTGTTAAATCGCGTTCAAAGCACTTTATTTTTTCTCAATAATTTCTAAAGTGTTGCTTTTTTTAGCTAAAATTTAAATAAATTCTATTTTTCTATTTCTATTTAGATACATTCTATTTTTAATCTGAAAAATTCAAATAAATATTTTAATTCATGTAGAAAATGAGAATTTAATTTTTTTTGTCGGGAATAATTAAAAAAAAAAAATTTGTGCAATTTTCAATTAAATATTTTCTTTTTAATGTCATACAAAAATGAAAAAAAAAATAACAAGATCGTTTATTAAACTTTTTACTTCCATTTCCCCCATTGCTTTCGCCTTTTTACATTTTTAATTGTAATCTGATTTTTATTGGTAAATTTTGGCTTGGTTTGATGTCGTGTAATTTCTCCTGATTTTTCTATGCCTCTCTTGATATACAAAATTAAACCGAAATGAACAATCGTATTGAAAATGATCAAACGTAGCTGGGGCATAGTGAATTCCAAAGTACGGCCCTCCAGTTTCTAAAATTAAAATTTAGAAACATTGTCAAAATTCGCCAACATTTTTCAAACAGTTAGCTTCAAAAAATTAAAATTCCATACTTCAAATATATAGTATTTCAAAATATCTAAACGTTCGACTTGGAATTTTACTTTCTAATTCGCTTTCTAAGAATTTTGTAGAAACTTTGTATAAAATGTCATTTTGATACCTATATTCTTACAAATTTCTGAAATCGCCTTCGTAATATTGGTTAGAATTGAAATTTATAATCGTAAAATTATTGTGGAATTTGATATTTTGAAAGAAAATTCGAATGACTAAATTAAATAAATAGAAAATGTGGTTTATGAAATGTAAACCAATTTAATAATTTCTCTTATTAATTTATCAATTAAGAATTCGGTGGGCCAATCCTGAATAGTTTTACCAATTTTTAAATTATTAGTTTTGTTTAGCATTTGTTATTTGCAAATTTGTATTTCGAAATTTATGAATTTTGGAGTTTCTGGAAAATGAATATATTGATGAATTTAGAATTTGCAAATTTATGAATTAAGCAGTTTAAAGGTTTGGACGGATAAACGGAATTGACGGATAACTTATTAATGCCTTCATAAAAAATTCAAGATTATTGCTTTTAGTCGAGATTTAGGGAAAATAGATTTTTCTAGTATATTGACAACGCAGGAAATAATGCCTTAACCATATCTTGAATCCCATGCAACCTCAAGCTACACAAGACACAGGCTTACAGTTACAATAGTTACGCTGGAAGAGGCTGCTTAATATAATAATAAATACTGCAAGTTTAAGAAGCTAAATCAAAATATCTATATTTCACAATATAATTAAATAATTAATTTGGTTTCTTTTTAGCTTAAAACATAATTTTTTTTAACTAGGTTCTTTGTATTTATATTTCGTATATTTTTTACAACATTACTTATTGATGAAATCTAATTGTTAATAAAATCTAAATGTTATATGTTTAACTACACATTATCATGCCAAATTAAATTTAAAACAATATGTTAAATTTTAATTGGTATATTAAAACCTATAATCGGGCCTGTTACTCGTATACCGTAGAGTGGTTAATTATAGGTAAATTTTGGTAACTTTTGGAATAAGATATATTTTGGATTTATTTTTGTAACCAAAGCAACATGAGGGAATTATTTTTTTAATTGTTGTTTAATTGTCGGAATGGAATATTATAGCGGACTATTGATTGGAATATCAAAAAATGAAAGGTTCCCTGTTATAAGCAAATTTAGGTAACCCTATCATGTCGAAAAAAATATTAATTATTTTAGGTAAAATAAAGCGAACATTTTGGAATTATAGCGAAAAAATTAAACTCAGTTGTTCCTTTTGGTTTGTGGTCAGTTTAGCGTTTTACTTTGCAACTCAGGGTCAAAAAAGTTGAACCCGGATCAAACAATTTTGATTCCAAATGCTTTTCATATTTTTTTGAAAGAAAATTTTGCCGGGATCAATTTAAAAAATCCGAAATTTTTGGCAGATTTTATTTGAGGTTTCTCAAAAACATAGAAAATTAAAACGTCGAAGTGAATAGTGTTGTTATATTATAAATGTTAAAGAGTATCTATTTGTTTGTTTTTAAATCATAGGCTATGGGAACACTTGTTTTAAACGATTAGCTTGAAATTTTGACAGCTCCTCAGTGTGATATTCCGCGTCACGAAAAAATCATGTTTTTGCTTGAGGAGCGTTTCGAAATATTGAAAACTTATTTTCAAAATCAGTGTTGTGTAGCGGAAACCGTGCGAATTTTGAAAAGAAAAGAGCGCCAAGCGGAACCGCTGTGTTCGTGAGAAAGACTTGCTTTTTGGTAACAGAATTTACTGACATAACAAAAATATGTGGGCAAAAAACAAATAATTTTTGTTTATATTTGTGATACGACGAATATTTTAATTATTTTGTTGTTTAATGTTTTATTACTTATTATTATAAATGGAACAAAGTAAGTAAGTAAGTTTTCATTGAGCGACTCACAAATACTTGACTGTAGCAAATTGTTTCTAATGGACCACGGTGAATTAATGGTTATTAATGTGTCACATGAGTCAAATTGACAAGAAAATAGACGAAAAAAAAAATTAGACCAAACATTATTTAATTTTTGCTGTTACTTTGACCAGCCGTTAACCAAAAAAAAAATACCTAACTCATTTTGTTTGCAAGCACTTAATAATCACATTTCTTGACGCATAGTTATCCATTTTGGATCAAAATTTTGACCCGAGTAGTTGTTATATTATTGCTTGTCGTTTCTTGAAACATGATCTGATCCGGATCAGATCAAATGTAAAAAAATGCGGCTAATATTGCATTACGATTTAAAAATTGCATTTTCATAGTTTTTGTGTTTTTCTTTTCATGTAGACATTTAGCTGAGGTGCGCAAATTGTACTTTGTGTGCATTAAAAGGAATTTATTTCGAGCTTTTCCCGATGAGTTGTACAATGCTCGACTTTTTACTAAAATATCTGTACAATGCGGATTATTAAGTTTTATAGTAAGAAAAGAGGTTACTAAAATTACTATGTTTAACATTTGTTGCTGTTTTATACAGCACAAATTAAAACTTAAACTAAATATGATAGTGTAACAAGATGAAGAAGTATTATTATTTCTTATTGTCATTTGGTATTATTATTTGATAAATAAATAAAGCGTTATTTTTATAAGGACGAAATTATTAATCCATCGAATCATGTACTTCATGATTGCGGGGTCCTGTGCCGTGGTACCGTTGGGCATGCCTTAAGACGGACATACTAAGACTGTTTCAGCTAGACCGTTTTTGAGAAGACTATTTTAAGAGTAAAAAGTATGTATTTGGTTATCCTAATCGCAACCTCTATTCCTAATTTCATTAGTTTTACTTTGTATTTAGAAGAATTTTCAATATTGGAAAATATATAAACTTAAATTTATACAATAAATATAAATGCATTACATTTATAACGGACATTTTCTGTAAAATAGGTATCATTTTGGTGTAAAAAAAATCAAATTAAGACCCGTACGACCACCAAATTTGTTGGCCTTACAAAATACTAATTTGTAAGACCACTGACTCTGCATCAGAATTTGGTTGTTATCGAAAGTTGATTTTGGTCATTTTAATTTTTCTTTCTTTCATTAAATTATTTGACTCACTTCACTACAGTCATCTGTCACAATAGATTTACAATATTGTTAAATTATAAAGTCTTCTTCTTTTAGTCTCGTGGGACGGACATGTTAATTTTTCTCCAAAATTCAGCTTAGTTAACTCAAAAAAATTAAAAAAAAACGAACGCTTGAAATTCTAAATTAGGACCGAAAAAAAATTTAAAACTAATGTATGTTGATTATCGGAAAGTTTAACATTTTTCCAAAAACCATCTTTACAAAATCAGTTCTTCCCATCAGTTTATTTTATTTGTGCGCGAAACTAAGTTGAAATTATGATGAATACAATTTTTAGTTTTTTTTTTGGGATTTATAGTTTTTTGGAAGATCGGGAAGATATGTTCGAAATGGAAAGATGAATTTGCTTTGGCTGACAATATAAAGGGTCTATACATTCAAATAAGTTGCGCTTTTTTTCTGGTTTGTGCAAATTAACTGACTGATTGCATATTTTTATTGTTTTATCAATTGATAATGTCGTTTCTATTAAATGAAATCATTCGGTTTAATGCCCTGTGTTTATATAATGTGGAAAACGTTTGTAAAATTACGAGTTACTCAAAATCGTATGAGTATGTAGAATTATGGTTTTTGTAAACGCTTATTTCGGTTGTTTGTAGGTCCCGGAATATTACATAATATCAAATCGAATATGGAGATTTCGAAATTAAAATAATACGTAATAGGGTATAACTCGAGTTATCAGCTTTTAAATATTTGGCACAGAATTTGTAAAACAATATTATTGTAAAATAAAATTTTCTTTGAGACCTAGGAATTTGGAAACGATAAATTATTAATAATTTCTTTGATTTGCTTTCTCAACGTATGGTTTTTATTTGCGCCCGTAGATGTTAAGCGGAGCAGTCACCTTTCTATACCTAGATTTAAATTTAACGCGCTATTTATTATAACACTAAACCTATGTATATAGCACCTTAACACAAACCTTATGACATTTGGTACCTTTTTCTGATGTTTTGTTTTTAATTTTATGAAGTTAAGCTAAACGCTAAACATATTTTTTGGAGCCTCGCAAATACATATGTATTTCATTTAGTAATGTTATTAAAAAATGAAAATCGTTTTTTCAAAGTTCTACAATGAATGTGAAAGATTAATTCAAATGTTTTGAAGAAAAATGGAGGATAAGAATTTATCTAACCGTTGGCGAAAAAAAAATCAGAATGACAGGTCAATGTGCTTTTAGAAGAAAAGAAATTTTTCTTCCATACAATTTTATTTTATTTCGAGTACCATGTCGCATCATTGACTTTTTAGCATTGTCCCCAGTTCCTATCCCAAAAAATCTTTGCGTCAAATAGATGACGCTTCTTTTCTCGTTTTGTTTTATTTTTTTACAGCACTTTATTACATTTGAAAAAATTGAGTGTCGTATGACTCATTTTGTTCCCATCAAACTGAATTATTTGGATCTCGAGTACTCGAATGGTAAATCTTCAGGAATAATCACATAAAGCTACTTTTTATTGATTTCGAAATAAACGGAAGAGGACCAGTTGCAGAATAAATTTCTTTGTATGTAAAATGGGCACATTTAGTATATTCGATCCTCTTGTGGTACAAAATGTGGTACCGTTGGCAAAATTGGCAAAATGGTACATTAGTTCAAAATGTGGTAGGAATGGTCACTCTAGAGGAATCAATTTTAGGAATCAACATTTCTTAACTTTATTTTAGGAACTACTTTTAAGAATGAGACATAAAATTTCATTCAAATCCATTGATATGCACTTTCTTTGGTAAATCATATTTTTTAAGTTCTGGATTATGTTTCTGGATTAAAGTAGCATTAGCAGTGTCCCACAATTTCTGTTGAATTCTCCATTTTTCATTTAGAAATTCCTTCCCAGGCGAAAATGGAACTTCCGTCCGATTGAAATTTGGTTTATGAATCAGTTGCAGTAAATCCAAATTATAAACCAAGGTAACGAATTTAAAACATAAGAGTTTCACCACAAATCTATTTTGTAACCAGGCGATGGCCGTCGCCATAAAACCAATTTTATACAGCAATTTTTTTAAATCAAATACATAAGATATTTCGAAATTAATTAACTCTCCTGGTTTTTTCAAACTTTTATAGCCTTCGTTCAGGTTAAGCCATTTAATCCAGAAATTATCACTTTTTCGTAAAATATCAGGAACGTGTGGGTTTTAATTCCTTATTTAACTCCATTCATTGTTGAGGAGTCTATGAAATTTTTCGCTATTTCTAAGTGATATCACATTGCCACCCACATCGCCCGATTTGTTACCACAAAACTTTTTTGTGGGGGCTATCTGAAAAACAACGTGTACATTAATCGTCCATAGTATGTAGAGATATTAATCGTACAATAGTTTTGAAGAATTTTGTTTTAAATACTGAATTATTCAACAAATAAATCCAACAAATAAACCCTAAAATATTCCTCCCATCTTCAGTTTTGTTAAATATATCGTTTGCTCGTGTAACTTCCTACCAGACGATTTTCCATCTAAAATTCCCTGCAGAATTCTTGCTTAGTTTATTGAAAAGGAAATAGTTCCGAAAAATTTTAAAACGAATTTGCGATTTTGAAAAGGCAAAGGGAAGGTCCAAAGAGTTAAATTAACTGCTACATTCGGAAGCTTTAAATGTTTTGCAAATGAGAGAGTACCTATCGAATTATGTACATCCAAAAAATTTTAAAACATTTAATTTGCTATTTTAGAAAATTATTAATTGCTTGTTAAACGTGAAAAATAAAGTTAAACATTTTTCCTATAATTCCCCAAAACATTGAATGCTCATTTTACGAGTAGGTACGTAATAAATTTATAATAACTGTGGGACTATTTTAAATTGCTACACCCCACAGTTTTTATTTTTATTTATGGAGAAGTTGAGCTAAACAGAGTACATACATATACGTATACAAAATAATTTAACAGGTATGTATAGAATAGCAATGATGTAAGCTATTGCCGTTTGTGTATCATGTCTGTATTTACCAAACAGACAAATTAGAAAACATGTAAAATTATTTTGAGAATAGCAACTTATGTGCCTACTTACAACATTAAGTCTTTTTAGCCGTGTCTTTTCTAAAACATTTACTATAGGGATTTTAAATAATTCAATCAATTACCTAGTTACAGCAATTTAGCACAAAAATATATTTGCTTTGTTCGATTTTTCATAATCGGATGAAATACGTATGTACATATATATAAAATGAGAATGAAAGAAAACAATTTGAAGGAAACTATAAATTTAATTCTTTTTTACAACAAGTATTTCTAGTTTGTAACATATTTTTGGAGAAATTCCTTTAATATGAATGATAAATTTGTTAAAAACAATGAATCCAGTAGATACATAACTGACCGAGAGTAGTCGTATATCAGCGCGATATCTCTTCAACAATTCACATTATCTAGAAATTCCTATATACATATACAGTCATGATTTTGTTTGTTATATAAAACAATAATTAAAAATAAACAATCAAAGCTCCTATATTGTATACCAAATGAATTAAAACTATTCAACTATAACACAAAAAAAAATGAAAAAATAAAATTTGATGACGCCAATGGAGATTGTATTGTATATGCTCGTCGTATAAAAGCAAATATTTGTTACTTTTTTACAAATTTTGGGTTCGTATATCAACATAGACCGTAGTACATGATGATGATTTACTTATTTTAGTGTTTGTAAAAAGTTATAGAAAATTGAGAGAACTACAGAAAAGTATTTGCCAATTGCCTCGAGAGGGTTTATAAAATTAAAAATTTTCACACAAATAAAACCAAAAACCAACTAGGTACCTATATACATATATTGATAATATAATATATTTTTTCACATATAAATATTATGAATATGCAATGCATACGTGTATACTACGTATTTAGAGCTAAAAGAAAAAATTATATTCATACATTTAGCTACCACGTACATATCTAATGTAAAATGGAAAATTCCTATGCTATTACAATAGAGGTTTTTGTTTTTTTTGTTATTTATCTGTTTTATTCTACATTTTAGTTTTATTTCATTATTTTTGATGTATTGTGAAATAATTAAAATAAAGTAGTTTTTTTAGTAGTTTATCAAAAAGATGACGTGGACAGAAAAATAAATTGAAAGATTCAAATTAATAAAATATTAATTAAAGATTAAGTAAATATTAATTGTTTGTTACAGAAAATAACTAAAAAATTAAATTTATAAATATGGCGGATGGTTAAAAATAGCCTTTTAGTTTTCGGCATTTTATTATTATTATTATTATTATTTTTTTTTTTTGTTAACATTTTGTATTTGGCTTAAATACTTTACAATATAATCTACATATGTATTATGTATGTACATACATATATGTTTTTAGGAATTTATAGGGTGTGACGATTTCAAAAATGATGACACTTTCACTAAATAAATTTACACGAAAAATTACAGTTTTGGTTAATAAAATAGAATAACATTTTAATGCACAAATACTTAATCCTTTCGTTTATATACATTTTTTTGTTCTTTTAAAGAACAATTTCTATATATTTTCTAAGACTAAACAAACAAACGAAATTATATTTATTATTATTATATTTTCTGGTGGGAGTTTCTGATCCATTAAGTTTCAGGAATTTTCTAGTCGTTCACTAAAAGACTTTTTGTCTTGTTAAAAAAAAAAATAAAAATTTTCATAATTCAATCGGTTCGCCATCCTTTTTTATCTTTTTGACTTTTTTAAAATTATGATGTCCAAATCACTTAAAGATCTTTTTCTAAGAATCCATTTTAAAAAATTTTTAAATTGACTTAAAAACATAACCTTTCAACATTTTTAAAGATTGTTATGCGTAATATTTTTATGATCGACTACAGTTTTTCCAGAACTAATTTTTTCTTTAATTAATTTCTGATCGATTTTACAATTAATTCTATTTTCTAAATTAAACCTAACTTTCTTACAATTTCTTCTTCCACTTTCATCTACTAATGATTAAAAACTTTTTTGACTCGACTGTGGATAATATGGAGGTGATTTTACTAGTTCTATGTCATGTTCAACCAAATGGAGGCCCATTATCAGAAGCTATTTTAGAAGGGAGACTGCGTGAAGAACGCAACGGCCAATATAAGAAAGGTATGCTTACGGAAGACGAGGAAATCAATATGGTATGTATTCTCTCGAAGAGATATTGGCCTTCTTAGTTTTACCATTTTGTGTTTTTTTTTTTTGGCAAACGAGACATTCTTTGACTACCCTTTCTAATTCTCTGTCCATTCCATTCCACCAAACGTATAAGCGTAACAACATTTTTATTTTACCTATACCTAAATGAATTTCATGTAATAACTTGATAACTTCCGACTGCAACTAGACTTATAAAATGTACAATTTTCATTTGTTCTGATAACTTTTAATTTCTGATGACAGATTTGAAACATTCTGTGGTCAACCTTACATGACCAATTGATAAATTTTATTCAAAATTCTATCATTTTTGGTAGCGTCTACTACCTGCTTGATATATACCGGCAATTTGTCTGAAAAATTGAAATATTTTATACTGTCTGGCACTTTTGTTTTACATTGGTAAAACTATTGGTAATCTTCACAAACCATCTAGCGACTGCGAAAATTTTTTTGGGTTAAGAATTTCTCTTAATGCTTGGTAGTGACTGTAAATTGCAAAGGAAAGACCACAAATATATTTGTGAAATTTTTTCACCGCAAAGACTATAGCAATAAGAGTTTCCCTATGCAACTGAGAGTAGTTTTTTCTTTCCACCGGCGATAACGTGCTGGATGCGAAAAGCACTAGTTCCTCCACCCCATTAACCACATTTAATAAAATGGCTCCCACCCCATAGGTCGCAATTACTATGGGCTTTTTCGAATCTTAAAATTCTAATGCATTATTATCAATTATACATGTTTTTGACTTTTCGAACGCCATTTGACAGTCTGCGGTAAAGGGCCTCAGCTAAATCGATAAATTCGAAGTTGATATTACTGAAGTTTGTAACTTTTTCTGGATTTGGACTAATGACGATTAAATAACTAACAGATTTTTCTAAAATTCTACATTTTTCCGAATTTATTTTCACATTAAATTCATTTAGACGGTCTAATATGGAATTAAAATTACCTCCTCATTCTATTTTGTTGCTACTCCCAATTAAAATGTCGCCTATATAACATTTCACATTTTCTAGAACTTTTAGAATTTGATCCATTACCGACTGAAAAATGAATGGAGCTGTCTTTAAACTGAACGGTAAATAGGTATATCGAAACAGACCGTTATGAGTGTTTTTAGTAAGCAATTCTCGAGATACTTATAGTTCTGATTCTGTGATTTGTTGATATGCCCCTGACAAATCTATCACGCAAAAATATGTGCAATTAGACAAACCCGAAAAAATATCTTCAATTCTTGGGATTGAGTAATGATCTGACTTGATAAACGGATTAATAGTTTTTTAAAAATATACAGTGATAACGCACTGATTTATTTGGTTTAGGTACGACGACTATTAAGCTTGCCCATAGCGAATATTTAATAGGTTCTACAATATTTTGACTCCTCCTTTAACCTGATAAAGATCCGTATGGGTACAATGAAATATTCATTTTCCGATTTTAAATTTGGGTATCTTGGTATAGTGTTTTTCATGAGACTTATATTATTAAAGTTTTTACCGGCTTATAATAAGTAAATTCCTTGGCTGATTCAAAAAAATTTAGCCTCCATTCTGGTTTTAAAACATTTAACCATGATCTCCCAAAAAACGGTTTAAAATTGCGGTTGGCATCAATGACTACCTCAAAAACATGTCTCTTATCGCAAAACTCTTCATTGACTCAACGGTTGACCTTCCACTACTTGTACTGTATTTATGGCATTAAATTCGATTTCTCTTCAGATGTATTACGTATGGCCTTATTTATTGCAGCTATAACATCTCCAAGATTTGGCAGGACACTAACTTTCATGATGATTTCTCACCCCACACCTTGTACATAATTTAGCATTCGTAATTCTTGATGATCGATTTAGGCTTCTTTCCTGAGTACCCGATGAACTTCGTGATTGATTATGGTTTCGTTTATTATTTGTTTGATCATTACCTTAGCTTATTAGAGTTTATTACCTGAGCTTCCTACGCCGACTTTTCCTTTGTAAGTGCAACACCGCAGTATTTTTCAAACTTTAATATCGATTGCATGTTCGATTGCATTTGCTTTAAGGTCGATTATAAATTTATCAGCAAGCGAATCATTTAAAAATTCTCGAAACTTATACGATTGAGTTAAACGTTTTAATTTTGCAATAAAATCAGCAATTGATTCTCCTTCTTTTTTACTGGTTGTGAAAACTTGAACGGCTCAACTCTTTTATTAATTTTAAGTGCGAAATGACCTTTTAATGTTTCCACAATTGCTGCATGAACGAGATATTTTCGCTGCTTTGGTATTGTAAGCGGCTTTGAAATTGTATATAACTCTGGACCCGATGTTATCAAAGAATATGCTGCTTTTTCCACATATGCTCTTCATAGTCTACAAACTGTCCACTTTCCACGTCAAGTTGTTCCATTAACCCGATCATTACCATTCCAGGACACTTTAATTGACTTTCTAACAAAATACCTTTCCCAGTTCAATTTAAAACCACTTAATATTGCCTTAATTTCCGATGAAAATTCTTCACTTTGTTTCTTTATCATATGCCACACAACAAAGACTGTTTCTTCCAGTATGCAAATTAACGCAACAGCACTCTTACACTTTTCTTTCTTAAGTGAAGCATATAACAAATTAGTGTTGTAGTATTAAATATTTTTCTGATCAATAAAAGACTTTTTGTTTCGTTAAAAAATGATTTTTTGTTTTATTTAATGTTAAGTTTCCAAACTCGATTACAACTGCTGTTGAATCTGTTATCCAATATAAAGGTATTTTGAAATATCCAATACAAACAATTTATGCTATATACTGATTTATATATGTTAACAATTTTCGTAGAGGAGAGGTAGGCCAAATGGATCCCCTTAAAATCGTTGACAAAATGCAGACTCTCAACAATTCGGTGTTCCGAAGATTTTACAGTTAAAGCAATTTTTTTTAATAAAATAAAACTTAAAGAATTGAGCCAAATAGAATTTTCCTAAGCTGAAATCAATTTATCCGCCTGACCATTGTATAGGCTTTTATTTCAGTCTTGAAGGATTTTTTTGGGTTCTCGAAAATTTTTTTAATATTGGCGAGACACATTGATCAGTTGTGTGGAACTTTCTTGAATATTTAAATATAAATATAAATAGTAGGGAAACCAGTCCCGGGTATCGACATACTCCGCTACTCCTCGATTACCTTAATACTTGGATATTTAACAATTTAAAATTTTGCATGAAATACAATTTCGAATCACATGGCATATTTTATTATTACACTGGAGAAATCAGAGAGATAAAAAAGGCATTTGCATTTAGCAATTTAGTTCAATTCGTAAATAATTTACTTAGATTGTTGCTTTGCCTTAAGCCACACTTAATACTTATGTCGTGTGAAATGAATAAATGTCGTGAACATGAATAGTAAAAATGTCAGCAAAATAGTTAAAAACCTACAAGTACATCTGAAATGTGTATTTAAATGCACATTTTGCAAAATGCCCATTTTTACATCAAGTTAATTCCATTAAAACTATTTTAAATTGGACAACGTTAATACAATAATTCGATAAGTGTGATTAAGATATGTTAAAGATGTATATAAAACCTACACCGCATATAGTTTTTGAAATGCGTCTTCGCTAACTGCGCATTTTCCATTTCGGACGCATCCTGGAACTAAAATATAAAAATCAATTTTTCAAATGTCCAGGAAATTGAGAAATCAACGACAATGTACTAATTATCGCCAATTTGAGTTCGGCAATTGGGACTCACAAATTTGATCATTCAAGTGAGCCGGGGATAATATTATTATTATTACAAGGTAAATTGAATTTGATCCAATTTGTTCAGACAATTACAATTCCTAATAAACATTAGAATCCTTTAGTTTTGTTTTTTACAAATAATTTTATTATTACTCGTACAATTAAACAATAATTAATAGGGTATTACATTTTTTAAAATTAAACAATCAAGTTTTTCCATACTTCTAATAATTAAATGTATTTAATTTAATCAAACGTTGAACCTATTTTGGCAGAAAGTTTATTCACAAAAATCAAAATTTAACCAAAAGGAAAGTTAAAGTTATTTGGTTTTTAATTTCAGTGAGTTAAATTTGGTTGTAAATTGAAAAACCCTGACTAAGACTGTTCTAAAATGAAGAAACAGAAAATTATACTTTGAGCTAAATGAGATAAATTTAGGCAAGGTTGATCAATTAGGTAAAGCTGAAAGCTTTCTATAAATAAAATTTTCAACCTCGTAAGCTTTTCAAGCAAAATACAATTTTCTGTTCCTTTCTTGCTATTTCAGTCTTAAGCGAGAAAAATCGGATTTACTTTTTTCGATATAATTAAAAAATTATTGCTAGATTTTCGTTAAAATCTACTGGTTCTTACCCGAATGTGCCATACAATACTATTTTCAATTTAAAAAATTCAAAAAACTTTTTAATTGGTTGAGAAAATAAAAATACAATTTTTTCTTTTCGTTTGTTATTGGGTAAAGTGCTTTACCCTGAAATACTTACACCTACTTTATAGTTAGAGCGGAGTCTAATTGAAAGGTTTGCCAAATAAAAATAATAAAACCTCATATTAACTTAGTTTGTGGTGCGGTTTAAATACGATGTTTTATTTATAAAGCATTTAAGAATTCTTCAGAAGAATTAAAGTGAGGTTTATTGGCCTTATTTGCCTTATCCCTAGACAGACTGTGGTTTAATAAATCCGATTTAGCTAAACTAATTTAAGTATTCTATGGGAAAACAAAGGGATTAGCTTAAATTGAGGTTGACACACTGCGGCTAATCTCGAAAAATTCACTAAATCGGTTTTATTAAATCGCAGTGTGTCTAGGGTATTACGTTGGTTTTGGCGAAGGTAAAAGATTTGTCAATGATAAATTGTCGTTAAGTGGAAACAAATTCAAAAAATAATTCTCTTCGACATATAAAATGAAAGGTAAGAGGAAACATGTTTTGTTCGGAGCAATGTCGCTTATGTTTATGACAGCTCTTGAGGTGAAGAACACCGTTATGGTAAAACGCACAATTTATTTATTAATTTTTATAATAAATACATTTAATAATAATAATAATTTAACATTTTTTTGTTTATTTTTTTATCACATTCTGTCAAATCATAAAAACAAATATGAAGTCCTCTAAAAGGTCAATATTTTTCTATTTGGCATAGGAACCCATGTAAAACCGATAGTTTTGACAATTACAATTTAGCTACTACAAAAAATCTCACAGTAAGCTATTGACGATTGAAATTGTAGGCCAAACAAAAATATGATGCCTTTCTCTGTGTTTTAGGCGCAAAACAATTAAAGTTTAGTAAATTTAATTTTAGAAACATTTTAAAACAAATATTTGAAAAATGTCTATAACATATTTGCCACTTTGTCAGCGAAAAAAATGTTCATTGAAAAAAAAAAAAAAATTATTTTTTTTGAACGGGCCCTTGCGAATGATTTACCACATCGAAAATTTGGGAGAATAAATAAAACTTTATATATAAAAAAAAGTTTTTCAATTTGCTCTATAATTCTGCCATTACAAATTAATTAAAAAATACAAGAAGACCACTAATAATATTACTAATTAATTCTGACTTTTTAGAAAGTGGCCATTTCCTATAAAAAATAAACTAATGCTAAGTTCAAACAGTGCAGAAATTTATACTTGCATCCTAGATTTTCTATTAAAAATTATTAGAATGATACATTGAATTTCGCTCCAATTTCACGCAATGCAAAATTAAAAAGGCAGAATTTATCACATTTAATAAATTTGAATCTCAACTTTATGCCACTAATTCAGACATTTTAAAATTTCAAACTTAAAATATTTTTACTTGAATTGTGACAAATGTAACATTTAACTCGTGCTACTTACTGAATGCGACTTTTCCTCCATTTTGTATTTGTAATAGTTTGTTTTATTCAATTTACTCGAAAGCCGAATGTTTGCCAAATTCATTAAATTCGAACATTTTAATGCATTCTGTAGTCTCTACAGTTATTTAAATTTTCTATAATCTTCAACTAGTTAGAGAGCAAATCATTTGGGGTAAAAATGCAAAATAGTTTCATCAAAATAAAATTTTTTTCAAAGAATTAAATAATTTTATTTTTACATTTACTTAGCAAGTTTCCATATTCTAAATAATATTCCAAACTTATCATTCTGTTTTATTTAATAACTGTACTTAAGACAAATTTCATAATTTTTCTAGACAGGTAGAAAAAGTTGAATATTAAATTCATTTTTCACTTATGTAGACTTACACGAGATTGAAAACGTTGAATATAGAAAACTAATTTTTATCTTAAGTCGACTTAAGCGGGCCTTGTGTCTACTGAATTTTTCACTTTCACGTAAGGGATTGACCTACTTCATACATAACCTAAGCTTAGACGAATAGCAAACTCTTCCCAGACAAGTTTTGTGCAACTATTTAGTTAGGTGTAAATAAAAGGGGTAACTAAAATTCCCGAGATAGGTACAAAACAAACTCTTCTGCCCCAGCTTAACAGGTGCTAGTATAACATAGTATTTTATGATTTCTCAAATTTTTCTTTACTTTGCAAATCATACAAAACCGAAATTTATAATGTTCAAACTAGGTACTTACATAGTAACATTTGCGTTGTTGTACACAAATCGAGAATACAAATAAAAATCAAAGCAAAAATCATAATTTGGTGTCAACTTTTATCTTACAATCATAACGGCAACGAACCATGGATTGTCTTTGAAATTTAGAAAACTTATTTATAAAATTTCCAGATATTTTTGACATATTTTGCCGCGGTTAACTTTACTTCAATAAAATTTCCAATTTTTGTTTTTAATGACACGAGTGAACGATTTTTTTCTTGACATGTGTATAATTTTGGAATTTTAAGCGTCATCACATTTTTTAAAAATTATTTTAATATTTTTTTTTAAATCGGAGCGTTTTTAGATTATTTTAATTTATATTTTTCAATTCGCAGAAATTTTCGATTTTTTTACGCCGGTAAAAGAAATAATTTTCATTTGTCAAAAACACATCGAACAAATCAAAAAAAAAAGTAGAGTTAAAAATATCCGATTTTGATTTAAAAACTCTAACGTCAATTTTATTTTTAATCATAATTTTAACTTGTACAAATTCAAGTTTTGATGTTAGGTAGTGATCTAGTTAGATCTACATCTACATAATAATTACAATATTATGTTAAACTAAGAATTTAAGTAAGACTCTATAAAGCATCTAAAGCAAAATTAAAAAATTTTAAAGCAATAGATATTGTACCATTACGATAAAGTACAACAAGCACAAAAGCAATGATTACTACTTCTACATCATAATAATTGTAAATGTTCATATTTTAAATAACAATTTAGGGTCTAGAATTAATAATCTCCTGGGTATTACTAAACAACCCCTAACACAATATATCGTAACTATGTCTATGTAGAAAAGTTATAAATTTGGTAAAGACATTATTTAGTGTGTATGTATTTTGCACGTTAAAAAGATTCAATATGAATAATGATACGAACTAAATCGAAAATGCTAAGTTAGCCTTATTGATTACGTATAGATATATATATATATATATATATATATATATATATATATATATATATATATATATATATATATATATATATTATCTAAGCCAAATGAAAAATCAACCCTTATTTATTTATTAAAAAAATGTATTTGTTATTCTTCGCATATACCATTTTGTGAAACACATATTTAAAATATGTATGTATGTATTGGAGAAAAGCTGCACATTTATTTGATTTTCAAATTTCGATTTAATGGAAAATTTTTTGTAGGGGGTTTGATTTTTGAACATACGCAGACTGAAATTCTAACTTTTTCTGCTACTAAGAATAAATTAAGAAAATTAATTTTTGCTTGCTTTTTTATAATAAACTTGGTTTTGGTTTAATAATAAATTTGTGAGTAATAATTAGTAGCACATAACAAGTAACTTTTTTGAAAATATTATTGCGATAGTTATATATTTAATAATTATACGAGTACATAAGCATATCTTGAGAGGAGTTCATATTATGCAGGAAAGTATTTGAGACTGAAAAGTAGGTATAAAACAACTAAATAAGAAAAGATTACTACCTAGTATTAATTTTCAAAAAGTGCAAGAAATTAATCCAAAAATAACTTTCATTCTTTATAAGGATTGGTTTTCGTCTTTAGGTTAGTTTTTTTTACTATAAATGATACATTTTTACATTTTTAATAACATTGGGGAATGCAATAAAATTGTTCAGAACTTATATACCCATTTAGTTGTATAAGAGTTACCTACATGTATGTAAATTAGTAAACTGATTCAGCGTATATTTTGATTCGTGTATAAAAATACTTTACTGTCGAACATTTTGTAATTCAATACCACTGTATTGTTGGATTTTGTGGGGTTAAATGCTAACCCCTCATGAAAATGGAAAGAAAAACAGCATTTAGTTTTTTCGCTATAATTTAAAAATTATTGTGTTATTTCATCTAAAATCTTCCGATACTTGACCGAATGACCTATGCAGTGCTATTTTCAATCTAAAAATTTCAAAAAAATATTTAATCAGTTGAAAAAATGATAGCTAAAAGTTTTTTTCCGGGCGAAAACTTTAAATCGATAATAGAATGGAGGGCACATTGAATCAAATTCCAGAAAATTTTTGCGAAAGTAAAGCAATATCTTTGGAATTACAGGTAACCCTCATAAAACACGGTACTTTTGTAACATGGTTTCGCTATAACACGGTTCATAAAATGTGCCGAAAATTTTGCTTAAGACGGTTTGGATAACACGATTTTAGTAAAACACGGTAAAATTACAACACTTAACGCGCGATCTGAATTTTATGTTTTGGCTCTCTTTTTTTGTTAATAGGTGTAGGTAGGCTATTGATCTGGCAAACAATTTTTTTGCGTAAAGAAGATATTTTATGTATAAAAATGTCTGAACCTGTGTAGAAAGTAATATACTAATTATTGTTAAAAAGCATTTAGGATTCAAGCGAAAATAAAAACTAAAAATTCGTTCGGTTAGCTTTGCGTGCCGATCCAAAATATATAAACCATAAAAAAATTTTCGATCAGAAATGCAGACTATTCAAAAATCATAAAATCATATTTAGAAACTTATTCAACGAATTTTAAACGTTTTTTTTAAATTCCAATAATATTCGTACAATAAATTTTTCAATATTCACTTCTAGCAAATACATTTTTATTTTTGTTGGTTGAATTTCAACATGTCGAGCGATAAAAGATAAAAATGTAGTTATTGAAAAATGTATAACTTTGTATGATGGTTTTCATAAATTCGAACTAATTTCGCCGTTGAACGAATAAAAATTTTGTGAAAAATTAGAAATGTTGATTTAAAATATCGGACCGAAATGTAAAAAAATTTCGTACAATTAACTACAGCCTCAAATTATACACAAACGTTACATCTATCTTTTTTTGGAACATAGAGGCGTACATTTTTTATCTAAATTGATTCATCATTGAGATTCGGCTTTTAGGAGATTAAAATTCAACTGAACAAAATTCTTTATATATGCATGATGCTTTATATATATGATCTAGAATTGCGTATGATATTCTGAAACTGTTTGCCACTCTCATTTTCCGGGTGACTCCGATTTATTAGAATTTGACCACAATTCATCACTAACGCTGGAAAAGCCATTGTCAGATTACATTCATTTTTGAGTCCTTACATTTTACAAAGTAAACCACCATTGGCTGTTAATTCATAAATTTATACACTCACATTTTTATGCATCTATTTGAAATTTTTTAAAAATTTTAAATTTACTGAAATTCACAAAACCGTTTGGTTTCTGGTACTGAAGCTTAATATTTATGTAATTCATTTTTTCCCTGCTCCGTTTTAACTGACTGAAACTTATAAGGTCTACTACATTTGTTAGTTTCTAGTTACCTACGTGACTACAGTGACATAAATAAGCAGTAAGCTTTGACAATTTATCATGAAAATATAGATCGTTCAACAACTTTGATTAGTTTGAGTCAACTGGATCTGTACTCGATCAACCAATGCATTTACATTGTCTTAGTGCCCGATTCAAATCTCTCGATTCCTCGTCCACTTGGGCTTTACACACCTCGACGATGGCAAATTCAGCGTAATAACTTGGTTCTCCACCTGTATAAGATTACCAGAAATAAATACTGCTTAATAATTTATGTGGGGGATGTATCAGGCAGTGATTCAATAATTTTCGATGGCCTTATTTTCTTGAAACGATCGAAAAAAATGTTTATTTGTTTATAAATTCCACCTACAAATTCATAACAAAAAATGTGGACATTTTGTGGAATTAATCTTATTGACAAATTTTCACAAAAAATTGTAAACATTTTGCCGATCACAAACACGAACTTTTATGGACAAATTCTTGAGAAAGTAATGTGGAAAATTTTAACGAACAGATTTTATGACAAATTTTCAATAATTTTTTAATGGGTTGGTAGAAGAAAATCCTAAAAAAATTATAAAAATAAAGTTTTTTAAATATTATTTTAATTCGTAATATATCTTAGAAGATGGGCCAGTGGCCACCCCCAATCGCCGCACATTCATAGAAATTAGAACTATTTTCAAAAATTTTTGACTTTAATAATTATTCACATACCAAAATAGTGAACTCCCCTAATCCCTTTGTATTCAACACACTACAATAAAAATCTCCTCAAAGCCACAAAGCATTGGTCCTAGGTGCGCAAGGATAAAGAATTTATGCAGTATCCTTTTGTTTTCATATTGTACCTAATAAAAATTTAATGAGGGGGTGGGGTCCTTCTTTTTAACGGGACACTTTACTTTGTATTTTTTTGGGGCTTTTATTTTTGGCAATAAGTCCCGTTCCCTTTTTTAACAAAAAGTAATAAACTTTTGTCGAACTACATACTTTATTGACAAATTTTTTACCAAAAATTGTTGAGATTTTGTCCATCACGTGATTATTGCGTTATGACGATAAATGAGATTATTGTATTTATTAGGTAAGAAATATTAGTTTTATAAAAATAGGTAATTGAGAAGAATTCAAAAGTCTATAAGAGGCGAGTAGTAAACCAATTGTTCAACCTGGATATTCAGAGCCAGATAAGTTTATAGTTTTACAGGGAAGAATCAAGCTGAAATCCACCGTATGTATATTTTGTGTATGGTAAGCATTAAATTAAAAAATAACATATTTAAATTTAAAAGCTGCTGATTTTTGTTTAAAATAATATGAAAATATTTCACTCAAACTCCACAAAAATTGTATTTCAAGATCTATTGACAATTTTACCGCAAATTTGGTGTCAAACTATCAACTATATAATATCAACCAATTATTCACAAATTTTGTCACAAAATATCAACAAATACGCCTCAAAAATGTTATTTGATATTTGACCATTTTTCAAGCAAAACTTTCCACATTTTTGTCGTAAAATTTGTCATCTTTTTGTGAATTAAAAGTTAAAAAAAAATATTTTTCACAAAATGTTACACCAATTATTCACAAAAAGTCGACAAATTCAAATGGTGATTTTAAACGTTTGTCGACAAATTATTGACAATAAATTGAGCAAGTGCAAAGATTGCGAGTCAAACAAAGCCACTTTTAATTCAAATCAATAAAGTGTTTGCCGTTTTTCCACAATGTGCTTAAATTTGTCAACTTTTGCCGTTTTTTTCCGACAGTTGGTTATTAGGGTTTTTATGCCGGTGAATGTTATCAAAATTACTTGTTAGGATTTTTAGTTTTTTTTTTTTTGAATTATACCAGATAAATACTTTAAACTTATAAATTAAATTTCTCATTCTTTCTTTTGTGAAAATCGTTCTTTGTTTTGTTTTGTTAATACAGCAAAAACAATTCCAATATTATTTCTGGGGAAACTATAAATCTAACGTATGTACATCGAACCGAATTTAGCGTAATGTAAGTATTTGTATAAATGTAAACAGCATATTAGCTAGATCCATTAAGATTTATGGGAATGGAAAAAAAAATTTATCGAATTTGACCTACCAATATTCAGTTCTAACATAAATTGGGAGCATAACGATAATAATGATTTAAAAAAACATCAAAAGTGTAACGTTTGCGAATCCTTCATCCTGTTAAAATTTAATGATGGTTTTACATATCATTTAGGATAGTCGTGTTTCGTTTTATAATCAACATAAGATTTATACGCGCCGATTCACAAAATGAAACAATTATGAAGTTTTGATTATATCTACCGAATGGGATGGCCAAAGTCAAAGATGTTGATTGTTTTAAAGCCATTAGTTGTGAGAACAAGCCAAATTTTAGAACCGTATTTTATTGAAATAGGTTGATTGCATTTTTCTGTTTTATGCTCACAACAGAAAGTCACTCAACCTATTTAAAAATTAAGCCTAATACCGTAGACAGACACAAAATTGGTCGCGATTTTCGTTTATTCCGATTGTCAAAAATCGCGTAATGACAGACAGGCAAACATTCTTTAATAATCCAGAATTGACGATTATTCGGTTTGTGTCTTTCTACGGTATAAGAGTATAACAAATTACAACCAACATTTTTTTATATTCCATTTCCCAGTTTACCGTGTTCTTATATTACAATATTTTTTTCCACCACAAGTGTAAACGAAACTCTTATCTATCCTGTACCATTCTCTAAAAAGTAATATAAACTTGCAAACTATATTTAACCTATTTGCGTTGTTTTTCGAGTTTTATTACCAGTAAAATATCGAAAAAATTTTATTAACTCGCAAAAGTTTGCTTTGAGTCGTAAGTGTGTTTCACGTTTAAGCCTAGTAATCACTTGAAGTAAAACTAAATTTTCACTGGTCTCTAAATAATACAAGATAAATAGGATGTGAAAAAAATTTGTTTGTCGATCTTCATAAAATTCTAGATCAGATAATAAGAAACTCATCACACAATATTAAAAGTTAAGATCACATTTGTCTCAGTAACGTTGTAGAGGTGTTTCATTTACCTTACAATAAATGCCATGTATTCAATTCCAATTTGGAATTCGTAGAATTCCTACTGAGTTAATGGTAATGAAAATCAATTCCATTTTGAAGTTGTTGTGTTCAACAATAGAAGTTTTTTATCCCGTTTTTTAATTCTACCCGCTTATCTTTATTTTATTTACGAAACCAAAATGCTACCAATCTTTAAAAACTAATCCAATTCTAGAAAAGCATTATTTGGCTATTTCATTTGACCAAAATTGAATTTCAATTTCAAATCTAATTCCTTGGCAAATGAAATGCCACTAATGATAGAAACTCAGTGAGAAATATGTACATACCATATGTATAGAAATAAAATAGAGAGAAATAAAATCTTGTGGTGAACCTTTCACTTTCGATTTCGCTTGTGTCATTTTTATACCTATGTAAAATTTAATTTCACTTCACCTACGAACTAAAGGCTTTACATAAAAAAAATCTCACTTTTTAGAAAATCAAAGTGCTGGTGATATTTACAAACCGAATGTATGTAAACAAATCTTTGTAAAACATGGTGTCTGGTATTTCCATTTAAAAAACATGCAAAAATCGTATCAAATACCGGCATAACGACACACTCGTTTGTCTTTATTACCTAACTTCTACTTTTTTTAAAATAAAGCAATTAGCTGCTTTACCGCTTTTTGGATCCATTATGTTTGCCTTATTAGTACGCTTTGAGTTTAATTTGAAAATCATAGTAAGCGTTAAAAAAACTTTTATTTGTTTCTCATCAGTTGCGTCATACCAAATACAGTCGTGCATATATCAAACTGCAGGTAATTAGAAACACTTAAAAATCTTTATTAAATATTAAATTAATCTATTATTATATTATTATTTAATTATTTTACTGATTTAATTAATTCTACCATTTTAATGGTATTTCCCAAATTCACTTAGCGTCCATTGCAAAATGTATCTTCCCAAACAAGCAGTTTTAGATCATAAATTTGTGGCAAGCGTAGACCTTTTAAATGTGTACCGGCAATGCCGATTGCGAAATACTCCAAAACATATCCTACTTACTGAAGAAATTCTGGATCTTAAGAAGCTTCGGAATATTGGAATTAAATTTTAAATGAAGGAAAAACACGCTTCCCGGAAAATGAACTGTATTATGATTTGGAACGTTCGATTTTAGGAATTATTTATCCCGAACTACTTACTTCTATCAATGAGCTTACATATTGTTTGGCTGATCAGAGAAAGGATATCGAAATCAAAATTGATAAATGTTTGGATGAACTTTACCAAATTCTTGGTATGAATAAAATTAATCCAGAAAGGGGATTGTATAATCGTGAAAGTTTTGAAGCATTTTTTGATTTAAAATGGAACGAGTAGTTTTTGAATTAACTTGACTTGTGCAACGTATAATAAACAGAATTTCTTTAAATATGTATTTCAGTTCAATAAAATTTATAAATATTTAAATTAGTTTAATCCTTTCATCCTTTCCATATTTTAAAATTATTGGCAAAGTCTAATTAAATTTTTAGACTCAAACGTCAGTCTAACTTTAAATGGAAACATTTGTGAAGGGACTAATTTTCCCGTTGGTGTTAATTAATTGTTTGCATACTTAATAACACACCAAGGTTGAGAAGTCTACTATAAAGCTGAGCTCAAAGCTTATATTTCGAGGCGCGGCGGCAAAGTTTTAAAAGTAGTTCTCAACCATGGTTTGTATAACATTTTTCCCACTGCCTTATGGCCCTATTTCCCATAACCTTACGGCCTATTCAAATGAATCGCGATTTTACTTATACGAGTAAAAATGCTTCACCGATTTCTCTTAAATTACATGTTAAAATATATACTAATTCAAAAATAGTTTAAAAACGTCAAAAGTAAAAAATCAAAATTTAAATTTATCTGATCTTACCTGTAGTTTACGGTTACAGTGCTAATTTACATTTTGTGAATTGGGGCATTAGTTTAGTAATAAATTTCTAATTTTAACGTCTAAATCCATCATTCTTAGACCTGCAAAATCCAAACCGAAATTCTTAAACTCTCAAATGTGCATAGAGTGAGTTTTGTTTTGTTTTTTCTGCGAACAAAAGCATACTTCATAAACTTATTACTAAACAGAAGTAGTAAACTAAATTGTTCATCCTCGTTCATACATTTGACGAAAAATACCCTGCTCGGATTTTTATTTAGATATTCTTGTTCTTACAATCGTTAAGTTTGAAATATTAAAAACTGATGTTCTGTTTAATTTAAGCCTTGGAATTTTATGTAACAGAATAGACGAAATTTGAACTGTTGGAACTATTAAAAATTATACCATATTGAATCCAATCGTATAGGGCACAATTTTAAATTAAAATCATATTTAAAGAATTTTTTGAGATTTCTTAAATTTAAGTAGGTTGTTATTTTGGAATAAATAAATAAATATGTACTAGTCCAAGCCTCTTGAAGTACACATTTGTCACTTTTATCGACCTTGTTATGAAAACATTTAGTTTATTACTAAAAACATTATTAATATAATACTTGTATATTTTCGATATTTTGCTTGGCTTGGATTTTGCAAGTTTTTAAAACAAGGGCGTTATGTGACTCATAGAAAAAGTATAAATTTTTATTTCGAAAGACTTCATGTAATTGATTTTACAAGTAAAATACTACCATAACCAAGCCCTTTTTTATTTTTTATTTTATTTTATTATATTATCACCAACAGGATAAATCATTTTTTGATTACAATGATTACAAACAATTTTTATTCTAATTTTTATTTGTTTTATTTTTTTTTTAAAGTCATTTAGACAAATGAAAATCGATTACATTAAAGTTAACATTAAATTGTCGACAAATAGGCGGGGTAGGAGCATTATATGCATAATTTGTTTTAAAAATCCCTAAGCTGCTTGATCAATCTACTTTTCGCCAAATTCATGTTCAAAATTTCACAGTTTTAGAGACCATAGTAAGTCAAAATTAAAGCGTGACTTAGTAACATCTTACTGTTGGAACGAAAATCAATTCCCTAGTGATTCTAATACTATTGCATCAATTGACTTCACAAATTGTGATAGTGTATGCCTCATATCAGGTGGATGTGCTACCAAAAATAAAAATTCAACATTCGTAGCTATTGCGTTTTGCAACAATAGCTCCAGTCACAGTTTTATTACACCGCAGCTTGAGGAGGTATCAACGAAAGAACAAATTTTTGATGTTATCAGACCATGATGATGAAATCGTTTCAATCTTGGCATTTTCAGATTTCAAAATGCGAAAGGAGCATTCTATATAAAAAAAAAACCAATAAAATCGTTGTCGGACGGGGAGGGGAGGTGGCATATAATAGTGATCAAAATATTTTTAAGAATTTATTTAAGGTTGGGAAAAAATTCGATGATTTAGAACCAGATAAAATTACAGAAGGAAATAATTTAAGCCGCGAAAAGAAAATACACTTTGAAAAACTGCTCACGAAGCATTATGGTGAAAATTGGCGAAATAATCGAGATCTTAGTTTGCAAATGCTAAATGCACAATATCTACAATGCCAGTAAAACTGACTAGTATTTAAATTTGAAGTCAAAACTAATAATATCCTAAGTGTTTGAAGTCACAAGTCACGTAATTCAACATTTAATAGTTTAAAATGTTGTAATTCATGTACAAGTTTATGATTTTTGAAAGGGATATACATTTCAAAACATCTTAGTGACTTCGAATTGGTTAAATTATTCATAAATTCCCAAAAGTCACATTTTTGGATTTTAAGAAAACACTGAGATCATTTGAGAATTCCGAATACAAAATCGATAATAAATTAAATTATTCTTGAAGTAATGACAATCAGATCAGGAAATTGGATCGAACTTGAATTTTCTAGTTCCTTAGATTTTTTGAATGTAGATTTTGCAAAAATCGTACAACTGTAGGAAAAGCACCAACACAAATATTTCTTAAAATTGGGAGTGCTTCTTTAGAACGGGTAGTTTATGTTTTGAAAACAATAATTGAGCAGATTTCCGATTTATCCAGTAAATGAAATATTTTGATACACGGTGTTCCTATAAAAGAAAATATAGTAAAGCTATAGTAAGCTGTGGAAGGTGTACTTAAATTGCTGGAATTGATAACGTGAAATAGTATGAAGTATAGTAAAGCTGTTCAAGAAATTGAATATATGTACATAGTATAAACTAATTGGAAATATAAATTCATATTTGTGTTGACTTTACCAATCATGTCTTAGTTTAGCTTTAAGGTTTCTCGTCGGGTCGGACCAAGCTTATAAGACACAGTCAAATCTGTATAGGAGGCTAAAATATGAACCTAAGCAAGCTTTCCGGAACATTGCATTCAGGCCCTTAACTCAAATAAACTTTTAATACATCCGACTAAATTTATTTATTTAAAACAATCTCAGATGTATTAAAATTGGTAAAAATGGTAATTTTAAAAGGCTTCGTTGAGTTGTAAAATAAAAAGGAATTTGAACAAAAAAATAATTTCTGTAGTTCTTCAGCCTTGTCGGACTACATTTAACCTCAATCAGCGTGGGTCATTTTCCCGGACTAGTAATTTATAATAATGCATATACTACATACTTTAGCATGTTAAAGAACAAATAATCGTCACATAATATTTCTACAAAATTTAGTACCGGAATTAGTTGGTCAAAATATGCAAAAACCCCCCGTGAAGGTACCTTCTGTAAATTGTTACATTATTTCCTCCGCGTCTGTTTCTATTTGATACAACGAAGTTCTGTTCTAAATTTAAAAGAAAAATTCATGCATCCAACATCTCCGTCAATTTTCAATCTTTTCTAATGATGAAAAATGGAAATTACTCGTTAAAATATTTATAATAAACTGTCAAAATTTCAAAAAGATCCATTTATTTCTTCCCCTTCAAAAAAATTTCTAAAAATCTGCTCAATTTTTGCATTCTAAATGGTTGCCCCCCTTGAAACATTGTTTGGCCAATGTGCACCCAATTTTGATAACACATTAACGGCATATGCAGTCAAACAGACATGCTTTTACGTATCATAAAATTAATTTATGATATCCAGTGCAATTTTCCAATGAAATGCAACAGAAATTGTACACTAAAGTACCAGTCCCGGTAAAATGTCGTTTGATTTTAAAATTACATGGTGTTTTAAATTCTCAAACTCTATATGAAAAATTAGCGCCTGTCGAAGCGGATCGACCAATAATTGTTTTATCCACGAAAGTGTAAAGGGTTCAACGGAATTCTATTTTTCTTCAATAACGTACCAAACTGTCTTTTTGTCGGTTGCATTTTTATCATGAAATTACAAAGAAAAGAGAGACACTTGTTTAACTTGAATAAACAGAAAATGCTCTTCAACTAATTGACTAAATTAATTTAGCAAACGTTAGCACACGTACCATTTTGAGTTTAAAATATGTAATCACAAATAATCCAGTCGTTCACATACATTATAACTGTATTAAATTATAACTGTATTTCGGTTTAAAAATATATAAACGACTTGTTATTATTTTTTAAGTACCCTCAATACGTACTAATAAGATTTTTGCTAATATATCAAGTTTTTTAATTTGGTTTCATACACGAAATTATTTTACAGCAGTTTTGGTTGCATCCAATTTTTTTTTTTAAATAAAATTTTATATACTATATAAACTACTTAAGTTTTTTTAATTCAGCAATTATACAAAAATTAAGCTTATACCAAAACCAACAAAAGCGTATTTTCACTTGGGGCGTTTGCATATGGAAGGTATTAGAGAAATACAGGTACTGCAGGGCTACAGGGCTCATAAATTTCACACCGACATTGTGTGATAGTATCACAAAACAAAATTCACCCATTTTTCTACATTTAAACGCATATAATTACACCTACAAATTGAACATTCTCGCTTTTATTGTTATTTAAAAATTACACGGGTGGCCATTAGAAAAGCGGCTTATTTTGTTTTGACCAAATATATTAAAAAGCGGGCAATTTTATTTGGATATTCAAGCCAAGCACGGTGGCAGTTACATCATAGACCCAAGCGAATACAAGCCAGAATAATGCAATGAATAAAGGATTTGTTTAGCCTCATTTATTGCAGTATATTGGTGCCGAATCGGATATTCAAACATTTTCAAAATGATTAATTTCACTAAGAAGGAGATGCTAAGAATATGAATGAAAATACATCAACATTTATTTTTCGTCATATTTATACAGACGTCTACGTAGAATGTACGTATGTGTATTTTTCATTATTTACTAGCAGTCAATAAAAAATAGTAGTTACTATATATTGTGTCATTAGGATAGTGACACTTTGTTTGACAAATAATCATGTTTACTTGTTAGACGAAGCACAGCATTACCGAGCAAGCGCAAAGATTGCGAGCCAAACTAGACAAACAAAGTCACTTTTAAATAGAACAACACATAAGTACTATTGTTTCTCCAACAAAGAAAATTCGTTGTAAACTAATAATAAGTGCTACAGTTAAAATTTCAAGATTGAAAATTTTATTGAAATATATTGTATAGCTAAGGATGTTTTCACTTTTGTTTCGTTTGCATATTTCAATTTTTCTTTTAATACTAGTTTTACGGCAGATTCGGAGTCGGAAAAATACTATAACCAACTCCTACTCTGCATTTTATATTTTCCTTCTTTTCTTCTTTCCAAACAACAGAAAATGTTTTTTAAAGAAAAAAAAATGTCTAGATAATCACGAGAAATCGAAACGTTTAGACAGTTTAGAACTTGCAGAGTTACAGAAATTCAGGATTGCATTTTTTGATGGCTTAGAAAGTGGAAAAAACCATTTCACACTATTCACATTAACACATTAATACAGGAAACAGCTCTATTAATCACAGCGTTACTATCAACTCAAGTAAGCGTGGAATCGTGGTTTTCCTCATTGCGAATAATTAAATCAGATCTAAGAGCATCATCTACCCGAGGCTTTATTAATTTTAAATTAATTTAATTGTCTAATTTTTTTCGTGTTATATTATTTCTTTAATTGTGCTTTAAATTGGTTTTTAATTTTTGTTATTTTCGAATTATGTTCTAATCAATAAAGAATTTGAATACGAACAGAGACCAGTATTATTGAATTTTTATATTTTGATATGTCGGAGTCGGAGTCGAATAGTGACAAAATCGCTGAAGTTGGTAATAAACAAATAATAGTATTTTACAACCAGTTTTATTTTTATTTTAAAGCCTTTGGAGAAAAAATTATTTGTTCGTGGTTAGAAAAACGCTTTACTTGACAGACTATTAATAGTTCATAAATAGATTTATTAAAGATATAGATTAAACCCAAAAGTGATTGACTGACTTTTAACTGAATTATACTGTATATGCTGCGAGTCGAGTCGAGTTTAATCCGAGTTTACCTCTCACTATATACGGAGTCGAGTTAAACTCTACTCTAAAAAATGCACTATATAGGTACGCATAGAGTAGAGTTAAAAAAACAACAACAAAATTAAAGAAAAATTCGTGCACCAATATTAAAAAATATTCGTTTTAATTTTTTCAATTAAATTTATTATTTTATTTTAAATATCTTATTTATTAAGATTTTAATTAATTAATTTTAATACTAAATTTTTGTTTTGGTATTTAGTTTTTTATTTTATCGAAAAAATTACTCCAACATTTCGGTGGTCTAACCCGTAATTTTCATGGAGTTTGATTGAAAATTACAATTTTTTAGACATAATATCGCTGGAAAAATGACTATAACATATATGGCGATCAACAAAAAGAATAATCAATCTTATGATCATCTGAAATGATATTTTGTTACGAGTACATTTTTTTTTAACTCGGTTTCAATATTATTTGAACTCTGCATATGTTTAACTCTGCAGTAAATACACCTAGAGTTGGTTAGAAAATAACTCGACTCCATATATAGTGAGAGTTAAACTAGGATTAAACTCGACTCGACTCGCAGCATATACAATATAAATGTGATCTGTTTTTTTTACATTTTAAGAAAAAATATCAAATAGTAAAGTTCTCCTACGAGAAAATCGAGTTAAAAGTGATAGTCTAGCCCAATAGTTTTTAACACAAATCGTACTGAGGACCACTAATACAGATTTTACACTTCACATTGAACCTTTTACACTTCAAATTCCACCTTTTACAATTCAAATTCAACCTTTTGCAAACTATATTTCATTTCTTAATTAAGTTTTATTCACATCTTCCATCGAAATGGGATTCTAAAATGATTTTTAGATGAAGTTCTAGAATGTAGATCAGGGTGGAACTTGGCCGTTTCTTAACCAATTATGATGACACTTTCAATCAAGTTCCAGAATATGGCCAAACAGGATGAAACTTGGCCATTTCTAAACCGAAATTACGATGAAATTCGATATGTTCGATAGAAATGGGATTCAAAATTATTTTTAGATCAAATTATGGAATATGGCTGATCGGAATGAAACATGGCTGTTTATTCGTGGAGCTGAAATCGTTTTATCTTCGCCAAAATTTGTAAGTTTTGCCTTCAAAAAATCATTTTAAAATATCACTTCCATCGCATATATCGAATTCCATCATAATGCGTTAAGAAACGGCAAAGTTCCATCCTAATGGGTCATATTCCAGAACCTCACTGGAAGACGTGAATAAAACTTAATGTAGAAATAAAATTTGTTTTGATAAATATAATTTGCAAAAGGTTGAATTTGAATTGTAAAAGTTTCATTTTGACGTGTAAAAGGCAGTTTGAAGTGTAACCTGCATATTCGAGTTATTTTCCAGGGACCAGATATTTCGTTCAAAACCCCATTACTTTTATTTTTCAATCCTTCAGTTAATTCAGTGACGGCAAGGTGGAAGGAACCAATCGATTTTGCTGCTACGATTTTATAATTACATTTATTGGGCCTGATTCTGGAACGATAAAATTCATGTTATGTTATTTTATTTGCCCGCTTCCTATATGAATTTGTATTGGAAAAACAAAAAAAACCATAACATAACATAAAATTTTGGAAGGCAGAATCGGGCCTATTATCAATGTTGTTTCACTAACGTAAGTAAGTTGGTGGAAAAATTTGCAAAATCTTCACTTGGGGTTATATTTGTGACTTCAAATAACGTGCAGAAAAACACAATGAACATAGATTAAGAACAATTGAACTAATGGAATTTTTTGGTGTAGATGTAGAAAAATACAATCTTCCTGTCTTAATTCAAGCAATCTAACTAAGAGATTTTAGAAATGCTCTGACCGCGTTTATTCAAATAAAATTAAAAACTTGATCTACATTCGAGATCATACATTTGTGCATACTTTTGCGAAATATTTAAAAATTGTATGGTGTACGACAGATGGTAGGATCGCAGTTAATTCGGGAGAATTTTTTTTTAAACCTGCTCGATATAAAAATGAGTTTCGCATTCCATCCGCTGCTACCTACGTCTTTCGTTCACTCTAATCGATTTCATTGATTTGAGTAAGAAAGCAGTTTCGATTTTTTCGGTTTGTGATTCCTACGGTTTTGCTAACTTCAAATAACTCAAACAGCTATTGCCTAAATCTCCATTCTATCAATCTCAACCATTTCAATTATTTTTTTGCTATTGAATGAAAGTAAGTAACTGATAATTATTTAATTAATTAAATAATTATTTTTGATCGTAAAATCTAAAACCTTTTTCTAATTTGAGATCGCTATGTAAATATGTTAGATCTGCGGATTTAAATAAGAAATACAGCTTACATTAATTTTAAAAAAGGAAATTTACAAAATATCAATACGAATTTTTGTGGACTTTCGGCGGACCAGTAGATACATATATGTCAAGGACCACCGGTTGAGAAACACTGGTGTAGCCGGATTAGACAAAAATCGTGTCCTGAGGTCAGCTGAATGGGAAAACGGTCTAACTCGAATAACTCTGTTATTTTGCATTTTAGGAAAAAATATCAAACACCAAAGTTGTTCTATATACAAACATAGTTGATAATCCAATCCTTTTTTTAATCATTGTCTGTATTTTTATTAAACTAGTTTTAACTTTATGATAATTGAAAAATCGGTCCATTTTGCCCCATTTTCTACCCTTATGGATTTAATTCAAAATAAGAGAGTTACAAAACAGAATTATGGTAAATAACCAAGTACGTATATCGATAGGAAGTTTCCCGTCAAATAACTTTGTCGTTTGATATTTTTTCCTAAAATGTAAAATAACCTTCGTGAAAACGTAACCGAGCTTCTCTAAAAGGGTTCAAAACCCCCTTGTTCGGCCTCGGGATTCATCAAATTCTTAATTTCTTTTTTTATAAACCCGATTTTGGTCTAATTCGATACTCTTCAGATTTTAACTTTTAATTAAGTTGTGTAATTGAATCATGACAATAACCAACACTAGTTTAAATTAACCTGAAATATTTAAAAAAAGATGTTTGAAACATGTTTACAGCTCCTTGAAGAGGGGAAGTACTTTGTGGTTGGATCAATTTAAATACGTTGATACTACAAACAACGAAGCTAACATGGTGGTTAGTTTCCATGAAAACCCATCTGAGACTTGAGATTCATGCAAAATAATAGGTTAAGTTCCAAAAAGTTTTATATTCTGAAAAAATGTTCTACAGTGTCAATTATAAACGACTACAAACCCCTCATAAATTCCAAAGCTTTTTATACTGTCTATAGTCTTGAGGGGCTCGAGCTAAAGCATTTTACTTTAAAAAGTTCGATTTTTTTATTATGTTTTACTTTTAATTACAACGTAAGGACGATCTTGCAGAATTTTGAATTTTTACACTATATTTCAGCGCTCCACACAACGTTTTCGACCAATTCGTTAGTTTAACGGCTTACTTAGCAAAATTGTTTAATAAACTAAATTTGTGGTATTTTAGGGCTAAGAAGTAGAATCGGTCAATTTTAACTGCTTCACGCTATCTCGAAGAGTATTAACATTATCTCAAGAAGGACATGTTTGGCCGCCATCGACACGAGTATTCATTAGCAAGTCTACGGAGTGGTTGTAAGATAAAAGTTTTTACCCAATTTCCTTTATAAAAGGCTTGAATATGATGCCCCCATGAAAACTTGTCGCTCCGACACTTTAAATCGTTATTCGTTCATCGACAAAATTATTAAAAATTTTTTAAAATTATTTCATAAATTGCGTTTCTATCTTTTAAAAATATCGATTTAAAATGTTGGACCGACCAGTTTTCATGAGGCAAGCCCTTAAGAGTTAGACAGTATTATTGTTGCAAATTAATAAATATTAACTTACTGGCAAGTTAATATTATCAGCTCAATTTGCTCTAATCGAACTAATTTAAATGCAAAGTACCATTTTATAATGAAGAATTTAAATTACGGTGAATTTGTTTCTAAATCTGATTGATGAATTTTTGAATAGTCTGCAGTTCTCATCAATAAATTCCTTTAAACGTTTATATATTTAGGATTAGCACCTAATCGTAATCGACAGTAAATTTCGACTCTACCAGGTTTAGACATTTCTATATGAAATACCTTCTTTAAGTAAACAATTTCTCGAAACTTTACCCTAAAATGGTCGGAGTAAATCTTCTTTTAAAATTTGCAACACTACCTGAAAGTGTTGCTAAAATAATTAAAACGTCAATATTCGTCAATTCGTCAAAAAAACTGTTTGACACAATGTTTAAATGATGTTAATGCTAAAATTGTATTGTTTAAAATCTGTATGTATTATTGTCTCTCGTAGGGAGAAATCGCCCCATCGTCCTTTTTTTTCAGAGCTTGCCGAAAGGTTAAATTTGGTATTGGTTTATTTTTTTTACCTAATGAATAATTACACGATTCCTAATAATTTTTAGAGAAGCCCTTTAGAATTCCAAACACTGATAGAAATAGCCTAAGCTTGTAGGAATCTATATCCATATTTTCTTTAAAAACAAAATTCGTAGACTCCAAAAAATTTGACCAACGACTGTAATTTGTTGCCTCTTTATATCGAACTTTCACAAAAAATAGAAAAACAATTATATAGAATTACTATTATTTATATCCAAAAATAATATTTTACCGAAAAAACAAACTACAAAGCAAAAAAAGCTATTTTTATATTAAGAAAAGAGTGTAGTAGTAGATAAGTAGCAGTAATAAGAAAACATACTTTTTCATTATATTTTATCATGCATAAGAAATAATATTTTTTCTTGAGCACAAAATTGAGTTCATGTATACTTACTTACTTTTCTTTTGCTGTATACAGAAAAAAAAGAACAGTTAAATATTTTTACTTTTTTGTATTTAAAAAAATTAAAATAATGAAATAAAATTTGTTCAAAATAATCATTTTTAATAATATTAAGCGAACACAAATACGTTCTTGTAAATTATTTAATTATTTTTTGCTAAGATATATGACTGGGTATTTGAAATTAAGTCTTATTTAAAAAACAAACACTTATCCCCCAAACAAAGAAATATTTGAAATTGACTTGTTACCAAAAATTATGATTATATCACGTGCGAATATTTAAAATATGTTAACTTTTTCTTTTTTTTTCAATGTAATCGGATTTCTTTGAAATTGTTTATGTACATACTAAATACATATTAGTAGTACCTATGCAGGTATATAGTTTTATAAAATGCCTGCCGTAAATCTGGACGGATTTGGTTACATAATTTTCAAAATCTTAGAAATCTCACCCCAGATTAATCGATTTTCTACTGTATTTTCACTATTCTTTTCTTACACCGTTTATGTGTTTGATGAAGGCCATTTGCAGAATAAGTGTGCGAGTATGTATGTACTTTATAACAAAATTTTAGGTAGAAAAAATATTTTTTAATGACTTTTGTGGTATTTCAAATTGAAATAAAACGTAAAATTTTGAGACGATAGGTTCAGCTTAAGATAAAGACAATGGAAAAAGCTTAAACTTATACCGTAATAAAAATTATTTTAAATGAAATTATTATAACTACAAAAATTATAAGAAACTCTTAAATATATTGTATTTATCTACATTTATTCGGAAGATAACACATATAAATTTAATATGAAAACTGAAACATTTCTGTTATCAAAATACTAAACAAATATTGTGATAAGACAGTTTGATTGAAATATTAATATTATATTTTGGGTTACGATAAAATAATATTTTGTGCCTAATTTATGTTTTCAGACCAAAATGAATGTAGTTTAAGCCAAAATGATTTTTTTCAAATTTGGCTTATAAGATAAATTCCTAACGAACGAAAATATGTAAGGAGTTCAAGTCCGCCTACTAAAGAACCCAAATTGATTGTTTGTTAGATCTCATTACGTGAGAATAATACAAACAGGTACAAGGTTTATATAAAAGACGTCCGACTTTTCGTACGGTCATTAGAACGATCACGTCGTTACATTGGTTAATATTTTCACAAAAAACAATATTCCATACACCTCAAATATAAAATATCCTAATTTATAACTTTTTTGAAGCTTTTAGAAAATGGCAACAACAATATAAAAATAAAATTAAATATAATCGAAAAAGTGGGTCAAAGTAAAAATTTGATATACCAAAGCCTAGTAAATTAAGTTTCAAAGTTAAAGTAAGCTCGTGTAACGCTGAAAAAAAAGTTCTTTAGTAGGTATATGTAGACATATTTATAGACCATTTTTCATTCGATCAAGCACAATGACTATGAGCTATTTTATTCATGACACTCACACATATTTTAGAATATAAAGAAAATATTACGTACATGTTTGTTTTGGTTATATACGTAGTAAATAATTTCGTTAAATTATAAAAATATATAAATGTTTAAGAAAAAACAAAAACTGTAATGAAATCAAAACAGAAGCCAAAAATAAAAAGCATAATAGGTATATAGTTCAACAAAAATATCAACTTCACGCCTTGTTGTATTTGCCAGGCAAGGCGCTTTTTATTGTAAAAATTTTAAAAATGCTTAAGATTCAATGTACCAAATAAATTGTTGCGAGATGTTAAAATGCAAAAACTATAATATTGTAACATTATAAGCTTTTTATGTTAAAACTAAAATTTAACTTATGTAAATCGAATTATTTCGTTCGGAAACGTTCAAAATAATTGGAAACTCATTTAGAATGCTCAGAATGTTAACTATGACACTACTTGAATATAGTACATTTTTGATGTTAAAATCCTGTCAAAAATTTAATATTGCACCTCGTTAAATCCACAAAAAATTGCCTTAAATTCTAACTTAATTTAAATTTCCACAAATAATAATTATTAAAACCAATCGCATTTCAACAATAGCATTTCATGATCATTTTGTTAATTTTTAAATATAATAAATAAAATACTTTTTGGATAAATTGGAATTCTCTTTAAATTAATTAGACAATTTAATCGTCTCTAAAACACTACGAATTGACGAATTGATTATTCAAATTTAGAAGTCTATTAATAAAGTAATGGCATTTAATTTCAGCTTCAAAATCAACATTTTAGTCTGATTCAGGGTGACTACATCCCTTAAGATTAGAAATAAAATCGTTTCTTAAAAAAACGAAGAGATACACACTTGAATCTGGTTTTATTAATTAGGTCTCAGGTAAACAAACACGTTGGAAAAAATTTCTTTGAAAAATCAAAATGGCTACCAAAAACTATATTTCCATTCAAAAAGCTCTTTTCAAACATATTTTTTTCAACAATTTAGCAATATACTATAATTTTCACAGGAATTATTTTTTTTTTCGGTTTTAATATACAAATAAGGACCGCTTTGAAGAGTTGGTCAGCCAGAAATTCCACTGAATTTATTCTAACGTATATAAATCTAACTAACAAAACAAAATTCAAGCGTATACCCACCCCTTCCTTTTTGTAAACGAAATTGTTGTCTAATCTTAAAGAACTCAGGATTAAGTCGAACTTCGTTAGATTTGCTTGTAGCACGGCTCCTGGTCTATTAGTGTACCTCTGATACATTGTTTGGCAAGAAAATGCTAAATAAAGTATCTTGGTGTACTATTTAGATACTATTTCTAGCTCCATAACCGAAAACGTTAATTCGATGCAAGATAGCGAAATTGGTTTTTTTTAATTGACGCGAAAAGTGCAAATATAAATTAAATTTAAATTACCTAATCATTTTTTTTATCAATGGTAAATTATATGGAAATTGTTTAAGAAAACAAGTCATTGCAATGCGAAAGTGAAATTTGCAGCCTGAGCGATAGCGAGGGCTGCAATCAATTGAGTATTGCAATTACACGTTTTCACACGAGTTATACACGCTTTTTTTTCTACGATACAATAGTCGTGTAATATTTATAATTAATTAGCAACATAAAAAATAACAAACTTGTACGGACCAGCAAAACTAATAACTGAAACGTTCACAATATAATTGAAACATTTGGGTTTTCCCAAATCGTGTGGCAATTGCGAAATCGTTGTGCAATGAAATTGCAACACGATTTGTACAAAGCATTCTTTTCTTATATAATTTAAATTCAAAAATCATCATCGAAAGCATAGGTTACTGCAGTATCGTAGAAAAATGTATTTAATGGTATTGTAATTTGTTTATACCTCCAAAGATGTGATGCTCAAACCCCCGCTTTACAAGTATTTAGAGAGAATTGTGTTACATTAGACCTTTTTACTATTTACTGTTTATTTTTTTTACATTTATTAAACTTCTTACAGTAAACTACAATCGGTAATTAAGAATTAAAATGCACTACAAAAATATTATTAGTACATTAATCTAACATAAGTATCAATTATCAATAGAAAAAATTTAAATAACTCATTTCTAAACAAATTTCTTGACTTATTAAAATCAAACATATCTAAGATCAAGTTAAAAATTCGCGACATTTTCAAGACTGATTCAGAAAGTGCTTAATTTGAAGAAACAGAATCAATATGTAAGAAACCATCTCGTCGGGGCAAACAACACATATAGGAGAAAACTTCACATTGATTTTGTCAAATTAAAATGTGTAAGTATTTTATCACAATCAATACGTGAGATCAAAGATAGCAAATACTGCATCTTTTTGGTGATCTAATCATTGCAACTTTAATTAATTACAGCGATATTTATAAGGTAGAAGAACACAGTTATTCACTCGTTCTGAAGGTAGGCCTGTGCAGCACAAACAGCTTCGAAACGCTCTCAATTCTATCTGAATGACACTGATAAAATGGTCACCGCACCTGAAAAGCGAAATCAAATCAATGAATATGCTTTGTAAAGGAAAAATCAGAAGAGAAGATTATACCTAAGTCATACATGAACTCAACTCTTTGCAACAGCCGTACTATAAAAAAATACTGCTGAAGAGTTAGTGAACGCGTTCGAAAGAAAGAGATAACCTTACCTTTGGGCCACATTCAATAACAATTTATTGTTAAATCGGGACGAAAATTTTCATACAATAAGGTGGCAATGTGCAAACTGAAAACGAACACAGGGATCATCCCCTTATTTAAAACAACATCACTTTTATCGTGGGAGTCTTGATCCCTACGATTGGGTTCCGAAATTTTACGTTTGAGGCAAATGCTTTCCGAAAATTCTGATCCTTAAATTGTCTAATATTAATGCCAGTTGACCAGGTTTAAAAAGTCCTGCTAAAACCTTTGTATTCCAGATCCTGAATATTTTACCTTTTGGTGATGGATATACACCAACATGGTATAGAAACTGGTTCCCAAACACTTATCAGAAAGAGCTAAACCATGATTCTCGATAGTTCTGGATAGATGAAGTCAACATTTAAATGACACAGTTTTAATAATATTATCTGACAAAATCTGAGCAACAGCTTCGGATATTACTCCATTATTTGGGTGACTGCTAACGCAAATGCCATCCATTTTGCTTGTTGTTGCTTCTGATGAATCAATATTTAGCGACTTAGTTGTTGATTCTGCTGAAGTTGTATGCTGCAAATAGGCTGAATCATTCGGTCATTAACCACATCCACTTCCCCTTAGTTAAGCGTTCTATTTGGTGATATTCCGGCTTCAAATTGCTATCAAAATCGCCTTTACAATTTCGACGCGACATCCACAATAAGAGTGATTTTGTATTTTTCTGTAAACAAAACTAGAGACATCCGAGGTACAATAGTAAAACTAAAAATAACTGTACATATTGAAAATTTAGAGGAATTATGTTTAACCAGAAATAGGGCCCTATTCCCTTAGTCCTGTCGCTGGTCATTTCAAGTAACAGTCAAGTTTTAATATTCCTTCTATAAACCCCAGACGGATACCATGAAAAACATCGCATTGTACCAATTTTTAGGACAACAGTAATTTCAAATGACTTGTCTTGTCATGGCATATTTTCAAGCGAGGATGTGATGTACTAGTATCACTTGAAATAAATATTGCCTTAAAAAACTCAGTGCAATTTTTAATTCAAAATATGACAGCTTCAAAAATTGGTTTGGCCAAGACATATTCGAGTCAAATGGTTGTGATCTTTCTTAATTTTTTTTTTAAATTTTCCTTAAGCACATTTTTATTAAAAAAAATTATTTTTTTGTTAATTGCTATTGAAATTGATGAATCGTGAATTGTGTGAGAGTGATATGGAAGTATCGGAAAGCATATCAAAACAGGTAATGGCGTTTATAAACCCGTTTTTAAATATATGTACGCATTTAAATTTACTAGCCCGTGCATTTGAGTCTTTTTTGGCCGAGAACTAAAAAATGCAAAAAAAAAGTTGTGGTTCAGCAGTGAAGAGAGCCGGGTAGAGGTAGAATTACATTTGGCGAACTTGTTGAAATGATTTGTTTATTTATTATAAAATTAAAGAGGACATAGTGAAAGAAACAGCCGTAGAGCTGCTTGTATACCACCCGTAATATGCCACCGCCCTTTTATACATTCAAAGAGTATAAATTCTTGCTAACTCATTGCCCTCAATCGGCACCTTAATTATCTATATCGGTTTTGAACTCAAGGAGCAATGTTACTAGAATTGCTCCTGGCCTTGAAGATTGGTCAAGTTTCGTTCGGATGTTTTCGGTTAGGGGCGATCATTCAGTGTTTACACGATGGCTTGCCTGCAACATAACACTGTTTTTGCTATTTAGTTTGCCTCTACATTTTCAATCTCTAAACATTTGATTTTCGAAGTATAATCATTGAATAACTACTAATACTTGGAATATTTGGAAATCCTAAATGAAACAATGATACCGTCAGTCACTACTGTTTATCCGGAGGAATTTCCAATTCACTTTATGCAGGATACTTCGACAGTTTATAGATCACGTGAAACTATGAGTTGGGTAAATCGAAACCTGCAAATCCTTCCTATCGCTTGGCCAGCGTATAGGGTCGACTTAAATCCAATAGAAAATGTTTGGGGTGTTATGGTTAATGATTGGAAGCCTCTTTACCCATGAACGAAGCAGTCGTAGAATGGGTTTCTCAATAATGGGAAGAGCTAAGAGGTAAACCGAATTTTTGCCAACAACTAGAAGCTTCGCTGCCAAATCGGTTACGTGAAATAATCGATAATGTTGTGGATATTGGACACATTATTGAAATAATTACTTACTTTTTATTACTTTTAGTATTTATTAGTTTATTACCTCCATTTTAAATACTAATCATGAATATATTAATTGAATAAAATAAATTTGCGAAATATTTCCTTTACACTAATTTAATGGTAATCCTATTATGGTTTTAGGTTTACCTTATGTTCTTATTACAAAATAATTCATAATCAGCCCTATTATGATTCAAGAGTCGATCGACAAAACTCTTTATTGCGTTTTTTCATTTTATAAAAACAATACGAAAAAGGAAAAGGCAACACAGAATCGTGTCGATTGTCGATCGACTCGACAATCGTAATAGGAATGAATATCAGTGGGCTGCTTGTTTGAAAAAACACTTAGTTTTAGTATTAAGCATTGACCAGCGAGTCTTTGAGAAATTTAAGTAAGAATGCGACCATAGGAACATGCATGTTACTGACCAGCGAAACTTTAAGAACTTTTCGTTCAGTTTCGTTAAATTTGAATTGTCATTTAACATTCTTTAACAAGAGCGAAAATTACCGCCCAAACTGAAGGAAGAAACGTCAAACAGTGAAACATGGCCTATTTATGTTTTATTAATTAAAATAATGTTTTATATATATTTCAAATATGTACATAATATATTATGTAGTGTAATGTGACAAAACAATTATTGCAAAATACAATTACGAATATTCCTTGTTTTTTGTTGTCAAATTATGTTACGGATTCGCTGGGCGATCTGTCAAAATTTCCTTAACATACCTACGCCTAAACTTTAAGATTATATCATATTAGCAGTTTATTTGCATTCCATTTTGATTACAAATGCCTTTACATAATGATTCACATACCCGTAATGAAACAATTAACTCAAGCTTGATAATCAATTGATTTGGTGAAAGTACTAGATGTTTTATGTAAATTTATCTTCTGGCAACATAATACTATTTGGTAAAGTATCTCAAAGTCTACATTTATTAAACGAAAATTTATTCAACAATTAGATAAAAGTTGAGTCTGAAAAGTTCAATAAAATTAAAAATAATGATAAATATAAAAATTCTAAAAAAAATCTTTCAATCCTATGATGCCTTTGGTATGATTCCTTTAGAGTTTGCGTCTTGACATTCTTGAGATAAAATTCTTGAGAAATAGCGTTTCTTTTTATTAGAAATTCTTAGTATTTAATAAAATTTATGTTTTAAAATTTTGTATGAAAAATCAATTTAAATTGATGAATTTATTAGAGATGTATCTAATTTTCTATGCTAAAACATTGGTTGTGGAAACGTTAGGGACAATTTATGAAAAATTATTCAATTTCTAAACAAACAAAACAACGTACGTTTCAGTATTTTTGTACCAATAATCTTTGAGATAACTGCGAAAATCATCCAATTCTACGTCGATTTTTTGATTAGCAGATTTGGGAATAATTTCCGACACATTTTTCTGTATTGAATAAGGGAATGGATTTTCGGACTTTGTCATCAGTGCGTGATTTATTAAAATATTAATTTTTTAAATTTTACCTCCAAAACTAAATGTATTGCATATTAATTAAATGCAAGCTTAAGCGGCTAGCTCTACGATGGTTAATTTATTTTATTTTAATAACCGATATGTAAATCTAAAATCACTTACCACAAATTACTTGAAAGAATTTGGATCTGGAGAAATAACTTATTTTTAAAAAATTACAATTAAAATACTTTTTCAAAAAATCATAATTTTAATAAACATTTATTATATTTAAAAAGTAATCGTTATAATATAGTGAAGTGACAAAATTTTTCTATTGAAAATTGATTTCGATAGGCAATACTAGGGATTGCTTATCGAAATCGATTTTCAATAGAAAAATTTTGTTATTTGACTACAGGACGATTACTTTTTAAATGTAATAAATGTTTTTTAAAATATAATTTTTTTAAAAAGTTTTATAATTGTTCGTTTTTAGATATAAGTGAAATAAGTTTGGCACAAAAGTGAAACATAATGTTTCCAAATTACAAAAAATAAGCAAACAAACAATATTTTAAATTTTTTAAAAACTTATTACTAATTTGTCTTTATTAATTAATTTTATATTTTTTTTATAAATGTTTGTCTTTAATTAATTTGATACAAATACTTGTCTTGTTTTTTTATCAACAAATGACCGTAAATAATAATTTTACAAACATTGTAAAAAAACCATAAATTTTGGAATGTTTGATAATTTTAAAATATCTAAACCATTAAAATAATTGTAAATAAAATAAATAACTAAAAAAAAAATTGACTAAATAAAAATTCTATATATTTATTTACAAAAAACGTGGAATAAATTTATAAAAAAATTAACACAAGTTTGTTTAGTTTTGTTTGAATTAATTAATTAAATGTTTAATTATATTAAATTTATATCATTATTTCTTAAAGGACTAGAGAGTAATAATTATAAATGTTTTAAGTTTTTTCTTTTGTTTTATATAATTTATTAGAATAAATTTGTTTGTTTAATAAAATATAATATAATATGTATAATGTAAATAAAACATAATTAAGTAACTATGAAAACTAATTTGTGTTTCTTTGATTCCTTTATATAATAAATCAGTATTAAATGAGCTAAGCATATCTACGGATTGGCCTTTATACAATTAAGAAACAACTAGGGTTTTATTTTAAAATTGGACACTTTAAAAGCGATCACCGAAAATTTTTGGGAATGTGCCTTAAATCTCAAAAATAAAATTTAATTAAAATAATATTTTGGTCTTTTAGATAAAAATATTAATTGTGATGTTTGTGAATTGGCAGTCAATATGTTATTACTTTATTGGCTTATACGCTATACGCAATTTTTTACGAACGTTTTGCGATATTTGGCTTATGTTTTGTATAAATATGTAATATTAAAACCAATTTTTTTGTGATTCAACAAGAATATGAAATATATACGAAACAGCGTATAAAAATCGAGTGTACCAACAAGTTCATGATTCCATTTTTCAAAAAGGCCTTTTAAAGGCATTACAAATCATTTACACGATAATGGTCATTCATTATCTTTAGACTGTGTTACAGTCCTAGAGGAAGAAAATGGCTTCAAGCAGGAATTTATTAAATGCCCGTATCGATTTTTTTTTTTTTAATTTTAACGATAAATGAACATTTACTAATAATGCATTTGTTTTTTTTTATAATTGTTTGGAGAAATATTTATATTCATTATTGCAAATTGCCCTAACCATGATGGAATAAAGGCTTCGAAACTACACCAACGTTTAAAGCATTAAAAAAAGCTTAAAACCAACATAACAATTGTTTTAATTATTAAAGTTAATTATTAATTCAGATGAGATTAAATTGGTGTTCAATATTAAAATTAAAAATTTTTTTTGATGAAATCAGTAATAAAATAAATTTTGAGTTTGTTTTGACTTAAAAATCCCAGTCTGAACTGAACTTTAATTTGAAAGAACGAAGAAACAAATTCTAAATAAAATAATTGAACTACTTTTGTAGTTTAATAAAAGCTTTATGTTAACAATATGCAAAAAATTTTATTGATAATTTTTTCTACAATTCTGCATTAAAATATTAATTAAGAAGAAATTTCAAGAAAAATTTTAAATTCAATAGGATTTGAATTTTATTAAAATTCGAAATTGTTCGGAGTTTTAGTTACAAATTAATAGCTAGTAATCATGCTTTGAATCATCTACCAAATAATTAAAAGAATATGTAAAGGAGTTATCTCCAATAAATATAAAGGGATTTATAATGACCTCCAAGGTTTCGACCGGATTCAGGGGGCCTATTCTCGGATTTCACATCCATTTTCCACAAGTGGACATCTGTCAAAGTTGTCAAAAAATTGTAATTCGTATATAAAACACATGCGGCATTGACATTTTCCTATATGGGGAATTTTTCCACATGCTTATACCCATTCGGAAATATTCCCTTAGTACCGAAAAAATTCAATTTTTATGAGTTTTGACAGATGTCCACATGTGGAAAATGGATGTAGAATTCGAGAATAGGCCCCCAGGTGCTATATCCAAAATAGTCCTTATGAGGGAATAATTTTAGATGAAAAATTCAAGGACTAAATGTTTAAGCTGTTATAAGCCAAGTGTCTTTAAAACCGCAGCGTCCCTGTAAATAAAATCCACTGTGCTTGCTTTAAACATACAACAATTTAATTAATAACTTTGTTCTCTCACGCTAAGAATGGGTACAACAAATCAACAGAATTTGAGAAAATTGGCTAAAGAATGAATAATTAAACAAACAGTAAGGTGATAACTTCTATAAAACCGCTCATAAAGTGATTATACCAACCGACTTATTGTTTATATAAAATACCATGTCGTTTACCTGCGAAACTAAATTCTACTGTATTAATTAATAAAATAAAAAAAAAAATCAAATAGTTTTGAAATATTTCAATAAGTTTGTTCGGATTAAGAACTTATATTTCCGTTTCAAAGTAAAATTTATAAATTACTAAATTTTAATTAGTCCTATTTACATGATTAATACATTGTTTGAGTATTATCCGTATTGCTTTCAATATCATGGAGCAAACAAATAAAAATATATAAAAACAAAAAGAAAGATTTCCATTCTAAACTTTCCATCCATTACATTTTTTTTTTTGGCACAATTTCTAATATTTCTATACAACTACATTTATTCCCTTTTCGTTCAATAATAAATTACTAATAATACTTATAAATCAGTAATTTAAATATAAATTAAATTATATAAAATAATAAATACCCAATATAAAAATAAACGTTAAACACACTACACGGCCATTTTTGTAACGGCATTCTATCATTTTACTACGTATCAATCGAGTTTTAAATTTTATTCTGGTAACATTTTTCTGTCACCCAAAGATCCAAACAACAAAAAGTAAATTGTATGCAACCAAAATTTAAATAAATACTTGTCAAAAACTAAACGTGTTTCTTCCGGATTTATTCTGTTCTGTGTACATTTAATTTAACTTTTTAAATACTGTTAACAATATTAATTGATCAATGATTAATGTGTATCAATGGTGCTGCTTGCTCCAAAATTGTAATTATTTCGTTATATTATTATTTATACGTAAGTACATATTTGTTATCATTCTGGTTAATATGGCTGACAACAAAAATTTGATTTCATATTAAAGTAAATATAAATTATTACTCATATAGTAATTATATCCGTTTTATAAAAGATTATTTTAAACAGGCAATTTAAGGCATAACATTATTAATACAATATTTATATAACTACATAAAAAAAAAAAATATTAGGCTTCTATCAAATATGGCATTTCTCTTTGGGGGGCTTCTAGACATACTCTGGAATTAAAAAAATGGTGGTGAGTTGAAAACTAACCAATATAATTTATTGTCAAGTCACTGATTTTCCTGATTATTATTATTATTTTTTTTTTTTTTGAGTGCAAGAGAAATATTTTAAATAATTTTGTTAAAGCTACTATTTATATTACTAATATGGCATACAAAATAATGGCTTTTCTCGCGGTAATATGATATCAAATTTTTGTTAATTAAATTATAAATTTACAGATTTTGTTGTTAGTAATCATAATGAGCTGATCTGGCTCGTCGCCCGTGCCAGTATTTCAAATAATGCTAGGAATTAGGATCATTTATATGCCTTCGTGACAAACGTCGTGTCGCCTGCAACGATAAGGTTTGATCAATAGTTTGCCCTTGAACTGGTAAATCCAATAATGTTTCAGGACTAAATCTAACCCGACTTTGTGAAGATATTGATCCCTCTTTAGCGCTTAAATACGAACTGTCATCACTTGTTAGACTATCAGGCGGTGTTGGATTTGTTGGTGTTCCACCACCAGATGTATTACTCGTTATTGTTGTATTATTGTAATTCTTTTTCAAACTTGATCGCAATTTTGTCTGTGATCCGTGTTCAAAACCTAAACTAATTGGTCGTTCGAAATTATTACTAACACTATGACTATTATCATTACTATTCATTAATTGATTATTATAAAAACTATTCTGTCGTAAAAAATATGAAATATTTTCATAGTCTCGCATTCGATTTGTATTAGTATCATTCGCTAAATTTAAACGCCCTTGACTGGATGAATTACCGCCAGGAGATCCAGTCATATTACTTGTGTACCCCAAACTTGGATTTCCCGAATTTAAATTTAAATTATTTAAGCTGTAGATCGAATCTAATTCATCATTTTCCATTCGAAAACCTTGATTTATATTACTCGACGATGATACATTTGATAAGGTTCTACGATGGCCTGTTGCACTTATACCCATTTGTGGAACACGCGGTGTTTTTGTTGCTATTTCATAAACAGATTCTGGATAATTTTGTCCCGATGGAGCTAAAGTGTATGGAATATTATAGTCAGTTGAGAAATTACTGTAATTTGTTTTATAATCACGTTCGAATCCTAAATTTATTTCGGGTTTATATGAGGATGGTGCGTATGTTGAACCTGAAAGATACATCAAAATTTCATGCCATTATTCAACTTTAATTAAACACTTGTACCTACCAAAATAGGCACCATGTTGTGGAATGCTATTATTAATATTATCTAAATGGTAGTTAGTGTAATCGCCTGGCACATAAATGCCACTTCTTATAATATTATCGTCTTTATGGCTTAATTCACCAACATCCGTGAACGATGTACAACTAGATTTTCGCCTAGGTGATGGTGTAGGCGGCTGAGTACCTCCGCTTATATACGAACTTAAACCTCCCGATGTATTTGTTGTGTAATTAGAACCTAAACCACTTGTTGTCGATAGAGTAGAATGTAAATAGTGTTGTGGTGAGTCTGTAAAGCGAATTGGTTTTTCATCGTGCATTTGTCCCAAACTGCTTAACGTCGGTCTGTAATTTTTAAATGAAGAATCATCTTCTGATATTCACAAAAATAAATTACAGTTGTTTATTTTACCTTGTGTGTCTAACTGGTCCATGATACGTATTATGAGCGTAACCGCCACGTTCCGGCGATATCATAAATTCATTATCATCACCACTCCTTATAAAATTCATATCCCGATCATCATCCTCATCGTCATCGTTTAACTCATTTTGTACACCACTATAATTATTTTGAGGCTGAAGTTTCGGATGCACTGGTGATATATTAGACATTCTAACATCGTACCCAGATGCAACACTAGCTAACATTGATGCCATATTATAAAGTACTATTTCGATAATAGATAGCTTAGGTTTTCTATGACCTTCTCTTGTGTACAACGTCGGCATTGGTAAATTTGGCGTAAGTCTTCCTAATGGTGGTGTTAGTGTCATGTCATGGCTAGTGGAACACCATTCATCTTGTCCATAATCTAATTCATTTATTTTTCGTTTTGTTATTTAAATGAATTTATGAAATAATTTTGATTTTTTATGAGGCAAGCACAAAAATAAAAAGAAAAAATATATGGTAATTTTTGATTTAAAATAATTGTTTGATTGGGTTATTTTAATCGCTTAGTTTGAAAACAATTAGTAAAATTTAAATAAAAATGTGTATTTATGAAAGTCTGTTTAATAATGTGATGTTATATAATGTTAAGAGAATTAATATTATTTTATTAATGTTTAGAAGATAATTTTTGTTAAACGCAGTCATACACTTTTTTTGGTAGAAATGGTCACACTCGAAATTCCTTGTGCAAATTGAATTTAAAAATTATATTATTTTACCTCTCAATTTACGCTTTAGTCGATAGTCCTACGTTTTCAATTTAGAATTTGGGAAAGTTAATGTCAGAATCTTTATTGTCAAATGGACAATTTTTCAGACGAGAATACTAAAAAGCGATTCTAAGGTAATATTCTGATGAATCAAGCATTTTATTTAATAAAAATAATTGTCACTAAAAATTGAAATTTTCCAAAAATTGTCCCAACAAATTGTCATTTTATTAGACTAGCCCTTGATTATAATTTCGTGTTCTTGGAATTAAATTATTATTCCGAGTGCGACGGTATGAAAACATATAATTAATTTAAGATAAAAATAAACAAAACAAAAATATTAATTCCAGTTATTAGCACGCAGACAAAAAACTATTATACATAAAAGTAAATAGATAACAATTAAAATAATAAAAATCCATAACCTCCTGTAAGACACTTGTATTTCTTTCCTTCCTTCACCGATTTTGGTTTTACTGATAAAATATTTTAATTAATTTACTAATTTCATTATTTAATAAAGTTTATAAAATTATATATTTTTATTGAAAATATTAAGTTGAACAAGATAAATAATAACGGAGGGGTTGGCGAGCAAGGGTATTGGAAAAACTCAAATTTCATCAAAACGAAAATAAAAAAGCATCCCAATTAAAACCACAAACAAAAATTCTCAATAAAAATATAAATTTTATATTTTAAAAATAAAAAAAATCAATTAAAAAAAATACTTATTCCTTATTACAAAAATAATAGTAAAAAACTGTAATATTAATCAATTAATTAATTTTAGAAATAAGAATAATTCTTTAAAAAAAAAAATAAAATTAAAATTTTCAAAGCGATAAATTTATTAAAGAAAAATAATGTACCAAGTTAAATTAATTAATTATTATTTCGTGTTAATAAAATTAATAGAATATAAATTCTTCCACCAGTTTTTAAATATGTATGTATTTTTATTTTATAAATTGTAATGTGTATAAAATATTTTAAGTTTAAATATCCCTTGCAATATTTTTTATATCAAATTTTTATCGTTTTGAAAATTTTTATTTTTATTTTTTATTTTTGTTTGTTTATATTCTTAGATTAATTAATTAATTTAATAATGGAATTAAAATCATAAAAATAAATAAATAAAAAATCGTTTTGTTTTTAATCAAGTTTTTTTTGAGTTTTTTTGTGTTTTCTTTTATATATATAATTATAATATAATATGTTTTATATATAATAATATAATAATAATTAAAAATAATAATTAAAAATATAAGAAAAATAAGACATAAAAAATATTCAAGTGCTTTTAATTTTTGTTTCTGTTGGTTGTTGTTTTGTTGTTGTAATATTTAATTATATTTATGACGAAACTACAAGAAAGCTTAGCTTTACCTTAAATTAAGGAATTTATAAATATAAAGTTTTGTGTCGTGTTAGGGATAAAGTTTAGTTAAATTAAATTACCACTAAATTGTTTTGCTGTGTTTTCAAATTAATAAATAGAACATTCCGTTCACCTCTTGGTTTAATAATAATTAAAAACTTTTATTTAGCATATATTGCGAGGTTTTTATTTTATGTAATGTCCCAAAAACACAAAACTTATAAAAAAAAAATAAAAAAAAAAAAAAATGAAACAAAACATGAAGCTTAATAAAATAATAGCTGTATCTTAAAAATTCCTTATTTATTTAAATTAATCATTTTTTCTTGTGTTTTGTTTTTAAAATTTAAATTCTTATTATTAAATAGCTAAACAAATAATAAGTTTTTAAATAATTTGATTTTTATTGTGTTTGTAGCAAATAATTTTAGATGGACACATTATTTTTTAAGCGTGGAAAATTTAAACTAAATATAAACTATTTTCTATGATCTTTTTTTTTTTGTAATTATTAAATTAATATAATTTTTCATCTATTTGCACTAAAATTTATAATTTAAATAAAATTTAAACAAATTTACGAACATTAATTCAAATGGTCCCCTTATAATTTTTATAATTAAAATTAAATGCGATGATTTATTTTAAAGAACTTGTTATTATAATAATTATTATTATTCATAATAATCATAATTTTATTATGAGTTGCTTTGATTAAAAATATAATAATTTGTGATAATATCTAGCAGAGATTTTTTGAATACATACATGTATTATGTATAATCGTATACGCAAATTAAATATGATAAAGTTTTGTACGATTTCAAATTATATTTTCGCTAATGCTACGTACGGTTTAATTATTCGTTTTTAAATATATTTTTAATTGATAACTGTTATCATCTAATAATTAGACAACTTTACGAGAGTACCTATGGTATCAAACTTACATATTTCGTGCGATGGTGTACATAATATATAAATAAATTTATATATGCATATATGAAACTAAAATTAAATTATAAGCGAAAAATATAATAAAAAGCATTTAAATAGAAATAATAGAAGATGAGAATAAATTATAGCAAAAACTAATTGAAAATTATATATTTTTAATAAATGAGATGATTTTAATATTCGTGTTTAAGTAAACTGTTTTAAAAAAAAAAATCCAGTAAAAAATTTTACTTGGCGAGTGTGTAAATAGCTGATAATATATCTTCGTCGGAGGAATGTGGCAAGAACGATGACTAAACTCTGGCTCGCGGGTTCTAAAAAATTTATTTTACCAACTCTAGGAATTACAATCTAGGAACTCGATTTGAAATTTTAGTGAAAAGTTTTTAAATTTTGAAAAATGATTTTAAAACATGGCACTTGAAACTATTTTACTTAGTAAAAATCTGCACTAAAAAACTCTAAAAAAATATTTTTGTTTAGGCATCATTTTGTCTCGCGATAACATAATTTTTTGTATAAAATATAGCATCATATTGTGGTTCATGACCATCCTCATCCTGATCTTCAATTACATCGGTTATTTTTATAGAATTTGTGCTCATTTGATCATCGCTCAACAACAGTTTTTCATTATCATTATTAGACGTGTGCTTTGATTTTTTCCTACTATTCTTATCATATAACATATTCGTCTTGTTACTTTTGTCATCTAATTTACGATAGAAACTATTGTGTAATAATTTATTTTTAGTTTTACTACTACTATTATTGTTATTATGACTGCTATCCTTAAATATTTTACCAAAAAAATTTAATTTTAATTTATTTTGCTTTGTCTTTTCTATTTTCTGGCGTAGTACACTTTTTGATTTTAATTCTTTACTACTACTACGAAGATTAATACTACTATTATTATTACTACTATTGCTATTATTACTATTGGGTAATGTGTGATAATTAGTAATGATTGTGAATTTAGCAGGCATCATAAGATCTTTACTGTGACGGGATTGTATAAAATTTGATAGATAGGGCGCATCATGCTCACTACTAATCGATGCACTGTCAATCGATATACTATCATTATTATTCTTGAACGTGACTGAACTTTTTCGCGACGGTATCGATTGATTATCGTTTGACGATTGATCACTGCATATTGAATTCGAATGCTCATCACCGTTGATTTTAATTATTTTTGTGTTGCTCATGCTATTATCATTCGATGACGATATTCGAATGGATGATAAGCTTTTTTCAAGATTATTTGTTGAATTACTAACCCTTTCTTCATCATTCTCGCCATCTTTATTATCGGTCAAATCTAGTGATTGGCTATGGTTTTTGAAGAAACATTCGCGGCGAAATTTCGATCCTGAACCAAACCGTTGAAAGCGATAACTGTAAATTTCATCTTCATCTTCATTAATATGTGAGCCGTACATTGATAAATCATTACTAGATTTTGAGCTTCGATTTTGTTTACGAAAAACTGTCCATTCATCTTCATCCTCACCGATATCGTCATGTTCATAATTATTGTACTGCTCGTTATAGTCGTCACGTGAAAATATCTCATCTAAACTCTTTTGTATCGTACGATAAAATATTCGATCGTAAGGAATATCGTCGAGGGTTTTATTTATATTACCATTAATAGGGGAACCAAATTCATTATTAATGTTCGTACCATTTAAATTATTATGATTAATGGTAGTCTTTTGGCTGTCTAAACTTAATTTTTTATTATTTTTCATTAAACTACTATTATTGCTACTATTGACATTTCGACTGCTATAAGAATCATCACTTCTTATAAACCCGAAACATCCTTTTATTTCATTATCATCATAATCTTTAGTACAAATAGTGGTAGTAGTAGAACTAGTAGATATAGAATTCAAACCTTCATGACTTTTACCTAATAAATTACGTGATGTAGCAGCTGTTGGTATAGTATTTGCGCCACTACGTGATTTATCCAAATTAGGTGCAGATTTACTAAAGTTTGGTGTCCATGGGGTTGGTCGAAGTGGTAAATGACACCGTTCACGCTGATGTAATGTTGATGGGCCCCATGTTTTACCTTTAATACCATCAGCCGGAACTGATTTTATGGTATTTTTTGGTAAATATAATAAATATTAAAATTTAACGATTTTAAAGCAATCAGCAATAATTTAATATTAAAAATTAATTAAATTCGTTTGTATAATTTTCATCTCTTTCATTCTCACTAGACACGTATTTTGGATTATCAATTTTTATTTATCAAAAAGGTAAAGAATATTGTTTTATAAAATTGTGGTTAATTTTGTAAATCATTTTTATAATTTTGTAAAAATAAATTATCAAAATAATACATAATTTTGGTTTTATAAGGAATCTACTTCCACCTCGAAATTTATCGGGAAAGTTTTTCAAAATAAAAATTAAACTAAAAAAATGAACAAAAAACTAAGAACATGATAAAAAATAGCAAAATATGAATAAATAACCAAAAAAAAAAAACTAAAAAAATTAAAAACAAAATAAGTACATAATTTAAATGTAGTATGCACATTTAAATGTACACATTTCGTTCGCATTTAATGTAATTTTTTTCAAAATCCAAGACACGTGTAAAAAATGTCGTTTTAACTTTTTAACGCTTTAGGAGTCAACAAAGTCAAAGGTGATAATTTTTTAAACTAGAAATCTTATTAATTATTTGAAAGCCAGAATAAGTAACTATAAATCAAGTGCATTGAAAAGTTAAAAATATCGACATTTAGGTAAACATATTCATTAAAATCCAACTTCTAGAAAAACACAAATTGAATATAAAACACTCTCACACTCCTTAAAAAACGTATATATATATAAAAAAAAAAAAAATAAAAATGAAAAACAAACATGCACGATTATAAAACTATTTTCTTGTTTAATAAATAAAATAGAAAAAAAAAATTAAAGCACAAAAGCTCAATCGTGCTTTTCTGTGAGCAATAATAATAATTCTTTTATCTGTTTTTTGGTTTCTTTTATTTTTATTTTTTTTTTTTTTTAAATTTATAACATATAAAGGAAATAAAAATAATCAGACAGACAACTATAATATAAAAAATTGAACTCACGTGCTATTGCTCGTAGTCTTGGTATTGCTGGTGATCCAGGCGGCGTATCAGTTCTAAGACGAGATTCATCTCGCAGTGCGGTATGCTGTACAGTTATTGTATGCCGAAAATCTAATGGGTGTGATATTTGTCCCGGTTCACGTTTTAAAAGCTATGTAGGCAAAAAAAATTAAATAGTTAAAACATAAATACATAATAAATTACCGAACAGTTAAATTTCACCTTTAGCCTGCTTTTACTAAATTTTCCTCTTCGCTTTTTTGGTGTCGGTGTATTTTGTGTAATCATAATGTTAATCTCACGTCCTAACAATTCGATTTCACGAGCGTTTAATTCTTGTTCTCGTTTTTGTAAATTTTCCTCTTGTTTTCGTTGTTGCATCTGTACACGTGATAGTTCTGCTTCTTTGCAACGCAATTCCTATAAATTAATTTAATATAAAAATCATGAAATAAAATTCGGATAGTTTCATAAATGCGCAACTTATAAACAAAAATTTGCTTAGAAGGAAAAATAAACCAAATGAATAAGATACATCTTACCTCTGCGAATGATTTAAAAGCCTAATATGAAGGCATTAAATATAATAAAGGATATCATTTTTGTAAAAGTAGGTTATAAACAAGTTTATTTTTCCAACCTAAATAATATTTAACATAACGTAATCTAATGAATATCTTACTTTTTCCTTAATGCGCAATTCCTGTAGAACTTCAGCAATTTCTTTTTTCCAACCATCTTGCATGGTATGAAATGATTCGTGCGGTGTTTGTGTAAATGCAGATCTAGCAATACTATCGAGTTCTCGTAATATATCTTTAAAAGATGGCCGTCGATGTGGATCACATTCCCAACAACTTTTCATTAGTTTTCCCCATGCTTCGGGGCATGTTTTTGGTATTGGTAATGCTAATGTATTTACAGCAACACCATAAGCAACAGATAATGAATCAAATCCTTTATATGGTGTTTCTCCAGTAAGAAGCTCCCATAAAAGGACGCCATAACTCCATACATCTGAAGCTCTGAAACAATAAATATATTTTTAATATTTAAATCCTTAAGGCCGAATACAATTCGAATATACTTTGAATATGTTCCACATTTAATCACTTCAGGTGGCATCCATGCATAAGTACCAGCAGCTGACATTCGTGTTGTTTGATAAACCTCGCGAGCAAGGCCAAAATCAGTTATTTTAAGCGTCTTATTGTGTAAATTGTCTCCGTCAATTGATTCACTAATTAAAACTGTAAGATAGAAAGTCAAAATTTCATTATTAAAAAGTAAAGATAAAAAAAAAAAAAATTAATTACTAAACCTACAATACGACTTAAGAATTTTCTTCAGATTTGTATTTATTTGGAAACGAAATTTAAATTAGGCTTGAGCAACTTTCAAAAAATTTAAATAAATTACTAATTAGATAAAAAAATTAGATAAAGTATGTTTGCTCAAAAGCACTCACTTAAACTTGTTTATGATGTGAATGTTCTCTGAAAGATAGTTTTCAAAGTAGAAATCAAAATACAAAGATTAAATAAAATTTTCTAGATGGGTTACAAAAAATAACAAAAAAAAAAAATAATTAAAATACTTGTTATGACTGAACCTAATGGAAATTTTAACTTAAAATCTGACAAAAAATGTTTAATAAAATATATTTTTGACAAAACCGCAAATATATTTTATGTAATTGGCTTATGTCCAATGGAACTATTCAACAAGAATTTGGAATAAATGTCTACAACCATTATGTACTATTCAATGAACAGTTGGAAGACATATAAGAAATAAAAAATCCATTTAAGTAAAAATAGTTTTTATATGTTCGTGTACTGCTACACCGGGCGGATCATTTTTTAAAGAATTTTGCAATAAAATTTACCTAATTACTGTAAAGTGAAGACTGAAGATACTATTATAATAAACAACTCCTAAAATAGAATTAAAAAAAAACTCGATAAATCTTTATACTATTTTCTCTATATCTAAACATTTTAGATATTTAGCCTTGAAATATTAAAGCTTGCCTTCATTCAAAATTACTTGCTAATATTCTTTGAATGATGGTAGTAGTTTTATTTGACAACGATATGTACAATAAAAGCTTCATGTGTCGTGCATTTATTTAATCGATGTTTTTATAAATATTGATAACTTAATAAACATTTTTATGCGTTATGGGAATCCCGAAAAATTTCAAAATAAAAAATAAGTGACAAATCTTTTTAAGGCATGTTCAAGATAAAATGTTTGAGATTGACGTATTTTTAATGTTATTTACTGTCGAGTGTTGCGTAAAGACTCTGGAGGATTTATGTAATCTTACTAAACAATAAAACTCATGTATTGTATAGATGGCATTTCAATTGCTGTAGCTTTATCACTATTTATCAGTTATATATACATAAAAACTAATGTTTTACTTTTACACACACTTTATTCATAAATTTTAATAAATTAAAAATTAAAAAAGTTCAAATTTTATTTTAGTGATAATTTGTTTCTATTTTTTATATTTTGATAAAACTAGTTTTCGGACATTCGATCATCATCAGTTTCTTTTAACAACTATCATCATTATGTATATAACCAATAAAAATCAGGGAGCTATTTGTGAATTCGATTCGAAGGTATTCGAGTAGATTCATTCGTTTCTTAATTAAATTAAATATGAATTTTGTAATCGAAGATTCGAATACGTTCAAATCGAATTCACTTCGATTTATCTTCGCCCCTTTACTATGGTGCTTCACACAATTTCGTTGTTTTAAACAAATTACAAATCATTATCTGAACCGTATGGCGTTGGCGCGTGAGGCGAGTTTCTGTCTCTTTTACTAACCCTGAATTTGGACACAAGTTCGGTTAGTAGAAATATATTGAGTTAATGCGATCTCAGCTAGGCTAGTATTGAAATGTCATTCTGTTTCGACTATCAATCATTCGTCTGTATCTCTCACCAACCAAAATATGTGGTCGAAATCCTAATTCGTTTTAACCGAGGCCCCAAATATTTCTAATTTTTAAACTATTCACATACATTTAAAATTTCGATTTAAACAGATCAAAGCCGCAGCCAGACGAAATAACTAACGTTGTTGATTTGTCCAAAAAACAAAACATGAAGACACACAATTATCATAACAGGCGATTATTGCACAAATACCAACATTAAGGCTAAAATAAAGCGCAATCGATTATTCTTTAATTTATAGTTATTCCCTATCAAAGAGGCGTAGGCTCAAATTAATTATATTTTTGAGTCGCCACATCGGAATCGATTAGATGTGATTCATTAATAGATGTACACCGATGAGAAAGAACCTCGATAGATGGTCCAGATAGTAAAACATTATTAGAAGGATAAGAGGCGCCAAAGCACTTCGTAAAACATAACTTTGATGGTAAAATTATTATGATGTGGAGAGCACTTTCATCCACCAGACTGGGCAACGAAATACACACTGACACCATTGAAAATCAGCTTGCCCCATACCTGGAGATCCATCGAGATGAATGTTGTTTCTTCAACACGCAATGCACCAATCTACACAAGCTGCAGAACTAAACCTTTATTGGCTGGCTCTGCCTAATTAGGCCCTTTTTGGTTTTAGTTAGGTAAGTAAGATTTTCCGTTTTCTATAAATTTTTTTCAAATTCTTTCATAAAAACATCAACAAATTAAGGTGATGATATAGTTATGAAACGACTGTATATAAGGAAGCGATCTGATTGTTTATCCAAAAATATTTATATTAAGTGCCAAGAGTGTGAAGATTATATGTAGTTGTATTAAAGCAATACTTTGAATACGTAACCCGTATTATAAATTGTAATGCAAGTTCTAGATTTTTATTAATCCATGATAGCATAATTAGGTCCAAGATTTAACTTATGTTGAATCCTATTTTAATAAATCAATTCGATTTTGTATCTAATCTAAATCGCACATTAGATTTATTTAAATCCTACATTGAGACAAATCGAGGTATTAACTTGGAGAAACTGTCAAAACTTTTGGGAAAATAATAAAACTTTAAAAATTTGTCAGGCAAGTCAACACTATAAGAGATCGAACAACTTAAACTCGAATAAAATATTGAACCGAAGATTACTTATTGCAAAAACATCCTCTAGAAAAAGCGAAAGTAAAAAAAAATATCCGTCATTTATATTGCAGCAATTCAAATTCAACAGAAACAAAATATATGATATTTGTGTATAGAAATCATAAAAAGTGACCTTGAACTTATCATTAATTTTGATTAATCAAAAATATAAAAAAATAATGGTTTTTGTTTAGCTTCTAAAATTTGAATTCCGGAAATGTTCCATTACATCCACAAAAACACAAAACCATCTTACGTTGTGAGTAAACCGCTTATGCAAGTTTTCTGAATAATTTATAACTTTTAAAACTTGGTCTAGCGAATATACAAATTTTCATAACTTTATTTATTGCATCTGAAATTTGACAAACATTTTTTTTTTTTTTTTTAATTTGCATATTTACAATGTTACTTCTTGCGGACGTTGTATTTGAATAGCAGACAAAACTTATACATCCTTTTAATTATTTATTATTATCGAATTGTATGTAAGACGCGAGCAGACATTAACTAAAAATAACAAATATCATCGTATGTAAGTATGACATTGTACGCGCAGCGAGAGAAATCTAATCTTCATGACATACAAAATAAATAAATAAATAAAATTTGAAAAAGTTGATTGAATATTTATAAAAATTTTATAGTAATTTGTAATTTTATTACTTATACTACAAAAAAAAAAAAAATGATTTTGTTGTAGAGTACGTAAGAAATTAGTATTATGAAATGTATCTTGGAGGTGGCTTAAATAAATGTCGCATTAATACAATTATTATTTTTAAGTAATAGACATTTTTAAGAACGTGTGGGAATTTTATAATAAAATTATTCTTTAACAATTATGATATAAAATACATACTTATAGGTTTCATACATAATTATAATTAATATTAACACTTCTGTACAACAGCAAAATACAAAAATATTAATTCCGGCAAAAATTAGATTGATTAAATTACGAAATAAATCAAAGTCGTCGTATACGTAGTGTGGTAGTGTCATTGCCGTTGGCTAAAACGAGCTGTTTTTGTTTAATTTAGGAAAAATTGAAAGCAAACATGTTACGATACTAAATAATTAACATTTTTAGAGAGGAGGATAGTCAAGTTTAATAATTCATTAGCTAATTACCACAACTTATATATTATTTTGCCATATAATGTTTTGATTTTATAATAAATAAGTATAGTTGAGCCACAATTATTTATAAGTACATAAATATTTCTGATATTATGAATTTATAAATTGGTAATATTTACGTAAAATGAGCGAAATTAGATAAGCGGGTTTTCTACAGTTTTATCTAAATTTCATTCTCCTTTGAATATATTTTTAATCGGACATTATTTTTATCACGTTATAATTAGCGTAAGTTGATTTTACTTTGGCACATTAAATTGATTGGTGTTTTCAAAATTAAATCTTGACTATAAGATCTGACTTTAATTTATGTACAAGCAACATAAATAAGTCGTAAATGATGCTTAATAAATTCTTCCGAGAAGACATCGATACGTTAATCATATCCAAATTTTTTAATTAAGTAAGTATATTCTTTAATTATTGCGACATTTTTGGTAAGCCAAATGATCAAAATTTTAGTGTTTCACAAGGAAATAAGAAATGCCACGTTTAAACTTATCGTGACTTTTTGCGATTCACATTTTATTTAACTAATATTTCATAATTTCTGTATAATTTATTTTGATTTAAATTTTATCTGACGTCTCTGCTTAAATTCAAATTGATAAGAGACCTTAAACCAATGGTTTTGAATTTGAGAATATTGGACAAAACAAACTTTATTCATTTAATTTTATTAACATCCTTTTAGTGATTTTAGATTATTATTTTTGGTGTTTACTAGATCGATTTCGATTATCATTCATGTATACAAATATTTGATAACTGAAGATGATTACTTGTAATTGAAATCGTTTTAAAATATCAATAATAAAATAATTTTGCTAAATTTTAAATAAATGATAAAGTATGATAACATTTCGTGGCTTAAGGCGTAAAGGGGAAGCCCATTTTTATTTATGAAAGTTATTTTGGAGGGAGTTGTTTCTTAAATTATTTATGATTATTACAATTCATACTTACATACATACGTAGTTTGCATCACTGAATGAGTCAATTTCAATTTAGTTAGAGATACTGCAAATTGTTCTGAGGCCGTATGGGAGTGCGAATTGGATTTACCTGTCGGTTAAAATCGGCCGACCAATATCTAAAGTCTTTGCGTTTCCTGCTTGATTTAAACTTCGGGCAACTATCGGCCGATTGTGTAATCAGTACGACAGTGGATTTGCTCCATTGAACCGCGACCACTCGTATATACTGTCGGAATGTCTTTTATCGAAATTCGAAATGTCATCTTAATTTTTGTTGTGTTATTGAAAATTTTGTTAATTTCAGAATAAACAACAGACTAAAACTTTTTTGTAGCAACGAGCATTGATTATCTGGTAAAATGTAATGAGATATGAAACCTTTAACCCTATAATATTGAAAATATCCTAGCCCCCACTTTTATTATTTATTTTAAAAATATTAAAAATTGATCTAAAAATAAGTCAATATTTGACCTTTGTGATTAAGCCAACTGGAACCAAAATAATCGATAGACGTGAATACGAAAATATCAAATTGCAACATTTGACACTCTCGTTGATTTATTCGAAACATATTTCTATTTAATATTTTAAAGGATACATTTTCAATAAACTTTTAGTTTTAAAATAAATTTATAAAATTCACACCAACTTAAATAAACTTACGATATTATTATTAAATTTAATAATAAAGCAAAGAAACTTAAAAAAAAAGTAAGGGCATAAGCTCGTACATACAACTAAAAATTAGGCGACAGGTGGTATTTCTTAATAGAATGTTCTTCCTGTCAGAAGACAGAAAAATGTTATTGTTTGAGAGACAAACTGGTTTATTATGTTGAAGGAATGGATACAGCTTACCGAATGGCATCATGAATCTTTACGATTAAAGGAGTTTATTCAGATCTATTAGACCTAAAGAATTGTTTATTGTCATTTTCGAAAATACGATTGTGTAACTAAATAGTAAGCAGGTATGTAAGTACAGACATATTCTGCTACTGGTTTTATATTTAAGAAATTTGCACAAAAATATTTTTGTCGACGGCTGGTCTTGAAGAGAAAAAAGTGAAAGTCATTGATCTCAAATAATATTTGAAAGAAATTATTTTTATAAATTACACAATACTATCATTTATATGGTTTATGATTTAACTACACATATACCACACATAAATCATTTGTTTCTCTCCTTACTAAAAAATAATATCCCTCTCACAAGTAAAAAAAAATCCAATAAATTTAATACTATACACTTAATTGATTTAGTTTTCTTTATTACTACATACTACACATATAATTTTAATTACACGAATTTAGTGTACAATAACCTTATAGAGAAGATAAATAAAATGAAGAAAATATAAAAAATATGGGAAATTCTTTAGATTATATTTAGTATTTTAAAAAGATAGAAAAGACAAAAAAAAAATTAAAATTTTTTAGACAAGAAAGACCACTTCTTCGCAAAGACGCAAAGTATACTATTTTTAGTGGAATGAAAATGAAAAATAAATATCAAAATTTTAATTTTAGATTACAAGAATTTTTAATATTATTATATACCCAACAACATCTATACTTAAACCCCCCAAAAAAAAAAAAAATTGACGCGTGCTTTCTTCACACATTGAATGATTATAAATAAATATATTGGTATAAAAATTGCATTTTGAACCGTAAAATTTGAGTTGACTAAATAATAATAAACGTATGATAGAATAAGAAATAACTCTCTGGGTAATCCTGATGTATTATTCCATAGTTACTTATTTTTTAATGTACTCCACTTTAATGTACCCGCAGCCTAGGTAAGTGATATTCTATTCGTCAACAAACAAGGGAATCATTTTACCCTAATTTTAATTAAATAATCGGATTTGTTGCCAAAATTATCACTGTCCAACCTTGATATTGCCCCAAAAATGTATCAAATGAATGTTGCACCTTTTTTATTTATTTAAATCAACCTATTGTTTTAAATCAGTTTTGTCAATTATTTTTAATTTACTGGATCATAAAATTATAAAATTTGCAGTAAAATTTTAAAGGCTTTTATTATATGATTTGAAATACATATTTTAAATCACACAATAATTCGTTTCCAAATACTTAAGGTAAATGTACCAATTTCCGTCAGTAGTCCAATTATCGGCAGTTTTACGAAAAACGAGAAATAATAAGAAAATATTCACTTCTCTCGATCTGAGATAACTATGTTTCGAAAAATCGATATTCCCTTGATAATAGACAGAGACGAACATTTCGATCGGGATCGTTAATTTACCGTTATTTTGTTTCATCGCAACGCGTTCTATAATTTTAGTAGGATAGTGGAATTGGTCGTGCATCGTTGACTATTTAGTACAAGTGGTTTAATATTCCTCTTAAGTGATTTAAACCGTTTTTTTACTCATTTTTATTTAGTGTGTAGTTTTGTTGAATTGTTCAACTCATTGTTGTGCCTAAAATCAAAAAAATATTTGTGAATTTCGGTAAGTTTAAATAAAAATCAATATAATTAACCTGCCGAAAATACGTTAGGAAATAATTTGGCATGTTTGTTTTTTCGGCATAAAACCGATAATAGGTTCAAGCAATTGCACTAATAATACGTTTTTTTGTTAAATACTACTAAGTGTATTTAAAATTTATTAATATCATTTCATTACTTTTATACAAATTAAACTTTTGACTAATTTCCGGCACACTAAATTTTCATCAAAGTAAACCGAAATGAATTTTTGTAATGTCAGTCTAAGTAAAAAAAACGGTATGCCGAAAATTAGTGCAAAATATGCCGATATTGCGAAACATGTATTCCAACATTAAAATATTAAAACTAGCAATTTAATTACTGTTAATTAAAAAATTAAGATAATTTTCCAACTAAATACAAGTGTAGTTCATTTAAAAATTGTATCAGATAAATAAATTCAAGTTTTAATATAAATGAATTAAAATTATAAGTATATGCCAATAATAAGTGTATAGTATGCCGATAATTGGAGATTTTTGTTGTAGTTCACATTTAGATATGAAGAGCAGCCGGAAGAATTATAGCCGACAGTCGCTTCTAGAAGCAACTGAAGCTGTGAAACTTGGAATGCCACCCTACGCTGCCAGTAAAAAATTTGGTGTTCCTAGATCCACCATCCAAGATAAAGTGTCAGGAAAAACGCCATTCAACAAAAACAGTGGGCCACCAACTATTTTAAGCCAAGAGGAAGAGGAATACGTAGTTAAATGGGTCCTTAGTATGGGGAAGATGGGATTTCCTGTAACGAAAGCGCAATTAATAGATAGTGTGGCGCTTTTAATAAGGGAACTAAAACGGCCTAATTCATTTAAAAATGGAATACCTGGTAGACATTGGTATGAATTGTTCCTTAAAAGGCATCCAATCATCACGGAGCGAGTATCGCAAAATTTAACGGCAAGTCGCACGAGTATCACCGAACCACAAATACGGGCTTGGTTCAACAAAATCACTTCATTTATTGAGTAAGAAAACTTCCAAGATGTGTTAACCGATCCATCTCGGATTTTTAATGCAGATGAAACCGAATTTTTCTTATCCCCGCAAGAAAAAACTGTCTTAGTACGTAAAGGTTCAAAGCAGGTATACAACAGGATTGCCAATGACGAGAAGGAATGCCTAACAGTGTTGGTTACTGTTTGCGCTGATGGAGAATCAGCTCCACCTATGGTAGTTTATACGTACCAAAGAATACCTGCCAATATAATAAAAAAAATTCCAGTGGATTGGGGAGTTGGCAAGTCGGAAAGCGGATGACTTGCCAAACATTTTTTGAATATGTGGCAAATGTTTTTTATCCGTGGCTGATCAAATTGGAGAAAAAATTTCCCGTATGCCTATTTCTGGACGGTCACAGCTCTCACCTGTCACTTCCGTTAGCAGAATTCTGTAGAGATCACAGAATTATATTGATTGCACTGCTCCCGAACGCTACACATTTACTGCAACCGCTAGATGTAGCATGTTTTCACCCAGTTAAAACTGAATGGAAGAATCTATTGCGGTCCTGGAAAATTGAATGCAAAAGTCTAAAATTAAACAGGGAAGATTTTGCGCCTTTATTAAAAACTTGCTTCGACCGCGCACTTAAAAAAGAAACCATTAAAAACGGATTCAGAACGTCCGGGTTATACCCCTTTAGTTCTGAAACTATCGACTACACCAAGCTTTTGGAAAATGCAAGAGCACCATCATCTTTTGAAAACATTCAAATTCCCACTCAGAATGATGAGAATAAGGATCAAACCAACCAGCCTTTTTTAGCAATTATCGAAAAAAGGCTCCCATTAGAAAAGCTTTTAATGTTCCAGAAAAGTGGTGAAGTCTGGAATGGTGAGTTAAAAGATGAAAATCTGTTTCTTTTCTGGAAAGATTTGAAAGATGATGTTATTTTGACAAGCAAAGAAAATTGTGACCCATCATTGATAGTAAATCAATCATTAGATCTTGTGTTAGACGACCAAATATGGGTAGGGAATCAGGTGTTAAATTGTACCGTTGATAATGACGGAACGGTACGATTTTTTGATGATTTAAACTTGAGTATTGATGCTCAACAAGAACCGCAGAACGCAACAAATGCACTCGTAATGAGTACGCCAGATAAAAACAGTGATGAACAAGATCTACTTCTTATCGGTACAACTCCGCAGCCGGGTTGTTCTTATTTGTCGTTCAAAGAAGATTTCCCCACACCGTTTAAGAAATCTTTTCACTATCCGGATCCTCCTACTGAAAAGAAGAAGAAAAATGTAAGAAGGAAAATAACACCTGACGCAATCACATCAAATAAATATTTTGAATATCTCAAAAATTTGGAAATGGAAAAGGAAAGAGCACTGGCTGAAAAATTGGAAAGAGCGGTAAAGAGAGATGAGCGAAAAAAACTTAAAGATGGAAGAGAAAAAGGACAGAAACCAGTTATTAAAATACCATCAAATCAAAATAACAATGAGGATTCCATAACAGGAAACTCAGTTTTAAAAAAAATTAAGAAAACATCGTGTCCTGGTGATTTCGTGATAGTTGCATACGAAGAAGAGTTTTTTCCTGGAGTTGTAATGGAGATAAGAACTGGAGAGGCATTTATAAAAACCATGCAAATGAGTGGCCAAAACTGGAGATGGCCAAATAAAGACGATGTTATTTGGTATAAAGAAGAAGAAATCTCTTGCTTTATAAGTCCACCATCACTTTTAAATGTAAGAGGTATATATGCCGTACCTGAAATTGAAGCCTTCCGAAAGAACATTTTGTAGTTTTTTATTAATTTTAATTATTTTACTTGATTACCTGATAACAGATGTGAATTAAGGGTTTTTGTTAATTTGTTTGTTATTATTTGAAGAATTTTAATGTGATAATGTACTATATAGCTGTGAATTAAAAGTACTTGTTTGTAAGTTATTCATTATTTAGAAATTGAACCGAAATAAATAATTTGTTTGCTAAAACTATTATTTTGCTGTTTTATTTTCAATATTTTATACATGAATATAAATATGCCAATAATACGAACCTCAGTCGCCGAAAATTAGAACAAAAATAAATCGAATATGCCGGTAATAAGAGCGAAGACTTATTGTTACAAAATCTTTTCATTTTCAATAAAAATATGATTAAAACATTAAAATTAATGTTTTAGACTATTGTTTACAATATTAGCTTTAATTAGAAGGTAAATTATTTTAAAACACATTTGAGCTCTAAAAAATATCTTAAAATAATGTGTACTAGTTTCTTAAACTGACGGTAATTGGTACGTTTACCTGTAAATGTACCAATTTCCGTCAGTAGTCCAATTATCGGCAGTTTTACGAAAAACGAGAAATAATAAGAAAATATTCACTTCTCTCGATCTGAGATAACTATGTTTCGAAAAATCGATATTCCCTTGATAATAGACAGAGACGAACATTTCGATCGGGATCGTTAATTTACCGTTATTTTGTTTCATCGCAACGCGTTCTATAATTTTAGTAGGATAGTGGAATTGGTCGTGCATCGTTGACTATTTAGTACAAGTGGTTTAATATTCCTCTTAAGTGATTTAAACCGTTTTTTTACTCATTTTTATTTAGTGTGTAGTTTTGTTGAATTGTTCAACTCATTGTTGTGCCTAAAATCAAAAAAATATTTGTGAATTTCGGTAAGTTTAAATAAAAATCAATATAATTAACCTGCCGAAAATACGTTAGGAAATAATTTGGCATGTTTGTTTTTTCGGCATAAAACCGATAATAGGTTCAAGCAATTGCACTAATAATACGTTTTTTTGTTAAATACTACTAAGTGTATTTAAAATTTATTAATATCATTTCATTACTTTTATACAAATTAAACTTTTGACTAATTTCCGGCACACTAAATTTTCATCAAAGTAAACCGAAATGAATTTTTGTAATGTCAGTCTAAGTAAAAAAAACGGTATGCCGAAAATTAGTGCAAAATATGCCGATATTGCGAAACATGTATTCCAACATTAAAATATTAAAACTAGCAATTTAATTACTGTTAATTAAAAAATTAAGATAATTTTCCAACTAAATACAAGTGTAGTTCATTTAAAAATTGTATCAGATAAATAAATTCAAGTTTTAATATAAATGAATTAAAATTATAAGTATATGCCAATAATAAGTGTATAGTATGCCGATAATTGGAGATTTTTGTTGTAGTTCACATTTAGATATGAAGAGCAGCCGGAAGAATTATAGCCGACAGTCGCTTCTAGAAGCAACTGAAGCTGTGAAACTTGGAATGCCACCCTACGCTGCCAGTAAAAAATTTGGTGTTCCTAGATCCACCATCCAAGATAAAGTGTCAGGAAAAACGCCATTCAACAAAAACAGTGGGCCACCAACTATTTTAAGCCAAGAGGAAGAGGAATACGTAGTTAAATGGGTCCTTAGTATGGGGAAGATGGGATTTCCTGTAACGAAAGCGCAATTAATAGATAGTGTGGCGCTTTTAATAAGGGAACTAAAACGGCCTAATTCATTTAAAAATGGAATACCTGGTAGACATTGGTATGAATTGTTCCTTAAAAGGCATCCAATCATCACGGAGCGAGTATCGCAAAATTTAACGGCAAGTCGCACGAGTATCACCGAACCACAAATACGGGCTTGGTTCAACAAAATCACTTCATTTATTGAGTAAGAAAACTTCCAAGATGTGTTAACCGATCCATCTCGGATTTTTAATGCAGATGAAACCGAATTTTTCTTATCCCCGCAAGAAAAAACTGTCTTAGTACGTAAAGGTTCAAAGCAGGTATACAACAGGATTGCCAATGACGAGAAGGAATGCCTAACAGTGTTGGTTACTGTTTGCGCTGATGGAGAATCAGCTCCACCTATGGTAGTTTATACGTACCAAAGAATACCTGCCAATATAATAAAAAAAATTCCAGTGGATTGGGGAGTTGGCAAGTCGGAAAGCGGATGACTTGCCAAACATTTTTTGAATATGTGGCAAATGTTTTTTATCCGTGGCTGATCAAATTGGAGAAAAAATTTCCCGTATGCCTATTTCTGGACGGTCACAGCTCTCACCTGTCACTTCCGTTAGCAGAATTCTGTAGAGATCACAGAATTATATTGATTGCACTGCTCCCGAACGCTACACATTTACTGCAACCGCTAGATGTAGCATGTTTTCACCCAGTTAAAACTGAATGGAAGAATCTATTGCGGTCCTGGAAAATTGAATGCAAAAGTCTAAAATTAAACAGGGAAGATTTTGCGCCTTTATTAAAAACTTGCTTCGACCGCGCACTTAAAAAAGAAACCATTAAAAACGGATTCAGAACGTCCGGGTTATACCCCTTTAGTTCTGAAACTATCGACTACACCAAGCTTTTGGAAAATGCAAGAGCACCATCATCTTTTGAAAACATTCAAATTCCCACTCAGAATGATGAGAATAAGGATCAAACCAACCAGCCTTTTTTAGCAATTATCGAAAAAAGGCTCCCATTAGAAAAGCTTTTAATGTTCCAGAAAAGTGGTGAAGTCTGGAATGGTGAGTTAAAAGATGAAAATCTGTTTCTTTTCTGGAAAGATTTGAAAGATGATGTTATTTTGACAAGCAAAGAAAATTGTGACCCATCATTGATAGTAAATCAATCATTAGATCTTGTGTTAGACGACCAAATATGGGTAGGGAATCAGGTGTTAAATTGTACCGTTGATAATGACGGAACGGTACGATTTTTTGATGATTTAAACTTGAGTATTGATGCTCAACAAGAACCGCAGAACGCAACAAATGCACTCGTAATGAGTACGCCAGATAAAAACAGTGATGAACAAGATCTACTTCTTATCGGTACAACTCCGCAGCCGGGTTGTTCTTATTTGTCGTTCAAAGAAGATTTCCCCACACCGTTTAAGAAATCTTTTCACTATCCGGATCCTCCTACTGAAAAGAAGAAGAAAAATGTAAGAAGGAAAATAACACCTGACGCAATCACATCAAATAAATATTTTGAATATCTCAAAAATTTGGAAATGGAAAAGGAAAGAGCACTGGCTGAAAAATTGGAAAGAGCGGTAAAGAGAGATGAGCGAAAAAAACTTAAAGATGGAAGAGAAAAAGGACAGAAACCAGTTATTAAAATACCATCAAATCAAAATAACAATGAGGATTCCATAACAGGAAACTCAGTTTTAAAAAAAATTAAGAAAACATCGTGTCCTGGTGATTTCGTGATAGTTGCATACGAAGAAGAGTTTTTTCCTGGAGTTGTAATGGAGATAAGAACTGGAGAGGCATTTATAAAAACCATGCAAATGAGTGGCCAAAACTGGAGATGGCCAAATAAAGACGATGTTATTTGGTATAAAGAAGAAGAAATCTCTTGCTTTATAAGTCCACCATCACTTTTAAATGTAAGAGGTATATATGCCGTACCTGAAATTGAAGCCTTCCGAAAGAACATTTTGTAGTTTTTTATTAATTTTAATTATTTTACTTGATTACCTGATAACAGATGTGAATTAAGGGTTTTTGTTAATTTGTTTGTTATTATTTGAAGAATTTTAATGTGATAATGTACTATATAGCTGTGAATTAAAAGTACTTGTTTGTAAGTTATTCATTATTTAGAAATTGAACCGAAATAAATAATTTGTTTGCTAAAACTATTATTTTGCTGTTTTATTTTCAATATTTTATACATGAATATAAATATGCCAATAATACGAACCTCAGTCGCCGAAAATTAGAACAAAAATAAATCGAATATGCCGGTAATAAGAGCGAAGACTTATTGTTACAAAATCTTTTCATTTTCAATAAAAATATGATTAAAACATTAAAATTAATGTTTTAGACTATTGTTTACAATATTAGCTTTAATTAGAAGGTAAATTATTTTAAAACACATTTGAGCTCTAAAAAATATCTTAAAATAATGTGTACTAGTTTCTTAAACTGACGGTAATTGGTACGTTTACCTTATGTACAAATTAGTATTTTAGTACCTGCTAATTGAGTAGTTGTCATAATCATGTGTTTCTTTAGTTATGTACTGAGTAATGAAAAGCGTAGTGTGTTTTCCACTCCAAGAATGCTTCAACTCTTATAATTGGGTGAACAATTGATTGAACTGAGTAAAAATCGAAAGATTACAGAAAAAATCGATTAGAGTGACAAAGACAAAGTATTTTTTATTAAGATGTTATGGGTACATTTTGACAATAACTAAAAACATAACCAATATTTGAGGAGTGTCTGATCAAAAGCCGCTATTTACATCTTACTTTTGATCACTTTTTTGTAGTAAACAGTTTGTTTTGACCACAATCAAGAATTTTAGGGATATTTTTCATGAAGAAATTGGCAATTTTTGGTATATTCTGGAAATAGCCACTTTTGGTCCATTTCATTTAAAAAATTCTACCCTGATACAAAAAAAAAAAATCCTTTTTGGAAAATGTAAATAGCGACTTTTAATCATGCATTCCACAATTATTAAAAAAATTAAGTATTAGTATTAACTCGGATATTTTCATATCTCAAAATTATCTACAAAATTATATTTTTTCGAATATTTTCCGTCAAAAAACTAAAAATTAAAAAAACTATACCTTAAAAACGCCATACTATTAGAATTATTTGTGGGTGCGACAAATATTTTTCATCGTACACAATATTTATGTAGATGTGTTAGTTGGACTGCCATAAAATGTTCTCTTTTTGATAATTTTAAAAATAATTTTCGCAGTCCCTGCTAAAATTTTCTCTGTAGAAAGCCTGCTTATTGTGTTAGCACGCAGATACACATTTAAAAATATCAACAGTTAAGTGGATTGGTCATTTCGGAATGAAACGGATATGTTTCCCTTACTACCCCTCGATCACTAGTAAGTTGAAGAATCTTTTCAAAAAGATCAACTTGGAGGTAATGACCAAAAGTGCAAACGCGGGAGCAACTATAAGCAAATACAAAGATGTCAGGAACACACTCTCGCCGTAAGAAACAATAACGCACATAAATCCAGTGTTGCGGTTCATATGAATAATAAAAGAGGCCACGAACTAGATGTCAGCAATTCCAAAATTATAAAGATGGTAAATGATGGAGATGGAGAAATATAAATCCGTCTTAATTCCAGGATACTCCGGTTTCTTCTAATTTATTTAATGTAATAGCGGATTTATTTTATTTACAATTGGTTTTTGGCAGTATTTTATTTTATTTAATTTTCCCTTATTTATTAATATTATTATTGGTTTTTTTTAATTGTAAATTTCCCGGTACAATCATAAATACATACATATTAACCTATTTATGACCAATGTTGCGTTAGCGCAACACCAGAAATCCTTGACATTTTTTTTTTGTACACAAAACTAACAAAATTTTTCCCTTTAAATGCATAACAGTTATCCTGATAAGTATTAACGCAGTTTTTTATCATTTTATTTTTCATGCTTTTATAACCGAAATAAATCGAAAGAAACAAAAAAAAATCAAACCCATTAAAATAACTTTTGTCACAAATGGGTTAAGTGGCATTGTTATAAACTTTCTCCTATCTTGTTTTTTATGCATATAAAGCGAAAAATATTAAAAAAACCTATTACGCGGGCATTTTAATGCTTTTAGTCACTAGTTGTAAATGAAATCTGAAGAAGATCACGTAAAGATCGAAAACGTTCAGTTTTTAAATAAAACAGATTTTATTAAGAAATTTTAAATTTTATTTTGTGTGATTTCGAGAAGGTGATCATCCACACTTGAAGAATTTGTACTTTAATGGAATTGTCTCTATGATATTATTTGATATTATTTCCGAGTATAAATTCTCTTGGTGTTAAAGCTTGAGGTTGAGGGGAGGAGTTGAGGGGGAGGCGGTAGGAGAACATGAAAATGTAACGCTTTGTGTCAAGGGCATTGGCCACAAAGAAAATTCACATTAATATTGATTTTGTAATGTTTGGTATTTTATTTGTTGGTATTGTTCGAATTGCCAATTCCACGTTGTTCACTGTCACAATGTTGTTATTTGAATAAATGACATCAATCTTCAGAAAATAAATTTTGGACATTGTGGATGTGCTCTGAACGGATTTTCAACAGTTTACGAGAGACGAATAATATAGAAATTACTGGCGCTGCTTCTAAAAGGTCGGAGATGAAAAATGGTGGATTTTGGTAAAAATTACGGTAAAATGCCAACCCAGTGGTGGCATATAAAGAAATTCTTCTAAAATGACGCTTTGTGGGAAAAGTGTCATTCGAGGAGTCGGATAGACCTATTTTTGAAATATTTAAATTTATTTTTGAATAATGTTGCCGCTGTAGAGATGACAATTTCGCTAGAAATTGGAAATGTTGGTTTTAAATATACGTGCAGAAGACCTTGCGTATGGCCATGCTTTAAACATTTCCAAATATATACTAAATTTCATAAGTCAATTAATTCATTTTTGAGGTCCAATTTTACGTTTACATTTAAGAATATGAAATAATATTTAAAATTTAAAATTTTAGGATTCGAGATTTGAAATAATAAAGATGCGTAAATTTCCTGAAATTTTAAATTATTAATTAAAAGTTTCAATTTTAACCTTTAAATTTTGGCGTAAGTAGCTAGACTAGAACTTATCGAATTTTTATCTCTGAATATATATTTCTGAATTTGTACGACTAATCGAATTTCGTTTTTTTATCCGGGCTTAACAATAATTCTGAAAATCAACCAAAATGATAATACATATTTTGAATCCTCAAAATTCGTCATTTCGGCGAACTTTGCAACTTCATCTTATTTTTACGAATCTCTTAACAAAGTAATTTTTAAAGAAATTATACAGCAAAATCAATGCGACGAAAAATTTGCAGACAAACCTACCTTACCTGTCCCATTCGTTTTTTTAATAACGGAATTTTTATCTAATTTTAAAAGATACTACTATTTTTGCTGATCGAAATAGATTTTTCCTTACCTTAAATTAGTGTTTCTATTGCTCTAGTGTTTTCAACTGGTCAAAAAAATAAATTTTGTAACTATAGAACTTATTAAACTCCTAGGTGAATTAAAGCTATTTCCAAATATAAAAATTGTTTGTAAATAAAAGCGGTTTAGGAGAAAATTTTGCATCTTAAGAAATACACCTGACTTTTTTTTTCTATTGATCAGGTGAATTTTGAACAAAGTACTATTTTTTAATAGTTTTATATTTTTTCCTTCTACAATCTGGGTCAATAAAAAGTTATGCTCACGCCTTAGTTATAACCTTAAAACGATTGGTAAAATAAAGGTTTTTGGGTGTTTTTTTTTATTACAAATGAATATGGGATTGCATTGGTCAAAGGTTTTATTATGCAACTCAGGCTGGTCTTGAATGAATTTTTCTTCAAGTGAAAATATTATTAAGATACTGTTTACGTAGTCCAACGAAAGTTTTTTTTATTTACATACTTACTTACGAACATTTTTGTAAATTGAAAAGAGGTTAAATAGTTTAAAAAAAGTTTTTAATTGTAAGTAAACACATATATTCTTGCGGTTCTTATACTTTGTGGTTGTTGTTTACACCAAACCCTCAATTTACGAAATTGAGCTACGGCGTAATGTATTTTTGACAATCTCTACGTATTTTCAATTTTTGGCTTTTATGAATAAATATAAATATTCTTTTTGCTAATGAATTATTAATGTTTCTTAACTATTAATTCATTGAATTTATTAAACCAAAAATTCTATCAACAAAGTTTCGATTTACGTGCAATTTTTCGGGAATCAATTAATTCGCTGAGCGGGGGATTGGTGTATTTTGAAGTAAAAATAAGAATTATTTACTAGTGATTTTTTTTTATTATGTATGTATATACAACGAAGATCATTAAAATTATTTTCATTTTACTATTTGGTATGAAATATGGTGTTATCTCATAAACACTCTGCGATTGTTGTGGTTTATAAACTACAGATATGTATAATACAATCCATGAGGTTTGTGGCGAATTTATTCTAAGGGTAAATAAATTCTTCACCACTTCTGTAAACTTAAAAACAAAAACTTTATAAAATCAATTCCGTCGTTACAAGTTTTTCGGCTATTTTTAATATTTCTTTAATGCATTTAAAATTCGATAACATAAACAAGTTTCCTAATTTAAATAATTTGAAAGTTTTATTTATTATAAAACGTTATTTTGAAGTTTTGAGTTAAGAAACAAGAATGATATTGTCTAATGTAATCTCCACATAGGTTTGAAAATTAAATTATGTTCGAGAACTCTAACATCGTTAAATTTACATTCAAATCAAATTTTCATCTCATACGAGACTTTTCGCATAAACTTTTTTATTTTCACCTGCTGTTCAATAAACCTATTTTAATATTACAATTTATTCACAATACGATTTTATATTATAATGAATACACAATCAAATGTTTTAATCGATTCAAAACAATAATAAAATATCTTAAATCATAATAAAACATCAATGGCCTAGAATTAAAACCGAAGAATTTTAGTAATAATTAAAGAAACGCGAGAGACAATGGAATTATAGCAAGACTAACTTAAGTAAATTGCTTACAGAAGACTTTGTATTTTATGATTTATCCTCGCCAAGTTATTGGTAAAAAAAAAATTGAAGAATCGATAAAAGTCGATTATAAAGAATATCAATCAAAAACTATTTTGTACATCAAGGGTGGCAAAAGATTCAAAAAATATATATTTAAATAGGGGTTGATTACAGAAAAAGGGTTCCACAATGATAAAAGAAATTGAATTTTCAATATAACTATCTCGCAGATGTTATATTAAACCAAGATATCGATAGTTCAAGGATATTCATTGCGTAGTGAACCCTCAAATTTACCAAATCGTTATTGTTAAAATTGAGGGTGTTTGTTCTACTAATTTTTTAAATTATTTACTAATAAGTAAGAAATAAGTAAATGCCGTTATAGTAAATAATTTTACATTTTTATTTAAAATAATGTAGGCAATGTATACAATTTAAATACATATTTTAAGACAGCTCGCGAATTATAACATTACGCAATTCTTTTCTTTTGATGTTTTAAGAAATTTGCTTTGTTCGCGAACATTTTATAATTTTGATTTTATTCTATTTTATTTACGAAAGTATTTGGTTTACGATAGTTTGTTATTTTTTTTTTTTTTTGATTTCCTATTGCAAAATTTTTTTATTAGTTAAAAATTAGAACATTTACTTGCAAGACACGACGAACATGTTCCGATTTTTACGGATTTTAATCTAGTATACACCTTGCACAAACCATCGTGAGAAATGTTGCTGCTACAGGCTTTTCTGTAAATGTATTAGTAGGTAAAAAAAATAAAAAACAGGTAATAGGAACAAAATAACTGTTATCGTAAATAGAGAAGGCCGTCTTTAAAATCACCCAGTAAATGTAAAGATTGCCTTCGTTCATAGCTCTTTGCCAGAATATGTCGATTTTTAAAATTTATAATTTTTAGAAATCTTGTCTAATTTTATGGCCATATCCTTGAGTTTAACCAGTGAAGTGTAATTAAAATTTCGAGACAAATAAGTATTGAAGATAAATTTATATAACTCTTATGTTTTCTGAAACAAGGCCACCTCCAACCAACTGTATTGAATTTAGCAGCACCGCTGAAACAAATTCAAAATTATCAGCTAATTGATGCTAGTTGGCTAACCTTTGACTCAATAACTCTGACATCAAGCTAGCTCAAGATCTCATGTGCGATATTAGAAATAACCATCTCATATTGTTCTATTAGAGAGTAAATTCAATCCAACAACAGTTTCACATCCGTAAATTGGCATAATTTTAATACAAAAACTATCCGAAATTAAGAACCTTAGCAGCAAAACAAATATGGACCATTAGGGCGACTTTTTAAATGTTGCAATCAGTCGATAGAAATTTACCTAAAAATGGAATCATAATTTAAGAACCAGACGATGTGTTGGAATTTACAATCCAATTGGAATTAATAACAAAACACAAAAAAAGAGTACCTATATTATTCAGATCAACTTACCATTGCTACTTTTAAGATCTCGATGAATAACGGAAATTGTAGCTCCGTTATGTAGATAATTCATTCCTTTGCCAATTTGAATTGCCCAGTCGACAAGAACATCTGGTGGAATTTTGCGCCCAGCTAATATCCTATTCAATGAACCACCACGAGCAAATTCCATAACCAAACATAACTTTGGTGGCTTTAAGCATACCCCTTTAAGTGATACAATATTCTCGTGTTTCAGTGACCAAAAAAGTTTAGCCTCTTGCAGTACGTTTTCTCTGGTTATATCAATATCTTCGTCTGGACCCTGCCTTGCAGCTTTAACCGCGACTATTTCACTTTCCCAATAGGCACGATGTACTTTCCCAAATCCACCAACTCCAATCACTTCTTTTACCTCGAGTTGAGTATAATCGATTTCAAGGGGCTGAAGATCACCAATCACAGTGACAAAATTTGATGGGAATATTCCTACATTGTTACCAACTCGCCCAGTCCACCAGCCTTCATCTCCAGATATATTACTATCCTTTGACAGTACATAGACTATCTGTCCACGACGCAATGATAATTCCTCATCACCTTGTGCATTGTAATCATAGAGAGCTGTCCAAAGGGGTAGCGCATCTATTGAATCTGGACCCAAATTATCGGCCAATGATGCCGACATTATGGGCGGAGAGTTTCGATGTAAAATCACTGAATTTTGATGCAGATCGTAGAAATCCTTATGATTTTCGAATAAAATCAGTGGCGGCATTCGATTACAAGATGCAACCCTAACATAATATTAATTGTCACGGGTCTTTAGAGAAAAACAAATAGCGGAACACTGGATTCACACAATAATTTAATGGATTTTGTTAAATTTTTGTTGCTTTTCTTGTTTAGCGAATAAACAAACACACAGAACACAATTTTTTTTTGCTTTCTTTGCTTTTTTTTTTTTTATGTACACCAAAAAAACAAAACTGATTTTTTTTTTATCTTAAATTATATAGGAAAATACTTAAGGTATATTTTGATTGATAATAAATAAAATATTTTAAATAAATATATTACAATAATCATACACAAATTCAATTAAATTTAAAAGAAAAAAAAATATAAACACAGAAATTTATTTTCTTCTTATTTTTGCTTCACTTAAAAAATATTGCATCTCTATTACACTATTACACTATACATTTTTTAGATTAGAGGGATATTTTGTAATGTGATTTTCGTTTACTATTATAAATTATTTAGTCGTGATAAAAATGTAAATAATAAAAAAATAAATCCAAACAATTAAAATAAATAAATTTAATTCCTTTATTTTTTTATTGTATTTCACTTTTAAGTTTTATTTTTTTTTTTTTTTAACTCGATTATAGTAGTTTAGACGGCCATCTTTAAAATATAACTAGTGTATGTGAGACTTTTTATAAGCGAACATGTGATTGTTAAACTTTTCGAGCAGTTTGATGAGAAAATGGAGAATTTTATGTGTTTTGTTGCGTTAAAATAAAAAAAAAATTGTAGCAGATTTTGTGTAGACTTGCCGTGTAGTTGAGAATTTTTTATATCGTGGCGTTGAGAGCTCTTTGAGGGTGCTTTTTATATTAAATTCTTTCCAATTAATTTATTAATATAATTGATAATTATTACTATTAATTATTTATTGTTTTAAGAAAATGTTATATTTGTAAATTGAACAAATATGTAGGTTGTGCTTGAGTTTTTAATGATAAATAACTTAAAGGTTTGACAAGTGGTTCTATGGTGTAATGGTTAGCACTCTGGACTTTGAATCCAGCGATCCGAGTTCAAATCTCGGTAGAACCTTGTTAAATATAATTTTTTATAATCAATTTTTTTTTGTTACATTAATTATTTAAATATTTTCTAAATTCACAGTCTCTTATATGTTAAGTATTGTTGTAGTTAAGAACCATTGAGCCATCAAAACCGTTTTCTTTTCTAATGGGTAAAAGCCAAGCCAATTTGACGATAACTTTGCTACGGCAGGGAGATATTTATTTCAATAATCGTACCTTTATAAACTGCGATGTTGTTTGGTTTGTTTGATTGAATTAGGACCGGCTGTGTTAGACTCTTTGCAATTATCACCCAAATCTTGCAATTATTGCCGATACGGCTTCAAATGAAAGCTTACCTTCTACCAAGAGGTTGGGTTGATATTATTGCGTTGTTATCAGTGGTAGCTTCTGACTTTAATATCATGCATGCAATAAATCGATTTATACTAAATTATTTACTGTAAATTGTCACAATACAGATTATATTAGCGGGATTTTCAAGATCTTATTTGATTTTTCCAGGCTTTCAAGTTTACTCGAGATTTGTTTGGCCTTTAGATATTATTCGAGATTTTATAGATTTTTCGAGATTCTTCTAGATTTCGATATTGTCCGAGTCAATTTGGATTGAAATATAAGCGTGGAAATATTAACATTGAGTAGGTGAGATTTTCGGAATTTGAGGTTTTAAGATTTTTGGAATAATCTACTCAACATTTTTGAGGATAATCGAGGGTTTCGAATTATTTTTACGAGAAAGAGTGTTTTTTGCTTTTGAGTGATTTAATTTTGAGATTTTTAAGATTATTTTAAAACTCTAAGATTCTTCAGTTTTTCGCTTATACTCGACATTTGAAAGAGTTATAGTGTTACATGATATTTCAGAATTAGTAATGTATCAATATTTTCGATATTTTCAGTTTAGCTTGGAATTAAGTTAGGATTAAGCACTCAATTAAATTATCTTACAGAGTAGAGGTTTTCGAAATTCTAGATTTTTGGATTTATCTAGATTTCCAGATTTAAATAACGTTAGCTGAATGTCAAAATTATTCCAATTTTTATTTTATTGATTTCTTAAAGTTTAAGATTATTCTATGGTTTTTTGTTTATCCGAGTTTTTCTGGAATATTCGAAATTTTATATAACTATCGAGATTATTCTAGAATAATTCTAAGATTACACAAACTTTTCGAGATTATTCATTTTACTCAATATTCCTTGAAATTTGCAAGGAGTTTTTTTTGCATGGTTACAGAATTAGCGATTTATTGCGAATGTTGTTTTAAGCTTTCCAGGATTCGCATATTGTTTAGTTACTTACAAGTACAGTTAAGCTAAGTTTGTAAGGATGTTTCAGATGCCATGTTTCTGTTACGAATTCGAACGATATTTTACTGCTTCAAGATTATAGTTGATGATCAGGGTTGCGAACTTTCTAATATTCCAACTGGCCGGGTAAACAAAAAAATAAACACGTGGGCTACAAAAACATAAACTTTTTATTTTTATTCATTCAAAATAATTTATTACAATTCAAAATTCAAAGGTTGAGGTCGTTTCGGCCCCAAGTCCTCTAATCATTCGCTTTACCAGATAAGACTATTTACCCAAATATTAATATGCACCAGCTATCCTGAGGGAAACTTCGGAGGGAACCAGCTACTAGATGGTTCGATTGGTCTTTCGCCCCTATACCCAATTCTGACAATCGATTTGCACGTCAGAACTGCTACGATCCTCCATCAGGGTTTCCCCTGACTTCGACCTGATCAGGTATAGTTCACCATCTTTCGGGTCACAGTGTATATGCTTACAGTACGCTTTAACTCATAAAACATAAGCAATATGAGTTGATTAAAACGCCCATGGATGAAGATGCAATTATATAAAATCACATGTAATCCCATATATTAGTTACGTTAATTATGCCTTTAGGCTTAAAAGCCCAATGAAATGAATTGATTTAATAATACTTTACAAAAGTAAATAACTTTGCAAATATTGCGCCATGTAAAACTACGTAAATTCGTAAAAAAATTGAGGTGAGCTAACACCCAACTTTTTTCAAGCAAATTTCTTGCAATTTTAAATTTTTATTTTTCAACGTTTCTTAACCTTTTTACTGACGCAAAAGAACGTCAAAATTTTTGATTGATACTGGGGCAGATGTTTTAATAATACATAGTGTTTCTCACACCGTTTGGAAACTGCAAGACAGTTAATTTCTTGTAAAACTCGCCGTTTAGCATATGACAAATTTCTTATTACTAAGGCTGAGTTTTAGTTAACAGTGTCACCAGGGATTTCTAGGCCCACTAATAGCTATTTTTTCATTAGACCTTATCCAGACTTATCACTAAATTCCCATTGAACTGTTAGAGGTCCCAAAAACAGCCATTTTTGCCCCTTTTGGTTTGTTTGAATTTTGTAGAAAGACGTTTGGTCTTAGAAATGCAGCTAAATCAAACGTTACAATGGTTGATGCGTTCAGTTTTGTTCGACCTACATTTTTGATTCATATCAAAAATGTAGGTCATTGGGACACCTCAAAATTATTTTTCAAAAATTTGCGAAACATGAAATGACTGTCTGTCTGTATGAAATTAAATATTTAGGCCTTACAGTGACCTTAACATTGCAAGAATATGTACCCAGCCATACAGGTAAGAGCAAACCTTACGAACTTTTAAAACTAAAATGGTTTCTTTCAAACAGAACTTTCTCAGGTATCAATATTAATTGAGGTTCGCAAGCTTACTTTATTCGTTAATCATACTTCCTTGATTTACACTTTAAATCAGAATATAAGGCTTCTCCGAGTATCTAATAAATATGCCTCCTCTCCTACCATATATTAATAGTTGCCTGGCACGGAAGCTCAAATAAATGCAATGACGAAATACACAGGACAGGTTGGCATAAAAATAAACTTTGTTATCTTGGCAGCTAGATTATTTAGGAGGGGTCGTAGGTAGATTTGGATGAATGCCTAATGTCGTGTGAAAGCATTTCGAAATCATCGTGAGCCGAATGCGACAAAAAACGCCTACTTTATATTTTATTAACTTTGTTGAAAAACAATTATGGTGGCGGAAAATCTTTCTATACCTGCTTCGGTGATAAATCTTTACTAGATCCAGACAAACAAAAAGGTTTTTTTTAATCAATAGAACATAAAAACTTGATCTGGAGCAATTTATTTTGATTCAGGTCTAATTTTGTGGGCCAATATAGAACATGACACAAGAAAGAACGTGTTAAAAGTTTAGAATTCGTAATTATGATAGAAGGTGCTCACATCTGGCTAAAAATTGAAACTTTCAAAACTGATATTCGTTGCGCCTGTTGACGTTTATTCAAAAATAGAAAAATTGTACATTGGTGGTTAATTTGGTAAAGCTTCGGAGTTTGATAAAAAAAACGTTAGGATTGGTAAAAAAGTCAAATTACGTAACAAGTTCAGAATATTTTGGAGAGATAATGTACGAAATGTTTATAAACCAACCAATGTCAATAGATAGAAGAATTGGATTAATTTTTAAGCCAATTCTTTAAGTCCCAGTCGATTGTTTATGCTTCGTGACTTTACTGTGTCAGAAATTTTTCCATTCCACTGCAATTGAGTAAATATAAGCCATAACCTTCAAACAAAATAACATTTGTATTACTTAGAAACAGTTTAATAGACGATAATTGGATCGGGCAACGTAAGCGATGATTTATTTATATTTACTGAATATTTAGGTGAAGCGGGCGCGCAAACAACAATAAATTGTTTACGTAAATTTTAAAGTGATAATTAAGTAAATTATGAACTATTATGAGTAAATGCGATAATTTTTGTAAACCATAAATATTGTGCCACTCGCAAGATGTCATCCCGATAAATATAACTAGTAAAATGTCGACTGTACTATAAATACATACAAAAAATAAAATACACCCTCAACTGAAATTACATTTTCCTCTCCTTAAAAAAAAAAAAAAAAAAAAGCTCGAGAAAAAAACAAAAACATTTCCACCCTCATGTCACAGAATTTGCACTAGAAACTATGTCAATTGAGAAATATCTCGCTGTATTAGCTCTCTCATCTCGATAGCAAAAAAAAAAAAAGAAAATCTTATTTGGGAAAATTTTTCTTCTTCATTTTCCATATTTTTCATTCACATCACTATCATCGTTCGTGCATGGACCAAAAAAAAAAAAAAAAAAACAAAAAACAAAATCATAAAAAAGAAAAAAAAAATATTGATCTCGTTAAATATATTTCGCCTATTTTCGACTCGGTTCTATTAAATTTTGTATTTTAATTAAAAGTTTAACAAATTTAATTAAATATAATGAGGTGAATTCTTTAAATTGTAAAATAATATGTTATGTGCACACAAATCAATGAATTTATTGTGGTGAAATTTGTACAGTGAGCTAAAAATTTTGTGCATAAAGAAAAATGAAAATGATGGAGTTTCATTAATTTCCTGAACACTGCAATCTTCTAAATATTTGGAAATTATCGGTTTTTAAAAAATTTTCAATGTGGCCAACTAGAATAACATTATAAAACAAAGTTAAACATTTTTTTTTTTACTGTACATAGGCAAAATGTGGGGACCATTCCAAAAATTAAAAATGGCCACCATCATGATAATTTCTGTTTTCCATCAAATATAATATTTAGAAGAAATTAGCTAATTGTCTGGAATAATTTATAATGAAAAGTGTATAGTTTTTATATATAAAAAAAAAAAAAAAATGAAAAAAATACGAAAGAAAATTTAGGAAAAATAATTTTACTCTTTAGTGTATTTTATAAAAATTATGATTTGGCGTGAAAGGAATTGTAATTAATTTTTTGTTTTTGGTTTAATTAATTTGATTTTTTATTACGACACAAAATGATTTTAGTTAAGTGAAAATTTTGTGAAAATTATAATAAAATGCAGCCTACGAGGCAAGCACTGGGGCCCACATCTTCTGGAGGAAAGGTACACATACATTTTGTCTAACCAACTTTAAATGGAAAAAATAAATAAAAGCTACGTTTTGTGTTAGGGTAGTCAAGTTCACTTAAAGTGCATAATGTCCTTCCGTTCTAATCTCAATATTTCATAAATGAAAAAAACAAAGAAAAAAAAAATTTCTCGTTCATCTCGCTTATCAATTTTGGTTATCTCTCTGAAGAGAAACGAGAATTTCGTCTCGCACCTACATGAATCTGGTATTGTATTTGTGCTTTTCAATTCAAACAGAAAATGACATACATTATAATGTTTCGTTTTGCTCGTTTTAGTTTTGTTGGTATTTTCATTCAAAAATGGAATGAAAATGTATACATGAAAAACTAAAAAAAGTAAATGATGAAAACAATACGAGAAAAAATGTTGAAATATACAGATGTGGTCGAATTATTAGAAAAGTTTGTTGTGTGTGATTTTTTTTTGTTCTTTTTTTTATCTCTGGGAAATGTTTTGGAAAACTTTGTGAATAGGAAATTGTATTAAATTAGGAAGTTTTGTTGTTATTTTTTTTTTGTAAGCAAATAAATCATTTGAAATACAATGTAGTTTATGTTTGGTACACATATGTATATACAGCAAGCTATAATACAAATAGGTGTGAGCGTAAAATTTTTTATAAGCGAATTCTGTTTGTGTTTTGTGGTGCGGTGAATTTTGTGATGTGTGCCTTGGAATAAATTATACGAGTAGCAGTATTCAATTTGAAAGATGTAGGTTAACCAAAAAAAGAAAAAAATTTGACAAAACGATTTCACAACTAACCGAATTCTTAATAAAAAATAATATTCTAAAATACAGCCAGTCGGGTCATAGAATATAACGTAAAATCTTCAATAATAATAAGTCAAATTCAAAACAAATTCAATTCCCCAAACTATTCTCCGCCCGAGTTTTTGTTTGCAAATTTAAAAATTACTTGTTACGGTCCTTAATAGATATATTAAGTTCAATGTAGAACGCTGCATACCATTTATTTTTGGGATTTAGTTTACGGATATCAGGCGAATTTGAAGGAAGCTTTTCGAGAAGCTTTTTGCAATAATTTAACATTTAACAGAAGTGGCTATAGAATTTTACTAATATCTTGTAGATCTTAATCAATTTTTTTTGTTTATTTTGCCATTGATAATATTAAATAAACCAATAAATATATCCGCAAAAATTTTGAAAATTACTCCTAAAAAATTAAGCAAAATTTTAATAATAATTTTCAAAAATGAATGCCAATTTCTTGGTATTTAGGAAATTCAATTTATCGTATTTCAGGAATCAAAACTATTAGAAATGAAAGCTGTATTATACGTAATAATTTACAACAACAATGTACAATCGAGTTCCTCAGTAGGAATTCAAAATTGAATTTCTCGCTTAGTCTGCCTACTCTTTACGTTGCGTGCGCTAGACCACATTTTTTGGGTTTGTGAGATTTATTATTATTTTGACAATTTTTTTGGCAATTAAAAATAAAAAAAATATTTATTAAATGCGCTAAATGTAAACAAACCCACATAATAATATTTCGCCATAAAAATTCTCCAAACATTGAATGTAAAATCTAATTAATTGGTAAATAAAATACGACTGAAAGTTAAATAGAAATTCTAAAATTAAGAATACGAAATTTTACTCTGCCAATTGTACAATCTTTATAGTAAACTACTCAGTACAGCTCGTCCTAGGACAGATAAAATGTTGTGAATAACTTTAGTTATGCATTGATTTCTTGCATTTAGTTATGCAATGTTGGGGGCACCACACAAAAAACGTTACAGACCGACAAATAGAAAGTCTGCACTTTTCTTAAAACACTAATTTTAAATTGAAAAAACGAAACTAAAATGCTTTGAGCAGAATCGAATCCTTGAGCTAAGGCACTTTAGTCCATTACATTACGACTAAGCCAAACCTCATGCAACACATTTATTTTAATTTTCATTGTTACCTATATTGTTTTATTGTTTCAAAGAAATGAAGAACACAAAAACTTAGACGTATCATAAACGCTTCACGGAAAGTTTTAAGTATCGCTGGGATCTTTCTTCTGAGACGACATAGCAATGGTTATTCTGTTCATTTCCAGTGAGTCAAAATTACTCGTTTACTCTAACTCCTCAGCAGACATTTGCTGAATGTTGTCTCCATAGAATGATACAATATGGTTATAGTATTGTGTCGTGAAATGTAATCTACATGATTTGAAGCTACTTTCGATAATATCCAGCCGCGTTCCTCTAGCAACAACTGGTAGAATTTGTCAAAAATTATCTCCAACAACTACCACTTTTCACCCAAACGGCAGCTCATTTGCAGAAATTTCTTCCAGAAGCTTGTTAATACATAGGAGTCCATGATTTGAAAGCATTATTATCTCATTCATGATGGTAAGGGCAGCCTATCTCAAAACTTCAGCTTAAGGTGAATTAAGAGACACAGATGAAACCTCGCCGATCAATGAATGCCACCAGATTATTGTAAAGGTACATCTTTCCGCAACCACCTGGACCATCCAAATAGAAGCATCTTTGCCCTATTATGTCGTCATCAACAGTACCGATCAGTTTACCGAATATATCTAGCTGCTTCAATTCGTTTCAAGCTTTAGATTCCTTCTGCCAGTTTCCTCTCACGTACACGTAATGAAGGGGGATGCTAACATAGAGCAAATTCCGTGTATTGACATCATTTCTGTTGAGCTCAAATCACAATTCCAGTTTCGTTCATCCAGTTTGATCTACCAGTAAAGCTTCTTCCGCTTGTCTAGGTTGAAACTTGATTCGCTGTTGATTTTGAAGATGAACGGGAAGTCTCATAACTGCATGAGAGCGATCGTGCATTGGAGTTTTCAGGGAATGGCATATTGCTTCAGGAGCACGTTGTATCGACCATCGATGAAGTTTTGAATTTCGTTGTGACAAAGTACTTGTTGACCACCTGCTGTTACAACAATATTTGCGCAATCAAAGCCCTTAAAGATGCACTTGTGTCAGCTTTCCAGAGCTCTTCGCTGGACTGAATTCATCACGATTTGTTGTTTGTGGTGCTTTGTATTGCAGCATGCTGAAATTGTTCCGAACACGATTCTGATGTGCTGACTGCTCCGTCGTAAGCGTTTCCGTTTGGATAAAAGATTTGATATGACATCGGATCTAAGTTAGGACTTAAAATATTTATGTTAACAAATTGTTGATTTGGATCTTCAGGATTTCGTTCACAATTGGCAGCTCCTCTCCAGATTGAACAGCTGTTTGTAGGGGCATGTGCTTCGATTTCTTGCATCATTGTGAAAGTTCCTGCAAACCGATTTTTGTTTCTAAAATAACGATCCAGATGGTCCAGGAGTTTTGGATTACATTGCTCATTTGCTGGATATGACTTCCACGCCGTTTTCGTCTTAAGGTTTTGGAAGCTTGATTTTTCCTTTGCGGCAATAGAACTGGCAAATGATGTTCATCGGAACGCAGTTTTACTGAGTGATTTGAACTTCTCCGAAATCGATTTCTTCGTCACGAATGGCTTGACTTTGACGCTCTCGAGCTAAGTGCTAATTGACGCTCTTGGGTTAAGCCGATCAAGCGCCTTCTCGCTTTGACGTTCTCGCCATCTTTGTTGCCTTTCTCTGTCTGATCGACGTTTCTTTGGTGCGTCAACACACCACTGTTTCTGTTTTTAATTTTCTCAAACTCTGAAGAAATCGACAAAAAAATTAGAAACATCTCACTAATTGTCACTTCACTATACCCACAGTTTGCTAATGTTCGACTCTGTAAGAAACACAGCTCAAATGGAATTTTTTTGCAAATTTCTAGCTCACTTTGGTAAGAAATGCTTTTTTTGTTTGGTTACTGAAGAAGTCGAAAGGAAATTGGAAACTGTTTTATTGTTTCAAATATAGGATGCTTTATACTTATTCTATGCAGTTTATGCCAGGAAAAAAATTTCCGAAAAATTCTCATGGCTTACTATAACTCAAAATAATTTTTAAATAATTTTACTTACATTTAGGGGCATCATCAACGCTTACCACGCATTTTTTGTTTAATTACTGTAATAACTATAATGCGCAATATTTAATTTAAAGTAAAATATTTGATCACATCACATGAGGAATCCAATAGTGGCATCGAACCCAATACCTTTACCGCTCTAGTCTAGTCCGGTGTTTGACTACTGTGGGTTCTAGTTATTACGTTATTAAAACTGTGTTATTAATGGGTGTTTTCGTTTATTCATTCTGAATACTTTGACCGTTCTTAAAATGACGATAATAGTTATAAATTTAGCTTGGCGGACGCGAAAAATCCCAGGTTATATTTTTTAAGACGTGTGTGCCAATTAAAAATAATATTACATTGGATGCAATGTCTACGGTTGGCAATACGTTGAGTTAAGAACGCTCATGATACATTAGAATAGAATTCTGTTGTCAACATATCGGGAGATCTGCGTATTTTAACATACAAATTATTTATGAATCCAATTAATTTTATTGGAATTATTTATTTAATAGATTTAATTTGTTTTGTAATTTTAAAAATAAAATAAAAATTGATTTATGGAAAATGTATCCCATTTATCCGTTCTTTTATTACATTATGTGCGGAGTATTCCGAGGTCACGTGTTCAATATTCTATTCTTTCTATTTCTTCCGTGGAATTAATAAACGAAAACACAACAAAATTGTTCATGAAATGGCATGGTTATCCCGAATATTCAGGTTATCCCGAATTCGGAAGGATTCTCCCGATCTCGATTTCAAGATAATCCGATATTACCGGAATTTTCTTGTAGTATTGAGAAATTGAGATAATTTGCGATTTAGTTTTCCAAAATTTTCTTGGCTTCCAGAATTTTCGAAATTTTTGAGATAATTCGAGTTTTCAGGTTAAATTTCTTTCATAAAGTTACACATTATTTGAAATGTTCGTGCTTGTTTGTGTGTACTTCAGATTATTCGATAAGATTATTCGCGATAATTAGAGAAAATTTCGCGTTTAGTGAAAATCTTCGAGATTATTAATGATTATTCAAAATTTTAGTAAATTTCTTTGATATTAAAGATTTAAAGGCAATTCCAGATTTTTTAAAATCTGAGGTGATTCGAGATTTTTAGATATTTGAGATTCTCGAAATGAATCGAATTACTCCAGATTTCATGTTTTATTCGAAATGTTTAGATTTTAATTGAGTTGCCGATCACTCCAGACAAGATCACTCCACATTCATCGAGATTTTATTTCCAGATTTTCATGATTATTCATAAGTTTTCTGATTTTCGAATACTAGTCGACGATATTCCAATAACAAACCAGAGCCACAGACTATTCAACATTATTCTGGAGTTTTGGATGATCCTTATTTTCCATTTCTAAAACCAAAATATCCTAATGTTCGCACGATAATACCTGGGCATATGATAATTCGATGAAAGAATATAAAAGGATAGACCTTGAAAAAATTGTATTCGTACGTACCATAAACTTACTATTCCTGACATCGAATATCACCTGTGGCACCTTAGATCTAGGCAATGTATGTGCATGTATATAGGTAAATATGTCGTATTATGGAAATGGGATTCGAATAAGGTAAATTAAGACGGAACTTGCTATTTCTTAACCGATTTTGTTGAAATTCAACCTGTAGGATGGAAATGGGAACCTAAAATGATTTTTAGATGAAGTTCTGGAAGAAATTCGACATGTACTTTTGGAAATTTAATTCTAAAGAGGGATTTTTTTTAGTTTTCAGTCCTAACATTCAGCAACAAGTTCAAACTTGCAAGTTTCGTTCAAAATTTTATTGGAGATGGTGGATCATTGTTAAATATAATAATCTGAAAGAAAATTAATGGAAATAATAAGATTAAACTAAGTATCCTTTAGAAACGTATCAGATTAACCTTATTAGTTGAATTAATTTCAAGTTGAAAATTATCGGCTTTAGTTAGCTAATGTATTATAAACCACACTATTTAACAAGTAAAATTGTACCACCTACAACACAAACCCCTTGTTCAATTTGCATATTTACTAATGTGAATGGAATCACTGAATTTCGACTTCTAGAATCACAATCATTAAAAAATATCTGATTTTATAAAAATTTTCTAAATTGTAACATTTTTGGTTACATTCACAAATTTGTGTTGCACACTTTGTGTTTCTTGCGGATATTTGTTTTCTGAATTTTCTTTTTGAATGAAGGTTTAAATTTGATTTGCTGCTACCAAACATTCAATTGGACAGCGCTGGTTATACTCGTATAATTCAAAATTTTAATGCGGATTAATTTTATCGGTCTCAAAGAAATTGAAAATACTCTTTTTTATTGTGTTAATTATGTAATTTTTTGGTTGAAATGTCAAAACAATGGAAATTTCTTGTCGCTTTGCTCTATTCATATATTGTGTGTGTATATACAGATTTGATTCTTTAAAAATGTATATAAAATTCACCAAAAATAATTCCCATTTTATGTCCTTTTTTTGTGTGTTGGCACGATGAAAAACTATATTCATTTTCACAACATTTTCCATTTTACTCAAAAGCTCTTTTTTTTTTGTGTGTTTCAATTCTATCTATTTTTACCATCATCATCATCATATGGAAGGATAATGTTTATATGTAGCTAGAAGTAAACCATATATATTCGTACATACATACATAATATACATAAATATGTATAAGAAATTTGTTAAATGAAAAATTTATAGACGAGCTGGATGTGAATTTTCATTTTTTCAATTAGATATTTTATGTTCGTTGATTTTTTTTTTGTTTTTGTTTTTTGGTTGGAAAAGAAAATTGAAAAATTTTAAGTTTTGTTTTTCTTTCTGTATACATAAAAAAACGGGTGATAAATAGAATGTAATCAAAATTGAATCATGAAATGACCTTATTATTATCAAATTAATGATTTTTTTTTTTGTATAATTTATGTTTTCGTTTATCATTCATTTTTGGGTTTGGTATTTTTGATGATGACTATTTCAGCTTGGGTTTTGTTGTCATGATGGTAGATGGTTTGGAAAATTGTGTTTGTGCGTGTGATCTTGATTTGACCCTGCTCAAAATTATCACAGTCATCAAGATTGACATAAATTTTGTGCCTAAAATGTTTATTTTTATAATGATCATACATACATATATTACATTAAAATAAAAGGTAATTTAGAGTTAAAATACTAAAAACACGTTATCATTTACAATGAGATTTTACTCAAACAATGATGAATTTCATTGGGAGATATCATGTAAATCTAAACACTCCCAAATGAATATAGTTTTCATGTTTTTACTTTTGATGTTAAAATCTTTAAAATTAAGCGTCCAGTGGTTATCGATGGCAACATCACATAAATTTACTATTGAAGTGATTAAATATAGTTTAACTATTAAGCAAGATTATGCAAATTTAACTTGAATCGTGTCAGCCCTCTTAAGACCAATTTGTTTTTCAATAATACTAACAAAAACTATTTTGGATTCTACTTCTTATCGATAGTATCCGATATCTAACTTATACTTAAGAAAACCAAATAACTAACACATATAAATTTCTTCAAAAGTTCGAGTTTCAATTAGCAATGCGCAAAACCGTGGGCCAAAAACCCGATTCGCGGGCCAAATTATTTTTTAAAGCTTTAGGTGGGGCAACGTATTATTTAGTGCCACAAAATATTGATCGCTCACCACCAATTGGACACCGCTGCTCTATTCCATTATTATTACGTAAATACACTTAAAGTTCGATTCCAAAAGAAATGTATACGATGATAGTCTGGTCTTAAGCCTAAAATAGAAACAAGTTTTTTTTCGATCAACTCCAGTATTATTGATCTTAAATGTAAATTTTTGCATGTTAAAAATGCACATAAAACCTACATCCCATATAGTCTTTAAAATGTGTCTTCGCTAAATGCGCCATTTCCCGTTTCAGACTCATCCAAGCTTCCTTTTAAACTAATACACTTTTTCCAGCGATGATCTTTAGATCTTTAAACGCCTGTTTGACTCTGCATAAAATGCCTCTATGGATGTGGTAACCTCGAAAAGCCACTGGAGACCTTAGTCTGATGAATAAAACGGGTGGTCAATCAATTTGACCACCGAAGTGTGAGACCAGTGCGTTGCCTGCCTCGAACAATACTCTTTTCTATTCGAAATGCGGAAATTTCGGCCGATGAAGTGAGTGTAATGGTTCATAGTGATTGGAAATATTCATTCGAATACGTTTTTTGTACAAAGTGAGCAAGTGCAGATACGCATGTTCAATTTTTCAGTCAAACACGTTCTTTCGATTTGCCTACAGCCTCTATAATCTCTTTAACTTTTCCCTTCGGACTTTTGTGATTGTTATTTGTTGGTAGTTATTAGGCATTCCGAATGTTAATCATCAGGCATACTATGGTGCGACCATGTTTAAAGTCAGCTGCCCTTCTTTTCACGGTGGCAAATGATGGAGCAGCATTTTTACAAAACCACTGACATCGACTAATATAATGGGTTTATGCAGCGGTAATTAACGGTTTAACACACAAACAAACTTGCAATTGAGTAATATCTTTAGTTTCGTACATAAGTCGTAACATTTTGCGTCTACTTACCGCCCATAAAACTTGACGGTAAAATTACCATTCAAGCAGTATCATTTGTATTTTAGTCTCTATTTGTGGTACCACTACGTAAGTGGGTGTAATTTTGAACATATAACTTTTTCTGATTAAGGCGAGATTGAATAAGAATTGTCCTAAAACAAATTTTCATAAATTTCTATTAAAAATTAATTAATACACTTTTACTTTCTTGACCGAAACATTGGGTGTCGATGTGGTGTCTGTCTGCCTGTCTGTATCCTCTCTACAGCTCGGATGATTTAACAAATTAACTGAACTGATCGAATTTTGTAAATATCTAAAATATAAATTCTCTTAAATCGACCAAGACTTTTTCTACAAAGTGTTTTATTTTCTCTGAACTGTATTTTCTCAGAACGGATTTTTCTCAGAACTGTAGCTAATTTAAATTCCTTTAAAAACAAGGAAAAATTATTCGATGCCATCAATTTTAAAATTAACTTCTGATCAGAACACCAAGAGATGAAGTTGTCAGATTGGAAATCGGTTTCATCTCTTAGATTCGACATAGTCTTAAACATTTTCAGGTTATCAGCATAAATCAGTATATAGTATTTGAATGTTTCAAACAAGTGACTACCTTGGGGAACCCCTGAAGTAAAATCTTTCGATCTAGAGTCAAAATTACCTATTTTCATAATCTGGGTTCTAGATTCCAGATAATAATTAATTCACTTTTAGGCTCGTATTTTTAAACAAGGATAAATCGACGGATTAATCCACAGTTTTCGAAAATCCGCTGATTTAGCCGAGGTTACTTTTGGTAATTTTAAACGAGGATATAGATCCGCGGATTTTTTGTGTCTTAATTTTGAACGAAGCTAAAACCGACGATTTTCGAAATCAATTTTCGAATTAATAACTGCTTGCTGGGACATGAGATTTGTCATTTTTTTTTTGTTTGTTTTCCTCCCTATATTTTTATGTTTTATACCGTTGACAGACAAAAACATTATGGCAATAATCTCAGATCGCGGTTTCAAATTCTTTTTTAAAGTTTGCTCAAAAATGAAAATTGTTTCATATTCATCGAGTTTCAAACTATAGATTACGATAATCATATTATGAAACACAGTAATCCTAAAGTATTTAAATCGTGTTGTAGACGCATACACTAAAAATAATAACTACAGCTAGTTTGAGTCTGTTTTGGGTATTAGCAGTGATGCCGAAGTGAGTACGGTTGGAGTATTTATACTACTTTCGCTTAATCAGGCGAAAAAACCCTAAAATGTATTTCTTGCAGTAATGTGTCTCACTGACTGATTTTAGCAGATAATGTCAATTCAAACACAAAGGTTTTTTTTTAAGAATCGGGAGATTTGTTGGTAAAACTTACATCTTATGTACATCAACAGTATAAAAACATCAGGACACTCTGCAGAAGGCACCAAATAAACTCAAACATGGCAGAAAAGTCATGATTTTAACTAAAACCGTTTATCTGGTTTGGCTAAATATTTAGATTAGAACCTCCGGAACATAAAAATTATGCTACAAAACAAATTATGCAATCACTTAGTCTTGCCGGACAAAAACGATGTATGGAAGTCTGTATTTACAATATTCTCAAATCCTTCCTTAGTAGATTAGGACTTCTTGAATATAAAAATAATACTTTAAGAAAATTTCTGCAGTCACTTAACCTTTCCAAATTAGAAACTTGAATGGAAGTGTGGATTTATGCAGTGTAATATAGCGTATTTTACTCATTCAATACGCCTGAAAATCAAAATTCTCAAATCGTTTCTTTGGGTCAAAGTTTAGGTCAAAACCTCGAGATTATAAAAATGTTGCTGAATATTACAGGCAAAGAAATAATTTGAGAATATTGAATTCAGGCGTATTACATGATTTAAATTTGGCTTAACCACACCACACTGCATTTGAATAAAATTCAGAAGATCTGAAAGTAAAGTAATAATAACCTAAGCTTTAGTTCCAATTTGTGACATTTTTTAGTGTATCTGGGCCCTAGTTCGGATTTAGGTAGGAACATACTGTGGATTTGAAGATGACTGCCAACAAACAGCAAAAAATTAAACTGAAGTGAAAAAATTATCGAGAAAATGATGCAAGCAAAAAGCCAGCTATCTCCCAAATTATAAGAGTTTCTTAAATTTATGTTATAAGAACCATTTTACAAATTTAATACTAAAGCTTTAGCTTGGGAAGAAGCCATAGTTACGCTACAGTTGTGGAGATTTTTTTTTAATATAAAATTTGAAACGTACTCCGCTTAAAGTCTTCAGAACGGCAGCACTGAGTATTAGTCTTCAGTCAATATCGTGATTAGTGGTATACATGTACAAGAAATAAATAAAATGGAAAGCGAGTTGTGGACGTAATATGCGGTATTATAAGCGATAATATGCGTACAAAGGTTCCAGATCTTCTCGAAGGGTGTTGGTCAAATAATGAAACCCTTCTTTAGAATACCAGAATCGGCGCCGAGACTCTTCCTTATTGTGAAACTCCACGTCTATTCTATCGTGAAATACTTTAGGACGTTTAGATCGCATCACAATATTATACCGTAATCTGATTCACCGCAAACTCTGATGACGAAGATGGAGAGATTCATTAAAAATATTTTCCGTTTTTAACTTAAATTTTCAAAAATTAATTTAAATTTAAATTTGTGATTCATTATCTACAAATATTTAGTTTTGTATATGTGATTTGACAGATCGTAAATGACGTTTTATATTTCCGAATTTTCGAAAATAGCCGTATCCACTGTTTTAGCCATCGATATCGAGGTATAAATCCGAGGATACAATTTTAATCCAGGTTTGATTCAGTGGATTTATCTTCATTTAGAAATGCGAAAGGAGGGATAAATTCGCCGATTTAACACTATCCCCGTTTAAAATTACGGTCCTTATAACCAAAATTATCATTATTTACGCTTTTATCTATTTTGTCTATTAGCAGTTGTCTATTAAGCCATATGGTTTCTTCTTGAAGACCAGTCGTAGTTATCGAGAGAAGCATTAAATGAAGTGTAGTCCCCCCTTTCAAAATTATAGTTTAACTGTCGCAATATTCCAGAAGCAAAGTAATATTTATTGGTGAATGGTAAACACTAGATGATCCAGTTAAGCCTTCACAAGCCCGAACGGTAAATTCATGGTACAGTGGTATGAATGCAAAATCTAAAATTCGCCTTTGTTCCTAATGAAAAAGCATTGCTTTAGGCTTAATGAAAGTATATCAGCTATAAAATTATCCACATCGATACCAGCAAACAAAAACAACAGAGAAGTTTGGCTGTTGATTAATTTTCGACTTTTGCCCAATAAAGCCCAAAACCAAGAATCGCCCGACTTTTTTGGGAAATTGTAGCCACAAAAAGAGAATTTTGATGAATGTACTTCATGTTTTACTGTTTGAAATGATGTCATAATATATTCCTCTTTCAATTTTATAATTAGAATTTAACCAATTACACGAAATATTTTAGAAATAATCGGATATTTAAAAAATAATTTGTTAGCTACAAATCATTTATTTACCTTTGCAATTTAATTGCTGATTTTTGTTATTAATAAGCGATAATAGATCGATTATTTGACAGCACAAATATATAAGAATTTTTTTTAGTGTTAAGTAAAACAAGCACCAGTTTATATGAAACTATCGTAAAATCTTTGAAATTAACTTAATTTTAGTAATTATGAAACACAGAAAAAACTCAAATGGAAGAAAATCTAACCTAAAGATTTTTTTGACATTCAAATTGTTTCCCTTAAGAAGAAAAAGTAGAATGAAGTTGTCTACATAGTATTCAACACTGTTGTACGGTCACTGTGCACACATTCGTTGATATGGCAATAGCCTACTATTTTTTATTTGTTCATTTTTAATAATACATAAAATCCATATGAGTAACTAAAATAAGGCAAAGCTTACTATGATATAATAGATCAAAAAGTAGCCAAATTTTTTAAATAAAACACAAACGGCTTATTATTCTTTCAAATTCTGGAATGACCTTAAAAACCTCCTTCGATTCGGCTTGTATCTCTTTAATTGAGTCACCAAAACCTTGGCTTCCTTGACGTGGTGTTCATCGGTAGACGTCGAGGGATGGTAAAGACGTTCATCGTCTTCAACGCATTACTTACTTATACCAATCAAAAACACTCGCTCTGGACAGTGCATTGTCACCAAACGCCTTTTTCCAGCATTTTCAAAGTTTTGGAAGACGAAATTCCATTTTTGAAGCAAAATTTGATGCAACTTCTTTGCTGAACTTTTCTAAAAATCGAAATCGCACCTTTTTTAGATGAAAGTAAATAAGCGAAAAATCATTGATACTAATCTATGAAAAAAAACTACTCGTTTGGATAAGCTGTCACAACGACATTTCCAATGAAATACATTAAACTTTTGCCTTAAGAATATGTAGATAGAATGAAGTTAAACTAGAATTAAAAAATTTTCAAATTATTCAGATGACAAATTTAATTTCGTTTTATTTTTTCCATCGAGTTGACAAAATTAATTAACTAAAATGTTATATAACTAAAATGTATTTTTGTCGATTTATAAAATGAAGTTGTCTTTAGTTTGATTTTTCTTTATCCATTTTTTAAGTTAAAGTAAAAGCCAAATGTCAAAAGTAAAAAGTATATCTTTGAGGATGCTTTGTCACTCATGTAAAACCCAATTTTTGCAAAATGTAACTCGTACTTCGCGCTCGTTGCATTTTCGTCATTGAAATTCACATTTGTGACACTTGATTTTTTTTTTCGATAATAAGCGTACCACTTACGAAAATAGATCGTCTTAAACAAATGAGGCAGGGTTGTAAATTATTCATAAATAACGTAAAAACATAAATTCTAATAATTGGTAAAATTTTTAAGATATCGTAAATTTTCATATCTAAAATTTATTCTTATATTCCCAAAATTTCATTAAATTCATAAATATTGAGAAATACTGTTAGGTCTAAAGACCGAAACAAAAAAAATATATCGAGAAATTGTTGAATTCGAAATTATTTATTCTTGACCTAGATAATAAATCTGGAAACGCTACTTTGAGTCGTACTGTAGCTGCAAGATAAAATTAACTGCGAGATGAGTTTTCACAATTGGTTGGCCAGTGAAACGGCAAATCCTCCAATAACTTTGACTACTTTATACTTGTATTATATCTTTGAACAGAAAATTTTATTAATTTTTCTTTTTCTCTTTACAGCAAGTGGTTGAATTGAATGGTTATGTAATAATTTTGGTGGAAAGTCGTGATGGCAAAATTAAATTATATGGATCACCAGCCGATAAAGATAATTTAGAGGTGGCCGATGAAATTTTGGATATAAATGAAAAAAAGCTAGAGGATTTACCACGTGCCGATGTAATACGTCACATACATGAGGTAATTTGTTTTAAAAAGTTTTCGTGATTTTAAATAAAACTGTGTTCGTTTATTTTATTGCAGTGCATCCAATCATGCATGATAAAATTACGGGTTAAGAGGCGAAGTGATTCAAAATTGGGTGAGTGTACTTAACTATTTATCATAAATTATATTTAATTGTAAGGTGGCTACTGTATTTTATTTATATAACAACACAAATAGAAATCAATTTGCCACTTTCCGTTGTATTTGCAGTCTGGTAGTATTGAGTGCACAAACTATAAACGTACGAGTAGTTGAAGGTAATACGAGTGTTTTATAATGCATAAATGTAATGTACAGCAAATGCATTTTATTGGAATAATATACATAATCCGTCTGTCTCTTTTCTGTGTTATGTAAAGTCGTTGGTTTCAATGTTTTTTTTTGTTGCTATTTACTTCAGGTGAATAGTTTTGCAAATGTAAATATTAGCGTATGTAATAGACGAAATTAATTTTTTTGTGTATATTGTACTAATTCTCTCCCAATTAATAGCGTACAAAATTCTAATATTCAGGCGAAAATTATTTATTTTATTTATTATAAACATATTCCATCTCATTCTCAAAAAATTCCACATTCAACAAGCACACAACTATATAAACAAACTAAATAGTTTTTATACGTTTATTTTTTTATTCTCTATTCAACAAAAACTTGTGAAACAAGTTTTTTTTTTAGTTTTTTAAATTAAAAAAAAAAAAAAGAAAAACAAAATAACAATAAAAAAGAGAATTTTTTTTTTCATTATGTATCTTCGCGAGCTCGCGATCTGGCCTAAAAACAATTTTTTTTTTTTTTACTTCAAAATAATTTCTAAACTCTTAAAAATTAAAGTAGTTTTGTTGATACAATTTTTGTTGTGAGCTTCGACAGAATGAATTGTGCTGTTGTATATGTGGTGTAGTAATAGCAGCACTCAAAACGAAACGAAATCGAAAAGCTCGTTTTTAAAAAAAAAAAAAAGCGCTTTTATGTAGTATTTATTATAATTGCGAGTGCACTTTAATAAGAATAGTGGAAATTTTTGTTATCATATATTGTGATAAAATGTGAAAATTTGTGTGTGACCGTGTAACAATTGTTGTACTTTGTTGATATTTTTCTTGAAATTAAAGAAACAAAATATTTTTTTTTTTTTAGCTTAACTTTTCAGTTTCTTAAAGAGTTGAGTAAGTTTCGCTCGTAAAGTGAAATGAAGAAATACATAATATAAAAATATATCGTATATATATGACTTTTTGGATACGTGGAATTTGTATTTATTAAAAGTAAATATTTTTATATGTTGGATCGGTAAATTTATTAGTTTTATTTGCATGTATAGAGAAATTCAACTATACAAAATAATTAACTAATTAGTAAATTAGTGTTGTGATGATGCGGGAAAAATATCTATAGTGTGATAATATTTATTTTTCGAAAGTGCTTACCAAAGTGTTTTGGTTTTGAAATGTTAATCTCTGTGCAATATATTGAGAATTGGTTGTAGTGTTTTTGTTTTTTTTATAGTGTTTAGAAACATTTTGGATTAGTACCTTACGAGTTATGTTTATAAAGGTAAATAATTACTTTAATATTTCTTCACTTATATAAAATGGCTACTGCAAGACTGGACGATACAAAATTTAATCGGTTTTCTTTTATATATTCCTTATGTGCGACCTTTATAATACATCATGTTGTTTTGTATATGTATGATGGTGACTCAACAGAAATCTCTTACAATTCTTATGAATTTTAGGTTAAATCATCAAATTAAACATATTTCTGTATGCATACATTCTTTATCAATGTGAGATAACCGTAATTTATTGTCCCACATACGTATATTTCTGTACATCTTTAAGTCTTTCTTATATAGTTCACTATCATAAATATTGGAATTATTGGTTGGGTTCAACAACCAGATAATCGTTTATCCAATATTCCATTCCAAACGATATATATTTACTCGTAGTACAATACCTATAATCAAGATGGATAAGAGTTAACATCTAATTTCAATATTTATCTCATTATTTAAAGTAATGAAAAAACCTACACGGTATAGATGCATTTATTCAACAAAGAAAAGTGAAAATAATGAACTTATGTTGTAACCACTTAACAGTTACCACATATTTCTGTAACTTTGGTTGAATAATGTCTGTTTTAATTGATTTGAACTTTGAATTGTTCGAGTTTATGGAATATAATCAAAACTTTTAATAATAACCTAATTGTTGATAGTAGAAGTTATAGACACAAGCCTTCTGGTCAAATAGAAAAAATAATTTTCCATCCTAATATTAAATGTCCCCATTAAAAATCCCCAATTAAAAAAATTAAGTCTATCCGACTCCTCGAACGACACTTTTCCCACAAAGCGTCCGTTAAAGATTCCGTTATCTTGGGCAGGCAAGGTCCTTGAAAGATCTTAAATTTGAAGACCCTTCCCCAATATTACAGTTAGTGACGACAATATAAATCTTCTAATCTCATGCCACCAAATTACATATACTCACATACATTATTTAGAACTGACACATGTTGAACAGCAATCAACATTGCATTCGCTATTTTTCATCTTTGACCTTTAACAATTAGATCCAGTTATACATCTCTAGTATACTGTTGCAAATCCTTAAGAATTTAAATTACACTATTCAGAGAACATCCACAATGTTTAAAATTTATTTTCTGAAATTTTGTGCCGTTTGTTCAGATCACAATATTATGTGAGAAACGTGAGAATTGGCCGACATAATTCTTTACACAGCGCTTCAGTTTGGACGGGGCTGTGGGCAATACAAAATAATAAAACACAAACATTATCTTTTATATATTAACGTTGTCACTTGGCATTTCATTTTATATATCTCCCAGCACCTTTTCCCTTAACTTGCACCTGCCAAATGGCGTGATATTATTGTAAAGGTGTCCCATAGTAATTAGCTATTAAGATTTATATACCACCTTTATTACCAGTGGCACTATTCTAGTTTTCCCGGCGAATTGAGAATTGGAATTTTATTATTGTGATTTTTTTAGTGTATTTTGGTATTATGTTTTTCGAAGCATACTGTGGCGATTGGTATTTTAAAACAATAAAATTGCTATCAAAATTTTAATAAATACCATTTGCCATAGTATGCTTTGGAAAACATAATACCAAAATACACTAAAAAAATCTCAATAATAAAATTCCAATTGCCAATTCCCCGGGAAAACCTAGAAAAGTGCCATAGGAACATTTATTACTCAGAAATAATATCTTTAAATGCGATTTTATTAAAGCAATTCACAAATAATGTATCGATCAACATGTCTTTGAAATTTCAATCATCAATAAAAACACAGAAATGTCAATGTCACAGAAATGGGAATGTCTTTCTACATTTAAAAGCTTACTAGATATATTTTATTTTTAAATGTTGACGATATTATTTTCCAACAGTAAAGTATTTTAGGTAAATATAGAAATTTAAATTCAAATCAATCGTGAACCACAAAAAAGCAAAAAAATTGTCGGTTCCGTTTTTGAGAAAATTTAAAAGTTAACACAAACTGCTTTTTACTAAAATCTATCATCGTAAAAGATTTCTTTCGACCAAAACTATCAATATTTGTGAGAATGGGAGGCATAACAACAATAATGAAAAAGACATATGACTGGAAGGACGGACACGACATTTTTCTAACAGATGTGTCGAAGTCCTGGGGCGGTATCATGAAATCCGGTACCGGTGGAATTTTGACGGAAATCGCCCGGTTTTACAAAAAACGGTATCATGAACACCGCTTTCACGGTAAATTTCCGTCAAAAATCATCCGGTAGATATTAGTTAACGGATAGCGATTTATCGTTTGAGAAAACTCAAAATTTTCACAACAAAAATTTCTCGATGACAAAAATTAATTTGAAAATGTTTATCTATTAAAAAACCAACCATTAACTTTTTATAATATCCATTAGAATAATTTAATACTTATAAAATTTTGATGAATGCCATTTAGAAAAAACCTAATGGCCGATTTTATGAATGAGTTGAATAAATATGAAAACAAAATAAAAATTGGACATTACGTAATCTAATTTTTTAGCTAATCAGCCATACGGGACATCCGAATGATAATGTTTAGGGGCTATAGTCCCAATTAAGGGCCATTTTAATGCAAATTAAAAAAAATTACCCCAAGTTAATCGTAAAGAAACATCAGTTTGTTAATTTTATTTATTATTTTGACAACTCCATAATAAAATATACAGCAACTTAGAAAAATATACACTGAACGAAAATTTGCTCAATATATTTACCGACCGGATTTTATGATACGATATTTTTTCCGGTCGGTTTTGCTAGCGGTGACATTTCATAAACGATCGGCATTTCCGACCGGATTTCATGATCCCACCCCAGGTAACCTAATTCTATTGTAATCGCGAAATTTTTTTTTCGCGATTACAATACTTACCCAATATAACTTCATTATAATCAGTTGATTTTTCGACATTTTTTATAGACAAATATATTAATTGTTCATGGCAATCCCAATATTTTCGATTTAGTAAATCAGAAAAATACAGAGGCCAATCGCTCATAATATATCTACCGGAAAAAAGTAGAAATATCTTCTCTCATGGAGGGTTCTCATTTTTGCAGAGTGGTACATTGGTATAATATTTCTACTTTTTTTCAGTAGATATATTATGAGCGATTGGCCTCTGTATTTTTCTCATTTACTAAATCGAAAATATTGGGATTGCCATAAACAATTAATATATTTGTCTATAAAAAATGCCGAAAAATCAACTGATTACAGACAGACAAATTAAATTCTTAATAACTTCATTATATCAGGAAAAAAATCGATTTATTGATCATTAATAAAATTTTGAGAAAATAATCGGTTCAAAAACTGACACAAGGCTAATCATTTTTTAAACAAATTTTGATTCATTTTCATGATATTTTTCAGTCCAACAAATACCTTGAATGAAACGGAGGTAACACTATGTTGAATGCAATTCTGATAGTGAATAATAAATCTCTAATTTCAATACTAGATCCAAATTAAAATTTTTTTTGCAAGCAAACAGTTCGAAAGACATTTCGAAGATAAATAGACCAATGCCTTTTTGTTACAAAGCTTAATATATTTTTCTCACCGGTTACTCAGTTTGTTAGACATATTTCACTATAACTTTCCAGTTATGTTAAGTCTTCTATATTAATAAAGATCAAGTTAGTTAATTTCATCTTTAGGATCTGAAAATGGTTTATATTTAACCTCAACCTATCAAAAACTGTGTTTAAAAGCTGTTCTAAAAATTAAAAGGGTCCACTAAGGGGATACAAAAAAAAAACAAAAGATAGCTAAATTTTAACCGACATCTTTCTAGTTCTATGCGTGAGCAATCGAGGAATTTTGTTTAAGATGGCACGTAAAAAACATGAAACAGAACAGAAATCTTCGTACTATTTCGATGAGGTAAGCAACCACCGTGATTGATTAATGACGTGTGATGTCTAACGTGTTTTGGTCATGTTACTTTTACGTCATTGTTGCATTATAGTCCGAACACTTTGTTGGTTGTGATTTGAATTTTATGTGTGTGTCTGCTATGCAGTTTAACAATGTTAAGAAGAAGAAGAAGACCTACATTCACGAGGTATTGACTGGAATGCAAAAAATTTGTAAATGATTTTACTACCACAATTGCTTGTAAATAACAAGTACTTACTAGAATTGTGCTTTAGGGAAAGTATTTACTTATTTTTAGGCATTCTGTACATTATACAGGCGGTTTTTCCATATAAAGTGGGTAATCAGGTGCCAAATACAGGCACGACGGCAGCCCTTTTCTAATCACTATTGTATCTGAAAGAAGAAAGTTATACGGTTTATGGGTTGGACTACACACTAGTAATTAATCCTCCAGCGAGATTCCAATCAGTCTCATCATTGTTCTCATCTAATTTCCAATTATAATAATCCCCAACAACTTTTAGGCACACATTTCTCGTTCAAATTTTCACACAGCAACTACTTTAAGTAAACACTTCTATTCGCTCTTTAAATAGAGAAAAATCAATTTGAATTGTGCAAGCAAGCGAGAGTTTCGACCAAAACCTGGTTTTAGCAATATTTAGAGTACTACAAAAGCTTTATTCTTTTATAATTTAAGATACAATAAATAAATCAAATAAATTTTAAATTATTGTTCCAACAAAATCTTTACATTTTTTGGTTGATTATACTTTTTAGGAACTCTTCGATCTTGAGCCTCTGAGCTACCAAAATACACTGCAACTCAACCCCCTTACAAATTTCGAGTAATATCGGAAAACAAGATTATTCCCCAAAAAATTCGAATGTACCCGAAAAACTTAGAGCACATTTAGAGTAAATTAAATTTAAATTTCGGGAATCCCATCTTTAAGTAAGATCATGTAACACAGTGCTATGCTTATGTAGTTCAACCATACAATAACTTCTACTTTAGTAGTTATTCTTTGGTTCAACTCCAAACTAAACTCAAATAATATTGTACAAAGTGAATAATCTCGAAAACTAACAAAATCTGGAACAATCTCTATTACATAATACTCAAATAGCAACATTAATAGCAACAATCTCAAACAAGCTGCAATACCTCGAATTATCTGGAAAATATTGAATAATGTTGATAATTTTGAATAAAATCCACATAAAATGAAAAAAACTCGAATTTCGAGAACCTTCGAATAGGTTCTAGCAACGTTTAATTCAATCCAAACAAAATTTGAAGGTGCTTAAATATCGAAAATCCCGAAGTACCTGTAATTCGTTTACATATGATGCAACTCAACTGGAAAAATCCCTATTAAGACATTTCCAATGTATACAATATTAAATTTTATTTTAGAAAATAATATAAAACCACAAAATCTGAAATTTGGGACGCCTGGTGTTCAATTTTGTAAGCAATGGATGAATTTCTAGAATTTTATGTAAATTTAGCAAAATGCGATTATGTAAGATGTTTTAAGTTCTCATAATCCTATAATAATAAAATTGTTTTATATGAGTCTTGCTGTGAGTGCAGGTTACACTTTTCAATTTCATTGTAATAAAAATAATCAGTATCCTATGCTACTGTAATGAGTAATACAAAAGTTGAATACAGTGAAAAGTACTATGTACAGAATTTCGCATGCATCCTACAGAACAATAATTGTAACAATATAATTCAAACTATTGAAATTCGAAATTCGAACTAAAATGAGAAATGACTGTACGAAGTTTTAGATTTGACTAGGTTACGTTAGGTTGAATTAGGTTAGAGAAAAGTTGTTGCTGGCTTTTTAACACTAAGTATATTCTTACATAATAGCGTTTTAGTAGAATATCGACTCGATGAATTGCAAGTTCTCGAAACTCGTAACTCGAAATACGAGATACGTAATCGAGATCCAGAAGTAATCCTGAAATTGAAATGTGGGTGGATTACAACAACTGTATATGTAACTTGCTGTGAAAGTGCCTGTGAAGTCAGTATACATGTAATTGGTAACAATCGGTTAATATCGGATTGAATAACCAAAACTTTTAGATATATCGGTTAACCTTAACCATTTGCTCTATACTACGGGTTCTTAGCGAGCCATTTAAAATTATCAAATTATAATAGCAGAACCCCCGGAACCCTTGGTGATTTTTGCAACAAAAAAATAAAATCCTCACTAAGGATAATACATTGACGCAACATAATCCTGCACTGGGGGATTTGAATGCAAATTTTGTTTTCATCTATCCGAAACTTGTTTTCATCTATCCAATTTTCTGATAAGGTTTCCATTATTTTAAATCTGGCCTAATTTAGTATGAATCTTGTTCAACATTAGTCGAAACTGGGTTAAGACAAAAGGGACATTAATGAATTGGATTATTTTTATAGAAACTGGCTTTTAATAATTTGACTTAAAAGAGAAAAATAAATTTAAGTGTAGCTAATATCACAAAATGTCATTAGTATAATACTTGACTTCAATTTGTGCAGAATAACTGCTTTTGGTTCGCCATAAATATTCAATAAAAGATTATGGCGAATTCATAACTAAGAAAGTTTTGATTGAATATTTCATTTTTCTTCCTGGCAATTGGACTGCTATTTGGAGTCTTTGTAAAAAATGAACAATAAAGGGCTGGAATTTATGAAAGTGGTCCAGAAATATTGAAGAAAAGCCAGATATCAAAAATCTTTTTAAAAATAACGCTGAAACTGAAATTTTTCTTCCTTGCTCTTTTGGAATTGATCCTTAGTGAAACTTGGACAAATCTGACCTGTATAAGAACTCGACTCCAAATTTGAACACAACTTTTTATGAAATAGGTAAGATTTATAGTTGCCAGGGGATGATCAGAAATAGTCGAAAATTAATAGCTTTCTTGATTGGTTTCTTTGATTCAATCCCCTAGTAAGTGAAGACAACCAAGATAAATATGTAGAAGCAATCCTAGTAGGTAGAATCTTAGCTAATATAATATATTTTTGGTTTAGGATTGTAATTACCACAGACCTTAGTGGAATGTAGCACAAAATAATCGAATAAGATTTTAGAGAACTAATGTCTGATTGTTCACCAATTAGTCCAGACTTAAGCTAAAGCCCACAAAAATAGAATTTTATCTTCTTATAGGCACTTTTTCCGTTGGGCCACAGTTGCAGTAAAACTTGGTTTTATTGAAGTTTTCATGAAGTTAGCATGAATAGTTTACCGTTGAAATGGTTTCAATTTTTATACTTATAGATAAATAAAAAAACATCATGTGTTAAACAGTTCATTAAATATAAACCGAGAACATCATCTATTGTTGCTAATGGGTATACAGTGTTTGTGTTATTACACAATCCCTATATTAAAATGTTCAGCTGATGATATGATATACCCACAGCATTTTAATTGAATAACGGACGAATGGGGGAAATTGAATTGTTGATTCTTTGTCATATCGCACAATCCCACTGCTGACTACATTGAAATTCGTTCACAAAGAGATTCGAAATGAATGAAAATCGGTTTCAATATTTATATGTACGAGTATATGTAGGTAAAAAGATCCAATTGTATAATTTAATTACAGATTTTTTATGATTCATTGCTCCTACATAATATTATAGGGTATGTATTCTACATAAGCGGCTTATAGGGGGGTCATATTAAACTTAAATAAAAGTGTCTGTACTTTTTTTATACACAATACGTATAAACCAACACCATAAGATAATTAGCAATTTTTATTAAAACATACATGAAAGTAGTTTTATTAAAAACGACAGAATTTTAAACGATTGTAGAATGGCGGACGGAGTTAAACAATATGAAAATCGTAATTCCTTCAAAACTTGTAATTATTACATCAATTAATTGCTTATTCAATAATTTTTGATTTCATTATATATCAATGTATATACAATGTTATTTTATTTTTTATACACATAATTTACAAACAATAAATAAATAATTACAATGGCTTTAGTTTGCAATTTTTGTGCGAATTGTTTCCGGATAAATTATTCAAATTATTTAATTTTGATTTTGTAGAAGTTTTATTTTGCGTTTTACTTAATATACACTATACATAGTGTGACGAGCTCAGCAAAACCAATTGGCTTTATATAATAAATTTTAGAATTTATTTACGATGATGTTTGTGTACAAAATAACCGACAATTATATTGGGTAATGATCGAATTCAATTATCTGTAGGTGAAATTTGCAATGGGAAATTATTTAGTTTGTTTGGTACCCTTTTGGTTATTTAAAAATCATTCTAACCAGTCTCCAGAAAAGTCAAAAATTAATGGTGAAATAATAATCCATTCCAGTTTCATTCTTCATCAAGTCCCTAAACGCTTCCATATTTATATCCAAAGAACTTTTTAAATATTTTTAAAATTTTCTAATTCACTTGGTTATTCGATGGCTGAAACAAATATAAAATGCTGGGATAATTTCACACATGAATATATGTGACATAATTTTATTAGTATTGCCTGATTTAATTTTTTTATTAATATAACTTCACATGCCTTACTGAACACAAAAAATAAATGTTAGTTGCTATTTAAGAACAAATGTTGGATGGCACCAAAATCCATTTTTTGGGATTTCTAAGCAGGTAGAGACCCTAATTTCCTATGTGCTAATTTTGAATAAAGAATTGTTCATTATTCCTGAAAAATCTTTTGAAATACTTGGCATTTTTTGATATTGAAAACATCTTTAGCGGGGATAAGTCAAAAATTCCATGTAAAAAAAGGAACGGAAAATCCGGTACGAACGAAATTCCAAATTATATACATACGAGTAAAACGAACACAAAATGCACCGAACTTGCACACTATATAATACGAATTACAATTTCTGTCGGATTAAAATGGAAAGGCAAAAAAGTTATGCATGTGTAGTGTAAGTGATTCCAAAAAGTGAAATGGAAGTACCTTAGAAACAAACAGAATTACACGCATACTTTAATTTTAAATATTATATGTAGGTACATCTTAGCGAGCTGTGAAAATGACACTTATACATTGATAAAATGCATCTATTATTGCAAAATAAAATTTTGAAATTAATCGGTATGCTATTTAGTATTTCTCATGTTGTTGCTGAGTTTGGCTATGCGCGGAGTATAGAAAACAAAAACAAAAGGGTGGTCCATCTAGCGTTTGCAATTTCAACTACCGGTTATTTCGAGTGTGTCAACACTTACGTCTTCGTGTTATGACAGAAAATTAGATTAATATTTGACATTTATGAAATAGGCGTTGAACAAAATTGGGAAATATTGAAAACTTACTTTCAAAGTGATGAGTCTTCTACCCAAATTGTAAGAAATGTACGTGGAAAATTCAGTAGAAATGAAATGCCTACAAGGCAATTTAGGATTAACTGAGACTAATAAACTGAGAGACTATTCAAGACTTGAAAGATCAAATCGAAGTTGCGATTGAAAGCCCTTACAATCGGAAATGTTTTAAAAAATTTGAAAGAATGGGGTACTGTAAAGCCGGCCGTGGAAGTCATAGGAAAAAAATTGGGTTCCATAATTAATGGCAATGTATACTCTTTCTAATAAAACAAACCGCTATGAAAAATATTCATTCCTCTTTAAATTTAGAGCCAAATTAAATTGCGAACGTGAATGGATCACCCGTTATAAAAATCGTATACAGATTCGAATGACATTCTCTAATGATGCACGCTAGAAAGAAGCCGCAGGCAGACATGGTACCGTCTTTCCAGCTGCTATAATTTTACAGTTGAAATAGCGCCTATGTCTATGCGCCGTGACCATTAACAAAAGTCTAAATATGGAATCTCAAGAAGATTGCCGTGTATTAGGAATTGTGTACTGCTGTACTTACTGTATGAGTTATGGTCTTGCTGAAGCTCATCGATACATGGCTATACTGAAATTTTGTCGTTTATATGTTTCTCCAAACCCAATATAGAATAACTTATTGACTTTTTAAACCAAAAATGAAACACAATTTAAATACTGAGCGAACATTCACGTGAAGTTTGTCCAAACTTTGTCCTAAAATTACAAAAACAAAATTTGGGATAAACTTAGGACAAACTTCACGTAATTATCGATGGGCGTGAAGTTTGTCGAAAAGTTGTTCTATTTTTTTTACGTCTCAGAATGTATTGGTTAAATAAATAAAATATATCGTTATTATGAATTGTTTGCAAAATGTGAAGCTTTTTAATATTTCGTGACTATACTGATTGTGCGACCCTTAAAAATCGAAAATTGTAATTTTTCAATGCTAAAAGCTAACAAATATTTGAATTAGTAATCGAAAGCACAGTGTATACAGTACTTTATTAAAAACAGTCACCATCTCAATATAAGAGAGAGAGATAAGAAACCTATATCTCATCCTACATATCTCAGATAAGACCGATAGTGAAAGTTTCGAAAAAATTCCATTGCACTTCTTCAAATTTTCCTTACGGTTTGAGAGTGTTTCGAAAATGTTCCATTACGCTAGCTCAAATTATGGTCTCTAGAAGAAAACCTCAACAAATCCAACTTTATGCGATAAGTGCTCGCGAGTCTGCGAGATAGCGTTATGAAAAATCATCGAAACTCTGAAGAATCATAGAGTAAACTTTAACGAATCAAACGCTATCCGATAAATCCGTAAAGGTGATAATACTTTTACGAGTTGAGCGTGAACTCGCCCGTTGTTTTTTAGTTATTAACTTCCTTAAATTTTTATTTTTTATTTCAACTAGAATCAATTTTACAGTAAGTGTTGTTGATTTAGTTATGCCGGAGAATTTATATTCCATTTAAATCATGGTGAATTTTGTGCAGTATATTTTATTTTTGTCTACTGAAAACTGTCTTTAAAGAAAATGACTATTTGTTGTTTATTCTGCAAAATCACGAAGAAAGGCTTTTGAATTTTTTAATAACCTAGATGTAGGCATATACATACGAGCATTTTAACATAACCAAATAGTTTTTAATTGTTGTCCTCTATTCGGCAAAAGATACGTGCGTTGAATGAGGCCAACCACTATCATACTTAAGGGTCATTTATTTAAAGGTTTTTTTGTCTATAAGACTTCATACAAAGACTTCATACATTTCCTTTCATACAAAGACACTGATGGTTTATATTCCAAAATGGACGTGTAAAAGCAGAGCCACCTGGAAAATTCAGCCTTTACATCATTCGTTATACTTTTTTATCGAGCATTTTTAGTGGTATAATTTTACATTGTTCTTCATAGGAATCTTCATTTGACTGCAATATCAAAAATTTTCTAAATATCTTTAGTTAATACCTACAAGAAAACTGTTGATATTAAATAAATATTAATCGCTGAAATATTAAAACTAAATTATGTCTAAAATATATTTTTCGTACACAAAGTAAGCTCTGATCCTGACGATGTATCTCATTTTTAATTAAAAATGGGAGGGCTCTTGTCCCTTTTGTTTATGCTCACCAACTAGTACCTACTCGCTTCAATTGCCAATCATCGTTCAATTTTAATAAAATATGGTTTGATGACCACGTGATCACTCGAGGTTTGATGACCACGTGATCACTCAGCTAATCATAACATATAAATTCATGTTTTTTATTTGGACACATTTATTTTGTTTTCAACTGATCATTTTTAGTTTGATATTTATCAAACAAACAAAATCAATTATTACGAGAAAACTCTTATTATAGAAGAGATAACAATTGTCTTGAACGATATATACATCTCACAAATTAAACTTTTACAATTAAGATCATAATTAAGAATTTGTGTTGTTTTCATTCAAAAATCTCTCTTAGAAGAAACAGTCTTACATATGAAAACGTATCTTATTCCCTCAGAAAGCTAAGTTTTTTATATTTCGGCGAAGAATTAGTTGCTTTTGCAACATAGATCGGGGTTTAGAAACCTTGGTTAAATGCGGTACGATAAACAAAATAATGATAACATCTCTTAAATATTCGTAAATGACTAGAGCCAAATTTTTAATGAACTTACTGAAATTTGTGCCTTTGAACCTAAATGAGATTTTTAGGCCGCATTTAAAATATTTCGAGCTGATTTTAAAGAATAACTACTCATCTAAACGTAAGTGTAAAATCTAACAATCAGCTAAGTACCCCTCTTTTAGAAATTTAACAACCTGTTAAAAGAAACTTGTTATTATTATGTTTTTGTGTATCATTCTCACTCAAATTATAGACTCGAGTCAAGTGAAAGTTTAATGATCTTAATCACTATCTTCCCTATCCCGCATATCATTTAAATATACAACAAAAATATGAATAAACAATTAGTTATATATCACTAAGATCATTGCACTTGTGTAAAGCTGTTTAATCATCCAGAAAATTTATGTAACCATTCTTTAGTGAGGAGAAGATGAAACCAGCTAACGACTTAAAAAAAAAAAAAAAAAATTATCGATTGGTGGAAAGAAATTTAAATTTTCACGTTTTATACTCTGTTTGAAATTATATGACGAACAAAGTCTTCTGAATCTCTACAAAAATTTTACAACAACAAATCACATTTTTATCTGGTAAATACCTTAAAAAAATATGTTTTATAATAGTTATCCGGTTTTATTTTATTTTTGTTCTTAAGAAATTCATTGTACACATATTTACATAAGATGACGGTGAAAAAAATTTAAGATTTTAATGAGATCGCGCCTTGGTTTTGGTTCGTTCGTATCTGTCGCGCCTTTATTTTAATGTGTATGTATGTGTGTGTATTTTGATTATATTTCCTTATTGTGTGTTAATTTTGTTGTAAATGTTATTGGGCTCAGTGTCGTCATCCTGTAGCTTAGTAACTTACTCAAAATCATTATGTTGCATGTCTAATTTTTAGAATTTAAATTGAGAAGAATTTCCGGCATTAAACTATTACATATTTGGGCCCAATTAAAGCTTTATATCTTGCAAAGTGCGAAATAATCTAGAAAACTTTCAAAAATTATCTTTGTTCTCTAAATAAAGAAATGCAAATAAAAATCCTAGAGTTCATCAGAGCAGAAAATATTTAAATCTGTTAATTTAAATATTTTGACCTTGAGAAGTACCTCTGAGACTCTAGCCATAGTTAGTTTACAAATCCTTTTGTCCGACACCACTCCAGATTTCACAGAAACTTTTTTTTTAATCGGCTGACAGAATACATTACAGATACTCTACTTCAGTACATAGAAACATACTTATAATGTAAATCAATAAACAAATTACAAAATGCTGTCTCCAATCGATTGAAAAAAAAAAAAACGAAAAGTACAATATAATCGATAGTTCACTATATATCTGTATACCAATTTAGGTTATTAGTATTATTCTTTCAACACACCAAAAAAAAAAAGTCCATTCAATAAAATCGACATGCAAAAAATGTGGAAATTATTTAATTGGATTTTGACAAAAAGCCATATTAGTACAATACTGAAACTTACACCAACAAAAATAAACTTTGGATATACATTTTTCAGACAAATATTTTACACATTAGATTCAAAATGTATTCAACCAAACCAGGTTACATAATTATTGATGGATTAATAAGTAAATTAAACTGAGTTCAACAACTACTCGTAGTAAATTTTGTGCTCGTCACTTTATATCGCTAAATAGAAAATTGCCAAAGCCATCAAAGTGAAATTTTACTTTCATAACCAATTCAATCATTTATCATTAAATTTCTAATCGCCACTAAATAAATTATAATCCACAAAAAATGGTAATAAAAGTAAATTCCTTAGTAATTAATTATCGATTGGCGATTAAATGTTCATTACGATCCCCATTGATAAAATTATCTTCAACTTGAAAAAAAGAAACAATTCCTAATTTCTTCTTTCGTTCGTTGTATATGTAGATATGCTACTGTATAATTTGCTTTTGTACTGTCCATATTTTATTCGATCAATCAGCACGGGTACATACAGTACGCTGTGCACATCTTAGAAATTAAACTAACTGTTGAACAATTTCTAAGCAGTGTCTGTTAATCTTAACTGCTGCACGTTACTGCTTTTATATATTTGCGTTAAGACAGAATAAAATCAATTTTAATCGTCATTTGAATTCTAAAGCAATCAATCAATCAAATCACCTACATATTTAATTGGTTGGCCCCCAAAATCAGTAAACACGTAAAGAAACGAAAATCAAAAAAAAAAAAAACTCAATCAGCTTATCTTTTATATATGATCTTAAATATTTTTGCTTCTTTTGTTCCATTTAATACTTCTGTATTTCTTGAGACATAATGCGTGATTATAAATAGATTGATGTAAAAAAAGTATGTATTACTGAAATAAAGCAAAAATGATTATAATTTTTATGTTTATAACGCGCAAAGTTGAAATACCAGATTCTTTTTTCATTGGTATTTCATTTAAATTGCTTTTGGGAGTTCGTTTCTGTATAATCGTATTTTGTGTATATATAGTCGGAGCATAGTACATCCATATTCCCTTTATATGAGTTTAAGCGAGTTCTTTATAAAACCCCCCCAAAAAATTACGTGCCAATATAATAAAAGCGTTACAAAAATTACCATCTTTTAAAACTGTTTTCTCAGAAAAAAAAAATGACGAATGGTTTAAAAAATGTCGTCAGTTTTTATTTCTTTTGATTTTTGGCGCGCAGAATATTGGTTGTTAAATTATAATTGAGTCATAAAAAATCAAACGATATTTATGAAAAAAACAGAACAAGAGTTTAGATTTTTAGAGGTTGCTTGCGTGCGAGATAAATATTCATGCATATGATATACTCGTGTACGTATAAATGTAAAATGTCCAATCTAAATTGAATTAGCCGCACTTAAAATATTCACAAAATTAGAGTAAGCCAAATTGCTGAATATAAAATTAAATGAAAGTTTTTGTTGACTTGGTCGACTTTTTGTTTTATGTACTCGTATGTGGATTATAATTAAATGTGTATGATTAAGAATTCATAACAAGTGTCGGTTTATTTAGAGGGTTTACAGAATTTTGCAAGAGTTTAATGAGTAAGCAGGTATAACAGAGAAAAGTTTTGTTGTTTTGTTTTTTTTTTTTTCAATTTTGAAATTACGTCAGTAAGGTAATGGAAGTGTATATTAAACACAAATCTTTATCTAGACTTCTTATTCTAGTTTGTGTCTCGAATGTCTGGAAAAATCTTTTAAAAATTCCGGGTAATCTAAAAAAAAAAAAAAAATGACAACAAGCAACTGAATGCAAAAATTTAGGCCAACATAAGGCCCTTGCTAAAATCTCTCAACATGCTAAATATTTCGAAAAATGTCGAATACAAAAACTCGCGATTTCAGAAAATTGTAGAAGAGAGTTTAAATTTATTTTCAAATTACACTAAATTTGAATTAATTGGTTCTATATAGTTCCAAACTCAACATTTTCATGTTGGCACCTACCCGATGCACAAAATATGAGCACATTTTAACTGTATATGTACAATAAAGGGGACTGAAATCGTAATTCTATTCAGAGCCGAACGCTTCCATAAATAAAACGAAATCAAACGAACTGCGCTTTCATCCTCAAATTTTTAGCGATTTTTGTTTCGTGGCATAATTTGTTGTAATGCCATAATTTCTGATTTTCGACGGCGTTCTCTTGCCTCAATTTTACACTATTTCGCTTTTTCATTATTGCGCTTTCTCTATCTCTTTGTATTACCTGTCAGATTAAATTTGTGTCTAAGACTGTGCCCGAAACCTGTGATAAATATTTTTTAGTACACATTTTTGACATTTATTTGAAAAAACCTAATACACCCAAATTATCATGGTCTTTTGCTATGACAATTTGTGACACAAACAGAATAATTGTTCGGTCGACATTTAACATGGTCGCCTTAGCATTTTATATCATCAAAATAAAATGTCAACTAGTCAATACGATAACATAATATATCGTTTGCAGCAACATAATAATAGCAACATAATAATTTTCAACTGCAGCAGCTTGCCGACAATTATTTTCTTCTAGTTTATGTCATCTAAAGATTCTTATTTATATGGCATACCATATTGATCTAGGAAGTAAATTTGAGTGCTACCGCTATCGCCTGACAGATTTTTGAAGCTATTAAAGAATTAATTGGTAGATTGAATTAAAATGTTGAATCGTATGCACCACATCATTAACGATTTATTTTAATCCGTAATAGAGTTGCCTCAAATATTTTTTATTTTGCCTTGCAATTCTGATTTGAGAATACCCATGACCTTCCCGTTTCCAGTATATAAACCTAGCTATCGTATTATATTTTTCAAATGTTTGGGGAGAATTATTGCACCATAATCCTGTTATACTACGTCCTAACAAATATAGCCCTACGCTATAATATATAATATTAGAAGAAAGCTAATACGATGCGTATAAAAAAATGCGTTGCTTGCCATTAAAATTAAACAACAATATGATAGAAGGGGAATACTTCAAAAAATTATTACAAAATTCGGGCAGCGTAATATAAATTTGTGAATGTAGGGGAATATTTTTCAAAAATTTGTGAAAAATTTGTACGAAAAAATATTTATCATAGGTTTCGGTCAAAGTCTTAACAAGGTCGCCTTAGCATTTTACATCATAAAAATAAAATGTCAACTAGCAGCACATAATAATAGGAAAATGATAATTTCCTATTTTCAACTGCAGCAGCTTGCCTACTATTATTGTCTTCCAGTGAGATGATTTGTCCGCGTAATCGTTTATGTCAACTATAAGGTTAAACTTAATTAAATGTCATATTGATTTAGTGAAACGTAAATTTAAGATACCACTATCGCCTGATAGATTATTGAAGCAATTATAGAATTAATTGATTGATTGATTTAAAATGTTGAACTGCATGCACTACATCATTAACGATTTATTTGAATCCATATAGAGCTGCCTCCATTATTTTTAATTTTGCGTTACAATTCTTATTTGAGACCACCCGTGACCTTCCCATTTCCTGTATAAAAACAACTATATCGTAATGTATTTTCCAAAATGTTGGCGATAATTATTGCACCACCATCCTGTTATACTATATCCTAATAGATACAGCCCTTCGCTGCAATAAAATAAAAGGATTGCTTTCCATTAAAATCGAACAACAACATGACAGATCGGGAAATACTTCAAAAAATTATTACCCGATTCGGGCAGCGTAATAAAAATTTGTGAATGTAGAGGAATATTTTTCAAATAAATGTCAAAAATTAGTACTAAAAAATATTTATTACCCATTGAATTATTGCTTTATTTTCGCTAAAAGCTTCTCGTTTTTGATCGAGTATACCATACAATACCATTTTCAATTTAAAAAATTCTAAAACATTTTTAATTCGTTGAGAAAATGAAAATTTAATTTTTTCGGTTCTAAATAGGTTTTTTCGGATGAAAAAAATTAAATTTTCATTTTCTCAGCTAATTAAAATTTTTTTGAAATTTTTTAATTGAAAATAGTATTATATGGTACACTCGGTCAAAAACGAGAAGTTTTTAGCGAAAACAAAGCAATAATTTTGGAGTTATATCGAAAAAACTAAATCCAATTTTTCTTTTCGTTTTTCAATGGGTAAAGCACTTAAGACTGTTTTCGAAACCGATACTTATTTCATACTTATTCGACGCCATCTTAATAAGTAAGTTAAATCATTCGAATTCACCAGCAACAAAAATTTATTTGTTGTCCAATTTGTTGGACAACATGGTTGGTGCTCATGGACCTCTAAAAATTATTTGAAAGAATTCAATTTTTTGCTTCAGGATTTGTTAAAGCCAAATTTTACATTTTTCTGTATCACGCTGCCTTAATAGTTTGTATTTTTTGTATTGTACAACGAGCACGAAATGATACTCATTTCACACGAGTATTGAAGTTTGCAGCACAAGCCTTAGCGAGTGGGAAATGAGCATTCCAAGCGAGTTTTACACTATACTTTTTCTACGCCTACACTGTACTCTCGTATATACATTAAAAAACCAAATAATTTTAATTTGTATTTTATTTTGTAAAATGAACCGAAATATTTGAACAGTTATTAAAAATAATTTTTGGCTGATTTGAGGAGTGTTGCTCATTAACTATTTGCTTGGCGCAATCATAGTTTTCTAAAACTGATATGGAAGTAGATGGAGTATCAACCGAATTTTCAATGGACCCCATAATTTTCTCGCGACATGAGATTTATTCATTAAGGACTGATCGATGCATCCTTCTGCGACCGTTGTAGATTTTCAACTACCGTGCCGTTTTAAATATGTGATTTCTTCATCACTGTCAATCAGAATTGTTGCAGAAGATCTGCGGAAACAGTGGCCGATATACAGTTATGGATTTGGAAGGTTTAAGTAAGAAGCAATCTGCTTTCATACTTGCTAGACATACTTTTGTCAGTAGATATTTATCATCTGGAGCTGTTTTTATAAATTTGTGAATTTCCTTTGATGTCAAAATGTTCGATTTTTTCGGTTGATATCCGCTTTAATAACTCTTCGGTTGATATCCGCTTTAATAAATAAATAAATTATGTTTACTTGACAATAACATTTTATACTAATTAAACAATAAAGTTATTACAAGAGCTAATTTAAAAGATCACCCGATGTATTGCTGGTACTAGTTGTGTCATTAGCGCTGACTCTAATGACCGTCGCGTCTACTATATTCTCCATGATGTGCTGATTCTCAATAAATTTCTTCTCCTGATTCCAAATGTGGCGGCAAGTGTTTCTCCAATCATCCGATGTTATTCTTCCAATTTCCTTGTTGATATGCTCTTGCAATACCTTAGATGTGAAATCGACGTTCGCCAATGCAATGCGGTTCTTAACAATACCCCAAATATATTCAATAGGGTTTAGCTCTGGATGGATCTATATATAAAAGAAAGAATTAAATTTTATGGAGTTAAGGAAGTGGTTATTATTAACATTAGCTTAGTACACGATGACAATGTTGTGCGATAATTTGATCGAGCTTATATTCAGTGAATCTCTCTTTGTTGGCTTTAATTATCTGATATATCTCTAATTTTAGCATTGTTTCTGGATATGAAATGCCCTTCTTGTCCAGCCAGTTTTTCATTTCCTGCTTCCTCGCATTTGAATTTGGCGCCGCATTTAACTTAACGTTGTGGTATGGTGCATTGTCAATCACCAATACCGTTCGTGCCTTCAAATTTGGTATTAATTGTGTTAAGACCCAACGCAAAAAAATATCGCTGTTCAAATCCCTCCGCTGAAGCAGCATGTAGGATTATGTATCGCTGGCTTTTTGACTTTGGGTGCAATAGATCTATAAGTATGAATGTAAAACAGAAATATTTTAAAATATACTCACTTTTTTTGCTAACATCGCACCATCGTTTTCCATAATGATGTGTGGTGTGCACGTAAGTCTCGTCCGTATAAATTATTTGGTAACCCTTCTCACGATACTCTGCTATCTGCCTTAGATACTGCACCCGTTTTAATCGAATTGGTTCCTTTTCCATTAATATGCTTCGATTGTCGGCTGACTTTTTCCATTTAAACCCCAACTTCTTCATCAGAATGCTCACACTGCTTTAATTAATTTTTGGTGTAGAAGTTTAAGGGTAATATTAGACTTATCCGTTAAATGGAAATTGTGAATAATTCTTCTGATAGCTTCAAGATCGAAGTCGTCCAAATTGGTCACGATACTGCGTTTTAATTTGGCCTTTTTTCTCGGCGATTCAAATTTTAATAATCGGCTAGATGGTCGGTCATTAGTTTGGGTACTGTCAGCATTTGATGCGGCTTCTACGTTCTGGCTGGTAGTAAACCCAATATTTGAACCTTGATTCGGTGTTTCCGTTGATGTCGATGGCCGATTATTTCCTTCGGTAGCTAAACAATTGAATTACGAGAATGTTAGAATAAGCTTTGATTAGATCTAATTAAATTAGAAATTACCTGAATATTCATCGTTATCCAGACAATTAGTAGCTTCTTTTAAAATTGTATATACGGTGGTTAAACCGACATCTGGAAAGGAATATTGGGCTCGTTTAATAAATTTGTTACTATTGTAAATTTCAAAGTAAATATTAACCTGTTGCTTCAGCTACATAATACTTCAATTCCAGTTCACCGCAATCTTTTAAGCAAATGACACCTTCTTGTAATTTTTGCAAAAAAATGTTCACTTTAAACACACCCTCGTGATTACGGGGCACTGTCTCATAGGGAGGCATGCGAGTAGACTTGGTGTCTTCTCACATGATTACTGTCGTAGTTGCGAGGACGAAGAGGAGGAAGAGACAGTACTTCATCTTCTTTGCACCTCGTCTGGCATGAAACAGACTAAAGTTCCTAGGGGCACCCCTCTTCAAAGACCTGACGGACCTCTGTAGGATTGACGTCAGGAGTATCCAGCGCTTTGTTAACAGCTCAAAATGGTTCCAATGAGTTGGAGGAAATAATTATTGTTAAACACTACAATTATGTAGTTTTAATCTAAACGATTCCGCGTTACTTGTAATAATGTTCTGAATTTTCAGATTTTTGTTTGACATACATATAAATAACAATAACTTTATGTTTTTATACACGGCCTACTATGTAGTTAGCATTTCATTGTACTGGAATAGGATACTTTTATCGATATATTCTGAAACTATCGCCTAGGCAACCGTATGTGGTATGAAAAATCGTATAGAATGTGCTACGTGTACTAACCACAAAACGACTCATAAGGGACATATTTCGATAAAGGCGTAGAAAAATAATTTTGCGTACGCAAAGTGATAACCAATTTAGTTTTTGTTGTAATAAAGGGATAGAAAATAAGTCACCTAGATTAGGTTTCATAAATAAGTATTCGTTTCGAAAATAGCCTAAGATTGTGTCTGATACCTATCATAAATATTTTTTAGTACTAATTTTGACATTTATTTGAAAAATATTCCCCTACATTCACAATTTTTTATTAAGCTGTCCGAATAGTGTAATAATTTTCGCCTATCTCTAAGGCTGTATCCCAAACCCGTGATAAATATTTTTTAAAACTAATATTGGACATATTTCAGAAATATTCTCAAATTTCCCCGCTTCATACAATGGTTGTCTCACTTTAAATACATTAATTTCTATTTTTGACGTCAATGATATACAGAAAAGTAAGCTTCGTGGTTCGCTTTTATATTGTGTCTAGATAGTGGCCATATCGAATGGATATGTTTTCAATACATGCACATACATTCGGAAAAAAGGTAATATTTTTGAAAATTGGATTGTGTGTAAAAATAAGCGAATAGAACAAGCAGATATCAGCTATAAACAGTCGCAGAAGTAGGAAATTGGCCTAAACTATTTCACGAGCAATATACCGGGTGTTTCTTTTAAACTGAGACGATCAAATATCTTGAAAAATAGCCACTCTACGGAAGAAATGTCCATAATCAAAATTTAATCATACCGCGGGGGAAATACATTAGTGCAAAAAAATAGTCCCCCACCCCCCGCTTTGTAGGTGGGGCGGGGGAACTTTTAAACTAAGATAGGAAGCCATATTTTTTATTGCATATACGGATTCTACGACTAAAAGTACGTATGATTTGAATGAAATATTTTGTTCGGTTCATGATAGATGGCGTTGTAATCGACGAAATTCAATTTTTTCAATTTCTTCTTAGAACACACGCATTCGATTCTGCAATACGTTTGAAATAAAAAACATCACGTTTTCATTGGAAATACTCGAGATTCGTCATCAAAACAATTTATTAATGTAAATGTCAGGTGAATAAAATAATTTTAGCTTAAAATAAGTGTTCAAAATGATGACCTGCGACTTCAATGCACTTATTAATACGCATTTCCAATGATTGTACACAACTGAGAAGTGTGTTTGGTTGAATTTGAGCACACGCATTTCTGATTCGCTCAATCATGTTCTCACGTGTTGTTGGTTCTTGTTTGTAAACTTTGTCTTTGAGAAAGCCCCACAAAAAGAAATCTGGCGAAGTAAGATCTGGTGATCTGGCGGGCCAATTTATCGGACCAGCTGTACTGATCCAGCGACCATTGAAATCACGATCAAGTACCTCATGTGCTACCAACGAATAGTGTGCAGGACAACCATCATGTTGAAACCACATGTTCCGTCTCACTTCTAAGTTCAAATTTTCAAGTAATATTGGCAGTTCATTTTCCAAAAAGTTTCGGTACATTTGACCATTCAAGTTGCCTTCAATAATGTGGGGGCCGATGAGTTGGTTGCCAATTATTCCATACCACACGTTGACAGTCCAAGGGCGCTGATGTTCAACTTGGCGAAGCCAGTGTGGATTTTTAACACTCCAATAATGCATGTTGTGTCGATTAACCGTTCCATGGTTTGTAAAATACGATTCGTCAGAGAGGTTCTCCAAACACTGGTGAGGGACAATCCGGAATCGCGAACTATTTCTCGTGTACTAACATGAGGATTATGAGTCACTGCAGCCAATACAGCAATTTCATTATTTTCTCCAGTGACTGTTGCTCTACGGGTCCTCTTTTTCGGTTGAACATTTCCATCAGTAATAAATTGTTTGATAGTACGGCCAAATGAAGCACGTGAACGAATCCTATCCGGAAAACGTTGAGCGTAAATAGCAACAGCATTTTCAAGATTTCTGCCAGCTTCTCCATAAACCAGAACCATTTCAATTTTCTCTGGCACAGTTAAACGGTCCATTCTAAAGTATTTTATCGTTTATTTTGCAATTACGAAAAACATGAAGATAAGAAATAACACAAACGTTAAATGTGATTTACAAAACTGAATAAATTGTTTTGATGACGAATTTCGAGTATTTCCAATGAAAACGTGATGTTTTTTATTTCAAACGTATTGCAGAATCGAATTCGTGTGTTCTAAGAAGAAGAAATTGAAAAAATTGAATTTCGTCGATTACAACGTCATCTATCATGAACCGAACAAAATATTTCATTCAAATCATACGTACTTTTAGTCGTAGAATCCGTATCTGCAATAAAAAATATGGCTTCCTATCTTAGTTTAAAAGTTCCCCCGCCCCACCTACAAAGCGGGGGGTGGGGGACTATTTTTTTGCACTAATGTATTTCCCCCGCGGTATGATTAAATTTTGATTATGGACATTTTTTCCGTAGAGTGGCTATTTTTCGAGATATTTGATCGTCTCAGTTTAAAAGAAACACCCGGTATACACCACAAATCGAACTATTACCAGAAGCCTGTGATACATATTTTTTACTGGTAATTTTTGACATTTATTTGAAAAAAATGTACACACCCAAATTATCATTTACACATCACATCCTATGATAATTTTTGTCATATACAAAATAAATTCATTCGTCGATTGATATTGTCGCCTTAGGAAGCTATTATGCGGAGATGCATTTTGTAACTGGGACCGTGATTTTAATTCCCTGTCCGTCATTTTTATTGTCGAATTAAATTGCGTAATTATGTGTTAATGAGTGTTATTGTGAGCGTTGTTAACATCCAATAAATTTCCAAAAATCGGAAATTGTTCATTGTTTAGGCATATTTCGTATTACTGCGGATGTTTATATCTCATATCTGCTTATTCTACTCGACCAATTCTTAACAATATAATAGCATGCATCTAAAAGTATGCATTAGATATGCATTATCCACCCACCATATAAAATCGAGCCATAAAGCTGACTTTTCTGTGTACGACTGACGTCAAAAGTTGTCATTTTATATGCAAAAATCTCCGTATTTCTCGGAAATTAATTTATTTAAAGTGAGACAACAAATGTATAAGGCGGGGAAATTAGCCAAAAAATTATTGCACAATTCGGACAGCATAGTAAAAAATTGTGAATAGAGCGGAATATTTGCCAAATAAACGTCAAAAATTAGTACTAAAACATCATGATTAAAATATTTAAAAAAAAATTTGTTTAGTTGAGTGTGTCGTGGATGGTTCATTTAAATGACAACCGACGGTAATTACTTAACTGTTGATTAAATTAGCATGTTTTTCTGGTTTTCTGTGCAGAGTCTGTCATTATGTGAATGCAGGACCGACTCGTGGTTTGTGTGAACTGTGTGGTCGCATAGGGCGTACAATTTTTAAGGGAGCCAAATTTTAACCGCAAATGTATTGTACACTGCCAATTTATCACCTGATCTTACATTTATTTCAAAAACAGGCATTTTTCAAGTCATCGTGAAGAAAGTGTTTCAGTATAAATACAACCTAATTTAGCAACATTACAAAGTTAAAATCAAGTTAAAGAATATGATAAATTTTATATTAGGCCATCCAAATACACAGTCGTAGTCAGAAAATTAGGAACAGCAATTAAATTAAGCAAAATCTATTGTATTTTGTTCTAACACCATCAAATAGGCTCAGACGGTTATTTGCATATTTGGAGAGGTGAATCACGTGACATTTTTAAACTATTTCGCTCAAACTTTACTTCTTTACGCATTTATTGAACAAAAAATAGGCATCATCACTGAAATGACCTGCAAAACTGATATTAACTCGCAAACTGCCTTTACAGCAGCGGCGGAATCAATACTTAGACTTTCAGTGCACGTCGAATGTTCGCACAAATTCTCCTTAAATTTCTCCACAGTGGAGAAATCGCCCCGATTTCAGTAAAAACTGTATTAAATATTAATAATACGTTAAATATTTTGGGATTTTGAGTAAGCCTATCAATTTAAGATTACCAATATGTATAAAATTTGGTGGTAATTATTACCGGGGCCGGGGAAAGGTGCCCTCCTGGCTCCCCTCCACCCCTCTAATTGGGCCTGGCTGCAGGTACTTTGTACAATAAAATATGTAACACGATAAACTATAACTGAGGTTGACATAATTGCGACTAAACACGAAAACTTGAGTAGACCAGTTTTGCTAAATTGCAGCCAATTTCAGTATTGCTTTCCTTGTTAAAGGGGCGAAAATAATAAAATAAAAGGGACGGTTCAACCAATCTCGCGCAGTGCACTCAGAAGTGTCGAGCCGAAACTGTGTAAATGTTGTGCATCAAAGTAACCAAAAATGGTGATGACATTAAGTATATACCAAAATGACAGCTGGAAAATTAAGTTTTTTTTCTTCTTCAAAATAAAGACATTGAGAAAATGACTTAAACAAATCTCCCAGACTAGAACAGTTTAACGAAAAATCAATTGTTGCATAACACTCTTCCATTGGTTAGAATGTAACGGTAAAACCTATAATCTGTTCTGCCTAAAACTAGAATGTAAATCATTTTTAACCTTTAATTTTGAAACAGATAAGTTATACTATACTGAAATAAGATTAAATATTCAGTAAAATGCGTGAGATAATAAACAAATTAAGAAACTTTCTGTATGTTATATACTTCCAATATGCAAAATTTTAATGTTGCTTTCACTCCATTTCCGTTCTTAAAAATCTATTTCAGAGCACCCATGCAGTTGTTTGTGCAAACGAACCTTCACTATGTAATTGCCTGTGAACGATATTCGTCGTTTTTATTGTAGCACATATAAATTACCACTTTAAAGTAGTGATGTGCTAAATCGATTCCCCGGAAAAATTTGCTAACAAAATAACGTTAATTAACATAATTGTAAATATTAAGTTGAGTAAAGAAATTCAATTGATCTGTTCTTAAAATGACACTTGAGAACTTCTTTTGATATAGTTATTCTGTTGTCTCGAAGAAGTATAGTTTAAGGACTGTAGTAATAGTGGTCTATTCTAAATTAGTATAATTACTTCGAAATTTTAAATTGTAGCCAAACCGACCAAATCCAATGCAAATAATTTTAAAATATATAATACAATAAAAAAATAATTAAAATGTATTGATTCATAATCTTCCGTAAATCCAGGTTTCTAGCTTACTCACACAAATTTTTTGATTTAAGAAAATTCTGTTAAAATTTATTCGTAAATACAACTAAATACCAATTGAAATGGATTAATTACTTGCACTATTGAAACTATCGACACATAATAATTGAAGTATCACAATTTTATGAATGAATTTACTATGTATAGTTAGAAATACGCGTAAACGCATTTTACATAAAATCAAAGAACCATGAATAAACCGCAAAGAAAATACAAAAATCGATGGATTCAGAGTACAAATTCTATCACTAAATTTAAAAATTTCTGTTTTTTTTTTGTCTTCCGAAAAACTGTTAGAAATTTACGATCTAACAATAGCTGAAAACTAACTATGTAAATATAAAATATACAACATAGCAAAAAAATAATTAATAATTTAATTATATTTAATTCGCGTGTTGAGGAATGATGTGGAAATAGTTTCTTGTGTGGTTGTGCGCGATAAAAATCAAATATAAGGACTCGATAACACATTTATACATCTAATATGTTTGTTTACGACATTTGATAGTCTCAGAACAATACAAACTTTTGTAATATATAATTAATATTCATAATTCACACCAAATTAAAATGCCATCAAAATAATTTGCATATCGTTGTATTTATCGCGTATATTACTCGCGATTTTAACATTTTCACGTGAAAGTCCATATAAAAATAATTTTTTGAGTTTAGCGAAAAATTCCAAGTTTTCGAAATACATAATTTCATAATTTATACAAATATGTATGTATATGACTTTTATAGTTTTATGGCCTGTTTGTTTATAATATGTCTAATAAATTAGCACATACTTCAATACGACTATATACTATATACTCGTATGATACATTCAGAACTATTTCTAGAAATTATTCCAACTGAATGACTTGAAATAAACTTTGGAATTCTTGTTAGACTGTTTGTTAGGTAAATAGTTATATACATTGTAGGTAGCACGTGACTAGGCTATCAAGTTTTTGCTTAAGTACGCTTTGTTTATTGAATAAGAAGGAAAAGTTTATTATCAATTATATTTTCTACATATTTAATGTGAATTAAATTGTAAAGTAGCGGATTTGTTGGTCAACTGCGGTTTATTAAGATATCGAGAAAGGGGGTTACATCATGTATAATGAATTAAGCTTATTGAACGTATTAATTATCCTAACAACGTTTCGATGTCGATGTATGAAGCGATTTATAACGTTTAATTATAAAATTGACGATTTATTAAGAGCCTCACACTCAAAAATTCCAATTGGCTTGGAGCACGTGAATTTGAGATGCCCATAAATTACGTGATATAAATTACTTTTCAAACACCGACATAATTACGTGTGTATTTCTTATTGTATATAAGAATAAATCATTACGTCAATAAACCATGTTCAATAATCATTTCAGAGATATGAAACCTAAAATTTTCCTCAGGTTTTCGTTTTGTTTTTGTAAACCTTAATTATTTAACATGCTTGCAAAGGTTATCCTCAGCTATTTCACTTTATAATCGAAAAATTTTAAAAAATATTTCCCCGAACGTTTGATTAAATTATTTTGAATTATAAATAACTTTCATTAAATTTGCGTTGTCCAACCCTTGCCGTTTGAATTGATCAGGAACAGTGATTACTTTGATTGAATGTTTGAATTTGTTCACTGCTAAATGTTTGGAGATTTCCAAGTTTTAGTGATAAACGGCTTTCACAATATTACACATTTTTCGAGCCTTTTACTAGCCAAAACAAACATCTAACTATTCAACATTATTGTTGGGTTTTAAATGCGAACATCACTTTCAATTTTTAGAGTAATAATGACAATCGATTAGAGTTGAGTTCGCAAATCTGAGACATTATACTAATAAAATCTACGGCTATTTTCGACATTTAGTCCCATCGAATATGTTGTTTGTTTTATAAATTTATTCTGTATTAAATGAAAGTTTCGGTGTCAGTTTTAGGGTTATATGCTACATTCGGTCGCAAATAAATTATTTACTCTATAAAATAGGGCTGCTCCATTAATTTTAACATAAAACTCATTCAATTGCAAACTATCTTTTTTGAATTTTATTTGCTTTTGCGGAGTGGGTTGAGTAATAAAAACATTATGAGGAAGTTACTTACGAAAATCAAATGGGCCAAGACAATTAAGACAGCAAAATTGCTGACTTGCAATCGGCTGGAGGATTTACCCCCTAGCGAAAGTTAAGAGAAGTTTAAAAAAATCTAATATGACATCGTGGTGCTTAGGATTCGATAATTGTACACGATTATTGAAATTTTGAAATTATATGAAGCTTTTATAAATACCAAGTCGTTCTGTGCTTTAAAGTTTCTATTTTCTGGACACATCTCAGTAGCAAATCATGATGAATGTGGGCGAAGTATTTATGCCGTGAATTAATTATAGTAAGCATAAAAATACTGCAGATAAAAGCATAAAATTTGTGGTGAATTCACGTCACGAAAGAGGAGGGATGACAAATCCATTTTTTCACAACCAGACAAACCTATAGTTGATCCATTATTTTTGTACTTTGAGTTGGCATAGAGCTATGCAGCGTGGTTGTGTTCTATGCAACAAGAGCGTAAATCCGCTGCTTCCGCCGAATGCGGGGTTTTCTCGATTTGGCTACTGCATCAGTTAGGACATTAAACAACAAAACATTTCAGGCAGAATTGTGAAATGTGGTGTTAATTAAGCGAAACTGCGTTTATCTTAATAACTTTTAATAAAATTTTCCTTCCAAGCCACTTGGGAGGAAGATGTTGAACAACATTAAATATTTGTGGTTTTAGAATGTTTTGTACGTATATGCCGCAAACGAAAGAGAGGATTTTGAACCGACGAATAACCGGTAATGTGCATGGTTAGAGATCTGATTATCCTTCAAGCTTGGTTTCATATTTACAATATTAAAATCATTTCTTACAAATAATTGGCATATAAAATTAAATTATTTGTCACAAAATGATAGTTGATCAATGATCACTAAAAGCGCCATTTCTGAATTTTCGAGCGGACAAATTAGCTGGTATCAAGACAGTTATTGAATCATTCTTTTAAGAATTTTGTTTTGGTATGCGCTTGGTTAAGAAGCTAGATACGATAAAATATATTAGTTATTACAGTCAAATACTATTAATTTACGTCACAGGCTGTGTTTGGCGGTGGTTAATTTTATAAAAATAAAAATCTTGAATTAGATGACGATGACACGTGTCTTCTCCATTTCAAGCAAGAGCTATAGATATTACAATTGGTGGTAAATCATATCCGAACGTTTACTACGGATTTTTGAAAAATAGAACACGGCCGTTACTAAAATATCATAAAATTTGCAAACTCTAATATACCAACCCAATTTAAAATCGAAGTTTAATTAAGATTTGGTCTTTATACGAATTCGTTTTCTAAATTATACAAAATATTTAGTTAAATGATTGTCTAACTTCTTCTCACGTTGTAGATCTAGAAAAATATCATTTTCGACCACAAATAGTGTGTAAACTCTCCTCAAATATTACCAGACTAATAGGATGTCTAATATTAAATTTTGGTAGTCTGACTAAAATATTTTATGGAGAACTTTTAATTAAACTTTAGGAATGGAATTTCCAGTTATCATTTTTTATTTTAGATTTAAAGAAGTCGAAAGTCTGACACATCAAATTGAGTTGTGCACGTTTTAGTTTTATGTTTTTTCTCCGAATTTAATACAGCGACTGTTGAATTGAATAGATTATGCGTCATACAAATTTATTACAACACAGTTTATCAATAAAAATTCACAAAATCACTTTATGTAAATTATTCTCAAATTTTACTGATCAGTTTTACTTTTTATTTTACAGTAAAACACTTTTTAAATCACTTTTTAATTCCTTTTAATCTTTTCACTATCGCTTACCAAATATTACTAATCCAATTCGGCTTCGTTCGCCTTTTTATATACACAAACCAAACTTCTAGAAAGCTCATGATTTTTCTAGTTAGAATAGTGTAGAACAATTTTATCATGGAAAATTTCATTTTAGTACAGTTTAACATTGAGCTATTAATTTAACTTATTTTATTATACACTAGGTGTCACCGTTACAATATATTCAACCCCTTATTTAAAAATTAATTTCCAAATTTTCTCAATACAAAAATTGAAACAAAAGTTTTAAAATTTAAAGCTTATTCTGCTTAAAGTTTTAAAGCTTATTCTGCTTGTTCCCCTATTTTTTATGGGCCTATAGTGTTTACCGGTTATAGAATTCTACCTAAAGAATTTATTCTGCAGTTTCTTTATTCGTCTTCGCTTTAGCCCAAGTAGTCATTTCAAGTGATTATCTGAATCTGAATATTACTCAAGCATCAGAATCTGGTATCCGACATTGCAACTTTATCGTTTTTTTTTTTTTAATTTTTTGGAATTTATCAGGGTTTTACGGCCGACATTTTATTCGTTTGAGTAGACAGTCAATAAATATCGTGTGGCCTACATTCACAAATATAAATCTTAACCAAAGTTGAGATTTATATACATTTGCGGTTAAATGAGAAATAAGTGAAGCCACCAGTCAAATAAAAAAGGTTGAGCGAATCTTTTAGTCTTAGTACTTTAGATAATTTTGTGTAAGCGACTTAAAACGTAAGTTGAGGTTATTCTCTCTCTTACTAAAAAGCGAAAATACTGTTCATAATTATGTTTAGTATATGCAGCCACCATATTGGTTTTGAGGCAATGCCATTCTAAACCATTGTCACTAATAAAAAACACCAATATAACGATGACACTGGAAATAGCACAAATATAATTCTCTCCTACTTTCCAGTACTAAATGAGGAATCTATGATGGAATATTTTTGTAGCCTTTGGTGTAAATGTTTCTTGAAATTTTTATATTAGTTGGTGCTGCATTGTCCAAGATGCTGCCATTTTCAAATCTCATTTCCATTAAACAACCCTAATTTTATAGTTATAAAAAAATACAAAAATATCGTGAGCCCGTGAAGTTTCTGATAAAAACAATACGTTTTCATTACACGCATTATGTATACGATTCTAATAAGAATACTAAAACTCTATATAGGGTTCCAATTAAAATGTATATAGGTCGTTTGAGTCAATGTATGGAGCATATTATCCAGGAGAAGTTTTTTCCAAACAAAGAATTTGGAATCTTGTTAACAGCAGCCTCGCACTTAAAATTTTCAATATTTTCTATTTATGGCGCATTAACAAGCACTCCCAAAGATTTGGACAGGTTCGGCTATTCATCGTTTTTGCAAGAGGATTATGAACAAATAATAATAAAAATGAACTATCCAAAATCAAAATGCTATATGCACAGAGAACAAATGTCGATTAATAAAATCATCATACAAAGTAAAATTTTTCCCATACGACATTGAAACCAAATTTAACATTAGGCGTTGTGATATATAAAATACAAAAATGAAACACTTCATTTGAAAGGTGTAATAAATTACATCATCCCGAGTAAGCGGACACTACACGTGCCACGTAAAACAATAGAATGATCGTTTCAAATTTCCACTGCATTTCTATTAATTCACCCTCATTATTTTTTTTTGAAGGTATACCCGTGAAGGTATTCCCGGTTTTCAATTTAGTTAGTGTTAGTAGTATTTTAGCATAAATCCGCAAAGGAAATTTAGGGATTCTCAAACGGTTTATGTATTCAACCAAATCTCGTACTTATAAAAGTTTATCCATATAGAGCCTTTCAAGTCAAATTCAGGCCAATTAGGAAACAATTTTGCTATTTCTTAACCGATTATGGCAAAAATTGGGCATGCACGATGGAAATGGGATTCTAAAATGATTTTTACATAAAGTTCTGGAAAATGGCCAATTAGGAGAGGACTTGGTGATTTCCTTACCGATTATGATAAAATTCAGGATGCATGCTGGAAATGGGATTCTAAAATGAATTTTAGATAAAGTTCTGGAAAATGTTCAGTTAGGAAGGGACTTCCCTTACACGCCATTTCTTATCCGACTATGATGAGATTCGGCATGCACGACGGCAATGGGATTCTAAGATGAGTTTTAGATCATGCACAACGGAAATGGGATTCTAAGATGAGTTTAAGATGAAATTCTGGAATAAGGCTAATTAGAAAGGAGCTTGATTGTTTCCTTACCAATTATGCTAAAATTCAGCATGCACGGCATTGGTATTCTTAAATGATTTTCACATAAAGTTCTGAAAAATTGCCAATTACAAAGGAAATTGGTGATTTCTCTCTCGATTATGACGAAATTCAGGATGCATGATAGAAATGAGATTCCAAAATGCATTTTAGATAAAGTTCTGGACCAAATTAAAGAGGAACTTGGCTGATTTTTAACAGATTTTGAAGTAATTCGATTTGTACGATGTAAGTAAATGGAATTGTGAAATGGTATCTAGAATAACTGCTGGAATATGGAAACGGTATAGAAATCACCAAATTCCATCCTAATTGGCCATTTTCCAGAACTTTATGCCGTGCAAATCGAATTTCATCATAATCGATTAATAAATAACCAAGTTAATTCCTAATCGGCCTAAATTTGACTTGAAAATGCTTCTGATCGATACATTTCTATAAGGCATATTCCGATCTTACGAACAATCGGAAATCAGAGACAGTACTGTAATATATTATTCTTAAGCAATTATAAAACGAGTATATAAAAAACCGAAAACCGGGAAATCGCGGGATTTCCCGGTCAAATTTTTGAGAAACCCTATACCCTACACGTGTGTACAGACGTTTACACATCAGAAACACCAGTAACTGTTCTTCTAGATATTATGACTGCAGACTTACTCGGTATCGGAGACTAAAACTCTACTGTTTGTTGTCCTTCTATTCTTAAGATGAAAGATTAAGCACATCGCTATACGATTGATCTAGTCTTAATTCTAATCGTTTAAATCTTTAGCCGTGACGATGTAAGCTTTCTCTTAATACAACCTTGATGATTACTTGTTCTTTTTGATTTTTTTAACTATACAACTTCAACTTTTTTGATATCTTTTGGACAAAGTACAAATATTTAAACGGAATTTCATATTTAATATGTTTAACTCAAATTTCAAAATATCATAAATGTATACCGATATACATAACTTGATTTTCTTTAGCACATTAGTTCCACATCCACATCAAATAAAAGCATAACAAATCCATAAGACACAAACTGGCATCATATACCTATAAAGAACATGTATAATTGTAATGCTTTCTTATATGTACATATATTCATTCGATCTCACACAGACAATCACGCGCACTTAGAAAATGTATTCGCTTGTGGCTTATGTAAATACTTATGGTGTGTACATTGTAGACGTTATATAGTTTAACAGTCTAATACTCTATTGTGTAGTAGTTTTTTTTTAAATGGTCGATTAGACATTTTTAACATTAGTATATGCTTTTCATATTTTCAACTTTGTTCAAATAGATTAAATGCCACCACACTCTATATCGTGCTATTACGAGTACATATAGTACAGTTTAAATATATTTGCTGTGTCTACGTACGTATAAGAAATATTAATTACTTGTAGATTGTTAAGCTGTAATTTAGTGTTGTGTATATCGTTATTTGTGTTACGTTAGATTAACTTCACAATTGCAACCAGTAAATTTGTATGAACAACAGAAAAAATGTTTTTAATTTGTGTTTTTTAATCGAAAGAAAATTAACTGCGAGATGCTCTAAATAATCTTTTACGAATTGAAGACAAACATCGTCATTACAATAATTAAACTATGGGAATGAAACAAATTTGGATACCGCACATCTGTTGTGTTCCGTATCGTAATTATTATGTGCTGACTACATTATATATTTAACCGTTTCTTTTATTATCTTGTACTCTCTGCCTGGTCACATTACACAAATTATCTCCCACAATTTATTTTACGTTATCACTTATATATATTTAAATAAAATTTATGGTGTTATTTGATCGCGCACCTCTTAAAGGAAATATACATTACGCGAGCTATTATGTATGTACTCGCGTATAATAAGCAGCGACACAGAGGTGGATTTAAATCATTTTTCTCTTGTCTTCTTTCTATATGTACTAAAGAAAATGATGAATGATCAAAAAGTAGAAGTAAAAATGGTATCAAGACAATAATTGTTTTTAGAGTCATTGTACGACAAGACAATAACAATTTTTAAACAAATGATCATCATTTTATGGTATAAAGAAAGAGTAAAAACAATGCAATATGTACATATATAATACACAATATATAAGATAAGATGAGATATAGCAAGAAGATAAAATAAAATTAATTAAATTTTCGTTTTTGTTATTTATTTTTAGCTGGTGAACTAGGAAATGCTGTACAAGATGCATTCGTTATTGCTGTTGAACAGCAAGCTCGAGAACGTTTACAACGATTGTCTGCACTTAAACGGATTACACCGGTTGATATGTCACAGTTGTCTATCAAGGTATGCTTAGCTTATCAATATTTTACAATCAACTAACTCACTTAAAGCTTCGACTATGTCTATATACTATGATGTACAATTGATACAGTTTTATGCATGAATGATGGCAAACGATTTTTGGTTTTATAAGATGCGTAGCGTCGTGCCGTTCTTAATTTAATTTAATTGTGTTGGTGTGGAACACGAAGATGTGTTCGAATTTTATAAGGTACTCAACATATATCGTGATATTTGTTGTAAAAACAAATGCATGACTTGCTATAGTTATATAAATGAAGTATGTTTTGTGTACTGGGTGCAGATGACATACAATTTTTAACCTTCAATGTATAAAATTTGGTAGAACAATAGTACTAAAAATAGATGTTAGTCATAGTTATGGTACTTTGATCTCGAAATATATACAACCGTTCATGTTTTGATAATGTCCGGTTGAATTAAGTGGATATAAATTAAATTTGTTTTCAAACTTCCGTAAAGTTGATGAAAGGTGACCATAAAAGTTATTCACTTCAACAGTATTCCTTTGTGAGATCAGGTAAGAAACCAACCCAACAACGTAAACCAACTCTAATTCACACACAATTCACAAATCTTTGTTAAACTATCTAATTTAAATAGCCTCAATATGTCATGTTTAGAATTTGTCAACTTTCAGAAGATTTGAAAACAGCAATTTCGAATGCCTCAATAAAAATTTCAAAATTCTCTAGTATCCTGAAATAATTTATTTACTAAGTTTGATTATTTTATTTGAAGTTCTGGAGGACCCTCTATCTTTACAAAAGCAACAATTTGCATTAAATTAAAAAAAAGATTAAGAAACGTAATAATTGGCAGTTCGATTTTCCTTAGCAAAAAAGGACCTGTGAGATTAACACTATCAAGTTCCATCCTATACAGGTGCCAAATCTCAAGGGGTTCAATGTTTGCAATAATAGATGATATTTTTGTTTGCAATGCAGGGCTTTTAACATTGTAAAATATTCTTACCTTGCAATACGTCTTACCAAATATTGATATTGCAATTTACTTAATTTTCAGGATGATGTTTGCCCAAAAGGTGATTCAGGATGTCAAAAAAAAAAAAAAATGTTCGATTTGAGGCATTAGTCCGAGATGTCAGGTTGCCAGATCGATTATACCAAGCTATTTGAATCAACTTAGTAAAAAGTGATGATTTAAATTTGATTTATTGGTTTTCCTAGATGTTAAAAATCGCAATAGCTGACATTTTAAAAGAGCTACTGCTGCAATTTATTTTACGAAAAAGTATTGAGAGATTTTTATCATTAGATGGTGTTTGGTGTCATATCGGGCAACACTAATTATATTTTGTCATACTGACGCGCGTTTGAAAAGTGGTGTTTATTGTACGATTTTCATGAAGAAATAGTTTTGTATTTATCGTCAAGCGTGTCAAAAGATATATTAGTGTAAAAATGAGTGAGACTTCTGAAGAAATTCGTTATATTTTGCAATTTTACTAAGAAAAAGGTAAAGACGCTGCCCAAGCCCAGGAAAACATTTGTAGCGTTTACAGCCAAGATGCTTTATCGAATGCAACAACATGTAGATGATTTTCTCACTTCCGCTCTGGAAATTTCAATGTCAAAGATTCACCTCGCTCTGGTCGACCAATCACTGAAAAAGTCTATGAAATCTTAAAGACACATAAGCAGCCATGACATTGCTAAGGAATTAAATATCGATCACAAAATAGTTTTAAACCATTTGCATAAGGCTGAATACACAAAGAAGCTCGATGTTTAGGTTCCACATGAATTGTCGTTATGCTTGGTGTATGGTGGAATTTGAATCGAATCGTACATTATGATATTCTAGAACCTGGTTAAATGATTGATTCTAATCTCTACTGTTAGCGACTAAAAACCGGCCTGAATTGATCAATAGAAAGGGTGTTGTTTTCCATATAATGACAACGCCAGACCAAACACATCTTTGATAATCCGGTATTATTATTACTAAGCTTATATATATATATATCTTTACAAATATTTTGATAATATAATTATGTTATATAAAAATGTCTAAGTTATCCATCCACAATATCGCATCGTCAATCATCTGATGAATTTCCTCCAATCCGTCTTTAAATCTTCTAAATATGCATTCTTGATAAATGTGAACAATATTTTGTATAGGATGTCCACAATCACAGGCAGCTGAAATTCATGTCGAAATGAATAGGAAAGTTTAAATTTCTTGTAATTTTTAAATGTTCTTTGTATAATGCTAACTGTCTTCTAAGGTGAGGTGGTTCAATATTGAACAATATCGGCAGCCATGGTAATGGTGTTGTTTTAATTGTACCCGAAATAATTCGCATGCAACTATTGATTTTTGTATCTACATGATTTGTATGGGTACTATGTTCCCAGACAGGTGAACAATATTCAGCCGTTGAATACACCAGTGAAGTTTCTGATATACGTAACGTTTTAGCATTCGCACCCCATCGAGTTCCAGATAGTTTTTGGATAATGTTCACTCTTGATTTAATCTTTTGTCCAAGTTAAAGCTCGATCCAAAGTAACTCAAAATTTGATTAAAATTCCATCCATGTAAACATTTAAACAGGGTATTCGAATGTTAATTTGATAAATGAAAAAATGCAACTTCGGTTTTGCTGGAATTCGCCTTCAGTCGCCAATTCTTGTAATAATCATTTAGTAAATCCAAATCCAATGTCAAAGTACGCTCTGCATCAACCACCGCTCTGTCATTATATGGAATTTGGTAAGCTATTGCCAAATCATCAGCGTATAGAAACTTTCTAGATTTTGTTTCTGGCAAATCAATACGTTGAACAAAACAGGAGCAATAACTGAACCTTGAGGCAATCCATTATTCACACATCGAATTCTACTTTTCTGATTTCCCAAATGTACAACAAATTTCCGATTCGATAACAAAGCAGAGATCATGTTTAAAGTTTTTGAACATTTTAAAATCTTACTTAATTTCAAAATCCTTTCTTCCAAATCGTATCATATGCTGCACTTAGATCCACGAAAGCAACAGCTGTTTGTAATTTGTCTTGGAATCCTGCTTCAATATGTGTTACCAAAGACAAAACTTGATCACAACAATTTCTTCCTGGACGAAAACCGGCTTGATAATCAAGTGTTGGAAAAATTCGCTTATAAATAATTTTTTCGAAAATTTTATAACCAATGCACAACAAAGATATCGGTCTATAATTTTCAGGTAGATGTTTGTCCTTTCCAGGTTTTAAAATGGCACGAACTTTTGATAGATTCCAAATCGGAGGAATTTTGCCACGATTATAACAATCAGAATAAAATTTCGCCAACCAATTACGGGCGTTTTTTGATAAATTAATAAAAAATTCGGGAAACACCTCATCCACTCCACTAGCTTTTCTTGGTTTTAGATATGTTAGTACACTATTAATTTCATCAAAAGATACTGACGAAGCCAATGGAGAATCCGTAATTAATTTCTTTGATCTTCTCCATTTATTTTTAACGTTTCGAATTTTATTTTTGGATATACGACATTTTGAATTCATCTGCAATTTCTTTAGATTCGTTCTCTTGATACAACAACCATAATCTTTCACATTCATCGGACCAATTTGGAATGTATGTTCTTCGAAACCCTCTTGGAATAAATCGTTTAGCCGTAAATATTAGGAGTCCCACAAATCTATTATAATTTTTAACAACCGGAGGAATCCATCTGATGTTCGAATCTATCGCTTTGTCAAATTCTATCCAATTACCTTTTTTAAAGTTCCATCTCGGTTTTGGCAATGATTTTATTATTGGAATTTTTATTCCGACTTCTAGAAAAACACATCGATGTTGACTTCTTGGAAATTTATTACTTACAGTTCTTACAGCTTAAATTAAGCTTTATTAATCCGCAATTCAAAAGTTGAAGATCATCTTTCATATGGGTTTCCTGTAGAAGCAAAACATCACATTTATTGGTATGAAGAAATCTTGACAAATATCCGGTAAAAATTTCGGAAGCTTGGCTGGGAATTTTTATTGCAACCACCATATAGCCCAGACCTTGCACCCTCTGGCTAACATTTGTTTCGATCTTTCAATCTCTACAAAACTCCCTTTGCGGACTAAAATTCGCTTCAAAAAAGCATGTGAAAATCACTTGGCCAAGTTTTTTGCCATAAACCACAGAAGTTCCACACCGATCGAATTATGAAACTTATATAAGTTAAACCATCTAAGTTTCTTGAAAATTACTCCTTGAAGAATGAAATGTTTCAGGAAAAAGTTGTTGAAATATAGGTGGGTTTAAGAGGTAAATGTGATTAAACTTTTTTTGAAGTCCTTGAAATTATATATCAAGGACCAAGGTTAACATCATTTTTTGGAAAAAACCAACAACTCTCGAAATACAGAACGTGTGCATTCACACCCTGATTCACCGTGAGGTATACATCCGTAATTAGCATACATATTACAACAGCTGGTTCTCATTTGTTATTTGATTTAAACACAACATTATCACCTACCTATATCTAGTTCAACTACCTTCCTTCTGGGCAAATTTTATGATTTATTTGATTTTGCCTCAATCGTTCAATAAGATTAACCGGTTTAGGCTGCAATAGATTATCATGAAACTGGAGTGAACTGGAGTGGTTTGCAACTGGAAAGGCATTTGATTCATCACCTTCACTTTCTGTAACTTTTCTGATCAAACTTTTTGCAATATGCGCTGGCTTCTCCGCTAGGCCGTTTGATAGTGGAAAAAGGGGCTGGAAAATTTTGAAATTCCACGATTTTGCAAAATCATTCATCTTACATGAAATAAAAGGATTAACAATTTTGGCATACCATTATTACAAAAATCTATTTCATCGCCATAATTAAACTGTTAGCCGTTTGGAATAATAATCCATCATAATAAAATTATTGGTTCCGAAACACACCATTAGGTCATAAACTACTTTTACAAAAGGTAAATTTGCGATTGTGTGACTCATTATTTGAGAATAATTAGACGATTAGACGATTGATTTGCAATATCGGCGTTAATCTTAGGCTAATGCAGAATTGGTTTTGCCCTTGCTTTTGTTTTGGACATTCCAAAATGTGGCTTGTGCAAAGTATTTAAGATTTCGTCCCATATAACGGAATAAAGACTCGATTTTTATAAAACAGCAACTTGACTTTCATAGGCCAATAAAATTTGAATGCATCTAGAACTTTGGCTTAAATTTTTGGCCAACCTTCTTTTTAGTACTTCATTAATGAATGTGTAATGTAGTCTTGAATTAGATCTTCTTTGATAATTCTTTGTTTCTCCACGGCAGGCTGCCGAGAGATCCATATATTGGGCTTCAGTTGAGGAAAGAGCAACGGTTTGTTGCTTACGTGATGTCCATGTTATTGCTCCACCGCCTATGAGAAAAATATAACCAGTGGTGGACATTCTTTCATCAAGATCACTCGCCCAGTCGGCATCACTAAATCCCGTAGTGTTTTCCTGTTCTGATTTCCGATAATTTAGCTTCGCACCTTTTGTGCCCTTCAAATAACGGAAAATTCGTTTCACTGCGACCCAATGTTGTTTGCCGGGATTATTTGAAAAACGACTCACCAAATTCACTGCGTAGGCAATATCAGGTCGCGTACCCTGGGCTGCATACAAAAGGCTGCCTACCGCTTCTTGAAATGGAATTTTCTTCATGTCCTCAATTTCGGCTTTGCTGGTTGGTGACATATTTTTGTCTAACTTGACGTTTATGTCGATTGGTGTCGCAACAGGATTAGATTGCGACATGTTGAATTTTTCCAAAATCCTGGTAATGTATTCTTGTTGATCCAGCGATAAAATTCCCTTTTCTTGATCCCTTGTAATTCGGAATCCTAATATGCTTTGCACCTCTCCAATATCTTTCATTTAAAAACGTTTGGCTAGTTTGACTTTCAGACTCTTGCTTTGTGCTATGTTGGTACTTAAAATCAAAAATTCACCGACATAGACCGCAACAAACAACTTATGATGTTCGTCGATTTTATGATAGATACACCTATCAGCTTTAGATCGTGTCATGCCGATCTCTACCAACACCTTGTCCAACTTTTGGTTCCAGGCACGGCCGACTTGTTTTAATCCATAAAGTGTCTTTTTCAATTTGCACACCTGAACCATCCGCGAAGTTTTCTGGTTGTAACATATACACCGTTTCCCTCAATTCACCTTGAAGGAACGCAGACACTGCATCCATCAACAGCCAATGCCAATAGATAGCGAATTGAGCTATACTTCAGCACCGGTGCATACGTCTCCTCATAATCCAATCCTTCACGTTGGGCACAACCCTTTACCACGAGTCGTGCTTTGTATTGAACTGAACCATCTATTTTTAATTTGGTTTTAAACACCCATTTTGAGTTGAGCGCTTTGCCTTTAGCCGGGTAAATTGCATAGAGTCCATGTTTCGTTTGCCATAATTGCTTCATATTCATCTTTCATAGTTTGTCGCCACGAATTACTATCACTGCAACTCAATGCTTCTTCAACACTAAGCGGATCATTCGTCGATAACTCAATTGATGAATAAATAAAAACTTTTTTCCTGTTTGACTTTGGTGCCTTTTCTGAACGCCTACTTTCACAGTTCTGAATTACTGCAATGTCTGGACAATAATCGCTATCAGAATCATTTACTTGTGAGTCAACAATCGTTTCATCAATAGAACATTCATCTTCATCGCTTGGGCTGTCATTATCTCCCACTTCATTCGGCAATGGTAAAGAAATACGTTCCGAATGAATTTCTGATGAATCAGATACGACCGGAGTGGTATCCCTAACTGCTGTTGGATCGAACTTTTCCGCTTTTGTTTTGGCACATGTACCATAGCCTTTGATCCAAAAACCCTCAAGTTCAACAAATTCGGACACCGTCTCTGGTATCCGTCCTGATAACGCCTTTGTTGGTGAACGGTTGATTAAATATACAGCAGTATTCACTGCTGTGGAATTGTCGTCTGGTGTTGTATCCCTGAACTCTGAAGAAAACTCTGGAGTTCTTTGTTACAAAACTCTAGACCGTTGTCTGTCCGCAGAACCTTTAGTTTTTCTCCACATTGATTTTCAACAAATGCTTTAAACCTTTTGAAAACACACACTACTTCATCTTTGGATTTTAAGAAGTAAACGAACGTCTTGTGCCTGTAATCATCAGCCAAGGAGAAAAAATAACGCGATCCACTAATTGATTTTTCTTCCATGGGTCCGCACAAATCTGCATGAACTAGTTCCAATTTATAGCTCGATGATGACGTTGATTTGCCGTACTGTGATTTTGACTGCTTTCCTTTACAACAAACAACACAAACGTCATTTTTGTCACTTGGTTCGACAAAGCCTATGCCCGCCGATTTTTGTAATTCTTTCATATATTGGACGTTCATATGTCCAAGACGACGATGCCACAATTCAAAATTGTCCTTGACCACTGATCCGAATGAACAACACACACTCTTGTTCAAATCAAGTTTGTACATATCCTTTTCAAGAGTTGCTGTTGTAATTAGCTGATTGCATTTGTCAAAAATTCTACACTGGCGGTCATCGAAAACTATCACTTTACCATTTTTTGCCATCTGACCAACAGAAAGTAAGTTTGTCGATAATTCGGGCACATACATTACGTCAGCTGTGACAGTTACCTTTTTATTGTCAATTATAATGTCCAGATTACACGTTCCCTTACAGTTGACTGGCATCTTTTCATTGTTAGCCATGATAACTTCTTTAGGTGTCGACAATTTGGAACAATTTGTAATAATTTGCATATTATTTGTCATATGCGATGATGCGCCGGAATCAATATACCATTCATCATGAATTTTTGTTTCATTTACCGCAAAAATTGATAATAAAGCCTGTTTATTTTCCGTCTCCTTTTTCTTGAGCGGAAACTTGCATTTATTTGCGAAATGACCAATTTGGTTACAGCTGTAGCATCTTGGTTTAAATCGCTTTCTATTTGTTTTGGAAATAAACGCTGTATTTATCAAACTCTTGGTATCACCGTACTCACTAATATGAGTAATTTTGATTTTACGTACTCCCCTGTAACTTTCGTTTCAGAAATTTCAATGGTCATTGGTTGAAATTTCATTGGTTGAAATTTCTCTGGTAAACCCGCAAGTAAAAACGACCCAATCCATTCCTCATCGACTATAAAGCCAATGTCGTTTAACTTTTGAGACGCACATATGATTGTTGTTACATACTGCTCCATTGATGGACAATTTTCAAGTTTGGTGTTGACATTTTTCGCATTAACGTGATTCTTTCGATAGTCTATCATGCTGGAATACTTTCTTTAATTTTTCCCACACTTCTTTGAAGTTTCTAGACTACGAATATGCATATAAACACTTGAATGCACGCACATGATGATCTTCGATTTTGCTTGTGTTTGCCGCTTGGTCTTCTTCATTTCATCTTTTGTTTCGTCTTTATTTTCGATACAACACCACAGGTCTTCATGCTCAAGATATGATTTCATGGCAAATTCCCATTCATTATAATTTTCTCGTCCCATTAATTTTTCTACTGGAACGCTATTCGATGCCATGATTTATTTAATTATCGAATTTACTGATACACTTTATATGCTAATTACCTTATTACTCAATTAATAGCTACGTTTTTTACCTGGTTCCACAATAAAACAGCCAAAAATCTGGGCCCATAACCTGTTGAAAACAGAGTTTTGGTAATTGGAAATAAAACAAGTCTCTTACTTATTATGAGTAAAACGGAAGTAACATATTTATATTTCATTTGACAGAATGTTGCCTACAAAACAGCTTATCAGCTGTCCCAATTAACAATATAAATTCACCCTATATATACCAACAATAAAATGGTGTGGAGCTGGCTTATTTGCATAAATCCTTCACGTAAATCTAAGACTTTAAAATATTTCATGCCTTGTAAGTGCCGTAACAGAATGTTGATTAGAAAATACAAAAATGTTTAAATAGTTATTTAATTCACGTGGGTCTCGGCAAATTCGGATGGGTTTATCCGGTTTCTTAATTAGTACCAAATTATGTGTCCATTCAGATGGACCGTTAACTTTTGATATTATATTGGCATCCTCCATTTGCCGGAGCATATGCGACGAGGAACTTTGCAGATCGATGCTGTAACACCTTTCATTTCTGAGCATTTCTCAGGAAAACGACCCATACCTTCAAAACATCTTTGTTTACTTGAATAAAAGAATTTATCCCTTGCAGTTGCAGCGAATTAATATTGTGAATTCCCTGAATGAAGCCAATTTCAACGTATGTCTGAAGACCAAGAATTGGTTTTTCCTCCGAATTAGACAAAATACGGAATATTGACAGTAATTTGACCAATTAAATTGAGCTTCAAACTACCAAAAGTGCCCAATGACAATGAAGAATTTTGAATAAATTGTTTAGGTGAAACTGCTTTATAAAAGCTTTCAGGTAAAACGTTGCACCACTGTCCAATTTTAATTTGATTATCATATTTCCAATTCGTAAATTTTCATACCATGATTTATCTTGAATGAATGACCATTATTGTCCTTGTTTGCAAGGTCATCCATTTTGATTGGAATTTGCACCACCGAACGACATTGATCAGCCATGTCGTTTTCCAAGTGCTGGGCATTGCCCATACAAGTGCTTGTAAGAACAACTGTTGCAGTTGAACGTCTATTTGCACTAGCAGTACCATAGTATGACTGTTTTTGGAATTATATGAATTTGATTCGAATATCTTTGGAATTCATTTGGTTGCATCTTGTTGGATTTTCTTTGCTTGGACATTAGTTATTTCGACTAAACGACGTATCTCTTTTGATTTATCAAGCGTTAGATTATCTATTCGCAAAATAATAAAAGATGAGTCTGTTTGTTGTAAGAGTACAGTGCAAGACAGTGATTTTTCGTCTATTCATGCCAGCGTCGGGATTTTATGTGACTGTGCACTTCTTAGCTCCGGTGCATTCTAGTTGAAAAAAAGTATAAGTTTCGTATTATGCGGATCTGCGCTGCCTCTAATTCATTATTGCCGATTCCAAGCAATAATCAAAAAGCAAAAATTTTCCATTTACTTGGAAAATGTAATTAATTAATCCGAACTTACGATATATCCCAACATACGACATCGAAACTGTAAAATAAAAAAATGTCGGTCCCAAAATATATTTCACCCAGACATTTTATAGTCTTCCATCAAAATCTATAAAATTGCTTAATACAAATCTCATCAGATCTTATTAAGATTTTTACTCGCATTCCAAACATCACTCATGTATCGCACACAACAATTCCATAATTTTTTAATTTGCGAGGCGAGACCATATACATACAGACATATAATCCGACAAACCGAATATTACATAAAATCCAAATTAACTTTTTTATTTTGTTTGTTGACAATTTCAGCGCGAACAACAATAAAAAAAAATATCCCGATTCATTTTTTTTATATTTTCCGAAAAGCATATAAATAAAAATATACAATAATCATTTTATAATGTTACTTTGAAAAGTCATTTTCCAAAAAAAAAAAAATTAAGTAAAAAAATTTAATTTAATTTATTCATAATTTTTTTGTACATTTCTTGTTGTCTAGACACTTATTTGTTTTCTTCTTATGTGACGTACTTGGGACACTAAAAATACTGTTGTGTTTGGTGTACATTTTCACTTGAAGAATTTTTTTTTTATTCTTAAAAAACAGTCTTACATAAATGCAAATTACTTGGGTTGGTTGATACAGTGTATTGTGTAAATTGTTTGCTAATTAAACAATGATATATTGGTAAATAACAGGGTGTGCGCATATAATTTGGCGAGAATTTAGTTACATATGTCTGCAAGTTTTATACTTTACACAAAGAACAATCGGAAATAAGACAAATAACAAATAATAAAAAATCCGTTATTTATTTTTGATATTGTTTTCAAACCTTGACTTAAAAATGTCATAGTTTAGCAGAGATATCGTGAAAAAAACTAAAATACAAATCTTATACCTTTTCTTTTAAAGAAGACATACATTTATGCAGAAACTAGAGTCCTAATACTAAACCAAAATTAATACTTTGTATTTCGTGAATAACAAACAAGTATTCATTTCATGGTCACATTACATAATTGAGTAAATAATTAACGTCTCAAAACTTGAAAAAACAAATTATTTGAACACAAGGTTGTTGGTAACGTACGAGTAATTTGATTGAATGTCAAACAAATTTTGTGATATAATCTGAGCAGAATCTTGCACGTAGATTACTTTGTCAAAATATATCTAGCGCAATAAATAATAAACGCTAATCAATAATCATAAATACAAGTTGAGAATTGATTACTTTTATCTTGATACTCATATATTATCTTGATTTTTTATTTATCCAATGGTAGAATTTTCAATAACATCAAATCATTTATGCAAATAAACGTTGAATATTCAAACATGCAAATATTTGAGTCGAATTCCACCGAACTTTGTCATAATATGTTAATTAGTTTTTTGTCTTAAACGTAGTAAAATGTTGTTTAAAAGATTTTTAGTGTTTTATAGTTTAATGGTGATATATGCGCTAAACACACACTGTAAAAATCCTCCAGACAAATTTTTAGTAAGAAAAAACGTTAAAACTGAGCCAATATACTGCCCTTCATATAGTGAAACATAAAATACGCTGACATGGATGAAAATTGTACAATTCAGCGACAATGCGGTATATATCGTTAAAAACACATTTTTATTGTATCAATATTGATTCTTACTAAACGGCCTCGACTTAGCGTTATTATAAAATAACTAGTAAGGGTACCCGGTATTTACCGGGAAAATAGGTAACTTTTATACACTTAAATTTTTTTTTTTTAATGTTGCCAATGGCTTTATTCTTGAATCTTTCTACATAAGAAACTCACAAGAAGTAATCAAATCTTAAGCTAAAAATTATTACAATTTTAAGTCTTAACCAATGTTAATACTTATGGTTAGTGCTCACGATTTAATTATTTTAGATTATACTTATAAGTATAATATAATCATTTAGTAAATTTACAGGTTCACAAGTTCATCAGTCCGAGTGGATCTGTTCTTCTCAGTCGCCTAAATCGCGCACGGTGGTCTTGCAGGCGAAAAAAGTTGGTCCCCGATAACGCAAAAATCGGGTCAAAGGGTTCGTTTCCTGGACTCTCAACAATGAAAAATCCGTGAAAAGTGAAATCCTAGCTGATCCCCTACTCGAGTTTTCCACTCTTTTTCCACACTTTTGTGAGGGTGTTTGCTAACATGGAAATATATTTAGAAACTCGAGCACAACATAAACCATCACAATAATGTGGACAAATACAAACACAGTCAGAAATTTAAAGAAAATTTTTATTATTCAATTTTCAAGTTCAATTGAAGTGCAAGAATGAAAAGTATACATTAATCTCAGTATTTCTGCGTAATTGTACAACTATCAAATATGTTTCGATGAAAATTCTGCTGCAGTATCTTGCAGTTTTTCTACATATGAAGGATTCTGTAAATCATTCACTTTCCTTTTATCCCAGAATTTCAGAAATTCCCTATGCACAGACTCTCCTGCTTGTTCAGACCAGAGCCCAAGGCCAACGTCGTATTCCAAAAAACTAAGACTCTCTTCAATATGCTCCAGGGCGACATGAGTTTTCAGGGTTTCTGTGACATTTGTAGCCAATAAAGCTTTCCTCAATTCGTCAATGTGTTGGGTGAGATCTGGAATGACGGATCGGGTAGAGAAACTACACTCAACAATTTTGTTCATTGCTTTGAAGGCTGCTACGTATGGGAGTAGTGTCAATTTTCCCCGTATCTCATTACAAATATTCAAATTCAATAACTTGTCTGCTTCAAGTAATAATATTCTGCAGGCATTACCTTCAAAAACTTCTCCCTGATAATTTTTAGACACGAGATTTAATTTCGCTGGCCAGATAAGGGCTTCTTCTCGTCCTAGAAGCAGTACAGGTCCATTCCAGAAGAGGTTGTTACGTTATGCGACCGAACGATCACATAGCGTAAACAGATTATCCCGCAATCTCCATCCGCAGCATATGCCGGCTAATGCGCAGTCTGGGCGGGTCGGTAAGATGGAGCCTTGCAGGGACTTAATTTGCTGCTACAAAAAGAAAAATCACGAACCGATCACGCACCTCACATACTCGCCTCCCTGATCATCCAAAAATTTAAACCATCATTATTTTTGTTACATTTAGCATCTTAACAAAGTACGTTGGTATGCATTTGTTTTATTAGTGGTATATATTAAAAAAAATGTAAAAGGTACATTAATATAATCCAATGGTAAACTACTGTAATACAAACAATAATGGTTGAATATTATTTCCGATAGTTAACTCAAAACAAAAAAAAACAAATTGTAATCCTCGCCAAGAAGACGATACTGGGAAGCTGCTGGAATATCTGGTCAATACACGAGCTCGGGTATTTCCTAGAAATAAAAAAAACGAACGAAAAAACTTTTCCCCAAAGGGAATTAACTAAAGAAACAATATCCAAAAATAATTTAACAATAATGAATCCAAATAGGATATAAAAAGAAACAAAAAAATTATATACCACATACAAACGATTACACGAAGATGAGCCAACGGTTGACCATGCGTTCCCGTTATTGAAAAAGACGCCACACCTCGACTCGTTACCGTCAACCGGAACTCCAAACCGCCAACGAAATCCCCAGCTTGCCGCAGCGTAACTTTAGTGTTTGTGTTTTGGGTCACACAATCACACTTGTTTTTTTTTCTTTTGTTTTTAGAGATTGTATCCAATTTATACTAATCCATTTGCTTTTTCACAATGTGGAATAAACCATTTCACAACAAGAAAAAAAATTGTTTTTTTCGTTTGGTGCTAGTTTTCCACAAATCACTTTATACCAACTCACTTAGTATCCTTTCTAACCACACAAGTAATCAATAGGAATCTTGTGTCAATTGTCAGCGACGTAAACTCTTTACTCGACTTATTTTTCAATCGGTCAATTAAAAAAACAAATATGGCTCGTTTTTGGTGTTTGAGTTTTGTTACTTTTGTTGTTGTTGTCTTACAAGTTTTACTTTCAACAATTATCCACCGACTGATCAAAAAACCAAACCAAAATTTTTCTTTTTTTCTCCTCTCTCAAAAACAAAAAGAAACATCCAAAAAAAAAAATCGTCCGCCATCACACGACAGAAAAAAAAAAACAATAATCTCCACACTCACCACAAAAAAAACGCCTCATCGCCATGAACCGAACCGGCCACCACACACAACATGCCAAATACAACACCAACATGCAAATACATAATCGGCATTCAGGCCACATTAAAACAACTTAAATAAAAGCGGGTGACTCACAAGGAACTACACACCGCACGCGTGAACAACCAAAACCGATACAACCGGACAACAAAAAAAATGGTTACGATGTATCGTAACAAGGTGATTAACAACTCCTTGTAATATGTGTAGCCCTGGTATCACACATTTTTCAGCAACATAGATAGTATCATTTTCTCTAAATAATGGTGCATTGATAGTACTATTACAAACACGTGCCATTTTTTTATCATTTCCTAAACACTCATATTTTCGAAAATCAGCCCTTAAATCTGCATAGGTTTTCAATTTTTGGGAATCTTTATCTCTTATTCCTTCAAAATCTACACGATTTCTCAGATCTTGCAAAGTAATGAAACAGAATGGACATGGATACGTCGAAGTGGCAGTTTGCTGGCCGTTCACAGTTAGTAATAATTTGAAGTCAGATACAAATTTAAATGAAATATTGTTGATTTCCGTTAAACTAAAGATTTTCTGCATATTGTAATATGATTCCGAAACATTGGGAACAACACACAATAAAAGGAGACGATGAACGCTGGTTGACTTCGGCTTATTTGCAACACTGCCGCCCTCAGAACACCTACGTCTTTTTGGTTCAGTTGGCTCCTCAATGATTTCCGATTCTGGAATGATCGATAAACACACTTTCAAGAAACTCTGTCCACCATCGGCCATAACTTTAACCACGTATCTCCCAATGTATTCTCGTTCAGATATCACGGCTTCGACCAGGGCTTCAGCATTCGCCCATACAACCGGTCTCTTCTGTTTTTCCATTTTCTGAGACACCTCGAACTCAATTATATCTGAATAATAGAGATCCTTCAGAACTTTCGATTTTTTTGACAGAGAATTTGCTTATTGGGCTGGTATTGATCCTCGACCGGCAGTGCATCTGAAGAAATTGGTGAGTTTCTTCATATGATTGTCAGATACACCACAGTGAATCTGGAAATCATCCAAGTTTTCTGCAGAGAATTGAACATTCTTTTTACGTTCTGTGAAGTATACTGTTTTCTTTCGGCCGGTCGTAATCATTTCCAACGTGTTTTGATTGTCTTTTTTGCACTGGTTCATTAATGCAGAGGCAATCTGTAATTTCCGTTTTTCTGGAAGACTCTTGGCGACTTCCACAATATTCTGTTTGATTATCCTACTGTGTCGTTGGCTCGTTACTTGTGAACAAATGTGTGATTTTCCCCTGGCAACTACTGATAAACAGTTATCACACCGACGTTCCAGTTGTTCCAAAGTTACACTAGGGTTTTTCAATGACTCCAAATTCCTCTCGGATCTCGCAAATAAACCATTTCCAGGAGTTATTCTATTTTCAATGATCAAGCTTTCACCAATCGACAACTTCTTCTTCATATGTCCCTTGAACCTTGCCGTTTGTCATATGTAACAATTACAATTGTAGCTCTTTTCATTTTTGAGTCCACTCGTTGAGAATCTGACGTTGTTTCTAGCTAAAACTATATCTTCATAGTTCGGCATATTCTTCAATGGTCTCTTACTGACAGTATCATTGTCGTTCTCGCTTAGAATCTGCCTGCATGTTGTACATATGCTCGATGGAAATCGTGGATCTAACAAACTAAACTCCGGTTGGAGGAACTTCTTTATCAGATTTTCTGATTTCGGAGTTACACGATACCTTTTTAATTGATCAACAGAAACGTTAATCTTTCGACCACATGGTGCGCAAACTTTTTCTCGATTTTGATCATGACCACATTTATCCAGCATTTTTGGTCACGAGATTATTTTCAAAAGTACTTCTCAAAGGTCCTGAAAGGTATTCACACAGTTAGGAAGTAATGAATTTCGAAATCAGGACACTCTAGGTGCGTGTTCCTGAAACAACAACGATTGCAAGACTACTGACTCGTATAGTATTCCGTTTGCTTACATTATTTTTGAATGTTACACGCATGCTTCAAGTTATACATTGGTTTGTATATATATATATATATATATATATATATGAGAGTAGTAGAATCAAAACCGGTTCTTTTCCATTTTTGTAATTTTTTGAGCAAACGTTGAAAAGTATCGGTTTTGATACTATACGCTCATATGTTTATTGCTATTTTCATGGAAAAAATTCTTCAAAATGTTGGCTGTTTTTTGTATCCTTGAAATCCTATTTTTCCACACGGACGGACACACACACATACACACACACACACACACATACACACACACACACACACACACACACACACACACACACATATGTAGAAAAACTGCAAGATACTGTAGCAGAATTTTCATCGAAACACATTTGATAGTTGTACAATTACGCAGAAATACTGAGATTAATGTATACTTTTCATTCTTGCACTTCAATTGAACTTGAAAATTGAATAATAAAAATTTTCTTCGAATTTCTGACTGTGTTTGTATTTTTCTACATTATTGTGATGGTTTATGTTGTGCTCGAGTTTCTAAATATATTTCCATGTTAGCAAACACCCTCACAAAAGTGTGGAAAAAGAGTGGAAAACTCGAGTAGGGGATCAGCTAGGATTTCACTTTTCACGGATTTTTCATTGTTGAGAGTCCAGGAAACGAACCCTTTGACCAGATCGGGGACCAACTTTTTTCGCCTTCAAGACCACCGTGCGCGGCTGTTTTAATATCTCCCTGGCCAATTCGTTGGGATGTGCTTCTAGTTTTGATTAAAATTTCGAACTGAATTCTTGAATTGTTTCTTTAACGGTTTTAATTCCAAGGTTGTCATGTATATTACTATTTCGAATTTCTCTGTTTGAAGCGCTGGTGGATCCCCATAACTGAATACCATATGTCCATATGGGTTTGACTATCGCTTTGTAAAGTAGAACTTTATTGGCTAATGACAACTGAGATTTTCTTCCTATCAGCCAATACATTTTGGAAAATGTAATTTTTATTTGGTTGCGCTTTGTTTCAATATGATTTTTCCATGTTAATCTTCTATCCAGGTGCAAACCTAAGTATTTTACCTTCGTTTGTTGAGGAATATTTTTATCGTTTAATTTCACTGATGGGCAGGTGCGTTTGTTCAGCATGAATGTGACATGAGTTGATTTGTTTTCGTTCCTTTTCGTGAATGTGACATGAGTTGATTTGTTCTGTAATTCCTTTGAGACACCAGGATGGCCGTGTCATCGGCAAATGTTGATATTATTTATTACTTTGTTGGTTACAGGTATATCAGCTGCGTACAACAAGTATAAAATTGGTCCTAGAACACTGCCTTGCGGGACACCTTCATTAATATCATTTAAGCAAGTAGTTGCGCTGTTTTGTTTGACCATGTAATGCCTTTGAAGAAGATAGTTTCCCAAAACTGGGTGAAATTTCTTTGGTAGAAGCTCTTTAATGTTGTCAATTATTCCATCGTGCCAAACTTTATCAAAAGCTTGTGCGATATCCAAAAAGGCAGCAGCACAATATTTCTTTTTCTCAAAGGTGATTTTGATTGCATTTACAATTCTGTGTACTTGCTCTGTAGTACCATGTTGGTTTCGGAACCCAAATTGATGGTCTGGAATAACGCGCCGTTCTTCTAATATTGGTTTCAATTTCGTTAGTAACATTTTTTCAAATAGCTTTGAGATTGTGGGCAGCATACTTATTGGTTTCATTTTTCCTTGGCTTATGTATCATTGTAATCAAAGTTATCTTCCATTTCTGAGGAATATAACTGGTTCGCATGATCGCGGTTAATACAAATGTTATTAGTTTTATGCATTTATCTGGCAATTTCCTTATTTTCTGGTGCCTTTTTCGGGCGTATGCAAGTTTTAATTGTATTCTTAATTTTCTTCAAGTTATACAATACTTTATAGGTTTGTAGCATAAACCATCATCCATTGGCTGGGGTAGCACGAAATAATTATCTTCTTCGTGTGGGACGAATACTATTGCTAGATGAGCAGCAAAAGCATTGGCTTTTTCTTCATCAGTTGGTAGTCTAATCGGTGGATTCGAATTTGTTGGCCTTTTTAAATTTTTTGTTGCCTTCCACAAAGAATAATCTGTCCTCTCGGTTGCCGAGAGATCACTTAAATAGTTCTTTACGCGCTGGTTTTGTTCTTCCCGCAAAGCAAATCTTAGGGCCTTAATAGCTCGATTTAATTTCCATTTCAATAACGGTGATTTTGTTTGCTGCCATTGACGGCGAATTTTTCGCTTTTTTTATACACTTAAATTAAGAAAAATTAAGAATCCGTTAAACGGCATTTATGTCTCATGGAAAATTTAAATTAACTTAAAAATTTAAACGAGCCTTTGTCAAATTTTAGCTATCACTTAGAAAAACAAATAATCTGAAATTTTCCGCGAAAGTGGAAATTCTAAATCTTTTAAATTTTAGATTCTCACTTAAGTCTTTTATTTTATTTTTAATTTGAAAACATTTGTAAAATCTAATCTAATAATGATTGAAACATAAATAAATCCTACCAAAAACCTAAAATGCTATAGAAATAGACACTATTTTCTAAAAGTTACATGAAATTCTCATAGAATACCCCTCCCCTCCCCCCTTATTTCCCCAAAAAATACTAATTATGCTAAACTAAAAATTATAGATTTAAGAATCGCTGTCAGTTACCTACTTAAATAATTTTTAATTTCTCTATGGTTGAAATGTCAAATAAACTTAAAAAATTGGATTCGTTAAAATTCTTAAATTTTGTCAAGTTTATAATTTCTCCCTGGTTGACTCTTTAGTAAATGTATTAATATTAATTATAATTCATTAATTTTATTGCTTTATCTTTGTCGGCAATTTGATGACAAATTTCGTCATAAGCGGTTATAAAAAGCCAAGTTCCGTCCTAGTTGACCATTCTTCAGAATTTCATCTAAAAATTATTTTGGAATCCAACACAAATTTTCATCACATTTGTTGAATTTCATTCTTCAATCAAATTTTAGGACTTCATATTAAAATCGTTTTAGAATTATGTTTCAAGGCGTTGAAATTATGTATTTATGTTAAGTTTCATCAAAATCGATAAATAAATAATTGTTCCATTCATGTTCCATCCTAATTGTTCATAAATTCATCTAAATATAATTTTAGAATGTCATTTCCGTTCTTATTTATTATCTTATTCCAAAACTTCAACCAAACATCATTTTAGAATCCCATTTCCATTAGCAAGTTCCATCCTAATTGGAATTATTCAAATCATATAACTTATCGAGTTCATACGGACATGCGTATACTCATACACACTTACTGTTGTAAAATTTCCGATATTTTTAAATTTGTTAATGTTACCGGTAATATTACCGGTAATACGGGTAAAATAGGTAACACAATATTTATTCAATATTTTAATTCCAATTTGTACCACAGAATACTAGTAATATTTTGACGTCTGGACAAAAGTAGTAAAATTTTTAAATAAAACAGAAACGGCTCATCTTTCTCTCAAATATATTTCATCCTCTTCAAAGTAATCTCCTTCGGGCAGAATACACTTATGCCAACGTTTTTTCCAGTCTTCGAAACAATTTTTAAAGTCTATTTCCGGAATGGCCTACAAAACCTTCTTCGATTCTGCTTGAATCTCTTCAATCGTGTCAAAATGATGTAACCGGAGTAGTTTCTTGAGTTTCAGGAATAGCCAGAAGTCAAGCGGAGCTAAATTGGGCGAAGGATAGTTGTGAAACAATATTGGTCGAATTTTTGGCCAAATAGTCACGGCTCATTAACATGATGCAAAAACCAAGAGTTTTCTGCCCAAAATTTTCGTGATGTCAACAAGATCTCGATCGGTAGATGTCGAAGGATGGCAAGGTCGTCTTCAACGCCTATATTAAATAATAAATTATACGTAAATATGAGTTTATGATCAATTAAACTCTTTAATGAATGTATGGCTCAGCCTCAACATCATCTATAATCGAATTATTCTTACTTCCCTCCAAGTCATCCTCTTCCTCAAGCGAATATGATTATGCAGCTTCATCCACTAACAATAATATGTATTTGATTCATCAAGAATAACTTCATCTTCGTTATCCACACTTACTACGTTCGATCTCGACAGGTTTAAGTTGTGAAAAATGTACGTTAGTTTTCCTGCACGAATGGATTACGTGTTGAACTAGATGTATAAAAACATAAGTACTGAATGTGCTTTCCAATGCAGCTCTCGATGCAGGCATGCTCAAAATACACAATCCCGCCCACCAAGTTTTACCAGAGAGCTGCTCATTTGCAACCACAAACGGTCGTGAAAAAAGTTCACTTAGAACATTGTAATGCACCAAAGACTCATATATTTTGTTGCCCTTATATTTTTTCCTTATATTTTGGGTGAAGTTAGTAGCTGGTTTAATCAAATTTGAGAATACTTATAAGTTCTTCGAGCAAACTCTCAAAAGAAGATGGCCATTTAGATGCCTTCATAACTGACATTACTTCGTCTTCGATAGCCAGTTCCTTTAGGGCAAACCTGATGTATCATGAAGGTAGATCTAATGTAGCATGAAAAGTGTGCGAGTTTTTTTTTATTTTCGAAACCATCCGTACGACTGACTGAAAATTTCAAACTGTTGATTAACTGAATCTTGAAGATATCGACAGTGAGCAAGTTAAGTCCATGGGAGATGCATCCGTACTCGGTAATATAGGGATAGCTTTTGTTAAACATTTTTCGGGACGCTTTATTGTTCGTTCCATGACCAAATTTATAAATCTCGACGTCTTTTAACACTGCCTCAACTTTTTTGAAAAGCAACTTTAAAAGCCAAAAGTTGATTTTCCTTAGTGAGTAGATTTATAGAAAAAGGCTTTGGGTGTATTGATGGCATAATTTGTTATGGAGTCCCTGCTTTTGTTCGACCAAGCATCGGCCTGCAACGTCAGATTCACCGGCAATTTTTGGTAAGACTCACTCTTCGACGCGATGGTATTCAAAATCCAAAATTGATTGGAGAGTTGATATCTTGAAGGAAGCTTTTGGAACGGTCGTAACTTCTTGAACAAATCAATACAAGCCGACTTTGTGGTTGAGCCTAATGGAGCACCAGAAACAAAAATTGCTCGAATAATAGCTCTTCGACCATCTGGTGCTACTTTGGTCTCATGTTGTCAACGAAATTCCAGCATACTAGAGCTTTTCATCGACTAAGACGTTGCAGTCACTTTTCTAGTTAAAATAGTGATTGGTGTTTCATGGTCAGATTCCAGCTCTATTACGTATTTGCCAAATGAATATTATAATGAAACAGGAAAAAGGTGTAAATTAAATTTTACAGCAAAAATTTGGTGTAGTAGGTTAACAGTACATAAGGAAGTATAATGCAGTGCTGTCACAACTCTTTTGGCATTTAGACTAGTTGAGTTGTTTGGAAAAAACATTTTTAATATATATTACCGATATTATCACTGTAATACCACTTTGGGTAATATTACCTAAAATTACCTATTTTACCGGTAATATTACCACCGAGAATATTACCGTTAACATCACTATACACACTACAAACATTTTCAGTCTGTCGAAATCCCTATATAAATCTGTAATACCAAGCCAATCTAAAATCTTCAATAATCGCGAAACAATGCCTCATAATCGGGAAAGTAACGAATAATCTCGTGTAAACACACAGCATGCAACTCAAAAACAGTTTTCGTTAGCCTTGAAAAGTTCAAATACAATTAATATCATGAAAGCAACATAACCTGAAAATCTCAAAAAATTTGGAAGCCAATCAATTCAACGCCAAGTAAATCTTATAAAACTCAAAAGTTGCGAATTATCTCAATACTTCAAAATATACATTGAAAAATTTAGAGAATATCGAGCCTTGAAATTTTCTCGATTACTTTCAAATCAGGATCAGGATAATCCTTCCGAAATCGGGGTATCCGGCTAACCTAAACTTTATTGTATTTCAATATCATTTCTTGAATTTGATCAGGATCACACATTATCATTATTGTTATTATTGAAGGGCCATGTGGGCGTTCAGAAACCTCGAACTGCGACCTAAAAGATCATTTGTGCTTGGACCATGCTTAATTATCCGTCCAATCAATATTCAGGCTCTTAATGGACCTGATAATACTGCCAGCCGGTACGTGATACATGCTATCTGGGCTTCTTGCTCTCGCTCCTAGATGTCTACTACAGCATGTAGTTCCGCTAGAAAGACGGTAGCATTGAAACCCAAGAACTTCGAGAGGGCTGTCCCACTGCCGTTTATTCCTACTCCTGGCCTCGTCTTCCGTTTGATTTTACTCTTACGAGTTACTGGGAATGGAAAGTCGCCTGTGTGTCAACCAGCTTTATTACAGGAAGGCTAAATAAAACTGGAGGGTGCCTGGTATCCAGAGTCCGCATACTTGACCAGTCTGATTAACCTATCAGCCATTCATCCATCGCCAAATGATCTCAGTTACCAGTGGTTGCCACGAGAAGGCAGCAAGTACACTCGCGATTTGCCTCAACTTTGGTCCCCCCTCCCCCCTCTAATAGAAGCCAAACCACCCAGGATCACACATTAATTGAATAGTTTTAATAACATAGAATATTCTACTTTGCAGTTCAAGAAGTCAGTTCTGGAAATATTTTATTAAAATTTTTGTTTAAAACCTGAAATATGTTTGCATGTATTGACGATTAGAAATATAAAGAAAGCACTACCTATCGGAATAAAATAAAACTCTAACTACAATACAATACAAAATTAGCATCAGCGTTCGCAGAACGACTAAAATGTAGCATAGACGAAATTTTTTGCTGCCGAGTTTCCTTAAGGGGTTATATATTCCAGGAGCGCCTTTTTTTGGGCATCACTTGCAGTGGACATGATAACTCGAGAACGGTTCATCTGAAACCAGAATTTCAAAAAAAAAAATTCGATAGTCTATAGTACTGTCTAGTCACGAACGAAGGAATTCTCAAAATTTAAATTTTTAAAAAAATGGCGATGGTTTTAACAAAAAGTTTATTTTTTCAAGGTTGAAATTTTCGATTATTTTGCTGTAAAATTTTTTTTTGAAAAACTTGAAAATCCTTCGGTTAGCGAATATGTTTTCTACCTTTCTTCCTAAGTACCCCAAAACATGTGCTAATCGATGTTGTTAACAGTTTTTAACTAAATATTTATTATGCTGTCAAATAAAAAATCGAGAAAATGTCGTCACTTCGTCTGTTACGTTACAACTGTATTTAACCAACGCGGCTGTAATCGTCAGAACTTGTGAATTAAAAGAACATTATAAATTAAACCGTAAAGTTGACTATCAAACTTTAAATTAAATTATTTAAATACATTTTATACTTAAAAATGGTATGGTTCCGTCAAGTTTAACACGTTTATTTGTAATTTTATGTAGTACAAAGCGTTATTTAAAATCTAACGTATGATTCCCAACCAAAACTAGCCGTGAATCGCAAGCGTCCAGATATACATATTAGGCCCAGAATGCGTCATATTGTAAATGATGCCAATGTATAGGGAGCGCCCCGAAATCTTGCATTACAAAATCATGCAAGTACAAAATCTTGCATTTAATAAAAATCTTGCATTACAAAATCTTGCAAATCCAAAATCTTGCAAATCCAAAATCTTGCAAATCCAAAATCTTGCTTTACAAAATCTTGCAGTTTTAATTATTAATTTCAACATAATCTTGCTTTTCCTAAAAGTTTATAAATTCTCAATTATAAATTTAAATACACACTTAAGTGATTTTCGAGTATTTATTTATTTTAATTTCATCAATTAAAAACACATACATGGCTATTAAAAATAAAATAAAATTATAAATTAATAGGCAACATTAAAAATAAAGAAACATAACATAAAATAAATTATATGGCAATTTAAAAAAGTATCATGTTGTGCGCGATTCTCTTTAAAAAATCAGTCTTACAGATTTTTTCCCTTTTTTTAAGAATCCGTTTAATTTTTTTATTTTTAATTATTGTTTTTCTTTTCTTTGGAAGGCGTTCTCCGAATTTCACTTTTTCGATTTGAGCTTTTGCTACAATAAGTTCATCTGACAACTTTTTTATAATCTTATAAACTCCAGCTTCTTGTACGTGTAGCTTTTGACCCACTTTTGTTTTTATATATGTTTATGAGGTGGAAAATGCAACTTTGATTAGATTAAATTATATTCATATCATAACACAGTGTAGTTTTAAATCTTGCATATAAGAATTTCCCGTACATTTATAGAATCGCGCGCGCGATTCTATAAATGTACGGGAAATTCTTATATGCAAGATTTTTGGTGCAAGATTATGTAATGCAAGATTTTGTAATGCAAGATTATGTAATGCAAGATTTTGTACTTGCATGATTTTGTAATGCAAGATTTTATAATGCAAGATTTTGTAATGTAAGATTTTGTATTGCAAGATTATGTATTGCAAGATTAAGGGGCTAACCCCAATGTATAATCAAATGCCGCTGAACAAAATGATGATGATGTTCAAGCTGCTAGAAATTGATAATATAGGGGGGAATCCAACTCAATCTACTCTAACCTCCCAAGAAATTTGTTGAAGTTTTCAAAATTTCTAAAAATTCTTTAAAATTTGGTAATTTTTTCAAATTTCTTTAAATCTTGAACTATTTAAAAACCTAATTCCTTAAAATTAAAATCAATTTGATAAAATTCTAAAAAAATTTTCATTTCTTAAAATTCTTAGAATTGTAAAATTAATCTCGAATTCATCAATTTTATAATGTCCTCTTCAAAGTATTCCCCTTAAAATCGCAGAATTTTTTAAATTTCTTGAAATTTTTATTCATCAAATTACTATTGATCATCAGTCTGAGTATTCTTAAAATTTTTAAAAATTCAGAATATTTTTTGAGTTTCTTTAAACCAATAATTATTTTAATTTTTTAGTTTAAAAAATTTGAAACTCTAAATTTCTTTTAAAATTTTTAAAATTCTTCAACAGTTTTTCACATATCTATATATGTAAATGAAAATGATTTATTAAAGGACAAACGCGGCATATTTATCAGAAGAAGCACACATGGTTTTGTCCGTTTTGGGATTAAAATAAATTAAAAATCGCCGAACTTTTTGAGGGTACAAAAAAATGCTACCATGACTCAGGATCGTAGCCAGAAAATATTTTTAGTAGAAGTCCACTCATAAATATTATGATTTAAAATAAAATTGTTAATTTTCATAAGAACGCCTTAAATTTCTAAATAATGCTTCACAGAAATTCGAATTGTGCTTTCCGTCTTTGTACAAACCATTAAATTAGATTATTGAATTAAAAATCTTGATGATTCTAGCTAATTGCCATGTTAGATATAATTTAAAAAACATCGAAATAAAGACAACTTGCAGCATTCTGCATTACTTGCACAATACTTGAATTTCATTCCATATAACCTAAAAGGTATTCTCATTTCTCTATACATGCAGAATTCTCAGAAGCTGAAGTTTATTTCGAATTTAACGTTTCATTAAAAAATTCTCTGAAAATATTTTATTACGAATTTTCAATTGAATTTGGGTTTTATTTTTATTTGAATTTAACGATTAGTTTGCTTTTTGCCAAAACTATTATTTCTATACCTACAACATTTGGCGGTGTTAATCAAATTTATTTGAATCCACCGTTAATTTGATTTTCCTTTAAACGAAATATTCTACATATATTTGGCATAAATTTACCAGTTTCAATTAAAATCAGACACCTACAATTTTTACTGTATGTGATAGATTATTATTAATATAATCTAATTACTATCAAAATCAATCATATACAAAAAAAATAGAGATGGTGGGAGGGTGTGAAACAAATAAAATTCACATACAATATATTTTATTAAGGTATTGAACGAGCAGCATATAAGTATGTAGATACAATTTAGTTACAACAAGACAATGGCAAAATGAATCAGAAGAATTTTCCCACGTGATTTATACAAGGAAGGATCCCATATTTTTCATGATTTTCGTTTAGATTTTATTTATTTGATTATTTCGTTCAATCTGAGAAGAAATCTGTACATACTCGTATATATGTATGTACTATACTATAGAAAGAATAATAATAGATACGTATATCGTTACTATAGTAATAAAATTAAATCTTGGGGAAGTACATTTTGCACTTCTTATGTATACAATTTATATTTATATCCGGAAGTTTTTCATACATACATATTTCCATATACTTACTTACTAATATTAAAATCTTCAATAAAAGTTATGAGGTAATAAAACGTTCGTCAGGTAAATATATTTAGTTTAGTCTCCAAGGAGGTGAACTTTCAAAATTAAAAATTGTAATACTGTGAACGTGAAAATGACATATCTTCCGCTTTTCCATTTACAAAATATATGTGGGATACTCAATTTGAATTTTCAGAAAAATATAGGTGTATGACGTCAGGGTATATTTTACCTTGTTCAAGAAATTTATAAGATGACTTGACTACATAATAAAAGAAGAAATGCGCTAACGCATTTAATTTTGTTTCTTCTCTTCTGTATTATCCTTTATAAATTCAATTGGATGAAATGATAATAAAATTTAATTTAATGGAATTTTTATTTATTTATTTTTTTCATTTCTTTTAGTTTAACAAAAATTATAATAATTTATTAGTATATGTTGTTGTCATTTGGATAGCACATATGTAATTCATGCCCTTTCATATATGTATGAGTTTCAGAGTTTTTTGGGTGGTGTTTAACGAAATTTAATACATGCGTTGACATTATCACATAAAATTTAGTTTGTACGCACACCATATACGCTATAAGGGACTAGTAATTGGTTTTTAAGAATAATGTCATCTACGTGACATCCATAAGTTGGAATATTAAACCATTTTATGAATAAGGAATAATAAATCTATTACTAAAATACGATTTCATTTAGGAAGATTCGTATTATCTTTAGAATTTTTTTTTTGTGGTGATCAATGGTTTTATTGTTCTAAATCATGTGGCCAAATCACGTACAACTTTAAAAGAGATCACATTTACATATAAAATAAAGAATTAATTCATCAAGCTATTACATTTCTTAAAAAAATCTTAACTAAATACATATTCTCCTAAATAGATTTTTTTTTTGTTAATTTCAATAATGCCAGCTCTAGCCATCGTTACTGTATAAAATGTACCAAGGGCAAAATCATGTTTTATTACTAATCTGAGATACATCGCTATTCAAATAATGACATTTAGGGGAATTAAGTTTTTGAGATTTAATTCAACCTGTGTTGTACCACTGACAGACTAGGGATTATCTAAACGTGATTAGAGAATTTTTCGAGATTAGCTTTAGTGTGTCAAGTTCAAGATTAGCTAATCGATTTTTATTTCAATATTAATCCCTCAGTGTATTGTGAAGTTTATCTCTTTTTAATGAGTTTAATGGAAGTATACATTTTCGCCATTATATGTAAGTGTTAAAATAAAATGGCAAATACAAGTTACGCTATTTTAAAGTACTGCTTCTTTTTCCCCTTGTCAGCCAATGTTCGAATCACTGAATTGTTAAAAAACAAAACACTTCACTGTATCACAAGCTGATTTTGTTATTCAACAAAATTATTAACGATAGATGATTCAATAAAACCACTTATTATAATATTCACTGTTATTTAGCACTGTTTTGCTAACACTTATTACTTTTATATCGCACTAAATAACCAGGGCCGTTCTTATATATTTAGGCGCCTTGGGCTAAAAATATTAGGCGTCTTTGTCGAAGCAAAAAAGGTTTGTTCAGTGTAGAATCATTTTGTTTTAAAACCAGTAGAGGGAAGTGGGGCTAAAGTAAGCACTTTCCACAATTTTCTTAATAAAAGCTTAAAAACTAAATTATTCGGAATTTTTTAATACGTAGATTATTTTAAGAAGTTTGGCCTATACAATGGGTCTGTCGGAAGCAAAAAGAATCCTTTTGATTTATTTAAAAACCCGCTTACAAAAAAGTATGTTTTCCGCTTACGTTTACCCCTAAATTGGGGTAAGTGTAAGCAAGTAAAATTTTCCTGTGGAGTAAAAATAAACTAAACAACCTCTAATAGATATACTTGCATCGCATGTTGTAACGGCTTAAATCGATGGTAAACCTATAGTAACCTTTAGTCCTTATAGTTCCTGGGATTTGGGCTTGCGTCATTTCTACTGACCTGCGATATGTCATCGATAATTGGGAAAACATAATAATTATTATGTTTTCTTAAAAATTTTGTGTCGAAATTTTTTGTTTCATATGCCTGCTCAATTCTACCGATGTAAAATACTTGTCTGCCTTTGATTTGGGCAAACTTTACTAGCACAAAATCTTCTGGTTTAATAATGTCGTCTTCAACTAAAAGCTTCGGAAGGTTTCCGTTTTCCTCAGAAAATATAGAGCAATCGTCAGAATCGGGAAAATCCTGCAGAGTTACTGATTCCGATGTTTCACAGGGCTCTTCAGGTTGGACTGGCTTTGAACGCTTTTTTATTTTATTAAATTTATCGTGTTTTTTTTGATCCATTATTGTGACTCGGTTTTTTTCTAGGGTGTCTGTAAATATGCTGGATTTACCCCTTTCATGACCCTTGCATGTCTCCTTGCGAGGTACAGCTTTTGGATAAGGTCTTATCTGCTCTGGTGTGACCGAATATAAAGCAGCTTGCCGCGATATTTATGGTTGTTGGTTTTGATGTTGTAAATTTTGTTGATTACTTTCAAGAAGAGAAGCATTGCTTAAAACAGGTTGATTTAAGACCGATATGTTACATATGCACCAGGAACATCATTTTCGTCAAATATAAGCCGGTTTAGCGGCCAAATTCCTGGTTTTTGAAATGATGACATAATATTTTTTAGGGTAAAAGGACTTTCATAAGCACGCTTTGCAAGCTGAGGTATATCGTAGATCGTAATAATTCTACCAGGTCGAGTTAACATACAATCATTGAAAGCTATCTTCAAAGCGCTTTTGAATGGGCCGAAAATTCCGACGTCTAGTGGCTGTAGCTTGTGTGAACAGTGTGGCGGAAATGAGAGGAGAACGATTCCCCACGTTCTTGCAAAATCTATTGCAGCTAATACGATTGTCCTTGGTACACTGAGTATGGATTTGGATATGTTTCAACACTTCAGCGAAGAGCTCAGTAATCATCCACCCAGTTTTTGATGCAATACCCAAACTTCCAGAAGGAACTTCTTGTAAAAAATGGTCTTTGTGTCGAACACGGGGAAAGATGAACACTGGTGGAAGCGAGTGAATAGGTTTAATATTACCTTTGGAGATTGCATAACTGTAGTTATGCCAGTTTCATCAAGATTAAATATTTTAGAAGCAGAGAATTTATTACGCTCCATAACTTGCACATAGTTATTAAAAAATTCTTCCACATTTGTAACATTAAAAGCTGTAGCCCGTGCCAAACTCGTGTTTTTAGGTTTCCTTAAGCTTAAATCGGAATGCCTTTTCATAAACCTATATATCCAGTCTCTTGCGAGTGCTTGATTTAAGTCCCAACTATCAGGATATGATTTTCCAAACTTATGTGCTTATTGATACCCAAGACTTTGAGTTTGAGCGTACGTTAGGCCATAATTTATTTGGGAAGATCTTAATAAATATTGCCGAAGATCATTCTCTTCTTTCATACAAAACACTTGTTTGTGATGCTTGGATACAGGCGAATCCTCTTCACGCACTACTTGATTTAATTTGGCCAATTTGACCCGCTTGAAAAGTGTGTTGTGGTTAATCTTATATTTGGATGCAGTCCACAAATAGATTGTTTTTTTTCTAATGACGTCTTTGATCGCTGTGACCATAGACTCCTCATTAATTCGGCTTGCTGTTTTTCGTTTATAATTTCTAACCATTCTTAAAATAATTAAAAAGTATTAACTAATTAAACTTAAATAAGATCTACATTTTGAAAAAATTCATTAAAATGTTTTGGGGTAATAATAAGCATGCTTAATATTACCCCATATATAATGCTTAACTTAACCCCACGTGTTTTTTTTTCAATAACGGTAAAAAAAAATTGTGATGTGGACTACATAATTAATAACACAATTTGTTATTAAATTGCAAATTGTATGTACATTTTAATCCCTTTTAATAATCCTTACCTGTTTCAGTTTCAAACCCACTATGGAAGGATTTCTAAACACTACATAAATTTACTAAAACGATTAAAAACCACCTTTCCACCTATAAATCCAAACTGAGACTGAATATCGAAATACATTTTTTCCCCTAGGGCTGCAGCCCTTATAGCCCCATGGTAAAGATGGGCTTTTAAATAACTAGCATTCAACTTACTCAAACCGAAATTGTAGAATTATGTAGAACAGTTTTAGCATGGAAAATTTCAAGGGTGTCACTAGTAGTACAGAATTAGTAATTCTATTCTCTAGCCTAGGTGCTTCATTTAAAAATGAATCAAAAAACTTAGTTAAATCAAGGCTGATGGCATTTGTTTTAATATCGGGACAACAAATCCGTAGCGCTACTAGCTAAACTTTAGTCTGTCAATATGCAGTTAGATTAGCAGTAGATTAACTAATCCAGCTTAGCTAATCGAGCGTAGCTAATCCTTAGTCTGTCAGTGGTGTGGAAACATGGAAGAATATAATCTATTCACCGTGCTAATACCTAAACGATGTAGTGTATACAAAATAAACTGCTTTTGAAAGTCGTTGAAGTTAGCCCGAAATCTTAACCCGATAATTGTGGTTCCTTTCTTGGCTAAAGTGTATAGTTATCCAGAAAAAGGGCATCTGTTGAATAAAAAATCCCAAATCCTATCCCAAAAATGTGTAAATACTTCATAACGCATTCCTACCATCCCGAAAAAAAATTTCAAATTTGGATAATTTGTCACTCGTGAAATATCATAATGGCGAAGTCAAAGCTGTTTTTTCCCCCTTTTGACAATTGTAGGGTTTGTTTGAGATTTTTTTCTCTTACATACTTTGGTCAATATTTTCAGGAGATTTTACCTTTAGATAATTTTTCTTTCTTTTATTTAATGACGTAGAAAACCATTTTTTTTTGGAAATTGTAGTGTCCCGTCGATTTAGTTCACGGACAACCCAACTAATTTTTAAAGGCATTTTCTCTAATTATGGGTGCGATTTGTAATTGAGAATCTCCGCTTATACTCCCATATTTCTACAGAAACATTGTGTGAAAATTCAAGTTATAAAAATTATTGAGGGTCTCATCGCAACCATTTGAATTAGAAAGTTGGATGTAGTGACTTATTTCGTAAATGTCGGTATAAAATTTATAAATTATTTATAAATTGGACACGAGTAGTCCTTTTGGATTGGTTCTTTGTCATTTATTGTGTTTTTGGGACCATCACATTCACTAATAATATTGGATTTTATTTCCAAAATATTCAAAGCAATTTAACAAATCAAACTATTAAATGCACGTTAACTTTAGAAGTCATGTATCTTGAGGTTAACAAAACACCAAATTTTTGCCAAATTTGCTGGCCACAATTATAGAGTCCATGATCTCCCTCATAAAGGTGGTTACGTGAAATGTGAGAAGATCATAAATATAAAGGGTTTTCCAATAAAAGGTTTCATTTTGATATTAAAAAAAACGAGTATTTTTTAAGAGAAATCAATAAATGTTTATTTCATTGTAAAGAGCACGGTATGCCATTAACATTTGAAAACGATATCAGCCAAATGGCCGACTTGCAGCACCATATCCTTTTCATGAAATTTTCCATGACCAATTCGAACATTTGCGGCTGTATGTCCTCGATAACTTCACGAATTCCATCTTTAAGATCTTGAATCGATTGTGGAGCATTGTCATAGACCTTATCTTTCACGTGGCCCCAAAGAAAAAAGTCTAAATGTGTTAAATCACAAGATCTCGGTGGCCAATTGTGATCACCTCTTCGAGAAATAACACGGTCAGGAAACTTTTCTTGCAAAATTGCGATTGTTTCATTGCTTGTGTAGCACTTAGCGCCACCTTGCTGAAAATAAACGTCGTCCACATCAATATCTTCTAATTCCGGTCAAAAAAAATTATTAATCATAGCTCGGTAGCGCAATCCATTCACCGTAACAGTTGCACCAGCCTCATTTTCGAAAAAATAAGGTCCAATCACACCGCCAGCCCAAAAACCGCACCAAACAGTGACACGTTGAGGATGGAGAGGCTTTTCAACAGTCATTCTTGGATTTTCTGAGCCCCAAATGTGACAATTCTGCTTATTAACGTAGGCCCCGAGGTGAAAATGGGCCTCATCACTGAAGATGATTTTTCGATGAAAATCCGGATCATTTTGATGCACTTGAAGCACTCAATCAGCGAAGATACGACGTTTATCAATAGGAATCGACAAACCTGGGTTTTCTTCAACACTACGGGCTACAATATTCTCAGTTGTTCTTGAGCGACGCACACGGTTTCGATTCTTCACATCACTAACTTGTTCCAACAACTCAAATTTTTCCACCAGTTTCACTATTGCCGGCCGAGAAGGTGCTTCACGACCACCAAAAAGTGTTTTAGTTTTGCGAAATGTGACTGCAAAATTTTCACCATTTTTGTAGTGAATTTTAATAATAGCAATGCGTTGTTGAAGCGTGTATCGTACCATTTTTAGTAATGGCGTAGTTTTTACTTGTCAAATGTCAAAAGATGACAGCTTCAAAATTGACAGCTGCCAAAAAAGCAGGCTATTCAAAATGAAACCTCTTATTGGAAAACCCTTTAGTTTGACGACTTTAGCTGGCGATTCTATGGAACTAAGTTTTGTTTATTACTATGGTGATAAAAAGTAGTCACTTTTTACAGTTTTTTCAACAAATACAAGATACTTTCGAAGCTAATTACCTATAGTTTGATTATTATGACATCTAAATATGCGCCGTTAGCTCGCCTCTATTATTGCACCTCTCGTTTAAATGTTTAAGGACCAAATATAAGTTTTGGAGCACGTCGGTACACAAAATGTTTTTTTTTTACCCACCTGATTAATGTACGATTCTTTTGAGTTTAAATCCGACTTTTATTTCTCCAAGTTAGCGTATTAGGATTTAGAGGTACATTGGAATTTTTTAAAGTAACGACAGATAGTAACGCTTGTACCATACACATCAAAGTTCCAATTTGGGGATTATTTTACCAATTTTACTACTCTAATTGTCAAGGGATACCGAGTAAAGTCGTTTTGGTTAACATTTAAAAGACAATCTGATAAATGAACTAACTCAGTTGAGATATGGTACGTATATACATGTCGAGTTTATTTTCATCTTTATTGAAAATTCTTTTCCAAATTTCATCAGCAATATGAACTTGACAATCCATTAATTGGATGCCGGAATGGCTTGAATGCGTGAACCACGGCGGAGGAATTCTGCTAAACCATTGACGGGATCTAACCACCTACAGTTTACTGTTTGTGTATTTCCAGAAATTCTTGCCTTAAATAGCCATCATGTCATGCCTTAGCGAGCAATTCAGATAGCTAATCGAATTCCAAAAGCTAAGATTATGTTGACAATATTTATTGGGACTTTATTAAACAGATTGCAGTAGAAAATAAGATCTGTACGCGAATTCCGTTTTGTCTGGTTTAGAGATTAAGTCACCTCAAGCTTAGCCTGAAATCTACTCTTATTCAATGTTAAACAATGGATTTTTGGAGAGACAAAAATTATTTTAATCATTATATTCTAAAAACTAGAAAACAACAAACCCATAATCAAATTATTGCAAAATACTTCAATCTTTATACATCATCTGAAACCGTAAAACCTTATTTTCTTCAAAACAGTGATATTATTCTCAAATTTCTGGTTCATATTCTAAAGTTCGTATCAACAACGATCTACCTTGTTCCATATCACTTAATTTTGATCTCTTATTGTATATTGCAACTACAATAAAAAGAAAAACTAAAATTAAAGAAATAGTTTTTTGTGTGCCAACTCAACCGCAAAGTGAATAAATTATTAAAGTTTATATGCGAGAAGTTTTAAGGTTGCCAATTTCACGAAAATTTATGTGTTGGTTTTACTATAGATACACTATAAAATATAATACTATTATTATACTATTTGTATAGTTCATATGATATCAATTCAATGCCATTATCATCATCTTTCCATCTTCATGCATTTTTTTCTGCAACATCGCATAAATAATTCTCTTTCTAGATTTTTAATTAAATTTAATTTATACTTGTAACTTAACTATACTATACATACACTGCAATAAAATATTTATATATAAGATGATTTATATAATTGTTATATTACTCTGATTTTCTTTTGTGTATTTTTAGTTAAATCAACAGAGCCAAGCGAAAGGTGGCCAAGTCCAAGATTTAAGTTTTTTGAATGAAGCATCACCAATTTATGTAACATCTTTAACTAGTAATCACGTTACTGGTACAACAACAATAACAACAACATCGGCGGGAATTGCTGCTAATTGTTTAATTGGAACGCTAAGCAATCAAGTCGCACAACACAATACAGTATCAACATCAGCAACGACAACTCAAGGCATAACAACATTGACCGGAATATTACCGACAACCGTAACAATAACAAATCAAACAGGTTCGTTATGGTTATAAATATTGATTTTATGTTTCAAACTTACTACATATACATAATACTTGAGTAAAATTTAACACATTTTCACTATTATAAATTTAGGCGCACATATATCATCATCGGCTACAAATTTACTAACAACAGCAGCATTACTAACTTCTAATAACATTATTAATGATCAACCGCCATCATACGAACAACTAACAAAAACTAATACAAATACAATAAATAATAATAATTTAATAAATAATATTAGTAATAGTAATAACAGTAGCAGTAATATTATAAATAATAACAATATAACAAATAACATTAGTAATAATATAAATAATTTAAACAATATTAACAATAATAATAGCAATAATATTAGTAATTGTGGTGCTGGACAACAATCGACAACAACAACAACGTTAAATAACTATAATTATGGAAATTTAAGTAGTGATACGATAATAGCAAATGGTCATGGGCCTAGACGAGAGGTAAATTATTGAGAAAAAAAAAAACAAGAGATTTCAATTTTTTAATGGGGTACTGTTAAAAAGCGACGAACCTCTAAAATTTTATTTTTTTCTATTCTATATTTACAGCTATCAACGCTATCAGAAGTTGATTCAGAGCCACCAGAGGAACCATACGAAATAAATAGCATATCAAAAAGTGGTACCACACTACCATCGTCGGGTGGCACTGAAGTTTTATTAGGCGATCAAAGTTTACGACAGGATAAGTGGTGAGTGAATTAATAATGATGTTTCTCTTTTATGGTGGGGAGATAAGATAAAATTAATGCGTTGATTTTAATAGTTAAAAACGCTTGAAACAAACTGGTTAAGCTTTAATTATTTTGAGAAATTTATTTTCAAATTCTAAAGTTAAATTTTAAAGTTTTCTAAAATGATAACTCAAGTATCCAAATGTTGATCTCATAAGTCTCATTTGTCTTTTATTGACAAAAAAAAATATCAAACCTAACTCTTCGCCCTTAAGGTTTAATATTGAGTGGCATAGTCTAGATTTTTGTAAATAAGTCACTTATTGGCCAAAATTTTGAATACAAAATTGGTGAACGAGTTCCAGAACTCTGAATTCCGGTGAGAATTGTGCACTAATTTAAATTTTGATAAAATATACAATAAAATTAGAAAAGCTTTTAATTTTGTTTTTTGAAAATTTATTAATTTCCTCCTAAATAATTTTATTTTTGTTTAAAATACGTAAATTCTGAAAAATTTGTCACTCGCAATTTGAACAATTTGCAAACAAGGGACAGTTTTTCTGCAAGTTAGTAAAACAGGTAGGGGCAGGTAGTAGAACAAACAAAACCTGGTAAATTTATGTACCCATATACGTAGCTTTCAACCTTGATAACTGTCGTAGTGGCGATTTTCGGAAATATCTCTTAGGTAAACCATTATTAAGCTTTCCCTTATGCCGAATATCTGAAACATTTTGCAGCCGTTATTCAATAATTTCTTCCAATTTGGAGTTAGTGATTTTAGAAAGCTTCTATTTTTTACTCAGCCAAAGGAGGAAAAAAATGGAATTGGTAAATCAACATTGGCTTCATAACGAAAAGATGGCACTTTGTAGTTGTAAGGGTTCATATTTTTTTTACTTTTCAGTTACAATTTTTTAGGTGAGCTAAATTTTTTGCCGTAATAAATTAAAATTGATCATGTTTAAAAAATTGAAAAGACTGAAACCCTAATTTGAACTTTAAAATTAAACGTCTGCCACTTTTGTCCTCACCTCGCTACAAAAAATTTTCAAATCCTAAATAAAATGAAATAGTTAAACAATTTACACTTCGTAATCTCTTTACCAATCATCTTCTACAATGGGAAATTATTGTTTCCAGTTTATATAAGCTCTGTTTCTTATAAGCCCGGCCAAGAGTTGGCTCCTTTAGACTAGAGAAGTAAGCCTAAGGCAAGAACCAATGTAAAATTTAGTGGTGATCATTAATAAACTGATAAGTAAAAAGCTAAACTTCCGTTTGATTTAATCTGTAAATTTCGCAATTTTCAAAATTAAAATGTTCTGAATTTGGATCCGAAAGAGCGATTTTTTGGAAAACTTTTCAAATATTTTTAAAGCTTTCGGAATATAACTTGACAAAAAATCCTGAAAGTGTACATTTGAAAATTGTTCAATCATCCTAAAATTTATCTCACGTTTAAAGAAAAGAGGAGGTCAAGGGCGAAAATAATTATACTAATTGTCTGCCAGGTGTCACCAGATCAAGAACAACTAAACCTGGAGGAAGTCCAGAAAAACCAGGACAGTTATTAAGTGGTTGTACCATTTAGAGTATGGCGATTGGGTTTCCAAAATAAAATATGGCCAGAATTCAACAGACATTGCGGGACACTACTAATGATACTTTGATTCCAAAATATAAAGCATAAACCACAAACATACATAACCCATTCGGCCTTTACTACATTCTTAGCACCAATAATGGAACATGCTCGTTTGTTAATGGATCGTAGTGAAATTTTATATCTTAGTTATTAAACCGATTCTATAAGTAGTTCCTTATAAACAATCAAATTGTTCACGCCCTTAAGAATTCCTTGGGGCATTTTATTTGGGATAAACATTTTTATTAGGGTAGGATTTTAATAAAATTTTATATGATTTGAGGTGTCGATTCTTTAAAAAGTCTATGGCTTAGAAGACGGCGAAATCGACTTTCTACGGGACCTTTCGAACCTTACATATAAAGTGTTGGTGAACGTTGTAGGTGGTTAGCCCAACGAACAATTTTATAAGCAAACGTTTATTATGTGGAGTAGTTGCAGCAAAATTGATTAATTTCGTTTCTGGAGAATTCTTTCAGCCAATGATGTTTTCGACCATATACTTAAACCAAAAATTATATTCACCAAACTTATTTTTAAACGGAACAAGCACATTTTTAATGAATTTTAGTGAAATTTTATATCTGAAATATTTTGTAGATGCTATAAATAGTTCAAAATATAAAACCTATGGCCTGAAGAAATTTTTGGCCATAAGGTTGGGCTGGGATTAGAATTTTTTGTAAAATTAAAGGCAAGAAATATTTTGGACTACTACCAAAGCAATCTTGATTATACAAAGCCATAGTCTAAAAAACGAAGCTTTTATAAAGTAATTAAAAACGAGGAAAAAACCAAACTTTTCATAGTAAAACACACAAAACATTACAAATTCTTAATTATGATTTCTGAAACTCTTTCATAAATCTTCGAATTGCAACTTATATGAATGTCGTTGAAGTAAATCGTTTTCATTTTCTTGTAATAATTGATTTATTTAAACCAAAATATAAAAAAAATTTCATGACAACAGCATTCTGGTCAAATCGAAATAAAAGCTTACTACGATTCGTTTGGTCATTAAGTAAATATACATTACATAGATGGCAGTGATGGCCGTCAAAATTTGGTAAAACCGTACCAAAAATTACCACCTGGGGAAATTTTAAGTTCAAGAATTATAGGAAAATCAAAACAAATTCACAAAATATAGGAACGTGTGATAATTTTAAGTTTAAATCATTTTTTTCGTATTTTTCTATAATCATTTTAGACATCTTACGTACACTAGTTAAACTAAAGATAAATTTAGCAAGTATTATTTTGATTCGTCAGGGCCAACTTTGATGTATTTTTCAAAATATAAGTTCGAAAAATGTATCTAACGCTGTGTGCCTCAAACTAAACTTTTCGAATTTTGAAGCTTCCGCTACTTCTTCATAGATGCTAGGTGAAAAGTCAATTTACGATGTTACTTTTCAACGACTTTTCAATATGTGTGACGGACGGTTTAAAATACGTAGTATTAAAAATTAAAAATTAAATTACCAAAATGTACAAAATAAACAACAGAAAAAATATGAAGTTTTAAAAAAAACTACCAAACTGTATATAAAGTATATGTCCAGTTTGATGGAACTTTCTAGTTCAAGCGAAGATGAGTGACGACATGTATTTATGTATTTGTATTTCATATATGTAAATACATAATAATAAAATTGATGGGAAGATTCCTTAATGTATGTCAATAATCCTAAAGCTGTTTCAATATCTGCATCATTATCGAAGTATTCATCTAAGACTACTTCAAACGGTTTCAACTCAAAACTCTTATTAATGCAAATATTGTACATTACACAACAAGCGGTTATCGCAATTTTTAATTTTCAATTCCAGTGATTTTAAAAATCGCCCACCATCGTGCTTTCTTTAGTCCAAATGCAATTTCCATAATGCTTCGTACTTTACAATGCACAAGGTTAAATTTGTTATAATGTTACAACATAATAATAAAAAATTTATAATTTTACAATATTTTGAGTTGTTTATAAAATTTGAATGACATTTGAAAAGGCACAATTGAATACTTTTAACCTAGTGACATCTATTGAAATACTGCATGAATTACTGCGTTTTACAAAAGTTTAGTTTGAAAAGTCTTCTGAGGCGCACAGCATTAGGCACTCGTACAAATTTTATTATGGCCGATATCATAAATCAAAAATTAGGTTTGCTAATTCTAGTTTTCCATAAACACCCAATCCAGACAATTTTCTCCGCCTTTAATAGAACACAAACATTTTTCGATGTTTTTTAGTGAAATGTTATATTTGAGATGTTAAGCCGACTCTATAAATTGTTTCTAATCTAAAAATTATTAAATCGCGTCTTGAACAACTTTTTGGGTCAAATCCTTTGGGGTGAAGTTCGATTTCTTAAGTAAAATATTTATTAATTAATATTATTTAAAACTAATATTATTTTGACGGTAAATGTCTCAATTTAGTCCAGTTCTTAACATCCTCTAGTCAAGAAAATTAGATTGTAATAATATTTAATAAATAAACTGCGATAATTGCATAACTTAGATTACGAAACCCGCGGTATTATTTGCTAGAAATGGTAAAACAGTCCACTGGTGCTTAGTGTTTATCGATAAATACGAGTATACCACAGTAAAATAAAAATCGTCGGATGCCAAACATGTTTAAAAATAGAGGCTCTTATTAACAAATGGAGAACAAATTTGATATTTGTCATTCCAGATGAACTTTACAAAATTTGCCCAAAATTTAATAAAATGCAAATAAATCAATAACTCTATTATAGTTTGTATTGATGGTTCGGCTGCTAGCTTGGAAAGAAGATTCATGTAAAAAATATAGTTTAATTGATCTCTTACTCTTGCTAGTTTAAAATGCCGGGTTAATTACCTTTCGGTTTACTAGCTGAACTTTACTTTAGCAAAAGGCGTTATATGAAATCCTTTCTCTTCTGCTCTTGGCGAAAGAATGTCTCTAGAAGTCACTAAACCACTTCTAGGTTTTCGTAAACCATGTTTGATTGTTACACGTGAATGGATCGTATGTCACACAACTTTCAAAATTTAACGGTCGCTACTCCAAAAAGTTTAAGAACCTCTGTTTCTATATCGGCCACAATGGTTACACGGTATAAATATTGTAATTAAATTATCTGTTGACTATTAGTATTACGTGCATTTTAATTTCGTTGTTTAATTTAATTTGATTTGCCATAACTGACTGATTAATTATCCATAAAGGACAGATTCGTTTCACTGATATAATTTAAGTTTATACCTATAGAGTTTGCTTATTCACAAACCAAATTGTATGCATAAAAGTTAAATGCATTTAAAAATAATTGCAAATCGTGGTTTTATTTGCGAAAGCAATTTTTCCTGTAACTCCAAAACTTTATTCGTTTCAGCGGTAGTATAACGATTTCTCACGACTTTGACATTTTATTTTTCCAGAACGTTTTGAGTTTGCTTACACTAAGCTTTTCTGAGTGCTTCTATATGCCCTGAGTAATATTTTTTGGGCCGGTTGGACATAGGTATAGTCGATGGCCCTAATACGATACTTTTGCAAGCGATTTTTTTAATAATATTTAAATATTAATAAAAGCCTTGATTTTTTCACCCAACGACAAAATTTTAGGCTGAACGAAATTCTGACGAACAATTTTGGTCGTAAAATGAGAATTTAGAATTTGAACATTACATGGTATTTATTAATTATATAAAACAAATAACAGTACTTTGTACATATAGTACGTATTGCACCTCTCAAGTCTAATTTTATAAACAAAATCCCTACTCTAGGGAGGATTTTGTCATATAAAAACAAATTGATTGGTGGGGCATTCAACAAGTTGATTGTTGAACGTTTAATTTAGAGTTTAACGATTTCCTAATTACTGAACAGCTCTAAAACCATCAGTCTAATGTAGATTCTAAGTTCGAGTAGGACATTACCAATAATGCTGGCTATTTAAAAAAAAAGTTTGATCGTTCATCAGTTCATTGCCAATAACCCTGGTCAATTTCAAAAAAAGAATTTGGCGCGATCATATTTAAAATTAGAATTGAACAGAACACTTTCCTTATTATAGTGTTAATTTCATTGTCCATCGTACAAATACTTTTTTTTTTTTTATGTTTACCAGCTATACAAAATTTTAAGCTTTTTAACAATTGAATTCAAATTTTCGATGACAGCAATACATCAAAAAACCAATAAAAAAGTATTTTAGTTGTTTGTTGAAAAACTATGCTATCGCTAGTACTATTTCCTACGAATCTTGGAAGCAAATTGTAGTAGAATAGAGAACATTTACAGATTTCAATAGATCCGCCGCAATCATCGCACCCTTACCAATATTCTCAAATGTGGCAAACAACTTTTTTCGCCAGTTACTTCGGTAAAAAAAAAATCTTCTAAAATTGGTTTTTAGTACAACAGAAAGTCATCACTAGACCGATGTTTATTCATTGTTCAACAGCGACTCTCTATTTAATCCTTATTTTAAGTATGAAAACCTTATTCTTTTTAATGGCCAAAATTATTGGCAATGGCTTACTACCACTAAGAATCCAAAGAGAATCCAATTATCGAAAAATTTTCGGAAAAACTTTCATGCTTCCTCAAACGTTTTATACTCGGTTGCTGAATGGTCGATCAAGGCAAATTAAACCTAAATAAATCAAATCCAACTCTGCAAAATCGAACATCCATACATGTACAAAATATAAATTGAATACTTAAACAATTTAGCAATACACAAAAAAATAAAAATAAATAACAACAATAATCATAATACAACATTATACTCGTAATGACAAACATAAACTATAAATGAAAATAAAAATTACTAACAATACACATTTATAGTTTGCCTTCTTCTTATAAAGAATTTACTTTAAAAATATTTTTTTTTTTATACATTCATGATTGCGATTTTTACTGCCTTTCGTTCGTTTCCATTCCAGACATTTGATCCCTTAAGAATGTTTTTTCATTTTTTTTTTATACTCTCTAACGTAAAACACAAAAATACATATTCTTACATGTAAATAATACATAATCGTACGAGTATGTTAAATATATCTGAATATATATAAGTGGTAAGTAACCCTTGTACAGGTAAGAAGCAAAACACTCAGCCATATATACGTAAGGATAAAATGTTTACTCAAGGGTTATCATCGTCATCATCAATGTATGCATTTTATATCATCATATCACATACAATAGAAGACTCAAGAAAAAAGCGATAAAATTATGAATTAGACTTGGGAATACGTTGATAATGCGATGGTGATGTGATGACTGATGAATAAGAAAGTGTATATTGTACATAAAATGATACAGTGTACAGTTGGAATTATTGTACAAACCTTTTTTAACCTGCTTCTGCTTACTAAAGTGTAACGATTCTGTGATCGATATCCAACTGAAAACAAGTAAATTTGAGAGATAACTATTTACATCAATTTGTGATTATTCCGTAAATAATGACAACAACAAAAACACAATACGATCGTTTCAAATTTCCGGTTGATGTACAACTGAAATAAAATAAACAATACATTTTGATTCAATTTACATGAGACGAACCTACCTGTTACCTAAGGTTGAAAGATGTTTTTAATGTTTTGTTTATATTCCATGTCTATGTATGCATAAACGTGTATACATATGTACGAGTATAATTATGTTGTTTTCTATACTTCCTCATTTCGATGTGTGCAGCAGGTTATAAAAAGGTGTACGGAGGGAAAAAGGGAAAATCCATGCTTTTCAATTCATTCAAAAATTGTTGACTGTCTTCATACGTTTTATATTACGAACAAGACTTATATGTACAAATAAGGTTTTGTGAGTGGGGAAAGGTGTGTGCTTGAACTATATTAGTTTTTGATTTATTGTTTTGTAACTTTAAAATTGTTTGATCAATATTTTGTGGTGCTGTAATGGTTTGTTGTGTACAGTGAGAAAGGTGCAATCAAATAGATTATTCCAAATACTATTACAGAAACCAGAATAAAATATTCGGCTTGTCTTCTTCAATTAATAATTACGAGTTTAAATAATCTTTACAATTATCTAAGAACGACCTTTGTGAGTTTTGATAAGCAATTGCACTATTAACAAAGTGTCAAATTTTACTTGGGGTAGGTATTTTTAACAGCGGTAAAAACGCCATTTACAATTTTTATTCCACTTTTTGCATTCCTTCCGCTGCAAGGTACTTTTGTAGTCCTTTAAAAATCTTAATCCAATTTTTTTAGTTCATTGCGTCAACAACCAAATGAAATTGATTTGGGGTGACCGTTTTTTCTGAAAGCTTAAGTGTGTGTAAATGCGTATATCTTGAGAGAATCACAAAATAAACATTCCTGATTCTGAATATCGAAATTTTAAGATTTCACATGATCACGATCCCATGAGGGTCGTTTTGTATACTGCTTGGCGAATTCTAGGACTAGTTTGGTTGTTAGAATTTCCACTACATAAATAAATGTTTTACCGACAGATTGCAAATAAAAAATAAAATAAAAATCTGGCCCCGGAACGAGCGAAGAAGAAGCTGAAAGGACCTCTTACTACATCGATAACATCAATTTCCCGGCCTGCTGTAATCTTGGCCAAAGTAATTTTTTCGTTTTTTCCAGCAAATAATTTTTGAAGCACAGTGCATGTTCCTAGAGGTGATTTAAAATTTTCTTTGGATCAAAGTCTGACGTAACTTTAAGTGATTTGGTACCAATTACAGATTAATTAAAGTTCCGCATTTATTTATTAATAGTTGTACATTCAATCTGCCTCAAAGATTTTGAACAAAAATTGAGTGACGAAAAAATTTCAAAATGGTTGTGTAAAACACAGGTGTACTGAATCAATTTGACCCTAAACGATAATTTGGAATACACATCAATGAATTAACTTTTATTAATTTAATTTTAATTAACTTAACTTAAAGTTTAGTAAAACGACATAATTTTGGTTTTACAAGCGTACAGTTCTCATGGAATCCAATCAAAGGAAAGAAGCCTGTCAATAAATTGCTTAATCGTATATTTTACGATTAAAGTTTAGTTTATCTTAGCTGAAACTATGTCCAACACATGGAAAAACCAACCTATTTTACAGAAAAGTTTAAATAAACCTGTTTAAAACTTTTAGCCTCTAATAAAAAAACACCCTGAACTAAGTACCTTAAATCCATTCCTCCAAAATTAGTTGTTGTAATTTCAATTCAAAAGTCTTGAATATTATGCTTCCCCCTATTTGTGCTACTATGGGAAATCTTCTCAGAGATGCCAGAAACAATTGAGTTATCATGTCCATTGTTCACTGTAAGCCTCTTGTGAGTCATAGGGAAAAAAATAACTGTATACGTTTTTCACGATAGTCGTTAACCAACGAGGTTACATACCTCTGCCAAACCATTAATCTCTTTTCTTAAAACCAGTATTATTAGTTGCAGGCGACAGCTGACCTGAAGGGTCGAAAATATCAACATTCTCTAAGATCTGCCTGAATAATTACTTTATTTGAGAGAACAAAATCGAATATCTGTTCATGGTATATGGATTGCAGGACCAACTGCTAGTTGATTATTTAGCGATAAACCACTGGAAATTTTAATTGCAGCTTTGTTTATCCCCAAGATGGTGGTACAAGTCTCCTTGATTATACTGCGACATATAGTATTTTTAAATCTTGGCTTCAAATTTCTTTTCCAAAATATGAAACCTTTGAGTGACCTTCAACTTGAAATTTTGAATCTTTGTAATTAAATGCTGCTGCAATATGAAATTTCCCTTCCAATTTTAACTATCCAATATAATTGTAGGTGAATTTACTGAGCTTGGAACGTAACAATGTTGTAATTTAAAGCCACAGTTATACTGCTTCATTCACAAAAGAAATCTAAACTAAACTTGAATTACAATTGAAATTACTAGTCTTGTCTTAGTGTTAAATACCAAAAGAAAGATATTAATTTATATTAGCATTTGACTTTTGGCTGACTCGGTATGATATCAAAGATCGCTACTGTAGAAATCAAAACGATAAAAATATTCTTACCTACAGAGCTATGACTTGAAATTCTTTTCTTTCACTCAGCACTATGTAAGTTGAACGATGAATAAACCGATACCCCGAAACTATAATGCGATAGAAGGAAATAAATACAAATTTAGGTTCGTTGTCATTAAAATGTATAGGTAGTTGTAAATATTTTGTAGGGTATTTTCTTTGAAATAAGCACAGGTAAGAAATATACACAAGAAACAGCCTGTTGCGTGGAAAAAATCGTTATAAAAATCGTTTTTTTTTTACTTTTCAGATTGTTGTTGGTATGTTACAATATAAACAAATTCGATTCTTTGTTTTATTTGTGCATAACTTCTGGTCTGTCTATACATATATTATGCATATGTTTTGTTTAAAGAATGGTCCATCGGATAAGGACAAAAGTCAATTAGGATATCGTCCTTTTTACTCAATTGCCATGATCTAGGTTTATTTCAATATTCATAAATAATGTCTTATCTATATATTACCGCCAACAAATTCAAGATATTTTAACCTACTTTATGTAAATTAGGTCAAAACGACGAACTACTTGAATAATAAAGTGAAATTACAAACAAATTGTTTAGTTTTATTCCACTTAAACGCGCGATAGCGCATTTAGCGAACAAGTGTTTTATCAATATTCTTGTAATAACAATATTTTTAAAATGTTTAGTGTTTAATCCGTAGATGAGTTTAATGATTTTTATTCGTCATCGAAAAACATGTGATTTTTTTTTTTTGCTTACCACATGTAAGCAATTGAAATGGAAAAATAAAATTTCCAAATTTTTCAAAGCACTTGTAAGGAATCTTAAAATCTTACTAAATAATAAATAAAGAAAAAATATTCTACCTGACTCCTAGTGTATAGCCAGGTCGAATCATAATATACACAAAAGTAATAAAGATTCGTCACCCTCATTATATCAATTTTTTTTTTGGGGTATACATAGTTTTCTTTATATTCTCAGGTCTATACGAGGATTAGACAATAGAAATTCTTTTTGGGATTTGTGTTGTCTGTTCAACTATATTTGTATAGATTATAGATGAAATTCACTCAGTTGGATCGGCCAACAGTTTTTGCGTTCATGTAACAAATAAAATTCCCATCAAAAAGTTTTTTTATTTCTTGAGAATTTTGTCCGAAAACAACTCTCAATGGAATGATGAAAATAGTTTTGAGTAGTTTTTATTGACAGAGTATATATCCGGATTTGGTCTTAATTTTAATTTAATTTAATTAACTTGAAAGAATGCTAATACGATGTAATCCGCTTCAAAAAAAAAACACAAATAAAATAAAACTGAAAACCATAATAGAATTTATGCGTGTGTATAGGGCGAAAATCTTAAAATCGAATAACAGATTAGTCCTCATTATGTGGAATTTGGTTAAACGCCGGTTTGTTTGCGATGGGTAACAACGTGAGTTTTGATAAAAATTGAATAAATCTTGTGTTGTTTTGAGGCACAAACTAAATGGGAATAAGCTGCGTGCGACAGATCACCAACATTTGTAAAATTGGAAATTTTGATTAATTTAATTAAAATAAGTTTGAGAGGGGTTTCCGAACGAGGTGCCAAATTATTAAAATGAAGTGAAACAGGTGCAGGTTTTTTTTTATCTGTATACATTTTTAACATCTATGCGTCAGGTTTAAAATTTAAGCTCACTGTGAAATTTTTTAAAATTTCAAAAAAATTAGAAAATGTTCAGAATTGAGATAAAAGATTCGACAAAATTAGGATGCTTTAAATTTAGAAATTTGAAAGGTTTGTTAAAACTATGTAGGTAATATTTTTTATTATAATTTCTAAAAATTCATCACTGAAAGTCTTATTTCCTCTCACATTGGGTTTTGGTATTTTTTGGTGATCCACCAAAATATTTCGAATATTATTGTATCTCAATAGAAAGATGTTAATTTTTGAGGGGAAAACATTACAAATTATTTTGCATAATCTTAATCTGTAACTTGATTTGTCGATATTGAGCTTTGTAAACATGACAAATTTTGCAGATGTAACGAAATTGTGTTAAAACGTATATTTTCATGGACTTTTAGGGCTTGAGTTAAAACCTCCCAAGCTTTTAGGTTCACAAAGATGTTATCAACAACGTTTCGTATACTCTCTTTGATTCATAGTACAGAATATATTGCCTGTTCAAGCAATTCTGTAGTTTATTAACGCACTGTTCGGCCAACCAACTCTATTCTGGAGCAATTCAATGTATATGTGTCTAATGTGTGTCTGTATGACCAACGTTGAGAAAACCCGAAATTGTATACATTTGCTGTTCGCTGCCATGTTCTTTGAGTGAATAGGTTCTTGTTTGGAGAAAAATCATATGGCATAATTAATTGCAGTTTAACATAGGTACTCAGTGACACGTGAACGTAAACTGTACAATAAAGTAAATTATACTGTTTTTTTTTTAAATTGTAAACATAAATATGGTGAAAAATACGTCAACTCACAAATTTTTGGAAGTCAAGTTTTAATTTTATGATTTTTATGTTTTGAATTTGTAGTCTTGATTAAAAAACAAATTTTGTAGAACGTGATTTTTTGTTGTTGCTGTTGTTTAAAATACAGGGTGTCATATTTTAAGAAAAATGATGAACATGATGTTGTGTTTTCCAGGTTAATTTTTTCACTCGTTTTTGTGATTGAAAATTAAATATAAAACAAAAAATATTGAGAGTAAAAAAATTTATTACAAAACACGGATAGAAATTTAAAGATATTTATACGGTTAAAATTTACATGTTATATAATCTTCAGTATTTGAATATTTTTTATAAACGAACGAGAGCACTTTTTATTTGGCATTCCTCACTTTTACTCATACTCGAAATATTCTCGTCATTGACTGTTGATGATGTCTCCGGAGTAATAGGTGAATTTAATGAATTATTAACCGGTGGTACCTCGTTTTCAACTTTTTGAAGTTTATTAGTCACCCGGTAATAACATGATGTACAAATCGATGAATTTTCAGTTACATAAATCGAGCGCGGCAAACGAATTTTAAAATAATCATTAACATTTCTTAAACTTTTAGAACATTTCAACTCAGGAAACGGCTTACAACACTTTTTGTACCCAACCATATTACACTTATTATTTGAAATACTTTTGATGTTATTTAAATAAGCAAATGATTTAAATAGAACTTCACAAGTCAAACTAACTAAAATATTAATTTAAACACTAATTTATATCAAAAAATGTTAACAAAAACCACTGCTTATATTTTATGTTGTTTTACAGGCCTACCTACCTCTTCTTTTATAATTAAATTTTTAAATATGCGTCATTTTGTTTCAAAAGATTACGTTACGGTTTATGTACCTGAACGTAATATTTTGGGAGGCATTTTTAGGGTTGGAACAAACAAAATAAATGACTCAAACCAAAATTTATTTTTTTACTAATAGCTTTATGGGCTATCCCTAAACTACGTTACGCCTTTGTTTGGGGAAGGAGTATTGATTGTCGTCACGTTTAGGCTGGGGCAGGGAGAATTTCGTAAAAGATGACGTCATCCACCATAGATGACCATAGAGGCGTATTTCTTTAATATACCACTTACTTCATGTTCTTAAATGATTAAATCATTGCTCACATATTCAGTTTTATGACGACTTGTGATGAAGGAGTGAGATAGACGGAGTAAAGAATTGCCCAAAATAACTTGACGTAGTTTATGAACGGACTGTTACAAATTGTTTCCTCCTTGTTTTTTAATTTTCTATTAGAAGTAAGAATATACTAAAGATCGACTAAATAATTTTGAACAGTTACATTATCAGGTCGAGCGTAAATTAGTTAAAAATTGAAAATAACATATAACAATTTGATTTTGTATTCCAAAAACGGGTAAATCGTCATACTTAAACGTATTTTGCACGAAAACGAAAAATTTTGCTAGCGGAAGTTTTTAGTATGTTCAATAGAATTAAAGGACGTAAAATTTAAAATAAAAAAAAAATAAAAATTGGACGATCATTGAGAAAATTCAAAAATAAAATTTTGGCGGGAAATTTGAAAATGAAGAAATTAAAAAACTAACTATTTTTATATTTTTTTATTAATCCGTATTAACTTACTTTTAAAACGAGCCCTATATCATATATATCGGATATTTATTTTTCCTTTTATAGCCATAAACACAACATCATGTTTATCATTTTTCTCAAAATTTGACACCCTGTATTTTAAACAACAACAACAACAAAAATCATGTTTTACAAAATGATTTTTTTTAGTAGTACTACCAATTGAAAACATAAAAAATAAAAAATGTAAAAAAGACTTCCGGTTCCATATACCAAATTTGTGATTTGACGTATTTTTCACCATATTTAACTGAAAGCTTAAAAGGTTAAATGTTGAAGCCATGACAATTGTTTTCCCTGTAAGCCTTACATATACCTAGCTTTCCAGACAAGAACCCGTAACAACAATTTTTATTAGTTTTATATTTTTGTGTATAGAACAACCTGCAAGTTTTAAATTGAAAGCCATACGCACGGATAGCTGTACGTACGGTATAAGAACAAAAACTGTAAGTTCTTTAATCTATTAAAGTTATATCGCATTGTTCAGGCGAGTTCAAAAATTAATACGCGAGCATAAAACTAGCTTAGTACGGTTCTTCTTGACAAAAGCAAGAGTAAAAAACCAGAATTAAAAGCTAAAACTAATTATATATAGGGCAGAATTATACGTCGATGTCGTCTCTTGAAAACTAAAAATTCCGCAAACTTATTTAATATTATCAGTCAAATTATAGTTTGTTATTTAATAATTTATTTGTTATTAGGACCATGGTTCGCGTCGATTTATTTAAGCAAATTTAGTTTATACGATTATTTAGTTAATTTACTTATTGTCATTAAACGGTATGAAGGAAAATACATAAAATCACAAATTCTTTATATGGGACGGAAAGTCATGTTTTAATTATATGATTTTTATGTTTTGAATGTGTAATATTGAGTAAAACAAACAATTTATGCAACATGATTTTGTTGTTGTTGATGTTTTTTTAAGAAAGGGGTTGTCAAATTTTTAAAATTTTCTGTAAATTGGGCTCATTTAAAGATCAATGAATAGGGATAATAAAATATTTATAAAAATGGTATCATTTTTCATTTCTTCTTTTTCAAAATGGCCGCCGAAACGTTCTTTTTGAGTTTTGCCCCATGTTCATTTAATTCTTTTATAGACATACTAAAAAGTCAGCACAACATCTAGTTTCTTTTTCTTGCAAATACGTTTAAGGTGTGACAATCTACAAATTTTTTGTATCTCAAAAAGAAATTGAAAACAAAAATTATTGATAAAAAATATTTTATTCAAAATAAAGACAAAAATTTGAAAATATATTATATTTGTGAATTTTTCATAAAATTTAACTAGGTTTTATTTGAAGGAATGACTGCGTGAAAATCGCGAGTTGCCTTTATTGTTTTTAATTTCTTGAATCTACTAGTTTGTTGTATGTATTTGGATTTATATTCAGCATCATTCCTCTTACTATATCGCGAAAACCTTTTTATGCTTAGGTATATTCATACATTTTTTTATATTTTTTATAATGTGTTACTGCACCCAACATCAGTAATATAATAAATTTTAGATAAATCAGGAGTTGTGATATTATAATGAAGCTGTAACTTTTCTCCTACTTTTTTGCATTTTGCATTATAAATGCATTATTTTCAGCAAAGTAACAAGAAACAAGTACCTCCATAGATTTCAGACTTTGTTGCAGTAATATGACGCAATAGACGACATAGATCGATTGTTGCAGTGATATGAAGCAATGAGGAATCAGATTTTTCAGCATAACTAAGACACATTTGGCTTTTATTTTACTAATTGTTGTACCCAACGTTTTTTTTATTTTTATTTAAACGGGTTTCAGATAATTGAAAAAAACACATCATTAAAATTTGAATTTTATATCCAAAAAAGGGTAGATGAACATATCCTTATAGAATAAACGGGGGAAAATAATAAAAAATAAAAAAAGTTGATGTTGGCGGTCATTTTGAAAAAGGGGAAATTAAAGATGGTATCATTTTTATAATTTTCTGTAACCACACGTTCAAAATATAAAAATCATAAAATTAAAACATGACTTCCAAAAAAATATGATTTTACGTATTTTTCACCATATAAATACAGATACTCACAAAATTAAAGGCACAACACATTAACGAACTAAAAATCAGTTTTATTTTAACGTTCTATTAAAATAATGATTTTTAATTTGATTTTACACATTTATTTTTACGCACTGTTTTTATTTAGTGTTACGCATTTATTTTTATACTGTATGGAAAATTCCATGAGAAACTAATAAGTTTTTTTCTTTAATTTGCGTAAACGTAACATTTCTATAAGTAATACTGCTTGTACCTTCAATTTTGTGACCCTCTGTATATTTTGTTACATATTTATTTTATACACTGTTTTATATTATTTATGTATATTCATTTTGTCCAGAAATTCATTTAAGTCCTATCTATTTGACTAGGTAACAAAAAATGAAAAAATTCTTTAAATTATTTAAATTCCTTTAAATTTTTTAATTTATTTAGTTCTTAAAATTTTTCTAAATCTTTAAGTTCTTTAAATTTCTATGTACCTTATATTTTTAAATAATTTAAATTCTTTGTTGAGTTATCTGAATTCATTAAATTACTTAATTTAAGTTCTTTAAACAAATTAAATTCTTAATATGCTAAATTCTTCAAATGCTTTAAATTAATTAAATTCTCTTATTTTTTAAAATAAATTATTTAAATTCCTTAAAATTTCTTAAATTCTTTAAGATCTTTAAATTCTTTAAAATCGTTAAATATTTTAAATTTCTTAAATAGTTGAAATACTTTCAAGTTCTAAATTTTTTAAAATTTCTTAAGTTCTTGAAATTATCTAAATTCTTTAAAATATTAATTTTCAAAATTTTTATTAATTCTTTAAACTTTTTAAAAAGGTCGAAGTTTTTTAAATTCTTGCAAAGAGTTCTTAACCTTTGTGTCAACACGAGTATCGAACTACTTTTCATTAACACGAGCATACCTTGGCGTGTATTAAATTTTATAGTGCATTTTATAGACAAATCGTAAATATAGACCCAATTTTATTGGCGACTACCGAAAAACTCAGTATGACAAGAAATTTCCATTATTTCCAAAAATTTCCAAAATACACACCCGTCGTGTTGACAGGAAGGTTAAATAAATATTATGGTATTTGTTCCTATGTTAGAAATGCGCCCTTCCTAATAATTTAATAGTTTTATAGGTGCGGTCAAGAATTCGGCCGCTGAGCAGTTTAAACAGCACAAAAAATCGATAAGTAAGCGGAATGCACGATAAGTAGGAAACATTTTTATACGACTGGCATCCCAGCCCGACTGCAAATTGATAAGATATTTGTCATTTAACTACTTTTACAATTTCCTGCGATTACGAATAATTGAGAGAAGTCGTGCTTTTTTTTTTATTTTATTTCATCAACAATAATTTATAAAACTGAATTTTTAAATAAAATTGGCATTTACAGTTTTTGTCTCGCATTTAGGCGCAGCCCAATTTTATTTGTTGCATTTAATCTGCTGGAATGTACGGCTTTGGCTGCAAAAACTAAGTTTTTGACTGAATTTCTTAACCGCAGACAGATAGGCCATGTCACTGCGCACCGTAACATAGGCTTGGTTACTAGACGTTCACTGTATCCGAATTTCATTCACAATCAAAATATATTCTTGTGATGGTCATTTCCCTTGTGAACGTCTCCGCAAATTTCTTTGAATAAAAATTCTTGTATTTAAATTTAAATTGCATGACATCTCTGTACGTACATACGAGCACATAACACATCATGTCATTTTCATATTGGCGCCTTAAAAACTATCACATAGTTAGTACGTAGTTATCTTAAGCCACATTCATAAATTTAAATAATGTACGCATTCATACAAAGAAAATTCCAAAAAAACAAAATTCCTATAATTGGTAATTGGTATTCTTCTTACGTCCACCACTGTAAAAGTATTTGTTGTTGTTGGTATTTTTCTTTTAACGTAAAAAGAAAAAAAAAAAATTTTAAGTGAAAAAAGCATAACAAAATTTTTTTATTTTTTTTGTTTTTAGTTAGTTGCCTTTAAAGATTGTTTGCGTTAGGATGGGAAAATGAGCCGCGCACAAAGTTATTTAACAGTTGATTATAAAAATAAAAACAAAATATCTCGGTAATGAATTACGGGGGCGTATAATATACTCGAGTTCTTGTCTATATAGACTTCGCACGATAAAACATTTTTGATAGTAATTTAATCCACTTGCTGTTTGTGTTTTGTGTTATCGCGTAAATTTAATTTATTTACGCGAAATGATGTGTTCTTGCTATCTTATCTATGTATGACCGAAAATATGAAGTCATTTAAACATTTTGTATTGACTATAAATTTTATTTATTTAGTTTTTAATTAATAAAACTGTGTTTTAATTCAAGTGCATCTTATTAAATTCAGTGGTGCAAGATTTTCAGTGATATTTTTGTTTTGTGTTTTTTTTTATTGTACTAACGAGTTTTTAGAGTCAGTAGTTTGGAATTTTATTCTTATCTATATAGTTTAAAAATAGTCTGTTTAATTTTAAAAAGGCAACATAAAAACCTGTTCTTATTATTATTGTTATTATTACATCTTTTCTCAAACAAAACAAAAAAAAAACATTATTATAAGAAATAAAAATAAATATTGAAAGAAGATAAAAAAAAAAATTATGTTTATTTGGATGTGTTCAAAAGTTAAAAGTTTTTCATTTTTTGTGAATAAAACTTAATAATAATATTACTGATGTTTGAGTTGTTGTTGTGAACCTTTTTGTGTGGAAAATTGTGCTAAGCAAGGAAAAAATGAGGATACTAAAGAATTGGTATGTTTCATTATGTAATATAAAAATACTGTACGTGTATTTAGAAAAAGTTAGCTTTTGTTGCCGGTAATAAATCATCAATAAAGTAAATTTAACAATAAATTTCAATTAAACCGATAATATGACCTGTTTGTTAATGCGCTGAATACCTGGGATTTTTTTTTATGTAATTTTCTTAATGTGTAAATCACATAAATATTTATGATTCACAAGTAGTCAGTTGATATGATTCTGAGGAATATTGTACTGGTTGAACGAACTTATTATTCAAATATAAATCCTAATTACTTTGTAGCTGGTATGAAAGTTTTCCATCAATCAATCTCATTAAATCAATTTTTCTTCTGTCTATCTAATGGTCAATTTCACTTTATTCATTTGCGTTCGTCTCATTATGTATCTAATGTAATAACGAATCTCTCCCCTTTTATTAATATTATTACATTGGTTGGTTGCATTTTATGAATGGAACTAAATTCGAAAGTTTTAGATACATGTATATAGAGACTCGCACCCGCTAATGTTTACAGGTATGAATTAGCTGTTTTGAAATATAGAGTGGAAATATAATGGATGATAGCCTACATCTGATTTCAAATTTAGTAAAGCGTGACAGTTTTGAGCACTTGTTGGGGTTTTGAGATTTTCTATTGTAATTTTATTCTCTATTTGGTGTTGTGTTAAGTTTTCAAAACTTAGAACTATTTTAACCAAAAAAACGTAAATGAAGCTTATCTCTCAATCAGATTGGTTTCAAGTCGCCTGAAAGTAAACTACCAGCTACTTTGTATACGAATAGAGATTGATTCGTTTCATTTTTCAAAACGTAACTAAGAAGGCGGAATTTAAAATAATTTTTACATTATGACCTTGAAATTTTTGTTTATTTTGTTTTTCGATTCATGTTGTTTTGTATAATCGTTTGTTTCGAGACTATTCCTTAATAGATTCACTAAATTTGTAGAATGTTTTATGTAAGATTATTTTACGCAGAAATTATTGCGACAGGAATAAAAAAAGTTGAAATTAGAGTCGCGTTTTTTATTCGCTCCGGATAGCTGCTATCGAGAGCCGTCATATAAAAATTGGCTCCCGATAGCGCTCTGTATAAATAGGTAGAGCCAAATATGTTTTATATGAAGTTTTTGGTAAATAATTGAATTAAAAATGATAGTTTGATGTTAAATAAGTTTAGTTTACCAATAAATAGCGCGTCAAATTTAAATTTAGGCGTAGAAAAATGACGGCTCTCGATAGCAGCTATCCGGAGCGAATAAAAAACACTACATATCACATTTTTTCGAGTTTAATTTCATTTTTTATGACGTTAATTCTGTTGACCTCTTAATTTGTTACCCCTTTCACATTCTAAATGAAATGGGATGCGATTAGGTAAACATTGCGGGTTTCGAGTTGTGAGGAAATTTTCCAATTTGCATTGACAAAACCAGTTACAGTGAAAATAGTCCACCCTTAAAAAAAAAAATTGGTGAAAAATTCCTAAAAAATCAAATAATGTAAGAAACAAAAACGAATATTTTTAAAAGTTCATTTTATTCTAGTTTTAATACAACAAAAAATTTATTAATTCAATATCAGTAACAACAACAAATTACACATTCATAAAAATAAAATAAAAAATCATATCACAATGAAATGGTCCATGTTATTTTATAGTTATAAAAATGTATAACAAAAAAAGTCCTAAGACTACTTCAGTATTTAGTTGGAAACCCTTTCTGCTTAATAACTAGTTTTAGGCGGTTTGGAATAGATTCCACAAGTTTTCTGGTGTATTCGGGGCCAATTTTATCCCATTCCTCCAATAAGTCCATTTTTAAATCATTTTTATTGGATATATTATGTTTCCTAATTTCACACTCCAATTTATGCCATAAATTTTCAATTATATTTAAGTCAGGCGATTGTGGTGGTGTTTTGATTACTCTAGGACAATTATGTAACAGCCATTCTCGTACAATTCCAGCTATGTGGTTGGGATCATTATCTTGATAGAAATGAAAAGTGTCTGTAATACCCAGTTTATCAGCATTTTGTTTTAAATTTTCTTTTAATATATTTAAATATTGGTATTTATCCATGTTTCCGTCAATAAAATGAAGTTTCCCAACTCCAGCCGCCGAACACGCACCCCAAACCATCACATGACAGCCACCATGCTTAACTGTGGGACGCAAACATTGTGGATTCATTTCTTGGTTTGGTTTTCGCCAAACGTTTACCCTGCCATCAGACCCAAAAAGGTTGAATTTTCTCTCATCCATAAATATGACATGTTGCCAGAACGAAAAATCTTTCATTCGATAGTTATGGGCGAACTCCAACCTAACCTTCTTATTTTTGTCGGTAACGAAGGGCTTCTTCCTGGCAATTCTACCATGTAAACCACTTTTGCGTAGGACTCTTCGAATCGTTTCAGCATTGCAATTAATTTTTAGATGTTGCTCCACCATATTTCGAAGTTTCGGTGAGCTCAGTCTTGGATTCTTCTTCGATTTGTTCACAATCCAACGTTCATCACGATCAGAAAACAGCTTTTTGGGACTTATTTTCGGCTTAATAATAATTCTTTTCTATCTGATGTATCTGCCAATAATATTTTGAATTGTTGTGCGAGCTTTGCTAACAATTTTCGCGATTTCCTCTGACTTTTTCCATTTTTATAATGTTCAATAATTAATTTTCGCAACTCAAATGACGTATGAGGTCCCATTTTGCACAATTAAACTTAACAAAAACCTGTCGACAATTAATGCATTTGCATTGAAGTGCTGGAGAGCATGAAAAACAAATAAGAAGAGAACAAAACAAAATTTTGAAAAAGTACCGTTATCTGAGAAAGTTTTGTTAGGTGGACTATTTTCAATGTGAGATTAAATTTAGTCTTTTATCGTTCATTTCTTAATTGTAGTTGCTATTGCTATTAAATTCAGAAAATTTTTTGTTTTTTTTAAACAGAAATATAATCAGCTTTTATACAAATAAATTTTGTTTTATGTATTGTTTGATTTTTTTGAAATGTTTCATGAAATTTTTTTGTTATTAAGGGTGGACCATTTTCACTGTGACTAACTGTATGTAAGACATCGATTTTCGAGTTCTCGAAATTGCAACTACGTACGACAAACAACTCGTAATGTTTTAAAAGGTTTCTTTTACTGAAAAATTGTCAACATTAGCGGGAAAGCACCAATTAATGCTCAGTAGGTAAATATGGCGGATTTGGTTACATCAAAAATGCTTGCGTGAAATCCCATACTCGATCGTTTTAGCAATGCAAAATATTTCTTTTACTCAAAAGAAATAAATAAGAACCGCAAAACGAAAATAATTGAAAGTTTTGTGATTTGTTTTTAACCAATTATGATAAAAATAATGAGAATAAATAAATTATTAAATTTTAATTACGAAGATAAGTCGAAATGCTAAACCCTCCGTCAAATTTTTGTTTTATTAAAATAGATGTGTGAAATGTTACAAAAATCTTAATTGAAAATTTATAATTATTAAATTATTATCCATTATCATTCATGTTTTTCATCCATTATAGTTTTGATCTAAATTAAATTAATTTTTTCCAAAATATGAAATAAAATTGATTCGAACACAATAATTAGGTATTAAATAATAATTGCGGATACTTTTGTTCGTCCGCAAAATTTTGACTATTTGCTTGCTTGCTAGTCAAAACAAAAACTTCGAGTATACCATTTTTGCATATCAGCAAAAAATATCGAGTATACCAATTCTCGCAATTTCGCAAAAATTCCTTGCTTATCTGCTTGGTAAAGCATCGAGTATGTAGCGAAGTTTTTCAATGATGCTAAACCATGATTAAATTGTTCATAATAAAGACTTCAACCGATGGTGAATATATAGCTGGTTTAATATTTAATCTTAGTTTAACCCTCATCGGTCTGCGTCTGCCGTAAACTACGACGAATCGGTTCCTGTGTATACGCGCGCATACACACCTACCTTTTCACCTGTAAAAAAGGGCCTCCAAAAAAACCATGTATATGTTTTTTGACTTTTTATCTTTATTGGAATGTTCTCTATCAAAATTAATACTATTTATGGAGATTTACTCAAAAAAATATAAAAAAAAAATGCAAAACCTAACATCCCATTTTTGAGAAATATGCAAAAAATCGTGAAAAAGTACATTTTTGGTTTTTTTTTTCATTTTTTTGCACATTTTTCGCAAATATCATAACGATGATCAGCACAAACGAAATTGGCACACTTTCCACAATGTGTAGCAAAAATATTTTTATTCTTTTTGTATGTGCAGATGTGGCAACGGCCCTTTTTCGAAGTATATGGCAAATGGCGAATCGGCCGTATTTCATCGCAAATATCAGCAGCATCGCTAGTTTGCGGTTGAGTTTTGCGTTTTGCGATATGTTGCTCCACAAGAGCTATTCCCAGTTCTTCAATAAAAAGTCGACGACGAATATTGTGATTGGATCTTTCATTTTTCCAGTTCGGAAACAAAGAAACAAACGTAACAAATGCATTCAACGCACTAACATCAAGCATGTTACAAAATACTGCCATTGGCCACTGATTGATTTTTTGTTTGCAAGTGTACGTAGCCACCATTTGTCCATTGTATCAACGCCACTCTTGGTTTTGTTGTAGTCTTCGATAAGGTTTGGTTTCTTCTTTTCATCCTGTTCATTTATGCTGACAACATTGTGGTATGTACTCAGCAATGTGACGAATCGGTAACGGCGAGGAACATATGACAACATAACAGTTTGCAATTTATATTCATACACAACTTCAGTTGAATAGATTGGCTTTTGACGCATATCAACTAAGACGGAAGGAATTTCAGTCCTATTTTTTCGAATCGTTCCCAAAATAGTCATACGATTTTTATTCAAATCCTCAGCCAATTGATATGAAGTAAAAAAGTTGTCGCACGTAACATTCCTATCGGAAAGTCCGTTCACCAAATCCATGACAACACGCCGTCCGAGATTGCGCTCAGGAGCAGTATTTCGATCACGACCAACATAAATTTGTGGGTTGTATGCATACCAGTTTGATGAGTCGCATAAAACCCAAATCTTTATGCCATATTTTGCCGGTTTTGAAGGAATATACTGACAAAACGAACATCGCCCACGAAACGGAACTAACTGCTCATCTACGGTTACGTTTTTACCTGGTGGGAATACTGCTTTCAAGTTTTTATTCCATCGTTCGTACACATTTCGAATCGGTGCCAATTTATCACGAACAGAAGTAGAAGCAATGGCAATGCGTTCTTCTCGATCATCAAATCGAATGCAACCATGAATACGCTTGAACATTTTCAAGGACATTGTAGCTCTAAATATTGGTCGACCAGTTCTTTCGTTCCAAAGCTGAGTCACACAATCATCATACGATCGATACACGTCAGCAAGCAGCAACAATCCAAAGTATGCATGCAGAGTATCCATATCAATGTTTTGCCACTGCTTCTTGTACTTTCGCACACCATATAAATTCGTCATATTCAAAATAATGTGCTCAATCGGTCTAAGAAAATTATGAAATGCAGACGAAACATCAACAATATTAGCAGCCGCTATTGCTTTTGGACCTGAGAACATAACAAAAATAAAACAAACAATAAACATAAGAAATAAAAAACCTCACAAGCAAGAAAACAAGCATGCATTCATACATTGAGAACACACATCCGACAGATACAATGAATCATAACAAAAAGGGCATGTTTTTACCTGAAACAATATTATCGGCGCGTCGAAATGAGTTTCTACGACTGAATTCAAATGGCTGCGATGAATATTGAATCTTTTTATCCTTTGACCAATATTTATTTTCTGGATTTGCTGCATTTTCTTCCGCAATATTTTGTTCAATCGGCTCAACGTCTTCTTCATCTTCGTGCTCGCTCAACTCACTTTGAGCACTTTACTTTCCTCGTCCGATAATACAAAATCATCGTCACTATTCCACGGAGATTCGCCCGTATCACTTTCTGAATCCAAATCCATATCACATTCATCTCTTTGTCGCCTTTCACGTAAAATTCGATCCATTTTTTACCAAAAAATTAGAACGAAAGCACAACAAGTATGGCACAAAACAAGCAAAAAATAATAATAAACACAACCAAATACGAATGACGCAGTAAATAATGTTTACTCGTGTGTGCTCTACGAAAAACTGATGCCAATGGAACGAAAAATAGGTGATACACATATGCGAGCGGCAGATGTATGTTTATGTGCGCGCATACAATGGAACCGATTCGTAACTAAAGCTGCTCTGGCAATACCAAACATGGACGACATCTAGTGACTGAATTTTTCGATTCTATAGCCAAAATAAATCTACTTTACAGAAAACCAGTTCATTCCGACGCGCCGTCTTTATTTTATTCAAGTTTAAAAATCAAAATTGTATGTGCGCGCATACGTACGCGATTAGGGTTAAAAAATATTTGGCTACAAGATTTATCGTTTCATCAAATTAATGTCAACATTATGTTAACCGATTTTGAGTTTTACTCCATCATTTTAATACGAGTCAAAGTTAACGGAGAAGGAGGTTTATCCACTATAATAACAAGGCAACGGCATAAGTATGAAGGGCAAGTATAGTTTAGTTTTATAAACTGTTTGGGAACAAAATTCGTTACTACTTTGGCAGATATTAACTCATCGTTGAATTTAAAAATGCTTAGCTATACCCATTGGGATGCAAATATTTTTAGTGTCAAGGCTGTTTGTTACTAAATGGAAGAAATTCACTCTTGGTGAGAAGGAAGGAAAATATGATTTCTGTCCCATTTAACGGTGCAGTTTTTGGCTTTGTCAGACAAAGTTTATGGAGAACTCTATATTTCGGAGGTAAATTTTTTGATTTGAACTGACTAGAACATATTTGAATTTATTGTTTAGTATAACATTTATTTACTATATACTTAAACAAGTTGAACAAACAATAATGTTTAAGTACTATACTGATTAAATTCGATTAATAGCGGAAAAGGCATGTGTAAATACTCAAGTAAATTTGTATGATTGTGTTGCGGTTTAATGATCGTCTGACGTCAAAATAACCAAAGTCTATTGCCCATTAATTTTGTTAGCAACTTGGAAATTCACACGCGAATCATACTCAAATGAAATTAAAAACCAATTTCAACAAAAAAAAAAACAACACAATACGTCATTAACACACAGATAGGTCTTAATTTACGATGTTCCAAAAATTGTAAACGAATAACGTATATAATGACCTAAACACAACTATTACACTTTTAAGCCATAAACGATTTTTAGTAATAAACTGATTGTAATTTTCTCTGAAATCTAATTAAAATCAATAAAATTGTAATAAAATTAAAAATTGTTGTTAAAATTTTTTAAGACATTCTGACTTCCAGTAAATACATGCAAAGATCTAAATTGAGAGATAAATTGATGGAAGACACTTATACATATCTAAAGAATGGAGTTGTAAATAAGCAAAACGTAAAGAAATAAGTTATAATTGATCTGAAACATGAATGCATAGCTTTACAAAATCCGTTATATTTTAAGTTAAAGAAAACCTGAAAATTAGATAATAACTCGATTTTACATAAACAGCATCTTCGTATGGTACGCTTTTATGCATAATATGCAATTTTAACCCGGTTACAATTTTTACAATCCATTATTATTATTATTATTACAAACGCAATATAAACGAGCACCGTAATCTTTCATCGCAATATTTCTCGCGGTCAAAGTTGATGATACAGTATGTTGTACGTTTTTATGGATGCGGTATGCAAATTATTTATGAAACGTTAAACAAAAAAAAAATCGAAAAACAAGTTTTTATTAATATACATACATAAGTTAATAACTTAAGATTGAATTATTGCTTTCTCTCGGCAAAATGATTCGAAGCGCCAATTTATTTTATTCATTTACGCGCTAAATGTTTGTATAATTATGAAAGTTATTGAGTTGAAATCGACAGATGAATTATTATTAATAACATTTTTTGTTGTTGTTGTAATTTGAGAGCTAAAACTCGAGATATTTAGGGTTACCATAATAATTTCAGAGATTGGTTGTCGAAGTCATAATTGGATGGTTTTCATATTTGGAATAAGCACTTTCAATTATTCACGTAATTCACAAACCTACCGGAGACCATAAATATTGTACAGAACATCACACCACAGCATATGCGATGAAGTGTTTAAATTCTCTATTTTAAAAATGAACGAGTTTCAATATTTCACAAATTTACAAAAATGACATAATTTAGGTATTGAATTGCAAAATATTAGAAGTTTCAAGAATTTCAGAATTTTGAGTATCCAATTTTTAAGCAGTTTAGTAGAAGAAAACAGAAGGTAACCTTTCATTTAAAGATACTAATTTAGCTCTTAAAATTCTAAGAACTGGAATTTTTAAATTTTAAAGATTTTAACGAATTTAAATAAAAATTGAACGATTTAAGAAACAAATTTAATGCTTTTAAAAAATTTAAAGAGTTTTAAAGAAATTAAAGATTTTAAAATTTAGGAATTATAAAAATTTTAAAATTTTAAAGGATTTAACGAATCTAAATAAATTAACAGTTTAAAATACTTAAGATTTTTTTAATTCAAACCAACAAGAGTTTGAAGAATGCAAGAATTCAAAAAATTTTAGGAATTTAAAGAATTTGAAATATTTTAGAATTTAACGTATTTTAATAAATTTACGGAATTTTTATAATCTCAAGAAATTAAAAAGTTAAAAACAAGAGTAAATTATGCTCCACTATTTTCATCCCAAATTTCAAATTTTTAAAGTTTTATTTTGTTGTGAAATTTTATGAAATATTTTATGATATTTGAATTTTGTACAGAAATGTCTCCACACTTATATTTCACGTTCAATTTATTTACATTGATTTAGAGATTTCGGTAGCTAAATATTCACGCGCAATAATTTTTGGCATAAAACACACTCATTCGAATTACAGTCGTTCCCTGTGATACATTTTGACAGATCTATGTGAAATATTTTAGTAGTGACTCCGCCTGTTAGGACGAGTCGTTTCTTCTTTCTCCTAAAAAAATTAGGCGAGGAAATTATCACGCAAAATTATTAATGAATTCGGGCAGTAACAATAAAAAATGTTTGCGGAGGGAAAAATTTCCCAAATAAATGTCATCAATTATTATTTATCACGGTATTATCACAGTATTCGGGCACGGCCTAACTGAAATAAATTAAGTGTTGAATATAAAGTGTGTTGAAAGTTTTGTGCAAAACTCAGGTTTTTAAAGGTATCAAAAACTTTGGGTATTTCAAGACGTTTTTAGAACTTAAATTGATTCAATCGTTTGAGGGGACTAAGTAAGAGAACTAGGTAAACGGAAATATGGGCTAAGCAAGTTAACATTTTACTTTTACGTTAATCTATTTTCATCCTTTAAACGGCTAATTCTCTAAAAGACAGTTTGTTTGTTTTATGTATGGAATTTGTGACGTTTGGTACGTAACTCTAAAATTGGTTTGTCAGTGTAGTAATTGATTTACCCTAGAATTGGTAAACAATCTCGGAAATAAATATTTAAAAAAATTTCAAGGGTATCTAATACTCCAAGAAAGTTTAGTAAAAATTCAGAAATTAAATGTGCGAGTAAGTAATTTTGGCAGATTTTAAGAAGTAAATCAAGGACGTGTTCGAAGTTTGTAATAATTTTGTTTTTGTAATAATTTTGACAGAAGTGAAATAATTGTCTCTTTCAAATTTTGTAATAAGTTTTATTTGTAGAATGTTTTTTTGAAATAAATTAACGTAATACGGCTTAATTATTGTTATTGTGCACTTTTGTTTATGAATATTATTACAGAAGTGTCAAAATTACAACCCGTAGTGGCTGTAATAATTTGGTTGCATACAAAATAGTGTCATAATTATTACAGCTGGAATAATTATTACAAACTTCGAACACGTCCTTAATTATTTTATATATTTTAAGACTATTACAAATGCAAACAACAACGAATTTTGCATATTTTTATTAATCTCAGAATTTTTCACAAAAACTTCAATCAAAATTTAAAGTCTATTTCAGCTCAACAAATTTCAAGACATATTTAAACGGTTTACTTACTTGAAAATTCGCGATCATATCTGAAAACAGAAAAAAATCTTATTTATGATCTTATACAAGCATTAAGTTTATTTAATTGAATTTATAGTTGCAAACCAGTACAACTAAGACCCCTTGTTCATTTAGTAAAATAATTCAAGATCGAGCTTCGATGAGAAATGCCTCATTTTAACTAAAAATTAATCAAACATCATGATCGTTTCGCCTGGATTCACGATCGATATAAATTATACATCCAACCAAAATTCCAACTCAATTAAATCTGTGTGTTTACACTTGAGTGAAATTTATAATAAATTAAACGATCGCGTCAAATAAAATATTTTTGCGCAGCGAGCGCGATCAGCGAGCCCATAACAAAAAATTTTGCTTAATTAATTAATTCAAGATCATCGCACACCGATCATTTAATTCGCTGAATTGTTTTTATAATTTTAATTATTTGCATTTGAAATAAAGTAAGCAAAAATTTTCATTCACAAGAGTCCACAACCAAGCTAACTTTCTAACAAGTTTTTGTTTCGCGTTTGATCAATAAATTTGTGTTGAACACAAGTAAAAACTAAATATAAAATAGTATGTACATAACCGTATTGGAATGCAAAGTAGTTTTATAAAATTCGTGAGAAATATACCTTTTTAGGTAAACAAACATTTACCTTTATGATAAAAGGATACGTTTGTCGGAATATTTATTAGTTTAGGATCTTTGAACATATTTTATCGTATTAATTTTGTGTTCCTTTTTTTTTGCAGGCCACGCCGGCGATCTGGTTCTAGTATCGTTGTACTAGGTGGTGAGGATACATTAAAAGCACGTCTGCCCGACGACTATTTAGGACATACCGATATTCATCAACATCCTGATACATTACCAAACGATTTGGAAATGATAACGATGGTGAATCAAGATAATGGTAGGTTCATTGTATTTCATAGTCTGATTATTTTATTTATGTAGTTTCATGGTTAATGGATAGACCTTTATGTAATTAGTGTTACAAAATATTTATTTCATTTTGAAAATATAATAAATATTCAATGTTATTTTATAAATATATAGGACCACATCGTGAGATGGCAGTTGATGTGCCTGAATCGTTCATAGCCCGTAATAAAACACCGCCACGCTATCCCCCGCCACGTCCGCCAATTCAACAAAGTGCACAACAATCCCAACCGCCAACGCTGCCACCGACACCGCAACAACAACAACAACAGCAGGTAAATCCACATCATATTGTTACAACATCACCGAACATAGCAATGCCTCAAGTACCTAAAACAATGCTAAACGGATTAAATCATATAAATAATAACAATAATAATATTAATGGTAATAATGGTAATCTAACAAATAGTAACGGTGGGGTCTCCTTAGAATTAGAGCCTCTTGATCTAAATCATCATCATAATAATAGTAATCATCATCAAAATTTTAATAGTATTAATAATAATAATAATAATAATAATAGCAGTAATAATAGTAATCATTTGAAAATCAATTCAATCGATAGCAGTGGTGATTTTCTATCCAAAAAATCATCATCTAGTAAGGGACCATCATCGCTCGGTTCCACCTGCGAATCGATTGGATTTGATTCGATGAACTATAAAAATCATGCCAATAACATAACCAAATCAAGAGGTTCTTTGAGTACAAGGAGTTCATCGTCGGGTGATCTTGGCCCACCCGAATATGATTTAGGGCCACATCGTGAACTACCTGTTGATGTACCAGATAGTTTTATTGAAGTGGTTAAAGCACCACCGCGTTATCCACCACCAAAACCGCAAATCATAAAAGAAGTGATTAAAAAAAAGGGATCGTTATCGTCACATGGATCAATCGAGAAACAAATGCCACAGCCACAGACACCGATGCGTAACGAGGTATTTATCGCTTTGTTTTTTTTTATTTATTTTATTTGTATTTCAATTTTATTCACCAAACCGTATTATGGTGACATGAGTTATAACATTGTTTTGATTAAACTGCGCGATATAATAGTAGTATTGACATTCTTTTGTATATAGACAAAGATAAAAGTCTTTATCATAAAAAAAAAAAAAAAATGGACGGAAGAAAGCTATTTATGCATAAATGATAAGCTCTGGAATTTTGTGTCCGATACATTTTTATTGCCACTCGTTTTTTTAACCTACGCTATACATCTTTACATCCATGAAACATTTGATTCGTTGCATGTTGCAGTTTAAAACCTTTGTACTAAATTCTTTATAACAACAACTAACGATTTATATAATATAAACTACCACAATAGTTTACATTTTTATTTTTATTTTTAAATATTGCAAATGTGTGTACATAATAACAACAATATGTAGGTATGTAGTAACAAAATAACTAAAAATACCTAGTTTTTGTGGTTAGCGTTGTATTTCTATATACAAACAAATATTATTTTATTGGAATTGGAAATGACTAATTACATAAATTATTATGTCGGCATATTTTCTATACTATATTTTTGTTGAACTTGAACTTTATGTACGTATAGTGTGTTATATACGAACTGTTATAAATCGATCATTAATTCGTTACAAAAAGTAAAAAAAAAGTCACACGATACAATTAAATCTCGCAAAATTTTATAATTCTATGGGAATATTTATTATTCCAGCGGTATTCGTTACACTATCTGAATCAGAATTCATGATTTTATTTAAATTTTGGTTTAATACGTATAAGCGTTTGAACTTGCTAGCCGCCAATTCGTTTATTTGTTTCAAGAGAGTAGTTTCCAATTTTATTCGTCAACAGTTTCATTGAACCGGAAAATGGTCTTGTTTTTTTGTGAAAGGAAGTTAAAATAAAAAATTTGAATTTATAAAAAATTGGTCCAAGCTCTAATCACACAAATCAGCGCAGCTTAAAATCAGCAAAACTATTATCTTATTGAACATAAGCATTTGACTTGGGTTAACATTTTATCGGCCTCGGTGGTACAGTGAGTAGAGCTTCATTTTTCAACTTTTGGGCCCCTAGTTCGATTCCTGGTGATAGCAAGAAAAAATTGCTCAAGATTGACATTAAATCTACTGTGGCAGAGTAATATTGCATTACGCTTAAAAAATTAAAAAAACATAAAAACTATGAAATCAATTTGAGGTCTTTTTTGAAGTCAATCAAGTTAGCCTGGGTAACTACTGTCGGTTTCCAAGCTACCTAGATCAGTGCTGTCGCTCCAAAAACTTTATATGGAGTACGTTTCAAATCTTTAGGGGAGTATTTCTAGTCAGAAGGTAGTACGTACGAAGTAAAATAGTTACACCTTAAGCCTAGTACGCTGTTCAAGTGAAATGAAATTTTCACTGGTCTCCAAAATTGGAAGATAAATCTGATGTATAAATTTAGTATGGGCGAGTTTTGTTAATATTTTATTGCGTATAACTTCATGTTGCCTCTGACAATACAATAAAATTCACTTCGATAGTTGTTTATCCTCAAAACGCAGAAACTAAATGAAATTGTCAAAATTTATCTTCACATTTATCGTCCAGCACCCTTATTCTGTAAAAAACAAGATAATGTGTAAACGTGAAAACGTGTAAACATTATCTTATTTTTTATAGAATAAGGCTACAGAGGCCCTAATCTCGAATTCCACATCCATTTTCCACATGTGGACATCTGTCAAAATTCATAAAAGTTGAATTTTTGCGGTACTAAGGGAATATTTCCGAATGGGTATAAGCAGGTGGACAAAATTCCCCATATAGGAAAATGTCCATGACCAATGTGTTTTATATACGTTCCGAACGTTTTGATAAATTTTCACAGATGTCCGCATGTGGAAAATGGATGTGAAATTCGAGAATAGGGCCCCAGGAAAATAAAAATAAAGTGAAAAAGTTGTAGAGATAAAATAGAGGCATCTGTATTTAAATACGAAAACTCCCATTTCGCTAGCTAAACTGCTTACCACAAAGTGAAATTCAGCGGTGAAATTTTCATTTTCGTTTTCGCATGTGTCATTTTCCAGATCATGATCCAGCAAATAACACTAAAATTGATATTACTTTTTGAGCCAAATTTGAATATTAAAAGAAAACTGATTTATTTATTGGCTTATAGGGCAATTTATCTATTTTACTAATAAAGTTCTATATGTTGATCGAGCTAAATAGATTTTTAACATGGTCACAACTCTCCACGAAATCATAGATATTTTTAGATTATCGTTTTGAGATTTTTTAGTTTTTCTCGTATAGAAGAGTACCGATCAGCGAAACCGTAAGCGAACTTCTTAATTTTTAGCTATTTTTACCTAACTTTTATGTGGTAAATGGAAAACTTATCTTAAAGCAACTTAAGCTTCGAAGCCTTTTCATTTCAAAAGCGAAATTTTAGCAGAAATGCGAATTCAGACATGTCAAGTATGCGAACATGTTCGTCATTTTATTTTTGAGAATTGGAACATATTATGGTGCAATTTAAAGCATTATCATAGCCAGACGATACCACAGTAGGTACCTAGGGCGACTAAATTGTCTTATAAAAAAAAACAGAGGCCCTATTCTCGAATTCCACAACCATTTTCCACATGCCGACATCTGTCGAAATTTATAAAAACTTTCGGAAATTTAGATTCAATTCGCTATGGAATTTTTTCGGAACTATGGGAATATTTCCGAATGGGCAGGTGAAAAAAATTCCCCATATACGAAAACATCAATATAATTACATAGATTTTGACAGATGTCCACATGTGGAAAATGGATGTGGAATTCGAGATAGCGCCCCAGGATAGTTATTAAGTCTCGAAATAAAATTGGTTTCGTGAGGACGACTGGTTTAAAAAAAACGCGCACGTGGTGAGATCTCTTCTAAAAAAGCTTTAAACCCGGTAACTTGATATTAGTTAAGTCAGATAAAAAATTTCAATGCAATTTTTGCATAATCACAGCAATTTCATTTGTGACAGGGATGGAGTCAGTCTTAAATAGTCTTAAATAAAACATGGCCAGAATTCAACAAATATTGCAAGACACTATAATGGTTATTAGACAAACACACTTTGTTTATAGGAAAAAAAAATTGAGGAAATTAGATTTGCCAAAGAAAAAATTGATTTTACTTTCATAAACACTCCAGGCCTTTACAACTTTTCCAGGTTCCCAAAGCACCAAAAGGAGCACGTTTGTCAATGGATTTTGGTGAAATTTTATGTCTGAGTTATTAAGCCGATTCCTAGCTCTTCCCGTGGTTCCTAATTTAAAACCGAATTATTCACGCTCTGAAAATTTCTTGGGTGTACCTCATTTGGGCTCGGATATGATAAATAAAATAAGCGACATATTCAAGAAATATTGTGGAACACCTCTAATGATATTTTGGTTGAAGCCATTTATTAGAAACATTGTTTAAACAATTTTCGTATTTTTACTTAGACAACCAATCCAGTCAGTGTATGTATTACGTCTCCAGCTTCAAATGGAACTGGATGAAACGTTTGTGAATGGATTTTAATAGAATTTATATCTGAAATTTGAGATGTTAAGTTTATTTTTAGGCAGTTCCTAATATAAAATTTATTAAATACGGCTCTGGAAAATTTCTTCGGCCATTTCATCTGGGGTCGGATTTCTTAATTAAGCAATGGCTCAAATTCCGAATATTTTTTGAAATTATTAATCAAAAATGATATACCATATGCCAAATTTATTTGTCTCTTCTCAGTCTCCAGCATCAAATGGATGGAACAAGCACATGTGTTGATGGATTTTAGTGAAATTTATTATCTGCATTATTTTGTGAATTCTATAATCCTGTTACAAAACGTATTATTTCATGGCCTGAAAAAAGTTTTTTTCATCAGGGCAGAAATATTTTGGAATACTATTCATATTCATTACATTTGCTAATTTTGGTTTGCCATGCACAGCCAATCCAGACAATTTTCTTCGTCTCCTGCACCGAATGGAATACACTCCTTTATGGATGTATGTATTTTAGTGAAATTTTATTTCGGAGGTGTTAAGCCGATTCTATATCAAGAGTTTCTAACCTTATACATGTTAAATCAGGTCCTAAAAAATTTTTTGGCCCAGTCATTTGGGCTGGAGTTTGAATTATTATTTTTCTGGTCCCTCCAGAATTTTTTGCATTACTGCTAATAAATTTAGGGATTTGAATAAATACTATTTAAAAACCAGGACAGGTAGGCTCATAAAACTGACAGATAATTTCTGCTGTCAGCTTTTAATCTTGTCAGACAAAAAAGATGAATGAGAGTCTGGATTTTATTCAAACGTAAACAAATGATTTGAGAAACTTGATGTCAAGGTGTATTATACGAATGAAATTTCCTATATCACACTGCATAAATCCAGACTTCCATACAACTTTTTGGTCTGGAAAGGTTAAACGACTGCAGAAATTATCTTATAGTATTATTTTTATATATGTAGAGGTCCTAGTCTATTATAATTATTGCCAGAAAAATCCGATAATTTAAAATATTGTGCAAAGATTTATAGTATAGCAGTTATTAGAAAAGGGGAGTACAGAATGAAATAGTGAAGTAGAAGAGTAAGCAATAGGCGAAAGTAGTACAAATACTCCGATCGTACTCACTTCGACAGCACTGACCTAGATTGTTTGATACTTCGTATATAAATGAAATAATTTTGTCGCCAATCCAAAGGGATTTCAATGAAACTATGATTAAAAATTTTGTTGCCCCATTTTCGCGATTGTTTCGCTCCCGCGTATTCTACCTTGATTCATCGGTTATAAGTATACTGTAGTCTCTGCCCTACAATTCTCAAAAAAAAAAAAAAAAAATTGCTCTTTATAATTTCTAATCTGTTGATGATTCCATTGAGCAAACTCATCAGAAATCACCGAGCGCTGGGATTGCTGTGGTGAGTGACTTCAATCTCCATAATAACCACTGAACATAATATCACTCTGGTTGCTGCTTGTAAATTTTTTCCGTCAAGCTAACATTTAGAAACGATGCTTTCACATACATTTGACGAATAGGTAGCGTTTTTAATTTGCCACAGCAAATAGCGTACACGAAACGTTGTTAATTTTGCTACTGCTGCATATGTTTCGTTATAATCGAAACCTCTTATCTAAGAAAAAGCCTTTGCGAAAAGTCTTACCTTGTATTTTTCGATTACTGTTTTCTTCCCGTTTAATTTTTAAAACCATTTGTACTGAACCGCCTTACGTCGTGATGGTATACGCTCTATATCATGAAAACTATCGCTGCTTGCGTTTTCATTTTGTTCGTTGCTTTCAACTGTTATTACGCGACAGCTCACCGTAATTTGTTTCATTCTGGTTCTAGATTTCTATCATGGCCAAATCTCATTGATTTTTGATCTTTCGTTGATTTGATCATTTAAAACATCGACAATTTTTGTGCCAATTTCCAACAAATCATGTTCAACGGAAATCAAAGTCGATAACCATTTGGTGCGTAGCCCATCATGATACTCTTTATTGCCGTCACATTAAGATTTGTTACATTGTTTTTAAGGTATGTGATAATCAGCCGCACGACCAAAATTTTTCAAACTAACTGTTAAATAACTTGCCGTCAGCACCGCTTCGTTCCATAGTTTTTTGTCGATTTTTTCGGGGACACCATTTTGCTCTGGCTTGTATTGTGTATGTTTGTTGAATGCCAGAACAGAATTTCTTAGATATGTACTCACCGCCATTATCCGTTCGAAGTTGAGAAATTTTTGAATGAAAATGAGCCTCACTCATTGCAATGTATCACTTAAACATTTCCAACACCTCGCTCTTTTTCTCGATGATGCGAATGAATGACTGCAAAATTTGTGTAATCATCAATAAACGATGCAGAAAACTTTCCACCGTCCTATGCATAGGAAACGGTTGATCGGCGTTGATATTTTTTATTCCAGTAGTCATTTCATTCGTCATCAATTTACGTAAATCAGAAAAATTGAGATGAACTATTCGTTGATGTCAAACAGCTGTTTCACATTGCAATATTTCCAGGAAAACCATTGCGATTCAATCACAATTCCAACACATACAGGTTTAGATGTTTTTCAGCCACCGCAATAACTTTTTCTTTGTTGTAGATGAAAGCCGAACCGTTTTTAAACGAAATTTCTAAACCAGCTTCCTGTCGGCGACAACGCCGTTTTTCTTTGCACGCATTGACAAGTTGCGTTTAACGACAGAAATTTGCGTATATGGTTTTATATCACACAAATGAGAGAAAATGCTTTCGTCATTTACCATATTATGGTATCATATGGCATCATTGATTTCCCAACTTGCTGCGACCGTTATTTTCTCCTTTTTCGTTTATTGCTGAATTCGCTTTCTTTGTGTTGTGGTCGCTTCCGTTGGTTTTACATTGTACAAGCTTATGTCCCTTTAAAGCATTTTAGCAGATTCAACTGAAATTGATTTTTAGATTTCTTTCCATTCATTTCCACGTTGAATTCAATTTAACCTCAATTTCAGATTTATTTTGCTGTGCTCATCCAGTAAACAGCCTTTCACGAACGCATTGTTAATTTTTCTGCATTCATCATTGTTAATGCTGTCGCCAATGATTCGTATGACTTTAGCCAGAGACAATAAATTTAGACCCAACTGCTTTCAACTTTAGTGCTCGAAATAGCATCTGCTTCATTATATGTCATCGTGCTCAATTTTCTGCGCAAACGCATTCTATTTGCCATGCTGTGTTTATCGAGCTAACTATCTGCGATGCATGAAATCACCAAGGCATAAACGAAATATGAGATTGTGCAGTGTGTGTGTTTCCTTTACAAAGGTTTCAATCGAACTGAACAGTTACGTCATTACATTGTTATTTCCGACGAGTGTAATGGGTTTGTTTTGAGGATTGAGAGCAATTGGAATTCACTGTTCGCTAATATTATGGTTTGACAGAAACAGTTTTCTGTTCTCTCGTAAGATCTATCTATGTAATGGAGGGTGGTGCGACATGCATTTATCGTTTGCCGGCAGTTTTTTTTGCGAAACAAAGTTCTTCCTCCAAGAATTAATAGGAAATTTCGTCGAGAGCGGCATCTCATTGTAGCAATAAGTTCCTATTCTCTGGTTTCTTAGTCAAAATTGACAACTTTTTCCCATCTTCTCTAGGCGCATGATCGCGTAATAGACTCTTGGGAACCGGTCGATTTGCTTGACTTAATATTAACTGGGAAAAGCCCTGGGCAGAACAAATTCATAAAGCAGCGGTGGGTGCAGCCAGATGTCACGGGTTTATATTACGATGTAAATCTTATTTTACTAAGAGCTTTTACTAAAGCATTGACCTGGTGCACCTAAAGTCCATCTGGCTAAACCCGACCGAGTCTTCCACAAAGAGGAAATGTAGAGTTTTTTTTATTTATTTTTAATTTTAAAATTATTTAATGGCATTGAAAGGATAAAAGCTAGTAGTACTACATTTAAAAACACAACAGCCAATCGTGAGAAATTTCTTCTTGCAACCACCGAGAATCGAAACCGGGACTCCCAAGTTGCAAAGAAAATCTCTACTCACTGTACCACCGAGGAGGGTGTGTATGGCCTAATGGATACTTCCATCTGGTTAGGCGGGCCACTATTAAAATATCCACAGGGATCGTTTACACCCAATTTAAATTCCTTCCAATTCCTCCATTTGGTGGTGTTAAAAAAAAAAAAATATTTCTACAGGATGACATAAAATCTTAGTTTTGTCGTTTCTTTGCCCTTCATATTTTGTTGATATTCTTTTCTCTGTCTTATTTGAATAATTGTCTTGACTTGCTAGGTTTCATTTGGGAAAATAAATAAAATTTCGGTGGAGAAATAAGTTCAAATTACATTTGTGTCATAGAGTTAATCTAGTAGTCACATTTTAACTATGCCACTACAAATGTTCCTGATATAGATTTGCCTCGTTTTGTCGTTACTTTTGTAATTCATTTGAAATATGACTTTTTTTGTAAGTAGATGCACGTGTCGCAATCTTAAGTTTTGTTGTTTCATGGATGTACACCAATTTGTTTAAATTTCCCAACTTCAAAGTTTTCTTCTGAAAACCTTTGTTTTTGAGTTTTACATTTGAAGGGATAGTACGATGTTAACGATAAAGACATACGTTAAACAGCAAATTATACAAAATTACAAAAACTACACCTTTCAATGTGTACAAAACATAAATAATGTCCACCGGATATAAATTTGTACAAATAAAATACCTTACAACCATTGGCCGTTCACTAAACACGACATTAAAAATCATCCAGTTGTAAACTCATGTCACTTTCAATTTTTTTTTGGTTTTGTTGTCTTTGTACATAATTTTTGTTTCTTCTAACAATGTGGAATTCCTGTGAATCCAAAACTTAAAAATCGTGTCGCATAAAACTATTTGTATTCTGTATTGATTGTATATGATGTGGTTATGGTGTATATGGAATACGCTTATGATGATATTACCAAATGAATTATAAATCTTTCTTTATTGAGGGATTTGGTGATTAGACTGAAGTAGTTGGGATGAATACAAATTGACTTTAGTCGTTTCTTTGTATATATTTTGTGTGTGTGTGTGTGTGGTGTCTTAGTCTTTCAGGTAGTTAATATAAATGTTCAGGGAAAATGAATTTTTATCGAGTTATGAATATTGAATGCGAAGAATTTTTTTAACACCAACATATTTTTTTTTTGTTTTTTAGTTGGGGACACTTCTTATTTTAGGTTTTGTCATGAAAGTGAAGAATTTTTATGGGAGTTTTTGAAACAAAATTTGTGTATTTGAATGAGTGTTCCTTTATTATTGCGAAATTGTAATCAGTCCAGAATATAAAGAAATTGTGTGAGCAAATTGTAGAGCTACATTTATATTTATTTTTGTTGTTATGTGTAATTTATACAATTTGGTTTTTTTAAAGTGTGAATCATGAGATTGCTTGTTTTGATTTGTTATTGACCAACCTCAAATCACATTTTCAATAAAAGTTTTATTGTAATCTGTCATACATTAAACTGATATTTGACACAAAATGATTTAATATGTTGTGCATAATTTTTACAACCTCGCATGCGATAATTAATCACTTAAAAGTTTAAAACAAAACCCACCCAATCTCATGATTCATTCTGTACATATATGTATATGTTAAATTCAGACTTGTCTATTTTGTGTACATTTCCAATCCCTTCAATCTTCCTGTGTTAATACCAAAACGTTAACAGAAATCCGTGCTTGTACCAGAACAGTATTGTATAATTATTTTAGTCTTTTTTGTAATTGTATGTCATCTCTTGTTTATTTATTTCTAAATTATTATTATTATTATTCTTAATAAGACACAATAGAAAATTTACGTATTTATGTATATGACTTACTTCCTACTTTTAATTTTCTTTTTATTTCTTGCTTAAATATTTTAAAATCTTGTTACAAAACGACTTTTTGTGGATTTATGTATTTTTTATTATATTTTATTTTATGTTTCTTGGATTTGATTGCATCTTAACATTAACAATAATATTCATAATGTTGCTCTTATAACACATATACGATGTTTTTAAAATGCAAATCGGAATAATAAAAATAAAAACAAGATTTGGCTTAGTAAGAATTAATTATTTTTTTAAAATTTGTGAGATAAATAAACAAAATGAATTTTATTTTATTCTAATGTGAAATAAGTACATTTTAGTGCTATTAAGAGGATTATGTGGTCACATAAAAAATGTAAACATTTTTTTCGTTTTTAAATTTGGCAAGCGTACTAATTGTCACAATACGTTAGTGAACCTGATTTAATTTTGGTTAAAAAAAATTCTTTAAATTTTAACCAAGTTTAAACAACTCTAACTTGAAAATGGGCGGCGTGATCTTAGTAATTGAATTTTATAGATTGCATTAACAATATGTATATTTCTCCCTTATCTACCTTAAGCCATAAATTTTCCGATTATTAATTGAGAACTGGGTCTATTTTCCTCTTGGTTAGAGTGACGATTTGATGGGTAGATTTAAGGTCTTGCAAGAGTCATTTGCCAGAAATATAAAATGACTAGTAATCCAATATTCCTTGATAGTTGAATAGTGTAATTGATCAAGTATTAAAAGCACAGAAAATGCAATTCAGGCAAATAAATACTTTCATTATTTATTGAACAAATTAAAGATGCCATCATTTATTTGAAAAAGCTTTCGATAAATAGAGATGGCCAAACGACTACCAGTGAAATGTTTTTGGACACTTTATTTGGACAACAATTTATGTGAGTGCACATGCGAGCTTTTGGGAAAAAATTGAGATTTTAGACAAAATTAAGTTTTGGACACATTTTTTGTCCCAAATAACAAATGTGTCCAAAAACTTCGTACCTGTCAAACGATCCTAAAAGTACAAGAACGTAATTTGCGAAAAAACAGAATTTTGTGACGACAGATATGACGTATAATATCATCCTTAAAAATAAAAAATAAAAGAAGCAAAGCCTGTCTGTGTCTGTGTTAAGTCTATAGTATTTGTAATCGTGGAGAAAACGAATAAACAAACCAAACAGACGATTGCGAATCGGCTTTAGTTTAATCCAGGTTTATCTTAGTAGATAGTAATAGATTATCTTTCACTATATAGTCGCTACCATCTCAAACTATCGAATGTGAAAAATTAATTTTTCTTATTCGCTACTTGGCTCTAGAATTGGGCAAGATATAGTGGCTAATCATAGATAATGGTTCTGGCAAACTACCGAATATTTTTTGCCGTCCTGAAATGGAAATTTTCACGTTCGATTATATTACGACATTATTTCTAAATTGCACTACGATTTGAAAAATTATTTCACGATATATGATACAATTTTTTTCATTACCTTGGAATTGTAAATTTTAGAGGAACTAAGTGTTTTATTTTTATACAGTTCCATAATTTTTATAATTTTTCATGTTCTCGGTTACAATATAATATCCTCGAATTTTACATTAATTTTATTCTTCTCAATATTCAAAATATGGAAACTATGGTTTCAAATATTAAATTAATATAAAATTCATAAATTCAAATCAATAAATTCGTTAATTGATTCAAAATTGAGGTCGGCATCCGCAGAAAGAGTGATCCCAAATTTCGCCCTATTCGTCCACCTCATGAATCTTATGTAAAAGTGGTTTAAATGGTAGTTTAAGGTGAAACATTAATCCTTACAAATTTTCACGTTTTGGAAATAGAGTCTTGTCGCACGATGATTTAGATAAGTTATAATCGATTTTTTTAGAAGAAACGAGGATTTTTACTGAGACAACTAAATAAATAAGCCGTGTCCATCTTGAAACGAGCAGTCATGTAAAACTAATGTCTCTGGTTGGCTCTAAAATAAAGTTTTGGTTGTTTTTAAACAGTTTAAGAGGACGTATATCTCTGTGTTTTGCTAGTATTAAACCTTCTATTAAAAGAGAGTGAAATCGCCATCGATTTATTTCTTTTTTAAAGAGCAGTATCCAAAATTCATTTATAAACAACTAAACACAGGAGAAGAAGCTGTAAGGGTCAAGGTCACCAGCTCGGTACCTTTTGTCTTGATGCCAACAACTGTTAATTGAGTCATTCCCCATTAGACTTCATCATCTGCTGGTTATTTCATACCAGTTCATAATTTAACCTTGCAATGACCGCTGAAAGACATTCAAAAAACTGCCTTAAATACCTATTTGAATGTAAAATTATACGAATCCGAGGTCAAAAAGAAAATTCCTACAAAAAAAAAGAGTTGACCTTCAAATAACCTTGAAAACAGATCTCAAGGTCAATCTTGTGGCCATCAATCGATTGCACCCGTAAAATCCAATCACTTTTATGAAGGTTATTTTTTTGATTGGCAGCTTTCCTGACGAAATATTTGAATAGGTCGATTAAAATGGGACACCCTATATATCTGTGGTGAAAAGGTAAAGTATCTTATCTCAATTTTATACAATTTTCAGGAGAGCAAAAAAACGGTTAAAATAAATCTGTGAAAAAATATATGACTATATAAGCTAGTTTTTCCAGGGTTTTCGTAAGAGGATGCAATGCATTTTTTTTAAAAGTATTAGTTACTTTAAATTTTATTAGAGTAATTAAGAAAATTAATTAAAAAATGCAAACAGGTTATTTTACGTTTACAATTTTGTTAAAATAACTTATCTTATTTCACTTAAGCTATTTTACCAAGTTTTTATGCATATTCCAATAAATCTTAATAGGACATAAGATATTGAATAAGCATATAATTTCAACAAAAATAAAAGGGAAAAATCCCTTGTTTGTAGATAAGTTGTTTTAAATATATTTTTTTTTTTGAAACACTGAAAATTATGTAGAAACAAGATGTTTTACTGAAATTTTTTTGTTGACTTATATGTAACTAAAATGTTTTGCTTCCGAATTTTTTGATAACTTTATTTTAATTTTTAAATAAGATGTTTTTCCTTTTGATTTTATAGTTTTTTTTTTCAAATAAGTTATTTGGACATAGTAATAACTCGAATTTTGTAATAGCTACAGGCAAACCGATTAGCTGTAAAAATAGCTAATTTTTAATAGAATATGATTTTATTAAAATCTCAAAAATGTCTTATCTCGAGATAAGATACTTTACCTTTTCACCACAGATATGTTATTACTTATAATATGTATATCATTTATATTTTTAGGATATATGTGTTCGTTTTAGCAAATTTTTCTTCGGTAAAATCTAAACGATGACTAGAAGATCCATCTTTTGGCTCTATAAACTGTGATGGCACGCTGCCCCTCGGCTCGAATGTAGTTGAACGCATATAATAGCAAAACCTCGAGATATATTTGTATATTCTCTTTAACTGACTAAAAATCCATAAAACATTATTTTAGAGTCGATCAGAAGCATCTCACGTTGAACTATCATTTAGACTATATTTCAATAAAGTTCATGAGATCTACGAAATGGGCGCAAAATCACGGTTTTTTGGGGTCACTCTTTAAAAGGAAGGGCCTCAAAAATATTGTCAATAATTTCAAAATTCTCTATTGAAAATTTAGGTATTTTGTAGTTTTAAAAGTTTCTTTAATTCTATTTGAAAGATCGAAGACAACTTGTCAAAGGATTTCAAAGCAAAAATTTTAAAATTTAAAAAAAAAATTCATTTGAAGCCGAACATACCGGTCAAATTATATTGCTTCCCCGACCAATTTCAGTAATCGCTTAGAAGGTGCTTTATGCGCTGAACAAAACAACCTTGGTGTTGTAAATCTTGAAATAAAAAACTGAACATAACCTCTATTCACTTTATTGAGCATAGCAAAAAAAAATATTCTGCATTACCGACATATTTTATATGCAATATTTCTTGCAATATGTTTTAAAATGTATCTAAAAGCCTCATTGCTCTTTTTGATACGTAAGAAAATATGAAATGGCCCCACTCAAAAATTCAGGTGACTATAACCTATCATTTGTCGTGGTAGCGAGTTATGAATTTTGATTAAGGCCTTACTTGAAGACACATAAGATTTCAGGTCATATTTTAAGTGAGATCAGGATGAAATCAATTAATTGCTTCATCCCTCTCCTATACTTGTGAAACGGCCGAGACTTTTAAATACATTTTAAAACACACTGTATTTCATAATTATTACTTTATTTCTAAATTAGAACATACATATTTAGAAACATTAAACTTGTTATTAAAGAAACAAAAATTAAAATTATTTCTAAAGTTATTTTTATTTAATAAATTTAATCAAGAAATACTATATTGCATAATATGTCGGTAAAGCAGAATATCTTTTCTTCTGAAATTTTTCTGCTAACTTGAAATATTGTAAACCAAATATTAATTCTTAATAATTTTAGAATTTTTTTCTACTCTATTTTTCTATAACCCAATCAATCGGTTACCAACAAACCAAACATTGGCCTTCCACACGAAAAACAGTATTAGTTTGTCGCAGAGTTTAAAATGGGATTTCAATTTGCTCTTCGCTCTTCATTTTTGTTCAAGAGGGATAATAAAAACTATTAAAAAGCTCTTTATAAAGAGCGATATTGTAAAAAAAAAAATATCGCTCTGAAGAACTGGGACATTATTTTTATTATACGGCTCTTGCTCTTCCACTATTGCGTTTGTGTTATCATCTTTTCGCTCTTTGTTATTGCGCTATATTGAGAAAATAAATACGCTCTGCTCTGATGAATAAAAACGTCACTATTATATTGCTCTTGTTATTACGGCAAACGGTTACATTCAAAACCTTCTAAATTTCTTTAGAAAGCCAGATTGTTTTATGAGCGAACAGATGCACGCGCATTGGAAATGGAGTTCTAAAATGATTTTTGGGTAAAGTTCTGGAATATGGCCAACTAGGATGGAACTTGGCTATTCCTTAACTGATTTTAGTGAAATTTGACATGTTCCTTGGAAATGGGATGCTAAAATGATTTTTAGATGAAGTTCTGGAATATGGCACACTAGGATGGAACTTGGCTATTCCTTAGCCTATTTTAGTGAAATTTGATTCACGCGTTCCTTGGAAATGGGATGCTAAAATGATTTTTAGATGAAGTTCTGGAAAATAGCCAACTGGAATGGAACTTGGCTATTTCTTAACCGATTTTAGTGAAATTTGACATGTGCGGTGGAATTGGGATTCTAAACTGATTTATGGATGAAGTTCTAGAATATGGCCAACTAGGATGGAAATTGGCTATTCTTTAACTGATTTGAGTGAAATTTGACATGTGCGTTGGAAATGGGATTCTAAAATGATTTTTAGGTGAAGTTCTGGACTATGGTGTATTAGGATGGAACTTGGCTATTCCTTAACTGATTGTGATATAATGTGACATGTGCGTTGGAATTAAGATTCTAAAATCATTTTTGGGTGATGTTTTAAAATATGTCCAACTAGTATGGAACTTGGCTATTTCTTAACCGATTTGAGTGAAATTTGACATATGCGATCAAAATGGGATTCTAAAATGATTTTTAGATGAGTTTCTGAAATATGAAAAATTTAGATGGAACTTAGCTATTCCTAAACCGATTGTGATACAATTCAATATATGCATTGGAAATGGGATTCTAAAATAGGTTTTAAATAAAGTTCTCGAATATGGCTAAATATGATGTAACTTACAGATTATTTCTCCACCGATTTTCGATCTGCCTCACAGCAGATAAACCTCGATAGCTGCATGGATACTTGGCTATTCCTTAACCAATTGTGAATCAATTCAATATACGCTTTGGAAGTGCGATTCTAAAATAGTTTTTAGATAAAGTTATGGAATATGGCCAACATACATTACTCGCATTGATATATTTTAATATATCAATATGAGTAACCTAAAATAATAATAATTATTATACTTCTGCCGTAACCTGTTTAGATTACTCATATTGATATACTTATTATACATCTGCCGGGAAATTTAGTCGCAATACAAGGAAAATAAGAAAAAATGGGTGACAGCACGCTAATGTTAGTGAAGGATCCCGGAATTAGGAAAATCATTTTAAAATCTCATTTCCGACGAACATGTCAAATTGCATCACAATCGGTTAAGAAATAGCCAAGTTACATCCAAAATGGCCATATAGGCCATTATTACAGAACTTTATCTAAAAACCACTGAATGTTAAGGATGAGCCAAGTTTCATCACAATTGGCCATATTCCAAAATTTGATCCAAAAAACATTTTAGAATCCTACTTCCAACGCACATGCCAAATTTCACTAAAATCGGTTAAGGAATGGCCAAGTTTCATTGTAGTTGGCCATATTCCAGAACTTCATCTAAAAATCATTTTAAAATCCCACTTCTATCGCGCATGTTAAATTTCTGTAAAATCGGTTATGGAATAGCTATTATAAGTTCCATCCTAGTTGGCCATATTTCAGAACTTCATCTAAAAATCATTGTAGAATCCCGTTTTCACCACGCATGTCAAATTTCACTAAAATAGGTTAAGAAATATCCAAGTTCCATCCCCATTGTCCATATTCCAGAACTTCATCTAATAATCATTGTAGAATCCCATTTCCAACGCGCATTTTAAATTCCTCTAAAATCGGTTAAGAAATAGCCAAGTTCCATCCTAGTTGGCCATATTCCAGAAATTTATCTAAATATCGTTTATCGAACTTTCTTTATTTAATGATATTCAAAGAGCAATTCTTGTGTTACAAAAAATTTTGCTCCCTAATTTATTTTCTTCAATGGCTCTGTAGAATAGGTTGGGAGCGATATATTTAGCTTTTACGCTCACTGTTTTAAGAGCAAAATAAAAATTTAAACCACTTTGAAAGAGCGAAATAATTTTTTTTTGTGCTTACCATTAGAGAGTAAGGGCGTAAAAGCAAACTGAAAAAAAATTTACTGGGAGCAAGGGCGAAATAAAAAGAGCAATAAATTTAAACTCTGGTTTATCGCCGTGAGGTTGCGACCAGTTACAAAAGTAAATACATTTTCAGAAATCATTACTCTGTGGAAACTTGGTAAAATGACACAAGTTAAGGCGGGATGAAATTTGCATTTACGTGAAGTGCAAAATACTGCTTCCGTATGTTGCGGCCAGTACGTTTATCTCGCTATTTTTATTTATGACAGTATTTTTCCGACTCCTTTTACTTTATTTTACGTTAGTAAAATAAAGTTTAGTAATCAGGACAATTTTCTGCCCTGACGTTTTTGGGGAATTATCGATTTTGGAGTCCCCTGAGCCCGAAAAATTGAGTTCCGAATTGGTGTCTTTCTTTCTTTCGATCTGTCTGTGTCTTCTCTACAGCTCAGATGGTTTTACCGATCGAACTGAAACTTCATATTTAAGCTTTTCCATAAATTGGGAGATCCCAGTGAGTGTATTTTGTAAATATCTATACAAAAATATAAGATTTACAGAAAACTAAGAAGTACTAAATATTCCAAATTAAATATGTTAAAAATTTGCTTAATACGTTTCTCAAAATTCTCCGTTCGTAAAAGAAAGCCGTGCATTGACCACAGTGGTTTTTCTTCCTTTTTCACTATTTCGAAGTTTAAAATAAATGGCAAAAACCTTTCAAATTGAGTAGCCTTGTTTTTATTTATCTCATGTTTGACTCAGATAACTTCCCCCGTTTATGTTTCTCGGCTATTTGGAAATCAATTGTCACGATTTGCAACATATAAATATGACCACAGGAAATTTGTGATACAACTGTATTGGGAGTTAAACATTTTTGCTACACCATATTAAAAAAGATCATTGCACTTATTTTATATCACCTAGAGCACTGTGTACCTACATTCCTTTTGTACATGTAATAAATAATTTATTTATCTTATTTAATTTATTTCTTTATTATATTTTAAAAAACAAAATCCATAGTATTTCCTGAATGATGAAGGTAGGGTGTTTTTATATTTATTATATAAACATTTAACAGTAGTGGTACGTAGATAAATTCTTTTAAATAACCTTAATATTTAACAACAAATCATATTATAATAAATTGATTAATAATAATAAAAAAAAATTAATAATTAATAATAATAATAATCGTTCTACAATATACATACATAAATAACTGTTTTAAGGTATTTGAAGTATATATGAATTTATACACTTGAACATAAAAAAATATTTAATTAATCATACAGACACGAAAACCCATTTTCATTTGCATGCCACATTACATCAATAATATTTAAAAATGATTAAAATATAATTAAATGCATCCGCTTTAATTTTAATTTGATTAATTATATTGTTTTGTTGTTGTTTATTTTTTAGTTGAATGGTTCAGCAAAACCAATACCACCGCCTCGTGATCATTTATTCATTGAAAAAGATGGCCGACTAATAAATCGTGCAGTAGCGCCACAAGTACCCGATCGTAAAACGTCCGTAGTCCATCAAAATCATAATAATCAAATAGCACAAATTATTGAGCCGACACCAGATCAGCTAGACAATATAAAAAAATATCAGGTAAGTCGAATATTTTAATAAAATTAAATTTTATATATATGTAGAAACGCAACGTTAATTAATGTAATATTCTTGTCAAGTTGATTTTCAAGACAAAAGACTTTCATTCGATTTTGCAATCAACAATAATTTATTTATTCATTTATAATTTGTTTTTATTGTAAAAAAGAAAAGTTGGACATTTAACTTAATAATAACGCATTCATTTCGGTTACTTTCTCTTTAGACACATATGCGTGTGTATTGTGCACCACATTTAACCACATCATTTTGTAAAAGCATAATTACCTGCTATAAAATTAAAAAAATTAAAAATTATCATTTCTTATCAATTATAAAGAATACAAAAAATAAAATCTTATCAGGTGATTGTGAGTTCCATGAATAGAATGTATGACAAATATTTAATTCCAGTATAGATTTGTTTATTTATTGACAGTACGTCATATCATCACATTCTTAATTCTTATGAAAGTGAGCGACTTTGTAATCGAAAGTTTTAAAAATACTCAATATTGTTTTGAATTCAACGAACTATCATCGTAATAGTGATACGATAACAAACAATACATACATTATATCGTAACAATGACAAAGTGATTGGGGAAGTCCATGGTTTAATGGTATGATTAAAATTTGGTGGTGTTCGGGCGACTGGTTCAAATTGATCGCCCCTTAATTTTAATTATTTAAATAACCTTGGAAATATGGAAGTAGGAGTTGTCGCAATACCTGTTGCCAAGGTTAACATAAGTCTAGACAAACAAGTAAATACATAATTGCTTGTAATGTCAGTATAATCTGCACTGGACCCTTCTATTGAATTTTTTGTGAGTTTTACTTGCTAAAAGAATTATAATTAGGTCTTAAGGTTACCATTTTATAAATTTGATAGATCGAAATTAATTCGACATTTGATTATCTTAAGTTTTTTTATTTGTCCAAGGTTTTGAGAAATCGAATTCTAATTACTGTGAAGGGTGTTTAGATATGTATTTCATGTATCACCTTAAAGGTGTTTTAAAATCGATTTGGGCAATATTTAACATGCTTTTTAATTATTTTATAATTGATTTTATTTGGAATTCTTTATATTTGGATGGATAATAAATTTTCAAGATAGGAGCCTTTGATTGCACCAAAAAAAGGTTCAAGAAACAGAATATCGGTTAGTATTCCCCGAAATTCTTATTCATATGATGAAATCCGTTATCTGAAGTGTTTCTAAACAAAATGAATACTGTAATTTTTAATATAAAATCAATGTACCTGAAAATATATAAAAATAGATATTTTCTCACTAATTCGGTTACTATAAAAAGAAAATTAGTAGACATTTTGAAAACCTTCGAAGCAGTATTCCATTATTTGGAGACAACAGGTACTCATTAAAATCATTAAATTAATTAAAATTGAACAGCACCAAATTAATAAATCGATAAATATGGGTAATTAAAATATAAATTGAACAAACAACATTATTAAAAATGCACATACGAACTACATCGCACGTAATCTTTTAAATGTGCCTTCGCTAAATACGCAATTTACCGTTTCGGACGCACTCAATGATTTTTAAGAGATTAAAAATTCTTCCTTCATAATTTCCAACGGTTTTGTGAAAGACAACTAATCTATATGGATGAAGTAATTCTAAAACGCTTAATATAAACATTCAACTGTCTCTATTAAGATCCAAAAATAGAATTAAGGAGTTGGTTGGCCGTCACATTTTGAGGTAAAACATAAATGGTCTTGTGTCAATTCATTTAAGACCAATTCTTCTTTGTGACAGTAGACAACTACACAATAGTATGTCCCATAGACAAATATTAAATAAAATAGCAAATCATTATATAGTCATACCCCGTACAACGTCCCCCCTCATAACGTCGTTTCTCTGTAACGTCGTTAGTAAAATGCGAACAAACCTCGCTCTATCGTCGCTCACGGTGTGCCTGAACCACTTTTAAATGGCTCGGCAACGCACGTCTCTATTTTCTTCAAGGATCGAAAGTTCCATGTTTGAGAAGTCCAAAAAAAACAAAAATTAGCAAAATCCCCGGAGCCGTTTTAAAAAAAAGAAAGCAATTTCAATTTTTTTTCTGCGACGATACGAAAATTCACGATTTTTTTTCATAATTCTGTAGGTGTAGCCAAGAGATATGCTGAAATGCTTGAAAAATAAATACATCACCATATCTGTCTGTGTACAGACATTGTTTTGTTTCTTTTCACGTAAATATGTTTGTTGTTTTCAAATGTTTGCTTCAAAAATCAGCAGAAAGATAGACATAAGGTGTAACCAGCGAATCAGAAAGAATCCTTAAAGAATTTGACGAAATTATTTGTTTGTTTGTTTGTTTGAATTATTGATTTATTTTTTACCGTCCTACTTTACGCCTGGAGTAGCCAAATCGAGGACGGGCGGCTACAGATCCGTCTTAGAAAACCACCTGCACATTGCATTGCTTCATGCCAACCTGTAGTGCTGACATGAAAGGTGGGTCGGCCCATGGATTCTGCACTCTCAACAGGGGGTCATAGATGTGTTCATTTTCATTACTGATCGTAAATCAGATGATGAAAAATCCCTTTTGCATCCCGCCCCTATAGGGATTCGAACTCGGTACCTCCCGATCCAACCGCCGTAGCTTTAACCACTGCGCCGTTTGCTCGGTGACGAAATTATTTCCTTACAGAATATTTGACATATCGGCCACCGAATCCGTAACAATTGACAAATACAGTGAATAGCAAAATTTATTATTTTTAAGAAAAGTATGCTTTGAAAATTTTGATGTATTCTGACATTTCCTTCAGTTTGCACATTAATTTTTGCTCTCTTAAGTGACGGCTGAACTGAACGAAAAGTTCTTAAAGAATCGCTGATCAGTAATATGCACTTTCTGTATATCGCGTTCTTACTTAAAGTTGTTACTGACTCGCTGGTTCCCCCATTAGTTGTCGCAATATTAGTCAAAACAGTCGTTGACAAAGCGGCCAGTAAATAACAGTTATTAGTAATAGACGAACCTATTACATATATAAGAGTGAAACAAAATGTCACGAAAGACAAAGGACCATGCGCGAACTCATGAAGAAAACCAAGGCGTGATTTGTTTGTTGTGTTTAAGAAAGAAAGATAAGATGTGGGATATTGTGGGCCCATTGAAAATTGAGGTAAAAAATGCTGTAAATATTAATCTTGATGATATTCGTTACCCATCTGCTGTCTGTAGCAATTCATCATATACAAATTCAATAAACAAAATTCTGAAGAAACCACATTAGCTCTACCGGACTATTCTGGTTTTCTGGAACTCCCATGTGTAACACGATCTAAAAATAAGATACTTTGTAACTGTAAGTTGTGTGAAATTGCGAGACGTGCACCAGACAATCTGTGTCTAGGAAATTCAGCGAAAAGAAAAGTGATCAAGAAAAAGTGTAAGAAATGCAGAGGACCACTGGATAAAAACAAAATTTGCACTTCACCTAAATGCATCCCTATTCCCACTGAATTGATTTCAAAAAATTTGTCTACCAAAGAAACGGAAAAATTAGCTTCATCAATGCTAAAAGATATTCTACATGTGCCAGAACACTCAAACAATGAAAGACAGTTGCGGTTATCTCAAAGGAGAGGCAAAAAACTACCAGTTTCAGTGAATTCAAACAATGTGGATAAAAGCTCAAGGAAAGAAACAGTCGCAGCTATCGACATATTGAAAATAAGTACAGAATTGGGGTTGTCTACAAGAAAGACACATTCTCTAACTGCTGCTTTGCGAGTTGGCAGTAAGAATAGGAAAATGTTTCAGCCCAACTTGAAGCAGGACCTGCTTTTGTTGAATCATCAGCTTGATTCCTTTTTTTGAATCTCGTGTTTGTGACGTATTGAATACCAAGAAGTCTTGTGTAATAAATAGATCTGGATGCTTTGTTTGTTGTAATAATGTACAAGGTTTAGTTACATATATTCGAGAAAAAAAAGGTTTGCAAGAAGTAGATTTGAAAATTGGGCTTGACGGTGGTTATCCATTCAATCAAGATTCGAAGGAGCTGATAATAATCCACATTTCAAAGGGGCCAGGCAGCATTATCATGATGGAGTACACGCCAATAAATTTAAGGACACGGGTGTGAAAAAGTTATTCATCCTTGGTATCATTTCTGATACACAAGAAAATTATGTGAATGTTTGCACTCTGTGGTCCTCTCTACATTTGAATGACTTAAAAGTCATGACCATTGCCACAGACCTAAAAATGGCCAATATAATAACTGGGGTCATGGCTCATTCTTCTCATTACCCGTGTACGTGGTGTACTGCATCAAAAGATCTTTTGAGTAAGTGTGGAAGTTATAGAACCGTTGGTAGTTGCCGTGAAAATTCAGACGCCTTCAAGAATAGTGGCAGTAAAAAAATTAATGTCAAGAATTTTTACAGTCACGTATCTCAACCTATTTTTACAGGGAATCCAGAGACAGAAATCATCGATATAATACCTCCACCTTATAACGTTGTTTCGCCTAACGTCGGAACCAATTAACAACGTTAGGCGAGGTATGACTGTAATTTTATTTTATTTTTATCAAAATAATTTTAAGGATTCGTAAAATTTCTAAATCAGTAAAATTTAGATCTGAAACTTAGATTTACATAATCTATTTTATTAGCATTTTTAATTCCAAATTTTCAAATCCGAAATTTTAAAATTCAGTTAGGAATTGTTAGAGCACTAATTCTTTATACCAATAATCTAGAACTCGAAACATTTTAAATTGTAAATATTTAAAATTTTACCAAATTATAAATCAAACCATGGTAAATAAAATGAAATCTCTTTATAACGAACAACGATATTTTCAGGCACTCGACTATAGCGATTTATTAAAGAATTTTCCTTCTTTCTTAGAATATTTTAAAAGCATTTAGTACCGATTCAAACCAGTTTTTTAGCCATGACAAGTGAGTGATGAATTGTGCATCGCTTCGAAAATTTTACATAAATAAATTTCTCCGGTCACTTTTGCTTCACTAAAACGAGGTTTCACTGTACAAATGATAATTCCCGTGGGACTTAAAATTTTTACAAATTAATCTTTTTGTAGAAATCAAATGAAATTTAGATAATTTTTGAAATACTACGAAATTGGAAGGAAATGGAAAATTAAAAGGAAACTGGAATTTCAAATGCCGAAGTGAAACTAAATTTCTGTCATAATCTATCGAAAGATACCAATCTGGATTAAACAGCTGCTGCAGGATTATACTATTTGGAAGTTACAGGGTTGCGTCAGTTGTCCACATCAGTTCTAAACATCCAAGAAATTGATGACGTTTTGATATCATGTTCAATCGGTACTTTGGAATATTTTTATTTACGATTTGCCATATTCAAGATATAACTATGGTTACAAGGCATGATCGCTTGTCAAATTAATAAATTTAAGAAGTTCGATATTTGAAAAAAACAAAAAATAAAAAAAGTTTTGGACAATCGATACAGATATTGCAAACCCTAATCGAAAATGCCCAAAATCGAAAAAATAAATATAGATTATATTTAAATTTTAAAGTGCCAAATTTTCGCGCTTTCTTACCGGCAGTTGGCTGGTTTGTCTGTACCTAGGTCCCTTGATAAGACTAACTGATTATCCATTTTTGTTCTGAGTAGAGGAAATCAACTTGTTTCAACTTCTATGTGTACAATTAAAATGTAAACTTTATAGTTCTTCAGGGTAACCATTTCACTGCTAAAGTTGTAAGTGTGGCACAAATTGATTTGTGAGATTTTCAACTACAGATTTCACATATCTCGATTAACGATCGCAGTAGGAGTTGACTATCAAAATTTGATGTATATAGATTTCTTCTGAGAAATCGAGAAATGCAAAGTAGGAGTAATATTTTATTAAGAGTGTGCAATAAGCACCAAATTAGCTGCAGTTCTGCAAGTACCTCAAACCACAGAATAGATTACATAGAGATAAACATACAAGCATTGAAGGTAGGATTGTAGGAAATGTGATATCAATGAAGCGAAACTGGTAATGTTAATAACTTTTGATAAAGTTTTGCCAAAACACAACGTTGAAATGTGTTTTTGAACGTGTGGGAAATTTTAGGCAAAACAACAAAATCATTGAAACATATATGTATACAAAATTTGTTAATTCCACAAAAAATTATATTAGTATTAGTGAAACGGTCGGTAAAAACAATTTAAAAGAAACTACAGACACAAGCTGGGCTTTCATATCAAGGAATTCTGAAAATTGCACACATTTTTTAGTTAGACGTGGGTTTCATTGGTTAGCTATACCGAAGATTGCCCAAATCACATAGTTTTTCTGCAATACGGCATATGTCATTAGTTAGCTTAAGGAATATGCTTTCTCAAATCTAACTGCTCCCTGAAAACCATATCTGAAACACGTTTCTTGCAATTTCAAACTCAATAACAAAAATAGGATCAACACCGAAAGTTGGTAATTTTCATGGGGAACCCTATCCCTTAATTCTAGTTTATTTCATAAAAAATGAAAATGACCTTACAAGCTATGCTTATACCAAAAAATAAAACAACTCGTAATTTCATATTTGGATGTATTGTTTTATATCTAGGGTGACTAGACTTCCTGGTTTTTCCTGACATGTTCTAGTTTTTCAAATTTCTGCGGATGTCCGGGAAGTTATCTTACATTTATACCTAAAAAATTCTTCAATGCGTGATTTAATCTATTTTAGATTTGGAACTATTTATAGAATCGGCTTAATATTTCAGATATAAAATTTCACAAAAATACATCGACAAATGTGTGTGTTCCATTTCATCAAATTGTCTGGATTGGCTCTGTATGGAAAACCAAAATTAGTAAATCTAATTTGGATTAATGGTATCAGCCACAACACTCTCAGTACGACTAGTGTTCTAAAACATTTCTTGCCATTTGGCCATATTTTAATTTATGATTTCTAATCCCAGTCCATTCTTAGGACTGATAAATTATTAGGAACTATTTATAATATCTACAAAATATTTCAGATATATAATTTCACTAAAATCTATCAACAAATATGCTTGTTTTATTTGATGCTGTAAACGAGAAGATCTGAATTGGCTCAATATGTAAAAATAAATTTGGTGAAATATTATTTTTGATGTGAAAACATCTTTAGCGGGGGTAAGTCAAAAATTTCATGTAAAAAAAGGAACGGAAAATCCGGTACGAACGAAATTGCAAATTATATACATACGAGAAAAACGAACACAAAATGCACCGAACTTGCGTACTACATAATACGAATTAGTATTTCCGTCGGATGAAAATGGAAAGGCAACAAAGGTCATAAAACATAGGTTTAAGTCAGATAATAAATTTCAGTGAATTTGTTATAATCACAGCCGTTCCGTTTGGGGCTGGGATGGAGTTTCTTAAATAAAACATGGCCAGAATTCAACAAATATTAGTATCTTCAATAAGACACCATAATAACACAAAGAAAAATTGGTTTTTTACGTTCATAACCACTATAGGCCTTTACTACATTTCCAGGTTCCAGTACGAAATGGAGTACGTTTGTCAATGGATTTTGTGAAATTTTATTTTTGAATTATTAAGCCGATTCTGTAAGCAGTCCCTAATAGAATACCGAATTATTCACGATCTGAAAATTTCTTAGGTCAGCTCATTTGGGGTCGGATATTTTAAATAAAATAAGAACCTAATCCAAGAAATATTGACGAACACCACTAATGATATTTTAATTGATATCATTTATTAAACGTTGTTTCACCAATTTTTCTTTTTTTTACATAGACGGGGAGATAGAGGTAGTATACTAAGTCTTCAGCTTCAAATGGAACTAGTTGGCAAGTTTGTGGATGAATTTTAATAGGATTTATATCTGAGATTTGAAATTTTAACTCGATTCTTTAAGTAGTTCCTAATATACAATTTTTCAATTCCGGCTCTGGAAATTCCTTCGGCCATATCATCGGGGGGGGGGGGGTACATTTCTTAATTAAAATGATATTTTTGGATTGAAACTTTAAATCACAAATGATATTCGTCAAACTTATTTGTATAAACTTAGCCAATTCTGACTATCTTCTCAGCCTCCAGCATCAAATGTATAAATATTTAGCTACTATTAAAAAACCTACTATTTCATGGCCTGGGATCACAGCATTTTTAAAATAAAACATGGCCCAACGGCAAGAAATATTTTGGAATACTGTTCGTATTAATGGTTCTATGATCGCAACCATAACTCAAAAATTAGATTTGCCAGTTTTAGCTTTCCATATACATAGCCAACCAAGATAATTTTCTTCGACTCCAGTACCGAATGGAACACAAACATTTATCGATGTATTTTAGAGAAATTTTATTTCGGAGATATTAAGCAGATTCCACATAAAGAGTTCCTAACCTTAAATAGTATTAAATCATCGAGTTCGAATTAAATTTTGTTGAATTATTTTTTTTTTCTGATCGCTCCTGAATTTTGCGTTACCGCTAATAAATTTAGGAATTTGAACTACATTTAACTTTGCCAGACAAGAAAAATGCATGGGAGTCTGGATTTTATTTAAATGAAAACAAAGGATTTGCGAGAATATTAATGTTCAGGCGTATTGAACGAATGAAATTTCCCATGTCACACTGCATAAATTGAGGCTTCCATACAACTTTCTAGTTTGGATGTTACAGTATTATTTTTATATAGAGGTCCTAGTCCAAGCTTAAGGAAGGATTTGAGAGTGTTGTAAATCCTGATTTACATACATCGTTTTTGTGTGGTAAGGCTAAATGACCGCATAATTTGTCTGGCAGCGTTATTTTTATATTCAGGTGATCCTAATCTAAATATTTAACTAAAGCAGATTAAAGGTTTTTGTTAAAATGAGGTACTCTTTGTCATGATTGAGTTTATCTGATGCCCTGATGATTTTATAAGTTGTTATAGACCCGAAACTGTATTTTTATAAGTTTTACCAACAAATCTTAAGATTCTGAAGAAAAAGCATTATGAAGTAGAAGTTACTTAGGTCGCAAATTAAAGTAACTGGACTCATTACTGCAAGAATACCGTTATATGGATTTTTAACGAAGAATGACCATTATAAATTAGCTTTGATAAAATGCTTTAGAAAAAGCCAGCTATCTCCCAGAATATTATAATTATTACAAGCAAAAGCCGATAATTTAAAATATTGTGTAGTGAGGGTATTATTAGTACATCAGTTGCTAGAACAAGGAGTACAAAATAAAAGTACGGAGTACAGTAGTAAGCACTAGGCGAATGTAGTACAAATACTCCGATCGTACTCACTTCGACAGCACTGATCGGTATGCTATGTTTACTTTAGTATTGCTCTTGCTGTTGCCGAGTTTGGTTATGCGGGGAGTATAGGAAATAAAATCTATAGAAGTATTAAACAAGCCGAAAGAAGACATGCTACCGTCTTTCCAGCTGCTATGATTTTACAGTGAAAATAGCGTTCATGTCTAATAGAACCGCCGAATACTACACTTTGCTTTGTTCTCCGCGTTTGCCGTGACTATTCACAAAAGTATAAATATGGAATCTCAACAAGATTGCCGTGTATGAGTAAAGCTGTATTTAAAAGCGTACAAGTCAGGATTAGATGGACCGAGATAAGGCGATACTGAAATTTAGTCGTTTGTATTTTTCTTTGTCAACAAATAAATTATAAATTTCAATTTTTAAATAAACATTTAATGTCGCTAAGGTTCGTCCTCCGAACACAATATAGAATAACTTTTTGGCTTTTTAAACCAAAATTGTAATGCAATTTAAATACTGGGTGAATGGCAGCCGTCTATCTGCATTGGTTTCTCAGGCCCATCGAAGTCAAGCTTCTTCAAAGATTCAATGGATACTTAATACTTATACATAAATGTTTTCACAATACTTTTGCGAGTTGAGCGTGAACTCGCCCGTTGTTTTTTTTGTTTAAGGTATCATCAAGCATTCATCAGGGCCGGAATTCATTAATTTTATATTCGAAACTGCTTAAAGAATCCACTTCACATCTCAAATCTCAGATATACATTTTTATACAAATCTATCCACAAATGAGAAACAATTTTTTGATTAATGGTAGTAATCATAGTGTCATTTGTAGTGTTCCGCAATATTCCTTGAATTTGGCTTTTATTTAAAAAATCCGACCCCAAATGATATCACCCAAGGGAATTCATCAGAGCGTGAATAATTCGATTTTATATTAGTAACTTAGACACTAATATCAATCAATCAATTCCATTTAAATACATAAAAAATTGCGAGACTTAAAAATTGCTTGGTTTTTTAAGTTGAAATGTTCTACTTTTTAAAATATTTGACATTTCGTTCAGGTTTAATCGTTTTTGACCTGGTAACCCGAGTAATGTCTCATATATTTAACTCAAATTAGGTTCCTCCTTGTAGGTATTAGGGCAACAGCAGCAGGAAAGCTTTCGAAAGCAAAAAGTTAGTGCAGGTCTAGGAGCCAAAAAATGGAGAAAACAATTCACATTTCGCCTGAAAACGGTAAAATTACAAAAATAAAACATAATTTTCAGCAGTAGCGTTAGTATTTTCCAATAGTAAACATATTGAACAAATTCGTGATTTTCATTCACTAAACTGGACCATAGACCAATTGCACATGGCAACGCTCCAGCAATTTCCAATTCTTTTTGCATCCATCCCTGTGGTATGATATACGGTACCTTCCGATCCAAACCCGTTACCATTGTATTATTTGGTCGGTTCATTTATATTGATTCTGCCTAATTATGGACAAACCGACGGAAAATATTAAGTTTATTGACTTCGCTAACTTGATTATATTGTCACTTTCTCACTGTCATTTTCAATTTTTTCAATAAATCATAAATTAGCACAAATTCGGTTCTAAGGTTACGATAAGTTGCATTTGTAAATTCGCAAGTTTCCTTGAATGCCTCCCGATTCTAAAACCGCACTAACTTCTTTATCGGATAGTTTAAATTGATTCTGGCCAATTCTAGATTAGCATAAATTCTAGGCTATGAACCTTATCGCAACATTTTATGTCGGAAATTGTTTTAAATCGATTACTTTTGTTGTTCAATTTGGAAATAATTGAACGCACAATGTGTCTTGGATGGAACAATATAGCGTCATTTAGGGGGAATTGATTGATTTTGTGAATGAAAATTGCCGAAATTTACATTGCTGTAAGAATCCCGAATTTGCTCAATATGTTTAATAATGGAAAATGCTAAATTAATTGGTTAAACTTTTTTGGCTTCTGCTGAAAATCAGGTTTAATTAAAATTAGCACAAGAACTCGGTTCTATGGGTGTGAGAAGTTTTATTCTTAAATTCGATAACCCTGCTAATCTAATTTTTCTAGCCTAGCCTATTTAATGTATGTATGCTTTAAGGATTTTATATGCCGTTTGAATCCGTATGGCTCTAATTATTTTTAATATATGCTTTTCCTTAGCCAGTTTCTTAACAAGACGTTTATTGGATTAATAATTTCGACATCTTTGACCTATTGGCGTCGCATCGTCAATTTCGTTTCTGTATTTGATTGGAATGGTTTTACTACTAGCCACTAAATGCACTTTCACAACAACTAAATTTTTGCTTAATGTTTGTTGAATTCACGCCATAGCACAAATCAATTATCAAGCTACTACTATAAAAATCAAATCCACCTAATATGTCACGTGGAATTAACACAATCGCAGTTAACCAATTTTTTTTCTGTTTACATCTTTTCATTGCTTTGGTAACGACATATTCATGATGACCTAAGTTTGACGTCATTGTTTATAATTTTTTTATTCGTATAAATATACATTAACCACGTACAAAATATTTTGTTGTTTTTTATGGTTTTATGTACTCGTTTGTAGTTAATTTGGCTTATTAGCATGCATTTTGTTTGTTTTTTTTTATATGTGTAGGTAGATAAAGTAAAAATAGAGGGTCAGTCAGCTGTGTTACAGTTATAATAAACTTCCATATTTTTAATTCACAAAAGGGTTATTATGAATAACAATCAGTGTTGTTGTTTGGTCGGTGACAGGAAACGCTTTATTTTGCAATAAAGTAAATAACATTCTCAGAATATACAGCCAAATCGTGTCAGCTCTTTAAAGTAATTAATATAATGTACAATACATTTACGTTAGGTAAACACAAAACATCTTCAGGGCCACCCGGTTTGCTTGTTAACGATTTTTTTTTTAAATACAAAAACCGCGTGAATTTCTTATAACTTTTGAAAAATTATTGTCAATTATTGTTATTATTTTGGATTGTTGATGTACAAGTACACGGACAAATCGTTATCTGGTGACAGTAAATTATTATTTTTTTAAATATTTAGTTGTGTCGAGGAAATTCGGTTTTATTGTTGTTGTCAGTTTTTAATTTAGAGAGTTGAGTCTAAACGTGTTGTTAGTACATTTGTGGAAGAAATTTATTAATTTATTGATAATTTGTGGGGAACAATTTCCACCTTATTACGTACGTACAGTTTTAATAAATTTTAAAAATTAAATTTGTTTCACGTTCAAATATTTACTCTCTGAATTGAGTCAGTGTCCATTTACCCAAACAAGTTAAAGACATACATAATAGAATATGATATTTATTCAGCTGGGCTTCTTGTTGTACAAGACGTCGTCGCGACAATGCACTAAACCCAAACAATAAAAACACTTGTACACCTGTGGTATGTATGTTGATTCAATATATTATTTTCAATATTTTTCGAAACAAATACATACAGTAGCAATTCGGAAATAATGTGGGGGTCATTATGAATCCACATAATATGATACGGTACGGTTAGATGGTTTTTGTACATTATCGGTATCGCCCATTTAATTTGTATATTATGTACATGGCTGTTACAAAATTATCAACCCTCAACTGTACATTTATTATTATTTTGTAGTCTTATTTATTTATAATAAATATTTTTATTTTTTATTTTAATTTTGGTCTCTTCTAAAATAGGTGTTGTGGTGTTTTGTGTTGTTTGTCAGCGATATAGTAACTCAGTTCAATCATAATTTTGGTGTGTGCCATTGAGTTAATCATTTTTTTTTGTTGTTAAAATTAATCCAATAATTATATTTTGGTTTAAATTAATCTAATTATAACGTGTTTTTTTTTTGTGATGGTCACCTGTTTGTGCAAAAAATTACATGTGTATTATATTTAGTGCGTGTGTGTGTGTGCGCGCGCGATAAGAGAAGAATTTATTTTGCTATAAGATAATAAAACGTCTTATCTATCGATAAAAACTTTTTTTATTTTTATTAATTTATATAAAAAAATAAAAATCAATTATTTATTTATTTTGGAAATTTCTTTACGTATATAAAATATATTTATAATTAAATATTATAAATTACCCTTGACCTTAATGTTGTGAGGGTTTTTTTGATTGTAAAAAAAATATGCGATGCGACCGGGTGTGGGGTGGAAAGACGTATGAGTTAAAAGTGGTCGATGGTTTTTAAATAATTATGATCGATTTGTGAATTAAATTTTAGAATATTTTAGTGAAAATGGTTGTTGCTGATAGTGATAGTAATAATAATATTGTTAGTAGCACCACAAATAGTGTCAGTGATAGTGGTACCTTAAATTATTCGGATTCGTTGCGGAAATATCAGGCAAGTGGGGGATTATTGAAGGTTCATTATTTATTAATAAATCGTTGGTGATTTATAAGTTTGTATAAGACGTTGTAATGGCGTTTTGCCCATATTTGTCGCAAGGCAAACTTAATAAATCGAATATAAATTTTCTTTCATTCTACTTGGTGAATATTATTATTAAATTATGTCCACAAATACTTAAATCATTGTATTCGTAGTCGGTAAATTTTATTTGTTTTCAGAATAACTAAGTATTTATTAAATTATCACGATTAGCTATATGACTGTGTTTCTCTAGGTTTTATGTTAATCTGCGGTTTCGATGATTCACGATAATCTCGCTTCTGGTTTGAACTTTACTATTCGTCATCTCTATAGGCTATCGAATTGTAGTGCAGTAAAAGATCGATTGGTTAATTACTATAAAATTAAATCAGTTTCAACACTCTCAAGTTTTAACAATAGTTGAATAAAAGCTGAATTTGTTATAAAAAAAAAAATAATAATTTGACAGAAGTTCTCATACACACAAGCACTTTTGTTACTAGAAAGTAAATACATCTTTGTTTCCGTCATCGGTACTGTGGGGTATTCACCGTAAACAAGTGAATTTCTAAAGCGAATCAGCAATTAATCAGACTCATGCTAGAACTACACCTCAGTTTGAGGTAATCAAAATGTAAGCTCATCTAGCCCTCGTTGATATCGTTCCCGTTTGGAAGCAAGCTCCAAATGTGGTATGTTTCTGTAGACAAATAAAATGAGATAAATAAACCTTCAAGCTTTATTTTAAGACGCTACATTTTCCTTACATACCTCAATCTTTCCCACAGATCTGCAGTTATAGCAAAACTTATTCCAAGATACACTGCAACCTGAATCATTTTCTGACCATCAAATTTTTAGTAAGTTTTAGTTATAGCACGGATCAATCCTTGACGTTTTAAACCAAAACTTAATAAAGCTCTATTTAACTTAAAGTTTGATGAGCGCCGCTGGCTGCAGATGGCAGAGTGATTTGATGTAGCACGGTCACTAGAAACCAATTATAAAGATAGTTGGTTGCATATGCCTGAATGATTTACATTTTGAATTAAGTCGCACGGTGCGTTACTTAAAGATTTTTTAACCACCGACACAACACTTTTTCACTGTTCGTGGCCTTTTATAATTATTCTGGCTAAATCCTCCATATAAAGTGTTTTTTCTTATACTGATAATTTTTAACTGGAATATCCATGTGTTTCGTTGCCCAATTCTCAATATTATTTATCTGATCGTTTGTGTTTGCAGGGCCTTTGCTAGATTTCATAAGACGTTTCATAAAAATGTAATTTCATAATTCAAACAATTTATCGAAATTATTATTAAAAATTAAAGTGTGACTGTAAAGTTGCTTAAACCGTTTTTGCATTGGACTTTATATGGTTTATGATTGCTATTAATGCATTTAACTGAAATATGAAAAATGGCTAACTTATATATTGCACTGTACAAGGCTGGGCAGTAACGAATTACATGTATTTTAATTACTCATTCTCCAAGTAACAGTATCTTGTATTTTAATTACTTAAATTCTAAGTAATTGTAATTTGTATTTTAATTACCCCAGTTTTTAAAATTTCTTATTTACATTTTTCAAGGCTTATTAAAATTTGGTTCCAAAGTCATCAGCATAAAACCTAATCTTAATAATCTTTTTCTAATGATACGTTTTTTCACTAAATGAATTTTGTCAAATCAAATTTATCAATTTACAAATGTAAAGTATTTGTAATTTGTATTTTAATTACTGAGTTTGCTGTAACTCGGAAAAGTATTTTAATTACTCAGTGTAATGTAATTTGCCCAGCATTGTAATTAGGTAATTAAGGGTCCTATTCCATGTGCTAAGAACTTTTACTAAACGAACGATTCGTATGGATTAGGATTTTTTAATTAGGTATTATTATTATTATTATTGGGGGGGCCATGCGGGCGATCAGCCACTTCGCACTGCGACCTAAAAGATCTATTGTGCTGGCCCCAGCTTAATCATCCGTCCAGTCAATATTCAGGTTCTTAATGAACCTGACGATACTGCCTCCCGGTACATGATACATTCTATCTGGGCTTATTGCTCTCCCTCCTAGATGTTTACTACAGCATGTAGTTCCGCTAGAAAGACGGTAGCATTGGAGCTCAAGGACCTCGAGAGGGTTGTCCCACTCTCATATATTCCTACTCCTGCCCCGTATTCCGTTTTATTTTACTCTTACGAATTGCTCGGAATTGCAAATCACCTGTAGGTCACCCAGCTTTACTACAGGAAGGCTAAATAAAACTGGAGGGTGCCTGGTATCCAGAGTCCGCATATTTTGGGCTGATTAACCTATCAGCCATTCATCTTTCGGCATATGCTGTTCCACCTTAGATTAGGGTTTTTTGTCAAGGTTTTCTCCTTTAGCGCCGTACTTTAGCCTGTGCCAAATGGCCTAAAATGTGCCAAGTGGCCTTAGTTACCAGTGGTTGCCACGAGGAGGCAGTACGTACACTTGCGAACTGTGAACAGGTTACCCCTTACACAATTGTACCCATCACGCAGCTGCCTAATGAAAAGACCAGAACAGCTCACGTGATGCGCACCCTACTGGAAGGTTACGGAGCTGGTAGATTAATCTACTCAACTTTGGTCCCCCCCTCCAATAGTCGCCAAACCACCTTTTAACCACACCTTTGTCATCATTGTTGGCAATGGGCGATATTGGCCCTTAAGAGTTGAGTGCGATTTCAAAAATATAATTTAGTAGAAGTTTTATTAAACGAACGATTCGCATGGATTAGTGATTTTGACTGGGTAATTGAAGGGCACGTTCCATGTGCTAGCCAAACCTTTGTCATCATTGTTGGCAATGGCCGATATTAGCCCCTAAGTGTTGAGTGCTATTTCACAAATGTAATTTTGTAGAACTTTTACTAAACGAATGATTCGTATGGATTAGGGTTTTTGACTAGGTAATTGAAAGGCCTATTCCATGTGCTAGCCAAACCTTTGTCATCATTGTTGGCAATGGCTGATATTGGCCCTTAAGAGTTGAATGCGATTTCAAAAAGATAATTTTGTAGAACTTTTGCTAAACGAACGATTCGTATGGATTAGGGTTTTTGACTAGGTAATTAAAGGGCCTATTCCAAGTGCTTTGACTTGTGGTAATTAAAGGGCCTATTCCAAGTGCAAAACCTTTGTCATCATTATTGGCAATGGCCGGTATTAGCCCTTGAGAATTGAGAGCGATTTCAAAAATATAATTTTGTAGAACTTTTAATAAACGGACGATTCGTATGGATTAGGATTTTTTGATTAGGTAATTTAGGGTCCTGTTCCAGGTGCTAGCCAAACCTTTGTCATCATTGTTGGCAATGGCCGATATTAGCCCCTAAGTGTTGAGTGCGATTTCAAAAATATAATTTTGTAGAACTTTAACTAAACAAACGATTCGTAGAAATTAGGGTTTTTTAATTAGGTAATTAAGAGTCCTATTCCATGTGCTAGCCAAACCTTTTAGGCAATGGATGATATTGCTCCTTGAGAGTTGAATGCGATTTCAAAAATATAATTTTGTAGAACTTTTACTAAACGAACGATTCGTATGGATTAGGATTTTTTAATTAGGCAAGGCTGGGCAGTAACGAATTACATGTATTTTAATTACTTAAATTCTAGGTAATTGTAATTTGTATTTGAACTACCCCAGTTTTTGAAATTTCTTATTTAAATTTTTACAAGGCTTATTAAAATTTGGTTCCAGAGTCATCAGTATAAAACCTAATCTTAATAATCTTTTTCTAATGATACGTTTTTTCACTAAATGAATTTTGTCAAATCAAATTTATCAATTTACAAATGTAAAGTAATTGTAATTTGTATTTTAATTACAAATGACAATTCAAAGTAATTGTAATTTGTATTTTAATTACTGAGTTTGCTGTAACTCGGAAAAGTATTTTAATTACTCAGTGTAATGTAATTTGCCCAGCCTTGTGCACTGAAAGCTTTATTCTTGTTTATAGTTGAGTGCAAAGGCATTACATTTTTTACGTTATGATTTCTTGAAAACTTTTTTTTGTGTTTTTTTCTTTTAATTCGTAAAATGAAGTTTAAAATAAAATAAACAATAAATGTAAAACAATAACAAGCTTTTACATTATGACATGACCTTGATTTTTTGTTTGGATACGTTAGCTGTATAATAGAAATTTTGTTTATTGGCACTGTGTCCAATTATTCGAAAAATTGACAAATTTTTGACAAATACAAAATGAATGCATTCGGTGTGTGATTAATGTAGTCGCCTTAGCGTTTTACTTCAAAGAAATGGATTTTCCTTATTCGTTGTTATTAAGACGCATTACTTCAACTGACGTGATTTAATTTTTTTGCTGTAATTTTTAACGCCGATATAAATGGCGTAATTCTGCGTTAATGAGTGTTATTGTGAGTGTACAAGTGTCGTGAACATCTGATAAATATCCAGAAATCGGGAAATGTTGAATGATGTGAATAGTTCAATTTGTAGTTTATTGTTCGTGAGGGTTATTAGACCAATTTTCTATTTCGGTGGATGTGTATATCGCAAAACCAACACAAATTTATATACAAGACATTTTTACGCAGATGCCAAAATATTAGGCCTCATTAGGTCCCATTCTTGTTAGTGAACAATTTTGTATAGAATAAAAATGTGGGATTAAAATCATCAGAATCATAGTTTCCATGTGGACAAATTCCAGAACTTTATAGAATCTAAAGGGGGTTAGCCCCATAATCTTGCAATACATAATCTTGCAATACAAAATCTTACATTACAAAATCTTGCATTACAAAATCTTGCATTACAAAATCTTGCATTACATAATCTTGCACCAAAAATCTTGCATATAAGAATTTCCCGTACATTTATAGAATCGCGCGCGCGATTCTATAAATGTACGGGAAATTCTTATATGCAAGATTTAAAACTACACTGTGTTATGATATGAATATAATTTAATCTAATCAAAGTTGCATTTTCCACCTCATAAACATATATAAAAACAAAAGTGGGTCAAAAGCTACATCGAGAGGAGAAAAGCTCAAATCGAAAAAGTGAAATCCGGAGAACGCCTTCCAAAGAAAAGAAAAACAATAATTAAAAATGAAAAAATTAAACGGATTCTTAAAAAAAGGGAAAAAATCTGTAAGACTGATTTTTTAAAGAGAATCGCGCACAACATGATACTTTTTTAAATTGCCATATAATTTATTTTATGTTATGTTTCTTTATTTTTAATGTTGCCTATTAATTTATAATTTTATTTTATTTTTAATAGCCATGTATGTGTTTTTAATTGATGAAATTAAAATAAATAAATACTCGAAAATCACTTAAGTGTGTATTTAAATTTATAATTGAGAATTTATAAACTTTTAGGAAAAGCAAGATTATGTTGAAATTAATAATTAAAACTGCAAGATTTTGTAAAGCAAGATTTTGGATTTGCAAGATTTTGGATTTGCAAGATTTTGGATTTGCAAGATTTTGTAATGCAAGATTTTTATTAAATGCAAGATTTTGTACTTGCATGATTTTGTAATGCAAGATTTCGGGGCGCTCCCATCTAAAGGTGATCTGAAGGTGGCCTTGATCCGATGTTGATTTGTTCAAAACGGTCGTTTTGACATTTTATTTGACCACACAAAACGTTCACATACAAATTTTTGTTTGCCACGAATTTCTGGGTGTGCTAACTATTTGTGAGCTGTTTTAATCAAATCTTCAAAATTTATCTCTCTCGTCAAGTGTCCAACTATAATGTTGACTTGCGACAGAAAATCAGAAATTTTGTTTTTTGACCGGAAATATGGCGTACTTTGGTTGAGTGTCGGCTGATATAGTCCAATTGTCTAATTTCTGTCAGAGCGTTATTTTAAATTCCATAACGATAACGATATTCAGGTCTCAATAAAGTAATTCTTTCATCAGCTTCTTGTTTCTCATTCGACTGATTACAGGCAGTACAGTGTCCAGTGGCGTAACTTGGTACCCACAGCACCCCAGGAACTTTTGTTTTGATTAGAAAATGTTGAATTTGATTTGCAAGAAGTTAAATCTCAATCAATCAATCTAATCTAACTTCCAGATCACTAATCAGCTTTGCTGTTAATAGCTTTCAATGTATCATTTCATTAAAATCATGAAGAAATAGTTGAAATTTCTTCCTAGAAAAATACCTAACCGTAGCTGAAAATAAGTTCTGGCTTCTCTCATTAGAAGCGCCTCGGTCAAATTAACGTTTGTTTGACTGCAACACTTAGGCACGCTTTTGGAACTTGATAATACATATAAAAGCTTTAGCTCTGCCAATAATACTTGATGTACCACCAAATCTATGATCAACAATCTGAGTTTAATTTTTAAAATACACACCATTGTATTGCCAATATGAATCACCGCATATTTCACGAGTTGTCCAAGTAAACAATTGAGCAATTTCCGCGTGGGTCTTGTTCTGGTCGTATTAAATGAAATTAGAAAATGAAAATGATGCTGAAAGTAACCACAGCTGCTTCGAATCGTTCGAGATGGTTGCATTTTTTAATCAGCCGCTAATACGCCATCTAAATCTAAAATTGGATTAGTGGCAATAAATTCAATTCCCTTACATGGTCAATTAGTGAAATGCCTTTGGTTTTTTTTTCTAATTTATTTGAATTTCTGTTTGGCAATCTTCAAATTTTTTACAAAACGAAGTATAATTGGAAACCTCCGCCACAACTTGAACAGTTCGAAATTTCATCCCATTCTTCAAGTATTTCCGAGACAGAAACCTTTACTTCCTGTAACATAGAAAACATTAAACCAATTATTTCATTTCTCCTTTGGCCATTGGAACATAGTGGACAGTATCAATTCTTCCGTTGCGAATAATTCTGGACGAAACCGACTTAATTCGATAAAGCATTATTTCTGAATCTACAACGGATGGAAATTCAACTTCATCTTCGACTTAAGTGGACCGATTTGAGTTTTGGAACATAGAAATCTATTGTTGGAACGATCTTCATGACCCCGACAGTCCGAACGTGAATGGACCATCCAAAACCGCTTCGCTTTGAATGCGGAGATATGATACATCTAGGAACGGACAATCTGTCTATCGATAATAATTGTTGCGTAAACAAAATTCAGTGCTCCCGTAATTCTGACGGCAGATCCGCATCCCAATCCAACCAGAGAAATAAAAAGCTCTACATAAACCACTTTACTAGAAACACTACCGAACCGCAGAACCTCAGTGGATTTTACTCTGTTCGGTATCCCAGTTAATTCTGAGATAATTAGGATTGATTCAGAGGGAAGTGAGCGGAAATTCGTGGAGCACTTGCTGCTCCGTGACTTTTTGAAGGTTATAACATTTTTCGTTCTCTGATTAAAATTTGGCGGTACATTTTCATAATATACGACTATGACAACGATGAGCTGCCGAAAATGCAATATTATCGAACATAGGTCCTGCTGTATGGTGGGACCAATCATCAAACAATCGTTTACCGACATTTCGGTCGATATTTTTGATGAAGCATTGAATTTTATCCGCAGTCTACTGCTTTCGCAAAATACCCAATGGTGCGGTATATAATAGCACTCATATTTCAAATGTTTCGAGATATTAGATTCGGGTACCACAACCAAATATTTAAATCCTTGTATTCGTTCCCCGATGCAACATAATGAGACCGAATTTCAAATTAAGGCGTGTGCCTAGTTAAGCTAAATATAGAGTATTCTTAACTAAATTAGTGTCCGCTATTCTAAAATAAGTTAATTTAGTCTGTATTTAGTCACTTTTATAAAGAAAAGAACTATCGCAAGGCGATAATTGATGAATCTCCCAAATTTTCGAGATTGCTTTTGACTGATTTAGGGCATAATGCTCCTTGCAAAGGACATAATGCGTCTCTTCCAAAATCTTTGGATTTCACCGTTCAGTTCCGAAACGAGAAATGATAAGATAATAAATAATTATCAGCATAACTGATTTGAGATGAGGTGCATTCCCATGCCGATATAACCAAATTCGGTATTTATTTGGAATCATTTTTCTATCGATTTTGACTGGGTGTTGCGGACTTTGCTGGGTTTTGCGACTCGATAAAACTGGTTGATTTGTTGTTAACTGTATGGTAACGTCGTTATTGATGCCTAAATCCTTTATGTTTGTTGATATCCGAGTTAGACCCAAAATCTGTCTGACCATTTACATTACAAAATTTGCTTGGTATCCAGTAAAGCATTGAACGAATTTCAATCTCCATTTGCATTTTGAACCTAAAGCAAAGCTGGGAAATTTTGGACGAATTTCATCCAAGAACGGATTTTGAGGACGGAGTTAAATTCTTCAGCCATTCCTCGGCTTTGATTAGAGGCAGTCGCTTGTATTGTTTCAAATTTATTTGTCGAGCGAATCTTGCAGTCAAATTTTTGGTGGCTTTTTATTTCCCTGACTTGTGCCCCTCACCTAGACATGATACACAAATTCCCCGATCATTTGGGATAGGAATCCAATCTGATAGTTAGATGGGGTAGTGAATACCACCTTTTTTACTTCCAAAACTCGAACCCGAGTTTGAAAAATCTTGACAATCGTTTCAAATTTCAATATCTCAGTTAAATTAGATTTCATGATTATCGCCAAACGTATCCTTCAGAAACAAATTCCGGTACATGGATTTATTTCACGACAGATATTAAAATCCAGAGAATTATTTGAAATCGCAAATTTCCACAGCCGTCAGCCTGCCAAAATGGTGGAGTAAGTTAACAACTTTTTACGTGTGTATAGGTAAGCAAATTATTTATGGAGATTTACACGAACGTAATTGAAATTTTTTACTCTACCTATTTATGTATTTAATATTTTTTAGAACGCGTGTTTATTTTTTGTTTTGGCACGTACAATAATTTTTTCACAGCTACCTACCGGATTTCGATTGCTCAATCACTTCAAGGCCATTACTTACGGCTATGTAATGTAATTTATGCTCGCGTACGTTTTTACTTTCTTCTTACGCTAAATATAAAGAGGACTGTGTCATGTCATCTAACTAAAACTTTTCCCGTACAATACAATACCGTTATTATACATCGTCGAAAATGCTGTCCAAGCGAAAAAGTGATGGTTACAACTTCTATTGTATTGCACGAGAGAGCGTTACATGAAGTCAATCACAGTAACCGCTCTCTTATACCTCACCGTGATCCACCATGAAGTTGTCGACGACTGTTGATCAAATAAACAGAATTGCCCTAGCAACATTTACAGGCCACCATCTTAACACGTTGTGAGCATAACGTTTTCACATTACTTTCGACTCAAAATGCACGACTCGTCTATTAAATTGAGGAATTTGGCGGCACTCTTCCCTATGCATTTCGATATTCGATTTTTTCGATGCTAATGAACTAAACACACCCACCTAGCGCGTACATAGCTGAAACATATTCGATTTCCAGAACATATACTTGAGTATCGTCCAGTGTATCTACACGGATGACTCAGATAAATTAGCGCACAATACACAAAACACTTATGTCAATAACCCTCCGATGTCATGTGCAATCGCAATATGTGGTTTAATTTCATATCGGTCGGTCGATCAGCGCCGTGTAATTTAATAGTTAAGTCATGATCCAAATTTAATCTATCGATATGCCATACAATGTTGGTGTAATGGTTATTTACACTTTGAAAATAATTAAAACGCAAAATTGTTTATTTAATGTGGTATTTTAATTCAATTAATAACTTGATTTCGACATATGCGTAAAGTGTAAGACATTTTTATATTTTAATTTGCGCGTATTGCCTTTTATAAATGACGTCAAGTCATAATAATTCATGGGTATATAGTAGGAAGTGTTTTTAAAGCAGACACATTTTCGATTACCATAATGATAATTGTGCAACAAATTTCTCTCATATCGTTAATAATCAATTAACAGTTCTAAACTAATCGATAATTTTCTAATTCTTATTTACAGGAACAATTACGTCGACGACGCGAAGAAGATGAACGGATAGCACAACAAAATGAGTTTCTGCGAGCAAGTTTACGTGGGTCACACAAATTGAAAGTGCTTCAAGATGGGCCATTGTATATTGAACGGCCATCAGGGGTGGATAATGATGCCTTTACAGATGATGAAGAAGCGGAGAAAATTATAGGTTGGTGTTTTGTTTCTATTATTAGAAATTTAATTTGTTATTCCATTACTCGTTTTTGTACAACAAAAATATTTCATATTATGACAACAATAATTTCCGGATATCCGGATATAATTCTCTAAACACATAGAAGGCAAACAAAATATTTTCAATTGGATAAATAATTAAAATACTTGTATTTATATGTTTAGGTTATGGTGAACTGGTGGCTGCACTTCAGCGACTTCAAACTCATTTAAATAAACATGGCATGGCGGCACTTGCGGGTCGAGTGACAGCGGCCCAAAGTTTATTGCTTGGTCCTGGTATTGCACGGGCATTAGCCGCCCGCACGGCTGTACTACAACGGCGTCGTCCCCGGATCCTGAATCCAGTTGTGTCGAATGCACAAAATATTGCCAAAGATTGTATAGAATCGTTGACACAATCACAGTCATCGGCGGCAATAGAACTATGTGATTTATTGTCGACATACGAACTGGAGGGTTTGTTGCAAGCCCATGATCGTATTGCAACATTCACCGATCGTACTAGTGTGCCAATAGTGACGAGTGGTAATCATGTCGGATCTCCACAATCGACACTTAGCAGTAGTGTTAAGTATGCGAACGCCAATTTGGTTAATAACAATGTGCCGAAAAGGTCAGAACCGTTTGGAATATTGCGCGATGGTAGTCAAGATCATATTCGAATTATACAGATTGAGAAATCATCCGAACCATTAGGTGCCACGGTGAGAAATGAAGGTGAAGCTGTGGTGATTGGACGAATTGTGCGCGGAGGCGCTGCAGAAAAATCTGGCCTATTACATGAAGGTGATGAAATACTAGAAGTTAATGGAATTGAAATGCGCGGCAAATCGGTAAACGATGTGTGCGCGCTATTAGGTGCTATGTCAGGCACGTTAACATTTTTAATAGTGCCAGCGGGCACACCACCACCAGGAGGCGGTCGAGATCCGCCAGTGCTTCACGTTCGTGCCCATTTTGATTATGACCCCGAAGATGATTTGTACATTCCGTGCCGTGAGCTAGGTATTAGTTTCCAAAAAGGTGATGTGCTACATGTAATATCGCGTGACGATCCAAATTGGTGGCAAGCATATCGCGAGGGTGAAGAAGATCAAACATTAGCTGGACTAATACCGAGCCAATCGTTTCAACATCAGCGTGAAAGTATGAAGTTAGCGATTGCTGGTGAGGCAGGGCTACGAAATCGTGGCAAAGAGAATGCTAAAGGTTCGACGCTGCTATGTGCGCGTAAAGGACGAAAGAAAAAGAAGAAGACGAGTAGTGAGGCTGGGTAATTAATTACATTTAAACCGAACGAATCCTATATGAGACTAAACTTGGTGTTTTTTTTTGTTTTACTAAATTAGGTACCCTCTCTATGCAACAGCCGCAGCTGAGGATACGGAGCCGGAGGAAATTTTAACGTACGAAGAAGTTGCATTATATTATCCACGAGCATCACATAAACGACCAATTGTACTTATTGGACCACCAAATATTGGACGACATGAATTACGCCAACGCTTAATGGCGGATTCAGATCGTTTCGCTGCAGCCGTACCTCGTATGTTTAGCATTTATTTTAAACCGTAGTTCGCTTGCAATTCGTTTTTAATTTTTTTTCTTTATATTCCACAGATACATCTCGACCTAGACGCGATGGTGAGATGCCCGGGCGAGACTATCATTTTATATCACGTGCTCAGTTCGAAGCGGACATACTAGCACGAAAGTTTGTTGAGCATGGCGAATATGAAAAAGCCTATTACGGTAAGTAAATATGGAAATCAAAAAGAGTTCTTAATCTAATAATTTGTTCAATCGCTCTACAGGTACATCTTTAGAAGCAATACGTGCAGTAGTTGATAGCGGTAAAATATGTGTTCTCAACTTGCATCCACAAAGTTTAAAATTATTACGATCGTCTGATCTAAAACCGTACGTCGTGTTGGTAGCACCGCCTAGTCTAGAAAAATTACGGCAAAAGAAGTTACGAAGTGGTGAACCGTTTAAGGTAAGTGAATTTAGAAATTTAGTTGCAAATACAATAGATTTGATCTAATTGGATTACCTTTGAATTAAACAGGAGGAAGAGTTGAAAGATATTATTGCAACAGCGCGAGAAATGGAAGCCCGATGGGGACATTTATTCGACATGATCATCATCAATAATGATACAGAGCGAGCATACCATCAACTATTAGCGGAAATTAATTCATTAGAACGTGAACCACAATGGGTTCCAGCTAGTTGGGTTCATAATTAATCTAAAGTGTAGTGTTTTGTGGATGATTTTTTATGATTTTTAATTAAAATATTTATTAGCGAGATTAATTATCTGGAACATACTGAGATTCTTGCCTTTTCCGCCCACACAACATACATACACACACACACAAACACTCAACATAACCAATAAGGCACAGAATTTACGCCTTTTTACGCTCAAAAAGAAACGAATTATGATTGATTTCAATCCTGTATTAAAATCGAACCGCCCCCAACTACAAAATTTATAAATAAATTAGAAAAAAAAAATTGGAGAAAACTAAAAATTTAAATTAGCACCTGAAATAGTTTTAAAAAAATTAATTAATCAATTAATTAAATTTTTTTTATTTACCTATATAAAAATAATTTAATACTGTCGATGTTCTTCCATTAAATTATTACGTTATAACAACCGCTTTTTAAATGAAAATAAAAAATAAAAAAATAAATGTTGTGATAAAAATTAAAAATGAAATTAATTAAAAAAAGAAAAAGGAAATAGAAATTAAATTAGAGAATCTCTTATTGAATATATAAATTATTATTTTATTTTAAAACCTATTATATATAATACTAAACAAAAATACTTCATCTTATACACTAAAGACATTAATTATAATTAAATTTGTAGATTTTGTGACGATATTAGTTTTTGTATATATTAATTAAATTAATTATTATATAAATCAATCATAATTCATTTTTTTCACAAATATATTAAATCAAAATGCAAAAACAAAATAAATTACCAAAATCATCGAAAAATACATTTGTTATTATTACTTTTGTTTTTTTTTTTTTTTTCAAATTAATTAATAAAAAAAAAAACTAAAATCAAAACCAAAATAGATTATATATGTAATTAAATAAAAATAAATAAAATTAATTCCGTTAAAAATTTATATATCAAATATTAAAATATGTAGAATATTCTAAATACAAACAAAATTAATATTTCCGCCAAATCCTAAATAAAAAAAACAATTTAATATTAATAGACACATTATTATTATTTAATTAATTAATTATACATAAATATATAAATTAATAAATCTCCAAAAAAAAAAAAATAAAATTTAAATAAATCAATGTTTTTTATTAAAAAAATATATATAAAATATTATGTAAATAGATTAATAAATTTAAAAAAAATGTTATTTTTAATTTAAATAATAAAATATAATAAACTTGTTTATAAATATATATATATATAATAAATATTATAAAAAAAAACAATAAAAACTAAAATGTTTAATCAAATTAAATATAAAAAAAAATATTTTTTGTTCGTTTATTGTCTAATTAGTTTAATTTACTTATTTTATTTTTATATACCGATTATACCCTAAATTTTATTAATTATAAAATAAACACAATTTTTATTTTTATGTCATAATTATTATTACCTTATTATTAAAATTTATATATAATTATTAAAAAAATTGGATAAAAGACAACTTACAGAATGAAAAAATAGATTTATTTTTTAAGAAATAGAAATATTTAAAAGAAAATACAAAAAAAAAAAACAAAAAAAAAAAAAAATTATCAATTTGAAATAAAATAAAAATTCGTTTTTGTTAATTTATTAAATACATACTGTGTTAAACGGAAATTCGGTAAACATTTAAAATGGTTTGGAGCTGTGCTGAATATTTTTTTATAGTTCTTGTGTTCACAACAAATAATGGTTTAAGTTTATGATTTATTAATATTGTAGTTGATTCGTAATTTAATAGATGGTGATACTGTTTAATTTGTGGAAACATTTTTGACTATTTGACTGCCATCTTTATTTAGATATACACACTACAAAATATTAAAATATATACATCCTGTATAAAACGGAAATTTGGCGAAATCTTATTGTTTAATTGGGATTTGGGAAAGCACAATGGTTTCTAACATATTCAGTGGCGTAACTACAGATTTTAAACACAAATCTTCAGAAAATAAATTTTGAATATTGTGAATACTTTAACGCAAACAGGCATCAGATTTATTACTTATTGTCATTAATTAATTTTGGAAAATTAAATATGTAACAGAGAATTATTTATTTCTAAAGCCTACTTAGTACGCTGTTCAAGTGAAATTAAATTTTTACTGGTCTCCAAAAATAGGACGGTAAATCTGACGTGAACATTTTTTTTTGTCAATTCTCGTAATATTTTATATTACATAACTTCAGTTTGGAATTTAAAAACAAAATTAAAATTGAATGAAATTGGCGGTTGAAAAACAAGAAACTCAATGATGAAACGTCTAAATTTAGCTTGAAATCGTCCGGGAAGATAAAAATGAAGTGAAGAATGTGTAGAGATAATATAGAGACATCTGTATTCTAATACGAGAACCCCGATTACGCTAGCTGGATATATCGTTCTGCTAATCCATTTGCTCGAGGAAACCCTGGACTCGATGTACGATGTTCGAACTTCCAATTTCTAGCGAAATCTTTGAATAGTTTTGACGAATATTGCGGTCCATTGTCCGATTCAACAATTTCTGGTGCTCCATGTACTGAGAAAATACGTTTTAAAAATGTTATCACTTCTTCTGATGTGGAATTATTCAGTTTTTCTACGTTGAAGAACCCGGAATAACTATCTGCCAAGACAATATAATTATTTCCGTGTATAGTACATATATCACTCGCAACAATTTGAAACGGATATTGTGGAACCTCTTTTGACATTATTGGCTCCCTAATATTTCTTTTTTGTGTTTTTTGACATGTTAAACACTTTTCAACATAGTTCTTGATGTCATTGTTCATGCCATACCAGTACAGAGATTGTCTGGCTCTGCTTTGACAGGATTATATACCTGTATGACCTTGGTGGATACAACTTAACATTCTGTTAATTTGACTGTGTGGCACGACTACTTTGTGACCTTTGAAAATAAGTCCTTTATAAGTGGATAATTCTTCTCTGAAATTCCAATATTTCTGTACTTCTTTTTCGATTGTGTTTCGATGTTCTAAAATCGGCCAACCAGTTTTAATTGTTTTTTGTTAGAGGTTGTAGCTCGTTATCTTGTTGTGTTGCTTCCACCATGTCTGTGTAGCATTCCTGTGTCATAGGCAATATTATTTGAACTTCAAGATTGCGTTCATCGTCATAAGTTGAAGTTTCATTGATGCAGTCTGTGCTTAACGTTGTAACGAATCACTTTGATTCAATTACAATTATTTCGCATCTTTTTTGGGGACTGTAAAAAAAATTTGTGATAATGATAATAAAAAGAAAGGTCGATAACAGAAGAATAAAAAAATTAAAAATCCCGTATAAAAAAAAACCAATCTGTTTTTGTGGTTGATGAAGAATCAGTTGAGTGGCGTGATTCGAGTTAGTATAATAATAAAAAAAAGTAAAATGTGCGTTGGTGATAATTTAGATATTAAAGTTAAATTGTTTTTCTTATATATTTTATTAAAATTTAATCTAGTTAATAAATAAACAACAAAACAAAAAAAAAAATTAATATTGTAGTTTTATTAAATAAATTAAGAAAATTAAAATTCCTGAATTTGTGTTAAATATATGTATGTGAATAATATAAACAACGACAATGATAAAAATTCAGGATTTTCTACCATAAGTGCTAACGTAAAAACGAGTAAAGTTTTATAAGACCATTATTTTTGAGTGTAATTGTGAGTGTTAAAGAAACTATTGGTTTTTGAGTGATAAAAAAAACAGAAAAGTAATTTTTTTTTTGGATTTTATTGTGAGAAGTCCATTAAACGTCATAAAATTGTATGACTTCGGATATTCACGAGCGGGTGTTGAATATCCGTGAAACACCTTTAAATTCCCGCACATCGGCAATACAAGGCTCGTTAACGGTGTGGCGAGCCGCGGTAAACCACACCCGTGCACCGTTGGAGGGCAAGTAAGCTTAAAAAAATCAAAAAAATCAAAAAATAAAATCATTTGTTTCTTTTTATTATAATTATAAATTATGAATTAAATTATGTTAATAGGGTGATGATTGGAGAAGTGTTGAGTGTATTGTTAGGTTTTTTTTTTCAATCGGCTTATCAACACAGCTTTTTCAAGAACAAACAGGATGCTGGAGAATTCACCCACCCCATCGCCGTGAGTCTTTAGCCAGACATGTGCTGTGTCCAGTATTCTTGTTTGTTTGATTTTTTTTGTACACGAAATCGTTTTACATTTCGTTACAACGTATCTGCCAAGTATAATTAAGTACCTTTTTTATATGTTACCTTAGGATTGTATTGAATAACTTCTAACAAAATCCGTTGAAGTCTTGGAGGTGCACTATGGATCGATTTCTTGAAGATCGACTCCAAAGGTTTATGGTCTGTTTCGATGGTTAACCGTTTACCAAACACATACTCATGAAATTTATTGCACCCGATTTTAATCGCCAGCGCTTCTTTTTCAATTTGTGGATACAGTTGTTGACATTTTGTTAAAGCCTTTGTTGCATATGCTATAGGACGTCCATCTTGAATCAGAGCAGCCCCCACAGCTTTTGAACTAGCATCTACTGTTAGTAAGACATCGTTATTTACATTGTAATATGCGAGTACCGGTGATGTTTTCAATAGTATTTTAATTTTTTCAAAATCGCTTGTATGATGTGCTTCCCAATTCCAAACAACGTCTTTGCTTAGTAGTTCTCGTAATGGATCAGTTATTGATGACAAATTAGGAATAAATTTATGGAGGTATGTTACCATTCCCAATATTCTTTGCAATTCTTCCTTATTTGTTGGTTGTTTCAATCTATTTATGGCCTCGACTTTATCCGGATCAGCTTCGATACCATTAGCCGTTAAAATATGGCCTAAAAACTTGATGGACTCTTTTTTAAACTGGCATTTGTCTTTATTTAATACTATACCAGCTGTTTTAAACTTTTCAAACACTTTAAGCGTTATCTCATCTAGTTTTTCTTCCGACGTAGCGTAAATGAGAAAGTCGTCCATAGAGCACTCGACGTTCTCGATATCTTGAAGTAACGATGACATCATCTCTTGGAACACCTCAGGTGCGGATGAAAGACCAAAAGGCAATCTTGTACAGAAATATCTACCCCATGGCGTTGCAAAGGTTAAGTATTTCTCCGTCCTTTTGCTTACCTTTATTTGCCAAAAACCTTTGTTGTAATCTAGCTTGGTAAACAATTTTGCGCCATAAATTTTTGCTGCGATTTCTTTTAACGTATTTAGAGGATAGTGGCGTCGTTTTATACATTTGTTCACATCAGTCGGATCAATGCATATTCGAATTTTTTTATTCTTTTTAACCACGACCATTGGGCTGACTACTGGAATAGGCTCTGTCATTTTTTTGATTACACCCATTTTTTCCATTTTTATCAGTTCCTGTTTTACTTCCTCTTTAATTGCTAGTGGAACTTTCCGTGCTGGTTTAATGTCGAATGATGGATTGTCCATGAGATCTATGTCGTACTTAAAGTTTTTAACGCATCCGAGACCTTGATATAGGTCAGGTAATTTCACTTCATTTATTTGACTTATGAAATTTAGTTTCTTAGCACTGTCATATCCAATTATAGTAATCATTGGCTTATAAACTATTTTGAAAGTTATTGGATGCTGATTTGGCCCGTTCCGTAGTTTCGCTGGAATTAATTTCTATTTTTAACGATTTTGCTTGATTTTCAGCCATTACATTGCATCTTGCGCCAGTGTCGATTTTGACTTTAGTATTTTTACTATTAATCGTAATATTTTCAATCCAATCGCTCTCAGATTGAATATTGTCCAATATTGAACATACGAGAAGTTCCTCCTCATCACTACTAGCTTCGGCAATGATATTAACTTTGTTATTTTTTGTTTTGAGGTTCTACACATCTTATTCGTGTGTCCCTTGACTTGACACTTCGTACAAATTTCTTTGAATGCTGGGCATTTACCTTGCTCGTGATTTGAACCGCATCTCTTGCAATTTATTGTGTTTATTTGTGATTTGGTCTTCTCATTGTCATTGCTCTTCTGCCATTTTTGAGATTTCATTATATTAACAGCTAATGTATCTGTTTTTGATTCCATTATTTTTACTTGCATTTGTGCCTGTTCAGCAGCTCTGCAACAACTTTTGTCGTAATTGATTATCACTAACCCCAATCACGATTTTATCTTTGACCAAGTCTTCTGCTAATCCACTGAAGTCACAATTTTTAGACTGTTTTAAGATTTTATTATAAAAATCATCAAATGATTCACCTGATTCTTGTCGCATATTGTTGAACGTATATCTTTCGAACGTAATGTTTTTTTTGGAACAAAATATTCCGTTAACTTTTTTTTTAGTACGGCTAAATCGTTTTGTTCATCCTTTGACAATTTAAGGTTATTATAAATTGTGATTATATCAGGTCCTAAGCTGACCATAAACGTAGCACATTGTATTGTCGGTGATTTTTTTGACAATTCTGTTGCTATTTCGAACCATTCGAATTGTTGCAACCATTAGTTATCACATTTTTTTCTCGTAAAAATTATGATTCCACTTCTGACACCATGTGATGATGATGATACGCACATCGGTGAATCAATAATGCTTTATTTCAGTGCTACCAACCTAACATACATATGTATATATATAGTATAACATCAGTAATCATCATTTACATTACAGTATCGGCCTTAAAAATGTAAATAAAAACTTAAGCGAATTGAAATTATATACCAATATTCACAACGGTGGAGCGGTGGTAAGATAGTGGATTAACAAGCTGCTGGTCTTTAGTTCAATCCCCTTTTTGATTGATTTTATTGTAATGGATATTGGCATTGTGGGCAGTACGTTACAAGGTGGCACGGTGTGAAATGTCTTATTTATCATGTTATTGGTGCTGAGTTCTGTCCTCGTCGTTGTTCAACATTTTTTTGGATAAAGTTCTGAAATATGAAATCCATGTCGAATTTCATATCATAATCAGTTGAGGAGTAGCCTAGTTCTATCCTATTTGGTCAAATTTCAGAACTTCATGCAAAAATCATTTCACCGAATTTCCCATCGGTTAAGAAATAGCCAAGTTCCATCTTACTTCGCCATATTCCAGAACCTCAGATAAAAATCATTGTACACACAAGTTAGGCTTCTCGTAATCGGTTAATGAATAGCCAAGTTCCAAAAATTCACCTAAAATTCATTTCAGGATCCATTTTCCAAGACCCAAGTCAAATTGCATGTTCAGTTTGTTTGGAAACGGGTTTATCTCTATGCCCTACTTCACATGTCCATTTATAGAGACTTTTCGTTTTCTAAGGCATAATTGTTTTGTCCTCTCAGCGAGGTCTTTCGTTCGTTAAGGATTGAAAAGTGAAGTATTGTGAAAATATAAAATGAAATCGGACAGTGAAAATAAACCGCTTAAAATAGAATCGGCGGTTTCTCTTCACATTGGACAATAAGCTGTTTTTGCTCGAAAACGAATCGAATCCACCAGAAAAATTTACATTTCTTAAATTAGCGTAAACGTCTCGTAAAATTAATTGGTACTACTACAATGGGTGATTTAACACCTTCTGCCTTATATCGCCGATTGCAACAATTAGCAGGCTCGTCAACTGCAGTCACAGAACCCTTATTAAGACATTGTGGCTAAAACAATTACCAGAACAACTACGTTCCATTATATTAGTCCAAGAATCAGAACCAATGGACAAATTGACTCAATTACCGAATAAAATTTGGGAGTTTCCAGCAATTTGTAGCTTCAGCCGTAATTTGTAGCGCTTCAAAATCAAACAACCGTTCACCCTCAGGAAAAAGAAAATTCTGTTATTACCACTATCGATTTGGCAGTGCAGCCAGGAAATGTGCGGGTGGTTCTTGTGAATTCATTGGTCCGTCTCTTACAGATAAAAAATCGGAAAACTAATTCGTCTCAAAAATTCTTGCGACAAATGATAGGACGTACCAGATATGTCACCTATTTATAAAATGTCACAAAACAAAGTTTAGTTTCTTTATTGATACTGAAGCAGACATTTCCGTTATGCCTTTAACATTTTTTAAAAATAATTCTCTTGATTCTTCAGGTTCTCCCATAATTACTAATGGCGTAAGATTACATAGCGTTAACATTCGTTCGTACTTGCGTCAGTTACCAAGCCTATAATATAGGTGCTGATTTTTTGACCAAATTCGTAATCGTGGTTGTTTACTTGAAAAATCAAAAACTTCTTGACTCGAACACGTTTTTAATTGTCAATACTATGGATATAGAAGATCCATTGCCGACAGTACGATTGTTCGTGGTCAACGGTCCTTTCGGAGAACTTCTGAAAATGAATTGCTTATTAAATACGGAATAGTGCATGTAGGATTGTAACCGAAGGACAACTGCCATTCTCACGTCCACGGCGTTTAGATCCAGAAAAACACAAAATCACAAAGGACGGAGTTCAAATATATGGATTCATTGGAACTATGCAGACAATCGTTATCAATCATCCGTATCTTCACCTTTACATTTATTTCCCAAACGCGACAGTAATGATTGGTGACCTTGCGGGATAGATATCCTCTACTCTATATACATAACGTTTCCCTAAACTTGAAGGGTTGCACTATCTTCTCCGAGCTTACCACCAAATACCAGTAGCCGTCGAGGAAATTTTAAAAACCGCTATCACAACTACTTATGGACTGTTTGAGTTTATGAGGATACCATATGGTCTGAGGAACGCGGCACAGACCTGTCAATGTTTTTTGGACGAAGTGATGAAAGGGCTGAATTTCGTTTCGCTTAAAACCCTCGAAGTGTGTATTCGGTGCAACCTCGCTAAACTTTCTTAGTCACGAGATCTCTGGAGGTGGAATCCACCCTTCTTCAGAGAGAATCATGGCTATAAACGATTTCCTACAAGCACCATCCATACGACGAGTGTAGCGCTTTATTGGAATCGTTAACTACTATAACCGATTCATTCCTCACTTGGCCAAACTACTTGCTCGGTTGCTTCAATGCCTACGCAACTTTCAATAATGCAGAAAGACAAAAAGACAATTTTTATTTGGCGACCTGAATATGCCACCTGACTATGACTAAAACCAAAGCTTCTTTGGCTAAGGTTACTCTACAAGCACACCCCTAGAGCGTGAAGAGTTTAAGATAGCCTCTGATGCTTAGGAGCTGTATTGAAGCAGTACAGCAGAGAATGTTGGGGCCCATTGGGGTTTTCTCAAAAACAGCTTTCCCCACCCGAATGTAAATATTCGGCCTCCGACCGTGAATTGCTTGCAATTGACTGCGCCATTAAGCATTTCAGGTACATCGTTGAAGGTAGACTGGCTGACTAATGCTAAGCCATCAAAGGTGGAGCGGAGTTCCCGCCAGTCTCGTCAATTAGACACGGAAAATCTCGTTTCTCTTCAAGAAACCGACGACGAGCTCAAAAGTTTATTAACATACACACAGTCTGGAACACACAGGAACAACTTGGAAAAAAATAGAAAAATCAGAATTATCTATTGGCAATGTACATACATTACAGTTTCCAATAATATTGCTTGCTGGTGGCACACCTAGATAAATAATGTTTATTGGAGAATCAGTATCCATCATTCCACAAATTTTACGAAATTTACTGTTCCCAAAGTTCTCAACATGCCAGACTTTCCCACATTTCACACATTTTTGGCATTTCTGCGGCTCTGAACAATTAGTCGCGATATGCACACTATTGTTACAATTATCAAGGCTGGGCAAATTACATTACACTGAGTAATTAAAATTCTTTTCCGAATTACAGCAAACTGAGTAATTAAAATACAAATTACAAATACTTTACATTTGTAAATTGATAAATTTGATTTGACAAAATTCATTTAGTGAAAAAACGTATCATTAGAAAAAAGATTATTAAGATTAGGTTTTATGCTGATGACTCTGTTGTTGGAAATGTAAACCAGCCTTAATGACTTTTTATGTAGTGAGAGGTGGCAGCCCTGTTATATAAATTGAAATAACGTTAATTTCAGTTCTGTTTTTAATTAATCGAATATACACGTTTATTTTAACTTTAGTTTTTCTTTTGCTGCTACTGCGAATTATTCTAGAGGTTATGGGCTATCGCGTGTAAATTGGTGCGAAACAAACGTTTAGTTGGGCCAATTTAAGCAATTTTTAATTGGAATATATTTGTGTACAAGAATTTGAGATGGCTGATGAAGAAAAATTTGCGTTCAAACAATTCGAAGGACGTGAGTTCCGCCTGAAAATTACTTTTGAGGAAAAGGGTGTCGAAAAATGTCTGGAAGAAGATGCCGCCGAAGCTCAAATTGCAATCGGTGCCGACTTCGAAAAAATCAAGAAGGAGGATCGCATGTGCAAGGTGCATATAACTCGACGTGTTGCGGATTCACATTTGAAATATCTGAAGGACCGGCCGACAGCGTTTGCGATGGTAAATTCATTGAAAGCAATTTTCGAACGTGCAAGTGTGGCGACCGAAATTGGTATCAGAAAGCGTATGTTGACGATGCGATGCTCAGATTCAGACAGCCTAACTTCACATTTTCTTGCATTCGACAAATTGATACGTGAATTAAAGGCGTGTGGCGCTGAGACAAATGATCGAATGCTGGTTGTATCGCTCATGATTACGCTACCGAAGCGATAGGACATGGTCGTGACAGCATTGGAGACGATTGAACCATCTAAATTAGCGATGGAATTGGTGCGTTCGCGCCTGTTGGACGAGGAAAGCAAAACTTCGAATGGTCGTCTGAATGGTGATTCAGACAACGTCGCCATGTATGGCAATAATGCTTCGAAGCAAATTAAGTGCTATTTCTGCAAAAAGCCTGGTCATCGAAGGGACTCATGTCCGAAATTGAATCAACGGAACTCTACTAGTGGATCATCGAACAGCAATTTTAAAGGGAAACCCAATCAGCAGCATTATCAAAAGCCAAATGCGAATTGCGCGTCGAATACAGATGCGAATGGAGTGGTATTTGTGGCTAATGCTGGTGATTTTGCGCTACAGTGTGGAATGCAGACGACAATATGTTTCATTATTGACTCGGGTGCTTCAGAGCACATGGCGAATGGTAAGTCAATGTTCAGCGAGCTGAGGAATTTGACAAAGCCGGTCGTAATTGGTATTGCAAAGAATGGTGTGTCGATCACAGCAACAAAATGTGGTACAATTCTGGGAACTATCATCGTCAATGGCACAGAGCGTCAGTGCACGCTCACGAATGTTTTGTTAATCGAAAATTTAAAATACAATTTGCTATCTGTGAGTCGTTTGGAGAGCGCTGGATGACAAGTAATTTTTGATGATGGCTTGGCCCGTATTACAAAGGATAATTTGGATATGGCCGTAGGCAGGCGCAATGGAAAGCTGTATGTGTTTGAGTTGAAGGGTGTGCGACATGAAGTAGCAAATATTTCAACATGATCAAACGAAGGCATTGCTTCGAAAGCGTCGAATGGAATGGAATCTACGCAAGTGAAACAAAGCATTCGTCTGTGTCATCGTCGGTTGGCACATTTGAACTACGCTGACGTTAAGCGTTTGTCGACTTTGGTCGATGGAATGGGTGCCATGAACAACGATGCTGAAGCTGTTTGCGAGCCGTGTGTTTTCGGAAAACAATCACGAAAATCATTCAACGGTTCAGGCGGAGCACGATCGAGTCGTCTATTGGAGCTTGTGCACAGTGATGTGTGTGGGCCTGTTACGCCAGTCACGTGGGATGATCAGCGTTTCTTGGTGACATTCATCGACGATTACACTCATTTTACTGTTGTATATCTGATAAAGAACAAGTCTAACGTTCTTGATATGTTTCAGAGGTACAAATCGATGGCGGAGACGCACACTGGGAAGAAAATTTCAAGAATCCGATGCGACAATGGTGGCGAATATATTTCCAATAAATTCAGGGCCATTTGTGATGAAGCCGGGATTCAGATCCAATACAGCGAACCGTACACACCTCAACATAATGGCGTCGCCGAGCGAATGAACAGGATATTGCTTGAGAAGGCACGTTCTATGGTGTCGCTAATTAAAAAATGAGCAAGGATTTTTGGGGCGAGGCCGTGTATTGTGCGGCATACATAGCGAATCGCAGTCCGTCACGTGCGATGATTTTGGTTGCGACACCAGTTGAGCTTTGGACAGGCAAGAAACCCAATCTGTCAAGGCTTCGTATTTTTGGATCGCCTGCATATCCACATGTACCAGACCAATTACGCAAAAAATTGGATATGAAATCATCGAAAATGGTAATGGTCGGCTATGCTGTGAATGGTTACCGCCTGTGTGACCCATCGAAGAACGAGATTGTTACACGACGAGATGTTGTGTTTAATGAGACGCAACCATTTTTCTTCAGTTTTCTTCAAGACAGAGTCATTCACGAACGGTGTTGAAGACGTTGAGAATTCAGACGGTGTTGACGAGGCGGAGAGTTCAGCGGACAGTGATACGATGAATGTCGAACGAGATGATGCTCGATCTGCTGGTACAGATGCAATCAACGATCAACCATTCAACGTGGTATCGCGACCGCAGCGAAAGCGTCAACAACCGAAGCGGTATGAAGATTTTGTCGATCCGACAAAGCTCAAAATGCATGAGGACAACGGGGAGGAGTACTTTTCGGCGTTTGCATTGAATTCTAGCACATTGGACTTCGCACTTGGTGCCGTGGCGTACGTTAACAATGTTCCTCAGTCATTTGGTGAAATAGCAAAATGAGATGATGCAGCTCAATGGATGGAAGCAGTTCATTGTGAAATTAATTCACTCAAGCGAAATAAAACTTGGACTTTGGTTGAACGTCCGCCGCATCGATCAGTTGTTACCATGCAAGTGGGTGTTTTCCCGAAAGCGAAACGATGTGGGTAAGTTGGCGTCGTACAAAGCGCGACTGGTAGCTCGTGGATTTACCCAGCGTCAGGGATTTGATTTTCACGGAACCTACTCTCTGGTGGCAACGATTATTACAATAAGAGTTATGCTGGCTCTTGCTGTCAAGCGTGACATGCAAATACATCAAATGGATGTGAAAATGGCATTCCTCAACGGGAAACTTGAAGAGGACATTTATATGGAACAGCCGGATGGATTCGTGCAAGGTGATTTTGTTTGTAAATTAAATAAGTCACTCTACGGATTGAACAAGCGTCACGTGTGTGGAATGAACGATTCCATAATTTCATGCTCGAAAATGGTTTTGTTCGCTCAGAATATGATCATTGCTTATATTCTCGTAACAATGAAGACGAAATGGTATACCTGCTGTTATACGTAGACGATCTGATTATATTGAGCAAAATCATCGAGGAAATCATCAAGATCAAACAGCTGGTGTCAAATGAATTCGAAATGCGTGACATGGGCGAAACGAAGAGTTTTCCCGGAATTAAAATGGTCGCTGTTGATTTTGGGTGAATATCCTGTGCAGTACGATTTCTTTTCTCTTACGATGTGTTACGGTCTGTCGTTCTAATTTTCATGTTTTTAGCTTCTCTGTTATAAGCTGGACATTCTTTACTATGGCATGGGGCTCTGCTTCTGCATCGCTTTTTTGCATTTCACGGGGTTTCGAATATACTAACGTACGGAAAGTTTATAAATCGGACGTAAATAGTTTCTTGAATGGTTAGTATTCATGTTTTTGAATAACAGTAGCAACTCCCCAGCTAATGCCAGCTTTTTGAATTCCAAAAGGTCTTCCTTTTAGCGTTTGATTTAAAAAGTAAAAATAACAATTATGACCTTCGATATTAATTAGGAAACTACCTACTTGCAGAAATAATCTACAGAACTTATTAAATTAGTACGCCGCTTCCGGAATTCCATTCAAATAATTACTGTGTCTTGTGTCATAATACTTAACACTGTAATTAAAAATTCTCCACCCTTTCAAATTTGCATACACATTTTCTAAACTAACCAGTATAACCAATATTTAAATCTCACCTTAAGTCTGATTCTTCAAAATTCTAGTGCATGACAATAATTTTAATCCCTTTTAATTAATAACGAAACATAAATAAAATTTATAAAAATTTGCAAACAACCGCAGAGCATAATTAAATGAAAATTAGCATAATGTAGTGTTTCACTGTGTATTTTGAAGGAAGTAATTTTTACGTTGAATAAATTGTCATGGTAAACTTTAAATGTTTGATTTTCCATCGTCTGCGCACATCAACGACAAGAATATTGTTGTTTAATGTTCAATTGTATTGGTGTGAAGCGGATTGTCTTGCCACAAGATGAATGATTTTACATTGTTAAACAATATAACCTTAACCCAAATACTAGAGATCGAAGTTAATCTTCTTATTGTTTTCAAACTCATTGTTTTATGCACGAACCATGCTATGGTGATAAAATGTTGTTTGTAATTTGACCAAAGTTGACGGGATTTTAATTTTATCTCTTTGTGCTGAAATAAAATGAAGATTTATTTGAAGTTTTTGTGAATTGGCGGTGTGTTTGGCCAAAATTTCGCTGTTCTAAATAAATAATGTGCTGTAGCGTGCGGTATTTGAATTAAATATGTCACGGTAAGTGAAAGGTTAAACATTTAATCTTAATAAAATTAATCTTTTCCTGCCCTGACCAACATTTACGTTGTTAACAGTTTTTTTTTTAATATTGAAAATTTGCGGTGCGGTCTGAAAGATTTTCCACAACAAGAAAAAGATTAACATGTCAAATAGTGCTATAAATTAGAACTTGTCATCAATCGACGCAACCGCATCCGAAACCATATTCCTATCGAACAACACAATTTGACCTACATCCATTTGGTTTCCGTTAGTGTTGTAAAATGTAAATGAGCTCAATTCAATTTAGTTTTATTCTATACTCTGCGGATTACAAACCATACATCGCCATTCGTACATCGTTCTTACATTATGTAGGTATATAGATACCAGTAAGTGATTGATAATGGAAATCAATTAGAAATGTCAACATAAAAATAAAAATTTTGAACTTATCGACGAAAATAGAAATTGTGTACAAATAGCATTACAAATAACAAAAAAAATAAAAATAAAAATTTATGGTAGGTACTTATCGTTGGATGCAAGATGTGACACATTACACTTATATGTAAATATTATGTAGAAAAATTATAGAGCCACGTCAAAATATTGCATGAAAAAACGTTACTTGTAATTTGTGACAACTTTTAATCTGTAGGGTTTGTAGAAGTGCTTGTATTTCTTCTCTTTCATATTTAAGCCCTTCATAGTGATGAACACTATTTCTATTTATAACAGTACTACCTCCTTTAGTAGTGTTTCCAGGTTGAATAGTGTGATATATTTGATAATTTTTAAATTTAATGATTTATTGTCTAGTGAAGTGTGTTTCCGCGATGAGGCATACATCGATTTTTTCTGTGTTCAGGGGATCAATTCTGGTTCCGTGAAAAAACCGAATGAAAAAAATGTTTCCATCAAGTCTTTTCCATTTATAACATTTCACACAACGACAATAAGCGATTCTCGATGTCCAAATGATAAAGAATCGTGAAAAAAATGCTGAATAATAGCTAATTTACATTCTGCAAAAAACTGAAACACAACATAGGAAAAAGTACAAAGACAAAAGAGAAAAAATAATCATCTGCTTAAAAAAGTCAATTGAAACCCGAGAAACAAACCTAAAAATCGTCGTCTCCTTTTTTTGTTTGCAAATGTCGAGTTTCATCTTTTTTCTGTAAAATCGTCGATGCGGGAATAGACATAAACAATAAAACCAATCATTTGTATTGGTTTATGAAATTTTTTGTTTAAATTTATTTTTTAAGTGTAAAGAAAACGAATTTTTGAATTGACATCTGCATCTGCGAAAATCTTTGAATGTAAATCAGTCTTTAATTGTTTTCATAGTAAGCTACACTGTAAACAGAAATTTTGTCGAGTTTCATATAGATTTCCGCTAGATGAAACAGCAATTGGTTTAAATATTAGCTAAATAAATGATAAAGTAGATTTGGGTAATCAGTTTTGGGTATTGTCCGTCAAAATATAAAATAAATTATAAAAATGACCAAATTATTTTTAAAACTTAACTAAATTAATTATTTGAAGGCTTTTCTTAAATAAACGGAATAGTTTTTAATGTTTAAAGTGAATCATATTATAGTTTCAATGCACATTTAATGCTAAAAATACAAATTTAGTTTTTATAGAATTTTATTTGAACATGAGTATAATGAAAAGTATTTTTTGTGCGAAATACACATAATTTCGCACAAAAAATACTTTTCATTATACTTTTCACAGAACGAGAAGAATTGACCCCCAGGACCAATTACAATTCTTGTTGATGTTGCAACAGGCCATTGGCCTTCCAACATAAGGCTCTAAGATCATTGGCCATTTTTCTGTTTAGGGATGAGGGCTCCCTTAGTGCTGTACTCTGGTTTCTGTAATCGCTCATCAAATGTATTTAGTCTGCTCAAAATTATTTTAAGTGTTTGACTTATATCGTCATTTTAAGCAGTTTTTGAGTATAAGCCATTTTACCAAATTGTCCTTGACTAGTTCCCGGTACTCTACGATTTACTTCGGGTTGGTTAATCTTAACCGCCTGCCTCCTGAATAAACTTGGATTTTAGCAATCAAAATCTTATTTTTGATGTTTCGCAGTTCAATAGCAATGCTGCATCCATTGTAGTTAGCCGGATGGTTTTCTCCACAGTGAATGCATTTAGGTTGAACATTTTGATCTTTTACACAATCTTGTATAGGGTTCGCTGTTTTGAATATTTTTGTGTACTTAATTTGATAATTTTTTTCTATATCTTCATCAGTATCAAGGTCAACATAAACATGTGTAGAGGTACTTCGTAGTATGTAAATCGTAGTTTTTGACTTCATCTATTACTATTGGAGGCGGTGGAGGTATTTTTTTTTTGGTTGTTTCTGGATAATATTTGGACCATCATCCTTTAATTGTGATGGGGAGGGCGTATTATTCCGTTTCCTTTTTTTTCCTCCCACATTTAACTTTTATCCACTCAGTTTCTCGAGCTAGTTCTTCTTCATCCATATGGCACTCTTGTAGAGTTCTAGTTAGGCGTAGAACCGATGTCCTTCTTTGGCTTAAGAGTTTTAACATTCGTTTTCAAGCGTCTCTATACGCTCCTTGATCCATGGAATCGTATCATTCAGTTGCTTGTTTATATTGTTGGCTTCAACTAATGCATTATTAGCTTTACACAATTCATTGTGAAGCTTTTCTTCATTTGTAGAACGAGTATTGTGGCTGCTGGCCCCAATGGAAGGACTTCCGCCTTTTATTGGAGAATACGATACTTTCTTATTCCCCTGGAAGGGATGTGAATTAAGGAATCAGGATGATAAACGGACACTTATTGCAATTGATTTACGCAAAACCAAGCCCACTACAAACCAAAACCTCTACAAAACCGAATTTAGGAAAAAATAAAAAATAAAATAAGGGGAAAGAAGGTGGTCTGGGCGTCTGGTGAAGGAGGGAACAAAACTGTGTAGTAATCACCAGCTCCGTAACCTTCAGTAGAGTGAGCTCCAGCAGGCTGTTCTGGTCATGTTTTAGGCAGTCCTGTCTGGGGCTCGCGACCGCGTGAGGGGTAACCTAATCGTGATTCGCAAGTGTACGTCCTACTTCCCCGTGGTGACCACCGGTAACTGATTGTTTGTTTACCGAACGACAGGCTAAAGTACGACGCGAGGAAGGAATAACCTTGACAAAAAACCCCAAATCCAAGGTGAGATACGTGCGCCGAGGGATGAATGGCCATAGGTTATTTGGTCTCTAGCACGGAACTCCGGATACCTGGTGACCTCCGGTTTCAATTAGTTGTGGTGGACCTTCTTTTCCTCTCAATAAATCCGAAACTGCATGGCTATTTCAGAAATAAAAAAATATGAGGGAGGTGCTTCTCTAAGCGCACCAATCTCAGAGGTTGACAAGGTCCAACAAGGACCTACCTCTGAGAATTTTAATATGGAAACCACGCTATCTGATAATAGCAGTGAACACTCAAGCGCGGATACCATTATCGGTGACCGAGTACAAGGCGCACAAGTGCCATCATTCTCGGACACCACATCAGTGTCTACAACCGCTGAAATTAAAAGCAACCTCGAGGACTTGGAACTCGAGGATAGCAAGAAAAAGAGAAAGAGACTCTGCGGAGCTGCGAAGAAGCGCCTTGCCCATCTTAAATTGGCGGGCATTCCTCACGAGGTAGCTCTGGCACAGTGCCAAATTAAAATAAAATATCGAACGGTCACTACCCCGCTAAACGGAGCCGGTCAGACGACACGACCCCAAAGAACACCCCAGCAAAAAGGGAGAAGAAAGAGCAACCTTTGCCAACCGAAGGAAAGGGTAGCTCACAAGATATGACAGGTCCGAAGCTAGGAGATGGTGGCAGCTCGGACGAGGTGAAGCTAACCGACAAGGACGCAGTGAAGGCCATCAGGTTGGAAATATCCGACCAAGTCTTCCCAAAACTCAAACTAGGTGTGCAGTGGCGGAACTACCAATGGACGGCATTAGCCCGACATTTTTAGGATGCCGCACGAAAAATGGATGGTTGACCGTCAACTGTGCTGACAAGGACACGGCGGAGTGGCTTACTGTCACTGTACCGACCCTAAAGCCATGGGAAAACGCCAACCTGAGAGCAGTCGGGGTGGACGAATTACCGCGCCCCAAAATATTCTTCGTATATCTTCCTCGTTGCAAAAACGAGGCAAACGAGAAGATACCTCGCCGCTTGGGAGTCCAGAATAAGGATCTCAGGAACGCGAAGTGGAAAATTCTTGCAAGGTAAGACAGAAAGAATCATCTCCTCCAACTAACCTTGTCGGTGTCGCATAAGACGGCGGAGATTTTAAAGGCCTCCAACTATAAAGTTAACTGGTTGTTTGGAGCCGTGTACTTTAGCCAGAAAGATCCCGAGAGCAAAGATGATCCAAATAAGCCAGGAACCTAAGGCACTGCACGTGGGGGACGCAGACCTGGAAGGGGGAACAAGCCTTATAAAAAACATGTTTTGAACTCACAGAGTTCCACCAAACCATGTGCTAGTAGTAGCAGCACATAGGGCGGCTCATTGGAGGGCCCGAAAATATAAAGATCTAGGCACACGTCTGTAAAATTTGTACAAATCAACCTACATAGATCCAAGGCCGCCACATCTATGCTGAGTCGCCTCTTCAACACAAACAACTGGGTCATAGCGCTTATCCAAGAGCCGTGGACTAACAATGGAAGAATTAAAGGTTTGCCAAGTAAGACAGGTAACCTAATTTACAACACAATTAACCAATTTATTTCCAGAGACATAACTGCAGTCTCATTAGAGATACCTCTATCCAGGCAGGAGATACCTCTATCCAGGCCCTCTACCGAGGAGGCATGGTTACAATTAATATGGCATCTGCCTGTTTTCCCGGGGACGGTAACGACCCATCTCCAGAAGAAGTACAGATCTTTATCAATTACTGTACAGCTCATGGGCAGAAGTTCCTCATTGGTTGTGATGCTAATTCACACCACACAGTCTGGTGTAGCACCAACACCAATCCAAGAGGTGAGTAACTTTTTGAATACTGTTCATCAAATAATATTGCTATAAATAATACAGGGAACGAGCTGACCTTTGTGAATGCCATTAGAAAGGAGGTGCTGGACCTTACTATGTCTGACATGGGTACCTCCAGCACAGTCCAGAATTGGCATGTATCGGGGGAAGCATCTTTGTCGGATCAGTAGTGGGTTTACAAAACTCTATCTGCTCTGTTGCAGAGCTTGATAGCGTTGCTGATAATCTCACCAGACCAATAATTGATGCCTATCACTCAAGTTCTCCTGAGGTGCGTGTTAGAGGAACTAGGGATGTTCCTTGGTGGACCTCGGCCCTGGAGACTTAAAGAAAAACAGTGCGTAAGCTCTTTAACAGAGCAAAAATAACAGATGACTGGGCAACGTCTCGAACTGCCCTCACCCAGTATAATGAGACTCTGAGGAAGAGCAAAAGAGACAGCTTTTGAATTTTATGCGAGAAGATAGACGAGATTCCTCCTCCTTTTCATTAGATCATAAAAACCCTCTGGGCTCAGTAAGAAGGCTGGACAGGACCTAAACCACATCAAGGGAAGAGACTCTTGAATGTCTGGTGAAGGGATACTTTCCGGAGTGCACAATCATTGCGGGTCGGGAGGACTTTGATATGAGCGTGGTGCATCCATATCTAGTCCTAAGGGGGGCCTACAAGCGAGCGATGGAAATCTTCACCCCTGTAGTTGTCCCTTTAAGTCTCCAGGAGGGGATGGAATCTATCGTATTTTTCTTCAACGAGGCCTGAATGTACTGGAGCCCCTCCTAATCAAATTATATAGAGCCAGCTTTAGTCTGGAATACATCCCCAGATGCTGGAGGGAGGTAAGAGTCATATTCATACCAAAAAATGGGAATAAATCCCCCGAGAACATTAGGTCCTACAGACCTATTAGCCTTACATCATTTATACTTAAAACCATGGAAACAAATATTGGGCCTGCATAACAGACTCAATACAATCCAAAGATGTCCTCTAAATCCTAGCCAATAAGCTTATCAGGTGGGCAAATCTACGGAGACAGCCCTGGATGAATTAACATCGGAAATCGAGGATACAATTCGCAACAAGGAGGCACTATTATGCTCCTTCATTGACATCCAGGGTGCCTTCGATAATACTAATTTCGAGGTAATTCGGGAACAAGCTGTAGCGAGGGTTATCGACTCCTCAACCATCGGGTGAATGATAAACATGCTTAGAAGTAGGAGAATTAAAGCCTCGATTGGCGAAGCAATCATTTCAATTGCACCTACCAAGGGCTGCCCTCAGGGTGGAGTACTGTCGCCGTTACTGTGGCTCTTGGTAATGGACCACTTGCTCGTTATTTTGAGGAACTCTCGAATATAAATCATTGCCTATACTGATGATCTGGTGCTGATGGTCTCTAAGATTGTAAACGAGTGGTGTGTTTAAGTGGGCCTTAGCGTCAATCCCAATAAACTAACATGTACTCTATTTACAAATCGGAGAAGAATTTCCTTTCCTCCAATAACTATGAACGGGGAAATACTCAAGATGACGTCTGAGGTTAAATATCCCTAGGGATCATTTTTGATCAAAACTTAACCTGGATCCCCCAAACCATCATAAGACCAATGATATCTTATGCGCAGTTTATATGATGCCCAAAGACAGATCAAATAAATGCTCGTTCAGATTTGGACAAAATTCAAAGATTAATATGTTTGGGCGTAACGGGAGGAATTATGACCTGCCCTACTGCTGCCCTTGAAAGACTGCTGGGACTCTCACCACTCCACATATATGTCAAAAGGGTGGCAGAATTGAGAGCCATAAAACTGAAGGTAACAAGTCAGGTTAGACTGACTAGTTCGGGACACAATAGCATCCTGGACTTGGCAGACGATATTACCCAGCTATCAGATATGATGGTAAAGACTACTGGATACCCGAAAGGGACATGGTGGGGAACATCATTTCCTCCTTACCACAGCACGCATCGCTATGGTATGCCGATGGGTCAAAAACAAACGAAAGCACGGGTGCGGGGGTTGTGGGGCCCGGTTTCAGGCTCTGTATACCGTTGGGAAAGACCCCTACGATTTTCCAGGCAGAAATCGTGGCCATCGAGACTAGCGTGCTTCAGTGCCTCAAAAAGAAGTATGTAAGGACGGAGATCTACATAATCTCGAATGGCCAGGCTATTTTATTAGCCCTGGCAGCTTCGGTGTTCAGCTCTAAACTGAAATGTAGCTGTCACAGTAACCTAAGAAGGCTGGGTAGTGACAACAAGGTTACCCTCTAGTGGCCCCCCGGCCACTCTAATATACCATGAAATGAGGCCACAGACACCTGTGCAAAGAGGGTGCGGGTGGCATCTTCTACGGCCCCGAGCCTAGCGTTGCCTATTCCAAAGGCCATGTAGCGAGGAGAGTCCTCTTCTGGGAGCAGAGATGTTCTGCTTCACTCTGGGAGTCATCTCGGGGAATGAGACAGACAATGAAGCTCCTAAATTTACAACATTACATACTTACAGGATATAATAAGAATGGATCGATCATCTCTAAAATCCCTCATATGGTACTTGACAGAATATGGTCCCTTTAACTACCATCTATTCAAAATGGGGAAAATCCCATCAGAGAACTGCAGATTCTGTAATCTGGGAAAAGAAACATCAGAACACTTGCTGTTCGAGTGCAATGTGTCCTCTCCTTACTCTGTTCAGTGGCCTCACGCCGACCCTGTGGATGTGGATGACCTTGTGATGTTTATCAAGAACCTGGACCTACATTTCACATAGATTGATTTCTCTACTCTTACACGGGGATGCACAATAGATCTTGTTGGTCGAAGTGCATGGGGTTCCTCTTACCTACCCACCCACTTTAATAAAAAAAAAAAAAAAAGGGGGAGAGAAGATTCACAAGGCACTTAGCCACAAAATAACGCTAAAGAATGTGACAAAACCAAAATATTGTGTTTAATTATATAAAATCTGGGTGTGAATTATCCTTTTTTGTTTCACTCAATTAAGCTGATTTATCCACCAACATCTCTCCCAGAATTCATGAGACCGACCTCCGAAGAGGGTGGGTTTATCTGAGCAACAGGTTTACCACCTGGGGTATTAGTTTCCGTACTTGTTCCGCTCATTGCTCATTTACAGTGTATTGCAAGCACATCGTTGCTCGGCTGTTACCACATGGATGTATACTAGACACATTTGGTGGTTTCTACATAGTTGCAGCGTTGGAATATAGTCCACGAGATACCCGGCTATAGACGGTCAACATCTACCCTATTAAGACGCATCCAACACCCTTTCCTGGAGTTTAAATTAAGAAAATTAATGTTGAATGTGGTATGATTTTAATATGTTCCGAAGATTGTAAGAAAATTCAATCCAGTTTCGAAATGATGAGCTTATGATTATGAAAAAATCAATCTTCTCATCAGGCCGCGGCGACTGGACTGATTATACCACAATTTAAATTCTATATATATATAGAATATACTGTGCGTTAAGTACTAGCGAATCATACTAATACAGATGAATTCTCTTACAATTTTTCTTCTTCACGATATTCACACAGCTCTGTCAGTGTAAGCTAATTTTACTTTTTTAATTTTTTTGTTGAATATTAATTAATTCATGTAATTTCTAATATGCTACCGGTGATTAGACCATTCTAAATGTGTTTTTATTAACACGTAGAAGTATATTAGTATTTACGAACGATAATTCAACGAAACCGACTAATAGACAATTTTATATGTTCCAAAGATTGTAAGAGAATTCAATCCAGTATCGTTCGTAAATACTAATATACTTCTACGTGTTAATAAAAACACATTTAGAATGGTCTAACCACCGGTAGCATATTAGAAATTACATGAATTAATTAACATTCAACAAAAAAATTTAAAAAAGTTGAATGTGAGCAAATAAAGACGTTTACGTTTTTTTAAAAGCACTGACTGAACTGAATTATTGCAGTAATATTCTTTTTACGATACAGTTGTTGATATTAAGTGTTTGTTTGTTAGTTTGTTACCCGTTTACATTTAAATAGTTTTAGTACATGGCATTTCATCCTTACCGAAACAGAAGGTGTGATTCGAACGATTCAACTTCTTTGACCTGTGCCCCCATTTTTAATAAATCACTTAGCAATTTAACACAAATTCATTCACATTTCAATGTGTTAAATAAAAACCTTTAAATTAGTAAACTCGATCGAAATCTTGAGAGCTTTTATAATTCTTTTAAATTTACAAAACAAAAATAAACCAATTAGTTCAACCTCATCAAATTCAAGTCAAGCACACCACAATATTTTCAAATATTAATTAACCTAAATGCATTCAAACTCAGTATAACTCATTTTCTTTTAATAAAAAAAAAGTGTGTGATAAATAAATCTGTAACCAAACACATTGTCCAAACACAGACACACACACACACACACACACACACACACACACCACACATCTGATATGGTTGATGCGGCTAAAATTATTATACTGCATATAAATATAAACGAACCGCACGAAGAAATATCTCCATTAAAAGGTTCATGCATTTATTATGTACATAAATCAATTTGATACATGAACATAGCGCAGCACACATATATGAAGGTAAATAGAAGAAAGGTAATATGTACTTATAAAAAAAAAATCTTCGTATATAGGTCATCTTGGCTTATAATATGTTCATAAAATAAAAAAAAATAATATACCAAGAATTTTGAAATCTTATATAAATTCATAAAATTACAAATAAAGCGCGATATTTTTTCAGATTTATGCTTTTTATGTTCGCATATTCATTCATGAAAATTTATAAAGTATAAAATGCAAAACGAAAAGTGAATTTATGGTATGTATGTATATCGTTATTGTATTATAGTTGGTCTCTGTCTAAATTCCAGTTGAGATGAGTAATAGCTAATTATCGTTAAGTCTGCCTAGTTCAAACGAAATCTAATTAACATAAGTGAAATTCCTACCAAACTTGTTTATCTCAAGAATTTACATATATGCAACACAAAGCAATTTAATTGTAATTAACAAAGGATAATTGTGCACCGAGATTTGCATATCTCATATTTTACCACCGTTCAAAATAATAATAAAAATAAAAACCGTTTTTCTTTCAAAAAAGAAAATTTACGAGGTATTAATTTTATTTGGGATATAGCTGTGCAACATCATCATAACCTGATACGTTTATGTGTGTAAGCATTTATGATACATATGAATTTTATTACCCGACTCGATAAAAATATGTTGGCACATCCGCACTTGTGAGACCAACAATAAAATTGTAAGCTTAATAAAATGGAAAAGGTTTAAGTTTTGTGAACGAAATGATTGATTTAGTATTGAATATAAAATGGGTTTGTTCTGATGAAATAATTAAGTTTGAAAAATATTTTTAGAGAGCAATGTAGTAATCGAAATTTTAAATTTCGAAATTTTTTTCTCAAAATCTCGAAACCTAAATTCAATCATTAAACAGCGATGCCTTCAGGGTACTAATTATATAGCAATCAATTGGACCATTTTTGTAAGAACTATTCTCCAATGAATTATAATTAATTTACAGCTTTCACTATCAAAAGTATGATTTCCAGTTAAATAATTGAAAATTGTCTATCAATTATCTAAATTAACCGTAAGACTATCAATAGAAAAAAATCAAAGATCATAAACCTTAATTTATTGTCTAAACACAAATATTTTATCTATCTAACATAAAACATCTAACACCTTGTCCCAAAGTTGCTAAAGGTAATTTAAAAAAAAAAAATTAAAGAAAACTTGCATTGTTTTTGATGCTTATCTGCACCTCTATCGCGTATAATATGTAAATACATACAACTGTTACGAGTAAGTATGTGTATCTACAACAACAAACTCTATCACTTTCAATTAGAAAATTAGTCGGAGATTTATCTTTGAATGGTAATGTGAAGAAATTACAGCAAACCAACAAATAGAACCTAAATTTTGATGTAAACAAATATTTAGGAGGGGGGAAATAGGTAAAACAAAAACAATTTAATTATTTAAATTAAAAAAAAATAACAAAAGAGAAATTGTACATAATAAATTGTAACCTTTTGGAACGTGTACACCTCCTGGTATATATGTAGAAGAAAATTGCGAGATCATCTTAACCTTTTATATTAATTATCGCTTTGAACCGTATATTAAGTGTTGTACTAGATATCACGCAAATTAAAATTTTGTGGCCTATCTTATCTATGGGAATGTGTAAAAATAATTAAGTTCAATCACGACTAGCACGTATATGATTCTCTTTGGTTTTACATACTTACGGATAATTCGATATTTGGGAACTTTCAAGATTATTAAAATCATTTTTGAAATTATTTCGAAATTTGTAATGCTTTTTCGATATATTTAGAACCCGTCATAATATAGAGTTGCAAGATGTTTCGTTATATTTTAGGCCATTCAAATGACTCATGTTCTGTTTCATCTACTTTTGAACGATCGCTCGAATATGTCCTGAAAATTAAATCTGAGTAAACCAATTGGATTTCTTAAACATGGAACGCTCGAAAATGGAAACACAAAAAAATCCTTTTTAATATCAAATTTTTTGGTAAAATGATTTGAGTTGAAAAGCTGCGAAAAGTGAAAGTTCTTGACATTTATTGCAAATACATGATTTATGCTGATAAAACGAAAGACAGATTTTATGAAAAAGCACAAAATTTACCGAAAAAGTGTAAATAAATTATCAAGCTTAAAGCTCATTGAGAACAAATACTCTAAATTATTCGCGAAATACCACCTGCCTTTATAATATCAAATTTGAAAGTCGGAAGCTTTGGTTTGAAAAGCTTTAAAGCTAAAAGCTCTTAATAATTTACATTGAGCACCAATGTTTTAAATCCTATCCAAAGTTCCGTCATACCTTGTAATATGAAATTTCGAAGCAAAATGGTTCATTTAAAAAGCTTCGACAAGTGAAAGCTCTTAAAACTAAAGCTCTTAACAATTTTTTGAAATACGTAATTTATGCTCATAAAACATTTTATTAAAAAGCTCAAAAATGTTAAGTTCAAACCCAAAAAGTATGGATTAATCGTCAAGCTTAAAGCTTATTGAAAACAAATGTTCTAAATCTATTCCAAAATCCCACCTTCCTTTAAACTATCAAATTTCAGAGTAAAAAGTAAATGATTTGGGTTAAAAAGCTTCGATACGTGTAAGCTCCTAAAACTAAAAGTTCGACATTTTTTGCAAATACATAATTTATGTTCATAAAACATTTTAACTAAAACCTGAAATTAAGAAAAGGCTCACAAATATTAAGTTCAAGCTCAAAAGGTATAAATTAATTGTCAAGCTTAAAGTTCATTGGAAACAAACATTCTAAATTTATTCTAAAATTCCGTTAGTGAAAACTCAGAAATGTTAAGTATAAATCCAAATACCCAAAGACTAAAGCTCATTGTTAACAAATATTCTAAATTTATCCCAAAATTCCGTCACCCTTTTTAATACCAAATTGCGGAGTTATATGATTTGATTCAAAAAGCTTCGACGAACGAAAGCTAATATTATAATACTAAGTTTCCTAGTAAAATGGTTTGGTTTGACTAAAAGCTCTTGATAATTTGCAATTGAGAACCAATATATACAAATTATCCCTAAATTCCGCTACCATTTGTAAAATCGAAGTTCTAAGTAAAATGGTAAGGTTTAAAAAGCTTTTCTAAACGAAACCTCTTAAAACTAATAGTTCTTGACATTTTTGCAAAACATAAAACTCATTGAATACAAATATTCTAAATTTATCCAAAAATACCACCTAATACCACCTAATATCTTCGTTTGTAATATCAAATTTTAGAGTAAAATGGCTTGGTTTGAAAACCTCTTAAAACTAAAAGCTTTTGATGATTAACTTTAAGAACAAATATTCTAAATTTTACCCAAAATTCCGTCACCCTTTGTGAAATCATATTTCTGAGTAAAATAGTTTTGTTAAAAAAGCTTTGATAATTGAAAGCTTATAAAATTAAAAGTTCTTGATTTTTGGCAAAACTTAAAAGCTTATACAATTTTTTAACAAAACTTACGGATAATTCGATATTTGAGAACTTTCAAGGTTTATTATTTGGTACGAACTTCCCTCGCCTACGTTTAAAATTAGTTGATTGCGGAATACATTAACTGGGGCTTCGACTGTGGGGACCAGATCATCCGGAGAACTTTTGTCGCTATGTTGTGTGACTGACATTACGTTTATTCCGGAAGTGATTGGTGTTTTTCCCGGTTGTTATTTTAACTCATAATTGTACTCTTCCAGGATAGGTTTCCAACGTTTCATCTTGGAGTTGTTATTTTTATTGCTTAGGGCATATGTCAATGGTTGGTGGTCTGTGAAGATCTTCACTTTCTTTGATCCGTAAAGGAAATTTCTCAAAGATGTTAACGCCCAAATTATGGCGAGCATTTCCTTTTCATTAGCCGCATAATTTTCTTCCGGTTTATCAAAGGTTCTTGAGAGAAACGTGATTGGCCTTTCCTCCTGAGATAAAACTGCACCTAGTGCAAAGTTGGAGGCATCTGTAGTCAATTCAAATTCCTTTTGGAAATTTGGGAATGATAACAGAACTTCGTTGGAGACGAGTGAGGTTTTTATTTTGTTAAAGGCAGCTTCTTCTTCGGTGTTAAGCTTTACCATTTTATTTCTTGAGAGGGTTTTGGGCACATGTCCGTCTTCTCCTTTTAAGAGTGAAGTCAGGGGCTTCTCAAGTTTTGCGTAGTCCCGGATGAAACGACGATAAAATCAGGCTAATCCCAAGAAGGATATGAGTTCCTTCACGGTCTTGGGTACGGGGAATTCTGTTATGGCTTTTACCTTCTTCTGAATCGCTTTTATCCCATCTTTAGAGATGACAAATAATAAGAATTCTACCTCATCCTGTAGAAATTCACATTTGTCGAGTTGAATCTTCATATTGGCGTATTCTAATACTTTAAAAATTATCGTCATGTTCTTGAAGTGTTCTTCTTCTGTTTTACCAAATATGATTATATCGTCGATATAAACGTAACAATGCTTCCCAATGTGGTCGCGAAGGATATCATCGAGGGTGCGTTGAAATATCGAGGGGGCAATTTTAAGGCCAAATGGGAGGCGGGTAAACTCGTATTTTCCATGATTAACCGAAAAAGCTGTTTTTTCAATGTCCGATTCTTTTAAAGGAATCTGATGAAAGCCGCTCTTTAGATCTATTATGGTGAAAAATCTGTTTTCCCCTAAGTTTGCCAAAATATCGTTGATCTCAGGTATTGGATACCTGTCTGAGATAGTAACCGAATTTAATTTTCGGTAGTCGATCACTATTCTGTATTTCTTTTCTCCCGATGCGACTTCTTTTTTCGAAAGGGGGGCGAGTAGAAGGGACAGCAGAGACGCAACGATTTCAACAACAACGTCAAGAAACACTACCTACAGTTAGTACAAATTTGGGTGACCGCATGGAAACATGATGATGGAATAAAATCTCGCTCCCCTCACAATGGAAAAAATGGTGGAGGGAATAATAATAGTTGTTTACAGGCTTTTCAGAAAGAAGAGTTTGCGGCACCAGGAAATTTGTGTTGTCATCTGTCTTCTTACAGGTTGGAGCAGTATATGAACTTTAAATTGTATTTTTGTCTTGTGCTAAATAAATTACTAAAAAATATATTACTAACAAATTTACTAACTATCAACTACTTAGGTGTCTGGAACCGGGTTGAGTCTTTGTTGCTAACATTCCTTTCCCATCCCCTCGATCTTGTTATATGTAAAAAGGTGTACGACGGCGGCCTGGCCAGGGGCGGATATCACAACTATTAGACTTATGTGATTATCGATGTGGCGCCTTCCTTTACGGGGTGAAATATTGCTATGTTGGCTTCATGAAAAAAAAAAAATAAGCTGAGTATGGATAGTACATATTTCCTTGGTAAGGGAGAGTTATGGTGTCGTGTTGCAACATGGGTATAGTGGTGTGGTATTTGCATTTATAATACGGGAGACTTGCTTAATGCTTGATCGTACATCGCAATCAATCAATTAAATCAATCAATCAACTGAATTTAGAAAATATATTTTTTCTTTCTGATTTGTTTAATAAAACCGGTAATATTAAACACCGATGAATTAGTGTATTGCAAAGCAAAGCAATCACTACAGCACCCCCGCTCTAGATAGTTTTAGATAATTAAACTACCAATAGTGTTTTATTTTGTTTCAAAAATAATAATAAAAATCACAATTATACCGTAACCCGTTCATTATTCGTAAAATCGAACGCGTCGTTCGAAATTTTCGTTTGCATGTGTAATATATGAGGGCTTTAAACGATCGACTGAAATACTGTGCTGTTTGCCATTAACATCTATTATGAAATATTTTCTTAGGCGTTGTACGGTTTTGAATGGTCCGTCGTATGGTGGTTCTAGTCCAATACGTGGCCGATCAATTCGGATGAAAACATATTCGCAGTCCTTGAGGGAGTCAGGTAAGTATATATAAGAATCTTTAGGGACTCTTGGTGGTGTTGGCTTCAATATTCGAACTTGGTCTCTCAATAGCTGTAGAAAATTAGAACTATTTGAAATAGATTTATTTGAACTAGTTACAAAAATGTCACCTGGAACCCTAATAGTTTGGCCATACACTAGTTCTGCTGCACTACATTTAAGATCATCTTTTATCGCTGTTCTCATGCCTAATAGAACAAAAGGGAGTTCGTCTGACACTCTTTCAAATTTCCACGATCTCTTAGTGAATCTTTGAGTTGCCGATGTACACGTTCGATTAATCCATTGCTTTCGGGATGATATGCTGTCGTTCGAACTCTATCACTACCTAAGATTTTTAATAATTCTTTAAAAATGTGAGACTCAAATTGGGATCCCCTATCAGTTGTTATTTCCAGCGGACACTCGAAACGTGCAACATATGATTCGATAAAAGCCTTAATAACAGTCGAAGTTGTGCTGTCTTTAATTGGAATAACTTCTGGCCATCTGGTAAATCGATCTATTATCGTCAATAGATAACGGAATCCCTTAGAAGGAGGAAGTGGTCCTACCAGATCCATATGAATTTTTTCAAATCTGCAGTTTGGAAGTTCAAATTTTCCAATAGGCGATTTTATATGCCTGTGAATTTTAGACCTTTGACAATTTAAGCAGGATCAGGCCCATTTTCCAACGTCTAAATTAAGTTTTGGCCAAAAAATTTTTTCAGCCATTGCCTTACGAGTTGCTTTAATTCCTACGTGTGATAATCCGTGAATATTTTCGAAAATTTCATTGCGCATTGGCAATGGTATATAAGAACGTATTTTTCCGGTAGATGTTTCACAGTATATTTGACCATCGAAAGTGTCTTTATTCTCCAAAACCCAGTTAGATTTCCTTGGTCTATCTAGTAATAGTTTTAATTCGTCATCGTCTTGTTGACATTGAACTAATTTTTTTAAATTACATCCTGTTAAATGTATTGAATTAATATCATCAATTCCCGGTCTGGAAAAATAATCTGCGACAATGTTTGATTTTCCTGCTAAGTACTGAATATTGCTTGAGAATTGGGCGATAAATTCCATATGCCTTGTTTGACGAGGACTTCGCTCAGCTCGCGAATTCAACGCTGTGATAAGGGGTTTGTGATCCGTTAGTATTAATAGATCGCGTCCTTCCACAAAATGTCGAAAATGTTTGACAGTTAGGTAAATTCCGAGCAATTCACGATCGAAAGCTGAATAACGTGTCTCGGCGGGTTGCAATTTTTTTGAATAAAATGCCAATGGCTTCCAGCCAGAGAGTTCTTGGTCAAATTGCTGAAGTACGGAACCAATAGCAATATTAGAGCTATCTGTGGCAATACAATATTTGGTGTTGTTTGGAAAAGATAATAAAGTAGCTGAAGCTAGTTTTAATTTAGCTTCTTCAAAAGCGTTCTTGCATTCACTTGGCCAACTAAACTTGTTTTTTTGTTTACCTTGTTTAATTAATACGGTGAGATGAGCATATATTGTGGCAAGGCAATCAGCGAGATTTGGCAAAAACCGATTATAAAAATTGATCATTCCAAGAAATGTTTGTATCTGCTTTGTTGATGTCGGTTCAGGCAGAGCTAGAATAGCCTCTATTCTATCTTTGGTTGGCAGGATTCCTTTAGCAGATATATTATGACCAAGAAAATCGAGTTCTGATGCGCCAAAAATACATTTAGTAGGTTTTATTTTAACATCATAAGCATTCAACTTTTCAAAAACCTGTTTCAAATGTGATATATGGTCAAACATTCCAAAAGGTGTAGTTATGGCTGTTTTATATATATCATCATCTGCAATAGGTATATGATGGTATGCGCGTATTAAATCTATTTTTGAAAAATATGTACATCCATCTAAATTCATGGTAAAGTCATGCAAATGAGGCAATGGATACCTGTCAGGAATTGTACAATTGTTTAGTAGACGAAAATCGCCACAAGGCCTCCAATCATTGTTATCTGTTTTTCTGACCAGATGAAGTGGTGAACTAACGGATGAGCTAGAGGGTTGACAGATTCCTAAATCCATCATATGCTGGAATTCCGATTTAGCTATTTCAAATTTTATTTTGTCTAACCGATGAGGACGTGAAAAAGGAAGTTGTCCTGTTGTATGTATATTATGAACCACATTATGTTTTATTGGTAAATTAAAATTTGGTGGTGAAATAAGCGCAGGAAAATCTTTAATTATATTACCAAATTCGTCAGAAAAAGAAAATAATCTTGGGGTAATTGTGTCGACATGAGTGACGAAACCATTAACTCGCAATGTAGTATTGCCATCCAATACTCTTTTATTTTTTAAATCTACTAGTAAATTAAAATTTGATAGGAAGTCAGCACCTATTAGGTATAGGATGATTGACTTCGGCAACTGTAAAGGCATGAACAAAAGTTCGCCGTAGACCTAAATCAAGTTTAAGTAATTTTGACCCATAAGTTTTAATATGTAAGCCGTTTGCCGCAATGAGGTGAAATTCATTGTTTATCTTATGATCTATAAAATATTTACGCGGGACAACAGAGATGTCTGCACCCGTATCAATTAAAAAATGCATTTTTAAATTTTTGCATTTAATGAATAAGCGGCGGCATTGATCTAAACTACTAGAAGCCGCTATTTTAGTAGTTGAAATTATTTTTTTGGATCATTGGGATAACTACACGGTTTTACGCATCTTCGAGCGTTATCCTTGTATTTGTTATGGTAAAAGCAGAAAGGGTATTTTTCAACTTGCTTCTGAGAACGCGTTTTACTATTCTGTCGATATCGGTAACGATGATTTGGATAATGGCTGTATCCGTTATTATAACCAGGAGATCTATTACGGGATGATAACCTTTCTCTAGGTCTATAATTATTATTGTTGAAATTCAACTCTCGAAATTTCCTGTTGATAATTTCTTCAATCTGATTAATATTAATAATATTTGATTCCGTTTTAGAAACCGTTTCATTAACTTGAGACGTTGTATTCATTTCTTGAATTTTATCAGCTAATGTATAATATAATATGTAATAATATATTTGTAATCTTGATTTGATGACAACTGATTACCAACTGGGCCATATTTAGAAAATATATTTTTTCTTTCTGATTTGTTTAATAAAACCGGTAATATTAAAAACCGATGAATTAGTGTATTGCAAAGCAAAGCAATCACTACATAATCATTGGAACCAGATTTAAACTTATTTCTTGTTAAGTGGTATTTGTATACTTACAGTTGAAGTAGATGACGGTAAGCGCGCTTTGGATCCTCCCTTTAATTTGTAGTATATTGTTTAAGCTCATCCATTAATTTAAACTTAAATATTTTTATACGATGCTAAAAGATGTTTGAAACATTAATGCATAACTTTAACACTTTGGAATGCCAATGGGGGAAAAAAAACCGTAGAGAAGTACAATTTGAGCCAGGATCTCGAAACGTAAAAATCCTTTTCTAATATTCAGCTACAAAGTGTTTCTCTTCAAGGTATTTAGATTGAGAATTATTGTTTAGTTCCTAGAAAATAATGATAATTTTGAAACCATTGCCATTTACTAACTGTTATTAAATCATTAAAATGGTATAGCTGCGATTCGGACGGTTTCATGAACACATTAATTGACCTCTATTTGGTTGATTTCACTTCTGCCTAGGTCTAATGAGCAATATTAAATTAAAATCAATGCAGGAAATACAATTTCAAATAAAATTTTTAATTATATCTTATAACATTAATATCTTAATAATGTACTTAAGAAATTAATAAACAAACAAAAAAAATAAAAAAAAAATGAAATCAGATTATAAAAATAAAAGTAATTTGGTATTTTTAATGACCTAAAACTATAAACTTGCGGTACACCGGTAACAAAAAAATAGTTTAAGAGCACAAAACTAAAACTTAATAACAAAAAAAAGTTGGCAAAATCAATAAAAAAAGTGTGTGGTAATAAAAAAAATAATAGTGAATAGTTAATACTCACATATTCGAAGAAGAAAGTGAAATAGTTTTGATTGCTAATTAGATTGGGAGATAATGAGATAATTTTAGTGTTTGTTGTGGCTTTGAAAAATTGTAACGGTTTACAGATTTTCATCAGTTAAATATCTCGCACATAGTGTACAGATGTTCGAAATTTGTTTATAATATGTGTAGATGTATTGGATAGATAACAAAAAAAAACAGTTTTTTTAATGTTATTTTAGTACTTGAGGCAAACTACAATTCTGTGTGGTACTGGTAGTCTTAGTTGGTTGGGATAAGTTAGCTTCCGGTATTTTGGTTTTGCAAAAACATAATTTAATACAAATATAAACCGCATAATATTTGTGATGTCTGTATTTCCGTTAGAACTCACAAATCTACTAAACTCAATAAATTATTTTAAAACTATATCTTCATCTGAACCCTTTCAGAGTAAACTTTATACCACAGGCAAAAAAAAATATTTTTAACGAATTTTATGCAAAATTTCTGTTTAATATTTACAGAAAGTTCTGGTTTTAGGCTTTTTTTTAAAATGTACCTTGCATTTTGAACAATATACCCTTGAATTTCCCTGTCTGTTAGGAGACGCTGTAGTCAACGTTGGGCGACCTCTCTTCTGATGATAATAAAATCGTAGCAAGATGCAACCTGAAGTTATACACTTGGGTGCAAAAAAATCGCACATTGCTCAATTTTCCACAAAAGTTCAAAAATATCAAAAAAATCCAATATTTCTTTAATTTTTTTTAATGCAGTCTATTTCAATACCTATCTATTGGTACCTTTTTTGTACTTGTACCAGGCCAACAAAGTATTTTTTTGTCAAATGCATACAGCAGGCTTTCGAATTAAATTCTAAAAATAATTCAACAAGATCAATACAATAGCATGTCATGAAATATATCGCTCGGAATTGTCATAATTCGCATATGGACGCTTAGTCTGAACGGTCCTCTATTAATTACGCTTTCAGCCGGAGCAAAGAAATGGATACCACACCAGAGGTAGCCGCACAAGTGGTTGTACTAATTTATGCGGGGCAGAACCAAAGTGAAATGGCTCGACAACTAAATTTAAGCCGATTCTCCGTTCGCCAAGTGTGGCAGAGATATCAGGAAACTGGTGGCTTCAGACGGCGACAAGGATCTGGCCGACCTCGTGCTACAGCACAGCGTGATGCCCGCTTTCTTGTAACAACTTCGTTGCGAAATCGTCCTATGAATGTGGTTCAACTGGGACGGCGGCTCCAAGAAGTTCGTGAAGTCGAAATCAGTTGGTGGACAGTTAGAAGACGACTTCGAGAAGTTAAGCTCACTGCACACAGACCAACAAACGGGCCGTAATTGACCGCATCCCACCGACGAGCCCATCGTGAGTTCGCTCGAGAGCATTTGAATTGGACAGAAGAAGAATGGAGTAGAGAGTCCTGTTCTCTGACGAGTGCAGGATGTGTTTATATGGCACCGATGGACGCGGAAGTGTATACAGAAGACAAGGAGAGCGATATGCACAATGTTGCATCCAAGAACGTGTCTCGTATGGCGGTGGATCGTGCATGTTCTGGGAAGCAAGGCTGGGAAAATTACATTACACTGAGTAATTAAAATACTTTTATGAATTACAGCAAACTTAGTAATTAAAATACAAATTACAATTACTTTACATTTGTAAATTGATAAATTTGATTTGACAAAATTATTTTAGTCAAAAAACTTATCATTAGAACAACGATTATTAAGATTAGGTTTTATACTGATGGCTCTGCAGAAATTTCAAAAACTGGGACGTTAAAAACTGAAAATGTTATAGTTAGTCGAAAAACTCAATTTTAAATTAATTAGCAAATTTAATTCTAAAACAAATATTTATGTGCTATAACATATTTTACGATACAAATTCCATAAAACTGTTTGCGGACTCATCTATTGAGTAGCTTTGGCATTAAATGAGGACACTATTTTTGCCAAATAAAAACATTTTTTTTTTTCACTAAAACTCAACAAGACAAATGTTTATTTTCCCAAATGTTTATTTTGAATTAAAGAACCTCATTCATCGAAACCACTAAGACAAATGATAAGTGTCTCTTTGAAATATATAACATACAGTAAATTTAGGTTTAGATAGTTTCCCTTTTTACATTTACTTGAATTCAGCGATGTACAGCAAAATAAGTCTTACCAGATTTACGTATTTTTAAAATTTACTGCACAAAACTTATGTCCTCAATTGTGGTCAAATCTATTGAAAGGGTTAATATGCTTAATAAAAAAAAAATAATAATTCTAGATAATTTAAAACATATAAACATAAAAGGAGCAGGAAGTAATCACTCAGCTTATTTTCCTAATATGTACGTACATACATTCTAGGTTACAATGTCTGTATGTTTTATTATTACTTTTGCTTTGGTTCAATATTTATGATAAGCACGATTATCTACATCATCATAGAAGTTGTAATGCTAATATGTTATCGTCTTTGGTTTTAACTTAAAATTTTCTTTTATGTGAATTAAATGTTAAGGGAATTGAAATGAAATGGTTTTGAAAAGAAATCGTTTGTACGAATATGTACACGGCAAAATGCGTTCTGTATACAATTTCAGTCATACATGTTTACCATTCTTGTAATATAATCTTGGATAAACGTATTAGTCTCACAAATGCGAACTTTTTTAATCATTTCACACATGACGGCCAATACACCTGTCCCTCGATTAACACGGTAACTATGTTCCGCCAAATTACCGTGTAACTCAAAACCGTGTTAATCGCGACTAATACCAGAGCCTTCTAGTGTATAAAGCCATAATCTTAATGACGTATTTTTTAGAAGCTTTTTTAGTGGTATAAATTTTCACTGATTTCCATAGGAATCCATAGTGAAAATGGTGTTTTTTAGTTTCAAGTTTTTCAATTAAAAAAGCAAAAATATTATAAAATGTTTATATAAAAGTTTTCTACATATCTTTAAGAACAATATACAAGAAGGCCATATTGGTATTAAGTAAATATTAATTGCAGAAATATTAAAATTAAATTATTTCTAAAATATATTTTTTCGAACTTTCATTTTGAAAAATACATCAAAGTTGGCTCTGACAAATTAAAATAATACTTGCTAAATTTATCTTTAGTTTTACTAGTGTACGTAAGATGTCTAAAATGGTAAAAGAAAAATAAGAAAAAAATCATTTAATCGCAAAATTCTCACACGTTCCTATATTTTGTGAATTTGTTTTGCTTTTCCTACAATTTTTGAACTGGAAATTTCCCCAGGTGGTAATTTTTGGTACGATTTTTCCAAATTTTTACGGCCATCACTGCCATCTATGTAATGTATATTGACTTAATGACCAAACGAATCGTAGTAAGCTTTTATTTAAATTTGACCAGAATGCTGTTGTTATGAATTTTTTTTAATATTTTGGTTTAAATAAATCAAATATTACAAGAAAATGAAAACGATTTACTTAAACGATATTCATATATGTTGAAATTCAAACATTTATGAAAGTATTTCAGAAATTATAATTAAGAATTTGTAACGTTTTAATTTAAAAATTTGTCTTGGGGAAAAAATTGATTTCCCATATGTTTTGTGTATTTTACTATGAAAAGTTTCGTTTTTTCCTCGTTCTGCAAATCAACTGTGCTAAAGCCCACAAGTTTTTGGGCGGCAAAAATCCAAAATGGTCCAATTACGATGGTTGATACCTCTATCAATAAGTTTAAGGCCTGTAATTGCTGTGACAATTTTCATTTTGATTGCACAATTATTTCTAAACATTTCTTAGAAAATTCAATTTTATTGAAAATCAACTGTGCTCTAGCCCACAAGTTTTTGGGCGGCAAAAATCCAAAATGGTCCGATTACGATGGTTGATACCTCTATCAATAGGTTTCGGGACCTGTAATTGCTGTGACAATTTTCATTTTGATTGCTCGATTATTTCTAAACATTTATTAGAAAATTCAATTTTATTGAAAATCAACTGTGCTCTAGCCCACAAGTTTTTGGGCGGCAAAAATCTAAAATGGTCCAATTACGATGGTTGATACCTCTATCAATAAGTTTAAGGCCTGTAATTGCTGTGACAATTTTCATTTTGATTGCACAATTATTTCTAAACATTTCTTAGAAAATTCAATTTTATTGAAAATCAACTGTGCTATAGCCCACAAGTTTTTGGCGGCAAAAATCTAAAATGGTCCGATTACGATGGTTGATACCTCTATCAATAGGTTTCGGGACCTGTAATTGCTGTGACAATTTTCATTTTGATTGCTCGATTATTTCTAAACATTTATTAGAAAATTCAATTTTATTGAAAATCAACTGTGCTCTAGCCCACAAGTTTTTGGGCGGCAAAAATCTAAAATGGTCCAATTACGATGGTTGATACCTCTATCAATAAGTTTAAGGCCTGTAATTGCTGTGACAATTTTCATTTTGATTGCACAATTATTTCTAAACATTTCTTAGAAAATTCAATTTTATTGAAAATCAACTGTGCTCTAGCCCACAAGTTTTTGGGCGGCAAAAATCCAAAATGGTCCGATTACGATGGTTGATACCTCTATCAATAGGTTTCGGGACCTGTAATTGCTGTGACAATTTTCATTTTGATTGCTCGATTATTTCTAAACATTTATTAGAAAATTCAATTTTATTGAAAATCAACTGTGCTCTAGCCCACAAGTTTTTGGGCGGCAAAAATCTAAAATGGTCCAATTACGATGGTTGATACCTCTATCAATAAGTTTAAGGCCTGTAATTGCTGTGACAATTTTCATTTTGATTGCTCGATTATTTCTAAACATTTATTAGAAAATTCAATTTTATTGAAAATCAACTGTGCTATAGCCCACAAGTTTTTGGCGGCAAAAATCCAAAATGGTCCGATTACGATGGTTGATACCTCTATCAATAGGTTTCGGAACCTGTAATTGCTGTGACAATTTTCATTTTGATTGCTCGATTATTTCTAAACATTTATTAGAAAATTCAATTTTATTGAAAATCAACTGTGCTATAACCCACAAGTTTTTGGCGGCAAAAGTCCAAAATGGTCCGATTACGATGGTTGATACCTCTATCAATAGGTTTCGGAACCTGTAATTGCTGTGACAATTTTCATTTTGATTGCTCGATTATTTCTAAACATTTATTAGAAAATTCAATTTTATTGAAAATCAACTGTGCTATAGCCCACAAGTTTTGGGCGGCAAAAATCCAAAATGGTCCGATTACGATGGTTGATACCTCTATCAATAGGTTTCGGAACCTGTAATTGCTGTGACAATTTTCATTTTGATTGCTCGATTATTTCTAAACATTTATTAGAAAATTCAATTTTATTGAAAATCAACTGTGCTATAGCCCACAAGTTTTTGGAGGCAAAAATCCAAAATGGTCCGATTACGATGGTTGATACCTCTATCAATAGGTTTCGGAACCTGTAATTGCTGTGACAATTTTCATTTTGATTGCTCGATTATTTCTAAACATTTATTAGAAAATTCAATTTTATTGAAAATCAACTGTGCTGGTCCGATTACGATGGTTGATACCTCTATCAATAGGTTTCGGGACCTGTAATTGCTGTGACAATTTTCATTTTGATTGCTCGATTATTTCTAAACATTTATTAGAAAATTCAATTTTATTGAAAATCAACTGTGCTATAGCCCACAAGTTTTTGGCGGCAAAAATCCAAACTGGTCCGATTACGATGGTTGATACCTCTATCAATAGGTTTCGGAACCTGTAATTGCTGTGACAATTTTCATTTTGATTGCTCGATTATTTCTAAACATTTATTAGAAAATTCAATTTTATTGAAAATCAACTGTGCTATAGCCCACAAGTTTTTGGCGGCAAAAAGCCAAAATGGTCCGATTACGATGGTTGATACCTCTATCAATAGGTTTTGGAACCTGTAATTGCTGTGACAATTTTCATTTTGATTACTCGATTATTTTTAAACATTTATTAGAAAATTCAATTTTATTGAAAATCAACTGTGCCCACAAGTTTTTGGCGGCAAAAATCCAAAATGGTCCGATTACGATGGTTGATACCTCTATCAATAGGTTTCGGAACCTGTAATTGCTGTGGCAATTTTCATTTTGATTGCTCGATTATTTCTAAACATTTATTAGAAAATTCAATTTTATTGAAAATCAACTGTGCTATAGCCCACAAGTTTTTGGCGGCAAAAATCCAAACTGGTCCGATTACGATGGTTGATACCTCTATCAATAGGTTTCGGAACCTGTAATTGCTGTGACAATTTTCATTTTGATTGCTCGATTATTTCTAAACATTTATTAGAAAATTCAATTTTATTGAAAATCAACTGTGCTATAGCCCACAAGTTTTTGGCGGCAAAAAGCCAAAATGGTCCGATTACGATGGTTGATACCTCTATCAATAGGTTTTGGAACCTGTAATTGCTGTGACAATTTTCATTTTGATTACTCGATTATTTTTAAACATTTATTAGAAAATTCAATTTTATTGAAAATCAACTGTGCTATAGCCCACAAGTTTTTGGCGGCAAAAAGCCAAAATGGTCCGATTACGATGGTTGATACCTCTATCAATAGGTTTTGGAACCTGTAATTGCTGTGACAATTTTCATTTTGATTACTCGATTATTTTTAAACATTTATTAGAAAATTCAATTTTATTGAAAATCAACTGTGCCCACAAGTTTTTGGCGGCAAAAATCCAAAATGGTCCGATTACGATGGTTGATACCTCTATCAATAGGTTTCGGAACCTGTAATTGCTGTGGCAATTTTCATTTTGATTGCTCGATTATTTCTAAACATTTATTAGAAAATTCAATTTTATTGAAAATCAACTGTGCTATAGCCCACAAGTTTTTGGCGGCAAAAATCCAAAATGGTCCGATTACGATGGTTGATACCTCTATCAATAGGTTTCGGAACCTGTAATTGCTGTGACAATTTTCATTTTGATTGCTCGATTATTTCTAAACATTTATTAGAAAATTCAATTTTATTGAAAATCAACTGTGCTATATATGCCCACAAGTTTTTGGCGGCAAAAATCCAAAATGGTCCGATTACGATGGTTGATACCTCTATCAATAGGTTTTGGAACCTGTAATTGCTGTGACAATTTTCATTTTGATTGCTCGATTATTTCTAAACATTTCTTAGAAAATTCAATTTTATTGAAAATCAACTGTGCTATAGCCCACAAGTTTTTGGCGGCAAAAATCCAAAATGGTCCGATTACGATGGTTGATACCTCTATCAATAGGTTTCGGAACCTGTAATTGCTGTGACAATTTTCATTTTGATTGCTCGGTTATTTCTAAACATTTATTAGAAAATTCAATTTTATTGAAAATCAACTGTGCTATAGCCCACAAGTTTTTGGCGGCAAAAATCCAAAATGGTCCGATTACGATGGTTGATACCTCTATCAATAGGTTTCGGAACCTATAATTGCTGTGACAATTTTCATTTTGATTGCTCGATTATTTCTAAACATTTATTAGAAAATTCAATTTTATTGAAAATCAACTGTGCTATAGCCCACAAGTTTTTGGCGGCAAAAATCCAAAATGGTCCGATTACGATGGTTGATACCTCTATCAATAGGTTTCGGAACCTGTAATCGCTGTGACAATTTTCATTTTGATTGCTCGATTATTTCTAAACATTTATTAGAAAATTCAATTTTATTGAAAATCAACTGTGCTATAGCCCACAAGTTTTTGGCGGCAAAAAGCCAAAATGGTCCGATTACGATGGTTGATACCTCTATCAATAGGTTTTGGAACCTGTAATTGCTGTGACAATTTTCATTTTGATTACTCGATTATTTTTAAACATTTATTAGAAAATTCAATTTTATTGAAAATCAACTGTGCCCACAAGTTTTTGGCGGCAAAAATCCAAAATGGTCCGATTACGATGGTTGATACCTCTATCAATAGGTTTCGGAACCTGTAATTGCTGTGGCAATTTTCATTTTGATTGCTCGATTATTTCTAAACATTTATTAGAAAATTCAATTTTATTGAAAATCAACTGTGCTATAGCCCACAAGTTTTTGGCGGCAAAAATCCAAACTGGTCCGATTACGATGGTTGATACCTCTATCAATAGGTTTCGGAACCTGTAATTGCTGTGACAATTTTCATTTTGATTGCTCGATTATTTCTAAACATTTATTAGAAAATTCAATTTTATTGAAAATCAACTGTGCTATAGCCCACAAGTTTTTGGCGGCAAAAAGCCAAAATGGTCCGATTACGATGGTTGATACCTCTATCAATAGGTTTTGGAACCTGTAATTGCTGTGACAATTTTCATTTTGATTGCTCGATTATTTCTAAACATTTATTAGAAAATTCAATTTTATTGAAAATCAACTGTGCTATAGCCCACAAGTTTTTGGAGGCAAAAATCCAAAATGGTCCGATTACGATGGTTGATACCTCTATCAATAGGTTTCGGAACCTGTAATTGCTGTGACAATTTTCATTTTGATTGCTCGATTATTTCTAAACATTTATTAGAAAATTCAATTTTATTGAAAATCAACTGTGCTGGTCCGATTACGATGGTTGATACCTCTATCAATAGGTTTCGGGACCTGTAATTGCTGTGACAATTTTCATTTTGATTGCTCGATTATTTCTAAACATTTATTAGAAAATTCAATTTTATTGAAAATCAACTGTGCTATAGCCCACAAGTTTTTGGCGGCAAAAATCCAAACTGGTCCGATTACGATGGTTGATACCTCTATCAATAGGTTTCGGAACCTGTAATTGCTGTGACAATTTTCATTTTGATTGCTCGATTATTTCTAAACATTTATTAGAAAATTCAATTTTATTGAAAATCAACTGTGCTATAGCCCACAAGTTTTTGGCGGCAAAAAGCCAAAATGGTCCGATTACGATGGTTGATACCTCTATCAATAGGTTTTGGAACCTGTAATTGCTGTGACAATTTTCATTTTGATTACTCGATTATTTTTAAACATTTATTAGAAAATTCAATTTTATTGAAAATCAACTGTGCCCACAAGTTTTTGGCGGCAAAAATCCAAAATGGTCCGATTACGATGGTTGATACCTCTATCAATAGGTTTCGGAACCTGTAATTGCTGTGGCAATTTTCATTTTGATTGCTCGATTATTTCTAAACATTTATTAGAAAATTCAATTTTATTGAAAATCAACTGTGCTATAGCCCACAAGTTTTTGGCGGCAAAAATCCAAACTGGTCCGATTACGATGGTTGATACCTCTATCAATAGGTTTCGGAACCTGTAATTGCTGTGACAATTTTCATTTTGATTGCTCGATTATTTCTAAACATTTATTAGAAAATTCAATTTTATTGAAAATCAACTGTGCTATAGCCCACAAGTTTTTGGCGGCAAAAAGCCAAAATGGTCCGATTACGATGGTTGATACCTCTATCAATAGGTTTTGGAACCTGTAATTGCTGTGACAATTTTCATTTTGATTACTCGATTATTTTTAAACATTTATTAGAAAATTCAATTTTATTGAAAATCAACTGTGCTATAGCCCACAAGTTTTTGGCGGCAAAAATCCAAAATGGTCCGATTACGATGGTTGATACCTCTATCAATAGGTTTTGGAACCTGTAATTGCTGTGACAATTTTCATTTTGATTACTCGATTATTTTTAAACATTTATTAGAAAATTCAATTTTATTGAAAATCAACTGTGCCCACAAGTTTTTGGCGGCAAAAATCCAAAATGGTCCGATTACGATGGTTGATACCTCTATCAATAGGTTTCGGAACCTGTAATTGCTGTGGCAATTTTCATTTTGATTGCTCGATTATTTCTAAACATTTATTAGAAAATTCAATTTTATTGAAAATCAACTGTGCTATAGCCCACAAGTTTTTGGCGGCAAAAATCCAAAATGGTCCGATTACGATGGTTGATACCTCTATCAATAGGTTTCGGAACCTGTAATTGCTGTGACAATTTTCATTTTGATTGCTCGATTATTTCTAAACATTTATTAGAAAATTCAATTTTATTGAAAATCAACTGTGCTATATATGCCCACAAGTTTTTGGCGGCAAAAATCCAAAATGGTCCGATTACGATGGTTGATACCTCTATCAATAGGTTTTGGAACCTGTAATTGCTGTGACAATTTTCATTTTGATTGCTCGATTATTTCTAAACATTTCTTAGAAAATTCAATTTTATTGAAAATCAACTGTGCTATAGCCCACAAGTTTTTGGCGGCAAAAATCCAAAATGGTCCGATTACGATGGTTGATACCTCTATCAATAGGTTTCGGAACCTGTAATTGCTGTGACAATTTTCATTTTGATTGCTCGGTTATTTCTAAACATTTATTAGAAAATTCAATTTTATTGAAAATCAACTGTGCTATAGCCCACAAGTTTTTGGCGGCAAAAATCCAAAATGGTCCGATTACGATGGTTGATACCTCTATCAATAGGTTTCGGAACCTATAATTGCTGTGACAATTTTCATTTTGATTGCTCGATTATTTCTAAACATTTATTAGAAAATTCAATTTTATTGAAAATCAACTGTGCTATAGCCCACAAGTTTTTGGCGGCAAAAATCCAAAATGGTCCGATTACGATGGTTGATACCTCTATCAATAGGTTTCGGAACCTGTAATCGCTGTGACAATTTTCATTTTGATTGCTCGATTATTTCTAAACATTTATTAGAAAATTCAATTTTATTGAAAATCAACTGTGCTATAGCCCACAAGTTTTTGGCGGCAATAATCCAAAATGGTCCGATTACGATGGTTGATACCTCTATCAATAGGTTTCGGAACCTGTAATTGCTGTGACAATTTTCATTTTGATTGCTCGATTATTTCTAAACATTTATTAGAAAATTTAATTTTATTGAAAATCAACTGTGCTATAGCCCACAAGTTTTTGGCGGCAAAAATCCAAAATGGTCCGATTACGATGGTTGATACCTCTATCAATAGGTTTCGGAACCTGTAATTGCTGTGACAATTTTCATTTTGATTGCTCGATTATTTCTAAACATTTATTAGAAAATTCAATTTTATTGAAAATCAACTGTGCTATAGCCCACAAGTTTTTGGCGGCAAAAATCCAAAATGGTCCGATTACGATGGTTAATACCTCTATCAATAGGTTTCGGAACCTGTAATTGCTGTGACAATTTTCATTTTGATTGCTCGATTATTTCTAAACATTTATTAGAAAATTCAATTTTATTGAAAATCAACTGTGCTATAGCCCACAAGTTTTTGGCGGCAAAAATCCAAAATGGTCCGATTACGATGGTTGATACCTCTATCAATAGGTTTCGGAACCTGTAATTGCTGTGACAATTTTCATTTTGATTGCTCGATTATTTCTAAACATTTATTAGAAAATTCAATTTTATTGAAAATCAACTGTGCTATAGCCCACAAGTTTTTGGCGGCAAAAATCCAAAATGGTCCGATTACGATGGTTGATACCTCTATCAATAGGTTTCGGAACCTGTAATTGCTGTGACAATTTTCATTTTGATTGCTCGATTATTTCTAAACATTTATTAGAAAATTCAATTTTATTGAAAATCAACTGTTCTATAGCCCACAAGTTTTTGGCGGCAAAAATCCAAAATGGTCCGATTACGATGGTTGATACCTCTATCAATAGGTTTCGGAACCTGTAATTGCTGTGACAATTTTCATTTTGATTGCTCGATTATTTCTAAACATTTATTAGAAAATTCAATTTTATTGAAAATCAACTGTGCTATAGCCCACAAGTTTTTGGCGGCAAAAATCCAAAATGGTCCGATTACGATGGTTGATACCTCTATCAATAGGTTTCGGAACCTGTAATTGCTGTGACAATTTTCATTTTGATTGCTCGATTATTTCTAAACATTTATTAGAAAATTCAATTTTATTGAAAATCAACTGTGCTATAGCCCACAAGTTTTTGGCGGCAAAAATCCAAAATGGTCCGATTACGATGGTTGATATCTCTATCAATAGGTTTCGGAACCTGTAATTGCTGTGACAATTTTCATTTTGATTGCTCGATTATTTCTAAACATTTATTAGAAAATTCAATTTTATTGAAAATCAACTGTGCTATATATGCCCACAAGTTTTTGGCGGCAAAAATCCAAAATGGTCCGATTACGATGGTTGATACCTCTATCAATAGGTTTTGGAACCTGTAATTGCTGTGACTATTTTCATTTTGATTGCTCGATTATTTCTAAACATTTATTAGAAAATTCAATTTTATTGAAAATCAACTGTGCTATAGCCCACAAGTTTTTGGCGGCAAAAATCCAAAATGGTCCGATTACGATGGTTGATACGTCTATCAATAGGTTTCGGAACCTGTAATTGCTGTGACAATTTTCATTTTGATTGCTCGATTATTTCTAAACATTTATTAGAAAATTCAATTTTATTGAAAATCAACTGTGCTATAGCCCACAAGTTTTTGGCGGCAAAAATCCAAAATGGTCCGATTACGATGGTTGATACCTCTATCAATAGGTTTTGGAACCTGTAATTGCTGTGACAATTTTCATTTTGATTGCCCGATTATTTCTAAACATTTATTAGAAAATTCAATTTTATTGAAAATCAACTGTGCTATTCCGATTACGATGGTTGATACCTCTATCAATAGGTTTCGGAACCTGTAATTGCTGTGACAATTTTCATTTTGATTGCTCGATTATTTCTAAACATTTATTAGAAAATTCAATTTTATTGAAAATCAACTGTGCTATGCTACAATTTTATTGAAAATCAACTGTGTGCCCACAAGTTTTTGGCGGCAAAAATCCAAAATGGTCCGATTACGATGGTTGATACCTCTATCAATAGGTTTCGGAACCTGTAATTGCTGTGACAATTTTCATTTTGATTGCTCGATTATTTCTAAACATTTATTAGAAAATTCAATTTTATTGAAAATCAACTGTGCTATAGCCCACAAGTTTTTGGCGGCAAAAATCCAAAATGGTCCGATTACGATGGTTGATACCTCTATCAATAGGTTTCGGAACCTGTAATTGCTGTGACAATTTTCATTTTGATTGCTCGATTATTTCTAAACATTTATTAGAAAATTCAATTTTATTGAAAATCAACTGTGCTATAGCCCACAAGTTTTTGGCGGCAAAAATCCAAAATGGTCCGATTACGATGGTTGATACCTCTATCAATAGGTTTCGGAACCTGTAATTGCTGTGACAATTTTCATTTTGATTGCTCGATTATTTCTAAACATTTATTAGAAAATTCAATTTTATTGAAAATCAACTGTGCTGCCCACAAGTTTTTGGCGGCAAAAATCCAAAATTGTCCGATTACGATGGTTGATACCTCTATCAATAGGTTTCGGAACCTGTAATTGCTGTGACAATTTTCATTTTGATTGCTCGATTATTTCTAAACATTTATTAGAAAATTCAGTTTTATTGAAAATCAACTGTGCTATATATGCCCACAAGTTTTTGGCGGCAAAAATCCAAAATGGTCCGATTACGATGGTTGATACCTCTATCAATAGGTTTTGGAACCTGTAATTGCTGTGACAATTTTCATTTTGATTGCTCGATTATTTCTAAACATTTATTAGAAAATTCAATTTTATTGAAAATCAACTGTGCTATAGCCCACAAGTTTTTGGCGGCAAAAATCCAAAATGGTCCGATTACGATGGTTGATACCTCTATCAATAGGTTTCGGAACCTGTAATTGCTGTGACAATTTTCATTTTGATTGCTCGATTATTTCTAAACATTTCTTAGAAAATTCAATTTTATTGAAAATCAACTGTGCTATAGCCCACAAGTTTTTGGCGGCAAAAATCCAAAATGGTCCGATTACGATGGTTGATACCTCTTATCAATAGGTTTCGGAACCTGTAATTGCTGTGACAATTTTCATTTTGATTGCTCGATTATTTCTAAACATTTATTAGAAAATTCAATTTTATTGAAAATCAACTGTGCTATAGCCCACAAGTTTTTGGCGGCAAAAATCCAAAATGGTCCGATTACGATGGTTGATACCTCTATCAATAGGTTTCGGAACCTGTAATTGCTGTGACAATTTTCATTTTGATTGCTCGATTATTTCTAAACATTTATTAGAAAATTCAATTTGATTGAAAATCAACTGTGCTATAGCCCACAAGTTTTTGGCGGCAAAAATCCAAAATGGTCCGATTACGATGGTTGATACCTCTATCAATAGGTTTCGGAACCTGTAATTGCTGTGACAATTTTCATTTTGATTGCTCGATTATTTCTAAACATTTATTAGAAAATTCAATTTTATTGAAAATCAACTGTGTGTATAGCCCACAAGTTTTTGGCGGCAAAAATCCAAAATGGTCCGATTACGATGGTTGATACCTCTATCAATAGGTTTCGGAACCTGTAATTGCTGTGACAATTTTCATTTTGATTGCTCGATTATTTCTAAACATTTATTAGAAAATTCAATTTTATTGAAAATCAACTGTGCTATAGCCCACAAGTTTTTGGCGGCAAAAATCCAAAATGGTCCGATTACGATGGTTGATACCTCTATCAATAGGTTTCGGAACCTGTAATTGCTGTGACAATTTTCATTTTGATTGCTCGATTATTTCTAAACATTTATTAGAAAATTCAATTTTATTGAAAATCAACTGTGTGTATAGCCCACAAGTTTTTGGCGGCAAAAATCCAAAATGGTCCGATTACGATGGTTGATACCTCTATCAATAGGTTTCGGAACCTGTAATTGCTGTGACAATTTTCATTTTGATTGCTAGATTATTTCTAAACATTTATTAGAAAATTCAATTTTATTGAAAATCAACTGTGCTATAGCCCACAAGTTTTTGGCGGCAATAATCCAAAATGGTCCGATTACGATGGTTGATACCTCTATCAATAGGTTTCGGAACCTGTAATTGCTGTGACAATTTTCATTTTGATTGCTCGATTATTTCTAAACATTTATTAGAAAATTCAATTTTATTGAAAATCAACTGTGCTATAGCCCACAAGTTTTTGGCGGCAAAAATCCAAAATGGTCCGATTACGATGGTTGATACCTCTATCAATAGGTTTCGGAACCTGTAATTGCTGTGACAATTTTCATTTTGATTGCTCGATTATTTCTAAACATTTATTAGAAAATTCAATTTGATTGAAAATCAACTGTGCTATAGCCCACAAGTTTTTGGCGGCAAAAATCCAAAATGGTCCGATTACAATGGTTAATACCTCTATCAATAGGTTTCGGAACCTGTAATTGCTGTGACAATTTTCATTTTGATTGCTCGATTATTTCTAAACATTTATTAGAAAATTCAATTTTATTGAAAATCAACTGTGCTATAGCCCACAAGTTTTTGGCGGCAAAAATCCAAAATGGTCCGATTACGATGGTTGATACCTCTATCAATAGGTTTCGGAACCTGTAATTGCTGTGACAATTTTCATTTTGATTGCTCGATTATTTCTAAACATTTATTAGAAAATTCAATTTTATTGAAAATCAACTGTGCTATAGCCCACAAGTTTTTGGCGGCAAAAATCCAAAATGGTCCGATTACGATGGTTGATACCTCTATCAATAGGTTTCGGAACCTGTAATTGCTGTGACAATTTTCATTTTGATTGCTCGATTATTTCTAAACATTTATTAGAAAATTCAATTTTATTGAAAATCAACTGTGCTATAGCCCACAAGTTTTTGGCGGCAAAAATCCAAAATGGTCCGATTACGATGGTTGATACCTCTATCAATAGGTTTCGGAACCTATAATTGCTGTAACAATTTTCATTTTGATTGCTCGATTATTTCTAAACATTTATTAGAAAATTCAATTTTATTGAAAATCAACTGTGCTATAGCCCACAAGTTTTTGGCGGCAAAAATCCAAAATGGTCCGATTACGATGGTTGATACCTCTATCAATAGGTTTCGGAACCTGTAATTGCTGTGACAATTTTCATTTTGATTGCTCGATTATTTCTAAACATTTATTAGAAAATTCAATTTTATTGAAAATCAACTGTGCTATAGCCCACAAGTTTTTGGCGGCAATAATCCAAAATGGTCCGATTACGATGGTTGATACCTCTATCAATAGGTTTCGGAACCTGTAATTGCTGTGACAATTTTCATTTTGATTGCTCGATTATTTCTAAACATTTATTAGAAAATTCAATTTTATTGAAAATCAACTGTGCTATAGCCCACAAGTTTTTGGCGGCAAAAATCCAAAATGGTCCGATTACAATGGTTAATACCTCTATCAATAGGTTTCGGAACCTGTAATTGCTGTGACAATTTTCATTTTGATTGCTCGATTATTTCTAAACATTTATTAGAAAATTCAATTTTATTGAAAATCAACTGTGCTATAGCCCACAAGTTTTTGGCGGCAAAAATCCAAAATGGTCCGATTACGATGGTTGATACCTCTATCAATAGGTTTCGGAACCTGTAATTGCTGTGACAATTTTCATTTTGATTGCTCGATTATTTCTAAACATTTATTAGAAAATTCAATTTTATTGAAAATCAACTGTGCTATAGCCCACAAGTTTTTGGCGGCAAAAATCCAAACTGGTCCGATTACGATGGTTGATACCTCTATCAATAGGTTTCGGAACCTGTAATTGCTGTGACAATTTTCATTTTGATTGCTCGATTATTTCTAAACATTTATTAGAAAATTCAATTTTATTGAAAATCAACTGTGCTATAGCCCACAAGTTTTTGGCGGCAAAAATCCAAAATGGTCCGATTACGATGGTTAATACCTCTATCAATAGGTTTCGGAACCTGTAATTGCTGTGACAATTTTCATTTTGATTGCTCGATTATTTCTAAACATTTATTAGAAAATTCAATTTTATTGAAAATCAACTGTGCTATAGCCCACAAGTTTTTGGCGGCAAAAATCCAAAATGGTCCGATTACGATGGTTGATACCTCTATCAATAGGTTTCGGAACCTGTAATTGCTATGACAATTTTCATTTTGATTGCTCGATTATTTCTAAACATTTATTAGAAAATTCAATTTTATTGAAAATCAACTGTGCTATAGCCCACAAGTTTTTGGCGGCAAAAATCCAAAATGGTCCGATTACGATGGTTGATACCTCTATCAATAGGTTTCGGAACCTGTAATTGCTGTGACAATTTTCATTTTGATTGCTCGATTATTTCTAAACATTTATTAGAAAATTCAATTTTATTGAAAATCAACTGTGCCCATAGCCCACAAGTTTTTGGCGGCAAAAATCCAAAATGGTCCGATTACGATGGTTGATACCTCTATCAATAGGTTTCGGAACCTGTAATTGCTGTGACAATTTTCATTTTTATTGCTCGATTATTTCTAAACATTTATTAGAAAATTCAATTTTATTGAAAATCAACTGTGCTATAGCCCACAAGTTTTTGGCGGCAAAAATCCAAAATGGTCCGATTACGATGGTTGATACCTCTATCAATAGGTTTCGGAACCTGTAATTGCTGTGACAATTTTCATTTTGATTGCTCGATTATTTCTAAACATTTATTAGAAAATTCAATTTTAATGAAAATCAACTGTGCTATAGCCCACAAGTTTTTGGCGGCAAAAATCCAAAATGGTCCGATTACGATGGTTGATACCTCTATCAATAGGTTTCGGAACCTGTAATTGCTGTGACAATTTTCATTTTGATTGCTCGATTATTTCTAAACATTTATTAGAAAATTCAATTTTATTGAAAATCAACTGTGCTATAGCCCACAAGTTTTTGGCGGCAAAAATCCAAAATGGTCCGATTACGATGGTTGATACCTCTATCAATAGGTTTCGGAACCTGTAATTGCTGTGACAATTTTCATTTTGATTGCTCGATTATTTCTAAACATTTATTAGAAAATTCAATTTTATTGAAAATCAACTGTGCTATAGCCCACAAGTTTTTGGCGGCAAAAATCCAAAATGGTCCGATTACGATGGTTGATACCTCTATCAATAGGTTTCGGAACCTGTAATTGCTGTGACAATTTTCATTTTGATTGCTCGATTATTTCTAAACATTTATTAGAAAATTCAATTTTATTGAAAATCAACTGTGCTATAGCCCACAAGTTTTTGGCGGCAAAAATCCAAAATGGTCCGATTACGATGGTTGATACCTCTATCAATAGGTTTCGGAACCTGTAATTGCTGTGACAATTTTCATTTTGATTGCTCGATTATTTCTAAACATTTATTAGAAAATTCAATTTTATTGAAAATCAACTGTGCTATAGCCCACAAGTTTTTGGCGGCAAAAATCCAAAATGGTCCGATTACGATGGTTGATACCTCTATCAATAGGTTTCGGAACCTGTAATTGCTGTGACAATTTTCATTTTGATTGCTCGATTATTTCTAAACATTTATTAGAAAATTCAATTTTATTGAAAATCAACTGTGCTATAGCCCACAAGTTTTTGGCGGCAAAAATCCAAAATGGTCCGATTACGATGGTTGATACCTCTATCAATAGGTTTCGGAACCTGTAATTGCTGTGACAATTTTCATTTTGATTGCTCGATTATTTCTAAACATTTATTAGAAAATTCAATTTTATTGAAAATCAACTGTGCTATAGCCCACAAGTTTTTGGCGGCAATAATCCAAAATGGTCCGATTACGATGGTTGATACCTCTATCAATAGGTTTCGGAACCTGTAATTGCTGTGACAATTTTCATTTTGATTGCTCGATTATTTCTAAACATTTATTAGAAAATTCAATTTTATTGAAAATCAACTGTGCTATAGCCCACAAGTTTTTAGCGGCAAAAATCCAAAATGGTCCGATTACGATGGTTGATACCTCTATCAATAGGTTTCGGAACCTGTAATTGCTGTGACAATTTTCATTTTGATTGCTCGATTATTTCTAAACATTTATTAGAAAATTCAATTTTATTGAAAATCAACTGTGCTATAGCCCACAAGTTTTTGGCGGCAAAAATCCAAAATGGTCCGATTACGATGGTTGATACCTCTATCAATAGGTTTCGGAACCTGTAATTGCTGTGACAATTTTAATTTTGATTGCTCGATTATTTCTAAACATTTATTAGAAAATTCAATTTTATTGAAAATCAACTGTGCCCACAAGTTTTTGGCGGCAAAAATCCAAAATGGTCCGATTACGATGGTTGATACCTCTATCAATAGGTTTCGGAACCTGTAATTGCTGTGACAATTTTCATTTTGATTGCTCGATTATTTCTTAACATTTATTAGAAAATTCAATTTTATTGAAAATCAACTGTGCTATAGCCCACAAGTTTTTGGCGGCAAAAATCCAAAATGGTCCGATTACGATGGTTGATACCTCTATCAATAGGTTTCGGAACCTGTAATTGCTGTGACAATTTTCATTTTGATTGCTCGATTATTTCTAAACATTTATTAGAAAATTCAATTTTATTGAAAATCAACTGTGCTATAGCCCACAAATTTTTGACGGCAAAAATCCAAACTGGTCCGATTACGATGGTTGATACCTCTATCAATAGGTTTCGGAACCTGTAATTGCTGTGACAATTTTCATTTTGATTGCTCGATTATTTCTAAACATTTATTAGAAAATTCAATTTTATTGAAAATCAACTGTGCTATAGCCCACAAGTTTTTGGCGGCAAAAATCCAAAATGGTTCGATTACGATGGTTGATACCTCTATCAATAGGTTTAGGAACCTGTAATTGCTGTGACAATTTTCATTTTGATTGCTCGATTATTTCTAAACATTTATTAGAAAATTCAATTTTATTGAAAATCAACTGTGCTATAGCCCACAAGTTTTTGGCGGCAAAAATCCAAAATGGTCCGATTACGATGGTTGATACCTCTATCAATAGGTTTCGGAACCTGTAATTGCTGTGACAATTTTCATTTTGATTGCTCGATTATTTCTAAACATTTATTAGAAAATTCAATTTTATTGAAAATCAACTGTGCTATAGCCCACAAGTTTTTGGCGGCAAAAATCCAAAATGGTCCGATTACGATATTTGATACTTCTATCAATAGGTTTCGGAACCTGTAATTGCTGTGACAATTTTCATTTTGATTGCTCGATTATTTCTAAACATTTATTAGAAAATTCAATTTTATTGAAAATCAACTGTGCTATAGCCCACAAGTTTTTGGCGGCAAAAATCCAAAATGGTCCGATTACGATGGTTGATACCTCTATCAATAGGTTTCGGAACCTGTAATTGCTGTGACAATTTTCATTTTGATTGCTCGATTATTTCTAAACATTTATTAGAAAATTCAATTTTATTGAAAATCAACTGTGCTATAGCCCACAAGTTTTTGGCGGCAAAAATCCCAAATGGTCCGATTACGATGGTTGATACCTCTATCAATAGGTTTCGGAATCTGTAATTGCTGTGACAATTTTCATTTTGATTGCTCGATTATTTCTAAACATTTATTAGAAAATTCAATTTTATTGAAAATCAACTGTGCTATAGCCCACAAGTTTTTGGCGGCAAAAATCCAAAATGGTCCGATTACGATGGTTGATACCTCTATCAATAGGTTTCGGAACCTGTAATTGCTGTGACAATTTTCATTTTGATTGCTCGATTATTTCTAAACATTTATTAGAAAATTCAATTTTATTGAAAATCAACTGTGCTATAGCCCACAAGTTTTTGGCGGCAAAAATCCAAAATGGTCCGATTACGATGGTTGATACCTCTATCAATAGGTTTCGGAACCTGTAATTGCTGTGACAATTTTCATTTTGATTGCTCGATTATTTCTAAACATTTATTAGAAAATTCAATTTTATTGAAAATCAACTGTGCTATAGCCCACAAGTTTTTGGCGGCAAAAATCCAAAATGGTCCGATTACGATGGTTGATACCTCTATCAATAGGTTTCGGAACCTGTAATTGCTGTGACAATTTTCATTTTGATTGCTCGATTATTTCTAAACATTTATTAGAAAATTCAATTTTATTGAAAATCAACTGTGCTATAGCCCACAAGTTTTTGGCGGCAATAATCCAAAATGGTCCGATTACGATGGTTGATACCTCTATCAATAGGTTTCGGAACCTGTAATTGCTGTGACAATTTTCATTTTGATTGCTCGATTATTTCTAAACATTTATTAGAAAATTCAATTTTATTGAAAATCAACTGTGCTATAGCCCACAAGTTTTTGGCGGCAAAAATCCAAAATGGTCCGATTACGATGGTTGATACCTCTATCAATAGGTTTCGGAACCTGTAATTGCTGTGACAATTTTCATTTTGATTGCTCGATTATTTCTAAACATTTATTAGAAAATTCAATTTTATTGAAAATCAACTGTGCTATAGCCCACAAGTTTTTGGCGGCAAAAATCCAAAATGGTCCGATTACGATGGTTGATACCTCTATCAATAGGTTTCGGAACCTGTAATTGCTGTGACAATTTTCATTTTGATTGCTCGATTATTTCTAAACATTTATTAGAAAATTCAATTTTATTGAAAATCAACTGTGCTATAGCCCACAAGTTTTTGGCGGCAAAAATCCAAAATGATCCGATTACGATGGTTGATACCTCTATCAATAGGTTTCGGAACCTGTAATTGCTGTGACAATTTTCATTTTGATTGCTCGATTATTTCTAAACATTTATTAGAAAATTCAATTTTATTGAAAATCAACTGTGCTATAGCCCACAAGTTTTTGGCGGCAAAAATCCAAAATGGTCCGATTACGATGGTTGATACCTCTATCAATAGGTTTCGGAACCTGTAATTGCTGTGACAATTTTCATTTTGATTGCTCGATTATTTCTAAACATTTATTAGAAAATTCAATTTTATTGAAAATCAACTGTGCTATAGCCCACAAGTTTTTGGCGGCAAAAATCCAAAATGGTCCGATTACGATGGTTGATACCTTTATCAATAGGTTTCGGAACCTGTAATTTCTGTGACAATTTTCATTTTGATTGCTCGATTATTTCTAAACATTTATTAGAAAATTCAATTTTATTGAAAATCAACTGTGCTATAGCCCACAAGTTTTTGGCGGCAAAAATCCAAAATGGTCCGATTACGATGGTTGATACCTCTATCAATAGGTTTCGGAACCTGTAATTGCTGTGACAATTTTCATTTTGATTGCTCGATTATTTCTAAACATTTATTAGAAAATTCAATTTTATTGAAAATCAACTGTGCTATAGCCCACAAGTTTTTGGCGGCAAAAATCCAAAATGATCCGATTACGATGGTTGATACCTCTATCAATAGGTTTCGGAACCTGTAATTGCTGTGACAATTTTCATTTTGATTGCTCGATTATTTCTAAACATTTATTAGAAAATTCAATTTTATTGAAAATCAACTGTGCTATAGCCCACAAGTTTTTGGCGGCAAAAATCCAAAATGGTCCGATTACGATGGTTGATACCTCTATCAATAGGTTTCGGAACCTGTAATTGCTGTGACAATTTTCATTTTGATTGCTCGATTATTTCTAAACATTTATTAGAAAATTCAATTTTATTGAAAATCAACTGTGCTATAGCCCACAAGTTTTTGGCGGCAAAAATCCAAAATGGTCCGATTACGATGGTTGATACCTCTATCAATAGGTTTCGGAACCTGTAATTGCTGTGACAATTTTCATTTTGATTGCTCGATTATTTCTAAACATTTATTAGAAAATTCAATTTTATTGAAAATCAACTGTGCTATAGCCCACAAGTTTTTGGCGGCAAAAATCCAAAATGGTCCGATTACGATGGTTGATACCTCTATCAATAGGTTTCGGAACCTGTAATTGCTGTGACAATTTTCATTTTGATTGCTCGATTATTTCTAAACATTTATTAGAAAATTCAATTTTATTGAAAATCAACTGTGCTATAGCCCACAAGTTTTTGGCGGCAAAAATCCAAAATGGTCCGATTACGATGGTTGATACCTCTATCAATAGGTTTCGGAACCTGTAATTGCTGTGACAATTTTCATTTTGATTGCTCGATTATTTCTAAACATTTATTAGAAAATTCAATTTTATTGAAAATCAACTGTGCTATAGCCCACAAGTTTTTGGCGGCAAAAATCCAAAATGGTCCGATTACGATGGTTGATACCTCTATCAATAGGTTTCGGAACCTGTAATTGCTGTGACAATTTTCATTTTGATTGCTCGATTATTTCTAAACATTTATTAGAAAATTCAATTTTATTGAAAATCAACTGTGCTATAGCCCACAAGTTTTTGGCGGCAAAAATCCAAAATGGTCCGATTACGATGGTTGATACCTCTATCAATAGGTTTCGGAACCTGTAATTGCTGTGACAATTTTCATTTTGATTGCTCGATTATTTCTAAACATTTATTAGAAAATTCAATTTTATTGAAAATCAACTGTGCTATAGCCCACAAGTTTTTGGCGGCAAAAATCCAAAATGGTCCGATTACGATGGTTGATACCTCTATCAATAGGTTTCGGAACCTGTAATTGCTGTGACAATTTTCATTTTGATTGCTCGATTATTTCTTAACATTTATTAGAAAATTCAATTTTATTGAAAATCAACTGTGCTATAGCCCAAAAGTTTTTGGCGGCAAAAATCCAAAATGGTCCGATTACGATGGTTGATACCTCTATCAATAGGTTTCGGAACCTGTAATTGCTGTGACAATTTTCATTTTGATTGCTCGATTATTTCTAAACATTTATTAGAAAATTCAATTTTATTGAAAATCAACTGTGCTATAGCCCACAAGTTTTTGGCGGCAAAAATCCAAACTGGTCCGATTACGATGGTTGATACCTCTATCAATAGGTTTCGGAACCTGTAATTGCTGTGACAATTTTCATTTTGATTGCTCGATTATTTCTAAACATTTATTAGAAAATTCAATTTTATTGAAAATCAACTGTGCTATAGCCCACAAGTTTTTGGCGGCAAAAATCCAAAATGGTCCGATTACGATGGTTGATACCTCTATCAATAGGTTTCGGAACCTGTAATTGCTGTGACAATTTTCATTTTGATTGCTCGATTATTTCTTAACATTTATTAGAAAATTCAATTTTATTGAAAATCAACTGTGCTATAGCCCAAAAGTTTTTGGCGGCAAAAATCCAAAATGGTCCGATTACGATGGTTGATACCTCTATCAATAGGTTTCGGAACCTGTAATTGCTGTGACAATTTTCATTTTGATTGCTCGATTATTTCTAAACATTTATTAGAAAATTCAATTTTATTGAAAATCAACTGTGCTATAGCCCACAAGTTTTTGGCGGCAAAAATCCAAAATGGTCCGATTACGATGGTTGATACCTCTATCAATAGGTTTCGGGACCTGTAATTGCTGTGACAATTTTCATTTTGATTGCTCGATTATTTCTAAACATTTATTAGAAAATTCAATTTTATTGAAAATCAACTGTGCTATAGCCCACAAGTTTTTGGCGGCAAAAATCCAAAATGGTCCGATTACGATGGTTGATACCTCTATCAATAGGTTTCGGAACCTGTAATTGCTGTGACAATTTTCATTTTGATTGCTCGATTATTTCTAAACATTTATTAGAAAATTCAATTTTATTGAAAATCAACTGTGCTATAGCCCACAAGTTTTTGGCGGCAAAAATCCAAAATGGTCCGATTACGATGGTTGATACCTCTATCAATAGGTTTCGGAACCTGTAATTGCTGTGACAATTTTCATTTTGATTGCTCGATTATTTCTTAACATTTATTAGAAAATTCAATTTTATTGAAAATCAACTGTGCTATAGCCCAAAAGTTTTTGGCGGCAAAAATCCAAAATGGTCCGATTACGATGGTTGATACCTCTATCAATAGGTTTCGGAACCTGTAATTGCTGTGACAATTTTCATTTTGATTGCTCGATTATTTCTAAACATTTATTAGAAAATTCAATTTTATTGAAAATCAACTGTGCTATAGCCCACAAGTTTTTGGCGGCAAAAATCCAAAATGGTCCGATTACGATGGTTGATACCTCTATCAATAGGTTTCGGAACCTGTAATTGCTGTGTCAATTTTCATTTTGATTGCTCGATTATTTCTAAACATTTATTAGAAAATTCAATTTTATTGAAAATCAACTGTGCTATAGCCCACAAGTTTTTGGCGGCAAAAATCCAAACTGGTCCGATTACGATGGTTGATACCTCTATCAATAGGTTTCGGAACCTGTAATTGCTGTGACAATTTTCATTTTGATTGCTCGATTATTTCTAAACATTTATTAGAAAATTCAATTTTATTGAAAATCAACTGTGCTATAGCCCACAAGTTTTTGGCGGCAAAAATCCAAAATGGTCCGATTACGATGGTTGATACCTCTATCAATAGGTTTCGGAACCTGTAATTGCTGTGACAATTTTCATTTTGATTGCTCGATTATTTCTTAACATTTATTAGAAAATTCAATTTTATTGAAAATCAACTGTGCTATAGCCCAAAAGTTTTTGGCGGCAAAAATCCAAAATGGTCCGATTACGATGGTTGATACCTCTATCAATAGGTTTCGGAACCTGTAATTGCTGTGACAATTTTCATTTTGATTGCTCGATTATTTCTAAACATTTATTAGAAAATTCAATTTTATTGAAAATCAACTGTGCTATAGCCCACAAGTTTTTGGCGGCAAAAATCCAAAATGGTCCGATTACGATGGTTGATACCTCTATCAATAGGTTTCGGGACCTGTAATTGCTGTGACAATTTTCATTTTGATTGCTCGATTATTTCTAAACATTTATTAGAAAATTCAATTTTATTGAAAATCAACTGTGCTATAGCCCACAAGTTTTTGGCGGCAAAAATCCAAAATGGTCCGATTACGATGGTTGATACCTCTATCAATAGGTTTCGGAACCTGTAATTGCTGTGACAATTTTCATTTTGATTGCTCGATTATTTCTAAACATTTATTAGAAAATTCAATTTTATTGAAAATCAACTGTGCTATAATAGCCCACAAGTTTTTGGCGGCAAAAATCCAAAATGGTCCGATTACGATGGTTGATACCTCTATCAATAGGTTTCGGAACCTGTAATTGCTGTGACAATTTTCATTTTGATTGCTCGATTATTTCTAAACATTTATTAGAAAATTCAATTTTATTGAAAATCAACTGTGCTATAGCCCACAAGTTTTTGGCGGCAAAAATCCAAAATGGTCCGATTACGATGGTTGATACCTCTATCAATAGGTTTCGGAACCTGTAATTGCTGTGACAATTTTCATTTTGATTGCTCGATTATTTCTAAACATTTATTAGAAAATTCAATTTTATTGAAAATCAACTGTGCTATAGCCCACAAGTTTTTGGCGGCAAAAATCCAAAATGGTCCGATTACGATGGTTGATACCTCTATCAATAGGTTTCGGAACCTGTAATTGCTGTGACAATTTTCATTTTGATTGCTCGATTATTTCTAAACATTTATTAGAAAATTCAATTTTATTGAAAATCAACTGTGCTATAGCCCACAAGTTTTTGGCGGCAAAAATCCAAAATGGTCCGATTACGATGGTTGATACCTCTATCAATAGGTTTCGGAACCTGTAATTGCTGTGTCAATTTTCATTTTGATTGCTCGATTATTTCTAAACATTTATTAGAAAATTCAATTTTATTGAAAATCAACTGTGCTATAGCCCACAAGTTTTTGGCGGCAAAAATCCAAAATGGTCCGATTACGATGGTTGATACCTCTATCAATAGGTTTCGGAACCTGTAATTGCTGTGACAATTTTCATTTTGATTGCTCGATTATTTCTAAACATTTATTAGAAAATTCAATTTTATTGAAAATCAACTGTGCTATAGCCCACAAGTTTTTGGCGGCAAAAATCCAAAATGGTCCGATTACGATGGTTGATACCTCTATCAATAGGTTTCGGAACCTGTAATTGCTGTGACAATTTTCATTTTGATTGCTCGATTATTTCTAAACATTTATTAGAAAATTCAATTTTATTGAAAATCAACTGTGCTATAGCCCACAAGTTTTTGGCGGCAAAAATCCAAAATGGTCCGATTACGATGGTTGATACCTCTATCAATAGGTTTCGGAACCTGTAATTGCTGTGACAATTTTCATTTTGATTGCTCGATTATTTCTAAACATTTATTAGAAAATTCAATTTTATTGAAAATCAACTGTGCTATAGCCCACAAGTTTTTGGCGGCAAAAATCCAAAATGGTCCGATTACGATGGTTGATACCTCTATCAATAGGTTTCGGAACCTGTAATTGCTGTGACAATTTTCATTTTGATTGCTCGATTATTTCTAAACATTTATTAGAAAATTCAATTTTATTGAAAATCAACTGTGCTATAGCCCACAAGTTTTTGGCGGCAAAAATCCAAAATGGTCCGATTACGATGGTTGATACCTCTATCAATAGGTTTCGGAACCTGTAATTGCTGTGTCAATTTTCATTTTGATTGCTCGATTATTTCTAAACATTTATTAGAAAATTCAATTTTATTGAAAATCAACTGTGCTATAGCCCACAAGTTTTTGGCGGCAAAAATCCAAAATGGTCCGATTACGATGGTTGATACCTCTATCAATAGGTTTCGGAACCTGTAATTGCTGTGACAATTTTCATTTTGATTGCTCGATTATTTCTAAACATTTATTAGAAAATTCAATTTTATTGAAAATCAACTGTGCTATAGCCCACAAGTTTTTGGCGGCAAAAATCCAAAATGGTCCGATTACGATGGTTGATACCTCTATCAATAGGTTTCGGAACCTGTAATTGCTGTGACAATTTTCATTTTGATTGCTCGATTATTTCTAAACATTTATTAGAAAATTCAATTTTATTGAAAATCAACTGTGCTATAGCCCACAAGTTTTTGGCGGCAAAAATCCAAAATGGTCCGATTACGATGGTTGATACCTCTATCAATAGGTTTCGGAACCTGTAATTGCTGTGACAATTTTCATTTTGATTGCTCGATTATTTCTAAACATTTATTAGAAAATTCAATTTTATTGAAAATCAACTGTGCTATAGCCCACAAGTTTTTGGCGGCAAAAATCCAAAATGGTCCGATTACGATGGTTGATACCTCTATCAATAGGTTTCGGAACCTGTAATTGCTGTGTCAATTTTCATTTTGATTGCTCGATTATTTCTAAACATTTATTAGAAAATTCAATTTTATTGAAAATCAACTGTGCTATAGCCCACAAGTTTTTGGCGGCAAAAATCCAAAATGGTCCGATTACGATGGTTGATACCTCTATCAATAGGTTTCGGAACCTGTAATTGCTGTGACAATTTTCATTTTGATTGCTCGATTATTTCTAAACATTTATTAGAAAATTCAATTTTATTGAAAATCAACTGTGCTATAGCCCACAAGTTTTTGGCGGCAAAAATCCAAAATGGTCCGATTACGATGGTTGATACCTCTATCAATAGGTTTCGGAACCTGTAATTGCTGTGACAATTTTCATTTTGATTGCTCGATTATTTCTAAACATTTATTAGAAAATTCAATTTTATTGAAAATCAACTGTGCTATAGCCCACAAGTTTTTGGCGGCAAAAATCCAAAATGGTCCGATTACGATGGTTGATACCTCTATCAATAGGTTTCGGAACCTGTAATTGCTGTGACAATTTTCATTTTGATTGCTCGATTATTTCTAAACATTTATTAGAAAATTCAATTTTATTGAAAATCAACTGTGCTATAGCCCACAAGTTTTTGGCGGCAAAAATCCAAAATGGTCCGATTACGATGGTTGATACCTCTATCAATAGGTTTCGGAACCTGTAATTGCTGTGTCAATTTTCATTTTGATTGCTCGATTATTTCTAAACATTTATTAGAAAATTCAATTTTATTGAAAATCAACTGTGCTATAGCCCACAAGTTTTTGGCGGCAAAAATCCAAACTGGTCCGATTACGATGGTTGATACCTCTATCAATAGGTTTCGGAACCTGTAATTGCTGTGACAATTTTCATTTTGATTGCTCGATTATTTCTAAACATTTATTAGAAAATTCAATTTTATTGAAAATCAACTGTGCTATAGCCCACAAGTTTTTGGCGGCAAAAATCCAAAATGGTCCGATTACGATGGTTGATACCTCTATCAATAGGTTTCGGAACCTGTAATTGCTGTGACAATTTTCATTTTGATTGCTCGATTATTTCTTAACATTTATTAGAAAATTCAATTTTATTGAAAATCAACTGTGCTATAGCCCAAAAGTTTTTGGCGGCAAAAATCCAAAATGGTCCGATTACGATGGTTGATACCTCTATCAATAGGTTTCGGAACCTGTAATTGCTGTGACAATTTTCATTTTGATTGCTCGATTATTTCTAAACATTTATTAGAAAATTCAATTTTATTGAAAATCAACTGTGCTATAGACCACAAGTTTTTGGCGGCAAAAATCCAAAATGGTCCGATTACGATGGTTGATACCTCTATCAATAGGTTTCGGGACCTGTAATTGCTGTGACAATTTTCATTTTGATTGCTCGATTATTTCTAAACATTTATTAGAAAATTCAATTTTATTGAAAATCAACTGTGCTATAGCCCACAAGTTTTTGGCGGCAAAAATCCAAAATGGTCCGATTACGATGGTTGATACCTCTATCAATAGGTTTCGGAACCTGTAATTGCTGTGACAATTTTCATTTTGATTGCTCGATTATTTCTAAACATTTATTAGAAAATTCAATTTTATTGAAAATCAACTGTGCTATAATAGCCCACAAGTTTTTGGCGGCAAAAATCCAAAATGGTCCGATTACGATGGTTGATACCTCTATCAATAGGTTTCGGAACCTGTAATTGCTGTGACAATTTTCATTTTGATTGCTCGATTATTTCTAAACATTTATTAGAAAATTCAATTTTATTGAAAATCAACTGTGCTATAGCCCACAAGTTTTTGGCGGCAAAAATCCAAAATGGTCCGATTACGATGGTTGATACCTCTATCAATAGGTTTCGGAACCTGTAATTGCTGTGACAATTTTCATTTTGATTGCTCGATTATTTCTAAACATTTATTAGAAAATTCAATTTTATTGAAAATCAACTGTGCTATAGCCCACAAGTTTTTGGCGGCAAAAATCCAAAATGGTCCGATTACGATGGTTAATACCTCTATCAATAGGTTTCGGAACCTGTAATTGCTGTGACAATTTTCATTTTGATTGCTCGATTATTTCTAAACATTTATTAGAAAATTCAATTTTATTGAAAATCAACTGTGCTATAGCCCACAAGTTTTTGGCGGCAAAAATCCAAAATGGTCCGATTACGATGGTTGATACCTCTATCAATAGGTTTCGGAACCTGTAATTGCTGTGACAATTTTCATTTTGATTGCTCGATTATTTCTAAACATTTATTAGAAAATTCAATTTTATTGAAAATCAACTGTGCCCATAGCCCACAAGTTTTTGGCGGCAAAAATCCAAAATGGTCCGATTACGATGGTTGATACCTCTATCAATAGGTTTCGGAACCTGTAATTGCTGTGACAATTTTCATTTTGATTGCTCGATTATTTCTAAACATTTATTAGAAAATTCAATTTTATTGAAAATCAACTGTGCTATAGCCCACAAGTTTTTGGCGGCAAAAATCCAAACTGGTCCGATTACGATGGTTGATACCTCTATCAATAGGTTTCGGAACCTGTAATTGCTGTGACAATTTTCATTTTGATTGCTCGATTATTTCTAAACATTTATTAGAAAATTCAATTTTATTGAAAATCAACTGTGCTATAGCCCATAAGTTTTTGGCGGCAAAAATCCAAAATGGTCCGATTACGATGGTTGATACCTCTATCAATAGGTTTCGGAACCTGTAATTGCTGTGACAATTTTCATTTTGATTGCTCGATTATTTCTAAACATTTATTAGAAAATTCAATTTTATTGAAAATCAACTGTGCAATATATAGCCCACAAGTTTTTGGCGGCAAAAATCCAAAGTGGTCCGATTACGATGGTTGATACCTCTATCAATAGGTTTCGGAACCTGTAATTGCTGTGACAATTTTCATTTTGATTGCTCGATTATTTCTAAACATTTATTAGAAAATTCAATTTTATTGAAAATCAACTGTGCTATAGCCCACAAGTTTTTGGCGGGAAAAATCCAAAATGGTCCGATTACGATATTTGATACTTCTATCAATAGGTTTCGGAACCTGTAATTGCTGTGACAATTTTCATTTTGATTGCTCGATTATTTCTAAACATTTATTAGAAAATTCAATTTTATTGAAAATCAACTGTGCTATAGCCCAAAAGTTTTTGGCGGCAAAAATCCAAAATGGTCCGATTACGATGGTTGATACCTCTATCAATAGGTTTCGGAACCTGTAATTGCTGTGACAATTTTCATTTTGATTGCTCGATTATTTCTAAACATTTATTAGAAAATTCAATTTTATTGAAAATCAACTGTGCTATAGCCCACAAGTTTTTGGCGGCAAAAATCCAAAATGGTCCGATTACGATGGTTGATACCTCTATCAATAGGTTTCGGAATCTGTAATTGCTGTGACAATTTTCATTTTGATTGCTCGATTATTTCTAAACATTTATTAGAAAATTCAATTTTATTGAAAATCAACTGTGCAACAAGTTTTTGGCGGCAAAAATCCAAAATGGTCCGATTACGATGGTTGATACCTCTATCAATAGGTTTCGGAACCTGTAATTGCTGTGACAATTTTCATTTTGATTGCTCGATTATTTCTAAACATTTATTAGAAAATTCAATTTTATTGAAAATCAACTGTGCTATAGCCCACAAGTTTTTGGCGGCAAAAATCCAAAATGGTCCGATTACGATGGTTGATACCTCTATCAATAGGTTTCGGAACCTGTAATTGCTGTGACAATTTTCATTTTGATTGCTCGATTATTTCTAAACATTTATTAGAAAATTCAATTTTATTGAAAATCAACTGTGCTATAGCCCACAAGTTTTTGGCGGCAAAAATCCAAAATGGTCCGATTACGATGGTTGATACCTCTATCAATAGGTTTCGGAACCTGTAATTGCTGTGACAATTTTCATTTTGATTGCTCGATTATTTCTAAACATTTATTAGAAAATTCAATTTTATTGAAAATCAACTGTGCTATAGCCCACAAGTTTTTGGCGGCAATAATCCAAAATGGTCCGATTACGATGGTTGATACCTCTATCAATAGGTTTCGGAACCTGTAATTGCTGTGACAATTTTCATTTTGATTGCTCGATTATTTCTAAACATTTATTAGAAAATTCAATTTTATTGAAAATCAACTGTGCTATAGCCCACAAGTTTTTGGCGGCAAAAATCCAAAATGGTCCGATTACGATGGTTGATACCTCTATCAATAGGTTTCGGAACCTGTAATTGCTGTGACAATTTTCATTTTGATTGCTCGATTATTTCTAAACATTTATTAGAAAATTCAATTTTATTGAAAATCAACTGTGCTATAGCCCACAAGTTTTTGGCGGCAAAAATCCAAAATGGTCCGATTACGATGGTTGATACCTCTATCAATAGGTTTCGGAACCTGTAATTGCTGTGACAATTTTCATTTTGATTGCTCGATTATTTCTAAACATTTATTAGAAAATTCAATTTTATTGAAAATCAACTGTGCTATAGCCCACAAGTTTTTGGCGGCAAAAATCCAAAATGGTCCGATTACGATGGTTGATACCTCTATCAATAGGTTTCGGAACCTGTAATTGCTGTGACAATTTTCATTTTGATTGCTCGATTATTTCTAAACATTTATTAGAAAATTCAATTTTATTGAAAATCAACTGTGCTATAGCCCACAAGTTTTTGGCGGCAAAAATCCAAAATGATCCGATTACGATGGTTGATACCTCTATCAATAGGTTTCGGAACCTGTAATTGCTGTGACAATTTTCATTTTGATTGCTCGATTATTTCTAAACATTTATTAGAAAATTCAATTTTATTGAAAATCAACTGTGCTATAGCCCACAAGTTTTTGGCGGCAAAAATCCAAAATGGTCCGATTACGATGGTTGATACCTCTATCAATAGGTTTCGGAACCTGTAATTGCTGTGACAATTTTCATTTTGATTGCTCGATTATTTCTAAACATTTATTAGAAAATTCAATTTTATTGAAAATCAACTGTGCTATAGCCCACAAGTTTTTGGCGGCAAAAATCCAAAATGGTCCGATTACGATGGTTGATACCTCTATCAATAGGTTTCGGAACCTGTAATTTCTGTGACAATTTTCATTTTGATTGCTCGATTATTTCTAAACATTTCTTAGAAATTCAATTTTATTGAAAATCAACTGTGCTATAGCCCACAAGTTTTTGGCGGCAAAAATCCAAAATGGTCCGATTACGATGGTTGATACCTCTATCAATAGGTTTCGGAACCTGTAATTGCTGTGACAATTTTCATTTTGATTGCTCGATTATTTCTAAACATTTATTAGAAAATTCAATTTTATTGAAAATCAACTGTGCTATAGCCCACAAGTTTTTGGCGGCAAAAATCCAAAATGGTCCGATTACGATGGTTGATACCTCTATCAATAGGTTTCGGAACCTGTAATTTCTGTGACAATTTTCATTTTGATTGCTCGATTATTTCTAAACATTTATTAGAAAATTCAATTTTATTGAAAATCAACTGTGCTATAGCCCACAAGTTTTTGGCGGCAAAAATCCAAAATGGTCCGATTACGATGGTTGATACCTCTATCAATAGGTTTCGGAACCTGTAATTGCTGTGACAATTTTCATTTTGATTGCTCGATTATTTCTAAACATTTATTAGAAAATTCAATTTTATTGAAAATCAACTGTGCTATAGCCCACAAGTTTTTGGCGGCAAAAATCCAAAATGGTCCGATTACGATGGTTGATACCTCTATCAATAGGTTTCGGAACCTGTAATTGCTGTGACAATTTTCATTTTGATTGCTCGATTATTTCTAAACATTTATTAGAAAATTCAATTTTATTGAAAATCAACTGTGCTATAGCCCACAAGTTTTTGGCGGCAAAAATCCAAAATGGTCCGATTACGATGGTTAATACCTCTATCAATAGGTTTCGGAACCTGTAATTGCTGTGACAATTTTCATTTTGATTGCTCGATTATTTCTAAACATTTATTAGAAAATTCAATTTTATTGAAAATCAACTGTGCTATAGCCCACAAGTTTTTGGCGGCAAAAATCCAAAATGGTCCGATTACGATGGTTGATACCTCTATCAATAGGTTTCGGAACCTGTAATTGCTGTGACAATTTTCATTTTGATTGCTCGATTATTTCTAAACATTTATTAGAAAATTCAATTTTATTGAAAATCAACTGTGCTATAGCCCACAAGTTTTTGGCGGCAAAAATCCAAAATGGTCCGATTACGATGGTTGATACCTCTATCTATAGGTTTCGGAACCTGTAATTGCTGTGTCAATTTTCATTTTGATTGCTCGATTATTTCTAAACATTTATTAGAAAATTCAATTTTATTGAAAATCAACTGTGCTATAGCCCACAAGTTTTTGGCGGCAAAAATCCAAACTGGTCCGATTACGATGGTTGATACCTCTATCAATAGGTTTCGGAACCTGTAATTGCTGTGACAATTTTCATTTTGATTGCTCGATTATTTCTAAACATTTATTAGAAAATTCAATTTTATTGAAAATCAACTGTGCTATAGCCCACAAGTTTTTGGCGGCAAAAATCCAAAATGGTCCGATTACGATGGTTGATACCTCTATCAATAGGTTTCGGAACCTGTAATTGCTGTGACAATTTTCATTTTGATTGCTCGATTATTTCTTAACATTTATTAGAAAATTCAATTTTATTGAAAATCAACTGTGCTATAGCCCAAAAGTTTTTGGCGGCAAAAATCCAAAATGGTCCGATTACGATGGTTGATACCTCTATCAATAGGTTTCGGAACCTGTAATTGCTGTGACAATTTTCATTTTGATTGCTCGATTATTTCTAAACATTTATTAGAAAATTCAATTTTATTGAAAATCAACTGTGCTATAGCCCACAAGTTTTTGGCGGCAAAAATCCAAAATGGTCCGATTACGATGGTTGATACCTCTATCAATAGGTTTCGGGACCTGTAATTGCTGTGACAATTTTCATTTTGATTGCTCGATTATTTCTAAACATTTATTAGAAAATTCAATTTTATTGAAAATCAACTGTGCTATAGCCCACAAGTTTTTGGCGGCAAAAATCCAAAATGGTCCGATTACGATGGTTGATACCTCTATCAATAGGTTTCGGAACCTGTAATTGCTGTGACAATTTTCATTTTGATTGCTCGATTATTTCTAAACATTTATTAGAAAATTAAATTTTATTGAAAATCAACTGTGCTATAATAGCCCACAAGTTTTTGGCGGCAAAAATCCAAAATGGTCCGATTACGATGGTTGATACCTCTATCAATAGGTTTCGGAACCTGTAATTGCTGTGACAATTTTCATTTTGATTGCTCGATTATTTCTAAACATTTATTAGAAAATTCAATTTTATTGAAAATCAACTGTGCTATAGCCCACAAGTTTTTGGCGGCAAAAATCCAAAATGGTCCGATTACGATGGTTGATACCTCTATCAATAGGTTTCGGAACCTGTAATTGCTGTGACAATTTTCATTTTGATTGCTCGATTATTTCTAAACATTTATTAGAAAATTCAATTTTATTGAAAATCAACTGTGCTATAGCCCACAAGTTTTTGGCGGCAAAAATCCAAAATGGTCCGATTACGATGGTTAATACCTCTATCAATAGGTTTCGAAACCTGTAATTGCTGTGACAATTTTCATTTTGATTGCTCGATTATTTCTAAACATTTATTAGAAAATTCAATTTTATTGAAAATCAACTGTGCTATAGCCCACAAGTTTTTGGCGGCAAAAATCCAAAATGGTCCGATTACGATGGTTGATACCTCTATCAATAGGTTTCGGAACCTGTAATTGCTGTGACAATTTTCATTTTGATTGCTCGATTATTTCTAAACATTTATTAGAAAATTCAATTTTATTGAAAATCAACTGTGCCCATAGCCCACAAGTTTTTGGCGGCAAAAATCCAAAATGGTCCGATTACGATGGTTGATACCTCTATCAATAGGTTTCGGAACCTGTAATTGCTGTGACAATTTTCATTTTGATTGCTCGATTATTTCTAAACATTTATTAGAAAATTCAATTTTATTGAAAATCAACTGTGCTATAGCCCACAAGTTTTTGGCGGCAAAAATCCAAAATGGTCCGATTACGATGGTTGATACCTCTATCAATAGGTTTCGGAACCTGTAATTGCTGTGACAATTTTCATTTTGATTGCTCGATTATTTCTAAACATTTATTAGAAAATTCAATTTTATTGAAAATCAACTGTGCTATAGCCCATAAGTTTTTGGCGGCAAAAATCCAAAATGGTCCGATTACGATGGTTGATACCTCTATCAATAGGTTTCGGAACCTGTAATTGCTGTGACAATTTTCATTTTGATTGCTCGATTATTTCTAAACATTTATTAGAAAATTCAATTTTATTGAAAATCAACTGTGCTATATATAGCCCACAAGTTTTTGGCGGCAAAAATCCAAAGTGGTCCGATTACGATGGTTGATACCTCTATCAATAGGTTTCGGAACCTGTAATTGCTGTGACAATTTTCATTTTGATTGCTCGATTATTTCTAAACATTTATTAGAAAATTCAATTTTATTGAAAATCAACTGTGCTATAGCCCACAAGTTTTTGGCGGCAAAAATCCAAAATGGTCCGATTACGATGGTTGATACCTCTATCAATAGGTTTCGGAACCTGTAATTGCTGTGACAATTTTCATTTTGATTGCTCGATTATTTCTAAACATTTATTAGAAAATTCAATTTTATTGAAAATCAACTGTGCTATAGCCCACAAGTTTTTGGCGGCAAAAATCCAAAATGGTCCGATTACGACGGTTTATACCTCTATCAATAGGTTTCGGAACCTGTAATTGCTGTGACAATTTTCATTTTGATTGCTCGATTATTTCTAAACATTTATTAGAAAATTCAATTTTATTGAAAATCAACTGTGCTATAGCCCACAAGTTTTTGGCGGCAAAAATCAAAAATAGGTTTCGGAACCTGTAATTGCTGTGACAATTTTCATTTTGATTGCTCGATTATTTCTAAACATTTATTAGAAAATTCAATTTTATTGAAAATCAACTGTGCTATAGCCCACAAGTTTTTGGCGGCAAAAATCCAAATGGTCCGATTACGATGGTTGATACCTCTATCTATAGGTTTCGGAACCTGTAATTGCTGTGACAATTTTCATTTTGATTGCTCGATTATTTCTAAACATTTATTAGAAAATTCAATTTTATTGAAAATCAACTGTGCACAAGTCCACAAGTTTTTGGCGGCAAAAATCCAAAATGGTCCGATTACGATGGTTGATACCTCTATCAATAGGTTTCAGAACCTGTAATTGCTGTGACAATTTTCATTTTGATTGCTCGATTATTTCTAAACATTTATTAGAAAATTCAATTTTATTGAAAATCAACTGTGCTATAGCCCACAAGTTTTTGGCGGCAAAAATCCAAAATGGTCCGATTACGATGGTTGATACTTCTATCAATAGGTTTCGGAACCTGTAATTGCTGTGACAATTTTCATTTTGATTGCTCGATTATTTCTAAACATTTATTAGAAAATTCAATTTTATTGAAAATCAACTGTGCTATAGCCCACAAGTTTTTGGCGGCAAAAATCCAAAATGGTCCGATTACGATGGTTGATACCTCTATCAATAGGTTTCGGAACCTGTAATTGCTGTGACAATTTTCATTTTGATTGCTCGATTATTTCTAAACATTTATTAGAAAATTCAATTTTATTGAAAATCAACTGTGCTATAGCCCACAAGTTTTTGGCGGCAAAAATCCAAAATGGTCCGATTACGATGGTTGATACCTCTATCAATAGGTTTCGGAACCTGTAATTGCTGTGACAATTTTCATTTTGATTGCTCGATTATTTCTAAACATTTATTAGAAAATTCAATTTTATTGAAAATCAACTGTGCTATAGCCCACAAGTTTTTGGCGGCAAAAATCCAAAATGGTCCGATTACGATGGTTGATACCTCTATCAATAGGTTTCGGAACCTGTAATTGCTGTGACAATTTTCATTTTGATTGCTCGATTATTTCTAAACATTTATTAGAAAATTCAATTTTATTGAAAATCAACTGTGCTATAGCCCACAAGTTTTTGGCGGCAAAAATCCAAAATGGTCCGATTACAATGGTTGATACCTCTATCAATAGGTTTCGGAACCTGTAATTGCTGTGACAATTTTCATTTTGATTGCTCGATTATTTCTAAACATTTATTAGAAAATTCAATTTTATTGAAAATCAACTGTGCTATAATAGCCCACAAGTTTTTGGCGGCAAAAATCCAAAATGGTCCGATTACAATGGTTGATACCTCTATCAATAGGTTTCGGAACCTGTAATTGCTGTGACAATTTTCATTTTGATTGCTCGATTATTTCTAAACATTTATTAGAAAATTCAATTTTATTGAAAATCAACTGTGCTATAGCCCACAAGTTTTTGGCGGCAAAAATCCAAAATGGTCCGATTACAATGGTTGATGCCTCTATCAATAGGTTTCGGAACCTATAATTGCTGTGACAATTTTCATTTTGATTGCTCGATTATTTTTAAACATTTATTAGAAAATTCAATTTTATTGAAAATCAACTGTGCTATAGCCCACAAGTTTTTGGCGGCAAAAATCCAAAATGGTCCGATTACGATGGTTGATACCTCTATCAATAGGTTTCGGAACCTGTAATTGCTGTGTCAATTTTCATTTTGATTGCTCGATTATTTCTAAACATTTATTAGAAAATTCAATTTTATTGAAAATCAACTGTGCTATAGCCCACAAGTTTTTGGCGGCAAAAATCCAAACTGGTCCGATTACGATGGTTGATACCTCTATCAATAGGTTTCGGAACCTGTAATTGCTGTGACAATTTTCATTTTGATTGCTCGATTATTTCTAAACATTTATTAGAAAATTCAATTTTATTGAAAATCAACTGTGCTATAATAGCCCACAAGTTTTTGGCGGCAAAAATCCAAAATGGTCCGATTACGATGGTTGATACCTCTATTAATAGGTTTCGGAACCTGTAATTGCTGTGACAATTTTCATTTTGATTGCTCGATTATTTCTAAACATTTATTAGAAAATTCAATTTTATTGAAAATCAACTGTGCTATAGCCCACAAGTTTTTGGCGGCAAAAATCCAAAATGGTCCGATTACGATGGTTGATACCTCTATCAATAGGTTTCGGAACCTGTAATTGCTGTGACAATTTTCATTTTGATTGCTCGATTATTTCTAAACATTTATTAGAAAATTCAATTTTATTGAAAATCAACTGTGCTATAGCCCACAAGTTTTTGGCGGCAAAAATCCAAAATGGTCCGATTACGATAGTTGATACCTCTATCAATAGGTTTCGGAACCTGTAATTGCTGTGACAATTTTCATTTTGATTGCTCGATTATTTCTAAACATTTATTAGAAAATTCAATTTTATTGAAAATCAACTGTGCTATAGCCCACAAGTTTTTGGTGGTAAAAATCCAAAATGGTCCGATTACTATGGTTGATACCTCTATCAATAGGTTTCGGAACCTGTAATTGCTGTGACAATTTTCATTTTGATTGCTCGATTATTTCTAAACATTTATTAGAAAATTCAATTTTATTGAAAATCAACTGTGCTATAGCCCACAAGTTTTTGGCGGCAAAAATCCAAAATGGTCCGATTACGATGGTTGATACCTCTATCAATAGGTTTCGGAACCTGTAATTGCTGTGACAATTTTCATTTTGATTGCTCGATTATTTCTAAACATTTATTAGAAAATTCAATTTTATTGAAAATCAACTGTGCTATAGCCCACAAGTTTTTGGCGGCAAAAATCCAAAATGGTCCGATTACGATGGTTGATACCTCTATCAATAGGTTTCGGAACCTGTAATTGCTGTGACAATTTTCATTTTGATTGCTCGATTATTTCTAAACATTTATTAGAAAATTCAATTTTATTGAAAATCAACTGTGCTATAGCCCACAAGTTTTTGGCGGCAAAAATCCAAAATGGTCCGATTACGATGGTTGATACCTCTATCAATAGGTTTCGGAACCTGTAATTGCTGTGACAATTTTCATTTTGATTGCTCGATTATTTCTAAACATTTATTAGAAAATTCAATTTTATTGAAAATCAACTGTGCTATAGCCCACAAGTTTTTGGCGGCAAAAATCCAAAATGGTCCGATTACGATGGTTGATACCTCTATCAATAGGTTTCGGAACCTGTAATTGCTGTGACAATTTTCATTTTGATTGCTCTATTATTTCTAAACATTTATTAGAAAATTCAATTTTATTGAAAATCAACTGTGCTATAGCTCACAAGTTTTTGGCGGCAAAAATCCAAAATGGTCCGATTACGATGGTTGATACCTCTATCAATAGGTTTCGGAACCTGTAATTGCTGTGACAATTTTCATTTTGATTGCTCGATTATTTCTAAACATTTATTAGAAAATTCAATTTTATTGAAAATCAACTGTGCTATAGCCCACAAGTTTTTGGCGGCAAAAATCCAAACTAGTCCGATTACGATGGTTGATACCTCTATCAATAGGTTTCGGGACCTGTAATTGCTGTGACAATTTTTATTTTGATTGCTCGATTATTTCTAAACATTTATTAGAAAATTCAATTTTATTGAAAATCAACTGTGCTATAGCCCACAAGTTTTTGGCGGCAAAAATCCAAACTGGTCCGATTACGATGGTTGATACCTCTATCAATAGGTTTCGGAACCTGTAATTGCTGTGACAATTTTCATTTTGATTGCTCGATTATTTCTAAACATTTATTAGAAAATTCAATTTTATTGAAAATCAACTGTGCTATAGCCCACAAGTTTTTGGCGGCAAAAATCCAAAATGGTCCGATTACGATGGTTGATACCTCTATCAATAGGTTTCGGAACCTGTAATTGCTGTGACAATTTTCATTTTGATTGCTCGATTATTTCTAAACATTTATTAGAAAATTCAATTTTATTGAAAATCAACTGTGCTATAGCCCACAAGTTTTTGGCGGCAAAAATCCAAAATGGTCCGATTACGATGGTTGATACCTCTATCAATAGGTTTCGGAACCTGTAATTGCTGTGACAATTTTCATTTTGATTGCTCGATTATTTCTAAACATTTATTAGAAAATTCAATTTTATTGAAAATCAACTGTGCTATATCCCACAAGTTTTTGGCGGCAAAAATCCAAAATGGTTCGATTACGATGGTTGATACCTCTATCAATAGGTTTCGGAACCTGTAATTGCTGTGACAATTTTCATTTTGATTGCTCGATTATTTCTAAACATTTATTAGAAAATTCAATTTTATTGAAAATCAACTGTGCTATAGCCCACAAGTTTTTGGCGGCAAAAATCCAAAATGGTCCGATTACGATGGTTGATACCTCTATCAATAGGTTTCGGAACCTGTAATAGCTGTGACAATTTTCATTTTGATTGCTCGATTATTTCTTAACATTTATTAGAAAATTCAATTTTATTGAAAATCAACTGTGCTATAGCCCACAAGTTTTTGGCGGCAAAAATCCAAAATGGTCCGATTACGATGGTTGATACCTCTATCAATAGGTTTCGGAACCTGTAATTGCTGTGACAATTTTCATTTTGATTGCTCGATTATTTCTAAACATTTATTAGAAAATTCAATTTTATTGAAAATCAACTGTGCTATAGCCCACAAGTTTTTGGCGGCAAAAATCCAAAATGGTCCGATTACGATGGTTGATACCTCTATCAATAGGTTTCGGAAACTGTATTTGCTGTGACAATTTTCATTTTGATTGCTCGATTATTTCTAAACATTTATTAGAAAATTCAATTTTTTTGAAAATCAACTGTGCTATATCCCACAAGTTTTTGGCGGCAAAAATCCAAAATGGTCCGATTACGATGGTTGATACCTCTATCAATAGGTTTCGGAACCTGTAATTGCTGTGACAATTTTCATTTTGATTGCTCGATTATTTCTAAACATTTATTAGAAAATTCAATTTTATTGAAAATCAACTGTGCTATAGCCCACAAGTTTTTGGCGGCAAAAATCCCAAATGGTCCGATTACGATGGTTGATACCTCTATCAATAGGTTTCGGAACCTGTAATTGCTGTGACAATTTTCATTTTGATTGCTCGATTATTTCTAAACATTTATTAGAAAATTCAATTTTATTGAAAATCAACTGTGCCCACAAGTTTTTGGCGGCAAAAATCCAAAATGGTCCGATTACGATGGTTGATACCTCTATCAATAGGTTTCGGAACCTGTAATTGCTGTGACAACTTTCATTTTGATTGCTCGATTATTTCTAAACATTTATTAGAAAATTCAATTTTATTGAAAATCAACTGTGCTATAGCCCACAAGTTTTTGGCGGCAAAAATCCAAAATGGTCCGATTACGATGGTTGATACCTCTATCAATAGGTTTCGGAACCTGTAATTGCTGTGACAATTTTCATTTTGATTGCTCGATTATTTCTAAACATTTATTAGAAAATTCAATTTTATTGAAAATCAACTGTGCTATAGCCTACAAGTTTTTGGCGGCAAAAATCCAAAATGGTCCGATTACGATGGTTGATACCTCTATCAATAGGTTTCGGGACCTGTAATTGCTGTGACAATTTTCATTTTGATTGCTCGATTATTTCTAAACATTTATTAGAAAATTCAATTTTATTGAAAATCAACTGTGCTATAGCCCACAAGTTTTTGGCGGCAAAAATCCAAAATGGTCCGATTACGATGGTTGATACCTCTATCAATAGGTTTCGGAACCTGTAATTGCTGTGACAATTTTCATTTTGATTGCTCGATTATTTCTAAACATTTATTAGAAAATTCAATTTTATTGAAAATCAACTGTGCTATAGCCCACAAGTTTTTGGCGGCAAAAATCCAAAATGGTTCGATTACGATGGTTGATACCTCTATCAATAGGTTTCGGAACCTGTAATTGCTGTGACAATTTTCATTTTGATTGCTCGATTATTTCTAAACATTTATTAGAAAATTCAATTTTATTGAAAATGAACTGTGCTATAGCCCACAAGTTTTTGGCGGCAAAAATCCAAAATGGTCCGATTACGATGGTTGATACCTCTATCAATAGGTTTCGGAACCTGTAATTGCTGTGACAATTTTCATTTTGATTGCTCGATTATTTCTAAACATTTATTAGAATATTCAATTTTATTGAAAATCAACTGTGCTATAGCCCACAAGTTTTTGGCGGCAAAAATCCAAAATGATCCGATTATGATGGTTGATACCTCTATCAATAGGTTTCGGAACCTGTAATTGCTGTGACAATTTTCATTTTGATTGCTCGATTATTTCTAAACATTTATTAGAAAATTCAATTTTATTGAAAATCAACTGTGCTATAGCCCACAAGTTTTTGGCGGCAAAAATCCAAAATGGTCCGATTACGATGGTTGATACCTCTATCAATAGGTTTCGGAACCTGTAATTGCTGTGACAATTTTCATTTTGATTGCTCGATTATTTCTAAACATTTATTAGAAAATTCAATTTTGTTGAAAATCAACTGTGCTATAGCCCACAAGTTTTTGGCGGCAAAAATCCAAAATGGTCCGATTACGATGGTTGATACCTCTATCAATAGGTTTCGGAACCTGTAATTGCTGTGACAATTTTCATTTTGATTGCTCGATTATTTCTAAACATTTATTAGAAAATTCAATTTTATTGAAAATCAACTGTGCTATAGCCCACAAGTTTTTGGCGGCAAAACTCCAAAATGGTTCGATTACGATGGTTGATACCTCTATCAATAGGTTTCGGAACCTGTAATTGCTGTGACAATTTTCATTTTGATTGCTCGATTATTTCTAAACATTTATTAGAAAATTCAATTTTATTGAAAATCAACTGTGCTATAGCCCACAAGTTTTTGGCGGCAAAAATCCAAAATGGTCCGATTACGATGGTTGATACCTCTATCAATAGGTTTCGGAACCTGTAATTGCTGTGACAATTTTCATTTTGATTGCTCGATTATTTCTAAACATTTATTAGAAAATTCAATTTTATTGAAAATCAACTGTGCTATAGCCCACAAGTTTTTGGCGGCAAAAATCTAAACTGGTCCGATTACGATGGTTGATACCTCTATCAATAGGTTTCGGAACCTGTAATTGCTGTGACAATTTTCATTTTGATTGCTCGATTATTTCTAAACATTTATTAGAAAATTCAATTTTATTGAAAATCAACTAAGCTATAGCCCACAAGTTTTTGGCGGCAAAAATCCAAAATGATCCGATTACGATGGTTGATACCTCTATCAATAGGTTTCGGAACCTGTAATTGCTGTGACAATTTTCATTTTGATTGCTCGATTATTTCTAAACATTTATTAGAAAATTCAATTTTATTGAAAATCAACTGTGCTATAGCCCACAAGTTTTTGGCGGCAAAAATCCAAAATGATCCGATTACGATGGTTGATACCTCTATCAATAGGTTTCGGAACCTGTAATTGCTGTGACAATTTTCATTTTGATTGCTCGATTATTTCTAAACATTTATTAGAAAATTCAATTTTATTGAAAATCAACTGTGCTATAGCCCACAAGTTTTTGGCGGCAAAAATCCAAAATGGTCCGATTACGATGGTTGATACCTCTATCAATAGGTTTCGGAACCTGTAATTGCTGTGACAATTTTCATTTTGATTGCTCGATTATTTCTAAACATTTATTAGAAAATTCAATTTTATTGAAAATCAACTGTGCTATAGCCCACAAGTTTTTGGCGGCAAAAATCCAAAATGATCCGATTACGATGGTTGATACCTCTATCAATAGGTTTCGGAACCTGTAATTGCTGTGACAATTTTCATTTTGATTGCTCGATTATTTCTAAACATTTATTAGAAAATTCAATTTTATTGAAAATCAACTGTGCTATAGCCCACAAGTTTTTGGCGGCAAAAATCCAAAATGGTCTGATTACGATGGTTGATACCTCTATCAATAGGTTTCGGAACCTGTAATTGCTGTGACAATTTTCATTTTGATTGCTCGATTATTTCTAAACATTTATTAGAAAATTCAATTTTATTGAAAATCAACTGTGCTATAGCCCACAAGTTTTTGGCGGCAAAAATCCAAAATGGTCCGATTACGATGGTTGATACCTCTATCAATAGGTTTCGGAACCTGTAATTGCTGTGACAATTTTCATTTTGATTGCTCGATTATTTCTAAACATTTCTTAGAAAATTCAATTTTATTGAAAATCAACTGTGCTATAGCCCACAAGTTTTTGCGGCAAAAATCCAAAATGGTCCGATTACGATGGTTGATACCTCTATCAATAGGTTTCGGAACCTGTAATTGCTGTGACAATTTTCATTTTGATTGCTCGATTATTTCTAAACATTTATTAGAAAATTCAATTTTATTGAAAATCAACTGTGCTATAGCCCAAAAGTTTTTGGCGGCAAAAATCCAAAATGGTCCGATTACGATGGTTGATACCTCTATCAATAGGTTTCGGAACCTGTAATTGCTGTGACAATTTTCATTTTGATTGCTCGATTATTTCTTAACATTTATTAGAAAATTCAATTTTATTGAAAATCAACTGTGCTATAGCCCACAAGTTTTTGGCGGCAAAAATCCAAAATGGTCCGATTACGATGGTTGATACCTCTATCAATAGGTTTCGGAACCTGTAACTGCTGTGACAATTTTCATTTTGATTGCTCGATTATTTCTAAACATTTATTAGAAAATTCAATTTTATTGAAAATCAACTGTGCTATAGCCCACAAGTTTTTGGCGGAAAAAATCTAAAATGGTCCGATTACGATGGTTGATACCTCTATCAATAGGTTTCGGAACCTGTAATTGCTGTGACAATTTTCATTTTGATTGGTCTATTATTTCTAAACATTTATTAGAAAATTCAATTTTATTGAAAATCAACTGTGCTATAGCCCACAAGTTTTTGGCGGCAAAAATCCAAAATGGTCCGATTACGATGGTTGATACCTCTATCAATAGGTTTCGGAACCTGTAACTGCTGTGACAATTTTCATTTTGATTGCTCGATTATTTCTAAACATTTATTAGAAAATTCAATTTTATTGAAAATCAACTGTGCTATAGCCCACAAGTTTTTGGCGGCAAAAATCCAAAATGGTCCGATTACGATGGTTGATACCTCTATCAATAGGTTTCGGAACCTGTAATTGCTGTGACAATTTTCATTTTGATTGCTCGATTATTTCTAAACATTTATTAGAAAATTCAATTTTGTTGAAAATCAACTGTGCTATAGCCCACAAGTTTTTGGCGGCAAAAATCCAAAATGGTCCGATTACGATGGTTGATACCTCTATCAATAGGTTTCGGAACCTGTAATTGCTGTGACAATTTTCATTTTGATTGCTCGATTATTTCTAAACATTTATTAGAAAATTCAATTTTATTGAAAATCAACTGTGCTATAGCCCACAAGTTTTTGGCGGCAAAACTCCAAAATGGTTCGATTACGATGGTTGATACCTCTATCAATAGGCTTCGGAACCTGTAATTGCTGTGACAATTTTCATTTTGATTGCTCGATTATTTCTAAACATTTATTAGAAAATTCAATTTTATTGAAAATCAACTGTGCTATAGCCCACAAGTTTTTGGCGGCAAAAATCCAAAATGGTCCGATTACGATGGTTGATACCTCTATCAATAGGTTTCGGAACCTGTAATTGCTGTGACAATTTTCATTTTGATTGCTCGATTATTTCTAAACATTTATTAGAAAATTCAATTTTATTGAAAATCAACTGTGCTATAGCCCACAAGTTTTTGGCGGCAAAAATCTAAACTGGTCCGATTACGATGGTTGATACCTCTATCAATAGGTTTCGGAACCTGTAATTGCTGTGACAATTTTCATTTTGATTGCTCGATTATTTCTAAACATTTATTAGAAAATTCAATTTTATTGAAAATCAACTAAGCTATAGCCCACAAGTTTTTGGCGGCAAAAATCCAAAATGATCCGATTACGATGGTTGATACCTCTATCAATAGGTTTCGGAACCTGTAATTGCTGTGACAATTTTCATTTTGATTGCTCGATTATTTCTAAACATTTATTAGAAAATTCAATTTTATTGAAAATCAACTGTGCTATAGCCCACAAGTTTTTGGCGGCAAAAATCCAAAATGATCCGATTACGATGGTTGATACCTCTATCAATAGGTTTCGGAACCTGTAATTGCTGTGACAATTTTCATTTTGATTGCTCGATTATTTCTAAACATTTATTAGAAAATTCAATTTTATTGAAAATCAACTGTGCTATAGCCCACAAGTTTTTGGCGGCAAAAATCCAAAATGGTCCGATTACGATGGTTGATACCTCTATCAATAGGTTTCGGAACCTGTAATTGCTGTGACAATTTTCATTTTGATTGCTCGATTATTTCTAAACATTTATTAGAAAATTCAATTTTATTGAAAATCAACTGTGCTATAGCCCACAAGTTTTTGGCGGCAAAAATCCAAAATGATCCGATTACGATGGTTGATACCTCTATCAATAGGTTTCGGAACCTGTAATTGCTGTGACAATTTTCATTTTGATTGCTCGATTATTTCTAAACATTTATTAGAAAATTCAATTTTATTGAAAATCAACTGTGCTATAGCCCACAAGTTTTTGGCGGCAAAAATCCAAAATGGTCTGATTACGATGGTTGATACCTCTATCAATAGGTTTCGGAACCTGTAATTGCTGTGACAATTTTCATTTTGATTGCTCGATTATTTCTAAACATTTATTAGAAAATTCAATTTTATTGAAAATCAACTGTGCTATAGCCCACAAGTTTTTGGCGGCAAAAATCCAAAATGGTCCGATTACGATGGTTGATACCTCTATCAATAGGTTTCGGAACCTGTAATTGCTGTGACAATTTTCATTTTGATTGCTCGATTATTTCTAAACATTTATTAGAAAATTCAATTTTATTGAAAATCAACTGTGCTATAGCCCACAAGTTTTTGCGGCAAAAATCCAAAATGGTCCGATTACGATGGTTGATACCTCTATCAATAGGTTTCGGAACCTGTAATTGCTGTGACAATTTTCATTTTGATTGCTCGATTATTTCTAAACATTTATTAGAAAATTCAATTTTATTGAAAATCAACTGTGCTATAGCCCAAAAGTTTTTGGCGGCAAAAATCCAAAATGGTCCGATTACGATGGTTGATACCTCTATCAATAGGTTTCGGAACCTGTAATTGCTGTGACAATTTTCATTTTGATTGCTCGATTATTTCTAAACATTTATTAGAAAATTCAATTTTATTGAAAATCAACTGTGCTATAGCCCACAAGTTTTTGGCGGCAAAAATCCAAAATGGTCCGATTACGATGGTTGATACCTCTATCAATAGGTTTCGGAACCTGTAACTGCTGTGACAATTTTCATTTTGATTGCTCGATTATTTCTAAACATTTATTAGAAAATTCAATTTTATTGAAAATCAACTGTGCTATAGCCCACAAGTTTTTGGCGGAAAAAATCTAAAATGGTCCGATTACGATGGTTGATACCTCTATCAATAGGTTTCGGAACCTGTAATTGCTGTGACAATTTTCATTTTGATTGGTCTATTATTTCTAAACATTTATTAGAAAATTCAATTTTATTGAAAATCAACTGTGCTATAGCCCACAAGTTTTTGGCGGCAAAAATCCAAAATGGTCCGATTACGATGGTTGATACCTCTATCAATAGGTTTCGGAACCTGTAACTGCTGTGACAATTTTCATTTTGATTGCTCGATTATTTCTAAACATTTATTAGAAAATTCAATTTTATTGAAAATCAACTGTGCTATAGCCCACAAGTTTTTGGCGGCAAAAATCCAAAATGGTCCGATTACGATGGTTGATACCTCTATCAATAGGTTTCGGAACCTGTAATTGCTGTGACAATTTTCATTTTGATTGCTCGATTATTTCTAAACATTTATTAGAAAATTCAATTTTATTGAAAATCAACTGTGCTATAGCCCACAAGTTTTTGGCGGCAAAAATCCAAAATGGTCCGATTACGATGGTTGATACCTCTATCAATAGGTTTCGGAACCTGTAATTGCTGTGAAAATTTTCATTTTGATTGCTCGATTATTTCTAAACATTTATTAGAAAATTCAATTTTATTGAAAATCAACTGTGCTATAGCCCACAAGTTTTTGGCGGCAAAAATCCAAACTGGTCCGATTACGATGGTTGATACCTCTATCAATAGGTTTCGGGACCTGTAATTGCTGTGACAATTTTCATTTTGATTGCTCGATTATTTCTAAACATTTATTAGAAAATTCAATTTTATTGAAAATCAACTGTGCTATATATAGCCCACAAGTTTTTGGCGGCAAAAATCCAAAATGGTCCGATTACGATGGTTGATACCTCTATCAATAGGTTTCGGAACCTGTAATTGCTGTGACAATTTTCATTTTGATTGCTCGATTATTTCTAAACATTTATTAGAAAATTCAATTTTATTGAAAATCAACTGTGCTATAGCCCACAAGTTTTTGGCGGCAAAAATCCAAAATGGTCCGATTACGATGGTTGATACCTCTATCAATAGGTTTCGGAACCTGTAATTGCTGTGACAATTTTTATTTTGATTACTCGATTATTTCTAAACATTTATTAGAAAATTCAATTTTATTGAAAATCAACTGTGCTATATGCCCACAAGTTTTTGGCGGCAAAAATCCAAAATGGTCCGATTGCGATGGTTGATACCTCTATCAATAGGTTTCGGAACCTGTAATTGCTGTGACAATTTTCATTTTGATTGCTCGATTATTTCTAAACATTTATTAGAAAATTCAATTTTATTGAAAATCAACTGTGCTATAGCCCACAAGTTTTTGGCGGCAAAAATCCAAAATGGTCCGATTACGATGGTTGATACCTCTATCAATAGGTTTCGGAACCTGTAATTGCTGTGACAATTTTCATTTTGATTGCTCGATTATTTCTAAACATTTATTAGAAAATTCAATTTTATTGAAAATCAACTGTGCTATAGCCCACAAGTTTTTGGCGGCAAAAATCCAAAATGGTCCGATTACGATGGTTGATACCTCTATCAATAGGTTTCGGAAACTGTAATTGCTGTGACAATTTTCATTTTGATTGCTCGATTATTTCTAAACATTTATTAGAAAATTCAATTTTATTGAAAATCAACTGTGCTATAGCCCACAAGTTTTTGGCGGCAAAAATCCAAAATGGTCCGATTACGATGGTTGATACCTCAATCAATAGGTTTCGGAACCTGTAATTGCTGTGACAATTTTCATTTTGATTGCTCGATTATTTCTAAACATTTATTAGAAAATTCAATTTTATTGAAAATCAACTGTGCTATAGCCCACAAGTTTTTGGCGGCAAAAATCCAAAATGGTCCGATTACGATGGTTGATACCTCTATCAATAGGTTTCGGAACCTGTAATTGCTGTGACAATTTTCATTTTGATTGCTCGATTATTTCTAAACATTTATTAGAAAATTCAATTTTATTGAAAATCAACTGTGCTATAGCCCACAAGTTTTTGGCGGCAAAAATCCAAAATGGTCCGATTACGATGGTTGATACCCCTATCAATAGGTTTCGGAACCTGTAATTGCTGTGACAATTTTCATTTTGATTGCTCGATTATTTCTAAACATTTATTAGAAAATTCAATTTTATTGAAAATCAACTGTGCTATAGCCCACAAGTTTTTGGCGGCAAAAATCCAAAATGGTCCGATTACGATGGTTGATATTTCTATCAATAGGTTTCGGAACCTGTAATTGCTGTGACAATTTTCATTTTGATTGCTCGATTATTTCTAAACATTTATTAGAAAATTCAATTTTATTGAAAATCAACTGTGCTATAGCCCACAAGTTTTTGGCCGTAAAAATCCAAAATGGTCCGATTACGATAGTTGATACCTCTATCAATAGGTTTCGGAACCTGTAATTGCTGTGACAATTTTCATTTTGATTGCTCGATTATTTCTAAACATTTATTAGAAAATTCAATTTTATTGAAAATCAACTGTGCTATACCCACAAGTTTTTGGCGGCAAAAATCCAAAATGGTCCGATTACGATGGTTGATATCTCTATCAATAGGTTTCGGAACCTGTAATTGCTGTGACAATTTTCATTTTGATTGCTCGATTATTTCTAAACATTTATTAGAAAATTCAATTTTATTGAAAATCAACTGTGCTATAGCCCACAAGTTTTTGGCGGCAAAAATCCAAAATGGTCCGATTACGATGGTTGATACCTCTATCAATAGGTTTCGGAACCTGTAATTGCTGTGACAATTTTCATTTTGATTGCTCGATTATTTCTAAACATTTATTAGAAAATTCAATTTTATTGAAAATCAACTGTGCTATAGCCCACAAGTTTTTGGCGGCAAAAATCCAAAATGGTCCGATTACGATGGTTGATACCTCTATCAATAGGTTTCGGAACCTGTAATTGCTGTGACAATTTTCGTTTTGATTGCTCGATTATTTCTAAACATTTATTAGAAAATTCAATTTTATTGAAAATCAACTGTGCTATAGCCCACAAGTTTTTGGCGGCAAAAATCCAAAATGGTCCGATTACGATGGTTGATACCTCTATCAATAGGTTTCGGAACCTGTAATTGCTGTGACAATTTTCATTTTGATTGCTCGATTATTTCTAAACATTTATTAGAAAATTCAATTTTATTGAAAATCAACTGTGCTATAGCCCACAAGTTTTTGGCGGCAAAAATCTAAAATGGTCCGATTACGATGGTTGATACCTCTATCAATAGGTTTCGGAACCTGTAATTGCTGTGACAATTTTCATTTTGATTGCTCGATTATTTCTAAACATTTATTAGAAAATTCAATTTTATTGAAAATCAACTGTGCTATAGCCCACAAGTTTTTGGCGGCAAAAATCCAAAATGGTCCGATTACGATGGTTGATACCTCTATCAATAGGTTTCGGAACCTGTAATTGCTGTGACAATTTTCATTTTGATTGCTCGATTATTTCTAAACATTTATTAGAAAATTCAATTTTATTGAAAATCAACTGTGCTATAGCCCACAAGTTTTTGGCGGCAAAAATCCAAACTGGTCCGATTACGATGGTTGATACCTCTATCAATAGGTTTCGGAACCTGTAATTGCTGTGACAATTTTCATTTTGATTGCTCGATTATTTCTAAACATTTATTAGAAAATTCAATTTTATTGAAAATCAACTGTGCTATAGCCCACAAGTTTTTGGCGGCAAAAATCCAAACTGGTCCGATTACGATGGTTGATACCTCTATCAATAGGTTTCGGAACCTGTAATTGCTGTGACAATTTTCATTTTGATTGCTCGATTATTTCTAAACATTTATTAGAAAATTCAATTTTATTGAAAATCAACTGTGCTATAGCCCACAAGTTTTTGGCGGCAAAAATCCAAACTGGTCCGATTACGATGGTTAATACCTCTATCAATAGGTTTCGGAACCTGTAATTGCTGTGACAATTTTCATTTTGATTGCTCGATTATTTCTAAACATTTATTAGAAAATTCAATTTTATTGAAAATCAACTGTGCTATAGCCCACAAGTTTTTGGCGGCAAAAATCCAAACTGGTCCGATTACGATGGTTGATACCTCTATCAATAGGTTTCGGAACCTGTAATTGCTGTGACAATTTTCATTTTGATTGCTCGATTATTTCTAAACATTTATTAGAAAATTCAATTTTATTGAAAATCAGCTGTGCTATAGCCCACAAGTTTTTGGCGGCAAAAATCTAAAATGGTCCGATTACGATGGTTGATACCTCTATCAATAGGTTTCGGAACCTGTAATTGCTGTGACAATTTTCATTTTGATTGCTCGATTATTTCTAAACATTTATTAGAAAATTCAATTTTATTGAAAATCAACTGTGCTATAGCCCACAAGTTTTTAGCGGCAAAAATCCAAACTGGTCCGATTACGATGGTTGATACCTCTATCAATAGGTTTCGGAACCTGTAATTGCTGTGACAATTTTCATTTTGATTGCTCGATTATTTCTAAACATTTATTAGAAAATTCAATTTTATTGAAAATCAACTGTGCTATAGCCCACAAGTTTTTGGCGGCAAAAATCCAAACTGGTCCGATTACGATGGTTGATACCTCTATCAATAGGTTTCGGAACCTGTAATTGCTGTGACAATTTTCATTTTGATTGCTCGATTATTTCTAAACATTTATTAGAAAATTCAATTTTATTGAAAATCAACTGTGCTATAGCCCACAAGTTTTTGGCGGCAAAAATCCAAACTGGTCCGATTACGATGGTTGATACCTCTATCAATAGGTTTCGGAACCTGTAATTGCTGTGACAATTTTCATTTTGATTGCTCGATTATTTCTAAACATTTATTAGAAAATTCAATTTTATTGAAAATCAACTGTGCTATAGCCCACAAGTTTTTGGCGGCAAAAATCCAAAATGGTCCGATTACGATGGTTGATACCTCTATCAATAGGTTTCGGAACCTGTAATTGCTGTGACAATTTTCATTTTGATTGCTCGATTATTTCTAAACATTTATTAGAAAATTCAATTTTATTGAAAATCAACTGTGCTATAGCCCACAAGTTTTTGGCGGCAAAAATCCAAAATGGTCCGATTACGATGGTTGATACCTCTATCAATAGGTTTCGGAACCTGTAATTGCTGTGACAATTTTCATTTTGATTGCTCGATTATTTCTAAACATTTATTAGAAAATTCAATTTTATTGAAAATCAACTGTGCTATAGCCCACAAGTTTTTGGCGGCAAAAATCCAAAATGGTCCGATTACGATGGTTGATACCTCTATCAATAGGTTTCGGAACCTGTAATTGCTGTGACAATTTTCATTTTGATTGCTCGATTATTTCTAAACATTTATTAGAAAATTCAATTTTATTGAAAATCAACTGTGCTATAGCCCACAAGTTTTTGGCGGCAAAAATCCAAAATGGTCCGATTACGATGGTTGATACCTCTATCAATAGGTTTCGGAACCTGTAATTGCTGTGACAATTTTCATTTTGATTGCTCGATTATTTCTAAACATTTATTAGAAAATTCAATTTTATTGAAAATCAACTGTGCTATAGCCCACAAGTTTTTGGCGGCAAAAATCTAAAATGGTCCGATTACGATGGTTGATACCTCTATCAATAGGTTTCGGAACCTGTAATTGCTGTGACAATTTTCATTTTGATTGCTCGATTATTTCTAAACATTTATTAGAAAATTCAATTTTATTGAAAATCAACTGTGCTATAGCCCACAAGTTTTTGGCGGCAAAAATCCAAAATGGTCCGATTACGATGGTTGATACCTCTATCAATAGGTTTCGGAACCTGTAATTGCTGTGACAATTTTCATTTTGATTGCTCGATTATTTCTAAACATTTATTAGAAAATTCAATTTTATTGAAAATCAACTGTGCTATAGCCCACAAGTTTTTGGCGGCAAAAATCCAAAATGGTTCGATTACGATGGTTGATACCTCTATCAATAGGTTTCGGAACCTGTAATTGCTGTGACAATTTTCATTTTGATTGCTCGATTATTTCTAAACATTTATTAGAAAATTCAATTTTATTGAAAATCAACTGTGCTATAGCCCACAAGTTTTTGGCGGCAAAAATCCAAAATGGTCCGATTACGATGGTTGATACCTCTATCAATAGGTTTCGGAACCTGTAATTGCTGTGACAATTTTCATTTTGATTGCTCGATTATTTCTAAACATTTATTAGAAAATTCAATTTTATTGAAAATCAACTGTGCTATAGCCCACAAGTTTTTGGCGGCAAAAATCCAAAATGGTCCGATTACGATGGTTGATACCTCTATCAATAGGTTTCGGAACCTGTAATTGCTGTGACAATTTTCATTTTGATTGCTCGATTATTTCTAAACATTTATTAGAAAATTCAATTTTATTGAAAATCAACTGTGCTATAGCCCACAAGTTTTTGGCGGCAAAAATCCAAAATGGTCCGATTACGATGGTTGATACCTCTATCAATAGGTTTCGGAACCTGTAATTGCTGTGACAATTTTCATTTTGATTGCTCGATTATTTCTAAACATTTATTAGAAAATTCAATTTTATTGAAAATCAACTGTGCTATAGCCCACAAGTTTTTGGCGGCAAAAATCCAAAATGGTCAGATTACGATGGTTGACACCTCTATCAATAGGTTTCGGAACCTGTAATTGCTGTGACAATTTTCATTTTGATTGCTCGATTATTTCTAAACATTTATTAGAAAATTCAATTTTATTGAAAATCAACTGTGCTATAGCCCACAAGTTTTTGGCGGCAAAAATCCAAAATGGTTCGATTACGATGGTTGATACCTCTATCAATAGGTTTCGGAACCTGTAATTGCTGTGACAATTTTCATTTTGATTGCTCGATTATTTCTAAACATTTATTAGAAAATTCATTTTTATTGAAAATCAACTGTGCTATAGCCCACAAGTTTTTGGCGGCAAAAATCCAAAATGGTCCGATTACGATGGTTGATACCTCTATCAATAGGTTTCGGAACCTGTAATTGCTGTGACAATTTTCATTTTGATTGCTCGATTATTTCTAAACATTTATTAGAAAATTCAATTTTATTGAAAATCAACTGTGCTATAGCCCACAAGTTTTTGGCGGCAAAAATCCAAAATGGTCCGATTACGATTGTTGATACCTCTATCAATAGGTTTCGGAACCTGTAATTGCTGTGACAATTTTCATTTTGATTGCTCGATTATTTCTAAACATTTATTAGAAAATTCAATTTTATTGAAAATCAACTGTGCTATAGCCCACAAGTTTTTGGCGGCAAAAATCCAAAATGGTCCGATTACGATGGTTGATACCTCTATCAATAGGTTTCGGAACCTGTAACTGCTGTGACAATTTTCATTTTGATTGCTCGATTATTTATAAACATTTATTAGAAAATTCAATTTTATTGAAAATCAACTGTGCTATAGCCCATAAGTTTTTGGCGGCTAAAATCTAAAATGGTCCGATTACGATGGTTGATACCTCTATCAATAGGTTTCGGAACCTGTAATTGCTGTGACAATTTTCATTTTGATTGCTCGATTATTTCTAAACATTTATTAGAAAATTCAATTTTATTGAAAATCAACTGTGCTATAGCCCACAAGTTTTTGGCGGCAAAAATCCAAAATGGTCCGATTACGATGGTTGATACCTCAATCAATAGGTTTCGGAACCTGTAATTGCTGTGACAATTTTCATTTTGATTGCTCGATTATTTCTAAACATTTCTTAGAAAATTCAATTTTATTGAAAATCAACTGTGCTATAGCCCACAAGTTTTTGGCGGCAAAAATCCAAAATGGTCCGATTACGATGGTTGATACCTCTATCAATAGGTTTCGGAACCTGTAATTGCTGTGACAATTTTCATTTTGATTGCTCGATTATTTCTAAACATTTATTAGAAAATTCAATTTTATTGAAAATCAACTGTGCTATAGCCCACAAGTTTTTGGCGGCAAAAATCCAAACTGGTCCGATTACGATGGTTGATACCTCTATCAATAGGTTTCGGAACCTGTAATTGCTGTGACAATTTTCATTTTGATTGCTCGATTATTTCTAAACATTTATTAGAAAATTCAATTTTATTGAAAATCAACTGTGCTATAGCCCACAAGTTTTTGGCGGCAAAAATCCAAAATGGTCCGATTACGATGGTTGATACCTCAATCAATAGGTTTCGGAACCTGTAATTGCTGTGACAATTTTCATTTTGATTGCTCGATTATTTCTAAACATTTATTAGAAAATTCAATTTTATTGAAAACCAACTGTGCTATAGCCCACAAGTTTTTGGCGGCAAAAATCCAAAATGGTCCGATTACGATGGTTGATACCTCTATCAATAGGTTTCGGAACCTGTAATTGCTGTGACAATTTTCATTTTGATTGCTCGATTATTTCTAAACATTTCTTAGAAAATTCAATTTTATTGAAAATCAACTGTGCTATAGCCCACAAGTTTTTGGCGGCAAAAATCCAAACTAGTCCGATTACGATGGTTGATACCTCTATCAATAGGTTTCGGAACCTGTAATTGCTGTGACAATTTTCATTTTGATTGCTCGATTATTTCTAAACATTTATTAGAAAATTCAATTTTATTGAAAATCAACTGTGCTATAGCCCACAAGTTTTTGGCGGCAAAAATCCAAACTGGTCCGATTACGATGGTTGATACCTCTATCAATAGGTTTCGGAACCTGTAATTGCTGTGACAATTTTCATTTTGATTGCTCGATTATTTCTAAACATTTATTAGAAAATTCAATTTTATTGAAAATCAACTGTGCTATAGCCCACAAGTTTTTGGCGGCAAAAATCCAAACTGGTCCGATTACGATGGTTGATACCTCTATCAATAGGTTTCGGAACCTGTAATTGCTGTGACAATTTTCATTTTGATTGCTCGATTATTTCTAAACATTTATTAGAAAATTCAATTTTATTGAAAATCAACTGTGCTATAGCCCACAAGTTTTTGGCGGCAAAAATCCAAACTGGTCCGATTACGATGGTTGATACCTCTATCAATAGGTTTCGGAACCTGTAATTGCTGTGACAATTTTCATTTTGATTGCTCGATTATTTCTAAACATTTATTAGAAAATTCAATTTTATTGAAAATCAACTGTGCTATAGCCCACAAGTTTTTGGCGGCAAAAATCCAAACTGGTCCGATTACGATGGTTGATACCTCTATCAATAGGTTTCGGAACCTGTAATTGCTGTGACAATTTTCATTTTGATTGCTCGATTATTTCTAAACATTTATTAGAAAATTCAATTTTATTGAAAATCAACTGTGCTATAGCCCACAAGTTTTTGGCGGCAAAAATCCAAACTGGTCCGATTACGATGGTTGATACCTCTATCAATAGGTTTCGGAACCTGTAATTGCTGTGACAATTTTCATTTTGATTGCTCGATTATTTCTAAACATTTATTAGAAAATTCAATTTTATTGAAAATCAACTGTGCTATAGCCCACAAGTTTTTGGCGGCAAAAATCCAAACTGGTCCGATTACGATGGTTGATACCTCTATCAATAGGTTTCAGAACCTGTAATTGCTGTGACAATTTTCATTTTGATTGCTCGATTATTTCTAAACATTTATTAGAAAATTCAATTTTATTGAAAATCAACTGTGCTATAGCCCACAAGTTTTTGGGCGGCAAAAATCCAAACTGGTCCGATTACGATGGTTGATACCTCTATCAATAGGTTTCGGAACCTGTAATTGCTGTGACAATTTTCATTTTGATTGCTCGATTATTTCTAAACATTTATTAGAAAATTCAATTTTATTGAAAATCAACTGTGCTATAGCCCACAAGTTTTTGGCGGCAAAAATCCAAACTGGTCCGATTACGATGGTTGATACCTCTATCAATAGGTTTCGGAACCTGTAATTGCTGTGACAATTTTCATTTTGATTGCTCGATTATTTCTAAACATTTATTAGAAAATTCAATTTTATTGAAAATCAACTGTGCTATAGCCCACAAGTTTTTGGCGGCAAAAATCCAAACTGGTCCGATTACGATGGTTGATACCTCTATCAATAGGTTTCGGAACCTGTAATTGCTGTGACAATTTTCATTTTGATTGCTCGATTATTTCTAAACATTTATTAGAAAATTCAATTTTATTGAAAATCAACTGTGCTATAGCCCACAAGTTTTTGGCGGCAAAAATCCAAACTGGTCCGATTACGATGGTTGATACCTCTATCAATAGGTTTCGGAACCTGTAATTGCTGTGACAATTTTCATTTTGATTACTCGATTATTTCTAAACATTTATTAGAAAATTCAATTTTATTGAAAATCAACTGTGCTATAGCCCACAAGTTTTTGGCGGCAAAAATCCAAACTGGTCCGATTACGATGGTTGATACCTCTACCAATAGGTTTCGGAACCTGTAATTGCTGTGACAATTTTCATTTTGATTGCTCGATTATTTCTAAACATTTATTAGAAAATTCAATTTTATTGAAAATCAACTGTGCTATAGCCCACAAGTTTTTGACGGCAAAAATCTAAACTGGTCCGATTACGATGGTTGATACCTCTATCAATAGGTTTCGGAACCTGTAATTGCTGTGACAATTTTCATTTTGATTGCTCGATTATTTCTAAACATTTATTAGAAAATTCAATTTTATTGAAAATCAACTGTGCTATAGCCCACAAGTTTTTGGCGGCAAAAGTCCAAAATGGTCCGATTACGATGGTTGATACCTCAATCAATAGGTTTCGGAACCTGTAATTGCTGTGACAATTTTCATTTTGATTGCTCGATTATTTCTAAACATTTATTAGAAAATTCAATTTTATTGAAAATCAACTGTGCTATAGCCCACAAGTTTTTGGCGGCAAAAATCCAAACTGGTCCGATTACGATGGTTGATACCTCTATCAATAGGTTTCGGAACCTGTAATTGCTGTGACAATTTTCATTTTGATTGCTCGATTATTTCTAAACATTTATTAGAAAATTCAATTTTATTGAAAATCAACTGTGCTATAGCCCACAAGTTTTTGGCGGCAAAAATCCAAAATGGTCCGATTACGATGGTTGATACCTCTATCAATAGGTTTCGGAGCCTGTAATTGCTGTGACAATTTTCATTTTGATTGCTCGATTATTTCTAAACATTTATTAGAAAATTCAATTTTATTGAAAATCAACTGTGCTATAGCCCACAAGTTTTTGGCGGCAAAAATCCAAAATGGTCCGATTACGATGGTTGATACCTCAATCAATAGGTTTCGGAACCTGTAATTGCTGTGACAATTTTCATTTTGATTGCTCGATTATTTCTAAACATTTCTTAGAAAATTCAATTTTATTGAAAATCAACTGTGCTATAGCCCACAAGATTTTGGCGGCAAAAATCCAAACTGGTCCGATTACGATGGTTGATACCTCTATCAATAGGTTTCGGAACCTGTAATTGCTGTGACAATTTTCATTTTGATTACTCGATTATTTCTAAACATTTATTAGAAAATTCAATTTTATTGAAAATCAACTGTGCTATAGCCCACAAGTTTTTGGCGGCAAAAATCCAAACTGGTCCGATTACGATGGTTGATACCTCTATCAATAGGTTTCGGAACCTGTAATTGCTGTGACAATTTTCATTTTGATTGCTCGATTATTTCTAAACATTTCTTAGAAAATTCAATTTTATTGAAAATCAACTGTGCTATAGCCCACAAGTTTTTGGCGGCAAAAATCCAAACTGGTCCGATTACGATGGTTGATACCTCTATCAATAGGTTTCGGAACCTGTAATTGCTGTGACAATTTTCATTTTGATTACTCGATTATTTCTAAACATTTATTAGAAAATTCAATTTTATTGAAAATCAACTGTGCTATAGCCCACAAGTTTTTGGCGGCAAAAATCAAAACTGGTCCGATTACGATGGTTGATACCTCTATCAATAGGTTTCGGAACCTGTAATTGCTGTGACAATTTTCATTTTGATTACTCGATTATTTCTAAACATTTATTAGAAAATTCAATTTTATTGAAAATCAACTGTGCTATAGCCCACAAGTTTTTGGCGGCAAAAATCCAAACTGGTCCGATTACGATGGTTGATACCTCTATCAATAGGTTTCGGAACCTGTAATTGCTGTGACAATTTTCATTTTGATTGCTCGATTATTTCTAAACATTTATTAGAAAATTCAATTTTATTGAAAATCAACTGTGCTATAGCCCACAAGTTTTTGGCGGCAAAAATCCAAACTGGTCCGATTACGATGGTTGATACCTCTATCAATAGGTTTCGGAACCTGTAATTGCTGTGACAATTTTCATTTTGATTACTCGATTATTTCTAAACATTTATTAGAAAATTCAATTTTATTGAAAATCAACTGTGCTATAGCCCACAAGTTTTTGGCGGCAAAAATCCAAACTGGTCCGATTACGATGGTTGATACCTCTATCAATAGGTTTCGGAACCTGTAATTGCTGTGACAATTTTCATTTTGATTGCTCGATTATTTCTAAACATTTATTAGAAAATTCAATTTTATTGAAAATCAACTGTGCTATAGCCCACAAGTTTTTGGCGGCAAAAATCCAAACTGGTCCGATTACGATGGTTGATACCTCTATCAATAGGTTTCGGAACCTGTAATTGCTGTGACAATTTTCATTTTGATTACTCGATTATTTCTAAACATTTATTAGAAAATTCAATTTTATTGAAAATCAACTGTGCTATAGCCCACAAGTTTTTGGCGGCAAAAATCCAAACTGGTCCGATTACGATGGTTGATACCTCTATCAATAGGTTTCGGAACCTGTAATTGCTGTGACAATTTTCATTTTGATTACTCGATTATTTCTAAACATTTATTAGAAAATTCAATTTTATTGAAAATCAACTGTGCTATAGCCCACAAGTTTTTGGCGGCAAAAATCCAAACTGGTCCGATTACGATGGTTGATACCTCTATCAATAGGTTTCGGAACCTGTAATTGCTGTGACAATTTTCATTTTGATTACTCGATTATTTCTAAACATTTATTAGAAAATTCAATTTTATTGAAAATCAACTGTGCTATAGCCCACAAGTTTTTGGCGGCAAAAATCCAAACTGGTCCGATTACGATGGTTGATACCTCTATCAATAGGTTTCGGAACCTGTAATTGCTGTGACAATTTTCATTTTGATTACTCGATTATTTCTAAACATTTATTAGAAAATTCAATTTTATTGAAAATCAACTGTGCTATAGCCCACAAGTTTTTGGCGGCAAAAATCCAAACTGGTCCGATTACGATGGTTGATACCTCTATCAATAGGTTTCGGAACCTGTAATTGCTGTGACAATTTTCATTTTGATTGCTCGATTATTTCTAAACATTTATTAGAAAATTCAATTTTATTGAAAATCAACTGTGCTATAGCCCACAAGTTTTTGGCGGCAAAAATCCAAACTGGTCCGATTACGATGGTTGATACCTCTATCAATAGGTTTCGGAACCTGTAATTGCTGTGACAATTTTCATTTTGATTACTCGATTATTTCTAAACATTTATTAGAAAATTCAATTTTATTGAAAATCAACTGTGCTATAGCCCACAAGTTTTTGGCGGCAAAAATCCAAACTGGTCCGATTACGATGGTTGATACCTCTATCAATAGGTTTCGGAACCTGTAATTGCTGTGACAATTTTCATTTTGATTACTCGATTATTTCTAAACATTTATTAGAAAATTCAATTTTATTGAAAATCAACTGTGCTATAGCCCACAAGTTTTTGGCGGCAAAAATCCAAACTGGTCCGATTACGATGGTTGATACCTCTATCAATAGGTTTCGGAACCTGTAATTGCTGTGACAATTTTCATTTTGATTACTCGATTATTTCTAAACATTTATTAGAAAATTCAATTTTATTGAAAATCAACTGTGCTATAGCCCACAAGTTTTTGGCGGCAAAAATCCAAACTGGTCCGATTACGATGGTTGATACCTCTATCAATAGGTTTCGGAACCTGTAATTGCTGTGACAATTTTCATTTTGATTACTCGATTATTTCTAAACATTTATTAGAAAATTCAATTTTATTGAAAATCAACTGTGCTATAGCCCACAAGTTTTTGGCGGCAAAAATCCAAACTGGTCCGGTTACGATGGTTGATACCTCTATCAATAGGTTTCGGAACCTGTAATTGCTGTGACAATTTTCATTTTGATTACTCGATTATTTCTAAACATTTATTAGAAAATTCAATTTTATTGAAAATCAACTGTGCTATAGCCCACAAGTTTTTGGCGGCAAAAATCCAAACTGGTCCGATTACGATGGTTGATACCTCTATCAATAGGTTTCGGAACCTGTAATTGCTGTGACAATTTTCATTTTGATTACTCGATTATTTCTAAACATTTATTAGAAAATTCAATTTTATTGAAAATCAACTGTGCTATAGCCCACAAGTTTTTGGCGGCAAAAATCCAAACTGGTCCGATTACGATGGTTGATACCTCTATCAATAGGTTTCGGAACCTGTAATTGCTGTGACAATTTTCATTTTGATTGCTCGATTATTTCTAAACATTTCTTAGAAAATTCAATTTTATTGAAAATCAACTGTGCTATAGCCCACAAGTTTTTGGCGGCAAAAATCCAAACTGGTCCGATTACGATGGTTGATACCTCTATCAATAGGTTTCGGAACCTGTAATTGCTGTGACAATTTTCATTTTGATTACTCGATTATTTCTAAACATTTATTAGAAAATTCAATTTTATTGAAAATCAACTGTGCTATAGCCCACAAGTTTTTGGCGGCAAAAATCCAAACTGGTCCGATTACGATGGTTGATACCTCTATCAATAGGTTTCGGAACCTGTAATTGCTGTGACAATTTTCATTTTGATTACTCGATTATTTCTAAACATTTATTAGAAAATTCAATTTTATTGAAAATCAACTGTGCTATAGCCCACAAGTTTTTGGCGGCAAAAATCCAAACTGGTCCGATTACGATGGTTGATACCTCTATCAATAGGTTTCGGAACCTGTAATTGCTGTGACAATTTTCATTTTGATTGCTCGATTATTTCTAAACATTTATTAGAAAATTCAATTTTATTGAAAATCAACTGTGCTATAGCCCACAAGTTTTTGGCGGCAAAAATCCAAAATGGTCCGATTACGATGGTTGATACCTCAATCAATAGGTTTCGGAACCTGTAATTGCTGTGACAATTTTCATTTTGATTGCTCGATTATTTCTAAACATTTCTTAGAAAATTCAATTTTATTGAAAATCAACTGTGCTATAGCCCACAAGTTTTTGGCGGCAAAAATCCAAACTGGTCCGATTACGATGGTTGATACCTCTATCAATAGGTTTCGGAACCTGTAATTGCTGTGACAATTTTCATTTTGATTACTCGATTATTTCTAAACATTTATTAGAAAATTCAATTTTATTGAAAATCAACTGTGCTATAGCCCACAAGTTTTTGGCGGCAAAAATCCAAACTGGTCCGATTACGATGGTTGATACCTCTATCAATAGGTTTCGGAACCTGTAATTGCTGTGACAATTTTCATTTTGATTACTCGATTATTTCTAAACATTTATTAGAAAATTCAATTTTATTGAAAATCAACTGTGCTATAGCCCACAAGTTTTTGGCGGCAAAAATCCAAACTGGTCCGATTACGATGGTTGATACCTCTACCAATAGGTTTCGGAACCTGTAATTGCTGTGACAATTTTCATTTTGATTGCTCGATTATTTCTAAACATTTATTAGAAAATTCAATTTTATTGAAAATCAACTGTGCTATAGCCCACAAGTTTTTGGCGGCAAAAATCTAAACTGGTCCGATTACGATGGTTGATACCTCTATCAATAGGTTTCGGAACCTGTAATTGCTGTGACAATTTTCATTTTGATTGCTCGATTATTTCTAAACATTTATTAGAAAATTCAATTTTATTGAAAATCAACTGTGCTATAGCCCACAAGTTTTTGGCGGCAAAAGTCCAAAATGGTCCGATTACGATGGTTGATACCTCAATCAATAGGTTTCGGAACCTGTAATTGCTGTGACAATTTTCATTTTGATTGCTCGATTATTTCTAAACATTTATTAGAAAATTCAATTTTATTGAAAATCAACTGTGCTATAGCCCACAAGTTTTTGGCGGCAAAAATCCAAACTGGTCCGATTACGATGGTTGATACCTCTATCAATAGGTTTCGGAACCTGTAATTGCTGTGACAATTTTCATTTTGATTGCTCGATTATTTCTAAACATTTATTAGAAAATTCAATTTTATTGAAAACCAACTGTGCTATAGCCCACAAGTTTTTGGCGGCAAAAATCCAAAATGGTCCGATTACGATGGTTGATACCTCAATCAATAGGTTTCGGAACCTGTAATTGCTGTGACAATTTTCATTTTGATTGCTCGATTATTTCTAAACATTTATTAGAAAATTCAATTTTATTGAAAATCAACTGTGCTATAGCCCACAAGTTTTTGGCGGCAAAAATCCAAACTAGTCCGATTACGATGGTTGATACCTCTATCAATAGGTTTCGGAACCTGTAATTGCTGTGACAATTTTCATTTTGATTGCTCGATTATTTCTAAACATTTATTAGAAAATTCAATTTTATTGAAAATCAACTGTGCTATAGCCCACAAGTTTTTGGCGGCAAAAATCCAAAATGGTCCGATTACGATGGTTGATACCTCAATCAATAGGTTTCGGAACCTGTAATTGCTGTGACAATTTTCATTTTGATTGCTCGATTATTTCTAAACATTTCTTAGAAAATTCAATTTTATTGAAAATCAACTGTGCTATAGCCCACAAGTTTTTGGCGGCAAAAATCCAAACTGGTCCGATTACGATGGTTGATACCTCTATCAATAGGTTTCGGAACCTGTAATTGCTGTGACAATTTTCATTTTGATTACTCGATTATTTCTAAACATTTATTAGAAAATTCAATTTTATTGAAAATCAACTGTGCTATAGCCCACAAGTTTTTGGCGGCAAAAATCCAAACTGGTCCGATTACGATGGTTGATACCTCTATCAATAGGTTTCGGAACCTGTAATTGCTGTGACAATTTTCATTTTGATTACTCGATTATTTCTAAACATTTATTAGAAAATTCAATTTTATTGAAAATCAACTGAGCTATAGCCCACAAGTTTTTGGCGGCAAAAATCCAAACTGGTCCGATTACGATGGTTGATACCTCTACCAATAGGTTTCGGAACCTGTAATTGCTGTGACAATTTTCATTTTGATTGCTCGATTATTTCTAAACATTTATTAGAAAATTCAATTTTATTGAAAATCAACTGTGCTATAGCCCACAAGTTTTTGGCGGCAAAAATCTAAACTGGTCCGATTACGATGGTTGATACCTCTATCAATAGGTTTCGGAACCTGTAATTGCTGTGACAATTTTCATTTTGATTGCTCGATTATTTCTAAACATTTATTAGAAAATTCAATTTTATTGAAAATCAACTGTGCTATAGCCCACAAGTTTTTGGCGGCAAAAGTCCAAAATGGTCCGATTACGATGGTTGATACCTCAATCAATAGGTTTCGGAACCTGTAATTGCTGTGACAATTTTCATTTTGATTGCTCGATTATTTCTAAACATTTATTAGAAAATTCAATTTTATTGAAAATCAACTGTGCTATAGCCCACAAGTTTTTGGCGGCAAAAATCCAAACTGGTCCGATTACGATGGTTGATACCTCTATCAATAGGTTTCGGAACCTGTAATTGCTGTGACAATTTTCATTTTGATTGCTCGATTATTTCTAAACATTTATTAGAAAATTCAATTTTATTGAAAACCAACTGTGCTATAGCCCACAAGTTTTTGGCGGCAAAAATCCAAAATGGTCCGATTACGATGGTTGATACCTCAATCAATAGGTTTCGGAACCTGTAATTGCTGTGACAATTTTCATTTTGATTGCTCGATTATTTCTAAACATTTATTAGAAAATTCAATTTTATTGAAAATCAACTGTGCTATAGCCCACAAGTTTTTGGCGGCAAAAATCCAAACTGGTCCGATTACGATGGTTGATACCTCTATCAATAGGTTTCGGAACCTGTAATTGCTGTGACAATTTTCATTTTGATTGCTCGATTATTTCTAAACATTTATTAGAAAATTCAATTTTATTGAAAATCAACTGTGCTATAGCCCACAAGTTTTTGGCGGCAAAAATCCAAACTGGTCCGATTACGATGGTTGATACCTCTATCAATAGGTTTCGGAACCTGTAATTGCTGTGACAATTTTCATTTTGATTGCTCGATTATTTCTAAACATTTATTAGAAAATTCAATTTTATTGAAAATCAACTGTGCTATAGCCCACAAGTTTTTGGCGGCAAAAATCCAAACTGGTCCGATTACGATGGTTGATACCTCTATCAATAGGTTTCGGAACCTGTAATTGCTGTGACAATTTTCATTTTGATTGCTCGATTATTTCTAAACATTTATTAGAAAATTCAATTTTATTGAAAATCAACTGTGCTATAGCCCACAAGTTTTTGGCGGCAAAAATCCAAACTGGTCCGATTACGATGGTTGATACCTCTATCAATAGGTTTCGGAACCTGTAATTGCTGTGACAATTTTCATTTTGATTGCTCGATTATTTCTAAACATTTATTAGAAAATTCAATTTTATTGAAAATCAACTGTGCTATAGCCCACAAGTTTTTGGCGGCAAAAATCCAAACTGGTCCGATTACGATGGTTGATACCTCTATCAATAGGTTTCAGAACCTGTAATTGCTGTGACAATTTTCATTTTGATTGCTCGATTATTTCTAAACATTTATTAGAAAATTCAATTTTATTGAAAATCAACTGTGCTATAGCCCACAAGTTTTTGGGCGGCAAAAATCCAAACTGGTCCGATTACGATGGTTGATACCTCTATCAATAGGTTTCGGAACCTGTAATTGCTGTGACAATTTTCATTTTGATTGCTCGATTATTTCTAAACATTTATTAGAAAATTCAATTTTATTGAAAATCAACTGTGCTATAGCCCACAAGTTTTTGGCGGCAAAAATCCAAACTGGTCCGATTACGATGGTTGATACCTCTATCAATAGGTTTCGGAACCTGTAATTGCTGTGACAATTTTCATTTTGATTGCTCGATTATTTCTAAACATTTATTAGAAAATTCAATTTTATTGAAAATCAACTGTGCTATAGCCCACAAGTTTTTGGCGGCAAAAATCCAAACTGGTCCGATTACGATGGTTGATACCTCTATCAATAGGTTTCGGAACCTGTAATTGCTGTGACAATTTTCATTTTGATTGCTCGATTATTTCTAAACATTTATTAGAAAATTCAATTTTATTGAAAATCAACTGTGCTATAGCCCACAAGTTTTTGGCGGCAAAAATCCAAACTGGTCCGATTACGATGGTTGATACCTCTATCAATAGGTTTCGGAACCTGTAATTGCTGTGACAATTTTCATTTTGATTACTCGATTATTTCTAAACATTTATTAGAAAATTCAATTTTATTGAAAATCAACTGTGCTATAGCCCACAAGTTTTTGGCGGCAAAAATCCCAGCTGGTCCGATTTCGATGGTTGATACCTCTACCAATAGGTTTCGGAACCTGTAATTGCTGTGACAATTTTCATTTTGATTGCTCGATTATTTCTAAACATTTATTAGAAAATTCAATTTTATTGAAAATCAACTGTGCTATAGCCCACAAGTTTTTGGCGGCAAAAATCTAAACTGGTCCGATTACGATGGTTGATACCTCTATCAATAGGTTTCGGAACCTGTAATTGCTGTGACAATTTTCATTTTGATTGCTCGATTATTTCTAAACATTTATTAGAAAATTCAATTTTATTGAAAATCAACTGTGCTATAGCCCACAAGTTTTTGGCGGCAAAAGTCCAAAATGGTCCGATTACGATGGTTGATACCTCAATCAATAGGTTTCGGAACCTGTAATTGCTGTGACAATTTTCATTTTGATTGCTCGATTATTTCTAAACATTTATTAGAAAATTCAATTTTATTGAAAATCAACTGTGCTATAGCCCACAAGTTTTTGGCGGCAAAAATCCAAACTGGTCCGATTACGATGGTTGATACCTCTATCAATAGGTTTCGGAACCTGTAATTGCTGTGACAATTTTCATTTTGATTGCTCGATTATTTCTAAACATTTATTAGAAAATTCAATTTTATTGAAAATCAACTGTGCTATAGCCCACAAGTTTTTGGCGGCAAAAATCCAAAATGGTCCGATTACGATGGTTGATACCTCTATCAATAGGTTTCGGAGCCTGTAATTGCTGTGACAATTTTCATTTTGATTGCTCGATTATTTCTAAACATTTATTAGAAAATTCAATTTTATTGAAAATCAACTGTGCTATAGCCCACAAGTTTTTGGCGGCAAAAATCCAAAATGGTCCGATTACGATGGTTGATACCTCAATCAATAGGTTTCGGAACCTGTAATTGCTGTGACAATTTTCATTTTGATTGCTCGATTATTTCTAAACATTTCTTAGAAAATTCAATTTTATTGAAAATCAACTGTGCTATAGCCCACAAGTTTTTGGCGGCAAAAATCCAAACTGGTCCGATTACGATGGTTGATACCTCTATCAATAGGTTTCGGAACCTGTAATTGCTGTGACAATTTTCATTTTGATTGCTCGATTATTTCTAAACATTTATTAGAAAATTCAATTTTATTGAAAATCAACTGTGCTATAGCCCACAAGTTTTTGGCGGCAAAAATCCAAACTGGTCCGATTACGATGGTTGATACCTCTATCAATAGGTTTCGGAACCTGTAATTGCTGTGACAATTTTCATTTTGATTGCTCGATTATTTCTAAACATTTATTAGAAAATTCAATTTTATTGAAAATCAACTGTGCTATAGCCCACAAGTTTTTGGCGGCAAAAATCCAAAATGGTCCGATTACGATGGTTGATACCTCAATCAATAGGTTTCGGAACCTGTAATTGCTGTGACAATTTTCATTTTGATTGCTCGATTATTTCTAAACATTTATTAGAAAATTCAATTTTATTGAAAACCAACTGTGCTATAGCCCACAAGTTTTTGGCGGCAAAAATCCAAACTAGTCCGATTACGATGGTTGATACCTCTATCAATAGGTTTCGGAACCTGTAATTGCTGTGACAATTTTCATTTTGATTGCTCGATTATTTCTAAACATTTATTAGAAAATTCAATTTTATTGAAAATCAACTGTGCTATAGCCCACAAGTTTTTGGCGGCAAAAATCCAAACTGGTCCGATTACGATGGTTGATACCTCTATCAATAGGTTTCGGAACCTGTAATTGCTGTGACAATTTTCATTTTGATTGCTCGATTATTTCTAAACATTTATTAGAAAATTCAATTTTATTGAAAATCAACTGTGCTATAGCCCACAAGTTTTTGGCGGCAAAAATCCAAACTGGTCCGATTACGATGGTTGATACCTCTATCAATAGGTTTCGGAACCTGTAATTGCTGTGACAATTTTCATTTTGATTGCTCGATTATTTCTAAACATTTATTAGAAAATTCAATTTTATTGAAAATCAACTGTGCTATAGCCCACAAGTTTTTGGCGGCAAAAATCCAAACTGGTCCGATTACGATGGTTGATACCTCTATCAATAGGTTTCGGAACCTGTAATTGCTGTGACAATTTTCATTTTGATTGCTCGATTATTTCTAAACATTTATTAGAAAATTCAATTTTATTGAAAATCAACTGTGCTATAGCCCACAAGTTTTTGGCGGCAAAAATCCAAACTGGTCCGATTACGATGGTTGATACCTCTATCAATAGGTTTCGGAACCTGTAATTGCTGTGACAATTTTCATTTTGATTGCTCGATTATTTCTAAACATTTATTAGAAAATTCAATTTTATTGAAAATCAACTGTGCTATAGCCCACAAGTTTTTGGCGGCAAAAATCCAAACTGGTCCGATTACGATGGTTGATACCTCTATCAATAGGTTTCAGAACCTGTAATTGCTGTGACAATTTTCATTTTGATTGCTCGATTATTTCTAAACATTTATTAGAAAATTCAATTTTATTGAAAATCAACTGTGCTATAGCCCACAAGTTTTTGGGCGGCAAAAATCCAAACTGGTCCGATTACGATGGTTGATACCTCTATCAATAGGTTTCGGAACCTGTAATTGCTGTGACAATTTTCATTTTGATTGCTCGATTATTTCTAAACATTTATTAGAAAATTCAATTTTATTGAAAATCAACTGTGCTATAGCCCACAAGTTTTTGGCGGCAAAAATCCAAACTGGTCCGATTACGATGGTTGATACCTCTATCAATAGGTTTCGGAACCTGTAATTGCTGTGACAATTTTCATTTTGATTGCTCGATTATTTCTAAACATTTATTAGAAAATTCAATTTTATTGAAAATCAACTGTGCTATAGCCCACAAGTTTTTGGCGGCAAAAATCCAAACTGGTCCGATTACGATGGTTGATACCTCTATCAATAGGTTTCGGAACCTGTAATTGCTGTGACAATTTTCATTTTGATTGCTCGATTATTTCTAAACATTTATTAGAAAATTCAATTTTATTGAAAATCAACTGTGCTATAGCCCACAAGTTTTTGGCGGCAAAAATCCAAACTGGTCCGATTACGATGGTTGATACCTCTATCAATAGGTTTCGGAACCTGTAATTGCTGTGACAATTTTCATTTTGATTACTCGATTATTTCTAAACATTTATTAGAAAATTCAATTTTATTGAAAATCAACTGTGCTATAGCCCACAAGTTTTTGGCGGCAAAAATCCAAAATGGTCCGATTACGATGGTTGATACCTCTATCAATAGGTTTCGGAACCTGTAATTGCTGTGACAATTTTCATTTTGATTGCTCGATTATTTCTAAACATTTATTAGAAAATTCAATTTTATTGAAAATCAACTGTGCTTATAGCCCACAAGTTTTTGGCGGCAAAAATCTAAACTGGTCCGATTACGATGGTTGATACCTCTATCAATAGGTTTCGGAACCTGTAATTGCTGTGACAATTTTCATTTTGATTGCTCGATTATTTCTAAACATTTATTAGAAAATTCAATTTTATTGAAAATCAACTGTGCTATAGCCCACAAGTTTTTGGCGGCAAAAATCCAAACTGGTCCGATTACGATGGTTGATACCTCTATCAATAGGTTTCGGAACCTGTAATTGCTGTGACAATTTTCATTTTGATTGCTCGATTATTTCTAAACATTTATTAGAAAATTCAATTTTATTGAAAATCAACTGTGCTATAGCCCACAAGTTTTTGGCGGCAAAAATCCAAACTGGTCCGATTACGATGGTTGATACCTCTATCAATAGGTTTCGGAACCTGTAATTGCTGTGACAATTTTCATTTTGATTGCTCGATTATTTCTAAACATTTATTAGAAAATTCAATTTTATTGAAAATCAACTGTGCTATAGCCCACAAGTTTTTGGCGGCAAAAATCCAAACTGGTCCGATTACGATGGTTGATACCTCTATCAATAGGTTTCGGAACCTGTAATTGCTGTGACAATTTTCATTTTGATTGCTCGATTATTTCTAAACATTTATTAGAAAATTCAATTTTATTGAAAATCAACTGTGCTATAGCCCACAAGTTTTTGGCGGCAAAAATCCAAACTGGTCCGATTACGATGGTTGATACCTCTATCAATAGGTTTCGGAACCTGTAATTGCTGTGACAATTTTCATTTTGATAGCTCGATTATTTCTAAACATTTATTAGAAAATTCAATTTTATTGAAAATCAACTGTGCTATAGCCCACAAGTTTTTGGCGGCAAAAATCCAAACTGGTCCGATTACGATGGTTGATACCTCTATCAATAGGTTTCGGAACCTGTAATTGCTGTGACAATTTTCATTTTGATTGCTCGATTATTTCTAAACATTTATTAGAAAATTCAATTTTATTGAAAATCAACTGTGCTATAGCCCACAAGTTTTTGGCGGCAAAAATCCAAACTGGTCCGATTACGATGGTTGATACCTCTATCAATAGGTTTCGGAACCTGTAATTGCTGTGACAATTTTCATTTTGATTGCTCGATTATTTCTAAACATTTATTAGAAAATTCAATTTTATTGAAAATCAACTGTGCTATAGCCCACAAGTTTTTGGCGGCAAAAATCCAAACTGGTCCGATTACGATGGTTGATACCTCTATCAATAGGTTTCGGAACCTGTAATTGCTGTGACAATTTTCATTTTGATTGCTCGATTATTTCTAAACATTTATTAGAAAATTCAATTTTATTGAAAATCAACTGTGCTATAGCCCACAAGTTTTTGGCGGCAAAAATCCAAACTGGTCCGATTACGATGGTTGATACCTCTATCAATAGGTTTCGGAACCTGTAATTGCTGTGACAATTTTCATTTTGATTGCTCGATTATTTCTAAACATTTATTAGAAAATTCAATTTTATTGAAAATCAACTGTGCTATAGCCCACAAGTTTTTGGCGGCAAAAATCCAAACTGGTCCGATTACGATGGTTGATACCTCTATCAATAGGTTTCGGAACCTGTAATTGCTGTGACAATTTTCATTTTGATTGCTCGATTATTTCTAAACATTTATTAGAAAATTCAATTTTATTGAAAATCAACTGTGCTATAGCCCACAAGTTTTTGGCGGCAAAAATCCAAACTGGTCCGATTACGATGGTTGATACCTCTATCAATAGGTTTCGGAACCTGTAATTGCTGTGACAATTTTCATTTTGATTGCTCGATTATTTCTAAACATTTATTAGAAAATTCAATTTTATTGAAAATCAACTGTGCTATAGCCCACAAGTTTTTGGCGGCAAAAATCCAAACTGGTCCGATTACGATGGTTGATACCTCTATCAATAGGTTTCGGAACCTGTAATTGCTGTGACAATTTTCATTTTGATTGCTCGATTATTTCTAAACATTTATTAGAAAATTCAATTTTATTGAAAATCAACTGTGCTATAGCCCACAAGTTTTTGGCGGCAAAAATCCAAACTGGTCCGATTACGATGGTTAATACCTCTATCAATAGGTTTCGGAACCTGTAATTGCTGTGACAATTTTCATTTTGATTGCTCGATTATTTCTAAACATTTATTAGAAAATTCAATTTTATTGAAAATCAACTGTGCTATAGCCCACAAGTTTTTGGCGGCAAAAATCCAAACTGGTCCGATTACGATGGTTGATACCTCTATCAATAGGTTTCGGAACCTGTAATTGCTGTGACAATTTTCATTTTGATTGCTCGATTATTTCTAAACATTTATTAGAAAATTCAATTTTATTGAAAATCAGCTGTGCTATAGCCCACAAGTTTTTGGCGGCAAAAATCTAAAATGGTCCGATTACGATGGTTGATACCTCTATCAATAGGTTTCGGAACCTGTAATTGCTGTGACAATTTTCATTTTGATTGCTCGATTATTTCTAAACATTTATTAGAAAATTCAATTTTATTGAAAATCAACTGTGCTATAGCCCACAAGTTTTTAGCGGCAAAAATCCAAACTGGTCCGATTACGATGGTTGATACCTCTATCAATAGGTTTCGGAACCTGTAATTGCTGTGACAATTTTCATTTTGATTGCTCGATTATTTCTAAACATTTATTAGAAAATTCAATTTTATTGAAAATCAACTGTGCTATAGCCCACAAGTTTTTGGCGGCAAAAATCCAAACTGGTCCGATTACGATGGTTGATACCTCTATCAATAGGTTTCGGAACCTGTAATTGCTGTGACAATTTTCATTTTGATTGCTCGATTATTTCTAAACATTTATTAGAAAATTCAATTTTATTGAAAATCAACTGTGCTATAGCCCACAAGTTTTTGGCGGCAAAAATCCAAACTGGTCCGATTACGATGGTTGATACCTCTATCAATAGGTTTCGGAACCTGTAATTGCTGTGACAATTTTCATTTTGATTGCTCGATTATTTCTAAACATTTATTAGAAAATTCAATTTTATTGAAAATCAACTGTGCTATAGCCCACAAGTTTTTGGCGGCAAAAATCCAAACTGGTCCGATTACGATGGTTGATACCTCTATCAATAGGTTTCGGAACCTGTAATTGCTGTGACAATTTTCATTTTGATTGCTCGATTATTTCTAAACATTTATTAGAAAATTCAATTTTATTGAAAATCAACTGTGCTATAGCCCACAAGTTTTTGGCGGCAAAAATCCAAACTGGTCCGATTACGATGGTTGATACCTCTATCAATAGGTTTCGGAACCTGTAATTGCTGTGACAATTTTCATTTTGATTGCTCGATTATTTCTAAACATTTATTAGAAAATTCAATTTTATTGAAAATCAACTGTGCTATAGCCCACAAGTTTTTGGCGGCAAAAATCCAAACTGGTCCGATTACGATGGTTGATACCTCTATCAATAGGTTTCGGAACCTGTAATTGCTGTGACAATTTTCATTTTGATTGCTCGATTATTTCTAAACATTTATTAGAATATTCAATTTTATTGAAAATCAACTGTGCTATAGCCCACAAGTTTTTGGCGGCAAAAATCCAAACTGGTCCGATTACGATGGTTGATACCTCTATCAATAGGTTTCGGAACCTGTAATTGCTGTGACAATTTTCATTTTGATTGCTCGATTATTTCTAAACATTTATTAGAAAATTCAATTTTATTGAAAATCAACTGTGCTATAGCCCACAAGTTTTTGGCGGCAAAAATCCAAACTGGTCCGATTACGATGGTTGATACCTCTATCAATAGGTTTCGGAACCTGTAATTGCTGTGACAATTTTCATTTTGATTGCTCGATTATTTCTAAACATTTATTAGAAAATTCAATTTTATTGAAAATCAACTGTGCTATAGCCCACAAGTTTTTGGCGGCAAAAATCCAAACTGGTCCGATTACGATGGTTGATACCTCTATCAATAGGTTTCGGAACCTGTAATTGCTGTGACAATTTTCATTTTGATTGCTCGATTATTTCTAAACATTTATTAGAAAATTCAATTTTATTGAAAATCAACTGTGCTATAGCCCACAAGTTTTTGGCGGCAAAAATCCAAACTGGTCCGATTACGATGGTTGATACCTCTATCAATAGGTTTCGGAACCTGTAATTGCTGTGACAATTTTCATTTTGATTGCTCGATTATTTCTAAACATTTATTAGAAAATTCAATTTTATTGAAAATCAACTGTGCTATAGCCCACAAGTTTTTGGCGGCAAAAATCCAAACTGGTCCGATTACGATGGTTGATACCTCTATCAATAGGTTTCGGAACCTGTAATTGCTGTGACAATTTTCATTTTGATTGCTCGATTATTTCTAAACATTTATTAGAAAATTCAATTTTATTGAAAATCAACTGTGCTATAGCCCACAAGTTTTTGGCGGCAAAAATCCAAACTGGTCCGATTACGATGGTTGATACCTCTATCAATAGGTTTCGGAACCTGTAATTGCTGTGACAATTTTCATTTTGATTGCTCGATTATTTCTAAACATTTATTAGAAAATTCAATTTTATTGAAAATCAACTGTGCTATAGCCCACAAGTTTTTGGCGGCAAAAATCCAAACTGGTCCGATTACGATGGTTGATACCTCTATCAATAGGTTTCGGAACCTGTAATTGCTGTGACAATTTTCATTTTGATTGCTCGATTATTTCTAAACATTTATTAGAAAATTCAATTTTATTGAAAATCAACTGTGCTATAGCCCACAAGTTTTTGGCGGCAAAAATCCAAACTGGTCCGATTACGATGGTTGATACCTCTATCAATAGGTTTCGGAACCTGTAATTGCTGTGACAATTTTCATTTTGATTGCTCGATTATTTCTAAACATTTATTAGAAAATTCAATTTTATTGAAAATCAACTGTGCTATAGCCCACAAGTTTTTGGCGGCAAAAATCCAAACTGGTCCGATTACGATGGTTGATACCTCTATCAATAGGTTTCGGAACCTGTAATTGCTGTGACAATTTTCATTTTGATTGCTCGATTATTTCTAAACATTTATTAGAAAATTCAATTTTATTGAAAATCAACTGTGCTATAGCCCACAAGTTTTTGGCGGCAAAAATCCAAACTGGTCCGATTACGATGGTTGATACCTCTATCAATAGGTTTCGGAACCTGTAATTGCTGTGACAATTTTCATTTTGATTGCTCGATTATTTCTAAACATTTATTAGAAAATTCAATTTTATTGAAAATCAACTGTGCTATAGCCCACAAGTTTTTGGCGGCAAAAATCCAAACTGGTCCGATTACGATGGTTGATACCTCTATCAATAGGTTTCGGAACCTGTAATTGCTGTGACAATTTTCATTTTGATTGCTCGATTATTTCTAAACATTTATTAGAAAATTCAATTTTATTGAAAATCAACTGTGCTATAGCCCACAAGTTTTTGGCGGCAAAAATCCAAACTGGTCCGATTACGATGGTTGATACCTCTATCAATAGGTTTCGGAACCTGTAATTGCTGTGACAATTTTCATTTTGATTGCTCGATTATTTCTAAACATTTATTAGAAAATTCAATTTTATTGAAAATCAACTGTGCTATAGCCCACAAGTTTTTGGCGGCAAAAATCCAAACTGGTCCGATTACGATGGTTGATACCTCTATCAATAGGTTTCGGAACCTGTAATTGCTGTGACAATTTTGATTTTGATTGCTCGATTATTTCTAAACATTTATTAGAAAATTCAATTTTATTGAAAATCAACTGTGCTATAGCCCACAAGTTTTTGGCGGCAAAAATCCAAACTGGTCCGATTACGATGGTTGATACCTCTATCAATAGGTTTCGGGACCTGTAATTGCTGTGACAATTTTCATTTTGATTGCTCGATTATTTCTAAACATTTATTAGAAAATTCAATTTTATTGAAAATCAACTGTGCTATAGCCCACAAGTTTTTGGCGGCAAAAATCCAAACTGGTCCGATTACGATGGTTGATACCTCTATCAATAGGTTTCGGAACCTGTAATTGCTGTGACAATTTTCATTTTGATTGCTCGATTATTTCTAAACATTTATTAGAAAATTCAATTTTATTGAAAATCAACTGTGCTATAGCCCACAAGTTTTTGGCGGCAAAAATCCAAACTGGTCCGATTACGATGGTTGATACCTCTATCAATAGGTTTCGGAACCTGTAATTGCTGTGACAATTTTCATTTTGATTGCTCGATTATTTCTAAACATTTATTAGAAAATTCAATTTTATTGAAAATCAACTGTGCTATAGCCCACAAGTTTTTGGCGGCAAAAATCCAAACTGGTCCGATTACGATGGTTGATACCTCTATCAATAGGTTTCGGAACCTGTAATTGCTGTGACAATTTTCATTTTGATTGCTCGATTATTTCTAAACATTTATTAGAAAATTCAATTTTATTGAAAATCAACTGTGCTATAGCCCACAAGTTTTTGGCGGCAAAAATCCAAACTGGTCCGATTACGATGGTTGATACCTCTATCAATAGGTTTCGGGACCTGTAATTGCTGTGACAATTTTCATTTTGATTGCTCGATTATTTCTAAACATTTATTAGAAAATTCAATTTTATTGAAAATCAACTGTGCTATAGCCCACAAGTTTTTGGCGGCAAAAATCCAAACTGGTCCGATTACGATGGTTGATACCTCTATCAATAGGTTTCGGAACCTGTAATTGCTGTGACAATTTTCATTTTGATTGCTCGATTATTTCTAAACATTTATTAGAAAATTCAATTTTATTGAAAATCAACTGTGCTATAGCCCACAAGTTTTTGGCGGCAAAAATCTAAAATGGTCCGATTACGATGGTTGATACCTCTATCAATAGGTTTCGGAACCTGTAATTGCTGTGACAATTTTCATTTTGATTGCTCGATTATTTCTAAACATTTATTAGAAAATTCAATTTTATTGAAAATCAACTGTGCTGGTCCGATTACGATGGTTGATACCTCTATCAATAGGTTTCGGAACCTGTAATTACTGTGACAATTTTCATTTTGATTGCTCGATTATTTCTAAACATTTATTAGAAAATTCAATTTTATTGAAAATCAACTGTGCTATAGCCCACAAGTTTTTGGCGGCAAAAATCCAAACTGGCCCGATTACGATGGTTGATACCTCTATCAATAGGTTTCGGAACCTGTAATTGCTGTGACAATTTTTATTTTGATTGCTCGATTATTTCTAAACATTTATTAGAAAATTCAATTTTATTGAAAATCAACTGTGCTATAGCCCACAAGTTTTTGGCGGCAAAAATCCAAACTGGTCCGATTACGATGGTTGATACCTCTATCAATAGGTTTCGGAACCTGTAATTGCTGTGACAATTTTCATTTTGATTGCTCGATTATTTCTAAACATTTATTAGAAAATTCAATTTTATTGAAAATCAACTGTGCTATAGCCCACAAGTTTTTGGCGGCAAAAATCCAAACTGGTCCGATTACGATGGTTGATACCTCTATCAATAGGTTTCGGAACCTGTAATTGCTGTGACAATTTTCAATCTGATTGCTCGATTATTTCTAAACATTTATTAGAAAATTCAATTTTATTGAAAATCAACTGTGCTATAGCCCACAAGTTTTTGGCGGCAAAAATCCAAACTGGTTCGATTACGATGGTTGATACCTCTATCAATAGGTTTCGGAACCTGTAATTGCTGTGACAATTTTCATTTTGATTGCTCGATTATTTCTAAACATTTATTAGAAAATTCAATTTTATTGAAAATCAACTGTGCTATAGCCCACAAGTTTTTGGCGGCAAAAATCCAAACTGGTCCGATTACGATGGTTGATACCTCTATCAATAGGTTTCGGAACCTGTAATTGCTGAGACAATTTTCATTTTGATTGCTCGATTATTTCTAAACATTTATTAGAAAATTCAATTTTATTGAAAATCAACTGTGCTATAGCCCACAAGTTTTTGGCGGCAAAAATCCAAACTGGTCCGATTACGATGGTTGATACCTCTATCAATAGGTTTCGGAACCTGTAATTGCTGTGACAATTTTCATTTTGATTGCTCGATTATTTCTAAACATTTATTAGAAAATTCAATTTTATTGAAAATCAACTGTGCTATAGCCCACAAGTTTTTGGCGGCAAAAAACCAAACTGGTCCGATTACGATGGTTGATACCTCTATCAATAGGTTTCGGAACCTGTAATTGCTGTGACAATTTTCATTTTGATTGCTCGATTATTTCTAAACATTTATTAGAAAATTCAATTTTATTGAAAATCAACTGTGCTATAGCCCACAAGTTTTTGGCGGCAAAAATCCAAACTGGTCCGATTACGATGGTTGATACCTCTATCAATAGGTTTCGGAACCTGTAATTGCTGTGACAATTTTCATTTTGATTGCTCGATTATTTCTAAACATTTATTAGAAAATTCAATTTTATTGAAAATTAACTGTGCTATAGCCCACAAGTTTTTGGCGGCAAAAATCCAAACTGGTCCGATTACGATGGTTGATACCTCTATCAATAGGTTTCGGAACCTGTAATTGCTGTGACAATTTTCATTTTGATTGCTCGATTATTTCTAAACATTTATTAGAAAATTCAATTTTATTGAAAATCAACTGTGCTATAGCCCACAAGTTTTTGGCGGCAAAAATCCAAACTGGTCCGATTACGATGGTTGATACCTCTATCAATAGGTTTCGGAACCTGTAATTGCTGTGACAATTTTCATTTTGATTGCTCGATTATTTCTAAACATTTATTAGAAAATTCAATTTTATTGAAAATCAACTGTGCTATAGCCCACAAGTTTTTGGCGGCAAAAATCCAAACTGGTCCGATTACGATGGTTGATACCTCTATCAATAGGTTTCGGAACCTGTAATTGCTGTGACAATTTTCATTTTGATTGCTCGATTATTTCTAAACATTTATTAGAAAATTCAATTTTATTGAAAATCAACTGTGCTATAGCCCACAAGTTTTTGGCGGCAAAAATCCAAACTGGTCCGATTACGATGGTTGATACCTCTATCAATAGGTTTCGGAACCTGTAATTGCTGTGACAATTTTCATTTTGATTGCTCGATTATTTCTAAACATTTATTAGAAAATTCAATTTTATTGAAAATCAACTGTGCTATAGCCCACAAGTTTTTGGCGGCAAAAATCCAAACTGGTCCGATTACGATGGTTGATACCTCTATCAATAGGTTTCGGAACCTGTAATTGCTGTGACAATTTTCATTTTGATTGCTCAATTATTTCTAAACATTTATTAGAAAATTCAATTTTATTGAAAATCAACTGTGCTATAATAGCCCACAAGTTTTTGGCGGCAAAAATCCAAACTGGTCCGATTACGATGGTTGATACCTCTATCAATAGGTTTCGGGACCTGTAATTGCTGTGACAATTTTCATTTTGATTGCTCGATTATTTCTAAACATTTATTAGAAAATTCAATTTTATTGAAAATCAACTGTGCTATAGCCCACAAGTTTTTGGCGGCAAAAATCCAAACTGGTCCGATTACGATGGTTGATACCTCTATCAATAGGTTTCGGAACCTGTAATTGCTGTGACAATTTTCATTTTGATTGCTCGATTATTTCTAAACATTTATTAGAAAATTCAATTTTATTGAAAATCAACTGTGCTATAGCCCACAAGTTTTTAGCGGCAAAAATCCAAACTGGTCCGATTACGATGGTTGATACCTCTATCAATAGGTTTCGGAACCTGTAATTGCTGTGACAATTTTCATTTTGATTGCTCGATTATTTCTAAACATTTATTAGAAAATTCAATTTTATTGAAAATCAACTGTGCTATAGCCCACAAGTTTTTGGCGGCAAAAATCAAAACTGGTCCGATTACGATGGTTGATACCTCTATCAATAGGTTTCGGAACCTGTAATTGCTGTGACAATTTTCATTTTGATTGCTCGATTATTTCTAAACATTTATTAGAAAATTCAATTTTATTGAAAATCAACTGTGCTATAGCCCACAAGTTTTTGGCGGCAAAAATCCAAACTGGTCCGATTACGATGGTTGATACCTCTATCAATAGGTTTCGGAACCTGTAATTGCTGTGACAATTTTCATTTTGATTGCTCGATTATTTCTAAACATTTATTAGAAAATTCAATTTTATTGAAAATCAACTGTGCTATAGCCCACAAGTTTTTGGCGGCAAAAATCCAAACTGGTCCGATTACGATGGTTGATATCTCTATCAATAGGTTTCGGAACCTGTAATTGCTGTGACAATTTTCATTTTGATTGCTCGATTATTTCTAAACATTTATTAGAAAATTCAATTTTATTGAAAATCAACTGTGCTATAGCCCACAAGTTTTTGGCGGCAAAAATCCAAACTGGTCCGATTACGATGGTTGATACCTCTATCAATAGGTTTCGGAACCTGTAATTGCTGTGACAATTTTCATTTTGATTGCTCGATTATTTCTAAACATTTATTAGAAAATTCAATTTTATTGAAAATCAACTGTGCTATAGCCCACAAGTTTTTGGCGGCAAAAATCCAAACTGGTCCGATTACGATGGTTGATACCTCTATCAATAGGTTTCGGAACCTGTAATTGCTCTGACAATTTTCATTTTGATTGCTCGATTATTTCTAAACATTTATTAGAAAATTCAATTTTATTGAAAATCAACTGTGCTATAGCCCACAAGTTTTTGGCGGCAAAAATCCAAACTGGTCCGATTACGATGGTTGATACCTCTATCAATAGGTTTCGGAACCTGTAATTGCTGTGACAATTTTCATTTTGATTGCTCGATTATTTCTAAACATTTATTAGAAAATTCAATTTTATTGAAAATCAACTGTGCTATAGCCCACAAGTTTTTGGCGGCAAAAATCCAAACTGGTCCGATTACGATGGTTGATACCTCTATCAATAGGTTTCGGAACCTGTAATTGCTGTGACAATTTTCATTTTGATTGCTCGATTATTTCTAAACATTTATTAGAAAATTCAATTTTATTGAAAATCAACTGTGCTATAGCCCACAAGTTTTTGGCGGCAAAAATCCAAACTGGTCCGATTACGATGGTTGATACCTCTATCAATAGGTTTCGGGACCTGTAATTGCTGTGACAATTTTTATTTTGATTGCTCGATTATTTCTAAACATTTATTAGAAAATTCAATTTTATTGAAAATCAACTGTGCCACAAGTTTTTGGCGGCAAAAATCCAAACTGGTCCGATTACGATGGTTGATACCTCTATCAATAGGTTTCGGAACCTGTAATTGCTGTGACAATTTCCATTTTGATTGCTCGATTATTTCTAAACATTTATTAGAAAATTCAATTTTATTGAAAATCAACTGTGCCCACAAAAATCCAAATTGGTCCGATTACGATGGTTGATACCTCTATCAATAGGTTTCGGGACCTGTAATTGCTGTGACAATTTTCATTTTGATTGCTCGATTATTTCTAAACTTTTATTAGAAAATTCAATTTTATTGAAAATCAACTGTGCTATAGCCCACAAGTTTTTGGCGGCAAAAATCCAAACTGGTCCGATTACGATGGTTGATACCTCTATCAATAGGTTTCGGAACCTGTAATTGCTGTGACAATTTTCATTTTGATTGCTCGATTATTTCTAAACATTTATTAGAAAATTCAATTTTATTGAAAATCAACTGTGCTATAGCCCACAAGTTTTTGGCGGCAAAAATCCAAACTGGTCCGATTACGATGGTTGATACCTCTATCAATAGGTTTCGGAACCTGTAATTGCTGTGACAATTTTCATTTTGATTGCTCGATTATTTCTAAACATTTATTAGAAAATTCAATTTTATTGAAAATCAACTGTGCTATAGCCCACAAGTTTTTGGCGGCAAAAATTCAAACTGGTCCGATTACGATGGTTGATACCTCTATCAATAGGTTTCGGAACCTGTAATTGCTGTGACAATTTTAATTTTGATTGCTCGATTATTTCTAAACATTTATTAGAAAATTCAATTTTATTGAAAATCAACTGTGCTATAGCCCACAAGTTTTTGGCGGCAAAAATCCAAACTGGTCCGATTACGATGGTTGATACCTCTATCAATAGGTTTCGGAACCTGTAATTGCTGTGACAATTTTCATTTTGATTGCTCGATTATTTCTAAACATTATTAGAAAATTCAATTTTATTGAAAATCAACTGTGCTATAGCCCACAAGTTTTTGGCGGCAAAAATCCAAACTGGTCCGATTACGATGGTTGATACCTCTATCAATAGGTTTCGGAACCTGTAATTGCTGTGACAATTTTCATTTTGATTGCTCGATTATTTCTAAACATTTATTAGAAAATTCAATTTTATTGAAAATCAACTGTGCTATAGCCCACAAGTTTTTGGCGGCAAAAATCCAAACTGGTCCGATTACGATGGTTGATACCTCTATCAATAGGTTTCGGAACCTGTAATTGCTGTGACAATTTTCATTTTGATTGCTCGATTATTTCTAAACATTTATTAGAAAATTCAATTTTATTGAAAATCAACTGTGCTATAGCCCACAAGTTTTTGGCGGCAAAAATCCAAACTGGTCCGATTACGATGGTTGATACCTCTATCAATAGGTTTCGGAACCTGTAATTGCTGTGACAATTTTCATTTTGATTGCTCGATTATTTCTAAACATTTATTAGAAAATTCAATTTTATTGAAAATGAACTGTGCTATAGCCCACAAGTTTTTGGCGGCAAAAATCCAAACTGGTCCGATTACGATGGTTGATACCTCTATCAATAGGTTTCGGAACCTGTAATTGCTGTGACAATTTTCATTTTGATTGCTCGATTATTTCTAAACATTTATTAGAAAATTCAATTTTATTGAAAATCAACTGTGCTATAGCCCACAAGTTTTTGGCGGCAAAAATCCAAACTGGTCCGATTACGATGGTTGATACCTCTATCAATAGGTTTCGGAACCTGTAATTGCTGTGACAATTTTCATTTTGATTGCTCGATTATTTCTAAACATTATTAGAAAATTCAATTTTATTGAAAATCAACTGTGCTATAGCCCACAAGTTTTTGGCGGCAAAAATCCAAACTGGTCCGATTACGATGGTTGATACCTCTATCAATAGGTTTCGGAACCTGTAATTGCTGTGACAATTTTCATTTTGATTGCTCGATTATTTCTAAACATTTATTAGAAAATTCAATTTTATTGAAAATTAACTGTGCTATAGCCCACAAGTTTTTGGCGGCAAAAATCCAAACTGGTCCGATTACGATGGTTGATACCTCTATCAATAGGTTTCGGAACCTGTAATTGCTGTGACAATTTTCATTTTGATTGCTCGATTATTTCTAAACATTTATTAGAAAATTCAATTTTATTGAAAATCAACTGTGCTATAGCCCACAAGTTTTTGGCGGCAAAAATCCAAACTGGTCCGATTACGATGGTTGATACCTCTATCAATAGGTTTCGGAACCTGTAATTGCTGTGACAATTTTCATTTTGATTGCTCGATTATTTCTAAACATTTATTAGAAAATTCAATTTTATTGAAAATCAACTGTGCTATAGCCCACAAGTTTTTGGCGGCAAAAATCCAAACTGGTCCGATTACGATGGTTGATACCTCTATCAATAGGTTTCGGAACCTGTAATTGCTGTGACAATTTTCATTTTGATTGCTCGATTATTTCTAAACATTTATTAGAAAATTCAATTTTATTGAAAATCAACTGTGCTATAGCCCACAAGTTTTTGGCGGCAAAAATCCAAACTGGTCCGATTACGATGGTTGATACCTCTATCAATAGGTTTCGGAACCTGTAATTGCTGTGACAATTTTCATTTTGATTGCTCGATTATTTCTAAACATTTATTAGAAAATTCAATTTTATTGAAAATCAACTGTGCTATAGCCCACAAGTTTTTGGCGGCAAAAATCCAAACTGGTCCGATTACGATGGTTGATACCTCTATCAATAGGTTTCGGAACCTGTAATTGCTGTGACAATTTTCATTTTGATTGCTCGATTATTTCTAAACATTTATTAGAAAATTCAATTTTATTGAAAATCAACTGTGCTATAATAGCCCACAAGTTTTTGGCGGCAAAAATCCAAACTGGTCCGATTACGATGGTTGATACCTCTATCAATAGGTTTCGGGACCTGTAATTGCTGTGACAATTTTCATTTTGATTGCTCGATTATTTCTAAACATTTATTAGAAAATTCAATTTTATTGAAAATCAACTGTGCCCACAAGTTTTTGGCGGCAAAAATCCAAACTGGTCCGATTACGATGGTTGATACCTCTATCAATAGGTTTCGGAACCTGTAATTGCTGTGACAATTTTCATTTTGATTGCTCGATTATTTCTAAACATTTATTAGAAAATTCAATTTTATTGAAAATCAACTGTGCTATAGCCCACAAGTTTTTAGCGGCAAAAATCCAAACTGGTCCGATTACGATGGTTGATACCTCTATCAATAGGTTTCGGAACCTGTAATTGCTGTGACAATTTTCATTTTGATTGCTCGATTATTTCTAAACATTTATTAGAAAATTCAATTTTATTGAAAATCAACTGTGCTATAGCCCACAAGTTTTTGGCGGCAAAAATCCAAACTGGTCCGATTACGATGGTTGATACCTCTATCAATAGGTTTCGGAACCTGTAATTGCTGTGACAATTTTCATTTTGATTGCTCGATTATTTCTAAACATTTATTAGAAAATTCAATTTTATTGAAAATCAACTGTGCTATAGCCCACAAGTTTTTGGCGGCAAAAATCCAAACTGGTCCGATTACGATGGTTGATACCTCTATCAATAGGTTTCGGAACCTGTAATTGCTGTGACAATTTTCATTTTGATTGCTCGATTATTTCTAAACATTTATTAGAAAATTCAATTTTATTGAAAATCAACTGTGCTATAGCCCACAAGTTTTTGGCGGCAAAAATCCAAACTGGTCCGATTACGATGGTTGATATCTCTATCAATAGGTTTCGGAACCTGTAATTGCTGTGACAATTTTCATTTTGATTGCTCGATTATTTCTAAACATTTATTAGAAAATTCAATTTTATTGAAAATCAACTGTGCTATAGCCCACAAGTTTTTGGCGGCAAAAATCCAAACTGGTCCGATTACGATGGTTGATACCTCTATCAATAGGTTTCGGAACCTGTAATTGCTGTGACAATTTTCATTTTGATTGCTCGATTATTTCTAAACATTTATTAGAAAATTCAATTTTATTGAAAATCAACTGTGCTATAGCCCACAAGTTTTTGGCGGCAAAAATCCAAACTGGTCCGATTACGATGGTTGATACCTCTATCAATAGGTTTCGGAACCTGTAATTGCTCTGACAATTTTCATTTTGATTGCTCGATTATTTCTAAACATTTATTAGAAAATTCAATTTTATTGAAAATCAACTGTGCTATAGCCCACAAGTTTTTGGCGGCAAAAATCCAAACTGGTCCGATTACGATGGTTGATACCTCTATCAATAGGTTTCGGAACCTGTAATTGCTGTGACAATTTTCATTTTGATTGCTCGATTATTTCTAAACATATATTAGAAAATTCAATTTTATTGAAAATCAACTGTGCTATAGCCCACAAGTTTTTGGCGGCAAAAATCCAAACTGGTCCGATTACGATGGTTGATACCTCTATCAATAGGTTTCGGAACCTGTAATTGCTGTGACAATTTTCATTTTGATTGCTCGATTATTTCTAAACATTTATTAGAAAATTCAATTTTATTGAAAATCAACTGTGCTATAATAGCCCACAAGTTTTTGGCGGCAAAAATCCAAACTGGTCCGATTACGATGGTTGATACCTCTATCAATAGGTTTCGGGACCTGTAATTGCTGTGACAATTTTCATTTTGATTGCTCGATTATTTCTAAACATTTATTAGAAAATTCAATTTTATTGAAAATCAACTGTGCTATAGCCCACAAGTTTTTGGCGGCAAAAATCCAAACTGGTCCGATTACGATGGTTGATACCTCTATCAATAGGTTTCGGAACCTGTAATTGCTGTGACAATTTTCATTTTGATTGCTCGATTATTTCTAAACATTTATTAGAAAATTCAATTTTATTGAAAATCAACTGTGCTATAGCCCACAAGTTTTTAGCGGCAAAAATCCAAACTGGTCCGATTACGATGGTTGATACCTCTATCAATAGGTTTCGGAACCTGTAATTGCTGTGACAATTTTCATTTTGATTGCTCGATTATTTCTAAACATTTATTAGAAAATTCAATTTTATTGAAAATCAACTGTGCTATAGCCCACAAGTTTTTGGCGGCAAAAATCCAAACTGGTCCGATTACGATGGTTGATACCTCTATCAATAGGTTTCGGAACCTGTAATTGCTGTGACAATTTTCATTTTGATTGCTCGATTATTTCTAAACATTTATTAGAAAATTCAATTTTATTGAAAATCAACTGTGCTATAGCCCACAAGTTTTTGGCGGCAAAAATCCAAACTGGTCCGATTACGATGGTTGATACCTCTATCAATAGGTTTCGGAACCTGTAATTGCTGTGACAATTTTCATTTTGATTGCTCGATTATTTCTAAACATTTATTAGAAAATTCAATTTTATTGAAAATCAACTGTGCTATAGCCCACAAGTTTTTGGCGGCAAAAATCCAAACTGGTCCGATTACGATGGTTGATATCTCTATCAATAGGTTTCGGAACCTGTAATTGCTGTGACAATTTTCATTTTGATTGCTCGATTATTTCTAAACATTTATTAGAAAATTCAATTTTATTGAAAATCAACTGTGCTATAGCCCACAAGTTTTTGGCGGCAAAAATCCAAACTGGTCCGATTACGATGGTTGATACCTCTATCAATAGGTTTCGGAACCTGTAATTGCTGTGACAATTTTCATTTTGATTGCTCGATTATTTCTAAACATTTATTAGAAAATTCAATTTTATTGAAAATCAACTGTGCTATAGCCCACAAGTTTTTGGCGGCAAAAATCCAAACTGGTCCGATTACGATGGTTGATACCTCTATCAATAGGTTTCGGAACCTGTAATTGCTCTGACAATTTTCATTTTGATTGCTCGATTATTTCTAAACATTTATTAGAAAATTCAATTTTATTGAAAATCAACTGTGCTATAGCCCACAAGTTTTTGGCGGCAAAAATCCAAACTGGTCCGATTACGATGGTTGATACCTCTATCAATAGGTTTCGGAACCTGTAATTGCTGTGACAATTTTCATTTTGATTGCTCGATTATTTCTAAACATTTATTAGAAAATTCAATTTTATTGAAAATCAACTGTGCTATAGCCCACAAGTTTTTGGCGGCAAAAATCCAAACTGGTCCGATTACGATGGTTGATACCTCTATCAATAGGTTTCGGAACCTGTAATTGCTGTGACAATTTTCATTTTGATTGCTCGATTATTTCTAAACATTTATTAGAAAATTCAATTTTATTGAAAATCAACTGTGCCCACAAGTTTTTGGCGGCAAAAATTCAAACTGGTCCGATTACGATGGTTGATACCTCTATCAATAGGTTTCGGAACCTGTAATTGCTGTGACAATTTTAATTTTGATTGCTCGATTATTTCTAAACATTTATTAGAAAATTCAATTTTATTGAAAATCAACTGTGCTATAGCCCACAAGTTTTTGGCGGCAAAAATCCAAACTGGTCCGATTACGATGGTTGATACCTCTATCAATAGGTTTCGGAACCTGTAATTGCTGTGACAATTTTCATTTTGATTGCTCGATTATTTCTAAACATTATTAGAAAATTCAATTTTATTGAAAATCAACTGTGCTATAGCCCACAAGTTTTTGGCGGCAAAAATCCAAACTGGTCCGATTACGATGGTTGATACCTCTATCAATAGGTTTCGGAACCTGTAATTGCTGTGACAATTTTCATTTTGATTGCTCGATTATTTCTAAACATTTATTAGAAAATTCAATTTTATTGAAAATCAACTGTGCTATAGCCCACAAGTTTTTGGCGGCAAAAATCCAAACTGGTCCGATTACGATGGTTGATACCTCTATCAATAGGTTTCGGAACCTGTAATTGCTGTGACAATTTTCATTTTGATTGCTCGATTATTTCTAAACATTTATTAGAAAATTCAATTTTATTGAAAATCAACTGTGCTATAGCCCACAAGTTTTTGGCGGCAAAAATCCAAACTGGTCCGATTACGATGGTTGATACCTCTATCAATAGGTTTCGGAACCTGTAATTGCTGTGACAATTTTCATTTTGATTGCTCGATTATTTCTAAACATTTATTAGAAAATTCAATTTTATTGAAAATGAACTGTGCTATAGCCCACAAGTTTTTGGCGGCAAAAATCCAAACTGGTCCGATTACGATGGTTGATACCTCTATCAATAGGTTTCGGAACCTGTAATTGCTGTGACAATTTTCATTTTGATTGCTCGATTATTTCTAAACATTTATTAGAAAATTCAATTTTATTGAAAATCAACTGTGCTATAGCCCACAAGTTTTTGGCGGCAAAAATCCAAACTGGTCCGATTACGATGGTTGATACCTCTATCAATAGGTTTCGGAACCTGTAATTGCTGTGACAATTTTCATTTTGATTGCTCGATTATTTCTAAACATTTATTAGAAAATTCAATTTTATTGAAAATCAACTGTGCCACAAGTTTTTGGCGGCAAAAATCCAAACTGGTCCGATTACGATGGTTGATACCTCTATCAATAGGTTTCGGAACCTGTAATTGCTGTGACAATTTCCATTTTGATTGCTCGATTATTTCTAAACATTTATTAGAAAATTCAATTTTATTGAAAATCAACTGTGCCCACAAGTTTTTGGCGGCAAAAATCCAAATTGGTCCGATTACGATGGTTGATACCTCTATCAATAGGTTTCGGGACCTGTAATTGCTGTGACAATTTTCATTTTGATTGCTCGATTATTTCTAAACATTTATTAGAAAATTCAATTTTATTGAAAATCAACTGTGCTATAGCCCACAAGTTTTTGGCGGCAAAAATCCAAACTGGTCCGATTACGATGGTTGATACCTCTATCAATAGGTTTCGGAACCTGTAATTGCTGTGACAATTTTCATTTTGATTGCTCGATTATTTCTAAACATTTATTAGAAAATTCAATTTTATTGAAAATCAACTGTGCTATAGCCCACAAGTTTTTGGCGGCAAAAATCCAAACTGGTCCGATTACGATGGTTGATACCTCTATCAATAGGTTTCGGAACCTGTAATTGCTGTGACAATTTTCATTTTGATTGCTCGATTATTTCTAAACATTTATTAGAAACTTCAATTTTATTGAAAATCAACTGTGCTATAGCCCACAAGTTTTTGGCGGCAAAAATCCAAACTGGTCCGATTACGATGGTTGATACCTCTATCAATAGGTTCCGGAACCTGTAATTGCTGTGACAATTTTCATTTTGATTGCTCGATTATTTCTAAACATTTATTAGAAAATTCAATTTTATTGAAAATCAACTGTGCTATAGCCCACAAGTTTTTGGCGGCAAAAATCCAAACTGGTCCGATTACGATGGTTGATACCTCTATCAATAGGTTTCGGAACCTGTAATTGCTGTGACAATTTTCATTTTGATTGCTCGATTATTTCTAATCATTTATTAGAAAATTCAATTTTATTGAAAATCAACTGTGCTATAGCCCACAAGTTTTTGGCGGCAAAAATCCAAACTGGTCCGATTACGATGGTTGATACCTCTATCAATAGGTTTCGGAACCTGTAATTGCTGTGACAATTTTCATTTTGATTGCTCGATTATTTCTAAACATTTATTAGAAACTTCAATTTTATTGAAAATCAACTGTGCTATAGCCCACAAGTTTTTGGCGGCAAAAATCCAAACTGGTCCGATTACGATGGTTGATACCTCTATCAATAGGTTTCGGAACCTGTAATTGCTGTGACAATTTTCATTTTGATTGCTCGATTATTTCTAAACATTTATTAGAAAATTCAATTTTATTGAAAATCAACTGTGCTATAGCCCACAAGTTTTTGGCGGCAAAAATCCAAACTGGTCCGATTACGATGGTTGATACCTCTATCAATAGGTTTCGGAACCTGTAATTGCTGTGACAATTTTCATTTTGATTGCTCGATTATTTCTAATCATTTATTAGAAAATTCAATTTTATTGAAAATCAACTGTGCTATAGCCCACAAGTTTTTGGCGGCAAAAATCCAAACTGGTCCGATTACGATGGTTGATACCTCTATCAATAGGTTTCGGAACCTGTAATTGCTGTGACAATTTTCATTTTGATTGCTCGATTATTTCTAAACATTTATTAGAAAATTCAATTTTATTGAAAATCAACTGTGCTATAGCCCACAAGTTTTTGGCGGCAAAAATCCAAACTGGTCCGATTACGATGGTTGATACCTCTATCAATAGGTTTCGGAACCTGTAATTGCTGTGACAATTTTCATTTTGATTGCTCGATTATTTCTAAACATTTCTTAGAAAATTCAATTTTATTGAAAATCAACTGTGCTATAGCCCACAAGTTTTTGGCGGCAAAAATCCAAACTGGTCCGATTACGATGGTTGATACCTCTATCAATAGGTTTCGGAACCTGTAATTGCTGTGACAATTTTCATTTTGATTGCTCGATTATTTCTAAACATTTATTAGAAAATTCAATTTTATTGAAAATCAACTGTGCTATAGCCCACAAGTTTTTGGCGGCAAAAATCCAAACTGGTCCGATTACGATGGTTGATACCTCTATCAATAGGTTTCGTACCTGTAATTGCTGTGACAATTTTCATTTTGATTGCTCGATTATTTCTAAACATTTATTAGAAAATTCAATTTTATTGAAAATCAACTGTGCTATAGCCCACAAGTTTTTGGCGGCAAAAATCCAAACTGGTCCGATTACGATGGTTGATACCTCTATCAATAGGTTTCGGAACCTGTAATTGCTGTGACAATTTTCATTTTGATTGCTCGATTATTTCTAAACATTTATTAGAAAATTCAATTTTATTGAAAATCAACTGTGCTATAGCCCACAAGTTTTTGGCGGCAAAAATCCAAACTGGTCCGATTACGATGGTTGATACCTCTATCAATAGGTTTCGGAACCTGTAATTGCTGTGACAATTTTCATTTTGATTGCTCGATTATTTCTAAACATTTATTAGAAAATTCAATTTTATTGAAAATCAACTGTGCTATAGCCCACAAGTTTTTGGCGGCAAAAATCCAAACTGGTCCGATTACGATGGTTGATACCTCTATCAATAGGTTTCGGAACCTGTAATTGCTGTGACAATTTTCATTTTGATTGCTCGATTATTTCTAAACATTTATTAGAAAATTCAATTTTATTGAAAATCAACTGTGCTATAGCCCACAAGTTTTTGGCGGCAAAAATCCAAACTGGTCCGATTACGATGGTTGATACCTCTATCAATAGGTTTCGGAACCTGTAATTGCTGTGACAATTTTCATTTTGATTGCTCGATTATTTCTAAACATTTATTAGAAAATTCAATTTTATTGAAAATCAACTGTGCTATAGCCCACAAGTTTTTGGCGGCAAAAATCCAAACTGGTCCGATTACGATGGTTGATACCTCTATCAATAGGTTTCGGAACCTGTAATTGCTGTGACAATTTTCATTTTGATTGCTCGATTATTTCTAAACATTTATTAGAAAATTCAATTTTATTGAAAATCAACTGTGCTATAGCCCACAAGTTTTTGGCGGCAAAAATCCAAACTGGTCCGATTACGATGGTTGATACCTCTATCAATAGGTTTCGGAACCTGTAATTGCTGTGACAATTTTCATTTTGATTGCTCGATTATTTCTAAACATTTATTAGAAAATTCAATTTTATTGAAAATCAACTGTGCTATAGCCCACAAGTTTTTGGCGGCAAAAATCCAAACTGGTCCGATTACGATGGTTGATACCTCTATCAATAGGTTTCGGAACCTGTAATTGCTGTGACAATTTTCATTTTGATTGCTCGATTATTTCTAAACATTTATTAGAAAATTCAATTTTATTGAAAATCAACTGTGCTATAGCCCACAAGTTTTTGGCGGCAAAAATCCAAACTGGTCCGATTACGATGGTTGATACCTCTATCAATAGGTTTCGGAACCTGTAATTGCTGTGACAATTTTCATTTTGATTGCTCGATTATTTCTAAACATTTATTAGAAAATTCAATTTTATTGAAAATCAACTGTGCTATAGCCCACAAGTTTTTGGCGGCAAAAATCCAAACTGGTCCGATTACGATGGTTGATACCTCTATCAATAGGTTTCGGAACCTGTAATTGCTGTGACAATTTTCATTTTGATTGCTCGATTATTTCTAAACATTTATTAGAAAATTCAATTTTATTGAAAATCAACTGTGCTATAGCCCACAAGTTTTTGGCGGCAAAAATCCAAACTGGTCCGATTACGATAGTTGATACCTCTATCAATAGGTTTCGGAACCTGTAATTGCTGTGACAATTTTCATTTTGATTGCTCGATTATTTCTAAACATTTATTAGAAAATTCAATTTTATTGAAAATCAACTGTGCTATAGCCCACAAGTTTTTGGCGGCAAAAATCCAAACTGGTCCGATTACGATGGTTGATACCTCTATCAATAGGTTTCGGAACCTGTAATTGCTGTGACAATTTTCATTTTGATTGCTCGATTATTTCTAAACATTTATTAGAAAATTCAATTTTATTGAAAATCAACTGTGCTATAGCCCACAAGTTTTTGGCGGCAAAAATCCAAACTGGTCCGATTACGATGGTTGATACCTCTATCAATAGGTTTCGGAACCTGTAATTGCTGTGACAATTTTCATTTTGATTGCTCGATTATTTCTAAACATTTATTAGAAAATTCAATTTTATTGAAAATCAACTGTGCTATAGCCCACAAGTTTTTGGCGGCAAAAATCCAAACTGGTCCGATTACGATGGTTGATACCTCTATCAATAGGTTTCGGAACCTGTAATTGCTGTGACAATTTTCATTTTGATTGCTCGATTATTTCTAAACATTTATTAGAAAATTCAATTTTATTGAAAATCAACTGTGCTATAGCCCACAAGTTTTTGGCGGCAAAAATCCAAACTGGTCCGATTACGATGGTTGATACCTCTATCAATAGGTTTCGGAACCTGTAATTGCTGTGACAATTTTCATTTTGATTGCTCGATTATTTCTAAACATTTATTAGAAAATTCAATTTTATTGAAAATCAACTGTGCTATAGCCCACAAGTTTTTGGCGGCAAAAATCCAAACTGGTCCGATTACGATGGTTGATATCTCTATCAATAGGTTTCGGAACCTGTAATTGCTGTGACAATTTTCATTTTGATTGCTCGATTATTTCTAAACATTTATTAGAAAATTCAATTTTATTGAAAATCAACTGTGCTATAGCCCACAAGTTTTTGGCGGCAAAAATCCAAACTGGTCCGATTACGATGGTTGATACCTCTATCAATAGGTTTCGGAACCTGTAATTGCTGTGACAATTTTCATTTTGATTGCTCGATTATTTCTAAACATTTATTAGAAAATTCAATTTTATTGAAAATCAACTGTGCTATAGCCCACAAGTTTTTGGCGGCAAAAATCCAAACTGGTCCGATTACGATGGTTGATACCTCTATCAATAGGTTTCGGAACCTGTAATTGCTGTGACAATTTTCATTTTGATTGCTCGATTATTTCTAAACATTTATTAGAAAATTCAATTTTATTGAAAATCAACTGTGCTATAGCCCACAAGTTTTTGGCGGCAAAAATCCAAACTGGTCCGATTACGATGGTTGATACCTCTATCAATAGGTTTCGGAACCTGTAATTGCTGTGACAATTTTCATTTTGATTGCTCGATTATTTCTAAACATTTATTAGAAAATTCAATTTTATTGAAAATCAACTGTGTTATAAGCCCACAAGTTTTTGGCGGCAAAAATCCAAACTGGTCCGATTACGATGGTTGATACCTCTATCAATAGGTTTCGGAACCTGTAATTGCTGTGACAATTTTCATTTTGATTGCTCGATTATTTCTAAACATTTATTAGAAAATTCAATTTTATTGAAAATCAACTGTGCTATAGCCCACAAGTTTTTGGCGGCAAAAATCCAAACTGGTCCGATTACGATGGTTGATACCTCTATCAATAGGTTTCGGAACCTGTAATTGCTGTGACAATTTTCATTTTGATTGCTCGATTATTTCTAAACATTTATTAGAAAATTCAATTTTATTGAAAATCAACTGTGCTATAGCCCACAAGTTTTTGGCGGCAAAAATCCAAACTGGTCCGATTACGATGGTTGATACCTCTATCAATAGGTTTCGGAACCTGTAATTGCTGTGACAATTTTCATTTTGATTGCTCGATTATTTCTAAACATTTATTAGAAAATTCAATTTTATTGAAAATCAACTGTGCTATAGCCCACAAGTTTTTGGCGGCAAAAATCCAAACTGGTCCGATTACGATGGTTGATACCTCTATCAATAGGTTTCGGAACCTGTAATTGCTGTGACAATTTTCATTTTGATTGCTCGATTATTTCTAAACATTTATTAGAAAATTCAATTTTATTGAAAATCAACTGTGCTATAGCCCACAAGTTTTTGGCGGCAAAAATCCAAACTGGTCCGATTACGATGGTTGATACCTCTATCAATAGGTTTCGGGACCTGTAATTGCTGTGACAATTTTCATTTTGATTGCTCGATTATTTCTAAACATTTATTAGAAAATTCAATTTTATTGAAAATCAACTGTGCCACAAGTTTTTGGCGGCAAAAATCCAAACTGGTCCGATTACGATGGTTGATACCTCTATCAATAGGTTTCGGGACCTGTAATTGCTGTGACAATTTCCATTTTGATTGCTCGATTATTTCTAAACATTTATTAGAAAATTCAATTTTATTGAAAATCAACTGTGCCCACAAGTTTTTGGCGGCAAAAATCCAAATTGGTCCGATTACGATGGTTGATACCTCTATCAATAGGTTTCGGAACCTGTAATTGCTGTGACAATTTTCATTTTGATTGCTCGATTATTTCTAAACTTTTATTAGAAAATTCAATTTTATTGAAAATCAACTGTGCTATAGCCCACAAGTTTTTGGCGGCAAAAATCCAAACTGGTCCGATTACGATGGTTGATACCTCTATCAATAGGTTTCGGAACCTGTAATTGCTGTGACAATTTTCATTTTGATTGCTCGATTATTTCTAAACATTTATTAGAAAATTCAATTTTATTGAAAATCAACTGTGCTATAGCCCACAAGTTTTTGGCGGCAAAAATCCAAACTGGTCCGATTACGATGGTTGATACCTCTATCAATAGGTTTCGGAACCTGTAATTGCTGTGACAATTTTCATTTTGATTGCTCGATTATTTCTAAACATTTATTAGAAAATTCAATTTTATTGAAAATCAACTGTGCTATAGCCCACAAGTTTTTGGCGGCAAAAATCCAAACTGGTCCGATTACGATGGTTGATACCTCTATCAATAGGTTTCGGAACCTGTAATTGCTGTGACAATTTTAATTTTGATTGCTCGATTATTTCTAAACATTTATTAGAAAATTCAATTTTATTGAAAATCAACTGTGCTATAGCCCACAAGTTTTTGGCGGCAAAAATCCAAACTGGTCCGATTACGATGGTTGATACCTCTATCAATAGGTTTCGGAACCTGTAATTGCTGTGACAATTTTCATTTTGATTGCTCGATTATTTCTAAACATTATTAGAAAATTCAATTTTATTGAAAATCAACTGTGCTATAGCCCACAAGTTTTTGGCGGCAAAAATCCAAACTGGTCCGATTACGATGGTTGATACCTCTATCAATAGGTTTCGGAACCTGTAATTGCTGTGACAATTTTCATTTTGATTGCTCGATTATTTCTAAACATTTATTAGAAAATTCAATTTTATTGAAAATCAACTGTGCTATAGCCCACAAGTTTTTGGCGGCAAAAATCCAAACTGGTCCGATTACGATGGTTGATACCTCTATCAATAGGTTTCGGAACCTGTAATTGCTGTGACAATTTTCATTTTGATTGCTCGATTATTTCTAAACATTTATTAGAAAATTCAATTTTATTGAAAATCAACTGTGCTATAGCCCACAAGTTTTTGGCGGCAAAAATCCAAACTGGTCCGATTACGATGGTTGATACCTCTATCAATAGGTTTCGGAACCTGTAATTGCTGTGACAATTTTCATTTTGATTGCTCGATTATTTCTAAACATTTATTAGAAAATTCAATTTTATTGAAAATCAACTGTGCTATAGCCCACAAGTTTTTGGCGGCAAAAATCCAAACTGGTCCGATTACGATGGTTGATACCTATATCAATAGGTTTCGGAACCTGTAATTGCTGTGACAATTTTCATTTTGATTGCTCGATTATTTCTAAACATTTATTAGAAAATTCAATTTTATTGAAAATCAACTGTGCTATAGCCCACAAGTTTTTGGTGGCAAAAATCCAAACTGGTCCGATTACGATGGTTGATACCTCTATCAATAGGTTTCGGAACCTGTAATTGCTGTGACAATTTTCATTTTGATTGCTCGATTATTTCTAAACATTTATTAGAAAATTCAATTTTATTGAAAATCAACTGTGCCACAAGTTTTTGGCGGCAAAAATCCAAACTGGTCCGATTACGATGGTTGATACCTCTATCAATAGGTTTCGGAACCTGTAATTGCTGTGACAATTTCCATTTTGATTGCTCCATTATTTCTAAACATTTATTAGAAAATTCAATTTTATTGAAAATCAACTGTGCCCACAAGTTTTTGGCGGCAAAAATCCAAATTGGTCCGATTACGATGGTTGATACCTCTATCAATAGGTTTCGGGACCTGTAATTGCTGTGACAATTTTCATTTTGATTGCTCGATTATTTCTAAACATTTATTAGAAAATTCAATTTTATTGAAAATCAACTGTGCTATAGCCCACAAGTTTTTGGCGGCAAAAATCCAAACTGGTCCGATTACGATGGTTGATACCTCTATCAATAGGTTTCGGAACCTGTAATTGCTGTGACAATTTTCATTTTGATTGCTCGATTATTTCTAAACATTTATTAGAAAATTCAATTTTATTGAAAATCAACTGTGCTATAGCCCACAAGTTTTTGGCGGCAAAAATCCAAACTGGTCCGATTACGATGGTTGATACCTCTATCAATAGGTTTCGGAACCTGTAATTGCTGTGACAATTTTCATTTTGATTGCTCGATTATTTCTAAACATTTATTAGAAACTTCAATTTTATTGAAAATCAACTGTGCTATAGCCCACAAGTTTTTGGCGGCAAAAATCCAAACTGGTCCGATTACGATGGTTGATACCTCTATCAATAGGTTTCGGAACCTGTAATTGCTGTGACAATTTTCATTTTGATTGCTCGATTATTTCTAAACATTTATTAGAAAATTCAATTTTATTGAAAATCAACTGTGCTATAGCCCACAAGTTTTTGGCGGCAAAAATCCAAACTGGTCCGATTACGATGGTTGATACCTCTATCAATAGGTTTCGGAACCTGTAATTGCTGTGACAATTTTCATTTTGATTGCTCGATTATTTCTAAACATTTATTAGAAAATTCAATTTTATTGAAAATCAACTGTGCTATAGCCCACAAGTTTTTGGCGGCAAAAATCCAAACTGGTCCGATTACGATGGTTGATACCTCTATCAATAGGTTTCGGAACCTGTAATTGCTGTGACAATTTTCATTTTGATTGCTCGATTATTTCTAAACATTTATTAGAAAATTCAATTTTATTGAAAATCAACTGTGCTATAGCCCACAAGTTTTTGGGCGGCAAAAATCCAAACTGGTCCGATTACGATGGTTGATACCTCTATCAATAGGTTTCGGAACCTGTAATTGCTGTGACAATTTTCATTTTGATTGCTCGATTATTTCTAAACATTTATTAGAAAATTCAATTTTATTGAAAATCAACTGTGCTATAGCCCACAAGTTTTTGGCGGCAAAAATCCAAACTGGTCCGATTACGATGGTTGATACCTCTATCAATAGGTTTCGGAACCTGTAATTGCTGTGACAATTTTCATTTTGATTGCTCGATTATTTCTAAACATTTATTAGAAAATTCAATTTTATTGAAAATCAACTGTGCTATAGCCCACAAGTTTTGGGCGGCAAAAATCCAAACTGGTCCGATTACGATGGTTGATACCTCTATCAATAGGTTTCGGAACCTGTAATTGCTGTGACAATTTTCATTTTGATTGCTCGATTATTTCTAAACATTTATTAGAAAATTCAATTTTATTGAAAATCAACTGTGCTATAGCCCACAAGTTTTTGGCGGCAAAAATCCAAACTGGTCCGATTACGATGGTTGATACCTCTATCAATAGGTTTCGGAACCTGTAATTGCTGTGACAATTTTCATTTTGATTGCTCGATTATTTCTAAACATTTATTAGAAAATTCAATTTTATTGAAAATCAACTGTGCTATAGCCCACAAGTTTTTGGCGGCAAAAATCCAAACTGGTCCGATTACGATGGTTGATACCTCTATCAATAGGTTTCGGAACCTGTAATTGCTGTGACAATTTTCATTTTGATTGCTCGATTATTTCTAAACATTTATTAGAAAATTCAATTTTATTGAAAATCAACTGTGCTATAGCCCACAAGTTTTTGGCGGCAAAAATCCAAACTGGTCCGATTACGATGGTTGATACCTCTATCAATAGGTTTCGGAACCTGTAATTGCTGTGACAATTTTCATTTTGATTGCTCGATTATTTCTAAACATTTATTAGAAAATTCAATTTTATTGAAAATCAACTGTGCCACAAGTTTTTGGGCGGCAAAAATCCAAACTGGTCCGATTACGATGGTTGATACCTCTATCAATAGGTTTCGGAACCTGTAATTGCTGTGACAATTTCCATTTTGATTGCTCGATTATTTCTAAACATTTATTAGAAAATTCAATTTTATTGAAAATCAACTGTGCCCACAAGTTTTTGGCGGCAAAAATCCAAATTGGTCCGATTACGATGGTTGATACCTCTATCAATAGGTTTCGGGACCTGTAATTGCTGTGACAATTTTCATTTTGATTGCTCGATTATTTCTAAACATTTATTAGAAAATTCAATTTTATTGAAAATCAACTGTGCTATAGCCCACAAGTTTTTGGCGGCAAAAATCCAAACTGGTCCGATTACGATGGTTGATACCTCTATCAATAGGTTTCGGAACCTGTAATTGCTGTGACAATTTTCATTTTCATTGCTCGATTATTTCTAAACATTTATTAGAAAATTCAATTTTATTGAAAATCAACTGTGCTATAGCCCACAAGTTTTTGGCGGCAAAAATCCAAACTGGTCCGATTACGATGGTTGATACCTCTATCAATAGGTTTCGGAACCTGTAATTGCTGTGACAATTTTCATTTTGATTGCTCGATTATTTCTAAACATTTATTAGAAACTTCAATTTTATTGAAAATCAACTGTGCTATAGCCCACAAGTTTTTGGCGGCAAAAATCCAAACTGGTCCGATTACGATGGTTGATACCTCTATCAATAGGTTTCGGAACCTGTAATTGCTGTGACAATTTTCATTTTGATTGCTCGATTATTTCTAAACATTTATTAGAAAATTCAATTTTATTGAAAATCAACTGTGCTATAGCCCACAAGTTTTTGGCGGCAAAAATCCAAACTGGTCCGATTACGATGGTTGATACCTCTATCAATAGGTTTCGGAACCTGTAATTGCTGTGACAATTTTCATTTTGATTGCTCGATTATTTCTAATCATTTATTAGAAAATTCAATTTTATTGAAAATCAACTGTGCTATAGCCCACAAGTTTTTGGCGGCAAAAATCCAAACTGGTCCGATTACGATGGTTGATACCTCTATCAATAGGTTTCGGAACCTGTAATTGCTGTGACAATTTTCATTTTGATTGCTCGATTATTTCTAAACATTTATTAAAAAATTCAATTTTATTGAAAATCAACTGTGCCACAAGTTTTTGGCGGCAAAAATCCAAACTGGTCCGATTACGATGGTTGATACCTCTATCAATAGGTTTCGGAACCTGTAATTGCTGTGACAATTTTCATTTTGATTGCTCGATTATTTCTAAACATTTATTAGAAACTTCAATTTTATTGAAAATCAACTGTGCTATAGCCCACAAGTTTTTGGCGGCAAAAATCCAAACTGGTCCGATTACGATGGTTGATACCTCTATCAATAGGTTTCGGAACCTGTAATTGCTGTGACAATTTTCATTTTGATTGCTCGATTATTTCTAAACATTTATTAGAAAATTCAATTTTATTGAAAATCAATTGTGCTATAGCCCACAAGTTTTTGGCGGCAAAAATCCAAACTGGTCCGATTACGATGGTTGATACCTCTATCAATAGGTTTCGGAACCTGTAATTGCTGTGACAATTTTCATTTTGATTGCTCGATTATTTCTAATCATTTATTAGAAAATTCAATTTTATTGAAAATCAACTGTGCTATAGCCCACAAGTTTTTGGCGGCAAAAATCCAAACTGGTCCGATTACGATGGTTGATACCTCTATCAATAGGTTTCGGAACCTGTAATTGCTGTGACAATTTTCATTTTGATTGCTCGATTATTTCTAAACATTTATTAGAAAATTCAATTTTATTGAAAATCAACTTGCTATAGCCCACAAGTTTTTGGCGGCAAAAATCCAAACTGGTCCGATTACGATGGTTGATACCTCTATCAATAGGTTTCGGAACCTGTAATTGCTGTGACAATTTTCATTTTGATTGCTCGATTATTTCTAAACATTTATTAGAAAATTCAATTTTATTGAAAATCAACTGTGCTATAGCCCACAAGTTTTTGGCGGCAAAAATCCAAACTGGTCCGATTACGATGGTTGATACCTCTATCAATAGGTTTCGGAACCTGTAATTGCTGTGACAATTTTCATTTTGATTGCTCGATTATTTCTAAACATTTATTAGAAACTTCAATTTTATTGAAAATCAACTGTGCTATAGCCCACAAGTTTTTGGCGGCAAAAATCCAAACTGGTCCGATTACGATGGTTGATACCTCTATCAATAGGTTTCGGAACCTGTAATTGCTGTGACAATTTTCATTTTGATTGCTCGATTATTTCTAAACATTTATTAGAAAATTCAATTTTATTGAAAATCAACTGTGCTATAGCCCACAAGTTTTTGGCGGCAAAAATCCAAACTGGTCCGATTACGATGGTTGATACCTCTATCAATAGGTTTCGGAACCTGTAATTGCTGTGACAATTTTCATTTTGATTGCTCGATTATTTCTAATCATTTATTAGAAAATTCAATTTTATTGAAAATCAACTGTGCTATAGCCCACAAGTTTTTGGCGGCAAAAATCCAAACTGGTCCGATTACGATGGTTGATACCTCTATCAATAGGTTTCGGAACCTGTAATTGCTGTGACAATTTTCATTTTGATTGCTCGATTATTTCTAAACATTTATTAGAAAATTCAATTTTATTGAAAATCAACTGTGCTATAGCCCACAAGTTTTTGGCGGCAAAAATCCAAACTGGTCCGATTACGATGGTTGATACCTCTATCAATAGGTTTCGGAACCTGTAATGGCTGTGACAATTTTCATTTTGATTGCTCGATTATTTCTAAACATTTATTAGAAAATTCAATTTTATTGAAAATCAACTGTGCTATAGCCCACAAGTTTTTGGCGGCAAAAATCCAAACTGGTCCGATTACGATGGTTGATACCTCTATCAATAGGTTTCGGAACCTGTAATTGCTGTGACAATTTTCATTTTGATTGCTCGATTATTTCTAAACATTTATTAGAAAATTCAATTTTATTGAAAATCAACTGTGCTATAGCCCACAAGTTTTTGGCGGCAAAAATCCAAACTGGTCCGATTACGATGGTTGATACCTCTATCAATAGGTTTCGGAACCTGTAATTGCTGTGACAATTTTCATTTTGATTGCTCGATTATTTCTAAACATTTATTAGAAAATTCAATTTTATTGAAAATCAACTGTGCTATAGCCCACAAGTTTTTGGCGGCAAAAATCCAAACTGGTCCGATTACGATGGTTGATACCTCTATCAATAGGTTTCGGAACCTGTAATTGCTGTGACAATTTTCATTTTGATTGCTCGATTATTTCTAAACATTTATTAGAAAATTCAATTTTATTGAAAATCAACTGTGCTATAGCCCACAAGTTTTTGGCGGCAAAAATCCAAACTGGTCCGATTACGATGGTTGATACCTCTATCAATAGGTTTCGGAACCTGTAATTGCTGTGACAATTTTCATTTTGATTGCTCGATTATTTCTAAACATTTATTAGAAAATTCAATTTTATTGAAAATCAACTGTGCTATAGCCCACAAGTTTTTGGCGGCAAAAATCCAAACTGGTCCGATTACGATGGTTGATACCTCTATCAATAGGTTTCGTACCTGTAATTGCTGTGACAATTTTCATTTTGATTGCTCGATTATTTCTAAACATTTATTAGAAAATTCAATTTTATTGAAAATCAACTGTGCTATAGCCCACAAGTTTTTGGCGGCAAAAATCCAAACTGGTCCGATTACGATGGTTGATACCTCTATCAATAGGTTTCGGAACCTGTAATTGCTGTGACAATTTTCATTTTGATTGCTCGATTATTTCTAAACATTTATTAGAAAATTCAATTTTATTGAAAATCAACTGTGCTATAGCCCACAAGTTTTTGGCGGCAAAAATCCAAACTGGTCCGATTACGATGGTTGATACCTCTATCAATAGGTTTCGGAACCTGTAATTGCTGTGACAATTTTCATTTTGATTGCTCGATTATTTCTAAACATTTATTAGAAAATTCAATTTTATTGAAAATCAACTGTGCTATAGCCCACAAGTTTTTGGCGGCAAAAATCCAAACTGGTCCGATTACGATGGTTGATACCTCTATCAATAGGTTTCGGAACCTGTAATTGCTGTGACAATTTTCATTTTGATTGCTCGATTATTTCTAAACATTTATTAGAAAATTCAATTTTATTGAAAATCAACTGTGCTATAGCCCACAAGTTTTTGGCGACAAAAATCCAAACTGGTCCGATTACGATGGTTGATACCTCTATCAATAGGTTTCGGAACCTGTAATTGCTGTGACAATTTTCATTTTGATTGCTCGATTATTTCTAAACATTTATTAGAAAATTCAATTTTATTGAAAATCAACTGTGCTATAGCCCACAAGTTTTTGGCGGCAAAAATCCAAACTGGTCCGATTACGATGGTTGATACCTCTATCAATAGGTTTCGGAACCTGTAATTGCTGTGACAATTTTCATTTTGATTGCTCGATTATTTCTAAACATTTATTAGAAAATTCAATTTTATTGAAAATCAACTGTGCTATAGCCCACAAGTTTTTGGCGGCAAAAATCCAAACTGGTCCGATTACGATGGTTGATACCTCTATCAATAGGTTTCGGAACCTGTAATTGCTGTGACAATTTTCATTTTGATTGCTCGATTATTTCTAAACATTTATTAGAAAATTCAATTTTATTGAAAATCAACTGTGCTATAGCCCACAAGTTTTTGGCGGCAAAAATCCAAACTGGTCCGATTACGATGGTTGATACCTCTATCAATAGGTTTCGGAACCTGTAATTGCTGTGACAATTTTCATTTTGATTGCTCGATTATTTCTAAACATTTATTAGAAAATTCAATTTTATTGAAAATCAACTGTGCTATAGCCCACAAGTTTTTGGCGGCAAAAATCCAAACTGGTCCGATTACGATGGTTGATACCTCTATCAATAGGTTTCGGAACCTGTAATTGCTGTGACAATTTTCATTTTGATTGCTCGATTATTTCTAATCATTTATTAGAAAATTCAATTTTATTGAAAATCAACTGTGCTATAGCCCACAAGTTTTTGGCGGCAAAAATCCAAACTGGTCCGATTACGATGGTTGATACCTCTATCAATAGGTTTCGGAACCTGTAATTGCTGTGACAATTTTCATTTTGATTGCTCGATTATTTCTAAACATTTATTAGAAAATTCAATTTTATTGAAAATCAACTGTGCTATAGCCCACAAGTTTTTGGCGGCAAAAATCCAAACTGGTCCGATTACGATGGTTGATACCTCTATCAATAGGTTTCGGAACCTGTAATTGCTGTGACAATTTTCATTTTGATTGCTCGATTATTTCTAAACATTTATTAGAAAATTCAATTTTATTGAAAATCAACTGTGCTATAGCCCACAAGTTTTTGGCGGCAAAAATCCAAACTGGTCCGATTACGATGGTTGATACCTCTATCAATAGGTTTCGGAACCTGTAATTGCTGTGACAATTTTCATTTTGATTGCTCGATTATTTCTAAACATTTATTAGAAAATTCAATTTTATTGAAAATCAACTGTGCTATAGCCCACAAGTTTTTGGCGGCAAAAATCCAAACTGGTCCGATTACGATGGTTGATACCTCTATCAATAGGTTTCGGAACCTGTAATTGCTGTGACAATTTTCATTTTGATTGCTCGATTATTTCTAAACATTTATTAGAAAATTCAATTTTATTGAAAATCAACTGTGCTATAGCCCACAAGTTTTTGGCGGCAAAAATCCAAACTGGTCCGATTACGATGGTTGATACCTCTATCAATAGGTTTCGGAACCTGTAATTACTGTGACAATTTTCATTTTGATTGCTCGATTATTTCTAAACATTTATTAGAAAATTCAATTTTATTGAAAATCAACTGTGCTATAGCCCACAAGTTTTTGGCGGCAAAAATCCAAACTGGTCCGATTACGATGGTTGATACCTCTATCAATAGGTTTCGTACCTGTAATTGCTGTGACAATTTTCATTTTGATTGCTCGATTATTTCTAAACATTTATTAGAAAATTCAATTTTATTGAAAATCAACTGTGCTATAGCCCACAAGTTTTTGGCGGCAAAAATCCAAACTGGTCCGATTACGATGGTTGATACCTCTATCAATAGGTTTCGGAACCTGTAATTGCTGTGACAATTTTCATTTTGATTGCTCGATTATTTCTAAACATTTATTAGAAAATTCAATTTTATTGAAAATCAACTGTGCTATAGCCCACAAGTTTTTGGCGGCAAAAATCCAAACTGGTCCGATTACGATGGTTGATACCTCTATCAATAGGTTTCGGAACCTGTAATTGCTGTGACAATTTTCATTTTGATTGCTCGATTATTTCTAAACATTTATTAGAAAATTCAATTTTATTGAAAATCAACTGTGCTATAGCCCACAAGTTTTTGGCGGCAAAAATCCAAACTGGTCCGATTACGATGGTTGATACCTCTATCAATAGGTTTCGGAACCTGTAATTGCTGTGACAATTTTCATTTTGATTGCTCGATTATTTCTAAACATTTATTAGAAAATTCAATTTTATTGAAAATCAACTGTGCTATAGCCCACAAGTTTTTGGCGGCAAAAATCCAAACTGGTCCGATTACGATGGTTGATACCTCTATCAATAGGTTTCGGAACCTGTAATTGCTGTGACAATTTTCATTTTGATTGCTCGATTATTTCTAAACATTTATTAGAAAATTCAATTTTATTGAAAATCAACTGTGCTATAGCCCACAAGTTTTTGGCGGCAAAAATCCAAACTGGTCCGATTATGATGGTTGATACCTCTATCAATAGGTTTCGGAACCTGTAATTGCTGTGACAATTTTCATTTTGATTGCTCGATTATTTCTAAACATTTATTAGAAACTTCAATTTTATTGAAAATCAACTGTGCTATAGCCCACAAGTTTTTGGCGGCAAAAATCCAAACTGGTCCGATTACGATGGTTGATACCTCTATCAATAGGTTTCGGAACCTGTAATTGCTGTGACAATTTTCATTTTGATTGCTCGATTATTTCTAAACATTTATTAGAAAATTCAATTTTATTGAAAATCAACTGTGCTATAGCCCACAAGTTTTTGGCGGCAAAAATCCAAACTGGTCCGATTACGATGGTTGATACCTCTATTAATAGGTTTCGGAACCTGTAATTGCTGTGACAATTTTCATTTTGATTGCTCGATTATTTCTAAACATTTATTAGAAAATTCAATTTTATTGAAAATCAACTGTGCTATAGCCCACAAGTTTTTGGCGGCAAAAATCCAAACTGGTCCGATTACGATGGTTGATACCTCTATCAATAGGTTTCGGAACCTGTAATTGCTGTGACAATTTTCATTTTGATTGCTCGATTATTTCTAAACATTTATTAGAAAATTCAATTTTATTGAAAATCAACTGTGCTATAGCCCACAAGTTTTTGGCGGCAAAAATCCAAACTGGTCCGATTACGATGGTTGATACCTCTATCAATAGGTTTCGGAACCTGTAATTGCTGTGACAATTTTCATTTTGATTGCTCGATTATTTCTAAACATTTATTAGAAAATTCAATTTTATTGAAAATCAACTGTGCTATAGCCCACAAGTTTTTGGCGGCAAAAATCCAAACTGGTCCGATTACGATGGTTGATACCTCTATCAATAGGTTTCGGAACCTGTAATTGCTGTGACAATTTTCATTTTGATTGCTCGATTATTTCTAAACATTTATTAGAAAATTCAATTTTATTGAAAATCAACTGTGCTATAGCCCACAAGTTTTTGGCGGCAAAAATCCAAACTGGTCCGATTACGATGGTTGATACCTCTATCAATAGGTTTCGGAACCTGTAATTGCTGTGACAATTTTCATTTTGATTGCTCGATTATTTCTAAACATTTATTAGAAAATTCAATTTTATTGAAAATCAACTGTGCTATAGCCCACAAGTTTTTGGCGGCAAAAATCCAAACTGGTCCGATTACGATGGTTGATACCTCTATCAATAGGTTTCGGAACCTGTAATTGCTGTGACAATTTTCATTTTGATTGCTCGATTATTTCTAAACATTTATTAGAAAATTCAATTTTATTGAAAATCAACTGTGCTATAGCCCACAAGTTTTTGGCGGCAAAAATCCAAACTGGTCCGATTACGATGGTTGATACCTCTATCAATAGGTTTCGGAACCTGTAATTGCTGTGACAATTTTCATTTTGATTGCTCGATTATTTCTAAACATTTATTAGAAAATTCAATTTTATTGAAAATCAACTGTGCTATAGCCCACAAGTTTTTGGCGGCAAAAATCCAAACTGGTCCGATTACGATGGTTGATACCTCTATCAATAGGTTTCGGAACCTGTAATTGCTGTGACAATTTTCATTTTGATTGCTCGATTATTTCTAAACATTTATTAGAAAATTCAATTTTATTGAAAATCAACTGTGCTATAGCCCACAAGTTTTTGGCGGCAAAAATCCAAACTGGTCCGATTACGATGGTTGATACCTCTATCAATAGGTTTCGGGACCTGTAATTGCTGTGACAATTTTCATTTTGATTGCTCGATTATTTCTAAACATTTATTAGAAAATTCAATTTAATTGAAAATCAACTGTGCTATAGCCCACAAGTTTTTGGCGGCAAAAATCCAAACTGGTCCGATTACGATGGTTGATACCTCTATCAATAGGTTTCGGAACCTGTAATTGCTGTGACAATTTTCATTTTGATTGCTCGATTATTTCTAAACATTTATTAGAAAATTCAATTTTATTGAAAATCAACTGTGCTATAGCCCACAAGTTTTTGGCGGCAAAAATCCAAACTGGTCCGATTACGATGGTTGATACCTCTATCAATAGGTTTCGGAACCTGTAATTGCTGTGACAATTTTCATTTTGATTGCTCGATTATTTCTAAACATTTATTAGAAAATTCAATTTTATTGAAAATCAACTGTGCTATAGCCCACAAGTTTTTGGCGGCAAAAATCCAAACTGGTCCGATTACGATGGTTGATACCTCTATCAATAGGTTTCGGAACCTGTAATTGCTGTGACAATTTTCATTTTGATTGCTCGATTATTTCTAAACATTTATTAGAAAATTCAATTTTATTGAAAATCAACTGTGCTATAGCCCACAAGTTTTTGGCGACAAAAATCCAAACTGGTCCGATTACGATGGTTGATACCTCTATCAATAGGTTTCGGAACCTGTAATTGCTGTGACAATTTTCATTTTGATTGCTCGATTATTTCTAAACATTTATTAGAAAATTCAATTTTATTGAAAATCAACTGTGCTATAGCCCACAAGTTTTTGGCGGCAAAAATCCAAACTGGTCCGATTACGATGGTTGATACCTCTATCAATAGGTTTCGGAACCTGTAATTGCTGTGACAATTTTCATTTTGATTGCTCGATTATTTCTAAACATTTATTAGAAAATTCAATTTTATTGAAAATCAACTGTGCTATAGCCCACAAGTTTTTGGCGGCAAAAATCCAAACTGGTCCGATTACGATGGTTGATACCTCTATCAATAGGTTTCGGAACCTGTAATTGCTGTGACAATTTTCATTTTGATTGCTCGATTATTTCTAAACATTTATTAGAAAATTCAATTTTATTGAAAATCAACTGTGCTATAGCCCACAAGTTTTTGGCGGCAAAAATCCAAACTGGTCCGATTACGATGGTTGATACCTCTATCAATAGGTTTCGGAACCTGTAATTGCTGTGACAATTTTCATTTTGATTGCTCGATTATTTCTAAACATTTATTAGAAAATTCAATTTTATTGAAAATCAACTGTGCTATAGCCCACAAGTTTTTGGCGGCAAAAATCCAAACTGGTCCGATTACGATGGTTGATACCTCTATCAATAGGTTTCGGAACCTGTAATTGCTGTGACAATTTTCATTTTGATTGCTCGATTATTTCTAAACATTATTAGAAAATTCAATTTTATTGAAAATCAACTGTGCTATAGCCCACAAGTTTTTGGCGGCAAAAATCCAAACTGGTCCGATTACGATGGTTGATACCTCTATCAATAGGTTTCGGAACCTGTAATTGCTGTGACAATTTTCATTTTGATTGCTCGATTATTTCTAAACATTTATTAGAAAATTCAATTTTATTGAAAATCAACTGTGCTATAGCCCACAAGTTTTTGGCGGCAAAAATCCAAACTGGTCCGATTACGATGGTTGATACCTCTATCAATAGGTTTCGGAACCTGTAATTGCTGTGACAATTTTCATTTTGATTGCTCGATTATTTCTAAACATTTATTAGAAAATTCAATTTTATTGAAAATCAACTGTGCGCCCACAAGTTTTTGGCGGCAAAAATCCAAACTGGTCCGATTACGATGGTTGATACCTCTATCAATAGGTTTCGGAACCTGTAATTGCTGTGACAATTTTCATTTTGATTGCTCGATTATTTCTAAACATTTATTAGAAAATTCAATTTTATTGAAAATCAACTGTGCTATAGCCCACAAGTTTTTGGCGGCAAAAATCCAAACTGGTCCGATTACGATGGTTGATACCTCTATCAATAGGTTTCGGAACCTGTAATTGCTGTGACAATTTTCATTTTGATTGCTCGATTATTTCTAAACATTTATTAGAAAATTCAATTTTATTGAAAATCAACTGTGCTATAGCCCACAAGTTTTTGGCGGCAAAAATCCAAACTGGTCCGATTACGATGGTTGATACCTCTATCAATATGTTTCGGAACCTGTAATTGCTGTGACAATTTTCATTTTGATTGCTCGATTATTTCTAAACATTTATTAGAAAATTCAATTTTATTGAAAATCAACTGTGCTATAGCCCACAAGTTTTTGGCGGCAAAAATCCAAAATGGTCCGATTACGATGGTTGATACCTCTATCAATAGGTTTCGGAACCTGTAATTGCTGTGACAATTTTCATTTTGATTGCTCGATTATTTCTAAACATTTATTAGAAAATTCAATTTTATTGAAAATCAACTGTGCTATAGCCCACAAGTTTTTGGCGGCAAAAATCCAAACTGGTCCGATTACGATGGTTGATACCTCTATCAATAGGTTTCGGAACCTGTAATTGCTGTGACAATTTTCATTTTGATTACTCGATTATTTCTAAACATTTATTAGAAAATTCAATTTTATTGAAAATCAACTGTGCTATAGCCCACAAGTTTTTGGCGGCAAAAATCCAAACTGGTCCGATTACGATGGTTGATACCTCTATCAATAGGTTTCAGAACCTGTAATTGCTGTGACAATTTTCATTTTGATTGCTCGATTATTTCTAAACATTTATTAGAAAATTCAATTTTATTGAAAATCAACTGTGCTATAGCCCACAAGTTTTTGGCGGCAAAAATCCAAACTGGTCCGATTACGATGGTTGATACCTCTATCAATAGGTTTCGGAACCTGTAATTGCTGTGACAATTTTCATTTTGATTGCTCGATTATTTCTAAACATTTATTAGAAAATTCAATTTTATTGAAAATCAACTGTGCTATAGCCCACAAGTTTTTGGCGGCAAAAATCCAAACTGGTCCGATTACGATGGTTGATACCTCTATCAATAGGTTTCGGAACCTGTAATTGCTGTGACAATTTTCATTTTGATTGCTCGATTATTTCTAAACATTTATTAGAAAATTCAATTTTATTGAAAATCAACTGTGCTATAGCCCACAAGTTTTTGGCGGCAAAAATCCAAACTGGCCCGATTACGATGGTTGATACCTCTATCAATAGGTTTCAGAACCTGTAATTGCTGTGACAATTTTCATTTTGATTGCTCGATTATTTCTAAACATTTATTAGAAAATTCAATTTTATTGAAAATCAACTGTGCTATAGCCCACAAGTTTTTGGCGGCAAAAATCCAAACTGGTCCGATTACGATGGTTGATACCTCTATCAATAGGTTTCGGAACCTGTAATTGCTGTGACAATTTTCATTTTGATTGCTCGATTATTTCTAAACATTTATTAGAAAATTCAATTTTATTGAAAATCAACTGTGCTATAGCCCACAAGTTTTTGGCGGCAAAAATTCAAACTGGCCCGATTACGATGGTTGATACCTCTATCAATAGGTTTCGGAACCTGTAATTGCTGTGACAATTTTCATTTTGATTGCTCGATTATTTCTAAACATTTATTAGAAAATTCAATTTTATTGAAAATCAACTGTGCTATAGCCCACAAGTTTTTGGCGGCAAAAATCCAAACTGGTCCGATTACGATGGTTGATACCTCTATCAATAGGTTTCGGAACCTGTAATTGCTGTGACAATTTTCATTTTGATTGCTCGATTATTTCTAAACATTTATTAGAAAATTCAATTTTATTGAAAATCAACTGTGCTATAGCCCACAAGTTTTTGGCGGCAAAAATCCAAACTGGTCCGATTACGATGGTTGATACCTCTATCAATAGGTTTCGGAACATGTAATTGCTGTGACAATTTTCATTTTGATTACTCGATTATTTCTAAACATTTATTAGAAAATTCAATTTTATTGAAAATCAACTGTGCTATAGCCCACAAGTTTTTGGCGGCAAAAATCCAAACTGGTCCGATTACGATGGTTGATACCTTTTTCAATAGGTTTCGGAACCTGTAATTGCTGTGACAATTTTCATTTTGATTGCTCGATTATTTCTAAACATTTATTAGAAAATTCAATTTTATTGAAAATCAACTGTGCTATAGCCCACAAGTTTTTGGCGGCAAAAATCCAAACTGGTCCGATTACGATGGTTGATACCTCTATCAATAGGTTTCGGAACCTGTAATTGCTGTGACAATTTTCATTTTGATTGCTCGATTATTTCTAAACATTTATTAGAAAATTCAATTTTATTGAAAATCAACTGTGCTATAGCCCACAAGTTTTTGGCGGCAAAAATCCAAACTGGTCCGATTACGATGGTTGATACCTCTATCAATAGGTTTCGGAACCTGTAATTGCTGTGACAATTTTCATTTTGATTGCTCGATTATTTCTAAACATTTATTAGAAAATTCAATTTTATTGAAAATCAACTGTGCTATATATAGCCCACAAGTTTTTGGCGGCAAAAATCCAAACTGGTCCGATTACGATGGTTGATACCTCTATCAATAGGTTTCGGAACCTGTAATTGCTGTGACAATTTTCATTTTGATTGCTCGATTATTTCTAAACATTTATTAGAAAATTCAATTTTATTGAAAATCAACTATGCTATAGCCCACAAGTTTTTGGCGGCAAAAATCCATACTGGTCCGATTACGATGGTTGATACCTCTATCAATAGGTTTCGGAACCTGTAATTGCTGTGACAATTTTCATTTTGATTGCTCGATTATTTCTAAACATTTATTAGAAAATTCAATTTTATTGAAAATCAACTGTGCTATAGCCCACAAGTTTTTGGCGGCAAAAATCCAAACTGGTCCGATTACGATGGTTGATACCTCTATCAATAGGTTTCGGAACCTGTAATTGCTGTGACAATTTTCATTTTGATTGCTCGATTATTTCTTAACATTTATTAGAAAATTCAATTTTATTGAAAATCAACTGTGCTATAGCCCACAAGTTTTTGGCGGCAAAAATCCAAACTGGTCCGATTACGATGGTTGATACCTCTATCAATAGGTTTCGGAACCTGTAATTGCTGTGACAATTTTCATTTTGATTGCTCGATTATTTCTAAACATTTATTAGAAAATTCAATTTTATTGAAAATCAACTGTGCTATAGCCCACAAGTTTTTGGCGGCAAAAATCCAAACTGGTCCGATTACGATGGTTGATACCTCTATCAATAGGTTTCGGAACCTGTAATTGCTGTGACAATTTTCATTTTGATTGCTCGATTATTTCTAAACATTTATTAGAAAATTCAATTTTATTGAAAATCAACTATGCTATAGCCCACAAGTTTTTGGCGGCAAAAATCCAAACTGGTCCGATTACGATGGTTGATACCTCTATCAATAGGTTTCGGAACCTGTAATTGCTGTGACAATTTTCATTTTGATTGCTCGATTATTTCTAAACATTTATTAGAAAATTCAATTTTATTGAAAATCAACTGTGCTATAGCCCACAAGTTTTTGGCGGCAAAAATCCAAACTGGTCCGATTACGATGGTTGATACCTCTATCAATAGGTTTCGGAACCTGTAATTGCTGTGACAATTTTTATTTTGATTGCTCGACTATTTCTAAACATTTATTAGAAAATTCAATTTTATTGAAAATCAACTGTGTTATAGCCCACAAGTTTTTGGCGGCAAAAATCCGAACTGATCCGATTACGATGGTTGATACCTCTATCAATAGGTTTCGTAACCTGTAATTGCTGTGACAATTTTCATTTTGATTGCTCGATTATTTCTAAACATTTATTAGAAAATTCAATTTTATTGAAAATCAACTGTGCTATAGCCCACAAGTTTTTGGCGGCAAAAATCCAAACTGGTCCGATTACGATGGTTGATACCTCTATCAATAGGTTTCGGAACCTGTAATTGCTGTGACAATTTTCATTTTGATTGCTCGATTATTTCTAAACATTTATTAGAAAATTCAATTTTATTGAAAATCAACTGTGCTATAGCCCACAAGTTTTTGGCGGCAAAAATCCAAACTGATCCGATTACGATGGTTGATACCTCTATCAATAGGTTTCGGAACCTGTAATTGCTGTGACAATTTTCATTTTGATTGCTCGATTATTTCTAAACATTTATTAGAAAATTCAATTTTATTGAAAATCAACTGTGCTATGGCCCACATGTTTTTGGCGGCAAAAATCCAAAATGGTCCGATTACGATGGTTGATACCTCAATCAATAGGTTTCGGAACCAGTAATTGCTGTGACAATTTTCATTTTGATTGCTCGATTATTTCTAAACATTTACTAGAAAATTCAATTTTATTGAAAATCAACTGTGCTATAGCCCACAAGTTTTTGGCGGCAAAAATCCAAACTGGTCCGATTACGATGGTTGATACCTCTATCAATAGGTTTCGGAACCTGTAATTGCTGTGACAATTTTCATTTTGATTGCTCGATTATTTCTAAACATTTATTAGAAAATTCAATTTTATTGAAAATCAACTGTGCTATAGCCCACAAGTTTTTGGCGGCAAAAATCCAAACTGGTCCGATTACGATGGTTGATACCTCTATCAATAGGTTTCGGAACCTGTAATTGCTGTGACAATTTTCATTTTAATTGCACGATTATTTCTAAACATTTATTAGAAAATTCAATTTTATTGAAAATCAACTGTGCTATAGCCCACAAGTTTTTGGCGGCAAAAATCCAAACTGGTCCGATTACGATGGTTGATACCTCTATCAATAGGTTTCGGAACCTGTAATTGCTGTGACAATTTTCATTTTGATTGCTCGATTATTTCTAAACATTTATTAGAAAATTCAATTTTATTGAAAATCAACTGTGCTATAGCCCACAAGTTTTTGGCGGCAAAAATCCAAACTGGTCCGATTACGATGGTTGATACCTCTATCAATAGGTTTCGGAACCTGTAATTGCTGTGACAATTTTCATTTTGATTGCTCGATTATTTCTAAACATTTATTAGAAAATTCAATTTTATTGAAAATCAACTGTGCTATAGCCCACAAGTTTTTAGCGGCAAAAATCCAAACTGGTCCGATTACGATGGTTGATACCTCTATCAATAGGTTTCGGAACCTGTAATTGCTGTGACAATTTTCATTTTGATTGCTCGATTATTTCTAAACATTTATTAGAAAATTCAATTTTATTGAAAATCAACTGTGCTATAGCCCACAAGTTTTTGGCGGCAAAAATCCAAACTGGTCCGATTACGATGGTTGATACCTCTATCAATAGGTTTCGGAACCTGTAATTGCTGTGACAATTTTCATTTTGATTGCTCGATTATTTCTAAACATTTCTTAGAAAATTCAATTTTATTGAAAATCAACTGTGCTATAGCCCACAAGTTTTTGGCGGCAAAAATCCAAACTGGTCCGATTACGATGGTTGATACCTCTATCAATAGGTTTCGGAACCTGTAATTGCTGTGACAATTTTGATTTTGATTGCTCGATTATTTCTAAACATTTATTAGAAAATTCAATTTTATTGAAAATCAACTGTGCTATAGCCCACAAGATTTTGGCGGCAAAAATCCAAACTGGTCCGATTACGATGGTTGATACCTCTCTCTATCAATAGGTTTCGGAACCTGTAATTGCTGTGACAATTTTCATTTTGATTGCTCGATTATTTCTAAACATTTATTAGAAAATTCAATTTTATTGAAAATCAACTGTGCTATAGCCCAAAAGTTTTTGGCGGCAAATATCCAAACTGGTCCGATTTCGATGGTTGATACCTCTATCAATAGGTTTCGGAACCTGTAATTGCTGTGACAATTTTCATTTTGATTGCTCGATTATTTCTAAACATTTATTAGAAAATTCAATTTTATTGAAAATCAACTGTGCTATAGCCCACAAGTTTTTGGCGGCAAAAATCCAAAATGGTCCGATTACGATGGTTTATACCTCTATCAATAGGTTTCGGAACCTGTAATTGCTGTGACAATTTTCATTTTGATTGCTCGATTATTTCTAAACATTTATTAGAAAATTCAATTTTATTGAAAATCAACTGTGCTATAGCCCACAAGTTTTTGGCGGCAAAAATCCAAACTGGTCCGATTACGATGGTTGATACCTCTATCAATAGGTTTCGGAACCTGTAATTGCTGTGACAATTTTCATTTTGATTGCTCGATTATTTCTAAACATTTATTAGAAAATTCAATTTTATTGAAAATCAACTGTGCTATAGCCCACAAGTTTTTGGCGGCAAAAATCCAAACTGGTCCGATTACGATGGTTGATACCTCTATCAATAGGTTTCGGAACCTGTAATTGCTGTGACAATTTTCATTTTGATTGCTCGATTATTTCTAAACATTTATTAGAAAATTCAATTTTATTGAAAATCAACTGTGCTATAGCCCACAAGTTTTTGGCGGCAAAAATCCAAACTGGTCCGATTACGATGGTTGATACCTCTATCAATAGGTTTCGGAACCTGTAATTGCTGTGACAATTTTCATTTTGATTGCTCGATTATTTCTAAACATTTATTAGAAAATTCAATTTTATTGAAAATCAACTGTGCTATAGCCCACAAGTTTTTGGCGGCAAAAATCCAAACGGGTCCGATTACGATGGTTGATACCTCTATCAATAGGTTTCGGAACCTGTAATTGCTGTGACAATTTTCATTTTGATTGCTCGATTATTTCTAAACATTTATTAGAAAATTCAATTTTATTGAAAATCAACTGTGCTATAGCCCACAAGTTTTTGGCGGCAAAAATCCAAACTGGTCCGATTACGATGGTTGATACCTCTATCAATAGGTTTCGGAACCTGTAATTGCTGTGACAATTTTCATTTTGATTGCTCGATTATTTCTAAACATTTATTAGAAAATTCAATTTTATTGAAAATCAACTGTGCTATAGCCCACAAGTTTTTGGCGGCAAAAATCCAAACTGGTCCGATTACGATGGTTGATACCTCTATCAATAGGTTTCGGAACCTGTAATTGCTGTGACAATTTTCATTTTCATTGCTCGATTATTTCTAAACATTTATTAGAAAATTCAATTTTATTGAAAATCAACTGTGCTATAGCCCACAAGTTTTTGGCGGCAAAAATCCAAACTGGTCCGATTACGATGGTTGATACCTCAATCAATGCTCGATTATTTCTAAACATTTATTAGAAAATTCAATTTTATTGAAAATCAACTGTGCTATAGCCCACAAGTTTTTGGCGGCAAAAATCCAAACTGGTCCGATTACGATGGTTGATACCTCTATCAATAGGTTTCGGAACCTGTAATTGCTGTAACAATTTTCATTTTGATTGCTCGATTATTTCTAAACATTTATTAGAAAATTCAATTTTATTGAAAATCAACTGTGCTATAGCCCACAAGTTTTTGGCGGCAAAAATCCAAAATGGTCCGATTACGATGGTTGATACCTCTATCAATAGGTTTCGGAACCTGTAATTGCTGTGACAATTTTCATTTTGATTGCTCGATTATTTCTAAACATTTATTAGAAAATTCAATTTTATTGAAAATCAACTGTGCTATAGCCCACAAGTTTTTGGCGGCAAAAATTCAAACTGGTCCGATTACGATGGTTGATACCTCTATCAATAGGTTTCGGAACCTGTAATTGCTGTGGCAATTTTCATTTTGATTGCTCGATTATTTCTAAACATTTATTAGAAAATTCAATTTTATTGAAAATCAACTGTGCTATAGCCCACAAGTTTTTGGCGGCAAAAATCCAAAATGGTCCGATTACGATGGTTGATACCTCAATCAATAGGTTTCGGAACCTGTAATTGCTGTGACAATTTTCATTTTGATTGCTCGATTATTTCTAAACATTTATTAGAAAATTCAATTTTATTGAAAATCAACTGTGCAACAAGTTTTTGGCGGCAAAAATCCAAAATGGTCTGATTACGATGGTTGATACCTCTATCAATAGGTTTCGAGACCTGTAATTGCTGTGACAATTTTCATTTTGATTGCTCGATTATTTCTAAACATTTCTTAGAAAATTCAATTTTATTGAAAATCAACTGTGCTATAGCCCACAAGTTTTTGGCGGCAAAAATCCAAAATGGTCCGATTTCGATGGTTGATACCTCTATCAATAGGTTTCGGAACCTGTAATTGCTGTGACAATTTTCATTTTGATTGCTCGATTATTTCTAAACATTTATTAGAAAATTCAATTTTATTGAAAATCAACTGTGCTATTATAGCCCACAAGTTTTTGGCGGCAAAAATCCAAACTGGTTCGATTACGATGGTTGATACCTCTATCAATAGGTTTCGGAACCTGTAATTGCTGTGACAATTTTCATTTTGATTGCTCGATTATTTCTAAACATTTATTAGAAAATTCAATTTTATTGAAAATCAACTGTGCTATAGCCCACAAGTTTTTGGCGGCAAAAATCCAAACTGGTCCGATTACGATGGTTGATACCTCTATCAATAGGTTTCGGAACCTGTAATTGCTGTGATAATTTTCATTTTGATTGCTCGATTATTTCTAAACATTTATTAGAAAATTCAATTTTATTGAAAATCAACTGTGCTATAGCCCACAAGTTTTTGGCGGCAAAAATCCAAAATGGTCCGATTACGATGGTTGATACCTCTATCAATAGGTTTCGGAACCTGCAATTGCTGTGACAATTTTCATTTTGATTGCTCGATTATTTCTAAACATTTATTAGAAAATTCAATTTTATTGAAAATCAACTGTGCTATAGCCCACAAGTTTTTGGTGGCAAAAATCCAAAATGGTCCGATTACGATGGTTGATACCTCTATCAATAGGTTTCGAAACCTGTAATTGCTGTGACAATTTTCATTTTGATTGCTCGATTATTTCTAAACATTTATTAGAAAATTCAATTTTATTGAAAATCAACTGTGCTATAGCCCACAAGTTTTTGGCGGCAAAAATCCAAAATGGTCCGATTGCAATGGTTGATACCTCTATCAATAGGTTTCGGAACCTGTAATTGCTGTGACAATTTTCATTTTGATTGCTCGATTATTTCTAAACATTTATTAGAAAATTCAATTTTATTGAAAATCAACTGTGCTATAGCCCACAAGTTTTTGGCGGCAAAAATCCAAAATGGTCCGATTACGATGGTTGATACCTCTATCAATAGGTTTCGGAACCTGTAATTGCTGTGACAATTTTCATTTTGATTGCTCGATTATTTCTAAACATTTATTAGAAAATTCAATTTTATTGAAAATCAACTGTGCTATAGCCCACAAGTTTTTGGCGGCAAAAATCCAAACTGGTCCGATTACGATGGTTGATACCTCTATCAATAGGTTTCGGAACCTGTAATTGCTGTGACAATTTTCATTTTCATTGCTCGATTATTTCTAAACATTTATTAGAAAATTCAATTTTATTGAAAATCAACTGTGCTATAGCCCACAAGTTTTTGGCGGCAAAAATCCAAACTGGTCCGATTACGATGGTTGATACCTCAATCAATAGGTTTCGGAACCTGTAATTGCTGTGACAATTTTCATTTTGATTGCTCGATTATTTCTAAACATTTATTAGAAAATTCAATTTTATTGAAAATCAACTGTGCTATAGCCCACAAGTTTTTGGCGGCAAAAATCCAAACTGGTCCGATTACGATGGTTGATACCTCTATCAATAGGTTTCGGAACCTGTAATTGCTGTGACAATTTTCATTTTGATTGCTCGATTATTTCTAAACATTTATTAGAAAATTCAATTTTATTGAAAATCAACTGTGCTATAGCCCACAAGTTTTTGGCGGCAAAAATCCAAAATGGTCCGATTACGATGGTTGATACCTCTATGAATAGGTTTCGTAACCTGTAATTGCTGTGACAATTTTCATTTTGATTGCTCGATTATTTCTAAACATTTATTAGAAAATTCAATTTTATTGAAAATCAACTGTGCTATAGCCCACAAGTTTTTGGCGGCAAAAATCCAAACTGGTCCGATTACGATGGTTGATACCTCTATCAATAGGTTTCGGAACCTGTAATTGCTGTGGCAATTTTCATTTTGATTGCTCGATTATTTCTAAACATTTATTAGAAAATTCAATTTTATTGAAAATCAACTGTGCTATAGCCCACAAGTTTTTGGCGGCAAAAATCCAAAATGGTCCGATTACGATGGTTGATACCTCAATCAATAGGTTTCGGAACCTGTAATTGCTGTGACAATTTTCATTTTGATTGCTCGATTATTTCTAAACATTTATTAGAAAATTCAATTTTATTGAAAATCAACTGTGCAACAAGTTTTTGGCGGCAAAAATCCAAAATGGTCTGATTACGATGGTTGATACCTCTATCAATAGGTTTCGGAACCTGTAATTGCTGTGACAATTTTCATTTTGATTGCTCGATTATTTCTAAACATTTCTTAGAAAATTCAATTTTATTGAAAATCAACTGTGCTATAGCCCACAAGTTTTTGGCGGCAAAAATCCAAAATGGTCCGATTACGATGGTTGATACCTCTATCAATAGGTTTCGGAACCTGTAATTGTTGTGACAATTTTCATTTTGATTGCTCGATTATTTCTAAACATTTATTAGAAAATTCAATTTTATTGAAAATCAACTGTGCTATAGCCCACAAGTTTTTGGCGGCAAAAATCCAAAATGGTCCGATTACGATGGTTGATACCTCAATCAATAGGTTTCGGAACCTGTAATTGCTGTGACAATTTTCATTTTGATTGCTCGATTATTTCTAAACATTTATTAGAAAATTCAATTTTATTGAAAATCAACTGTGCTATTATAGCCCACAAGTTTTTGGCGGCAAAAATCCAAACTGGTCCGATTACGATGGTTGATACCTCTATCAATAGGTTTCGAAACCTGTAATTGCTGTGACAATTTTCATTTTGATTGCTCGATTATTTCTAAACATTTATTAGAAAATTCAATTTTATTGAAAATCAACTGTGCTATAGCCCACAAGTTTTTGGCGGCAAAAATCCAAACTGGTCCGATTACGATGGTTGATACCTCTATCAATAGGTTTCGGAACCTGTAATTGCTGTGACAATTTTCATTTTGATTGCTCGATTATTTCTAAACATTTATTAGAAAATTCAATTTTATTGAAAATCAACTGTGCTATAGCCCACAAGTTTTTGGCGGCAAAAATCCAAACTGGTCCGATTACGATGGTTGATACCTCTATCAATAGATTTCGGAACCTGTAATTGCTGTGACAATTTTCATTTTGATTGCTCGATTATTTCTAAACATTTATTAGAAAATTCAATTTTATTGAAAATCAACTGTGCTATAGCCCACAAGTTTTTGGCGGCAAAAATCCAAAATGGTCCGATTACGATGGTTGATACCTCTATCAATAGGTTTCGGAACCTGTAATTGCTGTGACAATTTTCATTTTGATTGCTCGATTATTTCTAAACATTTATTAGAAAATTCAATTTTATTGAAAATCAACTGTGCTATAGCCCACAAGTTTTTGGCGGCAAAAATCCAAAATGGTCCGATTACGATGGTTGATACCTCAATCAATAGGTTTCGGAACCTGTAATTGCTGTGACAATTTTCATTTTGATTGCTCGATTATTTCTAAACATTTATTAGAAAATTCAATTTTATTGAAAATCAACTGTGCTATTATAGCCCACAAGTTTTTGGCGGCAAAAATCCAAACTGGTCCGATTACGATGGTTGATACCTCTATCAATAGGTTTCGAAACCTGTAATTGCTGTGACAATTTTCATTTTGATTGCTCGATTATTTCTAAACATTTATTAGAAAATTCAATTTTATTGAAAATCAACTGTGCTATAGCCCACAAGTTTTTGGCGGCAAAAATCCAAACTGGTCCGATTACGATGGTTGATACCTCTATCAATAGGTTTCGGAACCTGTAATTGCTGTGACAATTTTCATTTTGATTGCTCGATTATTTCTAAACATTTATTAGAAAATTCAATTTTATTGAAAATCAACTGTGCTATAGCCCACAAGTTTTTGGCGGCAAAAATCCAAACTGGTCCGATTACGATGGTTGATACCTCTATCAATAGGTTTCGGAACCTGTAATTGCTGTGACAATTTTCATTTTGATTGCTCGATTATTTCTAAACAATATTAGAAAATTCAATTTTATTGAAAATCAACTGTGCTATAGCCCACAAGTTTTTGGCGGCAAAAATCCAAAATGGTCCGATTACGATGGTTGATACCTCTATCAATAGGTTTCGGAACCTGCAATTGCTGTGACAATTTTCATTTTGATTGCTCGATTATTTCTAAACATTTATTAGAAAATTCAATTTTATTGAAAATCAACTGTGCTATAGCCCACAAGTTTTTGGTGGCAAAAATCCAAAATGGTCCGATTACGATGGTTGATACCTCTATCAATAGGTTTCGAAACCTGTAATTGCTGTGACAATTTTCATTTTGATTGCTCGATTATTTCTAAACATTTATTAGAAAATTCAATTTTATTGAAAATCAACTGTGCTATAGCCCACAAGTTTTTGGCGGCAAAAATCCAAAATGGTTCGATTACGATGGTTGATACCTCTATCAATAGGTTTCGGAACCTGTAATTGCTGTGACAATTTTCATTTTGATTGCTCGATTATTTCTAAACATTTATTAGAAAATTCAATTTTATTGAAAATCAACTGTGCTATAGCCCACAAGTTTTTGGCGGGAAAAATCCAAAATGGTCCGATTACGATGGTTGATACCTCTATCAATAGGTTTCGGAACCTGTAATTGCTGTGACAATTTTCATTTTGATTGCTCGATTATTTCTAAACATTTATTAGAAAATTCAATTTTATTGAAAATCAACTGTGCTAGCCCACAAGTTTTTGGCGGCATAAATCCAAAATGGTTCGATTACGATGGTTGATACCTCTATCAATAGGTTTCGGAACCTGTAATTGCTGTGACAATTTTCATTTTGATTGCTCGATTATTTCTAAACATTTATTAGAAAATTCAATTTTATTGAAAATCAACTGTGCTATAGCCCACAAGTTTTTGGCGGCAAAAATCCAAAATGGTTCGATTACGATGGTTGATACCTCTATCAATAGGTTTCGGAACCTGTAATTGCTGTGACAATTTTCATTTTGATTGCTCGATTATTTCTAAACATTTATTAGAAAATTCAATTTTATTGAAAATCAACTGTGCTATAGCCCACAAGTTTTTGGCGGCAAAAATCCAAAATGGTCCGATTACGATGGTTGATACCTCTATCAATAGGTTTCGGAACCTGTAATTGCTGTGACAATTTTCATTTTGATTGCTCGATTATTTCTAAACATTTATTAGAAAATTCAATTTTATTGAAAATCAACTGTGCTATAGCCCACAAGTTTTTGGTGGCAAAAATCCAAAATGGTCCGATTACGATGGTTGATACCTCTATCAATAGGTTTCGAAACCTGTAATTGCTGTGACAATTTTCATTTTGATTGCTCGATTATTTCTAAACATTTATTAGAAAATTCAATTTTATTGAAAATCAACTGTGCTATAGCCCACAAGTTTTTGGCGGCAAAAATCCAAAATGGTTCGATTACGATGGTTGATACCTCTATCAATAGGTTTCGGAACCTGTAATTGCTGTGACAATTTTCATTTTGATTGCTCGATTATTTCTAAACATTTATTAGAAAATTCAATTTTATTGAAAATCAACTGTGCTATAGCCCACAAGTTTTTGGCGGGAAAAATCCAAAATGGTCCGATTACGATGGTTGATACCTCTATCAATAGGTTTCGGAACCTGTAATTGCTGTGACAATTTTCATTTTGATTGCTCGATTATTTCTAAACATTTATTAGAAAATTCAATTTTATTGAAAATCAACTGTGCTATAGCCCACAAGTTTTTGGCGGCAAAAATCCAAAATGGTTCGATTACGATGGTTGATACCTCTATCAATAGGTTTCGGAACCTGTAATTGCTGTGACAATTTTCATTTTGATTGCTCGATTATTTCTAAACATTTATTAGAAAATTCAATTTTATTGAAAATCAACTGTGCTATAGCCCACAAGTTTTTGGCGGCAAAAATCCAAAATGGTCCGATTACGATGGTTGATACCTCTATCAATAGGTTTCGGAACCTGTAATTGCTGTGACAATTTTCATTTTGATTGCTCGATTATTTCTAAACATTTATTAGAAAATTCAATTTTATTGAAAATCAACTGTGCTATATAGCCCACAAGTTTTTGGCGGCAAAAATCCAAAATGGTCCGATTACGATGGTTGATACCTCTATCAATAGGTTTCAGAACCTGTAATTGCTGTGACAATTTTCATTTTGATTGCTCGATTATTTCTAAACATTTATTAGAAAATTCAATTTTATTGAAAATCAACTGTGCTATAGCCCACAAGTTTTTGGCGGCAAAAATCCAAAATGGTCCGATTACGATGGTTGATACCTCTATCAATAGGTTTCGGAACCTGTAATTGCTGTGACAATTTTCATTTTGATTGCTCGATTATTTCTAAACATTTATTAGAAAATTCAATTTTATTGAAAATCAACTGTGCTATAGCCCACAAGTTTTTGGCGGCAAAAATCCAAACTGGTCCGATTACGATGGTTGATACCTCTATCAATAGGTTTCGGAACCTGTAATTGCTGTGACAATTTTCATTTTGATTGCTCGATTATTTCTAAACATTTATTAGAAAATTCAATTTTATTGAAAATCAACTGTGCTATAGCCCACAAGTTTTTGGCGGCAAAAATCCAAAATGGTCCGATTACGATGGTTGATACCTCTATCAATAGGTTTCGGAACCTGTAATTGCTGTGACAATTTTCATTTTGATTGCTCGATTATTTCTAAACATTTATTAGAAAATTCAATTTTATTGAAAATCAACTGTGCTATAGCCCACATGTTTTTGGCGGCAAAAATCCAAAATGGTCCGATTACGATGGTTGATACCTCAATCAATAGGTTTCGGAACCTGTAATTGCTGTGACAATTTTCATTTTGATTGCTCGATTATTTCTAAACATTTATTAGAAAATTCAATTTTATTGAAAATCAACTGTGCTATTATAGCCCACAAGTTTTTGGCGGCAAAAATCCAAAATGGTTCGATTACGATGGTTGATACCTCTATCAATAGGTTTCGGAACCTGTAATTGCTGTGACAATTTTCATTTTGATTGCTCGATTATTTCTAAACATTTATTAGAAAATTCAATTTTATTGAAAATCAACTGTGCTATAGCCCACAAGTTTTTGGCGGCAAAAATCCAAACTGGTCCGATTACGATGGTTGATACCTCTATCAATAGGTTTCGGAACCTGTAATTGCTGTGACAATTTTCATTTTGATTGCTCGATTATTTCTAAACATTTATTAGAAAATTCAATTTTATTGAAAATCAACTGTGCTATAGCCCACAAGTTTTTGGCGGCAAAAATCCAAAATGGTCCGATTACGATGGTTGATACCTCTATCAATAGGTTTCGGAACCTGCAATTGCTGTGACAATTTTCATTTTGATTGCTCGATTATTTCTAAACATTTATTAGAAAATTCAATTTTATTGAAAATCAACTGTGCTATAGCCCACAAGTTTTTGGTGGCAAAAATCCAAAATGGTCCGATTACGATGGTTGATACCTCTATCAATAGGTTTCGAAACCTGTAATTGCTGTGACAATTTTCATTTTGATTGCTCGATTATTTCTAAACATTTATTAGAAAATTCAATTTTATTGAAAATCAACTGTGCTATAGCCCACAAGTTTTTGGCGGCAAAAATCCAAAATGGTCCGATTGCAATGGTTGATACCTCTATCAATAGGTTTCGGAACCTGTAATTGCTGTGACAATTTTCATTTTGATTGCTCGATTATTTCTAAACATTTATTAGAAAATTCAATTTTATTGAAAATCAACTGTGCTATAGCCCACAAGTTTTTGGCGGCAAAAATCCAAAATGGTCCGATTACGATGGTTGATACCTCTATCAATAGGTTTCGGAACCTGTAATTGCTGTGACAATTTTCATTTTGATTGCTCGATTATTTCTAAACATTTATTAGAAAATTCAATTTTATTGAAAATCAACTGTGCTATAGCCCACAAGTTTTTGGCGGCAAAAATCCAAAATGGTTCGATTCCGATGGTTGATACCTCTATCAATAGGTTTCGGAACCTGTAATTGCTGTGACAATTGTCATTTTGATTGCTCGATTATTTCTAAACATTTATTAGAAAATTCAATTTTATTGAAAATCAACTGTGCTATAGCCCACAAGTTTTTGGCGGCAAAAATCCAAACTGGTCCGATTACGATGGTTGATACCTCTATCAATAGGTTTCGGAACCTGTAATTGCTGTGACAATTTTCATTTTGATTGCTCGATTATTTCTAAACATTTATTAGAAAATTCAATTTTATTGAAAATCAACTGTGCTATAGCCCACAAGTTTTTGGCGGCAAAAATCCAAAATGGTCCGATTACGATGGTTGATACCTCTATCAATAGGTTTCGGAACCTGTAATTGCTGTGACAATTTTCGATTATTTATTCGATTATTCGATTATTTCTAACCATTTATTAGAAAATTCAATTTTATTGAAAATCAACTGTGCTATAGCCCACAAGTTTTTGGCGGCAAAAATCCAAAATGGTCCGATTACGATGGTTGATACCTCTATTAATAGGTTTCGGAACCTGTAATTGCTGTGACAATTTTCATTTTGATTGCTCGATTATTTCTAAACATTTATTAGAAAATTCAATTTTATTGAAAATCAACTGTGCTATAGCCCACAAGTTTTTGGCGGCAAAAATCCAAAATGGTCCGATTACGATGGTTGATACCTCTATCAATAGGTTTCGGAACCTGTAATTGCTGTGACAATTTTCATTTTGATTGCTCGATTATTTCTAAACATTTCTTAGAAAATTCAATTTTATTGAAAATCAACTGTGCTATAGCCCACAAGTTTTTGGTGGCAAAAATCCAAACTGGTCCGATTACGATGGTTGATACATCTATCAATAGGTTTCGGAACCTGTAATTGCTGTGACAATTGTCATTTTGATTGCTCGATTATTTCTAAACATTTATTAGAAAATTCAATTTTATTGAAAATCAACTGTGCTATAGCCCACAAGTTTTTGGCGGCAAAAATCCAAACTGGTCCGATTACGATGGTTGATACCTCTATCAATAGGTTTCGGAACCTGTAATTGCTGTGACAATTTTCATTTTGATTGCTCGATTATTTCTAAACATTTATTAGAAAATTCAATTTTATTGAAAATCAACTGTGCTATAGCCCACAAGTTTTTGGCGGCAAAAATCCAAAATGGTTCGATTACGATGGTTGATACCTCTATCAATAGGTTTCGGAACCTGTAATTGCTGTGACAATTGTCATTTTGATTGCTCGATTATTTCTAAACATTTATTAGAAAATTCAATTTTATTGAAAATCAACTGTGCTATAGCCCACAAGTTTTTGGCGGCAAAAATCCAAACTGGTCCGATTACGATGGTTGATACCTCTATCAATAGGTTTCGGAACCTGTAATTGCTGTGACAATTTTCATTTTGATTGCTCGATTATTTCTAAACATTTATTAGAAAATTCAATTTTATTGAAAATCAACTGTGCTATAGCCCACAAGTTTTTGGCGGCAAAAATCCAAACTGGTCCGATTACGATGGTTGATACCTCTATCAATAGGTTTCGGAACCTGTAATTGCTGTGACAATTTTCATTTTGATTGCTCGATTATTTCTAAACATTTATTAGAAAATTCAATTTTATTGAAAATCAACTGTGCTATAGCCCACAAGTTTTTGGCGGCAAAAATCCAAAATGGTCCGATTACGATGGTTGATACCTCTATCAATAGGTTTCGGAACCTGCAATTGCTGTGACAATTTTCATTTTGATTGCTCGATTATTTCTAAACATTTATTAGAAAATTCAATTTTATTGAAAATCAACTGTGCTATAGCCCACAAGTTTTTGGTGGCAAAAATCCAAAATGGTCCGATTACGATGGTTGATACCTCTATCAATAGGTTTCGAAACCTGTAATTGCTGTGACAATTTTCATTTTGATTGCTCGATTATTTCTAAACATTTATTAGAAAATTCAATTTTATTGAAAATCAACTGTGCTATAGCCCACAAGTTTTTGGCGGCAAAAATCCAAAATGGTCCGATTGCAATGGTTGATACCTCTATCAATAGGTTTCGGAACCTGTAATTGCTGTGACAATTTTCATTTTGATTGCTCGATTATTTCTAAACATTTATTAGAAAATTCAATTTTATTGAAAATCAACTGTGCTATAGCCCACAAGTTTTTGGCGGCAAAAATCCAAAATGGTCCGATTACGATGGTTGATACCTCTATCAATAGGTTTCGGAACCTGTAATTGCTGTGACAATTTTCATTTTGATTGCTCGATTATTTCTAAACATTTATTAGAAAATTCAATTTTATTGAAAATCAACTGTGCTATAGCCCACAAGTTTTTGGCGGCAAAAATCCAAAATGGTTCGATTACGATGGTTGATACCTCTATCAATAGGTTTCGGAACCTGTAATTGCTGTGACAATTGTCATTTTGATTGCTCGATTATTTCTAAACATTTATTAGAAAATTCAATTTTATTGAAAATCAACTGTGCTATAGCCCACAAGTTTTTGGCGGCAAAAATCCAAACTGGTCCGATTACGATGGTTGATACCTCTATCAATAGGTTTCGGAACCTGTAATTGCTGTGACAATTTTCATTTTGATTGCTCGATTATTTCTAAACATTTATTAGAAAATTCAATTTTATTGAAAATCAACTGTGCTATAGCCCACAAGTTTTTGGCGGCAAAAATCCAAAATGGTCCGATTACGATGGTTGATACCTCTATCAATAGGTTTCGGAACCTGTAATTGCTGTGACAATTTTCGATTATTTATTCGATTATTCGATTATTTCTAACCATTTATTAGAAAATTCAATTTTATTGAAAATCAACTGTGCTATAGCCCACAAGTTTTTGGCGGCAAAAATCCAAAATGGTCCGATTACGATGGTTGATACCTCTATTAATAGGTTTCGGAACCTGTAATTGCTGTGACAATTTTCATTTTGATTGCTCGATTATTTCTAAACATTTATTAGAAAATTCAATTTTATTGAAAATCAACTGTGCTATAGCCCACAAGTTTTTGGCGGCAAAAATCCAAAATGGTCCGATTACGATGGTTGATACCTCTATCAATAGGTTTCGGAACCTGTAATTGCTGTGACAATTTTCATTTTGATTGCTCGATTATTTCTAAACATTTCTTAGAAAATTCAATTTTATTGAAAATCAACTGTGCTATAGCCCACAAGTTTTTGGTGGCAAAAATCCAAACTGGTCCGATTACGATGGTTGATACCTCTATCAATAGGTTTCGGAACCTGTAATTGCTGTGACAATTTTCATTTTGATTGTTCGATTGTTTCTAAACATTTATTAGAAAAATCAATTTTATTGAAAATCAACTGTGCTATAGCCCACAAGTTTTTGGCGGCAAAAATCCAAAATGGTCCGATTACGATGGTTGATACCTCTATCAATAGGTTTCGGAACCTGTAATTGCTGTGATAATTTTCATTTTGATTGCTCGATTATTTCTAAACATTTCTTAGAAAATTCAATTTTATTGAAAATCAACTGTGCTATAGCCCACAAGTTTTTGGCGGCAAAAATCCAAAATGGTCCGATTACGATGGTTGATACCTCTATCAATAGGTTTCGGAACCTGTAATTGCTGTGACAATTTTCATTTTGATTGCTCGATTATTTCTAAACATTTATTAGAAAATTCAATTTTATTGAAAATCAGCTGTGCTATGGCCCACAAGTTTTTGGCGGCAAAAATCCAAAATGGTCCGATTACGATGGTTGATACCTCTATCAATAGGTTTCGGGACCTGTAATTGCTGTGACAATTTTCATTTTGATTGCTCGATTGTTTCTAAACATTTATTAGAAAATTCAATTTTATTGAAAATCAACTGTGCTATAATAGCCCACAAGTTTTTGGCGGCAAAAATCCAAAATGGTCCGATTACGATGGTTGATACCTCTATCAATAGGTTTCGGAACCTGTAATTGCTGTGACAATTTTCATTTTGATTGTTCGATTGTTTCTAAACATTTATTAGAAAATTCAATTTTATTGAAAATCAACTGTGCTATAGCCCACAAGTTTTTGGCGGCAAAAATCCAAAATGGTCCGATTACGATGGTTGATACCTCTATCAATAGGTTTCGGAACCTGTAATTGCTGTGACAATTTTCATTTTGATTGTTCGATTGTTTCTAAACATTTATTAGAAAATTCAATTTTATTGAAAATCAACTGTGCTATAGCCCACAAGTTTTTGGTGGCAAAAATCCAAACTGGTCCTATTACGATGGTTGATACCTCTATCAATAGGTTTCGGAACCTGTAATTGCTGTGACAATTTTCATTTTGATTGCTCGATTATTTCTAAACATTTATTAGAAAATTCAATTTTATTGAAAATCAACTGTGCTATAGCCCACAAGTTTTTGGCGGCAAAAATCCAAAATGGTCCGATTACGATGGTTGATACCTCTATCAATAGGTTTCGGAACCTGTAATTGCTGTAACAATTTTTATTTTGATTGCTCGATTGTTTCTAAACATTTATTAGAAAATTCAATTTTATTGAAAATCAACTGTGCTATAGCCCACAAGTTTTTGGCGGCAAAAATCCAAAATGGTCCGATTACGATGGTTGATACCTCTATCAATAGGTTTCGGAACCTGTAATTGCTGTGACAATTTTCATTTTGATTGTTCGATTATTTGTAAACATTTATTAGAAAATTCAATTTTATTGAAAATCAACTGTGCTATAGCCCACAAGTTTTTGGCGGCAAAAATCCAAAATGGTCCTATTACGATGGTTGATACCTCTATCAATAGGTTTCGGAACCTGTAATTGCTGTGACAATTTTCATTTTGATTGCTCGATTATTTCTAAACATTTATTAGAAAATTCAATTTTATTGAAAATCAGCTGTGCTATAGCCCACAAGTTTTTGGCGGCAAAAATCCAAAATGGTCCGATTACGATGGTTGATACCTCTATCAATAGGTTTCGGGACCTGTAATTGCTGTGACAATTTTCATTTTGATTGCTCGATTATTTCTAAACATTTATTAGAAAATTCAATTTTATTGAAAATCAACTGTGCTATATAGCCCACAAGTTTTTGGCGGCAAAAATCCAAAATGGTCCGATTACGATGGTTGATACCTCTATCAATAGGTTTCGGAACCTGTAATTGCTGTGACAATTTTCATTTTGATTGCTCGATTATTTCTAAACATTTATTAGAAAATTCAATTTTATTGAAAATCAACTGTGCTATAGCCCACAAGTTTTTGGCGGCAAAAATCCAAAATGGTCCGATTACGATGGTTGATACCTCTATCAATAAGTTTCGGGACCTGTAATTGCTGTGAAAATTTTCATTTTGATTGCTCGATTATTTCTAAACATTTATTAGAAAATTCAATTTTATTGAAAATCAACTGTGCTATAGCCCACAAGTTTTTGGCGGCAAAAATCCAAAATGGTCCGATTACGATGGTTGATACCTCTATCAATAGGTTTCGGAACCTGTAATTGCTGTGACAATTTTCATTTTGATTTTTCGATTGTTTCTAAACATTTATTAGAAAATTCAATTTTATTGAAAATCAACTGTGCTATATATAGCCCACAAGTTTTTGGCGGCAAAAATCCAAAATGGTCCTATTACGATGGTTGATACCTCTATCAATAGGTTTCGGAACCTGTAATTGCTGTGACAATTTTCATTTTGATTGCTCGATTATTTCTAAACATTTCTTAGAAAATTCAATTTTATTGAAAATTAACTGTGCTATAGCCCACAAGTTTTTGGCGGCAAAAATCCAAAATGGTCCGATTACGATGGTTGATACCTCTATCAATAGGTTTCGGAACCTGTAATTGCTGTGACAATTTTCATTTTGATTGCTCGATTATTTCTAAACATTTATTATAAAATTCAATTTTATTGAAAATCAACTGTGCTATAGCCCACAAGTTTTTGGCGGCAAAAATCCAAAATGGTCCGATTACGATGGTTGATACCTCTATCAATAGGTTTCGGAACCTGTAATTGCTGTGACAATTTTCATTTTGATTGCTCGATTATTTCTAAACATTTATTAGAAAATTCAATTTTATTGAAAATCAACTGTGCTATAGCCCACAAGTTTTTGGCGGCAAAAATCCAAAATGGTCCGATTACGATGGTTGATACCTCTATCAATAAGTTTCGGGACCTGTAATTGCTGTGAAAATTTTCATTTTGATTGCTCGATTATTTCTAAACATTTATTAGAAAATTCAATTTTATTGAAAATCAACTGTGCTATAGCCCACAAGTTTTTGGCGGCAAAAATCCAAAATGGTCCGATTACGATGGTTGATACCTCTATCAATAGGTTTCGGAACCTGTAATTGCTGTGACAATTTTCATTTTGATTGCTCGATTATTTCTAAACATTTATTAGAAAATTCAATTTTATTGAAAATCAACTGTGCTATAGCCCACAAGTTTTTGGCGGCAAAAATCCAAAATGGTCCGATTACGATGCTTGATACCTCTATCAATAGGTTTCGGAACCTGTAATTGCTGTGACAATTTTCATTTTGATTGCTCGATTATTTCTAAACATTTATTAGAAAATTCAATTTTATTGAAAATCAACTGTGCTATAGCCCACAAGTTTTTGGCGGCAAAAATCCAAAATGGTCCGATTACGATGGTTGATACCTCTATCAATAGGTTTCGGAACCTGTAATTGCTGTGACAATTTTCATTTTGATTGCTCGATTATTTCTAAACATTTATTAGAAAATTCAATTTTATTGAAAATCAACTGTGCTATAGCCCACAAGTTTTTGGCGGCAAAAATCCAAAATGGTCCGATTACGATGGTTGATACCTCTATCAATAGGTTTCGGAACCTGTAATTGCTGTGACAATTTTCATTTTGATTGCTCGATTATTTCTAAACATTTATTAGAAAATTCAATTTTATTGAAAATCAACTGTGCTATAGCCCACAAGTTTTTGTGCGGCAAAAATCCAAAATGGTCCGATTACGATGGTTGATACCTCAATCAATAGGTTTCGGAACCTGTAATTGCTGTGACAATTTTCATTTTGATTGCTCGATTATTTCTAAACATTTGTTAGAAAATTCAATTTTATTGAAAATCAACTGTGCTATAGCCCACAAGTTTTTGGCGGCAAAAATCCAAAATGGTCCGATTACGATGGTTGATACCTCTATCAATAGGTTTCGGAACCTGTAATTGCTGTGACAATTTTCATTTTGATTGCTCGATTATTTCTAAACATTTCTTAGAAAATTCAATTTTATTGAAAATCAACTATGCTATAGCCCACAAGTTTTTGGCGGCAAAAATCCAAAATGGTCCGATTACGATGGTTGATACCTCAATCAATAGGTTTCGGAACCTGTAATTGCTGTGACAATTTTCATTTTGATTGCTCGATTATTTCTAAACATTTATTAGAAAATTCAATTTTATTGAAAATCAACTGTGCTATAGCCCACAAGTTTTTGGCGGCAAAAATCCAAACTGGTCCGATTACGATGGTTGATACCTCTATCAATAGGTTTCGGAACCTGTAATTGCTGTGACAATTTTCATTTTGATTGCTCGATTATTTCTAAACATTTATTAGAAAATTCAATTTTATTGAAAATCAACTGTGCTATAGCCCACAAGTTTTTGGCGGCAAAAATCCAAACTGGTCCGATTACGATGGTTGATACCTCTATCAATAGGTTTCGTACCTGTAATTGCTGTGACAATTTTCATTTTGATTGCTCGATTATTTCTAAACATTTATTATTAAATTCAATTTTATTGAAAATCAACTGTGCTATAGCCCACAAGTTTTTGGCGGCAAAAATCCAAACTGGTCCGATTACGATGGTTGATACCTCTATCAATAGGTTTCGGAACCTGTAATTGCTGTGACAATTTTCATTTTGATTGCTCGATTATTTCTAAACATTTATTAGAAAATTCATTTTTATTGAAAATCAACTGTGCTATAGCCCACAAGTTTTTGGCGGCAAAAATCCAAACTGGTCCGATTACGATGGTTGATACCTCTATCAATAGGTTTCGGAACCTGTAATTGCTGTGACAATTTTCATTTTGATTGCTCGATTATTTCTAAACATTTATTAGAAAATTCAATTTTATTGAAAATCAACTGTACTATAGCCCACAAGTTTTTGGCGGCAAAAATCCAAAATGGTCCGATTACGATGGTTGATACCTCTATCAATAGGTTTCGGAACCTGTAATTGCTGTGACAATTTTCATTTTGATTGCTCGATTATTTCTAAACATTTATTAGAAAATTCAATTTTATTGAAAATCAACTGTGCTATAGCCCACAAGTTTTTGGCGGCAAAAATCCAAAATGGTCCGATTACGATGGTTGATACCTCAATCAATAGGTTTCGGAACCTGTAATTGCTGTGACAATTTTCATTTTGATTGCTCGATTATTTCTAAACATTTCTTAGAAAATTCAATTTTATTGAAAATCAACTGTGCTATAGCCCACAAGTTTTTGGCGGCAAAAATCCAAACTGGTCCGATTACGATGGTTGATACCTCTATCAATAGGTTTCGGAACCTGTAATTGCTGTGACAATTTTCATTTTGATTGCTCGATTATTTCTAAACATTTATTAGAAAATTCAATTTTATTGAAAATCAACTGTGCTATAGCCCACAAGTTTTTGGCGGCAAAAATCCAAACTGCTCCGATTACGATGGTTGATACCTCTATCAATAGGTTTCGGAACCTGTAATTGCTGTGACAATTTTGATTTTGATTGCTCGATTATTTCTAAACATTTATTAGAAAATTCAATTTTATTGAAAATCAACTGTGCTATAGCCCACAAGTTTTTGGCGGCAAAAATCCAAAATGGTCCGATTACGATGGTTGATACCTCAATCAATAGGTTTCGGAACCTGTAATTGCTGTGACAATTTTCATTTTGATTGCTCGATTATTTCTAAACATTTCTTAGAAAATTCAATCTTATTGAAAATCAACTGTGCTATAGCCCACAAGTTTTTGGCGGCAAAAATCCAAACTGGTCCGATTACGATGGTTGATACCTCTATCAATAGGTTTCGGAACCTGTAATTGCTGTGACAATTTTCATTTTGATTGCTCGATTATTTCTAAACATTTATTAGAAAATTCAATTTTATTGAAAATCAACTGTGCTATAGCCCACAAGTTTTTGGCGGCAAAAATCTAAACTGGTCCGATTACGATGGTTGATACCTCTATCAATAGGTTTCGGAACCTGTAATTGCTGTGACAATTTTCATTTTGATTGCTCGATTATTTCTAAACATTTATTAGAAAATTCAATTTTATTGAAAATCAACTGTGCTATAGCCCACAAGTTTTTGGCGGCAAAAATCCAAAATGGTCCGATTACGATGGTTGATACCTCAATCAATAGGTTTCGGAACCTGTAATTGCTGTGACAATTTTCATTTTGATTGCTCGATTATTTCTAAACATTTCTTAGAAAATTCAATTTTATTGAAAATCAACTGTGCTATAGCCCACAAGTTTTTGGCGGCAAAAATCCAAACTGGTCCGATTACGATGGTTGATACCTCTATTAATAGGTTTCGGAACCTGTAATTGCTGTGACAATTGTCATTTTGATTGCTCGATTATTTCTAAACATTTATTAGAAAATTCAATTTTATTGAAAATCAACTGTGCTATAGCCCACAAGTTTTTGGCGGCAAAAATCCAAAATGGTCCGATTACGATGGTTGATACCTCAATCAATAGGTTTCGGAACCTGTAATTGCTGTGACAATTTTCATTTTGATTGCTCGATTATTTCTAAACATTTATTAGAAAATTCAATTTTATTGAAAATCAACTGTGCTATAGCCCACAAGTTTTTGGCGGCAAAAATCCAAACTGGTCCGATAACGATGGTTGATACCTCTATCAATAGGTTTCGGAACCTGTAATTGCTGTGACAATTTTCATTTTGATTGCTCGATTATTTCTAAACATTTATTAGAAAATTCAATTTTATTGAAAATCAACTGTGCTATAGCCCACAAGTTTTTGGCGGCAAAATTCCAAACTGGTCCGATTACGATGGTTGATACCTCTATCAATAGGTTTCGGAACCTGTAATTGCTGTGACAATTTTCATTTTGATTGCTCGATTATTTCTAAACATTTATTAGAAAATTCAATTTTATTGAAAATCAACTGTGCTATAGCCCACAAATTTTTGGCGGCAAAAATCCAAACTGGTCCGATTACGATGGTTGATACCTCTATCAATATGTTTCGGAACCTGTAATTGCTGTGACAAATTTCATTTTGATTGCTCGATTATTTCTACACATTTATTAGAAAATTCAATTTTATTGAAAATCAACTGTGCTATAGCCCACAAGTTTTTGGCGGCAAAAATCCAAAATGGTCCGATTACGATGGTTGATACCTCAATCAATAGGTTTCGGAACCTGTAATTGCTGTGACAATTTTCATTTTGATTGCTCGATTATTTCTAAACATTTCTTAGAAAATTCAATTTTATTGAAAATCAACTGTGCTATAGCCCACAAGTTTTTGGCGGCAAAACTCCAAACTAGTCCGATTACGATGGTTGATACCTCTATCAATAGGTTTCGGAACCTGTAATTGCTGTGACAATTTTCATTTTGATTGCTCGATTATTTCTAAACATTTATTAGAAAATTCAATTTTATTGAAAATCAACTGTGCTATAGCCCACAAGTTTTTGGCGGCAAAAATCCAAACTGCTCCGATTACGATGGTTGATACCTCTATCAATAGGTTTCGGAACCTGTAATTGCTGTGACAATTTTCATTTTGATTGCTCGATTATTTCTAAACATTTATTAGAAAATTCAATTTTATTGAAAATCAACTGTGCTATAGCCCACAAGTTTTTGGGCGGCAAAAATCCAAAATGGTCCGATTACGATGGTTGATACCTCAATCAATAGGTTTCGGAACCTGTAATTGCTGTGACAATTTTCATTTTGATTGCTCGATTATTTCTAAACATTTATTAGAAAATTCAATTTTATTGAAAATCAACTGTGCTATAGCCCACAAGTTTTTGGCGGCAAAAATCCAAACTGGTCCGATTACGATGGTTGATACCTCTATCAATAGGTTTCGGAACCTGTAATTGCTGTGACAATTTTCATTTTGATTGCTCGATTATTTCTAAACATTTATTAGAAAATTCAATTTTATTGAAAATCAACTGTGCTATAGCCCACAAGTTTTTGGCGGCAAAAATCCAAACTGGTCCGATTACGATGGTTGATACCTCTATCAATAGGTTTCGGAACCTGTAATTGCTGTGACAATTTTGATTTTGATTGCTCGATTATTTCTAAACATTTATTAGAAAATTCAATTTTATTGAAAATCAACTGTGCTATACCACAAGTTTTTGGCGGCAAAAATCCAAACTGGTCCGATTACGATGGTTGATACCTCTATCAATAGGTTTCGGGACCTGTAATTGCTGTGACAATTTTCATTTTGATTGCTCGATTATTTCTAAACATTTATTAGAAAATTCAATTTTATTGAAAATCAACTGTGCTATAGCCCACAAGTTTTTGGCGGCAAAAATCCAAACTGGTCCGATTACGATGGTTGATACCTCTATCAATAGGTTTCGGAACCTGTAATTACTGTGACAATTTTCATTTTGATTGCTCGATTATTTCTAAACATTTATTAGAAAATTCAATTTTATTGAAAATCAACTGTGCTATAGCCCACAAGTTTTTGGCGGCAAAAATCCAAACTGGTCCGATTACGATGGTTGATACCTCTATCAATAGGTTTCGGAACCTGTAATTGCTGTGACAATTTTCATTTTGATTGCTCGATTATTTCTAAACATTTATTAGAAAATTCAATTTTATTGAAAATCAACTGTGCTATAGCCCACAAGTTTTTGGCGGCAAAAATCCAAACTGGTCCGATTACGATGGTTGATACCTCTATCAATAGGTTTCGGAACCTGTAATTGCTGTAACAATTTTCATTTTGATTGCTCGATTATTTCTAAACATTTATTAGAAAATTCAATTTTATTGAAAATCAACTGTGCTATAGCCCACAAATTTTTGGCGGCAAAAATCCAAACTGGTCCGATTACGATGGTTGATACCTCTATCAATAGGTTTCGGAACCTGTAATTGCTGTGACAATTTTCATTTTGATTGCTCGATTATTTCTAAACATTTATTAGAAAATTCAATTTTATTGAAAATCAACTGTGCTATAGCCCACAAGTTTTTGACGGCAAAAATCCAAACTGGTCCGATTACGATGGTTGATACCTCTATCAATAGGTTTCGGAACCTGTAATTGCTGTGACAATTTTTATTTTGATTGCTCGATTATTTCTAAACATTTATTAGAAAATTCAATTTTATTGAAAATCAACTGTGCTATAGCCCACAAGTTTTTGGCGGCAAAAATCCAAAATGGTCCGATTACGATGGTTGATACCTCTATCAATAGGTTTCGGAACCTGTAATTGCTGTGACAATTTTCATTTTGATTGCTCGATTATTTCTAAACATTTATTAGAAAATTCAATTTTATTGAAAATCAACTGTGCTATAGCCCACAAGTTTTTGGGCGGCAAAAATCCAAACTGGTCCGATTACGATGGTTGATACCTCTATCAATAGGTTTCGGAACCTGTAATTGCTGTGACAATTTTCATTTTGATTGCTCGATTATTTCTAAACATTTATTAGAAAATTCAATTTTATTGAAAATCAACTGTGCTATAGCCCACAAGTTTTTGGCGGCAAAAATCCAAACTGGTCCGATTACGATGGTTGATACCTCTATCAATAGGTTTCGGAACCTGTAATTGCTGTGACAATTTTTATTTTGATTGCTCGATTATTTCTAAACATTTATTAGAAAATTCAATTTTATTGAAAATCAACTGTGCTATAGCCCACAAGTTTTTGGCGGCAAAAATCCAAACTGGTCCGATTACGATGGTTGATACCTCTATCAATAGGTTTCGGAACCTGTAATTGCTGTGACAATTTTCATTTTGATTGCTCGATTATTTCTAAACATTTATTAGAAAATTCAATTTTATTGAAAATCAACTGTGCTATAGCCCACAAGTTTTTGGCGGCAAAAATCCAAACTGGTCCGATTACGATGGTTGATACCTCTATCAATAGGTTTCGGAACCTGTAATTGCTGTGACAATTTTCATTTTCATTGCTCGATTATTTCTAAACATTTATTAGAAAATTCAATTTTATTGAAAATCAACTGTGCTATAGCCCACAAGTTTTTGGCGGCAAAAATCCAAACTGGTCCGATTACGATGGTTGATACCTCTATCAATAGGTTTCGGAACCTGTAATTGCTGTGACAATTTTCATTTTGATTGCTCGATTATTTCTAAACATTTATTAGAAAATTCAATTTTATTGAAAATCAACTGTGCTATAGCCCACAAGTTTTTGGCGGCAAAAATCCAAAATGGTCCGATTACGATGGTTGATACCTCTATCAATAGGTTTCGGGACCTGTAATTGCTGTGACAATTTTCATTTTGATTGCTCGATTATTTCTAAACATTTCTTAGAAAATTTAATTTTATTGAAAATCAACTGTGCTATAATAGCCCACAAGTTTTTGGCGGCAAAAATCCAAAATGGTCCGATTACGATGGTTGATACCTCTATCAATAGGTTTCGGAACCTGTAATTGCTGTGACAATTTTGATTTTGATTGCTCGATTATTTCTAAACATTTATTAGAAAATTCAATTTTATTGAAAATCAACTGTGCTATAGCCCACAAGTTTTTGGCGGCAAAAATCCAAAATGGTCCGATTACGATGGTTGATACCTCTATCAATAGGTTTCGGAACCTGTAATTGCTGTGACAATTTTCATTTTGATTGCTCGATTATTTCTAAACATTTATTAGAAAATTCAATTTTATTGAAAATCAACTGTGCTATAGCCCACAAGTTTTTGGCGGCAAAAATCCAAAATGGTCCGATTACGATGGTTGATACCTCTATCAATAGGTTTCGGAACCTGTAATTGCTGTGACAATTTTCATTTTGATTGCTCGATTATTTCTAAACATTTCTTAGAAAATTCAATTTTATTGAAAATCAACTGTGCTATAGCCCACAAGTTTTTGGCGGCAAAAATCCAAAATGGTCCGATTACGATGGTTGATACCTCTATCAATAGGTTTCGGGACCTGTAATTGCTGTGACAATTTTCATTTTGATTGCTCGATTATTTCTAAACATTTATTAAAAAATTCAATTTTATTGAAAATCAACTGTGCTATAGCCCACAAGTTTTTGGCGGCAAAAATCCAAAATGGTCCGATTACGATGGTTGATACCTCTATCAATAGGTTTCGGAACCTGTAATTGCTGTGACAATTTTCATTTTGATTGCTCGATTATTTCTAAACATTTATTAGAAAATTCAATTTTATTGAAAATCAACTGTGCTATAGCCCACAAGTTTTTGGCGGCAAAAATCCAAAATGGTCCGATTACGATGGTTGATACCTCTATCAATAGGTTTCGGAACCTGTAATTGCTGTGACAATTTTCATTTTGATTGCTCGATTATTTCTAAACATTTATTAGAAAATTCAATTTTATTGAAAATCAACTGTGCTATAGCCCACAAGTTTTTGGCGGCAAAAATCCAAAATGGTCCGATTACGATGGTTGATACCTCTATCAATAGGTTTCGGGACCTGTAATTGCTGTGACAATTTTCATTTTGATTGCTCGATTATTTCTAAACATTTATTAGAAAATTCAATTTTATTGAAAATCAACTGTGCTATAGCCCACAAGTTTTTGGCGGCAAAAATCCAAAATGGTCCGATTACGATGGTTGATACCTCTATCAATAGGTTTCGGAACCTGTAATTGCTGTGACAATTTTCATTTTGATTGCTCGATTATTTCTAAACATTTATTAGAAAATTCAATTTTATTGAAAATCAACTGTGCTATAGCCCACAAGGTTTTGGCGGCAAAAATCCAAAATGGTCCGATTACGATGGTTGATACCTCTATCAATAGGTTTCGGAACCTGTAATTGCTGTGACAATTTTCATTTTGATTGCTCGATTATTTCTAAACATTTATTAGAAAATTCAATTTTATTGAAAATCAACTGTGCTATAGCCCACAAGTTTTTGGCGGCAAAAATCCAAAATGGTCCGATTACGATGGTTGATACCTCAATCAATAGGTTTCGGAACCTGTAATTGCTGTGACAATTTTCATTTTGATTGATCGATTATTTCTAAACATTTATTAGAAAATTCAATTTTATTGAAAATCAACTGTGCTATTATAGCCCACAAGTTTTTGGCGGCAAAAATCCAAACTGGTCCGATTACGATGGTTGATACCTCTATCAATAGGTTTCGGAACCTGTAATTGCTGTGACAATTTTCATTTTGATTGCTCGATTATTTCTAAACATTTATTAGAAAATTCAATTTTATTGAAAATCAACTGTGCTATAGCCCACAAGTTTTTGGCGGCAAAAATCCAAAATGGTCCGATTACGATGGTTGATACCTCAATCAATAGGTTTCGGAACCTGTAATTGCTGTGACAATTTTCATTTTGATTGATCGATTATTTCTAAACATTTATTAGAAAATTCAATTTTATTGAAAATCAACTGTGCTATTATAGCCCACAAGTTTTTGGCGGCAAAAATCCAAACTGGTCCGATTACGATGGTTGATACCTCTATCAATAGGTTTCGGAACCTGTAATTGCTGTGACAATTTTCATTTTGATTGCTCGATTATTTCTAAACATTTATTAGAAAATTCAATTTTATTGAAAATCAACTGTACTATAGCCCACAAGTTTTTGGCGGCAAAAATCCAAAATGGTCCGATTACGATGGTTGATACCTCTATCAATAGGTTTCGGAACCTGTAATTGCTGTGACAATTTTCATTTTGATTGCTCGATTATTTCTAAACATTTATTAGAAAATTCAATTTTATTGAAAATCAACTGTGCTATAGCCCACAAGTTTTTGGCGGCAAAAATCCAAAATGGTCCGATTACGATGGTTGATACCTCTATCAATAGGTTTCGGAACCTGTAATTGCTGTGACAATTTTCATTTTGATTGCTCGATTATTTCTAAACATTTATTAGAAAATTCAATTTTATTGAAAATCAACTGTGCTATAGCCCACAAGTTTTTGGCGGCAAAAATCCAAAATGGTCCGATTACAATGGTTGATACCTCAATCAATAGGTTTCGGAACCTGTAATTGCTGTGACAATTTTCATTTTGATTGCTCGATTATTTCTAAACATTTATTAGAAAATTCAATTTTATTGAAAATCAACTTTGCTATATATAGCCCACAAGTTTTTGGCGGCAAAAATCCAAACTGGTCCGATTACGATGGTTGATACCTCTATCAATAGGTTTCGGAACCTGTAATTGCTGTGACAATTTTCATTTTGATTGCTCGATTATTTCTAAACATTTATTAGAAAATTCAGTTTTATTGAAAATCAACTGTGCTATAGCCCTCAAGTTTTTGGCGGCAAAAATCCAAACTGGTCCGATTACGATGGTTGATACCTCTATCAATAGGTTTCGGAACCTGTAATTGCTGTGACAATTTTCATTTTGATTGCTCGATTATTTCTAAACATTTCTTAGAAAATTCAATTTTATTGAAAATCAACTCTGCTATAGCCCACAAGTTTTTGGCGGCAAAAATTCAAACTGGTCCGATTACGATGGTTGATACCTCTATCAATAGGTTTCGGAACCTGTAATTGCTGTGGCAATTTTCATTTTGATTGCTCGATTATTTCTAAACATTTATTAGAAAATTTAATTTTATTGAAAATCAACTGTGCTATAATAGCCCACAAGTTTTTGGCGGCAAAAATCCAAAATGGTTCGATTACGATGGTTGATACCTCTATCAATAGGTTTCGTACCTGTAATTGCTGTGACAATTTTCATTTTGATTGCTCGATTATTTCTAAACATTTCTTAGAAAATTTAATTTTATTGAAAATCAACTGTGCTATAATAGCCCACAAGTTTTTGGCGGCAAAAATCCAAAATGGTCCGATTACGATGGTTGATACCTCTATCAATAGGTTTCGGAACCTGTAATTGCTGTGACAATTTTCATTTTGATTGCTCGATTATTTCTAAACATTTATTAGAAAATTCAATTTTATTGAAAATCAACTGTGCTATAGCCCACAAGTTTTTGGCGGCAAAAATCCAAAATGGTCCGATTACGATGGTTGATACCTCTATCAATAGGTTTCGGAACCTGTAATTGCTGTGACAATTTTCATTTTGATTGCTCGATTATTTCTAAACATTTATTAGAAAATTCAATTTTATTGAAAATCAACTGTGCTATAGCCCACAAGTTTTTGGCGGCAAAAATCCAAAATGGTCCGATTACGATGGTTGATACCTCTATCAATAGGTTTCGGAACCTGTAATTGCTGTGACAATTTTCATTTTGATTGCTCGATTATTTCTAAACATTTATTAGAAAATTCAATTTTATTGAAAATCAACTGTGCTATAGCCCACAAGTTTTTGGCGGCAAAAATCCAAAATGGTCCGATTACGATGGTTGATACCTCTATCAATAGGTTTCGGGACCTGTAATTGCTGTGACAATTTTCATTTTGATTGCTCGATTATTTCTAAACATTTATTAAAAAATTCAATTTTATTGAAAATCAACTGTGCTATAGCCCACAAGTTTTTGGCGGCAAAAATCCAAAATGGTCCGATTACGATGGTTGATACCTCTATCAATAGGTTTCGGAACCTGTAATTGCTGTGACAATTTTCATTTTGATTGCTCGATTATTTCTAAACATTTATTAGAAAATTCAATTTTATTGAAAATCAACTGTGCTATAGCCCACAAGTTTTTGGCGGCAAAAATCCAAAATGGTCCGATTACGATGGTTGATACCTCTATCAATAGGTTTCGGAACCTGTAATTGCTGTGACAATTTTCATTTTGATTGCTCGATTATTTCTAAACATTTATTAGAAAATTCAATTTTATTGAAAATCAACTGTGCTATAGCCCACAAGGTTTTGGCGGCAAAAATCCAAAATGGTCCGATTACGATGGTTGATACCTCTATCAATAGGTTTCGGAACCTGTAATTGCTGTGACAATTTTCATTTTGATTGCTCGATTATTTCTAAACATTTGTTAGAAAATTCAATTTTATTGAAAATCAACTGTGCTATAGCCCACAAGTTTTTGGCGGCAAAAATCCAAAATGGTCCGATTACGATGGTTGATACCTCTATCAATAGGTTTCGGAACCTGTAATTGCTGTGACAATTTTCATTTTGATTGCTCGATTATTTCTAAACATTTATTAGAAAATTCAATTTTATTGAAAATCAACTGTGCTATAGCCCACAAGTTTTTGGCGGCAAAAATCCAAAATGGTCCGATTACGATGGTTGATACCTCAATCAATAGGTTTCGGAACCTGTAATTGCTGTGACAATTTTCATTTTGATTGCTCGATTATTTCTAAACATTTATTAGAAAATTCAATTTTATTGAAAATCAACTGTGCTATAGCCCACAAGTTTTTGGCGGCAAAAATCCAAAATGGTCCGATTACGATGGTTGATACCTCTATCAATAGGTTTCGGAACCTGTAATTGCTGTGACAATTTTCATTTTGATTGCTCGATTATTTCTAAACATTTATTAGAAAATTCAATTTTATTGAAAATCAACTGTGCTATAGCCCACAAGTTTTTGGCGGCAAAAATCCAAAATGGTCCGATTACGATGGTTGATACCTCTATCAATAGGTTTCGGAACCTGTAATTGCTGTGACAATTTTCATTTTGATTGCTCGATTATTTCTAAACATTTATTAGAAAATTCAATTTTATTGAAAATCAACTGTGCTATAGCCCACAAGTTTTTGGCGGCAAAAATCCAAAATGGTCCGATTACGATGGTTGATACCTCTATCAATAGGTTTCGGAACCTGTAATTGCTGTGACAATTTTCATTTTGATTGCTCGATTATTTCTAAACATTTATTAGAAAATTCAATTTTATTGAAAATCAACTGTGCTATAGCCCACAAGTTTTTGGCGGCAAAAATCCAAAATGGTCCGAATACAATGGTTGATACCTCAATCAATAGGTTTCGGAACCTGTAATTGCTGTGACAATTTTCATTTTGATTGCTCGATTATTTCTAAACATTTATTAGAAAATTCAATTTTATTGAAAATCAACTGTGCTATAGCCCACAAGTTTTTGGCGGCAAAAATCCAAAATGGTCCGATTACAATGGTTGATACCTCAATCAATAGGTTTCGGAACCTGTAATTGCTGTGACAATTTTCATTTTGATTGCTCGATTATTTCTAAACATTTATTAGAAAATTCAATTTTATTGAAAATCAACTGTGCTATATATAGCCCACAAGTTTTTGGCGGCAAAAATCCAAACTGGTCCGATTACGATGGTTGATACCTCTATCAATAGGTTTCGGAACCTGTAATTGCTGTGACAATTTTCATTTTGATTGCTCGATTATTTCTAAACATTTATTAGAAAATTCAGTTTTATTGAAAATCAACTGTGCTATAGCCCTCAAGTTTTTGGCGGCAAAAATCCAAACTGGTCCGATTACGATGGTTGATACCTCTATCAATAGGTTTCGGAACCTGTAATTGCTGTGACAATTTTCATTTTGATTGCTCGATTATTTCTAAACATTTCTTAGAAAATTCAATTTTATTGAAAATCAACTGTGCTATAGCCCACAAGTTTTTGGCGGCAAAAATTCAAACTGGTCCGATTACGATGGTTGATACCTCTATCAATAGGTTTCGGAACCTGTAATTGCTGTGGCAATTTTCATTTTGATTGCTCGATTATTTCTAAACATTTATTAGAAAATTTAATTTTATTGAAAATCAACTGTGCTATAATAGCCCACAAGTTTTTGGCGGCAAAAATCCAAAATGGTTCGATTACGATGGTTGATACCTCTATCAATAGGTTTCGTACCTGTAATTGCTGTGACAATTTTCATTTTGATTGCTCGATTATTTCTAAACATTTATTAGAAAATTCAATTTTATTGAAAATCAACTGTGCTATAGCCCACAAGTTTTTGGCGGCAAAAATCCAAAATGGTCCGATTACGATGGTTGATACCTCTATCAATAGGTTTCGGGACCTGTAATTGCTGTGACAATTTTCATTTTGATTGCTCGATTATTTCTAAACATTTATTAGAAAATTCAATTTTATTGAAAATCAACTGTGCTATAGCCCACAAGTTTTTGGCGGCAAAAATCCAAAATGGTCCGATTACGATGGTTGATACCTCTATCAATAGGTTTCGGAACCTGTAATTGCTGTGACAATTTTCATTTTGATTGCTCGATTATTTCTAAACATTTATTAGAAAATTCAATTTTATTGAAAATCAACTGTGCTATAGCCCACAAGTTTTTGGCGGCAAAAATCCAAAATGGTCCGATTACGATGGTTGATACCTCTATCAATAGGTTTCGGGACCTGTAATTGCTGTGACAATTTTCATTTTGATTGCTCGATTATTTCTAAACATTTATTAGAAAATTCAATTTTATTGAAAATCAACTGTGATATAGCCCACAAGTTTTTGGCGACAAAAATCCAAAATGGTCCGATTACGATGGTTGATACCTCTATCAATAGGTTTCGGAACCTGTAATTGCTGTGACAATTTTCATTTTGATTGCTCGATTATTTCTAAACATTTCTTAGAAAATTCAATTTTATTGAAAATCAACTGTGCTATAGCCCACAAGTTTTTGGCGGCAAAAATCCAAAATGGTCCGATTACGATGCTTGATACCTCTATCAATAGGTTTCGGAACCTGTAATTGCTGTGACAATTTTCATTTTGATTGCTCGATTATTTCTAAACATTTCTTAGAAAATTCAATTTTATTGAAAATCAACTGTGCTATAGCCCACAAGTTTTTGGCGGCAAAAATCCAAAATGGTCCGATTACGATGGTTGATACCTCTATCAATAGGTTTCGGAACCTGTAATTGCTGTGACAATTTTCATTTTGATTGCTCGATTATTTCTAAACATTTATTAGAAAATTCAATTTTATTGAAAATCAACTGTGCTATAGCCCACAAGTTTTTGGCGGCAAAAATCCAAAATGGTCCGATTACGATGGTTGATACCTCTATCAATAGGTTTCGGAACCAGTAATTGCTGTGACAATTTTCATTTTGATTGCTCGATTGTTTCTAAACATTTATTAGAAAATTCAATTTGATTGAAAATCAACTGTGCTATAGCCCACAAGTTTTTGGCGGCAAAAATCCAAAATGGTCCTATTACGATGGTTGATACCTCTATCAATAGGTTTCGGAACCTGTAATTGCTGTGACAATTTTCATTTTGATTGCTCGATTATTTCTAAACATTTATTAGAAAATTCAATTTTATTGAAAATCAACTGTGCTATAGCCCACAAGTTTTTGGCGGCAAAAATCCAAAATGGTCCGATTACGATGGTTGATACCTCTATCAATAGGTTTCGGGACCTGTAATTGCTGTGACAATTTTCATTTTGATTGCTCGATTATTTCTAAACATTTATTAGAAAATTCAATTTTATTGAAAATCAACTGTGCTATAGCCCACAAGTTTTTGGCGGCAAAAATCCAAAATGGTCCGATTACGATGGTTGATACCTCTATCAATAGGTTTCGGAACCTGTAATTGCTGTGACAATTTTCATTTTGATTGCTCGATTATTTCTAAACATTTCTTAGAAAATTCAATTTTATTGAAAATCAACTGTGCTATAGCCCACAAGTTTTTGGCGGCAAAAATCCAAAATGGTCCGATTACGATGGTTGATACCTCTATCAATAGGTTTCGGAACCTGTAATTGCTGTGACAATTTTCATTTTGATTGCTCGATTATTTCTAAACATTTATTAGAAAATTCAATTTTATTGAAAATCAACTGTGCTATAGCCCACAAGTTTTTGGCGGCAAAAATCCAAAATGGTCCGATTACGATGGTTGATACCTCTATCAATAGGTTTCGGAACCTGTAATTGCTGTGACAATTTTCATTTTGATTGCTCGATTATTTCTAAACATTTATTAGAAAATTCAATTTTATTGAAAATCAACTGTGCTATGGGCCCACAAGTTTTTGGCGGCAAAAATCCAAAATGGTCCGATTACGATGGTTGATACCTCTATCAATAGGTTTCGGAACCTGTAATTGCTGTGACAATTTTCATTTTGATTGCTCGATTATTTCTAAACATTTATTAGAAAATTCAATTTTATTGAAAATCAACTGTGCTATAGCCCACAAGTTTTTGTGCGGCAAAAATCCAAAATGGTCCGATTACGATGGTTGATACCTCTATCAATAGGTTTCGGAACCTGTAATTGCTGTGACAATTTTCATTTTGATTGCTCGATTATTTCTAAACATTTGTTAGAAAATTCAATTTTATTGAAAATCAACTGTGCTATAGCCCACAAGTTTTTGGCGGCAAAAATCCAAAATGGTCCGATTACGATGGTTGATACCTCTATCAATAGGTTTCGGAACCTGTAATTGCTGTGACAATTTTCATTTTGATTGCTCGATTATTTCTAAACATTTATTAGAAAATTCAATTTTATTGAAAATCAACTGTGCTATGGCCCACAAGTTTTTGGCGGCAAAAATCCAAAATGGTCCGATTACGATGGTTGATACCTCTATCAATAGGTTTCGGAACCTGTAATTGCTGTGACAATTTTCATTTTGATTGCTCGATTATTTCTAAACATTTATTAGAAAATTCAATTTTATTGAAAATCAACTGTGCTATAGCCCACAAGTTTTTGTGCGGCAAACATCCAAAATGGTCCGATTACGATGGTTGATACCTCTATCAATAGGTTTCGGAACCTGTAATTGCTGTGACAATTTTCATTTTGATTGCTCGATTATTTCTAAACATTTATTAGAAAATTCAATTTTATTGAAAATCAACTGTGCTATAGCCCACAAGTTTTTGGCGGCAAAAATCCAAAATGGTCCGATTACGATGGTTGATACCTCTATCAATAGGTTTCGGGACCTGTAATTGCTGTGACAATTTTCATTTTGATTGCTCGATTATTTCTAAACATTTATTAGAAAATTCAATTTTATTGAAAATCAACTGTGCTATAGCCCACAAGTTTTTGGCGGCAAAAATCCAAAATGGTCCGATTACGATGGTTGATACCTCTATCAATAGGTTTCGGAACCTGTAATTGCTGTGACAATTTTCATTTTGATTGCTCGATTATTTCTAAACATTTATTAGAAAATTCAATTTTATTGAAAATCAACTGTGCTATAGCCCACAAGTTTTTGGCGGCAAAAATCCAAAATGGTCCGATTACGATGGTTGATACCTCTATCAATAGGTTTCGGAACCTGTAATTGCTGTGACAATTTTCATTTTGATTGCTCGATTATTTCTAAACATTTCTTAGAAAATTCAATTTTATTGAAAATCAACTGTGCTATAGCCCACAAGTTTTTGGCGGCAAAAATCCAAAATGGTCCGATTACGATGGTTGATACCTCTATCAATAGGTTTCGGAACCTGTAATTGCTGTGACAATTTTCATTTTGATTGCTCGATTATTTCTAAACATTTATTAGAAAATTCAATTTTATTGAAAATCAACTGTGCTATAGCCCACAAGTTTTTGGCGGCAAAAATCCAAAAATGGTCCGATTACGATGGTTGATACCTCTATCAATAGGTTTCGGAACCTGTAATTGCTGTGACAATTTTCATTTTGATTGCTCGATTATTCTAAACATTTATTAGAAAATTCAATTTTATTGAAAATCAACTGTGCTATAGCCCACAAGTTTTTGGCGGCAAAAATCCAAAATGGTCCGATTACGATGGTTGATACCTCTATCAATAGGTTTCGGAACCTGTAATTGCTGTGACAATTTTCATTTTGATTGCTCGATTATTTCTAAACATTTATTAGAAAATTCAATTTTATTGAAAATCAACTGTGCTATAGCCCACAAGTTTTTGGCGGCAAAAATCCAAAATGGTCCGATTACGATGGTTGATACCTCTATCAATAGGTTTCGGAACCTGTAATTGCTGTGACAATTTTCATTTTGATTGCTCGATTATTTCTAAACATTTATTAGAAAATTCAATTTTATTGAAAATCAACTGTGCTATAGCCCACAAGTTTTTGGCGGCAAAAATCCAAAATGGTCCGATTACGATGGTTGATACCTCTATCAATAGGTTTCGGAACCTGTAATTGCTGTGACAATTTTCATTTTGATTGCTCGATTATTTCTAAACATTTATTAGAAAATTCAATTTTATTGAAAATCAACTGTGCTATGGCCCACAAGTTTTTGGCGGCAAAAATCCAAAATGGTCCGATTACGATGGTTGATACCTCTATCAATAGGTTTCGGAACCTGTAATTGCTGTGACAATTTCATTTTGATTGCTCGATTATTTCTAAACATTTATTAGAAAATTCAATTTTATTGAAAATCAACTGTGCTATAGCCCACAAGTTTTTGTGCGGCAAAAATCCAAAATGGGTCCGATTACGATGGTTGATACCTCTATCAATAGGTTTCGGAACCTGTAATTGCTGTGACAATTTTCATTTTGATTGCTCGATTATTTCTAAACATTTGTTAGAAAATTCAATTTTATTGAAAATCAACTGTGCTATAGCCCACAAGTTTTTGGCGGCAAAAATCCAAAATGGTCCGATTACGATGGTTGATACCTCTATCAATAGGTTTCGGAACCTGTAATTGCTGTGACAATTTTCATTTTGATTGCTCGATTATTTCTAAACATTTATTAGAAAATTCAATTTTATTGAAAATCAACTGTGCTATGGCCCACAAGTTTTTGGCGGCAAAAATCCAAAATGGTCCGATTACGATGGTTGATACCTCTATCAATAGGTTTCGGAACCTGTAATTGCTGTGACAATTTTCATTTTGATTGCTCGATTATTTCTAAACATTTCTTATAAAATTCAATTTTATTGAAAATCAACTGTGCTATAGCCCACAAGTTTTTGTGCGGCAAAAATCCAAAATGGTCCGATTACGATGGTTGATACCTCTATCAATAGGTTTCGGAACCTGTAATTGCTGTGACAATTTTCATTTTGATTGCTCGATTATTTCTAAACATTTATTAGAAAATTCAATTTTATTGAAAATCAACTGTGCTATAGCCCACAAGTTTTTGGCGGCAAAAATCCAAAATGGTCCGATTACGATGGTTGATACCTCTATCAATAGGTTTCGGGACCTGTAATTGCTGTGACAATTTTCATTTTGATTGCTCGATTATTTCTAAACATTTATTAGAAAATTCAATTTTATTGAAAATCAACTGTGCTATAGCCCACAAGTTTTTGGCGGCAAAAATCCAAAATGGTCCGATTACGATGGTTGATACCTCTATCAATAGGTTTCGGAACCTGTAATTGCTGTGACAATTTTCATTTTGATTGCTCGATTATTTCTAAACATTTATTAGAAAATTCAATTTTATTGAAAATCAACTGTGCTATAGCCCACAAGTTTTTGGCGGCAAAAATCCAAAATGGTCCGATTACGATGGTTGATACCTCTATCAATAGGTTTCGGAACCTGTAATTGCTGTGACAATTTTCATTTTGATTGCTCGATTATTTCTAAACATTTATTAGAAAATTCAATTTTATTGAAAATCAACTGTGCTATAGCCCACAAGTTTTTGGCGGCAAAAATCCAAAATGGTCCGATTACGATGGTTGATACCTCTATCAATAGGTTTCGGAACCTGTAATTGCTGTGACAATTTTCATTTTGATTGCTCGATTATTTCTAAACATTTATTAGAAAATTCAATTTTATTGAAAATCAACTGTGCTATAGCCCACAAGTTTTTGGCGGCAAAAATCCAAAATGGTCCGATTACGATGGTTGATACCTCAATCAATAGGTTTCGGAACCTGTAATTGCTGTGACAATTTTCATTTTGATTGCTCGATTATTTCTAAACATTTATTAGAAAATTCAATTTTATTGAAAATCAACTGTGCTATTATAGCCCACAAGTTTTTGGCGGCAAAAATCCAAACTGGTCCGATTACGATGGTTGATACCTCTATCAATAGGTTTCGGAACCTGTAATTGCTGTGACAATTTTCATTTTGATTGCTCGATTATTTCTAAACATTTATTAGAAAATTCAATTTTATTGAAAATCAACTGTACTATAGCCCACAAGTTTTTGGCGGCAAAAATCCAAAATGGTCCGATTACGATGGTTGATACCTCTATCAATAGGTTTCGGAACCTGTAATTGCTGTGACAATTTTCATTTTGATTGCTCGATTATTTCTAAACATTTATTAGAAAATTCAATTTTATTGAAAATCAACTGTGCTATAGCCCACAAGTTTTTGGCGGCAAAAATCCAAAATGGTCCGATTACGATGGTTGATACCTCTATCAATAGGTTTCGGAACCTGTAATTGCTGTGACAATTTTCATTTTGATTGCTCGATTATTTCTAAACATTTATTAGAAAATTCAATTTTATTGAAAATCAACTGTGCTATAGCCCACAAGTTTTTGGCGGCAAAAATCCAAAATGGTCCGATTACAATGGTTGATACCTCAATCAATAGGTTTCGGAACCTGTAATTGCTGTGACAATTTTCATTTTGATTGCTCGATTATTTCTAAACATTTATTAGAAAATTCAATTTTATTGAAAATCAACTGTGCTATATATAGCCCACAAGTTTTTGGCGGCAAAAATCCAAACTGGTCCGATTACGATGGTTGATACCTCTATCAATAGGTTTCGGAACCTGTAATTGCTGTGACAATTTTCATTTTGATTGCTCGATTATTTCTAAACATTTATTAGAAAATTCAGTTTTATTGAAAATCAACTGTGCTATAGCCCTCAAGTTTTTGGCGGCAAAAATCCAAACTGGTCCGATTACGATGGTTGATACCTCTATCAATAGGTTTCGGAACCTGTAATTGCTGTGACAATTTTCATTTTGATTGCTCGATTATTTCTAAACATTTCTTAGAAAATTCAATTTTATTGAAAATCAACTGTGCTATAGCCCACAAGTTTTTGGCGGCAAAAATTCAAACTGGTCCGATTACGATGGTTGATACCTCTATCAATAGGTTTCAGAACCTGTAATTGCTGTGGCAATTTTCATTTTGATTGCTCGATTATTTCTAAACATTTATTAGAAAATTTAATTTTATTGAAAATCAACTGTGCTATAATAGCCCACAAGTTTTTGGCGGCAAAAATCCAAAATGGTTCGATTACGATGGTTGATACCTCTATCAATAGGTTTCGTACCTGTAATTGCTGTGACAATTTTCATTTTGATTGCTCGATTATTTCTAAACATTTATTAGAAAATTCAATTTTATTGAAAATCAACTGTGCTATAGCCCACAAGTTTTTGGCGGCAAAAATCCAAAATGGTCCGATTACGATGGTTGATACCTCTATCAATAGGTTTCGGAACCTGTAATTGCTGTGACAATTTTCATTTTGATTGCTCGATTATTTCTAAACATTTATTAGAAAATTCAATTTTATTGAAAATCAACTGTGCTATAGCCCACAAGTTTTTGGCGGCAAAAATCCAAAATGGTCCGATTACGATGGTTGATACCTCTATCAATAGGTTTCGGAACCTGTAATTGCTGTGACAATTTTCATTTTGATTGCTCGATTATTTCTAAACATTTATTAGAAAATTCAATTTTATTGAAAATCAACTGTGCTATAGCCCACAAGTTTTTGGCGGCAAAAATCCAAAATGGTCCGATTACGATGGTTGATACCTCTATCAATAGGTTTCGGGACCTGTAATTGCTGTGACAATTTTCATTTTGATTGCTCGATTATTTCTAAACATTTATTAGAAAATTCAATTTTATTGAAAATCAACTGTGATATAGCCCACAAGTTTTTGGCGACAAAAATCCAAAATGGTCCGATTACGATGGTTGATACCTCTATCAATAGGTTTCGGAACCTGTAATTGCTGTGACAATTTTCATTTTGATTGCTCGATTATTTCTAAACATTTCTTAGAAAATTCAATTTTATTGAAAATCAACTGTGCTATAGCCCACAAGTTTTTGGCGGCAAAAATCCAAAATGGTCCGATTACGATGCTTGATACCTCTATCAATAGGTTTCGGAACCTGTAATTGCTGTGACAATTTTCATTTTGATTGCTCGATTATTTCTAAACATTTCTTAGAAAATTCAATTTTATTGAAAATCAACTGTGCTATAGCCCACAAGTTTTTGGCGGCAAAAATCCAAAATGGTCCGATTACGATGGTTGATACCTCTATCAATAGGTTTCGGAACCTGTAATTGCTGTGACAATTTTCATTTTGATTGCTCGATTATTTCTAAACATTTATTAGAAAATTCAATTTTATTGAAAATCAACTGTGCTATAGCCCACAAGTTTTTGGCGGCAAAAATCCAAAATGGTCCGATTACGATGGTTGATACCTCTATCAATAGGTTTCGGAACCAGTAATTGCTGTGACAATTTTCATTTTGATTGCTCGATTGTTTCTAAACATTTATTAGAAAATTCAATTTGATTGAAAATCAACTGTGCTATAGCCCACAAGTTTTTGGCGGCAAAAATCCAAAATGGTCCTATTACGATGGTTGATACCTCTATCAATAGGTTTCGGAACCTGTAATTGCTGTGACAATTTTCATTTTGATTGCTCGATTATTTCTAAACATTTATTAGAAAATTCAATTTTATTGAAAATCAACTGTGCTATAGCCCACAAGTTTTTGGCGGCAAAAATCCAAAATGGTCCGATTACGATGGTTGATACCTCTATCAATAGGTTTCGGGACCTGTAATTGCTGTGACAATTTTCATTTTGATTGCTCGATTATTTCTAAACATTTATTAGAAAATTCAATTTTATTGAAAATCAACTGTGCTATAGCCCACAAGTTTTTGGCGGCAAAAATCCAAAATGGTCCGATTACGATGGTTGATACCTCTATCAATAGGTTTCGGAACCTGTAATTGCTGTGACAATTTTCATTTTGATTGCTCGATTATTTCTAAACATTTGTTAGAAAATTCAATTTTATTGAAAATCAACTGTGCTATAGCCCACAAGTTTTTGGCGGCAAAAATCCAAAATGGTCCGATTACGATGGTTGATACCTCTATCAATAGGTTTCGGAACCTGTAATTGCTGTGACAATTTTCATTTTGATTGCTCGATTATTTCTAAACATTTATTAGAAAATTCAATTTTATTGAAAATCAACTGTGCTATGGCCCACAAGTTTTTGGCGGCAAAAATCCAAAATGGTCCGATTACGATGGTTGATACCTCTATCAATAGGTTTCGGAACCTGTAATTGCTGTGACAATTTTCATTTTGATTGCTCGATTATTTCTAAACATTTATTAGAAAATTCAATTTTATTGAAAATCAACTGTGCTATAGCCCACAAGTTTTTGTGCGGCAAACATCCAAAATGGTCCGATTACGATGGTTGATACCTCTATCAATAGGTTTCGGAACCTGTAATTGCTGTGACAATTTTCATTTTGATTGCTCGATTATTTCTAAACATTTATTAGAAAATTCAATTTTATTGAAAATCAACTGTGCTATAGCCCACAAGTTTTTGGCGGCAAAAATCCAAAATGGTCCGATTACGATGGTTGATACCTCTATCAATAGGTTTCGGAACCTGTAATTGCTGTGACAATTTTCATTTTGATTGCTCGATTATTTCTAAACATTTATTAGAAAATTCAATTTTATTGAAAATCAACTGTGCTATAGCCCACAAGTTTTTGGCGGCAAAAATCCAAAATGGTCCGATTACGATGGTTGATACCTCTATCAATAGGTTTCGGAACCTGTAATTGCTGTGACAATTTTCATTTTGATTGCTCGATTATTTCTAAACATTTCTTAGAAAATTCAATTTTATTGAAAATCAACTGTGCTATAGCCCACAAGTTTTTGGCGGCAAAAATCCAAAATGGTCCGATTACGATGGTTGATACCTCTATCAATAGGTTTCGGAACCTGTAATTGCTGTGACAATTTTCATTTTGATTGCTCGATTATTTCTAAACATTTATTAGAAAATTCAATTTTATTGAAAATCAACTGTGCTATAGCCCACAAGTTTTTGGCGGCAAAAATCCAAAATGGTCCGATTACGATGGTTGATACCTCTATCAATAGGTTTCGGAACCTGTAATTGCTGTGACAATTTTCATTTTGATTGCTCGATTATTTCTAAACATTTATTAGAAAATTCAATTTTATTGAAAATCAACTGTGCTATAGCCCACAAGTTTTTGGCGGCAAAAATCCAAAATGGTCCGATTACGATGGTTGATACCTCTATCAATAGGTTTCGGAACCTGTAATTGCTGTGACAATTTTCATTTTGATTGCTCGATTATTTCTAAACATTTATTAGAAAATTCAATTTTATTGAAAATCAACTGTGCTATAGCCCACAAGTTTTTGGCGGCAAAAATCCAAAATGGTCCGATTACGATGGTTGATACCTCTATCAATAGGTTTCGGAACCTGTAATTGCTGTGACAATTTTCATTTTGATTGCTCGATTATTTCTAAACATTTATTAGAAAATTCAATTTTATTGAAAATCAACTGTGCTATAGCCCACAAGTTTTTGGCGGCAAAAATCCAAAATGGTCCGATTACGATGGTTGATACCTCTATCAATAGGTTTCGGAACCTGTAATTGCTGTGACAATTTTCATTTTGATTGCTCGATTATTTCTAAACATTTATTAGAAAATTCAATTTTATTGAAAATCAACTGTGCTATGGCCCACAAGTTTTTGGCGGCAAAAATCCAAAATGGTCCGATTACGATGGTTGATACCTCTATCAATAGGTTTCGGAACCTGTAATTGCTGTGACAATTTTCATTTTGATTGCTCGATTATTTCTAAACATTTATTAGAAAATTCAATTTTATTGAAAATCAACTGTGCTATAGCCCACAAGTTTTTGTGCGGCAAAAATCCAAAATGGTCCGATTACGATGGTTGATACCTCTATCAATAGGTTTCGGAACCTGTAATTGCTGTGACAATTTTCATTTTGATTGCTCGATTATTTCTAAACATTTATTAGAAAATTCAATTTTATTGAAAATCAACTGTGCTATAGCCCACAAGTTTTTGGCGGCAAAAATCCAAAATGGTCCGATTACGATGGTTGATACCTCTATCAATAGGTTTCGGAACCTGTAATTGCTGTGACAATTTTCATTTTGATTGCTCGATTATTTCTAAACATTTATTAGAAAATTCAATTTTATTGAAAATCAACTGTGCTATGGCCCACAAGTTTTTGGCGGCAAAAATCCAAAATGGACCGATTACGATGGTTGATACCTCTATCAATAGGTTTCGGAACCTGTAATTGCTGTGACAATTTTCATTTTGATTGCTCGATTATTTCTAAACATTTCTTATAAAATTCAATTTTATTGAAAATCAACTGTGCTATAGCCCACAAGTTTTTGTGCGGCAAAAATCCAAAATGGTCCGATTACGATGGTTGATACCTCTATCAATAGGTTTCGGAACCTGTAATTGCTGTGACAATTTTCATTTTGATTGCTCGATTATTTCTAAACATTTATTAGAAAATTCAATTTTATTGAAAATCAACTGTGCTATAGCCCACAAGTTTTTGGCGGCAAAAATCCAAAATGGTCCGATTACGATGGTTGATACCTCTATCAATAGGTTTCGGGACCTGTAATTGCTGTGACAATTTTCATTTTGATTGCTCGATTATTTCTAAACATTTATTAGAAAATTCAATTTTATTGAAAATCAACTGTGCTATAGCCCACAAGTTTTTGGCGGCAAAAATCCAAAATGGTCCGATTACGATGGTTGATACCTCTATCAATAGGTTTCGGAACCTGTAATTGCTGTGACAATTTTCATTTTGATTGCTCGATTATTTCTAAACATTTATTAGAAAATTCAATTTTATTGAAAATCAACTGTGCTATAGCCCACAAGTTTTTGGCGGCAAAAATCCAAAATGGTCCGATTACGATGGTTGATACCTCTATCAATAGGTTTCGGAACCTGTAATTGTTGTGACAATTTTCATTTTGATTGCTCGATTATTTCTAAACATTTCTTAGAAAATTCAATTTTATTGAAAATCAACTGTGCTATAGCCCACAAGTTTTTGGCGGCAAAAATCCAAAATGGTCCGATTACGATGGTTGATACCTCTATCAATAGGTTTCGGAACCTGTAATTGCTGTGACAATTTTCATTTTGATTGCTCGATTATTTCTAAACATTTATTAGAAAATTCAATTTTATTGAAAATCAACTGTGCTATAGCCCACAAGTTTTTGGCGGCAAAAATCCAAAATGGTCCGATTACGATGGTTGATACCTCAATCAATAGGTTTCGGAACCTGTAATTGCTGTGACAATTTTCATTTTGATTGCTCGATTATTTCTAAACATTTATTAGAAAATTCAATTTTATTGAAAATCAACTGTGCTATTATAGCCCACAAGTTTTTGGCGGCAAAAATCCAAACTGGTCCGATTACGATGGTTGATACCTCTATCAATAGGTTTCGGAACCTGTAATTGCTGTGACAATTTTCATTTTGATTGCTCGATTATTTCTAAACATTTATTAGAAAATTCAATTTTATTGAAAATCAACTGTACTATAGCCCACAAGTTTTTGGCGGCAAAAATCCAAAATGGTCCGATTACGATGGTTGATACCTCTATCAATAGGTTTCGGAACCTGTAATTGCTGTGACAATTTTCATTTTGATTGCTCGATTATTTCTAAACATTTATTAGAAAATTCAATTTTATTGAAAATCAACTGTGCTATAGCCCACAAGTTTTTGGCGGCAAAAATCCAAAATGGTCCGATTACGATGGTTGATACCTCTATCAATAGGTTTCGGAACCTGTAATTGCTGTGACAATTTTCATTTTGATTGCTCGATTATTTCTAAACATTTATTAGAAAATTCAATTTTATTGAAAATCAACTGTGCTATAGCCCACAAGTTTTTGGCGGCAAAAATCCAAAATGGTCCGATTACAATGGTTGATACCTCAATCAATAGGTTTCGGAACCTGTAATTGCTGTGACAATTTTCATTTTGATTGCTCGATTATTTCTAAACATTTATTAGAAAATTCAATTTTATTGAAAATCAACTGTGCTATATATAGCCCACAAGTTTTTGGCGGCAAAAATCCAAACTGGTCCGATTACGATGGTTGATACCTCTATCAATAGGTTTCGGAACCTGTAATTGCTGTGACAATTTTCATTTTGATTGCTCGATTATTTCTAAACATTTATTAGAAAATTCAGTTTTATTGAAAATCAACTGTGCTATAGCCCTCAAGTTTTTGGCGGCAAAAATCCAAACTGGTCCGATTACGATGGTTGATACCTCTATCAATAGGTTTCGGAACCTGTAATTGCTGTGACAATTTTCATTTTGATTGCTCGATTATTTCTAAACATTTCTTAGAAAATTCAATTTTATTGAAAATCAACTGTGCTATAGCCCACAAGTTTTTGGCGGCAAAAATTCAAACTGGTCCGATTACGATGGTTGATACCTCTATCAATAGGTTTCAGAACCTGTAATTGCTGTGGCAATTTTCATTTTGATTGCTCGATTATTTCTAAACATTTATTAGAAAATTTAATTTTATTGAAAATCAACTGTGCTATAATAGCCCACAAGTTTTTGGCGGCAAAAATCCAAAATGGTTCGATTACGATGGTTGATACCTCTATCAATAGGTTTCGTACCTGTAATTGCTGTGACAATTTTCATTTTGATTGCTCGATTATTTCTAAACATTTATTAGAAAATTCAATTTTATTGAAAATCAACTGTGCTATAGCCCACAAGTTTTTGGCGGCAAAAATCCAAAATGGTCCGATTACGATGGTTGATACCTCTATCAATAGGTTTCGGAACCTGTAATTGCTGTGACAATTTTCATTTTGATTGCTCGATTATTTCTAAACATTTATTAGAAAATTCAATTTTATTGAAAATCAACTGTGCTATAGCCCACAAGTTTTTGGCGGCAAAAATCCAAAATGGTCCGATTACGATGGTTGATACCTCTATCAATAGGTTTCGGAACCTGTAATTGCTGTGACAATTTTCATTTTGATTGCTCGATTATTTCTAAACATTTATTAGAAAATTCAATTTTATTGAAAATCAACTGTGCTATAGCCCACAAGTTTTTGGCGGCAAAAATCCAAAATGGTCCGATTACGATGGTTGATACCTCTATCAATAGGTTTCGGGACCTGTAATTGCTGTGACAATTTTCATTTTGATTGCTCGATTATTTCTAAACATTTATTAGAAAATTCAATTTTATTGAAAATCAACTGTGATATAGCCCACAAGTTTTTGGCGACAAAAATCCAAAATGGTCCGATTACGATGGTTGATACCTCTATCAATAGGTTTCGGAACCTGTAATTGCTGTGACAATTTTCATTTTGATTGCTCGATTATTTCTAAACATTTCTTAGAAAATTCAATTTTATTGAAAATCAACTGTGCTATAGCCCACAAGTTTTTGGCGGCAAAAATCCAAAATGGTCCGATTACGATGCTTGATACCTCTATCAATAGGTTTCGGAACCTGTAATTGCTGTGACAATTTTCATTTTGATTGCTCGATTATTTCTAAACATTTCTTAGAAAATTCAATTTTATTGAAAATCAACTGTGCTATAGCCCACAAGTTTTTGGCGGCAAAAATCCAAAATGGTCCGATTACGATGGTTGATACCTCTATCAATAGGTTTCGGAACCTGTAATTGCTGTGACAATTTTCATTTTGATTGCTCGATTATTTCTAAACATTTATTAGAAAATTCAATTTTATTGAAAATCAACTGTGCTATAGCCCACAAGTTTTTGGCGGCAAAAATCCAAAATGGTCCGATTACGATGGTTGATACCTCTATCAATAGGTTTCGGGACCTGTAATTGCTGTGACAATTTTCATTTTGATTGCTCGATTATTTCTAAACATTTATTAGAAAATTCAATTTTATTGAAAATCAACTGTGATATAGCCCACAAGTTTTTGGCGACAAAAATCCAAAATGGTCCGATTACGATGGTTGATACCTCTATCAATAGGTTTCGGAACCTGTAATTGCTGTGACAATTTTCATTTTGATTGCTCGATTATTTCTAAACATTTCTTAGAAAATTCAATTTTATTGAAAATCAACTGTGCTATAGCCCACAAGTTTTTGGCGGCAAAAATCCAAAATGGTCCGATTACGATGCTTGATACCTCTATCAATAGGTTTCGGAACCTGTAATTGCTGTGACAATTTTCATTTTGATTGCTCGATTATTTCTAAACATTTCTTAGAAAATTCAATTTTATTGAAAATCAACTGTGCTATAGCCCACAAGTTTTTGGCGGCAAAAATCCAAAATGGTCCGATTACGATGGTTGATACCTCTATCAATAGGTTTCGGAACCTGTAATTGCTGTGACAATTTTCATTTTGATTGCTCGATTATTTCTAAACATTTATTAGAAAATTCAATTTTATTGAAAATCAACTGTGCTATAGCCCACAAGTTTTTGGCGGCAAAAATCCAAAATGGTCCGATTACGATGGTTGATACCTCTATCAATAGGTTTCGGGACCTGTAATTGCTGTGACAATTTTCATTTTGATTGCTCGATTATTTCTAAACATTTATTAGAAAATTCAATTTTATTGAAAATCAACTGTGCTATAGCCCACAAGTTTTTGGCGGCAAAAATCCAAAATGGTCCGATTACGATGGTTGATACCTCTATCAATAGGTTTCGGAACCTGTAATTGCTGTGACAATTTTCATTTTGATTGCTCGATTATTTCTAAACATTTATTAGAAAATTCAATTTTATTGAAAATCAACTGTGCTATAGCCCACAAGTTTTTGTGCGGCAAAAATCCAAAATGGTCCGATTACGATGGTTGATACCTCTATCAATAGGTTTCGGAACCTGTAATTGCTGTGACAATTTTCATTTTGATTGCTCGATTATTTCTAAACATTTGTTAGAAAATTCAATTTTATTGAAAATCAACTGTGCTATAGCCCACAAGTTTTTGGCGGCAAAAATCCAAAATGGTCCGATTACGATGGTTGATACCTCTATCAATAGGTTTCGGAACCTGTAATTGCTGTGACAATTTTCATTTTGATTGCTCGATTATTTCTAAACATTTATTAGAAAATTCAATTTTATTGAAAATCAACTGTGCTATGGCCCACAAGTTTTTGGCGGCAAAAATCCAAAATGGTCCGATTACGATGGTTGATACCTCTATCAATAGGTTTCGGAACCTGTAATTGCTGTGACAATTTTCATTTTGATTGCTCGATTATTTCTAAACATTTCTTATAAAATTCAATTTTATTGAAAATCAACTGTGCTATAGCCCACAAGTTTTTGTGCGGCAAAAATCCAAAATGGTCCGATTACGATGGTTGATACCTCTATCAATAGGTTTCGGAACCTGTAATTGCTGTGACAATTTTCATTTTGATTGCTCGATTATTTCTAAACATTTATTAGAAAATTCAATTTTATTGAAAATCAACTGTGCTATAGCCCACAAGTTTTTGGCGGCAAAAATCCAAAATGGTCCGATTACGATGGTTGATACCTCTATCAATAGGTTTCGGGACCTGTAATTGCTGTGACAATTTTCATTTTGATTGCTCGATTATTTCTAAACATTTATTAGAAAATTCAATTTTATTGAAAATCAACTGTGCTATAGCCCACAAGTTTTTGGCGGCAAAAATCCAAAATGGTCCGATTACGATGGTTGATACCTCTATCAATAGGTTTCGAAACCTGTAATTGCTGTGACAATTTTCATTTTGATTGCTCGATTATTTCTAAACATTTATTAGAAAATTCAATTTTATTGAAAATCAACTGTGCTATAGCCCACAAGTTTTTGGCGGCAAAAATCCAAAATGGTACGATTACGATGGTTGATACCTCTATCAATAGGTTTCGGAACCTGTAATTGCTGTGACAATTTTCATTTTGATTGCTCGATTATTTCTAAACATTTCTTAGAAAATTTAATTTTATTGAAAATCAACTGTGCTATGGCCCACAAGTTTTTGGCGGCAAAAATCCAAAATGGTCCGATTACGATGGTTGATACCTCTATCAATAGGTTTCGGAACCTGTAATTGCTGTGACAATTTTCATTTTGATTGCTCGATTATTTCTAAACATTTATTAGAAAATTCAATTTTATTGAAAATCAACTGTGCTATAGCCCACAAGTTTTTGGCGGCAAAAATCCAAAATGGTCCGATTACGATGGTTGATACCTCTATCAATAGGTTTCGGGACCTGTAATTGCTGTGACAATTTTCATTTTGATTGCTCGATTATTTCTAAAATTTATTAGAAAATTCTATTTTATTGAAAATCAACTGTGCTATAGCCCACAAGTTTTTGGCGGCAAAAATCCAAAATGGTCCGATTACGATGGTTGATACCTCTATCAATAGGTTTCGGAACCTGTAATTGCTGTGACAATTTTCATTTTGATTGCTCGATTATTTCTAAACATTTCCTAGAAAATTCAATTTTATTGAAAATCAACTGTGCTATAGCCCACAAGTTTTTGGCGGCAAAAATCCAAAATGGTCCGACTACGATGGTTGATACCTCTATCAATAGGTTTCGGGACCTGTAATTGCTGTGACAATTTTCATTTTGATTGCTCGATTATTTCTAAACATTTATTAGAAAATTCAATTTTATTGAAAATCAACTGTGCTATAGCCCACAAGTTTTTGGCGGCAAAAATCCAAAATGGTCCGATTACGATGGTTGATACCTCTATCAATAGGTTTCGGAACCTGTAATTGCTGTGACAATTTTCATTTTGATTGCTCGATTATTTCTAAACATTTATTAGAAAATTCTATTTTATTGAAAATCAACTGTGCTATAGCCCACAAGTTTTTGGCGGCAAAAATCCAAAATGGACCGATTACGATGGTTGATACCTCTATCAATAGGTTTCGGAACCTGTAATTGCTGTGACAATTTTCATTTTTATTGCTCGATTATTTCTAAACATTTATTAGAAAATTCAATTTTATTGAAAATCAACTGTGCTATAGCCCACAAGTTTTTGGCGGCAAAAATCCAAAATGGTCCGATTACGATGGTTGATACCTCTATCAATAGGTTTCGGAACCTGTAATTGCTGTGACAATTTTCATTTTGATTGCTCGATTATTTCTAAACATTTATTAGAAAATTCAATTTTATTGAAAATCAACTGTGCTGTAGCCCACAAGTTTTTGGCGGCAAAAATCCAAAATGGTCCGATTACGATGGTTGATACCTCTATCAATAGGTTTCGGAACCTGTAATTGCTGTGACAATTTTCATTTTGATTGCTCGAATATTTCTAAACATTTATTAGAAAATTCAATTTTATTGAAAATCAACTGTGCTATAGCCCACAAGTTTTTGGCGGCAAAAATCCAAAATGGTCCGATTACGATGGTTGATACCTCTATCAATAGGTTTCGGAACCTGTAATTGCTGTGACAATTTTCATTTTGATTGCTCGATTATTTCTAAACATTTATTAGAAAATTCAATTTTATTGAAAATCAACTGTGCTATAGCCCACAAGTTTTTGTGCGGCAAAAATCCAAAATGGTCCGATTACGATGGTTGATACCTCTATCAATAGGTTTCGGAACCTGTAATTGCTGTGACAATTTTCATTTTGATTGCTCGATTATTTCTAAACATTTATTAGAAAATTCAATTTTATTGAAAATCAACTGTGCTATAGCCCACAAGTTTTTGGCGGCAAAAATCCAAAATGGTCCGATTACGATGGTTGATACCTCTATCAATAGGTTTCGGGACCTGTAATTGCTGTGACAATTTTCATTTTGATTGCTCGATTATTTCTAAACATTTATTAGAAAATTCAATTTTATTGAAAATCAACTGTGCTATAGCCCACATGTTTTTGGCGGCAAAAATCCAAAATGGTCCGATTACGATGGTTGATACCTCTATCAATAGGTTTCGGAACCTGTAATTGCTGTGACAATTTTCAGTTTGATTGCTCGATTATTTCTAAACATTTATTAGAAAATTCAATTTTATTGAAAATCAACTGTGCTATAGCCCACAAGTTTTTGGCGGCAAAAATCTAAAATGGTCCGATTACGATGGTTGATACCTCTATCAATAGGTTTCAGAACCTGTAATTGCTGTGACAATTTTCATTTTGATTGCTCGATTATTTCTAAACATTTCTTAGAAAATTCAATTTTATTGAAAATCAACTGTGCTATAGCCCACAAGTTTTTGGCGGCAAAAATCCAAAATGGTCCGATTACGATGGTTGATACCTCTATCAATAGGTTTCGGAACCTGTAATTGCTGTGACAATTTTCATTTTGATTGCTCGATTATTTCTAAACATTTATTAGAAAATTCAATTTTATTGAAAATCAACTGTGCTATAGCCCACAAGTTTTTGGCGGCAAAAATCCAAAATGGTCCGATTACGATGGTTGATACCTCTATCAATAGGTTTCGGGACCTGTAATTGCTGTGACAATTTTCATTTTGATTGCTCGATTATATCTAAACATTTATTAGAAAATTCAATTTTATTGAAAATCAACTGTGCTATAGCCCACAAGTTTTTGGCGGTAAAAATCCAAAATGGTCCGATTACGATGGTTGATACCTCTATCAATAGGTTTCGGAACCTGTAATTGCTGTGACAATTTTCATTTTGATTGCTCGATTATTTCTAAACATTTATTAGAAAATTCAATTTTATTGAAAATCAACTGTGCTATAGCCCACAAGTTTTTGGCGGCAAAAATCCAAAATGGTCCGATTACGATGGTTGATACCTCTATCAATAGGTTTCGGAACCTGTAATTGCTGTGACAATTTTCATTTTGATTGCTCGATTATTTCTAAAATTTATTAGAAAATTCTATTTTATTGAAAATCAACTGTGCTATAGCCCACAAGTTTTTGGCGGCAAAAATCCAAAATGGTCCGATTACGATGGTTGATACCTCTATCAATAGGTTTCGGAACCTGTAATTGCTGTGACAATTTTCATTTTGATTGCTCGATTATTTCTAAACATTTATTAGAAAATTCAATTTTATTGAAAATCAACTGTGCTATAGCCCACAAGTTTTTGGCGGCAAAAATCCAAAATGGTCCGATTACGATGGTTGATACCTCTATCAATAGGTTTCGGGACCTGTAATTGCTGTGACAATTTTCATTTTGATTGCTCGATTATTTCTAAACATTTATTAGAAAATTCAATTTTATTGAAAATCAACTGTGCTATAGCCCACAAGTTTTTGGCGGCAAAAATCCAAAATGGTCCGATTACGATGGTTGATACCTCTATCAATAGGTTTCGGAACCTGTAATTGCTGTGACAATTTTCATTTTGATTGCTCGATTATTTCTAAAATTTATTAGAAAATTCTATTTTATTGAAAATCAACTGTGCTATAGCCCACAAGTTTTTGGCGGCAAAAATCCAAAATGGTCCGATTACGATGGTTAATACCTCTATCAATAGGTTTCGGAACCTGTAATTGCTGTGACAATTTTCATTTTAATTGCTCGATTATTTCTAAACATTTATTAGAAAATTCAATTTTATTGAAAATCAACTGTGCTATAGCCCACAAGTTTTTGGCGGCAAAAATCCTAAATGGTCCGATTACGATGGTTGATACCTCTATCAATAGGTTTCGGAACCTGTAATTGCTGTGACAATTTTCATTTTGATTGCTCGATTATTTCTAAACATTTATTAGAAAATTCAATTTTATTGAAAATCAACTGTGCCACAAGTTTTTGGCGGCAAAAATCCTAAATGGTCCGATTACGATGGTTGATACCTCTATCAATAGGTTTCGGAACCTGTAATTGCTGTGACAATTTTCATTTTGATTGCTCGATTATTTCTAAACATTTATTAGAAAATTCAATTTTATTGAAAATCAACTGTGCTATAGCCCACAAGTTTTTGGCGGCAAAAATCCAAAATGGTCCGATTACGATGGTTGATACCTCTATCAATAGGTTTCGGAACCTGTAATTGCTGTGACAATTTTCATTTTGATTGCTCGATTATTTCTAAACATTTATTAGAAAATTCAATTTTATTGAAAATCAACTGTGCTATGGCCCACAAGTTTTTGGCGGCAAAAATCCAAAATGGTCCGATTACGATGGTTGATACCTCTATCAATAGGTTTCGGAACCTGTAATTGCTGTGACAATTTTCATTTTGATTGCTCGATTATTTCTAAACATTTATTAGAAAATTCAATTTTATTGAAAATCAACTGTGCTATAGCCCACAAGTTTTTGTGCGGCAAAAATCCAAAATGGACCGATTACGATGGTTGATACCTCTATCAATAGGTTTCGGAACCTGTAATTGCTGTGACAATTTTCATTTTGATTGCTCGATTATTTCTAAACATTTCTTAGAAAATTCAATTTTATTGAAAATCAACTGTGCTATAGCCCACAAGTTTTTGGCGGCAAAAATCCAAAATGGTCCGATTACGATGGTTGATACCTCTATCAATAGGTTTCGGAATCTGTAATTGCTGTGACAATTTTCATTTTGATTGCTCGATTATTTCTAAACATTTATTAGAAAATTCAATTTTATTGAAAATCAACTGTGCTATAGCCCACAAGTTTTTGGCGGCAAAAATCCTAAATGGTCCGATTACGATGGTTGATACCTCTATCAATAGGTTTCGGAACCTGTAATTGCTGTGACAATTTTCATTTTGATTGCTCGATTATTTCTAAACATTTATTAGAAAATTCAATTTTATTGAAAATCAACTGTGCTATAGCCCACAAGTTTTTGGCGGCAAAAATCCAAAATGGTCCGATTACGATGGTTGATACCTCTATCAATAGGTTTCGGAACCTGTAATTGCTGTGACAATTTTCATTTTGATTGCTCGATTATTTCTAAACATTTATTAGAAAATTCAATTTTATTGAAAATCAACTGTGCTATGGCCCACAAGTTTTTGGCGGCAAAAATCCAAAATGGTCCGATTACGATGGTTGATACCTCTATCAATAGGTTTCGGAACCTGTAATTGCTGTGACAATTTTCATTTTGATTGCTCGATTATTTCTAAACATTTATTAGAAAATTCAATTTTATTGAAAATCAACTGTGCTATAGCCCACAAGTTTTTGTGCGGCAAAAATCCAAAATGGACCGATTACGATGGTTGATACCTCTATCAATAGGTTTCGGAACCTGTAATTGCTGTGACAATTTTCATTTTGATTGCTCGATTATTTCTAAACATTTCTTAGAAAATTCAATTTTATTGAAAATCAACTGTGCTATAGCCCACAAGTTTTTGTGCGGCAAAAATCCAAAATGGACCGATTACGATGGTTGATACCTCTATCAATAGGTTTCGGAACCTGTAATTGCTGTGACAATTTTCATTTTGATTGCTCGATTATTTCTAAACATTTCTTAGAAAATTCAATTTTATTGAAAATCAACTGTGCTATAGCCCACAAGTTTTTGGCGGCAAAAATCCAAAATGGTCCGATTACGATGGTTGATACCTCTATCAATAGGTTTCGGAACCTGTAATTGCTGTGACAATTTTCATTTTGATTGCTCGATTATTTCTAAACATTTATTAGAAAATTCAATTTTATTGAAAATCAACTGTGCTATAGCCCACAAGTTTTTGTGCGGCAAAAATCCAAAATGGTCCGATTACGATGGTTGATACCTCTATCAATAGGTTTCGGAACCTGTAATTGCTGTGACAATTTTCATTTTGATTGCTCGATTATTTCTAAACATTTATTAGAAAATTCAATTTTATTGAAAATCAACTGTGCTATAGCCCACAAGTTTTTGGCGGCAAAAATCCTAAATGGTCCGATTACGATGGTTGATACCTCTATCAATAGGTTTCGGAACCTGTAATTGCTGTGACAATTTTCATTTTTATTGCTCGATTATTTCTAAACATTTATTAGAAAATTCAATTTTATTGAAAATCAACTGTGCTATAGCCCACAAGTTTTTGGCGGCAAAAATCCAAAATGGACCGATTACGATGGTTGATACCTCTATCAATAGGTTTCGGAACCTGTAATTGCTGTGACAATTTTCATTTTGATTGCTCGATTATTTCTAAACATTTATTAGAAAATTCAATTTTATTGAAAATCAACTGTGCTATAGCCCACAAGTTTTTGGCGGCAAAAATCCAAAATGGTCCGATTACGATGGTTGATACCTCTATCAATAGGTTTCGGGACCTGTAATTGCTGTGACAATTTTCATTTTGATTGCTCGATTATTTCTAAACATTTATTAGAAAATTCAATTTTATTGAAAATCAACTGTGCTATAGCCCACAAGTTTTTGGCGGCAAAAATCCAAAATGGTCCGATTACGATGGTTGATACCTCTATCAATAGGTTTCGGAACCTGTAATTGCTGTGACAATTTTCATTTTGATTGCTCGATTATTTCTAAACATTTATTAGAAAATTCAATTTTATTGAAAATCAACTGTGCTATAGCCCACAAGTTTTTGGCGGCAAAAATCCAAAATGGTCCGATTACGATAGTTGATACCTCTATCAATAGGTTTCGGAACCTGTAATTGCTGTGACAATTTTCATTTTGATTGCTCGATTATTTCTAAACATTTCTTAGAAAATTCAATTTTATTGAAAATCAACTGTGCTATAGCCCACAAGTTTTTGGCGGCAAAAATCCAAAATGGTCCGATTACGATGGTTGATACCTCTATCAATAGGTTTCGGAACCTGTAATTGCTGTGACAATTTTCATTTTGATTGCTCGATTATTTCTAAACATTTATTAGAAAATTCAATTTTATTGAAAATCAACTGTGCCACAAGTTTTTGGCGGCAAAAATCCTAAATGGTCCGATTACGATGGTTGATACCTCTATCAATAGGTTTCGGAACCTGTAATTGCTGTGACAATTTTCATTTTGATTGCTCGATTATTTCTAAAATTTATTAGAAAATTCTATTTTATTGAAAATCAACTGTGCTATAGCCCACAAGTTTTTGGCGGCAAAAATCCAAAATGGTCCGATTACGATGGTTGATACCTCTATCAATAGGTTTCGGAACCTGTAATTGCTGTGACAATTTTCATTTTGATTGCTCGATTATTTCTAAACATTTATTAGAAAATTCAATTTTATTGAAAATCAACTGTGCTATAGCCCACAAGTTTTTGGCGGCAAAAATCCTAAATGGTCCGATTACGATGGTTGATACCTCTATCAATAGGTTTCGGGACCTGTAATTGCTGTGACAATTTTCATTTTGATTGCTCGATTATTTCTAAACATTTCTTAGAAAATTCAATTTTATTGAAAATCAACTGTGCTATAGCCCACAAGTTTTTGGGCGGCAAAAATCCAAAATGGACCGATTACGATGGTTGATACCTCTATCAATAGGTTTCGGGACCTGTAATTGCTGTGACAATTTTCATTTTGATTGCTCGATTATTTCTAAACATTTATTAGAAAATTCAATTTTATTGAAAATCAACTGTGCTATAGTCCACAAGTTTTTGGCGGCAAAAATCCAAAATGGTCCGATTACGATGGTTGATACCTCTATCAATAGGTTTCGGAACCTGTAATTGCTGTGACAATATTTATTTTGATTGCTCGATTATTTCTAAACATTTCTTAGAAAATTCAATTTTATTGAAAATCAACTGTGCTATAGCCCACAAGTTTTTGGCGGCAAAAATCCAAAATGGTCCGATTACGATGGTTGATACCTCTATCAATAGGTTTCGGAACCTGTAATTGCTGTGACAATTTTCATTTTGATTGCTCGATTATTTCTAAACATTTCTTAGAAAATTCAATTTTATTGAAAATCAACTGTGCTATAGCCCACAAGTTTTTGGCGGCAAAAATCCAAAATGGTCCGATTACGATGGTTGATACCTCTATCAATAGGTTTCGGAACCTGTAATTGCTGTGCCAATTTTCATTTTGATTGCTCGATTATTTCTAAACATTTCTTAGAAAATTCAATTTTATTGAAAATCAACTGTGCTATAGCCCACAAGTTTTTGGCGGCAAAAATCCAAAATGGTCCGATTACGATGGTTGATACCTCTATCAATAGGTTTCGGAACCTGTAATTGCTGTGACAATTTTCACTTTGATTGCTCGATTATTTCTAAACATTTCTTAGAAAATTCAATTTTATTGAAAATCAACTGTGTATAGCCCACAAGTTTTTGGGCGGCAAAAATCTAAAATGGTCCGATTACGATGGTTGATACCTCTATCAATAGGTTTCGGGACCTGTAATTGCTGTAACAATTTTCATTTTGATTGCTCGATTATTTCTAAACATTTCTTAGAAAATTCAATTTTATTGAAAATCAACTGTGCTATAGCCCACAAATTTTTGTGCGGCAAAAATCCAAAATGGTCCGATTACGATGGTTGATACCTCAATCAATAGGTTTCGGAACCTGTAATTGCTGTGACAATTTTCATTTTGATTGCTCGATTATTTCTAAACATTTCTTAGATAATTCAATTTTATTGAAAATCAACTGTGCTATAGCCCACAAGTTTTTGGCGGCAAAAATCCAAAATGGTCCGATTACGATGGTTGATACCTCTATCAATAGGTTTCGGAACCTGTAATTGCTGTGACAATTTTCATTTTGATTGCTCGATTATTTCTAAACATTTATTAGAAAATTCAATTTTATTGAAAATCAACTGTGCTATAGCCCACAAGTTTTTGGCGGCAAAAATCCAAAATGGTCCGATTACGATGGTTGATACCTCTATCAATAGGTTTCGGGACCTGTAATTGCTGTGACAATTTTCATTTTGATTGCTCGATTATATCTAAACATTTATTAGAAAATTCAATTTTATTGAAAATCAACTGTGCTATAGCCCACAAGTTTTTGGCGGCAAAAATCCAAAATGGTCCGATTACGATGGTTGATACCTCTATCAATAGGTTTCGGAACCTGTAATTGCTGTGACAATTTTCATTTTGATTGCTCGATTATTTCTAAACATTTATTAGAAAATTCAATTTTATTGAAAATCAACTGTGCTATAGCCCACAAGTTTTTGGCGGCAAAAATCCAAAATGGTCCGATTACGATGGTTGATACCTCTATCAATAGGTTTCGGAACCTGTAATTGCTGTGACAATTTTCGTTTTGATTGCTCGATTATTTCTAAAATTTATTAGAAAATTCTATTTTATTGAAAATCAACTGTGCTATAGCCCACAAGTTTTTGGCGGCAAAAATCCAAAATGGTCCGATTACGATGGTTGATACCGCTATCAATAGGTTTCGGAACCTGTAATTGCTGTGACAATTTTCATTTTGATTGCTCGATTATTTCTAAACATTTATTAGAAAATTCAATTTTATTGAAAATCAACTGTGCTATAGCCCACAAGTTTTTGGCGGCAAAAATCCAAAATGGTCCGATTACGGTGGTTGATACCTCTATCAATAGGTTTCGGAACCTGTAATTGCTGTGACAATTTTCATTTTGATTGCTCGATTATTTCTAAACATTTATTAGAAAATTCAATTTTATTGAAAATCAACTGTGCTATAGCCCACAAGTTTTTGGCGGCAAAAGTCCAAAATGGACCAATTACGATGGTTGATACCTCTATCAATAGGTTTCGGAACTTGTAATTGCTGTGACAATTTTCATTTTGATTGCTCGATTATTTCTAAACATTTATTAGAAAATTCAATTTTATTGAAAATCAACTGTGCTATAGCCCACAAGTTTTTGGCGGCAAAAATCCAAAATGGTCCGATTACGATGGTTGATACCTCTATCAATAGGTTTCGGAACCTGTAATTGCTGTGACAATTTTCATTTTGATTGTTCGATTGTTTCTAAACATTTCTTAGAAAATTCAATTTTATTGAAAATCAACTGTGCTATAGCCCACAAGTTTTTGGCATCAAAAATCCAAAATGGACCGATTACGATGGTTGATACCTCTATCAATAGGTTTCGGGACCTGTAATTGCTGTGACAATTTTCATTTTGATTGCTCGATTATTTCTAAACATTTATTAGAAAATTCAATTTTATTGAAAATCAACTGTGCTATAGCCCACAAGTTTTTGGCGGCAAAAATCCAAAATGGTCCGATTACGATGGTTGATACCTCTATCAATAGGTTTCGGAACCTGTAATTGCTGTGACAATATTTATTTTGATTGCTCGATTATTTCTAAACATTTCTTAGAAAATTCAATTTTATTGAAAATCAACTGTGCTATAGCACACAAGTTTTTGGCGGCAAAAATCCAAAATGGTCCGATTACGATGGTTGATACCTCTATCAATAGGTTTCGGAACCTGTAATTGCTGTGACAATTTTCATTTTGATTGCTCGATTATTTCTAAACATTTCTTAGAAAATTCAATTTTATTGAAAATCAACTGTGCTATAGCCCACAAGTTTTTGGCGGCAAAAATCCAAAATGGTCCGATTACGATGGTTGATACCTCTATCAATAGGTTTCGGAACCTGTAATTGCTGTGACAATTTTCATTTTGATTGCTCGATTATTTCTAAACATTTCTTAGAAAATTCAATTTTATTGAAAATCAACTGTGCTATAGCCCACAAGTTTTTGGCGGCAAAAATCCAAAATGGTCCGATTACGATGGTTGATACCTCTATCAATAGGTTTCGGGACCTGTAATTGCTGTGACAATTTTCATTTTGATTGCTCGATTATTTCTAAACATTTATTAGAAAATTCAATTTTATTGAAAATGAACTGTGCTATAGCCCACAAGTTTTTGGCGGCAAAAATCCTAAATGGTCCGATTACGATGGTTGATACCTCTATCAATAGGTTTCGGAACCTGTAATTGCTGTGACAATTTTCATTTTGATTGCTCGATTATTTCTAAACATTTATTAGAAAATTCAATTTTATTGAAAATCAACTGTGCTATAGCCCACAAGTTTTTGGGCGGCAAAAATCCAAAATGGTCCGATTACGATGGTTGATACCTCTATCAATAGGTTTCGGAACCTGTAATTGCTGTGACAATTTTCATTTTGATTGCTCGATTATTTCTAAACATTTCTTAGAAAATTCAATTTTATTGAAAATAAACTGTGCTATAGCCCACAAATTTTTGGCGGCAAAAATCCAAAATGGTCCGATTACGATGGTTGATACCTCTATCAATAGGTTTCGGAACCTGTAATTGCTGTGATAATTTTCATTTTGATTTCTCGATTATTTCTAAACATTTATTAGAAAATTCAATTTTATTGAAAATCAACTGTGCTATAGCCCACAAGTTTTTGGCGGCAAAAATCCAAAATGGTCCGATTATGATGGTTGATACCTCTATCAATAGGTTTCGGAACCTGTAATTGCTGTGACAATTTTCATTTTGATTGCTCGATTATTTCTAAACATTTCTTAGAAAATTCAATTTTATTGAAAATCAACTGTGCTATAGCCCACAAGTTTTTGGGCGGCAAAAATCCAAAATGGTCCGATTACGATGGTTGATACCTCTATCAATAGGTTTCGGGATCTGTAATTGCTGTGACAATTTTCATTTTGATTGCTCGATTATTTCTTAACATTTATTAGAAAATTCAATTTTATTGAAAATCAACTGTGCTATAGCCCACAAGTTTTTGGCGGCAAAAATCCAAAATGGTCCGATTACGATGGTTGATACCTCTATCAATAGGTTTCGGAACCTGTAATTGCTGTGACAATATTTATTTTGATTGCTCGATTATTTCTAAACATTTCTTAGAAAATTCAATTTTATTGAAAATCAACTGTGCTATAGCCCACAAGTTTTTGGCATCAAAAATCCAAAATGGACCGATTACGATGGTTGATACCTCTATCAATAGGTTTCGGGACCTGTAATTGCTGTGACAATTTTCATTTTGATTGCTCGATTATTTCTAAACATTTCTTAGAAAATTCAATTTTATTGAAAATCAACTGTGCTATAGCCCACAAGTTTTTGGGCGGCAAAAATCCAAAATGGACCGATTACGATGGTTGATACCTCTATCAATAGGTTTCGGGACCGGTAATTGCTGTGACAATTTTCATTTTGATTGCTCGATTATTTCTAAACATTTCTTAGAAAATTCAATTTTATTGAAAATCAACTGTGCTATAGCCCACAAGTTTTTGGCGGCAAAAATCCAAAATGGTCCGATTACGATGGTTGATACCTCTATCAATAGGTTTCGGAACCTGTAATTGCTGTGACAATTTTCATTTTGATTGCTCGATTATTTCTAAACATTTCTTAGAAAATTCAATTTTATTGAAAATCAACTGTGCTATAGCCCACAAGTTTTTGGCGGCAAAAATCCAAACTGGTCCGATTACGATGGTTGATACCTCTATCAATAGGTTTCGGGAGGTGTAATTGCTGTGACAATTTTCATTTTGATTGCTCGATTATTTCTAAACATTTATTAGAAAATTCAATTTTATTGAAAATCAACTGTGCTATAGCCCACAAGTTTTTGGGCGGCAAAAATCCAAAATGGTCCGATTACGATGGTTGATACCTCTATCAATAGGTTTCGGAACCTGTAATTGCTGTGACAATTTTCATTTTGATTGCTCGATTATTTCTAAACATTTCTTAGAAAATTCAATTTTATTGAAAATCAACTGTGTATAGCCCACAAGTTTTTGGCATCAAAAATCCAAAATGGTCCGATTACGATGGTTGATACCTCTATCAATAGGTTTCGGGACCTGTAATTGCTGTGACAATTTTCATTTTGATTGCTCGATTATTTCTAAACATTTCTTAGAAAATGCAATTTTATTGAAAATCAACTGTGCTATAGCCCACAAGTTTTTGGCATCAAAAATCCAAAATGGACCGATTACGATAGTTGATACCTCTATCAATAGGTTTCGGGACCTGTAATTGCTGTGACAATTTTCATTTTGATTGCTCGATTATTTCTTAACATTTATTAGAAAATTCAATTTTATTGAAAATCAACTGTGCTATAGCCCACAAGTTTTTGGCGGCAAAAATCCAAAATGGTCCGATTACGATGGTTGATACCTCTATCAATAGGTTTCGGAACCTGTAATTGCTGTGACAATATTTATTTTGATTGCTCGATTATTTCTAAACATTTCTTAGAAAATTCAATTTTATTGAAAATCAACTGTGCTATAGCCCACAAGTTTTTGGCGGCAAAAATCCAAAATGGTCCGATTACGATGGTTGATACCTCTATCAATAGGTTTCGGAACCTGTAATTGCTGTGACAATTTTCATTTTGATTGCTCGATTATTTCTAAACATTTCTTAGAAAATTCAATTTTATTGAAAATCAACTGTGCTATAGCCCACAAGTTTTTGGGCGGCAAAAATCCAAAATGGACCGATTACGATGGTTGATACCTCTATCAATAGGTTTCGGGACCTGTAATTGCTGTGACAATTTTCATTTTGATTGCTCGATTATTTCTAAACATTTATTAGAAAATTCAATTTTATTGAAAATCAACTGTGCTATAGCCCACAAGTTTTTGGCGGCAAAAATCCAAAATGGTCCGATTACGATGGTTGATACCTCTATCAATAGGTTTCGGAACCTGTAATTGCTGTGACAATATTTATTTTGATTGCTCGATTATTTCTAAACATTTCTTAGAAAATTCAATTTTATTGAAAATCAACTGTGCTATAGCCCACAAGTTTTTGGCATCAAAAATCCAAAATGGACCGATTACGATGGTTGATACCTCTATCAATAGGTTTCGGGACCTGTAATTGCTGTGACAATTTTCATTTTGATTGCTCGATTATTTCTAAACATTTATTAGAAAATTCAATTTTATTGAAAATCAACTGTGCTATAGCCCACAAGTTTTTGGCGGCAAAAATCCAAAATGGTCCGATTACGATGGTTGATACCTCTATCAATAGGTTTCGGAACCTGTAATTGCTGTGACAATATTTATTTTGATTGCTCGATTATTTCTAAACATTTCTTAGAAAATTCAATTTTATTGAAAATCAACTGTGCTATAGCCAACAAGTTTTTGGCATCAAAAATCCAAAATGGACCGATTACGATGGTTGATACTTCTATCAATAGGTTTCGGGACCTGTAATTGCTGTGACAATTTTCATTTTGATTGCTCGATTATTTCTAAACATTTATTAGAAAATTCAATTTTATTGAAAATCAACTGTGCTATAGCCCACAAGTTTTTGGGCGGCAAAAATCCAAAATGGACCGATTACGATGGTTGATACCTCTATCAATAGGTTTCGGGACCTGTAATTGCTGTGACAATTTTCATTTTGATTGCTCGATTATTTCTAAACATTTCTTAGAAAATTCAATTTTATTGAAAATCAACTGTGCTATAGCCCACAAGTTTTTGGCGGCAAAAATCCAAAATGGTCCGATTACGATGGTTGATACCTCTATCAATAGGTTTCGGAACCTGTAATTGCTGTGACAATTTTCCTTTTGATTGCTCGATTATTTCTAAACATTTCTTAGAAAATTCAATTTTATTGAAAATCAACTGTGCTATAGCCCACAAGTTTTTGGGCGGCAAAAATCCAAAATGGACCGATTACGATGGTTGATACCTCTATCGATAGGTTTCGGGACCTGTAATTGCTGTGACAATTTTCATTTTGATTGCTCGATTATTTCTAAACATTTCTTAGAAAATTCAATTTTATTGAAAATCAACTGTGCTATAGCCCACAAGTTTTTGGCATCAAAAATCCAAAATGGACCGATTACGATGGTTGATACCTCTATCAATAGGTTTCGGGACCTGTAATTGCTGTGACAATTTTCATTTTGATTGCTCGATTATTTCTAAACATTTCTTAGAAAATTCAATTTTATTGAAAATCAACTGTGCTATAGCCCACAAGTTTTTGGGCGGCAAAAATCCAAAATGGACCGATTACGATGGTTGATACCTCTATCAATAGGTTTCGGGACCGGTAATTGCTGTGACAATTTTCATTTTGATTGCTCGATTATTTCTAAACATTTCTTAGAAAATTCAATTTTATTGAAAATCAACTGTGCTATAGCCCACAAGTTTTTGGGCGGCAAAAATCCAAAATGGACCGATTACGATGGTTGATACCTCTATCAATAGGTTTCGGGACCTGTAATTGCTGTGACAATTTTCATTTTGATTGCTCGATTATTTCTAAACATTTATTAGAAAATTCAATTTTATTGAAAATCAACTGTGCTATAGCCCACAAGTTTTTGGCGGCAAAAATCCAAAATGGTCCGATTACGATGGTTGATACCTCTATCAATAGGTTTCGGAACCTGTAATTGCTGTGACAATATTTATTTTGATTGCTCGATTATTTCTAAACATTTCTTAGAAAATTCAATTTTATTGAAAATCAACTGTGCTATAGCCCACAAGTTTTTGGCGGCAAAAATCCAAAATGGTCCGATTACGATGGTTGATACCTCTATCAATAGGTTTCGGAACCTGTAATTGCTGTGACAATTTTCATTTTGATTGCTCGATTATTTCTAAACATTTATTAGAAAATTCAATTTTATTGAAAATCAACTGTGCTATAGCCCACAAGTTTTTGGCGGCAAAAATCCAAAATGGTCCGATTACGATGGTTGATACCTCTATCAATAGGTTTCGGAACCTGTAATTGCTGTGACAATTTTCATTTTGATTGCTCGATTATTTCTAAACATTTCTTAGAAAATTCAATTTTATTGAAAATCAACTGTGCTATAGCCCACAAATTTTTGGCGGCAAAAATCCAAAATGGTCCGATTACGATGGTTGATACCTCTATCAATAGGTTTCGGGACCTGTAATTGCTGTGACAATTTTCATTTTGATTGCTCGATTATTTCTAAACATTTATTAGAAAATTCAATTTTATTGAAAATCAACTGTGCTATAGCCCACAAATTTTTGGCGGCAAAAATCCAAAATGGTCTGATTACGATGGTTGATACCTCTATCAATAGGTTTCGGAACCTGTAATTGCTGTGACAATTTTCATTTTGATTGCTCGATTATTTCTAAACATTTATTAGAAAATTCAATTTTATTGAAAATCAACTGTGCTATAGCCCACAAGTTTTTGGGCGGCAAAAATCCAAAATGGACCGATTACGATGGTTGATACCTCTATCAATAGGTTTCGGGACCTGTAATTGCTGTGACAATTTTCATTTTGATTGCTCGATTATTTCTAAACATTTCTTAGAAAATTCAATTTTATTGAAAATCAACTGTGCTATAGCCCACAAGTTTTTGGGCGGCAAAAATCCAAAATGGTCCGATTACGATGGTTGATACCTCTATCAATAGGTTTCGGAACCTGTAATTGCTGTGACAATTTTCATTTTGATTGCTCGATTATTTCTAAACATTTCTTAGAAAATTCAATTTTATTGAAAATCAACTGTGCTATAGCCCACAAATTTTTGGCGGCAAAAATCCAAAATGGTCCGATTACGATGGTTGATACCTCTATCAATAGGTTTCGGAACCTGTAATTGCTGTGACAATATTTATTTTGATTGCTCGATTATTTCTAAACATTTCTTAGAAAATTCAATTTTATTGAAAATCAACTGTGCTATAGCCCACAAGTTTTTGGCGGCAAAAAACCAAAATGGTCCGATTACGATGGTTGATACCTCTATCAATAGGTTTCGGAACCTGTAATTGCTATGACAATTTTCATTTTGATTGCTCGATTATTTCTAAACATTTCTTAGAAATTCAATTTTATTGAAAATCAACTGTGCTATAGCCCACAAGTTTTTGGCGGCAAAAATCCAAAATGGTCCGATTACGATGGTTGATACCTCTATCAATAGGTTTCGGAACCTGTAATTGCTGTGACAATTTTCATTTTGATTGCTCGATTATTTCTAAACATTTCTTAGAAAATTCAATTTTATTGAAAATCAACTGTGCTATAGCCCACAAGTTTTTGGCGGCAAAAATCCAAAATGGTCCGATTACGATGGTTGATACCTCTATCAATAGGTTTCGGAACCTGTAATTGCTGTGACAATTTTCATTTTGATTGCTCTATTATTTCTAAACATTTATTAGAAAATTCAATTTTATTGAAAATCAACTGTGCTATAGCCCACAAGTTTTTGGGCGGCAAAAATCTAAAATGGTCCGATTACGATGGTTGATACCTCTATCAATAGATTTCGGGACCTGTAATTGCTGTGACAATTTTCATTTTGATTGCTCGATTATTTCTAAACATTTATTAGAAAATTCAATTTTATTGAAAATCAACTGTGCTATAGCCCACAAGTTTTTGGCGGCAATAATCCAAAATGGACCGATTACGATGGTTGATATCTCTATCAATAGGTTTCGGGACCTGTAATTGCTGTGACAATTTTCATTTTGATTGCTCGATTATTTCTAAACATTTCTTAGAAAATTCAATTTTATTGAAAATCAACTGTGCTATAGCCCACAAGTTTTTGGGCGGCAAAAATCCAAAATGGACCGATTACGATGGTTGATACCTCTATCAATAGGTTTCGGGACCTGTAATTGCTGTGACAATTTTCATTTTGATTGCTCGATTATTTCTAAACATTTCTTAGAAAATTCAATTTTATTGAAAATCAACTGTGCTATAGCCCACAAGTTTTTGGGCGGCAAAAATCCAAAATGGACCGATTACGATGGTTGATACCTCTATCAATAGGTTTCGGGACCTGTAATTGCTGTGACAATTTTCATTTTGATTGCTCGATTATTTCTAAACATTTCTTAGAAAATTCAATTTTATTGAAAATTAACTGTGCTATAGCCCACAAGTTTTTGGGCGGCAAAAATCCAAAATGGACCGATTACGATGGTTGATACCTCTATCAATAGGTTTCGGGACCTGTAATTGCTGTGACAATTTTCATTTTGATTGCTCGATGATTTCTAAACATTTCTTAGAAAATTCAATTTTATTGAAAATCAACTGTGCTATAGCCCACAAGTTTTTGGGCGGCAAAAATCCAAAATGGACCGAATACGATGGTTGATACCTCTATCAATAGTTTTCGGGACCTGTAATTGCTGTGACAATTTTAATTTTGATTGCTCGATTATTTCTAAACATTTCTTAGAAAATTCAATTTTATTGAAAATCAACTGTGCTATAGCCCACAAGTTTTTGTGCGGCAAAAATCCAAAATGGACCGATTACGATGGTTGATACCTCTATCAATAGGTTTCGGGACCTGTAATTGCTATGACAATTTTCATTTTGATTGCTCGATTATTTCTAAACATTTATTAGAAAATTCAATTTTATTGAAAATCAACTGTGCTATAGCCCACAAGTTTTTGGGCGGCAAAAATCCAAAATGGTCCGATTACGATGGTTGATACCTCTATCAATAGGTTTCGGGACCTGTAATTGCTGTGACAATTTTCATTTTGATTGCTCTATTATTTCTAAACATTTCTTAGAAAATTCAATTTTATTGAAAATCAACTGTGCTATAGCCCACAAGTTTTTGGGCGGCAAAAATCTAAAATGGTCCGATTACGATGGTTGATACCTCTATCAATAGGTTTCGGGACCTGTAATTGCTGTGACAATTTTCATTTTGATTGCTCGATTATTTCTAAACATTTATTAGAAAATTCAATTTTATTGAAAATCAACTGTGCTATAGCCCACAAGTTTTTGTGCGGCAAAAATCCAAAATGGTCCGATTACGATGGTTGATACCTCTATCAATAGGTTTCGGAACCTGTAATTGCTGTGACAATTTTCATTTTGATTGCTCGATTATTTCTAAACATTTATTAGAAAATTCAATTTTATTGAAAATCAACTGTGCTATAGCCCACAAGTTTTTGGGCGGCAAAAATCTAAAATGGTCCGATTACGATGGTTGATACCTCTATCAATAGGTTTCGGGATCTGTAATTGCTGTGACAATTTTCATTTTGATTGCTCGATTATTTCTAAACATTTCTTAGAAAATTCAATTTTATTGAAAATCAACTGTGCTTTAGTCCACAAGTTTTTGGGCGGCAAAAATCCAAAATGGACCGATTACGATGGTTGATACCTCTATCAATAGGTTTCGGGACCTGTAATTACTGTGACAATTTTCATTTTGATTGCTCGATTATTTCTAAACATTTATTAGAAAATTCAATTTTATTGAAAATCAACTGTGCTATAGCCCACAAGTTTTTGGCGGCAAAAATCCAAAATGGTCCGATTACGATGGTTGATACCTCTATCAATAGGTTTCGGAACCTGTAATTGCTATGACAATTTTCATTTTGATTGCTCGATTATTTCTAAACATTTCTTAGAAAATTCAATTTTATTGAAAATCAACTGTGCTATAGCCCACAAGTTTTTGGCGGCAAAAATCCAAAATGGTCCGATTACGATGGTTGATACCTCTATCAATAGGTTTCGGAACCTGTAATTGCTGTGACAATTTTCATTTTGATTGCTCGATTATTTCTAAACATTTATTAGAAAATTCAATTTTATTGAAAATCAACTGTGCTATGCCCACAAGTTTTTGGGCGGCAAAAATCCAAAATGGTCCGATTACGATGGTTGATACCTCTATCAATAGGTTTCGGAACCTGTAATTGCTATGACAATTTTCATTTTGATTGCTCGATTATTTCTAAACATTTCTTAGAAAATTCAATTTTATTGAAAATCAACTGTGCTATAGCCCACAAGTTTTTGGGCGGCAAAAATCCAAAATGGACCGATTACGATGGTTGATACCTCTATCAATAGGTTTCGGGACCTGTAATTGCTGTGACAATTTTCATTTTGATTGCTCGATTATTTCTAAACATTTCTTAGAAAATTCAATTTTATTGAAAATTAACTGTGCTATAGCCCACAAGTTTTTGGGCGGCAAAAATCCAAAATGGACCGATTACGATGGTTGATACCTCTATCAATAGGTTTCGGGACCTGTAATTGCTGTGACAATTTTCATTTTGATTGCTCGATGATTTCTAAACATTTCTTAGAAAATTCAATTTTATTGAAAATCAACTGTGCTATAGCCCACAAGTTTTTGGGCGGCAAAAATCCAAAATGGACCGAATACGATGGTTGATACCTCTATCAATAGTTTTCGGGACCTGTAATTGCTGTGACAATTTTAATTTTGATTGGTCGATTATTTCTAAACATTTCTTAGAAAATTCAATTTTATTGAAAATCAACTGTGCTATAGCCCACAAGTTTTTGGGCGGCAAAAATCTAAAATGGTCCGATTACGATGGTTGATACCTCTATCAATAGGTTTCGGGACCTGTAATTGCTGTGACAATTTTCATTTTGATTGCTCGATTATTTCTAAACATTTATTAGAAAATTCAATTTTATTGAAAATCAACTGTGCTATAGCCCACAAGTTTTTGGGCGGCAAAAATCCAAAATGGACCGATTACGATGGTTGATACCTCTATCAATAGGTTTCGGGACCTGTAATTGCTGTGACAATTTTCATTTTGATTGCTCTATTATTTCTAAACATTTCTTAGAAAATTCAATTTTATTGAAAATCAACTGTGCTATAGCCCACAAGTTTTTGGGCGGCAAAAATCTAAAATGGTCCGATTACGATGGTTGATACCTCTATCAATAGGTTTCGGGACCTGTAATTGCTGTGACAATTTTCATTTTGATTGCTCGATTAATTCTAAACATTTATTAGAAAATTCAATTTTATTGAAAATCAACTGTGCTATAGCCCACAAGTTTTTGTGCGGCAAAAATCCAAAATGGTCCGATTACGATGGTTGATACCTCTATCAATAGGTTTCGGAACCTGTAATTGCTGTGACAATTTTCATTTTGATTGCTCGATTATTTCTAAACATTTATTAGAAAATTCAATTTTATTGAAAATCAACTGTGCTATAGCCCACAAGTTTTTGGGCGGCAAAAATCTAAAATGGTCCGATTACGATGGTTGATACCTCTATCAATAGGTTCGGGATCTGTAATTGCTGTGACAATTTTCATTTTGATTGCTCGATTATTTCTAAACATTTCTTAGAAAATTCAATTTTATTGAAAATCAACTGTGCTTTAGCCCACAAGTTTTTGGGCGGCAAAAATCCAAAATGGACCGATTACGATGGTTGATACCTCTATCAATAGGTTTCGGGACCTGTAATTGCTGTGACAATTTTCATTTTGATTGCTCGATTATTTCTAAACATTTATTAGAAAATTCAATTTTATTGAAAATCAACTGTGCTATAGCCCACAAGTTTTTGGCGGCAAAAAACCAAAATGGTCCGATTACGATGGTTGATACCTCTATCAATAGGTTTCGGAACCTGTAATTGCTATGACAATTTTCATTTTGATTGCTCGATTATTTCTAAACATTACTTAGAAAATTCAATTTTATTGAAAATCAACTGTGCTATAGCCCACAAGTTTTTGGCGGCAAAAATCCAAAATGGTCCGATTACGATGGTTGATACCTCTATCAATAGGTTTCGGGACCTGTAATTACTGTGACAATTTTCATTTTGATTGCTCGATTATTTCTAAACATTTATTAGAAAATTCAATTTTATTGAAAATCAACTGTGCTATAGCCCACAAGTTTTTGGCGGCAAAAATCCAAAATGGTCCGATTACGATGGTTGATACCTCTATCAATAGGTTTCGGAACCTGTAATTGCTGTGACAATTTTCATTTTGATTGCTCGATTATTTCTAAACATTTATTAGAAAATTCAATTTTATTGAAAATCAACTGTGCTATGCCCACAAGTTTTTGGGCGGCAAAAATCCAAAATGGTCCGATTACGATGGTTGATACCTCTATCAATAGGTTTCGGAACCTGTAATTGCTATGACAATTTTCATTTTGATTGCTCGATTATTTCTAAACATTTCTTAGAAAATTCAATTTTATTGAAAATCAACTGTGCTATAGCCCACAAGTTTTTGGCGGCAAAAAACCAAAATGGTCCGATTACGATGGTTGATACCTCTATCAATAGGTTTCGGAACCTGTAATTGCTATGACAATTTTCATTTTGATTGCTCGATTATTTCTAAACATTTCTTAGAAAATTCAATTTTATTGAAAATCAACTGTGCTATAGCCCACAAGTTTTTGGGCGGCAAAAATCCAAAATGGTCCGATTACGATGGTTGATACCTCTATCAATAGGTTTCGGGACCTGTAATTGCTGTGACAATTTTCATTTTGATTGCTCGATTATTTCTAAACATTTATTAGAAAATTCAATTTTATTGAAAATCAACTGTGCTATAGCCCACAAGTTTTTGGCGGCAAAAATCCAAAATGGTCCGATTACGATGGTTGATACCTCTATCAATAGGTTTCGGAACCTGTAATTGCTGTGACAATTTTCATTTTGATTGGTCGATTATTTCTAAACATTTCTTAGAAAATTCAATTTTATTGAAAATCAACTGTGCTATAGCCCACAAGTTTATGGGCGGCAAAAATCTAAAATGGTCCGATTACGATGGTTGATACCTCTATCAATAGATTTCGGGACCTGTAATTGCTTTGACAATTTTCATTTTGATTGCTCGATTATTTCTAAACATTTATTAGAAAATTCAATTTTATTGAAAATCAACTGTGCTATAGCCCACAAGTTTTTGGGCGGCAAAAATCCAAAATAGTCCGATTACGATGGTTGATACCTCTATCAATAGGTTTCGGAACCTGTAATTGCTGTGACAATTTTCATTTTGATTGCTCGATTATTTCTAAACATTTATTAGAAAATTCAATTTTATTGAAAATCAACTGTGCTATAGCCCACAAGTTTTTGGCGGCAAAAATCCAAAATGGTCCGATTACGATGGTTGATACCTCTATCAATAGGTTTCGGAACCTGTAATTGCTGTGACAATTTTCATTTTGATTGCTCGATTATTTCTAAACATTTATTAGAAAATTCAATTTTATTGAAAATCAACTGTGCTATAGCCCACAAGTTTTTGGGCGGCAAAAATCCAAAATGGACCGATTTCGATGGTTGATACCTCTATCAATAGATTTCGGGACCTGTAATTGCTGTGACAATTTTCATTTTGATTGCTCGATTATTTCTAAACATTTCTTAGAAAATTCAATTTTATTGAAAATCAACTGTGCTATAGCCCACAAGTTTTTGGGCGGCAAAAATCTAAAATGGTCCGATTACGATGGTTGATACCTCTATCAATAGGTTTCGGGATCTGTAATTGCTGTGACAATTTTCATTTTGATTGCTCGATTATTTCTAAACATTTCTTAGAAAATTCAATTTTATTGAAAATCAACTGTGCTATTGCCCACAAGTTTTTGGGCGGCAAAAATCCAAAATGGACCGATTACGATGGTTGATACCTCTATCAATAGGTTTCGGGACCTGTAATTGCTGTGACAATTTTCATTTTGATTGCTCGATTATTTCTAAACATTTATTAGAAAATTCAATTTTATTGAAAATCAACTGTGCTATAGCCCACAAGTTTTTGGGCGGCAAAAATCTAAAATGGTCCGATTACGATGGTTGATACCTCTATCAATAGGTTTCGGGACCTGTAATTGCTGTGACAATTTTCATTTTGATTGCTCGATTATTTCTAAACATTTCTTAGAAAATTCAATTTTATTGAAAATCAACTGTGCTATAGCCCACAAGTTTTTGGGCGGCAAAAATCTAAAATGGTCCGATTACGATGGTTGATACCTCTATCAATAGATTTCGGGACCTGTAATTGCTGTGACAATTTTCATGTTGATTGCTCGATTATTTCTCAACATTTCTTAGAAAATTCAATTTTATTGAAAATCAACTGTGCTATAGCCTACAAGTTTTTGGGCGGCAAAAATCTAAAATGGTCCGATTACGATGGTTGGTACCTCTATCAATAGGTTTCGGGACCTGTAATTGCTGTGACAATTTTCATTTTGATTGCTCGATTATTTCTAAACATTTTTAAGAAAATTCAATTTTATTGAAAATCAACTGTGCTATAGCCCACAAGTTTTTGGGCGGCAAAAATCTAAAATGGTCCGATTACGATGGTTGATACCTCTATCAATAGATTTCGGGACCGGTAATTGCTGTGACAATTTTCATTTTGATTGCTCGATTATTTCTAAACATTTCTTAGAAAATTCAATTTTATTGAAAATCAACTGTGTTAAAGCCCAGAAGCTTTTGGGCGGCAAAAATCTAAAATGGTCCGATTACGATGGTTGATACCTCTATCAATAGATTTCGGGACCTGTAATTGCTGTGACAATTTTCATTTTGATTGCTCGATTATTTCTAAACATTTCTTAGAAAATTCAATTTTATTGAAAATCAACTGTGCTATAGCCCACAAGTTTTTGTGCGGCAAAAATCTAAAATGGTCCGATTACGATGGTTGATACCTCTATCAATAGATTTCGGAACCTGTAATTGCTGTGACAATTTTCATTTTGATTGCTCGATTATTTCTCAATATTTCTTAGAAAATTCAATTTGATTGAAAATCAACTGTGCTATAGCCCACAAGTTTTTGGCGGCAAAAATCCAAAATGGTCCGATTACGATGGTTGATACCTCTATCAATAGGTTTCGGAACCTGTAATTGCTGTGACAATTTTCATTTTGATTGCTCGATTATTTCTAAACATTTCTTAGAAAATTCAATTTTATTGAAAATCAACTGTGCTATAGCCCACAAGTTTTTGTGCGGCAAAAATCTAAAATGGTCGCATTACGATGGTTGATACCTCTATCAATAGATTTCGGGACCTGTAATTGCTGTGACAATTTTCATTTTGATTGCTCGATTATTTCTCAATATTTCTTAGAAAATTCAATTTGATTGAAAATCAACTGTGCTATAGCCACAAGTTTTTGGCGGCAAAAATCTAAAATGGTCCGATTACGATGGTTGATACCTTATCAATAGGTTTCGGAACCTGTAATTGCTGTGACAATTTTCATTTTGATTGCTCGATTATTTCTAAACATTTCTTAGAAAATTCAATTTTATTGAAAATCAACTGTGCTATAGCCCACAAGTTTTTGTGCGGCAAAAATCTAAAATGGTCGCATTACGATGGTTGATACCTCTATCAATAGGTTTCGGAACCTGTAATTGCTGTGACAATTTTCATTTTGATTGCTCGATTATTTCTAAACATTTATTAGAAAATTCAATTTTATTGAAAATCAACTGTGCTATAGCCCACAAGTTTTTGGGCGGCAAAAATCTAAAATGGTCCGATTACGATGGTTGATACCTCTATCAATAGGTTTCGGGATCTGTAATTGCTGTGACAATTTTCATTTTGATTGCTCGATTATTTCTAAACATTTATTAGAAAATTCAATTTTATTGAAAATCAACTGTGCTATAGCCCACAAGTTTTTGGGCGCAAAAATCCAAAATGGTCCGATTACGATGGTTGATACCTCTATCAATAGGTTTCGGAACCTGTAATTGCTGTGACAATTTTCATTTGATTGCTCGATTATTTCTAAACATTTATTAGAAAATTCAATTTTATTGAAAATCAATGTGCTATAGCCACAAGTTTTTGGCGGCAAAAATCCAAAATGGTCCGATTACGATGGTTGATACTCTATTAATAGGTTTCGGGAACCTGTAATTGCTGTGACAATTTTCATTTTGATTGCTCGATTATTTCTAAACATTTATTAGAAAATTCAATTTTATTGAAATCAACTGTGCTATAGCCACAAGTTTTTTGGCGGCAAAAATCCAAAATGGTCCGATTACGATGGTTGATCCTCTATCAATAGGTTTCGGAACCTGTAATTGCTGTGACAATTTTCATTTTGATTGCTCGATTATTTCTAAACATTTATTAGAAAAATTCAATTTTATTGAAAATCAACTGTGCTATAGCCCACAAGTTTTTGGCGGCAAAAATCCAAAATGGTCCGATTACGATGGTAAATACCTCTATCAATAGGTTTCGGAACCTGTAATTGCTGTGACAATTTTCATTTTGATTGCTCGATATTTCTAACATTTATTAGAAAATTCAATTTTATTGAAAATCAACTGTGCTATAGCCCACACAGTTTTTGGCGGCAAAAATCCAAAATGGTCCGATTACGATGGTTGATACCTCTATCAATAGGTTTCGGAACCTGTAATTGCTGTGACAATTTTCATTTTGATTGCTCGATTATTTCTAAACATTTCCTAGAAAATTCAATTTTATTGAAAATCAACTGTGCTATAGCCCACAAGTTTTTGGCGGCAAAAATCAAAAATGGTCCGACTACGATGGTTGATACCTCTATCAATAGGTTTCGGGACCTGTAATTGCTGTGACAATTTTCATTTTGATTGCTCGATTATTTCTAAACATTTATTAGAAAATTCAATTTTATTGAAAATCAACTGTGCTATAGCCCACAAGTTTTTGGGCGGCAAAAATCCAAATGGTCCGATTACGATGGTTGATACCTCTATCAATAGGTTTCGGAACCTGTAATTGCTGTGGACAATTTTCATTTTCATTGCTCGATTATTTCTAAACATTATAGAAAATTCAATTTTATTGAAAATCAACTGTGCTATAGCCCACAAGTTTTTGGGCGGCAAAAATCTAAAATGGTCCGATTACGATGGTTGATACCTCTATCAATAGATTTCGGGACCTGTAATTGCTGTGACAATTTTCATTTTGATTGCTCGATTATTTCATTATTTCTAAACATTTCTTAGAAAATTCAATTTTATTGAAAATCAACTGTGATATAGCCCACAAATTTTTGGGCGGCAAAAATCCAAAATGGACCGATTACGATGGTTGATACCTCTATCAATAGGTTTCGGAACCTGTAATTGCTGTGACAATTTTCATTTTGATTGCTCGATTATTTCTAAACATTTATTAGAAAATTCAATTTTATTGAAAATCAACTGTGCTATAGCCCACAAGTTTTTGGCGGCAAAAAATCCAAAATGGACCGATTACGATGGTTGATACCTCTATCAATAGGTTTCGGGACCTGTAATTGCTGTGACAATTTTCAATTCTATTGAAAATCAACTGTGCTATATCCCACAAGTTTTTGGCGGCAAAAATCCAAAATGGTCCGATTACGATGGTTGATACCTCTATCAATAGGTTTCGGGACCTGTAATTGCTGTGACAATTTTCATTTTGATTGCTCGATTATTTCTAAACATTTATTAGAAAATTCAATTTTATTGAAAATCAACTGTGCTATAGCCCACAAGTTTTTGGGCGGCAAAAATCCAAAGTGGTCCGATTACGATGGTTGATACCTCTATCAATAGGTTTCGGGACCTGTAATTGCTGTGACAATTTTCATTTTGATTGCTCGATTATTTCTAAACATTTCTTAGAAAATTCAATTTTATTGAAAATCAACTGTGCTATAGCCCACAAGTTTTTGTGCGGCAAAAATCCAAAATGGTCCGATTACGATGGTTGATACCTCTATCAATAGGTTTCGGGACCTGTAATTGCTGTGACAATTTTCATTTTGATTGCTCGATTATTTCTAAACATTTCTTAGAAAATTCAATTTTATTGAAAATCAACTGTGCTATAGCCCACAAATTTTTGGGCGGCAAAAATCCAAAGTGGTCCGATTACGATGGTTGATACCTCTATCAATAGGTTTCGGGACCTGTAATTGCTGTGACAATTTTCATTTTGATTGCTCGATTATTTCTAAACATTTATTAGAAAATTCAATTTTATTGAAAATCAACTGTGCTATAGCCCACAAGTTTTTGGGCGGCAAAAATCTAAAATGGTCCGATTACGATGGTTGATACCTCTATCAATAGGTTTCGGGACCTGTAATTGCTGTGACAATTTTCATTTTGATTGCTCGATTATTTCTAAACATTTATTAGAAAATTCAATTTTATTGAAAATCAACTGTGCTATAGCCCACAAGTTTTTGGGCGGCAAAAAATCCAAAATGGACCGATTACGATGGTTGATACCTCTATCAATAGGTTTCGGGACCTGTAATTGATGTGACAATTTTCAATTATATTGAAAATCAACTGTGCTATATCCCACAAGTTTTTGGCGGCAAAAATCCAAAATGGTCCGATTACGATGGTTGATACCTCTATCAATAGGTTTCGGGACCTGTAATTGCTGTGACAATTTTCATTTTGATTGCTCGATTATTTCTAAACATTTATTAGAAAATTCAATTTTATTGAAAATCAACTGTTCTATAGCCCACAAGTTTTTGGGCTGCAAAAATCTAAAATAGTCCGATTTCGATGGTTGATACCTCTATCAATAGGTTTCGGGACCTGTAATTGCTGTGACAATTTTCATTTTGATTGCTCGATTATTTCTAAATATTTCTTAGAAAATTCAATTTTATTGAAAATCAACTGTGCTAAAGCCCAGAAGCTTTTGGGCGGCAAAAATCTAAAATGGTCCGATTACGATGGTTGATACCTCTATCAATAGGTTTCGGGACCTGTAATTGCTGTGACAATTTTCATTTTGATTGCTCGATTATTTCTAAACATTTCTTAGAAAATTCAATTTTATTGAAAATCAACTGTGCTATAGCCCACAAGTTTTTGTGCGGCAAAAATCCAAAATGGTCCGATTACGATGGTTGATACCTCTATCAATAGGTTTCGGGACCTGTAATTGCTGTGACAATTTTCATTTTGATTGCTCGATTATTTCTAAACATTTATTAGAAAATTCAATTTTATTGAAAATCAACTGTGCTATAGCCCACAAGTTTTTGGCGGCAATAATCCAAAATGGTCCGATTACGATGGTTGATACCTCTATCAATAGGTTTCGGAACCTGTAATTGCTGTGACAATTTTAATTTTGATTGCTCGATTATTTCTAAACATTTCTAAGAAAATTCAATTTTATTGAAAATCAACTGTGCTATAGCCCACAAGTTTTTGGGCGGCAAAAATCCAAAATGGACCGTTTACGATGGTTGATACCTCTATCAATAGGTTTCGGGACTTGTAATTGCTGTGACAATTTTCATTTTGATTGCTCGATTATTTCTAAACATTTATTAGAAAATTCAATTTTATTGAAAATCAACTGTGCTATAGCCCACAAGTTTTTGGGCGGCAAAAATCCAAAATGGTCCGATTACGATGGTTGATACCTCTATCAATAGGTTTCGGGACCTGTAATTGCTGTGACAATTTTCATTTTGATTGCTCGATTATTTCTAAACATTTATTAGAAAATTCAATTTTATTGAAAATCAACTGTGCTATAGCCCACAAGTTTTTGGCGGCAAAAATCCAAAATGGTCCGATTACGATGGTTGATACCTCTATCAATAGGTTTCGGAACCTGTAATTGCTGTGACAATTTTCATTTTGATTGCTCGATTATTTCTAAACATTTCTTAGAAAATTCAATTTTATTGAAAATCAACTGTGCTATAGCCCACAAGTTTTTGGCGGCAAAAATCCAAAATGGACCGATTACGATGGTTGATACCTCTATCAATAGGTTTCGGGACCTGTAATTGCTGTGACAATTTTCATTTTGATTGCTCGATTATTTCTAAACATTTCTTAGAAAATTCAATTTTATTGAAAATCAACTGTGCTATAGCCCACAAGCTTTTGGCGGCAAAAATCCAAAATGGTCCGATTACGATAGTTATACCTCTATCAATAGGTTTCGGGACTTGTAATTGCTGTGACAATTTTCATTTTGATTGCTCGATTATTTCAAAACATTTATTAGAAAATTCAATTTATTTGAAAATCAACTGTGCTATAGCCCACAAGTTTTTGGGCGGCAAAAATCCAAAATGGACCGATTACGATGGTTGATACCTCTATCAATAGGTTTCGGGACCTGTAATTGCTGTGACAATTTTCATTTTGATTGCTCGATTATTTCTAAACATTTCTTAGAAAATTCAATTTTATTGAAAATCAACTGTGCTAGAGCCCACAAGTTTTTGGGCGGCAAAAATCTAAAATGGTCCGATTACGATGGTTGATACCTCTATCAATAGGTTTCGGGACCTGTAATTGCTGTGACAACTTTTATTTTGTTTGCCCGATAATTTCTTAACATTTCTTAGAAAATTCAATTTAATTGAAAATCAACTGTGCTATAGCCCACAAGCTTTTGGGCGGCAAAAATCTAAAATGGTCCGATTACGATGGTTGATACCTCTATCAATAGGTTTCGGGACCTGTAATTGCTGTGACAATTCTCATTTTGATTGCTCGATTATTTCTAAACATTTCTTAGAAAATTCAATTTTATTGAAAATCAACTGTGCTATAGCCCACAAGTTTTTGGGCGGCAAAAATCCAAAATGGACCGATTACGATGGTTGATACCTCTATCAATAGGTTTCGGGACCTGTAATTGCTGTGACAATTTTCATTTTGATTGCTCGATTATTTCTAAACATTTCTTAGAAAATTCAATTTTATTGAAAATCAACTGTGCTATAGCCCACAAGCTTTTGGCGGCAAAAATCCAAAATGGTCCGATTACGATAGTTATACCTCTATCAATAGGTTTCGGGACTTGTAATTGCTGTGACAATTTTTATTTTGATTGCTCGATTATTTCTAAACATTTATTAGAAAATTCAATTTTATTGAAAATCAACTGTGCTATAGCCCACAAGTTTTTGGGCGGCAAAAATCCAAAATGGTCCGATTACGATGGTTGATACCTCTATCAATAGGTTTCGGGACCTGTAATTGCTGTGACAATTTTCATTTTGATTGCTCGATTATTTCTAAACATTTCTTAGAAAATTCAATTTTATTGAAAATCAACTGTGCTAGAGCCCACAAGTTTTTGGGCGGCAAAAATTTAAAATGCTCCGATTATGATGGTTGATACCTCTATCAATAGGTTTCGGGACCTGTAATTGCTGTGACAACTTTTATTTTGTTTGCCCGATAATTTCTTAACATTTCTTAGAAAATTCAATTTAATTGAAAATCAACTGTGCTATAGCCCACAAGCTTTTGGACGGCAAAAATCTAAAATGGTCCGATTACGATGGTTGATACCTCTATCAATAGGTTTCGGAACCTGTAATTGCTGTGACAATTCTCATTTTGATTGCTCGATTATTTCTAAACATTTCTTAGAAAATTCAATTTTATTGAAAATCAACTGTGCTATAGCCCACAAGTTTTTGTGGGGCAAAAATCTAAAATGGTCCGATTACGATGGTTGATACCTCTATCTAATACACCTGTCCCTCGATTTTCGAATTATTTCATATAATTTGGTTTATTTACGGCAAATACAACACTTTGCCACCACTTTCAAAAAATAATCCATTTTCAATTTAGTAGGCCATGATTTTTTTTGTGGAAATTAATTTTCAAATGTCAAATCAGTTTAATATTTTTGTGAGAAGAGAAAAGTTTTGTTGTTGAAATTTAAGAAAAATATTATAGAATTCTTTAAAGGAGCGATATTTAGTTTCTGCTATTGTGAGAGTTCCATCTGATAAGGATTTACCACAATTTGTAGGATATTTCCAAGTAAGTTTTGGTAAATAACTGAAAATGTGGGAAACAAAAGATTGTATGCAGTGTTGACAGTGTGTACATGGTGAACCAATACATGAATGACATCCAACAGTCCTTCATTTACCAGTTCATCTTGAAAATGTTTAACGTAAAAAAAAAAAAAAAACATTTAATAAATAAAAAATTAACTAATTAAAAAAAATATACAACGAAATTAAATTAATTTGAAATTAAACAAACGAAATTAAATTAAACAAACGAAATTAAATTAATTTGTGCGATTAATAATAATTAATTAATTATAAAAAAATAATAATTAATTAATTAATAAACAAAGAGATGATACACTAATTAATACTATATTAGTAATTTTTAACATGATGCGCCGCTTCCACTAGCGTTCGCTGGTTGTTGCTGTTGCTGTGATGACTGCTGTTGTTGCGACGATGACTGCTGCTGACTGCTTAGGTTATTCGCTTGTTGAGTTTCATATCGTTTTCGTAGGCTCGATAAGGCTGTGAGTAAACGATTATTTGCTGCATTTAATGCAGCGATTTGTTGTACCTGAGCTTCAATTACTCGTTGTTTATGTGTTATTGCTAGTGACATTTTTAATTGTTCACGTCGTAATTCCTATTCCATTGATATTAGTCTAGAAATTATACTCCTCATCTTGCTATCTTGTTTATTTTACAACTGAAATTGTATTGCAAAGAGAAGCACAACCAACATTGTTGCCTTTTTTACCCGGCCGATTGTATGCAGCGCATCGTGAAGCATGTCCAACGATTGCATTTACTTGAGGATTACACGCACTGCAATCCTACATTTGTCGACGCATCAATTTCAGCTCATCCGTATCAAATACCGACATTATTTTCAATAGTAATATCAACATCTTTGCCAGCGACCAAAGCGCTCAGTCGTAAATGCTACGGCGTTGGGATCAGGAGGCATCGGGTTCGAATCCCGATAGAGGCGGGAAGAAAAAGGGATTTTTCGTCATCTGATTACGATCGATGATGACGATGAACAGAATTATGACCACCTGAATTGCCCTATTAGGATTTTGAGATTTTTATTTTCTGTAAAAAACTGAACTTTTCTGTTTTTATTTTACCGTTGTATTTCTATTCATAACTAACGAAACGTCTTCTGTAATTTTTGTTAATTTTCTGATATTTTTTCCACTGCCTTAGTTTTCTAATTCTAGCATTATGTTTTCAATTATTTTAAAGTTTATGAAAATTCTGCAGAAAAAAAGTCCATCTAGCATAAATTTATCAAAATTGTCAATGCAATTGGAAAATGAGAATGTAGAGCAAAAATTATTTTTTAGATAAGGTGTTTGCCAATTCTACCGTCCTAATTCAAACGATGCCTAAGGCCTAAAGCAAAATGCAAAATGAAAAGACAAGAAATGTTTTCCCAACATGCCCCGGTACAAATGGACATATATTAAACGGTCAACACTATTCAAAGTATAGTTCATAAACCCTTTGGTAAATAAAGTAAACGAAATGATCTAGATATCAGATACCCGTAGATGCCGGGTTACAACCTGTCTAATTCTTTTAATTGAACTTGACCCATTTGCCTTCTTCATCCCATTTCCCCGTAAATTTTTAAGCTGGCCAAGGTAGTTGGACTAATTTTGATGCCAAAGGTGCTGGATTGGATGCAACTTTGTAGTTAATTATAAAATAAGTCATGAAGGTGGTAATATATCAATGTTCGGTATAATAAACAAACCGTAATAGTTATGGTTGGCTAATTCAACAGTTAGGACGATTACCAAGGCAAATTAGGTCAAAAATATAATCTAAGTCTAATTTTGCACTAGTAGTGAAATGAATCTAAGATATTTCCAAACAACTGCATATTCACACTTCAATACCATCTACCTGTATCAAACAGTTATCATTAGTAAATCATCTCATTTTGAAATCTATCTACGCATATACATACATATCTTCATGTGCACATGCAATTCAATCTATAAACAATTCCAAATCATTAATATTTATACAAAACAGCAAATTAACCAAGCAAATAACAAAATTATTTCCACAATTTATAAACCAAATAAAAATCAATCCACCATCACCAAAGTATTCATCGAACCGCGCCGATGCATTTAATGTTTTCCATTTCTGTATCTAATATGCGCCGTTTACTTTTCATCTCTCTGTTATTTTCTCGCGCGCACCATTCTGATCTTTATAATATTCTTTTATTGTATTTTATTTGTTTACTTATAGCTTAGATGGTTTATGCGATTACATTTTCTTTAAGAAGTTGAATTTTTAATTACGAATCGAAACTACCGATATATCCGTGCGCGATTTAATTAAATTTTTTTTGTTTTTTGTTAACGTTTAAATTGTATAAAATTAAGAAGAAAATTGTTTTATGATTTTAATGTTTGCTCTGCGCTTGGTTTGGTGAATTGGATTTTTATTTTAATTGGTTTTTGGCCACATAATTATTGGTGCATTTCATTATTATTTATGTCTGTAAGTGATTGGAACTTTTATAGCGTCATATATCATCACCTGCAGTCAAGCAAGTGCACTCAAATAGATACACATGTATCTTTAAACGAATATGCATAATGGTATACGCTGACCACAGGCATATGATTATTATATCTGTCTTGATATATGTATACCTCTTGAAATAACTTCATGCTGTGTGTTTCGTTTGTAATACCAACAACAAAATCATTTAATTTCACTTCCAATATACATAGAATCAACATGTCAAATTTCTTAAATCATGTTTACCACACTTACATATTATTTAGAAAGGTTCGAGCAACTCAGCATATACACATACTTGTGCGTATTTAGAAATATATCCACATGAAATGAGAGTGTAAAAATTAGAAATTAACTGTCACATCACTGTCATAATAGAACATACAAGTAAATGCATATTTTACTGTGCGTTTTGATTGTGCACTGCATTATGCTGAATTATGCTTCGACCACCTGCTGTTCTGTAGAATGTATATTTAACACATGTTATTTAGAAGTAATTACAACATTCTTAGACGTACGATTGTCGGTAGAGGGTGATTACAAAAATTGTCAATTATTATTATTATTATTTAATATGCAGGGTTTTCGAGCTTGCAGATGGCGCTCCATGTAATAAATTCCCCGACTACCATTTTCTAAATTTCGAGTGTTTTTTTTTTGTAAATAAAATGTAATGCATTTTCGAAGAGATAAACAGAAAAGATATCTAGATGACCTTACCGGCATCTCAACCCCTTTGTGAAACTCGAGTAATATTGAAAAACACGATTATCACAACAATTTTCGATTATACCCGAAAAACTTTGAATTAACTTAGAATCCTACAGTAATCTTAAAAAAATTAAGAAATCACTAAGAATCTCGAATAACTTTATATCAGAATTTCGATGCACAAAATTTCGATGCTGAAAATCTCGAATTTCAGGAATATCATCTCTGCTTAATTCAACTTCAAGCTAAATTTCAAAAAATTATAAAATCTCGAACAAAACGTTCAAAATCCCCGAAATATCGCAAATATATTCACTTTAATTCGATAGCAAATCGCATCTTTAGAAACTTAACGGCAAACTGGCATTTCAAACCGTCAAAATATAAAATTTTAATAAAATTTTCTAAGAAAAGTGAAACTTATACAGGGTGGGCCAAATACATTTTTTTTAAATGCAATAAAACAAAAAGTTCTCAATATTTTTTCAAATTTATTTTTTCATTGTAAAGAACAATCCTTCCGATTAATTATGGAATACTATTTCATTCATATGACTGCCTTGGCTGGCCTTGACGTACCCCATACGGTCGGTCCAATATAAATTCGAATATTGTTCTTGAGAGCGTCAATCGTTGCTGGTTTATCGGCGTAACAGTTATCTTTGACGGCACTCCAAAGATAATAGTCCAACGGCATCAAATCACAGCTCCGAAGCGGCTAAATCACATTAGCATTTCGGCTGATAATTCGATTTTCGAAGACAGTGCGCAAAAGATCAATTGAAACGTGTGCTGTGTGGCACGGAGCGCCTTCTTGTTGACACCAAATGTTGCCTATGTCCTCCTTTTCAAGTGCCGGAACAAAAAATCGTTTATCATGGCGCGATAGCGCTCATCATTGACAGTAACGGCGGCTCCTTGCTTATTTTCAAAGAAAAATGGCCCAATGATGTCACCGGGCCAAAATCCGCACCAAACAGTCACTCGTTGAGGATGCATCGGCTTCTCTACGATCACGTGCGGGTTCTCCGTGCCCCAAATGCGACAATTCTGCTTGTTTACATAGCCGCCAAGATGGAAACGCGCCTCATCCGAAAAAATGATTTTTTGCACAGATTTTCGAAGTAATGTTTAATATTTCCCAGCGTTGTTCAAGCGAATACACAACCATTTTCGTTCAGCGGAAGGATAAAACTAACTTTCTGTCAAATCAAAAGTGACATAACCCTTACCATACTCAAAATAACCGCTAGTTCAAAAAAAAAGTTAGATGGCCCACCCTATACATAAGCTTAAACTATTTGTTAATAATTTTCATATCCCAAAGAGAAGCACCTAACTTTGCCAAAAATTGGATTGGGCGGTTTGAAATTCTAGTTTTCCTTTTTAACATGGAGCAACGCCTTTCGAGTAATATTGAGAAGCTCGAATTGTCTCGATATTTAAAAAAAAAAAAAATTCGAATATTCCAGAAAAATCTCGACTAAACTTAGAGTCAAAAATTTCAACGTTAAGCGATTCAAAAACAAAAGAAAAACACATTTCTGGCAAAAATAACTGAAAGGTGATATAATAAAATCTAAATTAATCCAAAAATCGCAGATTTCGAGAATTTCACCTAACTCATGGTTACGCTTAATTGAGAACTGTATGTAGATCTGGTGGCAGGAAATTAAAGGTTGATGGAGGCAAACGGACGAAAATGATTTTTTTGTTTATTTATTAAAAACTGCAATTTATATATAAAGCTTGGTTCTGTTCAATTAATAATTATTTAGCAGTATTATTTGTGGAATTTGCAGTAGGTTCTGCACGCAAATCGCGAATACATATCTCAAAATTGCCAATCACTTTATTATTTTCAATTCTAGATGTCACTTACACTTACTTTACCAGTTCTCAATTTAATGCAAACAAACTGCAATAATATCGTAAAATTGGGGACGCCTGGTGGCCGATATTGCAAGCATTAAACGATTTTCTAATTGTTTTTGAAAATGCTACAAAACGCAGTTATGTAAGATTTTTCGAGTTTCTTCGCAATTGAGATGCCCAAATTATGAGTTCTCGACAGTCGGAACTCGAAATATAAAAGATACTTAACCGATACACCCATAAAGGTAATTCTAGAAGGTACATGAAATATGCTGTGAACTTGGCTGAGAATTTGCTTGTTGAATAATTTGTTTTTCTCCAAACCAATTTGTGTACAAAATTGTTCAACAATTAAGTCGATTTATCGCAAATGTGAAAATTTAAACCAGCAGCCGCCACTGATATTAATGAAATCCGTGCACTTCGTACACTCTGCTATAAAGATAACGAAAAAATGTCAAACAATTCTATATAATCTTGAAGGCTGTATAAATATTCTCATGAAGTTTGTCCTAAATATGTTCTAAAATTACAAAAACAAAATTTATGACAAACTTCACGCGACTACACATACCTGTGAAGCTTTTCCTAATCTCAAATAAATATCGATGCATTAGTAAGAATAATATACGAAATTCGGATCAACCGATAAAATATTTAAGTTAGTAAATCTAATCCAGATACAAAAAATAAAGGCTTTAGACATAAATTGTCAAGTACAATGGCAGTCATCTAACTGTATAAATGCTCTTGACCTTCAGGTCAATTTTCGAATTCATTTCAAGGTCAAGGTCATTTTTTAAAAATGGAAACCTATGTTTTTGACACCGGATTCGACACGAGGGGGAAATTTTATGTCCGAATATGTATTTTCCATGACCTTTCAAAGTCACCTGGAGGAATATACCGGGTGATTTTTTTAACCTGATAGACTCAAATATCTCGGAAAATAAGCACTCTACGAAAAAAAATGGTAAAGATCGAAATTTAATTATTCAGTGGGGAAAATACATTAGTGTTAAAATTAGTACCCCCCCCCCTTCCTCTCCTCCTTTTAGATGGGGCGGGGGGTAACTTTGAAACTAAAATATGAACCCCTATTTTTTATTGCAGATTCGGATTCTACGGCTAAAAAATACGTAGGATTTGACTGAAACATTTTTTTCGATTCATGATAGATGGCGCTGTAATTGACGATATTCAATTTTTTTCGATTTCTCCTACTGAGAACTTACGCAAATGATTCTGCAATACATCTGCAATAAAAATACCACGGATTCATTGTAAATACTCGAAATTGGTCGTCAAAAAATTTATTCATTTTGCAAATTTCGAATAACTGGGAAAAGGATGCTTGGTTTACATGAGTCCCCTCGCCTCATCATCTTTCAATTAATTTAAGTGCTCAAAATGATGGCTTTCGACTTCAATGTACTTATTAATCCGCATTTCAAACGACTGTACACAACTTAGAAGTGTGTCTGCTTAAATTTCAGCACAAGCATTTTTGATTCGATCAATCATATTCTCACGTGTTGTTGGTTTTTGTTTGTAATCTTGGTGTTTGAGATAGCCCCACAAAAAGAAATCTGGACAGTCCAAGGACGCTGATGTTTAATTTGGCGAAGCCAGTGCTGATTTTCAATACTCCAGTAATGCATGTTGTGGCGATTAACCGTTCCATGGTTTGTAAAAGCCGATTCGTCGAAGAATAATACGTAACGAAAAAAAATTTGGGTTTTGCTGTATTTGTTCACGTGTTCACTGACAAAAAGTTACTCGATTTTGGAAATCAACACCATGAAGATCTTGGTGTAAAGACACATGATACGCTTTGAAATTTTCCAAACACTGGTCTGGGACAATCCGGAATCTCTAGCTATTTCTCGTGTACTAATATGAGGATTATGAGCCACTGCAGCCAATACAACAATTTCAGTATTTTCTCCAGTGAGTGTTGTTAGACGAGTCCTTTTTTCGGTTAAACACTTCCATCAGTAATAAATTGTTTGACAGTAAGGTGAAATGATGCACGTGACCGAATCCTATCCGGAAAACGCGAAGCGTAGAGATTGACAGCATTACCAAGACTCCGGCCAGCTTCTCCATAAACCAGAATCTAGTATTGATAGATTTACACAGGTATTGGTATTGTGGTTTTCGAAATAATCTTCGGACTGAATCGGTATTTTAATCGCATGTTCCTGGGTTATGATAATGAGAAGCCATTTTCAGTAATTGCAAATTTAAAAAATAGAAATTGTTTAAGAATAACTTCGAGTATTTACAAAGAAACCGTGGATTTTTATTGCAGGACATATTGCAGAATCGTTTGCGTAGGTTCTTAGTAGGAAAAATAAAAGAAAATTGAATATCGTCAATTACAGCGCCATCTATCATAAATCGAAAAAAATGTTTCAGTTAAATCCTACGTATTTTTAGCCGTAGAATTCGAATCTGCAATAAAATATAGGGGTTCATATTTTAGTTTAAAAGTAACCCCCGCCCCACCTACAAGGAGGAGAAGGGGGGGGGGTACTAATTTGAACACTAATGTATTTTCCCCACGGAATAATTAAATTTTGATATTTTTAAGGAAGGTCATGGAAAATACATATTCCACTTAAAAAACGACCTTGAGCTTCAAATGACCTTGAAAATAGTCCTTAATGTCAAGGAAATTAAAATAGAAAGATGACATCCACTATCCTTGACAATTCTTGTCTAAACAATTTTTTTTGTAGCTGGCGAATTTTAGGAGACTTTTCAGATTTTGGAAAGTTGTTATATTTTTTCGTTAGAGGGAATCCCCGGCTACACTTAAAATAATGTATCCACTTCAGTATACGATTTTGGGGTCAGACTGAAATTTTTTTCCAACTTTATGCAAACTTACATATAGGGACGCAACCCGTCTCTCCTAAGTCACTTATTTTCAAGATTTTTGAAAATAGTAATACTTTTTAGATAGAGGGGTTCGCCTTCAACACAAGTATTTCCACTTTGGTACGATATTTGGCCCATATTGTAAAATTGTTGATTATAAAACTTCGTGTGACCTATTACATATAGGGGCACAACACCTCTGTCCTAAAGTTACCTATCTTGAAGATTTTGGAAAGTTGTTAAATTTTTAGATAGAGCGAATCGACGGCTACTTTTTAAAGTGTATGTTCACTTGGGTACGATCTTTGCCCCAGATTGAGAAACTTTTTAAACTGTGTGAACTTACACAAAGAGACGCAATATTTCCTAAGTCCATTATATTCAATGTTTTGGGAAGTTGCTATAATTGTTTTTTGATAGAAGGGATCTCCGACTGTCTATAAAACAAGTGTCCACTTGGTTACAAACTTTGACCTGGATTTATTATTCTTACTAATACATTCTCAGGGAAATCAATTTTTAGCACAAATGTTTAAATTTAGGACCAACTTCACACCTGTGTTTCAATAGTGTACGAAAAGCATGTTTTCTATTGCTAGGCTTGTGATTTAGTTAAATATAATATTTGAGAATTTGATTCGAAAGTGTTCGAAGAATAAGATTAGTATTTAACCTAACCTAATACTTCACAGACTCGAATACGTTCGAATTGAATTCATAAAGCGCCCCAGATTTCAAGTTTAGTTTCAGCACGTGCAACTATTGTAAAATCTCCCAAATAATATTAACAAAAGGTAACGTAACTCAGTACACAATAAAATTCGAGTATATTATGGAATAGGATAAAACAAGCCACAAATATTTACAACACACCTTCCAGATACAATTAGTTTTTCAAATTTTGTTTTTCCTTATATAACAATAATAAAATAGATTTCCTCCATAAAATTAAATTCAATTTAATAAAAATTCTATAAATTGCTCAGCGTGTGCTCAGTAGAAATTCCAATAAAATGTAAATAAGTATTATCCATCATATGTGTAACCCATTAAAGTTATTAAATTATTTCGCAAACTACGGTTGATCTTATCAAATATACAAATAATACAGACGTATCCGTACATGAGAATTACATTTAATGGACGTGTGCATATATCGACTAATCATCATATAGAAAAGTTAGAAATCCGTGAACCACATGCCCTTGTCTAGTTAACGCATCAGACTAATATGTGTTAAAAAGAAATTTTTCTTTAAGAATAAATATAAAGAAAATGCAGAATTTAACTGGTTACAAATGCAATAACCTTCTGTGGTTATATTATTTTATAAAGCCATTCTGAGTATTGAGTATGTACATATATGTACAAAGAATATAGAAAATGACCCTTAATAAATTACTATGTATTATATGTTTCTATGACACACCAGCAGCAATATCCACTTAAAATAATATTTATTTACCTTCTTACTAACTGTATTTTTTGCTAACATTGTACATACTAAAATAAATAATCTTCCATTTACGGTTACCAACTTTATTTTTATATTTTGTTCAAATTCAAACAAATATCCACCAAATCTCATTAAAGACCAAAGTCCTAAATTCATTTCGATAAGGTTACAGTACGCTAATCGCACATTAAAACGATTTATAAACTAAATATATATGTAGATAAACAACAAGATGACGCATAGAGGTCTACTCCAGTACCAAGTTTCCAATTTCACTAAACAACTCGATTAAAAAATAAAAACGCGCGCACAGCTAATTACAAATTTTACTTTTTAATTTTGCCTCAATCGCTCAAGTTAAGTCTCGCATAACAAACTGTAATAATCTTATTAAAAATTTTGTTTTCTTAATTTTCATCTTAATTATGTGCATCTACTATACACACACACAAACAAATTAACTTCATTTTACTTTTTATTAAGGTTTCGTTTATTTAAATTAAGATGTAAATCTCGATTTTTATTTTCTTATTATTTGGGTATGAGTCACCTACATCATTGTATGAGAAATTTAAATAATTAAAAGTTGCATTTGTTTGTTTGTTTGTCTTGAATGGGCGCTTCTTCCAACTGTTTCTCTAGAAAATGTTGGGCTGAGGGGTGTTGGCGCCAGTTGATAGTAAGGTGGCAGGAAGTGCGAGTTACAGACAATATGAAAAACGCAAGAAAAAATTTAGGTGAGTGGAACAGTAAGTAGGATTTTGTTGTGTGTGTTTGATAATTTAAGATCCATTGTAATGAGTTTTTTTCCCGAATTGTAATGAGTACAGTTCAACTGACAGTTTGGAAGTGACAAAGTTTTCGAATTACACTCGTTTTTTTCCAATATACGAATAAAATTAGATTTACACCAACACCTAAATTTGCGCAAAAATTTTCACTTTGCGTGTTTTCTGATTCGATTTGCGTTTTTTCATTGCAAGAGGCTGGATTTCTATTTTATAGCAAAGCAAAAAAAAAGATAAACCGATAATTCCTCTTTAAATTATATTATTACTGGGTCGAATTTATCATTTTATGTCGCAAAAAACTGCTATAAAGGGTACTGCATTTTTTGACCTAGGTTCTGTTTTTGTTAGTCAATAGAGTACGATAAATGGTGCATTCGTAAATTTAACGTTTAATTCTTTAACTTGTGTACATTTGATTAAGTCAATTTTTGCAATTTTTGCGACAAAAATTGATAAAATTTTCGAGTGTAAAGTACGAGTATGTACTTCTAAACTTTGCCAAGTGACTTTTTAATTAATTCAACATTGATTTATCAAATTTATATTTATTAAAAAAATAAAAATAAAATTTCAATTTTGCGAAAAAAAAGTTAAGTAAAAATGGAAAAGTCCAAGAAAACTGCAATTTCGATTTGTGGACTGACGATTCCGTAATGGCGACAAGTTGTCAACGAGATGCTGAGAAAACTAAATCTAGTTTTGGTTCTAAAACTTGACTCGAATCAGAAATCCTTTGTTAATGAACCGGTGTGAAGTTTTTGGACACTTTTTTGGACAAAAATTTATGCGAGTATACAATGTGAATTTTTTGAACAAAATAAAAATTAGTTTTTGGACAAATGTTTATGCGAGTGTACATACTTCTTTTAACAATGTATTTAACAAAAATAAAATTATTCAAATAAAACAAGCCTCAAATAATTTCTAACATTCATTTCCAAAATGCTTTTCAACAAATCAGTCCAGCACCACTTTGATATTTTGATATGAGTTGTAGGGCTCTTGCAAAAAAATTTAGAAAATTAACGAATTTCGTTTGGAATAAGGACGTTGTTCTCTATTATACCAAATATCATAAATCTCAGAGATTGGCTCATATAGTGACTATATAGGTTGTAAAGGGCATACATTGCGAAATTAAAATCACTCAGTGCCATTTTGATATGAGCCGTAAGGCTCTTCCAAAAAATTTTGAAATTTAATAAATCGCCGAATTTCGTTTGGAATAAGGACGTTGTTCTCTATTATACCAAATAGCACGAATCTCAGAGATTGGCTCATATAGTGACTATATAAGTTGTTAAGGGCATACATTGCGGAATTGAAATCACAATGTATGCCCTTTATAACCTATATAGTCACTATATGAGCCAATCTCTGAGATTCGTGCTATTTGGTATAATAGAGAACAACGTCCTTATTCCAAATGAAATTCGTTGAATTTCTAAATTTTTTTGCAAGAGCCCTACGGCTCATATCAAAATGGCACTGAATGATTTCAATTCCACAATGTATGCCCTTTAAAACCTATATAGTCACTATATGAGCCAATCTATGAGATTCGTGCTATTTGGTATAATAGAGAACAACGTCCTTGTTCCAAACGAAATTCGTCGATTTATTAATATTCAAAATTTTTTTGAAAGAGCCCTACGGCTCATATCAAAATGGCACTGAGTGATTTTAATTCCGCAATGTATGCCCTTTACAACCTATATAGTCACTATATGAGCCAATCTATGAGATTCGTGCTATTTGGTATAATAGAGAACAACGTCCTTGTTCCAAACGAAATTCGTCGATTTATTAACATTCAAAACTTTTTTGAAAGAGCCCTACGGCTCATATCAAAATGGCACTGAGTGATTTCAATTCCGCAATGTATGCCCTTTACAACCTATATAGTCACTATATGAGATTTATGCTATTTGGTATAATAGAGAACAACATCCTTATTCCAAACGGAATTCGTCGATTTATTAACAACTTTCAAAATTTTTTTGCAAGTGCCCTACGGCTCATATCAAAATGGCACTGAGTGATTTCAATTCCGCAATGTATGCCCTGTTCAACCTATATACTCACTATATGAGCCGATCTCTGAGATTCGTGCTATTTGGTATAATAGAGAACAACGTCCTTGTTCCAAACGAAATTTGTCGATTTGTTAACTTTCAAAATTTTTTTGCAAAGGCCCTATGGGGCTTAATTCGTTGAATTGTTGAAAAGAAAATTAGAAATGAATGTTAGAAATTATTTGAGGCCTATTTTATTTGAATAACGTTATTTTTGTTAAATACTCTGTTAAAGGATGTACACCCGCATAAATATATGTCCAAAAACTTAATTTTTCTAAAATCTTAATTTTGTCCAAAAACTTCACAGTACACTCGCTTAAATTTTTGCCCCCAAAAAAAAGTGTCCAAAAACTTCACACCGGTTGTTAATGAAAAGTGATGTTAATGCATTTTTGGTTACTTACCAAGTGGACTGCAATTAAAACTTAAAGAAAAATGCCTTTAAGTCAAAACATTTTGCAAGCAAAAAGCTAAAACTGTATATCAAGGCTTCGCTAACAAATTATCATGCAATGAAAACGAGGCGAGGATGGTTTCAACTTTAAAAGGAGAGGTTACGTCGCCAAGCAGATGTTTAATGTTGTTGAGACTGATTTGTTCTGGAAGCGACTACCAACTAGGAGTTTTATTTGAAAGGTTGAAAAATCCGCTCAACGCTATAAAGTAGGGAATCCAATTCCGGTTTTCGATTAACCGGTAAACCGGGTTTACCGTCTAATTTTTATTTATAGTTAATCGGTAATTATCGAAAATTTTTACCGCAATAATTTAGATAAATATTTTGTAGGAATTGAGTTTTGCTAACATTGGAATATTGGATGTATCGCAAAAAAATTCAAGCTGTTTTTCTCTGTATTCAATGTATTTTAGAGTTTTCTTTAAGAGTATCCAAATACAATATAATTGTGTCTCTGTCGTTCGTTTTATCCTCATAATGAGTAATAACGTTAATTTCGAAGTCTCTATAGTTTCTTTCTCTCTCTACTCTTCAAATTAAAACAAAGCGAATTAACGTTATATTTTTTTAGTACAGCAAAGGAAATTGCACAGTGAACAAGTACATATTAAAATATAACGAAAAAGATATTCTACATTTTAATGATTAATTTTATACTTGTAAAACTAAGAAGTAGCTAGTATCTTTTTGTTGTTTTTATTTTTGATGTCAAACATTGGTAAGTTTTTCTATACTATTGATCTACTCATTTTTTGAACACTGATAATTAAATTTTATTTGAAAAATTATTTCATCCGTTTTCAAATATTAGCTATGGAACGGAAGAAAATTTATACAAACAAACAATGCAATATATGGAGCTATTATATTCGACATGGAACTGGAAAAGATAGCGTTAAATGTATTGAGTGTAATAAACTAACGGAGGATCAACCAGCGATTTGCATTTTCATCTCAAAACTCAACATAATACTAATTGGTTGAACAGGCAAGTGTTAGTCTTAGCAGAAGACGGATCTGCATCGTTGTCTAAGGTTAGTAAGGTAAACCAATCGCCTAAAGCTGGTCCAAGCGGTTTAATAACCAAATATTTCAAGACAAAAATTGACGAATCTTTGTCTGCAGTAATATCAAGATTAGTCGCAAAAGACGGATTGCCTTTAGAAAAAATATGCACATCTTATGATTTAAGAAATCTATTAGCATCAAAGGGTTACGTTGTACCAAAATCTCCTAGCACGGTTAGTGCAATCGTAATGAAATTTGGCAATAATGTCCGTAATGAAATCAAATTTGAAATTGTTAGGCGTATCCGAAAAGGTGAACGATTTAGTCTTACGTTTGACGAATGAACGTCAATAAGAAATCATAGTTTTTTGAACATCAATGTATGTACATACCGTTAACAAATTTTGGAATTTGGGTCTTGCTCGGATGGAAGGATATTTCCCTGCAGACAAATGCTTAAATTTGGTTGAAAAAAAAACTAAACGAATTCGGCTTAAATTTTACCAATATAGTTGCTATTACGACTGACGGAGCGGCTGTGATGAAAAAGATAGGCTGATTAGTAGATGCCGAACATCAAATTTGTTTGGCGTATGGAATACAGTTAGCCGTAGTTAAAGTTTAGTACAATCGATTGTTTTCCGAACCAGAGCCTTGTGCAGAAGGGCCTCCAAATGAAGATAGCGATGAATGCGAAGATATTGTAGAAGAAGACATTCAATTTACAGATTATATATATCTTGTCATTCAAAAAATTCGAAATATAGTAAAAATATTTATAGACGATCGCCTAAAAACAATGATTGCCTTCAAAAACATACGCGAGATGAATTTTAAAAGGAAATGGCACTTATTCTCGATACAAAGACTAGGTGGAACAGTCTACTGGCTATGGTAGAACGATTCAACTTATTGAAAACCTGTGTGCGGAAAAGTTTTATTGATTTAGGTGTTGATATAAGTTTCTCAGAAAACGAAGTTAAATTAACTGAGGAAATAATATCATCACTACTACCTATAAAGTTAGCTGTGGAAGCTTTGTGCTTAAGTAATAGCACTTTATTAAGTGCCGACGCCTCTATTAAGTTTATGTTGGACGAGTTATCCAACCAAAATACACGACTAAGTGAAGATCTTTCTTAAATCCGAACTATTTTTCCATCTAAAAGAGAGACGTTTGAACTATTCCGATGTCTTCCAGTTTTTACACAATCCCGACGAATGGAAAAAATCAATATCAGTACGAAATGAAAACGAGCACGATTTGTTTAATAGAACAACTAAAGCCGGTATAATTAAGTTGCTTGTCTCATTAATCGAAAGGTTAGATATGATTAATAATGCAGCAGAAGTCGATTTATCAGAAAGCGATGAATCTGAAGAAGAAATAATTGTACTCGGTACTTTATCCAAGAAGGAACGACTAGCATTAGCAATCAAACGAAAAACTAAAACTATGATTGTAGACAAAAAGAAAGTTCCATTAAACACAACAAACCTAACCAAAGTTATAAAAAGGGAACTAATTTTATTTGAAGAAAATAAAAAACGAGGAGATTACCTTGAGCGAGCATACCAGTATATTCTCACAATAAAACAAACATCTGTTGAATCTGAAAGAGCCTTTTCAGCCGCGGGTCAGATATGCACTAAAATACGGTCCCGCCTTAATGACAATAGTATCGACAATTTGTGTTTTTTGCAGGCCTATTTTATTAAACAAAGTGATATTTTTAAGCCTTAAAAATGTTTTGTCAATAACTACACATGAAATATAATTTTTAGGTTGTTTTTAGTTCCTTTTATTGTCTGTTAGTACAAAAAAGACTGATAAGTACTATACGTTACGTAACGTAATGTTAAAGTTCCTTAAATTAAATTTGTTTATTTTTACGAATTGTTTTTTAAAATAATTATATACATAAATACTACTGTAATATAATCTTCTGAATTTCAAAAATTATAATGGCGTTTTGTTAATATATTCCCAATAAAGAAATTTACCGGGAATTATCGATAAACCGGTAAATCCGATAAAAAATTACCGAAAATCGGTAATGTAAAACCTCGGTAATTTTGGATTCCCTACTATAAAGCGGCTAAAGACAGCTGACCCTACTCCTTGGGGTAATGTGCTTGGGGATTTCAAAGTTAAGCTGTTGCTAATTTATCATTCGGAAAATTCGGGTGCGTTGAAAAATATTTCGAAAAATTATCTTACGGTTTAGTAGCAAGCGAATAAGAAAGCATGGATGAAAGCGGCTTTATTTGACGATTGGGCTAAAAACTGTTGCATTCCAGAGATGAAATTTCCAGATTGTACGAGGAAGAAGCTAAATTTTAAAATCTTGGTAATCCGATTTACATCAATGAAATATCAGATAAAGTGAAATTCGTATTTATACCACCGAATACCACCTCCTTAATACAATCAATGGATCAAGGCGTAATCTCCATGTTCAAAAGATATTATTTAAGAGGAACATTACCATTTAGATGAACTGGCTTCTGCTGCAAATTTCTAACGAGGATTTGATTAAACTACTAGAAATGGGGATTGTAAATTGTAAATGAAAATGACGAGAAAGATAATGTAGAGGAAGAGTTGCTAATTAAAAAAAAAAATCGGAAGGTCTAAAAATTATTATTAGTGATCAAACTATCATACATTAGAACAACTTTTTTTTCCTACACGATGTAGTCAATTGATTTATTTGAATAAATTAATAAAATAAATTTGAGTTAAAATGTACTGTTGAATTATATAACTTAAATAAACTTTATTTTATGTATTTTACTGAAAATGATGAAAAACTTACGTATATTCAACAATTTATAGACTTCTAAAAAAAATTTAGAACCGATCTTTGCATTTTCCATGAGAAAACTTGTTGAGTGCAATTGTTCCAGAATCAAACACCGACGCAAACTGAGGTATTGGTGTATACGTATTTTATGAAGAATACTATTATCATTGAGTTGAAAACTAAAATTTTTTTCCACTCAATTACAGTTTTCCTTCTTGAAAGTATTTTGAGTGAAAAAAAGTTTATTCTATTTCAACGAAATAAAAGAAATAGTATAGGCAATCGTTTTGCTCGAATTGGATTAGTGGAATTCGATTGAATGTTTGGGAGTCGCTCGACAATATTTTCGAATTTCGCTTGGAATTGAAATGGAATCGAATTTAAAAGTAAAATTGAAAAAGTTTCAGCAGAGTTTAATCTGGTTAGAAGGCAAAATATTGGTATAGCCATTATTTATATCAAATTTGAGTGAAATATAAAAGCAATTTGAAAGATTAAAAGAAAAATTTCTGAATATGGAAGACTATCAAGTTTAAATTATTTATTTATTTATCTATATTTGATGAGCAAAAGCGAACTCAATCGAATGGTTGAATTCAGGCGCAAATCGCTTTTGATTGTAATCGATCTTCGAAAAGATGTAAATCATCGTTCATTGCAGACAATTATCTGTTACGCAACAATCTACAATCACTTTAACAACTGTTTGTAGAGTATTTAAAACTAACGCCAGCTAATGTCAAACAATAACATAAATATGTTTCAGATTATAATTAGAGTTAGACCTCAATCCAATATAGAATAAACTAATGCGGGTCTAAACAATAATTTTTATTGATTTGATAGAGATAAACATATACAAATTTGAAATTTCCGTCTTACCAAATAAGAGTTGATCGCTGTCTATAACATTATAACTATATTTGCAATTTGCGCACCCATAGGTTAACGTTCCCAGCATTGGAATGTTATTGCCATGACTAATTCAATTTAATAAACTCACATAAAAAAAAAAAAGTTAAATACAATTTTTGGATTGGTAATTAGCTTTTACAGATAATTGTTTAACAGTGCGATGATTGATGATGGCACAAAATTATATGATACGAGTATAGTCTACGCTTAATAAATTATATAGACATATGATTTTTGCGTGAATCCGGATACATCTATAAAAAGTTCATCTCAATTTCAAAATGTACAAAGCTAAATACTTTCTCTATGCACTCGTCTGATACACATCTACATACAACTCCTTTACTATGGCATGACTCAGCATACTGTACATCAATATTTACGTTCTACATTTGACTTTTTCGAATCATCGAAAGTAATTACGTTTGATAATTATTGTTTGTAATCCAGGTTTTTAAATGATATTGTATAATTTTATTTACGATTTGTTATTATTATCTTGTAGTCAATTAAAATTAGTGAACACGACGACACGTTTAACATTAATCATTTTAGCACTCGGCCCCGATTTATCTTACATTTCGTTACACACTATAATTTTTGATATTTATGGCTAAATTAGAAATCATGAACATTATGAATTATTCGCGCACTGCTATAAATTTACCACCTACAGTTCAACAATCCGCTTTATATCATATTACTCAAAGACTTTAATTAAAAGGCCGCAAAAAAAAAATGAATGTGTCCATGTCGGCCGCATAAACATAATTTATGTATTAAGTGAAGGCACTTGTCATAATAATAATAATAGAATAATAAAACAGAAATGTTCATTCGGCATCACATTATTGTTTCGCTTACAAACATCTTAAAGACATTAAGCGAGCGAAGAAATGAGAGATGACAAAGAGACGGGTGCAAAAAATACGATTTATCTTCTTCACCACGAAAAACTAGGCTAAAGAATTTATTTCTACTACTATTTTGTAGACGTTTATCTAAATTTGGTTGTCTAATGAAAGTATGAGATTTGAGAATGGCAAGTTAAGTGTACAAAATGTATAATACATATGTACGAATATACAACTTTTAATAAAAACAGTAACCTAACTCAATATAACAGCTAAATAACTGGTAACTAACCAACATGATAATATCACATGCACACAAACCATAAAACAGAACATTTTTAAGCAGCAAATCTAATCTGATCGAGAAAGCGATACCTTTTGGACCTTCTTTAATTATCTAAATATTATAATTAATTTATGATCAATAAAAATTCACAAAATTGAGTCTTAGATAATTATCTTGACTTTATGGTAAAACTCCGTTTGGCTTAGTTCAATGAACTATACCTTTCATTGTGACATACACAAAGCCATTAAAACTGAATCCATCATCTATGTAAGGAAAAACCAAACAATAAAAACATAGAAATACATCATATGGATAATACATAACAATTACGTATGAGGTCTCACAAAAATCGTAAAAGTTTTACAAATATTAGAACACTTTTTAAATTGGAACAGTAATCAAATTAAATGTTCATAAATAAATACAAATGAAATCTTCAAAAAAAATAAAAATAATTCACTTAAATTTTAACTTATGTACAATATAAGAAGAATAAACAAATGAATCAGTGTCATTTTGTGTAGTAACGTCTCTTTTGTCTCAGATCGCATGTACAATATGCATGCGTTCACAAATTAGAGCACAAATTAGAATAACAATAGACAATCGAATAAATGATTGCGAAAAATTTAAATGGAGAAAGGTGGAAATTGTACGTACTACAAACAAACATAATAATCCATTTTTATCAAATTATATTGTCAAGGCATCAATATAAATTTTGAGTATGAAACACTCTTTACATTTTATCATACTTTGCCAAAAGCGTATGACATAATTTTGTTTTTACGATATGAAGCAACTTTCATATGCGTTCATTTAATTTTATTTAAAATCGAAAATTCCCTAAGCCGGAGAAAAATTTCCGGCTATGAGGATATTTTCGTCTTAAGGACGTTTATTTTGTTAATTTTGTGAAAATGTCCTGTATGCACATAAAATATATCCATTAAAATGCAACGTTTTAATAACATAACGCATGCAATTTTTGGAGCAATTAATAATAATAATAATAATAATAAGAGCTATAACATTCACAAGGAAAGAACATGAAAAGAAATTTTGATATTCAATTCCATTTAATTGTCGCATCCGAGGAATAAAAAACTATAAAATTCCACTGAGCGGCGAAATTTCGTTCGAAAGTGGGTAGAATCACACGGGGTCACACAATCTCGAGATTTCTCGTGTTTTTTAGGTAAAATTTATAAAAAGTAAATATACCTTTTAAAAACACAAAATGTCGACATCGAATGGTCGGGTGGCAACCCTTTTTTGTTTTGTCACTAACAGAAAAAATATTTTTGAATTCAGTTACAGTTTTATCTCCTTTATTATAGAAATTAATTGTGATTGATCAAGTTCTACTCACTCAGTGATTGGCTTTTCAGAGACAGCTAAGAGAATGGTTAGTTGCGACTGGACAAATATTCCAATTAATTTGGCTCTAATCTTAACGGTTATTGCAATATTTTTTATTGTTTCAGGGCCCTCATTTCCCTCCAACTACAGCCTCAGCTTTTGAACCCTATTCGGGTTCATCTTAAAAAATGTAGAGGATCCCCCAAAAATTGATTCCTTCATTCACAAATCAAAAAATGAAGCAATCACAAAAATTTACTAAAACCTAACTAATTAGGGTTGCCAATTTTCTAAAATAGTCCGACCGGCCAGAGGTAAAAAAAGGAGTATTTTGAGAAATTTTTACAAAATTGAACTTTTACTGATAAAGGAAGACTTGTATTCGGTAATTACTGATGCATCACCAGAAGATGCAACTCATTTCACGGTTTAGAACAAAAAAGATGGTAAAGCTCGTGCACATATTGGCAGAGCTTTCTAGAGTATAGAGCCCTAATCTTAATGACGTATTTTTTAGAAGCTTTTTTAGTGGTATAACTTTTCACTGATTTCCATATAGGAATCCATAGTAAAAATGGTGTTTTTAGCTTCAAGTTTTTCAATGAAAAAGGCAAAAATATTCTAAAATCTTTATATAAAAGTTTTCTACATATCTTTAAGAACAATATACAAGAAGGCCATATTGGTATTAAGTAAATATTAAATGCAGAAATATTAAAATTAAATTATTTCTAAAATATATTTTTTCGAACTTTCATTTTGAAAAATACATAAAAGTTGGCTCTGACAAATTAAAATAATACTTGCTAAATTTATCTTTAGTTTTACTAGTGTACGTAAGATGTCTAAAATGGTTACAGAACAATACGAAAAAAAATTATTTAATCACAAAATTACCACACGTTCCTGTATTTTGTGAATTTGTTTTGCTTTTCCTACAATTTTTGAACTTGAAATTTCCCCAGGTGGTAATTTTTGGTACGATTTTTCCAAATTTTTACGGTCATCACTGCCATCTATGTAATGTATATTTACTTAATGACCAAACGAATTCAACAGATTGCTGTTGTAATGATTTTTTTTTAATATTTTAGTTTAAATAAATCAATTATTACAAGAAAATTAAAACGATTTACTTAAACGATATTCATATATGTTGAAATTCAAACATTTATGAAAGTATCTCAGAAATTATAATTAAGAATTTGTAACGTTTTCATTTAAAAATTTGTCTTAGGAAAAAAACTGATTTTCCATATGTTTTGTGTGTTTTACTATGAAAAGTTTAGTTTTTTCCTCGTTTCTAATTCCCTTATAAAAGCTTAGATTTTTTGATTATTGCTCTATAAAATACAGGGTGCTCTGATATTGGTCTTTTAATCGAGGACAACCAAATCATACACAACACGTGCTGACGCTGACTTGACGAAGAATATGGTGAAAAACAATTTGTTGGAACGATACGAGTGCCAGCAGAGCACCCTGTATTTTATAGAGCCATAATCAAAAAAATCTGAGCTTTTATAAGGGAATTAGAAACGAGGAAATAACGAAACTTTTCATAGTAAAACAAACAAAACATATGGGAAATCACTTTTTTTCCTAAGACAAATTTTTAAATGAAAACGTTACAAATTCTTAATTATGATTTCTGAAATACTTTCATAAATGTTTGAATTTCAACATGTATGAATATCGTTTAAGTAAATCGTTTTCATTTTCTTGTAATAATTGATTTATTTAAACCAAAATATTAAAAAAAATTCATAACAACAGCATTCTGGTCAAATTAAAATAAAAGCTTACTACGATTCGTTTGGTCATTTAAGTCAATACACATTACATAGATGGCAGTGATGGCCGTAAAAATTTGGAAAAATCGTACCAAAAATTACCACCTGGGGAAATTTCAAGTGCAAAAATTGTAGGAAAAGCAAAACAAATTCACAAAATACAGGAACGTGTGATAATTTTGCGATTAAATAATTTTTTTTCGTATTTGTCTGTAACCATTTTAGACATCTTACGTACACTAGTAAAACTAAAGATAAATTTAGCAAGTATTATTTTAATTTGTCAAAGCCAACTTTGATGTATTTTTCAAAATGAAAGTTCGAAAAAATATATTTTAGAAATAATTTAATTTTAATATTTCTGCAATTAATATTTACTTAATACCAATATGGCCTTCTTGTATATTGTTGGTAAAGATATGTAGAAAACTTTTATATAAATATTTTATAATATTTTTGCTTTTTTCATTGAAAAACTTGAAGCTAAAAAACACCATTTTTACTATGGATTCCTATGGAAATCAGTGAAAAGTTATACCACTAAAAAAGCTTCTAAAAAATACGTCATTAAGATTATGTCTCTATACTCTAGAAGGCTCTGGTGCCAGTGAAGAAAAAGCTCTTAAAGTATATAAACAAAGCAGAAGTTCCGACAATTCCCATTCAAAAAGTGACTGTCGGAAATACGCAATATGGAAAAAGAAGAAGGAGTCAGGAAACCAAATCCAAAAATGAAAGTGATACAGAAGAAGCGTACGTTTGCTTACTAGCTAATGAATGGTATGTATGCAACACTGATTCAGTCACAAAGTTCAGATTGTGTGACGTACAGTTTATATTTGAATTTAAGTGTTATCTACTGACAGTCAGCAAACTGGTTAAAAGCGTTGCAAAACAACAAGAATGGCAAAACATTAATTGTTCTTAAATCCACCAACGATGTCTACAAGTTGAATTATCAAGCGCTCATAGCAAAATCATGCAGAAGGTCAGCGGGTAAATTAGACCTAATACACACCGACGTATGGCGATCATTACAAATACCAACACCAAGAGGTAACAAATAAATACTTACTCTCATTGATGATCATTCAAGATATTCGCTGAAACAAAAATCTGACGTTTGCGGTAAGGTGACGGAAATGGTCAAAATGGCGAAAACGCAATACGACACATGTCACACAACGTATTTGCCGAACGTATAAATCGGACCTTAATTGAAATGACACGGTGCAGTTTGATAAACTCGGGTTTTCATAAATAGTATTGAGGCGAAGTGATGACTACGGTGAATCACATAATCAATCGTATAACATAAACAACTAGAAGCGTCAAAATTACTTCCTATGAGATGTGGCATGGTAAATTGCTAGATCTAGATTATTTTCATACTTTTGGAGCATCTCTTTTGATGCACGCATTTCGAAACAACAGCGTAAAAAGTTGGATGACACAGCTGAAAAAATATTCTTCGTGGGATCGAGTACGGTAAGATGGTATCAATTTATTGAAACCCGTATGAAAAAGCAATAAGTGGTCCAAATTCAAAAAATTGGATAACGGCTATGAATGAAAAGTTGGATTCACTTCATAATATTGGAACTTGGAAGATATGTAGGTGAAAATGCAGTTCGCTATAAATTGGTGTATAAAATGAAAACCGATCATGAAGGTATATCATTGAAGAATTCAAGTGATAACGACCTATGCTTATTCAAAACGAAAACCGAACGAGATGTTATACATACTATATGTATATATCTAACCATGTCGACGATATTGTTGTAGTCTCAACAAATATCAAAAAAAATCTCGGAAATTTGCAATTCTATTTTGATATCCAATTCAACACAGACGATAAAGGCAGGTTCTGTTTAAATCAAGAGAAATATATCTTAAAGAAGCTTCGTGAATTCAGTCTAGAGGATGGTAAAGACTCGTCTGTATTGATAAACGTCGGATATTTAAGTCAATGTATAAACCAAGAACCTTTCGAGTCAAATGAAATCTATCGGATTGCAATCGGATCTTTACTCTACTTATCTACAAACACTAGGCCGAATATCTCCATTGCAAAGTCAATATTCGTAAGACGTGTGAATGACTCAAAGCGATGCGACTGGAATGAGGTAAAGAGATCTTTCAGGTGTTAGAAATTTAGCAAACTCATGAAGCTTAAATTGGGAAACGAAGAAAACGATCTTTAAGTTTCAAATGCTACATTGACGCCGATTGGCTATTGTGTGGCTATAGTTTTATTTTCAAACATTTGTCTCTTAGTCTTCGAGATAAGCCGAATTCATTGCATTTTCTGAAGCGATCTAATTGGACAGAGCGAGTATTATAGTAGTATCGAAGACAATTGTGTTCCAACACACGACTTTCATTTACGATCTGGGTACTTTGAGAAATTTGTTATTAACTTTTTTACCGTAATAGCTGTCTTAGAAGAATATAGTTTACTGTTGTTGTAAATTAATTATTAATAAGGCTCTAAGACCTTTTTCATTATAAAAGTGAAAAAATGGCCGAAATATATGTCGGGGTCCAATACACTTTGACCATTTTTCACCGCACTGAAGTTAACATGATCAATTCCAAAAATGTCTGATGATAAACTAAGTATATAGGAAAGCTGTTTTGATGCGAGCAATATAAGCGATAACATAAATTTGTAAAAATGTACTGCATAGATCATAAAAAAGGACCACAGGTTGCTAAGAGAACCGGCCGGATATGTCCGAAAAAACCAAATGAGTTGGCAGCAAAAGCACAATCTTCAACAGTATAGTTTAAACCTTTACCCGATCTATCTAGACCAACTTGGCAGCCTATATCCTTCAAACCCTTCAAATGTCGTGCAAGTGCTTCAAATTTCATTGTTTGTTTAAAATGCAGCCACAACTTTAAACAACCACCTGTTTTCCAAAAATTAACAATTATTAAAAAACAGACTTTTTCAACACAGAAGTGACATCAATAAAGACCAAAATTCAAAAATTAGTCCACCTATACGATAACCGAAAGACACAAACCACCAAACTAATCCAGACTACATCAAAATTCTCAATAAACTGCAAAACTATAGAAAAAGATCGACTTTGCAAACGCTATAAATCACGCAAAGTGGAAGCATGCTTTAACGTCTTTTGAAAAACTAGAAAGCTTTCTTGTGATTGCTTCTCTTCCATGATTTGTGTAAATAACAACCTTTGAAAATAACCCTAAAAAAAAACAAAAATTAATTGAAATATTTGATACATAAACGTTTGCACACTTTGCAACTCAGTTGTTGGTCTAAAATTGTTCAAGGCCAGGGATTCCATAAAGTAAATCTAACAGAAATTGAATAACTTCCTCTGAAATAAGTAGTTCAAGGGCTTTAAATATCTATCGATGGTCCTGTAAGTGACTTTCGGCTTTCATGATTTTCACTGTAGCTACAAAATAGTGGAGTTTGTTCTCTACTGCGAACAACTTGGAAGATTACGCCAAGATTAAGACAAAGCTAGACGCCACATTTCCGTCAAAAATTGAAACCTGACCTTGCCCTACCATTTGTTTCGGTCTTTGCAGAACCCACTTAATGGAGTAAACGAGGCCATCAATCTTTGTAAGGATTTTTGTTTTATTTTTTTTCTACTATTTCTGCTTTCTTCGATCGAAAATTCGACACGCGATCAATAATAACTTAACTTTAGGCTTTTCTTAGGGTTGGTAGCACATATGATGTGCGAAATTGGATCGCTCATTCGCTTTAAAAATATGTATCTATAGCACAAGAATTAAAAGCAACATTTAACTTTCGTAGGGACTTCTTATGGAACATTGCGAATATATCGAAGAACAATATGAAAGTAAAGGTCCCACAAGAGTACGCATGATATGACATTTCACATCACTTGAAATAAATTTCGCCGTACACCACAATTTACCTAAGATACCATAAATTTTACCACATAGGTTATTAACATGGATACTCCAATTTAATTTAGTGTATATGATCAACCCCAGACTCTTGATAATGTCACAAAACTCAATTCTGTGATTGGCAATTAAAAGACTGTTTATCGGTAAATTTATACGTTTTTTGTTAGTTATTATCAAATGTTTCCCGTTTGTTTAATTGATTGACAAATTTGATTTATGTACAATGAAAACAGAATAGGTCCTAAAATAGATTCTTTAGGAACACCAAATGTGACAAAAATGTTGTCGCTAAAGATGCCATGATATTTTACAGATTGTTGTTGCAGATGCAAGTAAGAACCTATAAGTGGACAAGCACTCTTGGAAAAGTTATATTCATAACATAATTTCGATAACAACATAGCCTGGTCTACTGTATCAAATGCCTTAGAAAAGTCTAAGAGAACCAAAACTGCAACTTTACCATCTTTAATATTAATAGTAATATCATCAGTAACTTTCAACAAGGCAGTTGTAGTACTGTGCTTGGCACGAAATCCAGATTGTACAAAGTTTCCAGCCGAAAGTGAAAAGTCGATAATGCAGATTATGTTATTGACATTCCAGCCGAAAATAAATCAGCCTCTAGAGTGTTATGTCTGGAGATGCATTGGATTGATGTGACTTATCAACAGCTATCGCACGAAAAAAAATTCAGTTCAAGTTTCCCGTGGGAAATCTCGGAAAATTCGATTTTCCAAAAATTATTATAAAATTGGTACAAAATCAGCCTCTAGAGTGTTTTATCTGGAGATAGATTCAATTGATGTGATTACTCTAAAGCTATCGCAGGAAAAAAATTCAGTTCAAGTTTCCCGTGGGAAATCTCGGAAAATTCAAAAAAGTTTCCAGCGGAAAGTAAGAAATGGATGAATAAAATCAGCCTCTAGAGTGTTACGTCTGGAGCGATTAGATTGATGTGACTTGTCAATAGCTATCGCTGGAAAAAAATTCAGTTCAAGTTTCCCGTGGGAAATCTCGGAAAGTTCAAAAAAAAATTCAGCCAAAAGTAAGAAATTGATGAATAAAAAAAGCCTCTAGAGTGTTATGTCTGGAGATGGATTGCATTGATGTGACTTGTCAATAGCTATCGCTGGAAAAAAATTCAGTTCAAGTTTCCCGTGGGAAATCTCGGAAAATTCAAAAAAAAATTCAGCCAAAAGTAAGAAATTGATGAATAAAAAAAGCCTCTAGAGTGTTATGTCTGGAGATGGATTGGATTGATGTGCCTCAATAGCTATCGCAGGAAAAAATTCAGTACAAGTTTGCCTTGGGAAATCTCGGAAAATTCAAAAAAGTTTCCTGCCGAAAATAAGAAATGGATGAATAAAAAAAGTCTTATGTCTGGAGATAGATTGCATTGATGTGATTTGTCAATAGCTATCGCAGGAAAAAAATTCAGTACAACTTTACCGTGGGAAATCTCGGAAAATTCGATTTTCCAAAAATTATTAGAAAATTTGTATAAAATCAGCCTTTAGAGTGTTATGTCTGGATATGGCTTCAATTGATGTAATTACTCAATAGCTATCGCTGGAAAAAAATTCAGTTCAAGTTTCCCGTGGGAAATCTCGGAAAATTCAAAAAAGTTTCAAGCCGAAAGTAAGAAATGGATGAATAAAATAAGCCTCTAGAGTGTTATTTCTAGAGATGGATTGGATTGATGTGACTTGTCAATAGCTATCGCTGGAAAAAAAATTCAGTTCAAATTTCCCGTGGGAAATTTCGAAAATTTCGATTTTCCTATTAAAAAATTTTCCGAAATCGGAAAATCGAATTTTCCGAGATTTCCCACGGGAAACTTGAACTGAATTTTTTCATTCGATAGCTATTGACAAATCACATAAAAATGATTCAGCTTCAGATATATACTCTAGAAGCTGATTTTATTCCAATTTTGTATATTTTTCTGATTTTCCGATATTTTCTACGAAGCAAAGTTTTACACGAAAATTTATTTACAAAAATTTTTATTTAAATCTATGTATCCTATTTACTTTCGGCTGATAACTACAAATTTTTTTATTTTCGGCTAGAATGTTATATCATAATCTGCATTATCGACTTTTTTACTTTCGGCTGGTATTAGACAATCTGCATTACCATTTTTTTTTACTTTCGGCTGGACTAACACAATCTACATTATCGTCTTTTCACTTTCGGCTAACTTTAACAGTATAGATAATGTTGGTAATATACTTATAGGACGAAAATCAGTTACTGTAGATGGATTCAGTATTTTTGGAATAGGCGAAATTGTCGCAATTTTCCACGCATCAGGAAATATCGATTTTGTGAGGCCAGAATTTATAATAAAAGTTAAGTGAGGTAGCAAAACCGGAAGTAGAATGTGAATGAGGTTAAGAGGAATACCATCAACTCCTACAGAACTCGATTTGATTTTATCCAGATGGAAACAAACCTTCAGCAGAAACATTTTTAAAGTAGAAAGCATTTACGTAAGCATTTACACAAACGAAATTTACATCATTGGAGTTGAAAACCGAACCGAAGTAACTATTGAACTCAACAGAGGTAATGTCACATTTACACTCCGGAATTGGCGGATTTACATACGAGTATGTGTTGAAGTTCTTCCAGAACAATTTACTCGTAGTATTATTGCTAAAGCGATCATTAAAAAACTGGCATTTGGCAGCTTTGATCATATAATTTACTTTATTACGAGCTCTAACGTAGTTTAACCTATTAATGTCAGTCTTATGCTTTCTCCAATTCTCATGTAGAAAATCACGAATATTACGGTGCAATAAAATATCATTATTAAAATACGGACCACGCACTTTACGCTTCTCACAAATCATTTTTAGTGGTACAAAGTTATCAATAAGATAACTTATAAATGAATTTAAAAGTTAAAACTGTTTATTAACATCACAAAAATTATATAATGATGCCCAATTTAATGAATTAGCAGCCATCAGTAGCGCGTCCTTGTCTTTTAGGAATCCTAATTTCGAGGACTCCAATTTGAGCGGATTGTATACTACACCCAAGACCATTTTCATGTTAAGTTGATTTCTAATTTCAATGAAGATTATGTCGAATAAAGAGTTTCTTGCATTAGTGTATATAACTTTTGGATTTAGAAATTTTTTGACATAAACACCAACACCACCAGAACGCCGTCCCGAAAATTGTCAAGATGTTGTGTTTAGATTTCAACCATGTTTCTGAAATGACAATAGCATGGAACGGGATGTCCTTAACGATTAACTTCAATTTTTCAAAATTAGGAACCAAACTACCAGGATTTAAATGGCAGAAGTTAAATAAAACGTTGTTGTCAGGTAGGGATGATTTTAAACAACGTTCCTCACATCCACCGAGCCAGCCCCGTCAATATGTCTACTACCCAGTTTTGTAATTTAATCAAAAAAAAATATCAACAAATAGTTAGCTGAGCTTATGATTTCATTTATAGGTAGCTTGTATGGTTATGCTAATCACCACAGCTGGAAAAGTAGTACGTAAAGAATTGGAGAAATTTTTATTAATTAAGCGAAACAATATTAACCTGTGTAATTTTTACGAAGTAGTACTCGTAATTGTAATTTCCCACTTAATGGTTTAAATGAAATTTAATTAATAAATATTCTAAAGAAACAATGCTCTAAAATGGAGCCTAAGGGCATTTCAGGCGTAATGAAAAACTAGAAATTGTTTGGTAGTTAAATAACTATACCTAAGTTCGATTTTTTATTTTATTTATGTTTAAAAACCCACTAGAATGTCATCCCTTGCCATTTTGGTTGTATAATAACATGCTGTGCGCTTAGTAATAAAACGTAATACCAAAATCAGTAACATTCTTTGCATGACAATCGCACGAATCATTCTGTTCAAAAACAGATATACTCGTATAATTAATTTATTTTCACTTCGACCCTATTTGAACACAAAGATTTTTTTCTTTTCTCGCGCACACATAAGAATTATTTCAAATTAATGGTTCGGTTTTAATTTTAATTTTTTTCCACTTTGCTTTTTTTTTTTTAAATTTAAGAAGGAAAAAAATTAAAAAAAGAAAACTATAAATTAAAATTTACTGAATCGAAATCTGGTCAATACACCTGCAATTATAAATTAAAGAAAAAACTAATCTAATTTACTTTCTTTAATGAAATAATAACTATTTATACATATTTGAATGGGTATCATAATTATAATGGGAGACTGATGGCCATCAAGTTAAAATAGTAACGGTTTAATTGGGTCGATTATATACAGATTATATATACAGATATGCATAAGGTACATATATTTCTTTGGCTCATTACCACATTCACACTTTGACGCCATTTAACATATAAGTGAAACTATTTTAATTGACGTGTTACAAGCAAAAAAAAAAAACAAAAAAAAAACAAAACGAGATGTCTGCATATATAAATTCGCACTATCATTTGTACATAGTTCTGTCTATTGTACGTATAATAGAAAAAATCGATTAATTTTAATTAACTACCTCGCGCACACTGTTCACTTCTAATCCAATTTTTATACATATAAAAGGTTTCCAATCGCTTCTCCCACCTGTTGATTAAACCGCGAAATTTACTGTTATTATTATTAGATCTACACGAGATCATAACTAAATTACATGATCGATTTCAATCATCATTACGAGTGTTGATCCAATTGTTAGAAGTTGTAAAATTTTATTTTGTTAAAACCACGAATCATTATACCTTCATAAATACGTTTACATATTATTTGATCGATCAAATTTGATCTACTTGCTGCTCAACTCAATATGTATTAATGAAAGTAATTTCATTTTTCTTCTTATGTGTATGTACATACCTATGTCGTGTGCAATAATTATGATCGCGTATTTGATCGCACTCTTATTCATTGATCAGTAACATGAATATCATGATGACGATCAGTAAATTTATATTAAAAAATTTCACTTTGATTATGATGATTTTTCAAAATCGCGTCACGATACATAGATCATAATCAAATAATTGAATTTTAATTTCCGATTTAAATTAGCGTATTATGTATATTCTACACAGATGCATACATATGTAAATCATGCGATCTGTTAATTTAAATTATAACAATTTTAAGAAATTATTACGTGTAATTGATACACCTTCTGCGTATTTCCTATTTCCAATTAACACAAATTTCTTGGTTCAATAATAAAATAATAATAATTAACAGTATTTAGATTATGAATTGTAACATTGGTACCCTGTTATTGTGGATTGCGCGAAATTGATAATCAGTTGACCAAAAAATCAGTTCAAACAATAATACGGTCAGTTACAAAAATTACTGACCAAATTATGTATACAATATGAAATTATTTTATGGCTAATTAATTATTTATAAGAGATTTAATGTAATAAAGCATTTTGGGTGATTTAAAATTAAAATCTCTACTCACGGCTGACTCATATTTATTGGTTTGGTTATGGTTTTTGGGGAGAAAGTCAATTTAATGGATGTATAAAATGATTTAATGACTTAACTTTTAACTGTGTGTACTCTAAGCTAATTAGTTAATTGATTTAGTGGTTAAAACTATAACATACGAGTATTTGGTAGATAACGAAATAAAGGTTTCAAAATGTATTTTTTGCCAAATAACTATGAGAATAGTAACTATTCTATTCGAAAGACTTTCGGAGCAATGGTATACATATTCGATACTTATAGTCCCATTTTGTGGTTATCTCCAAAATAGAATTGATATTTTTGCATACTCTCCAGGTGAAATAATTGAAACAAAATTGGAAGCTTTTTAATTTTTCATTATAGTTTCAAATTAAATATGCAAAAGGCTTCTGAATAATTCAACTATCAACTTGTAATTGATTTCAGTGCATGTATGCCATTCATTAACCGAATGCCCACAATTTTTAGAATTTTTGATAGTTAACGAAGACCCTAACATGTGGCAGTTTTTAAATTTTGGTTAATTATTAGACCGTGGTCATACGAAAATTTTTTAAATTGGTCTCGGAACATGGTCAATTCGATGAGGAAAACTTGATTTTGAAAGATTCAGAAGAAAACGGTACATCATGATGTCTTACTTTTCAATTTTATATGACACAATATACTATTCTACGTGTTGCATCAACATTATGTTGCAAATGTGACTATGCAAATTTTTTGTCGCTCACAATAGACTCTTTCTTATAAATAAGTCAAATGAAAATTCTGTAAGATAATTTAATAAAGTGTCAGTGCTTCTGTCTGTTTATTGGTTCGCGCTAATCTCAGCAAACATTCAACGGATTTTTATGAAATTTATCTTACTATTGCATCGAATATTTTTTCGTGGTGGTTTTAAGCTAAAGTGTTTCTGACATAGGGAACACTAAAAAATTCAGGAAACATGCAGTCAATATTACAATCTGGTTACCAGCTGGTATAAAAAGACCGCAAAAACTGCTTTTGGCTGTTTCGTGTAGAATTTTTTTTTGAATGTACGGGCTCTTTTTTATGCAAAAACGGTAACGACATGTCGTTCCATTTTGCTTGATAGAATGGATTTCAGGCTCTTAAAATGTTGAGGAATGAATTTTCACTACCGGAGACACTATTCTAGATCCATTACGAAAATTTTCGTATTCCGAGTTAGTGTACAAGTATAACGAAAATCCTAGTTAACTCGCAATACGAAAGTTTTCGTAACAGTTCAAGAATAGTACACCAGATGAATTTTTTAAATCGCATAAAACTTAAGCAGAAACGATTTTTCCAAATTCCATGAACTGCTTTAAAGTTTGATTTTGCTGGTAAATTTGCTAAATTGTGATCACTTACAAAAAAACCTCACACGCTTTAAAAACATTAACAATTTTGAAGTTTTAAAGATATTTAAGAGTTAGTAAAAATTTTAAATCCAATTAAACAAAAATTAAGGATTTATAGAGTTTAAAAAATTTTAAGCAATTCGATTTCAATAATTATATTATCTATAGGGATTGCAATACCGGTCCGGTTTTAGGACCAAATTTTGTAATCGGCATTAACGGTAATGGATTTACCATTACCGATTTTAAATATAAGTATTTTATGTGTCTATTAATATCGATTAGAAAATTTGGTCCTAAAACTGGTATTACCGGTAACGATAATACCGGTATTGCAAGCTATAGGTAAAGTGCCTCTCACGAAAGGTTTAAAACATGTACAGGCTAGGCTATATATACAAATTGCGTCGTAACCATAGTAAATGTGTAATAAGCGTCTTTTGCCGAAGATAGAAAACATGGGCTAGTTATCAAATATTATGAAATTCGCGGATTTAGGCATTTAATAAATTTTAAGAATTTTAAAAAATTCGAGAATTTTTTGATTATAAAAATTTTATTGGTTCCAGTATTTAAATTTGAAAAATTATTTATGTTTTCTAAATTTTAATATTTCTTCAAATGTTAAAATTTTAAATTTTATAAATTTGAAAAAAAAAAAAATTAAGTTTTGATTCTGTTTGAAATTTCATAGATTTGTGCAAATTTGTAAAATTTTTCGATTTTTTTAATCATTTGGGCGTTTATTTCTGAAGTTCTTTGGAACCTCAAAATTATTGAAAAAAAAAACTTAACTTCAAAAGTTTGTAACCAGTGGCTAATGGAAAATTTATTTTAAAGCAACTTTAGCTTCGAACCCTTTTAATTTCAAAAGCGTAATTTTGGCAAGATGGACAAATATGCGAAAATGTTCATCATTTTCACAAAGCTAATTTTTGGGAACTGGAAGAAATTTTGGTGCAATTTAAAGAAATATCGTTGCCAGACAATACCACAGTTAGGTACCTAGACTTGAGACCTGGACGAAAACTAAAAAAAAAATCGCCTTAAAAAAACAGTACAGTTGTAAAAGTTGCCACCTTACTTACGTTTTATTTTCAAAAGAAACGTGCGTATGCTTTATACTTAATTTTAACGCAACTCTGTGCGATTAGGATGGAACTTGACTATGCTTAACCGGTTTTGAAGAAATTCAACACATGCGATGGAAATGGGGCTCTAATATGATGTTTCTAATTCCGGGAGCCTGCACTACTACTAGAAGCTTCGCTTCAACTGTGCACACTTTAGGATACGTTAATTAGCTTATGTATTCACAGAAAATCGGATTTTGAGCAAAAAAAATTTAAGAATTTTTAAAGATTTAAATATTTCCTCTATCACATTCACAAATGGATAAAATTTCAGCCTGCTTATGTTGCCAATTTGCAGTCTAATTTTAAAAAAAGAAATTGACACTGGGAAAATTTTAAGAATATAGTTTATAATTCACTAAGTCAGTGTGTCTGTGATAATTTTGTGTGAACTAAAACATTGTGTAAGTAATCGGATAAACATAAATATTATGTTGTGGAATTGGAGAGTTAGAGTTTTAGAGTTCGATTGAGGTTAGGGGCTTGCTCCACTTCGTTCGAAGGTTGATCTGGGTTTTAACAGAGTCAGACTGATAAAAAGGTCAACAGGTTTTTTTTTCTAATCAAGTGATGTCACTATCTTAGTCTCAGGCAGCTTATACTTTAAACGGAGTACGTCTGGAGGGCAGTCTATCTAGTCAGAAGGGAGTACCTACATACGACATACAATAGTTAGACCTTAATAATTGTTGGTGTTTTGTGTTAAAAGAAAATCAGATAAAAATGTTTTTAGTTGTTGAGCCAATTTTGAATATTAAAAGAAAAGTGTTTTATTTATTGGTTTAGAACTACATATTTATCTATTTTACTATTAAAGCATTAAGCCCTGTATGCTGCTCGAGCTAAATAGGTTTTAACGCGGCCATAACACTCCAAGAAATTACAGATATTTTTAGATTATCGTTTTGAGATTTTTAAGTTTTTCTCGTAGGAAAGACCACCGATCAGCGAAACCATAAGTGGTTAATGGTAAATTGATCTTAAAGCAACTTCAGTTTCAAACCCTTTTCGAAGATACCTTAGTAGGTAACTAGGGGGTGACCAGGTCAAAAATGACTAAACCTTGATGAAGCCTTAAAAAATAGGACATTTATTAAGTCTCGAAATATATTGGATATTTGATTTAAAAAACTTGGTTTGGTGGCGACAACTGGCCACAAAAACAAAACTTGCGCTTGGTGAAATTAAGTTTTAAACTTGCATACCTCTAATGATAGGCCGCAGGACCTGTAATTTTTATGCCAACGAGTGTTTACGTGTTTAGGTTCCTTGATTCCATTGAAAATCACTTTACTATAGAGCAGACATTGGATTTGTATGGCTCTGAATCGGCTGCTCTATAGTAAACCAACGCGTATTTAGATTCCATTGTTAGTTCCGTACATTTCATAGAAAATTTGATTTGATGAAGATCACCTTACTATAGATCAGACGATTCAGAGCCTTGATTCTTGATTTGGTGGTGCTGTAATTAATTCAACGATCATCAAATGTATTGGCTAAGTCAGATAATAAATTTCAATGGAATTTCTTAAATATATAAAACAAGGCCAGAATTCAACAAATATTGCAAGACACTATAATGCCTATTTTTTTACTTTTATTAATTTTTTTTGTTGAATGTTAATTCATAATTTAAAAAAATTAATAAAAAGTAAAAATTAGCTTAGACACAAGAGCAGTGTGAATATCGTGAAGAAGGAAAAAAATTGTAAGAGAATTCATCTGTATTTGTACGATTCGCTAGTACTTAAAGCACAGCACATTCTGTATATATAGAATGTAAATTGTGGTATAATCAGTCCAGTCGCCGCGGCCTGATGAGAAGATTGATTTTTTCATAATCATAAGCTCATCAGTTCGAAAATGGATTGAATTCTCTTACAATCTTCGAAACATATTAAAAATCACTATAATGCCACTTTGGTTATTAGAAAAAAGTTAAGAAAATTAGATTTGGCAAAGAAAAATTTGTTTTTTACTTTCTTAACCACTCCAGTGCCCAAATTCCGGTTCGATGACAAATGATAATGAGAAATGACTTGATTTTTTATTTCAACTAGTCGGTTGCATTTTCTCATTTGTCATTGATCCGGAATTCGGGCCCAGGCCTCTATTAAACTTCCAGGTTCCAGCACTAAATGGAGCACGTTTGCCAATGGATTTTAGTGAAGTTTTATACCTGAGTTAAAAAACCGATTCTATCTGCAGTTCCTAATATAAAACAGAATTATTTACACTCTGAAAATTCCTTGCATTATTTCACCAATTTTTCTTTGTTTTTACATAGACACATACTTAGCTAATTCAGACTATCTTCTCAGTCTCCAGTATCAAACGGATGGAATAAACATATTTGTTGATGGATTTTAGTGATATTTATTACCTACAATATTTTGTAAATTCTATAAATAGTTCCTATTATACAACCTATAATTTCATGGCCTGAAAAAATTTTCTGCCATATGGCAGGGCTGGAACAGAGTTTTTAAAATAAAACAAGGCCCAACAGCAAGAAGTGTTTTGGAACAATATTCGTGCTAATGGTATTATGATCGATACCATAAAAGAAAAATTAGATTTGCCAATTTTTTTTTCCATACACAGCCAACCCAGACAATTTTTCTCGCCATCAGCACCGAATGGAACACACCTATTTGTTCCTATATATATATATATATATATATATATGTATATATATATATATATATATATATATATATATATATATATATATATATATATATATATTTAAAGAGTAAACATTGGGCCAGTCATTTGGGTTGGAGTTCAAATTAAATTTTGTTGAAATTATTATTTTTCTGGTTCCTCTTGCATTTTCCAGGAGGTATGGTCACTCTATTCCTACCTATATCCAATCTAGGCCAAAAGGAAAATGTCACAATAAAACTGAAAGACAATTTTTGCTGTCAGCATTTAATTTTACTAGACAAGAAAGATGCAAGAAAGACTGGAGTTTATTCAAATGTAAGTAAAGGATTTGAGAATATTGATGTCAAGGTGTATTGGATGAATGAAATTTCTCATATCACACTGAATAAATCCAGACTTCCATAAAAGTTTCTAATCTGAAAAGGTTAAATCACTGCAGAAATTATCTTACAATTTTTATATCCCTATAAAAGAGGACCCTAGTTTAAGCTTATGGAAGGAATTGAGAGTATTGTAAATCCAGACTTTCACACTTTGTTTTTGTGCAGTATGGATAAATGGCTGCATAATTTGTCTTGCAGCGTAATTTTTTCAAAGCAGATAAAAGTTTTTGTTAAAATCTGATGAGCTCTGTCAATTTATCTGGTGCCCCATTCAGAGTGCCTTGATGTTTTTATAAGTTGCGAAAAACACTAAATTATCTTTTTACTAGTTTTACCAACAAATCTTCAGATTCTGAAAAAAGCATTGTTAAGTTGAGGACATATGACATGTTTGAATTGATTTTGCCTGCTAAAGTGATTAGCACATTACTGAAAGAGAAGCGTTTTACGGGTTTTTGAATGACAATAACTATTATTAGTATAGCAGTTATTAAAACAGGGGAGTACAGAATGAAATAGAGGAGTAGAAGAGTAAGCACTAGGCGAAAGTAATACAAATACTCCGATCGTATTCACTTCGACAGCACTGTTCACATCATATTCGACTTGTTAATCAGAAAAAATGAAGAGGCCAATCATTTATAAATATATCTACCAAAAAAAGTAGAAATATCAAAACCCCCCCGTACTTTAAACCCGAACTCAATACAAAGTATATCGACTCAAAAAATGAAAACTTTCCTTGAGCTTTCTTTGTAGTAGTTTGGTTTCGTACTGAAAAGCTCATACGAACAAAAGAGTTCGGTCTACTCGTCAGGTAGCTACGACCAAACTACAAAAATACAATTCTAACTTCATACATTACGTATGAGGCAAGAACGCATTGACTTAGCGAATTATAAAAATTCACCAAATCAAAAAACTCAAGGAAAACTCTCATTTCTGTGTGTTTTATGCCCACACAAATAATAGAAAGAGAAAGTTTGTCTGTATTAAGACATTTTGTCTATAAAAAGCCGAAAGAATCTTATTGATTTAATACAGATTTAATAACTTTCTCTTTCTATTAAAATTTTTGAAAATCTTTATCCAATTTAATTAAATAAATTAGGTCATCTTATCCTTGATAATATATTATGGTACGATGCATACAGGTCAGCAAGCCATAAAAATAAAATAAAAAATAAAAATTTAAAATCATAAAACTCGAATTCTATTCACACACAACCAATTTTACTTCAAAACCAATTTGCCCTAGTAAAACAAAAATCTAATATATGGTTAATTGATATCGGTGGAGTGTTCGTCCAACATCCTGTTCAAAAGAAATTCAAACATTCCACTTTACGACAATGAAAGCACCATTTACCGACACTACATAAGCCTTTGGCACCCACTCATTTGATATGGCTTTACCGGATTACTATTCGTAGCAATTAGAAAAAAATTATTCGTTGTAATGAATCATGATCATAAATTTATAATGATTTTGATGTTATATGACTCTAAATTGGAGACACTTAAAAATTAGAGATCCTGAATCCATGCCATAAAAGAAGGTTTATAGAGAAAAACTTATGCTCAACAACCAAAGTCACTGCACTTTTTGATTAAGTTGTAGTAAAATAAAATACTTATGAGCGATTATTTAAATTGAACGAAATTTTGAGATAAAGTTATCTTGCGTTCAGAGGAGGGAAGGAATACATTTTTTAGAGTTTAGAAAAATTTGAGAGCCTGGATATTAACTTTGATTATCAGTTATCTATCTACACATGTAGCTAGCTAATCCTGAATAGTACTGGAATTTTCGTTGAACTTGCACAACTTATATAACTTAGCTATCGTCTATTAATTAGGCTGGTATTTTTGTGTTTCTTATATAAGATTGAATGTTTCTAATTTTTTATTATACAACTTGATCTTGATTATGGTGATTTCGTTAAGATTAAATGTGCGTACGAAGGAACGGTTTTAAAACAAACCTATTTATGCAAATATACTCAAAGAATATATAATCATTTATTAGGACAATTATGTGCCGTTTTATGCGACTGGTCAACTTTAGGCTATTTACAGTTATTATTTTTATTTTTAATCTTTATGTTTGTGTTCCAAGTCAAGAGCTGGAGATGTAATGATGATTGAGTCACTTTTAATCCAATCTTAATGAATGACGCAAGGTGAACAAATATTATTATTTTAAATAGCTAATTTTACAATGACATTCTAAATTTATTGCCTCCATTTACATAAAACAACAGTTGTGTGGTTAATATTAGAAGTGAATATGAACGTAAAGTTAAAATCATAAAATGTATGTGGTCAATTTAAATTAATTTCATAAATCCGATTAAATAATTTTGCAATTTCTTTTGCATCTCTTTATAAAAATACGAGGTACATTTACATATTATACGTTCTGCTGTATTATAAAGATGTAAGTGTTCTGAGAAAATATTACTTTTATGAAGATGATTAAAGGTAATATTTATCGATTGTGATGAATTCGTCTTAAATAAATAACTTATTTGTTTTATTTATTCTTCTTAAAGTAGAATGCACAGATTAACTGTCAATTGCCGTACAGTTATTTTATTAATCATTTAATATGTGTATCGTGTAGTGAGGAAGTGGTAATAATTATTTGTGGAATATACCTACTAGTTAAACAAAGTGAGATATTTATTATCCACACCAAGAAAGGGAAGTTTCTGCCGAATTTGGGACAACGTATTAAAATATCCAAAGTATCCCAATGCATGCGATTGACCATCATTTTATCATGAGCACCTTGAATTTTCAACAATATAAATCCTCAAGATTTTGTTAAATACGATAAACTATAATTTGATAACAAAAGGATGCTACATCATTTCTTGAGAGGACTAATGCTAAGCGGCTTTGAGGGGTTTTGTATTTTAGAATGCGTGAATAATTATTAAAAATACAAATTTTTGAAAAACGTTGTAATTTTTGATTAATATTGGAATTTTTGTTAAAATAATTTCGGGATTTAAGCCTATACATTTATTTTACATAATTCTCAATAAAATATGTTGACGTTTCGATATTAATCCAATATCATTCTCAAAATTCAAGGTTTCGAAAATTGGCTCGATTCGTTTTTGGCCGCCAAGCCGGCGCAGTTTTTCTGGGATGGAATTCATAAATTGCCAGAAAGATGGGAAAAAGTAGTGGGTAGCGATGGGCAATACTTTGAATAAAAAATCCTGTAACATTTTTCCATAATAAAGGCTGAAATTTCATAAAAAAATCCGGTTTTTAATGCATGCACCCAATATGATTGTAATGTCTTACATTACCTATTTATTTTTAACCAATGAAACACTTTAAGTATTGTAATCCACTTAACTTGTAGGTATTAAAAAAACTATATATTTCACTGTAATGCAGAAATAGGATTTTGTATTTCTGTTTTTGTTTTTTTTGTGTAGCAGACACAACTGATAACAAACAATGTTTTACTAAATATTTTTTACAAGAAAATTTATTACGTTAATAATTTTCACCACGGTATTATGTTCGGAGGAAAGAAAAAAAACAATTATTAAATTTTTTATTTTAATTTTGACTTAATGTCCACCAAACAAGAACGCACGAATTAATGTGTCCGAAACGAAGTTTTGGGACGATGAACAAAAGTAAATGAATTATTTGGTTTTTCGTTTATTTGCAATACACTGTAAAAGTTAAAATGAATTGAAGAAGGGCAGTGATCGATGTTCGAGCGGTTGCGGTTGTAATATGAATGTATGATACGAGTGAGCGCTGATATATGTGATTCTGTGGCGGTAAACAAATGTATGTACTTGATGAGTGAGCCGCTACATGATAAATAGGTTAGCACAAGACAGCACAATCTAACTACATTATTAGATGATCATTTCTCTGGAATCCCGGGCCGGATACTCAGGACTCCCTAAACCTAAATCAGGACTTAAAGAATTATTAATGTAATTTCACCCCTGTCCGCCTTTCATAAATTTACCTGATAAAATATTTAAAATTACTAAGCTAACATTAAAATAACAGCGCTAATTTCATAAATCATGGTCCTTCTCTATCTAATTATGTAATTATTACATACTGCAACAAGAATTAAAATAAACGTTAAAACCCATTTAAACATAAAATTTACCTTAAAACTAATCATCGATTTCCTATCCATACCAAAACCGATGAACAGAATAAGATTATAAGCTTGGACAGATTCAACCCGATTGCAGTCTCAGTCAAGAAATAGGAAATTATTAGTACAATAAATAATAAACGATAAATTATAAACAGGTTAGTACAAGATAGCACATTTAACTACATGATTAGGAATATTCGATGTGGGTAGCAGGAGACTTATCTTGTTTACATTATATTATATACAGATAATATCTTTATAGCGAACATACAAACATTTCTGATCTATGTATCAAGATACAGAAAAATATTTGTGACGACTGTACCTAAACTAACAAAAATATCTCTCTGTTTTTGTTGTTGTTTAACTATTATAAGACAAAAACCAATAGGATCTGTGTTAAGAGCGAATGAGACGGCTAGTATAAACATTTTGTTGGTTTTGCTATGTATCAAGCTTCAAGAATGTATTTGTGTCGATTGTACATAAATTAAAACAGAAGAACACATTGAAGTAAGTGTAAAAATAAAATCAAATATAAAATTAACTACGACGTATGTCAATTTATAGATTTTAGTAAATCCCAATTATTAGATTTTAGTAATTAAAATCTATGTACAATCACACAAAAGTTAAAATCATGCACTTAATCAAGAAATCAATAATTTTGATTTCTTTATCTATAAATATAAAACATTGCCTGATAAATGCATCCCGGTGGATTGCATTTTCCAAAATTACACTTTAAATTATTTCACTTCCAATTTAATTATTATTTCACTAAAAACTGAGTTTAATTAGAATTAAAATTAAAATAAAAATGTATATACATATGTATATAAAGTATATACATAACACTACAACTACATAAACTATATAAATAAAACTAAAAATAAAATTAAATTAAATTTTTGAAGAGGATAGAAAAAACACGTCTATCCTCTTTGAAGAGCATTTGTACACTAACAAATGTTTAAAATTCCAAAATGAATATAAAATCTATTAAGAAGGCCGAATGTCAGAAGGCCGAATGTTGAAAGGCCGAAAGGGTCAAAAGGCCGAATGTCGAGAGGCCGAATGTCATTTGGCCGAATGGGTCGAATGGCCGAATTTTCATTAAATTTTCATTCACTTAATTGATTGAAATCAATATTTAAAATCATTAAAATTATTTCTTAATGTAAATGTAAATGTAATTGTAATTCAAATCTTTTTACAAAAATCAATTAATGTGATCAAATTTTGTCGTTTAAAAAATTATTTATTTTTCTTTATTTTATTATAATTAATTAATTATATGACTAATTATTTACTAATTAAGCGATTTACTATTAAACATTTTTATACAAATAATTTTGATAAAAATATAAATTTTGGTTTTCATAAAAATATAAATTGTGAAAATTTTAATAAAAGTATGAAAAATTAAAATCAATTTCGATCGGATATTCGGCCTTTCGAAATTCGGCTTTTCGATGTTCGGCCTTTCGACACATTCGAAATTCGGCCTTTCGGCGTTTGGCTTTTCGACATTCGGCCTTTTGGCCCTATTCCGAAAAATAAACAGAAAACATACGATACCCTCCAACTGGTAATTTGGAGCAGAACAGAAACTAAAACAAAAGCAATAAAATGAGATAGATAAAAATGTTTCATTACCAGATCAATCCACAAATTTTAATTACTAGAACAGGTAAGGGCAGCAATACAGTAATAGTGGATAAAACGGATTACGTGGAAAAAATTGAAACGATGCTTGGTGATACAAAAACATATAAACTAGTCACGAAATAAAACACAACATTTTTGAAAAATAAATTAAATAAAATGATTGTCGATTGGGTTCATCGAGGAATAATTGAATAAAGGAGGCTGGTTGAAGAATCATAACGGTGTGTTAGCGAGGTTGTACGGTTTTCCAAAAATTCATAAGGTTGGCGTTCCTTATAGGGTAGTCCCTATAGTGAGCTCCATCGGTACTTCTTTGTATCCTCTCTCTTCGTTCATCTCGGACATTCTGAATTGTACAGTTGGTAAGCCCTTTTCGGGAATTAATAACTTGGAAGATTTTTGTGAGAATTTATTTTATGATTATGTCCATGTACTAAGTACTTCAGGCGCTTTTCCAACTTTGCCAATTGTCAATAAGAATTTAGGTGGTGGGCTATTTCGGTTGTTTTGGACAGGATAATTTGTTGGAAAATGAATTACAATGAATGGTTGTTAAATTTTTGAGTTTTTCTGTATACTTTGGTCAAACAAAACAACATCTAAAGAATCGTATTCTCAACACAAATACGTGCATTATCGGCCCATCTAGCTCTCACATCACATAATTTCAACATAGATAATGTGGACATTTTGGAACGTGAGTCAAATTTAAATAAGCAAAGGATTCTCGAAATGCTCCACATAAAAAAGAATTCCAACACCATCAACAGACAAAATGATTGTGAGTAAATCGTCGTACGCCCACAACTTTTTATCGATCTGGGGTGCGATTATGTATCTCTCGTTTTTCGAGTTACGAGTTTCGAGTTTCGAGAACTCGAAATATGTTGACAAATTTTCTTTAAAAAGAATCTTTTTAATCATTACGAGTTGTCTGTCACACTTAAAAAGTTGTACGAGTAAAACAATAACAAGAAGTGGCAATTACGAGAACTCGTAATGTCTTACACTTAGTCGTGTTTTGTCGCAATTTCTCGTAACTCGAATGTGAGGTTTCAGTGTATTTTGGTTTTCGTTTTTGAACAGCATACTAAGTTTTGGGGAAAAATAGTTCCATTTCATAGCAATTTTGTTGTTTATTTTTCCGTACAAATTTAACTGGGAATTATTTTTTCCTAAAACATGAACAAAATCCAACCAATCGCTCAGTATGCTTTGGAAAAAAGAAAACAAAATACACTATAAACTATCTAGCAATGAATCAATTCCCAATTCGCAATTCCCTGGGAAAACGAGAATAGTGCCTCAGAGGTAATGAAACATTTACATCTTTCTCATTTCATTGCTTTTGTTTTAGTTTCTGTCTTGCTTCAAATTTCCAGTTGGAGTTGGAATTTTAAACATTTGTTGTTGCACCAAATATTTTTTAAATTAAAATTTATGTTTATTAGTATAATAATTAAGTGAGTGTTCTTAATTATATTTTAATTTAATATTTTATAAAAAAAAATTGTTTATGTAAGTTGCTCGTAATTTATTTTGTAGTTGTTTTGTTTAAATACTTTTATTTATGGGCGTTATGTCTCTTTTTTTTTTAAATTATTTTAGAGTTTTGAAAATGATATTGGATTAATATCGAAGCGTCAACATGTTTTATTGAGAATTATGTAAAATAAATGTAAAGGCTTAAATCCAGAGATTGGTTTTACTAAAATTATAAAGAAAGCCTAAGAACTTTGAAATACTAATACACAAAACCTCGTTTAACGTTACCCCGTTTAACGTTGATTCACTTTTACGTTATTTTCAATTTATACATTTTTTTGCATAGAAACATTTTTTAAAATAAAAATAAACATTTTTGTTGGTTCTTTTGTTCGAATTTCCGAGAATCAAAATAAAAATAAAATATATATTTAAAAAAAATAATGTTTTAAATTCATTATTTTTTCGATTTTAGTTAAATAGGGACATCTTCGAATTCAAATACATAATTCAATTACACAAAAAAGAGGTATGAAGAGGAAATATTATTGTAATTTTGAATTACTGTGATTTTTTACATTAATATGTAAATAAATATTTGAATTTAATAAAATATGTTTTATTCACCTATCTTGTTGTTTTGCAAGAGATCCATGCCTCGTTTAACGTTGATTTGGATTACGTTATTTAATTTTGGAACGCATCCTTAACGTTAAACGGGGTATTACTGTATTGGAATTGTTATAAACCGTCAAAGCGGTGGTTTGAGTGGCCCCATCCTCCTATGTACACAATCAACTAAGGTAACCTTTCAAAAATTTGTTGTAATAGAAAAACTTGATTTTTTGGGATTGATTTTTTTTGTTATTTTTGTACAGCGCAAATTTTTCCATCTTATGAATATTTCCGTGAAATATTGACAGCGATAGGTTTATTCCGTTATTCAACCTCTTTTGTGAAAAATGTAGGAATTTCCTCCGGTTGTGTCAGTACCAAATGCCCCTTTCCGTATAAAAAATTACATTTAAATAGATGACGCGGAATTTACAATTTTTTAAATTAAAATCGGCTTATTGTCACCCGTTCTGCCTTTTTGCCATCTTCATTGGCTTAATAGAAACACATTTTTGACAAAAGTTGTTTCGGGAAATGTTTTATTCAGCTCGATTAGAGAAACGGCGAGAGTGAATCGAATACTCGATAAATATAAAAAAATAGGAAACAATTGCTGTAAACCAAAGTAGCCTACGGAAAACTTCTATTGATTTCCATAGAACGTGTTTTCGGTTAGTTCAGTGATCACCTTTGGAGAGTGTTTAATCATTTTTTATAAATAACAATAGAATTAATTTGTATATTTGCTGGGACTCATATTACTACATAAAACCAATAAATTACCTGGATAAACCAACAAAATTGCAACTTGACACCTTTTGCTTTGATATTTAAAGTTAAATGTATTTTAACTAAAATAGAAAAAATATTTACCAACTTAAGTTAAAATGTATTTATTAACTCTTTATAAACGATTATCACTTACATAAAAACCTTCTATAGAATTTAAATTTTATGAGTCCTCGTACTAGGGTGTCGGAGACTTTTGAATTTGATAAATTAATAGTTAATCAATTAATTTATCCATCCAAATTTCAATTTCATCATCTCGCGTAATGTCAGAGTGCTGATTAAGTATCTCTCGTGTTCGAACTACGAGTTTCGGGAACTTAATTACTTCAGTCTAAAAAGATCAAAGTATTGAAATCCTGTCAAAAATGACGAAAAATTTGATTGGTCCAAAACCATTTTTTCGACGTTTTGAAATCCATGTGTCTGAAAAAGCAAAAAAAAAAAATACCCATCCGCCTGTCTGGACGTCTGGATGTCTGGATGTCTGTACCCATGGTATCTCGAGAACGGCTTGTCCGATTTAGAATTTTTTCGCCAGTCTGTTTCAATGGTCAAGGTGGAGATTTGAAAAGCTTTTGGAAACTGTACGTCAAGAGGGTGAGGTACCTGCCATAAGAATTGAACCAAAACACCTGGTTATATATGGTAAAAATATTTACGAATTTTTTATATATGCTGGTTTGGTTATTGAATTGGGCATTGAATTTGGGCTTGATTTGAAGGTTATGTTAGGGGTTAATTTGCGGGTTGATTTTCGGGTTGAGGTGAGGTTGAGTTGGAGTTGGATAGGATACAGTGAGTTGTTGACCAAGTTTTTATATATGCTGGTTCGAGGATTGAGTTTGGCGTAGAGCTTGCGGTTGAGTTGAGGGTCAAGTTGGATTCCGTTTGCGAGTTGAATTAGTGAGTAGTTGAGCAATCTATGTACAGCGAAACCTCACTGCAATGGAATCGGAGGGACCAAAAAAATTGCCCGTTATAGTGAGGTGAGCGTTAAACTGAGAATTTTTTATTTTTTTTTTATAAACATTTTATTGGGATTCTAAATTTTATCCGATTTTGATGAAATCCAGCATTTCCCATGAAAAATGGGATTCTCAAATGATTTTTAGACGAAGTTCTGGAATGTGGCCAAGTAGCATGGAACTTGCCTATTATCAACCGATTATGATAAAATCCGACATGTGCGTTGAAAATAGGATTCTAAAATGATTTTCGGATAAAGTTCTGGAATATGGCCAAGTAAGATGGAACTTGGAGTTAGTTTAAGGGTTGGTTTGAAAGTTTATTTGAGGTTGATTTGGGGATTGATTTGAGGGGTTGGCTGGCGGTTAATTTGGTGATTGCGTTCAGAATTGTGTTGGGATTGAGATGGAGGTTGATTTGTATATTGAGTGGGAGGTTGAGCTGAAGATTTACTTGAAAGATTCATTTCGGGGTTGATTTGAGAGTTGAATTAATGAAGACCGAAGTTCTGACCACTTCATGAGGTTTCAGCCTTAAATGTTTTACTTATGCAATTGTATAAGAAAATCCAATTATGTATGTACGAGAGCTCAACATGTGTTACATAATCGCGTTTGGTCGCAATTTTTAAAAAAATTCTCGGAACCACCAGTTATAATCCACCAACAGTTCTCCCAGTTTTCGGATTTAGTGGTTTCACAATTTTTTTTTTTTTTTGCAATAAAGTTTGATTTTACACATTGAAATGGTCTTAATAGGGATTATTCGTGATGTTGCCGATTTACAGGTATGTCGATGTTTTTTGATATTTTATATGATTTTTCGAGGTTTAAAACTTATTCGAAATTTTTTTGAGTTTAGTTTGAATTGAATTAAGCGAAGCAGTGGGTTAGATTTTTGAAATCAGATATTTTCAGATTTTTGTTAATCCACAAATTTTCAGAACATTATTCAATATTTTCGAGATTATTCGACCTGCTTCAGTTATTTTTCGAGAAGGATGTTCTTGCTGCTTTGGATATGCTTCGAGCATTAATTACAAACTGTCACACTGCTACTGATTTTGTGGTTTTTCAACATTATTCTAAAGGTGTAATTTTATTCGAGATTTTCAGAATATTCGAAATTTCTTTAACTTGAGATTTTTGAAATTTTATAGGATTTATAGGAGATTTTTAAGCTTATTCAAAGTTTATTTGGCACGTAAAGTGTAGCAGATACTATAGGTTTTAAAGATTTTTTGATTATTCGAGTTTAGCTTAGAGTTGAATTAAGCGTTTTTTATGATATTACAGAGATGAGAATCTAAATTTAGAGTTTTACATTTTTCAAAATTATTATTGAATATTTTCGAGATTGACATTTTTCAGGTTAATCGAGATTCTTAGTGGTTTCTCGATTTTAATATTCGGAATATTCGAAATTTTTTGTGAATAGCAAGCTATTGTATTCTAGAATTGTAAAATTATTCAACCGTTTCTTGATATTCTTAGAAATCTACAAGAGTTTGAGCTGCGTGTTGATACAGAATAGTGATATATCGAGACTTGATTTGTTTTTGAGCTTTTCGAAATTTGCTTTTTATTGAGTTATGCATACTGATAATTTTGGAGAATGCTGAGTTACATAGATATCATTTTTTTGGGATATTTCAAATTGTTTGATGAATTCATGAAAATAAAATGACAAACTACAGCTACTTAAAAATTGGTGGTTGTGATAGAACTTTGTGATAGAATTATGGTTAATTATCCGATATAAACAAATTAAAAAAAAGTGATTTTTGTTCGAAGAATTTTTTAAATTTTCTTCTTGCTTTGAGTGAGTGCAAATTTTGCGCCTTGTTCTCACATTTTTACTATGTTACGGCCATCCACTATTTTTACATTTTTATTTTGTAGACCAATCCGTAACGAGGCCGTTTGTGTGAATTAAATAGTATCACTCATCTGTCCCTTTTGTTATGCCTTATCAACAATGACATTTGGTTCATTTGTCAACAATTTCGTAACTGGAATAAATTAAAACACTTAAAATTATAGATATCCTATAAGATAAGCGCAATATTTATTTGTGCGAGTGTAAATTCGCTGCCATTAGAAATCTACAAAAATAAATTAAATTAAATCAAGTTTTATTATATATCGGGAATTTTTTTGGTAAGACCTAAATGAGATTTTTATTAAAATTTTAAATTGGATTTAAAAATTTGTACAACGAAATGACCAAATATATTAGAAATTAATTTTAATGTAGATACGAGTATAAGACAAAAATTTGAGAACATTTACCTTTCACTTAAACATGATAAACACGTGTGGCGTGTGTAATGGTCATTTGACGCCGCATACAAAATTTTATAAATGCGTGCTGTGACTCCAATATTTTAACATGACATTTTAACACTTGTTTAATTAATTGTCGCATGCAATCCATGCATGAACTTCCGCTGTATTAAGTGGGAGATATGTTTATGTTCCCTTTTATTATACTCAATCAATAATAATAATAATAATAATAATAATCGCATGGTGTAGTGAAAGTTTAAAATATTCATAAATCAAAAATGTGTTTATTATATTGTTATCTTAATAAGAATATCTTAATAATAAGCCCTCATTTATCACAAAAATTATTGTAGTATATCGATTATCAGTGCAGTGAACTTTAAGGTGAAATTTGGTTTAGCGCGTGATATTAAGTTCCGCGTGCGATATAATCAATCAAACATAAAAAATTTGCATCTCGTTCGTCTGACTTGAAAACTAATCTGGGAAAGTTTTGTTGCTTCCGCAGGCACATATACGTAGGAGGTACAGTGTGTCAACGTCAAGTCGACCAAAAATTGTAATACATTATAAAAGCGAATGTCAAACCACATCTCATAATATTTATTTACAGTTGATAATTTATATTCGCGGAATTATTAAAGATCATCGATAGCAAAGATATATGAATATGCAGATTAAGCCAAAGACCTTTGTATGGGATATACATGAAAAGTCATTTATTAATTTTTGTAGTAAATCAATCAAAACGGCACAGAAATATTGAGTGCCTTATATATATATGTGTAGCCTATAAAATTTAACAAGAAAATAATTTATTATTAAAAAGAAAAAAAATAATTAAAATTATTAGTTATTACGGTAAATAATAATAATTTAAATTTACTGATTTTTTTGGATTAAAATTTATTAACCAGAAAATATAGGTTAATTGAAAATGCAAGAACACAAAAAATATCGTTTTTTTTTCTAGTTTGGACCGTATATCAAATGCTGGGTACTTACAATTTTATTACACTCCAACTATTTAAAGATGTTCCCATAATTAATCAAGAGCAATGTTTAAAATTTCTATTTAATATCTTAGTCTAATTGGCATAAAGTATGTAGGGCAATAGGCTTGAATGATATACGCTAAATTGACACTCTTCAATTTGTTTATAAATCAGATTTAAAATTTGTGGCGAACTATAATCTCATAGGCTTTGACTTTTGAGTCAGTTAGACGTGTTTCTTATTTTTCCCTTAAAATTATTTTATAAAGTATTTTGTATTTTAATTAAAATATTTGCAATTACAAAATGTGACCAAACCTTGGGAGCTCGTATTGTGGAAATTGGATCGCCGAATAAAACGATAATCAGGATGATGGAATCTTTGAATGGCGAAGAACCGGAACTGTGCGGATTTGCTGTACTGTTGACCACTTCTTGCACACTGTATTGTGAATGAGCCTATATCTGCTCAAAATACATTGTGCCAAAATTAATTAATGTATCATTTTTGCATTTGTAGAAGTGGGTGTACGAAATATGTATTTGCTCACAAAAATTATCTGTATTGTTTCTCGTTTTAATCCTTCGCATAATAGTTTCGGGTTTCGGTTGCGTTACTCTTTAATATTAAAGTTAGTAACGCTTTTTAAAATTCAATGACTAAGCCGTAAAATCAGAACTGTCAAACCAAAAAATAAATTAATGAAAAGAAAAAATCAATTACAAAAAATAAGGTTTCTGAAATTCTTTAAAAATTACTGGGCGGATAATGTAAACAAACAAAAAATTTTCATTACCCTGATTACTTTATTAGCTACCTGGTCCACCTATTAATTAACCGAACCTTTTAACAAACAAAAATGCATATAATTAGTTTTTTGTTTTGGTTTGTTATCTTTACTCCAGCTTCATGCGTGCGCACTGAGTGAGCTTTCCTTTTATTTAATTTGAACCTTTTTGTTTATAATTAAAAATAATAATAATATAATTAATGTGAATTATGGAAATTTTTGTTAGAGAGATGAAATAAACAAATAAAATAAATACGAACCGCAATGATGAAGACGCTTAGAAGAAGAAGAAATCTTAAAGAAATCGTGAGAAATAAAAAATTTATAAAGACAATTCTTCATGTACTCTTGATTTTATTTTCTATAATATTGTCATGTAATTATGATAGATTGTGTTATAGATTTTAAGATCATGTTTGAGATTTAAATTTGTGGAGTGTTTGGTATTTAGGTTATTTTTCTAAAAGCATACTACAGGTTTTTAACACTTTTCTTATACATACATACTTTGAGTAATTTACGGGTGACACCAAACAATTACCGGAAAACTGAAAGTGTTTGATGTATGACTATGTAAATTTAAACGCGTTTATTATCACATTCTAAATTATGTATTGTTCGAGCTCGAATCCGCCGCATATTTTATTTGGTATATGTACGATTATCTTCGCCAAAAAATTAAATTTTCGCAATTTGCCGCAAACACATTAATTTCAATCTACCACCTTGTATCATATAAAGGTGTTGTAAGATGAACACATGTAGAATATAAAATAAAAACCTTAGTTCAATGTAACATCGGAACAATTTTTATTTTTTTTTTGTTGTATGTCACGCTAAATTAAATTGAATTATTGTGAATAGTTTTGGGTGTGTTGATGCGCACGATAGTTGGGAAAATTAGTCGTAAAATACCAAGGTCGATGCTATGTACTAAAATGTGTAATGATTTATTTGGATATATGAAAAGAAATAAAGTCAACCATATTTCGGTATTGAGGAATTTTGCGAATTTATAGCAGGGGAATCATTTGTAAGAACAGAACCTAACCCAATTTTAACCCAACCGCAACTCATCTTCGACTCATCTTAGCTCGAACCAAATCTGAAACCTCTACTCAACTCCCACTTAACGACTAACTCAATTCGAAAGTTGCTTGCGTGCTTGAACACAATTCAAAATAACTCAATCCAATCTCACACTAAATCCTCAACCCGACCCCAAATGAATATCCTACCGAACCCTTCACTCAAATCCAACTCAATTTCAACCCTAACTCTATTCAATCCTAACTCAACCTGAACTCAACCCTCAACCAAACCCTAAACTCAACCATAATTCAACCCAAAATCAGCCTTCAACTCAGCCTTCAAATCAACCGCGAACTCGTTCTAATCAAGCCCTAAGCCAACACGGTTCAAAAACTATATGCTTACATTAACTCAACTTAATCTAATCTCCATCTCAACATTCGGCTCAACCCCTAATTAAATAACTAACTGGAGCCTATCGCTAAACCCCAACCAACACCTTACTCGACAACAAATGAACCCTCAACATAACCCACAACTAAACGTCTAAGTCAATCCTCAAATCAACCCGGTCAGAAACTGAACGGCTGAATGAACACCAACTCAACCTCAACTCAACCCGAAACTCAACACACTACTCAATCTCTATCATGGTCCGACAAAATACATCTTACGTGAAGTCAACTCAAGTTGACTTCCAACTCAACCCACAACTTCCCCAAATAAATCCACAACTGAACCCCTCACTAAACCTTAACTCAACCCAGCAGGCTCAACCATTGCCTAAACTAACCCCACACAAACGTCTAAATCAATTCCCAAATCAACATAGTCTTAATAACTACATGCGTACATGAACTCAACTCAATGTAACTGTAATTCAACTGTCAATTTAAACCCAAGTAAGTCACCAGTTTAACTGCTTAATAAACCCTAATCAAACCTCAAATCAACTCCAACTCAACCGCAACTCAACCCCAACTCAACCCGTAAATGGGACCCAACCCAACCCTGAATTCAACCGTAAAGTCACGCCCAAACCAATTAATCCAACCCGAACTCAGTTCCAACTCAACTCCAACTCTGGGGATCGATTGAGGTAGGTGTACGACCAATCAAGCAATGTTCTCAGAATACGTCGGGTCCACCCCACATCCTTTTACATACAGCAAAATCGAAGGGTAGGAAACGAATGTTAGTATTAGAGGCTCGACCGGGTTTCAGTCACCTATGTTGTCGTTATTTAGTTAATAAATTTCTTAGAAAAAAATTGTGAATTAGTTATCAAAAGACATCACAATTTGTAGACTACATGATTATTAACGGCTTGTTGTTTATGTACAACTGAGTCATTGAGAGTTATGTTAGATTCTGAAACAAATTAAAATTATTTATCGAAAATTGCTTGATTGACTTTAGTGTACGACCAAGACTAAGCAAGGTTCCCATTAGGAGACCGAGTCCACCGTGTACCCTCTTTACACGTAATAAAACCAAAGGATAGGAAAGTTTTATTAGTATTAAAGAATCGCCCCGGTTCCAGACACCAAAGTAGTCGATAGTTAATATATGTATGTGTTAGTAATAAATACGATAAAATTGTTAGCAGAAGACAACACAATTTCTAAATTACATGTCCGCTGGATGGTTAAAGTTTCTAGACAGCTGAATGAGGATTGTCCAGTATTTCTGAAGATTCAAATAGAAATTAATTAATTATCACGGTGACGTTATATCAAAGTTTCTAAAGTCTCAGGAAGACACATGAATATTTTTAAATTTAATTAAAACAAAGTTACTTAGCTGGAAAAGCGTATGTCCTTGTTAAGTACAATACGTGTGCCATGTGGACATCACTGAAAGATAAATTACCAATCCAATTTTTTAGAGTTAGTTCAATTACAGCAAGCAGAGAATGGAAATTTAGCAACTGTTTGCGGAGAATGGAAAAAATGCAGCAAGAGCGTTTAAAAATGGGTTAAACAATCTCGTAAGGTTAATAATTAAAGCATGTCGATTTACAACTATAAAGAAGGTCTTAGCCAAAGCTCTTATGTAGAAGAAAAAGTTTTAAATTTTAATGGAAAAAAGTCTTGTAAAAATATTGTAACATGTCGATCATTTGTTAGATTGCCAACTATCGATAACCAAATTTTGTTAGAAATCCTCTCAGAAAGTACAATATTTGTTCACAGCATATATGAAATTGTCGTACAAAAATGAATAACGGTTCGAATCGTAATAACAAACCTCATTCGAATGAAACATAAAAAGAGAGCCAGGAACTTGATCGGAAAACTTAACGACACTCGACTTGGGCCCTCGATAAAATCGTGTTCGAAATTTATTAGTTCAAATAATTCAACCTATCAAGACACGTAATTAAGAAATCATGTGTTATAATTTTAATAAAACCCTAAACTCTGATTACGTCAATGTCGATATCGCGAGAAACGAAAATACAAATCTACGCTTCCTCATAGATATCTGAGCCGAACTAAGTGTTGGAGGAAATCTTTCGATGTCTAAATGCCGTTTCTACTGTAAAGAAATCCGTTTTTTGGGTTACCAAGTCACAAATAAGAGAATACAATTGAAACCTTAAAAAACACGAGTCATTCAGGATTATCCTAAACCAACTACTTCGAAAGAAATAAAATCTTTTCTTGGTTTGTGCCGTAGATTAATAAACAATTTTGCCGAAATTGCTTCGCCGAAATTCATTTTAAATTTTGAAATTTGGCGCATATTTCTTCTCCCGATTTTACCGAAATAAACAATATGCTTGTAGCAACACGAGCTCAAGCCAAAAATCTTAAATAACACTTCAACGAATAATGGTTCAAAACTAAATACTGGTTCAAATTCTAGATATTTCTAATCATACCAATGCTCAAACATCTTATTCGTGTAAAGTAGAGCTTTCAAATTAAAAATGATATTAAACGTATGCTGGGACGAATTTTATAATTCTCCTGTCGGAGGACACCAGGGTGTAATTAAAACTTTTCATCGAATGAGAAATTATTATTACTTCCATTAAACCATGTCGCGAATAAGGAAACACTTCAAAGTTGCGAGAAATGCCAAGAAACTAACAAACTTCCCATGAAAATAACCAGCACATCTAACAGACCTTTCCAAAACAAATTTTTATGGACGTAGTTGGACCACTTCCTGACTCTGACCAAGTATTCTCTAGCTATACCAAATACCACTTAAGAATCAAGAAACATCAACTGTGTATCTCGAAAGCTTTCAAAGTATGTGTCAATCGTGACCAATCAGAGCAGCCATTTTATGGGTGAAATGTTCAAACATAGATGTAAACCTCTTGCCATTAAGGAATTTAATACAACTGGGTACCATCCACAATATAGCCATCATAACGGTCACATCGAACTCTAGCTGAATAAATTTGAAATTTTTCATACGAATGGATACCATTTGCCTTATTCACATAGAACTCTTCGCCACATTCCACCACGAATTATATGGTTTTTAGCTATAAACTACCTGGCAAATAGCACTGACCAATTTATTCAGTAGCAAAGAAATATCCAAAGCACACTATAATATGTATTAGTGCCTCAACATCTTCACAGTATCATATGGGTGATCAAATTCTTTTAAATAAAGGGCGAATAAGGCGAATTCAAAACTAGATCCTCTTTGGCTAGGTCAGTTAGTAAATTGGTTGGCAATTTATTAGTTTTGTTCTAATGGTTGTTCTCTCAAAATTATTATATCGATGCATACAAATAATTTTTTGGGTTCCCTTCCAAATAGTTCCTAAAAATGATTTTATATGATGCCAAGAGATTTTTGTTCGGTGCTCAAAAAAATGCGCAGCCTATTAAAATACTTACAGGAGTGGAAAAAGTATCGTTTTTAACTATAGCATTAAGACTGTTCGCATGTATACAATGGGCGAATCGTGTGACACCTTTGTTGTGTGATTATAATTTAGAATCGATTTCGGTATAAATTATAACATTTCCAGTTAACTATGTTGCATTTATTAAGTTTCATCATTGAATCGAATAACAATTAATTAGTTTCACTTTAAGGAAGTTATAAAATTGCAATAAAAATAAAACATTTGAATTTTAATTATTTAGAGTGTTTTTTTTAGCTTCTATTCTGAGTAAACGTTTGCTATTCAAACGGAGAATTATTATACTAGCGTCAAAACAAGGAAAGAACGAATTTAACTGGGTTTGACTTAAAAGCTACATTCGTGAATTTATTTCTCATAAAATTGATAGAACGATTTATATTCCAGTACCGTATCCATCTTATGTTAAAATTAAATTCCATTGCCCAAAACCGCAGTGAAACGTACAACAAAGTGTGAATTATTATGTTTTCAGATGACCAATAAAATTTTCCCATATATACACGTTAAATAATAGTAAAGTATTTAAAACAATCCCAGCTTCACATAAATACTGGAAACATTCCATTTTTCCAGAAATAGTCACTTCTTGCTCAATAAATTCCTTATCGCATACAAACATCAATTCCTTCATAAATGTTGAAATAAGAAATTCTACGAAATGAAAATGAAACAAGTTACATTCATTCACTTCTTCTTAAATTGTAACTCATCGTTAAGAAATTTTTTTTTTTTTTGTGAAAGATCACTTAAAGAAAATCTCGTTTAACATTTTTATTTTATTTTAATTGAATTGGTTGGTCAGTTAACATTTTTTTCAACGTCAATCGAGGAGGAGAAAAAAAAATAAAATAAACGACTGCAAGTCAAAATGTCATATAAATTATACAAACAGACCAAACCTTAAATTAAACTAAGAAAATTACAATTGATTGAATCATAAAATGTTGATGTTCTCCTTTGTAAATGAAGAGATGATGATGCTGAGGAAATATAATTTTCGGTGATTTTGGCGTTTAAATTTTTTGCGTACAAAACATTTATTTGTTGATTTTTATTAAAAAATGAGAAACATAATTAGAGCTCACATTCATGATGTACATATATTTTATTAATCAATTTGTATGTATGTTCAAATAAAATGTTTCCGGGTTTAATTTATAATTAAACGAATTGAAAATACGTATTTGCGAGATTAGCTCCCTTGTGATATATAATTTGGTAATTAGGTTAATGAGGATTCGGTTGAATTTGGGTGGTACATATCTGTGTAGTAAGTACGTTGATCTGCAGGGGACCGATTGAATAGATACAAAATTATGGAATCTTTTGTAAGAAAAAGAAAAAAAAAAACGTAATACCGCGAGATCGATGACTTAACTATTTTATTACCATATCACAAAAAGCTAAATTGGCGTTCATCAACACAGGCAGATAGATCAGATTAATATGTTGTTGGTACAAATTACATCTTGATTTAAATTTTTTTTTATTTTTTATAGTTATCTGATTTAATCGTAACAACAGTAATAATAATATAGTGATAGAGTCATATAAACAACAACACAGTATATAAGTGAATGAATAAATATGTATACAAAACCTAATGATTATATTAAAAATAACAACAATAGTAATAGTAGAGTAGTCGTCTGAGATATAATAGTGAAATCCTATAAAAATAATAGCAATAACAATAATAATAATAAAATTCTTGTAATCACACAAAACTATTAATGTTATAGTTGATTGGTATTTCAAAATGTATTAAGAATAATAAAAGTAAAGTTTAATGCTAAATTGTAAATTGATATGCAAAATGCAAACGATGTGCTCGGTAGATGGATAATTTACATTGTTGGCATTCGATATAAACAGAAAGTGAATTTGGTTTTTTTTTTTGGTTTTGCCATAATTGATTTATTTCAATATAAGGAGACAGTTTGTGAGCTATGTAAGGTTTCAATTCGACGACAAAAATATGTCTGGCAAAATATATTCAGTTGGTTTTGTTTTTATTATTTGCGTGTGTACAATATAAAAACTTGTCTGTCAAAAAATGAAACTAAACAGCTTTACATTTTTATTGGCTTCATTAATAAACAGATTTTATAATTTTACGAGCCGAAATTTAATTAACCATCAAAGAATTTAAGAAACTAGAAAGAAACTATTTAAGAAAATTTAGAAAAAAAAAAATCGACAGATTGTGTTACCTGAGGGCCAATTATGCAATTTTTCGATTTCAAATTTTTACTATATCGAAAAAATCCGCTCACTGTCACATTTACTGTTACTGTTTCGGCAAGGCTCATGATAATTATTTAATTGGGAAGTAGTGTTGGATTACAATAAAGTCAATTGGAACCTCGCCACCACAAACCATAACAGTTGATTTCGCTTGATGTTTTGTGCTAGTATATGAAAATATCTGGCTTTTTCTATTTGCAATGAAGGTAGGCCTTGTAAAGGTAGGCCAGATAAATAATTTAAAACAATTGTTGAATTAGTATGTACAAAAATGCGGTTCAAATTTAACTTCTAGCGATTTTAATGTTGACTGCAATGATTTATCGTGCAATCGTTAGAGATTCTATGGATGCTATCTTTGATTTTGCGGCGATTATTCTCACTTTCACATCACCTTATGGTAGAATAATCCTTGCGTAATAGTACTGTTGTGTCGGAAAGGTGTTCAAACTCCAGTTCTTCAATCAACTTTATTTCTTGCCTAAAATTTAGCGAAGTATTTCGCTAAATATAATTTTGCGAATATAACTTTTACGACGACAGTCACCAGTGTAAGCCAACCCAAAGTATATGCTTCTTCGTTGTTTTACAACTTTCTGATAGCTTGACTTAATTTGAACACATCTCAAAGTGAGAGATAACATATGCCTATAATCGCAATTATGTTGGTACCATTCTAAGTTTAGCATAATAATGAGCTGAGTTCGTCTTCCGGTAAGTGTTTCCTACATAACAGAGTATAACGTAACTAATTGCAAATGTGGTTAAAAACGGAGCACTTAAAGTATCGTAGATTATAGCTGATCTGTAGGTGAATCTCTTCATATAGGATCGTGTAATCATCGGCATCCGTACTGGTCACCATAATCTGCCGAAACACCTTCTCCAGTCTGCTAAAAATTGCATTTATGTTTTCGAAAGGGCTATAATATTTCCAACAATGCTTCTTGAGCCGTTGGGCTGATCAGTATCAACCGCGTCGTTGCACTGAACTCTATTATTAGTCTACAATTCGGAGATAAAACATTTCATTCCAAATCAGGTTCCATATGGCTATATTGGGTTAGCATACCATTAGATGTAATTAGTCTTTTCTTCAATGTACAAAACCATTGAGGAGTGGGTTGTTTCAAAAAAATTTCCAATGTTGGTCGATTTTACTTAAATGGAAGTTGTGCTTACTAATTTTCCGTTACTTTCCGTTAATTATCAACACCATATAATTCCTCCGTAGTATAATTTGGCTTTATGAAATTTCTTCTAACTCACAAAAGCGTTTCAATAATTTGTCAATATTAAGAAGTTTATAGCGATGAAATATTTCGTTCTGTACGTATGTACCTACGACTATTCATCCAGTTTTAGTATCTTGGGCCACAACATTATTTGCGTGGAGAATATTAAAAATATGTAATAAACTGATCGCAACCTAAAAGATAGTTGAAAAATTCATTTTTATTGAAAGAATGGTCAGCCAATGGTTATGATTTAACAAATTCGAGTGGCATCTTAAAAGTCTTAAATTTTCCACACTGGTGACACCTATAAGACTATCGGCCTTTGCTCTGTGAAGATACAATTGAAACAATTATTCTAGCATTTTTGAATTTAATCTTGAAAGTCTTAATGATTTAACAAAGAGAATCAGTAAGCCTCCTAACTTCGTGAGTTGTTGGTATTATCTTTATTTGAATCAAAACTGTTACCTGTCTAACCCTAATGAACACAAAATATGAGCACCGGTACTGGTTTCTGGGTTAGGATGATTAGTATAACTAGAGGTTTCACTGTATTTTCATGAATTAATTATTTTGCTTATCCTAACATATTTTACACTTTCGATTCCTTCTTAATTGGTAAGTGGTATGACCATCGCCTAAACAATTGAAACAGGCTACCTTTGTTTTTTAAAAAATGTCAGCGCTGGACGATGTTCATCAGAAAATTTTGAAAATAAGACAAGGAAACTTGTAGATTTCTGCTATTTGAAGGCCATCTTACTTTTAAGTGGTGCTACAATAAGGAAGTCGAAAGCGTTTCGACATTAAATGATTACGATTTTAGTATTTGCTGGGTTGATATATTTTTAATTTACGTTTTGAACTCCAAATTTATCACCTTTACAAAAGAAATTGAGCTTTTTGCAAAACAAAATCAACTTTTTGCAAATCTAGTTGAAGTGATCTGATAACGGGTGAATTTGATTTGTAAAAGGGAAGTAATACTAATCTGCTTCGCTGCTAAGCAGCTTGTGAAGTATCATTGTATTCAATATATACGGCATTGTTGTTGTAAAATTCCCAAGGTAGGACGGACAATTCGTAAAAAAAGGATGAAAAAAATGCGATCATTGTAATTTACTCCAGTGAAAAAAAAAAAATCAAAAAGCCGAAATTTCGTTTTGTTTACTTTTGTCATCAAAAAAAGTTGCTCGTCAATAAAAAAGACAAAGAGCAACATAAATAAATGATTTTTAATTTATACATTCTTCGTCGACCACACATGTAATATTTTTTTTTTTTTTTTGGATTGTGGAAGTATATAAGAACATAATAAAATGTTGAAGCTTATGTGTCATTTTATCTCTCTTATTTGCATCATGTTAAACGAAAAACAAAAAAAAAACGCACATTCGACACCAATACAATTTACCAATACTATTGCCTTCCGGTAATTCTCAACTCAATCCTCATTTTGCGACCAAAATCGCTGTCCTGTAATTTAAATTTATTTAGTACCATAGTTTGATAGATTTAGATAAATTTATTTCAAAATACTTAAAATATAGGATCGTGCTGGCGCATATGAACGATCTAATTTTAACTTCGACTTTTCGATTCGACTGTGGTAATAAGAGAGTTTTCTTCCAAACTATAATTTCATCGATAAATGGTATGCATAAATGCTATAGTCGCTAGGGTAAATGCTTATAGAAAAAAAAAACACAATCAAAAACACTCCGTTGAAACGATTGTTTTTAGGAAATGCATCTAGATATTTCCGCAGGGCTCTATGAGAATAAAATCCCTCACCCAATGCCAGAATTTCAGATGTTGTAGAGTTCGGTTGTGTTGTATACAATACCGTAACCAACATTTGAAATATGAATAAAAATTTTACCTTTAAAAACTGTGTGCATTTTATTTACGAATGACGTTCATTAACCATAATTCGTACTATTATTGTAAAAATTATTATATTTACGTAAAAAAAATAAAATTTAGAAAAATTCATGAAAATTTGTGCGTTAATAGTACAAATCACAGTTCATAAACTAAAAAATAGTTTTGTTTATTGTACTATACGTATAATACATTCACATGTTGTGTGCGTATTAGTGTAACTTGCATGATTTTATTAAAAAAACATATTTATGCACAGTTCATAATATTTATGAATAAGACTATGATGAAAATTTATTTTAAATACTTATTGTTCTTCTTATCATATTAACGAAAATGGCTCTATAATACTTGAATATTACGAATAAATTCGTATGCGTAACGATTCCATTACACTTCTATTTGTCCGAAAAGATCAAATTTCATAATTGCATAATGTATACGAATTTGGTCGTATTATTAACGATTGGATGAATCTATTCGAACGAAAATTACGTAAAGTTGGATCATAATTGGGACAACGAAACAAATTAAATTGCATTCGCTTTATTATTAACTAACATCGTACGGCTTGAAAGGACCATTTAAATATATAATTTGAAAAATCGTGAAACATTAAAATAATTTTTGTATGTTGAAAATCAGGTAAATATGGTATGTTATGTCCGCGTTTTCGTTTTAATAAGAACTTAAATAAAATCATCGATTTTGTGATTGATGATTAATTCTTATTTCATGAAATTAAAATGAAAACACGTTTGTATTGAAAACCCTAAATGCTTGTTTTAATAATGTGTAAATTTATAATTTATGTGATTTATTATTGTGTTAGTAATATTTCTGCTTTATTATAGTGCGCTTGTAAGAAAACGTCTACTATTCCAAATTTTGCCGTTCCTGCAAATCGAGACATTTCAGCAACACTTGCGGAGAAACTCATAAATTAATTCGCTTTGGAGTACCTATTTGGATCAGATCATACATGTGATTGTAATTTAATTTAATGATTTTACAGAATAGCAAATTACTATCGAATTTCAAAAGGAAAATGGGAGAAATCAACAATTTCGAATGTAACCTGTCAACATGGCGTTTATTAATCTTATTATATATTTTAACTATTAATTGTATTTATTTTAAAATTAAAGTTTATTTTTATGAAATTAAATTGACTGCATTTGAAGAACAAATAGTAGAAACCAAAAAAATAAAGGAATTACAAAACGAAATTTTAAGTTTTTTATTTCTTTACAACTGTGCTGTACAGATTTTACGAATTTAGTCATCAAACTTCACAAAAATTTGCATTCTTACTATGAATTACTATATATAAATATTATGTAATTTTAATTATCAATTATGAATCCGTTCCTGCATTTTATGAACTATTTTCAATATATTTATGAAAATAATCATCATATTTGTGTTTATTACCACTGAGCACCGCTGAGCACTCCATTCTTCATACATACGATTAATGAATTTCTAACTTAAATGTATGAATTTTTTCGTTAATGTGATTTACCATTTCATTAGTATTATGAAAAATTTCTTCTTATCTTACGTTAATAATAAGAAGTTATTCATCCACAAATGATATTAGCTGCATTCAAATTATAACGTTTTTCGTATCTTATATGAATCGAATCATAAATACTACAACGTAAGTAGTCAAGATTAAAATAAATTTTTTTATGTGTTTCACTATATTAACGTATGATTTTCGTTCTATTAACGAAGTGTTGTATCGGCTCAGTTTTAACGAATTTTTCTTACTATTAATATAGTTTTTGTCTACAATGATGTAGGATTTTTTTCAGTGCACGAACGAATGTCTTCTATTGTTTTGTTTTTCTTTATGTATAACACAAACACGAATGCATATACTCATGAATATTTTGATTATGTTGACGCCATTCGTATTGGTATAATACAATTCGTAAAATACATACACATTTTATGCGTTCTATTTTGATATAAAATCGGGTTACATAAACATTACGTTTTTATTACGCTAGAACCGAATCGCTTTCCCCGCTTTCCCTTAGAAGGAAATAAAACCTTGTAAGCCTACTTAGTATCCCAGTCAAGACAGTTCAGATAAATTCAAAGAAACGATAAAACTGAAAGATATGTCAGAATACATAAACATACATTAAAATTTTTACAGCACACTTTTCTTATAAATAATAAATTTTGCTATTCACATTAAAATTTTAATACTGTATTTGTCAGTTGTTAAGGATTTGGTGATCGATCATCAACAGGATTTTTTTCCCCTGTAGAAATATGAAGTCACCAAGAGCGGTGCACAAAAGTTCAAGATTCATGAGTTCCATTCAATAATATAAGACTAAGAGTTGAGCCCAAAACTATCTAAATGACCAATTTCGGAATTGAACGATACTCTAAAATTATTAATCCTCCTCCACATTCTTGACGGGATTTAATAAAATCTGTCCTTCCAAAAGCACAATTGGTTTGTTGATTTTCAATATTTTTGGTTTAGTGGAAGATCAAATAAATGCCTTTATTTAAATACGTATGTACAGTAGTGTGCATAAATAAGTGACCACTAGAATTTTTTACATAAACTTATACTTCAATATTAATTTTTAAGAAAAGAATTTTTATTTGACAGTATACATATATTTACACAATTTACATTTAAAAAATACAAGCATTCATTAATATTTTGTGTAACCACCTTTGGCTTTAATTACTCCCTGGATCCGTTTAGGAATACTTTGTACCAAATTATTTATAAATTCCCGAGGAATGTTTTCCCATTCTTCTCGCAAGACATTGAATAATTCGGTCGTGTTCTTGGGAGACCTTCTATACTTCGCTCTATCTAAATAATCCCAAACATGCTCAATTATGTTGAGGTCCGGACTTTGGGGTGGCCAAACCATGTTATTACAAACACCTTGCTCTTCCATTTCAGCAAGATATTGTTTTACGATCCTAGCTGTGTGCTTCGGATCGTTATCTTGCTGAAATACGAAACTGTCGCCAATAAGTTCTGTTCCAGAAGGTATACCATACTCTCTCAGAATATTTAAATATTTTTCTGCCGTTAAGCGCCCATCTATTCTAATTAATGGACCCACTCCGACAGATGTTATGCAACCCCATACTTGTACAGAGCCTCCACCGTGCTTTATTGTAGTCTGTACACATGCGGGATTATAGTCCCCACCAACCCTTCTCCGTACATACTGTCTTCTTCTGGTACCGAATATTTCGAACTTTGATACATCCGTCCACAGTACTCGATTCCAGTTTTCCAAAGACCAATTTGAATGGCTCCTTGCATATGCTAACCTTTTTTGCTTATTACCTCTCCTAAATTTTGGTTATTGCTAAATATATAATTAAAGTAATTATAATGGTTTTCCATTTTATATCGAGGTGGTCACTTATTTATGCACACTACTGTATATGTATATATACAACAAAAAATTGATAAGAAAAGAAATTAAAACAAAACCAATGTAAAATCGCATATTTTATAAATACAATGTTCTGTGATATGTGATGATGAAGACGATAATGAAGTAAAGCGCACATATAATGTATCAAGTAATGGAAAATAATGATCAAACAACATCACGATGATGATGATCTTTAATAATTTTTTTTTTCTTTCTCGTTTATCAGTTTGTACTCGAATACACACATGAAATATTACTTCAGCATGTGAAGATTGAATTGGGTGGTAAAGTAAAAGATAATAAGGGCGTAAACTGTGATTTCTATGATTAATTAACTGAAAAAGAAAATTAATTAAAATAAAACGTGAGCCCATAAAGAAAATGAGTTACAGGTGTTCAAAATAGTGTAATAATAGTTGAATTCGTTTTTAATCTCTGAATGATAATTAAAATATTTTATCGGTTCTTCTCAATGTATTATGGCGCCATCAACTAATTTCCTTATATAGTATACAAACGGTTTAAGCGTGTTTATTCAAACAGCTGAACTGAATATGACATTTTATAATCACTACAAAAAAAAATCCAATTACAAATCCCATAATAACTCGTCAATCATAAAAACACAGTAGAATTTTTTATCGAGTAGAATCTAAATAAATGTCGACAGTAATTTGACATGATTTTACTTCGAAAAAATGGAGATCGTGACTTTTCATTTAAATCAAATTTCAAAATGTTGTTGTGTTATAATTTTTCATTCAATGAAATTCCTTAAGATACGTACTTATATCAGAAAGAAGAATTTAGGTCTTATTTAGAAACGTAACAAGTGTATATGGTGATGATAATGGGTGGTAAGTAGGAAATGAGACGTGTTTTTAAAATTTATGAATGGAAAGGTTTATGTACATATATGATGATGAGATGAAAGAACCGCGATGTTTATTTATTTTAAATTGCGGTTAGAAAATATAAAGGTCAATTTGTTCAGAATATACTGACAGAATTTTAGAGGTCATCTTTATAAATTTCCCCTATATCCACTTCATGGTACCTATACATAATATATCGTATCGACAATTAAATTATCTATCAAAATAAAATGCTGAAATAATAACAAACATTAGAAAATATAGAATTGAACTCATCAACTTAATACAACTTATACCAATAACACAAGATGACTGATTATTATTTGTTCGAATTAATTTAGTCATCAATCATCTACCAACGAATTTTTTTTTTTTTTGGTTTTTGTTTGTTTGTTAATTTTAATTATATTTTGCGATGTCTGCGAGATAAAGATCGCGGATCAGAACCAACAAATATTTATTTTTCTTCATTTAATTACAAAATGAATAATTTAATTTGGCGAATTATTTAACGGTTTTCTGTACGTTTTAATTCTAAATTAATCATTTAAATTGTATTTGTTTTGGTTTAATAATATGGTGCAGGCACATATGGGATGGATTTTAGATTATTATCGAACTCGGGTATTCAACTTACAACGATGGAAATTATAATAAATTATGCGCCCATTATATTGTACATAAAATTGAAAGTATATTACCAAGAAGTCTTCTACTTCTTCTTCTTCTTAATATTCCGCATCAAGTTTGTCTTCATTATTATTATTTCTTAATTACCTTATTATTATTTAACTTTTTTTTGGTTTTTTTGATATTAAGATGAATGTGTACGATTAAAGTAAATAAAATATTTTCACAAGTCTTTCTTCGGCGGTCTCTGGTCAATGTACGGAAATTATTATAAGTTGTTGTTGCATTAGTAAAAATATTCTTAATTTTTGTATCGTCTTTTGATTGTAATCATTAATATTTATTTTTTGTTTGTTTATACGGCTGATCTTACGGTTGAATTGATCATCATAGTATTTTACTGGACGTAATTTAATTGTTTCATATAAGACAAAAAAGAAATTCCATAGGAAATACCAAATGAATTATGTAAGATGGAATCCGTTTATTTTTTGGTTGGGCGAATTATAATATTTGGAACTGTGGAAAATAAAAGATGGCAAATTTAGATATTATATACGTAGTTGACAATGATTTATTATATCTACCTATAGTGCAAAATGTCGGAAGTTTATAAGTGATCATTAAAATATTGCCGAATTTGTGCAAAAACATTTGGATACGCTATGGCCATCTAATTAGTTGGTCAATCGTTCTTGATTCTTCTCCGCCATGATACAAAATACGCAATATAACCGTTGTCAAACACTTCTCAAGTTATTTATAGTTACGCTTTTGATTTAAAGATTAAATCTTAAAACATAACGAAAAACGAATATAATTTATCTGCTCAATAACGGTCTTTTTCCGAATGGTTAAGATTACATACATATATAGGGACGGTGCCGGTTAATTAAAATATTTTTGGTAATCTTAAACATTTTTATTTAATTAATTTACCATGTACCTATCAGCCTAACCGTAAATTACCTTTAAAATAATATTCTATACATTTTCTAAGGTTCACAAAATATTTAAAATAAAACGTTATTATGGTGATTTAGCAGATGTGCCTATTCAAATAAGCGAGTTTAACTTCACAAAGTTACTTTTTTTAAGAATTAGAGGATTTGTTGGTTAAAGTTATAAAAATATTAAGGCAAAATAATTCCGTAGCCGGTAGCTCGGTATAGCGTTAGATTGAGGCCACTTATATACAAAAATTTGAAAGCGGTGCTTCGGACAACTTTTAAGGAATTATGAACAATTTCATTACCTAAATCCTTTTCATCCGGTTGTATAATAACGTCACTTGCGAAAGTCGGCAATGGATCGCAGACTTCACCACAATTACTCGTACCTTGTCTGACAAGGTTAAAAAGCTGCATAAATTATCTTCAATTTTATTTTGAAGTTCAGAAGATCTGAATTTAAAATTTCAGTAAAATAAAAACTTTGAGAAAACGAAGTAAAACTTTGCTCTAATTTCTGACAATTTTTAGTAATAGATCTATATTACTAGAAGCATGCTCCATTGTCATTTTCTTAAGTTTCACCAAAATAACGTCCTATTCGTAAAAACTTAGCTTTGTGAAAAAAAAACACAAATGTTTGCATATTTGACATATTTTAATTAACATATCTGCCAAAATCAGTTAAAGTGACACTTAAAGCTTGAAAAATAGAATCTGTTTAGACGTAGTAGCTCTGCGTCAAAAATTATTTAATTAGCAACGTCTGCTTTTATTTTTTAAATTATCTAAAGCTTCTGTAACGACTCACAATATATTCGTCTCTACAATATATTGTAATTGTAACGCATCAACCCAGCGCCATAGCAACTACACTTGATTTCCTTAGTCACAAGATCACTCCTGATGGCATTCTACCATCAGATGAACGAATCAAGGCAATCTCAGACTTCCCAGCTCCTCAAACAATGTAGCACATTCAACCCTTCATCGGCATGGTCAATTATTACAACCGATTTTTCCCTAAACTTGCTGAAATATTGGCTCCAATCTACATTCACTTGGCAGACTTACTTAGAAAGCTAAAGACATCCAAGAACTTCTCTTGGCCTGATGAATGCCAACAAGCATTCACGACACTTAAAAATGAACTAGCCAAAATCACACTCCTTGTGCATCCAATGAGCGATTCAAAGCTCAGCATTACAACAGATGCATCAAACACTGCTGTCGGAGCAGTGTTACAACAATTTAACAAGGAGCATTGGGAACCCCTGGGATTCTTTTCAAAGAAATTATCGGATGCCGAAAAGAAATATTCCGCATTCGATCGGGAATTACTAGCAATATATCTAGCAGTTAAACGATTTAGATATTTTGTCGAAGGTCGGGACTTCACTATTTATACCGACCACAAACTTCTGACGAAAACTATTCAGTCAAAAACTGAACGTAATCCAAGGCAAGCAAGACACTTGGATTACATTAGTCAATTCACCACAGACATCCAGTATGTGCAAGGAAGTGACAATGTGGTCGCAGATACACTTTCGCGTACCACCGACAACGAACAGGCCGCAATCGAGACCCACTTCGATTATCAAAAAATTATTAAATATCAAAAAGCTGACTTAGAACTTCAGAATTTACTTTCTGGTTCCGGACGTCGCACTTGTTTTTCATACAAGCTTGAGCTTTTAAAACTACCTGGCCTCGAGGTTTACTGCGAAATTTCTTCAGGCAACAATCGCCCGTACATCGCAGAACCACTACGTCGCACAACATTTCACATCCTGGTGTCCGTGCGACTCGAAAATTGATTACAGCTCGTTACTTTTGGCCTAGTATAACCAAGGATGTAACTCCGGGGGCGAGCTCCTGTTTATCCTGTCAAAAATCAAAAGTTCAACGCCACACAATTTCACTTCACGGACAATTCGAAATTCCACCAGAACCTCATTCCAACTTTGCCTCGTTCGACAAAACAAGATAATATCTTTGTCCCCAAAACATTAGACAATTGCGATTTTGTTTTCATTCGAACAGATAAGGTTCGCACGGGTTTATCACCTCCTTACGAAGGCCCATACAAAGTAATACGCCGCCTTCGCAAACAATTCATCGTTTCAATTAATGGTAAAAATCATACCATTTCAATTGATCGACTCAAACCGACATACGGCATAGACAATCCACCTGATCAAATATCAGGCATTCTCAAACACAAAGTGGTACACTTTGCCGAATAGTTTCACATTCTCAAGGAGGGGATATTCACTTGCAGGGGAGTCCTGTAGCGACTCACAATATATTCGTTTCCACAATATATTGTAATTGTAACGCATCAAAATAAATTCCAAATAATTCTAAAATTATTTGGTAGCGCAAATTCAATCAACCCAGCGCCATATCAACTGCACGCACAACCTCAGTCATTTCTAACATTATTGCCATCATTAACGCCGCACGTCGACAAGTACCAAAAACACAAAAAAAGAAATAACTTTTACGGGCGTTCGTTTTTTACGTCGGCTACCAAGTAGCCACACACATTTTTTTTTGACAGAGTCTCTTTCGTGCGTTCAAAAAATAAAAAAATACAGAAAAACGTCTCAATGTGAACTTAACTAATAATAAAACACTTAAATTGTATAAATAACTAATAAATAATAAATTATATAATAATTTGTGTAATTTGTGAAACAAATATTGGCGTGTTTTATTTACAAGAAATTGGTCGGCGCACCAACCAGGCGCCATATTTTCAAAAATCATAAACGACGTGCCTATACTTCTTTCTAATATTTATACTTAAATTTAAATATTTCAAGTTGCTGTAGAAGTTGTCGGAACTTTTTGTTGTCGCTGATTTTGAATTGGTTGCAGCTATATAAAATTCAAGACGTGGGATTTAGAATGGTCACTATTAATGTGAAAAGCTCAAATATCGAGTAATTTTTAAATTTTTAGCTACATTCATTTATTTTGGGCTAATTGAGGTCACTTTAATATTGGGAATGGGAAATGAAGGGGGAACAATGTTTTTCCATTAATTTATGGTACACACAGCAAACTTTATTAAATGTAACTAATTTTATTAAGTTTGGCTTAATTCGTAATACCTCCTAAAATTAGATTTATTAAACCTTGCTAAATTCGAGCTCCAAATTTTTCAAACAACAGATCATCCATTTTTCCGATATTCAAGATAAGTTCGAGATTTTTATTTTATTTTAACTGAGCATTGAATAACACAATCTTACAAAGATGATCCACTAAAAAGTGTACATTTACCTGAATATTGCTGTTTGTTCTGTGCTTAAAGAACTTAATAAAAAATATAAAGGAATTTTGGCTTTGTTATTTCCTTCCTTTTCTACCCCAGTACCCAAATTTTTAAATTTTTAATTTTTAATTTCCTTTCCCATCTGTCAGGTCAACTATAACATTTCTTAGTTTTTAACATTTTTTAATTTCATTATTCCTGAATTTACGTGAATAAAAGTCTCAAAATTTTCTAAATTCCGAGAAAACAATTTAAAATCTACTGTAAATTTTCAAATTCAATAATTTATAATTTATATTCTAATTTTTAAAAACTATTTATAAATTTCAAAATTTCCTAATCAAATTTGGTAAAATTTTCTAAAATGTCGAATACATATTATAAATTCCCTTTACTTGGTGGAATGCTGATTTTTAGTGAAACTGAGAACAAGAGTCAATTTGGTGTTTTAGTAGCATAGCTATGGTAATTCTTTGCTCAGTGAATATTGACACCATTGGTAAATTTAAATAACCTCATATTGTCAATCATCATATACGTATACATGATATATAGAAAGTGGTTGTTATTAACCAACAAATCTTTAAAAACTTTTCGTTTTCATTTAGTTTAGCTGTGTCTGAATACAGCGAAATTAACGCAAAACTAATTAAAAAGTCAAAATAAATCAACATTTATTACGCTTATGCAAAAAATGATAAAATTACCTATTCTCGCTATAATTTCAATAAAATGCTTCAAAGCTATGAACATACATTCAAAGCTATGAACAACATTACATTTTTGTAATATAAAATAATTAATAATTGCAATTCAACTTTTATCTTTACAATTCATTGTCTTAACTAATTATGTTTTGTCTTCTTACTCAAAACTTGTATAGTACACTTTTATACTTTTACCTAGACAAACCGTACTTTTTTTACCTGGCAAATGATCAAAGCGAAGAATTAAAAAGCTTTTGGAACCTGTATACGTCAAGAAGATCAAGTACCAGTGGTTTTTAATTCACGTTTCGTTAACCAATTTTTTATAAATATTATACGAGATGTAATGTGGTTCCAAAGCATGTCTTCTCCTCTATGTATAATCTTATTTTTATTTTTTTTTTTTTTCAAAAGTCAAAAAACTATTTCCCTTTCGATTCCTTTTTCCTAATTTTTCAAACTAAAATATTAAAGAATTTTCTATCTGAGTTGTGGCGGAGAAGGTTGTTGAGTTGGAGTTGAACAAACGGTTCAGATGGGAATTTGTTTGGCTTAGGGTTGAGTTAGAATTGAGGGTTGCGTTAAAGGTCGAGTTCACAGTCGGTTTAAAGTTGTCTAGATGTTGATTTGCAGTTGAATTGGGTTTGAGTGAGGGATTCCCTTAGGGATTAATTTGGGGGTCGAGTTGAAGGTTTAATTGTTATTTAGAGTTTATTGAAGTATTGTTGAGTTTGGAGATTGGTAGAGGGTTATGATTTAGCTCCAGCTGGAGTTCACTCCAGGATTGGGGTTAAATTGGGGGTAAACTACCAATACAAGAAACCAGTACAATTTGCTTAAATTCATTTTGAAATGTTCACAAATTCCTTAATTAGAGTTAACTTTTTCACAAAATATCACATATACATCCAAGATACAACCAAAAAATGATTTTGACAAATTCTCCAAAATACCAAAAATAGAAACTAATCCGCGACTGTGTCATTAAGAAATGAATGTATGTACTTACTATATATAAATAAACGTTGGTCATAAATTAAAATGATTGTCACTAAAACGATTGTACACAATTTAAACTTGACCTCATTTTAACAAATCATACTTGTTATTACCAATTTAACAAAATATCTTTAGATTTCATGCTGTGCGCAAATAAGCGTATCTTCCTTCTCTCACATACAGCCCATCGAATAAGATTTCTGTAAATTTTGCGCATATTAAAAATATTATAATCATGTACTAAATATAATTTTCAAGAGATCAAAGAAATTATTATAATCAATAAATTATTGTGGGTGGTTACAGACATTATATTACAAGACAGAAAAAAAAAAATCATCGATCATGACTATTCTATATAGCTTACAATAGAAACAATTTATACACATTGTTGCTAAAATTTGTATGACTCAAAAAATAATAATTCCATATAAATTAGTTTAACCCGGATCACGATGAGACGTTGTTGTGTGCTAATTTGGATTGATCAATTGCGCAAAGTTATTTACAAATTTCACTTTCGGTTTTTTCGGTGGCTAATATTATAAGACAAAATCAATAAATTGTATAATAAGATTTCTGAATCATAGATTACGATCGTTATTGTGGTATTTTATTTTCTAGTGTATGCACATATGCATTTAGTGCTTACATCGTTTATAAGAAAAGGCGAAAGCGTATCGTTTCACACGTACATATGTATGTATCTAAAGTCGTATACAAAAAATTTAATTAATTTCTTAATAATTTTTTTTTTTTTTTTTGCTTTAAGTAGGTGTTCAATGACACTTACCTTCAGTGAAATCACCGTAGAATCTTTTCTATATAAAAATATATATAATTATACATTTTAATTACTTACTTATAGATAATAACAAGATTTAATGGATTTTTATGTGCGATCATATCATTTTCAAATATAATTAATTTGTCATTTGGTTGTGCGCGATTTATGTGTGTGAAACGATTTTGTCTCTTCCGTGGGCAACGAACTTTTATGTCTCACTCAGTATATTATAGGAAATTAAGTAATTTGTTGTGGGAAATTACAAATTATTATATATCACGTGTCTTTGTGTATTAAATCAAAAAAACTACTGTTCCGAACATTTACCATTTCTGGAGTTCAAACTGATCAATTTAACATTAGAAACAATTTAATGTAATTAGTAAATTTATATAGAGCTAAACTTTGTAGGTACATATGTATAAAAGAAACCATTTACGATTTTTAAATTCTTTTTCTTAATTAATTATTAATAGTCTCACAGAAATTGAAATTTTCAAAAACTTGTGTACGTTCCCATTCATCATTTATAAAATATAAAACAAATATTTGAAATATAATAATCTTTAATTTATTTCTAATTTTTAGACGTACAAGATCGTATAATATACAAAAAAAAAAAACTATTTTAATTAATCAGTTAGTTCCCTTTATTCCAAATTCAACTTCCAAAGAAAGTAAAACAATAAGAAAACATTAAGGTGATTATCTACCTTTTTCTGCTTTGTAATGGGTAACTGTTAATTTTTTCGTTTTAATTTTTTTTTTTTTTTTTTTTTTGTATCGAAGAAAGTGAAAATCTAATTTATCTTCCAAAACTAAATATAATTAGTTTTTTATTTTTGTTATCGGTGAAATAGAAAGTGAGGAGGGCGGGAGATCATTACATCCAGTCGACACAAATATCATATTGTTGATATACTAATCCAATTATATATCTGAAAGTTCGATCGCGGATTCAATCAATTTTTTATTTTTTTTTTAAATCTACCCTACAGTCGAATCACGATTCCAATAAATACAAATTACATGATCAAATATTTACATATATTCTTGTATGAACTATGTAGTGTAATGATTCGATCATTATTATCATTATTGATCATGATCTCAAGTACTACAATACGTACAAACCTGAATATTCCCTGCGCGATTTATCGATTACCTTATTATATTCCACATAGCTATCTAATTCAATCAAATTATTATAAATCGTGAAATCTACTGTCCTAGAAAATGTTCGAACTATGATCGTACATGTCATATTTTCTCATAATGATCGCCCATCTATCTATACGAGTATATATGTACATAAACATAAACGTTTTCGATTAAACGGTCGTTCGATATGCGAAATATACGATTTTGCTGTTTTATTGCTTTTTGATGATATTCCTTCGACAGCAATTTTAATGGTGCTAAGTGTTACGCTCGCATATGTATTGTTGTATGCGCAAGGTTCGTGATTCATTTTTTTTTTACAAATTGGACACAACAACAACATCACTTCAAACTGTTAAAATTCATTTAAATTTAATGATTTAACTTTCCTTGTAATAATGAGTGTTTTCTTCTTAACTTTTTATTTTGTAATTTAATTTTTGGTTTATTTTTTTGCATTTGCAAAATTTATATGCGGAAATTATGAGTTGCATATACATACATGGATGATTTATTGTCCTAGAAATGAAACAAAAAAATTAATGATAATTTTTGTTTGGTTTAATGATTGGAGCGTTGCGCAGTTCGATGAAGACCAATTTGTTTGTTTATTTGATCAATGACCAAAAATTTAAATCAACAAATTATTTTCGAAGTTAAAATTCTGAATCAACAGATCAATTTTGGTTTTCCTTTCATAAAGTGGTAAGGACTATAATTATTTTAAAATTTGATTGCTTCCCGTTTGTGGTGAGTAGAAAGAGGGGGTTTCGCGAGGACTACCACAAAATATCACTTAAAAGTTTGGTACGGTTCTATCTGCTACCAAATTGTTTTTTTTTATAGTTACATAATTTGTTTAACGCCACTCTGTTGCGTGCCCGTTTCTTGATCTAAGACCTAAGTTACGGACATTCATCGCTTATGCTCTTCTTCAACACAATTAAATTCGTGATACACATATAAATAATCCAATTTTAAGCAAAGCTAATTAACATCGAAATTCCGCTGATTTCCGTTGGTTATAAAAATGGGCCAGTTCAATTTCACTAAAAAAAAAATCGTAAATAAAAACCAATTAGAGAGTTGGTCTTAATCAGTCAAATAAGTTAGTCAGATAGGAACGAATTTAAAACAAATAAAAATTAGTCGGTAATGAAACATTTTATCAAAAGAAAGTAAAACAGTTTCTTGTAAAAATTCTTACCTGTGGCCCTATTCTGGTAATTCCCGGGGAATAGAAATTTTAAATTTTGTTGCAGTATTATTCCCTTTTCCCCAAAGTGTATTCTGGTGTTCGGGAAAGATTTTTTATTGGGAAAAAATTATTCCCCATTACAGCAGTTTTGACGTTTGTTTTCCACACCGATTTTTTGAAAGAATTGATTGGGAATAGATTTTTAACGAAAATGTTTGTTTACATGTAGTTGTTATTAATAATCAATAATATTAATACTGTTAATAATTTTAAAGATAGTATTATAATAAATAAGAGTTATTATAATCATTTTGATACAACTAAATATATTTCCCTGTATATTTATTCCCCAATTGACAGAATCCACTTGAAGAAAATGGGGAATAAAAAGTTGGAAATATGTATCTGGGAATAACTGCCGTAAAAAAAATTATTCCCCGCTCCCCGGGAATTACCAGAATAGGGCCACTGGTCAGATTTAGTATTGTTTAATATGGATAAAGCCTACTGAGTTCTGTACCCAATATACCACTAAGGGTTCTTGGTACTTACTGGCCAGTGATACTCTTCTCTGGAAATCTATTGATGATCTGTGAATCTGTAGTTATTTGATATGCTTTAATTATTTTGTTCAATAATATTAACCGGAATAATAAATAATTGGATAATAATATAATCGGACTAACCGGAATAGTAAAACAATTTATAATTTGTTAATCTTTTAGAACACTATTTCCAGGGACATTGAGTGAAAATCCGAAATATTTTCGAATTTTGGTCATTCTTGTGGATATCCAAAATGTGGGCGTACTACTTGTTTGGTTTAAGGAATCGATTTATTACATCTTTAATCAAATAATGTGCGATTGATTGACTATATAATATGAGTACACCAGATATGAGTACATTCAGAGCCATTGCGCGTACCCAACAAAATAAAACTGAAATCAAGCGATAACCTGGAAACTGACCAGGATTCATCTTATTGTTAGCCACGTAGACCACTCCATGATATTATTTTACTACCCAATAAGTACCCTAAAATATTTATTAAATTCAAAAATAATTAAAGTGTAAAGGTGTAACCAATCCATTTAACCTTGATCAAACACTTAATGGTACCCCGGTGGAAACGAAAATTACGTTATTTCCAACCGAAACTACAAAAAATATAGTAGGTATCAACCGAAAGCTACCAGAATAGATGAATTGCATTAACAACTTTTTTCAATCGTCTTACGTGGAAAACTTTGTTATGGAAATATTGGAAAATCAGAAGAATCCAAAAAATATTTAAAATGGGAATAAAATCTTCCTTTATAGAGTTTATATGTATCTGAAGATGGATTATCTTTATGTGATCTGTCAAAGCTACCGCTGGAAAAAATGCAGTTCAATAGGGCAATCTGGGAAAATTGATTTGCCAAAAATCATTAGAAACTTTATCACGTCAATGCAATCTATCTGCAAACATAATGCTCTAGAGGCTAATTTTACACAAAGTTTCGAATGATTTTTGGAAAATCGAATTTTCCCAAACTTTCCACGGGCGACTTGTACTGAATCTTTTTTCAGCAATAGCTATTGATAAATCTCAAGCCCAAAAATACAGTCCATCTCCAAAATAACTCTAGACACTGATTTTACATCAATTTTGACACTGATTTTACATCGGCACAAGTGGTTTTGTCACGTGAGAATATTGACAAAAATCTTCCATACTAATTTTCAGCTAAACACTATCGACTGATAACGACCTTATTTTCGGCTGGAACTTTATCGAATTTTCCTAGACTTTTTTCCAGCAATAGACTATTGCAGTGCTCAACTACAAATTACAGGCCCCCCCCCAAACTTTTTCTTGGGCCCCAAAAATGCTTCTTGTACTACAACAAGTAATGCCTTCTATTTTAACCCAAAAATTTGCTTTACGTATTTTTTAAATTATAAACTTATTTCTCCCTATTATCTAGCCTAGCATTAATTAAAATTATCTTATTTCGAGGATAGGATTAAGGGATCAATGAATATTGAAGTTGTTACAATGATAAAAATATCATTCAAGTTCCAAAAACCGAATTTTCAAACGCCTTAAGACCCTGTAGGTTGTGATTGATGCAGTGAAAGATAGTTTCTCTACCTGTAAAAATCTTTACCATTTACTGGTGAACCTTGCGATTTTTGATTTACCGCAAGTTTAAAATTAATCAAAATAATGCTTAGATTAACCAAAAGGAGTCTACTAAATATCACGATTCAGATTTTGATGTGTAAATTTGCAAGTTCCCACAAAGGTAAGCGTAGAACATTGCCATACAAAATTCGAATAAATTCGAAAACCTCGAATAATCCTTAAAAACTTAAGTAACCTAGAATAATCCGCCAACTAATCTCGATTAACCCCAGAAAAATTGGAGTATTCTCTTTACATATTATGTGAATCTCTAAATATTAGTGAAAAATCTGGATAGCAATGAATATTTTCGGAAAGCCTGTGACACAAATCTTGAAAAGTAGAACGAGCTTTTTCAAGTATTTTATTTTTCGAGGTTCTCAAGTTACTCGAGGTTTCTTTGTTCTTTAGATATTATTCGTGATTTTGTATATAAGCGTTAACTTTAACGTTGAGTCGGGTGAGATTTTTCGAAATTCAAGGTTTTGAGATTTTATAATTTTTCTGGACAACCAGGTTTGAATAGCTTTAAGTCGTTTGATGCTTAACTTATGAAATTGCGTAAAGTTACAGAATTAAAGATTAAGTGATTTTAACTTTATAATTTGAAATTTTGTAGACTTAAATATTATTCGAGATTTTCGATATTATTCTAGTTTAGCTTGGAGTAGAATTACAAGAAAGCCATCCACTCAATTAAATTATCTTACAGAGAATAGATTCACGAAATTCAAGATTTTAACATTTATCTAGATTTCCAGATTTAGCTTAACATTATTCGGAATTATCGTCATTGTCATATTTTCGCGGTTATTTAAGGTTTTGCGAATTGCGATTATTTCGGGAATATTCGAAATTTTTTACGAGTATCGAGCTTTTCGAAATTACTCGTGTTTCTCGATATTCCTTGAAATTTGCCAGGGGTTTAGTTACATTTTGCTTTAGAAATAGTGATTTATCAAGAATTTTGTTTTTAAGTTTTCCAAGAATGGTATAGCTGTGAGTTACATACAGATATAGTTAAGATACGTTTGTAGAATGTTGAGTTAGGTAGATGAAAGTGTATAGGATATTTCGGATTTTCCTTATTTTGAACGAATCCATAACGCGAATTCCAACGATTTGGTTGTTGAAGTCGATTATTTACTTATGTTTCTTCGAGATTTTTGCAAATTTACAAGATTTATAATATTGACAATTCTTCGAAATTGAATGAATCTTTTAAAATATTTAGCTTTCTTTAAATAATGTGACAAACTCTTAAATCTATGCTCTATAGATTTCCAAAAAAACCGGGAAATCCATGTTGTGTTATAACAAAATTAAAAAAAAAAAGTTGTTTTTGAACTCTTGACCACAAAGTAAAGCATATGCTCCGCAAATGTCGCTACTGTAAGATTTTGGGCGAAGAGACACAAACCACATTATTTCTACATATGTTACATAGTCTTACTTGCAGGTCCAATTGAAATTGCTTTTTTCCCCTATTTAAACAACGGATTAAGGTTTTTACTTAGGATAGTGTGACGTTTGAAAATAAAACGATTTTGGTGACTAAAAATGTTGGTGGTTATGTAGAACGTTGGTGGTTATGTAGAAAAATATTTCTGCTTAAAGCTGAAATTTTTAACGCAAGTAATGCATGCATTTACAAGTTCTGTTCCTGTATACACTAATTTAATTAAACCAATTTTTCTGGTTTAAAACTTCCATAGTATGAGAGATTATAAACGCATTAATGGCAGTGTGAATCAGCATTCTCGTGTTCAAAATCTTCTTCTTTAAACCTTATCACCAATAGCAAGACACATTCATTCCGAGGAATTTGAGTCTTTCGCCTGTCCAGAGGTTGACAATTAGTACATCATCATATTTTTGAAAAGATACGGCCAAATAGTCAATGAAAATGATAATTCTTCGGTAATTTCGAAATTTGGAAAATATTATTTTGTTTAAAATTTACTACTTCACTCAAAGGTTTAAACTTGAAAACATCAGAAATGACCATTGCTGTAGCCGGGTAAAATGGTTCGGTTACTTTAGAAAACTTTGCAATTTAATACAACTTCTCACATAACGTCTTCTTATTTTTCCGTTTCTCGAGAGTTGCATGGATCGAATCGCCTTCGTTTTGGGTACGACCTTTTATTGAATACCGTTGGCTATTATTTTTGTTGAATACCGTTGACTATTAAGCTAAGTCCTTCATGGACACAACAATTCCATACTATGTTGAGCGTGTCATGGCTACTCAGTAGAGTCAGTAGTATGCAATAACCAATGACCATAATAGCGGAGTCAAAACGCCTCCCTGGAGATACTCCTTTACGCCCTTAGTGGTTACCGACTCACCCCCCAATTTAGCTGTAATCTTCCTATACCTCAGCATGGAACGGATCCGCCTAATTGTGGGAGGTGAGATTCCCTTTTTCCCTAGCTCAATATCCACAAAGGCACAGAGGAAAATTTCTTTTCCAACAATCGCTTTTTCAATCTTAGTCGCCCGCTAGGCGCCATCACTCTGGATTTACGGTAAACCGATTCTGATTTGCTGGTGTACAACGTTCTCCGTGTCTGAAGACGGGTAAAGGATAAATGAATTCTCCTCCAAAGTTTTGAGATGTAGTTAAAGGCTTGGCATGCCAGAAAAATCTATACCGTTGGCTAATTTTCAAATTATATTTTTTAGTAACTCGGTTTGCATATCATTTAACTGTAAAAAACCTGTGGCGGTCCACTGACGGTTTATTCCTAAAATAAATCCGTGTTGTAAAAACAGCTAAATTAAGTTTACCGAAACAATCCATAAGACAGACATCCGGGCGATTCCACTAGCACAATTCCGTTAAACACAATTCCATTTGATGCAATTCCACTGGGACAATTCCACTTGACACAATTCTACCAGGAAATAATTTAAATTGCACAATTTAAATTGTGTTATAACTTGTATAGTTATACAGAAACGGAAATACACACTTTAATATTTTATTGTGTTATTGAAACTTAATTCAGAAGATAATGATAGCTATGGATTTTAAATCGATAAAAACTGAAATGGGCGAAGAAGCCAATTTATAATAAAAGTAGGAACTTTCAAAAAAATGGTGAAGGTAGCAAAGGTAAAATACATTTCCGTTGCTGCAGTTATTATGATTTGAGGCCTATTTTACTACCCCAATTACACTAGAGACGATTCCACTGCATACAAATCCACTGGCACAATTCCACTACTTTAACATTCGTAGTCCTTTCTTTAGGTAACTTTTTAAGTTTAACTTTTTTATAATTAAACGAAAGCAGTGGAATTGTGCTAGTGGAATAGCCCTAGAATTAAATAATTTTTATTTTGAAACGGAATTTTTGCTTTGGTGCATCCAGATTAAGGAAACAAATCAAAAATAATCTTAACACATCCACGCCATGCAAGGTAGAATTTCTTATTCGTTTACGTATTCTCTTAAGATGTAGTTCTATCATTACATTGATAGTCTGATAGCTAAAAAGCGTTTAATATGATGTTTGAACCCAAAATCGTAGTGATCGACAAACCGTGGAGACACAAGCTGAATTAAAATTACTCACAATGTATGTGATGAAAATGTAAAAATGTAAATTAAATATGGCCATATATTTTCAGTTTTATGAGGTTCTAATTCTTAATTTGAAATGGCAGTGGGACAATGTATGGAGAGACCTCCATCTGAATCAAAAATGACAACCACAATAATGATAAATATTAGAGCCAATTCTATAGAGTATTGACAATAATAACACTCTAAATCTTTGGAAAGTCATTGATTTACTGTGAAATGAAGGCCTTACACCTTGGTCCATCAAAAGTCTTTCTTAGTCATACAAATTAGAGGACAGCAAGTGGATTGAAAACAGGAGCAAAGCAATGAAACATCGTTTGAATCGTTTCAGTAAGCACCAAAACAATTTCACTCAAGGTTGTCAGTGAAATCCCTTGATTCTGCAAAGTGTGTGAAGATTCCATCCCAGAAAAAATACAATAAAAATGGACGGCAAGCAATATTATTTCCATTCCATCCCAGTTTTTTTAATTACCAAGAATATATTTGTAAGGGATTCGAATTAGAGAGGGGTCATATGTTGAGATTTGCGCTATAGACCCTAATGGCACTTAGGTGGTCCACAAATGTTTACCACAATAAGGGGACATTATGTCGAGCCGAATGTATAAGATACATTTACAGGCACTCAATGTTCATGTTCCATTAATTAAAATATCAAATTCCCAAATATTCATTTTCGGCTATATACATATGATGGGCCTATAGCCCAAATCTCAACATACAACCCCTCTCCAATTCGAATCCCTTACAAAATATTTTTCTTTGGTCAAATCAGTTTTTGCTACAATTAAAAAAAAACTGGGATGGAATGGAAATAGTATTGCCTGATGTACATTTTTAGTTTTTCTGAGATAGAATCCTGTTATAACTTCACACACTTGATTCTGTAAACATTGTAATGAAATAGTGCCGTAAGGAATTTAAAAAAATTAACCAAACCAATGACAAATGATCTGAACCAAATTTACAAAGAATAACATGAAGTTTACACTTAAAATAGTTATGGTTATCAGTTTTCAGTGGAATGGATTCCTTATCGCGTCAGTCGTCAAATGCCAACGTGATTCATGGTGCTAAAGGGACGCGAATTGGAAAATTCAGAGTAATGGCAAATAGTTTATCGATTACTACTCAAAATTATGGTCTTAAGGTGAATAATTAGTAGCTATTGCATTATTCCAAAAATTTCATTTCGATTCAAGTTTTTGGGGGGGAGTAAAGAAAAAATGAAACTATTCAAATGAACATGAGTTGGATTAGTTCGTCAAGAAATGACCGCTACCAATTTTTGCCAAATTTCCTCGAATTTAATCGATGCGTCGTTTATTATTGACACCTCATCTTTCTTATCACCCGGTCTTCAAGCAATTCTGCAAGTACATATATTACAACGCATACACACAAAGGTATCAAGAAACTTTAAAGAAATTAAACTTTAAATTAAAACTTACCTTTCTTTTTTTTTTTTTTTTGTTTTAATTTTCTCTTCTTCAATCTCTTTCTGCACTATGCAGTCTCGTACAACTTTAATATTTTTACTTCTCATCAGTTTTCTTTTGATTAAAGCAGTAAAGTAAAGTAGAAAAAAAAAACTTTTAGTAGTAAGTTTGTTGCTTTTTCTTTAACTTTAAACAACAAGTTAAATGATTAAAGTCAGTAGTCTTCCGACCGTGTTTCTGTAAAAAACAGAAGAGCTTCGAGCAGTTTTCTGTGTTTCTGAAGTTTATTAAAGTTTTTTTTTTTTTTGTTAAATAGTTTGCATCGATAAAATTTTTGACGGTTTATTTTATAATATCGAGTTGAGTGAAGGTGAAATTATTATTACAAAAGTGTATATGTAAAAAATAAATGTAACCTCCTGTGTGATATTTAGAAGATTTTGGGGTTAAATCATATGCTATAAAGTGAAATATTTAGTGCAAATTTTAGTGTGCGGATAACAGTGCCAAATTGTTTTTAGTCTGGATTTACAAATATTTTTTTTTTGCGCTGCCTTTTTTTGTTTTTGGGGTGAATTGATAACGCAACAAAGTAAAGTTAGTTTCTGTATTTTTTTTTTTTTTAAATATAATCGATATTTACTTATAATTATTTTTATTTAAAAAAAAATAACAATCCAACGTTATTTAAATTAACTATAAAAAACTAATTTTACCGTTTCGCGATATTTTTTTTTTTTTAAAGAAGCAAAAATAAAAGTAAATAAATAAAATAATGGTTTATGAAATTACACCTTAAGTCTTAATCTCTTGCGAGCCGAGATTAATTTTCTACTCTAATTGATTTAATTTTAATACGAAATTTATTTAAAAATATAAAAAATCTGGAAAGTGGAAATAATTTTGGATGTAATTTGCATGGTTGCAAATATAAATCGCACCGTCTTCCTATAAGGCACATGCACTGTGTGTTATGAATGTGATTGATAGTTGATTGACTTAATACTTAAGAAATGCAAAAAAAAAATAAACATTTTGTCTGACGTGTGTGTGTATATACATATATGTAAAAAATTAACTGTTGATTTTCAAATTAGATTTCATTTGCATGTTTTGTTATTTGCGTTCCGTCTTGTGTTATGCCATGTTTCGTATACTTTGCATAATTGGTCTGTGAAAATGTAATAAGATATTTTATTTTGTTCTTTCTTCTTTCTGTAAAAATGCGTGGTCTTAAGAAAGACCTTGAGATTGATATATGGTTAAATTACTTATTTTCGTGTATATACAACATACAGATCAATATAACGTGATGTACAATTATTAAAACGGTTAATTGGAAGATGATTTTTCTTTTACATGGATTTTATTAGATTCTTACAAGATTTGTGTAACAATGACCGCAAATCACGAACTAATGGAATTTAAAAGTAATTTTTTGATGTGTCATCGAATGACATGATATTATATACATATATGTATGTACGAGTATATGGAATATATTACGGCAATTTGTTTGATGTAACTGTTATTAGTTTGACTTTAATATATTGTGTTAGTGATAATTGAGCAATGGAATGTAATAAGTACCTGTATAGACAGCTGTCAGAAGAAATATTACAATTTTTGTTTATTGAAATTTTAAACGGTTCGATACCAGATATACTCTATTTAGTTTGCTGTATACTGAATTACCTACATTATTACTCTTACTTTCATTTAACACATCGATTAATATGTATAATATCACAAAATGCCATACACATTTACATTGCATAGGATTGTTGGTTCTTATAGCAGTATGAAGTTCTGTAAGCATACTTTTTAATTAGTCGCCTTATACATAATTTTCAAAATAGCCGGCTGCACCTTATAACAATTAACAGATGCCATACATGTGTAATACATAGAAAAAAATCAGCAATAATAAAACATTTAGCAATAAAATTAAACAGACAGTAAATAATAGAATTGTACAATTAATTAACGGTAACCTTATTATCATACAACACGTTGTTTGATTTCATTTGATTCCGCCGATTAAAGAAAATTTGCATCGTCCTGCAACCGAATTCCCGCATCCACGTAAAATTGATGGACGACGTCTTCGTCGAACCATTTGGTATCAAAAAAGAACTGTTAGGTCATTATAAAAATTAGCTTTAATTTTAAACAGTCATCCAATTTCAATGACATTTGGTGTTAGCATGTGACGCGGTTATCTAACAGGAACACTCAAAGAACAGTTAAAAAATTTAAAAATTGGAGTAAAAGATAAAAAATTTGATAATTTCTAATTGTAGTGAAACAATTGGTTCAAAAAATTAAAATTTTGGATAAAGTAGACGTTATACCGAAAGGTTTAACTCATTACATAACCAAATTCTTCGCGATTTTTTGTTAGAAATGTAAGCATAAAAATATAGGAATGGAAAGGAATGAGAAGAAATGGAAGCATAAAAATATGTACAATTTATGATTTAACTGAATTTTCAGTCATAAATCAACTTTTAATTTTAAAATCGGGAATTTACATTAAATGAATTCTTAACAAAACAGGGCGTTAAAAAAGGGGACAACCATCATGAAGCGTGGTGAATGTGGGAATCATTTTCTTTCAAAATAGCCAAATAAATTCTATTTAATTGATTTTAAAAGAGGATCGAACATGGTAACAACACATTGAATTATTGTATCAATTCACATACTTCTGGTTTAAAAATATGTTTTACCAATTTCTGCAAAATATTGATTGACTGCGAAAATGTTTTCCCAATTATTTTAAATTGCGAGGACTATTTCTTAATATTCAACTGTTCGAGTCAATACAATTTTGTGGCATTCAGTCAAGATCTCGCGGAAATACTCAGTTTCATTTTTCAGTATTTTGTAGCTGAAAAAGTTTAAACCAAGAAAATCAGGTTAACTAATCTATGTTACTGTTTTATTTATTTATTTAGTTACTTATTTAATTTACTTAATCCGGTACATCCTGTTTTGAGCATCAACTCATACATAACAAAGCATATCAAAAAATGGGGGCAACTTGAAAATAAAAAAAAAATTCAACTAATCGCTTAATTCTTTAATGACTTCCCTTGGTCCTTAATCGGTTCGCAAACTTCGTCAAAATCGTCATAATCGGATGAACTTTTATCACCCGAATGATCTAAATTTAATTATTTCATGTTTAAATTTTGATTACAAATTACTTGTGTGACCCCTGCTGGAATACTGTATTTATATATTGGAATAATATCTCTTGGATTGGACGTTTGCTGTTTTTAAAATTTTTATAAAAAAAATATTTCAGAAAATAATTTTACAAAAAAACACGTTCAACCGACGTAAAAAACGAAGCCTGTACTAAGCTAGAAAGTAAGCACCAGTTATAACTACAGCACTAGCCATAAAGCTTTCTGAAAGTATAGTGTCAAGCGATAGCTAGAAGTAGCGCGCCAATTTTACCTTAACTTACAAAGAGCTACGCTATTGCGGGTCAATCGTTGGCAACGCCGCATCCGAACCATGGAACAATTCTAAAACTTCCGTGATTTATCCATTTTTACCAAAAGGGGTATCTACATATATGAAACGTGTCTTATTTGGCAAAGAGAATTTGTAACGAATTCATCAATATTTTCCCCACTAACCCAAAATTTTCCTTAGCTTTAATAGATTTGTGAGGGCTAAAAAAATGGTGCCACTAATTTCATTTCTATAAGTCAGTGTAATGACGGATAAATTGGTGCCGGCGTAGCATTTCGAAAAATTCAAATGGAGTGTAAAAGCTCCGCAACTAAATATTTCGTTTAGACACAATACTAATGGAACATAAAGGGCAATGAGATCGTTAAATCTTAAATTTGTTGAGCTTTTGCTGCTGGCTAGATCTTGACATCGGTGGTTATTATTTTTTTAACTTTTCAATTCTCATTTGAAATTTTAATCCGATGATACTTTGTCGAATTTTTCTTATTTAAAACCAAATTTTACTTTAATTTATTTATTCTGATTCTTAAAGTATGGATGAACTTTTAAAATATTTAAAACATTTAAAGAATCGAATTTTTCATGTATGACTTTCCATACAAAATTAAGGCTTAGCAAAATTTAATTTTTAATTTTTCCAACTACCAGTTTTTGATGTAATTTTGAAATTTAATTTAGAACGTTGAAATTTTCGATAAATTTATATTTTTAAGCAAAAACTAAATTTTATAAATTTTCTTATTCCTAAATTTCTAACATTGACTTTAAATTTCGCTTCATTTCCTAGGATTACCATCGGATTTAGATTTTTGAATTTCGAATTACTTCAATATTTGGAACAAAATTTTAGAATTGAATTTTAATTTTGAGAATATAAAGTTGAAAATTTCGAAAAATCGAGAGAACTTTAAATTTATGACACGAAATTTTTAAATAATTTTTTGATTCTTTTAATTCCAATTTCAAATGCATATTGGTGTTTTGTTTATTGCCTGATTGAGCAGATTTTGAGATCTGAGAAACCTGTATCTGAGTTAGAAGAAGCAAAATATTTTTTCTCAACGTTGTTGAGATATGTTAATTCTATCGAAATGGCAGTAAAAAGATTTTTGTGTTTGTAGAAAATGAACATAGGTAATAAAAGCGAATAGATGGAAAATTTAATTTAAAAGGTTATAGTTTACAGGCAATGGTCTACAATCTATAGATAAAGTCACAAGAAATATTCCCGTTCACACGTAGCACATTCATTAAATTTAACCGTATTTCGCGAAAAATATCGTGTTTTATTTTAAAAGCCATGGTGAACAAAGCATGATACATTTCCTCTGCGGTACCTAACTTTTTCACCACATACTGCACTAAGTTCTGAAGAGCGTAAGTTATCAAACCAGAAGCATTTAAGCATTATTTATATTACTATCATTTAGTATGAGTTAAACAAATATTAAGCACTCAGGCAACTTTGTAAGATAAATATCTGCGGTATTTACTGATAATTTTCATAGATTATTAAGAGACAGGATGTTCCCTACAACTGAGCATGTTGTGTCTAAAATGAACTGTGTCAAGTGGATTTGAGGTCAGTGTTAGTCAAACTGGCAATATTGGTAATACTAAGTTTAATTACCAGGTTTAACTAATGTTTTGCGTTAAACCACAAGCTTTGCCAAATCCTTAACCAGCTTTGTCTTATTTCCGTTCCGAGATTAACATTTTCTTGATAGATCAGCCTCACAAACTTCAATCCAAAGAATTTTGACCGAATTTAAAAGTTTGAAGCTCAACATTTAATTGTTCGGAACAAGATATTGAACTTGATAAATGCTGGTTTTTCAGTACATAAATTAACATTTTTTAAAAATATTATGCCGAAATTTGCTGTGAGATTAGACGTCAGAACCATTTGAAAAGCATAAAATTTGTAGTTATTAATTTAATTCAAATGCGTAAATAATATAAAAATCGATATGTCATCATAACTTGTATATAGATCACAATATCATGCCATATCAGCACCACTATTTTCATAATACATCGTATTAAACCAACATACGAGTAACACCTACATCATACACTGTCTAATCCGATTACCTACTCTAAACTATAAAACTGACATAATAACAAGTATTTAAAAAAATAATAATAAAATAAATTTCACTTTCAATGAAAAAAATAAAATTGTATAAAAAATTCTTAAGTCTAGTAAAAACGCCACTCGAACACCATCACGATTAGTTCAAGAGCTGTTATAAAACAAACTCAATTTCCTATAATAAAGCACACCACACACACACACACACCCATACATTAAATAAGCGCGCGCGATTTATATTAACACTAAAAACAAATAAAAACATAATGGCATTATCATTAAAGCTAAACACTAAAAATTAAACAATACGACTACTATTTATTATCAATAAGTTCGAAATGAAAAGTGAGAGTTATGTGACAATATGATAATGTCGTTATAAATTTATAATAGGCAAGTGCGTATATATCTATAAACGAATATGTACTATATGTATAGTGTTTAGTTATTTTGGGTGACGATACGTATCACAATATGTTACCATCCTCGAAAAATCACAATTGTTTTATTTAAATAATGATAGTGTACCTAATAATTAGTGACAACATTAAACAAAAAAACTCGTAAATAATTTTGATGTTAAATTGTCTGTGCCACGATTGAAAAGTAAAAATTGCAAGTAAATTTTGTTGCTTTTGTTGTTGTATTAAGAAAAATGTGTATAAGATTTTACACAAAAGCACAATGGAAATTTAATTTTTTTTTTTTTTTTTTGTATCATTAATGGGATTTATGTTGTTTTGCCTGCGTTGCTGTGGAAAAGGTGTATGAACCGTGATAAATTAAGTGTAGTCTCCATATTATACATTTATATATAATTATAATGTATTGTCTTTAGTGTATTTATGTATGAAAGTTATGATAGATGTTTAATTTTTGAAATGAGGATATTTTTTTTTTGTTCGCTGTTGGTTTTGTATTTGAGTGCACAGTCTGGAAATTCCAGAAATTGATTATTATATCGTAAAACTTTATTTTAATTAGCCCGACACGCAGTTTCAAGGTTTCCTACAAATTGTTTTAGAATAGATTAAGGAGTATAGACATAGAATAATTTTTGAGTTTCCATGAAAGTGGGTTACCTAGAGCTTTTACTGGCAATATCAACATGTCGCTGTAAATTATTCCAAACGGTGGTTCTCCTAGCCAAAAAGAAAGTGTTCAATTTGATCTTTATAGGCTATATAGAACGTAAGATTTGACAACAGGTTAAAAATTAAAACATTATCTTACTAATAGATTCAATTCTCAAAATTTTAACATTTTAACACATTTCACAAAAGTCCCTCAAGTTGAGATGTTTTTGGATGTTGAGCATGTTTTAATTAAAATTATCTGCTCTTAACATAAACAGAAAAGTTTAAACCATTTACACAAACAGGTGGAAAATCAAAACTTTTTAATGTAATTATCGTTATATTTTTACTCGTACAAAATAAATGACAGAAAATAAGTAAATTTACAAAAAACATTTCATAGTTGGAATTTAAGTTGTAGAGCCTTAGACCCAGCACTAAGATAATTAACACGAATCTTAGAGATGTTCCCATATTCGGATAAAGAATATTGCCATATTGGTAAAGAATTACCAATGAATGACAGAAGACAAATCAAATCAGCTGTATGAGCACGACAATGTCTTAGCGAATTTAGTGTAGATAAAATTATAGATCAAATGCCCTCAAATCCACCAGTTGAATTCATGATATAAGGTTTGTTGTTGGTAATGTTTCTTAGTTTTTTGAAAAGGCCCCGCCCCCCCCCCCCCCGCCCTGAAAATATTTTCCAAAGCCTTTGCTAACATAAGATATAAAGTTGTTTGTTTTTCTTTCTTTTTCGAAAGAAGAAATAAAGGTTCATATTAAAAAAGCAAATTGACCTTGAAATAACCTTGAGCGAAGAACTCATATTTTGATTTAGGAGCGATCAGAATTTGGCGATTATAACCGGCACTTCACCGAGAACGTCGCTAGCTATTAGACTCTTACCCTTAATCGTTGATCTAGGCGGCTCCATTCATTGTTTAGACTCTGCTTACATTCTTTTTCATGTTATCGTATAACATAGCAATTGCTACACATTCTGTAATTGTTATTTCACGTGTTTTCGCTATATCTATAAAAAAAATGGAGGTGTAGCCAACACACGAATTTCTTTTACGAACAGAGAATTTTGAGAAATTTTATTTTTTTTTATAACTTTTTTTTTAATTTTTTTTTTAAATTTTGTATTTCTTATTTTTATTTATTTTTAATTTTTGGAAACATTTTGTATTAAGTAGTGTTTTGTAAACCTTATACTTTTTAAGATGTTTGCCAAATAAATTTTCTGGACCAAGGGAGTGGCCACTTCCGGTTAGCCGATTTGGAGTAAAATTCACTGGGACCTCCCAATTTATCAAAAAAGCTTAAATCTGAAGTTTCAGTTCAATTGGTTAAACCATCTGGGCTGTAGAGAGGACACAGACCGACTGACAGACTGACAGACTGACAGACTGACAGACTGACAGACTGACAGACTGACAGACTGACAGACTTACAGACTGACAGACTGACAGACTGACAGACTGACAGACTGACAGACTGACAGACTGACAGACTGACAGACTGACAGACTGACAGACTGACAGACTGACAGACTGACAGACTGACAGACTGACAGACTGACAGACTGACAGACTGACAGACTGACAGACTGACAGACTGACAGACTGACAGACTGACAGACTGACAGACTGACAGACTGACAGACTGACAGACTGACAGACTGACAGACTGACAGACTGACAGACTGACAGACTGACAGACTGACAGACTGACAGACTGACAGACTGACAGACTGACAGACTGACAGACTGACAGACTGACAGACTGACAGACTGACAGACTGACAGACTGACAGACTGACAGACTGACAGACTGACAGACTGACAGACTGACAGACTGACAGACTGACAGACTGACAGACAGACAGACAGACACCATTTCGAAACTCACTTTTTCGTACTCAGGGGACCTCAAAACAAATAAATCTCTAAAAATCTCAAGGTCCAAAATTTTCATGATTACTATACTTTATTTTACTAGAGTAAAAGAAAGTAAAACTGGTTATTTCCCTAATCTTTTACAAAGGAGAGCTTTAGGCAGTATATTTATTAGTAAATACAATAAAGTTGGTCTTTTGGCGATTACTCGAGTTAGACAGAAAACCAAGGAAAAATTATTTTCGATAACAATCGAATTACGTTTAGGGTTACTACACCTACAAAATAAATTTTTTCACTACCCATTTTTGAAAAGTCAGCAGCAATGGAAACTAAAATATTTATGGTCCAAAAAAATATTTTCGTAGCAGGCCACTTTCAGTGACAGAAATTGGTAGATTACATACCTAGGCGGAAAGTTTGGTGGTTTGGCGTCTATTGGAGGGGGGGATCAAAGTTGAGTAGATTAATCTACCAGCTCCGTAACCTTCCAGTAGGGTGCGCATCACGTGAGCTGTTCTGGTCTTGTCATTAGGCAGCTGCGTGATGGGTACAATTGTGGAAGGGGTAACCTGTTCACAATTCGCAAGTGTACGTACTGCCTCCTCGTGGCAACCACTGGTAACTAAGGCCATTTGGCACATTTTAGGCCATTTGGCACAGGCTAAAGTACGGCGCTAAAGGAGAAAACCTTGACAAAAAACCCTAATCTAAGGTGGAACAGCATATGCCGAAAGATGAATGGCTGATAGGCTAATCAGCCTAAAATATGCGGACTCTGGATACCAGGCACCCTCCAGTTTTATTTAGCCTTCCTGTAGTAAAGCTGGGTGACCTACAGGTGATTTGCAATTCCGAGCAACTCGTAAGAGTAAAATCAAACGGAATACGGGGCAGGAGTAGGAATATACGAGAGTGGGACAACCCTCTCGAGGTCCTTGAGCTCCAATGCTACCGTTTTTCTAGCGGAACTACATGCTGTAGTAAACATCTAGGAGGGAGAGCAATAAGCCCAGATAGTATGTATCACGTACCGGGAGGCAGTATCGTCAGGTTCCTTAAGAACCTGAATATTGACTGGACGGATAATTAAGCAGGGGCCAGCACAATAGATCTTTTAGGTCGCAGTGCGAAGTGGCTGATCGCCCGCATGGCCCCCCCAATAATAATAATAATAATAATAGGCGGAAAGTATTCCATTCCTGTCGAGAGAACTTTAGTTTACCGAGAGGTGTAGCCTCGAGATTATTATTATATATTATTATAGATTATTATCCACTAGAAGCCTAATAGTTTGAAATTAAAAAAAATAAAACAAACGATACGGTATTTCACAATAGTACGTCATATTATTCTAATTTCGTCACTCGATAACAAGAAGATCACGTCATTCAAAAGTTCTAGAAGAAAAACAGTGCATTGACCGGGTTTAGCAACAACCTGTATGTAAAGCGGTGAATCAAGATAAGTGTGCCGCTTTACTATAAGTGTGGATTGAACATGTTAGTTTTACAAATTACGAATTTTGAACTGAGGAAAAAATTAATTTTAATTAATAATCGTTAAATAATAAAATGTAAATAAATTAATTTGAAACTAATATTAGTTTTGTGCGGCGGTTTCATTTTGGTGTAGCAAAAAAAAAACAAACTAAACACGATAGAACTAAATCATTAATTAAAGAGCGCTGAAAATGATTTATAGGCATCGTTTTAATACTGTCGTTATAAAAAAATCGTTAAAATTTGTTAAACATTTATGAGAGTATTAGTGTAGAAACAACAATGAGTTTATTTAAACCATCGAAACCTAAAAAGTTGATACAGCATGCTGAATATCAGCTGCAAATTTTATAAAGGTTTTAATGAAACATATTTTTCGGTTTATGAAGTTTGTGCAACATTGAGCATAATTAAACTAATCCTAAAAATAGTTTAAATTGGCCAGAATCTGTTCTTCGAAGATTTAATATAGGCGATTTCCAGAAATACCACCTTTTACTAAGATGCGAACTAAACCAAAGTGCAATCAATATTTTGACCATGACTCATATTTGTGAGTAGTCGTTTGTTTTAGTTCGCATCTTAGTAAATGGTGGGATTTCCGGAAATCGGAATGAATGGGATTTCTGATATGATAATCATGTTGGAAATCCTATCCTGTATCCTAAAGTAAGCCATGCACAGATCATCTAATTACAGGTACAAAATTGCATAATAAAAACTTGGGTTTTCTAAAATTGGGTTGCTGGCGTGATGTACAACCCAATACTATAGTGGGGTATTAAAGTCCGCTTCTTTGTTACGATTATAAAAATGAACGCTAAAAGGATTAAAAGTGTCGTAGGCGAAAAGGTGCCTACTTAAAAACTGTCTGAGAGAAAGTTTTTAATAATTTAATTAACGGAATTAATTTTTCCTAATATTTTTCAAAAAAAATTCGCCATAATAGCGTGATAAAATACACAGACACAAAAAAGTAAAGACCTCCTTAGGTGCACAAAATATTTGAATAAACGACTAACGTATAATATATTCATTATTCACTGCTAGTTTATCTAGTAGTTCCTTCTTCCATTATTCACTACTACCAAGTAAAAATTTCATTTTGAAATTCTATCTAGTAGTCTCTTGCCATTTTCATTATTATTAAATTGAGACGTCACAATAGTTGTTTTCCAATCGACCAACCGCAAGTACCCGCTAGCAAACCGCTAGTAGAAAGGTTTTTGTCTTCGCTCAATGAACTACTCGTAACTGCTCTTGTTATTTTTCACGAGCAGTTAGAAGCAGTTACGCAAAATTTCGCCGCTAGACGGTTGAGTGTAGAACCGCTTGGTAAACCGCTTTTTTATATCAAAAATATTTATTTTTTGTGTGTCAAAAATAAACATTTTTCTATCGTATTTGTCAATACGTTGGTTAAGCTGTTAAAAAAAATATTTTTATTTTGTATTGTTCGCCACACTAAAATTTTGACAGCAATTGCTAAACATATACGATTTATAGGGTATGTTTTACTAACATCATCCATTTTAGTCGTTCCAATCGACCATAGCAAGGACAAAAACCTTTCTACTAGCGGTTTGCTAGCGGGTGCTTGCGGTTGGTCGATTGGAAAACAACTAATGTTGACGGAAATTATTTTAGGTTTATTTAAAGGATTTGATAATGAAATACAATTTTTTATCGGTCGTGGACAAAATATCGTATTCTACTCGCATATAATGACTGTTATTCACTCAGATGATTAAACTTCATCTTTGTGAATAACAGCTATCATTATTTGCTCGTTGAATAATATACTATTGCAGTAATTTGTACTGTTGGTAATTTGTAAAAAACAAAAATAAGCGTCAGATAATTTTATAAACGGGGGAATTTAAAGAAGCTTATTAAGCAAATTTTGTAAAATTTTTAATTTTTTGTTTATTTTTTATTGAACATTTTGTTCTTATAGTTTTTCTGTAAATTCTGTTACCCGTAGATGCCGCCACTTCCGATTTGCCGATTTTCATTAAAATTCACTAGACCCCCAATTTAAGAATAAAGCTCAAATATGAAGTTTCAGTTCGATTGGTTAAAGGTTAAATACACCACTTCGGAACCAAATTTTTTTGACTAAAGGAATCTCAAAATTAAAAGTTACTAACGTAAAAGAAGGTACGAAATTGAGGTGTGGCCAAAAGACGAGTTTCTTTTACGAACGGGGAATTTTAAGAAACTAACCTTCTTCTTGAGATTTTGCTGCTACCAATGCCAACAACAATTAATTATCTCTAATATAATTTTCAAATTCAGAGCAAGGTATCATGATCATGAAGGTATTAAGGTTTGCAAGAACCAGTAGTTCTTCTGCGAAATTTGCTACCCTCCTCGTCGAATAATAATTCAATTTTATTTATAAAGTAAATTTAGTTCTATTTATTACATTTCATTCGTGAAGTTACGAAACTTGTTCGAAATTCGAATGAAAGAATTTTTAAATTTTATTTCAGTTTTTTTGCGACGTTGTGAAATTAATTTTCTGGAGGCGTCATCAATTTAATTGCTGCACTTAATTAAATCTTTATTATTAGCGTTTACCTCCATTCTCTACTTTTTTATTGACATACCTTAGTTATTGGTAATGACCGTTGGTACACATTTCTTAACGGATCCTATGATGTGTTCGAAATATGTAATAGCAATCATAACGATTCGAGTTTGTGTTACTGACTATTCGATTAAGTAAGCGTATAGCATTGGGTCACGTGAGACTTTTGAAATTCGAGATTTTGAGTTTTTTGTTGACTATAGCATTTAGTGTTTTGGCATCGTAGTAATTCAATATTTTCGAGATTATGCGACAACTTTCAGTTATTTTTCCGTGAAAGCTGTTTTTCTGCGCTTTTGAATTGCTTAGCATTGAGATGTCTTTTTATTACAGATTGTTTCAAGATTATTCTAGAATTCTAATTTAATTCGAAATCTTCGTAAAAATTTAGAATTTCTCTAAATATCAAGATTATCGAGCTTTTCGAGGTTTTTCGAGTCTAATCGTGTTTCTCTCGCTGAGTTATATGTAACATATATTATTAAAGATTTGATACATTTATCGACTTGTTTCATTTTTCTCGCGATTGTTGGAATATGTAGATTTTCGGATTTAAATAGCCCGAAGTTTCAATATTATTCGTGCGATGTTTGTAGTGATTTCTTGATTATTCCAGGATCCTGAGCTTATTAGAGTTTTTCGGGGAATTCGAAATGTTTTGTGATTATCGAAATTTATCTAAAATTCGAGGTTACATGTTTCCGATATTCCTCGAAATTTGCAAGCGATGGAGTTGCTTGACTATCCAAGCTCCTTGAAATAATTTTGGATTATTCCGCATATTGAGAATTTGAACGGGCGATTATTCGATATTTTCGAGACTAGCATTGAATTTAATTCAAAATTTTTGGTAATGTTGAGAGTAATTCTTCGAGATTTTTTGATATTATTAAAAATTGTTCGAAATTACTTGATAATTTACTGGGATTCAGTATAGCTGCTTTATGTTGAATTGTATTAGTGTTCTTGGTCTTTTGCAGATATTATTTAAATATTATGAACACACACAGATAGGTGTAACAGTAATGTGTTTTGGACTATGAGCCAATATTGCTCTTCTAATCAATTGATCATAGATCTTCAAAACATTTAGCTAATTTAGCATTTATTCAGGTTTCTCAAGAAGTTGTTGCTGAAATCAAATAAAATTAATTTTGCTTCGCGCTTTGTTGAACTGAATTTCTTTACGCTTTACGCATTCATAACTGGCTCTGGTAATAACTCCGAGCAGCAACGAAATTTTTATTCGTAAATTGAATTTTCTTCGATACGGTCATTTATTATGCCGGTTAGCTGTCCGACCGGTGACCGGCTTATTGCTGTGAAAGCTGGCCGAATGGGTTCAAAACCGGTTAGTTGGCAACGCTAATATAGTACGTGTTATTCGTATGTGTTATTTGACTTTGTTTAAGTCGCAATTTTTGCACGTGCTCGTGTACAGTGCGCTTCGCCTCGCAAGCAAATTGCTCGTCACACATAGCATCGCTTTTACTCCTTAATGACGCAATGCACTATTCTTCGACCTACAAAGTATTATGGATTCCACTTAATATGTCATTAAAACTGTGCAATTATTGTGTGTTTGATCCGTTCCTGATGGTAATCCAATATTTTTGAAATTTGTCTCTATATTTTGTAGTATTGAGAACATGAGATAATACGGGATTTTAGATTTTTTCTAGATTTACTTGCCGTTGAATTGGGCCGGTTTTTAGATTAAACGAGAATTTTCATATTATCGAGTTTTCAGGTTATGTTGGTTTCAAAATTGTGTACGCGTTTGGCTTAGATTTGCTTTAAATTATAAATGTGTGTGTTGTCTTAATATATGTAGCTTACCTTTGTGTTGCTTAGCGCCTGGGGATTTATCAGATTACTCGATATTTCAAGTTTTATTTGAAATATTTAAACTTTAGCGTTGAGTTACCGAAACCAAATAATGCTACATTTAATTTGAGATCTTCGATGCTTTCAAGATTATACTTCAGCTTGGAGATTTTAGAGAATTTCGAGATTTTCATGATTAATCATGAGTTTTGTGATTTTCGAACAAATCCACGAAAGCCACGGGTAATTTCATAGTATTCTGGGAACAAGGAAATGGAGGGTTGAGCTCGCAGAAGAAGAAAGAGGATAACGATAGTGTAATTTATTTCTTTTAGCAGGGGAAAATATTCAGACTGCCTTAAGCGTGAAACATGCACTGACGATTGTTCGCTTTTGCTGCTTGGTGTGTTTCACGCTTTAAATCGTATATAAGAGTTTATTTATCAACATATGCAGACTGTACATTATCATCAACTCTCGAATCAACTCTCGATTTACAAAAATTGAATAATTAAAACAAGCATTTAATAGGGATTTTGATCAGGTATCAGAAACTTCCAATTACAAACAAAAATAAATATCAAAAACCTTTGTAGGGTGTCGAAATATTAATTCCCCTCACTGATTTTAAAATGTTGTCAACGTATGTTGTCTGACATGAGTTATTTTTAATTAATATGATTTCTGCCCATAGGGCCGCAGGCCGCTGTTTTATAAATAAAACTATACAAGTGTTTTATTGATAATTTAAAATTAACACGTTTTTCAAAACTTATTAAAACGCAAGACATTGCATGATATCAATGTATCAAAGTTTTTAAAAACGTGTTAATGTTATAAATTTTGTTTTTATCGTGTATCACGAGAAGAGTTGTTTGAATCCCGTAAACGCCTCTCGTACATACGGCCTTGACTTTACAATATGCACGATTTACATTTTATCGATGAACACCATTTTAAGATCATACCTCCAAAAATACTTGAGAAGCCGGCATTATTCGTTAAAATTTGTTCCAGATGTTGATCATAAACTGATCTAGATGTATATTGTTACATCTAATAAATTTAAAATTGATTTTAAGATTACCAAATTCAGAGATACACACCCAGAATGTAAAATATAAATTCTTAACAGTTGTATAAAGTTAGATGACCGAGTTAAATGAATGCTAAAAAATCAACACATCAAAAATAGCAACCTGCTTTAAAAGTTAGATAAAAATCATAATCTATGTATATGAAAAGGTGCTAATGACCAACAAATAAATCATCTTTTAATCTACAAAAACAGCAAGATCATACAATCGTTCGAAACCGTGAATATAAATAGAGAAGAAAAAAATTCACTTTCAATACATCTTTCTATAAGACAATAGCGATCATAAGTATGTGTATACAAAAACTATACTCTATTGACACACAAAAATCTTAAATACAGAACCTGAAAGAAATGAAATTTATGTTGTATTGTTTGTTGAACTTTATAAATAAACTTTGTTGTTTTTTTTTGTTTTTTTGAAGAATTACAATAATAAATAAAGAAGGTGTGTTTTGATGATCATCTTCATCTTATTCTTCACAATACCTGTTGTGTATATTAAAATAATTTTTTTTTTTTTAATGTTATGCGATATTTGCATATTTATATACAAACTCGCTAATGTTGTACGATGACAATTTTAGAGTGGTTTATATTGTTTGTTATTAATATTATGTTTTTATTATTTATAAATAAGAGATCTTGTCGCATATGCTTATGCTCGTAAGAAAGCTATATTAAATTCATCAACAAAATGTGGAATATACAAAATTTGTTGTGGACTATAGATAGTTGTGTCAATTTCTTTGATCTAATTAAATTTCTAATTTAATTGAGATGAACTTTCAAAAAAAATTTTTTTTTTTTTTTTGAGTGTTAAATGATGTGATTTAGTGATTTATGGAGTATTTTGATGACAATATCACGTATTTCCAAAAAATGTATGACCGACCTCAAACAAGGTATAAAAAACCCAAATGCTGTTGCCCAAATTTGTTTAATTAACTTTTACTAATAATATAATATACGTAATCTGGTACATGTACATATTATAAATTCATGAAACGATGCCGCGTGCGCGCAGTAATTAAAAATATAGCGGAGATTCTAATTGATGATATTCCGACTGTAATTGAATGCTAATTAATGTTTTATTTATTTAAATTTTTTACCACACTTGAATTGGTAAAATGTAAACACTTATAAGCATATTTAAGCGTATAATACATATACATAATATGCGGCTATATTATATTGATTGCTCACAAATGTTGTTTAATTATAAAATAATTGAAATTGAAAGTTTGGCGAAATTTATTTGCAAAAACATAATCTTATGTATAGTTTCAAATCAAAACGCGCATTGAACCCTACTTTTGTATTTTTTTTTAAATATTATGGAAGGAAGATAAGATAGATATTACACTTTCGTGTACGCGGAATTGATAATACATATTACATTTTATTTAATTATTTTTCTGTTTAAGAAATTGAGATATAAAACTCGATAAAAATGAAATATAATTAAGTACTTTTTGTTTAACTGCAGAAAAAAAAATGTGCAAAAATTTTACATAAAATTCAAAATCGAAAAGACATGAAACGAAAATTATTAACCTGCAAGGTGAATGAATTCCAAAGTACCAAAAAAAAAAAAATTATCACACCTTTTAAAAGAAACTGGAAATAAATTTTCGATCGAAACTTTAAAATGCATTTTATTGATTCATGTGAGTTAGTCGGGTTGATTCACATTATATTATTATTACAAGTTTGGGTTGAAGTTTTATTTTTTTTTGTTTTGGTTCACGTGTGGTCATTTAAAATCTCGATTTGGGTGGCCACTATATGAATACCTACATATATATATATATATATATATATATATATATATATATATATATATATATATATATATATATATATATATATATATATATCAATTAGGTTGGAGTTGTATATTTATGAATTGATTTAAGTTTTTGTTAGCTTTAGAACTTAGAATTCAAACGATAAACTTCATCTGAATATTGCATTAAAATTTAGTTTTCAAGAAACTGAATACTTTGTAGGATATCTTGTAACTTAACATCACCAATTTGATTTTTTTGTTTAAGATAAAACTATTATTTTAGTTAATTAAAAAATTAATTATAAAAACTATAAAATTTAACTGTTGTAAATTTGAAAAATTATCATAAAATTTCTGTTTCACCAATAAAAATTTTTTTGTAATTCAATATTTCGTAAAAAGTGTATTTCAAAAATTCGTAAAATGTGTATTTCAAAAATATTTTTCACATCAGATTTACTAATTTTTAGGCCCTAATATAAAAATAAGCTAAACAGGCTAAACAATTTTTTATTAAAGTTATTAACGTTTATTTTACCCCTAATTTCACCAATTTTGGAGCAAACAATTTTTTATTTTATTTTCGTAAAATCTCCTTAAAGCGCCTTAAAGTACACATTTTAAGCTTTAAAAATCGCACAGAGGTCTAATAAAGCGGTTTAAATTAAAGTAAATAGGTGGTTAAAATTTGTTAGATATATCAAATTTTATCAATGCCTCAAAATTTTGAAATATTTTAAGTGTACATCTTTAAAAATAAATTTTTGAAATTTTTTTCATTCATCGTAAAAAACCTACATTTGTATCTTAAATTTTTTAGAAATGGAAGAGCTTTTGCCGATTGCGTCGCAAATCTCTTTATGCTTCCCTTCATATACATTTGTACTATTCCTACATTCATTCATTTTAATATTTGTAAATATAATACTCCAATAGTAAATGTTTCATCTCTCATTTAAGCTTTCGTGAGCTCAATTTCATTAATTGGTTCAAAAGTTACAATAAATTTAGTGTAGTTTGCCGTACTTTTGTACTTTGTCACAAAAACATTACGGAAAAATTAAATATATTCTGATGTAAAATTGGAACACGTTTAGTAGTGCATACCATTTGAAAACGCCATTTTTTAAAAATTGGAATTAAGAGTAAACTACAAAACCTTACTATTCGACAGCAAATACCTTATTATGGTTTGATTCTTGAGTTAAACACACTTATTTTGGTTTGTGTATTTACTAAAATAAATTTTGAAATCTTACTTTGAGAAGAGAAGGGACATATTCTGGAAAAAAAACGGAAGAAATAAAAAATATAAATCAAAAAAAATATTTTAGAAAAGAGACAATTTACTTAACAATACTTTACTTAATATTATCAGATAACAAATAGCCAAGATTACTATTACCATCATCATCATCATGATAACCACCACCATCATCACTATCTCCATGATCAACATGACCATAACCATTATTAATCTCTATTATTTCCATCTTAATTGGCCATATTCTAGAACTCCTTCTTTTAAGTCATTTGAGAATCCAACTTCCATTAAACACGGAAAATTTCATCATAATCGGCCTAGTTACAGGCTAATTGGTCATATTCCAAAAATGTATCCAAACATAATTTTAGAAGCTGAGAATATTTTGGATTTCCATAATATACGAAAAATAATGCAGATTACAAAGTAACCTGCAGTTTACAAAAATACACTTTAATAAATATGGAGGTATTTTCTAGTTGAAAATATTTCTACATTGTAAAAATTGGCGCTGTCACATGGTATGTGCTACTAAATCATTTAGCTCTTAAGGAAACTAAAATCATACTTCAGTGAAACAAATGCGCCTCACAACAGCGAAAAAGGAAAATCAATTTCTTTGACATAAAATGCTAAGGCGACTACATCAATTAAACAATGAATTTATTTTGGATATGTATGTCAAAATTGACCAGTGGATTTGACTGTGATAATTTGGGTGTGGGCGGTTTTTCCAAGTAAATGTCAAAAATGAGTACTAAAAAATATTTATTACAGGTTTCGGATACAGTCGTAGTCCACAATCAAAATAAACAAACAAAGAATTATGTTTTTTGTCCAACTTGTCAAATCATTCAATCGGTAAAATTTTTATTTTATTTAAACATATTTTCACAATTAGTTAGGAAATGGTACGGAGTATTTCACAACTGTACGCATAAATTCCGGTTTGATAAGAAATATTCGCGTGGCAGGATTTTATACTAAACGAGATTTTTCCATTCTGGTTCAGTGGAAACATCAAATTTTGTCGTCGCAGAATTTGAAGCCGAAATACAAATATTAGATGTGTTCATAAATAGTTAACCATGTGTTTTTCTTGGCGTTGATCAAGAAAAATCTACGGTTCATCAATAAAACTCTTTATTGGAATCTAACTAATTTACTTGGTCTAATTATTGACGACAGGCGACGGCTGTAATGGCGAATTCGAGATAATGTCTTTCAGTCTTTCACAACCCGATTTTATTGCTTTTTGATTTACTGCGCTTCATAATTTTATTATCGTAATCTAATTGTGAGATAGAATAGAATTACATTATAATATAATTTTAGAATGAAATTGAAATCGCGATCTGAGTTTGACAATCGTATCATAATTGTTTACAACACATATTCAACTTAAAATATGTAATAAGAATTTGGTTAAATTTTTCTTTAAATCTATAATCAGTTTACTCTCGATTTATTAAACTTATAGACACAGCACCTGAACCATAAAAATAATTAATGCCAGATAATTTCCATTTTTGACGTTTTATTCCATTTATTACTAGTACTAAACAAATTATCTCGCAAATAGAACCAGAATACAAATTTTTGGAATGAAATTATTCAGTGAGAAATCGAAATTCGAGATCACAAAAATATCATTCCAATTTACACCAACTGGTAAGGAAATATTCATTCCAACACCAGTTTACGTCTTCTTGACTTACACATAATTTGAAATTTTATCGATTTGAAGTATTTTCTTTTAACAAAATTCAATATATTTACTGTTTTTCATAAAAATTAGAAAAAATCTGCATACAAGGGACATACGGTATGTGAGGATGCATAGGTTAGGAAATGTCATTTTTGTAACTCGAGTGATTCTGCGCAACTTGCTTCTTTATTAACTATTAAAACTAAATTAAACTCGCTTCGCTTGATTCGCCATTATACCACTCGTTACATAAAATGAGGCATTTCCTAAAAATTACGAAAACCATAACTTACTCGTAGTCGGACTTGATTTTTCATTAACCAAACCTTTAATTTCCAAATGAAGTCGAAAATAGTCAGTTATAGAAATAAATAGCTTCCGATCTTACACAATTTTGCTTTCTACCTCCTATGCTTTGACGTAAAACCACTATAAATGTGCTACTCCGTTTCGCTATTATTGCTCGGAAAAGAAAAAATGTAGAGAGATGATGCATAAACCGTTAAATAGAGGAAATAATAGAGATTCAGAAAATGTGCGAATGGGTTTTGGTGAATTGCGCCTGAGCCAGCTGGCAATGTTTAAAAAATGTGCGAGATTTTAGCAGATTTTTTTCGCCGAACCTATGGCTTGATTTGATTTCAATGTAACTAATGAATGAATACTTGGTACAATTTGTTTTGAATGGATTATGGCGAGTTGATTTGAATAAACCTAACACTGCTATTCTGATTAAGCAAGAAACTATGTTTAAAGTTCGTGTCTCACAAGCCTGAATTTATTTTTGCGTCTTCTATTTCATTTCATTTGTGTCTTGCAAAATTATAGACATTTATAGAAAAAGAACTGTGTCGAAAAACAAAATTTCCTCTTAATACTCTTATTTCTTTTCACCTTTTTGCCTACCACCTTTTTGCTTTCGAATAATATGCATTCGATCTTTTTGATCATTCAGTCAAAAATAAGTTGTAGCGGTATTACGAAAACACTTGTTGCTTACAAATAGAGTTAAAATTGTAAGCGTGGCGAGATTTTCTACAAATGTTTCTTATTTAATATTCCTTCTGAATATCGATTAACCCTGACCTTCAGTAGCAAGCCACAACTTCAGTTATCACACTCTCAATTTCACAACAAAAGACCCAGCTAAATATTTTCTCTCTTTCTTCTTTTATGAAATTGCAGATTGTTTCATAATTCAAAATCAACGCTAAAATAGTTTTTCTTGTTTCACAAGAACATTACGGAAAAATTAAATATTTGTTCAATTTCGCTCAGAAGGTGACCACCCTCCTACTCTGAAATCGGGCATAAGCAGTATTTGCTTAATGGAAACAGTCTAATTTGGAAATCTTTCAAATAATGTGGATTTTATTTATTTTATTAAATTTGATATGTATGAATGCTGTTTTGATGAAGATAAAAATTTTGATAATTGTAAGTACAACTTTATATTAGTTGTTCGTTGTGATTGCAAATCGCAATTTTGGTGAGACACCGGGAGCACCATACTATGGTATATGTGATCCCTATTCAAATACTTTTATTTCACTGTTGTTCTTATGATACTCTACCACCTACCACCATCATTTTTGCAACAGATTTGTTTACTTTTCGTTTTCTCAATTTTTCTCCTCAAAAATCACTCAAAAAACTTCGTTCTCCCATTGTATAGAGTAAAAACCTATAGTTCTAATAATTTTAACTATTATGTAGATTCCACAAAAAGGATTCAGCACTGATGAAAAGTACAAAAATAACTATGTTTTAGTGATCTAAATGGTATTATTTGCTTTAATTTTTCCGACTTTCCTTCAGTTTTTTTTTCAAAAATTGGTTCATTTTAAAGCGAAAACAATGTGTTATGTAATTTTCTCAGAGACAAATTTAGACCTCTTAGGACTGGCTACGGAAATAACCGAAAAAATAGTCCTTGAAGATAGTGGTCTAAATATCGGGTTTTAGCTAGATAAAAGCTTTGATCAATGGGTATAGCCGAGCTATAATTTCTGACATGTTAACAACTTTGAATTAATGTATCTGCCAAAAATGATTGACTGCTACACATTTTGTTTAATTTTCACTTAAATTAATTTGAAAGTATGTTTGAGATGTTGAAACCGGGAAAATTAAAATACATTCGAATATGACCCATATTACTAAATACTACCAGAGTTCATTCCTTCTAAAGAAAACTTGCCTTATACATACACAGAACTTTAGAAATAGTTTAACAAACATAAACTCCACCTTGTATCGAAATACTTCTTTTTAATCAAAATGAAAAGAAAATCGCACAAGACGAGAAGAAGGAAGTAATAAAAATTCTGTTTAAGTTATTTATAAAAACTATTTTCTAATTTATATATATAACGACGTAAACGACTGTAGTATTTTTTCACATTATCTTATCAACACTCATTACAATCGGTCGTCGATAGATACCCAAGCAAGATAAGAGACACAAAAATGTTGTAGTTGTATAAAGAAAAATGTTTCTTATTATTTATTGTACGACAAGAATGAGAATGAAAATGATTAAAACTGGTTTAATTCGACGGCGACAATCAAGTAAATGCTGCTACATAAGCGACATATTGTTAGTTTGTGATATGTGCTAAAGGAAGAAATTGAGTTTTATTAGAAACAAATATTATTTACAATTTGTTGCAGTTATATACGCAAGTTACAAGTACATAAGTATAAGGTATTTATTTTAGATGTCATGCCTGGGTGTAGTAGATTTGCGCGTATGTTTACGAGTATGTGTGATAAGAATGATGTTAAATAAGATAAAGATGTCTGTTTTAATTAATTGATGTTGCCGGAAGGGGATATTTAATTTTCTGCAATTTTTGATTGTCAGGTGATTAAAAGAAAAATGTTTACGTATATGAGTCGTTCGCAATGCGGCTGTGAATAATTTATAATAACAAAATAATATATTTGCATGCATAAAAAAAAAAAATTGTCAATTTATGTTTTCTCTAATGCACAAAGCGATGCTTAATTAAAATCATAATTAAAAATTTGATTTTTAGTTTAATTAACATTTTTATTTTCTTATTTCGATTTACTTACAGATATGCGCAATTATGTCAATTACATAGAAGACACAATATATTTTAAACGACTGACTGACTGCCTAAGTGGAACGTATATTGCATACATACCTATGTACATACTTTCATAATGATGAAAATAATTAATATTTTTGACCGATAAAAGCTATTTTTATTTTTTTTTTTTTTTTGTTTTGTTAAATAAATGTACATACATACAATTCAAAATGTATAAAAAATATTATTCTTATCTATAATTATAATAATAATTATTATTATTACAATTACAACAATATCAACTCATTATTTAGAAAATTGTTTGTTGTTTTCACCATCATCATCAACGTAACATCAATTAAAAGAGGAAGACACAAATCTAATTAAGCAGATTTTAAGAAAAGAAAAAAATTATTAACTGGAGAGTCTCTCTATAAAAAGTAAAAGATACAAAAAAAAAAAATCAAAACGCTATAATAAAAAGAAAACTAAAATTTCCGGGTAAGTGTATTTTATTTAATATTTTTCTTATAAGATGAAATAAAATAAAAAATTATTTGGTTGGGAAATAAGTTATGTTAATTCTTATGTTTTGTACATACTATATATGTATGTAAGTTAATTGAGGGTCAAGATCATGCGGTCGATTACAAATAATTGTTTTGAAAGTTTCATCAACTTAATTAATTTAATATTTTTGTATAATTTATTGTGAATGTGATATGCGATAGTTGCTTTCGTTTGAGGACTTCTTTCAACAAACATTTCTTTTAATTAAGTTTTTCCCTTAATTTATTTACCTGTCAGTTGATTAAGTTAATGCTCAATTTTTGTGGTATTTTTATTATAGTTAAATTTAATATATTTTTTGTTTCTTTACTATTTCTTGAAAGTGAGGTTTTCGCAATTAAAGATTTTTCTGTTTCTTATTCATTTTGACTATAATATATTTACTTCTTCAGCCAGAGGCCTAACCGGATTGACCATCCTACCTTCAAACTTCTCTTGAACACTCCCTTTTAAAGTAGAGGCGTGTTGAACTTAGCTTTCGTAAAATGGTTTCTTTGGGTTGTTATCTTAAAAATGTTTTGTTCATATCCGAATTATGTGGTATGTCGGGGTTGCTTAATACTCTTAAAAGCATTCGGTTATTTATTTACGATTGTACAACTAGGTTAAAATATAATCAATTAGCGGATATAAATGTATGTTGTACTACAATTATTGTATATATCGTTGTTATTATATGTCGTTCTACAATTATTTTAACGGCACGTGCTCATCTCAGATCTATTCACTTATATCTTGCTTACTCTAAGATGATCAGTTCATGTACACAGTTAAAAATTTTTATGATATGCGATGCATCGCATATTGGTCCAACTTAAGTTTATATCATTTTATGATGCAAATGCAAGACTTGCTTCAAAATCTGTTTAACCATTATTTGTATCGAAAACAGAATTTAGAAGCAGCCGTTGTATCGAATTTAATTACTAATTAGATCGAAAACACAATTTCAAAGCGTGTTTTGCATCAAACAAAATTCCGACACTATTTGTATCGAATACAATGGCAATCAGCGCTGTTTGTGTATCGCATCTTCCATAATTTCAAATCTGACTTTGTTTCCATAATGGATGTCAATGCTATGCAATAAAGATAGATTTATTTAAGTAAAGGATTAAATTAAATATAATAAAAAAAATGATTTAAATAGTTGGCTTTTGCTGGGAGAATATGACTGCGTTCAGGCAGTGCAACGATTGCTGCCATGATTGCTGCGATGAGCTTTTCATCGCTGATTTTGCTTATTCAATGAAATGCTGAAACTTTTGCGTTGTTGTATTGTTTGAATTTTTTGTTAGTAGAAATTCGTGTAACAAAATGGCTCATTTTCTGAAGGTATATAATATAGTCAAAAATAAACATTTAATTGTTCCTAGTAATTTGGATAATATCGTAGTTTTTGTTAGGATAGAGATCATTTATATGAACAAGTGGGTTCTTCAGACCGTATCAGACGCATTAAAATAATGAAAAAAAATATTGATTTTTTTGTTTACCATTTTTAATATTCAAGTTGGTTGTTTAAATGAGATAATTATTTGCTGCTAATGCCTGTCCCTAGTTTATAATATCATCCACTGAGACTTCTTTTGCAATATACAAGTTGGTGAGAAAATTTCATCTAGAGGTCAGTAATATCTAAAATGTTAATTTTCTAAATTTCCTTTTCAATATACCAAACTTTCTCTCTATATATATCAATATACCAAACTTTCTCTCTACCCTTAGCAAAGACAGTTTAATATTAAAGTTACTTTGGTCTATGATTAAATTTCCATTATATCTATAAGCTGTTAGTAAATTAGGCAAAAGGTGATAAGCACAACCGAAAATTGTATGTTCCTCAGGTGTTAATAATGCATAACCCATTTGAGTAATTATCACAAATAACCGATTGAAATCCTTTCCTGTTGCAATAATAATTTCATTTTCGAACTGGTTGTTTTATTTCAATATGCGAGTCAAGCAAGAAACAACGTCATGTTCCCTTAGATGACCATTTCCTACCGGCTCCGGCACTACTATCTACATATTCATTAAAAACACTTTCACTTACGGCTCCCACTATTTTCTAATATTTAAGGATTCAATCGAATCCAATGATATGGAAAGAATTCTGTCTATTAGTGGGTTCGTTGAGTGATTGTTCGTAAATACTAATAAACTTCTACGTGTTAATAAAAACACATTTAAAATGGTCTAATCACCGGTAGCATCTTAGAAATAACATGAATTAATTAACATTAAAAACAAATTAAAAAATTGAGGTGTGGCCAACACACGACTTTCTTTTACAAATTAAGAATTTTGAGAAATTTTATTTTTTTCTTAATTTTTTTTTTTTTATTTGTTTTTAATTTTTGGAAACATTTTGTATTATGTAGTTTTTTGTAAACCTTATACTTTTTAAGATATTTGCAAAACAAATTTTCTGGACCAAGGGAGTGGCCACTTCCGGTTAGCCGATTTGGAATAAAATTCACTGGGACCTCCAAATTTATCAAAAAGCTTAAATCTGAAGTTTCAGTTCGATTGATTAAACCATATGGGCTGTAGAGAGGACACAGACAGGCTGATAGACTGACAGTTTGACAGACTGACAGACAGACAGACAGACACCATTTCGAAACCCACTTTTTCGGACTCAAGGGCCCTCAAAACAAATAAATCTCTAAAAATCTCAAGATCCAAAATTTTCATGATTACTATACTTTATTTTACTAGAGTAAAAGAAAATAAAAAACCCTAATCCATACGAATCGTTCGTTTAGTAAAAGTTCTGCAAAATTATTTTTTGGAAATCGCACTCAACTCTGAAGGGCCAACATCGGCCATTGCCAACAATGATGACAAAGGTTTCGCTAGCACATGGAATAGGTCCCTTAATGGCCTAGTAAGAAAACCCTAATCCATACGAATCGTTCGTTTAGTAAAAGTTCTGCACAATTATATTTTGGAAATCGCACTCAACAATGATGACAAAAGTTCCGCTAGCACATGGAATAGGTCCCTTAATTACCTAGTTAGAAAACCCTAATCCATACAATTCGTTCGTTTAGTAAAAGTTCTGCAAAATTATTTTTTTTAAATCGCACTCAACTCCCAAGGGCCAATATCGGCCAGTACCATAAATGATGACAAAGGTTTCGCTAGCACATAGAGTAGCTCCCTCAAATACCTAGTTAGAAAACCCTAATCCATACGAATCGTTCGTTTAATAAAAGATCTGCAAAATTATTTTTTGGAAATCGCACTCAACTCCCAAGGGCCAATATCGGCCATTGCCAAAATGATGACAAAGGTTTCGCTAGCACATAGAGTAGGTCCCTCAAATACCTAGTTAAAAAACCCTAATCCATACGAATCGTTCGTTTAATAAAAGATCTGCAAAATTATTTTTTGGAAATCGCACTCAACTCCCAAGGGCCAATATCGGCCATTGCCAAAATGATGACAAAGGTTTCGCTAGCACATAGAATAGGTCCCTCAAATACCTAGTTAAAAAACCCTAATCCATACGAATCGTTCGTGTAGTAAAATGCCTGCAAAATTATTTTTGGAAATCGCACTCAACTCCCAAGGGCCAATATCGGCTATTGCCAACAATGATGACAAAGGTTTCGCTAGCACATGGAATAGGTCCCTTAATTACCTAGTTAAAATTGAGGTGTGGCCAACACACAACTTTCTTTTACGAACAGAGAATTTTGAGAAATTTTATTTTTTTCTTAATTTTTTTTTTTAATTTTTAAATTTTTAAATTTTTTTTTTTAATTTTTTTTTTTTTTTATTTGTTTTTAATTTTTGGAAACATTTTGGATAAAAGAGTTTTTTGCAAACCTTATACTTTTTAAGATATTTGCAAAACAAATGTTCTGGACCAAGGAAGTTGCCACTTCCGGTTAGCCGATTTGGAGTAAAGTTCACTGGGACCTCCCAATTTATCAAACAGCTTAAATCTGAAGTTTCAGTTCGATTGATTAAACCATATGGGCTGTAGAGAAGACACATACAGACTGACAGACTGACAGACTGACAGACAGACACCATTTCGTAACCCACTTTTTCGGACTCAGGGGACCTCAAAACAAATAAATCTCTAAAAATCTCAAGGTCCAAAATTTTCATGATTACTATACTTTATTTTACTAGAGTAAAAGAAAGTAAAGTAAAATTAGCTTACACAGAAATAGAGCTGTGTGAATGTCGTGAAGAAGAAAAAATTGTAAGAAAATGTATCTGTATTAGTATGATTCGCTAGTACATAACGCACAGTACATTCTGTATATTATATAGAATGTAAATTGTGGTATAATCAGTTCAGTCGCCGCGGCCTGATGAGAAGATTGATTTTTTCATAATCATATATTTTTCATAATCATAAGCTCATGAGTTCGAAACTTGATTGAATTCTCTTACAATCTTCGGAACATATTAAAATCATATAAATTGGAAATAATTCGCCTAAAAGATAAAAACTAATCTTACATTCAAATATATTTGCTGTAAAGAAACGCATACTATTTATCACTGTACAAATTGAGCAGCGATGTAATGAAGTGTTGAGACATAAAGTCATATAGTTGCGTACAGAAATGATGAAATTTTGTATCGCTGCGCTGCACATCATTTGATTTAAAGTAATCACTTACAAAATAACCACATTTTTCGACCAATACTGTGGCTTGAGTGCTAATACCTCTAAAGTTTTCCATTATTTGTTGCATGTGTAGTAAACCGATGATTTACTTTTCTTCCTTAAGTGACATTTAAACTAATACTGAATTGATGCCGAAATCTTGACTTTTCAAGATTTTGTTTTCTTTTCCGCACGAAATAAATATTCTTGCACTTGTGCACTTATTTTCCTTACAGCGCACTTATTTTCCTTGAATCCTATTTTTTTTTAATGCCTGCCTTACATCAAAATACGACTTAAATTGCATCGTAAATGCTTCGATGAACGGTAATTGCCTGGGAACAAGCCTCGTCGAAAGTCGTCGCAAGATTTTCAACTATGAGGTACAAGCTTCAGTTAAAATTTTTCCACACTAATAAGGACTGGACGAGAAGGCCTTACCATTGGCTTGTAATTTACTGAGGTTTAAATGAAATAACAAAATTATTTTTCTTTTGCTAGTGCTGTTTGCTCATAATAAGCAAGCAATTGCTAAGCTTTTCCTTTTAATATATAAAATACTTCTGAGGCGTTCAAAGCTGCACGGTTAAGCTTGTAATTAGAAAAATAAAAATAAAGAACGTTTTACCGTGATTCGTATTAAAAGTCTCTAATTATTGATGATTCTGAGTGTTGAAACAATTAATTAATTGTTACAAACTACTGAAATTGACGAAATTTTTTAAAAGGCATTTTACAACATTGTGGTAAAAGTTTCGACTAAGCAGCCCAAGATAATTTTTACGTTTTGCATAATTTGTATATGATGTAAGCCTAGCAGCATAGATTAAAATATTTGGAGATGCCTCAATCAGAACAAAATATAAAAATAACTCGAAGGGTACTGGAAAATCAAATAAACATCAAAAATATTTTTTTGGATATACTGTCATAATTGGCATTAAACGATTATTCTATAAATGGTGAGTCTACCAACTACCAAACTTGGCAGGCGGAAGAAAGAAATTTGTTTGGTGAATTACATTAATCATTAAATACTTTTATCTGAAGCGTCGTTGTGGGCCATTCAAACAATAGAAACAAATTAAATACGTAAAATACCAAATCAGAATTAAGGTGAATTGCATCTGGACTTTTATCTCCTACTGCCTCTCCTCCAACATTATCCGTCACAACAACATGATGTCATTTAAAGGCGCACCGTAGCTACTTGCTATTACGATTTAAAGCTCGTATTTTAATACCAAGAGAATTTATTACTCAGAAATAATACCTTTACCCCCAGACAGTCTCGACGCTGTAGCGCAGTCACGCAACAGCGCAAAAGTTAAATTACATGAAAATACATGCGAATTGACAAAGTCGACGGACGGAGCGCGCACATTAGACCAAGTACTAAAATTAAATTATTTTCAATATTGCACGCAAGAACTTATTGAAATGTCACTTTCTGATGTAAAAAAAATACAAAATGAAAGACATTCTTGGGAACTAAAGTTATCAAAATTAAAGTGACATGAACGGTTTTATGTAGCTAAATTATTAGTTATTACCTAGATTAGTAGATTTTATACTACGACGGAAAATTTAAATTGGTCAAAAAAGGTGTTTACAAAATAGGGTTTAGAGCCATCAAATTAGGGATGTATATGGAAATCAAAAAGGTTTAGTTCATGTTAGATAGTTTAAAAATATTTTAATGTCAAAAACGTGCGTCGAGATTGTCAGAAAAATTTTTATTTTTACAGTACTAAATTAATTTTTGCGTTTTGTGCGTAATTCCGTCTCCGTTCCGTCGAGATTGTATCTACCTTTAGAGGCGATTGCGTTAACGGAATTCACAAATAGTTTATCGATCAACGCATCATTGAAATTTCAACCAATCAAATGCCATAAAACGTCAATAAGACGTCACAGAAAGAATTTAGATTTAAAAGCTTACTAGATATTTTACTTTCTTTTACTCGTCTAGTAAAATAAAGTATAGTAATCATGAAAATTTTGGACCTTGAGATTTTTAGAGATTTATTTGTTTTGATGTCCCCTGAGTCCGAAAAAGTGGGTTTCGAAATGGTGTCTGTCTGTCTGTCAGTCTGTCAGTCTGTCTGTGTCCTCTCTAGGCTCTCTCTAAGCTTTTTTGATAAATTGGGAGGTCCCAGTGAATTTTACTCCAAATCGGCTAACCGGAAGTGGCCACTCCCTTGGTCCAGAAATTTTTTTTTGCAAATATCTTAAAAAGTATAAGGTTTACAAAAAACTACTTAATACAAAATGTTTCCAAAAATTAAAAACAAATAAAAATAAAAAGTAAAAATTTAAAAATTAAAAAAAAAGTTAAAAAAACAATAAAATTTCTCAAAATTCTCTGTTCGTAAAAGAAAGTCGTTGGCCACACCTCCATTTTTTTTTTAATATTAAATTTTGGGCAAAATTACCAATATTTGTGAGAATGGGAGGAAACCCCAAAATGTATGACTGGAAGGACGGAAGAACAGAAATGACATTTTTTTAATCGAAGTTTTGAGCTCCTGGTAGCTTGCTTCGTCGAGAAATGTAAAAATTTGGAACTACATTTTTTTCGCGATAACAATATTACCCATTATCACTTAATAAAACAAAATAAACAAAATATACCATAGTACACCATATGCCATAGTGTACCATAAGCCTTACTGAAATATGCCGTACGAATAAATTTTGGAGCGTCATATTCCATAATGAAATAAGCCGTAATCTACATTTGCCAACAGCACTATAACGGCGAATTTGATAAATATAGTGGCCGAAATAAAATTGTTATGTCTGCTTAGCACTGCATAAAATGCTGAATTCATATAGATTCGATTGCTCCCTAGTATATATAATACTCGTCGCATAAGTTAAGCAAAAGGGAAACTGGTTTCGTACGAAATAGAAATGAATCGTCAGATTATTGAATTTATAGAAAGATATCCTTGGATAAAAATTGTGGCTTCCCTTAAATGCACCTTGTAGCTTTGCCCGACAAATAGCCTAATGATGTAGAGAGTAAACTTATATTGTATTCCTGGTTAGAGCCTGAGTCTTATCTAAGCCATCCTTTTATCGACCTAGTTTGTTCACCTAGAATACGTTTATTTAAATATTCGATGCACCTAAATGTAAGCAAGCACTTCTACAAATTATTTTGAAAAGAAATTATAGCAGTTGTAGTAAAAAAAAGATAAAATTAAAATACTACCACCCCCTAGGCTCGAACGAACAACCTTTGCAATTTAACGCCGAACGTTATTGCCTTAGCTACTGCCCGCAAGTGAAATACGATTAGTTTTTGAATATATAAATAATAACGTAAGATACGTAGTTTACTCTTATAAAAATGACTAATTTGCTTTACATTCAGCCAAATAAGTCTCAGTTTGTTTAAGCTATGACGTAAGAATTCAGTTTGCTCTCCAATGGTATTTCCAACTATTGAAGCACTTTAGTGAAACAGTAAATTGAACATTTTGCTTCGATCAATTTGCCATTTTGCTTCGATCAATTTGCCTTAAAGGTTGCTCCAAGAAATATGTGTAGTTACATTATTAAAAAATAAAATAAAACATTTTTTCTCCTACATGCATTAGATAACTCGGCCATTTGATTAACAATGAATTATTATGTGCAAACTATTCTGCTGTTTGCCTCTTATTACCTCAATTTAGAGGTAGCACTTTGTCAAAATTTCATATACATTCTCGCCACATTTCAACTAAACTATACGGAACACGTTAACAAAACGTTGGCGTGCAAAAATATAAATCTAGACTAGATTCTAGAAATGAAAAAAACTGTAAATATTGGCACATCTATTTTTAATTTTTGATTAGCCTTAAAATACACAACAAATCTACCTATTTGCATTTATTCATATTTTGTACGTAGGCGCTAAGCAAATTTGCTTCGAAAGTTCATTGGCCAAAGTTTTATGTGTAGGGGCAGAGAATCCCATTTAAAATATTAATGTACAGAATCAATATTACAGCTATAGCTCATATATTATATCCGCTCCTGAATATATCTCAATTTCGACTAATCTAAAATTTTAAGATTTCAAATCTTTCTCACGAAGATTTTTTTGTTTTATAAAATATTTGAATGCAAGCATAACAAAAAAAATCTTAAGAATTACAATCAAGAAAAATCCATTGAATCATGTAATCCGATAACCGAATAATAATAAATCTAAATAAAAAAAAAACCAAAAAGCCGCAAATATGTCTGGGCCCGAGTGAATATTTTCAGTTTCACTCAAATATTTTATGAATGTATAATGGAGTGTAAACATTTTGATTAATTTATAATATTCTGAAGAAGTCGAAAAAAAAAAATAAATAAATAAATATGTTAGTATCTAAAAGTTCTGTTAGAACCGAACCGTTAGTTAGTTAGTTAGCTTTTTTGTATTCTACCTTCATCTTAATTTCTTATTCTTCTGCATCGACGACGAGATTTTTCTTCGTTTTTTTTTTTGCTGTTTTATTGGAGGTTTTAAATTTATTTACTTAATCTTAGATACATCATAAAAAGTGAATTAGCTATGTTGATCGTAAGAAACGACTTGTTTGGATAGAAAAAGATTATAAGTGACTTTTTATTCATTTTTAGCGATTTTTTTTTTTGTAAAGTGGTGATGATTCTTAATTAGAAAAACAACAAAATAAATAAGGTATGGTGACATTTAAGAATGCATTTCTGGTATGGTGTATTTAATAATGTTGACTGTGATGGGATATGCAGAAAATAAGATATCAATCAGAAATATATAAGAAGTGTTGATGGATGGAATTTTTTCCGTCATTCAAAATATTTTACGCAAACCCAGAACCATAATTTCGTTTTTTTTGACATTTTACAAATTAAGATTTGTGCGCGTACATAATTCCGTAAAATAAAAGAAAAAATTGATGTACTGATTGGTATACACACATAAATATATTCAATCATCATGAATGAATAATTATTTCTTAACTGTTAAAACACTTTTTTTTTGTATATGTGCATCTTGCAGACTACTGTCAGATTTCACTTAACATCACATCACAAAAAAATAAATAAATAAAAAATAAGTTGTTATAAGAAGAAGATATAACGAACCGCAAACAAAAATAAAATTCAGTCTCGTATATAATGTTTACTTTATGCACTCTGCGCGTACATGTAAGATATTTTCATAATTATGTTCGTCTTTATGTAACAATATATTGCGTCCGAGGTCAATGAAAAATTTACAATTTTTTCTTAATTCTTTAAAAATTTCTGATGTGTACATATGTACGTTATTAAAGACGATGATGTTATTTGATAGATACAAAATACATTTATTAAATAAATTGATGATAGTAATTAGTAATGATCAAGTTAGAGGCTATCCAGTTAAGATAAAAAAAAAAAAAAAATCTGCGCGCAATGAAAGGAAAGTTGAATTTATTCTAGTTTAAAATCTTTTAACTATTTTATATTATCTGTATCACAATCAAGTATGTATAAATAAGAAATAAAATGTTTAAGAAAAACTGGTTAGTATATTATATAAACTGCTTTATATACGAGTAAGTGATTCTTACAAGAGCTTAAGAGAACATAATGCATTTTCTAACGTTTATAACATGAATTTCATACTGTAAAAATATGCGAAATTTTAAGTTACTTAGAAATTGTTCTTAGGTTTACAAGTAAAAATTTTGTTGTGTCACGCAAAGAAGTTCCCTAATAATTAAACCGTGCACTTATAAAAAATTGTAGTTATTACGATTCCTAAATTTTAAATTATCTAATTGGTCGAGAAAATGACCGACAGATGAATATCTGTACAATTCCAACAATTTTTAGAAAATGTTCTGGCTACAAACCTGTCATGGGAGGCCCATTGAACACAATTTGTAGTATTGGAAGAACATTTCTTACAAGCTGAATTTAATGAAATTCTAAACAAAATTTTTGAAAATTTCTAAATTTTGATTAGGTTTTTCTTATTTGGATCAAATTTGAGTGTTTGCGTCAGTAGGTTATAGATTTTAGGTCTCAACTACTTTTCGACATTTTTCACCGTCGTCGATGCTGAGTTACACTTATACTGAGATCGTTACTGTCGTCGTTCTTGTAAGTGAATAATGGCGAAACAAAAGAATTTCTTAAGAGAACCGTCTAACGACTAATTATCTAATTGTTTATTATTTATTATTTAATTTTAACAATTTATTGAGTGTTGTCATTTAACTCTAAGGTTAATTTATCGAACATTGTGTTGCACTTGTGAGATTGTATAATGGCCAACTCTGTAATAAATTTGGACACTCCCCAGACTGAAGCAACCGAAATTCTCTGATCAAAACTTTTATTTGAAAAATTTATTTCTAAAACCTAACCGAAAAATTTGAGGTTCCCGAATTGACTAGTTTTTCAATAATTTTAGTAAACATTGAGACTACAGAAATTGACCTGTAATTTTTGACATTTCTCTTTTCTCTCAAGGTACGTACATTTACCTTTTTTGAATACAGGAATAACAACAGTTTTCGACATTTTTTGACACGAGTTTTTAACAGTTTTCAAAATACGTATTTTTGACACTTTTTGACAAGACTTTTCTACATCGAAAATTTTAGCTTAATTTTCCATTTTACTTAACTTTATAAAAATGTTCCTTATATAGGTACCATAATTAAAATTTAGTTAAAGTTAAATTAAAATAGAATTGAAAGAGTTGAACAGTTTCAAAATTTATCAATTTCTGCAATACCACAAGCACAGTTTTTGACACTTTTGACAGTTTTTGACTCTTTTCGACAGTTTTTGAGCATAATTTAAGGTATTTGACCTATTTTTGACAAATTTGTCAAAAAGTCGGAACTTTTAGTGTTTTACCCATCTATCTGGATTTTAGTCCAGATTTTTTGAAAATTTAATCAATTTTCTTAGCACATTCATTAACAAAACTAGTTCAATTCTTAAATTTAGAACCGCTTTTATGAAACCATTATTAAATAATTCAACAAGAATAATTATCACTTTCTTAATATCCTCTTTTATAGTATTAAATTTATTTATATAGAATTTAGCTTAAACCAAATCTGTGTCATGTTTAAGAAAAGATTTCGATTGAATTTTTCTAAGTAAATCATACGAAACCCAAGGTTTCATGGAACTATCGTTCTCTTTAACTTCCAGCAGCGAAGTATTTTTTTCACCGTAGAATTTGAATCTTTTAACAGAACTGATTTAAACACTTGTTATATTTGTTTGAGAGTAAGCAGTCATTAAGCATTCATCATATAAAACACTAATTAGATTAGGATAATTAATCGTTTTGGAACTACATTTCGATCTACACTGCAAGGAATTAGCAAGAGAAATACAGGATGATAGAATATCAGTAAAAGTCATACAATGATCTGTAACATTTAAGTTATCGATATGTCAAGTGTTCTATGTGAAGTGATAAGTGTTTTGTTCCTCGAAATGCAAAGTGCAAAATTAAAAGGGTAATTTGCTAAATCGTTCCATATAAGTGCTAAGTGTTCACCTCGCAAATAAATATTTTTAGTACTAGTAAATATTATGATGGGTGGCTGCTATCAGTTGTGTTCTTTTACCTCAAAAATAGTTGGATCGGAGCAGACTCTCCATGTGCCATGGTTCTCTCTGGTGAGAGAGATAGCAAAACTTTGAGAAATCCAGCCATTTAAATAAAGATGTCAGTTCTTGTTCCTCGCGTGGCAGATATGTTCCACGAAATCACCGCTTAAGAACTGACAATGGCTTCGGGTTTTGATTCACCATCTATACCAATTGTGTTTATTATGGGTTACAAAAAATTTGGAATGATAGGCGGTTTTTTTAGAAAGACATTTGCAGCACTTTATTGGAATATAATGCATTAAGGTAAAAGCTAAATAATTATGCTTTGGCTTTAGTTGGCTCCAATATTTAGACAAATTGACATACGATTTATACTAAGTATACTATTAAGTATTTCATCCATATTTCAAAAATGCCACCTGTATTCGACATCCATTGCTGGGCCTAAGACAAAGACAGGAAGAGCCTTACGCAAATATTGTTGAAACTTGTTAGCTTACATTGATATTTTCATTATTTTATATTATTCTAGCGCAGTCCGCAGATTTTTAATATCTTGAATTTAAAAACAAGCAAGAGATGGATAAATTGAAATTTCTGCCGAATTAATATTCGTATTAACCGAATACCATGTTAATCAAGGGATAGGAACACAAAATATGTATTACACATATACATTTATTACTTATTAAAAAGGCCTTTACACGTAGTTTAATCAAAATATAGGGAAGGTATTCTTGGAATTCACCCGAAAAAATCACCGTGGCTTTTCAGTAAAATACATATTTTCAGTCGAAAATGTAAATTGTTTTAAATATTAAAGTCACTGGCGACTTTTTTTGGTGAATTTCAAGAATATGGGCACAGGAGTCCAACTATGCAATTCAACGACTATCGTTTTCTATTAGAACTCAGACGGCATAGAAAGAAACAGGAACAGTAAAAAATAATACTATTGTGTTCACACTGCCACAAGAATGCAAAATTTTTTCTAAACCGTCAAAAGTGAAAAGTTAAATTCGGAAACTGCAAAGAATGATTGAATTTGATAAATGCAAATTATATTAAATATACTTTGTAGAACAATATTACCTTGCACTTTGCAGTGCAAGTGCAAAGTGAAAAGTTGATAAGTTTTTTCATGGAATAGGGCCCAGGTATCTAACTATAATTAATGTTCAGTACATGTTTACCCAAAACATCATCTATGCACGTAGGCAAATTATTCAAAACTCTCATTAGCGAGAAGATGACAGAAACCTAAAATAAAACTAATAGATTTGTTGCTTATTCTTAAAATCATCATTGATGTAAGCTAGAACTGCCCCTGCTCTAGGTGCACGGTTACATTTAAGAAATATACAAAATCCCGAAATCTTATAGTTATCTAATTCAGATTGCTCAGTCCAAACCTCAGAGAGTAGAATGATTTTCGACAATTTGCCAATAAGCTTTTAATATTTTGTTGAATTATTAAAATAATTTACTTAATATTAATAATATTTTAGCAGGAAGGTTGACTGCCTATACTGGAATTTCTTGAGATGATTGATGAATTCCTAAAAAATAAAGAATTCGTGGTTTGATACGATATTCTTTTACTAGAGTTCCAGCTGGCCAGGATGCTGTAGTCGTTAATTTTTGAAAATTGGAATTTAACACCGTTATTTTAAAAGAAGAACAATTCTGAACAGCATCCATAGCGTTTCCAGTGCCTATAATAATCATAATTAATTTTGTTTTTATTCACATTTCAGGGATTTTGACACTGAATTTCTTCTATTATCAAGGTTTTCACCAATATTTAAAGGCTGATGTACATATTTGATGAATATTGCGAAACAGATGCCATCTTATTTAACACACAACGTTGTGTCACAAAATAGTGCTGATAGATCGGTTTTATTCGAAGGTTTTAGCCTCCCCGGTTTATTACAAGTTAAATTTTGAGGTAATAAATTTCTACGGTTAGTCTCATTCACCTTAGATAATTGTTGCGATGATACTTGAGATAATCACACCTGGGCATCTATAATAGAAGACAAACGCATAATACCTGGGTTATCCTGATCCACATTAATATCTTCAATAATATCAGTTAAATCTGAATCAACGGCACATAAAACCAACACTTTTGAATTTCACTGTTTTACACTTTTCCAAATTGTTCACTGATTAAGCACGCATTATCACTAGTAAGTAACACTATACGAAAATATCCCTGACATTTAAATTTTTAAGCTAAACGAAGTTTTTATTTGTGTACATTCTTCCTTATTTCAGGGAGTTCAGACTTTTGGTCTGAAACTTTCAAGTATTAGAGGTATTATTGTATGAAGAAAGCTGTCTAAATGTTAATTCGTTTATCAATTATGGTGACTCGCTACTAAGATAAAACACAATTTTATCCAAATTTCCTTTTTTGAATGAAAATCCAAATTACTAGTCTTCCTGTGCCGTCCAGCAGATTCTAGCCATCGGATTTCTGTACGTTGCACTCTTCAAACATTAGATTCAATCAAACGATTCATTTAACAACAATCAACATATATAATGTAATATTTTTCCAAAAGTTCAAAAATGTTTAATTTAAACATTTTACGATGTTTAAGAAGGGATGCAATAAGCAATAGCGGAATGATTCCGAAAATAAACTATAAGGAGTTTTGATGATTGGCCCATTCCATTCACACCTCACAGATTGAAGTAAAGAAATCAAAATGTGACGAAGAATGTAAAGATTGGGTTATTAAAGCAAGAGAGTTTGAATTATGGTTAAATCAGGAACCACAGCCCTTACTGTACGATTCACTTACTAGTTGCGGCAACGAACATGAAAGAAATGGAAAGCAAGAAGAACTATTTTGTAATATAAGTTTCCTTTTTCTTCTTGAATATGTAAATACTCCTGTAACACAATTAATTAATTAGCAAATTAAAATTAGAATAAAAAGTGTCACAGTGAACAAACATTTATATAAGCCATATGAATTTGAAATAATTCATTCCATACCTTTTGATTAATATTCATAAATTCCGAGAAAACTGCAACCACCGCCCTAATTAATTATAATTTCAGCGTTAAATTTAAAAATCCAATTCACAACAAAATTTAATTATAATCCAGCAAAAATTGTATAATTTAATATTATAAGTGCGTGGGTGCAGATGATTAATTTAATTTCTTTTAGAATTAATTTGTAAACGAAAAGGTAAAACCGTGCCCATAAACAATGAGAAGAAAAATGTTTTCACAGAAATCTGTAAACAAATAACAAATTAAAATTCGTTTTCTATATATACACAAATACAATACACCATTTGGAACACTTTCTTTCAGATTTTTTTATTTTGTTCGTTGCAATTTGGAATACAAATTAATATTCTCTCCCTCGTCATAATCCATCAACATTCAAAGAAATATTTTTTTTTTTTTTATGATTCTCGTCTGTGTCGATAACAATATATATTCTCAACTGGTAGATTTCTTTTGTACTATTTCTAACAGATTTTTTTTTTTTTTTTTTTTTGTTTTCATTTGAAATTAATGGAAAATTGCAAATTCGTGTGAAATTAGAAAAAAAAAAAATCTTTTCTATTTCGGCTTTAAAAAAAAATTCTGTGGTTTTTATGTTTTGTTCAACCAATTTGACGGTGCTCATACTTTAATTTGTGTTGAATATTAATAATATAATTTGGAATATATTTTTTTGTATAAGTTTCGCGCGGATACCATGAAGTTATATCTTAAGAAACGTTATATCTGTACATATTGTATGTATCTATGAGATTTATGTGGTTGTTCCAATTGTTATTTCCAATATTATTAATTTTCTTATACCGCAGGCACGGTCTGCGCGCACATCGCCAAGAAAATTATTTGCGGTACTTAAAATCAGTCATGAAATATAAATGACTGTACTAGTACGAGAAGTGCATATTTATGTATATAAATAATGTATCGTGATAATGATAGTGTTGATTATTAAATTAGCTATAGATATAGATTGCATTGATATAATATTGCGCTAAACATCTCTACAGGGGTCAAAATTATATAGTAAATCGTACAGTTCATATTTACCGCGCACAACAATATTTCAGACACCGCATTTCTCTTTTAACCTGCTACTTTTATAATCTAAATCAAACTTTATTACGGCTTAATAATTCATTGTCTAACTCATAAAATCATACAACACTGGATGTTTTACTTATTTATGTATTTTGTATGTAAAAAATTGCTACAAAATCAACAAACATAAGAAAGACTGTAATAAAAATTAAAGAAATATGAGATGAAATAACAAACAAAATCTTCAAAGGTTAAGGTGTGACCTTAAATCAATCATTTTTTTTATATGGAGTAAGATAAACATTTTTAATTTTAAATTATTTCTTTATCGATTTACTCGTTCGTATAGTCAATATTGAAGTTTTAACCTAAATAAAAAAATGATTTAGTAATTATTTTGTAATTTATTCGAAATGGAGATTACAGTGCAGTTAAATCTGTATATACAGAGTATGTTCTTCTAAACTCCTGCCATTTTATAAAGTAATTAATCTTACCAAAATACTAACACAGGTTTTGCTTTTTCATGTGATAACAAATTCTTTAAAAGTTGGCTGTGTTTAGGCACTTGATTTTTTTTTCCAAGAGAAACTTGGGCTGTTATGAATATTAATTTTCATTTAAAACTACAAGAATGTAAATTACAATAATTATTATTATATTCAACACGAATCGGTTTAAATTAATGTTCTAAAGAGATTTTCACATAAGAACTGTTTATTTTGTTTTTATTTTTTCGCGGTAAATTTTAAAATGGGGAGCGGTAATGATAGGGCCAAAAATTGTAAAGTATATATTGATTCATGACTGACACACACAACAACGGAGAATTTACATGCCATAACAACTTGGGTATCGATATGACAACTTGGAACCCAATACTAATTTCATTAGTGTTGAAGAAGCAGGATAAAGGGACACATTGTGTATATGAAGTAACTCTGAAGAATCCTCTGATACTTAGCCATAAGAACCATCAATCAACTCGGCATGGATTCGACAAGCGAAAATAAATTCAATTTGGAATATATTTACTTACTATGATCTCAGCGGTTTTGAAGTGGAACTTACATGACAAGAACGAACTAACTACACAAACGATCCCGATCTTTTTTGGAATGGAAAATATTAGAAGAGCGAATCTAGTAATACAGAATTCCAATAAAGAACAACGACGTCTTAGTACATCTAATGGGAGACTTATTTGGTATTTTAAATAAGCGGGATGCCCAACATTACGGACAAATAATTGCAAACCTAGAAGTTAAAAGCGAAACGCTAGTAAATTTAGCACGAAATCAAATCTCAATTATCAACGCAATAGTAAACGTTATCAAACATAACAGTGAGCTAACAAGAATACAATTAAATGTGATGAACGACCACATTCGGATTTTGCAAGAAATCAATTATCAGCCGCCTCTGCATATACCGATAAAATTTAACTGATCGCAATAAGCGTATTTCCTCACAAAGTTACACCAACAATTGCAATGGATGTAGAGAAGATAAATCAAAAATTGATTTAAATTTTTCTCAATAAACTACCGCTAATATGTTATCCATACAACTCATGCTAATTCTTCAACATGTGGAAGATACTCAGAGAACCATCTCTGAAGTACTCACCCATGCGTATAATGAAATATTGTTCAACATAAATAAATTACACAAACACAATTTATTCAAAAACCGACGTATTGTGATTGATATATTTGGTACAACGTATTGTGTGAGTGAATATACTATTGTAGCATTGAATTGAGGGAACAGCTACAGGAATAATAAATTCACAATTATCCCCTCCTCAAAGCTTGTGGAAAATCAAGGATCATGCCTCCGCCACAGTTACTCTTCTTGCGGTTATCATCTCACTAGTATTTACGAAGTGATCCAGCAAGGGCGAGAGTTGTGACAAAAATGGTTATCTTTAACAATCTTCAACATTTACCGAGTAATTCAGTGAGCACCTCTCGAGTATATTACTTACCCAGATAGTGTATACAATACAAAATCCAAGGCCAGAAAGTCGAAATAAATGTGTTCCAGCATAGTGACGAACTTCATGCTAATTGCAATATTTAAATGGGATAAGGCTAATGGCCACAACAAACTTATTTTCAGTATACGAGTGGGTATATCAGTACATATATGAATTCTGCATTCTAACAATCAATATTAGTCTTGCAAAACAAACTTTTATTTATTCCGATATTAAAATGACCAGGATACCGATATCTAAGCTTAAAACTAATTAGCTATATAGTGGTAAAAATCGGGTCATGAAACACCTCTTATAATACAATTGTTCGAATTTCGAACCGAACATTTCAACGTATACATAACACATTCTTTATATTCAATGAAATTTTGTATAATAGCAAAACAATTTGCATACGAAAAACTATATAAGCAACATGAGAAACAAACCCACCAAATTTGTATAACTTACGATAACTATAAAATTTAATCCCGGCATATTCAAAATTAGAAAAGTACGTAGGTATTCCATATTAGGGTTATTAAACCGCTAAAAAAAAATTTGTGATGTCCTAGTTTTGTTTTTATCTCGTTTTTGTCATAAGAATTTTTAGACGTTCGAGTTCGTTTAATTGTTCGAGTATCAAACAGCGTTTCGAGTAATAAGTCTTCTGGTCAACAATTTATAAAGAAAGCCTTAAAATCTACTCGTGCAATGGAAACTTATGTCTGTTTCCAGATACAACCAATATAGTAACAGAAGAGTAGAAAAACAGTAAAAATAGTTATCAAAATGACAATTTTTTGATATGTTTTATGTCAGTATAGAGAAATTTGTTACTCCATCAATTTCGACAGAGTAGCTTTAGAGTAGAGTAGTGTATAACTGGTAAACGACCATAAATTCATTGTTTTGAACCTAAAATTTACAAACTATCCTGACGGCAGTTATAGTTAAAACCGCTGTTCTTCATAATTTATTAAAAGACTGGAAAGACCTTTACGAATTGAATGATAAAGAAGAAGAATATTCATAAATACATCAAGAGAAATACCTATAGACAATTGAAAATCGCGCTGTTATTGCTGAGTTTGGTTATGGGGGTTTTATAGCATGTTTGGATGCAATTTTTTAATGATGCGCGCAAGAAACAAACGGCAGGGAGGCGAGCTTCCATCTTTCCAGCCCCTAATATATTACGGTGAACCTTGATCATTCATTGGTATGTTTAGATGATTAACTTAACAGAACTATATTTTGCTCATGTTCACCGAGGCATGGCTAAACTGAACAATGATTGGTTGTATTTCTCGATGCCAGCAAAGTATCGAAATTATAAATTTCAATGTCATTTTTATTGAGTTTTTCAACGAAAAATGTTACTTAATTTAAATACAGAGCTAACAACAACCGTTTGTCTGCAGGAGTTTTTCAGGCTTGGTGATTTAATAGATACGAGTACATATACAAACAGTTTTTCACATAAATCTATTGCGATTTGAGTGTGAACCAGGGATGAAATTGGTATAAATTCCAAAATACTAAAATGTTGGGCAACAGAGGACTAAATTGGGCTTTAAAGTATTTTTTAATTTTTTGATGTGTTTACATATCGTCTGCTCAGAATTATCCTTGACCTTATATGCATTTTGCCTATATTGGAGCATTTGAAAATTAAATTAAGTTAGCTGGAAAGTTAAAGATGTTCCTGAGATTTATTATAAGAAAGCTTAATTACGAAGTACAATGCTTGAAACTCAAAAATTATTTTAACTATTTGAGTTTCAAATTTAATAGTTTTCAGCCAACTTTTCTTAAAAGGCTTGTCTATTTCGTTACGATTTTGACTATATCCTCGACTTTTGTGAATACTAATTTTTACCATACATCAAGCAAGCAGTGCTTATTAAAACTATATTAAAAAACAAAATTTTTAAACCTATTTCTTTACACCCACTCTCCACCTGCCATTAACCACGAGTTATACCATTAAAATTCGAACAGTTGCTAGCGTAGACATGAAATTTCAACGACTTGCCAGATGTCTTACAATCATTTGCTGCCACAAAGACATAACTTGATTATATACCAAAATGAACGCACCATTGAACGTTTCGAATGCACCCGTTAACGTCAAAACGTCAGTCAAGGTATACATTTTTATCATGGTGAAGTTCACGAATGAAGCTCATTTTTGGCTTAATGGCTTTGTCAATAAGCAACATATGCATCATTGGACAGCAACAAACCCACATCTGCTTCAAAAGACTCCATTACAATCACAAAAAGTGACCCTGTGGTGTGGATTTGATGCAGGAGGTGGAAAATTGGCTCCAACAATCGGTCGCTGCAAACGTGCTTGCGATGGTCATATAAACGAGATCGAATTCCATAGTTAAATGTAACATGTGTATCTAAATTATTCTGTGTTTCTCTCCCTATGGAAAAACCCGATATAAATTTGTTATTAAAATTTCTTTCCAAAACGCTATGCGCAGAGTCAATATCTTGTGTATTGCTGTGGCCGCTTCCGAAAATGTCTGTTTAATCCAATTATGGGCAGTGAGCTTGTATTTAAAAATTTCTGTAGAGCAAAGGTTATAATGCAAATCCATTTTTGCAGCACACATCTATCTGGACAATAAATGAGCTGTTATTTTTGAAAGTGGTATAAGTCCATATTTTGTTGAAACGAGATAATGAAAGAATAGAGAAACAATAAATGCAAAAACATACGGGATTTTGAATTTTCTTATTTTTTGCACAAGTATTAGAGATGCATTTGTTTTTATTTTGGCTATAAATTTCTTACCGTTAGAAAGATTATACTGTCATTTGTCTATTGTTATCATTAACTTAATTTTTTTGAAACTGGACTTATACCACTTTCAAAAATAACAGCTCAAATGATGGTTTGTACAATTCTTTCTGATGAGATCGGATTCGGATTAATTTAGTTTTCCAACATTTTTATTAGTGCGTTTGCAATGTGAGTACCGTCGCGGCCACTAACAGATTCTTACTTAAAATTGTGAAAGTTGTTGCATATTTCGAATTAGTATGTACAAAATTCCATTTAAAACTTCCTTATCACCATGAACCTTTCCCTTTAAATTATAAACGCAAAATTTTTAATTATAAAAGAAGTTTAACTTGTTAGCTGAAAAGAGTTTGAAGATATTTTGCAAATCAGAGCTGAAAATTCTAAATAGCTTGTCTTAGGTAATTTTTATTCAGAATATGTGCCTCCATTTATCGCAGGACGATAGAACACCAAATTAAATTGTATGTTGAACGTATCTCTGTATTTTCACTTTTTTGATGTTGATGTCAGGAGATTTAATTTTAAATAAGTTGAACTTCTTGCTGATGTTGAGTGAGCATCCCTCAAGGATACTGCAAAACTCAAGGATATAGAAAAAAAAATTGAACTGAAGAAAAAATTAGCGAATATAGACCAAATCGCACGGATATAGATAAAACCACACCTAACAAAATTAAATCAATTTTTTTTATAGATTTGCTCTGGATGAGCAAACAATGAGAAAATTTGGTCGTTTTGCCCTAGGTTTACCCTAAAATTGGACATAGACAACAATAATTTTAAAACAACGATATTTCACTAACTGACGACTTTTCACTTTTATATCACTAAAAGTAGCAAAAAGGTATTTAAACATTTTTCTCTTTCGGAGGGTTCAATTAAAAGGCTAAATGCTGATTTTGTGAAGCAATGCAGATAGATATGAATTTGTTAAGAATTAAAGGCTATCCACATCAAGCATGAATAGTAAACATTATTTTTTTATAAAATCACTACAGCTAAGCACAAAAATTGTAAAAAAAATGTTCACTCGCATTTAGAATTCGCACTTGGTATTGTGATTAAAATTTAAATAAAGGATGAAATTTACTAAATAAACTAAAAATCATTTACTTATCCATTTTAGTTATTTATAAGTAATATAATATATATAACTATATTCCCCTCCCACTGAACGGCCACAAGTTACAATTACAAGAACAAGACCACTATCCTTGCCCACAAAAATTAGAAGGAAACAGCATTATTAGCGTAATCGTCCTGGCGGTTAAAATTTAATTTAGTCGAAATTCGAATAGTTGTTCAACGAAAAATGATTCGATCTTCGAAAAGGACTGCCTAACGTTTACAGAAAAAATTCAATATAAATATTTTTGCGAAAGGACTGAAATGTTGATTAAAAGTATCGAAGTACTTTTTATTTTCTAAAGGACCGAAAAAAGTACTAAAGGATCAACTTTTTCATCCCTGGCGTGAACTCGTTCGTTGCTTTTTTAAACATTATCGAATTGAATTCCAAAAATTATACAATTATTTAAATAAATTTAGTTATATTTCTGTTTATTTTATAATTATTAAGGTTTTTATAGACAAATTTAAATTGTAATTAAACTTCGTAAAACATGTAATATTTTTCTATTAAACATTATTCATCTTGTATTTCACACAAGACTGCTTGTAGTTTAAAAATTATTAATAAATTAAATAAGCTGCTTTTCAATAAATAAAATTTTTTAACACAATTTTTTATTGGTCAAAGAGCTTTTTATTTTAAAATTTAACCTAAAAATAGAACCATCCGGGTTTATTTTCAGAAGTATAAAATATGCATTTATACTGTTAAAAATGAATTCTAATGGGGTTTGAAAGTTAAAGCTTTAAAATAGTTTAAAATAAAGAGCCCAGAAATAGTAAAAAGTTGTGTTAATTATTTAAATATTGGCTTAAGAAAATAAATATGTTTAATAAATTAGATACATACATACAAATATCTTATTAGTCAGGTAAGATAAACGTTTTTTTAATATTTAAAAAATTAATTCAACAAAATTGATTTTAAATGTTAAAAATAAAAAATCCTCTTATTCGAAAAAAATTATATTCAAACCATTAAAAATGGGAATGACTGATTATTTGAACAATTCAAAAATTCAGCTACTAAAATAAGTTTTAACAATTAGCAATTTGTCCTCCTTATGTTCACGATTTGCTTTAAACTTTAATTTAATTAATAAATGGCTCGCAAGACTTATTAGCACGCGATAGTTTCTTATTGCATATACATACTATGACCGATAACAAAAACCTTCTTAAAAGGAGGAATATTACCAAGTGTTGGCCAAAGCTGGCTGTTTGAGCTAGTTACCAAAGGCACTCCTTCGATTCCGAAATCAATTTTTATTTCTGATTTAACATCAATATTTTTTAAAAGGTTGTCCATTGAATTTTTTAAACCAATGTAGCTATACTATCCATTTTCTATATTTAGAACGTCATTATCGGACTCGGAACATTTTCGAGCTTTTTCGGATTATCATAAACGGCAATGAATAAAAAATCGTCCTTAATTACCGACAGAGAAAGTAAAAATGTATCTTACTAAAGTAACCACATTAATTATTAATGTACTCTAATCTTTTTGATACGATTGATTGTTTATTCGAAATGATCTACGGAAATAGTTAGATAAATAAAATAACGATAACTACCATTTCAAGAAAATGTTATCGGAAATGTGATGAATGCATTAACTCACTCTAGTCTGAGTATGGCGGTGCTCATCCAACAGCACTAAAACTTTTATTTAAGAGAACCACTGATTTATGTCTGGTCACGAACTAATATTTCATAAATACCCCTATCAACCATAACAATCATATTTAAACAATAATTAAATATTTTATCAAGACCGTGCCCGAATACTGTGATAAATAATAATTTGTGACATTTGTTTGAGAAATTTTTCCCTTCGCAGACATTTTTTATTTTAACTGCCCGAAAAAATTTTTTCGTGATAATATTCCCCCTTTAAAGGCGTCAATAATTCTATAGACGACTCATTTTAGGTTTCCTACAAAATTCCGAGGTATGCAAAAATTATTATAAATTATTGTAGTTTTATTAAATTACTTCGAGCGACTACATTATACTCCGCGATCCACAACCCGATTATGAGTCATATATTATTCTATAATCATGAGGAAACGAAGAAATACCTAAGGATTTTTTATCAAACAAAACGCATGGATGCCAACCTGAGTTAGAACTCCTGGATTTTGTGGCTTGTCAGTGGGACAAGCCATAGAATATTTGGAGCTGTTAATAATCAAATTATATTCTATTTAATATTATTTAAAATAATATGTCTCGCCCTTATTGGTTGCTGTTGCTAACTACTAAAATATTTCAAATGCGGATCTGTCAAAATGATCATAAGGAACGAATGTAATAATTTGGATGAGTGTGTTTTATGTCCACAATTATTACGTGTAAATATTTATCACGATATTCGGACACTGCCTGAGATAAAATTTGCTCAAATATCCAGCAGCTTTAATTATTTTCCGACATGTTAAATTTTTTTAGCCTCTAAGTTTAAAATACCCCAAAAATGCAGTAAATAGTGTCTTTCCAATCGACTACCGCAAATACTTATAAGCACTTATGGTTCATGTCTTTGCTATATTAACTATAGTAAATGCTGTCACGCCTGGTAATAATTTTTGATTAGATTTAAACAAATTTATGCCTTCATCTATGTGACGTTTCTTGACTTAGTGACTACACGATTTATGGTAAGCTTTTACTTTAATTTGACCGGAGCTCTGTTGTTATGTTCATGTATGTTTTTATTTAAAAATCTGCCATAGAAAAGAAGGAAATTTCCAGTATCTTTTATATGAAAAGTTTGTTGTTTTCCACCTTTCCAATTCTTTTTTAAAAACCTCATTTTATACATTATGGCTTTGTAAAACCAAGGTTGCTTTGGTGTAACACGCCTACAAAGTGCTTTGTCGCAAATTATACTCTTGATATTCAAAGTTATACTTATTTAAAATTTTAAAATTAAAACCCATATGTCTATAGCCTATAAATTCGAATTTAATTCAAGTGTAGTTTTAATTTTCAGGAATCTATTCATGCTAAATTAACCTCAAATCGAACTTTCAAAGTACGACACCTATACGGAATTGAAATCATTAAGTAAATATTGTAGCGATTAACTTTATTGTAACTATGATGTTGCATTCTGTACCACAAATTCTCCATAAAAGGTACAATAGAAACACAAAATATAAATAATCGCATGCAATTCAATTTTCTATATCAAAACCAATCATCTCGAAAGTATGCGCGAGTGAAAATTACCAATTAAAATTGTTATTATACAATACATATACTCGAGTCTCACTTTATTACGATCATAATTGTCTTTTATTTCTAATCTTTAACATTTAAACTCAACCTATATAAAGAACTAACCTAAAAATAAATCTTTTTATATGCTTAATTCAATAATAATCAATTCATAATAATCAAGCTCATATGTTAATACGCGGTCAACTCGTGGTCGTTTCTTAATACCATAACGTTTATTTGTTGCACATTATGATCCATTTTCATCTTAAAGATTTGCCCGAAAATTTTTTTTTTCATAATGTTGTAGTACAACGAATCGATCTATCAACACAACTCTCGAAAACTAAAACTTTGAAATACCAGAAATAAAATTTTATCACGTTTAGATAAAAATGAAAAAAAAAAAAAATCTGACCTAAAAAACGTGATGAATAAATAATCAATGAATAATATTTTTTGTGTGCAAGTACTTGTGTAGTGAAGAAACAGAATGAAAATTGTGTACGATTCTTTTGTTTTTATCTTATATTTACTTTTAAAGTTCCTTCTTTCGAAAACAAAACTTGGTGGAAAGAAAACTGAAAAAAAAAATGAAGAAACCTATACCTCTCCACTAGTCTAGAGGTGGAATAAGGTTAAAATTGTATAATCATAATTTTATTTCATTTGAACTTATTGAAAAGTGGATTTTCTTTAACAATATAAAAGAAGACTAAATAATATTTATATGTATGTATATAGGAATGGTAATTAGTGGCCATAATTGGGTTAAAAACAATAACCATAGACATATTAAGTTCAACCGTTAATTAAAATTCATTTAATCCTCATTTGTTATCGTCATATTTTCATCCTTTTTGATGTACGTTGGTTTTCCGCGCGCACATTTTCTTATCCATTTTGGATTAATTAAAATTGCAGAAATAAAATGTGAAGAATTTTTTGTTTGCTGAGGAAGACAATAATAAATCGATAAATTTTTCATTTTATTTTATGCAATTTTATGTTTTATCTAAAGACGTCTCAGACGATTTGTCTGTACATTTTTTTTATTATTTATAAATTTACAATGTATGTATAGTTATGTACTGTACATAATGTATATATGTACTCATATATAAAAGACGTTTTATTTTTACCTTTAGGGGTAATAAAATAAGAAAATGAGATAAGATTTTTATTTTGTATTTGTCAAGTTATCCAATTGAATTGATAGAGACTTGATTTACATTTTTAATTATATTTTATTAAACAAAATAAAAATTACTTAACCCTCGAGTAAAATGGGTCTAAATAAACTTGTTTATTGTAAAAGTGTTTTGATACAATTAGTATAATTAAATGTGATAATTTGTAGATAAGGTGCCGGATAAATTACTTGAATTTTATTTTGGTTAAATAAAATAGAAAACCATTTCGTTTGGAATTTCATTGGTTTGAAAATAGTACAACTGGACTTGATCAGAAGAATACATCAGAATCCTCCACAATCCAATCCGACAAACTTTAAATATTTAACTTTACGACAATTTTTTTATGAGAGGTCTGTGTCTCAATTTACAATTTTTCGACTATAACCAAAATAATTCCATTGCCCCCTCTTACAGAAATGCAATGTTTACTTACAAATTCATCTAGTTAAATCCAACCCATTAACCTATGCTCTTATAGTCACCTGTTAAAACCTAAAACCGAATTAAACCAATTCAATTATAAAAAAGTTTTATAATTTTAATGTATGTAATATATATTACATCTTAAGATGACTGACATGAAGAACACGTTAACGAAGGTAAAAAAATTTAATTTATCTTTTATATGACAATTTTTTGATCATGACGATCATAAAATTTGTTTTTTTTTTTCTTCACATGTATTCTTTGGTTAACATCGTGTCTTTAAATGTAGGTATACATATTATATAAAATTTTATAAAAATAACGGATATCAGTCCATTTATCATTCTATATATTCCATATGGAAATGAATTCTTTTGTATATGTTGTCTAATTTTGGATGATCGTCTTCATCTTATAAAAGAAGTGTTATACATAGTTTATGACTACCACGTGTACTTTTATGTGTGTTAACGATACATCTTTAGTAATTATACATACATATTACACTTTCAATTTTAATTAGCATAAGGTAATATAATATTGGTTTACAACAAATGTGATTGATTGATTTTACTTTCAAATTCTATCTGGTTTATCATCACACATAGTTCATCACAAGAATTCTCAAATAACCATATATGGTTCAAATTTCCTTTCAAGCAGAACAAAAAATAAAAATTAATTCAATTATTGATACAATAGAAAACTGTCACAATAAATCTTTGTTGAAATTTTCCCGATCTACTAAAACATGTTTTGTGTTGTTCCGTCAATGCCATTCCTCATTAAAATCATTTCTTTTATAATTTATTTCTTATAATTTGCTATTTTGTGCCTTTCTTATATCATATTTGGTGTTTTATATTTGTTCCTGCATCAATATATGGTAAAATCCAGTTTTGTGCGTGAACAAGATCATTTCGATTAAATGCTACCAATCTGTGCGCATATGTTGCATTGTATAAAATGTGCAGTAAAAATGTTTGTTTTGTCTTTTATCATATTTAACACAAAGTGTTGTTCGATTTCCTTTTTTTTTTTTTGTACAATATTGAATTAATTTTTAAAGTTTTACAGAAAAATTACATGAACACACCAATAAATTAAAACAAACCACAAAGAAGTGGTGTACGAGTACGTAAGAAAACAATAACAAAGCAACGAAGGCTATGTTGTTATATTTTGTAGCTTTATGGCATCAACGGTTCGAACAAATAATACTGAAAACGTTAAAATACGCTCAATACACATATAAAAATTTTGATTTCAATTAGCAACGTACACATAATATGTATATCCCTCCAAATCTGCGGCATACTGTTGATTGATCTTTCAATTACATTATTTCCGAATAATTTTCAATGCATAATATAAATGAAAAGTGATTTCTTTTACTTCTTACAAATATATACCATCCGCGAACTGATCACCGCTTATAATCATCTGATGTATATTTTATGCGATCACAATCGACTATACGATTATATTCTTATTGTTATTACAGCTATTTTACTACAAAATACGTTGTCGAGCGTAAATAAATCGACAATAAAACAGCAACAGAATATTTTAATTGAAATGAGAATCAAGAATATAGCAAGACGATTATACACATTTATATAAGGGGGGAAACGATATGACAAGAATATATACTATTCAATTGATTACAATCTAAGATGGAGAGGTTCTATAACTATAAATGATCAGCGGACTGATCAAGCGCCATATCAATTAAATTTCAATAAAATACTAATAAATCAATTAAAAAGTGGTATGATGCTTCGATCACATAAACGGCTATAATCGTATATAACATTTTGCACCCTGCGCTTTGCGCTTTTAATTTTGTGCACAACATTTAAATTGAAAGAAGTCACTGAACCGTACACGCATAAACATCTTCTTTTCAATTTCTTATTAGTTTATATATGGTTATTGTTTTGTTCTTTTGTATATGTAAGAATTCATTATAAGAATTTTACTTTTTTTTTTTTTTGTGTATATTTGATCTCATCAACTTATGGCGCGTATAAAATTACAACAATAAAATGTTAATGTTACGGTACAGAAAATGTATATAAGAAAATATTATTTGATGATGATGCGAATATTCAAAGATTGAAAAATCAGGTTCGTCGTTTTTTTGCATGCAAAGGATTGATGTCTTTTGTATTATACACTTATTATTTGGTATGTACAAAATCCTTGAATTTTCCGGAAGTATTAAAATGGCTACCTTTCCAAGATTTACCCTTAAATTATTACTTCTTTTATGAATGTAACACTGTGAAACTCTTGTATTTTTAATAGATGGAAGAAAATTGCGGACTTTTTATATTTCTTAGAAATTATCGTTATTATTTTTTACGACTACATATAGAGGTGCGTGCTGTTTTAATGAATGTTTATTGTCGTTAGGGCCAAGAGGCTAAGTAACAGTGTGAATATATTTTGACCATTTATTCTTGGTGCAGGTTATCACACGTTTAATTGTGTTTTAGTGCAATTCATATAAATAATAAATTTTTAAAAATTAATAATTTTAATTAAATTAGTTTCAATAATTATAATTTATTATATAATTAAGAATCAATATTTTTATTTGAATTTATTGATTCATAATTAAATGGTGATTTGGTCACTGGTGCTTCGTTTATCTATATGGTTATTACATCTCTTTATCACATCTCGCAAGTGGCCACTGGATTTGTTGATAATATCACTTAGAATCTTATCCCACACTGTTTAATTAGCATCGTTACCCGAAATCTCAAAAATATCGATAAGACTTAAAAAATCTGGTAACATCCTGCACCCAATCATTCAACTAATTGTGATTGGACAATAGATTTAACTATGATTAATTAAGGGCCTTTTCATTAGTTCCGGTGGAGTGGAACTGGGTTCTCTACCGTAATTTGTTTACTCTAGGATTATGAAATTTGCATTTATTTTGAAGGGTAATAGTTGTTTACAAGGGAAAAAAATAATTTTGATAAACAATACATAATTTCGATCATCAGTGCATCATCACAAAAAAAAAAGCCAGCAAAACTAAATATTAGTTTTATTCCAAAATATATTGTAAAATAAAAATTAAAGCAAAAAAATGGTGTATCTCCAAAACAACAATAGTAAGTTAACTGGCGTAGAATAAATAGAAAGAAGCCAGCAAATGATAATTTTTGAATGTTTTTTTTCCATCGAAACGTATGACCACCTTGAAGTTATCCAGACATCCATCCCAGGAAAATTTCAAATCACCTTCAACTACACGAGCGTAAAAACCCATCCCAGATTTTTTTTCTACACTATTGAAAGTTTACGAGCTTTAAAATTGAAAAAGAAGTAAAATAATTCTTATGGTCAAGATTATGGTTGTCCTAGAAGTTTCTTATGTCAATATTGTAGGGGGTAGTAGTACATCTGAGACAATTCTGAATCGGATTCGCTTGTTAGAATTTTCGCTACTTCAATAAACGTGTTGTCTTCCGATAGTTAAAAATTGGGGGAAAAATTAAACAAATTCGTATGGTCAAGATTGGAAAATTCTAACAAGCCAACCGGGTTCAGAATTCGCCAAGAAGTAGCTAATTTGACCCTCTACTAAACTGATATTACAAATTTGAAGGGATATCAAAACCCTGAGCAGGAGAATTTTTTTTTTGAATTTTGATAGGAAGGTAACACATTTATAGATGTAGCGAAAATTTTAACAATCAAATCGGGTTTAGAATTGGTTTAGAGGGAGCCAATAGAACCCCCTACTATATTATCATAGCAAATATGCAGTGTCACAATAATGCTAACCATAAGAACTTTTCGATTTTTTATCCCATTTTTAACTAGAAAAGCCAAAACATTTATTGGCGGAGCGAAAATTCTAACAAGTAAGTTTTCGCTCGTATAAAAAGTGTGGGATGTATATCGTATACTATAAATAGTGTACCAAAAAAGTTTGGGATTGGCTTTTACGTCCGTCTTGTTGAATGTAATTTTAAATTCACGGGATAACTTTATGGTGGTAACTTGTGACAGTATATTTGGTTGACTCTTAATTTCCGATGGAGTAAAGTGGAACTCACGATAAGCCACTAAATTGGCATCAAACAACGTGTTAAAAATGCACATAAAAACTACATCCCAAGTAGTTTTTTTAAATGTGTTTTCTCTAAACTCGCTTTTTCTATTTCGGATGCATCCTACAATATACTGCCCTATTAAGCACGAATGGGGTATCTACATTTTTTCGGAAATTGTATAAGCATTCGGAATAATATAAGCATTTTTTGCAAAATAAGAATGGCATTCATTTAAACCTAAAAGTTTGAGTAACTCAAAACGTTAAAAATATAGATACCTCTTTGCGCTTAGCAGGACGGTTTAGTTCCTATTTAGTTTTTCCGTTTTTTTTTTACTTTTGTCTTTTTGAGTTAAGCATCATTTTCAAGAATTTATCTACGACGTAACTTTCTAATTCCTTTTTCAGTCTCTTCTTTTATTAATTCTGTCAACAATACCGAAAGGTGAAATAAAAAAAAAAATATTCCTTCATTTTGTTTAATAATATGGGCGCTCCTTAGAATCTAAATGATTAATTTACTAACTATAGTAAAACTAATTGTTTAAAGCGTAAAATATTAAATCATTATGTGTAGGTTTAAGCTAAAAAATATCACCTTTTGAACCACAAGGTTCAAAGTCATTCAATTCCCTACCCTAATTTATATGGAGGAAATATCTAAATTTTCCAAAACAGACTAAAAAAAATGGAGGTGTGGCCAACACACGATTTTCTTTTACGAACAGAGAATTTTGAGAAATTTTATTTTTTATTTTTATTTTTTTTTAATTTTTGGAAACATGTTATATTAAGTAGTTATTTGTAAACCTTATACTTTTTAAGATATTTGCAAAATATATTTTCTGGGCCAAGGGAGTGGCCACTTCCGGTTAGCCGATTTGGAGTAAAATTCACTGGGACCTCCCAATTTATCAAAAAAGCTTAAATCTGAAATTTAAGTGCGATTGGTTAAACCATCTGGGCTGAGAGAGGACACAGACTGACAGGCAGACACCATTTCGAAACCCACTTTTTCGGACTCAGGGGACCTCAAAACAGATAAATCTCAAGTTCCAAAATTTTCATGATTACTATACTTTATTTTACTAGAGTAAAAGAAAGTAAAATATGTTGTAGAATTGGAACAACTTTTGAAGGACTTGAGCTACAAGCTTTAAACAAAAACTAGTTCAGAAAGTAGTGCTTTTACTCAGACTTGACTATTTTTTATTAGAGACACCACCCAGATGTAGTTCTAGTTTCTAGCAAAGATAAGCTCTAGATTTCTGAAACTTTTATTCAAAGTCACAACACAATGGGGTATTCTATTGTATAAATAATTACAGTAGTATTTTCTCATGTAGAGATTTTGTTATGTATTTGCCCGGTTGCCCCATAATAATACTTAATGCACAGTTAGGCGTGTAAATTACACTATGTAATTTACACAGTATTTTATACGTAAAAACAGAATAATTTAAATATGGCCATTTTATACTACAAAATTTAACGTTTTAACAAAACTTCTTCTCTTTATCTATTATCAGATTTAAATTAAAAATTTATAAATTTTGATGCGTGCACTAAATCGAATTATTTTTTTTTATCAATTTTAGCTTATATCTTGTTCGCATGGTCACAGCGGCAGTGTCGTGAATTTGTAAAACTATGTTTGTTCAGGCGCTGCATAGTATTGTAAATCGACCGTAACACCTGAAAAATTTACTAATTCCACATCCTCCCAAAAAATTTAATAAAATGAAGAAATCTATTCAGCGTAACAAAAAAATGATGGAATATTGCCGAAAGGCCGAATAGCGAAATGCCGAATATGTCGAAAGGCCGAATGTGTCGAAAGGCCGAATGTCGAAAGGCCGAAAGGGTCGAAAGGGCGCATATGTCGAAAGGCTGAATAGGTCGAAATGCCGAATAGGTCGAAAGGTCGAATGTCGAAAAGCCGTATGTGGCGAAAGACCGAATGTCGAAAGGCCGTTTGTGTCGGAAATTGATTTTAATTTTTCATCTTTTAATAAATAAAAATTTTCAAAATTTATATTTTTATCAAATTTTTTGTATAAAAATGTTTAATAGTAAATCGCCTTAAATATTAAAATCTTCTTACATTTTTTGTTGCCATATAATTAAAAATTAATTAATTATAATAAAAAAAAAAATAAATTTTCTTTCCAATAAAATTTGATCACATTAATATGCTACATAACACAGGATTTATTAGCACGTATTTTTAATTTATTTAAACCATTTTACATTAAAAAATAAATTCAATGGTTTTTATTATTGATTTCATTCAATTAAGTGAAGGAAAATTTAATGAAAATTCGGTCTTTCGTCCCAATCGGCCTTTCCACACATTCGGCCTTTCAACACTTTGGGCCTTTCGATCCAATCGGCCATTAGACATTCGGCGTTTCTACACATTCAGCCATACGACATTCGGTCTTTCGACTGCCAACCCATTCGGCCTTCGGACATTCAGCCTTTCAACACCGAACGTGTTCACATACTAGTATTTCAAAATCCATTCCATTCTAATTTGTTCGGCGTTCACGTAGCGGTTTCAGTTTTTGTAAACCATCCAAATTTCAATTTCATCTGCTACGGTTACCTCTGGGTATTGGTTATGTCTTATGTGTTTCTATTACGTAAGCATAACGAGAACTTGAAATGTTTCACATAATATAATTGCGTTTTGCCGCATTCTAAAAAAAAAAAAATGGGAAACTCATATAATGCTTACATAATCGGACACTAGGCCTCCTATATTAGGTTTTGGTGGTTTTATATATTTTTTAAAATAAAATTTTATTTTATACATTGGAAATGTTTTAATTAATAGGCATTATTTCGGATTATTCCATTTTCTTGAATTTTGACATTTAGTTGTGTCGTATGTAAGCGAATTACAGGTACATCAGGATTTTCTAAATAGTATGTGATTTTTCGAGAGGAATTGAGTGTTATTGGAATTTTGTTGGATTGTATTATGCATAGCATTGAATTAGGTGAAATTTTCGAAATTCGAGATATTTGGATTAATGCAGATTTTATTCGTTTTAAGTTATTAACTTTAAGCTATTTCTAGGAAAAATATGTGTTTTTGCTTTTGAATCGCTGTATCGAAATAATTCTAGAATTCTAAGATGATTCGAGAAATCATTCGAGTCACTAGAGTTCCTCGATATTACCCGACCCTTTTGTTTATATAATCATACCTAAGATGACTAAGATAATACTCCAAATTTGTTAATAGGTATGATATGCAACAATGAGATTTTCGATATTTTATAGGATTTTCCCGTCGAAATTTTAAGCTTATTGCATATTTGCGTGGTGTGGGGCATTATGTACAATAATAGAAATTATTTAAGATTTTATAATTTTCTGAAATTATTTTTTGAAATTATTTATGACCTTACAAAGATAAGATTTCCGAAATTCGATATTTTCAGATTTTTGTGATAAACGCTAAAAAATTTAAAAATTTATGATCCTAAGTTTATTCGAATTTTTTCAGATATATTTTTGTGAATAATCGTGTTTTTCAATAATAGTCGAAATTTGCAAAGGGTGAGATGCATGATCTCTAGAATATTAGAATTAGTGTTTCGCCGATATTTAGCATACTGTGCATTTTGGATGCTACACTCTATATGGTCTTGCCATTTAGATATTTTTCCAGCCATTTTTGGAAAATGTATTTTATTTTATTTACAATCATTTTGATGCATCGAATCTACAATTTTGCTTTAGTTAGTTTTTAATTGTTTATGGGGAAATAAACAAAAAACAATTTTGATTTTTAATTTTATATAGAAATCTGCGAATTCCTTTATGAATGCAATCAGAACCATCTTGATATGAATAGAGCCGGCATGTAAAAAATGAACTTAAAATAAAGGACATAGAAACACTAAAAAATAATTTATTTTCATATAGTTTGTATGAAAAAACGAGATTTCGATTGACGAAAAAATATGAATTAAAAATTTAACCTAGATAAATAATTTTTTCTGAAATCACTAATAAACAACTCAATGACTAACTCATATAAAGCACAGATTCTCAAGCTTCCCCATTTTCCAAATATAATCTAAAGAAAATAAGCTAATTAAATTAAAAAACGTTCTACAACAACAACAATATGTATTAAAAAGAGAATATTATATTTAATGACGTCATCACTTATTCACAACTAAAATCAATGATAAAAAAAAGACAATACGTTGAACAGCCAAAATTAAAATAAATCAAAGAGAGTCAAAGAGAAAAAATTATAATAATATGCATTGAGCGAGAAGAAATCAAAAAAATCAAATCAACCCAGATTGTTATGCATCACAAATACACAATATAACCAACAAACATTAACTGTAATATAAATGCCTTATTTATTTCTCAAGTATTAGAAATATTATTTAAATTAAGTCACAGCTGAAAATAAATACGACATGATTAATAATTGGCATCGATTTTTATTCCCAAAAATTAATGACCCATTCAAACTAAGTTTTTGTTTAGAATATTTGAATTGTCATAACATTTGAGAGCGGTGTATAAAATAAAATAGCTCTTACTTATTATTCCCATTCCTAGATGTCACTTAACACACAAATAAAAACAACAGGGATTCGGGCTGAGTAAACGATTTGAAAGAAAAGTTTTTACGTAAAATTAACCTAATTTCTGTCACAGCAATGGTTTAATTTTAGTAAATTTATAAAAAAAATTGTATTAAATTAATTATTATTACAATTTAGTTATTACTATAGAGGGAATCCACCAAAAATATGTTCAACCGAATCAAAAATCAGACCGATTTTAGAATCCGACCGGTTCGATCACCTATTTGATTTTTTTATATGTTTTTAATTGTAGGCGACATCTATGGTTAAACCGAAATGTCGTTAATAAAGCATTGCCACATGATATGAATCTGTATTCGGGCAGATTTTTATCATGTGGCGATGCTTTTAGAAGGAGACTAAAAAGAGATGGTTATAATTGTTTATAAATTGTATGTTATGACGTATTTTACAACAACAACATTCCACAAAAGTTTAGCAATACTTTATATTCCAAGAGGATTTTCACTAAGAAATAAACATTTTCATGATTCGATTTTTCAATCAAATAAAATTACATGTTTTATGAACATTTTCGTATAAAAATAATGTAAAAGCTCATAATTCTTATAGACTAAAAATGTAAATGAAAACAATCGTTTTCCCATATAGTTTCATAGTAAAGAAAAAATTTTATGTACTTTATTTTAAGCTTAGTAAAAAATACAGTCAATGTGGAGGCTCTTATTTATAGAGTAGGCTCTGATGCAATGCATTGTATTCACGGACCAGCCGCCTCTGACTATATTACCGCCAAATTTTCGGTTGCTTGCCATTAAACATTTTTTATGACAAACTATCTTTACATAAATGAATTGAAAATTTATAATAATAAGAAAGGCGATAGGTTGTGAGACATAACCTATAGACGTAGAACTACATCTATGCTTTTTAAGGCATAGACCATCGATTAATTTATCATAGTTTATTTAAAACATCAGCATTAGCTGCATTTCTTTACATGTGGTCTGATCCGTATCAAATCACGTTTAATGAAATAACAAGGAAAGAAAAGGGCTACTCGGATCAAAATTTTGATCCAAAACCAAAAATTTGTTCATTTTGTTTTTGTTGCTTTTATGGCTCATTCTCAAAAATAATTTCAGTCAACTTTTATGATAATTTCGCAACAGAAGAATTTGACGGAAATAAACTTTTCCCAACTTTTTGGTAATTTTTTTTCTCTCCATACCAACTTAAAGAAACTTATTATTTTTCTGGTATGGAGGGGAAAAAAATTACCGAAATATGAGAAAATTGTATGTCAATCAACTTGTTCTCTTGCGAAATTACCATAAAAGTTACTGAAATTATTTTTCGAGTATGCGCCATTAATGTAAACTTTGATCTGATTCCGACCACTGTACGTCAAGAAATGCGGCGATTATTTTGTGTAAGAAAATACAGAGCTACCTAGGAAATTACAGGGCTACCTACTACGTATTCCAATCTGAAACTACTTTTCCCGGGTTTTGTTTAGTAAAACACAATCTATTTTATTTCATATTTATTTCAGTTTGCTTTTTTAAATAATAGACCTACAGATAATACGTGACAACTATCAACCAATGAGAGTACGAATAAAATTTTATATTTTTTTTCGTTTGAGCATTTTTATTTTTATATGTAGGATACAGAAACTTGAAACAAATGATATTTGCTATAGTATTGCTGGGACAGTTAAAATTATCAAAAGATGGTGTATAATTTTAAATGTAGAAAACTAAACTAAATATAATATCTGTAAAGCGTAATTTACACTTAAATAAAGCTTTTAATTAAAATTTTAATTTTTATTAACCAAATGTTTTAAATTTTCAGTTAATTGCCTAAGTATTAATATTTGTTATTTTTAAAATGTAATAAATTGTTTCATATAATTTACATTGTAATGTAATTTATGCAGTTTTTTACGTTTTTTTGCAAAACATAATTTTTCACACGAATATGCCCAACTATGACTTAATGTACTAGAGTAGTCTTCTGTAATAAGTGTTTAAAATCGATTGATGTGACATTTGAAACTTCATCGATGAAATATTTATTTAGCATGATGGTAATACAACGTTATTATACTATGTGTGCCAGACATTAAATTTTAATAAAGATATCTAAATTCAAAAAAATATAACATTTTGTCCTACAGCATTTGTTACTGAGGATGTTTACACCGCCGTATTTAGTCCCGGTCTACACACTGTATTCGACCTAAACTGCATAGGTCAAATCTGTATCAATAACTCTGAAAGGACGTAACTTCAACATTAATTGAGTAGATATAATTTTTCAAATTTACTCAAATTAAGAACAACTACATTAAATGGAACTTGTTGATAAGGGCGAAACAATTTTAACGATATGGTTAGCTGTCGTTCTGTAAATTTTAATAAATTTGGAAAACTATATATAATTCGAGTTAATGAACATAACTATTTAATCGATACAAATTATTTATTATTTGATCTGTGCCTTTCCAGAATACTTCACTTTCCAGAATATTTTATAATTAGTTTTTTTTTTTTTTAATTTGTAATTTAATTTTCGTAGCAGGTTGTAAATTTGTTGTCAAATTATTTTTGTTGTTTCTAATGGTCGTCTCTTGAAATATTTATTTCTATATTTATTTATTTTTATTTTATAATTTTTTATGATGGCAGGCAATTTTTGAGGCAGTTTGAGTTATAGTACGTCGTAAAAACAAACTATGTAGTTTCTACTAAATTAAAAAAAACTTTAATTTAGTTCCTTTTATTTTTTGTATTTTTACTTATTTCTCATTTTTTGTTACTTACATCGTTTTGACTTACGTCAAGAATACATGAACGCCGTAACTCGAGGAAGACTTTTATATGGTTATAATAATTGTAATAGTTTATTTTACAATTTACGAAATTTTTGTAATTTTCTTAAGTAACTTAATCGAATCAATTTGCCACATATTTAGGAATATCCAAAAGGAACTGGTTATGTTTTAATAATTCCATCACATTTTCACATAAATGAGGCTCAATTTCTGCAAAAATAGCACATATCTGGATGATGTTTATTTTCAGCAGTCCGTACCATAACCTTATGGGACCCATAAGGTTATTTGAGAAATTGAGCCTCGATTATAAGAAAACGTGATGGAAAATTTGGTAAAGAGAGTGGCCTTCTGTAAGAAGGCTCGATGAAGCGACAAATTACATTCCATTATTAATCGTGGAGTTTGTACTTGGATAATCCTATAGCACAGCACCAATTGCAATTTATAGACAAGATCTAAATTACAACTCTATATTTATGGTTTTTACTTTATTGTTTTTTAGTTCCTCGTGGCAGGACAGGCTTTGCTATTCTCGTTCTCGAGTTGAAATGATCTGTAATAGCTTAAAGTCACTAACATTTTTATTGTACCGGGATTTCGCCTCATCGGTTTTTGTATTCTCGCAGGTCGCCTTTCATTCTAATTGCTTTGGTTGTGGTTTTCTGTTTCTCTCTTGCTGTTATACGTGCACACAAGGACAAGTTTTGTCCAGTGTTATTAATAAAACTTGAATTATCTATTCGAGATATCCATCACCGTAGCGCTGGCTAGACTGGCTATTAACTAAATATTTTATATCATACCATAAATTATCATTTCATTATATAATTTTTAAAAATGCATTTTTTCGCATCATCATTAAGACATAAAATGTATCCAACTGAAACGTATAAATATTCAACACTCATCTTCTCGGGGAATTATTCATGTTTCTCAATATGCTCATTTCGTTATATATGACCTAAATATTATATTATTTAAAGCATTTAAAACTCTTTTATTTATAAATTAACTTCCTACTTTCAAAATTGTTTACCTGACATAAGTAAGATGCCAAAGTTGCGGCGCGCATGATCTTTGTAAAATGTATAATAGCGATGTCATGGTATGTATACGCGCGTTTGTTATTATCTTACATGACAAAAGGTAATAAATGTTGACCAAAAGCCAAGACCAAACAAAAATTATGTCGACATTTATAAGAACTATATAACCAAACAATAAAAAAAAATGTTAAAGATTAAAGAAGAGGTTCGGCTAATACAAATAATTTTTTTTATTTTCATTTGCAGATTTACGCTAGTATACATGGAACACACAACAGGGAGACTGCTTGAGTGAGTTTAAAGCAATATAATTTTTTATAACTGATTGAATTTAATTAGTAGTTACGAAATTATTAAGCGTATCTCGTAAAATGGTATATATTTTTTGAAGATAACATAAAGGTCAAGGTAGCGTAATTTATATCAAGATACATTTGATTTGAAATATTGTTGTGGGTGGCCGTTATATAAAAATTTGTATTTTTTTTAAATTAAAGATTATTTTCTAGAGATTGGTGATGTTAATTTTTCCATATAATATTGTATTATAACTGCATCCAAACAAATCAAAACAACCCAAAAATGTAATTTAACAGTACACTAAATGCACGCATATATCTTTTTCTAATTATCATCATATAAAGATCAATTACAGTACATATAATACATATTTATGTACCTATGTACAAATAGAAATCATGTCCTAATTTCATACATCTGACACACGCGTTCTTATAAACTGTTTGATCTACAAACCATTCAACAATTATAGTGTGAAAATTGATTATTCGGCTGCTGTTGCACGGTGTTAAATATAAAATCTACTAAACAATTAAAAAACAAAAAAGCAAAAAAAAATTAAAGAAACGTTAATGTCCATAAACAGTAAATTTTTAATAAAATTATGTAAAACGAAGTAAAGTAATTATTTGACCCAAAGACCGAATGCTAGATGTACATATATAAAACCATTAAGATGATTTAATTTTGATTAGAACAAGCGCGACTTATATACGTTTTTGATGATATTTTTTGTTACTTACTCATTCATATATGTATGAATGGTGTATTCGAAGGCAGGCGGTGATCATAAATCAAAACGGCTAAAGAATGTAGTCAGCAGTCACATTTCAGAGCTGACAGAAATTTTATTGTGTGTTTTATACTTATTTACGCATTTATGCCTGTGACCCTTATGCTAGCCATCCATATTTGGTGTTATATTATGTAGATTAAGATCTTGAGTTAAATAAATCATAAACCAACAATGTTAACTTTAGATTTATTTTTCTAGGTTGAATATTTTTTAAAAAGTCCATCAATTTGTGTGTATACTTTAAAACAATTTATACGAGCTTATACATATAAATATGGTCATGCATGAAATGATTTTCCAAACAAATAGAGTTTTCACTTATTGGTATACCAATTTCACCCAGATTAAATAAACAATTGATCGATTATCATAAATATAAGAAAAGATTTTCTGTTTACAGAAAGCCCTTGCACAACGCATTTTTTTTTTTTTTTATCGCTAATCTAGATAATTCTGTACATATTGTTGTAAACTAGTGCGTATTGTAGGAAGGTTTTTATAGAAATACAATAATTTATAATATTTTCATTTCAACGAGAACGATGATTGAATTGATTAAAATTAAAATGAAAATCGAATGGCGCGATAATTTTCACTGCTAATAAAATATTCAATTGAAAGTGATTTGATTTTACTTCACGTCGTTTGTTGTTTTTGTATGTCTTGAAGCATGATGATTTATCAATGTTATATTATGTACAAACACGATATTTTAGGTGGATAGTGAAAAGAAAATTTTCTTCTAGTTTTATTGTATAATTGAATAAAATTTTCATAATTTGTTTTATGAAATTGAGAACAAAGTGGAAATAATTGATTGATTTTAATGAGTTTCTTCCATTTTTTTTTTATTTCTTTATAATATAATACGTTAAGCAAGAGTCAATTTACTGGAAATCGAGACGATTTTCTTTTCTACTCTAATTTCATGGAGGCATGATTTGAAATCGAGATCCATGCATATAAATTAAGGTATAAAGTGAAGCTGCTGTTTTGATTTATTTTATTGTATTATTAGAATGTTATTTTCCACTTTAATTTACAAGAACCTGTCACACAACTTAAGTAAGTAATAAATGCATCTTTCAATTGATGAATCGGTTGATGTTTAAAGTATTTATAAAATCCGTTACATCTTATTAACTATATAAACGCACTTACAGTAAAATAATAAAATAAAATTATACTGTACGTACTTACATAAGTATTCGATAATCGCGGCGACCGTGTAATTCAGTCATCATAAAAAAAATAAAAATAAAATTAAAATAATTTAAATGACTTAATATATAAATTTTTATTTATAGTTGATTGAATATCTTATATCATATTAAATATGTAGTGCCCGAGGGGTCTAGTTGAGAATTACAATTATATAAACACTCTTTGTGACACACTGCATTTTACGCTTCGGTTAGTTTTTCTCTTGATTTTGTATGGTGTTGATCTTGAACTTAAACTTAAGTCATTTTAACTTTTTCTTCTATACTATAGTACTTAACTGTACATGCCTAATTTGATTACAGTTTAAAAATTACCAAAATATGGAAAATGCGACTAGAAGACTCTCATCAGACGATATATGTTTCTTGAAGTCGTTGAAGAACAGTTTAGGCTAAAATCTCAAACGATTCTCTTAACAAAATGCGAAAAAGCAAATTTTAAAAGAATTTTGGCTCGGAAATTTTTATCGGTACCATATATATATACAGCACATGAAAGAGAAGTTAGGTACATTTTATTTATAAATTCTCTGAAACTAAAAATTGTTGATGCAGATTTCTAAATAAATCCGCGACTTCTAGTCGCTAAATCTAAAATTTATGATCAGCAAGAGTTTTTGTTTAGATTCGTTGATTCAACAATAATCAACGAAATTTGAAATGGTCAAACAACATTAAGTTGAGGTTCCTTTTCCGACTTATTTAACCAATTTCACAGCCGTTTTATATGTTTGATTCTATTTTTGTAGAAACTGACAATAATTCACCGTTAAGTATGTACCACTAGCTCACACTTACAAGAAAAATGAGCCCATGGCAACAAAATATTCATGCGCCGTAAAATAAGGCATGAGGCATAAACGTCCAAAAAAAGGAGAATTAAAGTGAATTAACGCCCAAGTTTCGGGCGCTATTCCACGATTTTATTGTAAAGAGAAGTTTTTGACATTTTTGAGAATTAACGCTTTAATTATTAAGGCTACTTTTTGTTAGAGTTTTAAAATATTCTGGAAAAGAGTTTTAATGGAAATCTCCATTTTCCAGAATGTTTTAAAATTAAATCATCTTTTTCCAGAATTTCTGGAAACGAAAGCTTCAATTTAAAAAACAGACTAAAATGATCTTAGGATTGGTTGCATATGAGAAATTATACGAATTAATTAATTAATTCAAATTAAAAAAGTACAAAAAATGCTAATCATGTTAATATCCAATATTTAAAGTGATGAAGAAAATTTGTAAGGGAATTAGGCTGTATTAGTATATGGTAATTCGATAATATAACCTGTATGTGCCATATACACTATAACGGTAGTTGGTGGAGAAAATTAGAAAAAAAAAACCTAAATTTGGTGCCAGTCTACCGGCACGTAATTTTTTAATAAACAGTAACAAAAATAAAATAAAAGTGTTAAAGAAAATCAATGATGACTCACCATTATGTCGTGTGGCTTCTCCTGCGTTTCTACAAACTGCAATTCGCAACTCGTACGCTCTAGAACCACTTTCATTATCTACAGGTCTATTTTGTTTTGTTTTGTAACTTTAATGGGGCACTGACTTTATTCACTAATCACAATAATCATAAATAAATGGGGATCAAAACCAAACACACGTACAAACCAAAAACACCGTTCATCTATACTTTATTTTTTTTTTAATTTTGTATTTTGTCCAACATTAATACCTCAAATACCTGTTTATGAGAGTAAATTACACACACTGACCTTGTAAAATTTTATTGCCTTTAGCGCAAACAACTGGTTTAAGTTTTATTTTATTAAAAAAAATGCCTCCCAAATATTCAACCTCGTGCACAATTGCCTAATTTAAAGCCAACACATTTAGAATTTTCTTTAATGTATTTATTTAAGATATTTACATAATCAACCCTATTATGATTACCGAGTCGATGAATAATCGACACAACTCTGTGTTACCTTTTCGTTTTATGATTTGATATTAACAATGTGAAAAACGAAAAGACAACAAGTCGTGTCGGTTGTTGATCGACTCGTCAATCATAATAAAAAAAGCTTTTATTTAGATTTCAATTTCAAATTAATTCTTTTTTATTTTCCACCATCCTTTCTTGTATTTGGTCCAAGGTCAACTGCCCATAGCCGTTAAAAATTGTTTTGTGTATTTTTTTTTAATGGAGCCATCTGTCTACAATAGCATACTAATTCAACTCATGAAAGGTAAGCTCAGTCGTATTACCAATTTGTTATAATTTGTAGCAATGACGTTTTAAATTAAGACAAAACAAACGATCCATTGAGTTGATTGTGAGTCGAAGGAAGAGTAGCGGAGAAAGATTAATCATGGAAATTGGCCCATAATATTAAGCTGCTTCTCAACTAAAATCAACTATATATTCAATCCACGATTGGCAGCTTCTCTTACCAAATACACTGCTCATGTATTCGTATCTCTACCGTATGAACCGCTGCACCCCTTACCCTAATGTGAGGATTGATTTTTTCACAATCGTAGGTTGATCAGTTCGCAACGGGACTAAATTCTCGAAGAATATTTCATTTGATTAAAGACATTCAAGACTAAAAAATTAAAATTAGGGATACGTTCTTATCGTTGAGAAATTGCGAATACACTCGTGATATTCATGTTATTGGTCTGAAAATTACACAAATCAGAAAAAATTTAAAAACGTCAAATAAGGTTAAACGTTGTTTAGTGAGCATTATTCTTGATTTGAGAATATATAATAAATACTAATACTTAAGTTCTGAAAAATGTTGTCCCATAATTATGGTCGAAAAATTGGTTTTTTCTGTCAAATATTTCTAAATCCTATTTTAATTTAACATATTTCACTCAAAATACTTTATTATAAGTAGTAACTAGTAACTAATAACAATAAAAAAACAGTCTTTGCAATATGACACCATTGTTTGCAGATCCCTCACGCACGACAAAATTAACAACAAAATTATCGGAACATCAAAAATTAACACCAAAATAATCGAAACAGGTGTCAGTATAAAAGCAGTATGCCCAGAAGTTTCCCAGGATTGGCCGCTTCAAAAAATTTGTTCTCCGCATCTCGCGAAAATTATTTTGGGAACTATTGGTTTTAGACATAGAAGACTAGAAGAACAAAAACATCGAATTTATTTTATATTATTCTAGTTTCTAATCGGAAGAAACACTGGACATGGAGCGTTTCCTTCTGTTCTGGATTTTTAATGAATTAAACCTAATAAAAACTAAGCAAAACAAATTATGGTACCGGTAGAATTTTGATGTGGTTCGACCTATTTTACAAAAATCGCACGAACACCGCTAACGCAGAAAATTTCCGTCAAACGAGAAAATCTCAAAATTTGTAAGCCAGAAACTAAGAGTTTAATGACATAAATTAATGGGAAAATAAGTATCCATTAAAACCATTTATAAAAATAAAATACACTTGTTGATGAACGAGTTAGATAGAAATGTAAAGCAAATAAAAATTAGATAGCACGTAATAAAGATTCTGCGCTTTGTTCGCGATTAAGGACCATCCGTATCAGTATTAAGGTTTTAAATTTTCAATCGCTCTCCAAATTTAATTTTCTACTTTTTTTAAATAACTTTCGCAAGTTATTACGAAAAAACGGCGAAACAACAAACAACCTAATAGCAACTATAATACTCTGATTGTAAAAGAATATTCTTGTAGGAATGTGTCAGCCATTTTAGCAGATAGGTGAATCCAAACATGTCAAATTAGAGAACTAAATTATTCCAACTTCACACACACACACACACACACACTAATTTACTTTCCAAATTTGAAAATGGCGTTTTTGGCGTTTTGGATGAAAAACGGAAAATTAGAAAAATGAACTAACATATTGCTACGTTTTTGCCTTGTCAATCAAGGTTCGTATCACAGGATTGTGAATAAAACAAAACGCTTCAGTTTGACACAAATAAATTTATTTATTTAACACCAAATAATTCAACACAATTATAACAACAATAATTCACAAAAAATCACTTTATTTGAAGTTTCGCACAATTTTACTGTTCACTTTTACTGTTTATATCTCATTAATTCACTTTTAATTTCGTTTTTAATTTTCACTCTATCGCTTACTTCTAGAAGTTTCATGACTTTTCCAGTAAGAATAGTATAGAAACATTTAGAACAATTTTATCATGGAAAATCCCCTTTTAGTATACAGTAAAACATTGAGTTATTAATTTAACTTATTCTATTACACCCTAGGTGTCACCGTAACAATGTTCTGAATTTCTCGCCGACGATAGCACTAGAAAACCAATTATGATCAGATGTGTAATTCAGCCACGGCCTAACATTCAAACTAGATAATTTCTCTACAATTTTTCAGAATCTCAAAATAATTATTCATTCATAAATACTAAATTTTTCTTCGTGTTATTCGTAAACATATTAAAATGATCTTAGGACAGGAAAATTAAGAAGAAAAAATCAAAATAATAAGACATTAACTTAAGGCAGTCTGGATTTTATGGAAAGTTCGGTCTTGCAATACGCCTTGAAATCAACAATTTTATCGGAACACATTTATCAAGGCATACCATTTGAAAACGCTATTTTGTAAAAAGCGGAATTAATGTGAACTACATATTGGGTTGAGTCTTAGCTAAAAATATACCTTACTATTTGACAGCAAATACCTTATTATGGTTCGAGTCTTGGGTTTAAAACACTTCATTTGGTTTGTGTATTTACTAAAATAAATTTATGAAATCTTAGTATGCGTATTATTTCTTAGATAGCTAAGAACCATCTGGTTTTATAAAAATGAACTAAATTTTGACATTTGTGTATAAATATTGAATTATAATCAAATACCTACTTTAATAATTTATATATTTGGATAAAATATACTGTGTTAATAAAATAAATAACAAAAGTGCTTGTTTAGGAGGCAAACGAATTGATTAGTTCGTTTAATTCGATTGTCATAAAAATGTTTATGTTTATCACACATACTTATGATCATACATACAACACAATGCGAAATAATTTCCGAAATAATTTACTGTGGAAAATGGAGAAATCCTACCAAATTTAAATATTAAATCTCCATTTTCCGGATAATTTTAATTTAAACTATCGTTTACAACAATAGACAAAGTGATGCAGTAAAACAAAGTGATTTAAAAGACACAAGTAGCGGTCAACAAGGCCCAACATCTTCGAAAAAATTAAAACAATAAACGCCAAAACCCTTTCAATGTGTGATCTCTAGCCAGAAGTTTATAAAACATTGTGATTTAATAGGACATTTTCGGTAAACAACAATATATGTGTATGTTATTTTAAAATTATAATTGTGATTTATGATTTCAGGCAGCATGAAAGTGAAACTGATATCCTGGGTAGACCAATACTCGCATCAACTATGCTTAAGTATCCAGCAAAAAGAGTTACATCAACCAAAATAGATTTTGTTGACTGAAAACGATACCCCCAAAGCATTCCCCATAAATTTTCAAAGCGATCGAACATAAATTCCATAAGCATCGATTCGAGGCGAATTATTTCTGTAAAAAATGCGGTAAGTTATTCCCGCTAAAAATCATATTACGTCAACATGAAAAAATTGAACACGACAAAATTGATGATTCGGCTGATATACCGTCCTCGCTTACAGATAAAACTATTATCGAGACAACAACGGAAAAATCGGAGGTATTTGTGTGCTTTAACTGTGATACATTGTGTGAAAACCTCCAGGCCTTAAAGTTTCATGATAAATGTATTAATTGAATCGAGAAGCAATACCTTAGCCTACAATATGCCCACCAGCACCCTTATTCTGTAAATAATAAGATAATGTGTAAACGTGAAAACGGATAAACTTTGTGATTTTTTACTAAAATTACATTCAATTGTTTTTCGATTCTCTTTTCGTTCACTGTTTATCACGTGTAAACATTATCTTATTTTTTATAGAATAAGGCTACAGGGTCAAAAAAAATCAAAATGAATAAAAATGTTTTCGGTTAAACGCATTATTTTTCTATTTTAATAATATTTCAGAGGCTAACGGTTTCGATAAGTTTCACGGGCACGCGGGACGTTGCTGCGCTCCTCCCCGCTTAGCCCTCCGAGGGACTCTAGATCTGAATTTCGTTTTAGGGCTTTCGATTTGAATTTAAAATCTCTCTTTTTATAAATTCTGGAAAATGGGGATTTCGATTACGAAACGAAAATAACCAAAAATATAAATTTTGGAAAATGGGGAATTTCTTCGGGGGACGCAGGAGCCGGGATCAGCAAACATGTCGCACTGCGTGCCGCACGTAGGAGCGGATTATATAGAATCTATTAATCCCGAACTGTAGAGGCTTACGGCTTCGGTAACTCTCACGGGCACGCGGGACGTCGCTGCGCTCCTCCCCGCTTAGCCCTCCGAGGGACTTTAGATTTGAATTTCGTTTTAGGGCTTTCGATTTGAATTTAAAATCTCTCTTTTTATAAATTCTGGATAATGGGGATTTCGGTTACAAACGAAAATAACCAAAAATATAAATTTTGGAAAATGGGGAATTTCTTCGGGGGACGTAGGAGCCGGGATCAACAAACATGTCGCACTGCGTGCCGCACGTAGGAGCGGATTATATAGAATCTATTAATCCCGAACTGTAGAGGCTAACGGCTTCAGTAACTCTCACGGGCACGCGGGACGTCGCTGCGCTCCCCCCCGCTTAGCCCTCCGAGGGGCTTTAGATTTGAATTTCGGGGGACGTAGGAGCCGGGATCAGCAAACATGTCGCACTGCGTGCCGCACGTAGGAGCGGATTATATAGGATTTATTAATGACACCTACTAAAAAGAAAAATTAATGCACTATTTTGTTATGCAAGCAAGATTTTGTAGTTGCAACATTTTGTAATTGCAACATTTTGTATTGCAAAATCATTAAAGATTACCATTTCCACCGTAGCTGTCGAATTTCATCATAATAATGTTGTAAAATTTCCAAGTTCCATTAATTTCATCTGAAAATAATTAAAGAATACCATTTCCATAGTACCTGTCGAATTTCATCATAATCGTTTAAAAGTTACAGGATAATTGGCCATATTTCAAAAATCTATCCAGAAACCATGTAACAATTCCATTTCCACCGTACCTGTAAAATTTCATCATAATTGGTTAATAAATAGCAAAGTTACAAGCTAATCGACCATTTTCCAAAAATAATTTAAAAATCCCATTTCCAACCCATTACCTGTCTAATTTCAACATAATCGATTAAATAACAGCCAAATAACAAGCTAATTTTCCATATTAATAAACTTTAACCAAAAATCGTTATAGAATTCCATTTCCACCGTACATGTCGAATTTCATGGTAATCGTATTCAAAATCATCAAATTCTATTAATTTCATCTAAAAAACATTAAAGGATTTCATTTCCATCGTACCTGTCGATTTTCATCATAATCATTTAAAAAATAGCCAAGTTACAGGATAATTTTCGATATTTTAAAAGTCTATCCAAAAATCGTTAACAATTCCATTTACATCATACCTTAAAAATTTCATCATAATCGGTTACAGACTAGCTAAATTGGTCATATTCCAAAAATGTATTGAAAAATCCAGTTTGGATTTACGAAATATACGAAAAATAATCCATTATGTACTTATAAAAGTAATGCATTACCTTCAGTTTACAAAAATAACACAATAATTTTTTTGGAAAAGTGGCATTTTCATTTAGTTCAATTTATTTCTACATTTTAAATCATTACAGTTTTTAGTTTTAAAAATTAGCACTTTTAATAAATATGGAGCTATTTTCTAGTTGAAAATATTTCTACCATTGTAAAAATTGGCGCTGTGTGACATGGTATGCCTTTCTAAATCATAGCCATTTTATCAAATACTTTCTTTGACTAAATATTTAGATCGAAACCTCCTGAAAATAACAATTATACTCGCTATTATATAGGTTTAAACACCCATCTTTCTTATCTGCAGCAAGGTTATAAATGACTACAGAAATTGGTTTACAACTTTACTTTAATATTCAGAACCAAGGGGTCCGAATATAAAGCTTTGCCAAATACAGACTTTGAAATAACTATTAACAAAAATAAAAGAAGAGGAATGGAAATACTTACTTTATTTTCACTGTAAGCAGCGATTATATTTTTTAAAAATCTATAATTTTGTGAAATTTGTCAGTTTAAACTTTTCTGAACGTCAATAAAAAATCATAATAAAAACAATCAAATATTCACGTAGCAAAAATATTTCAGCTTGCTTTGTTTATCGCAGGATTAAACATGTTCCTAAACAAAATAAGGGAATTATTTTTTTTTATTTGTCTATGGTTGCTTAGTCAAATTTATAGTAGAAAGGTGCTTAGGTGTAATAGAAAACAAAACAAATAAATGGAAATTTTTCTTTGAATTACTGCCTATATTCAAAGCATTCTTTATGCAGCAATTTCTTGAAAAATTTTCAAGTTCGTTGTTTTGTTTTCTACTTCAACTAATTTTTATAGTAAAGAGAATAAAGATAGATATTTGTAGATTTAAAATTAATTCGAATTTTCAAAATCTTAGTGCGCGCGCACCCGATATATGTTCTCAAGACCAATTTTTAACAAATTTCTAATTCGTTTTCCGCTCGCTGAATAATCTAAATCATCAGTCATCACTTCACTGAATACATACATATACTCGAAATTTCCATATTTGTTTTCATTTCCTGGTGATTGATCGTACCATATCGTTTCCTATACTTACACAAATTTTATTTTGTACTTCAAAGCAAATTATATGCAATAACCTAACTATTGATCTGTAATAGTTTCATGTATCCCATAAATCATTAAAATAGCGAATAATATTATAAATAGCTGTTCATGGTATAGTTGTGTATACAGCTGCCACTATACAATGTATCTCATATTCTCTTATAGACAATATTCAAAAGATCTCGCCCACTATCAATTTAATGCAACAAAAAGTACAAATAATTATCATAAAAATGCAATTAAAATGAATTATCTTCCAATTATCGTCATCATCATCATCATCATCATCATACCAATAGTATATCAGTATCGCGTACACCATATTATATACATCATTAATAATTCGTTAAATAATTTTCACGATTTGACCTATAAAATGTTCATGAAAGAAATTAGAGGGAAAATTATTTATCGATGGTAATCCAATCCCTTTTTAATAGTAATCTCATATACCATAATGTTGCACATTTTCTTTTAACAAACATTATGTGGGTTGGTGGATATTTGTCGCGACATTTTTATGTCATCACGATTTTTGGTGTGTGCATATATGTATGTATATACAATGTACGTATATTAAGTGAAATGATTTAACTGTGATTTGATTATTATGCTTGGTAGCCATTAGAAAATCTTCTTTTACCATTTTTTTTTTACTCTATTTAATTCGAATTACCGTTCAGCATCTGTATTTTTATATTCATTTTCAACCAATTACCTGTATTGATCGATGTCTACAAAATTATATATACGCGATTATCTGTGTATAGATAAGATGACTGTTATTACGTATTTATAACAGTTTGACTCTCAGTGTGTGACACTAATGCTATACAATTTCGTGTGAAAGTACATTGCCGCAATTACACCTTTAGGGTTGACTGTATTATAAGAAATATATTTATTTACAAATCGTTTGTCTGTCTCTATATATTTATATATATATATATTCAAATCGATTTAAGAAATAACAAAACTTTCTTATTTATTATTTTAGATTTTATGTATGAATAAATTTTATGTTATACGATAGCATGAAAGAAATGAAGTACCTACCATACAGAAAAACACCAAAATTCTATCATAAAATATGATTTGGGTTCGTCGCGCTTTGTCTAATTGATGTCTTTTGATCTTGTGATGTCTTAGGAGGTAATTAAAAGAAAGTTGTTTTGTGTCTTGTTTTAGTGATGTTTGTGGTTTTGAAATTAAATGAATTAAATTTGTGTATATTGTATCTTTGTGCGCGCCTTCGATCGAATTATAGTTGGTATTTTTAAACCAGTTTTCTAAAATTGTGCCGGTGTTGAAGACCTCTCCAAAAATATCTAGGTAGAATTCACCTTGTGCATGGGAAGTTGTTTTATATATTATTTAATATTCTAACTGGAATTTGGGTGTCTTTTGTGGTTGATTATAAATCATTTAAATGTTTTGTTGGTTTATTCAAATGAATAATTCATGAAGAAACCTCGTGTGTAGCAGTATATCATAAATTTGGTCAATAATGACCGGAATTTCCTGTCGAGATTATTACACGTAATAATTTTATTCGCCCGAAGCCCGAGCGTATTTTCTAAAAATTTCCAATTTTCTCAATCCCATTAATTCACTATACCACACCACAATACCACCATCATGTCATGTTTTTAATTGACCTAATTTTATGTTTAAGATTTACAAAACTATATAATTTACGACTGTATATTTTTTGTGTTTCGAATGAATTTTATTAATTTTTGTTGATTTTTATGTTAATTTTATTTAAATATTTTCTGAGATATGTCAAATAAATGACATGTTGTGAAAATTATTTAAATAAAAAACCATTGAGTAAGGCGCTTTATTGAGTTAATAACATAAATTGGTCTGTCCGATTAAAGCTTTTAATGTCAGTGAAAATGATTTACTTTTGTATGCATATTCTTTTGTTATTTTTAATCCTGATTCGCAAATGTCAGCTGCAGTCTTAATAAACTAAAGAATATTGAACAGAAGCGTGGAGGACAACTAACTTAATAGACGTAATGCATCCTGTGGACAAAATTTTACGCCGCACTTTCACATAAATATGGCAACGTTAATCAAAGGCTCAGAAAACATTCAATTCTTATGAGAATGTCATGTAATTGACAATTTTGGTTCTTCTCTAACACTTACTACTATAGTTTCTGAAGAGAACATTTGGTGGCACATTTCTTTCCTCCCTATCGTATGTATAAAGGAAAATCAGTTTCGAATTTTTAAACATAACGAAAATAACGTTCAGCTGGTCGAGATTGTCTAAAGCATGACAAGTGGCCTAATTGAATACTGATTTTGATCGAAAACATTTTTAATTTGTAAACGTTGTTGATGCATCAATTTTTGCATGATGAACTGGCAAACTAACCGAATGAACGTGTCAAATTATATAATAGAAATTATTTCAAAAATGGCAGCACGGATCTGTCAAAGTTAGGACTTTCCTATTGAAACACCATTAAGAAAGTGAATAAACAAAAATAAATGCGTTTACTTACATTTTTTCAAAAAATTTCTTGTTAGCCTGTGAGTTTAGTCGATTATTTTACCTGTTAAACAGGCATTAACTTGATGGTCAAATATCCGATCTAGGTAGCACTATAAAACAATAATAATAAGGGTTTCACAAGAAAGTGCTGGTCCAAACTGTATCAACAATCTGCCACCGACCCAGATTTTCTTATTATTCGAAACAATCAGCACCTACCAATGAGTGCCTTAGAGAACCAAGAGAATAATTTTTTCCGATTTGCAACACGTTGGCTTTTAGAATTTACTGATGGGAAAAATGAAATACGATCCATCACTTTACAATGCAATTTTCAATAAAATGGAAGCATTCAGAAAGTTTATGTTAGCCAACATATTGACGGAAAATATTCGACCTGGAGATTTACCTATTTTGGGCGCCCCTGAAGAGCCAACCAGTGGAAACTTACAAACTTTAAAAAAATTAAGAATTTTAATTAATCCAATTTTTTTTAAGTTTTTTTGACATTTCAACCATAGAGAAATTAAAAGTTCTTTAAGACTTATATTAGGAACCTGTGAAAAATATTTTTTAGTACAAATTTTTGACATTTTTTTTATTCGACAAATTTTTTGTATGCTGCCCAAATCATGTAATATTTTTTTGAAATATTTACCAGTATGACATGTTGTTGTTTTGTTTTAACAGCAAGCAATCCTGAAAAACGTATTGAATTGGCTTTTATTTTGTTGCATAGGACATAATATAATAGTACCAAATAGATTACGGTATATCTATTTTACTATACAGGAAATGATACGGTCACTGAGGTGGCGGTCTTAAAGCAGAAGTACAACGCAAACTATTAAGGATCAAGATAAATGGTTAATGATGGGGACTATACAATACAATTAAAACGTTGTATTGTATACAAAATCAACCAACTGATTCAATAATCTGTTAGGCGATAGTGGTACCTCTGTCATTTAAAATAGGATCACTAGGTATATGCCTTTAACTTTTGTTGACATACACAGAGAAATCATATCGCTACAAGACAAAATAAATAGGAACTTATGGGTGAAAAAATGTGTGCTAAACATGTTAATCACAGGTTTCGGAAACTGCCTAAATAAATGACCTAAGAATTTTAATCCTTAGGAAGACCACTTTGATACCCATGATCTCTTAATAAGTGTGAAAAATTGACATTTTTTAGTAGAAACTCAAAGTTTCACTCAACCAAAACATAATCCACCATAAATTTTCAATTCTGTGGTCACCAATCATAATGGCTTTAGGTGAGATAAGCCCTTTTACATATTTTCTCAAATTTGAGTTCTCCAGATTCGATTTAATATCATATCCATTTTTTGTAATATTCCGCTTTCTACAAATAATCGAAATATAAAAGCAAGAAGGAAGAAGGACCCGAATTCGAATGTATAAGATTTGTATTTGATTTAAAAAAGAAAAGAGTGAATCAGCTTCAATTCTGAATGTTCTGTATGTTAGAGTCTTATACATTCTAATTTGTATCGTATTCAGGAATGGCCTTGTGGGCCCGTATTCTTGAAATTCACCGAAAAAAGTATTTTACTAGAAATTCACCGGTGATATTTTTTGATCGAATTTGAAGAATACGGGCTCTATTTACTTTTCGTTGTATCTAACATCCCGGCGTTAACGACAATTGTTCGTTAATTGATTTTTAACAATTTCGACTATTCTGATCAAAACACATTTCGAAATTAAACTCAATTCTCTTTGATAATCAATTATCAAGTACATAGCGACTAATTCACCAAGTAAATATTAAAATTTTTTACACCCATTTCAAAAACTGAAGTAAAAGCATTTACTTGTTTTTATTTTAAGAAATTTTATTTGCAAAAATTTATTGAATTAATTTGTGATAAAATGTTTTACATATGAAAATTTCAATTAAAACCCCTCATGAATTTGCCATGCCTCATTTGTGACGTATTTCCGAATCAATTTTAATTTAATTTTGCGAACCAATCGGTTATGGCAATGAATTAATTGTGGTTGTTTCAAGCCACAATTGCTTAACAATTATATTTTTTGATAAAATTGTTGCTTAATCCCAGGGCCGGATTTAAGGTTTTGCTGCCCATAGTCCAATTGATAATTTATTTAGCATATACATATTACACAAACTTTATCCTCCATTAGTGTAGTGTATTTTGCTTTTTTTTAACCATTTTTAACTTGAAATTTCTGAACATAGCAAACTTGATGGACCCGTTCACTTTTTAGGTAACGCTTTATGGGGGAGGCAGGTTGAAGTTTATAGTTCGTTACGATTGTTACAAAATTACATCTAGTTCTCGTAGAAATAATAGCAGAATAAAAAGAAGAAAAGACAAATAGAGAAATCAAAATTTAAAATTTTTTAAACCTTATGAATGGTACTCATTTTGAATTTTTAAAGTAAAAACTATTTACTAAATATCTATTACTTTGAAATTCAAATTCAGAAATATGTTTGAATTTAACTTTACTAAAATTATTAAATGTATAATAATCAAGAAAATTTGGACAATTTTATGAAATAAATGAAACTAACGAACTAACTTAAAACGTTTCAGAATTGGCTACGAACCTACTAAAGAACAATTTAACATTTTAGAAATTTACATATTAAATTTTTTTTATTAATTTTTACATAAAGATTACCAATAATTTCTTAAATAAAAATTATTTTGATTGGCAACATTCAGTAGAATTACTAATTTTGATTTGGTAAAAAATTTAAATTTAGAACTATAAAATTCAACAAACAACAATTAATTAAAAATATACTATGAAAATAAATTGGCAATACAAATCATAAATTAATTCAAATTACAGGAATTAGTAAAGTAAATGCACACAATTTTTTCAAGTAGAAATTTTAAAGTAGCGGAATTTTAAAATTTTTGAAAATTTTCATAGAAGTTAAATTTTAAAATTCGCTACGAGTTTAACAATTTACAAAAAAATTCTCTGAATCTTGGAAATTGCAGAAATAAAAAATATAATGTTGCTCTCAAAATTTTAATTTTAGTTTTTTGTTTTATTAAATCAAATATTAAAAATTTTTAAAATGCTTTTAAAAATTTAAAAATTTTGCAATGTTTGCGATTTATAAAATTTTTGAACGGTTTACAATATTGGACAAACTCAAAAAATTTCAAATATTACAAACATTGCAATTTTAAAAAGAGATGAGTAGTTAAATTTAGTTTGGTATTAAGAAGTTTAAATTGACCAAAATTTAAAGGATTCTCTTATTTACTTTAAAATTTAAGACATTTTAAGCGAACTGGGAATTTTTAAAGATTTTAGTAAGAACTTTGCTTTTTTTATAAATTATAAAACCCAAATTTTAATTTTAAATTTTTCAAAGCATTTCTAGTAATTGGTACCCATTTTGAATTTTTAGGCATTTTCAAAATTTTACGAACGGACCAATTTATACCATTTTAGTAGACACTTCAAAATTCAAATTTGGAAATATTTTAGAATTTAATTTTAAAATATTAAATTAGTAATAAACCACAAAATTTGGTTAATTTTATTAATTTAAAAACTAAAAGATGTTTTACGATTTTTTATAGGTTCAAACGTTTCAGATGTTGCTAAGAACTTTACTAAACGACTATTTTATATTTTAAAATTTAGACATGAATTTTAATAATTTAATTTTTTTGAATTTTACAATTAATCATTATTTAGAATGAGAAAATTTTCAAAGAAGTTAAATTTTTAAATTCTCTACGAGTTTTACGATTTTCTAAAAAATTTTATGAATTCGTTTGAATTGAAATGTTTTTACAAAAATTCAAGAGTTTTAAAATTTTAAGGTTGTTTCGAATTTTAAACGTCATATTTCATTTTAACGTTTTAAAATTTGTAAACTTTCATGTGCGATTTTCAAACAATACATAAATTTGTGTGGATTTTTTGTAAGTCGAATGGTTGTGCAGAACTAACTAGCTGCAAGATGCTTGTTGGGAAACTGGTGAGCGAAAATTACCAGGAATCAAAACCATTGACTGTTGATCAAAACCCAAAACACAAAAGAATATTTTAATTCCTTTAAATATAACTTTTGTGATAATTCGTGATTTGCCGTGAGAAATTGTTTTGTTTCGCAATCAATAAACCATTTTATAAAGTTTTAACACAAGTTATTTTTCAGGCAGTGTTTGCCCTCAATCAAACTGATTCACCAAATTTATGGTTAAACTTATCAATCTTAACCCTCTTACGATTATCAATTAAAAATAAATCTTCTTCAAAGTTTATAGTGACTTATTGTCAAATCAGCATCATGTAAATCAGCATTCTACTCAATTCTACAGATTACAGATATATCAAAATACTGTTGTTCACTAAAAATAATCTTAAAACTTGTATCTTCCACTTAAAGCTTTTATTTCGGTTTAATGATAACAAAACATTAATAACCTGCTCAGAGCAATGGTCAGTAATAAAATATCACTCAAATATCCATTTATAGTTAATTACCTATTTATAATCTATTAATTCTCAATAGACCATAGTCTTTAATAAAAAAAAAAATAATACAAACCACTCATGTTTACCATACACCTCATCCAGAATAATAAAAAAACAAATTCCTTACACCAATTGTAAATTACATAAGACACAATTCGCTTTTTATTCATTTATTATTTATCTCCACATATGAAGGCAAAAATACCAATGCACTCTAACGGAATAAGCTGTAACTCACTTTGGCGGAAATAAAAATTACAATCAGCTGATTTATAATACGATTTTATTTTTAATTTTATTTTTACGAATTCTTTTATTGTACAAGATATAAAAACACAAAATAAGAAGAATTTCGTCTTCTTCATTTTATTATTTATACGTTTTAAGATTGAATCGCGTACATATACGTAAGTAAATTAAATAAATGCGGTATTTTGTATAGTCTTCTTTACTATGCACACATATATAGTATGAATCTGTTGGTACGATAAGTTATTATTTATATATAGGGTGATTAATTGTACACAAACAAAATGTCGATTGGTTCGGTCGGCGCAGTTTCGTGGAATATTTCAAAATTTGTGACATGAGAATTTAAAATTACTTTGGCTAAATTTATGCACACTGACTGACTTTATGTCGAATGGAAGCAGCATCTCCTCAAGTATAAAAATATCCCACGAAGATTATTATTTGTGTTTGCTTATATTTTAACATTCTTCTTCTTCTTTTTCTTAAATATATGTGTAAGTCGATTTTGTAGGATTTGGTGTATATCAATTTATCATACCATTGTATATGTACATACATATATTCCGTTTTTGTATTTTTAGAGATCTTTAAAAGACGCTATTTTAAGATAAGATAATATCATTATTATACTGCTATTATTATTGTTTGCAAAATGGATACAATTTATATGATAGTTTTCTATTTTTATGATGGTCTGGAATATATTAAATAGTGTAGATGGTGTTTGCCATATTTGCTGGAATTAAAACGGTTTATTGCATACCGAACATACAGTTTGAATGGAAGGTACTAATTTCTGTTTAACTAATTAAATTAAATGTGGTAGCACGGTATAAACAAGATCGTGGCCTAATTTTAATATGTTCTAAATTGATTCATTAACATTTTTTTTTTTTTTTTTGCCAAGATTGTTTGTGTACACCTATTAAGAACACACAACTAACAATTAGAGATTTTTAATCACTTTCCAGACCAAAATTTTAACGAAAGCATTAAGAAGCCGAATGGATATGTATGTACGTATAGCGAAATTATGATTAATTATTTTAGAAATGTTTTGATTTTTAAAAGAGAGTTGTACTTTTGAAATGGCATAAGTTAAGTATTAGGCGAAGATAGAGATAATTTAGTTTTGTGTACAAATTGAAATTTTATTGGATATACTTTGACCCGTCTATATTTTGACAGGTGTACTGTACACAAAACTAAATACTTTGTGTAGAAAACTATCGAATTTATTCGACGAATGTAAAACCATTAAACATAAATAAATTCTATAACTGTTATGTATTTTAGCATACCTACGTACATTCAAAAGAAGATATAGTAATAAAAAAAATTACCATTTTATTGTCTCATTACAAACATTAAATAAAATCCGAAATAATCGCTTACATAATCTAAGATAAGGCTAGAAAGCACAGCTATACACACAACTCATGTTGTGGTTTGTAAATTAGTATATCCATATGACCATAAAAAAAATTAGTTTTTATAACCACATTGAATTTTTCACCAGCATCTTTTCGTTTTTGTTCTTAAAGTTATCAGTTTTAAACCAGTTAAATATAATTTTTTACATTTTTTTTATTTTTTTCGTTAAAGAAGATGTTATACTCGTATGTTAAAACTTGTAAATCATTTTTCTAAAGTAGATTTTCTGAGCTATTTTGTAAGTACAAGAAAAAACAAAACAAATTATTCGAATGCATGTTTGTAAATAAATAAATAAATAAATACGTAAAGGTGGAAAGTAAATAAAGGATTTATATTTAATTTCATTTACAGTTTATAATAAATAATTAGTATGCAAAAATTTCGCGCTAAATTGCTTTATATTATACTGCATACCGATGAGCTGATTCATTGTAAGGTCACGTCTACGACACTCTCATTATTTTACCACAAATTACTTAAGAACTGCATAACTAACTGCCTGTGGCCTATTTGAGTTGATGACAAATTAATAATGATTAATTTACAAATTAATTTCACTTTCTTAATTTCCATTTCTTTAGTTTTTTTTTATGTTCATACTTACATACTATACATATTGTTTTCATGTCTACATACATTATTATAAAACAATAATTCAGTTCAGTCATTCTTATAGTGGAATAACAAGAAAACATTGTTATTTCTTAATAACAACTAAAATAAATAAATGACGAAATTAATAAAAAGAAATAAAATCGAAAGACATTTGTATAATGAAGTAACAGTTATGAAACGGTTTTTAGTTTATGAATTCAGCGTATGAATAATGGATGAGTGCAGGTAGGTGTTTGACTTAATTTGTATGAAAAGGTTATTGAATTAAAGTAAAAGTTATTTAAATGTTATGCATATGTATTTGTAGCGGATTTTATGAATGTCAACCGAATATTATTTGGGTATTTTAGATTCGTCATACAATTGAATAATGATCGGATGCATTTATCATAAATAATTTCCATTATAAAACTTAATCCGATTTAAATAAATAAATATACGCAAACCGGGCCACGTCAACTCTGTGTTCGAATATGTGATCCTGTGGTTAAACCTAACTCTCTGATTTTACTCATGAACCATCCTCTACGGAAATCTTGTTTGTCCATAGTTCAACCATCCTGCAGGTACATAAACTTATTCTATTGCCCAATCACAAAATTTAACACCGGTCGATCAATGGATTTTCAAGATCATTATCTTTCAAATCGAAGAGAAAGTGCCAAAAGAAATGGAAAGTCGAAAAAATATAGCAAATGGCATGAAAACAAGTTGTATCCAAGTTTTAAAAGTAAAACCACACTGATCAGTTGATGAAACTAAAACAAAGACTGTGACGAGCACATGCAGCCGAAGCGATTCTTCTCTTCGAATTAGAAAAATCATTCATAAATTTCATTAAGTTCCATCCTAAAGAGGCATATTCCAGAACTTAATCTAAAAATCATTTTACTATTCCGATTCAATCGTAACTGTCAAAATCGGATAAGAAATAGCTTAGTTCCGTCTTACTTGGCCAAATTCCAAAACTTCATCACCAAATTATTTTAGAATCAAATTTCCATCGCTCATATTGAATTTCATCATAATCGGGTATGAAATGAGCAAGTTCCATTCTACTTAGTCATATTGCAGAACTTCGTCTAAAAATCATTTTACAATTACATTTCCATCGGCCACAAGTCGAATTTCATCATAATCTTCCATTTCGATTGTAATTGTCGAATTTTATCATAATTGATTAAGAAATGGCCAAGTTCCTTCTAACTTGGCCATATTCCAGAACTTCAACACAAAGTCATTTTAGTATTCCGATTCCCTCGAAATTGTCAAATTTCTTCATAATAGGTTAAAAAGAGCTAAGTTCCATCCCGCTCGGTCATATTCCATAACTTCATCTAGAACTTATTAATCGCACTTCCATTGCCCATGTCGGATTACATCATAATCGATTAAGAAATGGCCAAGTTTCATCCAACTTAGCCATTTTCAGAACATCATCACAAAATTATTTTAAAATCACATTTCCATCGGCCATGTCGAATTTCATCAAAATCGGATAAGAAATGGGCAAGTTCCATCCTACTTAGCGTTATCTCAGAAGTTCATCTAAAACTCGTTTTCCATCGGCCATGTCGAATTTCATCATAATCGGATAAGAAATGGGCAAGTTCCATCCTACTTAGCGTTATCTCAGAAGTTCATCTAAAACTCGTTTTAGAATCAGACTACTATCGGCCACATGTCAAATTTCATCATAATCGTCTATTTCGATTGAAATTGTCGAATTTCATCATAATCGGTTAAGGAATAGCTTGGTTCAGGAATCGGTTACGGAAGTTCCATCCAACTTGACCATATTACAGAACTTTATCACAAAATCATTTTAGAATTCCGATTCCACCATTTCTTTCTAATCGGTTAAGAAATGGCTAGGTTCCACCGTAACTGTGAAATTTCTTCATAATAGGTGAAAAATAACTAGGTTACATCCTACTTGGTCATATTCTAGAACTTCACCTAGAAATCATTAATCGCATTTCTGATTTCATCATAATCGATTAAGAAATGACCAAATTCCATCCAACTTAGCCATATTCCATAACTTCTTCTAAACCATTTTAGAATCACATTACCATGGGCACAAGTCGAATTTCATCATAACCTTCCATTTCGATTTTATTTGTCGAATTTCATCATAATCGGTTAAGGAATTGGTAAGTTCCATCCTACTTAGCCTTACTCCAGAACTTCATTTAAAAATCATTTTACTAGGTTATTTGAAAAGTTCCTGGAACGGAAAAGAAAAAAAAACTTTTAGCTCTGAAAATAACATTCCTTTTCACTATATTCTCCTGTAAGCTCAATACATTTTGCCCAGCGATCTTCCAATTCATTTATCCCATCTCTGAAGTGATTTTCCAGAAGACTTTCAAAATACTCCTTTATGGCAGCTATAACCTCATAACGCTTGCCTCACAGAAATCTTTTGAGATTTGGACTATAGAAGTCAGAGGGAGCCAGATCTGGAAACACCTTTGTGAGCCGGTGCAGTATCTTGATGAAAGATGATTTTTTTTATGTTTTAAACCGTGTCTTGCTTGTATCACGAATTTTTTCACCCAGATCATCCAAAAGCTTTGAATAATAATCTCCGTTTATTGTTTTACTGGTTTGAAGTTACCAAAATTCCTTTTGCATCCCAAAAATCTTATGCCATAACCTTCTTTGCCGATTTTCACTACCTTGTATGTGAATTTTATCATCGTTTAAAAGCCTAAATGTTGATATATGTTTTACACAATACTAAATTTTCAAATCGAATATGCCATGAAACTTTGAATTCGTCACGAAAAGTTTTTACTCTTCACGCATGAGTGTGTTCATAAACTATACATTGTATCAATACGGCAACCACAAAGCGTTCATAAACTTACATTGTAATTGTCTACCCTGCTAAATAGTGTCTTTATGGCTGTCATTGTTACACAATATCGTTACAGTTTCACTTCAAAAAAACTGCAAAACACAGATTTAATTGACACAACAATATTCTATTGCTTGAAAATAGTCGATAGTCAGACACAAAAATAGTCTGTATAGACAAACCGGTATAATATAATTACCGTAAGTCAATTTTTGTAAAACCGGCCTTTTTTAATTTGTTTATTTCGTTTATATATTCACGCTTGTTTTACAGTGATGGAAGTAGATCTTTTTCGATAGTCAAAACAAATTTAAAATTTGTCACATTATTTATACAGCCCGATTTTATTTCCCCCCATTGCAGGATGAGTTCTAAAGGCGAATGAATTTTGTTTCATAAAATTACGCTTTTGACATCTATCTAATTGTAAAAAAAAAAAAAATCTAAAATCTAACATTTTTATGCCAATACAATTTAATTAGCAATCCAATAAATTAAGACAAGAAACAAGTGTTAAAAATTTATTTCGAAACATATGTATGAACAAAAACCAATCTTCTTAATTGTTGAACTGGTTTCGTTATACCCACAGCATAAACTTAATGCTTGTGTATGCACATTTTCATTTTTTTGATGCGCGCGTCTTTAAAATGCCGTTTAGTTTATTTCTATTTTATGCAAAAATGTTTATAATATAAAGAGTGAAAATTGACAAGTAGGCAAGAGTGTCGGGGGGAAATGTGTACGGTTGTTCTGATAAAAAAGAAAACAACAAAACTGGAAAAATATTAATACTACATACCTATAAATACTGTGAAAATTATCGTTAATTTACAAGATATTTTCCGAAATATTTAACCAAAAAAAATTTGCATATCATCGCACAATATTAATAAAAATAAATTAATTGGATTTTAATACTTTAATTCAATTAACATAAATGTTGAGAAACATCTTACGTTATATTCAATACAAAGCATCTTAAGAAATATATTAACTACTGAATGAAAACGATTTATTAAATATTTGTTGTTATTCGATACATCGCATGTGGACTCGAGAAGCATCTTTACATTAAATTAAATTAATCAGTTTTGGCGGTTTTTTATTGTCTTATTATAAGTGAGTTTAACTGTTATGTTAATGAATTAAAAGACGCGATTTGTTATTTTGTTGTATGTAATATTTTATATACATATGTATGTATATGCCGATGTATGGATATAGACAATTTTGATTTAATTAATGATTTTTGGAGAGGGCTACATGGCACCGCGATGATTTTATGATTGATGATATTTAATTTGAAATTTCGTTGTTGAGTATATAATTTGAGTTTGAATTAATCAAAATACTTGAGAGACTCATGCGATTTAATTAAGAAGTTCAACGGTCGTAGTATCATTTACATACATACATATATTACGGTACTTTACTATTCTTGTATAATGAATGTGGCAGGTTTGAAATAATTATTGAATGCCAGAAATTAAATCAAATAATAAGAATTTATATAAATTTATTATAATTAATTAAAATAAACAGACAACTCTCTATAGCTCGATTTTAAAGGGACCGCCGAGATAGAGAGAGAATTTTGTAAAAGTGAAAAAGAACCGAGAACTAAATGGAATGGATTTTAAAAGAAACAACAAAAGAAAATTAGTCAATCGAGAAAATTAATGTATGTAACCTTTATGGGGAATGAAAGGACCAAAAAAAAAATGGCGGGACAGAGAACAAATGAGTTATAGGAGATTGGAATAAAGACAGTTAACTGTATGCGATTTCCAGCAGAGTAGCTGACATCTACTAAATACAATAAGAGCCAATACAACCTTACAATAAGGGAGATCAGAAGTGTCAAACAGTTCAATTCTTCTCCTTTGTTTACATAGAAACTGAAGCCGTCCAGTACATTGTTGAACATCTAACCTGCAATAAGAGAGTGGTAGAATATATCAACATAAAACAAACAAAAATTCAAATTGACCTGATCCAACCTTTATTGTGTCATTTTACATACGAATCGTTTATATATACGCTATCATGTTCGGTAAAATTAAATCTTCAGTCTGTATTGTATTCATTGTACAGCTCTGTATCTTTTCACGCTACATCGAAGTGTAAAAAGTTGCCTTCCGGGCAAACCGATTGGTACTTTCAAAGATTTTCAAAATCAAACCGTAAGTGTGCTCACGTATTGCCGTATTTTTTGTATATTTGTATACCGTTAATTACTTTTGGTTGGTGAAAACCTGGTCTCATTGAGGCGTGAGACATTTTTGATCGTGACGTAATTGCCAATATCGGATCTTTTTATTATTCCAATTGTTCATTATGGTGAAGGAGGTTACAGTAAAGCAACTGAAGGTGCATCTAGACCGGTGACAGTCCATTATGATTCTAAAGAATATATCCCTTTTACACTTACTGGAACCATTTAGAGCTATTGTTTTCGAGATCCGACGGGTTTTCCATCTTAAGCTTACCCAAGTTTTTGTGCCCTCTGAATACTAATATCGGACATGAGTCAAGGAAGTCAACAAACGTTTCTCTCTTCTCCTCTTCCAACCAGCTTCTACAGAAGTCATTTCCCTCCAGACCCAGCTTTCATGCATGTTCTTCAAAACAAACAGAGTACCATGAGTACTCCTACTAGCGTTCTTAACGTATGTCTACGAAGGGGGATTAGTGCTCCGATATTGCTACCTTATATTTAATCTCGAATAGGCAAGTTTTATTCAAATCACAAATCCGTTGTTTTACGAGTCAGGTGCAATTCATCTGCTGCTAGCAATAGAAATGCTGAGTTGTAATCGGTAGAGCAGATTACAAAAAGTCAAGAGATAGTTTCGCTCTTGCTAGTGAAAGGCCTATGCTAGCCTAACTTATGTTTTAGATGGTTAGATGGCCTCTATTGGGAAACTTTACATTGATGATTGCATATATTGAAATAATTCTTTTATTACCCACTTGGTGGTAAATGTATGTGGCAACCCGCGTATCGATCGTTCATTCTCAGTTCAAATAAAAGAATTGATTACATATTGACTCTGTAATTGAACCCGACTGATTTAGTTTCAAAAGGTGTGACTTTCAAAGTAATCTTATCATTATATTTATGGAATAATCAACAAATCTCATTCGAGATTATAAGGAAAGGAAGGTGTGAACGATTCATTTATAATAAAAACCAAATTCCGTGAAAAAGATTGTATCGTTAACAACCGAGATGGTACATACTGGTTTAATTTTGGTGCCGTGATCCGTGCAGATTTATCTTATTATCTTTTAGATTATTGAGAATTAGCGGACGTCTTCTTTTTCAACCACTTTTTAAATTGACCTTTGTAAGATGCCTCCATGTCAAATATCTTCTTCTGGAGCTCTTTATCAATACTCTCATTAAGAAGATCGATGCTGCATTGAATTCGCTGCCGCTCACCAGTATCACAACCAATGACAATGTGGAGCTTTTGATCTCATAACCGATTTATTTGAACTATGGAAATCGAAGGCAGCTGGAGGATACATCTGGAACTGGCATGTTGGACCAGCTATACGTTCGATTTTGGACTAGATGACAGTCAATTTTTGATAGAATCAAAGGCAGTGATACATGTACAATTTTTGCCGTTTAATACCTTTAATTTAATCGGCAAATATTTTTGCCTTTTTCATAACCTTAAAAAAGTGACAGCTGTTTCAACCAATCAGCATGGTGAATTTTAATGCCTTAAAGGCAAAAATTGTGCATGTGTTATCGCCTTAAGTGTATGACTTTGATGGTGCGTCTGAGTAAAATTAAAAGAATTAGAAGTCACAATATCGAAGTAGTCTTTAGAATCATTCAAGAAGATATTCAGCTCATATAGTAGCTAAATGTTGGTTACCAGTTTTTTGTAAAAATTTATTTCGATATATAACGAGTTCATTGATTGGCTAAATATGTGTGCATTAACTAATTCTGTTCAAGAAGTTTTTCTATTTTTTTTTTGAGATAACATAGCGTCAATAATAATAATCATTAAAAATTGATGGTAATTTGATGTGTGTAGACAACAGGATGTTAATTTTCATACATACATACATAGTTAATGGTGTGCAAATATTAAATAATCGTGAAATGCTTCATTTTACTTTTATTGACGGTAATTGAATATTTTATTGCCGTTTAAGAAGTGTGAATTGTGTCTGATAGAATTCATTTTTCAGCATTTCGCTACACGATCTGATGTAGATTGATTTATTAAACTGCCTCCTAAATTTATATTAGGATACAACATAAAATCAACGACCTCGGTAAAAAGATTTCTTTAAGTTTATGATATTATTGTTTAACACTTAACACAATAATATTGTAATATATAGTAACAATAATCATAAATGGTTATGAATGTGAATTAGCGGTTAACTGTGGATAATATATTTGTACAATAGAAATTATTTCTATATAATCTGTACTTACAATCACTCAACCAAATCATATACTCATTGTGATGAAATCATGAATACGGAAGAATCTAATTAAATTTTCCACAGACGTATACACAATACAAAGTTATCAGATCAAAATCATTGATACATCAATAAGTCACGCTAAAAAATTATTTAACACCAACGACCCCCATTATACTCGCTTATAGTTTTTTTTTGTATTGTATAAAATGAGGTGACTTACTTAATAAAATCAATCATCTTGTTTCTCGTGAGATTTGATCTCACTAATCACTAATTTCTTTATTTTGACATTAAGATGACATTATATGTACAAACGCGGAACGAAAATCAATTTTTATCAACTTATACCGATCATCAAGTTCAATGCAAACATTAAACTTTTTTAAATTGTAAAACAGTATTTTATGGATAATAAATTAAAAAGACACACGCTCTTCCTGTTTTCTTCAACTTTTCTTCGACTTCATCTTTATATTGGAATTTAATTTTTATTTTAGTTTTATATATTCGCGATTATGATCGCGAATATCACAATACATAGGTATATATACTATATATAGTATGTATGTATATATGTGTGAGATAAGATTTATGAGGATAGATAAATTGATTTATCGATTTTATATCTTGGTTTTTCCTTATTGTCTGTATAATCCAGCGCTTATAGAAAATTTGTCACGATATAATTTTTATGGGAATTGATTGACTTTAAGATCATTCATTTATATGTATGTATGTGTTAAATAATGGCAAGGGGCGTATAGGGTTTATCGCGATGTATTACTCGTATAAAAGGTTAACCATTAAAATACAAATAACTCACGACTTTGTATTATATTCACAAAGTTGTTTTAATCGTTGACCTTGACCGCAAACTTGTAGTATGCCAGTAGTGGCCACAATTTTTTTTTCATTAATTTTAAAACGTAAATTATATCATAAATTCAAAACTGATATAAATTTAGTCATAAAGTATTTAAAATTATGTAAATCGGTGATTACTTAGCAAAAGCATTTAGTACTTACATACAGCACGAATGCTAGATAGAGGCCCAAAATGCGTTACACACAATTTTATGTTCGATTTGTATTATTTCGTTAAATTTAACAAAGATGAAAAAAATATGTTTTACTAATTGAGTGAAATTTTTATATTGAGTGAAATTTATATGTAAAAAAATCACTCAAACAAAAACTAATTTTTTTTTTATTAAATTACCCCAATAGAAATTATACGGATAGATGCGTTAACCTCATTTTTAATTTTTTAATAGTCATTCGGCCGACTGTTGCTTAAAAAATGCGTTGTAAAATCAAAACGAAAAATCTTGACATCTCAACTAAGTGTAGGCAATTAATTAATTTTAATGTTTTTTAATTTTATTATGATATGATATTCCCTCAATTAATTAACACTCGTATGTATTGTATATAAAGTGTTTCACACGTTTTTAGTTTGTATACTGCCACATAAATCAAAGGATTTATTCAAGAGTTTACAACATCATGCTAGTTTCCATAATTTTTTTTTTGTTTTTTTTTTTTTTTTTTAATTAAGAAAATAACTGTTGGAATGTGGTTGACTGCACCTAACTTTTTATTATAAATACATATTTACACTTGAAAGTAGCATTAAGAATTCATTTTAATTGGTCATATACATATGTAAGTGATAGCATGAAGCACATTTCTTTAAACAGTTCCAATTAGTAAAGATTTCTGGTATCAGGTACTTTAAATTTGCTTATATTCTAAAAAGCTTTTTAAATCCCCCCTGATATGCTGCGGGTGTCAAGTGAAACGTTGATAAAATTCTTAATGGATGCACATGAGAGAGTTTTTTATCGAAAAGCAACAAAATAAACAAAGGTTTATGCGATAGAAATCGAAATTGTTGGCATGCGATTTTAATGAACGCATATTATAACGAGATGGGTGAATCCCTTACTCAACAAAAGTTATCTATCTGTAACGGTCCTTTGTATATATTCGCAAATTACATTTTACTTTCTACAAATTATAATCCAACCAAAAGTGAAACCATTTTCTATTAACATCATCATCTCAGACTGCGTGAGAAAATTTATTGTATTTACGTTGTTGTTGTTGTACAAATTAAAGATGCAAATTGTAAATAGAAATACGAAAAAAAAAATATTTAGAAATTGAAATCAAAATAACTTCCTCCAATTATCAATTATCCATTAAATTACTATTATTATGTTTTTACGTATGTACTCGTAAATATTCAATGTATAAAATTTAGGTTAACCGTCGTTTAACTAAGTTATCGCCATATGTGTTACAGTACATATGTTTACAAGCCAAACATCAATTATTTTAATTGAAAATCAATCAATAATACGAGTATAAAAAAATCATATAATCAGATTTATGGTGAGATGAAAACTTATGTATATTTGTTGTCAGTCAACTAAACCAGCATAAAATATTTTAAACATGCTTTCATTAACCTACTTCATTGATTCCCAATTATCTACACTACACCATACACCTACTCCCAAAAATGTACTTTTTGTGTTTTGTTTTTTTTTTTTTTTGGAAGTTAGAAAGTGTTAAAAAAGTATAAGGCGCTGATACCCGAAATGTTTGTGTGATCATGATTTGGGTAAATTATTTTAAATAATTCAATTAAAATCGACCAAAAAACATTTTTTTTTTTAGGATGAGAATTTAGAAAATGAAAATGGCTTGGTATTCAATTTTTTAAGTAAAAGTCTCTTAATTTTAGAGTGTGTAAAATGGTATAAAAACATAGTGTTTGATTGAACTTCTAGTGTGTGAAAGAAAGTTTTCTTTTTTTTTTTCTTAACTTTGTTACTATCATTAAAATCTATAATAATTGAAACCTGTGGTGTATAGTTATGATAATATTGATAATAGAATAATTACAGGTATAGAGAGCTGTTGGACTTTCAGTTTCTTCAATAATATAGTGATTAGCACTAAAAACATAATTTATTGTAGTTGTTATGACTGCGGTTATAAGTGTTGACAAACACAATTTTCTCTTGTGAAATTAAGCCACTAAACCTGTTTCTAGAGTTTTTTAATTAAAATTTCAAAACGATTTGAATCGTCAATTAAGTATTTATCCATTTTATTTAGAGCTTTCAATAAATTCGAATTTCAGAAATATTTTGAAAATATTGAATTCTTGAATTTGAAGTTTTAACAATGTCAAAAAATTGCAACAAGTGAGGTCGGTGTTACGTAGGTTAAACGTGTACGACTCAAAAATTGAAAATTGTTGAAACAAACGTTAATTTCCCAAGCTTGTTTCCAGAAGCTATAATCGTTTAAAGCTAAGCTCAAAATTATGTATGTTCTTTGTAAACAGTGACCTCCCATTCTAATGGCCGGTTAGATAAAAAATGGCCAGATCTCAGTTAAAAAATATTTCGTCACTTTCTTTTTTTATGAAATTGCGCTTTGTTTCATAACATAAGTTCAATGCAGGCCAATGGCGAATTATTAGATACTTGACTGTCCAATTTCGTTCAGCTAAATATTTAAATGAACCAAAATTATTTCTAGGTTAAAAAAAATATAATCAGCTTGCATTGAACGAAGCTAACTGAAATTTTATAAAAAAGCAACACATAGACATTTAACTGACGGTTGGTGAAAATTTTAATACTCAAAACCGCAAACTTTCAAAATCCTTCCTCTTTTCTGGAATTTTTTTAATTTTACTCAAAGCTGTGCGAGTATTGTTTTCCTATGTGAAGTTTTATTTAATTAAAATTTTAAAAATAATTATGGATCTTAACTTATGTATGCCAAACCATTATCTTACATACCTACTATCGTTTGAATTAGAATGTGACCGAAATCTGTAATAAATATTTTTTAGTACTAATTTTTGGCATTTATTTGAAAAAAACCGCACACACCCAAATTATCACAGTAAAATCCTATAATAATTTTTGACACATAAAAAAAAAATTGATTGTATAATTGATGTAGTCGCCTTGGTGTTTCACTTCAAAGAATTTGATTTTCCTCATTTGCTGTTATAAAATTGATTTTTTGGCCGTGTCGGGTGGTTAGATCTCATAATTACTTGTTTTACTGGCATTACATATTATATTAACAGTAAAATGAGCCAGCATTTTTTTCTCGTGCAATTCTCAATAATTCAATAGCATGAAGCTAAATTTTAGAATTTATTCAATATTTCATAAACACAAACAGCTAAACACAACATAAAAGAGCCGTGAATAACATTGACGTCAAAAGTTCCTATTTTCTATCTAAATATCTCCGGATTTCTCAAATTATTGTATTTAAAGTGAAAATAAATATATGAGGCGGGAAAATTTTCTATAGAAAATTATTACGCAATTCGAACAATGTAATACGGGAATATTTTGCAAATAAATGTCGAGAATTTGTACTAAAAAATGTATTTTACAGGTTTCGGACGCAGTCTCAGTATATAGTGTACTAAAAGTTGCGATTGAAATAATTTTAGTTAATCAGCTGTCAAAGTTTGTCATCTCCAAATTTGTAGATCATTCGAGGGCCCTTTTGTATATAAAAGTGACACGGAACATACTAGAAGTTTTTTTTTCCCCCTTCAAAATGTTACTATGATGTTATAAATTTTGGCGCAACCTGGTGCAACTTTTACGAAATATAAACTGGTTCATCGTTTTTAGATTTTTCCATTCTTTTCAGACTTCGGTTTAATGAATTCGAGCTAATCTCGTTGGAGTACTCTATGGGAAAAAATGCGATTAGCTAATTGAGGTTTGATATACTGCGACTAAACTCAAAAAATTCACTAAATCCGCATTATTAAATCACAGTGTATCACTGGTATGATGCTCGAGACATACTACGAATTTTTCGAGTTCAGTCTTAGTACGTTAACGTCGGTTTTAGCGCGTTTTTTTTTTGCAAAGAGTACTTGACCGAGTTTAGCTTAATCGGTTTTATTAAACTGCCGTCTATAGGGTATCATTGTAAATATTTTTGAATAACACTTTATGCGTAATCATCACATTCTGATGCATTTTTTAGTGAACATCTTTTGTCTTTTGGAATAGAGCAAAAGATTAAATGTAAACCAGAGATGATTTAAATTTAATATTTTGCGAACTCAAAAAGTTTTACTTAATACTATTTACAGTAACAAACAACTTTTTTTTGGAGAGAAAGAGTAGGCAAATCAACCAGATTATCTTTTTTTGTAAAAGTTGTACCATGTTGTACCAAAATTTATAAAATCATCACTTAAAAATCGGCACTTTTGTTGATTTTTTAAGTGGCGTAAATTATTGATATCATAAATTACTGGAATCGTTACGTAGAATTTATTACCATCAACGTCAAACCGAGTTGGTTATATTCAAAACATTTTCACAAAATATGTATATTTAGTTTCTACGTGTAAAAGTGTTGTGGCTGCGAGAAATTTGCAGTGCATTGTGCAGTAAGATAAATAATCCCACTGGCCCATAGTATTGGGAAGAATGCTGCTGAATTTAGTTAAAAAAATAATGATCTTGGTAGCGAACCAAAAAAAATGAATAAAGGTGCCTTTCGATTATGTAGGTCAAAATGGTAAAACTAGAAAAAACTACTTCGAAAAAAGACAAAAAATGTTTTGCCTGTTCCGGGCTTTTTAAAAAATTTAATAAAATTCGTTGCGTCCCATCTTGTAATTTATAAAATAACACAAGTTCAGTTATAGCCAACACCGATTTCTGAATAGAGTTTTTCTATTGTCGTCTTCTTTGGACCGAAAAAAACAGAGAATTCAGTTTTTTTCAGCTTTTTAAGTCAAAAGAACACGATGTATGAAACCAGCGACTTTAACGATCATTTTTCAGATTTTCGGAAATTTGTCTCCCTTACCAAAATAAACGCTTTAGATATCTAAACGAGAATCCAACCTAAAAAAGCAAACACAATTTAAAACATTTACATATAGCTTGGCCCGAAGCTTTTTGATCATGAGGCGGAAACTTTAGATTTTGTCTTGGGCCCGAAGTCTCTGACCGAAAATGACCTAGTCGCCAACCCTTAGAATATCACATACTGATGTCAAACTTAAAATTGTTATCTTCGGCTTTCATCATTACTATGAGTTTTAATTAATTTGGCCGTTGGATTTTTCTAAAAGATATGGTGGGCTTTCGTATTGAGATATCAATTCCTTAATATTAAAAAGAAGAAAAACAGAAGCAACAGGCCTTAATGGACGGTTTGAATATTTTAGGGAGTAAGTGATATTGTAATCAATTTGCTGCCCATATTTCAGTCGATTGTATAAGAAGACAGTTGAAACTAAAGTCCATTGAAACTAGTTAAATTGCAAAAAATGTAGGCTTTCATCAATGTCAAACGCGATGTCAAAGGTTATCCATGTACTATTAAATTTCAAAAATCTTGAGACTGATGTGAATTTTGGTCTATATGTACTTTGGGTCTAAAATTTTACACGCGTCTTTATCTCATTGCATTAATATCAACAATAATTGACCTGATCATTTGTGCAGTTTACGAACCCCTGAAAATCGACTGAGCATCTCCATATAACTCAGAATCTGATGGTATTTCTTTGATTGCATCGCATTTCTGTGCTTACTATCTTCCCGTTCCGCTTACTATGATTTTCTACAGATCTTTGGAAGTTTATTATTCCAGTATACAAAATGGGAATGTTTCTTTAATTGTTAATCATAGACCTATGTATTTCTATTTTATCTGCTATTCCAAAGCTGTTTGAATGTATCTTTCGCGATATTATGTTTAGCTAACTAAGTAAAATTATTATTCCTCATACAACCTATACGGCTATTAATCTCATAGAATTTATTTCATTTGTGATAAATTCTATAAATCTTCTATCATTGTTTTAAGGAATTGGTATTCATTCATTCTAATTTACTGGTGTGGGATTCTGTTGCTTATAAGCTGACGACATGAAAATGTACCTTCCTGACGAATGTGAACATGATTACATTTATAGCAGATCAAATTATATCTTATAACCCTTAACGTTAATAAGTTAATAAGTACGATTCGCTAGTACTTAACGCACAGCACATTCTATATATATAGAATGTAAATTGTGATATAATCAGTCCAGTCGCCGCGGCCTGATGAGAAGATTAATTTTTCATAATCATAAGCTCATCAGTTCGAAACTGGATTGAATTTTCTTACAATCTTCGGAACATATTAAAAATCAAGTTAACGTCGTCAATTATATTGAAAGAATTCAGTGTCAGTTCACCAGAATTATTTGTCGTAGACTACATTTGCTTGAAGATTATGTTCCTTATGAAGATTGTTCTTCTTTGCCCAAATTACAGCACTTGAGCTCAGGAGGCCAGTTCTCTCAGTTTGCTTCATTTTTGATATTTTGGATAAACATTTAGATGTCTCATCGCTAACCTATATTTCATAGAATGAATTACGGAGCTCGAAACCCTTTTGATATGAATAAAATGATTTGTCTTGTTAGTGAAAGGGCCTTTAGAATTAATTTTAGATTAAACAACAACAAACAAAATGCTTATGTGTGTATGGTTCAAAACCAAAATGTGATCTTTATGCTAAAATACAATTCAAACACACAAAACTTATCAAGAGTTCCACAAAGCCAACCTCCTTAAACTTAATAAGACCTCAAAGGTTAACCTATTAAAATCGACACCATTTGAAAACGAAGAAACTCGATATCACAAAATATTCTTCAATCAGCAAACATCTCACTGTGAGGTTCTTATAGGCGTTTAAATTCCATATGAGGTTTATATATTTAAGTAATTTCTTACTAGAAGTTCTTGAAAATTCCACTACCTAATGATATTCTGAATTATAACTTCGTGACTTGGAAAAATACTCGCGCATTTATTTGTTTGTTTTTCGTATCCACACTGCAAGATCAAGTACCATGAATTTCTTATATTTTTCATCGAATTTTGATCTCTCATAATAATTAACGGTCTGTTCAACATTTTCTTAACTGTTGAGCCTGCGTCATATTCCTCCATATATAACGGTCAAATATCACTCAAGTCATTGCCCAAATCAAGTCACTCTATAATACGATAACCGATCATTATAACTTTCTTTAACATTAACCAAATACAAACACAATTTATACGTTAAATTAGCTTATGGCAAAAATTCGATGAATACTATTATATGTAAAAGATTTCATCTTAATCAGTTATAAGAGAACGAAATTATAAAAACAAATATTTTTAATTTAAATTTAATAAAACATATAATTAAAATTATTTTGTTGTTCTTACATTTCAGATATGACATCGTGATATAAGTGAAATTCTTTTCGGACAATAAATAAATTATTTGGTTTTTTTTTTATTGTGGTTAACAATCCAACAAGGCAAGACGGCGAGAACAACAGTAAAACGGACTCGGAATAATAATCGTACGAAATCTTTTAGGACTTTGTGTATATAAAAAAAAAAAAAAAAAAATGCTGTTGCTGAAGATGAACATCTTACACATGACGAGATTTGGTAAGTCAAGGAAAACATTTTTGTTGTTGTTATGTATGTGTATTTAAAATGCCAATCATTTATAAAAAAAAAAGATGACTGAACGATCGTTTTACTTTCAATTTAGATTTGAAATAAAGTAGTTATGACCCATATTCGTGTGCGGTTTTTTTGAATGCTGAGATCGGTTGCGTATCTAAATTCATGATCTTCTTAAATTTGGGCAAATTTACTTTCTTTTTTTTTTTTTTTTTGGGTGCAGATAATTTGATTATATTTATGTACATACTTACCTACATACACATACCTGTATGTACAATTTATGATCTGTTGATAATTATCTGTGAAAATCCCGGCAGCATGAAAATAATAATAAATTACAAAATACACAAAACATTAAATAAGGGCATTACCGCAATCGATCATCGCGCATTTTATAATTATTAATCATGTTTCAGCATTTTGGGCTCTTTTATGTAAAACAATGTGCAATATATGATCGCTTAAACGGTTATTGATCCTATATCTAGATAATATACCTACATACTATAACAGTGTGCGATAATTAATCATGAATTTTCAGTTTTTATTGAAAATAATTTATTACATGTACATATATTGTATATTACACCATGATGATGATGATCATCATCATCATCATCGTTGCGCGAGATAAATATAAATGAAGTCTCTTTACTTTATTTTGCAGAGATGCAAATGATTGATTGATAATCTTTGATCACGATCGATCTGTTTCACAAAGCTCATAAATTAAATTTTATGTTTTTATGAATTTTAAATTAAATTTGCCACTGCAACTTGATCTAATTTTAGTACCTTAATCAAAATGTTCCGTTCGTTAAAAATTTTATTAGTTTTTATTTATTGCAAGAGCATCATTTTGGTTTGGAATATTTTTTTGGGTATGTGAGAGAAAAAGAAATTAGAAATAAATTTACAGTAGTCACGAATGCGCTAAACAATAGACCTTTCACCATTTATACTCTTTTAAACTATTTACACAAAAAAGGAAGATGTTTTATCACTATCAGTATAGCGGTAATTTGAAGACATGAAAGATGATTTTAAATCCGTGGAGACGTGATCTCAAAATAGGAAATGTGTTTAGTAAAAGTTATAACACAAATCGATCATTTTAATTGATTTAGCCACCGGAATTATAATTGTTTAGGCGATTTTTATTACTCTCGAATGTGAATTTATCAATGGTTGTTGAACTATGGAATAATTTATTAAAAGCTAATTAAAATTATTTATAAAAACATTAAAGATTTCCAAATTTTGAATTCGGTAATTTAAAATAAAAAAATTAAGTCCGTCCGACTCCTCCTATGATACTTTTCGAGTTTTGTAATTATGGACAGGTCAGTCTTTAAAAGAAGAAAGACAGTTTTCCTAAATTTGGAGACCCTTTTTCCTACATCACAATTGTGTTGAACAGTAATCAAAATAACATTCGCCATTTTTCATCTTCAACCTTTAAGAATTAGCTCCAGTTATACTTCTAGTATACTGTTGAAATCCGGAAGAATTTAAATTACTCCGTTTATAGGGCATGGACAATGTTGAAAACTTATTTTCTAAAGATTTTTGCCGTTTGTTCAGATCACAATATTATGCAAGCGACGTGTGATAATTCTTTACTCAATGCTTCTGTTAGCGCGATATTATTTAAGAGTGCCCCAAAGTAATTTGCTATTAAAATTTAGAACTTTTAAAACCAAGAGAATTTATTACTAAGAAATATTACCTTTAATGGCGATTTTATTACAGAAATTTAAAAATAATGAATCGATCAACTTGTCATTGAAATTTCAATCAATAAAATGTCAAAACTTCAATAAAACGTCACAGAAAGAATTTATATTTAAAAGCTTACTAGATATATTTTTTTTTAAATATTGACGATATTATTTGGCACCAGCAAGTGTATTAGGGTAAATTCAGAAATTTAAATTCGATATTACACGGTAACCTGTTCATTGTGCCTTAAAGATAGCTATTGATTGATTAATTGATTGATTTCCATGTACGATCAAGCATTAAGCAAGTCTCCCGTATTATAAATGCGAATACCATACCATATACCCATGTTACAACACGACACCATAACTCTCCCTCACCAAGGAAATATGTACCATCATACTCAGCTTTTCATGAAGCCAAACATAGCAATATTCACCCCGTAAAGAAAGGCGCCACATCGATAACCACATAAGTCTAATAGTGTGATATCCGCCCCTGGCCAGGCAGCCATCGTACACCTTTTTACATGTAACAAAATCGCGGGATGGGAAAGGAATGTTAGTGAGGTCAGACTCGGCCCGGTTACAGACACCTAGCCGATAGTTAGTGTTTTATGACAGCACAATGACAACACAATTAAAATATTAATAATAAAACGTTGGAACCTTTGTTCCTGTTGATCTGAAAAACTTAAATTTATAACTGAATTAGTCAATTTTATTTATTATTTTCTTATTAAAATAATTAAATTAAATTAGGAATTAATGGCTAATTCCAGAAATGAATTATAATTCAGTAGTTGAACATATCAATTAACTAAACAAGCAATTTTAAATTAAAGTTTAAAATCTAAAGTTAATAATTTAATAATTTATCCTCAAAGTTGAAAAAATTCTAAGTTTATTAGAATTAAAATATTTAAATAATATTTTAATTAACCAATGTCAAATCAAAATTAAAGTTAAAAATAATTAATTTATCATGCAATAATCAAATCCCAAGTCCACCATAATCCAATGCTGTTTACGCCCTGTATCAAAATGCAGAATGCCTAAATAAATAATTTTTTGTATTATATGTGTATCTAAATATCAATGTAGTATTATAAGAAGTTAATTTGTATGCTAGTGAGTGCAAATCCCAACAGCTACTGGACCCATTTCCACCAAATTTCATTGTTGGCTTCCTCTTAGCCTCGGGATACCACCTTCCTTCTATTTAATTAGAATTAGACTAAAATCCTTAAATAAATTATAATTTTAACCCCTTATAACAGACCTAATAAAAAATAAACAAATAAGCAATAATATAGTAAAAATATAGTAAAAATAAGTTGGCACAGAACAACAAAATTTCTAACGATTGGCTCAATTTCTGCTACTCTGTGTCTCTTGATGCCAGTTCCAATTAAACAAAAATTTTAATTTTAATTAAAAACTCAGAATTTATACTGAACCACCACCTCCTGAAATCAATTATAAATTAGTATTTAAGTAATATAATTAGTTTAAATATATGCACCATTACCTCTAACTAAACTCTAAAACTCTAAAGTAATAATTTAAACCCGCCTCAAAACCGATGAAAATAAAAAAAATTACTGAATAATTTTAATTAATTAGAATTATAACTAAAATAAATTATAAATTTTAAATTTATATTAACCAATATAATGTAATTTAATTTTATACATATAACCACATAATACGTATAACCAATTCCAGCCCAACCACTCCATTATGAAAAATAAATAAATAAATAAAAAATAGAAAACTAAAAATCCGCGACCCGCTTCCCCATTCTGAAACTAAAAATACAATCCTGATTCATTATGTACGAAAATGTGTATTAACAGGGTTTTCAGCGTTTCGGAGCATCGACAGACTATGTACATCGTCGTGTCATAGATCTTGTGGTCTAGATGTGTTATGCGTGATAATTTGCTCTACTCGCCTCCCCGTCTCGACACTTTTGTGTTGTTAATTATAGATACCTATACTGTATTGGATATTTTATGATGTTCATATACGGATGAATACAACTATTTCTGTTCATCATTAAGATTTTCAATGTGTTTGACCATTTGCTGGTCTAATTTAATTTTCTAGAATTTTAGAATAGGTAAGATTTTGAAAAAGGAAATTGCAAAATAATTCACTAATCGAAGCAAAATAATTGATTAAACCCGAATTGAGCGTACCATTTTAATTATTTGATTTATTTCAATTTTCACTGATAATGCACACGGGCTGATATATTGAATCATAAATGAAAACATGTTAACATATTTTTGGCACAAAAATATTTACCTTAAAAATCACACTCAAACATTATACCAATGTAAAAGTGTATACATACCAGTGGGGTAGTCTGGTTTTTGGAGGTAGGGAAGCACTAGACGTTAGGTAGTTCCGAGCTTCGTCCCATTCGCTAAAAAACAATTGATTAATTATAACACAACAATTAGGATCGCAGACCAGAGCAATATTCTTGTTTTCCGTGGGAATTGAGAATTGATTTACTATGACTTTTTTAGACTATTTTGGTTTTCGTTTTTCAAGAGCATACTGTAGCAATCGACACAATATGCTGTTGAAAAATAATACGTGAACAGTCTGAAAATATCAGAATATTGCCACGGGGGCTATTTGTTAATTGGATTCGATATTTTGTATTGGATTCTTATTTGAAATGAATCAGTTTCGTTCGTTTCTTATTTATAGAATAACTTTGTACTTCGAATACATCGAATCTTCAGTCGATTAAGTTCGAATCGAATTCACAAATACCCTCGCAGATTAAAACTGTTGTGTGCAGTTTCATTGATACTTTTTTATTTATTTCTATAAAATTATACAACTAATAACCATTGAAAGATAAAATAAAAATAAAAATTTAAGGGAAGCCGCAAATTCATCTAAAATACCATCGTAAAAATTGTGTCCTCCGCTAACAAGTTCCTGCATGCTCAAAAAACAAACAATTTCTATAAGTGAAAAATATTTTGTCGAAAATCGTTTTGCAACTTTGTACTTTCGATAAATTACACACATATACACAATATATTTGCAACTCGAAAAAACGAATACAATCAACTTTGTTTTTATCAAACACCCCTACCAGTTTAACGAAACTTTTAGTGTAACGAATTTAGTTTCGCAACGAATTTTCATTCGCTAAACTGGGAGTTTTATTATAAGGAAATGCCCTGTGTACTAACCAAATGAGTAAGAAAAGAAGGAGTCTTCCTTCGAGGCGTATTTTAACTCTAATATAAAGTTAAATCCATTAAGTTTGGGTGGAAATTACCATCACTGTGCCTTGTGGAAATCTATCATTGCAAACTTCTGCTAGTGCCTCCATTTATTTTATATTTGTCCAAAACTATCCAAAAACTAAATCTTATAAATTAGAAAAGTAATGACTACCAGTCAACAAAAATTAGAGGCGTTTCAGAAGGAACACAGCGTTGTTACTGAGCAAATATCTAGATTAGCAAAATATTTTCGACAGTTACAGCCTAGTTAAGATATTTTTGGTATATCTGTTTGCCAAAAACGTACAAATAAATTGTTAAAAAAATGTTGGTGAAGTGGAACGGGAAATATTTTTTATAAGCCATGATGGAGCTTTGGGAATTCATATATTCGAAGACATATAATATGAGTTTAAATAAACGGAGTCGAAAGGCAGGCATAAATGAGAGATCTCAGATTCATCATTATTTGATACCACAATGAATACTGAAAGCAAACAAGTGAAACTAACAAAAATTAATGTTCTTCAATTTATCGGAAAATAGACGGAATGGCAGTTATGACCTTTATATGAGCACTATCCACTAAAATACGTCTCCAAAAGTTTCAATATCTGAACGGTTTACTACGGTTTCTGAACTAACCCTCGGAAACTACTAAATAGTTCAGACGAAATTATTAGATAGCTGCGAGCATTGGGAGGAGACTGAGCAATTGGATTCTTGACTCATTATTATGGTACTAAATAAAGTCATGCGATGTACAGAAGACGTGCGATGTAGATTTTCCAACTATTGACGATTTTTTGAAATTCTTAGGCAAAAGATCAGATGTTCTGGAATCCCGTAAGTCAGAAAGTAGAAGGACTGGTCTGGTCCAAATCCTAATGGAAAACTTTTATGATCGTTTGCAAACATTTCGGTAAAATGTGATGTTTGCGATTCCTAGGATCATTTTTTGTATCAGTGTAAAAATTTCGCGAATAAATCGATTGACTAGCGGAGAAGCGATAGTAAGGAATCAACGCGTTGCTTTAATTGCCTCTTGGGCACTCGCTCAGTATACCAATATAAATCAAAAAGAAGGTGTCAAATATGTACAAAGAAGCATCATACATTGTTTTAAATCCAACAGAGTCTAAGTTAATCGCACTAGGCATCGAACGTATTAACTCTTGTTTATCTCGGAAGCCTGAGCCTGTATGAATCGCTTAAAATTGCCAAACCTGAATGGACGTATTTCAGTGTCTGGTATCGGAGAAAGTCAGACAGACTCCACAATGGGAATTACATCAATTCAGATGATCAGCCTAAACAACTACAACTCATAATTTCACGTCGAAGTAACTGTTGCACTTCCTCCACCAACACCACACCAAAACGACTTAAGTCTATTGACTGGTATTGAATTAGTAGATCCCGAAACAAATAAATGAAACGAATTACCGTGCAATAGACCTTATTTGGATGGGTTTGGTTGGACGCCAAGGTGATATTCGAACCACCGCTCTTTTTGTCTACAATATCAAAATATTCAGCTGATTTTAATATTGAAAAAAATTTGAGAGCCTCTTGGGGAATTGGAGGAGATTTCAGAGCCATCCAAATAGCCAAATGACAAAGAGGAAAGTTAAGTTTATTTTGTTCCTAATACCGTAGTCGGAAGTTCGTTGTGAGGCAGGTTGCAAGCCAGGGAGAGCAAATTTGTTAAAAGCGAGGAATATCAAAAGATATATAAATCGTTCATGCAGGAATTTGGTGAAAATTAGCAGAGAAAGGCTGACCCATGTATTTTTACCACCAGCCAAAACCGGATCGACCGTTTCGCTCAATAATGAACTCCTAGTTGGACCAAAAATACAATCAAGTATCTTCGAAATAATTTTGCGGTTTCGGGAACTTGCCTTTCTCAAGATGCACAGGCAAATTTTATTGAATGATGAAGATTAGGAAAACAAATGTACGTACAGAACTTGGTCGCTTATGGTACCGCTTCTTCCCCGTTCATAGCAACAAGGGTTATGAAGGAACTAGCCAAACTAAACCAAAATACATACCCGGATGATATAACTAAAACCCTGAAGGCTGCGGGAATGTACTAAAAAACAGAAAAAATTTAATGAATTTCAAAACAGCGAACTATCAAAAGTTTTATTTCTCTTGGAAACAAGCGTGCAGGTTAAACTTCTGGATCATACCAATATCGACCATCGAAAGTTACCTGGCTTTAACAGTGATTTTTAATAAAAACTTTCACATATAAATACAACACATACACGACATCTCTTTTTAGGGCTACGGACCAATAGTCGGGTTAATTGTTCTTTTACCTACTTTTTAACAGTGTACAGGGTAAATTCAAATATTGTACTAAAATGTTGGGTAAAATATTAAAAAACCGTTGTTTTTACTTCTTCATGTTTCACTGATCTTTGTTAAAATTTTCGCGTTTCCATTATATGTATTAAATATGTACGTACAGTTAATAAATGAATGAAAAGCAATAAAAATATTTGACGCTTTTTCTTAACACCTAATAGCCAGTGATTTTAACCCCCCAAATCATAATTTGTGCCCATTACATCATTTTTACTTCTAGAGAATTGGTACGTCAATTAAGGTAAATTTGTACTATTATTCCGCAGTCTGGGTTGTGAAAAACTAACTCGTATACGTTTTCAGACATTTAGGTTTGCCTAATATCTTTATGTTAAAGAACGATTGTATGGTTGTAGAATGTACTTATACTTCGTTAATAAAAATCTATTATTATTATTATTATTATTAATGTAAAGCAATCGAGAAAACCAAGAAATAGAAGCTAATGCGAAGATAATTTTATGCAGTGTAATATTTCTTAGAAAAATAATCAAACGTTATTTTAGTTTTTTACATTTAGAGCTGGGAAATAGATTTTTTTTTTAGAAAATGATTTTGTTCGCTCTCCAGCCAATATGAAAATTTTAAAAATCATGTAATGAAGCACATTAGCATTTTGAGTTAGAATTATAGGAAATCAGTGCTTCCCTTGCTTCCAAAGAGGCTACGCCCCTGATACATACATATTTCGACTTGAAAACATAAAAATATTTAAATGAATAAGTTGGCCCCAATCTAGTAGATATCTCGTCAAAAATCTACTCGAAATCATAATTTTTGTTACAGTTATGATGCCTTATTAATTATAATCGTGTGATTCTCTTACCTGTGAATTGGTGAAGCCCCCGTTGATACACGCTGCTGGTATGTACCAATCGTGAAATTTGGCTGAGGGGCCCTGTATCATTTCTTTGGCCAGGTGGGCCAACCTGAACTGTGAACGTACCACGTCATTCCGACGTTATCATTTTATAGATATTTTATTATAGATTATTTTTTCAATTAAACAAAAAACCAGAATATTTAATCACAACACATTTTTCATTTTTCTTCTTATTTCCATGAAAACATATTTTTCATGCTTTTTTTTTTAACACACTTGATTTTTTCACATTCAGACACGTATTCCATTTCACTTATGATCAATATAAATATATTTAATAATGAGCCCCGTGTAATTAGGAAAAACAAAAAACACTTCACAAAAATAATTTTTCCCGAAAAATAGAATTATATTTACAAAATTATATCAGCCATTTTGTAAAAAACGAAAAAAACCTCTCACTAATTTTTTCCTCTTTTTCACAAACACTTTTCCACAACACTTTTTCATAATCAAAAAAAAAATCCACGCAATTTTACTAATCCTACTCCATCTGTAAACATTGGGCCTGTTTGATAATTCGCACGGTGCGGTGCAGTGCATACTGTTTTCCTTGTCTCCTTTGATTTATTTTCTTTTGGTGAAATAAAGAAAAAAATTTACACTGCAACGCACCGTGCGAATTATCAAACAAACCCATTATCATTTGTCACTGTGTATTTCGTGTTCTGCAGAAGCCTGAACAGAGATATTAAGGCTCAATATCATCGCCGGGGATGTTGTGTCGTAAATCTAACCGATATTTTCTCAAAACAAGTATCACATAAACAGGTTCCACAGTACACAAACCACAGCAACAACAAAAAAGAAACATGTTATATTCATGTACAAATTAACTAATTTTGAATGTGTGTGCAAAGAATCAAATAACGGGACCCTTTTTATTCAAATCGATTTTTAATTTTAGAATTTTGACTAGAACGAGATGGATATAAAACGGAATTTATATAGGCACTTCCACGTCGCAGTTATTTTTGATGTTTAATTTATAAACAGACACTTACAAACATAAACATGTATTGTTGATCTGATATTTGTGCATACATATGTACAATCACACCGTTAATTTATGTATACATAAACAGTATGACCAGCAACACTGCATTTATAAACTAATCAAAATATACCCGATATCATGTTCACTACACACTATAATTGAAACTATCACACACTATTCACTCTCACTGTAACTCACGAGCGCGCACGTTATTACAACAGTCGTTTTACCTTTGCTACCTTTGTAATCTTTAAGAGGTAAAATAAGCAAAAATAGTGCATATATACACGGAAATCTAATTAAATTTATTATTTTTATAACCGACGTGATTAATTTAATTCAAATTTTCACACACAAAGTAGTTTGACAAAATACAAACTTTGCACAAAGTAAAAAATTAATAAAAAATAAAATTATATTATCATCTTCGCGTGTCAACGACCGACCATTGTTCCTTAAAGATAGCTATGGAACAAAATTGGGAAACGTATCGTTCGAGGAGTCAGAGAGATCTACAAAATTTATTTAGTCCATTTTCAGTTTGTTATCAGTTTTTCCGAGATATTCTCAAAGCAAAAATAGTCTTGTAAATTGATTTAATTTTTTTTATTTAAAAATTTTGACATAGTTTGTTAAATATGATCGGGAAAATCAATTCTAATTATATTTTATTTTCAAATCCAAATTTTGATTAGTTTGATGAAATTAGACACCGTCGAAGCCGGTGAAGGCATTATGGGTGGTTCAAAATCGGTTAGGGATTATTATTTAATCGATCCGATATCAAGCGATCCTAAAATTTCACGAAAGAATTAGAATAAGCAAGCAAATTGCCAGCCTTCCGTACTTCAGTTTCGCATAAATTGCCGTTATTGTAATCCATCCACACCGGGCGGGGCTTATTGAATTACAGACTTCAGGTTCATCAAAATTTTCGATATTTTGTAAGACTTTAGTTTAGATTGAATTAAGCGTTGTGTTAAGTGAGATTATCGAAATCCGAAATTTTGAAATTTTCGGAGTAATCTAGATTAAAATCGTTAAGTGTGATTTTACACTTATTCGAGATTTTCGGAAATATTCTAAGCTTCTTGAAAATATCGAGATTATTTGAACTTTTTTCGAGATTAGTCAAGTTCCTCAATATTACTAAATTTGCAAAGCATTGTTTGACTTTAGTTATACAGTTATCTATATATTTTTAAGCATATTTAAGATCTGTTTGCGGCATTGAGTGTTGTATTAGATGATATTCGAGATTTTATAAGATTTTCGATATTAATCGATCAACTGTATTGAGCTTTTGTTATCTTAAAGAAGTTATTGGAATTTTTCGATTATATATTTTCAAGGTTATTCGAGTTTTTGTAAAGCCCGCATGACATTTTTTTCGGATTTGTCGGAATTACTAGTGATTTCATGATTTTTCAAGATTATTCTACTATTCTAAGCTCATTCGATTTTTTCGGGAATATTCGTCATATTTTGTGAATATCGAGTTACAGTTCTAAGGTTATTCGAGCTTTCTCGATATTCATCAATTATTAGGGTTTTTTTTTTGGAAAATTTTCCAAACTATGCGGGATTTTTTGATATTATTGGTCTATACAATACATAATATTCATGACAGATACAAATAGATAGCACAGGCTCGAAGAACCTTTAAAACAACTAGTTAAATTCGAGTTTAGTGAGATATCTTTATATTTAAACGAATTATTTTTTGGTATAGGACTCTTTATTTTAACTTATTTAAGCTAAGCTTTCAATCCTAATTCGGGATCATGTCAAAAGCTTGTTCATTTTATTTAAAAATTACACAAAAACAATCAAAATTTTTTCATTGAACTTTTTCATGATTTTTCATGGAAACGCATAGCCTAGACAATTTTCCGAAAAAAAATTTCTTGGCTAAAGCGTTTTCATGTAGAAAGGTTGTAATCATATGAGTTGGCAATATAAGTATATTGGTAGCATATTTCAGGTACCGTGTAAGTGCACTAATATTTGAATTTAGATCTTTATTGGTGTCATATCTGTACCTTGTCAGTACTCTATGGTACCTTGTCGTTAGTTCTAGGTACCTTATGGTGCCTTGTCGTTAGTTTTGGAAAAAATATATCCATTTAAGCTTGAGGCTGCACGTTTAGCTGGAAAAGATGTTTTATATTCATGAAGGTTTTTTTATGTAAGGAATGGCCAAAAAGTTTGTGGTTTCATTTCAAGATATAGGATTTCTGTGAAAATTTCTTGTTTTCCATTGGTTAGGTACTAATGTATCTTTTAGAATTTTTAAATTTTGTTTGTGAAATTTAGTATCGGAAAGCTTTATAATTTTTTGGGTCAAAATTTGTAAAAATTTAATTTTATAAATGACGGGAAGACAAAGATGAAAATTTATAAATCTGTCTGACCAGGTTTCTTTGTGATACCAATCATAAAAAATTTTCCCATTTGGTTCATGAGTTATAAAAACGTCCAAAAAAGAAAATTTGTTATCTACTTCTTTTGCTAAAGTAAATTATATTCAAATAATTACTGAGTTAAACGCTTCTAAATATAATCGATTTTATTTACCGGTACCGCAGTAATTATTCTATCGATATATCTAAAGTAAAATAACGGTTGAAAGTTCAAAGAATTTAAGACTGAAATTGAACTTTCGTTAATTTAGATCTAGAATCTTTACATTTTTCCAATTTTCGGATAATATTTCATACAATTTGCCTATAAACATTTGTAAACAAAAATTTAATATCAAAAGAGGTTAACAGAGAATTTGGTGAATCCTCAGAATTTATAATAAATGAATTTGTTTTTCCTAAACATGGTTTAAGGATATTTCCTGAAATGATGATACCGAGTATGTCGGGCTATTTATCGAACTTATAATTGGCATGTATGTAAAATTTGGAATCGCTGCTATATAATTTGTAAGTTTATTACTTTGTAGCCAAATCGATGTTACCAAATTCGTCCCATTCTTTTAACATGGAGTTCAAATTTTTGTCTGTATCGGTTTAGAATTGTATTTAAAAATTTGTTCGTAAGTTGAAGTGTCATGGAGTAAGTCATACATTTTTTCAATGTAGTCCGTCCATAATGTCAAAACAATTACGTTTCTTTTGTCTGTTTTTGTCACTAAAATGTTGGGAAATGTTAAATTTTGAATATTTGTCCTATTATTGAAGTTTGCCAAAATATTTATGAAATTATTTCGAATGTGAATACGATCATTATCCTCTAAATTAAAAATGGAGCTTTGAACGTCTGCTGTTGTATTGATTTGTCTTGTCTCACTTTAATTCTATCAAAATGGTAATTAAAAGTTGAAAGATATCGTCAGACTGGTTTTCGTGAATTGTATGTCATTTATTGTAGCGAAAACAAATGTATTTTCCAACCATTGGAAGACTTCTTTATTTATGTTAAAATTGTTTTTTATCTTCCGGGTTTTTGAAAATACTTTTTCTATCTGGCGGACGAATTCGCGAGCTGCCTCATGTTCTAACGTTCAACAACGAGTTTAGGTTATCTGATGCCTGATGCCTCTGCTTTGAATTTAAAAAAGCAACAGCCAACATATTATATAATAAGGCCACTAATTAAATTTTAAACTTTCAGTGATAAAGTTATCTATAGGTTCTAAATTGAGATTTATTGAATAAAATTGTTGAAACCACTTAAACCTATTTATATACTACGCTATTCCAAAAATAGACAATTACGAGCTATGGATCTTCAATAAATTATCTAAACGAATATCAAGCTCAACAAACACACAAATCCCAATTTAACAACATTAGAAAGCAATTCACGAGCAGATAATGTACGTGTAATAAAAAAGTTTATTCTTCTGTTTGTTGTTTATGTGAAATGTCTTGAAGATCACAAAATTTATATAATACATAAAGGTTAAATATAAATTCCACTTTGAACTTTTGGGAAATTAAAAAAGAGAAAAAAAACTCAGTTTGTAAGCAGCACATTTTTTTCTAAGCTAGATGTGTGAAAAATTGTTTATTGATTTATGGTGTGAGATAGTTACGTGATTTTCTTCGTCCTACTTACTCTTAAGTATATCGTGTATATGTATCCTATGCGTTTGGAATTCAATTCTCAATAAAATTCAATCACCGCTTCTGATTAATTTGTAATTGTTTGCATACATTATTCTCTATATGCATATTCCACCGAAAGCATAAAAAATTTGCATAAAAAGTAAAATTAGTCACGATCGAATGAGAGAAGTAGCAGACTATATACAACAATGAGACAATCACAGTAACAATATTTTATGCAAAAGATAAGATTATAAGAGTAGAGTGTTTTTATTTATTTTTTGTCGTCTTTATCCAAATTCTAAATCAATGAGATTGGTGATCAGATGTATGTATAATAGCGCTTAGTCGGCGAGACGATAACGAATTAACATACACGGTTGTTTGTTTATGTTTTGATCGAATCGATCGCATACATAATTTAAATTTTAAATTGTATCGATTTTGATTTATTGAGCGATTATTAAGTTGTTTAGTTTAATTATGATTTACCTACCGAAAAATGGTAATAAGGCACCATAACTTTCTTCAATCTTTCAACGATTTATGTTGCTTGACACCAAATATATCCAAACGTAGGTATACCAAAAATAAGTTTCCAGTAATCTTAATAAATTGAAATTTCTTAAAATATATTTTATATAAGAGACGCAACACATAAATTACTTATTTTTATTTCCTTAAATATTATGCACAGACCGCAGCGTATAGCAATAACTGTACACAAAACACTTGAGATAAATCGATCGATATATATACAGTATGGAAAAAAGGCAAATATACAATTTAAGGCCGAAATTTAACAAATAATAAATTCTTAAGACATATTTTGAGGATAAAATCTTATATTATTTTACATTTGCAAGATGCGCGACTGAATAAAATAAAACTGTCAATTGAAAAATTATACAGTGTTTGTGTGTATGTAAAGTGATTAAAATCGATTGAAATTAAATTTAAGTACAATGTATATTTTAAAATACATCAATAACTTAAGAACTTGAGTTTAACCTGTTCATGCTGGTTAAAAAGTTAACCTGTTATCCAGAAGAAAAAAAATCAGAATTTGCTGTCCTTAGCTCGACTACTACTATTCCGTAAGTGAAATCATTCTTTTTTTGTTGTAAGACTAGCCGATTATAATTTTATCATATTATTCTGAAGTAGCCTGCCTATCCTAGGGTTTTGTCAGCCATTTGTTCTTACTTAAAAGTTTAAACAAAAGTGCAACTAAATTCTCTAGCTTTGACAAATTCCTAATCTCAACATTGAAATGTACGTAATTTTGGTGCAGTTGATGTTAATTAGATTTGGCTGGAACTCACATAGGTTCTGCAGTCAATGCCACAATGGGCCCATGGTGCAAAATGGCCTGATGATAAATACCACTTCTATACATGTTTCCTAATTTTTGGCTTATTGAAAGTTTTTATAGTCAGCGCTTTCCACTGAAAATTTCAAGGTGCTTAGGTATATTGAAATTACATTTTGTCATAATAATTCTATTTTTCTGAGCCATTGTTAAAATCGCGAGACTATGCATTTAATGAAGTTAACGGGAAAGTAACTTTCTAGGATTTTACTAAACGACTTAAGTTACAATTCCATAAATATTTTTCATGTTGTTTTATAATTTTAATATTGATGTCGGAGCCCAAAATCCTGTCAGCCTATCTTGAAATTTCTCGATGTCCCCACGGCCTAGTCCGCCATAAGTTTCAGTAATGAATCTGGTCAGAATTGATACTTTTTTGCCCACACAGTGGTATACTTCTCCTTTCGCTACATTTATTTGTTCAAAGAAATATACAATAAGCGGACGGCTCCATGAAATTTAGATGTTTTTTTTGTATTTTCGCATCAACTCTTTCAGCGAACTATAACCAATCAACATTAGCCTCTCATATCTTTCTCTTCATCTAACTGTCAATTACAACATTCCCCAACAATTTTTAGTCAACAAACATTTTTCGTTCGCATTTCAACTCGATGTTTAAATGGAGAAAAAAGCAATTTGTATTATGCATGCAAGCGAACATATTACAAGAGAGAATATGAATGAGCGCTCTTTTATGATTTTGATTTTGGATTAATATTCAATATCAATGTTTAAACAATGAGTTTGTTTTTTGGAAATCTAGTTTCGATCAAGTTGGTAGTTGATGCACAAATCAACATTTTAGATGCATAAAACTGTTTGTAATTAAAATGGAACGCATATTTAAAAAGGGACTGAAAAAATTTCTGAAAATTACTGAAAAGTTAGATCATGTAACTCTGTGCGCTGCTTGATTTACATCCAATAACGTCAAAAATTAATAAAATGTCAGATAATTTGTAATACTCAACACTCGAAAATTCCTTAAAATATCGAAAATACCGATGTATTCGAATGAATTCGAAAAGCTCGAATAATCTCGAATCATCTCAAAGTTCTAGAAAAATTTCGATATTCTCAAAAAATTTCAAAAATCAAAATGTTAACTATTCAGAAGCAACACAACATACTCGTACTTCTCCTAATAACAAAACAAATGAGTACAAACAAATGCAAACAAAAATCACATTTTAGACTAATGTCGTTTTCGATTGACCAAAAAAACTAAACTGAGTGGCATATTTTCAAATAGGCAAAGAAACCATTAAACCGAAATATCAAGAATGTGGTAAGCTAGACAAAAGATACAAAATCCAATTAGTTACAAACAAAACATAACTATAACCAATCAAACGAAACTGCTCATATAGAGTCAGTCGAAGCAAATAATCAAAGTAAGCACTTTGAGCATCTGATGACTGTTGAGATTATGTTTCTTTCATTCATTTTGTACAATAAAGACGAAATAAATTCAGGGAAGGCTCTCAGAACAGACATTGAAACATTTTATCTCTCTTGTAACCATTCTTATTACACCAAAAGAATTAAAACACTAACAAATTACACAAACGCACATACAGACACACAGCGACACACACACACGCATACACACACACACACCCAATTTATGGACTGCGTGACTAGGGCCTGTAACGCAACAATGCCTAAACGGAAGATAGACAACCTTCATCCGCCGAACTACTGGTGGAACGAGGATATATGCAAGTTGCGCAGTAAATTCCGTCAAGCTAGAAGACTATCGCAGCGCTCTAGCGGAAGAGAGACATTTGCCATGCTTCTGCGTCGGTATAACACGGCTCAATCTGAACTAAAGCTCGCTATCAAGAAAAGTATACGTCAAGTCTGGACAGATCTTTGTAACGAAGTGAAACAAGATCCCTGGGGTAGGTCATATAGAACAGTAATGTCGAGGTTGAAAATGACAAGTGCGTCTCCTCCGACATGCCCGATTATGATGCATGAGATCGTTTCCACATTGTTTCCAGAGCAAGTGGCGTTGGTGCCCAATGTGGACCGACCTATAGCACCCGAAGAGGTCCCAACCATTACGATAGAAGAGTTGATGACAGCTCTTAGGAAAGTTGGAAATAATAAGGCTCCTGGCCCAGACAATATTCCCAACATCGCACTAAAATCAGCAGTTCGTGCTAAATCGGAAGAATTCCTGGACTTATTAAGCTCTTGTTTAAATGAAGGGATATTTCCTGAACGATGGCAAAAGCAGAAGTTAGTTCTACTTCCCAAAGAGAAATAGCCGATGGAAGTACCATCCTCATATAGACCGATCTGCATGCTGGACACAGCTGGCAAGATACTAGAACGGATCATCTGTAATAGACTCGAGGAAGCGGTTGAGAGAGCTGGAAACCTGGCGCAGCACTAGTATGGCTTCAGGAAAGCGCGTTCAACGATAGATGCCATAAATTTAGTGGTCAATACCGCTAGCAATGCAATACGGGGTAAAAGATGGAAAGGAGGTAGCAAGAAATACTGCGCCATTGTTACTTTGGACATCCAAAAAGCTTTCAACTCCGCTAGGTGGAGTTATAATGGCGTTAGAGGAATTTGGAGTGCCTAGCTCCATTATAAAGATTGTGAGGAACTATTTCCAAGATAGAATCCTAAGTTACAATACGGAAGTAGGTATACGAGAGTACACAATGACGGGAGGAATTCCAAAAGGCTTAGTTTTGGGACCTTTACTGTGGAATATTATGTATGATGGGATCTTTCGACTACGGATGCCCGAAGATATCGCAATAGTTGTTGTTGCGAAGTTCAAGGACGAGGCAGAACACACATTCAACGAAGCCATAGCCGTTATCCAGCGGTGGTTATCGAAGGTTGGACTTCAGTTTGCTGAACATAAAACCGAGGCAGTTCTAGTTACGAGCAGGAAGCAGCGGGAAACAATTACTATCCAGGTGGGCAATTCTGAAATCTCTTCCAAACCTTGCATCAAATATTTAGGCATCATGATTGATGCAAGACTTTCATTCAAGGAGCATATTGAGTACGTGAGCGACAAAGCAGCTATAGTGAATGCCGCATTGTTGGCCAGTGTCGTCACATCCATCTTATTGTACGGTGTTCCTATTTGGGCAGATTCACTGAGAATCAAAGCCTATAGCCGAGACATAAATTCAGTATATCGTAGGTGTGCGCTACGAGTCATCTGTGGGTTCCGCACTATATCAGATGCGGCATATGTGGTAGCGGGAATGAGCCCAATTGCTCTTTTGGCGCAAAGGAGCGACAACAAATATACCAACACGGAGTCCAAGGAATCAGGTCGATGACTAGAGAAGATCGTATTCTTGTGAGATCGAAAATAATTGCTGAATGGCAGCAACAATGGAGTTCATCAGCAAAGGGTAGATAGACATACCGTCTCATTCCTCCGATTGGCGAGTGGTTAAACCGACCACACGGAGAAGTTAACTTTTACTTGACGCAGTTGTTGACAGGACACGGTTGTTTTCGTGCATACTTGCACAGGTTCGGACACGATGATTCACCTGACTGCCCTAGCTGTACAGGTATACCGAAGGATGCGGATCATGGGTTATTCATTCATATGTCCGAGATTCGAAGAAAGAAGGAAAGTGCTTCAGAAGACGATGGGGCAACGGCCGACGCCGGAGAATACAATTGCACTAATGCTGGGTTCGACGCAGCACGGGTCTGCCGTTTATAGTTTTGCAGCAGAGGTTCTGATTAAGCTGCGGTGTCTCGAGCGTGAGAGGAGTCACCAATAGCCCAATAGTGAAGAATTATGAAGGTACAATAATGCAAATCCCACCCTCCCGAAGTAATACTTAACAGTAGTTCCGGTGGGGGGGGGCTTATGGTCGACGACGGGAGGTGTTTTTTAGTCAGTCAAATCTGACATAACCATATGTACGGGCATATGGTAGATTTTGAATCTTTTCATCTGACCACGTACAAAAAAAAAAAAAAAAAAAACACACACACACACGTGTCTAATAACGTACAACTCACTATTTATAAACCACCACCATACAAACAATTTTTGAGTAAAGAGAGATTCTGTCCAGCATATAAGATCTATAGGTTGCCCAATATACAGTAATAAATTTGAATTTTTTAAATAAAATTACATACAATTTAGAAGGGACTTTAACATCGTGCCCAATATATAGAAATGTCCAACATCTAAAGGTGTCCAACTTTAAAGGGTTTACTGTATTTCTATTTTCTTAATCATTTCCAAATCACTGACACACCTCCCTTCTCCGTTTATCAACACAAATACTTATAAACTACAACACTCTATCCTTCCTTAATCGTATTAAATCTAAGATACAATAGCTTGGTCAAACGATTTCATTGCACAAAAATCAGAATGCAACAACTCATTTACATGGTAAAGTTCTCCCTGTTTCTTTGTCTTACGTATCAATTATGCATATAGCGAACAGTGCTGTCGGAATGAGTACGATCGGAGTATTTGTACTACTTTCGCGCGAACTAAATTATTTCAACTTCATAAACCTTTCTTTTCAAAATCTGAAGATTTGTTGGTAAAACTTACAAAACGATAATTCCGAGTTTTATACAACTTATAAAAAGATCAAGGCACTTTGTATGGACACCAGTTAAACTCAAACATGACAGAGATTATCTGCAGGATTTAGCCTTACCGCACAAAAACGATGTATGGAAGTCTGGATTTAAAATGTTCTCAAATCCTTCCTTAAGCTTAGAATAGGACCTCTGTAAAAAATAATACTATAAGAAAATTTCTGAATTCATTTAACCTTTCCAGACTAGAAATATGTATGAATCTGTGATATGATATGTGTGATATGAAAAATTTAATTGTTCAATCCGCCTTGACATCAATATTCAAATCCTTTGTTTAAATTTGGATAAAATCCAGACTCCCATGGGGGTTTTCAAACTTCTGTGGGCACCCAGCACATTAGCACATGTCTTACATTATCCTGGTTTTTAGATAATATTCATTCAAATGGTTAAATTTTTTAGCGGCCAAGCAAAATTTAGGAGGGGCGAGAAAAAAATTAATTTCAACAAAATTTATTTCGAACTCCAGCCCAAATGACTGACGTAAAAAATTGTTTAGGACGTGATTTAATATGTTTAAGGTTACTAAAAATACATCTATAAATGTGTGTGTTCCAGTCGGTTCTGGAGGCGAAAAAAATTGATTGTCTGAGTTGGGTGTATATGAAAAACCAAAATTGGCAAATCTAATTTTTGATATATGGTATCGATCATATTGCCATTAGTACGAGTAGTGTTCCAAACTATTTCTTGAAGTTGGGCGATGTTTTCGTATGGCCGAAAATTTTTTCAGTCCACGAAATAATAGGTTTTATAAAAGGAATTTTTCATAGAATTTAGGAAATATTTCAGACAACATATTTTACTAAAATCCTTCAACAAAGGTGCGTTTTCCATCCATTTGATGCTGGAGACTGAGAAGATAGTTTGAATTAGCTAAATGTGAACAAAGAAATTGGCTGAAGGAATTTTCCAGAGCCGGAATTAATAAATTTTATATTAGGCGATACTTAAAGAATCGACTTAAAATCTTAAATCTCAGATTTAAATTCTACTAAAAAAATCTTTTATCTCTTTATTTCCATTTGAAGGTGGAGATGTAGTGCATGCACTGCCTGGATTAGTTGGCTATGTAAAAAAAAAAATGGTGAAACAATGTTTCTGATAAATATCATCAACCAAAATTTCATTACTGGTCTTCCATAATATTTCTATAATTTGGCTCTTATTTTATTTAACAAATCCGGCACTACGAGTAAATGAGGTGACCCAAGAAATTTTCAGAGCGTGAATAATTTGGTTTTATATTAGGAACTACTGATAGAATCGGCTTAATTCAGATAGAAAATTTCACTAAAATCCATTGACAAACGTACTCCTTTTGGCAATGGAACCTGGAAATCTAGTAGAGGCCTGTATAAACAAATTTTTTTTTGGCAAATATAATTTCCCCAAATTTTTTTTCTAAGGAGTATTTGTACTACTTGCAATATTTGTTGAATTCTGGCTATGTTTTATTTAAGAAACTCCATCGCTGCCCCAAATGGAGCTGCTGTGATTATGCAAAAATTCCATTGAAATAATATGATCTGACTTAAGCAATATATTTGATGATCAAGGAATCACTTTATAGCACCTCCAAATTATGAATCAAGTTAGCGAGTATAAAACTTTTATAGAAGAGATTTCACCAAGTGCATTTTTTGTGACCAGTCGTCGCCACATAACATATTTTGAGACAATAATTGTCCTGTTTTATATAAGGCGATTTCTTTCAGATGTCTTCCAGGTACAGTCATTTTTGACCTGATCACCCTAGGTATCTACTGTGGTATCGCCTGGCAATGACATTTCCTTAAATTGCACCAAAATATCTTCCAATTCTTAAAAATTAGCGTTGTGGAAATGACGAACATGTTCGAATTTCGAAGCGGCAGCTACTTTAAAACAAATTTTTAATTTACCACGTAAAATTGAGGTAAAAATAGCTAACAATTAAAAATTTCACTTACATTTCCACTGATCGGTACTCTTCTCTACGAGAAAAACTTAAAAATCTTAAAACGATCATCTAAAAATATCTCTAACAGAGCTTACCGCTTCAATTCTCACATAGAAGAGCTCTAAACCAATAAATAAGACAGTTTTAGTTCAATATTGAAATTTGGCTCAAAAACTAAAAGCCGTTTTTGAGTAATTTGCTGGATCATTAATTTTTTAAAACCCAAAACACCACCAATTACGTACGTATAAGGTCTAACTATTATATTTCGTATGTACTCCCATCTGACTAAAAATACTCCGCTGAAAATTAGAAAAGTACTCTGTTTAAAGTTTTCAGAGCGACAGCACTGATAGCGAAGGTATATAAATTGGCCCGGATTTTAAAGTCCTTTTAATTGGTTTTTCAAAACTGAATGCAGATTGTCACCTTCATTTTGAGTATGACCTGTGATAGGTATTTGTGTGTGATAGAATTTATGTTTGGAAATTTTTTAATAGATTACACATACGTGGCTACTATGAACTGATTCTTTTGCTGTTCAGCGTAATTATCGAAATAAAATACCAAATCCATACTACCGGGATCGCCTAGGCTAACCATTTTTTCAATAAACTTTAACAAACAACTACCAATTTCCCCTGCTCCACGATTTCCTTCTCCCTCATGGCATAAATAACATTGAGTACTTCCAGTTTTATTTTTCGAAATCGTTGAATTGTATAGCTGTTTGATTTCGATTTATAATAAAAAAATGGATACATCACCCCGTGTAGTAGGCAAAACTCCCTGTAAATCATATACTGCAACTATGAAATTCTTAGTTTCGCTATTATTATCTTCATTTTTCTCCTTTCTTGGCCACACCACCATCTTCCGCATTCTGAAATGATGCGCATAACTCGCATTGTTACTGTTTCAGAACAAGAAATCCTATATTATATTCATCATTGAATATTGTACTATACATTATGAGATTTACATAAGATTCCCCAGTATTACTGCAGCCTTCTTTATAATCTCTCCATAAAGCAGTCAGTGACCACCCACTATCAATGTAGTAACGGGTGTTTGCAGACGAAGATAATGCGACTCTGGGATTGATGCAATATGGTTTCGAACGCCGTCTTTAAGTTGCTTGCTAACAGAAGGGTAACGGTTATGCTTCCCTCGTAACTAAGTTTCAAGAAACCCAGTGACAGTCCTTTTTGATAATACTGTTCAAATTGGACTATCATTGATATCCAACGTTTACTGGATATTTGAAAAGGAAATGCATTATTCAATTGGCGATGTTGTTCGGTCGACAAATACCGTTATTTTGGTTTAATGAGATAACAGATCCCTTAAAGTCCAATAATCCTCAAATATTTCTTGACGTTGAATTTCGCTAATTTTATCGTACAACCCATACCAATTTTGCACTTATCCCCGCACGGACCACGCAATTTTCTTTCTTTTTTTCTTTTAAATTTTTTTATTTTCTGAAGTAGGTTCGTCAACCCTGAGTTTCTATTAATCTTCGATTTTTATACTCTCAGATTTATCGGATCGCTCTATAAATTTGCTAGACGAAATATTTCCTCCAGTAGATTCACTTGATGAACTTGTACTCAATTCAAATTGTTTGTCGCTAGGTTTGACCAAGAGAATTAATATTGTAATTTTTAAATGTTGTCCTTCGAAAGTTTAATTTTGGAAGATGTTAAGGATTAATTGTTGCAACAAATTCCGTTAAAATGACAATATCTGCTGATTAAGGTGAACTTTGTGATAAAGATGTTTCTTCGATTTTAGAATGTGAAATAAGATTATCAATTTCAGCAATAGGCATGCCTTATTTTTTACTTCACAATCAATTGGAAGTTTTACAAGTTTGGAAACAGAACGTTTAAAAATTACAGCCTTAGTTCGAACCTCAACAACTCGCACCCTACTATCCTTTCCTGGAATTACTGAAACAATCTTACCCAATGGCCATTTAATCGATGGGATATTTTCTTCTACAAGCATAACAATATCGTTAATCTTCAAATTGGGAAGTTCTCGTTTCCATTTTACTCTTTCCTGCAGGGTATGCAAATATTCAATCGAATATCGTTTCCAAAATGATTCTATCTTTTTTGTGATTCGTTGCCACTTTGTTAAACGACTATCCGCAATTTCTAATACAGAAAGTTCATTGATGGTCATACAGGGGCCACCTGTCAAAAAATGATTGGGGGTCAATAGCTCCGGATCGTTCGGATCTTCAGATAAACAATCAAAGGTCGAGAGTTAAGTATCCCCTCAATTTGGATTGTTAGAGTTTCAAACTCTTCTAATGTTAGAATAGTACCTTTCGACACGCGTTTTAAGTGAAATTTAAATGATTTGATGGAAGCTTCCCATAACCCTCCGAAATTGGGAGCGCATGCAGGTATGAAATGCCAATTAATTTGCTCACTAGCACAAAAGGACGATATTTTCAATTGCCCAGTTTGAGAAATAAATTGTTTGAATGATTGCTTTAGGTCACGGTTGGCACCAATGAAGTTAGTTGCATTGTCTGACCAAATATTTTCAACTCTTCCACGACGCGACAAAAATTTTTTCAAACAGGCAACAAACGACTGTGAAGTTAGATCACTTACGACTTTCAAGTGCATAGATTTTGTCGACATATAAACGATGCTACATATTATACGAAGAAGACTTTCGGTTAAATTTGTGACGTGTAAAAAATGAACCACAATAGTTCACTCCACTGTTTAAGAATGGTTTAGTCTGCGCCACTCGCTGCTGAGGAAGATCACCCATGATTTGTTTGATGATCGTAGGTTTTCTGCGTGCACATATCACACAGTTCCGTACAATTTTCTTAGCTATGTTTTTACCCGCAATCGGCCAAAATCTTCGACGAATTAAAGACAAAAGTAATTGTGAACCTGCATGACATTGCTTTTTATCTTCATGTTCAAAGAGTAAATTCACGAATTTATGGTTTGATGGTAAGAGCATTTGATGTTTTGTATCATATTCAATGTCTACATGCCTTAAACGACCACCGACTCTTAGCACCTTGTTTTTATCCAGAAATGGATTAAGACCTTTTAGTTTGCTATTATTCGAACATTCTTTGTTAGATGATAAACTTTTTATCTCCGCTTCAAGTACACTCATTTGTATAACTTTGATTAAAATTACTAACGCTGTGCCCAATTCTTGGGCGGTTAATTCGTTGCAAAACGTATACACAACGCGGTAACTCGAATGAGTTTATTATTAGAGCTAAATCGATTAAAAATTGATGTTTGTATAGATTTATTGTTTGTAAATTCATTCAACCCGTTCAGAGTCACAATTGACTTTATAGGCTTCAATTGGAGGTCGACATCAATTAATGTTAAATTTTGAATTTCAGTAATTATCTCCTTTAAGTGAAGAATGTGTGGACCCTTCCACCATAAATTCAGATTAATTAATTGCTCAGGCATTGTTCCGCGTGAAATGATATCTGCAGGATTTACTTGAGTTGAAATATGTTGCCATCTGCAATTAACCGAATATTGTTGGATCTCGTTGACTCTGTTTGCCACAAATGTTTTCAACTTGTATGGTGGTGTTGCAATCCAAAACAAAGTTATCGTTGAGTCAGTCCACAGGACCACTTCTTGAAAATTTATATTCATTGCTTCAATTGTCGATGACACTAATTTCGATAATAAATGTACAGCACATAGCTCCAAATGCGGCAACATTATTGTTTTTAACGGAGCCGCTCGTGACTTACTGCACTGCAAATTCACATGTGTTTCATCGTTCATATCGATGGATCTTACATAAAAACACGCGCCATAGGCTTTCTCTGAAGCGTCGGCGAACTCGTGTAATTCTATACGTTTCAAAACGGAGTCTTTTTTAAACACACATCTTGATAGTTGAATATTCGTTATCGTTTTTAAATTATTTCTAAATAGCAACCAATTTTGTTCAATTTCTCTTGGAACAATATCGTTCCAATCTGAATTGTTTTTCCACAGAGCTTGCATTAAAAGTTTGGTTGTTACTATGATATGCGATAATAAACCTAAAGGGTCAAAAAGTTTCGCGATTTCTGAGAAAATGTTACGTTTCGTAGCTCTAGACTCATTATCAAACTCTGGCGTATTGAATAGAAAATAATCTTCCTGGGGTTGCCAAAGCAAACCAAGTGCCTTAATCTATTCACTCGACCTAAACTCATTGATTTTAGTGGTTTCACGGTCCTCGATGGGAATTCCATCCAAAAGACGATCATCATTTGTGCACCATTTGTGCAAGTGGAAACAACCTTGCTTGGTTAATTGATGAAGCTTTTGTTGGAGTTGCTTTGCCCCAGACAATGTTTCGGCACCAGTAACGATATCGTCGACATATGTGTCGTGAATTAACGATTGTGACGCCAAAGGAAATCCCGTGGCTTCATCCAAAGCCAACTGTTGAATTGACCGCGTAGCTAGCATTTCTAAAACTCGTTCGGTGGTATAATTACTACATGTTACGTTGTTTTCGTTATTTGGAGATATTATTTTTCGAACGTTTTCTGTTGAGACATAAAAAATGAGTACAGCCAAAATTTTATAAAAAGATTTTATTATATCGTCGTTAAGCTTCTATAATGCCGGTAAAATAACAGACTCTGCTGATTCACGTGAACTTTCAGCGATTTCAGAATATGAAATAGGATTTTCAATTAGACATTAGACAGCATTTCTAAAACCCGTTCAGTAGCGAAACTTTCGTTACAAATGAATTTACCAGATGCCTCGTTAATTTTTTGATTTCTCAAAGCGAGCTTCATCATCAATTTTCCACGACTTATCATTTTTGTTGATTCTAAAAACAATTATCTTAGTAAAAGCTATTAAAACTGTCAAAAAACACAAAATATTTATTAAAACACAATACCGATTTGAATGACACAACTCTAAATATTAAAAAAACCGTTAGTTAGCTTGACCAACAAAACTGCAATAACTCAAAATAATAATTATAAAGGGCACTCGCTTCTTTATCAAAACAGTCGTCAACACAAAATATTAACTAAACCACATATCCATTTCCTTATTACAACTCGAAATATTACAGAAACTTTACTTACCCAGAAAAATAATTTTGTCACAATTCAAATTATGGCCAATAAACAAAATACGTAATAAAAAATACACACTGACACAAGCCAAAAAAATTGGTTTTATAACCATCCGGATGAATTAATAAAACACGACTGAGTTGTGTAATTTTTTTTTTATTTTTAAACCGTTATTTTAGACGATATAAAAAGTGATACTAGCGTCATACGGCGGTTAACACTAAAGGTTCACATGTATCTCTTTTGTAGATTAATAGTTAAGCTTATTTATTAACTTGTGCCGCAATAAAATGAACAATAACTTTTTCGACTTGTGTCAGTTTGGAAGCGTGAGTGCGATATTATGAATAAACCAAGTACACCAATACCCCGCTTTACAAATTTATTAGTTTCCGAAAAATTGAGCGTAAATCGAAATTTCTTGTCGTTTTATTGGGAAATTTCGTAATTACGCCCAATTTTTCGGAAACTACAATAATAAATTTGTATTGCGGAGTATTGGTGTAAAAATAAATTAAACTAGAAACAATCTAATAGAAAGAATTTCAGTTTATCCGACTCGAGATTATTTAGAACTGAAACGTCTTCGACCTTTAACCTCTGTATACTGTTGAAAATCCTGGAAAATTCTCCGTTCAGAGAGCATCCACAATGTTCAAAATATATTTTCTCAAAAGTTGTACCACTTGTTCAGATCAAAATATTATGTGAGCAACTTAGAATTGGCTGATATAATTCTTTACTCACTGCTTCAGTCCGGAGAAGCGTGATGTTATTTTAAAGGCAGTCTCAAACTAATTTACTATTAATATGTACACATATATGACATTTAATATCAAAAGAATTTATTAGTCAAAAATAACACCTTTAAATGCGATTTTATTAAAGCAATACACAAATAATATATCGATCAACATGTCGTTCAAATTTCAAACAATGAAATGTCATAAAATATCAATAAAACGTCACAGTAATATTTCAAAGCTTACTAGATACATTTTATTTATAAATGATGATGATATTAATTGCCACCAGCAAAGTATTTTAGATTCATTTTGTCTTAACGACACCTATGGAACAATTGTAGCGAATTTGAAAGATCAATTAACAAGTTCAAATTTGGGAGGGAGAGGGAAGCAAATGAGAGGCAAAAGGACGGAAGGACCGACATGACGTTTCTCTAATCGATGTTTTATAACAAATGGAACAAAAAATTTTTCGCGATTACAATACTTAGGTACCCAACGAAATTTGTTTAAAAAAAAAAACGCGATTTGACTCTTTGATATGTTAAAAGTACATGGAAGGTTGGTCAGTTATTTTAATTTTTTTTTTTTAATATTTTTCAACCGCACAATAGTTAAATATGTAAGTAGGGCGAACCACCAATCTTGCCATTACAACAAGCTGACAAAGAGTTATGCATAAGATATGATCCCAAAAGTAAGCCGCGAAAGAATTTGGAATGCCTCGGGCACCACAATCAGATTGCAAAGAAGAAATAAACAAAAATACTTTTCACTATAACTGGATTTAAACGGACAAGACGTTACCCATTAAGTCGTTAAAAAATAAAGCTCAACATCTTAAGATTCTGTTATCTATAATGAATGTACATATGTTAATTTTAATATTACGACATTGTTGAACTAAATAATAAACATCGCCAAATTATTAATTTGCGCACTATTACAATGAAATTTAAAGTACAGAAACAATTAGTGTAAAGATTGTTTTTTTATTAATTAAATTTATGTCTAGATAACATTTTTATTTTTTTAACAACTTAAAAAAAATAAATCTAAGTAATTATTTTATGAATTATACATAAAATTTAATTTATGATTGAATTTCACGCCGGGGGCTCATAATTATAAAAATTAATTTTTTTTTTCTTTAACCTTCGAGATGATAAATAGATACACATTTATATGTATTTACATTAGGAAATTACGCAAAAAAAAAAAAACAACAAGATACATTAAAACAAGCTATAACATTTTAAAGTGTATAAAGAAAGCTTAAATACAGAAGCTTCATACATTTAATGTAACTATCATTAGACGTCTTAACATATGACGGCATTTATAATTAAAAGTTGTAAGTAGTTTTATTATTTTGACCCCTATTTATGTTAAGAGTGAAATCATGATGAAGAAGAAGATGCGTTAATGGCATAATAGATATATAGGTTAACACTTTATTAATTTACATAAATATAATTAATGGGTGAAAAATAAAAAATCTGTCTTGGTCTGGCTTGCATTTGTGTTTGTAGATAAATTGAACACACATCCATATAATTAAAGTAAAAAGACTTTTCCTCGGGATTTATTCAAATTTTAATTGAATTCAGCAAAAAATATTTCCCCTGCAAGCAATTAACCCCGCGGAGACATTTTTTATGCTGATCAAAAGCACACAAATTTATCAAAAAAGAAATTCAATTATAAAATATTCACCGCGCTATAACTATTATTATCTATAATAGAACAAGTAAGAAATGGTAAACCGCATCTGAGAACTATGTATAATAAATAAATGTGGGTAGATCTTAAACGCCTCCAAGAGATTATTGAATATATGTAAGATAACTAAAATAATTTATCATTTTAATTTTGACAGTGTTCTCTTCACACTGAAGTAGTTTTCAATAAATAAGCGATGACTTCTATGTACTAGTCGTAATTGAATTTTAATTATTCTTAGTACGTTTTGCGCTCGTCTTTAATAAATCACTCATCCTACCAGCCTATTAATCAAAATCTCTTCAAAATTATTTTATTCAAAAAGGTATCAGGGTAATTAGCATAACCATAGTTTAATACCATGGATAGGATATATAAATCATAGTGAAAATGGTACATAACAGTTAAACTGTTTTCCGTTAATAGTGTTCATTTTCACTTTTAAACTATGGATGGATGTGTGAGTACAATTTATGGGTGTATGTGTGTGTGTGTGCGCCAATTTTTTTCTTCTATGTTTCAGTGATAAATCGAAAGTCGCAATGAAAGTGAAAATTATTTTAAAACGATTTGAACGATGTTGTAATGATAATATTTAATGACTTCAATCAACTGTACCAATGATTCATTATTTGTATTTTATATTCATTTATAGGCGGGCTGTAGCTAATAATTATTATAAGCTCTCATTTAGCTAAAGATAAAGAATATATTAAGTTAACTTCGACTTCGGGCCGTATCTCGACACAAAATTGTGACAGATTCCTATATTCAAAAAAATGTATCATGTTCATATGCAATGTTTAAATCGGCCATCCTAACATTAGCCAAACGCTCAACCAACTGAAAGCCCATTTGAGCTGTATACAGGCTTCCACAATCACTTCGTAAGGTATATAAATCTGTGATCTGACAATAATCAGTGTCTCACTAAAAAATCGACCAGCTTACTTATGGTTATAATCCAGATTTATTTTACTACTCGAAGCAGCAGTACACACGGTATTCAATTCTCTATATCGTATAAATATTTATTAAGGTAGTCGATCTATACGCTCCGCTAATCAACACAAAATAACAATCGACTGGGTTTAGCCCCTACAAAAGGCTGCATCGTATTGTTCAACGCATATTCAACATAGTTCAATTAACTTTTGTAACATATCCTTAAACACATCATTAACACGTTCTATCTGGCAAAATAAATTTAATAAAATTTTTAACAAAGCGTCAAAGAACGGTAAGATCATGTTAGCGAACCAATAATGTTCTCATATCTCTTAATGCTTTGCACTTCTGAAATAGCCGATCTCGCCATCAAGCCATTAAAGGTAAATTTGGAAGCATACCAGGACATAAACTAACATTTCCAATTCGTAACTAAGACAATAAATAGTTGGTTGGAATTTCGAATAACTTGATTTCGGCATGAGGACAGCAGCAATACTGATTTTACTTGCTTCAACTTGAGTTAAAGTTGAACAGAACATTTTTCTGAACAATGGGGTAGCAATTCGCAGACACAACCAGTCCTAAATACTCAATAGTACTTTAGGCGAATAGACATTTACCCAATTGTTATTTTAACCCATTCATGTTGAACAGGAGAAATAAAAGTCTTTGCATGAAAATACAAGAATTTTTTTTACCATAGATTCAGATTCGAAAAGTTTTAGCATTGCAGAAAGAATAGCAATTACGCTATAGTTGCTGACTTAACTTCTTTTAGCCAGACTTAAAAATCGCACGAATGATAAATAAATTCCAGGGATCAGGAAAAAAGCCCAGTTCGCAGACTATTATTAATGATGATAGTTAGTGGAAGAGCTAAACTCTCTGCACAATTCTTAACAAGGATTGGTGGAAAGCCAACATGTCCTGCCCCATTTTTTTAACTTCAAGTTGAGGTAAACCATGATAAACTAACCTTCCTTTTACCATTTATGAAATTTCAGAAATACTTTGGAATTGACTTCCAAATTCATCTTCGATTTGCAAAATGTATTATAAAGGAACCAGCTTAAAGTTTTAACCTATTATTATTATTATTATTATTATTATTGGGGGAGGGGGCCATGCGGGCGATCAGCCACTTCGCACTGCGACCTAAAAGATGTATTGTGCTGGCCCCTGCTTAATTATCCGTCCAGTAAATATTCAGGTTCTTAATGAACCTGACGATACTGTCTCCCGGTACTTGATACATACTATCTGGGCTTATTGCTCTCCCTCCTAGATGTTTACTACAGCATGTAGTTCCACTAGAAAGGTAGCATTGGAGCTCAAGGACCTCGAGAGGGGTTGTCCCACTCTCGTATATTCCTACTCCTGCCCCGTATTCCGTTTGATTTTACTCTTACGAGTTGCTCGGAATTGCAAATCACCTGTAGGTCACCCAGCCTTACTACAGGAAGGCTAAATAAAACTGGAGGGTGCCTGGTATCCAGAGTCCGCATATTTTAGGCTGATTAACCTATCAGCCATTCATCTTTCGGCATATGCTGTTCCACCTTAAATTAGGGTTTTTGTCAAGGTTTTCTCCTTTAGCGCCGTACTTTAGCCTGTGCCAAATGGCCAAAAATGTGCCAAGTGGCCTTAGTTACCAGTGGTTGCCACGAGGAGGCAGTACGTACACTTGCGAATTGTGAACAGGTTATCCCTTACACAATTGTACCCATCATGCAGCTGCCTAATGACAAGACCAGAACAGCTCACGTGATGCGCACCCTACTGGAAGGTTACGGAGCTGGTAGATTAATCTACTCAACTTTGATCCCCCCCTCCAATAGACGCCAAACCACCAAGTTTTAACCTACCTGCGAGCAAAGTTGAAATAAAAAAAAGTAAAGTAATCAATGACTGCTAATCCTTTTTGGTCAGAAGAACAGGCCGTGAAAACTCCATCATAACATCAGTCCAAGTAATAACAGGAAGATTGAAGTCGCTGGTAACCATTAATTGTTCATTAACACGAATTGCTTAACAGCAGGATTGATGAAATTAATAATTTCAAGATAATATTCCAAAGTAGACCTGCAGTAGAGCCGCAACATAAATTGGATGGCGTTCAATGACCTTGTTCGAAATCGAACTCTTAACAGCGATCAACACATCTCCTTCCTTCAGACTGGTACAAAAATCATGTCGATCTTTCCTGTTATCGACGTAGTTGGGTGGGAAATATTTCTCCGAATTGAAACTTTTAATAAGCCATGTTCAGAGATAAGAATCGCATTGTTATCGTTATCAAGAATTTAACTTTACCTCGAATACTAGGGGCGTTGTAGCAAGGTAAAAGTTGTTTGTTCGGAGCTAACAGGTGGAACCATCCTATTTTAAACTGAATCACCTAAATTTAAAACCCCGGGAGGGTTAACTGGTACAGCTTTCTTTGACTGGTACAGCTTTCTTTCAAATACATTTGGCCACCTGAATCTTCGGAACCTGAATCAGAAACAATTTTTGAAGACTTGCTTTGCAAGATTATCAGCAAATGTCAGGCTCAATACCCTCCGCACCGAGTGCACCACGGCTTGTAATTCACCAGAATAACTGTTCTGATTACTTATTTTCAGTACATGAAGACGGGACAAGCACTTCAACAATTGATGGCGAAATACAATTTTTGATAACTGATGGTTTTGGTACCTTTGATTTTGAATTTAATTCCTTTGAAAATCTATAAGGTCCATCGCAAATTTCAATTGTAGCTGAATTTCTTTCATGGTTTCAGCCAACTACTCGTTTATTCTGTTTTGTTCCAGCATTTTAAGCTCATCGTGCTTCATAAAACTTAACAGAACAAGTTGGGAATATCTTGTTTATTAGCCGTTAGAGTGCCAATAACATTGGTTTTTTGCTTCAATAAGTATTTTGATAAATCATAACTCGTATTTAAGTTATTTCTACCTTCATTGAGAAGACTTTCAGTGAGTTAGAAGCATACATTTTTCGCTAATCCAATTACACGTTCGCCAGATCAGGATCCTCCAGAATACATTTTTCTATGTGTAACCCATGTGAAATCTTTTTGTTTGGCCATCCGTTCAGTACCACTGAAATTAAGCTTTGAAGTTCTACATCTTCTTCCGTCGAAGAAATCATGTCTTTAAACGCTTTATTTGTCATGTTCAATACTATATGAATCTGTAACTCCTCTTCATCTGGATCTATGCTGTTCTTGCAATCCCGACTTAAAGTGTCTGCGATATAAAGACTCGTCCCTTTTTTATAATTTATGTTTGGTGAATAAGGCATGACGTCAAACAAGATTCGTTGCAATCTTTGTAGTGCCGTATGAATTGGCTTTCAGAAGATTATTTCCAAAGGTTTATGGTCAGACTCTATAGTCAGCCTTTTACCGTATATATATGAATGGAATTTCTGGCAGGCATATCGTATAGCAGCCGCCTCCTTTTCTATCTGTGGATAGTTTAGCTGGGCAGGAGTCAACGCCTTTGATGCGTATGCGACTGGCTGCTCATTTTGCAGAAGTACGGCCCCAAAGCTTTTGCTGCTTGAATCTACTTGCAATGTGACCTCCGCTTTAGCGTCAAAAAACTTCAAAACAGGCGTTGTTGAAAATTTTTGCTTTAGCACTCGAAATGCCGCCTCCTGTTCCTCCGTCCACAAAAATTCTACATTCTTGTGCAATAGCGCTCGCAATGGCTGTGTTATACCGGACAGATTTTCAATGAATTTGCCCAAATATGTGGCCATTCCTAATATCCTTTGCAGTTCCTTTTTATTAGTAGGTTCCTTCAGATTATTGATTGCCTGAATTTTGTCCGGATCCGCAGATAGGCCGTTTTCATTCAAACGATGTCCGAGGAATTTGATCTCAGTAGCCTCGAAAATGCATTTTTCTTTATTTAATTTTAGCCCCAAATGATTCAACTTCCTCACAACGCGGTTTGTAATGTCCCTAAGCTTTTCATTTGTCTCGGCGTAAATTAGTATATCGTCCATTGAAACTTCAGTGTTTTCAAACTCTTCCATAATTTGAATCATTCGGTCTTGGAACACTTCCGGTGCTGAAGCCAAACCGAACGGTAGCCGTTTGAACGAATATCGCCCCCAAGGTGTTGCCATAGTTAAATATTTTTCTGTTCTCTCTGAGACACGGATTTGCCAAAACTCCTTTTTGCAGTCTAATAGAGTGAAATACTTAGCTTTTTGAATTCGAGTGGCAATTTCCTCGATTGTACACAACGGGTGATATCTTCTAAGGATATTTTTGTTTACATGCGTCAAGTCAACGCAAACACGCAGTTTATCATTTCGCTTAACTACGACCATTGGAGATACTGCTGGTGTAGCTCCTTGAGTCTTGATTAAAACTCCAGCGTTTAACTGCTTCCTGGATGTATTTCTTCGTTTTATCCCGAAGTGTAATGGCCAATGTTCGCGCCGGAAAAATTTAAAATGTTGGATCGTCAATAAGATCTATGTCATACTCATAATCCTTTAGACATCCCAGACCCTCAAAAATGGCTCCTTGGATCTCCGAAACTCTAACGATCAATTTCAATTTCTCGCATTCAGTTTTTCCTAATATTGGGCTGACATTTGCATTTATCACTATAAACTTCAGTTTACGGTTTTTATTTCGCACTGTACAATCAATTAAACTTTCCCCCACTACCTCGATTGGATGGTCTCCGAACGTTAGAATCCTTTTCGTATGTGACTCATCGATTTTTACTCCAATTTTATCAACAATAGATTTGGGAAGCACGTTACACTGCGCGCTCCGGTGTCTAGCTTGAAATTAATGCTAATTGCATCATTTAGCTTGACAGCTTCGTAATAACTATTTTCGTTGTCTTTATTCGTAAAATATTCGTAATTCGGAATTTATTCTCTAACTCCGAATCGGTTGCGTCATCTCGAATAGATTTGTTTTCATCTCCAATGAGGTTAACTTTTTTCGAATAGCAAAACTTTCCGAAGTGGCCTTTATGTTTACATTTGTCACATGTTTTTTGATAAGCTGGACAAGATTTTCTGCCGTAAATTGTGCCACAATGTTTACAGTTCCACACTCGGCTTTTATTCACCTTCTCGCTCACTGCACTGTTTTTTGATGTATTTTCGGGTTTTTGTGTTATTTTTATATTTCCTACACAATATATTATCTACTGTTTTTATTTGTGTATTATCGAATTTATTCAGTTGTTTGGTCGTTATTTCACTAACTCGACATATTTGTATGGCTTTAGCTAACGTCAGGTCTTCTATTTCGAAAAGTTTTTCGCGCACAGCACCATTAGTAATTCCTACGACTATTTTATCACAATACTTTGCTTTAAAATCACAATACTTTGCTTTTAACTGGATTTTAGTTAAAAATTTGTCGAAATCTGTTTCATCTTGAACCATTTTGTTAAACTCATAGCGTTCAAATGTTATGTTTAATTTTGGCTCGAAATATTCGTTAAATTTAGCTTGAATTTTAACTAAATTTTTGCTGTCGTCTTTTGTTAAATTGAACGAATTAAATATATTTACTGCATCAATTCCCAGCGATGACATGAACGTAGCTACCTGAATAGATTCTGTTTTTTTATTCAGTTGCGCAGCCTCAGCAAACCATTTGTACTGCTGCATGAAATTTTTCCACGTGATCGGCATCGGTCCATTTATATTTATGAATTTCGGTGGTCTCTTGAAGTACTTTGAATGGTGTAGTGCTCCTTTGAGGAAACCATTTTTTAAGGAAATCAAAGGAGATACTACAATGATACGAACGATGGAACGGGTGAGATTGAATCATGGTTTGGAAAGAATGCTTAAATAAACGTCATTTGAGTGAGGATGATTTATGTGAAAGTTGTTTGGTTGTGGAAGACACCGAATATTTAATTCTAAAATGTTCCAAATTTAGCCAAAATAGAGGAATGTTCGATGTCCTTATGAATGCAAGAAACTTGAATGATTATTACGAATGGGGAAAAATGAATACAAGATAATGTATGAATTTATCAAGGTGAGTGGTATAACGGTATGAAAGTTGATCACTGAATGAAATTTGAGTGAAAGAAGCAAAAAAATAAAAAAAAATTGTATATTTTGAAATCGGGCCAGAAGGCTCCTTTTTTGAACCCAGTGCCATAATAAATATATAAAAAAAAAAGTCCAAAGATTTCCAATGGAGTAAAGTTAAGTGATGCAATTTTTTTGTAAATTAGACAACCACATCAAACATCAGTCCTTAATTCGTCATCATCTACCTGCTCATTTCCGCTTTCACTTCATCAATGTTTTCATCATCTGAAATGTACTCAGAGTTGGTCGTATTCGGCAACCAATCAATAGATCTGAGATTTTTGAAGGTGCCCTCGATTCTTTCCCAGTTTTTAGACAACCTTAAATGTACTACAAAGTAGGTTTTAGCATCCAGAGAACACGGTATCTCAATTTATTCCTATTATTGTGAATTTGAATTGCAGAAGATTGAATTGGGAGTGCAAATCCTATATGAATGATGTGGCGACATCGGCTAAATATTAACAAAAATTACGCGTAAGGCCACACCATTCGTATATGTCGGGCAGATAAAAGTTTACTAAGTTTTTTCAAGGTCACTAACCAACAAATTATAAAATATTTCCTGTTGGCTCATAGTGGTATTTATAACAAAAACATCTTGACACACAATGTGTTAAGCGTATACTTTGTAAAAATCACTTTACTTCATCCCAAAAATCAAAACACCATAATTTAACATTTCAATTCAACGAAATTCTTAAATTTTTCTATATTTAATAATAATAATAATGATCTTACAAAACTACAAACTATTTAATTAATTAATCGTAATTCCTAACTTATAAATTAACCCTTATTCATATAATTTCAAATTTAAATGTTTAATCCAAGGTACTTCACTGAATTCTATCATATGTATTTCACTTACAAGCATTTATAAATTATTAAAGACTAAAAACTAAAATTAAATTTACATTAATTTGATTCCATTTTAATTTAATTATAAATATCACAATTAAATAATAAAGAAAATTATAATAATATTCGTTGTTATAAATAATAAATCCTATAGTACTTTACATTTACTGCCCCGTGTTACCATTTCGATTGGTAAGCTCTTCGAGTATTGAACCATCCGTTTAAATAGATACTTAATAATTAATATAATTACTATAACGATTGACATGAACGTGATTAGTACATCAAACATAAAATATTTGAACCATGTTAATTTACGCATTGGTGAGTCTAAATGACTGGTCCCCTTATGACGGATGGTATATTCGATCCACCAAATAGCGGTTTCAATTGATGACAAAGGTTTATCGAGCACCAACGCTTTTAAACTTTGAATATTGTGTGTAAAACTGTAATGAGAAAAGAAACAAACAACAAAAAAATGTTACTATTTCGTGTACTGTATTCGCCCCTAAATGTTGACTTTTGAATAGCGACTAGCACTTTTTTTAATATTAAAATTTTTTTTTTGTTGATATCGATACGAAACGACGTCATACATAATAACCATAAGCAAGATAAGAATTTCTATAGAATCTTGTTAATTTATGGGAATTCATATAAATGCATTTTATATAATTAAACCGATAACGAATCAAATTTTAAGTACAAAGTCAACATTTAGTTCTAATCATAATATTGTTTTTGACTTACTCATCATTTTCGATAACATTACGCGCCAAACTTGTAAATTCATCGATTGTTTCGAAATCAATAAATGAAATATTTCCGGCTGAATATTTCTCAATTTGGCGTAAATAGTGTTCCACATGCGATGATAATGTTATTCCTAATACAGGTACGGTATGATGTATAGCATCTTCGATGTTACGTTGGCCCCCATTTGTTATGAATAAAACGATTTTGTTGTGACTTAAAATATCTTCCTGATAATTATCGTGCGAATAGTAAACACGAATACTTGAATTTATTGGTTTTGGTAAATCACAGTTCCATACAATATCGAGTTTTAATTGTTCAGCGGCCGAAAGGATTTTTTCGAACCTCCTCTCGACCGTACACTCAGTTTCTGTGGTGCCTACATTTATATATACAGCACCATTGATCGATGAATCTAGGAATAGTGATAAATCTTTAGGAAGTGTTCCAACCTTGTACGCATGTATTCCGCCTAAATAAACCGTCGATGGAACATGTGGTCGAATGTTTCCCAACGATTGGTATGAATTAATTAATAGTAAATCAGCGTTTGTCTCGATATCCCATAGATCGGGGATATCATTTCCAAAATATTGTTTGGCCAGCTCATTTTGTAGTGGCAACTCAGTCGAGAAATACATATATCGATACCAAAATGTAAACATAACACTTGCGATACGTTGCAGCAGGTTTAAATCCTCGCTGAATGGTAATAATACATTAGGGTAGGCAATCGGATGGGTCGGATTTCCGAGTGCCTCGTGCGAATTAATTAATGCACCGCCTGATGAAATTCCGATTAGTGGTGCATCAAATTTATACGCAAATCCATTCATAACACTGGCTCCACTCCACTCCACAATCACTGCATCAAATTTCATATCACTATTCAAGAGCTCTTGAATTTCATTCGATTTTAATTCCTCCTCCGAAATTTGTCTCATCGCGGCAAAAATCGTTTTCAACATTTCTGATCCGCTCAGCGTCGTATCTTTTAAATTCTCCAGAATTTTTAAACTATACGCAAAACTTAAATCAATCTGTGTGATATTTTCGAACGGTTCGGTAATTGGATCGGTGGTCAGCAGCATTAGTTCGTGTCCACGGCGTACTAAATTCTCGATTAGCGGCCGATATATGATTTGATGTTCACGAAATGGTATCGGAAATATTCCGAGTATTTTGGCACAATTACATAATGTGCACTGCGTTGTGGCCCAGATGAGGAAGAATGATAAATATTTTTTTGATTTATCCATCATTTTTGGACTTGGTTTATTTGTTGTGTACGGTCAAAGCAATTTAGTTAAACAAGTCTTATAACATATTTATGTAAATATGTAATTTCAGCTGTTATCTTCCGGGATATATAATGTCTGTAAATAAAGAAAAAAAAAAAATGTTGATTTCTTATCAAAATGTGATGCGTGATGGGGTTATCTATCAATTTTGATAGGCTTCAAAGAATTTTATCGGGATCACCATGTAATTGCGTTCTATTATAACTCGATGACTCATTAATTTAAAGGTGTGAGAACAGCTGTGTACCAAGCTTCATCAACACTCGTGTAATTATGTAACCGGTAATGAAATCTGTTTATGTTTTTGCAACACTTGTACACCTTGATCAAGACATTAAATTTAAGGTTGCCAAAAATATGTGTAGGTAAGTAGTTTCCGTAAGCATAAAAAACTTGAATTGTTGTTAAATTAAAATTTTTCATTTGTCAAATATTTATTAACTTGTTTATCCGAGCTAAATTAATGATTTATAATATTTGGCCCAAAAACTCAGTTAGATTCTAAAAAAAATTTCAGTTTGTGATCTCTATTTTTAGAATGTGCGCGCGCTAACAAATTAATGGTGTGGCGATCATTTTTTAATGTACGATCATGTGCGTGCGCGTTCTTAAAAAGATGTGTTAATGACGAGATCATCATTCGGATTGGTGTTAATTTATTAATTAATTTAACCAAGATCACCACGCGCGCACAATGAGCACAAACATTGTGACCAAATACAATACAATCGATCATATGCGATTTTTTTTGCTATTTATCTGCGAATTTTTTTTTTTTTTTTTTTTTCACATCTGCGTCAAAAGTATCACGGTTTATGTCAACAATGATTGAATATTTATGACGCGTTCGAGTACATATTTATACTTAAACTTATTAGACTTTCAAATCAGCAATAAGTTTGTCATGGTCGTGTGTACACAAAACATACGCGCATATATGTTGGCAATTTATTATACTTATCTGTAACCAAATGTGATTATGAGATTTATGTTTTATGTGTGACCGATCAATTTTCGCGGTCATGCTATTAGAAGGCCGGGTATGTAATACAATTTGTTGACTTGCTTATCGTATTTGAATACTGATATTGGTGCTTATTTGAACTTTATTTGAACTTTACATGTACACTACTTAGGCACATATGTACATCGCTCGTGCAACCTAAAAAATGGTTTTTAAAACATAACTCGAAAACGTGAATTTATTGTAACCAAAAATGGTCAGTGTACAACAAATACATAAAAGAAAAAGAAAATACAATAAATTAAAATATAACAGATGGAGTAAACATTTTGTATGTGCAAAAACTATGGCAATTTACTAATAAAAACTAATAAATCGAACAATAGAACGGCTATTCTACTACATATACTATATAAACTTAAGATTTTTTGTTCACTTATTATATTTAACGGTTTTTTATATTCGGTAATATGCAAATTACGAAATATCTAAAGATGATAATCAAAAACTTACAATTTATAAGTTTTTAAATGTCAATGTATTATTCCACAAATATCAAACTATGAGATCGATCACAATATAATATTGCACTTCACTGAAATCTTATTATCCACTAATTCACTAAATAAAACTCTTTATTTGCACACACTTGAGTGATTTTTAATTAATTTAATATTTATTATTTTTTTTTTCACTATACTTGAATAGTTTTACTTCTGAATTATAAATTGCAACTGAAATCAATTTCAGTTGTCCCGTGTAGAAAATATTAAATATATAGCCGCTGGTTGTTGTTGCTTTATTTAATTTATATTTATTCAAGATAATTGTTTATATAAAGAAACGTTTCTTTGTATAAACCCCCCCATACAGACGTAAAAACGTATTTATGAATAAGACTCGTTTCTTATATTATGTACGTCTTTTGTGTGAGGAAAACAACTCAAACGATACACAAAAAAAATGTCTACGCTACGCAAATATTATACGAACTAACTAAACTAAACAATACACTACACCAACACTCAACAGAACGATTTTTTTTCACAAAACAACAGGGGAGGACAGTATACATAATATAAAATATAGATGGTGTTTAAATGTAGTGTTTTCAAAATAGTATTGCGTGACATATAGTCGAGCTTGAAATTATGCAATTTTATTGGTTTTATTTGGTACAGTTGTTTTTAAAACAAGTTCCGCGGAACTTTTGGATTTCTCGAACTTTTCAGATTTTTTTTTTTTTTGTTTTCAAACTTCATTCAAACTGACCTCAATTTTCTTTCAAATTAATTTTAATTTGATTATAAATCAAAGGTTTTGTGTTTAATCAATTCTAGTTTGATCAATTTTCGTTCAAAATTATTTTTGCTCCTTTCAAATTTCACTCAAATTTTACAACTTTACCTGCACTATATATAGTAGTATCTTTTTCAAACTTAATTCAAGCTATAATTCGGTCCAAAACTGCGATGATCTGACTTGCCAACCATCTCGTTTTTGACGGGACAAACCAGTTTTAGAATCGGATGTCCCGTGTACCGGCATTACTATGAGCGGGGATGCTGTTTGTCCCGTTTTAGTCAAATGAGGAGGAACCAAGAAATGTTTTTAATGGAGCCCATCCAATTTTCGGAACAGGAACTATATTTATAGTTTAACGAATTATTTTAGAAAAGGATCAGAGCTGTAAATTGCTTGTAAAAAAAAAGAACAAGATTCGAAAAGTTGGTTTCACTCCCTAAGTGCCTAAGTTTCATTTGTTTTTTCAGTTATCTCCACTTAGGAGCATAGGGTTTTACTAGGCTAAATCATCTCACTATTTTGGGGCTATTGTCTTCAGCTTTTATCAAGTTCTTATCGCTTCAGCTAACACCGTTCTTTCCAGGCGATTGCTGGCCTTCCCATATTCCGCTTACCTTGCGGATTCCATTCTAATGTCGACCGGGTTAGGTTATTTGGTGTTTTCCCCAATGTGTGTCCGATCAACCTTTTTTTTTTGATTTTTTTTGGCGAAGAGGCCTTCCAATGTATATCTTGCTTTGTTGATTCGCTGATTGAATTCATTTGTACAATCACTGATTTGTTATGGAAAGTTTAGGTAAAATCTCCAACGCTAAAATCGATATCTTTTGATGTCGAAAATTTTCTCGCTCCAGAATCAGCCTCTGACGTAAAATTATCATGCATGGATTAAAGAGATCCGTTTCTTTGTCAATTTTAATTATTTAGAATTTGATTTAGAACGCTCTACTAAAAAACTGTACACACACAAATTAAACGTCACTGTTTAGCTGTTGAAAATATTACTGGTAGGGTATGGTTAACCTGGTTAATTCCATCAGCTAGAATTACCTCTGCTGATCGATTTAGGCGTCTCGATTTCCAGATTTGGGTGGTCTTACAGCTTTTATTTTTTTATACAATAGATTTGTCTTAATAGGGATTATTCAAATCGGTCTATTGTACATTCCTAGAACGATTTTTATTCAAGGATTAATCGAATTCTGATGTTATATGTCGCGTCACATTACCGACTTAAAGATACAGCGGGATTTGCAAGATTTTATTAAGTTTAAGGTTTGTTTGGCATTTACATATTATTCAAGTTTTTATACATTTTACTATAATCTTCAAGATTTCGATATTGTCTGAGTTAATTTGTATTGAAATATAAGAGATATCTGGATTTGAATAGCGATAAGTTGCTTGTTACCTAACTTATTCGAAATTATCAACATTATTCAACATTTTCCAGATTATTCGAAGTTTTCTAGTTATTTTTGTGAGAACGAGTTTTATTCTTTTGAATTACTTAGCATCGAGATTTTCAAGATTATTCTTTGAATCCAAATTTATTCGAGATTTTACAATGAAAAAACTTTTTACTTTTTACTTACAGGTTTGTATGAATTTCCAACAGAAATTTTTGCTCGTTATGTTGGAAATTCAAACAAATCTGTAAATCAAAAGTAAAAAGGTATTTCATTGTGAATGCTCTATTCGAGTTTCTCGCTTATACTCGAATTTTGAAAGCCGTTATGGAGTTGCCTGATGTTCCTGATGTTACAGGATTAGTGATGTATCGATATTTTCTGGGACTTTCCGATGTTTTTTTTAGAGTATTCTTCGAAATTTTGTAGTTTCAAGTTTAGGTTGGAATTGAATTACGAGTAGGCATAGCGCTGCAACACAATTTTTAAACGTCAAATAATTTAATATTTCACATCAGCTGCAAACTGATTGACTTTGTTAAATTTCTTAAATGAAAAATCTAAACTAGCCTGTAGTGTCAGCCTAAGAAAAGTGGAAACGTCAATAAATATTATAAAAATTCATTCTTTTATGCTAGAATTACCCACTTTACTACTAGAAAAAAGAATTTTGCTCAGGTTTAACTTTTAAATGTCTACGACATTGTATACACTCACTCTTACGAATATTTTGTATAGCAACACATTTTTTCTCTCGCTTCAATTAGACATATTAGCGGTTGAAAAAGTTGGAAAAAACCAATGTCCTATAAAAATCTGGGTACGAAGCTTTTTTTTTTGTCCGAGTAGAGCCAGAGCACCATGTATTTTATAGAGCCATAATTAAAAAATCTGAGCTTTTATAAGGGAATTAAAAACAAGGAAAAATCGAAACTTTTCATAGTAAACACACAAAACATATGGGAAATCACTTTTTTTTTCTAAGACAAATTATTAAATGAAAACGTTACAAATTCTTAATTATGATTTCTGAAATATTTTCATAAATGTTTGAATTTCAACATATATGAATATCGTTTAAGTAAATCGTTTTCATTTTCTTGTAATAATTGATTTATTTAAACGAAAATATTAAAAAAAATTCATGACAACAGCATTCTGGTCAAATTGAAATAAAAGCTTACTACGATTCGTTTGGTCATTAAGTCAATATATATTACATAGATGGCGGTGATGGCCGTAAAAATTTGGAAAAATTGTACCAAAAATCACCACCTGGGGAAATTTTAAGTTCAAAAATTGTAGGAAAAGCAAAACAAATTCACAAAATAAAGGAACGTGTGATAATTTTGCGATTAAATAATTTTTTTTTGTATTTTTATTTTACCATTTTAGACATCTTACGTACACTAGTAAAACTAAAGACAAATTTAGCAAGTATTATTTTAATTTGTCAGAGCCAACTTTGATGTATTTTTCAAAATGAAAGTTCGAAAAAATATATTTTAAAAATAATTTAATTTTAATATTTCTGCAATTAATATTTATTTAATACCAATATATTCTTCTTATAGGTATATTGTTGTTAGAGATATGTAGAAAACTTTTATATAAACGCTTTATAATATTTTTGCTTTTTTCATTGAAAAACTTGAAGCTAAAAAACACCATTTTTACTATGGATTGCTATGGAAATCAGTGAAAAGTTATACCACTAAAAAAGCTTTTTAAAAATACGTCATTAAGATTATGGCTCTATACTCTAGAAGGCTCTGGTAGAGCACATCATAATGAAGTATTTTTAGAAGCTTTTTAATGGTATAACTTTTCACTGATTTTCATAGGAATCCATAGTAAAAATGGTGTTTTTTAGTTTCAAGTTTTTCAATGAAAAAAGCAAAAATATTATAAAGCGTTTATATAAAAGTTTTCTACATATCTCTAACAACAATATACCTATAAGAAGAATATATTGGTATTAAATAAATATTAATTGCAGAAATAATAAAATTAAATTATGCCTAAGATAAATTTTTCGAACTTTCATTTTGAAAACTATATAAAAGTTGGCTCTGAGGAATTAAACTACTACTTGCTAAATTTATCTTTAGTTTTACTAGTGTACATAAGATGTCTCAAATATTTACAGAAAAATACGAAAAAACATTTTAGCCACAAAATTATCACTCGTACTTAATATTTTGTGAATTTGTTTTGCTTTTCCTACAATTTTTGAACTTGAAATGTCCTCAGGTGGTAATTTTTGGTATGATTTTACCAAATTTTTACGGAAATCACTGCCATCTATGTAATGTATATTGACTTAATGACCAAACGAATCGTAGTAAGCTTTTATTTCAATTTGACCAGAATGCTGTTGTCATGAAATTTTTTTTTATTTTGGTTTAAATAAATCAATTATTACAAGAAAATGAAAACGATTTACTTAAACGATATTCATATATGTTGAAATTCAAACATTTATGAAAGTATTTCAGAAATCATAATTTAAAATTTGTAACTTTTTCATTTAAAAATTTGTCCTAGGAAAAAATGTGATTTCCCATATGTTTTGTGTATTTTACCATGAAAAGTTTGGTTTTTTCCTAGTTTCTAATTCCTTTATAAAAGCTGTGTTTTTTAGACTATGGCTTTGTATAATCAAGGTTGCTTTGCACATGGTCAATAATATTGTGTTAATTTGTTAAAACTGTAAATGTTGTAAATACTTTGCAATTATAGAAAGTTTAAAGCCGCAAGGTTCAAATCGAAAAATGGTCGAGTTGGCGAGTTATGTGACTTCAAAAAATCTAAGTGATCGAAAATTAATTTCATAAGAGACTTACAAATTTTGATTACGTTTCCTAAGGTAACTCTACCGAATTGATTGAACAAAAAAAAATGTTTTGATATTGAAGTAATGTTACAGTAGTTTTGAAATTAGGGTTGTTTCTTTTTTGATGGAAATGGGATTTTCAAATGTCAGCATCTCGGACTACGCAGCACCGACCAAATGAGTGCTAGCTCCTTTTCGTAATTAATAACACCGAAAACATTAAAAACTATTTACGACGGACGTTTTAAAAACGCTAGAGTTTTATATTTGTTATGAATAAAAACTATTATATATAAGATAATATTTACTCGAGCAGACGCAGTTTTATTTGTTAAAACAAAAGGGTTATCTTCGGGTTAATATAAAACGTTTTATTTGTAGTCTCTGCAAAATGTAACCGCTGAGGTCTATTGTACATTCTTACAACGATTTTTATATGAAGTTAAGTCAATGGTAGCATCACACAAATGTTCGTAAGCTCCTTTTCCTGGTAACAAATATTGCAACTGTTTGTAGTACCTCACAATTTTTTTCAGGTAGCCAATAAAAGGTGCCTCTCCCAGGTATCGAATATTATTACTGAAGAATTTTATGTCCTGTCTCATCCCAATGGAGAACTTCCAGAGGAATTTCTTCCATTTCTGCTCCCAATTTCTAATGCGGTTTAATATAAAACGCAGTACATAGATCATGTTTTTCGAAAGATAGCAGCACTAATTATTGATGAAACTTTTTTGTTACTAGATGTCACTACTAGTGAAACAATAAAATTTTGGGTTTTCGAAGAGATGGCAGCACTATTAATTTTTGGTTTTGCCGTAATTTCACAATTAAATGATTAGATTTCTTTATTTATTATTATTGAAATATTTTAATAATAAATATTCAAATTATTTGTGGCTATTTACACTTATAACTGGATTTTTATATACAGAAGATAAAATACACATTTTTAATCACATATAAGAATAGACCGAAAATTCATCACGTATTGGCAATCACACATTGCCACCCTACCTGAAACACAAACCAGTATGATTCAGTTCTATGGCGTTTAGTTAAATTTTAGGAGTTATGCAAATTTAGGAATTATTCAAAAATCCCGGGAGTCACTTTACAATTTTTATCTGTCTTTTATTATATAAACCAATACAGATATATGTCTATTTGTAAACAAATATTCGGAACTTTGGGTGTGTCCAATATTACACACGGTATAGTGCAGTGTACAATATTTTCAATTTATTAAATTGAGCGAGACGATCTGTGATTTATTTTGCGGACTTTCTATTTAGGAACGGATTTTTTGAATAGCCATTAATGCAGCTAAGTGCTGTATTCAATTTATGTGCATAGATAAAGGCCCGCCACCACCATTAGATAACTCTTTTGGTATAGTACTAGTAGAGCAAAATGTTCATCTACTCGTGTAGTTATAAATATTTTTATTGAAACGAGATCAATTTTAAAATTAAATTTGTATAATGGGCGCTGTATAAGATATAATTTTCCTGAATAAACTCATTTAACAAAATCTATTGATCAATATAATAAACGATGGTGGATGCGCGTCCAGACACAATCGAATTTATTGTTATAAGAACGGCCCAAGCTGTTTTAGAGGATAGAGTGAAGATATGAAGAAAAAGTTCGATGAAATCGGCCGATCCTCTTCTTGCGCCGGTAATTATGTCTCTCGCTTTTTTTTTAAATATTTTTAAACCGCAGCTCCGTCCATCAAAGTCAAGATGCATTTCTTAGTGTTAATTCTAGTATTGGGCCTGTTATATCAGGTTCTTCACTGTGCTACCAAATATTCTTATATTGTTCTACTGTACATTTAACGTGACGTTACCAAATTCATGTTATATAATTTCGCTTGGTATTCGGTTATTAGTAATTCGGGTGTTTATTTGTATTTAAAGTTAGTACAAATTATAATAGCGTATTTTTGTGTTCACCAGTAAGCAACCTCGATCAATTAGGTATCTCATTGGCGACGAGCATTTGTCGATGGGGGGGAGGGTCAAATAGCGTCAAACTAGCATTAAATGATTAAAGGATGTGTATGGAGTCGGTGTTGGAAAAAAATCAAACTTGGAGTGACCTTCAAATCTGCTTTAATGGGACATGTCAAGAATTCAACGATTTCAGTGTTCCGACAGTTCGATCGGAGGCCAGACTGGAGGTCAGAACGATGACAATGCGAAACGACACATTTTCTGGCAGGATGCAGATCGGTGTTGAATGAAATGTTGGTCAAGTAAAGCGCAACAGAAGATGTAGTAGGTATATTTTCAAAAACTTAATCTCAAAGCTAACAGATTTTTTTTTTTTTAAATCGAGACTACATATTCTTGCGGGCCGATGCAAGTTGTTCCGCTAAGTATTATCCGCTACGTAGTTACTTTTAATACGCCACACGAGCACGTTCGGAATATAGCTATGGAGAGAAGAAAAATAATTGGGCAGAAAAGAGGATACAGTAATAATACTGCTAATAGTGACATGGGAAATTACATATTGGGTTTGAATTGTTTCGATGCCTTAAGGTTTCGCATTAGTCCATCAGCCAAGCAATCATCAATATTCCGGTACGAGAGCTCCCAGGAAGACTTAGCATCAGCGGCCGCGATCCTCATCCAAAGTCATGCAACTACATTTACAGATGAATTAGAGTTGAGTAATTCACATGTAGCCTATTTTGGTTTAAAACAAAATACCCAAGAGCTGCACACTAGTCGATGTGCTGCACCAATCGTCGTAGTCACAAACGGGGATCGGTACGCGATTCCAAAAATAAAACCTTGAGGAAGTGTATAAAAGACTGGAAGAGAATTATTATCGATACTCATAATGGGTCCTGATATAGTTTTTGGCGAGAAGAAAGATTCATGTTTGGAAGTCGAACAAATCTACAAATCTTTATTGGACAAACTCTCCGTTAATGCAAAATTCGTAAATTGGTTGACCTAAACAGTTAGATTGCGAATAAACTATGGATTGTGGTTTACGGTAGGATACTAGATCGCGATTTTTTACAGAATAATCTTTGAACAGCTGGAATTAATTTTACTCAAACTAACTGTCTTGATAAGATTCCTCCGTTTCCTAAATTTAACATTTCGCAAATTTGACCGTTTCCCTCCGCCTTGCCATTTCCCGGAAAATATAGAATTACCTATCCATGCATTATCGAAATCTTTGAACTGTCTATTTACGCATTTGTCCGTGCAGATTCGTAGACGTATTGCTATATTTGTCTGTAAAAAGCCGAATTAATATTAGCGACACAAAAGGCCAGACAATTTATTTTTGAAATGTTTCATAAGAATATAAATATTTTACGCTTAAATATCTCGAATAAGTTTAAAACGTTAAAAATAAAATAAATCAATAAGTTTTTGTATTCACAGAACATTTTGATTGTCTTTTGCATTATAGGACCCGTATTACTGTCTTTTGCACTTATTCTGTATGTACGTTGGTTGAATGTTTAATACTGGCTATAGTATTAATATTCTGTATTTGGGTGTTGGCTGGCTAAAACCTTGTTGTCTATAGTGTCGATATGTGTTAGAATAATACTTTCAAGATTAGCACAATAACGCTTATTGAAGTTGCTTTTGTCTTTGAAATCTTATTCATTACATTTTCTACGTTGAGTTGTTTATGTTGGTCCTCCGTTTTGCTTATTTCTGTGGTTTGTTTTCGTAGATTTGTCGGCCTGGCGACGGTTTCTGTCTTTTGCGTTGGGCTGGCAACGGCTTTTTTTTATTAGTGTAAAGTCTGTCTGTGTTTGTCGGTTCCAAGTCGCTCCGGACAACTTGAAAACTTTTTGTTTCCAATCGGTCGACACGACAATCTTGGAGGTTTTCTGTACAGTGATTGTTTTTGTGAATTAGGTACATTGCTGGAATGTTACTCATTTGGAGAGAATGTCCTTGTTCGTTTTGCGTTATTCGTTTATGTTTAATTGGATCCAACTGCGGCAGTTCCCCTACAGCTGGTTGCATCCGTTGGAGTTTTCCGATGTGATTTGCAATTGTTGTGTGTCTTATGTTTGTGAAGTTTCTTTCTAACTCGTTCAAAGTCCAAACCTTGGTATACATGCCATTTAATATTTTTTTTAGAGTTTCATAGTCCTCTATCTGTCTGTTAACTATTCGTGTATATGCTTCCCTTGTAGTCCAAATATTTTTCTTTGTTCATCGTTTTCTAACATATTGCATGAGCTGTCTGCTGCGCCTAAGAATCGTGCCAAACCGTATATACCATTGAATTGTGGTACAAATGCTATATTTTGTTGAATTTCTTTTATGCTCGTCATGTTTTCTACTTTGTCTATCTTTGTTGCAATTTTTTGACTATTTATTTCTACCTTGGTTGTTATACTCGCGTTTGTGTTTCCCTGCAGTGTTCTGTTCGTGATGTCTGGGTATAGCTATCCGTAATGGTATTTGTTAGAGTCTGTGTTTCTTTATCGTAATTTTTGCGTGGTTGTCTAGGTTTCGTTTTAGTTGGATTACTTGGTGGTTTGTTTGTTGGTTTATTCTCTGCTTTTGTGTGTATATCGCAATTTTCTTGTGTATTTTCCGCGTCACTTCTATCGGTGTTTCTACTCTGTGCACGAGTACGGTCGATTCTTATCAGTGATGGTTCACGTCTGTTAGTGGTTTGTACGTTTTTGTTTCGGAATAATGATTGAATTGATGTAAATTCGGCTATGCAGCCCTACTATTACATCGGCATAAATGAATCACAATAGTATGTTGACTGGCGTAAGTCTGCCTATGCTGCTAATTTCTGAGAAAATTACGTTGACCACTGATTGAAGAGTTTCAGGACACTGTCTATTTAGAAAATTTGCTGACGTTCCTTCTTAAATCCTGTTGGTTCTCACTTTTCGAACTATATAAGGGATGGCATTGAAAATTATTCGATTATACAAAAAAAAAAACTTTCCAATATAAGTTTAACGTGGCTCTATAAAACCTCACTTTAGAGTTTTTATAAATGAGTTGACAAAGGCCGTAGTTATGAAGTTTAGAGTCGCCGCAAAATCCTCTTACTTCCATATATAGCAGACCTATTCAGTGACTACCCCTCTACCAGTTCACAATAATGAACAATGACGACTACGAGACGTGCGATCAGTTCAAATTTTAAGAACTGTGTTAAACAATAGGAAGAAGCCCGCTCCAAAAGAATCCTTTAAAAAATCGGTGTTCCCTGAAATGGCTCGATTTATCGTCAAGTGATAGTCCTTGGGACTTGAGTAGCAACATGGAAGACATAACATTTTTGTTCTCCCATTTTTGTCATTACGGCTCTCCCGAATATTTACGGTGCATACTAACGATTATATCAATTGGCATTAAACTATGCCTGATTCAGGCAAAGTGGAAGTGACGCAGCAATATCTGCTAAAACGACGGCCGTTGATTAATTATAAACAAACTTTTTCATACTCATTTACAAGCGGTCCGTTATTACGAAAATTTTAAGTAGCTCTGCTTTCATTGATTTTGATTTGTTGTGTTGTAAAAAGTTATTTTGATCCCTTTATTTTTCTTGGCTCACTTCAAGGCCGAAAATTCGACTAAGTTGAATAAATTGTATTTTATTTATTTTGAAATTTGAATATTTAAATCGTCAATGTCAATGGGTGGGTTTCAGGCGTATTTCTAATAATAAATTAAATTGTGAGACATGCTTGCAACCCTTAGTTTTTTTTTTTTTATTTCAACTCATCATGATAACTAACACCTTGCAAATATTCGAATCATTACTTCCCTACTACTTCTTATACTTAACAAGATTTTAATTAATTGTGACGTTTTTAAAATGCCACTGTAACTTGTATTGATTCTAGAGACGTTGGGATGCAGTTATTTTGTAGGTTTTCTAAGTAAAGATTTTCGGTAAAATGTTGATTAGGCGAGGGCGTTTATAAACCCAATTATTTCTGAAGGTGGACGACAAAAATAAATAGAAGGAAACTGTTTTGTCCTTGGTCGATTTTGTGTTTTAAAAGAAATGTTGAATTTGTTGAATGAAAATATCAAATTTAAAAATCCAATTTTGAATTAAATTCTGACATTTGTAACATGAGTAACAGATTAGTGACGGCTTTCACAAAATCTACGGCTTTAAAGAAGAACTATGGACATATACGACAGGGAATAACTGATTGGCACGTGGCACTGTACCTATGAAAAAAACAATCAATATCAGATTCGCTAATCGTTTCTATCGCGCTATGGAATCCTTATAAATTGGTAAATTACAGATCTAAGGTTTTTCGTTTTTGCTCAGAATTACTGGACTACGGCCCAGATGATTTTCAATCAAATTAAATTTTCTATGAATTGTGTAGAAAAAATCGAGCTATCGAACAGGCTCTCCCCTTGGACTAACCAATATTGGACCACCTTATCTTAACCTTTCGGCTCTTATGCTCCGAATTCCGGAACTGTAGTAATCCTGTAATTTGTTGTTGTATACAAAGCAAATAGAAAAATAAAATTGGGGACTGATGGAAAAACGTGGTCCACCGAGACAATTTTTTATTGCTGCGCTAAATCAAATTTCTAAAAATTACTGACATTTTATAAATTCCATAGCATGAACTAATTTTATCGGTGTCATCAAAAATGCGGCCGATCTATATACATATATGTTTTTTTAATTGCGGTCGTATAAACGATAAAAACGCATGTCAAAGTAAAACCGGATGTAAATTGTAATTTTTAGTATCCATACGTAATTAGATAAAAGATAACGATTTGTCACACATCACCGGACTTGTTATGCGATGGCACCCATATTTACATACTACTTTTGTGGTCATATCTTTGAGATCTAGTTTTAATGTCATTTGTAGGTGAACGTTGTGTAACGGCCAAATGACACGCAAGTGCTCAATCATTGCACCTTCTAAATATACAACATAAAATCTGCATGTAAAACTTACAAAAGTGAAAGTAATTCATGTACAGTACACAAAACACTACATATATTCGTAGGTATGTAATTATGTATATGGTATAACATGGAACAGCTTGTTTCCATGTCCGATGCGAATCACGCTAAACTTTCCTCGTTTAAAATAAATACACACAATCAAAAACGATACGATGAAGCATGGTAAATAAAGAACAAACATTACAATACAACCAAGAGACCGCGTAAATATGCAACAAATGAAAAAAAAAAAAAATTCCGCGGTTTATTGTACAAAGTTTCAATTAATTCAATGTACACACGCGCATACTGTACAATAGTGTGTGTATGTCTGTATAAAACACGCTAGTCACATTTAAAACGCAATTAAACCGATGTTACACAATAATTGGATCGTTTGATGTGAATTTGCCCCCAATGATCTTGCACCAAATATTTTTGATTAATATTATGGAACTCTAGATTATTGTACCCGCTCGCTCTCCTGACGTATTTATGGTACAAAGGGGAATTTTTGTTATTCAAAAAAATTGCATTAAAAACACGTCCCGCGTCATTCGACCAGTGACCCAATATTGTGTAATGCAAAAGACTTCGTAAACACGTGACACATGTCGCTTGTTGACGCCATTTTACTGTTCTTTTTGCCTCTTATCACATATTCGCGTTCTTGAAGGTGTGTCAACGACGCACATAATCTTGTTTTTATAAATTCGCGATTCACGATCTTCGCGTAATTTTATTTTAGAAATGTATGTAAATAATCCCCCCACCTAATTTATTTTTATCTTGTTCGCGGAATTTGATTGAAGGTCAAATGATTAGAAATTATTTTTTTGAATTAAGTTGTAAACAAGAATTTTGTGGCGCGTGTTTTGTTTATGTTTATATATGCAATCCGAAACTGATTTTGATTTTAATTGCCCATTTCAGGAAGCACAAAAAAATATTTCATAAAAATGTGGGATCATTGGATAGCTTCGTTTATAGTTTTACTGCTGTATAGGATATGTATGGACAGTAGATTAGCGTTAGCCGATGTAGCAAATAATAATCATCACCATCATAGTAGTAATAGTCAACAATTAAAAATTAGCCCAAAACCGTGTAGTGTTAGCGGCCTAGATGGTACTTGCATGTTTGTGTGGGAATGTATTAAATCAGAAGGCCAGCATGTTGGCATGTGTATGGATTCATTTATGTTTGGCTCGTGTTGTTCGCATAATTTAACGGAAAATTATGTGCTGCCACAGGCTCAAACATCAACATATCATAATATATTGCCGACAAAACCAATCGGTGCGAATAATAATAAAAATCGACCTTCTAATCGACCGTATAGGTAAGTAAACTAACTGGTTTTTTGATGCGGATGTGAAATTTTATTTTAATTCTATTTACAACAACAACAATAACAACCATAAAAATATTAGCAGTGCAAGTTCATCGACAATTTTAAGGCCGCACGGAGGTGGACAAATTGTGATACGGCCACCTGGTGCACATATAACACACCAAAGCAGTTTTACGGCAGCGAGACCAGTACACATCGCAACAAGTACCGAAAAAATCAATAGCGGAGAAACATTCAACGACTTAACAGCAGCTGCAAGTATTTCTGCTGGTTTGTTTATTTGCTTAACTTTTATCTGGTACACAAAATATTTGCTGAATACTAAAAATTTTTTTTTTTTAAATTTAGCGTCATGGACAACACATTCACAAACGACACAATGGCAGGTGACGACACAACCAAATTTTATAACAAAACCGCGACCTTCACCATGGGATAAAACAACACCGTCACGACCTAAACAAAAACCAAGTAAAAAACCGATATTATCGGAACGACCCGGTTCGACACTACAAAATACACGTAAACCATCAACAGCAAAACCAAAGCCTCAAATTTTTCAACCGAAACCAACAAAGCCACAATTGACTTCGAGTTCGCAACATTATAGCTCGCCACAATCAACTTGGTCATCACCGAGAACAACACCGTCGACGACTACCACCACCACCACTACCACCACGACCACAACGACGACAACCACTTTACCACCGCCGACCACAACTACACGGTCAACAACTATCGGATATTCAGAACCGGCATCACCATCGATTTTTAATTTAAATAATGGGGCTGATATACAACCGAATTCGGTGACATTATCAGCTGCACGAAATATCGGTAAGTTTTTCACCATAACCGTATATATGTACTTTAACTGTAATTATAATAATTAAATCTATTAAAGAATGTGGTATTCCAACAATGCATTCACGCCCAGAAACTCGAATAGTTGGCGGTAAAAACGCCCCATTTGGCCGTTGGCCATGGCAAGTAAGTGTACGACGAACATCATTTTTTGGATTCTCAAGTACGCATCGATGTGGAGGCGCGGTTCTTAACGAAAACTGGATTGCAACCGCGGGCCACTGTGTTGATGAGTAAAATAATTACCAAATTTTCATATGTTTGACCGACGTAAATAATTGTAAATTATTTTTTTTGATTTTTTTTTTTGTGTACAGCTTACTAACTTCACAGATTCGTATCCGAGTTGGTGAATATGATTTTTCACATGTACAAGAACAACTGCCGTATATAGAACGAGCTGTGGCCAAGAAAATTGTACATCCAAAATATAATTTCTTTACGTACGAATATGATTTGGCCCTAGTGAAACTGGATCAACCACTTGAATTTGCACCGCATATAATACCGATTTGTTTGCCCGGGTCAGATGATTTATTGATTGGTGTTAATGCGACGGTAACAGGATGGGGACGATTGAGTGAGGGTGGAACATTACCGTCTGTGTTACAAGAGGTAAGATTGTTTTTTTCTAAATAAAATTTAATTTGATTCAGAATAATGTCAAATAGCGGATGATATGTGTATGGTGTTGAAAAGGTAAAAGATAAACCAAGGTTTCTTAATCTGGTCCGTTGAGATTGATGCAATCTTTATTTTCTGATCTTCAACACATTTTCGTACGTAATGATGTCTAAAGTCTATGTGCTTAGTCCGTGCATGATAACCATTGGTGGCAGCAAGATCGAGGGCACTCTTATTGTCACATAGAATCTTCACCGATTCCGGTTTACCAAATTGAAACTCATTTTCAAAATTTTTAAGCCACATCCCGCTTCTTGTGTTGCAGCAGAGAGGGCCATGTATTCGGCTTCGGTTGTGGATAGGGCTACAGTTGGTTGTTTTTTTACTATTCCATGAAAGTGGACCACCTTGCATCATGAATACGTAACCAGTAACTGACCGCCTTTCATTAATATCACCAGCCCAATCAGCATCACAATATCCCATGAGATCTGAATTTCCATATTTTGAGAATTCAAGTTTCATGCTGGACGTTCCATACGCAATATCAGCTCTGGTACCTTGAGCAGCATACAAAATACTCCCAACAGCTTGTTGATATGGCACACACACACTCCATTTCATTGATTTCACTTGTGTTTTTCGGACACATTTTTTTCGAAAGTTTCACATTTATATTACAAGGAATAGATACAGGATTACAATTGGACATGTTGAATCTGATTAAAACTTCATTAATGTATTTTTCTTGATCTATCTAAATTTTATGCTTTTCACGATCACGTGTGATATTTATTCCTAAACAGGATTTAGCTTTACCGAAATCTTTCATCTTGAAATGATTATTAAGTTCCATTTTAACTTTATCTTTATATAAATACATGGATCTACTTTTGATCGTTTAAACCCGATATTGGTTAAAACTTTGTCCAATTTAATATTCCATACTCTGCTGGCTTGCTTCAATCCGTAAAGAGCCTTTTTTAATTTACAAACTTTTGTGCCATTTCCATAGCCAACGGGTTGTAACATGTAAATATCATCATTTAAATCTCCTTGTGCAGTGACTGCATCCATGTGATCAGTGTCAAGATCGAATTTAGAAGCCAATGCCATTAGATAACGTATGGATGTGTATCGAACTACTGGTGAATATGTTTCACTGTAATATATCCCCTTTGTTTGAGCACATCCTTTGATTAAAAGCCGTGCTTTGTAACGTAGTTTACCAGAAGCGTCAATTTTGGTTTTAAAAACCCACTTGCAATCAATTGCTTTTCGATCTGAAGGTAGATTCACTAATGTCCATGAGTCATATTCACTTTTCATGGCTTCTCTCCAGAATTTTTCGTCTGATCGATTTAATGCTTCTTGTGCGGTCAAAGGATCAGATAAACTTGTATTTGCCTTCATAACAAAATTTTTTCTTGATGAATGTCGTTGTTTTGAATTCTTTACGACAGCTTGGACATTTAAATTCTGTTCTTCTTCATCTGAAAAACCATAGAAATCACTTTCAGCTTGAGACTGTTCACAACAATCATCTCCATTGATAATCTGACTCAGATTCTCATTCAAACAAATCTGAGAATTGTCATCTTTAAGTTCATTAACTCCCACTTGCACCGTATTTTCTTCAGGTCTTATAAAGAATTCCATTTCTGATTCTTTTTTAGCATCGAGATCAACTTCATCGTTACATCCATTGAGAGTTAAAATGTCATTATCAGTCTCAATAAAAACAACATTTCGGCTAAGAATTATTTTTTGTGTTTCAGGCACATATAACCGGTATCCTTTTGTTCCAGTAGGATAACCAACAAACATACATTCTGTTGATTTGGCATCTCATTTCTTACGTTTTTGACTCTGGGTACATGAGCCATAGCTTTGCAACCAAAAATTCTTAGAAATTTCATATCTGGTTTTTTATTAGACCAAACTTCTTCAGGAACTAATTTATCGGATAATGCCTTGGTTGGTGATCTATTCATGATAAACATAGCTGTTGAAACAGCTTCAGCCCAAAACTGTTTCTGTAACTTTGCATCAAACAACAAACAACGAGCTCTTTCCACAATATATCTGTCTTGTCGTTCAGCTTGAATACCAGATTCACGCAGTAATTTATCAAGTGGTTGATATTCAGTGCCACCATCAGTTCGTAGAATTTCTATTCGTTGTCCTGTTTCGTTTTCAACGGCATTCTTAAAATACAAAAATGATTCTTTTACTTCATTCTTTGATTTTAAAAAGTAAACAAAAGTTTTTCTGGTATAATCATCGATCATTGTTACAAAGTATCTGGAACCATTTAGAGAATCTATTTCCATCGGGCCACAAACATCGGAGTGTACAATTTGTAGCACTTTGTTGTGTAGTGTTTAGCTTGTTTACCCTTTAAACATACTACACATGGCTTTTTAGTATAAACAGATAGTTGTTTATCACAGAATGGAAGGGAAATGTTGTGCAATTATTTCATGTAATCAAAATTCATATGGCCTAAACGGCGATGCCGTAACATCCATTCATTATAAACATTATTAGCTGTCATAAACTTATTTTTTTTTTTCAAGTTGATCCGGAGCACGATTTAGTTTATACATATTATCCTCTAGTTTAGCAGTTGCGACCAACATACTGTCTTCATTATAAATTTTACAACCGTCTACATCAAACACTACTCTTTTGCCATTAGAACACATGTGGCTCACAGAAAGTAAATTCGTCGATAAATTTGTAACATGTAGAACGTTTTTAACATAAACAGGTTTCACATCATTAGTGTTTTCCGAAAATATATTAAATTATAAATCATCACCTACAGCGGCTATCTGAATACGATCATTATTCGCTTTTTCACTTTTTGGAGGAAATTTGATGTTCTGCAACCATTCACCATGCACTGTCATGTGTGATGAGGCACCGGAATCAATGTACCATTCATCTGCTTCAACTATTGATCCAGATTTTAGAATAGCAAAAAGTGAAATTACATTTTTCTTGTTTTGGCTAGATGACGATTTATTATACTGATGGTTCGACTCATGTTGAGTTTTATCATCCTTCTTGTTGGGACAGTTTTTGGATATATGTATGTTCAAAATTATTACAACCGTAACATCTCGGACCCTTTGAGGTATTGTTCCGAATTAAATTATCTGCTTAACTAATTATATATTAAAACGTGTTTCTCTGGGCCCATAACCTGTTGGGATATAATTAGTTCGGAGAGAATACAATTAGAATAAAACACGACTGTAAACGTTACAAAATCAAAGATTATATATTTAGGTTAAGCATAAACTTCATGACAATAATAAAAGCATAGCGCAGATATATCTATCTATCTCTTTTACACGGATATAAAAAATGTTCTCACTCCAACAAAATTCCATAATCAATGAACAATTTGAGCTTTCTCAACTCGAGACAATTAAATTTAAAATCAGAACCAGTATTCGCTTAAAACTATTCAAGGCGGTTGACCGAAAATGGAAGACAGAAATGTTCCAACGATATAAGCCTTGTTGCGTACCTCAGATTAAGTAATTGGGAAACAAAAGACCTTCTGCAAACCCTATTGAAATCAAAGCATCAGGAAGCGGAGATTTACACAAACGAAATCATGGAATAAGTCCTATTCAGGTAAATTTTCGGAAAACGTATTTCTCTCCTAACTCCACATTAGATTAGTGATGCCATCCGAAAGAAGAATGACACTTAAATAAGTCACGTGCTAATCTTCTGGCCATACTTCGATTGCAATCGACATATTCAGGCCAATATAAAGGTCTGGTTCAAGCTGGATACAGTACTGTTTGTTATTTTTTTTTTTAAAGAAAAATTTATTCGGAACCATAAGCTCCAGTACAATTTTGACTAATAATAACAAAAAATACAATTTTCTCAAAAAATTAAATTATTAAAAGCACAAATAAATTATTCAACTGAAATAATTTTTTTTCAATGATTGTCTGATTTCCACTTTCGTCATGTTAAAGCAGAGCCTTCTAGAGTATAGAGCCATAATCTTAATGACGTATTTTTTAGAAGCTTTTTTAGTGGTATAACTTTTCACTGATTTCCATAGGAATTCATAGTAAAAATAGTGTTTTTTAGCTTCAAGTTTTTCAATGAAAAAAGCAAAAATATTATAAAATGTTTATATAAAAGTTTTCTACACATCTTTAAGAACAATATACAAGAAGGCCATATTGGAATTAAGTAAATATTAATTGCAGAAATATTAAAATTAAATTATTTCTAAAATATATTTTTTCGAACTTTCATTTTGAAAAATACATCAAAGTTGGCTCTGACAAATTAAAATAATACTTGCTAAATTTATCTTTAGTTTTACTAGTGTACGTAAGATGTCTAAATGGTTACAGAAAAATACGAAAAAAAGTTATTTAATCCCAAAATTATCACACGTTCCTATATTTTGTGAATTGGTTTTGCTTTTCCTACAATTTTTGAACTTGAAATTTCCCCAGGTGGTAATTTTTGGTACGATTTTTCCAAATTTTTACGGCAATCACTGCCATCTATGTAATGTATATTGACTTAATGATCAACGAATCGTAGTAAGCTTTTATTTTAATTTGACCAGAATGCTGTTGTTATGAAATTTTTTTTATATTTTGGTTTAAATAAATTAAATATTACAAGAAAATGAAAACGATTTACTTAAACGACATTCATATATGTTGAAATTCAAACATTTATGAAAGTATTTCAGAAATCATAATTAAGAATTTGTAACGTTTTCATTTAAAAATTTGTCTTAGGAAAAAAAGTGATTTCCCATATGTTTTATGTGTTTTACTATGAAAAGTTCCGTTTTTTCCTCGTTTCTAATTCCCTTATAAAAGCTCAGATTTTTTGATTATGGCTCTATAAAATACAGGGTGCTCTGGTTAAAGTCGCAAAATATGCAAAGTACGTTATAAAGCTTCGACATAAAATTCAAAGGCTCGTCGCTTCCATAATTCGTTCGGTGAAGATCAATTTTGAAGAGTGTGCGAATATGCAGGTTTTTAATAGGAGCATACAATTTTAGGTTCATTAACAAGTACGCACTCAAAATATTACCGTTAAGTAAATCGGAAATAAAAATAGCTCCTCCAGCATGCTGACGACTAATTTCAAGTGACTCAATTTTCAAAGATTTACATCTATCTACATACGAAGGTAGATTCCTAACATTTTCCCACCAAGGTAATCGACGGTCAAACTCCCCAGTTTTTTATGCATAAAAAATGAGAAAAGATTTTTGTATTGATTCAATTCTGCTTATGTGATCATTGTAACGTGGAGACTATACGCATGATGCATATTCGAGCTGTGAGCGTACAAGAGATTGATACATGCAAACAAAAACTCTAGGATTATTAAACTCTTCATACTACGTTTAAAAAATCCCAACATAGAATTGGCATTGGCACACATCATGTCAAAATGACGATTAAATGATAATGTAGAAGTAAATATAATTCCAAGATCCCTTATTTCGTTAACACGATTCAAAGTGTTATTTGCAATGTTGTAATTATAAATAAGATGCGAAGATGAACGTGTAAACGTCACCATTTTGCACTTAGCTACATTCAAATGTAATAAATTATTCTTACACCGAGAGCTTACCCCGTCTATATCCATTTGTAATTTAACTGCATCAGATAGACTACGAATAGGAGAAAATATTTTTAGGTCATCAGCATATATTAGACGTTTAAAAAAACTGTTGTTAATTGCTACAGACTGTACCCGCCCAGTGAGGTACGACTCAAGCCATTTGATTAAATTATCATTAATTCCGGAGGATTTTAATTTTTGCAAAACAATAAAGTGATTGATTGAGTCAAACGCCTTACTGAACTCGGTGTAAATGACATCCAGTTGAGCATTACTCTCAATCACCTCCGTGGCATGTTTCGTAAACTCCACTAAATTTGACACAGTAGAACGCCCACGGAAAAACCATGTTGCTCATCTACAATAAACGACTTTAGTCCAAAAAACATATAATCACACACAATTGACTCAAATAATTTAGGAATGGCTGACAATAACGAAATATTCCTGTAGTTAGAAACATCACTCCTATTACCAGATTTAAATATCGGTACAATATGAGACGATTTCCAGGCAACCGGAAAAACACCTTTTAAAAGTGAATCATTAAATAAAATTGACAAAGGCAGAGCCATTTCATTACAAAAATTTTTAAGAAAGTATGTAGGAATACCATCTGGGCCACTTCCATCCTTAAACAAATGGAGGGATTTAACGATATCCTCTGGAGATATGTGAGGTGTGTACAAACAAGAGTTGGTAGTCCGACTATATATATTTTGAAAAAATGAAGCAAATAAGTCAGCAATATCCCCAGAATTATTACTAGTAACATCATTGAACCGCATAGTTGATGGAAATCCAAAAGTTTTCCTTTTGGAGTCAACGAAATTCCAAAATGATTTTGGATTTGAAGTCATATTATTTTGAGCCTTAAGCAATATAATGCAAATCGTCAAAATGTTTCGATAAAATTAAAAATGCTAATCTGTCGTCAGCGTTTCCGGTTAACTTCCATCTTCGATATAATTTTTTCTTACGATTACGTAGGTTTATTAGATCGTTGTTAAACCACGGAGGATTATTACGATTAACTTTTTTATTAGAAACCGGTACAAACCTGTCGAAGCCAAAGAATAAAATGTTATAGAAAATTTACACGTCGCGGTCAATATCCACCAACGAAAAACACGAATCCCACTCTACTGATTTGAAATAAGAAATCAGACCATCTTTATCAGCACGCCTAAAATCATAAGATTTAATAGAATTACAATTATTAGTATTAAAATTAGACACCAAAAACTCAGATACGTTTAAATTGATTTCCATAGATTTGTGGTTGACATCGTTGATGATATACGTAACTGGTGCCAACTTTATCATAAATAGATTGGCAGAGTTAGCAAAAAACAAGTCCAGAAATTTACCATTAATAGTTAGAAACGTTATTTATCTGAACGAGACCAAATGACAAAATGGAATCAATACATATTGATTCAGCCTCCGACTTAACATTGTACGGAATGACGCAGTTTACGTCGTCATCTACCAGCCATTCAACCTTTGGCAAGTTTAAATCGCCAACTATCAGCACGTTGTCAACTAAGTTGAGTTTATAAATTATATTATACAAACAGTTTGTATATGTCGTATAAACTTCAGATGAAGACCTCGGTGGAATGTAAAGGCCAATAATGAAAATATTTTTCTTAAATATATTTAACTTGATGCGTGATGATATTAGCGTACAGAATCTTCGAAAGAATGGTCGTATTTAATTTCTATAAATTCCAGGCGGAAGATCGGTTCAGCTTCTGAAATCTAACCACTACTCCTAGATTGCGGTACTGATAAAATTCATAAAATTCAACCCAATAAGGTAACCGGGGCACACTTGCTAGAAAGCACTTTTGACCTGCAACTGACGTAAATTGCATATAATTATCTTTGTTAGATTAGGCCTTGTCTTATAACCATAACCCATTTTAAGTGGCATCCATTGCAAAATACGTAGTCAAAAATTGGATTAGTGTCGAAAACCACCTTAAAGTCGAAAGACGAAACTGATGATCTTATGAAGAGATCACAGACCGACATATTGAGGATGTGCAATAGTTTGACACCGAAATAAATTTAACCGGAACGAAGCTATTTGGTATAAAACCAATGTGACGGCTCTCTATTCCAATTTGCAGATGCATAGATAAGCATACCGATAGAAACAATGACGAAACACGGTAATAATGATCTCAATGCAACTATAGCGCAATGTTAAATTTGTCAGTACAGGTTTTACACTTCAAATTGATCCTTTTACATTTTAAATTGAACCAAGTAGGATGAAACTTGTCTATTTCTTAACGGATTTTAGTTAAATTTGACATGTGCGTTTGAAATGGGATTTTAAAATGATTTTTAGATGAAGTTTTGGAATATGGGCAATTATGAAGCAACTTGATGATTTCTGAACCAATTATGCTGAAATTCGATAGGCACTCTGAAATGTTTTTTGGATAAAGCTCTGGAATATTGCTAATTCTGAAGGAACTTTGTGATTACACTGAAAATTACATTCTAAAATATTTTTAGATGAAATTCTGGAATATGGCAAGTTAAGACGGAACTTATCTATTTTTAAATGGATTTTAGTGGAGTATTTTAACCGATTATAATGTATTTTGACCTATCCAACGAATACATATAATTTATGGATGAGAATATGAGAAATATATCAATATGGCTTCTATAATATTGTCTGTTGAGGTTTCTGCGAATCTTGCAGCTGTTGAGCTTAAAACTTTTCGGTTAAACACTATTCTCGCCTAAACTTTATTTTATACTTTGGGTTATGTTTTCTAAGTAATTACTGTCACAGCAGTAAGTTTGGCTCTCTTTAAAATATATAGCGTGGTGGACACGAGCCGTAGAATTGAAACTAACAGCGGTAGTGAAGAGTCTCGGAAATCTCAGTTACAACGCACTTGTTATAATTGGCCATATTCCAGAACGTCATTTAAAACCAATTTTAGAATCCCATTTTCAACGCACACGTCAAATTGGCCATACATATAATTTGCTAAAGGTTCAATTTGAATTGTAAAATGTTCAATTTGAAGTCTAAAACCCGTATATTATCTCCACAATAGTGAGAATGGGAATGGCAGTGATTTATAATCAAATGAACAGTAAAGAGCGCGAAAATCTACTCGGCTTTTATTCGTTTATCATCTTCTCGACATTTAAAATTATAATTTTTTTGTTTTTTTGTTTTTTACCATTTCAGGTGTCCGTACCAATTGTGAGCAATGATCGGTGTAAAACCATGTTCTTACGTGCCGGACGCCATGAATTTATTCCCGAAATATTTTTATGTGCCGGTCATGAAACTGGAGGCCAGGATTCGTGTCAAGGAGATTCCGGTGGGCCGCTCCAAGTGAAAAGTAAAGATGGCCGATTTTTCTTGGCCGGTATAATATCGTGGGGTATTGGATGTGCCGAAGCTAATCTACCAGGTGTATGCACCCGAATATCAAAATTTGTACCATGGATACTAGAAAATGTGGTGGAAGCAAATGAACCACAATCACCACAACAGCCTGCACTGCAACAATAAAATACTTTAGTCAAATTTTTTAATTAAATTAAGGAAATTATAACTCTGAATATAAAAATTTTGTAAAAATAATTTATTTTATATATGAAAAAAAAGAAGAAAAAATTAAAAACTGTAGATAAAATTTTTCTAATTTAGTATTAGACACATTTTTTTGTAATATATAGAATTTATGTAATTAATTAATTATTTTTAAATAATTAATTAAACTCACTGCCGTCCGTATTTCTTTCATGTAAATATTATTATTATTATTATTCACGCATCTATGTATAATTAAAAAAATTAATTTATTAAGAAATGATATTATATAAAAGTAAAAAATTATATATTTTAATTTAATTAATTAATTTAATATATAAATAAATTTAAATTATATATATAAATATAAATAAATTATGTATTATGATATAACACATGAATCTTGCCCAAAGATTGAAATAAATATAAAATTAATTATTATTTAATTATTATTATTTTTATGAAAAATTAAAATTTAAAAATACGTTTTAATTAATTTGAAAAACTGCGCTCATTTACTCGTAGATGTAAACATTTCCATATGTTAAATAACATTGCTGCTTGTAGCAGAATTGTCTTTAAAACGTTTTTAATATTACTCACCAACTGTTCAAAAGAAATAATGACTCACGGATTTTAGACGTAAGAATACCAATGAGGAGATTAAACAATGAAATTAGAAAAAATCTAAAGGAAATTTAAGTAATCGGCCGAATATGTGAACTACGTTAAAAACAAATGTTAACGCTTATTTCATCTGTCAAATATCTCTAAGAAAAACCGTCACATTAAACGTGGAAGCTACTGAAGTAGAGAAAGTGGCAAGAGAATCTGATTGGATCATGAAGTGAAGCAATCGCAGAAAGAAAAGGTAAGCAGAATCCTTGCCAGAATATATTGAGCAAGCAAAGCAAACATCAACATCGAGTACATCAACGGGGCTTCAAACTAAAGAGAGACAAAGCAGCCTTCAGCTAATAACACAGTTAATATCAAAGACTATCCGATTGTCAAAGCTCTGACAACATCAATCACGGACAAAGACTTCTAGCTAGTGGGCAATAAATAACGATGTCTGGAAGGTCATTGACCCAGACTCAGGTAGTTAGTGGAATACTTATGAAGACAAGCACAAAAGACCAATTAAGGTTATGGCTAGAGGATAACATCCAAGGTAAAGGTCTAGACATTAAGGATGCTTTGAATATCATCAAGAAAAAGAGAACTGTAAATGATAAAGGGAACAGCGTCTTGATAACAATCGGCTCAACATTCGATCAATTCAGAATATGAAAGTCGGAATTGAATCAGTGATAGAAAAAGTCACTGCTGACAGTTCAGTGCAAAAAATGTGAGGGCTTTAATCATTCTCAAAGATACTGTGAGCTTAACCACTTTCGAGCACGTTCATATTAAAAATGAATTCGATAGCAAAATGCATAAATTGCAAGAGGGCAAAAGTCAGCAAATTACCGTGGATGTGTGAAGTGCATGAATGCAAGAAAATCTGACCTAAACGGCAAAGACACTGTTGCGATCAGTCGACAGATAAATCAGCGATCTTATACCTGCGAGGGAAAGAACCTTATACGAGCGACTCAAGGTCAAGAGGCAAAACCAAAAGATATAACAAAGACGGCCAACTTTTATGAGATGTCTCGAAATGCATAGAGACTCTTAATAAAAAACTTGATGATTAGTCTAAGATAAACTTATTTTTGATAAATTCAAAAACCTTGCGTTATAGTACCTAGATTAGGTTAGGTTAGGTTTGGGTGGCGGTCCACTAGGACCAGGCATAGACAAAAAAAACTGGTCCGTAGCCATACCACAATAATTATTTCCTCCATGTCATTAGAACCATTTTGAGCTGTTAACAAAGCGCTGGATACTCCTGACGTTCATCCAACAGAGGTTCGTCAGGTCTTTGAAGAGGGGTGCCTCTAGAAACTTTAGTCTGTTTCGTGCCAGACGAGGGCAGGTGCAAAGAAGATGAAGTACTGTATCTTCCTCCTCTTCGTCCTCGCAACTACGACAGTAGTGATGTGAGAAGACACCAAGTCTACTCGCATGCCTCCCTATGAGACAGTGCCCCGTAATCACTCCAACAACCACACTGATCTGACTTCGCTGAAATGAAATCAGCTGTTTGGATCTCGCCAAGTCCAACTTTGGCCAGACCTGCCGAGTTATTACGCAAGAAGTGATACTTGACCATCTGTCATTCGTCAGCTTGCTAGCTTCTTCCTGAAGCAGCAGTTTGCATACCGCAAGAGGCATTTCAATATCCTTTCTGCTTTCTGAGAAGTGGTCCATTGTACCACGTCGAGCCAGTTCATCGGCGTTTATATTCCCAGTACTTATGAAATGTCCTGGCACCCATAAAATGTGGATGTTGAACTGATCTGCCATCTCGTTAAGAGATGAGAGACAGTTCTGGAATACTTTCGACGTGAGGAAGTATGATTGAAGCGCTTTAATGGCAGCCTGACTGTCCGTATATATGCGAATATCACAAACTGATATTACATTATACCTCAACCAGTCTACGACTTCCTTTATGGCAGTTACTTCAGCTTGAAAAATGCTACAGTAGTCGGGGAGACGGAAGGAGAGATTTAACAGAAGTTCCTCGCAGAACCCTCCAGCCGCGACTTTCCCGTCCCATTTTGAACCATCAGTGAAGAAGTTTATAAGTTTATAGTCCGGAACTTTGTATCAAAAGATAGTGACGGGACAGTATAGTCGGTGGTCTTGGGAATTTGTTTGTTCCACATAATAGATGAGTGCCCTGTATTGTTGCAGGTCCACATTAAGATGGATTTCAGCCGTATGGCAGTGCAAGCTGCCAACTGTTTCCCCAAGATATCTAGAGGAGTCAAAAATAGCAGAGTCTTTAGTGGCTGAGTGGATATGCTCCTCAGTCCACCACTGATCTACAGAGAGATCGTTCTCTGAACTTTTGTCAACAGCTTTTGATTGACAGTTTTGTCCAGAGCAGACCACCAGACTATTACCCCATACAAGAGTATGGGTCTGACTACTGTGGTATAAAGCCAATGTACGATGCGGAGCTCCAGCCCCCATCCTTTCCCAATGGCATTTTTGCAAGAGTATAGCGCTACTGAAGCTTTCTTTATCTTTTCGAGAATATTGGGTTTCCAATATAATTTGCTATCCAAAACGAGACCCACAAACTTCGCTTCAACTGTAAAAGTCAAGCTGAACCCATTTAAAGTGAGAGGATCGATGTGAGGAAGTTTATATTTCCTAGAGAAGAGAACCAATTCGGTTTTATGTGGGTTCACATTCAACCCACAGCCCTTGGCCCATAATGAAAGAGTGCCCAGGGCATTCTGCATAAGATCACTAAGGGTGCCGGGATATATACCACGGACACCAATAGCAACATCATCCGCATAGGCAACCACCTTGAAGCCACCGTTCTCCAGTCTCAGCAACAGGTCATTTATGACCAAGTTCCAAAGTAGGGGGGACAGTACGCCACCCTGCGGTGTACCACTGCTTGCAAATTTTCTGACAGAGGATTCCCCAAAACTGGCATTTATGATCCTGCCTCTTAGCATCTGATCTATCCAGTCCTTGAGTGATTCATCCACTCCCAGATCTGAAAGTGCCCGAGTTATAGCCCCTGGAAGCATATTGTTAAAGGCCCCCGTCAATATCCAAGAAGGTTACCATTGCGTAGTCTCTATATTCGAAAGATTTGTCAATGAAAAATACAAGAGAATAAAGGGCAGTCTCTGCAGATCTCCAAATGCAATAGGCATGTTCAGATTTGGACAGCTTTTTCGACACAATCGTGCCTCTAATATGAGGTTCTATTTGTCTTTCCAGTGTTTTAAAAAATAAGGAAGACAAGCTAAACGGTCTAACGTCTTTGGGATTGCAGTGTGAGCATTTTCCCGCCTTAGGTATGAAAACAACCTTCACTTCTGTCCATTTACTAGGCATGTGACATAGTTCTAGGCTGCCTTTGAAAAGTACCTCTAACCAGGAAATTGTTAGATCCGTAGTTTGTTGAATATCCGCAGGGATAATACCATCGAGTGCAGGCGACTTATATGGTTTAAAACTGTTTATCGCCCACATGATCTTTTTTCTGCTAATAATTTGGCCTATGAGGCTACTTGCCTTTTTAGCTACTGATGTGCTAGGTACAGATTCGGAACAACCAGGAAAATGAGTCTCCATCAGAAATTACAGCGATTCCGCACTATTAGTGGTCCATATCCCATCCGGCCGTTGAAGATAACTTGGGGAAGACTCCTGAATTTTGCCACAGTATAGTCTCCAAGAGCTGTTCTTGGCACTTCTCAATTGATATTTGTAAATTTTGAGCAAGCAGACAGACCTACAGCAAATTTTGTTTTCCTTGCTGTTTTGAAGAGTATTTTGCATTTTCGACGTGTTTTTTTAATCTCCTTGAACCACCAGGGTGGCCGATTTACCCCTAGGTCTGCTAAGGGGACTAGAGCCCAGTATCGCTTCTATCTTCTATCTTATCGTACCTAAAGCGATTAGAAAATAAAAACCAAATTTACAAACACTTAGAATAGTAATTTAGAACGCAAATGGGCTGATCCAACACATCGCCGAGCTGGAAATATTTGTATATTCAAAAGAATCCATCAGAAAAGCAAGAGGTGGATCTGCTATTCTTTATAAGGAGAATATAAAACACAATGAAGAATCAAAAGTTGGAATTGAATCTATTCAAGTTACAATTACCCAAATTCAAACAAAGCAAAAAGAAGTAAATAGATGAGCAATATACTATCCACCACGACATAACTTGAGAAGGGAAGATTGTGAAGAACTTTTTAACAACATGGGGCGATGTTTCATCATTGGCTGTGACTGCAATGCAAAAAACACCTACAGGAAAAACATTTAAATGCCGTCTTTCATTCTGGTGGCTCACCAACTTACTGGCCAACAGATTTAAACAAAACAATGGATCTTACAGATTTTTATGTAACGTAAGGTATATCTGATGCTTATGACCGTCAGTGAAACAGTAATTAAAAATGAAATCCCTGCGAGACTCTCTAGTAACAATACTAATTGGACCCTTTCTCGTGACCCGTTAAAGCAAAATATCGATCTTCAGCTTCACATTCCAATAAGAAACACCGTACACGTCGAAGAGGAAGTAGAAAGGCTAATAGAAAATATATACAACAAACTTCATGGGTAAGTACTCAATTCAGTTATGTAAGTAGCATCAGTAGTAAAAATTAACCATTTGAAGTAAGAGAGCTTGTACAAAGAAACGTAAAGCACGGAAGTCTTAATAACGTTTGTAAAAATCTGAAATCTCTCATCAGAACAGTTAAGAATGAAACTACAATTACACATTTGTCTTAGAAAGCAACGAAATTACTTAAGAGACCAACAATTTCGACGGCATCCGTCAGAAATGATGATGGAAGATGGACTCGAAGCAGTAAACAAAAAGCTGATCTCTCTTCTTCAGCTGATCAGGCAAACTGCTGATGAAAATGTCTAATGAACTTTAAATACAAACTGTAAATATGAGCTAAAAGGGAAAATTAAAAATTTAATCATGGGAGAAGCTCTCGGATATGATTTACTAACTGGACAAATCATTAAAGAACTATCAAGTAACGCGTTACGTAAGCTTCTGCATATAATCAATGCTGTGTTTAGACTAAGATACGTTCCAAGGCAATGAAAGGTGGCAGAGGTAATCATGATCTTGGTAAAATATAATTAGAAAAGGTCATTCAGATCCATAGCGTAATAGAAGTTTCGTTTGGTTGGTGGAGACAGGATTTAGACTTTTTTTTTTGTTCTTTAAAGGTTCATCTGACGCAGGGATGCTGAATAATGGACTAAATTTTTAAATTGAACAACAACACACTGTGTGTTACACTGAACACTCAAATATTTTAACTAAAAAAAAGGTTGAACTTATAGATATCAACAAAAATGTTTTATTGATATCTCACCATATCTACCGTTTACAGTTGCAGTTTGAAAAAGGGACTGACATTGTTTATGTTCCGGATTTAATTGCTTTTCACCATGAAGTTCTTCTACTGTCCAAAATGTTTCTAAAGCTTCATTAATATTAAAGCCAGTCTGAGCCACCTGTGACTATCCATCCCAAAATTGTGTCATTTGCAATTAAAGGATATGGTCCAGTTATGCCTTCAGATACCTTCAGTTCGAATTCTTACACCTTGCTACTAGACCAGCTATTCGTGATCTGCAATTTTTTACGTTCTAGCTCTATTACACATGATGATGAAACTAAAGTTGCTTGAGAGCCGGAATCTAGTAATAGTCTGTTTGTCGAACACTTTCACTACTCGCTATTTAATTGCTTGTTTGATTGCTGATTTACTTGATCAACATTTTGACTTCATTGGTTATTTCAGAATCTGATTGATATTGTGATGGAGCCGATGTGATATGAAGTGATGTATGATGATGTCGACGTCAAACATAACACGAACGTCTGGAGGAAAATCATTTGCTACCATGACCAGCATTGAAGCAATTAAATAATAATCTGGATTGAATCACAAAATCGTTCGTCTTGCCTAAAGAGGGAGAACTCCGAAACGATCGCACTCATGAAGTTTTTGCAATTGCAGATTGATTGACGCCAGATAAAGATTGGGACTGCTTCTCATAAGACGTATTGACCAAAAATCATTTTGTTGATTTTTATGGGATTTGTTTAGGATTGCTTATATCACAATTCTCTAAAAATGTTGCAAAAATTTAAGAAAAACTTCAAACACTGCGGTAGAGACGTATTGATTATTTTTACGGACCATTGCCTTCGAGTTTCGTCATCAACCATTTTCAAGGTTAATAAATGGAATGAGATTTTTGTTGCTCGCTTTATTTTACATTTCGAAATATTTTTAATTGGCCATCTAGCGTAAGTAAAACCATTTAGCAGGTTTATTCAATACTCAAACCATTTGCTTAATACTAAAAAAAAAAAATTCGAAATCGACTTTAGTGTTTTGAATAACCAATTGCTAGCAAAAATTTGATTTTATTGAAAATTCTTCGATTTTTAATGTTCGTATAAATTCATTCAAGATTTACCGTTGGATATACGATATTCTATTGGGATTTGGCGATTATTTTGTGAAAGTTTTCAAACTCACTATAATAAAAGAGATAAAGTTACAAATATTTTTAATTATAATTTATTCAAGAATGATTTCAAACAAAGAATAAGACGAGTTAAGAATTGTAAAAATCTTATTTGCGATAAATTTCCATTTTTTATTGTCTATATATGTATGTACATTCCGAGGTGGTATTAATCAGAGAAACCACAAACTGTAACTGAACGCTTTCTTATCACCTCTCAACTCAACATAATACGTAACAACTAACAACTCAACCGTATTAGACGATTCTAAGAAAAATTAATAAGTTTCTTGAGAAGCTCCTGAAAAGATAAAAACCAAAAAATATGAAAAGATAACGATATGAATTTCATAGATATGTGTGGTTGGTTGGAAAAAAAACAAGAGATGAACGATGATGATATGATGTTAGAAAAACAAAAAAGAGTTTTTCCAAAAAGTTTTTTTTTTGTCGGTTATGTTTTACAAAACTGGAGATTAAGACAAATATGAAATTTGTTAAGTTAATGTCTGTGTGTTTGTACGATTGTAATATTATACAACTGTTGTTGTTTGTGGGAAATGTTCTATAAATGTTTTTAATTTCTTTAAGTAATTTCAGCTTAACGAAATTAAGTTTTTCTTAATGATTTAAACGTGTGGTGAATATTTGCTGATAATAACAGCTCACATAAAAATCAAATACCATACTCGTATCTCTATCATACAAAACCATTTAAATCCGCATATCCTGCATCATCTAAACTATTTACAATATGTACTATATATCCAATATACATAAATAACATCTTCACCATAATAACCAATTTGATTTTGTCGTCTCTAGACAATTAAATTTTATAGAATCATACCACAATTTTAAAATTAGAAACCCAATAAAATTTTTATTTTTTTATCTGTTTTAGATAAATTCAACCACCCACCGCCGCTTTTTATACAATAACAAGAAGAAAAACCATTTTCATTCAGTTTTGTTGCTGTTTCAATTTTATTATTGGATTTTTACAGTTTGAGATGAATAAAAATTCGGATAAAATACAAAATCGACTGAAATTAAATCGATTTTAATTAGAAATAAATGAGGAAATGGGGTTATGAAAGTGCGGATGATGGGTGAAAATTGCAATTATCTAACTAAAACTATTTGTATAATATTGTCACAACTTTATTTGCGCCAATAATGAGATAAATGTAAATTATATTATGAATTTAACTAATTATTGTAGCTAATTGAAACAGAACACTCTGCAATAGATTTCACTTGCGATATAAATCAAATAAAAAATTTATCAATGGTCTCTCTCACCTCTAGATAGATTAAAGTCAAAAGCTGACTGTACTTTATTAAAAGAGGCTGATGAATGATAAATCAATTACCATAGTTTTGCCTACGAAGTGGTAGCTTAATTTGAAAATCTCTGGCCCATTGATTTTAGATACTAGTAAGTTTAGTAATTAGCATCTACGAGTACCTCGATACGCTGGAAGTATGAAAGTAGGCACGCTTGCATCTCTAGGTAGCCTTCGTAAATCGTACATTAAAAATCACTTTTGTAGTCTCTCTATGCGATCAGAGTATCTAATATAAAACGGATTCCATACGGCAATGCCATTTCCATCAATGAACGAACAAACGAAACGTATTAAGTTTTAATCACGTAAGGATAGGGAAGCAACCTTCAGCGAGACTTCGATTAAATAGGAAGGAAATATGGCCAGAAATTGCGTTACCCGTTAATGTCAGAAAAAATGATTTGACACATTTCACATTTGCATCTACTTCTACAAACATTAGATTTTGAATTATATATGTACACTCTCAAAGAAATTGGCAAACAAATCACAAATATCCTGTACCTTATCACAGGAATGGTCATTTAAAAACAACGTAGAAGGGAATAAACATTCGATTTTCTTTTGTAATTAACAAAGTGACAAAATTTATTAGGCTTTGATTAATCGTTGATTCAAGTTCCAGAATATAACAACTGTAGAGAAATTGGTTTGGATATATATACTTCTTACGCAATATAACGAACGAGTTGTTATTAACAACATTAGGACGTAATGTATATTTTAAGTGAGCCTTGTCCTTTCTATTACTTTCTTTTACTCTAGTAAAATAAAGTATAGTAATCATGAAAATTTTGGACCGTGAGATTTTTAGAGATTTATTTGTTTTGAGGTCCCCTTAGCCCGAAAAAGTGGGTTTCGAAATGGTGTCTGTCTGTCTGTCAGTCTGTCAGTCTGTCAGTCTGTCTGTGTCCTCTCTACAGCCCATATGGTTTAATCAATCGAACTAAAACTTCAGATTCCAGCTTTTTTGATAAATTGTAAGATCCCAGTGAATTTTACTCCAAATCGGCTAACCGGAAGTGGCCACTCCCTTGGTCCAGAAAATTTGTTTTGCAAATATCTTAAAAAGTATAAGGTTTACAAAAAACTACTTAATACAAATTGTTTCCAAAAATTAAAAACATATAAAAAAAAAATTAAAAAATAAAAAAAAAAATTTAAAAATTTAAACATTAAAAAAAAAATTAAGAAAAAAATAAAATTTCTAAAAATTCTCTATTCGTAAAAGAAAGTCGTGTGTTGGCCACACCTCAATTTTAACTAGGAAATTAAGGGAACTATTCCATGTGCTAGCGAAATCTTTATCATCATTGTTGAGTGCGATTTCCAAAAAATAATTTCGTAGAACTTTTATTAAACGAACGATCCGTATGGATTAGGGTTTTCAAACTAGGTATTTGAGGGACCTATTTTATGTGCTAGCCAAACCTTTGTCATCATTGTTGGCAATGGCCGATATTGGCCCTTGGGAGTTGAGTGCGATTTCCAAAAATAATTTTGCAGAACTTTTACTAAACGAACGATCCGTATGGATTAGGGTTTTCTAACTAGGTAATTAAGGGACCTATTCCATGTGCTAGCCAAACCTTTGTCATCATTGTTGGCAATGGCCGATATTGGCCCTTGGGAGTTGAGTGCGATTTCCAAAAAATAATTTTGCAGAACTTTTATTAAACGAACGATCCGTATGGATTAGGGTTTTTTACTTTCTTTTACTCTAGTAAAATAAAGTATAGTAATCATGAAAATTTTGAACCTTGAGATTTTTAGAAATTTATTTGTTTTTAGTTCCCCCTGAGTCCGAAAAAGTGGGTTTCGAAATGGTGTCTGTCTGTCTGTCTGTCAGTCGGTCAGTCTGTTAGTCTGTTAGTCTGTCAGTCTGTCAGTCTGTCAGTCTGTCTGTGTCCTCTCTACAGCCCAGATGGTTTAATCAATCGAACTGAAACATCAGATTTAAGCTTTTTTGATAAATTGGGAGGTCCCAGTGAATTTTACTCCAAATCGGCTAACCGGAAGTGGCCACTCCCTTGGTCCAGAAAATTTGTTTTGCAAATATCTTAAAAAGTATAAGGTTTACAAAAAACTACTTAATACAAAATGTTTCCAAAAATGAAAAACAAATAAAAAAAATAAAAAAATATTAAAAAAAAAAATTTCTCAAAATTCTCTGTTCGTAAAAGAAAGTCGTGTGTTGGCCACACCTCAATTTTTTTTTTTTTAAATTTATCGGCTCATTCGATAGAATTCGGTCAAAATATCCTCGATATTATCACAAAGCATAAAAAACGACCAATGATACATATCCAGAAATGCATTTAAGGAGCTGTAAAATCGCTTTAATCGCTCTTTTTAAAATTAAAAAGTTCCATGAGTTCACATTTTGTTCCACCAACTCACAGTATTAAAATAAAACTGAAATATTCGACACAGAGTGGAAAATACTAGACGATCCAGTTAAAACCTCTCACGTAGAAACTATCACCTCATGATCAAACGATTTATTAGAAACTACTGCAGACTACAATACTACCACGTCCATTTGCCATTATCCACCATTCCGAAAAACAGCATAAGACGACGGAAAATATTCCTCCGTTTGGAAATGAACTGTTAACCACGGCTCAATGATGCAAACGCAATCATAATCTTTCTCCAAAATTGACATATACAGAGATTTGCCTCGGATACTATTTGTATTGTAGTACTAGATATTTAAAAATGATAGTGGCTGGATAACCACTTCACTGCTACAATGGATAAATGATAGTGTGTTGGGTGGCGCAAATGTTACATGTTGAAAAGTGGTCCTAGTCCGGTTTTTTGCTAAGAAGTCGAAATGGAACTCCTTCAATACAATTTTAAAGGAAATGAATATCTGTGAACTGTCCATTACCCGATCTTAGGAGAGTAACAGTTAACAATTTACTTCGTCCGGTGAGCAATTTTGCAGTTTTTCACAGATTTGTTAAACAATCAGGTCAGGTGAGACGGATGGATCAATACGACTGATATATAAATAAATATTTCTTATCAGGCAAAGAAACAGTTTAATCAATTTGACGAGTATGCCCGTCCCTGCGATAGCTTGCACTCGTCTTTATTCTGGGGTGTCTTTAGACTTTAGCAAGTGGATACATTAACTCAAAACACGAAAGCAAAATTTTTGCTGATGAGAAAAGAAAATTGTTCTACAAGTAGTGTAGTGTCTGACCCCTGTATAATCGTATTTGGTGTGCTGAAAATAAATTTATTAAATTTATATTTTTCACATTAAAACTCATTCGATTCTCAAGTTATAGCTTTAGCAATAAAGTGAGAGTTGTACCAATACCTTTCAATATATTATCCGGTTCTCCTGTCTGTTCCAGATAGCACCTATAACAAAACAAAAATCAAACAAAGCAGAAAGCACATAAAAACCCTAAAAATGATAATAAGAAAATTAATTCAAAAGATGTACGTTCAATTCTTGAATTCTCAATTAGAATTTCGTTTAACATAACAAAAAATAAAAAAAATTCTTCCATCTTCTTATATATGTGTCTTACGGGAGTCGAATGGAATTTTATTGAATACTTTAAATGAAAATATAAAATATAAAAGGATTTCTCCATTTCTCGTTTATTGTTCTTCAGTCTATTGTATGTGTGTGTGTGTGTCCTGCTTTTTATTGCACAACGTCTTATATATAAATTGCTATTTAGTTAACTGAAAATTTCAAGATGGAATTTTTTTGATCGTAAAACACATACGAAACGAAAATATAGAATCTTTTCATTAACCAGATCTATTATTTAAATTTGTTCTACCTTTGACACACTATATGTCAGTTATTTAAAGAGCCAGCCATTTTTTAATCGATACTAAAAGTGCTAAAATTTAACCTTAAAGATGACACATTGTACACACCGTGTGTATTTCTTGTTTCATCTATGATAACCAACGGTCGTTATAAAAAAATGTAACGGGCCTAAATTTTCATATGATATTAAAAATGTTCATAGCACTAAAGAAAAATACGATTCAGACCGATCAATGACGAGTGGTGCGTGACCGCAACTTATTACTCAATAGCACAGAATTGCACATTTAATAGACGTATAGATAACATTTAAGCAAAAGCATACTCAATGCGTGGTTTTTTTAAACGATGGACCGGTGAATTCCAAGACATATGGACCTAAATACAAAAGGAGATCGATTTTGGAGTCAATAGGCTATAAAAACTAATTGAAAACTCTCGAAAAAACTTCGACGATCTAAGAATACCTCGAAATCGGAATCTCTCTATAATAATCTAGAAATAACTCAACGGTAAACTCACCTAATCTCGATAAAATAGTTTAATATTGTATTACCGTAAACATCTGAAAAATAATTCAGAGTATTCGAGCACTCTTGAAAATTGTAAAAATATCGAATAATCTGGAATTTCATGCAACACAACGCAAATGCGAAACAAAACATAAAGTACTTAAGTCAACTCAATCTAACATCCAATTCAACTCCAAATTCCTAAATTCTTAAATTCTCAACTGAATTTCTCGCTCAACACCAATTCAATACCCTTTAATTGACAACAACTTAACCATCAACTCAACATTCAACTCAACACCCAACTTAATCCACAAAACAACAACTGTTCCTTCAACCTCCAAATAAATCCCCAACTGAACTACTTCACTAAACCCTAACCCAATCCCAACTGATCTCCAAACCAACCCCAACCCAACCCAAACCCAACTTAACCCGTACATTGACGCCCAATTCAACCACGTGGCTTCGAGATACCGCGAGAACAGAAATCAAGACAAATGGATTGACCTCTTTTTTTGCTTTTCCTGATTCAAAGATCTTCGAAACGTCGTAAAAAGTGTTATTGGACAAAAAACAACGTATGGTCATTTTAGGCAGGATTTCATTAACTTAGTCCTTGAGTACCGCAATTAATTACAAACGGTTTGTCGACAAAAAAAATCCGACTACCTCGTGTTTCTTACCTATATGAGTTTTCATTAAACCAAGATTCGAATCTTTCTTAGCAGCAAATGTGGGTTTGGAGAAGGCTGTAGTATTGTGATCAACCCGGCATGAGGACATTAGCATTTTCGAAACGAAAGACCAACGTTTTTCATTAACGACATCGCGGGACTTACGACTTATATAATTTTTACGACAAACAACTCCGTCGAATAAACAAAACGTTAAAGCCAATCGTCGACAACTATTTCTAGATGGGTTGGGTAAAACCCTTTGTGCCTCTCTTATAAAAAAAGGAAGCTGAAGATATTCATAAGTAAAATTCACGATATTTACCTGGATAAATACCGACAAGAAATTTTTTTTATCAAAATGACCTGTTCGAAACACCTAGACATCATCAGATCAAATGCGTGTGAAATCTACTCCCGGACAATTATTTTTATGAAAATAATAAACGTTTTGTTTCCATTTGGAAGCATTCTCAATTTATACTTATATCCTATCTATCAACTGGAAATATACCGTCCAAACATACTGCCGAATACGGCAATTTTAAAAGCGTGTTGATCTGAGAAGTGTTCTAGGCTTAAATAGAAAATTGTTAGTAATTTCGTTTTTTTGATTCAAGTTGAGAATCCAAGGGGATTTAAAAATACTGTAAAGTAGTCGTATCAATTTGTTTTATTTAAAACAAAAATTGATGGGGCACTTTTGGTCACGACCTCGCAGTTGAAAGACAAATGTAGGCCGCTCCAGTTGCACAGCACTGATTTAGCCTATATATGGCGTGACAAATAAATGATCGCAAAACCAATAAACTATGTAGTAATTTAATAAAGCATTCTCTAGAATTTAGAGTGCAGTGAATAACCATCTTATCCTATATCTCAACATCTTAAAAATTCAAACTAATTACCGCTCCTGGTTGGTGACTGTACTGCCAACTATACTAGACATTAATTTAAAATATTTCTTTTTGTTTGCTAAAAAAAGTGGTTTACGTCTTATTTATTCTCAACGCAATTTCAAACATGGTACAAAAAATCCATGTTACACCAACAAATTCTTTACTTATTTACAAACACAATGCTTCTATTCTATAGTACAATACCATGTAAAAGTATATTTTAAGAAAGAAAAATTGTTTAGTATTCAGCACTCAAACACAGTACAAACTTCATTTTCTATATATTTTTATAATGTTGTCGTGCGATAATGATAGCACAAATAAGAAAAATCGGTCGGGAGAGCAAAATTAATTTTCTTTTTGTTTTTCCCATCATATTGATATCAGATAAGAAAACAAAAAAAAATGTTTCTTAGATATTTTTGTATTGTTGTGTACTATTCTGGTACAGAATGATGATAATACGAGTAATATTGTATTACGAAGAAGATGGTAAAGAAATTTTTTTTTTTTTTTTTTGTATTTAAAGAATTCTCAATTGGAATTTCATTAATAATAATAGGAAAATGTTCGTCGTGTTTTTCGATATCGGTTGGCTTCTTTTTTTTTTTGATGTTGGCATTTTATTATTCTTGGTGGCATATTATTTTACTTATTATCTCCTCATATGTATTGTATTGTAAATGGGTAAATTCCGGTTCGAAAAGTTATCTTAATTGTGGGGGATGGATTTGGAGATCATAATGGTAATAATCGTGATGATCGTCATCATCATTATAATATTGGAAAATTGAAAAGAAAATGATATAATTTCTAATTGTAGTTGTAAAATGGTTTTATGTAGTAAAAGTTTAATGCGCTGAAATCTATACGAATTTTGCCTAAATTTAATTTGAAAATCTACCCCTTTCTTACCAGCACCCTTTTATTTTAAATGGGATCATTATACATCTAAAATGTATGAGGCAGTGCTGGCATAATACATTAAGGGTCAGCCAAATGCGTTGGCCCTTAACTGGCCTCTTTTAACCATATCACATATACAGGGTGATTTATTTAATCTGATACACTCAAATATCTCGGAAAATAAGCACTTTCCTCCATTACTCCTACTGAGAACCTACGCAAACGATTCTGCAAGACGTCTGCAATAAAAATACCACGGTTTCATTGTAAATACTCGAAGTTAGTTTTAAACAATTTGTATTTCTTAAATTTTCAATTACTGAAAATGGCTTCTCATTATCGTAACCCTATCGTCATAGTGACGAATATCGTAGCCATAGAATCCGAATCTGCAATAAAAAATAGGGGTTCATATTTTAGTTTCAAAGTTACCCCCGCCCCACCTAAAAGGAGGAGGAGGGGTACTAATTTTAACACTAATGTATTTCCCCCACGAAATAATTAAATTTTGATCTTAACCATTTTTTTCGTAGAGTGCTTATTTTCCGACATATTTGAGTGTATCAGGTTAAAAAAATCACCCGGTATAATATAAGAAAGTCCCAGGTCACTCACTCACTGATTCTGTAACGCTCAATGCGTACTATGATTTAGAAATAAAAAAAAATAAAAAAATATTTGAAAGAAGAACGGTAAAATTAAAAATGGTCATAGCAATCATGATTCAGAATAAAAAAGTTCCATCAAAACAAATCGCTTAATTATTTATAATAGACCAGCACCCGAATTCCGGTTCGATGACAAATGAGAATGATAAATGAGTTGACTTTTTTTTTCGACCAGTAGGTTCCCATTATCAGAAAATTTCCGATTCCCATTCTACAAATGAGTTTTCGCTTACTATAAATTTTATAGCATGCGTGTTTTGGTTAATTGTATGTTTTTGACAGAAAGTAAACAATAATATTTTGACAAAACTAAAATTTTTTTAACGCGAGCATTCAATAAATTAATAATAAAAATCGTCGAGGAAGGCTGCACATACCAAAAATGTCCAAATAATTTGTGACGCTGATCTAATGATCTTAAATGTGAATGGACGGTATGGAGGATCGGCGCAGGATAGTTTCGTGTCGAACAACTCTCTCATTAAAAAAAAAATGTCCGACCATTTTGAAAATGGTGGAAGAAATACATATTTGCTTGGTAAATTAATTAAACATTAAATGTACAAATTTACAGTGTTTTTATTTAACTATTTCTTACAATTTTAGGTGATAGCGGATATGGTCAGCAACCATGGCTGATGACCCCGTTTGCAAATCCAATTGATGCGCGACATGAAAAATATAATGTCGCCCACAAAAAAACAAAGCATCTAGTGGAACGATGCATCGGTGTGCTAAAATCGAGGTTCCGATGTCGTAGTAAACAACGAATGCTTGTGTATTTCCCACAAAAGGCAGGATTAATCATTAATTCGTGTGCAATCCTGCACAATATTATGATGCTGCATGGTGTTCCACTTCCACCAGAAGAGGATATTTTGGCAGAAATGGACGATGAACCAGCGAATCCAGAAACAGAGGATCCCGCAAGAATTCTTGTTGTTGGAAGACAAATAAGAGAGGCTGTAGCGAATTCGTTTATAGTTTAAAAAAATGTTATTAAATGATATTGTAATAAATTAAATGCATATAAATTATATCATAATATTACAACAATTTTTTAATTCGTTTTAATAATAAATAATAAATTAGTCCCCACTCAAGTAATCTCCATGCAGCGCGATGGATTCTTTTTCTTTTAAAACCAACTCGCATCTTCTTATCATTAACTCTTCTTTATCTATTTGAATTTCAACAAGTTTTCGTTCTCATGAAAAAAAGAATTATGGTTTTTTTGGCATTATTTACGAGTTTTATTTTCTCGGTGATCAAACGGGAATCGCGTTTCCTGAGTTTTTAGACCAATAGGATTTTTTATACAATTAAAACCCATATGAGAAATTTATCATGGAACCGGAATTCGGGTGCAGGAGTGTGTTCATAAACTATAAATTGTAATTTTCTACCCTGCGAAATGCTACCTTTCTGGCTGTTATTGCTACAATATCGTTACAATGTAAAGTTTATGAACAAACTCCTGGGTTTGTAACATAATCCAAATTTTTTTAGAGTATGCCTTGAAAATTCGGCGTTTCTTGTTATACTATGAGTTGTAGTAAGCCATGAGAATTTTTCGGTAAAAATTTTTTTCCTGTCATAAACTTCATAGCTTGCTAAATTTAAGAAATAAAATAATATAACAATACAAAATTAAATATACGAGTAGTTCCTTAGGTTGGATGAGGCTTAGTAGTAGCGTATTGGACTAGAGAGGCTAAGGTCTGGGACACGATTGTTCTCAAGGCATTTCAGTTTTGTTTTTTCAATTGATATAATTATAGCTGCGTTTTTTATTCACTCCGGATAGCTGCTATCGAGAGCCGTCATACAAAATGTGGCTCCCGATAGCGCTCCGTATAAATAGGTAGAGCCAAATATTTTTTATATCAAGTTTTCGCTAAACAATTGAAATAAAAATGATAGTTTGATGTTAAATAAGTTTAGTTTACCAATTAATAGCTTTCCAAATTTAAATTTAGGCGTATAAAAATGTCGGCTCTAGATAGCAGCTATCGGGAGCGAATAAAAAAACACAGCATATATGAGTACCTAATTTCATTTTAAAACAGTAAAAATTTTGGAAATTTGAACTTCATGATTTTTGATTTGTTTAGTTTTTGGTGTACGTGTTAAAAAAATAAAAAAACACGTATTTTTTATTTTTTTGATATAGGGTGTGTATTGCGCACAGCATGGTCCCAAAGTTTTGCAAAAATAGTGAAAAACGCCATTTGGAGTCAATTTCAAAGGCAAATTTATGAATTAAAAAATTAATCGATTTTAAATTTTTTTTTTGCGTTAATTAGAGTGAATATCGAAATTATAAATTCTTATAAAATTATAATCAAAATTAAATTTTTTTGATCCGATATATAACGGTAAAGTATTAAATGAGATATTAAACTAAATATACCATAATTTTTTTTTATTTTTTTTGCTCAAAATAAAGCTTAACTAATTAGCTTTTACATACTCAAATATGGCACTAGCGTTATTTTTTGTTTTTAAACTACACTAATTCAAATATAAGGCATTCTTAATAAATACTCAACGTAAGTAAAATACGAATGAATCTCGTTTCAAGAAAGTTTTTTATTTCACTTCTTCGCAATTTGCGACCATGTCGAACAAAAACAAAGCAAAATTGGCGAAAGGGTTAGACGGTAGAATAAGGATAAAAACAATAAAAATGTATGGTTCAATTTATAAATTTAATTTGATATATAATGTTCACTAACGATTTGTGAATTTGAAAATTATTTAGTTACAAATTTATTTTTTGCCTTATGTATAGAACAATGATAATCGTGGGTTCCCTTTATCGTAATTTGACTTCATCATACTCTGCTTTCGTTGCATATTCAAAATGCATTGTTGATTTCCATGATCTACTCCGTTCGTATAGCTGTTGTGGAGTTTGAATTGATCCCTTTGTTAAACTGTAGCGATAGGCACCTCTTTTAAATGTTCCACCAACACCATCACACGCCCCTTTGCCGTGACTGGTAGCATGAAAATGCCTATCAGCTGCGATGTTAAAATATTCTTCATGATGGCTTAGATTAATTAAATTATTTTTATTTTTATATTGTGTTATAGCTCCGTCAGACATATAGAAAATGTTTTTGATGTTCGATGTTATTACTTTTGCTATGAAAATAGCATATTTCACTGAAGTGCTCTCAGAATCCTTGTAATAAATAACGAACAGATGAATGGTCGCTTGTGCATTATTCCAGTGATAACTTTGCACAGAATCTTGTACGATAAAAGCATAATTTTCCGCGAAATCACATTGTACTTCTTGTAAAGATTCTTTTTTTTGTTTAAGAAATTTTGTTTGCTCTTTCAATATAAAATGATGAGGTATTACTTGGTTAAATTATGAATAAATTTTTCTATAAACTTGGTCATTTGGTCTTCTAATGTAACCAAACTGCATCTTTGAACGGTAATCTAATATTTGACACATCACTGTTATTGAAGCATTTACACAACAATTCTTCAAGTTCTTCCAAATTTTTAGAGCACATTTGACACATATTAATGTAACATTCTTGAATTTGTTCATCACCACACATAACGAATGAAATTAAATCTTTGTAATCTTTAAACGAGAATTGACTATTGTCTCGCGGGGGTGAACTGCTAAAGAAAGTAGCCGCAAGTTCTGAAAAGCAGTCATCAGGTTTCTTGAACATAATTATTAATTATTATTTTACTATAACCACTTTTGTTTTGTTTTGTTTTTTCTATTTTTTTAAACCGGGGCTTAGCGGGGGAGGGGGAGGGGAAGAGCCAGATTTTATTCCATCACGATCATCACTTTACTTCTGCTTGTTCCAACAAGCGGTAACCCAAAGTGGTATTAACCGTAGCAAATAGTTGTTGCGCCTCTTCTTTCTCGTCTACTTGCCCCCCACCCACATCATATGAAAGAGAGCAGGCATTAAATCCTGCACTAAGTTAAGAGGGAGAATCATCAAAAAGGCTGCTAAAGAAAACTCAGACAGCGTATTTAGAGAATTCTACGAAGTCGAACGATCCTTCCATGGACGAAATTGTATTCAGGTAACATATAATTAACCATATTAAATCCTGGAATCAGGGGGCAGGAACACAATGGATTCCCTTAAATATATATATATATATATATATATATATATATATATATATATATATATATCGTTCAGGTAGCACTGCTTTCTGCAAGAAAGTTACAAACCCTGACGATTTTGCAAGTACTAATGTAATACAAGTTTCTCTGCAGAGATAACCATTTTCAAAATTGAATAAAATTGCCAAAATGTTTCCCCAGCAAATCTTAATATAGATAATAATTTAAATAAATTGAGCTATATAGATTATATCCAATAAATACGTTAAATCTGCTAAAAACCTTAAAATCAAGTAACCAAATCCAACTCATCGATAAATCACGAATCTCTTCTGTACATTATAATACAAAAGATCGTGAGAGATAATTCTATCTAACTTTTCTTGTGTTTGCATCTCAAACTTTTCTCAATATTCAGTTTGTGTTCGCTAAATCGAATCGACAAACAAAAAAATTTTTTTTATCTGCTTACAAATTCATCGAACGTTTAATTTTCTTCATTCCAACTGTATAGGTTTTGTTATACAAAAGGAAGTTTATTCGTTTTTCTTTTTTTTTTCTAAATTTGTATACCAAACGATAAGATGGTAATATGAAGACAGTGAACTGACAGACATGTTATACTTATACTCCTTATTTTGAACTTTCTATGTATATACCAAACACCAAAAAATAAAAAAACAAAAAGTTTAAATTGAGACGAGTTGAAATTATTACGTTTACACACGAGTATGTTATGTATGTGCAGATAAATTTTAGTATTTACGAGTGTGTCCTCGTTCCATACAAAAGATTTATTCCGCTCAACATAATTTAGTATAAATTACCAATTAAGTTTATATCTATTTTTATGCCCTCAAGATTAGTAGAAAATTTCTCTTAATGATAAAATTATTCTAATGATAATATGAAGGATAGATAATCATTTTCTTTGTTCTATATACGTAAAGATTATATGAAGCCGGGATATATGAGATGTGTAAAACCAACAACAACGACAAACATAAAAATTATTAAGATTAAAAACATAAAGCACAAGGAAGTTGAGAAGAAAAAAAAAAAAAGGATTTTCCTCTTTAACTTTTATTTTTGCGTTCGTCTCAGAAAAGGAAAAAGTAATTTAGAAATGATTTTCTAGCAACATGATTTTTTTACCGCCCGCCACATCCCTTCAAGAATATTAAGTTATGACGATGATGTTATTTTCATTGAGTCATTTGATCAATTCAATGGATATATGAATAAATCCTTAGCAAAAAAAAAAAATAATAATAACAAAATTGGGATGAATATGCGCGTGATGAACTGCTGCTTGGAACGATACATAGTTAGTAATGATGATATCGATGATATAGAGAAATAGAAAATTATGGATGTTAAGGCACGGCGACGTGATTTGAAATTAGAGCAAGTGATGATTTATTATGTATAAATTGATTGAATGGTATGGTAGTTGACGTGCGCTTTGGAATATATTTTGTTGTAACAAAATAAAATTCGTAACAAATTTTTAGCAAGTCACTGTTGCAGGTGATGGCTTTAAATAGTTATTTATCCAGTCAGAATCTTTAAATATTAGTATTAAATCGCATACCAAGTAAGACGTAATTTATAAATTTTCTCACTCTCAACAATCTCATTTAATAGCTATCATAAACCAATTGTTTCATTTTTGAATTGTCAGAAAAGAATCAACCCTCATTGTAAGATCCTTTACAAATTTAACACATATTTAAATCTGAGAAAGCTCACTTCTGTCGCACATACGAGTAGTGGCTGTACGCTTTTTTGGTTTTTCAATTAGGATTACTATTTATTGTACGTTTACTATGGGTAAAACCAGAGCCTTCTAGAGTACAGAGCCATAACCATATAATGACGTATTTTTTAGAAGCTTTTTTAGTGTTATAACTTTTCACTGATTTCCATAGGAATCCATAGTAAAAATGGTGTTTTTTAGCTTCAAGTTTTTCAATGAAAAAAGCAAAAATATTATAAAATGTTTTATTAAGTGCAGAAATATTAAAATTAAATTATTTCTAAAATATATTTTTTCGAACAATCATTTTGAAAAATACATCAAAGTTGGCTCTGACGAATTAAAATAATACTTGCTAAATTTATCTTTAGTTTTACTAGTGTACGTAAGATGTCTAAAATGGTTACAGAAAAATACGAAAAAAAATTATTTAATCGCAAAATTATCACACGTTCCTATATTTTGTGAATTTGTTTTGCTTTTCCTACAATTGTTGAACTTGAAATTTCCCCAGGTGGTAATTTTTGATACGATTTTTCCAAATTTTACGGCCATCACTGCCATCTATGTAATGTATATTGACTTAATGAACAAACGAAACGTAGTAAGCTTTTATTTCAATTTGACCAGAATGTTGTTGTCATGAAATTTTTTTTATATTTTGGTTTAAATAAATCAATTATTACAAGAAAATGAAAACGATTTACTTAAACGATATTCATATATGGTGAAGTTCAAACATTTATTAAAGTATTTCATAAATCACAATTAAGAATTTGTAACGTTTTCATTTAAAAATTTGTCTTAGGAAAAAAAGTGATTTCCCATATGTTTTGTGTGTTTTACTATGAAAAGTTTCGTTTTTTCCTCGTTTATAATTCCCTTATAAAAGCTCAGATTTTTTGATTATGGCTCTATAAAATACAGGGTGCTCTGGTAAAACGCTATTCCTAAGTATTTGAAATTTATTTATTATAAAAGATGTTACTTTAAATAGACTTTTATACGGTGAATGAAAAATAATAAATTTAGGTTTTCGTAAATTCAATGATATCATATTAGACTTGAAGTATTCAAGTAAAATTTTCATGTCATGTTTCAGGTTATTAATTATGAGGATCTTTTGTTTCATAGGTGAATACAGAATCATCCCGCAAACTTACTAATATGTTCAATCAAGGGCTAATATGAAATATCGTTAATAAATGTCAGGAACAATAATTGCAGTAACATGCTACCTTGAGGAACTCTATAATTTACATTAAGAATATTACTACTGATTCCATCAATCAAGACGTATTGTTGTCGATCATTTAAGTGACTATTGATTAATTTACATGATATTCCACGAAATCCATAACAATGCAATTTATCTAGAAGTAATCCGTGGTCATCTGTGTCAAACGCTTTTTTAAGATCAAGAAATAGTGCATTATATATTAGATTTGTCATCTCTGTACCTATACCTTCGCTAAATCCATGTTGATAAGCATAAAAAAATTCAAACTATTTAAAACAATTCTTAAGCAAATGTTTATTATTTTTTCAATGATTTTATGATATACAGAGAAAATAACAATGGTCCTATAGCTAGAAATAAGACTTTTATCACCACTTTAAAAGACTAGGACCACTTTAGCAATTTCCCAAGGTACTCTGAGAAAAAGGAAGCGTTACGCTTTAAAATCAGATTACGAATATTATCTGGCCCACAAACCTTACGACTATTTAGAAGGCAAATAATATTATAGACTTCCGTTGGAGTAGTGGGGGACAAAAATATTGAATCAGGATTCGATCGCAACGCATTAAATTTATGAAAATTTTTAACACTCCCAATTGCATCGCCCAGTGAAATCCCTATAATGACAAAATAATAATTAAGTAAGTTCACTATATCTGAGGTATCACCATTAACTACGATATCTTCAATTTCTGACTAACATTGCTAAACATATCTTCATAATATCGCTTCTTCACAAAATACTTCTCAGATGATATTCGGGTTTCTAAGTTAGAGTCTAATTTGTATATGCCATTCAGGGGCAAGAATTATTCTTCAATTTAGCAACGACACTTAGTAGTTGTAAATTGTTCAATTAAATAATTGTACTTCTCAATGTTTAACTTAATTATTGCTTCAGGGTCATTATTATCAAAATCCGTTGATACAAGAAAATCAATAATCTTATGTTCTAATTTGTTTTTAAGATTTACTTGGCGTAGAATTGCTTGGCTCCTAGAATATTCGCGATTGTTGAGATAATTCGAGTTTTTTTTTTGTTATGTTGATTCCATGATACGCATTACATATGTATAATTTGACATTTTCAAGTCTTTTGCGAAATGTTGTTGAGTTGATTTTCCAGATTATTCATGATTATTTGAGATTTAAAATTATACAGTTACCGAATCAAGTGATTTGCTTAGTATTTTTGAAAATTCAGAGATTATTCGAGTCTTTTAGATATTTGATTTCATATTTATTCGAAAAATTTCGACTTGAGCATTGACAGCCATTGATTTACCGATACAGATGCCGTTACATTTAATTCGAGATTTTCGAGGCATTCAAGATTACTTCAAAATCATCGAAATTTCAGAGGATTTCTTGATTATTTATGAGACTATTTGCGATGATATTCGAGCAACAAACCAAAGCCACAGGTAATCTTACATTATTCTGTGGTTTTAGGTGATGCCTATTATATATATGCCTACTATATTTGCTTTTGTTTCGTTTTGTTAAGACGGAACTTGCTATTTTTTTACAGATTTTGATGAAATTGAACCTGTACGATGGAAATGGGATTCTAAATTAATATTTAAATGAAGTTCTGGAAAATTACCAATTAGGATGGATCAACTATTTGTTTACCGATTTTGATGAAATATAAATTCCATCGTACTGGTAATTGGATTTTAAAATAATTTTAGGATGACAATTAGGATGGAACTTGCTGTTTCTTACCTGATTTTGATTAAATTCAACAAGTACGATGAAAATGATATTCCAAAATTATTCGTTGATGAAGTTGTAAAATTTTGACAATTAGGATGGACTTTGGCTTTTTATAATCGCTTCTAACAAAATTTGCCAAATTAACTAGAATATTTCTAAATCGATTATGATGAGTTTCGGCAAGAACTGTTTTTGGAAATCGGTTCATTAATGATTTTGTGATAAAGTTCTGGAATTTGGATGGACTTGGCTTTTTTTAGCCGCTTATGATAAAATCCACCATGTAGGATGGAAATGAGATGTTAGAATGATTTTTGGATAAAATTATTTAATTCGGGCAATTATCTGTGAATTTACCAATACTAATATTTTCCCAGTAAATACCAGGCACCCTTACTAGTATTTTTATACCTCCTAAATACTAGACTCAGCATTTTTAAAATTGCTAATGTATGTATGGTTTATGTAGATGGCTTTTGGAAAACTCTATTTTGAGCAGTAGCCCATTAATAATGGAGTATCCAAAAGGTGACCAACATTTATTAAACATAAATTAAAACTACTGCCTCTGCCTCTACAACATGGCAAATTTGATTATAAATATTTAACGCTAAATGCATTAATCAAACGATTATTTTAATCGTATATTCTTAGGAATCTTCATTATTCGCGATGACACCATCAACCTCTTGGGTTACGTCGATTTTCAATTCCGCCTTGGTATTATAAGTAATACTTTTGCTCATTAAACTTATTAAAACGGTGCTTTCCATAATGACGAGTTACAGCTTTCGTTTTGATTCTCTTTAAATTTTCCGCAGTGATAATTTCTCGATGGGGACCGATGTTTGATTGAAAGATTTCATGTGACATTAAACGTTCTATGTTGAATATTTTTCACAGGCCTCGCATTGGTCTTCGAAAACAGATATGGATGGATACTACCTCAAATTGACATTTTTTCTAATTCAACAAGGTAACTGACACTGAACCGAACTGTTATATAATAAAGTGTTTAGCTTTTACAATGTTACGTTCCCGCTTTCGACATTATATTAAATTTGCAACGGACAATTTAGAATTTCGAAAAAACTTAAAAATTAAAACAAAAAATTAAAGCTTATAAAACACGTCTAACTCGCATGGCTACTACGATCGATTCCAAATCCATCGATTTCATTGTAATATTTATTAAATTAATAATTTTTTATACCTGGAGGATCAAATTTTCATTTGCCCTTTATTCGCCATCTCATAACATCGTGTCCATAACAAGAAAATTTCAATGAAAAATTTTAATTTTAAAAGCTTTTAAACTTAAATAAGCTGATGCGACCTTCAAATCTGTATACCACTTCCGTCGTTCGGTTTCTTCTTTTAGAAATGGAATTTGGTTAAGGAAAGAAGAAAAGCGAAATCTTTCCTTTAAATGTTCTGCATTTCGAATTTGTGTACCTCGGATTACCTTCTCTATTTAAATTTCTCTGTCCTGTTGGCTTATCACCTATCTACAGTCAAATGAATTATTGGTTGATGGTAGAAAATCAACCAACCGGAATTGGCAGTAAAGAACTTTGTTTCCGACAATTTCTGTTTTTGGTGCCTTATGTAAGGTGCCAAAGTTTAATGTACTTAGTTACATTTGTGTAAGGTTCCTCAAACGCGGGCAGTTAGTTAATACATATACTACTCATATCATACATTTTTATTAATATGATATGATAAAATCCTACACAAATCACCGGATTCCCGTTGTTACAGGAAACAAACGATTTTTTCGATTATAACCATTCTTCTCTCCAAACAACCCTTACCACATCCACATGCATAATAATTCAATTTCACGACTGAACAATTTAGAAAAATCATAAAGTCAATCACAAAGTAACGGGAAAAATTTGTGTTCAGCAGAAAACAAAAAATGTTTTCCATCCAGTGTTTTCCTCGAATATAAAACTATTTTTAAAGGAAAATTCGGGAATAGAAACGATTTATAACCGTGTGCATTAGTGTATACATCTACAGTGTTCTGGTAAATACCAAAAAAAAAAATCGAAAATCTCATTTTTCATTATCTCGTACTTTTGTTGTTATCAAGGTGGGAATCAAAATGTTTGTATTAAAACGGGATCTCACATTGTACTGGAAATTCATTTTTATACCATCACACATACACACACCTGCACTCAGCAGAATCGTAATCATAATAGCAAAATTGGCGATTTAGAAAATTTATTTTCTCGACAGTTGGTATAGAAATGCATTACAAAATATTTATATCGTGTATACGATTACATATGAGATTATGGAAGTATGATTAATAAAATTTTATTCTGTGTTCAGTTCCCTCTAATCTTCTAAGAAGAGCTGTATATTTACGAATACATAAGTTGAACTGTTTGAAAGATTTTTTTTACTTTATGCTTAGGATTTCTCTTTAAAAAATCAGAAACAAATCTTTTATTTGTTGTTTTAACCTTTTTTGTATTTTTTGTGTAGTTATAAGTACATGAGAATTCCAAAGACAACAAACGGTAGCTTTCTTTATAGTAGGTATATATAAACGAGGAGATAAAGACAGAAAGGGATTTGAAAATAGAAAAAGTAATAGAAAATTAAAGGAGGAACAAACGAGTTTTTGTTTCGCTGAATATGAATTTAAATTTTTTTTTATCTGGTTGGGAATATAAGACGACGAGTACAATGATTGAATACGCTGCCATACGATACAAGCAGATGAAAAACTTGATGCCATTGCACCAAATGTATTATACGTACATATATATTCGTGGTTATGCATAATATTTATGATATTGTTTGAGGTCTGGGTGATAAAGCAGCTTTTCAACCCACACTATTTAAATACAACATAAAAACGTAATAAATCCACTCTTTACAATAGTTTCTTAGAATCAAACACAACACAAAAACAATAAAAGAAATGTAAATTATTTCTTTGGAGAAAAACAAAAGATCAAGAAGCAGTAGAAACAAAAAATAAATTTTCAGAAGAAAGAAATTGTTTTAAAAGTCAAGAAAACCATAATGGAAAGGAGAGAAACAATGAAAATAATTTCCCAAATAACAACATTAAAAAAAAAAAACAGAAATCTTTTATCTTTTCTTTTATATGGTATAACCAACAAGACCAAAAACCAACAGAATTTTCCATTTTTCAACTTTGTATTTTCGTTTTTATTGTTTCAGGTGTCGGTACCAATTTTGAGTATTCATTAATGTAAAACAATATTTATACGTGTGCCGGTTTCTTGTAAGTAATTTTTTTATCAAGTTGCAGATGGGCTTCTATAAGAAAACAATAAAGTGTTTGGTTTGTCTTATACAAAACTAAAATGCCGAAACCCTTCATATTCACTTTAATAACTTATATTATGAACTATTCCGATGAAAAAAATTTCATCGGACAACACAATGCAAGCGGTCTTCGATGATATAATGAATCATTAGTTGACAAAAAAAGGAATCGGTTGTTAGAGCGACAAAAAGAGGTGGACAAATGAGCTTCGAAAGATAGGAGCTATACACAAACTTGCCGAATCTGTCAGTGGGTGTAACGCCAACAATTATGTAAAAAAGCTTGATAATGGGTGTCAGTGAGTGTAACACCAACGATTATGTAAAAAAAGCTTTATTTTATAATAATTCGATTTTTAACAAACATATTATGTAGAAGACTGCCTGCATTTACTATACACCACATTCTGACGGTTAATAACATGAATAACTTTCTGTCGAAAGACATTGAAAATATGTTTTTAAAACACCAATACATCGTTCAACATAATTTCTTGTTAATTTATGAACCGCGTTGTAGTGGTTGGTCTTCCTTTTCATTTCTTCAATTTAGTGTTGGTGTCTGCTGAGGATAACCACTGACTCCTAAAATTAAAATCAGACATTCAAGTTGAAGTATTGCCAAATGCACGTAATGTTGGAAATTTTTGACCCAACCTTATAATCTTTCAAAATTATACAATTTCAATAAAAAAAATCCAATTTTGTATTTTGCCATCCGTCAAATTGAAATCTGACCATCAGATTATAAAATTGGAGAATTTTGAATGGAATTATATCAATTATAACAAAAATTTCGAAGAACATTATATTTTCTGAAGAGTCCAACTATTCTTTAATAATTTTGATACTGCAGATGAAACAATTGGTTGAAAATTTGGATTTGACAATTTGGAATACCGGTCGACATCACTTGCATGCGGCAATAATGCTTTAAGGTGCAATAAAAAAAAAATACAATTTTCACAGAGGGGAGAAAATCAAATATTTGTATAAAGCAAAAAATAAAATGTTACTACCATTCAACTGGACACTATACGACCACTACGACTGACTTTATAAAATTTCAAATTTTTTAAACGCATTTATCCATTCTTCTGCAACATAAATTCCATCGAAATTTCAAAATCCAAAAAAGTCCGTATAGTACCTACATTCATTCCGATTGAAATTTTTTTCTGGTGGAATAAACTCTATCAGAATTTTATAAGAGGCTTGATTAAATCTAACTATGGGTTTTCACCAAAAGTAGATTGCAAATATTTGCGAAACGAAAAATTTCCTGTAAAAAAAATAATTTCCCTTTGCAAATATTTGCAATCGAGTTTTGGCAGGAACCAAGAGTAAGTAACCCTTATTTACTTGAAATTGGAAAATTCAGACTTACGTTTTCATAATAATACTTAGAAATTGAGGACAGTAGGATTGAAATTACGAACCTAAAACTATTGTAAAAAGTGTCATGGAATGGGATACTTGTATTAAAATTTACCATCTCTGCACTCGAAAGCCTTTTGAATAGCTTAGAGTTCTTCGTTCAATTGTTTCACGTTTCACCTATATTTGGGAGAAAGGGATGGAGCAGGAGTTACCGATGATTAGCTCCTCACAAAAAATGCAGTTACACAAATTCTTACAAAGTGTAAACAAAAAATAAGAAGAGTCATACCCAAAACAAACATAACCTAATTTTTTATATAACCGAATAAAAAGATAAAAAATATTTTGTCCACGACTAACCTATAATATACTCATTGTAGATTTATATATAGTATGTATATCCATTAGTCTACTGCTAGTTTATCTAGTAGTCTCTTTTCCCATTATTCACTACTACCAAGTAAAAATTTCATTTTTGAAATTTTATCTAGTAGTCTTTTGCCATTTTCTTTATAATTAAATTGAGACGTCAAAATGTCGACGAAAATTATTTTAGGACTATTTAAAGTGAATGCAATAAAATAGTGAATGAAGGATGCCAAAAAAGTATTCGCTTTGTGTTTTTGTTTGCGTCTTTGGTTTTATTTCCCAGTCATTCACCAAATTTGAATAAATCAGTGTAAAAAACATAGAAATAAAGAAAAGAAGAACGTGGATTTAACAAACCAATAAAGTTAGAAAAAAGGCCCTTTCAAAAAGGCGGAAACAATATCTCGGCGATAATGGTGAGTCATCCTTTTAATTCCCGCTTTATAATTTTCCTTTTTGCAGTTGTTTTCTTTTCGTTGTTGCCATTTTCGTCAACTTAATTTCTTTTCCTCAATCGATATTGGTTATGCATTCGCCCTAAGCGGTTGTTTTCTTCACAGCAAATAGCGCCTCCCGAGTCCACATTTAGTTTATCATCTAGTTTAGTCCAGAAAAAATTACAAGCAGTTAGACTGGCACTGAATTTGTGTTTATTTCATTTTATCTGCCAACTACCGCTATAGTGTGTGTGGCACATTACAGAGGATGCAAAAAATGTAAAAACGAATGACTTTCTTTTTGCTTCCGCCCGTTTTCAAATAAACAGTAAACAATCAACGGCCATACTTACCATAAAAAGTTGACGAACTGTAAAAATTTGAGAGCTCACGTCATTATTTATTTGAATATTATACACTTCTTTCTTAAGAGCATCCCAAACAAAAAATCCAAAGGGCTTAAGTCCGGCGTGAGGTCATAGGTCTGGCTCTGCCAAATTATTGATCAGTAAATGTTTAATTCTCCACAGTCGTAGTCCTATTCCATAATAAGCATCTGTTGATTCAAGTGTTCAATCATCAGCGTATTATCTACGTAATCGGAAAGGGCCAAATCTTATAGTATTTTTCAAGAGATCGCAGAAAAGTTTAGTAATAAAAAAGGCCCAACCAAGAAATTATTATTTCGAGCCATATGTTTAAATGATGCCTCGTAAATGCAGATTCATCATTCTATAAAAATATTTCGTGTAGAATCACTCTGCGCTTCACTCTTATAGTATTCTACAAAATTCTAGTTATTGGAATTGTTAATTCGCATCCCGTTGAAGAAATACCAACACCTCTAGGGATCATACTGACTGACTAATCCAGTTACCTTCAATTAGCTAAAAATTAAGTTAAACAACTACTTTATGGTAGCATTCTATTTGTAAGTCTTGCAGTAAACTGTTTTCGAGCCTTGGGAGCGTTACTGAAACCGTAAACGGACAACATATCTGAATATTCAGAATTAAAGTCAATACGTGGCATGATAATATTGCAGCGATTATTAATCGCGCCTAACATTAAAAAATATGTGAAAATATCAGTTGATTATATTTTATGAATAATTAAAAGATAACCTTATAAACAAAGTTGTATAAGGTGTAATAAGACTTATGTTTTCGGTATATGTTTTCATCTGTGATACGTTGTCGCTAAGCCGAACTGCGAAAAATGTTACATGGGTTTGGAGCTTAGTTTTTTTAAGACCGATCATCTCCCAAAATGTTTGCCTTTAAATTTGGAACAATTTGTATACACGAAATATATTAAGCTGAGAATCAGTAGTTAAAGGGTTTATCGACTACAACGGGCCAACCATAATATTCGAATATGTTCTTACATTTTTTATTAGAGATATAGTGTATCACAGATATGGACATCATGGTAACCTAATTTCAAAGGAATCAGTTTCTGTCAATAAAGTTTCTAACTTTTACACTTTTTTGTGTATTTGTGTAACTTCATTTCCTGGGAAGAACATCATATCGGTAAATATCCATTTGTGGCTTCTTGAATGATTGAAACATGAAAACGTTTAACAGTTCAACTGAACTTTTAACAGTTGAACTGGACAAGTTCTATTGCTCAGAGCGACACTAATTAACTAATCTAACCTAAGTGGTTTTAGTTCAAATCAAAAAAGCGATTGGACGATATTTCGCCGGATGCCGGTAGCAATTTTCTAGAAAAAGAGGCAAATGAACAACAAAGATGGTTAATGGTGGTACGGGTTTGGATAGGAATTTGCAACAATGTTTCAAAGGATTGAAGAAATACCGATAGGAACTTCTGATTTGTTACCGTTATTATATTGATTGATTGATTTGAGTGTACGATCAAGACTAAGCAAGGTTCCCGGAAAGACGCCGGGTCCACCGTACACCCTTTTCACACCCACTTTCACCCTTTTCACCCTTTCCAGACACCTAAGTAGCCGATAGTTAGTATGTTTTTGTTAGTAATATATACGATAAAATAGTTAGCACAAGACTATACAATTTCTAAACTACGTGATCGCTGGATGCTCGATGTTTCTGGAAGCTGAGCGAGGTTGTTCCGGTACTTTTGAAAATCCAAATCTCAATTAATTAATTATCGCTATCTGCTACTTTAAACTTAAACTAAAGCATTATTTAAACTATGAAACCCTCATTCATTTCTCTGAAATAAATTATAAATTAATCTTTATGTACTACAATTAAATTAATATTAATCTTCCGAATCCTCACATCCAATAAAATATATATAAAAATAAATAAATATTAATTTTCATAAATTATTTTGTTGTCACGGCTCTCGCAATCTATCCATTTCCAGGCTCACACCAAGGAGTAAAATAATGTAATGCCGAGTAATGCCGCATCCTACCTTGATACCAAAAAAATTCCATTAAAGTTTTTTAACGAACAGCCCATACATTTAAATAAATAACTGCAAAGTTTAATTGCTGTTTAAGTTTCCACCAAATAAAGATTTAAATCGGTTTCTGAAAAACTGGATTAGTGTTTCTTTCAAAATGTATGACTTATAAGTGGCTTAAAAAATTGGTCAGTGTAATGGAGACCTAAATTGTATTACATAAGCCAAAATTAATAAAAACAGTTAAATCGCTAAGTGCACTTATGTGGTTTTCGCTTTTAGACACAGACCCAGTTTTTACTAAATTCTGCTTAATAATCTAGACTCAAACACAATTTATATTTTGATTTAAATGTATATCCCTGAAACAAATTTACGATTAATATTTCTCACAACCAATGAACTTGATATCAGCAACCCCGCACTGCTCCACCACCAAAAATTTCCGGCCACTTCTGCGACTTCTACTGCTTCCCGCTCCAAACCGCCTAATTTAGCTTAAATCTAGATAACTTAAAAGAATTGCAATATAAATGGTCAATGATGGCCACAACCTGTCAGCACTGACAGAACGAAACATCTGGTCACCCCTGCCTTGGTCTAAACAAACCAGCAATATTATATCCAGCTACTCCACCCGCCATGCAACGCCAAACTCCCAACACAAAACTCGGCTCAACTTTTATTGTCTTTACACCATCTGCAGTACAAAAGCTAAACAGGACTACATCCTTCTACCATAGTCGGTTTTACACCGGATAAATCGATGAGATATTCATGAAAAGTACTTGAAATTTATAACTACATAAGACACACACTTGCTCCTGAACCAACTCATCAACAACCCATCAACAGCGAGCGTCATTCTCCAGACAGCACAGATTAACTGGTAGATTGGAGAATAATGTCGATGACAATAGATTATAATAACTCAGTCTGTAATTAAGGAATGAAAGAGGGGAGAGCCTTAGTTGGGATCTTAGTTCATTTTATTTTATCTTAATTATTTCACATTCATTTTATTTTATCCTCTCTCAACTCTATGGTGCATTAAATGGGTGTGAGGTTACATCCTCTCCGTCTCCGCTCTCGAACATTTCATTGCAATCAGATTCTTCGAGTAAATACAGCTCTTCAGCGGCCTTCTTTAATTCACTCCGATTTGATAGAAGGTTTTCCCATTCGGTGAAAGTTCTGTCATAATAACCACAATGGCACACGTTGGAGAGGTCATAAACTCGATCCTATTAATTTCTATCTACTTTCGTAACATTATTATGTTTAGCTGACAGAGTTGTTCTTTGCGGAGATTTAAACGCCCTATTGGAATTGTAGATAACTATAACTTAAATTGTAAAACGCTATTTGAATACTGCGAAGCAAATAGTTCAGTTTTTCCCCTGAGAATACACTAGAGGTAATGCTATTTTAGACATTGTGACCATTTCCCAATTACATTTGAAGTTTCTGAAGGTTTTAATATTTTTCGCCAAAATATGAGCATCCGGGTTTCAGATATAAAAAACGCAGACTGGGATAGTTTTAGGCATATTATAGTACATTATAAAATATCTCATCTAAATGAAATAAAGATCAAATGCATTAATGATATTGATCTTGGTGTATCTAAATTCAGCAAAATCGTCAATAATGCCTTTAATAGCTTTGTCCCCCATCTGCGAAATAAATGATAAAACAATATCGCCTGAGAATCTTAAACTAATCAAGCAAAGAAACTTCTTATGAAATAGGAGGCGGAAGACGCTCACAATATTTTCAACCACTCTGATAAATCGAATAACCAACGAAATTCATCTAAAAATCCATCAGATTTGGCAAGAAGACTTCACTAAAAAACTACAAAATATTACGCCAGATAGATCTAATTTATATAAGGCCATCAGAACAGTCTTGCCCAAAAATAAAAATAAAAGCATTGTCATGAAGAGCAGGAAGGTCCGATTATTGATCCCTCAGTTATTGCAAATAAGATGGCGGAATATGAGTCGGTATTCAGTGGTTCTGACCATATTGCAAATCCTCAAATAAATAATGTGGTTGATAGTTTTACTCGGTCATTAAGAATGCATTTGACTATGTAAGGAACGTTGGCCTATTATATAAACTACTACGAGGTGGAATATGCCCCGCTCTGGTAACTATAATAAAGTCATATATAGGCCATTGTCGGTTTTTCGTATGTGTTGACAATGTCCATAACTCTGAGATTAGGAAAATAACTGAAATTTATAAAACGATAATTCCGAGTTTTCTAAAACTTATAACTTTACAACTTCAGATAAACTCAAACATGACAAAGATTACCTCATTTTACCAAAATAATTTATCAGCTTTAAACAAATATTTAGATTTAGTACCTATTGAATACAAAAATTACATTGAAAGACAAATTATGTGGTCATTTAGCCTTGCCGCACAAAAACGATGTATGTATGTATATAGGACTGAATTTACAATAAACTTAAATCCTTCTTTAAGCTTAGATTAACACTTCTTTATAAAAATAATACTTTAAGATAGTTCTTGCAGTCATTTAGCAAATAGTAGCATTTAAAAATAGTTAAAAATTAAAAATTTCACTTCCGGTTTCGCTGATCGGTGCTCTTCTCTACGACAAAAACTTAAAAGTCTCAAAACGATAACCTAAAAAATATATGTTATCTGTTAAAAATATCTGTGATCTCGTGGAGAGCTGTGGCTGCATTAAAAACTATTTAGCTCGCAGTATACAGAACTTAACGCTTTAATAGTAAAAGAGCTAAAGAGCTCTAAACCAATAACTAAATCAGCCCTCTTTTAATATTTAAATTTGGATCGTGATTTTTTAAAACACAAAACAACAACAACTATTTACGTCCAAGGTCCAACCATTGTATTTCGGATGTACTCCCTTCTGTCTAGAAATACTCCCCTGGAAACCTGAAACGTAATCCGCTTAAAGTTTTCAGTGCGACAGCACTGATCTGTATACACACAAAACTGACGAAAATTCCTTCTATAAACAACAGTAATTCTACAAATAACCAACACAACCTAAATACAACCGATATTCATTACAATAGAATAATAAATTTTATACACACACATACGCTCCGATCTCAAAATGTCGTAAATTCAACGTACTCGTATGCATGTAGTACGCAAGGCTGGGCAGTAACGTGTATTTGAATTACGTAATGAAAATACAAATTACAATTTGTAAATTGTATTTTAGTTACTCGTTTTCCAAGTAACAATATCTTGTATTTTAATTACATCAGTTTTGATAATTTTTTGTTTACATTTTTACATAAGGCTTATTAGGATTTGATTTCAGATCCATCAGTATAAAACCTAATGTTAATGATCGTTGTTTTACTAATACGTTTTTTCACTAAACAAATTTTATCAAATTAAATTTATCAATTTACAAATGGAAAGTAATTGTAACTTGTATTTTAATTAATCCACTTGAAAGTAATTGTAGTTTGTATTTTAATTACTGAGTTTGGTGTAATTCGTAAAAGTATTTTAATTACTCAATGTAATGTAATTTGCCCAGCCTTGGTAGTACGCAATATTATTTAATAAATGAAAAGAAAAATGTTTGCACAATTTCATCACCACACATATGTATGTATGTATGTATTCCAATATGCGTGATGAGAAAATACCTGTATAACGATAACTGAGAGTACCGTTAGTGTCATTTTTTTTTTTTGAACAAGTCTGTTCATGTTTCCTTGCTTTTAAAACAAATTACCATTTGTAAAAATGGATAGGAAGAAACTTCACAAATGAATATTGTTCACTATCAAAATAATATTTCTTCACACGAAATTTAACACAAAAACACTCACTAAACACTCACGAAACTAATAATAATATTAACAAACACATAACAGACGAAATTTTTGCTTAAATTCTATCAATATACGTATAATGTATATACCATATGTAGATATGTATGTACATAAAAACTTCACATCACTTTTCCAAAACTTTCCTAATTAACTAATTAAATATACACAAAAAAAAATTAAATTAAACACTTTATATATTTAAAACAAATAAAATTAAATTAAATTTACGAAGAGGACGACCAAAGCACGTCTATCCTCTTCGAGCGTCAACGACCAACCTCAAAAGTATGAACTTATACAATGAATAAATATTAAACACATATTTTAGATCATTGAAATCGCGAATAATTTAGTGAGAAACATACGTTAGCTTGCTTCCATTCTCGCAAATGCTTGCGAAATCAGCAGCGTTTGCCAATATTTATGGGAAATAACTGGGTGATGTCCATTCTGATTTGTTACCGTTATTGTATGCATAAAAACTTTGGAAACAACTCTGAGCCTGAATTTATGGAAAGGAGTAAGAGGAACAACAGGTGTGTCAACAAGAATTGGTGGTGGAAAGTAAAAGTTAAAGGGTAATATAACCGACGCTATACCGCCGGCAAAATTCCCTTAACCTTACGATCAAAAATTCCCTTAACCTTACGATCAAAAACTCAAAAGATCGAATTATTATTATTACTGTAGAATGTAAAATTTGTCGCAACTACCATTTTATCTTACATTCTCAAGCCCTATTTTCGCTTTAGCCATCGTTGATATTGCTCGGTTTCTCGGCAACATAAATGAAGTCAAGCTTTCTAGCTTCAGTTCTTTACAATATTTTCGGTGGGAAACTTCTTTAAGAACGGTGCTAATTTACTATCGTGATTGTGAGAGACAGAAACTGTAAAAATTATCTCTCCATTCATACCCTGTCAATATTTAAAAACGGAAAGTACGAAAGTACGATTACAACGCGGTTTCGTCATTTAGTAGACAAAGTATCAAATCAGTAGTATCAGGAAGAGTGAGTGTTTCGAGACCAGAATTCTTCTTAGGATATTTCCTCTTAACGGATTGAAGACATTGATATTTTTGGAAACGAAAGGAAGACATATTTCGACGAATACAGGTAAATAAGGTTTTTCGCTCACTTGGAGTGATTTTCGCCTTCTCCCAACCAACCCAAAATAATATTACAGAGTTCCTGGATACAGAAGCATACAATCAGTGCTAGATGTATGCCAATTTTGATCTAGCAAAAACCGTTTAACTTCTGGAATCGCGTCAAATATTTGCCTGGAAAAATCATACGAATAGCTGTGAAATAAAATAGCTAGACTGAAATAGAAATGCCTACAATAATAATTTTGGTACCAAAACCTATCAAAGGATTCCAATCGAAATAAGAGAACCCCAAAATAACCGTACTGGCTCTGGGGTTATTTAGAAAATCGAAAAGGCATATCGCTAAGAATTATTAAAGCAAAAAATTAGGCCTCTCAAAGATAATTTTTGGGAATGTGTGTTTTATGATCATGCAATAGCATTGTATGTAGCGTAGATTGTTGTATTAGCCAAGAGTAAAGGCCACTACGTTCCCTAACTCAATAATTACAGTAAGGGGTGGGGAGAGGGAGAAGAGTTTATAGTCAAAAATCCAAGTTTTTTGTTATTTTAAAAGGTAAATTGGTTAATTTCGTGAAAAATTTAAAACCTCGAATATCCGGAAATTAACTAAAGTTAAAAAGTTCTAAAATCTCCAGTAATAAGAATAGAACTTCAAAGTGCACTGTAGTCATAACTCGGTAACCGAAAGTAACCATATGTGTATGTAATGTATGTAATATGTTGAAGTAACATTTGATATTTAATTCAATTTACTCTGTCATTTTTCACACCAAAAGCTCATACAAAAAATGTAAAAAAAAAACCGACAAATAAAAAGGTCATAACCATTTCATCCATCTTCTGTGAGAGAGTGTGTGTGTATGTGTGTATGTATATTGTGATGTTGAGTGTAATAAAACTGGAAATTGGTTTAACATCAATTTGAAGTGAATTTTATTAAAAACTTTTATGGGAAATGTTCTCTTCATTAGGTAGACTGTGTAACATGCATATATTTCAGCAATTCCGTGTGTATAAAAATGAGAAATGATACAAAAAGAGCTTTAAACTTTTTTTTTATTATTACACGTATTATGTACAACTGTAGATTTGAAAATTGTATTTTTAGACTCGTTAGGATTTCTAAACGAAATTACAAAACGCAGGTTTTTCTTCGATTTAAAAACAACATAGCTAGTCGAAGAAGCGTTGTGTTGTAAAACGTTATTTAGGTTTAATTTAATACAAAATAAGATAATGTTTAATAATATGTACGTTTTATGGTAACTTTAGTGTGATTTGGAATATAAATTGTACTCGAAAAAAAACCCACTAATCTTTCACACTCTCAACTCAATTCACCCCACAATAAAAACCATTCAACTCTTATCACCAATAAATTCATAAAAATACATAAAAAAGCTCCCCATATTTTATCCTCATCATCATCAAGAGCTTTTTTTTTGTATTTTTTCAGAACGAGCGCATTTTTATCTCAAGTATTTTTTCTTCGCTGCTTATTCATTCGTTTTTTAAACTTCTTGTGTCTTGAATAATAAAATTCTTCTTTCTATATAAATTTTATCATATAACATCGTGCGAGATAAATTGGAAAGATTATTAATAATAAAAATTCGCGACTTTTATCGAATATGAACAAAAAAAAAAAAAAAAAAAAATAAAAATTCAATTTGTACGAATATTATTGAAAATTTTCAATTCGAAAATTTTTATTACGAACGATACCAATTGAACTTTTCCCCAAAAATTGAATTAAATAAGATAAATAAATAATTATTTTTTGTTATAGTGGTTTAGAAAATCGTGTTTAGAATTTAGAATACATCACGTGAATATTTTACGAATAATTACAAAATCATTTACGTCACCTGCATAATATGCGTCTGTAAGTGCGCGCGCGACAGTAAACAATTTAATTCGCTATAGTAAAACAAAGTTTTTTTTTTGCTTTTAAACAGCCGAAAGCTATTTAAACTCCATAAAAAATATTGTATATCCTTTTTTTAACGAAATTTATCCTTTTATTATCATCTTCATGATTATCCACCGTTCCACACCAAAAAAAAAAATGATGGAAACGCAACCAATTTCCATAAATTACAAAGCACTCGTTTCTCAAAATGTTTTGTTGGTGGATGATGAATGATGATGAAAAGCTTTAAAATTAAAACAGAATTTTCTTTTTTATATTTAGAATTTGGTTTGAGACGTGCACGTTTTGGTTTTGGTGGATTACTACGATATACTCTCGTATAATCATAAAGATGAGTCGAATAAAAAATATCGTTTGGGTTTCTGTCGTTCGCTTTTTGTCTCGTTTATAAACGAAAATATAAAGTATAGTGAATGAAAATTATACGGTAGATTGAAGCCGTATTGTTAATTTTATTGCATTCGGGTAATTTCATTTTCGTGAATATTTCAATTTTCGGTTTTGAGGTTGATGATGAGCATTGATAAATATACGGTTTTGAAATATGATTATTAATTCAATACACAGCTAACATAGCTAATTATGGATTCAAATGTAAAAGGTTTTGGAATTGAAGGTATCACCAGATAAAACCTATTTTATCATAGATTTCTCATTCGGTGCTACAAAGAACAATAATGGTATATTGTATTGTATAATAAAACGAAGAAAACGGACCATTGCAATGTGAAAGTGAAATGCAATCACTTAACGTAATACAATTGCACGTTTTCACACGAGTTAGGCGAGTTATTTTTTCTACGAAATTTAAGAATTATTCAGTGGAAATCGTGTGGTCATAGACTTAAAAACCAATCACTCAGTTCAACGAAAATCTACATTTAAAAGAATTGTTTACATGGCTATGAAAAAAATATTCACGTCGATTAAACAACAGTGTGACAAGGGGCACAAGTAAATAGAGAATTTACTGAATGGATACTGGGAATAATAAAGTCGCGCTTAATAGTCACACGAGAAAAATAATAAAATTTTAATTAAAAGTATTTCATATTACAGACTGTATGCATGAATGTAATTGAAGTTAATGCAATATGAATTTAAATTAACAACATAAAAAAAATTTAAAAAAAATGTAATTTTCATTGTACTGTACCTATCTGATAATGACTAGTGGGTGAAAGCAAAAAAAGAGGGGAGTGTGATTTAGAAACTGAAACGAGAAGGAACTCGGATAATTTTTTTTTTTTTTTTTGAAAAGATAAAATAGAATATTAAATATTAAATGTAAATTAAATTAAAATGTAAAATTAAAAATTAAGAAAATGAGTAAAAAAAACTAGGGAACTGATGTAAATAATAATAGATCGTGAACGAATATTAATAAATCTTGATAATAAATTATTTAATATATTTAATTTAGATAATAAGTAAAATTAATAATTAGAATTAATGGTGGCAGTAAAAAAAAAAAAACAATTTGAGAAGTGATTGTGAAATAACCCAAAATGGACGTGATGTGCGGTGAAAACTTTTAAACTAAATATTAATTAAATTAACTAACTAAAACCTACATTTAATTCATATAATAATAATATATTAAAATAATTATAAAACTGTTATCCATAAATGGGCAATTAAAAATTAATTATTTAAACAAATTAATAACCAACCACTGGGTTAAAATTGAATAAAATAAAAACATAAGTGGGAGATTGACGGAACAAGTTTCTGAAAAAGTAATAATCAGGAAAAAAAATAATAATAAGAATAGTAATAATAATCTCCAATTAAAATCTAAGAATAATTTAAAACGGCAAATGTTATGATCAGCGTGGGAGGATTGAACCATCAGCGAGATCGCGCCACATAATCCGCAATTATAGTTGTTTTGAGTTAGACAGCTAATTGACATAATTATTAGTTTACCGGTAAAATTATTTTTATTAATGGCCATATTTTTAGTTTTAATATTAATTAGTTTTAAAATTAACTTTGTAAATAATTAAAGTTTTTTTTTTGGTGTCGGTCAATTTCAATTTATTATTTCTACTTGCCAGTAAATCCAACATTTCTTTGTTTTTTTTTTAAATTAATATTTTTTTCGTTTATTTTAATTTAATTCAGTGAAATTATAGGGATGATGATGAGTCCCTAATTTTTTTTTGTAAATTCTCTTGGTGATGAGCTGACTGTTTCGAAGTTACCCGATTGCCGAATTTATTTTTTTTATAGCAAATTCAAGCTTTTCGGTTGTCCAGAAAGAACCCCTCCATCCGCTGAAACCTAGCCGGCTGCAAAATGCTGTACTGGAGCAACCACCGGAAAGTCTGTGGCAGATTTCGGCGGAAATGTAAGTGGAATGTTTTCGAAATCTGTTACAACAGTGGGTGATGTAATGCGGCGGCAGTATCATTCAATTTTGACGTTTTTCGAATTATCGAAAAAGTCGAATCAAAAGTGAATGATTGATGGTAATGCAATTCGGTATTATTGAATCCGCAAGTGAAACGCACCCTGTACAAAAATGCCATTTTAGATATGCATCAAATTTACTGAGGATTCTATACTGTGCTGGTGTTGGTTTAACTACAAATTTTTAGGTTTTTGATTTATAATTTAAGATTGGAGCGATCATAAATCCTAGTCCCTACCATAAATTAGCGCTTAATAAGCAACAGTTAAAATGTACCAGTGATTACAAAAACACACACGTTGTACTCAATTCTCTGGAGAAAAAAGTTATTCAACTTGTTTGTTTGGAAAATAGTGTCGAATGACTAACAAATTCGCAGAAGTTCGGAGTTCCGCATAATCGACCATAGTGATGTACTGTCAATCAATTGTAATCACTAAAATAAACTGAAAAGAAATGGATGCATCTGATGGCAACCTCGATGTCGAAAGGCAAAATGAAATCGCTAGAAAGGCTGAAACGTTCCAATCAAAAGAGGCAAAGTAAATGAAGCTGCGAGAAAGACAGATCAACATTAAACAAAATCATTCGTAAAATATTGAAACATTCATTAAAACACAAAATAGGCGCACAAAATATTTATATAGAGCAATCGACCGACGCGACGTAGCAGTCGTCAAACAACTACAAATGAGGTATTGCAAGAGGAGTTAATCGAGAATAAAAGGCACAATGAAAAAATAAAATGAAACAGCAAATTCTTGAAGTCGGACTCGATTGTAAAATTTAAATTAAATAAGTGATTAGAAAAATCAACTTAGAAGATATAAATGCATGCTCACCATTGATTTCCATCCTCACTATTGCATAAGCATTTAAGCTATTCTGAAGAACCGATTCTTCAAATTCTAAGTTTATGGTCACATATCTGAAATAAAATAGATTTATAAAAAAAAAATTGCGCATTGTCTCGCATTGTGTGTACCATCCAAACACATCACAATACTCAGAATCTTTAGGACAAAAAAAAATTTCTATTATTCCAAAAACTTCAGACAACATAACTGAAACATCTGGGTGGGCCATTCCTACAAAATCGACACTGTTTGACAATTTAAAAATTTAATCTTATCCATGTCTAAGAAATTCGGCCAACATCTGACCTTGATATTCATTCTACGAGTGTAGTTTAATCATCAAGTTTTGAGATATCGATATTCTTAGACAAGAATAGGATCAAATTTTTCAAGTTTTCGAATAATCGATATATCAAGGTCAGATGTTGGCCAATGAAAGAAAATTTTCAGATGTCGATTTTCATAGATTTGGATAAGATTAAATTTTTAAATTGTCAAACAGAGTCGATTAATAATTTTGTCGGTTTGGATTTTTTTTTTTAATTTAGCATTAAGGTCAAATATTTGATTTGAATGAATTTTCCCTTGTAAAGTAAATTCGCCCGAATGTATGCTTTTTAAAACAAATAAAGACGAATTTTTGTTGTGTTAAAATCTAATATTAATTTAAGATAAACTGCATTCGCATAATCCTTTAATATTTATTTCTTGTTAAATGTCATTATACAAATAACAATAATAGAATAAAAATCATTAATTTCATTAATCGTGGATCGATAACGCAGTTTTCCGTAGGTTTCAACAATACAAATAATTTTTAACGCGAATCGGATGTATTACCACCGCGCCGCAGTAAATCCGGTGAGTTGTATTGAACGTGATTCAGAGGTGCCCGTTATTTTCGTGCTCCATTAGTGGAATATCCTTTGGTTGGTGATTTTAGTATAAAGTAATTTAAATTTTCAATTGAATGCCATATCGAACTAGGAAGTTACCGATGACTTTTTTCGGGTGAATTTGAAGAATGCGGCCACTGCAATGTTTTTCGGTTTTTTCGTATCATAGAATAGCTCGTCTGAATTCCTGAAAGTTTTCTTTTTATTCCTTGCCCAACTTTTTCTTATAAGTAATCTATCTCGATTGGGTTAAGACCATGCGCCCAAAGGGTCTATTTTCTGATCCGTAAACAAACGCTTTATTAAATTTGCAGTACGTTTAGGATCGTTGTCTTGTTGGAAAATAAATGAAACTAGCACGTTTTCGAAGGAATCAAGCTTCATTATTTTTAACATGATGCGAATAACAGAATTTTTTTCAATTAATAAGTCAAATTTAAATGTATGTTGTTTGTATTCTGTCGAAAAATTGTCACACGGAAAATCAGTTGCTCTCACGTTGCTAAGGGAAACAAGCGACTAAGTATAGTCAACAATGCAGAAAACAAACATTTTGGGCATAGAGAAAAAACCTATTTTTCACGATTTTTGTAGGAAAGCGAAATTGTACATCTGTAAACGAAAGCTTGCTTAGGGCCCAGATTTTCCTAATGTTTCTAGGGGATGACGTGATTAAGAAATATCATGAAACATTTTTTTTAAGTCTAACATGCCTATTCTGACACACAGTCACAGACTAAAAAATCGTCTTATGTAAGACTTTTTTTTATTTTAGTACTCGAGTCTTAGTTAAGACCTATTTGGTATTCTGCACGTAGTCACCGCTGTCATTAGTCTTAAAACGCGGTCTTACGTAGTATCGACAAATTTGATGGTCTTAAGCATCATAATTTGACATTACTGAAATAAAAAAGTGGCGGGAAATTTTGTAGGTGATAAATAAATATATCGATAAATAAAATTTTATAAAAATTAAACTAACTGGTAAGTTTGAAATGTGAAATTAATAATAATTGTTTAATTAAAATGGTGTGGGTTCGTACTCGTTTCTTGAATTGAAGCATAAACCAAAAAATTTTAGTGCTGTTAAATAAAATAAAAAAAATTATAAAACACAAGCCATTTATTGTATTTATTTTTTTAAGGAGCCGATTTAAAAATGTAATCGATGCTGCAAGCGCTAACTCTTTTATTAAGCGAAGAAGAAAAGTAAGTTTTTTCGAGTTTAAGCAAACGTTATGTTCATTGATATTTTATATTGAACAAATATATTTCTTCTTTAGAGCAAGACGAGGAGAACACCTCCGGTACTTAAGAGATACGGCCAATCCTTTTGAAATAGACGAAAGCGTGTTTAGGGCATATTTCCGCCTTCCAAAAGTTATCGCCGAGAGGTTAATCGAAGAGCTGAAACCACACAACAATGATTCATCGGAGATTCCATTCGCGTTTAGGGTTTGTTTTAGCATAATGATATTATATATTCAAAATTATATATATAAATAAATTCATAGGTATTATCAACATTACATTTCTTGGGCCATGGATCATACGAAAAATGCGTTGCAGCGAACTACTTGTTGCCAATGAGTCAGCCGAGCGTGTCCCGTAACATTAATTTCATCTGTAAATTAATTACTACAAAATTGGCCGAAGAAATAAAATTTTGTGAATCGCAGGAACAGAAAAATTTAATAAAAGCAGGGTAATTATTAATCAAGCTTATTGAATTTTAATCAATATATAACTAAATACTGTAACTAATTATTGCAGGTTTTACACAAAATTTGTAGGAATTGTAGCACCTCCGGCACTTGATGCTGAACGCCCAGCTCGATTATACATGAATCGGAAAGGGTTCTACAGCATTATTGTGGAAGCGGTAAATAAAAACCATCCATTTAATTAAATAATCTGAAATATTTACCTGAATAAATTTTATATTTTTTAGATTGTCGATTCAAAATTAAAGTTTTTGTCGTTGAATGCTAAATACCCTGGAAGCGTGCATGATTCGGCTATTTGGACAACATCCCCAGCCCGCATCCACCTTATTCAGCAACACAATAGTCGGACGCATAATTGGCTAATAGGAGATAGTGGGTATCCTTTAGAGCCCTGGCTCTTGACACCGTATTTACAACCAGCTAACCAACAAGAGCAGAAATTCAACAGAATTCAAATAAGAGCGAGGAATACTGTGGAAAGGGCCTTTGGTATCCTAAAAAACCGTTTTCGATGCCTAAATAAATGCCGCATACTACATTAGAGTCCGGATAAAGCGGCTATAATTGTTTATACGTGTGCAATACTGCACAACTTACTCATTGACTGTGGTTTCGATGATGAGCAGGATGATTCTGTCGAGTATGATGAAGAAGAGGACACAGAGTCATTTAGCTTCACAGATAACAGCTATTTAACTGAAGGTCGGCGGATTAGAAACGATTACGCATATACTTTGTAATTGTAATTCTAATTTTTATTATTATTCCCTTTATTTTATAAATTTAAATACTATTAAATTACTATTGGAAACTATAAATACTAGCTTTTTTCCTTTATTTGTTGTGCTATAATATACATCGCTTCGGCCATCCGGGTCATAGCATCGGCGTTTTGTTTATCGATTTTTAGACGTTCTTCAGCAATTTTTGTTTCGTGCTGTATACGCTCATCTGCCAACTTCGTAATTTTTTGGACACATTCGCTCACAGCTGTTGAGGATGAAGAATAATTTCTTTTTCGAGTGGGAGCTTTATTTCTAATCGAGGTGGTTGGCGTTGGCTCGTCTTCCGCTATCTCACAAATTTCCATCGGATTTGATAATAAGTTGTTCTAGGAAAAAACGGAATTAATTAAATTTTACCATTATCGATGGTGTATGATTTTACATCTAAATAAATTTTACAACGATAATAAATACTTACAGTAAATCCCATGACTGGTACGGAATCATCTCCCCTGACCGCAATTACACCAAAAATTGTGAGAGCCGCCCTTTCTTCAAATGCCGATAGCTGAACTGTTGTGGTCTCACGCTCACCACCACCAGTCATCAGTTCTTCTACCCGAATTTTTCGCGATCTGGATTTTAGCTGGTTTTTCCAGTGATTCAGAGACTGAAAGGTATTTGAGAAATAATTAATGAAGTACAAAACTCCAGTAAAATCAAATAATACACTACACATACCGTCTTCCATTCATTCGAATTTTTTTCCGGTCCTTTCAAAGAATTTAACTTGCTGGTCAATTCCTCCCATTTCTCATCCAAATATTTCGGGTTTTCTGGAGTATTTTTCCCGGCTAAAAATTGTGGATTTTCCTCCAAAACACTTAAAAACATTTCCAATTGCTCGTGCGTGGTGCGAGCGGCACGACTTTGACGTGGAATATCCATTTATTAATTTAAGAAATTAATAAATTTATTATTTATTAATTTAGAAAAACAATTTACAAAACCAACACAAAACTGAATAAATGTTTGAAAAAAGACCAAAAAAAATGTTTGACAGGTCTACACAATCTTTGTAGAGTTTTTAGTGCAAAAGTTTAAGACTATCACCGCCAGAATACCAATTAAGACTTTCGTCTTAAAAAAAAAAATTATAAAATGGGTCTTAGCTAAGAGAGTCTTAAGGGTATTAACGTCAGAATTGGACTGTAAGACTGTGACCGAAACCTGTGATAAATATTTTTTAGTACAAATTTTTGACAAATTTTTGAAAAATATTCCCCTACATTCACAAATTTTTATTACGCTGCCCGAATTGTGTAATAATTTTTTGAAGTATTCCCCTTCTGTCATATTGTTGTTTGATTTTAATGGCAAGCAACGCATTTTTTTATACGCATTGAATTGGCTTTCGTCTATCTTTTCGTATTTGTTAGGACGTAGTATAACAAGATGATGGTGCAATAATTCTCGCCAAACATTTGGAAAATATAATACGATAGCTAGGTTTATATACGGGAAATGGGAAGGTCATATCAGAATTGCAAGGCAAAATAAAAAATATTGAAGGCAATTCTATTACGGATTAAAATAAATCGTTAATGATGTGGTGCATACAATTCAACGTTTTAATTCAATCGATCAATTAATTCTTTAATAGCTGCAATAATCTGTCAGGCGATAGTGGTAGCTCTCAAATTTACTCCCTAGATCAATATGCCGTATAAATAAGAACCTTTAGTTGACATAAACTAGAAGAAAATAATTGTCGGGAAGCTGCTGCAGTTGAAAATTATTATGTTGCTGCAAACGATATATTATGTTATCGCATTGACTAGTTGACATTTTATTTTAATGACATAAAATCCAAAGGCGACCATGCTAAATGTCGACCGAACAATTAATCTGTTTGTGTCAAAAATGATCCTAGCAAAAGACCGTGATAATTTGGGTGTATGCGGTTTTTTCAAATAAAATTCAAAAACGTGTACTAAAAAATATTTATCACAGGTTTCGGGCAAAGTCTTAGTGCAACTTAGAAACCGTGGTGCAATATTATTTCTTAACGATTTCAAGCAAAGCATCCTTTTCTGTCTTATTTTAAACAAAAAATCTTGGTCAAAGCATCACTTTCGACACGTTTGTAGAAAAAATATATTTCTGATATTTCCAATCTCATCGTTGTATTAGAATGCATTACGAACATAATTTGTATGTACAGGTACCGCTTTTTAGTAAAATTAGAAATATATGGTAAATATTTGTTTAGTATAACATCTCAATTTCAACAAATAACATAATGCTTTTTTGAAGCACCTTTCTTAATTCTAGGTCCCGTTGTTGTATCCTTCCTCTTGATTGTAAATTCATTTAAAACAAAAGCAGGGCATGAAACTTATCGATCTGTGTGAGAAACGATAGTTGTTAACTAATCTACCTCTTCGAATTGTAATGTGGTGAAGCTACCCTTTGAAAATTTAGGCCTTTTGGGCATCAGGTAACGTTTCCCGTCTCATATTTTAAGACGATATTCTGAAACCTTTCAAATTTCTAGTTTTTAAAAATTAATAGAATTTGGAATTTCAAAGACATTCGAATTTTGGTTCGTTTAAAAATAAGTTAAATAAATGAACTAATAAAGTGACTGGTTGGCAATTGCGCATCCTTCTTATTATACAGCTAAATTATATCGAATCGAATGCTAAACGGAATATACCACCTCAAGAATTTTTTGTATACGAATAAATATGTCTTCAAGTAAAAAAAAAAGCAAAAACCAATTAAGTTATTTCGGTCACGTACAAATCTTATAGAAATGTGTGTAGTATGCGTTACCTCAAAAGAATCAAATCACACACATCGTATTATGACATCTGATATCCATTAATTCGAAATCAATTTGAAATTCGATCGCCTAAAAGACACAAATTCAAGAAAAAGAAAAAACCAAAGTTTCCTCACCCAAAAACCGAACGCTATAAAAAAACAAAACAAAAAAGCAGAAAAGGGATCCAAATCGTCGTTACACGCAATCTTTAATAGGAGTAAACAGATGAAATAAGTTGAATAGAATGGAAAATGTTGTTCTCGAGGGTATGTATGTAAAGAAAATTTGAATTTAAATTTCATTTTGTTTTAAAGAATTGAAATCCGGGACGGATACATACATGTGTGTTAAGAATTTTTAGGGAGTACGGGGTAAACTGTACCGAATTAACAAAAATAAAATCACAAAAATGTGTTCGTAACAACTTTTGCCATTTCCAAATTCCAAATGATATGTATGTAACATAAAATGATACTCCCGCCACTTTTGGAATTTTAAATTTCGACAATAATATATTGATTGTTCGAACGAATTTAATGTTTTGTAAACCATTTTTGATGATTTTTCACTCTTTGCGTGGCGCGCATTTTGATGATTTGACAAAATTTTCTTTGGAGGTTTTTGGTTTTCGTTTAGCGGATTTAAATATAAAACACATGTATCAAAGTAGAAATTTTAATTTCCGGAACGAACTCTGTGAACACTATATCTTCTTGAAAAAAAAAAAAAAAAAAACAAGAAAAACTTGGTTGCATGGCAAAATAGAAGAGAGAAAATTGAAAACTGCTTTGCACAGTACATATACATAACAATAGGAGTCAAGTAAAATGATTTATGTACTCCATATAAAACCTGGATAAAGTTACTGTTACTGTGTGTAGAGTGCTTTATTGTGTGTACAGCAAAATCAATTTTATTTTTTCCACAAGCCAAATACAGAACAAAATTTATGGTAAACAGATTCAATTCTATATAAACTTCTGCTGGCTGTGTGTTGTTTTTTTGATAATATAAAATTTAAATTGTGAATCGATTAGGATCCGCACTCAAGAATTCATTTTCAATACAGCATACTTAATACGAAATAGAAAATCTTATCAATCAATCCTTAATAAAAAAAAAAAAAGGAAATGGTCTCCCATATACAAATCTAAATAAACTTTAATTTGATCCTTTTTTGCGATATAGGACAAATTTTATAGTGTTTTTCGGATAATGAATGCCTTAAAAGATTTGGGTCCGCGCAACAACACACACACATTGTTTATTATACTATAGTGTACATAAAAAAGAATTAATTAAAAATAAATTTATTCTGGAAAATTAATTTTCCTGTTTTTCAGTTATAATTTTTGTTGTTATTACCGTTTTTATATTTTTTGGTAAATGAAAATTGAAATTTTTTTTCCCGCATAAATCGAATTAGTGAACTGGAAAATTATTATCAGAGTTATATTTTGCATCATATTATTGTTATTGTTGTAGCAAAATCATATAGTTTTGGTTCTGTTGTGCGGCAGAGCTGGAACATGCAAAGTCCACAGTTGGATGAATTAAGCTTAAGTTGGGATGCATGCGATTCTTTTTTACAAAGAAAACATCACATTTATTTACATAATTTTCTTATTTGCAATTAACAGCTCCAAAATTAAATTAAAGTTTTATTCATTAAGCAATTTAATTACTAATTTTGACTACTGCTAATAGAATTTGCTAGAGGCAAGAATGGCTTTCGTTGGTAAAATTGGCAATTTTTATCAGCCTGAAATTATTTGATTGTAAGCTTCGCCCTGTCAATACGTTCTTTCATCAAACAAGTTTCAAATTTACATTCGATCCCCTAAAACTTCAACTTCACAATTCCAATCATCAAAGCATTCATTTTCAATCCAAAACAATTTTTTTGCGCTCATCAAAAATAAAACATTAATAACAAAGACTAAACAGATATAAACAAACATACACACACACACACACACACACACCACAAAAAGATAATAAAATAATAATAATAATGTGGTATCTCGGGAAATTATTAAAATCATAATCATCATAATTTTCATGTTTTATGATTGTTTTGTAAATGTTTATGAAACGAATGGAAAAAATCTGTTTATTATAAAAGGAGTATTGTGGCGATAGCGATAAGATCTTCTCCTTCCTCATGCCTATATAGAGTATTAGTAGTTTTCTGCTAATTTATCTTTCAGTAGCGCCATACATATTTTATGTGCCATGAACAGACAATTAAATATCAATTGGCTTTTAGGTTTTTCCTATTAATAATCAACTATTATTTGGCCATATAAATATTCGGGAGAACAGGTGGATTTAATTTTTATTGCTGCTAGTGAAAATCCCATTAAATTTTCCTGCAACAATTTATTTTATTGTCGTACCTAGTTTGTATTTAGATCCATGTTTAGAACAAATAAAAATTTATTTGTTCCACCATCTAATTAAGTCAGCGAGAGAGAAAAAGACGATTGGTAAAATTATATCAAGATAATTGTGTTATATAAATTAACTTTGCCATGGAAAATTGAAGGAAATAAGAAACGAGGAAAACTTTTTTTTTTTTTGTCATCGGAACTTAAATCAAATTTTAATTTTATATTTTCCGTTTTCTCCGGCGCAAACTTTTTATTTTGCAAATAATTTTACTATTTCCGGTTATGGTTTGTAATTTTAAAGAACACAAGATGCACTGTTTGTGGCTGAAACATAAAAACTACCTGATAGATCCGTTAATCAAGTGTATATTATAAAATAGGTTTATGCCTTCAGGCACCTACAAAAACTTTTGCATACATAATATAACTCATTAAACAAACATAATTGAAAGATAATTATGTGATAATTTATGTGTAATGTTTTTCGAAATTCCTACATATTTTCATACATTTATTAGTTAAATAGCATATAGAGCTACGAGAAGCATATTTTTTACAAGTCTTAAACTTTGCTTCACATTTTTTTTTTTCGTTTCTAAATCTCAAAGGATACAATAAAGATATAGAATTCATTTTTAATATTTTTTCCAACTTTTGAATACACCCACACATACACACCCATCCGAAATAAGAAGAAAAAATTTATTTCGGATAAAATACCCAACGACTTTTTCCTTTTTACTTTTTATTTTCGTTATTTTCTTAACAAAAAAGTTTTCAAAAACAGAAACTTTTACTAATTTTTTGTGTTTTGTTCGTTCTAAGTTACAAACAACATAGAATTATTTAAATTAAGGTTCTCTGAAATAGATGATCAAAAAATAATTTAAGTGAAAAGCAAACGAGCGCGCCATGTCGGGAAAGTTCTAGATTTTAAAAGTGTTTTTTTGTCGTCTCTGCGTAACTCTCTATAATTTTCATAATCATTTTCCTATTTTATCATATTATAATTAATGATATTACAAAAAAAAAAAAAAAAAACATAATTTAATTTATTTATGGGATGATGGAAAATTATTTTCTTCTTTTGTTTATTAATTTGGTTCAGTCATCGCGTCTTTAAATTTATTTTTATTTATTATTATACGATGATAATAATCTGGCTAAATCGATGAAATTTTTAAGTTAATTTATTATTATGAGAATAATTAAGATATAATGAAATTTAATTAGGATGTATAAAATATAAAGCGTGCGCCTTGGTGACAATGACAGCGTGACATACAGGCAAATTAATTATTTACTCTGTGAAAATTGACGCTTGAATAAATTTTTTGTTATTCAGTTCCCAGAAAATATTTCTCTTGATTTTGCTTAGGCTCAACTTGAAATTTCGCCAATCTTAAAAGATTGTCTTTACAGTATAATGCGACCCACCTTTTTAAACATTGGGACAGGATGCTTCATTGTTTTCTATTTTATTAAAATGCAAGATCCATTAAAATTAATCCATTCACGAGACCCCAAGGTATCGAAGGGTCTTAAATGAATTAAATAAAAATGAGTCCTATCATTTCTTTATTATTTAATACGTAATTGGAACAATTCCTCTCTATTTTAGGCAAAACTTTCCACAAATATGAATGAAAATTGAAAAACAATCGTGATCCGCAAATGAAATGTCAATTATCTGCGAGTCAATTATATTATATCATTAATATCAATTAATAAAATGAAAAGGTATCGTTTTCTTATGAATTCACTGAATTATTATGTCAAATACGCTCATATACAAATCATCTTCATAAATCACCCAAAATCGATATCCAACAAAACAAAAATTGCTTAACTGCATAAATAATATTCTGAACTCACTAACCCAAAAATCCACTTCTCTTCATAGATATATATATTTACTCGTGCCCAATATAACCGTCACATTTAATTCCCATTTATCATTTTGAATATACAACAACAAAATATATCCCTCTGCTACACCACCACCAACCACCACCACCGTGTCGATAAATACAAGATATTAAATAAGAATTTAATAATTTTCCATTGTAATAAACGTGCGGCAAGGGAAAAATAAATTTCCCATGCACTCTTTATACTCTGTGTGTATATGTAAGCTTGTTTGTGTATATTAAATTCCAATTTTGCCAAAGTCAATTACAAACTGATTTATGATAATAACCTTTGTACCAGTTATTATGTCTCTCTTATCATCGTTTCAAACTTGATCCTTAATAAATTTTTTTGTTCCTTTTTTGTTTTCTCGTTTACCAATTTTCTCGATTATCATCGTGGTCGTCTTCTCTTCTGTGGTTAGATTTGGATATGATTTTTCATTTGTTTGACTGTAGTTGTGTTTCCTCCGTTTCTTGGAGTATGAAAATTTTAACAGTGTAGTGGAAGTGAGGAAAAATTATAAGGATAAAAGAAATTACAGTAAAGAAGTATTTTTGTGCAAAATATCAGGGGTTGGTAACTAATTAATATAGTTGTATAAAATGTTTTCCCGTAGCGTTGTATTATGATTTATGTACAGTGCTGTGCAAAAAAATTGATAAAACATACTTTTTAGGGGGGATTAACCGGTGGTACACCTCCGGTTCATTGAGTTTGATAAATTTTTCAAGGTCGCAGATGTTATCAACAAACTTTTTAAAGCTTGAATTGATTCTGGGCGCTCTCTAGCTGCGTATAACTTCATTGTAGGCCAAATATTTTCTATGGGATATAAGTCTGGGCTATACGGGAGCCAGTCCAACACACCGATATTTTTTTTACGAAGCACTTTATTACATTTAGACGAAAAGATAAGAAAAAATAGGATTTTAATAAATTATTGTTGTATATCTGAAAATATCGTCGAAAAGCTGTAACACAGAGGGTTCATAGTCATGATGTTCGACTTGCAGATAAACCGCTGCAGATAATCGACTGGTTTCTTCTCCAGAAAAAATTCCGCAGACCACAACTCCTCCAGTTGACAGTGGAAGTCTTAAAAGACATTCGTTGCTAAGCCCCTCTCGAGATTCTCTGCGAGGATTCTACCATCTCCAACATGCAGCTTGAATTTTATTACAGTTTTATACTATCTTCGCCCCAAGACTGTCTTTAGATTGTTCTTTGGTATATCCTTGACACGGCTCTTCTCGTGTATTTTAAACCTTGAAAAATTACTTATTTTCATTAAATGTGACTTATCTGTCTTTACTATTATCAAACCTGAAAAAAGTCTGGTGGAAGCCTGGACACAATTTAAAATTTCTTAAAACGCCAGAAAATCAACCCTCCAACGTGGCACAGGCTGTTTCACGCCTACGGCCTGGACTTTATAAATTCAGCAATAAATGGCTATTTCGAGGATGGTAGACGAAGCTTAACGAGTTTTTTTGGATGTAAATAAAACGAGACAATGATTAACGAGTTGTTTGGGTGTAAATAAATCAAAAGCAGAATTCAAAACATTATAAAATTCAGACACGGCATCCGAGATATTCAAATTGTGCAACAGAGTTGACCAATCAACGTTTACAAGAAATCATCAAAAAAGCGAATTGGCTTTCAAAAAATATGTTTTTTTAACTAGGAAACTCGCAAGAATCCAAATTAACAAAATCAAACTTAATCAAAAGCGGTGTGTGATAGATACTAGAAAAACCAGACAAATCAAGACATGCCTCGGTTTTAACATCTCTAAAGATGAGAAAATTAGATCAAAAATACGTCCATGGTCATTCAAAACAGTGTTGAACTGATGAGTCCCAAAATTTCCAAAGTTATCAACGTCTGGTTAGAAAGGACATTCAAAGTTGATTCTATTGCATGCAAATAAAATATGATAGCTCATCTTTAACAAAATTCATAAACCCTTTTTAGATATCGGCACAACTACCAAACGGAATATAGACGGAAACCAAGAATACCCAAAACTCGCTACTTTTGATTTCAACAATAAGTTGCAACAATACGGTGAAATGTTAGCTGCATTTCTTGACGCCTAGTGATCCGGATCAGATCAAAATTTAAATGTGAAGCAACAACAACATTTGATCCAACATTCGTTTTGGATCACAAATGGTGATCTAAAAATAGTTGAACAATATTTTGTAAAGCGACAAAGAATATAATGAATACAGTACGAGTATAAAGAGACAGATTCAAAACGAAACGAGACAAAAAAATTGAATTTTGGTGTTTGTTTGTTTCACGCATTTTTGTGTCGTTTCATGACACATGATCTGATCTGGATCAGATCAAACGTCAAGAAATGAGGCTATTAACTCATTTTTCAATGCAATAATGATACCACCACCCGTAATTATGACGTTTTCGGGCACCCTATTCCGATGAAATACAATATAAGGCGCTAGAAAATATTCTTCTGAATTAAAATTGTAATTTAACTAGGAGTCTGTGAGAATAACGATAGGCGTGTTTTAGTATTCGGGTTTTCTCTAGATCGCGATAGCAATTATTCGAATTTAAAATCAAATATTGCCAATTTTTTTAATTAAGTAATTTAGATCTAAACGTTTCCTACGTTTAACAAAAAAATTATTTTCGAAAAACTCTTTAGTTTTTGTGCAATGTGCTAGTTTCTGGATAATCTCTCTAACAGAATATAACAAGAAATCTAACTAATATGTTGTGTGGACTTTTTTATTAAATATTCTAATAATTTGAATCTAATTATTAAATTGGAAAATTTTACAATATTTGATTTTAAATTAACTAAATTGGAATAAATGCTTTCGCAATCAATAGAGCAGGCACGAATACAAAACCGCGCTTAATATCGTAATCATTGGACAAAAGTGATGAATAATTTGAAATAACCTTGGAGCGCCAGCCCACTATTATTGTGATAATAAATATGAAAACCGTGGTTATTGTTGGTTGTAAAGATTTTATGATGAATGAAAACACCATTGATGTTTTTTGCCCGTGTGAGCTTGCGCACAAATCGCCTTACTAAAACACATTTTGGCCAGAAAATAAAACTGGACTGGAAAATTTTCTATCCACGATAACTTAAAAAGAGACAAAAGCTAATAAAGCTCCATATTCGCCTATAAGATGCAGTATGCGACAATTAACTGCAACATGTGATCATCCAGCTTCGATTTAAGGTACACAACTAATGCATCCTCTTCGGTTTTTGGATTAAGCTTCCTAACATAAAAAATGTTTTGTCGTGCTTTTTCAACACGAATATTTAGACATGGCTGGATGGATATTGCATTTTTATTTTTAGGCAACTACATTTGAAGAGATTGTGCTGACAAACTTTGAGGTTTTCATGAATTCGTTCATTATAGAGAACGGCTCGAATAGTTTCACCATATTAACAGCTAATTCCTCCAGTTTTTAAAAAATAACACAAATTGTGATGTCGCAACAAGCAATACAGTACCATCATGATTGTTTGGACTTCGTTAACTGATTGTAAGTCGTTATATTTAACCCCGAACATTTAAGTAATATAAGTGTATATGTTGATGAATGTATATCTGGCGATCTAGAAAATTCTGTAGTATTAAATGATAAAGTCGAATCGTGGTCCCAAGTATTGCAAGATGTAGGTTGCGAGTCTCTTTGAGTGACTGCATACTATTGTGTGTTAACTGATTCAGTTGGCTATCGAATAATACTTCATGTATTAGGCGATCGGCATACATCCCTTGTTCTTAACTTATTTTTTTTAATTTAGCGCCGTAAGCTTTCGCCAATATCAGAAATTCATCATCATAATTTAATTCCCCAAATCAGTTTTCTCTGTTCGTCTTGGAAGTAGAAGTAACTTAAATTACTGGGTATTATTAAAGCAAATCATCTATGCGGATGTTGGCACACATTACAACCGCCTCAAAAACAACCCATTAAAAATCCCTCAACATGTCCAACAGCCCTACAACAGCACCGTTTATATTTATTAGAGACGTTTCATTTCAATTGCATAACAATTTTATGAAACTCATCAAAAAAGTTCGTCAAAAGTATTTATATTATTTCAACACCGATGGTAAAGTTCCTTGGCAAAATGAAATTTTAAATTGATTACAAACAAATAAATAAATATAACTTACATTATCAGTGTCTTCATTTTCTAATAATCACTGTGTTCCATTGGAAACAATTTGATACTTAGAAGTACTTGCGAGTAGATGTTCAATGGAACGCGAATTTTTGTGACAGTAGTAAAACATAACCTCTATTTAAATAAAACTGCTAGATTTTAACAAAAAATACGTTGTTTTATTAATAATAATTAATAATAAATAATTTAGTAAATTTTTGCAAAAAACGCTACCAAATACGGAAATGTTTCAAAATAAAATACATACAAGCTTATAAATAAATGTATATTACATATTTTGAAAATCAATGCATTTATCAAATGAGCCAAAGAGGCACACCTTGGTTGGATTAGGGTTAAAAAATGACATTTCACACAATCAAAATTGGTATAGAGCCATCTATAGGAATTTTTTAAACTAGAATTCATCTGGCTTTAATTTTATGCGTAACTACTTCTAGATACAAGTACTTTTGAGTAGTTTTCTCACGCCAATGGTACACACTTAGCAATTTATACTTCTGTGGTGAGATGTTCTAACCATCACAAGTTTCGATGTTCGATAGTGTTCATGTCTCCCTTTTTAAGAATAAAATTGTATACCATTTCGATTTTTGTATTATGCATACTTTATTGCGACCTCAGCATGCCCGAATAAAATATCACTCTGTTTCTACTTCCATTCATCACTCTTTATCATCAAAATTTTCGTTTGTGGCACTTTGTCGATGTGAAAAAATGAAACAGTATATACATTTATTCTACAAGAATGAGATCGCAATATAGAAAGCATAATTCAAAAATCGAAATGGTGTACAATTTTATTCTTAAAAAGGGAGACATGAACACTATCGAACATCGAAAATAGTGATGGTTACAACATCTCACCACTGGGCCTAGATTCTGATCAAGTGACAAATGACAATTTTTTGTGATTTTGTACTAAAATTTTAACAGCTATAAAATGATGATATATGGCAGTTAAAATTTGTCATTTTAGAGCAGTTAAAATTTTAGTACAAAATCACAAAAAATTGTCATTTGTCATTTATCACTTAATCAGAATCTAGGCACTGGTAAATTTCTATAAAAATAAAATCCAGAATTATTTGTTCGTTTTCGACATTCTGTTATAAAATTGGTAAACAACTGAAACTTGCGCAATATCCTGAATTTTCCATAGTCACACTCAATTATTTGTCCAATACACACAATAGATCATGTTTTCCCAAAAAGGCAGCACTATTAAAGAAAAAGTACAGAGCGTTTGCAACTAGATATCACTACAAAATCAATAAAATATTACTGATAATATCACGTGTTACTACTATAATTAAACAGAAATGTTTGTGTGTAACGCTCAAAGGTTACTATGATTTTATTTTTTTTTAACTTTTTTTTCCAATTTTTTTTTTTTTGCGCTGTAAAAATAACTTAGTAGTCATCAAAAAGAAATATTAAAATTTTTCCAAAACGCCCAAAACCAAGTTAACAGCAAGTTAACAAAGACCAATTCAACCTTAAAAGCCCTTACTCTTTGGTTTAAGGTTTATTTAAGGTAAAATCATCCTTAAAAGCCTTTAATCTCGAACTACTTTTACATCAAATGGTCAAATGCTAATTGTGGCAGCGGCCGCTGGACATCACCATTAGGTGTAATATCTTTAGCAAAACATTACATAACTAAAGTTATTCACAAAAAACTAAAGTTATTCGCAAAATTGTATCCGTCCTAGGACGGGCTGTACCCCCTAGTTAATGATAATCTCTTTTACAACACTCTTTTACAACATGGACATATAAAAATGTCATACAATTTGTGACAGGAAATATTTAGTGACACCTAGTGGCATTATGTGAAAGTTGTTTATGCTTTCGGACTTTTCCAAAAGATGGTGGCTCTTGCGGTTTAAGAAAATTTGACATTTAAACATGATCTATTATTTTCCAAATTTTTGGTAAATCTCTCTTCTCAACTACACAAACTGAAAAACACACAATATATTGAGCAATATTGACGTCACACAAATACCATATATTGTGCAATAAAATTGAACGTGAAGACCCACGTTCATAATTTAAACACCCACAGATATTACAAAAAAGACGAGACTTTTAATGAATTTAAAAAAAAAACGTCTGCACCCAAAATCTAAAATTTTTGGTTTTTGTTTTCTGCACTCGATTCAAAAACCCTTTTATATTGTTTTATTGATTTTTAATAATAATTTAAAAATGTATCCTAGGTTTTATGTATTTATTACAATATATAACACAAAATTAAACACATCAGAGATCAGGCTATAGTCAACACAAACAGAATAGCACAAAATAAATTAAAACACGTCTGAACAGGTCAACAGACAGACAAACTCTGAAAAAAAGAAAAGAAAAACACTAAAAAAATTTCACAGCACGGATAAGAGGAGAATAAGATATAGAGAGAGAGAGAATTTGAATGAGCGAAAAATGTAAGAGAAATTCAAATGCATATTTTATACAAAAGTTGTTTGCATTATAAAGATATGATAAGATAAAATATAACTGTCCCTGGGCCCTATTCTCGAATTCCACAACAATTTTTCACATGTGGACATCTGTCAAAATCTATGTAATTATTGACGTTTTCGTATATGGGGAATTTTTGTCACTTGCTTATACCCATTCGGAAATATTCCCTTAGTACCGAAAAAATTCCATAGCGAATTCAAGAACACATGAATTTAAATTTCCGAACGTTTTTATGAATTTTGACAGATGTCCACATGTAGAAAATGGATGTGGAAATCGAGAATAGGATCCCTATCTATCCTTTCAATTTCGCATATGCAGAAAATAAATATTATCGTTTGTACAACATTATTTTCGACAAACAAGCGTCAACCATCAAGGAGAAACAGGTACTACAGCAATAAGCTCTCATATCTCTTTCTATATTATATCGCAATCATATTGTAAAATGGAACAAATCTAAGGCAAATCTATATACGAATTTACTTTTCACTTTCTCTTTGCTAATAGTTACTAATCTAGTTTCTTGGCAAGCCAGTAACCCATGACAGAGTAATGGAACTCTTAAAAGTACAAAGTGTTTGATAATAGTTGTATTGCTTTCACCAAACAAAAAGAAATTACAACAATCGTACTAGACAGTAAACATATTTATGTAAATCTTAAACATATTTTTAGTTTTAACACCTGCCACTAGAGTCGAATTGACAAGAAAATACATGGAAAAAAAATTAGAACCTAACTCATTTTGGTTGAAAGCAATACACTTATTATTGGACGGAATAGCTATTTAGGCAATTAAGTTACACAAAATGACATTTCGTAACGTGTTGCACACAAGATTTTTTCTAATTTTTTAAAAAATAGTAAAAGATTGAATTTTGATATAAAAAAAGTTTTTGAATCAATTAATTTCAATATAGGCAGTTAGGCACTAACTTGTGTCGAAATGAATATTTCATCAGTAAGGGTTCTCACCTAAGTAGCTTTGCGAATATTCGCAATCGGTTTTAAATTTTTTCACACAAATAGTATACATTAAAACAAATACATATTGGTTTAGAAATTTGCCTACGCAACTGAATAGACAAATTTACAATACGATTCGCAATCCCGTAACCCATATAGAATTTTTTTGTTTTTCAAAGTGTCTAGCCAGTAAGTAAGGTTGATACTTCTTACATCATTTAGAAATATTTAAATATCGAGTCAAAATGAATGGCAATTTATTTTGTGCTGTTAAATATAAAAATGAAGTTAGTATTTAACTAATAAGTTGGATATGTGCTTATTAATAAATTAATGACTGAAAAGTTGTAGGCTAATTTGCTAAAATTTTGTTTAGTAGAATAAAAAATAGTTAGTCATCGGGACAAAAAAAAGTTAGTTAGTCATCTGTGACACGTGTATTCCACGGTAGTTACACGTCAGTTACACGTAGGAATTTTCTACAAAAACAAATCATTAAAATTCACAAACATTATGTATTTCAATGTTTTCAAGTACAAATTAGTTAACTTCAGGTACATTTTTATTTTTAACATTTTTCTTCATTTTTGACAACTAATTTAGGAATTCTGAAAAGATTGGCTCATCGTTCCTCCAAATGAATTTGATTTTGCTTAATTTCTTTTAATAATTGATTTGGAATGTTAACCGGTCGGAAAAAAGGTATATTTTAAAGCTGTTTTTGTAAATATTGGTTGGGTTTCCTTTTATGTGGAATTCCCCATTTACAAAAAAAAAATCAAATTTCCCTTATTTTGTTTAGGAAAATGTTCAAGACTGCGATAAACAAAGCAAGCTGAATTATTTTTTTATGTGAAACACAGTGACATTAAACAAAAATTTCCCTTTGCGATTATTCAACTTTATGTGAGAACTAATAGCAGAGCCTTCTAGAGTATAGAGCCATAATCTTAATGACGTATTTTTTAGAAGCTTTTTTAGTGGTATAACTTTTCACTGATTTCCATAGGAATTCATAATAAAAATGGTTTTTTTTAGCTTCGAGTTTTTCAATGAAAAAAGCAAAAACATCATAAAATGTTTATATAACAGTTTTCTACATATCTTTAAGAACAATATACAAGCAGGCCATATTGGTATTAAGTAAATATTAATTGCAGAAATATTAAAATTAAATTATTTCTAGAATATATTTTTTCGAACTTTCATTTTGAAAAATACATCAAAGTTGGCTCTGACAAATTAAAATAATACTTGCTAAATTTATCTTTAGTTTTACTAGTGTACGTAAGATGTCTAAAATGGTAAAAGAAAAATACGAAAAAAAGTTATTTAATCGAAAAATTATCACACGTTCCTATATTTTGTGAATTTGTTTTGCTTTTCCTACAATTTTTTAACTTGAAATTTCCCCAGGTGGTAATTTTTGGTATGATTTTTCCAAATTTTTACGGCCGTCACTGCCATCTATGTAATGTATATTACTTAATGACCAAACGAATCGTAGTAAGCTTTTATTTCAATTTGACCAGAATGCTGTTGTTATGATTTTTTTTAATATTTTGCTTTAAATAAATCAATTATTACAAGAAAATGAAAACGATTTGCTTAAACGATATTCATATATGTTGAAATTCAAACATTTATGAAAGTATTTCAGAAATCATAATTAAGAATTTGTAACGTTTTCATTTAAAAATTTGTCTTAGGAAAAAAAGTGATTTCCCATATGTTTTGTGTGTTTTACTATGAAAAGTTTCGTTTTTTCCTCGTTTCTAATTCCCTTATAAAAGCTCAGATTTTTTTGATTATGGCTCTATAAAATACGGGGCGCTCTGCTAATAGTCATTAGTTGTGAAATATTCTTCATTTCCTCACTAGTCTCATAAAAAAAAATGTCGTTTCCCAACCTACTATGATTTTGAAAAGTCGTACTTTTTTAACCAAATTAGAAAAGAAATATTTTAACAAATTCCGGTGAGTTTATTATGTTGGAAACTTTGCCCACCACTTTCGCACTTAGCAAGATTAATTTTATTGGTTTTAGTAATATTAATAGATAAAAACTAATTCTTAAATTACGAAACATTTTAGTTTATATTTATTGGACCGAAAGTTAAAAATCTCACAACTGAAGATAATATTCTTCGCAGAATACATATGTTGAGCTACCCCTGTTTTTTAGATAAAATCATATACACACATTTTCCAAAATAAATAAAAGAACAACAACAACCACACTTACTCATGATATAACCAAAAACAAACTTAAAAAAAAAAAAAAAAAAAAATCCAAAACAAAACAAATTTCCATTTGACATGCGTTTAAAAATCAAAACTTTTTTTCTCTATGTATTATGCTTTTCCTTCTTTTCACATTTTATCAGTCGTTTTTCGTTTATTTATTTTATTGTTTGATAAGACAACCAACAAAATTATTCTATTCGCATTCAGTTGATTTTCAACTCCCGGGGAATTTATACGCCGACGAGCGAAAATTTGCACAAAATAATAATAAATTAATTTATCTAACAAAAAAGTAAGAAAATTATTTTAAGTTCGAAGAATAAAGTTACCTACTTGTGTCTGTGTTATTATGTGTGTTTGTTTGTGTATACAAAATAAAAATTATTGAAAAGTTGTTTTTTTTTTTTAATTTGCTTTTTATACTTTTCCGTGTTGTTTTTGTTGTTGTGTTTTTGGTGAAAAATCGAAATTAATCTTTTGTGTGAATAAAATGTGAATAAAATTTTAACTTTGTTATTTATTGTTACAAATAAGTCGAGCTTATGTATAAAATATGTACCGTTGTTGTTGTTGTTGTTATTGTATTTTAAATGAATTAATTAAATGAGGTATTAATTAAAAAAAGTTTCCATAATTATTTATACTTTTTTGTGTGTGACAATTTTTTCAAACTAATCTAACAAAAAAAAAAAAAAAAGCAAATTATTAAATTAGAAAATTGAACAAACAAAAAAGATCAGTAAAGAGCTTTTGTGATGCGATACCGAAACTAAAGGAAAAAGTAAGTTTTTTGTTGCTAATTTATTTATCAAAATTTCGATTATAAATTTTTTTTTTTACAAATATTTTTCATTAAAAATCAAAAAAGATTGGATTTTGTAAAATTCTGTTTTAATGAAAAATAAGGGTAACCCTTCTATGCCGTAAGTATTTCCACTGTTATTTAGAATATATTGTCTATTACAAGAGGATTATCGTACTGGTTGCACACAGGTTTTAGAGGTTAGAATATTCCCAATCGTCCTTATTTTGAATTAATTTTATATATTCTGAATGTTTATACAGAGAAAAGAGATAAAAAGAGCTTTTTGCTGAATTAATTCAAATCATTCGGCCGAAAACAACATGAAAATTATGTACATAGATAGAAGATGTTGTCAAAACAACCTTTCGCCAAGAGATCAGTATCTGTGTATTAAACTTAATTCTTAAGGGGACAAAAGTAATTATAAATTTAACAGGAAATTTATTAAGATGCTAAAAGCTTTACGAGTAAAATATTAAATAAAGATTATAATTTGAGCTCAGCTGAGCAGAATTATAATGCCTGCATATATAAATTCGACTCGAAGAGATTATGATTTTCTATTTAACACTATTATTTATTATTTAAACATCGTTTTCTAATTAAATTCGCAAAATACATTTCTTAAGATGCTTTTAAAGATGCAAAAAAATCTAATCTGTTTTTCATTTTATTCTCTAGCGTATATAATAGACGGCATCAATGAATAGAAATTAGCATAAATATGAAGCAAAAAATGCAAATTGTGCAGCTTTTACAAAAAAAAAGTTAAACTAAAAGTTTTTCTTTATCTATTAAGCTTATCACTGGCTGTAATATAGAGTAGTTTAGTAACGCAAAGTTGTTACACAAAATTATACGTTGATACCAAAAATGTAACAGAAATTTGTTGTAAGATACTATTAGGTTGTTGTTAACACAACGCACGAAACATTATGTCAAAGCATCAAAGCAGATTAAGCTTTAATTAAATTATATCTCGTAGATACTAACAACAGAAGCGGCGGCATTAAAAATATGAAACAAAAAAGCACAAAAACCAAACCAACACCAAAATACAATTTTCTTTTGAATAATTTAATTTTCTTATTAACAGAAGTAGAATTTTAATTAATTCATTTTTATGCTTTTTCGATATTATAAAGAAATTCGCGTAAAACGAAGTTGTTACAGTTGATTTTCCATTTCATTGACGCGCGCCATTTGGTTTTTTTTTCGTTCGTATTTTGTTTTGTTTGCCTTTTGTTTGACAGTTGTGCTAATTAAATATTTTTGGATGAGTTGCGGCGGTGTGGCGTTTAAAATGTAAATATTTCAGCATTTTATTTTTTTTTTTGTTTGTCTTTTATTAGTCAAAAATGTGAATTTATAATATTTTAAATTTAATTAATGAGCCAAATCAAAGTGAGGCTTGTGGGATGGATGATTCTTTTAATTGCAAAATCATAAATACACAAAACACAACTTTTATACTGTCAATCTACCTAAACACACAATACTCAAACTGATAATATAAACAATATCTTACATATATCCTTCTCAAATGCAAGATGTAATACTAACTGCAAAATCTGTCAAATGAAATTTGAAACATTACCGTTACTAAAAAAATGCTGTTTAAACTCATTTAAGAATATTATTGAAAATCTAACTCACCAGGCATACTAGGGTACGGCCAAAATAGAAGCCAAGATTAAACGTGGCATTTCCTTCAATTTTATTGCTAATTACTTGGAGGTAGGAAACTTTTGGTTTTGGTTCTCGTCATAATGTATTCTTTCGTTTAAACACACTGAAATTTATTTTATCGGATTTACCTCTGAACCTGTTAGGATTTTGCAAATTAAATTTAGTTATACTTAATGATGGGAATCTAAATTTGACTAAGTTTTAGCTCCACTTCTAAACAATTTTCTAATTTAAGCGACTATATGGTTTATTAAGCATATTTTATTCATTTCAGAGAACCAAACAGAAAGATAATATACCAAAAAAAAACTGTTTTCGTCCCCATAGAACATTTTGACTTCTTATACGGATACAAAAACTCGACTTAGGCTTTATTAATTAATAAGAAAACCAAAAAAAAAAATATTTGTCAGCTTTTATAAAAAAATATGTTAAGCAAAAAATAAATTGTCTTAAGCACATAATACAACAAAATGTAATATGTTACAATTTCCATTTAGAAAAGCAACGTCGCACTTCGCACAGCACAAAGCACATCGCTACCATTGTCCTTAATTTGATTTTTTTTTTTCTTTTTACATTTTTTTGTTGTTGGATTTTTCTATTCATCTTGTGACAAGAAAGAAAATAGACAGTTTGTTTTAGTGTTTACGTGTTTAAATGAAACAGTCGGTCAAAAAATGATTTGTAATTACGATCTATGTGTGTACTCAACCAAAATATTAGTCAACTCTAAAATAGCCTGCAAGGGTGTGGTGAAATTATATTTTTGGGGTGTTAAAAATTTTCAGAAAACAATCTGCCAACAGGAATATAAAAATATAAAATATATAAAATGGACAATGGCCAACATTAAATAATATTTTTATACATTGTATATATATACGTTTGTTATAATCTCTTACATATCTCCGCACATTGTCCGACGATGATACGGTGATAACAAAAAACCCGAAAAACAATAACATATTGAATAATTTATATGTGGCCAGTCGTTAAAATTTAGCCGCTAGAGATTTTGTCCTTTATAATATAGCATGAAATCAGACCATTTCGAGACCTTAAATTGTTAAACATATTTGTCTTATTTTAACATAGATCCATGTATCAAATAATATGTCACATTTATAACTTGACAAATAACTTTAGTTTTCTGACAAATAGTTGTATAAAAAATGTAGGGTTTGCTTCCCTCAAACCAAAATCAGATTAAATTTTTTGTTTACGCCAATGATTATTATTATTATTGTTTAGAAGATTCAAAACAAATAACAAAAAAAATTTTATGTACAAAACATATTCAGAATACATTAAAATGTATGTACTCGTATATACTCATATATTCAACATACACACGACATAAATAAAAGTTAAAACCATTAAAAATTTTAAACATTACACGAGTAGTTATTGCAGAATGTCATAGAGATACATAAATTTTACATGAATGGCTTTTAAATTTAATTCTTTTTATTTATACGAATATATAGCAAACAGGATCGTTACATTTTGGTATAGTAAACGGTATATGATTAAATCAATCTTCTGTACACAACAGAACCATATCCTTTATATTGATTGTAAACGATTCAATGATTTTTCCTTTCTAAATAAACAACAAAAGCACATTCTCCGAATTTACCACACATAAGAGACAAATTTCTTCGAAGGAAAATCGCACATGCATTTTTTATATTGGCAATTTAGTACAAAATTGCTACATATTCGTTATATACAAAATCTGCCCATAAAATATAATATTAAATGGCCATAAACCAAAATAAATAATACCTACCGAGTATCTTCCAACACGCATCCGTATCCAACAAAACAAAGTGACGGTAAAATAAATCCATTTTTTCAATTGCCTACATCTTGAGAGGACAAAAAAAAATTCACCTCAAGTGAATCAATCATAAATTTTTATCAAAATTACGCCAACAACAAAATATCAAAAGTAAACGGGAAAAAACCTCCCACGTGATTTTCATTCATGCCTTACATTTACCTAGCTACCAAAAAAAAAAAAAAAAATCATCCAGAAAAATGACAATGATGTCACATGAACGACAAGCACCAAAAAGAAAAAAAAAAATCTAATATTAAGATAATATTTGAATAATAAAATAAAAATACGAAAGAAAAGTGATTCTGTAAAAGACAGATAAATTGACAAACATAAATCTTGAACGACGAACAGAAATAAAACGAGTTTTCTTTTACTTTTCGTACCAAGAGCAACACGGTATACGTACTTAAGAAAAATGTTTAAGGTCTATACGGTAGGCAAAGGCAAGACAAAAATAAAAAAATAAACTTTTAGATGTCTCAATATACAAATTGGGTGGTTTGTTATTTTGTACTTTATACATGTTTGTACGGCAGGCGCAAAAGGATATGTGGGGAGGCTGAGATCCCATGACGGTGCGAGAAAAACAGAAACGACAGCAATTTCTTATTATAGCATTGATAATATCGCTTATTATGGAGATGATTCTTCGATTATCCACTTTTGTTTTATTTTATATGTATCTATGTCAAGGTGTGTCTGCTGTTGTTGTTTAGGTAATCGGCTCCGATCGAAAATAGCAGTGTGCAAATAAAATGAAAAATTAGATTTAATTTTTTGTGTCTACCTTTGTGAACAACGGAAAATTGGATTTTTAAGCGATTTATTTTAAGACTTGATAAAATCAATTTATCGTCTGTGTGTATTTATAAAACTATTTTATGTTTCGGGATTATATAGTAGGACAGACAGACTTATATAATCTTAGAAAATAATTTAGAATACTGTTGTTTGTCGTTTTTGTTTTTATGAGATGTGGCGATTATTTTATCAATACAATAGAAAAATGGAGTGGCTTAATTTTAATTCAGTCAAGCACGGAAAATATGTATTTTCGATACAATTAAGAACCTTGATAATGTGCTCGACATAAAAATCGACCTGCTCTGTAGATAGTTTTTCAAAAAAAAAAAAAAAAATGCAAAAGATGTTTTTAAATCTTCGATAAAGCCCAAATCGGGTAAATGGAATCCTTTTCGAAGTATTTTCGATAAATGCGGAAAGATCGAAAGAAAATTACTAGGTGATATCGATATATTATATCGATACATTTCAAAACGAGCAGTCACAACAAACCATGACAAATTTTACGAGTTTAGCGATATTTTAGTTCAGGGTTAGTTTAGTACCACAAATTAAGAAGCAAGTTTGCGAAAGTATTAATTACAAAAAAGGGTTGGCATTTGTCACGAACAATTTTTTTTTTTGATCGAATATTTTCTGAACTTTTCGACTCAATATGTACATAATTTGTCACAAATATTCACATTAACGTAAATTTTGTAACAAATGGTTGACCAGAAACTTTTTTCTGTGGATATAAAATCAACACGTATTTCGTTACAAAATATCCGTACAAAAATGTCCTAAATTGTTAACTTTTTGTGACAAAAAATAACTTAAATTGTGTGACCACCATTTTTTAGTTGCTTAGAAATGGGAATTATCACACTTCTGGAATTTCTGCAATATTTAAGTACACATTTCTAATATTTAAAATGAAAAGAATGTCCCAAATCAATCAGATATACAAAAATCACACTTCAAACTACATATTGGATTAATTCAATTGTGCAATCATTACTATTTTCATAAATAAAAATGTAATTTAAATAGACACTATTTCCATATAACTTCATGTAGAAAATTTTTGTATTTCACTATTGTCCGCTGGAGCACACCTTCCATTTGTATGTCAATTACGCCGTTAATTGATAAATGTTCCTTTGAAAAAGAGATGGCTCTGTCTCATATTTAGCAATGCTAACGTTCGTACTACGTAAATTCTTTGTTGTCGTTTCATATATCGCCCACTTCGTGACAATAATTCCTATCTGAAAAAAAAAAATTTCAGAAAACGAGAAAAACTATTTCATATTAATATGGACTGCCTTTATAGAAGAAATTGTTTTATCTCTTAAATTTTATGTTTTAACGCTTTCTTTAGGTTACATCTTACATGTTAAGGTACGTACGCTACATTCCCATATTCCTACATTAAAATCTCACTTATGCCAAAATTGCAGATAGGAGGTATTGTCACGAAGCGGGCGATATTTTGACATACAATTAATGATTTTTGGTGTTCTCAATTAAGCACAGGCCAAAAATAATGCGCCTTTTATGTTTTTAATTTTAGGACTATCTAGTATTCATAAATTCAAATAACTTTGAATTTTTTTTTTGTTTCCATATGCCAAATACATGAAACAACAACAAAAATATGCTTATGCTGTGTGCCTCAGAAGACTTTTCAAACTAAACTTTCGTGAGACCCAGTAATTCATGCAATATTTAAATAGATGTCACTAGACTAAAAGTATTCAATTGAGCCTTATACCCAACTAATCTTTTTACATGTCATTCAAATTTCATAAACAACTCAAAATATTTAATTTATTTAATTTGTGAAGGTTTGTTACATTAATATTTTTATTTTATTTGTAGGCAACAAGAAACTATAACAAAACTGAAATTTACAATCATATATTTGCTAATGATAATGCTAATATCCGCATACACGTGAGTGTCTTCTGATTCGCTTAATAAAATTTGTGGTCTATTCACTCAACATCAAACTTTTAAAGGTTTCAAATTTGAAATAAAATTTCGTGTTTTTGTGTTTCTATATTGGCTGGCCAGTGGAGCGGACTCTTTCAATATATCAAGATATATCAAGATTTTCTGTGAGAACAACTGTTCACAAAATTCTTGATATGTTTGTAAAGTTCGCACCAAAGGTAGTAAAATTGCCAAGTTTAGATTTATATAGTCTTAACGGCGAACATTTTAATCGACGATCGGCTACTTCGATATTTTCGAAAGCGTTAGGTATTATCGATGGATGCCACATAAAAATTGTTGTACCGACTGCGTTACACAGTCAATATATGAATCGTAAACGTGATTACAGCATTAATTTAATGGCAGTATGCGACAGTTCTGGTAAATTTATTAATATTTGTTGTGGATACTCGGGTTCAGTACATGACCAAAAAGTCCTACGGAATAGTCAATTATATCGCAAACAATCATTCCCACCTCATGGATTTTTTCTATTAGATGATAGTGAATACAAATGTTCATTAGACCCGGTAGCTATTATCACACCGTTCATAAGAAAAGGCAACTTAACCGCAGTAGACAAAAAAATTGTGTGCAGTTCACACGCAGTAAAAGTGAAACTTTCCGGAATCTAAGCAGCGATAGAATGAGACGAATGCAGTATCAGGAGTGGGATAATTAGAGTGTTTATTCATCATAATACAAACAATAAATAAAATTTCGAAGTTTTTTTTAACATCTTGTTATGCCGACTCCATGTTTTCTATTTCGACGAATGACACGAATGGCTCATGGTAACTAAAATAGGACACGAATACTCTAGTTTGAATTCTATCAACATATCGTTGAAAGGCTGCGTCGATAACAGTTTTTAATCGCGTTGTCGATTCAGTACGACTGCTGCACATTTTTAAATTTAATTCTGGGGGATAATTTAAGGGAGTGCCGTATCTAATGCAAAATTCACATTGAAATCCCCACTCAAAATCATTGGAATTTTATCATAATTTTTTTTTCAGAATCCGCGATACTTTTGGCGTGTACTTTATCAAATTCTCGTGGATAAATTGAATAATATTTTTCATCGATTGGTTGGTAGAAATGTAGATCGCCGCAATAATTACAAATGTGTCATGGTCTAATCTGCTTTCGCAAGCACATATTTCTCCCACTTTAGAAACCTGAACCGACAAGGATTCTAGTTGAAGTGCATTGATGTCAATTTGTGGAGTGACAACACGGGTTCCACGATGATTGTTTTCACTATTTTGTACAGTGGACTCAATAGAAATATTATTTTACACATTTAATAATGCCTTTCGGCGTGCACGAAATTGAGGTCTTTGAGGTCTTTTGCAACCTTTTTTTCATGTTATTTTTTTTATTATTTTTTTGAAGTGATTTTTCTCCCGATATTCGCGACACATTTCGGCATTAGTTTGAAAATTGGAATTGAAAATTTTTTGTTTTTCAATTACATTTACATACTACGCATACTACATGTTTTAAACAGTACGTCATGCAAATGGAAAATTCGTCGAAAAGTAACCTTGTAAATTGACGTTTCATCTAGCATCTATGAGGAAAAAGCGAAAGCTTCAAAATTTGAAAAGTTTAGTTTGAAAAGTTTTCTGAGCCACACAGCTTTTACTATCGTTAGCATTACTAAATATGAGACAGAGCCATCTCTTTTTCAAACGGACACCTAAATACCTGAATGGCATATTTTTGTTTTGATAATAATTAACAGAGTAAGTTTTTACAATTTTTATAAGCGAACAAAGTGACGAAAAGAACGCAGCTTGTTGCAGAATATTGTAAGCAATAATCAACATGTATTGAATGTAATGATTGTGTTGTCACTTAGGTAAATTAGTTAGTACAGGGTGCAACAATTTTAGAACCTGTTATTTGCGAGCGGAATTTTAAGTTGCGAATAAATTTTATCCCTGGATCTAATACACAATGACATTCTTATGGTATGTATGCCCTTCATGTATATACACGTACATAACAAATTGATTTCCTAGAGACTAATCGATCATGATGGATAAGATTTTTTTCTCTTTAAAAATGTAAATCAACCTACGAGTATGTAATGTATACATTCAAGCATACATCAAATATGTGTTATACATAAAACATATTACGTATTAGAGACGTTTTGTCTCGCACTCACAAAACAATTCCCATCACAATTGTGTTACAACGTATAATATATACACGTATAGCGTATTGTGTATACCGAAATACATTCATGTATCCATAACACTTTAACCCTGTATGAGATGACATGAATTATTACCAAATTTCGATTTGTAACTCGGTTTATATTGTAAGTGGTAGTAGTAAGGGGAAGAAATTTATATTTTTCAGAAAATTCCTTTTAAGGGTTTTGTGGTATTTTTCATCATTTAACATAACAATTTGACAAGTATAAGTGGGAAAATTGTCATTCAAGTGGTTTTTCTTTCATTTGTATGTGAATGTGTATATATGTATATATTTGCCTTCAAGATTGTGAAGAAGATTTATTGACAAAAAAAAAAATGTTTTACCAAAAATAATAATAATATTCATAATTTACATAAAGTGAGTGAGCGAGATGAGATGATGGCGAGGTTTGTGACATTTTTTTGGATTTTCTACAGAATTTTTTCTTATAATTTTCTCGTGGCGGTGATGATGATGAGTGAAAATTTATAATACGTATACATATTTCTATGGTAAACAAGATTCTAATTTTGGGGTAAGGTGGTTTTTCATGAAAAATATATTCTTTTAATCAATATCGGGAAATGTCATATCATGTCGAGAGGTATAAAATTCTCAGGTGATTTAATTTGTAATGGGATATGGGAATGACAGTTTTCAAATTTGTATTGTGTCGTAAATAATTAAACTATTATCAATCGTATACCGCATCTTGTTATAATAGATTGTCCCCCGCAAATTAGCGCAGTTACAATTTTTTGCCGAATCACCGGTACAAGTGAATTAAGTACAATTAATTGTCTAAATTCCCTAGAATTCAAGAGTGTTTTTTTGCCAATTCATCTACTCGTAATCTTTATACATTCGGATGTACTCAGTTACGTATATACGTTCACGTTTTAAGGTATTTTGGGTACACGAAAAAAAAAGGAGACAAAACGAGGATATTTTCCTGACTTTAATCCTTAATTTTATTGTCCGTTTCTTTCAAGGATTTATATGTTTTTGAGGGGTTTCAAGGGTGTGTGAGTTTTTCTCCACCAAAAAACAAAACCGTATTACCTATAAAGAGGCATGGAAAATTTATTGTATGGCGTAGCTAGTTTTATGTGTGGCACGATTTTTATAAAAAGTTTAATTTGGTTTAGGATTCATTTACGGTTAGAGTAAATTTTGTGTCGCTTTAATAATTTTTCACGGCAGTCTATGGAGAACAATCTAAATAAAAGTGTTATAAATTCAATATATGTGTAGACAAATCGGATATTCCTTTTCCCTTTATATTCTTCCTAATATCTCCTTTGGGAAACATCTTGAGGGAGAATTCAACAAGTATTTTAGTAACTGGAAAAAATTATTTGAAGATGTTCTTTGAAAAAATAAGGGTGTATAAATAAATGCTTAATGGTTAATGGGAATAAACTCAATTAATAATGATAAGTAACATCATAAAGGTGTTAGGTTGTCCCACGTGTAAAATAATATAGTAAATACTATTCAGCGATGATGTGTCATCGTTAAATGATATACGTTTATAAGGTTGTTTGATGGTTGTGTATTTCATCAGAACCATTTAGCACTGAGGTCAAATATGGTTTTCCCTTATTTTCTTTATTTGCTCGGTCATCCCTTTATAGAGAGCTATTGATCTTTTGTTATTTTAATGGTGACCTTCCTGATGAAATCCGAAACTTCGATTGTTCTTTACCAACAATTGTATCAGTTTGCATTAGTTCAACTCCCACAATTACTCTGACCCAAAATAGTAAAATCTAAAACTTTTTTTTTGAATAAAAAAAATGTTCTTCCTTCTATAAAAATCAAGTCATCGAACATATGTTTTTTGGAGTCGGAGTTTGTTAATTAATTATAAACTACGACTTTATCTCTAACTAAAATACTTGAAACTCCGTGGGCTCCGACTCCTCCATTTCCGACACAAATTAATGAATTTATTGATACATTTTTATGTATAAATTTGTCAGTTACGGTTGGCGAACCACATTTCACACAAAGGATAAATTAATTTTCACAGCTACGCTCTATACTTTACTAGCAAATGGAATAAAATTCAAAACGGATTTGTTCTTTTTAAATTAATTTATTAAATTTCAGCATTTTCTTTAAGAATTTAAGATCGTGTACAAGGTTAAGTAATATTTACGGACAAAAAATATCTACAACACAGAAACCAAACTGAAAACGAAGAAAACAATCCTCTTTTCTTTACCCCAAAATACAAAACAGAACAAAAAACAAACTTTGATTAATCCTTAAAAGACAAACAACAAAGTTAAAGGAGAAAAACCAACAACAAGAAGACAATTTCAATGAATTTACCGAAGCTCATACATACACACTCAAAACAACATGACAATGAAGAAGATGGGAAGCACTCAATGGGAAAATGTCTACATTAAACATACTCGTACAAGTCATATACCCGCCTGCATATTTTGCATTTTGACCGACCATCACATTCAATGATTGTTAAGACGAGTACAAAACAAATATTTAATAAAGCAAAATATTATCTTCACATTTCCCCCTTCTTTATTTTGTATATGGATATGTATGTACAAGGTTCAATTTAAGACGAAATGAAAATTGAGTTTGCTGTCAATAAAAAAATTTCATCTTATTTCAGAGTTAGTATAGTAACAGCAGTACCAAACAGTACTTTTATGATGAACTTTTTTAAATTGGGTGTGTTTGTTTGTGTGAGTGTAAAAGAAAGGGAAATTTTCCAATTCGTTTTTCATCAGAGGGTATTAAATACTACATTGTTGTTGCTGTTGGTATTTTAAACCATTTTAATTAGTTACCGTTAATGGAAAAGTTATTAAAAGTTTTTTTTGTTTTTTTTTTTATTTTTTTTTTTTTTTGTTGCCGGGTAGTTTTATGTGGATACCGGTTAAAAGAGTGACAAACATTTTAATTTTTAAATACCCGAATGTCAAATGTAGTGGTTTTAACCATCATCATAACACAGTGGCGGCACATTCATACACCAAAACAAAATGATAATTTTTTTTTTTGGTGTTACGGAAAAATCAAATCACGTATAATTGTTGTAGCGTGCCCGCACCGGTAGCACATAAATCGATAAAATCGCAATAATAAGAAAAACAAAAAAACACATACATATATACACACAAATAGCGAAAGGTTAAAATCTTATCAAAAATTAAAATTCAATTTAATTCGTATTTTTATGTTCGTTTTCAGTATTCTCGTACATAAACAATTATTACAAAAGCAACAGTGGTAATGCCAAAAAATGTATTGCTGTTGCTGTGCATTAATCGCGTTGTTTTTTTTTTTTTTTTTTTTGGAAAATGTCAAGCTAAGTACGAGCAGTCGCAACAACAACGTGCAGCAAATTTATAAAGAAAAGAGAATTAGATAAGATGAATCTAAATAAATAAATTAAGTCAAACAACGAAACAAAACAAACAAAGAAACGAAGAAAGAAATAATTTTAATTTCGTTTTAAAATATTAATTTAAAAATATGTACGAATACTATCATAGTCTTCTAGATCTAAATTAAAGAGCCATAATCCTATGACGTAATTTTTTAGCTTCATACAAAAAAGGACAAATCCCACAAAACGTTTTTTTTGAAAGATGACTACATATCTTTAACAACAACATACAAAAGGATTATTTTGGTATTAAAAGAACATTAGTTGCAGAAATATTATATTATAAAATATATTTTGCAAACTTTCAATTTGGAAAAATACATAAAAGTAAGCTATGATGACGTAAAATATGTTAATTATTTTTCTCTATTTTCTTATTTTCCATAATGAATCATAATATAATTTTCACGTGAAACATGATTTTATTCACATTTTTAATAAAAATAGTTTTTTTTATTCTCTAAGGTAAAAATGGCCCAAAAACGGCATTGAGATAACTTGAAAATTCTTATAGAAATGTTAGTAACTAGCAGGAAAAACTATTTGTCAAAGTTATTTTTAGTTTTACCTCAGATGTCCATTTACTGTACAAAAGGTCAATTCCCGTTCTATATTTCCCGTTCTTTTCTTTATTCATTCTAAAAGGATTTTCATTTTAATCAGTCAACCAATGTCTAATTTTTAAATGCAAAAAAAAAATTTATAATTTTCAAAGTACTGTGGGTCGATTCTGTTTCCATGAAAAACAAAATGAAAACATTTCTCATTAGGAATGAACATAATCAAAGCAACCTTGATTATAGAAAACCTTAAGTGGCGACCAGCGAAAAATTAACGTCACTTAAGAAATTTAACAAAGCTTCGTTAAAGTAGATCTGTCACTTAAAAAAAAATTAACAATGCGCGATTTGCGTCAAAACTTAAGAAATAAATGTCAAATCGAAAAAAAAAAAATTCATCGCTTTTAATTTTTCATTTTTAATTTATTCCTTTTAATTTTATGTTAATTTATTTGTTGATTTAACAACATTTTGTGCATTTTTTTCTAAACGGTAATGAAATCATTTTGTGAATCTAGGCTATATTATCCCGCGCAATTCATCACGGATTAATTCAACCCGCACAATTTATCCCCGAAATCAATTTATCCCGCACAATTCATTCCACACAATTCATCCCGCACAATTCATCTTGCATAATTTATCCCTAAAGGTGCTTTGGAAAAGAAATTTTCCCGTAAATTGTGCGGGATGAATTGATTTGGAATGAAATGTGCGAGATGAATCAGCCGGTTATCCATTTTGTATTTGCAAATTACGTAGCCCCATTTTGTATTGTACATAAACAATAAAACTTTGTAATTTAATAGTTATTATTTTGTTTGTGTGTTGATTCAAAGTTTATTAAGTTTATAATTTTTCGAATGTGAAAAAAATTAAGAAAAATTAGTGTCGTTAAAATTCCTTAATTTGTAATTTTTCGCTGGTTGAGCCTATAGTCTAAAAAACGAAGCTTTCATAAGGGAATCATAATCGAGGGAAAACCCAAACTTTTCATAGTAAACACACAAAACATATGGGAAATCACTTTTTTTCCTAAGACAAATTTTTAAATGAAAACGTTACAAATTCTTAATTCTGATTTCTTAAACACTTTCATAAATATTTGAATATCAACATATATGAATGTCGTTTAAGTAAATTGTTTTCATTTTCTTGTCAAAATTGTTTTTTTAAACCAAAAATATAAAAAGAAATTCATAACAACAGCATTCTGGTCAAATTAAAATAAAAGCTTGCAGTGATGGCCGTAAAAATTTGGTAAAATCACACCAAAAATTACCACCTGAGGAAATTTCAAGTACAAAAATTAATTTTGATGTATTTTTCAAAATGAAAGTTCGAAAAAAATATTTTAGAAATAATAAAAGAAACAGATGAAACATAGGAATCTGAAAATACACCTACATTTTGTAACCTCGGTAGGAATACTTTAAATTAAAATTTCAAAGTGATTGAAGTCCGGGGTCGAAATTTTCCAAGTTATTATTTTAAAAGTTTAAAAATATTTTTTTACGTCTATAGATTTCAAAGTGATCGGGCCTCCGGGAAATTTGAAATTTGAAATTAGAAGTTGCCTAATACACCACCAGTCCATACGAAAACGATCAAAAAATCGCAAATTTTGGCCTGACCCTTTTTGATTTTGATGATAGTTGGTGAAAATGTTTCCCATATGAAATAACTCCACCCACATTGTTTTGTTTTCCTTTACGTCACTCTGTTTTGATATAGGGTGATTTGCCGTTTTCTATACTTTTCGTTAAAATTAAAATTTGTGAAGAGCTCGTTCTCAAAAACCACTTAACCGATTTCAATATTTTGTTAGTTCAATTGAAAGGGATTGAGTTCTTATTTTGTATAAATTTTTTGAAAAAAAAATCCAAATTAAATTTTTGTTTATGAAAAAAAGCATACTTTTGAATAATGTCATTTTTCGGTATTTTGGGCCACAACGAGTTGCCTATTTTTTATTTTTTTTTAAAAGCTTTTTTATTTTACCAACTAATAAAAATTAAAAAATAAATTGCGTTAGGAACAATTTTAAAGTTATGATTTTTTTAATACACCAGCCTCGACATATTTTGTGTTTAAATTTTTAATTATTCTACCTGCGTTTTGCACCATTTACTGTATTTTAAAAGGTAATCCTATTTTATTTTATGTATTAGTGTTGTTTACTATTTTATAGTTTTTTAAAAACAATAAACCAGAAATAGATAATTTTGAAATAATTTTTATTTTGTTATATCAAACAGTTTTGAGTTTTTACAAAATGTAGTTTTTTTAATATACATACAAAGATGTCTTATTAATAGGAGAAAAACTATGATATTGGTGAGTGCCTGGTATTTGCCTAACTAAGTTATATCTGGTTTTTAATTTTCTGTCAATTTTCAATTAATCTTTAGTACTAAACCATGAATAGTTGACTTATGATTCATTTTTCACAGCCCATGAATATAGTTCATGTGGCGTGGTTATTTGATTTTCAAACGGTCTTTGTAAACTTGCTCGAGCAGCATTTCTCTTGAGAACTCCTCCTAATGCATCACAAGGTCCTTTTCCGTGGCATCTTGCAAAACAATGACACTCTGCTTCCAAGTCGAAATCCTTTTTAAAATTGCAGAGATTGTAAAACTTCATTTCATTTTTATATTGGGCCCCTGATCCATCGGAAAAAAAACAATTTTTTTTTATTTGTTGTAATTTTTCCTTTAAGAAATTGACTAGACCTTGAATGAATAATCTCACTGCTACATGATTAAGCTTTGTTGATTCAGATATAGCCACCAAGCTTGTGAATTCCAATTTATTATGGTAAACATCGACCATCGAATGTGATTCTTCATTGTTTTTATAGTAAACGGCAAAGGGATGTATCGTACACTGTGCGTTAGACCAATGAAATCCTTGAACCGCATCCTGAACTACGAATGAATAGTTCTCCGAAAAGTCGCAGGGAAGTTGCTTATTGTTCTGCAGTAAATGAATGCGGTACCAAGTTTTGTAGTTGTTCGCAAAACTTATCCATAAAAGTCAATGTTGATACGGTTACTGTTTCCATTGTGCATCTATCTACTTGTTGCCACTGCTTGAATGTTATTTCTTCTACACCATTTTGTAGAAATTTTGTAGACAAATCCGTACGGATATTTTCCGTTCCTGGACAAACAATGTTCTGTTCGACTTCGCAAACAATGTTCATGTGAAAGGAGTTTCATTGTTTGTATGACATTAAACATAAGTTTAATATTTAGATGATATATGCAAACGCATATACTATGTGTGCCGCTGGAATTTGCCAAAACGCAACATCTGTTATCAGGTAATCAAGTAAAATAATTAAAATTAATAAAAAACTACAAAATGTTCTTTCGGAAGGCTTCAATTTCAGGAACGGCATATATACCTCTTACATTTAAAAGTGATGGTGGACTTATAAAGCAAAAGATTTCTTCTTCTTTATACCAAATAACATCGTCTTTATTTGGCCATCTCCAGTTTTGGCCACTCATTTGCATGGTTTTTATAAATGCCTCTCCAGTTCTTATCTCCATTACAACTCCAGGAAAAAACTCTTCTTCGTATGCAACTATCACGAAATCACCAGGACACGATGTTTTCTTAATTTTTTTTAAAACTGAGTTTCCTGTTATGGAATCCTCATTGTTATTTTGATTTGATGGTCTTTTAATAACTGGTTTCTGTCCTTTTTCTCTTCCTTCTTTAAGTTTTTTTCGCTCATCTCTCTTTACCGCTCTTTCCAATTTTTCAGCCAGTGCTCTTTCCTTTTCCATTTCCAAATTTTTGAGATATTCAAAATATTTATTTGATGTGATTGCGTCAGGTGTTATTTTTCTTCTTACATTTTTCTTCTTCTTTTCAGTAGGGGGATCCGGATAGTGAAAAGATTTCTTAAACGGTGTGGGGAAATCTTCTTTGAACGACAAATAAGAACAACCCGGCTGCGGAGTTGTACCGATAAGAAGTAGATCTTGTTCATCACTGTTTTTATCTGGCGTACTCATTACGAGTGCATTTGTTGCGTTCTGCGGTTCTTGTTGAGCATCAATACTCAAGTTTAAATCATCAAAAAATCGTACCGTTCCGTCATTATCAACGGTACAATTTAACACCTGATTCCCTACCCATATTTGGTCGTCTAACACAAGATCTAATGATTGATTTACTATCAATGATGTGTCACAATTTTCTTTGCTTGTCAAAATAACATCATCTTTCAAATCTTTCCAGAAAAGAAACAGATTTTCATCTTTTAACTCACCATTCCAGACTTCACCACTTTTCTGGAACATTAAAAGCTTTTCTAATGGGAACCTTTTTTTCCATAATTGCTAAAAAAGGCTGGTTGGTTTGATCCTTATTCTCATCATTCTGAGTGGGAATTTGAATGTTTTCAAAAGATGATGGTGCTCTTGCATTTTCCAAAAGCTTGGTGTAGTCGATAGTTTCAGAACTAAAGGGGTATAACCCGGACGTTCCGAATCCGTTTTTAATAGTTTCTTTTTTAAGTGCGCGGTCGAAGCAAGTTTTTAATAAAGGCGCAAAATCTTCCCTGTTTAATTTTAGACTTTTGCATTCAATTTTCCAGGACCGCAATAGATTCTTCCATTAAGTTTTAACTGGGTGAAAACATGCTACATCTAGCGGTTGCAGTAAATGTGTAGCGTTCGGGAGCAGTGCAATCAATATAATTCTGTGATCTCTACAGAATTCTGCTAACGGAAGTGACAGGTGAGAGCTGTGACCGTCCAGAAATAGGCAAACGGGAAATTTTTTCTCCAATTTGATCAGCCACGGATAAAAAACATTTGCCACATATTCAAAAAATGTTTGGCAAGTCATCCATCCGCTTTCCGACTTGCCAACTCCCCAATCCACTGGAATTTTTTTTATTATATTGGCAGGTATTCTTTGGTACGTATAAACTACCATAGGTGGAGCTGATTCTCCATCAGCGCAAACAGTAACCAACACTGTTAGGCATTCCTTCTCGTCATTGGCAATCCTGTTGTATACCTGCTTTGAACCTTTACGTACTAAGACAGCTTTTTCTTGCGGGGATAAGAAAAATGCGGTTTCATCTGCATTAAAAATTCGAGATGGATCGGTTAACACATCTTGGAAGTTTTCTTCCTCAATAAATGAAGTGATTTTGTTGAATCAAGCCCGTATTTGTGGTTCGGTGATACTCGTGCGACTTGCCGTTAAATTTTGCGATACTCGCTCCGTGATGATTGGATGCCTTTTAAGGAACAATTCATACCAATGTCTACCAGGTATTCCATTTTTAAATGAATTAGGCCGTTTTAGTTCCCTTATTAAAAGCGCCACACTATCTATTAATTGCGCTTTCATTACAGGAAATCCCATCTTCCCCATACTAAGGACCCATTTAACTACGTATTCCTCTTCCTCTTGGCTTAAGATAGTTGGTGGCCCACTGTTTTTGTTGAATGGCGTTTTTCCTGACACTTTATCTTGGATGGTGGATCTAGGAACACCAAATTTTTTACTGGCAGCGTAGGCTGGCATTCCAAGTTTCACAGCTTCAGTTGCTTCTAGAAGCGACTGTCGGCTATAATTCTTCCGGCTGCTCTTCATATCTAAATGTAAACTACAACAAAAATCTCCAATTATCGGCATACTATACACTTATTATTGGCATTTACTTATAATTTTAATTCATTTATATTAAAACTTGAATTTATTTATCTGATACAATTTTTAAATGAACTACACTTGTATTTAGTTGGAAAATTATCTCAATTTTTTAATTAACAGTAATTAAATTGCTAGTTTTAATATTTTAATGTTGGAATACATGTTTCGCAATATCGGCATATTTTGCACTAATTTTCGGCATACCGTTTTTTTTACTTAAACTGACATTACAAAAATTCATTTCGGTTTACTTTGATGAAAATTTAGTGTGCCGGAAATTAGTCAAAAGTTTAATTTGTATAAAAGTAATGAAATGATATTAATAAATTTTAAATACACTTAGTAGTATTTAACAAAAAAACGTATTATTAGTGCAATTGCTTGAACCTATTATCGGTTTTATGCCGAAAAAACAAACATGCCAAATTATTTCCTAACGTATTTTCGGCAGGTTAATTATATTGATTTTTATTTAAACTTACCGAAATTCACAAATATTTTTTTGATTTTAGGCACAACAATGAGTTGAACAATTCAACAAAACTACACACTAAATAAAAATGAGTATAAAAACGGTTTAAATCACTTAAGAGGAATATTAAACCACTTGTACTAAATAGTCAACGATGCACGACCAATTCCACTTTACTACTAAAATTATAGAACGCGTTGCGATGAAACAAAATAACGGTAAATTAACGATCCCGATCGAAATGTTCGTCTCTGTCTATTATCAAGGGAATATCGATTTTTCGAAATATAGTTATCTCAGATCGAGAGAAGTGAATATTTTCTTATTTTTTCTCGTTTTTCGTAAAACTGCCGATAATTGGACTACTGACGGAAATTGGTACATTTACCTTATTTTTCACTGAAGGTATTGGAACTTCACACTTTTCTCGTAATTGTTGAATTATTTATTATCGCCTTCAGTGTTATTTTGAATTTCACGAGAACTACAAGGTAACTAGGCAACTTCTTGCAATTTTTGTTTCTTATAATTGTCAGATCTCATTTTCCTACGTACTATAGGAGAACTATTGATTGACTGTTAAGAAGAGTTGAGTGATGAAAGGTCAGGATAGACGTATTGCTTCTCACTTGATATTATTGAAATCTTTGATGGCGATGATGATGATGATGATGTAAGTGGTGAACTGTTTTGATCCAAATTAATTTTTTGAACACCAAAAGGTCCTGAAGTTTCACATTTGGTTTACTTTTATATATTTCGAAGTAGCATGAAGTACAAATGTTCCCTCCTTTAATTAAGCAAACACCTTTTGTATGAGCTATCTCAATTATATAATTAGAGCTTTTACGAATACGCGATCTATTTTTAAGACACATTTCACACTTAATTTTCATATTGAAACTTTAATATTTTTACGGGGTTTAAATTTTACTTCAAATTCACGTTTACAAATGACATAAATATAACAGTTCCATCGCATTTATATGGAATATTTTATTTGAAAGCTAAGTTTTAGCCTCCTAAGTTTTAAGTATACTAACTTAAGTATACCTGATGAAATTGCTAAAAGTTAAAATTTATCTCTTTGTTAAAATACCAAATGACATCATATTAACAGACCAAAATGTGGCAGACCGTTGTCCTGAACAAAAGAAAACGTTATAAAGTGATAATTCTGTAGTTATTCGAAACTTGTACTCCTATATTTTTGGAACAACCTATAATAAAAAATCATAACTTTAAAATTGTTCCTAACGCAATTTTTGTTTATTTTTTATTATTTGGTAAAATAAATAAGCTTTAAAAAAAATTAAAAATAGGCAACTCGTTGTGGCCCAAAAGACCGAAAAATGACATTATTCAAAAGAACTAACAAATATTAAAATCGGTTAAGTGGTTTTTGAGAACGAGCTCTTCACAAATTTTAATTTTAACGAAAAGTAGAAAACGGCAAATCACCCTATATCAAAACAGAGTGACGTAAAGGAAAACAAAACAATGTGGGTGGAGTTATTTCATATGACAAACATTTTCATCAAATTTCATCAAAATCAAAAGGGGTCAGGCCAACGACTGATCGTTATCGAATGGAATCGCTGACACTATACTCGATATATATAATTTAAAATTTTTCGAAATTTACACATTCACATTAAAACGAAATTGCATAATATACACACTAGGGTGTCCAATACCGATTATCGGGTAGCCGGGTACTCGGCTAATTTGGCCTTTTTTCGAGCACTCGATTAGCCGGGTTGTTATTTGATCGACCACCCGAGTAACTTGAATTAAACGAAATATGGGAAGAATGAATTTTATTTTGTTTCTTTCTGGGATAATTTTTATAACGTTTTCGATTGAATCAAAAAAAATAGCACTCTAAAGAGAAAAAATAGCTTTTTTGCTTTAATTTGTTCGATTGAACAAAAAACATTGTTCTGATGATAAAATATTTTTGCTTTGAAATTAATTTCAACATTGCTTCGCAAGTTAATTTTTTAGATTTTATATGTGCAATTTGCAAGTTCCTTATATTTTGGCAGATAATCCACAAACAGAAAGGATCAATGAGATTTTCTTCTTCGATTGACGACGAGGGGTAAAAAATAAATTGAAAACGACGTTAGTATAAATGTGAATTTGTGAGATCATTAACTTTTAGACTGCTGATGAACAAGTTAAAATCTGGAGCTCAACATATCATTCTAATACAAACTAATAAGAACGATTAAACTATTAAATTTACAATGGAAACACTATTCGTTTGACCGGCACGAAAATTTTGCTAGAGTTTTGCGTCGAAGCGTTATTGAGTGAATCCAAATTATTTTCATACAGAATTTTACAGAGTTATATTATTAATTAATTGTAAACATGTTGGTTACAATTTAATTTAAGCAAAAGCCTAATCTTAAAATTTCATTAATCTTAGATAATGGCTTAAGGGATATTTTATTAAAAACAAGTATTTCTCGATTTATTTCGGTGTTTACGTGACCAAAGCTTAATTTTATACCAACATTCTATGAACGAGTATAAGTGATAATCAATATAAAACCATATGCTTCATATTTTATATATATAGCAACATAAAACCAACAAACAAAAAAAGCTTACACATCCCTAAATTAAGCTTATACGAAAAATAAATAATGATATTTGAACTCTCAAAATATTTTTTTTTATAACCAATCAAATGATAAGACCGATAAAATTGTTATCGCAATAAAAATTCAATTTATTTCCATCAAACATGTTAGCTTCAACACATACTCGTAGTACAATAATAAAAGCTTTTATTTATATATACATATGTATGTTTATAATAAGAAATAAAGCTTTAAGTTTAAATACGTTTTCACAGTAAATTTAATCATTTCATATTGGTATATAGCAATCATAAAACGAAATTGTTGGTCTGATCTTTTGAGTCCTGAACATATTGAATATCGGAAAATCGAATAAAAAATATTCTTCAAATACAAGATTTTTGATGAGTGAAAATCATTAGTCTGTAAATATAAATTTGGACAAAGCATTTTATGTACATACAAAATACCATAAAAAGGCGAGATATATACAATCAATGTCTTTTCGATGTCGAATATAGAAAAATCAATATTTTTATGTATGATAAGTGCCAGATAATTCCCACAACATGAATCAACAAATGTTATAAAATTTTCTATGAAGTCGTTAAATTTATTATATAATATATTCGATCACTCCCCTATACATACATACATACACATATGTATATAAAAACTTGTAACTTTTAGATAAAAATAAATTCAATATGTATATTCGTATAAAAACTATTGCCATAAGGTATTCCCAAAATAGTTGAGCAAAATCCAAATTATGTTTATTACAACAAGGCACTTTCAAAAAATCTTCGTTTCTCTAAACAACCAAGAGATATAACCTAATTATATCAAGCGATTTTTTTTAACGCTAGAAATATTTATTGTGGGTTTTTTTAGTTGATTGGAACCCATGTAGATCTTTACTCAATGCCACAACGAGTTCATAGTCCAATCCCAGAAATCTTTCCTAATTAACGAACTCTCTCGAAATCTGAAAACTTCTTCGGAAAGAATTCCTAACTGTCCCGTTTTTTAAGATTAGGCTCACTAATAATGTGTTTCATCTTATGGTAATCGGAAGAAACAACCCATTTAACTCTTAAATATTTTTGAGTGAAGCTTTTAATAGCTTACTTATACCATTGTTAAAACACAAGAAAGCTTTACACAGCTTATTTTACACTTTTCCTAAATCTTACACTTTTCCTTAATTTTACACTTTTCTTTAATTTTACACTTTACGTGAAAAATTTTACAAAGTGGAAGGGTGGAAGGGGTCGAAATTTTATTTTTTGATAACTAACTCAACTTCAACCTAACAGTTGATTCTCAAGAATCCTATGTTCTGAAATTTTGAAAAATTCGAATTGAACATTTCGTTTTATATACATATAACTAGATGCCTGTGACCCCTATGGACCGAAATTAAAAGTAACTATTAATTTAATTCAAAGCTCAGTTAAAAAGTTTTCGATTTTTTTTTTTTTTTTTGAACGAACTACAAAACCAAATAATGTAATCGGATGTAAAATCGGAGAAATTCTAAAACCTGAAAAAGTCACACCCAATATGTACTTTGCTTTGAGTTCGTTATGATTTCTTGTTAATAGCCATCAATAACATTGGAAAGTTTTCCGTTTTGTTGCTTCAAACAAATCAACACTACAAAAAAACTTCAAAAAATCTCAAATTATCTGTAACTTAGCGCTAGGAAAAACTTTTATACCCTCTAATAACTTCGAACCTGTTGCATAATCTCTAAAATCGCGAATAAGCTTCAATAATCTTCAATATAAAAATATTGAAACATTTGAATTTTCTGAAACATTATGTAACACAAATTCAGTTTTCGAACAATTTCGAGTATTGTAAATATAATAATGTATAAAATCAGCAAGCAACTTAACCTGAAACTCGAACATCTAAAATAAACTGGAATATCTCGAATCACGTGGAATCAAAAGTCTATGCCTCAACATTTTTACATGCAGGTAAAACCCAAATCTTTAAAAAACTCGATAAGACTCAAATAATTTGTTTACGTCGAAGCTTCTTGGAAGTTCCGGAAAATCTCTTCCTTTACTAGAAATTTATTATTCTGCGACTCAAGGTGAAATAACATCAACTTCCCTCTCAAAACCCTATCGAGCCATTTTTTGGACCCTAGAGCACTTTTGAAAAGTGAACACTTCCATAATTTCTATGATGTTAAAAACTCCCACCTAATATTTTTTCTTTTGATCCGAGCATTTTTCTTTCCAGAGCAGTGTTGTAGAACCAAAAAAGTATTATTAGTTGACAGGGGTAATCACGGGTGTATTTTTTCTCTAGAATGTGACATTTTTATCATCTGAATTAGGTCTGGTGTTAGGTAATTTCAATCAAGCTGATTATCTTCACAGTATATATTAGGGTAAAATATGTTTTTTATCGGTTGTTATATAAATTTAATACCGTTCATTTTATTTAAGACATTTAAATGCAACCGGCAAACAACGTTAAGCGTACCCAAAAACTCGTAAATAATAATTTTCAGAATATTTTTCACAAACTTTAGAAATTCATATTTTTCTTCTCAGAACAAACACATTTTTGTTAGTTTGTTTTATTGTAATATTTATGTAAGACAGTAAACTTTAAAAATAAAACAAACTAAATATCTAAAAAAGTTTGTTAAACATTATACAACTTATGATAAGAAAACGAACTTTATAGTTTAGTAAGTGTTTTTGTTGAGGATGGTAATAGTAGTTTCTGATAAAAAAAAAAATAATGTTGACATTATTGTGTAAGCCAATAGCTACTACTGGTGCACTGTACAAAAAAATCTCTTAATATAATGGGTTAACAAACTCTTCAATGATAAATAAATACTTTTATTCACTTGTAAAATTACATTTTTCAATTCTCTGATACAACATACGTATTTGTAAAAGACTTGGAAAATTCAATTTTCTATAAAACACAAATAAAAGTTTTTATTTAGAAAGTGGAATCCTTAAAATTAAACAACAACAACTAAACTAAGTATATCTAATTGAACACTCAGCACAATCTTTATTCAATTTTTGGATTACATTACGTTGCCCCCTCATACATAACATTTTTTGCCACTATCCCACATTTGTTAAGTTGTTTTCTTTTTGCTCAACTATACATAAATAAAAATTGTAGCTTTGAGTGTAGCCAAAGTGGAAATTTTCATTTTTTTGCTGCAAAGATAGATGATGTACATTGGAATTTTATTTTCATTGTTCGAATGCCATGTTTCATCGTACTTTTGTGTCATTTGCGCGGGTGCTGAATTATTAATGTAACAAGAAATGGTTTTAAATCTTGTTTGGGATAATTCTAGCGCATCTCTTTTGTGGGTGGTGCATATTTTTATTTGTGGTGTTTTATTTATGTTTTCTATACCGAGCTTTTAAGTGGAATTTGTTTATTACTGTAAAGCTAATTGAAAATGCTGTACACACAGCATAAGTGAATAATTTTTTGGTAACGAAATTAATATTTTTTTTTACATTTTTACATGAATATTTATTTCCAGAACGAGTACTGCAAAATTAAACAGTTAGTTGTAATAATTGTTCTAATTTTATTTAAAAATGATACCAACCACATTCTAAAAAATAGTTCTACGTACGATACGAGTACCGACACTAGGGTATGGAAATAAGTATTATTAAATTTTATTTTGAAAGATATTAGAATTTTGATATATGTTTATGTACAACTGGAAATTTAATTTTATTAAAATAGAATAGAAATAATTTACCAACAATAAAATTCTTTATTAATTTAGCAAATATCCAAATAAAAGAATGTTTTAATTATTCGTAAAAATTTATTTGTTAAATAATTTATTGGTATTAAAATATTAATTGGAGTAATTGGTCTAACCGGTTTGATTGGGACACTGTATCATCATCAGCCAAAAACAAAAAGATGAACTGACCTTTAAATAGTAGTAGGATAAATTGAATTTCGAGGCAAATGCAAATTTTGCAAATCGGCCGACCTCGTAATCGATCTTTTAGTCAATTTCATTGAACACAGGACGTAGAGTAACGAAAAATTATTTGAGAACAAAAGTTGGAATACCAAAACGTAATTTTTTGTATACGATTCACCAATAAAATTGTGAAATAAATCAAAAAATCACAGTTTTTGAGTTATGTTGGTTTTCTAGAAGACCTTCGATATGTGAAATACAATATGTACTACCACTCGAACCCACTTGTAAATACTATGAGTAGTATTTCTAGCTTTCTTCCAAAACCACCTGTGACCAGCCATTAAATGACATAGTACGTGTCGGCTTGAAATACGTAATATAAGTTTTTGTTGCTCCTAACCATAGATTCAGAGGTATTTTTACTATCCCTAAATAATTTAGAAGTAAGTATTGTGATAGAGCCAGGAAGATTTTGATTAAATAATTCATTTATATATTAAAAATCTATTTTTAAAATATTTTCGTGGATTACTATACTAGCCCTTTGCCAAACAAATCAAACCTTATAAAGCTAAGCTTAAAGCATTTATTTAGCATAATCAAAAAATTTGTAATATTGAGACCATTTAGCGAGAGATTCTCACGTAAATACAAACCTTCTATACGCGTGGACAGACTTAACGTAAATAAGTCTTAACAATAAATGAATTGGATCAAGCTTACTCAATTTACTTCCTCTAGGCATTAATGAAGGTGCTTTGGCTTAAGCAGCCTTCGAAGGATATTTATAAGGAACATAAAGGGTGGCAGTTAAAAATTTAGAATTTTCGAAAAATGTTTGTATTTGATCTATAATCAAAATTGTTTTGAAAATTTATTTGTAACTGATCCCTTTCGAATATTATTTCAGTCATGTGGACATTATACAGGACTGAAATAAATTTTTAATACGATCGCACTAAACAAAATTTAAGAATCTCTTTCAATCTGGTTGCGGATATTCCATAGTCGCCTTAGCACACTAAATGATTAAGTTTTGTACCATCAACCGAAGGTGGGTTTCAGCCAAAACTGTAGATTTTCCGGCTTGAGCATTAAATAAATTAAACAATTTATACAAATTACTTTAATTTGACAAAAAAATAGTTGAATACCTTTGTTTTATTCACGCATTGCTCCACTCATCATTACGGTAGCAGCACATTTGTCTTTAAATTGGACTATTTGTACTCTTGGTACGTAGCATACTATCTACCAATTTATATATTACCAACTCGAATACAGATTTTAAAATTAAAAGTTAACGATCATATAATTGGCTAAGTTCGATATTTAAAATTTCTCGATATTCGATATTCATCTTTTGAAATAAATTTTTAAAAAAAACTTCCATAGATATTTGAATCAACAATTTAAAAAGTTAATTTTTGCGTAAGCTTCAGATTAGTCAATTAATCAATAAACTGTCTTATTAAAAAATCCTAATACATACGAATCGTTCGTTTAGTAAAAGTTCTACAAAATTACATTTTTGAAATAGCACTCAACTCTTAAGGGCCAATATCGGCCATTGCCAACAATAATGATAAAGGTTTGGCTGGTACATGGAACGGACCCTTCAATTATCCAGTCAAAAACCCTAATCCATACGAATCGTTCGTTTAATAAAAGTTCTACAAAATTTTATTTTTGAAATCGCACTCAACCCTTAAGGGCCAATATCGGCCATTGCCAACTATGATGACAAAGGTTTGGCTAGCACATGGAATAGGACCCTTAATTACCTAATCAAAAAATCCTAATCCATACGAATCGTTCGTTTAGTAAAAGTTCTACAAAATTATATTTTTGAAATCGCACTCAATTCTCAAGGGCTAATACCGCCCATTGCCAGCAATGATGACAAAGGTTTGGCTAGCACTTGGAATAGGCCCTTTAATTACCACAAGTCAAAGCACTTGGAATAGGCCGTTTAATTACCTAGTCAAAAACCCTAATCCATACGAATCGTTCGTTTAGTAAAAGTTCTACAAAATTACATTTTTGAAATAGCACTCAACTCTTAAGGGCCAATATCGGCCATTGCCAACAATAATGATAAAGGTTTGGCTAGCACATGGAACGGACCCTTCAATTATCCAGTCAAAAACCCTAATCCATACGAATCGTTCGTTTAATTAAAGTTCTACAAAATTTTATTTTTGAAATCGCACTCAACCCTTAAGGGCCAATATCGGCCATTGCCAACTATGATAACAAAGGTTTGGCTAGCACATGGAATAGGACCCTTAATTACCCAGTCAAAAACCCTAATCCTTACGAATCGTTCGTTTAATAAAAGTTCTACAAAATTACATTTTGAAATAGCACTCAACCCTCAAGGGCCAATATTGGCCATTGCCAACAATGATGATAAAGGTTTGGCTAGCACTTGGAATAGGCCCTTTAATTACCTAGTCAAAAACCCTAATCCATACGAATCGTTCGTTTAGTAAAAGTTCTACAAAATTATATTTTTGAAATCGCACTCAATTCTCAAGGGCTAATACCGCCCATTGCCAGCAATGATGACAAAGGTTTGGCTAGCACTTGGAATAGGCCCTTTAATTACCACAAGTCAAAGCACTTGGAATAGGCCCTTTAATTACCTAGTCAAAAACCCTAATCCATACGAATCGTTCGTTTAGTAAAAGTTCTACAAAATTACATTTTTGAAATAGCACTCAACTCTTAAGGGCCAATATCGGCCATTGCCAACAATAATGATAAAGGTTTGGCTAGCACATGGAACGGACCCTTCAATTATCCAGTCAAAAACCCTAATCCATACGAATCGTTCGTTTAATTAAAGTTCTACAAAATTTTATTTTTGAAATCGTACTCAACCCTTAAGGGCCAATATCGGCCATTGCCAACTATGATGACAAAGGTTTGGCTAGCACATGGAATAGGACCCTTAATTACCTAATCAAAAAATCCTAATCCATACGAATCGTTCGTTTAGTAAAAGTTCTACAAAATTATATTTTTGAAATCGCACTCAACCCTTAAGGGCCAATATCGGCCATTGCCAGCAATGATGATTAAAGTTTGGCTAGCACATGGAACGGACCCTTCAATTACCCAGTCAAAAACCCTAATCCTTACGAATCGTTCGTTTAATAAAAGTTCTACAAAATTACATTTTGAAATAGCACTCAACCCTCAAGGGCCAATATTGGCCATTGCCAACAATGATGATAAAGGTTTGGCTAGCACTTGGAATAGGCCCTTTAATTACCTAGTCAAAAACCCTAATCCATACGAATCGTTCGTTTAGTAAAAGTTCTACAAAATTATATTTTTGAAATCGCACTCAACTGTTAAGGGCTAATATCGCCCATTGCCAACAATGATGACAAAGGTGTGGGTAGCTTATGGAATAGGACCATTAATTACCTAATTACAATGCTGGGCAAATTACATTACACTGAGTAATTAAAATACTTTTCCTAGTTACAGCAAACTCAGTAATTAAAATACAAATTACAAATACTTTACATTTGTAAATTGATAAATTTGATTTGACAAAATTCATTTAGTGAAAAAACGTATCATTAGAAAAAGATTATTAAGATTAGGTTTTATGCTGATGACTCTGGAACCAAATTTTAATAAGCCTTGAAAAATGTAAATAAGAAATTTCAAAAACTGGGGTAATTAAAATACAAATTACAATTACTTAGAATTTAAGTAATTAAAATACAAGATACTGTTACTTGGAGAATGAGTAATTAAAATACAAATTACAAATTGTAATTTGTATTTTAATTACGTAATTCAAATACATGTAATTCGTTACTGCCCAGCCTTGACTGTTTACAGGATCAAGATATAAAGTCTAAAGCTTTAATAGCAGTTTTCGCCAAACTCTCAGGAACTGATTATGCTAAATGCAACAACTATCGCGGTACAGTTCTCATTGGCTTACAAATTAAAAATTACATCAAATCTTCAATACAATGATCTGGCTAATCTAGGAAATAAATAATAAAATAACAAATTACAACAAACGGAAAGAAATTCCTTTACAAATCTTATCAATCCAACCGCACCTTTTGATCCCTGTACATTAAACCGAATACAATTAACCCCTTGTTAAATTGAACAGCAACAAATATCAAAATTCTCAAAACAAACAGAAAACTCATTTTTAACCCAATTTCACCATCATCACAATTTCACTTCCTTTCCCTTAACACAGCAACTATGGTATATAAGAAAAAGGATATTTCTCTCAGTAAATAAATGATGAGGTGTTAAAATTCTAACAAGGATGCATAATACAAAAAAAAAAAAAATCGTAGCTTAAAGAAAATCATGAAAATTGGCATTATTTACCATTACACCACTATGTTATACAAAATATCTAATACGAGAATAGAGTGAGGAAAATTTTATTTCCGTTTGCCTCGGGCGACATAAATTTACATACATAAAATTCAATCGTATTATGCATAATATACTGAATGCATGCAGCTAGTGCATTATTCAACATTCAGTAGTACAAAGTTATACACATATAAGTTCATAAGGTGATTAACATTAGAATAAATACAAAGTATAAGATTGGAAATTGATTTTCTTATTATCCATGAAGCGTGAAGTAAATAAAACTAAATAAATAAATAATACGAAAGCTTTAAATGGAAGCCTCAAAACAATTTATTCTGAAATGGAAATTTATATGTAATACAATTTCCAATCAAAACTACGTGATTTTATCATTATTTTCAACTTTACAGTATTTACCAAAAAGCTTTAACATACATACAACTTTGTGAATAAATTGAATGTTTAAAGTTTCTCGAACTTGGTATGAAAATGCAGATAAAATTCATGGAAGTAAGAAAAAAAAAAAAAAAAAGTTTCCGACTAAAATAAATCGTGTGGTTCTTGTTTTAGTTAGTTGTTGTTAACAATGTGATTGTGTAAATATGGTTTTGAATAACAAAATGTGTATATTGCGGGTGGAATTTATGGTATAGGTCATTTTCTTGTTTAATCTTAATTATTTTTAATGCTTAGTGAAAGCACGTTTCTTAGGGAGAGCAGATAAAAATTGAAACCGATTATAAGCAAAAAATATGGTCACGCCTGAAAATCTACGGTTTTTTCGGTAAAATATTTGGTGAATTAAAAAAATAAAATACAACAATAATTTCAATGGATAGATCCAAAAACAATTAACGAGATCATTTTTGCTTATTAATGAATGCAGTTGTCGTAATTTCATTTAAATCTTTTTTAAATTTTCAAAGCAATTATTATTATTATTACAAAAACTTTAAAATAAATTTGAAGCTTTAGGAAATTTAGAATAATTAAATAAGGCGACAATTTTTAAAAAAAAAATTTTTTCATCAAATTTCATCAAACTCTCAGAAATTTTTGAAAACCATATTTAACCTTCACTTGGACAGGATTTACAAATGTAAAAATTAAAGTTAACGTTTAAATATGTAACGTAATTAAAACTCCAAATTAGTAAAAATTTCAAATTTAAACGCTTCCATATATAGCACAAGTAAAATTTTAAAGCAGTCGAATGGATTTTACTATTTAAAATAGTCACAAATAACATTTTCCAAAAGTTCAAGCGAATGACCCTATCCTTACTGATATCAAAAGTCGTGGCGATAGTCAAAATAAAAAAATCCCTAATACTTGTGCTTAAATTAGATAGTTCAAAATCCCTTATAATCGTCCACTTATTGCGCATAATATTAGTCTTTAAATATCTCATTACAAAAAATGGACTTGCCCCACTTTCAAATAAGCGGCTCATACCAGCACGAATGTGAAACAAATTTTGGAAAATAGGTGAAGCACTCCCTAATCAAAACTGTAAAAATGTATAGGTTTCGAAAGATGTATCCATCGCCTAATTTGCAACCACATTGTGTACCATTTATTGGTACCTTTGAATTGATCGATAGTATCCATATTTTTACAGATAATATCGATCGCATCAATGACAAAATATCGAAGCTGTCAATAGTACTCCAACACAAATTTTTCTCAAATCAATTTATTTAACGGTTTTAGTTGTCGAACTTATACAGACTTAATCGAAAACACAAAATGTTTAAACACTTTTGGCATTTTTTGGCTTTTATTTTTTGAAATTTCAATATTACTTGAGATTTTTGAGAAAAAAGTCCCAAGGAACATTGCAAGCTTGGTCTCATTAAATCAAATTTATTAAAACAATCTTCAAAATATTTGTTTGAGTATTAAGCGAGCATCAGATAATAATCTCCCCATATGTTCGTTAGTGTTGGCAATAATTTAACATTTAAGTTTTAGTTTAAATCGTCTTCCCATTTTGATCTTTTTTGTCGCAGAATAGTTGGACTATAAAAATGATAATGTAATACAGGCCTTAGTGAGACTAAAAAATTCTAGCCTGTTATGTATTTCTCCGATACCACACACTTCACTTTCAAGAAACAATTCGGTCACACTTTATAATTATTCTTTATTATTCTGTAACTTATACATAATACATTAATGTTATAACTCTACGGGACATCGATGACCCCTCTTTCTTTTTCTCTTTATTGATATTTTACATTTGTATACTTACATATATGGAAGAGATCATAACAATGATCGATTAAGGTACATTGAACTATCATTTGATTATGGACGTACATACATAAATATTTAATACTTTCCCCTTCTTAAATTAATCATACCTGCTAGGTTATTTAACAATACAATTTTAAGTGGCTAATAAATTATTCATTACTTTTACAATAAAAATCTTCACATTTTAAAATTTTAAAGCAGTCTTAAATTTTAGTTTCTCACTCAATTATTTAATGGTAATGGCAGACTAATTTAGATTTTTAATTTGTGCTTTGAAAACGATCAGGCGATCTACGAATTCTTTTCGAACGTCTCAGCTCTATTGTTGTACTCGGTTTGCGCTTATTCTGATATCTTGAAAGCATCACTTGTTGTGGAAAAATGTGTACCGCGGGATGAAATTTATCTGCCAAATTCGATAACCTTAATTGATTGACATGCACGTTCCTGACACTATTATTTACATTAATGAGATACATCGTCTGAGAGGTTCGCTTTAGAATTCGAGATGGCACCCATCTTACAGAATTTTTATAATGATTTCTATATAGCACTTTCTCCCCCTCCTTAAAATTATTTAATTTTTTCGTGATTAGCTTATCTCTACATTCATTATTTTTATTTTCTATTACATTTTTATTAATTTGCTTATTTTGTAAATTAAATCTTACTTGTTTTTTGTTATTCACAAGATCAAGCATAGATCGCGTTTTGTATGAAAAAATCAATTCATTTGGTGTCTGTTTTGTAACCGTACTTGGAGTATTTCTATGTACCATTAAAAATTTATTAATTTTATATTGTATGAAGGGGTTTCGATTAAAAATGTTTTCAAACATTTTTTTATGAACATATCTTTCTGCTGACCCATTGGATTGTGCGTGGTAAGGTGGTGAAAATATCCACTCAATTTTATAAGTCTTGCAGAAATTTTTTATTGCAAAAGATGTAAATGGTGGACCATTATCCGATACTATCTTCCCTGGCAACCCATACACAAGGAACAAATTGTACAGTTTTTTTATGACACTCTGAGCATTAGTATTATTCATTATTTGAACATCACAAAATTTACTATATGTATCGACTATAAGCAGAAACACAAACCCTGCGAATTCTAAGAAATCCACATGTACTCGCTCAAATGGGTATTCACTTGGTTTCCATGACGTAATTACCTTTTCTACAGGAACATTGGATACTGCCTGACAAACATTACAAGAATTTACATAGGTCTCTATATCTTTGTCTATTAAATTCCACCTAACATAAGAACGAGCTAATAACTTCATTTTAACAATTCCTAAGTGACCTTCATGTAACAACCTCAACATTATATTTTTTAATTTTTCTGGCACTATAATTCTGTTGTCATAATATAAACATTCATTTTCTGTACTCAAACTATAACGATTCCTATAATACGGTTTAAGAATTTCTGAAATCTTTGTAGGCCAATCCGACATAACAAACGTACGCACCTGTTGTAATATCGGATCTCTAGTAGTTTCATGAGAAATCTGCAACATATCAATTGGAATATCTACAGAATCTTTAATAAAATTAATGCAGTTTGTTTCGTCTATTCCCGTAGGCTCATTTAGAGGCAATCTTGACATTGCATCTGCATTACCGTTTTTAGAACCACTCTTGTACTCCAGCTTATAATTGTACATAGACAAAATAAGAGACCATCTCTGCAGACGAACAGCAGCTACAGATGGAGTTCCTTTTTTGGGGTGAAAAATTTATTTTAGAGCCTGGTGATCCGTAACTATAGTAAATTGATGTCCATATACATACTTATGAAATTTTTTCAATGCGAATATGATCGCCAGTGCCTCTCGATGTAACTGAGAATAATTTCTCTCAGCCGCCGAAAGAGTACTCGAGACAAAAAGTACTGGTTTTTCGACACCTTCGACTAAATGAGACAATACTGCCCCGACACCATATGGACTAGCATCAGTTGAAATAATAATTTCTTTGGTTGGATCATATAATTGTAAAAGGTTATTATTTAAAATTAATTTTTTACTATTCTTAAAACATTTTTCACAAGCTTCCGACCAAATATATACAACATCCTTTTTTAATAGCTTATACAACTCCATTAATTCCGTAGACAAATTCGGAATGAATTTCCCATAGTAGTTCAAAAGACCGAGATAAGATTGAAGTTCGGTTAGATTCTTAGGATTTGGAGCTTCGACGATGGCCCTAATTTTCTCTTCATTTGGACTAATACCTTCTTCCGACAGAGTATGACCTAAATATAAAACTCTTGGTTGAATGAATTTACATTTTTCGACATTGATTTTGACGTTGGGCTTCGCTAATCTTTCTAGAACTGACATCAATTTGGCCCTACAATCATCTTCTGACTCACCTCCTATCAATATGTCATCTAGATAACAAAATGTTTTCTCCAAATTGCCTAGGATTTGGTCCATTATTGACTGGAATATTGCAGGGGCACTAGAAACTCCAAACGGGAGTCGCGTATATCTATATAACCCATTGTGGGTATTAATGGTCAAATATTCTTGACTTCGTTCCGATACAGCTAACTGTTGATAGGCTCCAGCAAGATCTAATACGCAAAAAAATGTAGAATTTGGTAAATTTGCAAAAATATCCTCTATTTTCGGAAGAGGATAATAATCCGTAGAAATCTTTGAGTTGATGGTTACCCGACAATCTATACACAACCTTATTGCTCCTGATGCCTTAGGGACTACGAAAATTGGACTAGCCCACTCACTTTTTGTTACACGTACTAAAATTTTTTCGGATTCTAATCTATCTAGCTCGGCTTCTACCTTGGGTCTTAATTTATAAGGAACTGAATAGGCACAGTGAAAGATTGGACTAACCTGCTCCGGTACCACTATTTCTGCTTCGTACCCACGTATTGGTTCATCTAACTGTTGATTAATTACAGTTGGAAATTGTTCTTTAATTACGTCGTACATGTTTGAATAAATTTTACGTATGGTTTGGTCCTGACATAGTTGCGACTCATTTTCCCGACAAATTTTGGTACATTTCTTTTGACGAAACATATTATTCCTCCAATCTGGAACTAAAATATCCAACCAATTTCTCCCCAATAATGGTTGAAAAGTTTTATTGGTCTTGATCACAATAAGTTCCAATAAGTATTTTTTATTATTAAACGAGACATTGACTTTGATTTTTCCCAACGCGATCGATTAAGGTACATTGAACTATCATTTGATTATGGAAGTACATACATAAATATATAATATAGCCCACATTTCCATATAGAAATCATTTCGTTTGTGTGAGACCAAACTCCAATGATCCGCATATCACCGATGAAGCACCACTGATTTCAGAACAAACAATCGCAAAACAGCTTAATAAAATCAACATATGGGTTACAAACATAATTGCTTTTCTGTGTTAATTAAAATAATTTTTTTCACTACGAGTTCAAAAGCAGCAATTGTTGAGAATTTTTATTTTCCCGTTTTTATATGTTTATACAATTTTTATTATTCTAATTAAGTTTAAATAGAAATAAAATATTTAGTTCCACCAAAAGCTGTTATACATTTTAATTAATAAATATTTTTAAACTTAGTATGTAAGCTTAATTGCTACATTGTCTGTAAAATAACTATATAGTATACAGTGTACAGAATATACCATTCCACCGCCTCTCACCCATTGCCAAATATCATCAAATAAAAAAAAAGCACACCTCAAAAAAATAAAAATATCAATTATTCGTGGACCCATTTCCCGTAACGAATTTTAATTTTTATTATCACCACCAGAAAATTGGGGGAGAAACAGACAAATTTTAAGAGAAAAATAAATACCAATCATATAATTTTCACCTTTCTATAAAGCTTTTTGCATTAAAACAAAAACAAAGCAACAATAACAATAAAAATCCTAAATAAATTGAAATTCTAAATGGAAAAAGATATTCACTATGTATATAAATTTTACAAATATTAATTTAAATTTCACTTCGTGTTTTTGTTTATTCCAATTATTTATTTGAAGCAGCCGGGTGTGATTAAAAATATAGAAAAAAAAAACCGAAATAAGGTTTCCCCATCAGAACTTGTTGACTTATTTAAAATATATTTTAAGACAGTGCCATCCGCAAGATATTTAAAAAATGGTGAAATAATTTAAAAAGCTTTTGTTTATACGCGTATCTTACCCTTTTATATAATTTAATTTTATTTCTTTTTGTATTACCTTTTCCAGAATTAAACTTACACCCACACCATATACAATACGAGAAAAATGAATACTTAAAGGAAAATCATAGCAACAAATTAGCAGCCATATAGAAGAACACGCGAGGGTAGAAAAACTAAATAAAAATAAAACTCAAACGAGGAAAAATGTGATTTTTAAATAATACTAAAAAAATAATAAATCAAACTACAAAATAAATATTTGTATAAAATCAAAATAAGAAATCAATCGATACAGATACAATTGTTAATATATTTTTGAAAATTAAACACAATGTTTCTTATTAATAATAAATATAAATACAAAATAAATAATAATAAAATTTATTTTATATTATTTCTGTTATTTTATTATGTTAATTGTAACAAAATAACGAACAATCGTGATGATGATTATAATTTAATTAATTTAATTAAGCGTAGCACTGTGATAATAAGCGGTTTTGGTATAAAAAATATTAATAATTGTACTAGTGCTAGTTATAATAAAAATATTAATAGTAGTAATAATAATAATAATAATAATAATAATTGTGGTTATAGTAATAATAATTATGTTATAATTAATTTATTACCCAAAACTGTGTACAAAGGTAATGAGCTGGTCAGAAAATTGGAATTTTATCGTGAATCGCAGTATTTTATTTATCGAGGGTAAGCCTAAATTTTAATCGAATAATATTCACTTATTTATTAGTTTTTGTTTTATTTTATAAAATCATTGAAAGTAACCCAAACATAATCCTAAATAGAGGTTTTTTTATAATTTTAAATAAGCTTAGTACATTACAGTTTATATATAAATGAAAGAAAGCAACGGTCCAAATATTTTCCTGTAAGTGAATTTTCGACAAATTTCGAGAAAAAAAAATGATTTAAGCATATCCTACTCCTCGAACGACACTTTTCCCAACTATTTACATTTACAAAAATTTTCCGTTATTTTGAGCGAGGGCAGTCCTTCAAAGATGGGACTTGTTTTCTTAAATTTGGGAACCCCCCTTCTCCAATTTTACAATTGTTCATAACAGCACAGTAAATGATAGACTAACGCATTTCTCAACACAAAAAAAAATCGTCGATTCTGTTTTTGAGAAAATCCGTTTGGCAGTTTCTTCCACTGAAACCCCTTCTATTATAGACTCGAATAGACCGAAAAGTTAATACAAAGTGCTTATTATTAAAATCTATCTTTGTGAAAAACTAACAACAATGTATGACTGGAAGGATGGACACGACATTTTTTTATCGATGTTTTGGAGTCCCGGGCAATTCTAGTTCCGTGGAAAAAATGAAATTCATATGAAGTACTGTGTAAACCAAGCTCCCAAGTCTGTGCCTACTTTGAAAAATGCATGTATAAATTTTATAACAAGGGAACAGTAAACGCCAAATAATTATTCGTTGACACCAAACATTTATTTTTTGACATTTATATCGGCTGATATATGTGCCCATAATTATAAAAGTGGTCTAAGTCAAAATTTCAAAAAAATAAGTTTATCACTTATTTCACATCCATATTATCTTAAACTATATGTATTTAATGTAATTTTTACGATATCGTCAAAAATGAATCTTTAGATAGTGGAATGTAATTTCAATGTTATACGGAATTCATTTAGTGTTAATTATGAAAGTGGTCTAAGTCAAACATTTGAAGAAATTACATTGCATTTCTGAACTACATAGTAAGCTGGTAAAATAAATGATTGTAGAGTCATAGGTTCTACTCCCCTTTAAGTTTTATTTTGATATCAATATAATCCAGTTATATAAAATCCAGTTATATAATCCAGTTGTACTTTTATTTTGATATCAATAATTTTATTATTTACAACAATCGCGTTTACAATTTAGATCTTGATTTGATCGAGTTTACAAGAGAATTGTGATTAATTTTTAAGCATCATAAATTAATCGGTATGTACAACCATATTGCTTTATTTTCTAAATCACCACACACACATTGGTTAAATAGAGTGTTACGACTGGCTTACGTCTCCACTTAACAGCAGAAATTATTGTTTATTTTTTTTAACTTAAAGGGGAGTAGAACATGATAACGAAAACGTCAATTCATTCCGGTTTATGTCACAATATAGTTCAGTTGGGCTCTTCGGAACTAATAATTGGTGGCAAATAATTTAGAATTTTAGCACTATGTCAACAGATAGCGGTTCAGGTAAGTTAATGACAACGTACTTATTATGTGAATATATTAATTATTATTCGGAAAATATTATTATGATGTGATCTCCAGATATTATACGACCACGTAATACTTCCAAGAAATGGAAAAGAATAAGACAATTATCATCTTCAGATGAATCATACCAAGACTTCACGGTAAATTTAGAAACCCCAGAAATGGTGCAGATAGAAAAAGATAAGAAAAGAAAACGGGCAAGAAATGAAGATAGTTACCCACAAAATATTAGAAAAATTAAGAGAAATCATGGCGAAGAATACACGACAAAAAAATCAAAACTTGTGAGTGCTAAAATTTTTGAAAATAAGGATTGCTTTTGCTCAAAAAAATGTCTAGATCGCGTAGAATATAATGAAAGAAAATCTAATTTTGATAATTTCTGGAAACTAAAAGATTTTGAAACCCAGAATCTATATCTGTGTACTGCAGTTCATCAACGATTAATAAAACAAAGGCGGCCCAGAACTTTTGAAAGACCTATGAGAAAATGCAGCTACAAGTATTTTCTGTCAAAGAATAATAAGTCAGAAGTAGTGTCGGTTTGCAGGAACTTTTTTTTAGACATCTATAAAATTTCTGTAGGGCGGTTAACTCGTGCTTTCAATGCTGAAACACCTGGAACTTATCGTCGTGGGAAGATGCCTGAATCTTCACGAAAAACAGATGAAATTAAGATAAAAGCTGTACGAGAACATATTTTAAGTTTTCCAGCATACGATAGCCGCTACACCAGAGCTCGTCACACTCCTGGTCGATAATATTTGAGTCCTGACCTAGATATTCGTAAAATGTATAGCCTTTATGTAGAGAAATGTGAGGAAAATAACCAATCCATTGTTAAGGAATGGATCTACAGGAAAATATTTAATACTGAATTTAACATAAATTTCCACGCTCCTCGAAAAGACACATGCCAAAAATGCGATTTACTCAATGGAAAAATTAAATCATGCAATAATGAGGAAGAGAAATTACATCTTAGAGAAAGTCAAGATGTACATTTACAAAATGCCGAACGAGCTAGGAACTGTCTTGCAGAGGACCAGAAAAAAACAAAAGAAAATTCCAGCGAATACTATGGATTCTCATTTTATTTGCAAAAAGCACTTCCGTACCCTAAACTGTCTGTTTCGTTAGCCTATTATAAGCGAAATATGTACGTATACAACTTGGGTTTCCATAATTTCCATAATGACACTGTCAAGATGTATGTATGGGATGAAACTGCAGCTTCAAGAGGTGCACAGGAAGTAGCATCATGCATTTTAGCGCATATGGAGGATATTATAACTACTCAAAAACACGTAATACCTTACAGTGATGCCTGTTCAGGCCAAAATTGTAACATTAAAGTAGCATTGACATGGTTGAAAATTGCTCAGTCAAATAATAATAATATTGAAACGGTAGACTACAAATTTTTGGTATCGGGTCATTCCTTTCTACCGAATTACCGTGATTTCGGTTTGATAGAAATAAAAATAAAAAAGGCAACTTACTTATACAACCCTGAGCATTATTATGAATTGATAGAAAAGTGTAGTCCATTTTCGATAAAACGAATGTCACAGCCGGATTTTATTTCAACGAAGTCACTAGAAGAATCAATAACAAGAAGAGTAAAAAATACCGCGGATGAATCTGTCTCTTGGCTGAAAATTCAATGGATAAGATTCTTGAAAAATGAACCTTATAAAATGTTCTATAAAACTTCTTTAGATGATTCTAAATTCCACGTTTTGAATCTTTCACCTAAAAAAGGAAGATCAAAAATATACGAAAATATTAAATTACTTCCATTATACACCACCCCTAGACCAGTAACGGAAGAAAAACATAAAGATATTATGTGTTTACTACCATACATCCCTCTAGTTTATCAAGAACATTTTAAGAATCTTAAAAACTAGAAAAAATGATAAAAATGGATTACTTTTTAAAAATAATTAATAAATGTTCATGAATTATTTCATTAAAGTAATTGTTTCAAATAAAACTCATAGTTCTTATTGCTTTAAGTCATTTATAAAACATTCAATTAATTTTGAAAATGGTCTAAGTCAATTAGAGCAAAAACAACATTTTCGTATGAAATTCATACAAAATTTGTTATTCATAATAAATTTCCATTAATCAAGACAAAGAAAATTATAAATTAAAGTGTCGCATAATATAAAAATATTTTTTAATTCGTTCAAACGCAATTCATTAAATATCTCGAAACAAGAAATATATGACTTAAACCACTTTCATAATTATAGGCACATATGACAATTTAGACATTATTTTTTTATAAGCGCACACTATTTTAGTTTTAACATTTAAAGTACAAATGGCGGTTTTTAGTGTTCATACTAAGACAAAATACAAGAAAGGTTAACGTACTCAGTATTAAAATATTTATATTCTGACTGATTGGCAACCAAAAATAAGGTGTTTCCAAAAAAGAAATCTTAAAATTCTAAACACTTGACAATTTCAACAATTTGAACAATAACCTGTATTTGTCTAATTTATGAAAATTATATTTATGATATTAAAAATTTTATAAAGTTCATAATGTTCTACAGTTACAAGTTGTAAGTATTTTTGGATTTTCGAATTTTCATTTATTTTGAAATATCGCTATTCTAAACACATTAAACCAACAATTTTAGTTTGTTACAGGAAAATTCGCAAAGCTCTAAATCTGCTTTAATTAAGTATATCGAAATCGTAGGTTCAATTTGTCAACTTCGAACTTAGGACTGAAGAAGAGTGTTTTTTTAAATTTAGGAATTAAGTTGATTTTAAAAATTCAGAAATTAAAATGGAAAATGAACAAAACTTCTTTTTTTTTTTTTTTTTAATATATATTCATAAACTGTCAAAACTATCAAGTTGGCTTACTCTCATGTACTACAAATGATGACTTTGAAAATTTACTGATATAATAAATGACAATTGATCTATCACATTGCCATGAAATTTTCGTTAAATCGGTTGCATTAAGAAAACAATATGTTTGAGATGTCTCAACATGTTGCCAACGGTTGGCGGGCTTGAAAACGCCCATTTAATACATATTTTATTGATTTTCTCACCGCCAAAGTACTCAATGAACAAATTCTTTTCATATGCGAATATAATGAAGCTATCATAAAAAATACTTTCGAATTATGTTTATTCCCACCGAGAAATGTTTTCATTTTATTTTTCATGAAAACAGAATCGACCCACAGTACTTCATATAATTTTATTATAAAATTTTGTTTTTTGCATTTAAAAAATACAAATGGTTGACTAGAGTAAATGAAAAGACTTTTTTTCATTGAATCTTTTCATAGAACGCGGTATCCTAACCGAGCTAAACCGAGAAATGTGAAAATTTGGAACAAAATTTTTTTCGCGATTTTAATACTTAAGTGCTTTCTTTACCCATTGAAACATTCCAAAATTATTACTTTGTTTGGGCTAAAATCTTCTCGTTTTTGACCGAGTGTACCATACAATACTATTTTCAATTAAAAAATTTCAAAAAAATTTTAATTAGCTGAGAAAATGAAAATTAAATTTTTTTCGTCCGAAAAAAATTGTTTAGAACCGAAAAAATTAAATTTTCGTTTTCTCAGCCAATTAAAAATGTTTTTGAATTTTTTAAATTGAAAATGGTATTGTATGGTATACTCGATCAAAAACGAGAAGATTTTAGCGAAAATAAAGCAATAATTTTGGAATTATATCGAAAAAACTAAATCCGATTTTTCTTTTCGTTTTTCAATGGGTAAAGGCACTTTACCCAATAAATTTGTAGACCTAAATTGTATACTAAATTTGAAATAAAACATAAAAAAATTTCATTTCGAGTACGATGGAATTTTAATTTAATTAAAATCGATTAAGAAATAGCCAAATTCTATTCTAACTGAGCGAATTGCAGAATTTTACCAAAAAAATCGTTTTGGAATCCTATTTCATCAAAATCGCTAAACAAATAATTACTTGTTCCATCCATGTTCCATACTAATTGGTCATATTTCAGAACTTCATTAACATATTATTTCAGAATACCTTTTCCGTTCTAATTTACCTTACTTCAGAACTTCATCAGAATCACATTTCCATCAAACATATCCAGTTGCCTGTAAATCTTAATATCAAGCAAATCTGCGCTCAATGGCACTATATAATTTGGAATCTCAAATAATCATCTCTCAACAATTTTCAATAATCGCGAAATAATCTCTAACAATTGTGAATAATCCTTAATAAATTCGAAAATATGAAAATGTATCAAACTATAATAAAATATCGAACAATCTCATGTGTACACATAGCATGCAACTCAAAAATAGTTCTCGGAAGCCTCAAAAATTTGGAATAATATGTATTATCATGAAAGCAATTTAACCTAAAAACTCTAATTATCTGAAAAATCTCGAATAATCAACCACAAGACACAGCTCAAGACTACAAAAATATTAAAAAAATTTCAAAAATTTTCAAATTTCAAATCTGGATCAGAATAATCCTTCCGAAATCAGGGCGACCGGTGAAGCAAACTTGATTGTATTTCTATATCATTTCATGAAAAATTGGATAAGAATCAGGTCATATACACATTGATGTCACAGCTTTAAATAATTAATAAGTAGGATCTACTTTGCGCAGTTCAAAGAACGGAGTTTTAATAAATTCAAAAAATTTTAATCAAACTTCCCGGAAATATTTTTTTTTAAATTTTGATTAAAACGTGAAATATGTTTGCATGTATTGTTTTACAGCTGAGGGAGAATACAGAAACAAAAGAAAAACAGGAGAAAAAATTTAGTTCCAATAATTCGATGATAATTTGACATCTAAACTATGTCAGATTTTTTTGAGTGTTAAGAAAAACAAACAGCAATTTATACGAAACTATCGTAAAATATTTGAAAATAACGTAATTTGAATAAAAATGAACCACCCATTGTCTTACCGTCACCCCTTATGTTTTAATTTTTCGCTCAATTTTCAGAAAAAAACATTACCGGCTTAGCTTAAAATGAGATTAAATGAAAACATTTCAGTTAAATTTTTGTTATAAAATATTTGATAAATGCTTGTAATAATACAAAAAATGGAGGTGTGGCCAACACACGACTTTCTTTTACGAACAGAGAATTTTAAAATTTTTTTTTTTAATTTTTTATTTTTATTTGTTTTTAATTTTTGGAAACATTTTGTATTAAGAATTTTTTTGTAAACCTTATACTTTTTAAGATATTTGCAAAATAAATTTTCTGGACTAAGGGAGTGGCCACTTCCGGTTAGGCGATTTGGAGTAAAATTCACTGGGACCTCCCAATTTATCAAAAAAGCTTAAATCTGAAGTTTCAGTTCGATTGATTAAACCATTTCGGCTGTAGAGAGGACACAGACAGACTGACAGACTGACAGACTGACAGACTGACAGACTGACAGACTGACAGACTGACAGACTGACAGACTGACAGACTGACAGACTGACAGACTGACAGACTGACAGACTGACAGACTGACAGACTGACAGACTGACAGACTGACAGACTGACAGACTGACAGACTGACAGACTGACAGACTGACAGACTGACAGACTGACAGACAGACAGACAGACACCATTTCGAAACCCACTTTTTCGGACTCATTAGACCTCAAAACAAATAAATCTCTAAAAATCTCAAGGTCCAAAATGTTCATGATTACTATACTTTATTTTACTAGAGTAAAAGAAAGTAATAAAATTGTATCTGTGCCACTTAAAACAAAAGATATATGAACAAGATTTTGACGTTCAATTTGTTTTCCTTAACACAAAAAATTGAAATAAAGTTGTCTAGCATTCAATCTATTGACGATTGGAATGTGTGCTCTATCGGACAAATAAAAAGCTTCGTACTCAGATTTGAAAAAATAACCACAGTAAGCTTTGATTATTCACTCAAATATTATACGGAAGTGATTACTATAACAAAGCAATCTAGGTTTTTTAATGAGTTTAGAGAAGCTTTATTTTCAGGCGATAGGTATTGCATTTTCAATTTTTCCAATCGTCAATACTTTCAATACATTTTCATATAAAACAAAAACGCACACAATTGTGCCGATCTTTTCGTACATCATGTGCACCAGAATCGGATTTTTATAATGAATTCATTCAGAATTTAAAATAAAAATCATGAAACTTTTATGATTTTCCAAGAATTTTCTTTTGAATTCTACCTTAGTGGTATATGAAACTATAGCATATTTCTCTGAAATTGACGAAACTTTCCCTCTTTTTTTGAGAATTAATCAAGAATATTTTGTAAAAAATCAAGAAGAAATGTCAAATATTTCCCAATTCTTTTTGCACGCGAGTTTATTCTGAATTCAAGTGATACCTCAGACAGAAATCAGAAAAGAGTAAAAGTACCGAACTTATAGGAATTCTAAATAAATCATAACTACAATATTTATTCAATAATATATATACAAATTCGTCTTTTTGCCATTACAGTTTGGTTACTTTTCTGTTTCCTTTTTTATTAAGCGTATCTTGTTAGTTTTAGGTACCTACAAGCCTATGACTACCTAATTGTTTGAAAAATGTCTACACAAACACTATCCTTATTGGAATCAGCTAATGATGAATTATTCAACAATGACTATTTGTCAACTGACCACATAGACAAATTTAACGAAATTCTAGCTTCTTATTAATTTGGAATAACTACAACGATGATACCACCGTCGCAAGAAATACCAATACTGCCTGCTGCAGCTGCAGAGCGGGTTACACACTGGACCTGCGCCTATTATGATCAACGGTATGCGAAATCCCCTTAAACTTATTTTTGCTGGAAAATAACTCTAATAATAACTTAATTTTTCAACAAAAATACGTTTTAGACCAATGAAAACTCCAAAAGAAATACTTAATAAACCCAAAAGATATAAAACTCAGGAAAAACAGGGTAAGGACCGCGATATTGTTTCAAATAATGGAACTCAAGAATCTGAAGAATAAAGAACTGAAAGCTTAGAAAATACGCTATTATAAATAACGAATTTCTAGCAACTATCCTTGAACTCTAAGGAAAAGTTTGCCATAATGATGTAATTATTGAATCTATTTGAACAGGATTATCATTGTAAAGCTCATAAATGGAAAACAGAAGTTTAACGTTTAGCTGGCTCACTTCTTCCTGAAGCTAGAGAGGAGGAAAAATTTATTTTAATTAATTTGTTGGGTGACGATTAAGATATAATAATTATCACACTCTAAATTTAGATGGTAAACAAAACCAGAAAACAAACAAAGTTACACGTTGAAAATACTTACGTTTTATCTCTAAATCGGGAAATTCTCCAAATGGCGACGGAGATTAAGTACCTGGGAGTGATACTTGATCAGAAACTGACATGGAACCCGTTTTTAAAATATATCACAAACAAGGCAAATAGGGCGCATTTCACTTGCCAAAGAATGATTGGCAAAACATGGGGTCTAAATCCCCAAATGGCACCTTGGTTATACTCAACCATCTTAAGACCAATAATCTCTTATGCGGCGTTTGTGTGGTGGCCTAAGACAGAGCAAAGTGGTGCCTGCTCAATATTGGATAGGATCCAAAGCTAGTTTGTTTGAGTGTAACGGGAGCAATGAAAACCTGCCCTACAGCTGCTCTTGAGAAGCTATTGGGGCTCTCACCACTACACTTGCACCTTAAAAGAGTAGCTGGTTCAAGGGCAGTCAATCTAAAAATAACATCTCAAATTAAAACTATTAGACCAGGACATAATAGCATCCTGGAGAAATTGAATCTGGACGAGGAAATAATCCAACTATCAGACGTGATGGTTAAAACTATTGACTGCCGGAGGAATTTGACGATTGAGATACCCGACAGGGAACAAGCGGGGAGTATCATCTCCTCCTTACCCCGTCACGCCTCCATATGGTACACTGACGGTTCAAAATCAGGGGTGGGTACGGGTGCGGGTATAATCGGGCCGGGTCTCCCACAGCTTTCCAAGCAGAGATATTTGTGCTTCGATGTCTCACAAAAAAATATGCTTGCCTTAGGAGCATCTGTCTTTTATACCAAAATAATCTGGAGCTGCTATTGCAACCTTCTAGAACTCAGCAGGGAGAATAAAGTAACCCTTTTGTGGTTCCCCTGCCATTCCGATATACAGGGAAACGAGGCGGTAGACCTGTGCTGTGCAAAAGAGGCAGCGGAGAGCTCTTTCCTTGGCCCCGAGCCTAGTATTGGTTACTCCAAGAGCCATCTGGTAAAAGGCATAAGGAATTGGGAACAAAAACATACGAAAATATTCTGGGAGTCCTCCATTGGGATGAGACACACCAAAAAACTATTAAGCTATGATATTAGACGTTTAGATCAGGCAATCAAGATGGATAGACAGTCTCTAAAATCCCTCATCTGGTACTTAACAGGACATGGCCCTTTTAATGGACATCTGGAGAAAATGGGAAAGTCCCCTACAGACCATTGTAGATTGTATAACCTGGAAAGGGAAACATCCGAACATCTACTGTTCACGTGTGATGCTATGATCCATAAAAGACTTAAATTCCTCCATGCATACACAATACAGTGGCCTAACGCCGGCCCTTTAAATATGCATGAGCTGGTGGCGTTTATCAAGGACTTGAACTTCCACTTTACATGAAACCTTCTGGGGATGCACAATACACCTCAATGGTCGCACAGGGCTAGTATAGCTCACCCCGTATAAAAACTAAAAAAAATAAAAAAATCAGTAATTTCTTTGAATAATTTGACTGTAAGAAATGTCTCATTTAAAGCAAGAAGATCAAATTTGAATATCTGTAATCTATTACAGATACAGTAATCTTAGAACATATTTACTATTGTATAAATTAATATTTAAACTGATGTTGAGTTGGCTGCAGGTGTCCAAAACTTGAAGTAAGCAACATTTGCACAACTCACTGAAAAGAAACTATAAAAATTTCATGAAAAAATATAACACGAAAAATATTTAAAAAAAACTCATCATAACAATCTAATATCCTAGAAAGACTGCGGTTTAATAAATCCGATTTAGCTAATCTCGTTCAAGTACTCTACTCAAAACAAAGCGATTAGCTAAAAGTGCGGTTGACATACTGCATTAAACTCGGAAAATTCACAAAATCGGTATTATTAAATCGCAGTCTGTCTAGGTTATAAGCAGCGGCCACTATGATAAAATATATTCAAAATTCAACGTTACTCTGTGAAAACAAGTGGGCTATTGCCTCGTGGGACAAATTTATCCCTCGTGAATAATATGTCGTTTTGCTCACTAGTACCATAAATAGTTATTATTTAGGCTTAGGATTCCTAGGTAAAAAAATATTTATTTTGCGAAATTCAAACCAAAAATTTGTTGGATAGTTATTCTTTTTAGAACAAATAAAAGCAAATGAGCCCTATATGTTACCACCTATTTTTAAATATTTTGGCATAATCACATATTTTTACATATTTTGCGTTTTACCATGTATTTTATGGTTTATTCCAAATACCATATTTTTAATTTTTCTTCAAGAATAACGTAATTCGACTTTCATAGCTTAAAATTTAACACAGCAAAATATTTTATAAGCCAAGTTTTAAATTTAGGCCAGCAAATATTTTTTTTAAAAGTTAAAAATGTTTCACTTTGGTCTAAACTCCCCTAATTAAAATACATGTCTCAATAGTTTACGGCACATTATTTGTAGATCGGGAGTTCTTCTAACAGTATGTAACAGAATTCATCGGAATTTAAATGAATCAAACAAGCGTTAAAATTCCTTAAACTATAAGAAGGTAGCAAATGCAATTCTACCCTATTTATGCACTTGGCTCGAACGAAAACCAATTTTTAATTCGAAAAATTCCAAGTTATTATATGTTTGAGGAAAATGTTGAATGTAAATTTGATTACAAATTAAATTAAATTAAAATTAAATTTAATTTGATTTGGTAAATTACAAATCGATTTCGAATTACAATTAAAACTCGATGGATTTGACCAAAATTAGAGGGAAATCTAAAAGTCACAAAATTAGCTTCAATTATAAATTGAATGTAATGATTGGGAATGAAATTTGAAGAAGAATAATTAGGCAAAATTTTAAATTTAATTTAGAAATGAAATTAACTCAGAATTCAAACATACATTTTAGTAAAATATTGAGTGCCATTTATGTGAGAGAAGTTATTAACATATTGTTTGTCAACATACGTTTGTGAATTTCAACATATCGTATATAAAATCAGAATTTCGAGTAAAAATCTGAATGAGAATTTGAATTTCCAAATGTAATTGAATAAATTCTTGAGTAGGAACTCAAATTGGATTTAAGAATTTAAAAATTGAATTAGAATTACAAACTAGATTTGAATAATATCTTGTATTTAATATGAATCACAAATTCACAAGTCAATCGTAGTTTTTAGCAGAACTTTGCTATAAATAGAGTTTGAATTCCAATCTTTGAATACAAATTAAAACGCATAAATCCATAAATTTTCAGTTTGAAATTAAACGGAGATACAATTTTATTTGAGTTACAATTCGAATCACGACACATTTCAATATTTTGATTTTAATTTAAAATAGAAATTATGAAAATGTTTCTGGATTAAACTAGCTGCATTTTGCATGGAATTTAAATCGTTGTATAGTGTTACTTGGCTTAAGAATTGATTTGTAAATTTAGATTAGAAATTGATTAGGACATTCTACTTGGTTTTGAGCAAAAATTTGAGTGTTAATTTGGTCTAAACTAGATTCAAAAATAATTTTAATTGCAATTAGATAAGGATTCAGTTGCAATACGAGAAATGTGTATCGGAAATTTTGAAAGAAATTTAAATTAGGAATTTAAATTTAAAAAAATGGTTTTGGCATTCCAAACCAAATAAAATCTTTAGTAAAATTATATTTAGGAATTGAATTACAACTCGAATTTTGATTTCACAAAATTTTGAGAGAAATATATTGTAAGCTCACATTGTACAATAGATTTGCTGAATGCAGTTTCAATTAGAAAACAAAAAAATGAGAGCAAATTAGGTGGAGCAAAGAATAGATATATCAAGGGAAAACCAAAATACATATCTTGAAACCAATTAGAACATGAGCTAAACTTCCAAACTGTACTTGAATGCTTGTTAATTGTAATTTTGATCACGCTCATTGAATTAAATTGAAATAAAAACTTGAGTGAAATTTATAGTTTTAACAAATATTTAGGTAATCTGCTAATTGATTATTGTAATTTTCGTTTTAATATGTGAATGGTATTCACTCTAGTAACTTAGTTTAAAATCAAAATGGATTCGAATTGAAAAACAATGAATTGAATTGAAATAATTATGAATAAATAAACATAAATTTAAAACAATTAAGAGTTTTGGTCAAATGTTTAGTTCCAATTTCCAAACAGTTCTCGAAGTTGATCAAAATGATAAACGGAATTTTGAACATAAATCTAGTCTAAATTGGTCAACTGCATTCGACAGAAAGAAAATTAGCTTGAATTCTGAACTAAGTAAATATAGTGAATTTGAGTGAAATTTTAAGTAGAAATGGTCTTCTTTTTGTGACTGACCTTAAATTCTAAACATGATTTCAACAAATTTTTTAGTTCAACTAGAAAATTAGGAATCCAGCAAAAATCTGAAAGAATTTTGTTTTATAACAGAAGCATATCAATTTTAAACCGTAATTGAATAAAATCTTAAATAGGAACTGACTGCGTTTAGTTACAGTTTGAGTTAATTTTAAAAATTTAGTTAATTATTCGAGCAAAATGTTTATTTAGAACGGGGTAAAACAAGATTTCAACAAAGTTTGGACTAAAAATTCAATTTCAATCCAATCGAGAGTTTGAGCAAAAATTTGGATGCAATTTAATTAAAAAATATTTAAAAAACGAGCTTGATTTTAAAATTTAATTAACGCAAAATTATGGGTGCAATTAAGCTAGACATTTTGTGATATTTGGTTTACAAATTAAAAAAAAAATCCAACCTAGATTTGTCTTAATGTGTTTGATTAGAAATTTGGAATGTTGCAAGTGCATTTAAGGAATTTATTTGAGTGTTATTATAAATGCTAAGTTAAAGTCGAATCTAAAACTCTAGTTTGAATCAATAGGTTTGTTAAATTTGCATCAGAATTTTGAATAGAAATCTGAATAAGTATCGAAATATATGAATTTTAAGCCGTAATTTAAAAAAAGTTGAGTAGAAATTGAATTTGAATAGAATTTTGGACTTGAGCAAAAACAAACTGTAATTTTGTTTTTAGTTTAAACTTGAGTTTGTATTTCGAATTGAACTAGCAAGAAAAAAATTAAAGATTAAGTTAGAATTATAAAATCGATTTGAGCAAAATCGTATGCTTGGAGTGAGGGCAAAATTCTGAAAAAAATTTGTTTTTGAATTCCAAAATTTTGGTTGCAATTAGATAGAAATTTTGTGATATTTTGAATATAAGTAGGCTTAGTTCCAAACTCAACGAAACATGATTGCAATAAAACAATAAAATTATTTAGTATCAGCATGATGTGTAAAAGAAAATGAATTTAACTAATTTAATTTTTTTGTGTTTGAAATACAATTTGATTTGAGCAAAAATATGAGCGTAATTTAGTTTTTCTTAGTTTAAAACTTGCTTTAATAGCGTGAATTTTTTAGCATCAACCATCACGGTGTTCTTTTGAAGTATGTAAGTATCGCTTACAAGCCCAATGTTTTAAGTGTATTGACGTGGAACCATTTTTGGACTACTTTTCCAGCACTTTATAGTCCAGGAGAGCTAGTTTATCCAACTTTGTAGCCAAAAATTTGATCATTTTTTTTGTTAATGAGAGAATTGAAATCTTCTTCAGATAAGGTCTAGTTTTGATTTTCTTTTCAAAATATGACCACATATTTTTCATTTTAGTCACACATTTTACCACATATTTTGCAATTTTACTTACATGTTTTAGGTACATATTTTTAAATGTTTAGAACCTAAAAATCCTAAGCCTAGTTATTATCTATCCCGAACAGATAATTATATTTTCAAACTCCAGAATAGTCCTGCCCTTATCCAAAAACAGTTGACCCAAACCAAATTTCCATCATATATCCTTATCTTGTAATCCACTGTTTTTATTCCAAATATATCCTAATCCATTGTCAATAATATACATACACATAATACATAAAACACTTAGTGGGACATTTTTCATTCGTTTTCGTTTCAAAAAATTATTTTTTTTTAATTTTCCCAATCCCAAGAAAACATGATTTTCGTTGTGTTACGAGTATTACGAGTATTCAATATGTAAGTATATATATAAACAATAACAACAACAAATCTTTATGTACACAGCACAATATCAGCATATAAATGATAAAACGAAGAAAATGATGCCATTTTCTGTTTGAAAGCACATAAATTTTACGAAAGTGTTTTTGTTACAGCTCGCATTGTATCTCTGGAGTTTCTAAAGAATAAAGAATTTCGTTTTCATCTTGTCTTCTATCTATTCCATGATGTATGTATAAAATATTTTATTAAATTTAAGTTAAATTGAATAAAATTATTTTTTATACCATATGCTATATATAAACAGTCGTAGGTGTAAAGTATTTACCATATATGTACAAACACACACACCACCCACATAATATAAAACATCAAAGTGTCAAGTGGTACTTTGCAATGGAGATTTTATGTATTGTGTCTTAATTTAATTATAACATTACTCTTTGTATACACAGACAAAAGATACTATCTCATGACATGATGTAAAAAATCGTATAATCCTTAAATACCGTTCATCAAATTTAATCATTCCACATACATCTATCTACATAACTATAAGATAATATAATAAAACCCGGATCATGTGTAAATACCCATTAACCTAATTTGATAAAACAATTACAACGATACAGCAGACAAAAAAATTACAGAGAATGGTTATAACTAAATTATCCTTCCGCTACTTGTTCACATGCATATAAATATAAAATTAAAAAGGATCCGCATTGTATACTGTACAGATCTAATTCATATAATAAATCATTCTATCATAAACGTAATAATCCTTAATTTTTAATAATGATAATCCTTAATGCAATCTAACATCAACAAAATGATGGGAAGAGGAACAATCATACAGCGCTCCCTATAAATATAGAATATATCTGTGTCTGAATATAGAAGGACATTTTAGTGCTGTGTGTAAAAAAAGGCTCGAAATTAGATAACAGGACAGAAAAACAAACATAAAATTATCACACATAAAAAATGACATCCAACATTTTAAGGAGTGAAATAATATAGCAAATAGATAGTTTATACATGGATTTAAGGATACGGAACGTTTTCTTCTTGTTTTATACTCAAGTTTTTTTTTTTATGCTCGTTAACATCTATTGACGAGATTTGCAGATGGGTGACCTATATCAAATGGTACCGTAAAAATTCTTGATTTACGTTTATTTTTTACTATCATAGTGTTTAGTCCTTTATGGTGTGATAATATACACCACTTTAAATTAATTAAATGTTACTTAAAATAAATATTAGTTGTAAGACGTATCAAATTTTATAACAGGGTCACTAGGAGGTTCACAACATCTATCTTTATTCTTACACTCAACACCTTTTTTGTAACTATATTTTATGGCTAGGATTCAACAACACAAAAAAAAGAGCTAGATTAAGGTTTAAGGTTTGGAATTGTAGATTTATGTGACTATGTGAAATAAACTTCAGACTTGAATATCAAGTCGTTACTTTATTTGCTATAACAAACATGATTTTAGTTTTATAGAATCTCTTTTTCATCTCAGATTGCCGCATAGATAAACAGAACACTTCACCAATTTAGATTTCACTTACCTACTTCCGCGCATCACTCAATATAATTTCTATCGATTTCCGCTGTTATAAAATAAAAAAAATAACTTAATTTGGAAGCTCATTAATTTATGAAGAAAAATGACAATTAAAAAACAAAAGGAAATTTGCTTTTCATCACTTTTCTTATTTTCATTTTAAAATGTTTATCGTCTTGAAGCTTCTTCGAAAAATGGAAGTAGGTAGAGTTTTTGTTTCTATTTTCTATTATTTTATATCCTGTTTTTGTTAAAAAAAAAATGAGGAAATTGTTTTTCTAGGTTCGTCTATTTTCCAATTCAACATTCTTTTTTCAATTTATATTTATTTTGTTTAAACGTAAAATTGGAAATAAACAAAAACTTGTTTAATTTTTTTTTGGGAAAACAAAACAGATGAAAATCGTGGAAATAGACGGAGGACACAAAGTATGTCTTCTTCAAAAATTACTATAAAATTGGCGCATTCATATTAGAACGAGTGCACTTATTAAATCTACCTGAAAACTTTTATTTCCTGTTACCCCCCCCCCCCCCCTCATAGGTTGGGTTTCTAAACCAAAATATTTACTCAATAATCTCATCAAAAGTTTCGCAGCGTTTTCTAATTAATATTAATCAAAAAGGAATCGAAAAACTAAATTTTCTCGTTTCATAAATAAATCAAAATCTGAATCAATAAATTTCCCATTATGATGGATATATGAATCTTTTTATGGGTATGTTTTTTTATATATATCGCCCATAATAAATGTCATCCCATTTTTTTAGCAGAAGACCATAAAAAAACCGGCATAACTCTATTTTGCTCTAAATAACACATCCTTTTTCGTAAAACTATACTTTAATGTACACATATACCCTTAACTCTTTCATGGGTGATTAACTTTGATTATGTTATATGCTAAACTGGATAAAAAAGGGATGCTGCATGAGACAAAGATCAACCAGCAATAATAGAGTCGTTAAATTTTACTAACATATTGTACATTGGATATAAGATGCAAGTCCAGTAATACATATGGTATATGATTATCCTGCATAGTACAAACAAATCTTGTATAAACCGAAAAAATTCAATTTGCGATTTGATTTAAACGACAAAACCATGAAAAAGGGATAATTCGGTATAAATAAATTGAACTCATCGCAAAGCAAATAACAACAGCAATGAATAAAAATAAAACGTCCTTATGAGGATTATATAGGTAAACTCTAATCTCTTCATTCATGTCAATAAAAAAGGTAAATGATATTTATTACATTCCACCCACACATAAGGTTTGTATATAGATTTGAACGGAAAAAATAAAGTAAACGATTATAAGGATAATGATTCCTTCATGATAGCAATGTTAATGATATTTTATCCTTTCTATATACTCTCAGACTCAAATGAAGATGATAAATAAATTATTTTGAATTTTTGATGATGTATAGAGTATTCCCAGCCGATATAACTCAGTATAAACTTGTCTCGAATTATCCTTTTTTCCTTTTTTGAAATGTACATGACCGTTTGTTGTTGTAATGCCTTGGGTTGGGAATTTTACTGGGATAATATATTTTTGTATTCTACATCTGAGTATCTGGTATACATCAGACGAAATAAATATGAATGATTCAATTGCGTGAAGGAGGATAGTAAGGATGTTTTCCATTCTTTGTAACGACGACGTTTCCAAGACGATGTCATATTGATTCGTTGAAGCAACATTTACTGACAAAACGACGGTTCTCTTCCTATTTTCAAATCTTAGATTCAGAATCTATTTTCTTTATTAAACTAATTTTTCGTAGGCGTAAATTCTCGACAGCTTACGATATTTTGACTATCGTACCTCATAACATGGGTTGTGAATATGAAAAATAGCATATTATGCATCAAGAAAGTAAAATAGGAGTTTATTGTTCAAGTAAAAAAATTATCTCCCGAGGCTGAAAGCCAGGCGCTTACTGAACCAGAGCAATAATCGACATTTAGGCTCGTATTTTTAAACAAGGATACATCGACGGATTAATCCACAGTTTTCGAAAATCTACTGATTTAGCCGAGGTTACTTTTGGTAATTTTAAACGTAGATAGATCCGTGGATTTTTTGTGTCGTAGTTTTGAACGAAGCTAAAACCGGCGATTTTCGAAAACAATTTTCGAATTAATAACTGCTTGCTGGGATATTAGGCAATTTTTTTTGTTTGTTTTCTAATGTCGTTTTCGATTGATTATTTTCCCCTCTATGGAAAAGCAATCTCAATTTCGGTGTCAATCGAACAAGAACACTCATTGCTCTTTTATGTTTGTGGGTTATCTGTCAAAATATAAGAAACTAGAAAATTGGAAATATTAAATCTAAAAAATTCATTTTCGAAGCAATGTTGATATTAATTTAAAGACACTTCTAAATAAACAATGACCATAATAAGTTTTCAAACTGAAAACGGCACCCAATCAGACATATAACAGAACCAGAATAAACCTACGAACCAGTGGCGAAACTACAAATCCCGGGCCGCCGCCAATCTTTTCTTGGGCCCCAAAAATAATCCTTGTACTTATGAGCAAGTTAAGCTTTTAGATAAAAACTTATTTCTTTCTACTGTCGAGCCTCGCATTATTTAAAAGTATCTGATTTCGTGACTAGACGACAGAGAACGTGATTCATTTTAATGGTCTTAAATAAAACGAAACATCCAGCAACTATCAGTGCTATGACGTTTTCTAAATATATCAATGAAGCATCACAAATTTCGAATATAATTGAAAAATATCAAGAATATCGAAAAATCTCAAACATGTCAAATTTTCAAAGTATATCTTGGATATTCCTGAAAGTTCTCAAATATCGAATTATCCGTAAGTATGTAAAACGAAAGAAGAATCCCGTAATTCTGCCAGTCCTCAAACTCAGAGCTAATCGCAGAACATTGTCATACATAATTCGAATAAATTTGAAAATCATTAACAATCTCGATTAATCCTAGAAATATCGGAAAACTTTAAAAATCTAGAATATAACGCAGAACAATCACAATTGGAATAATCTCTTTATTTTGTGAATCTCGATTGATTTAGAACAATTTCGTTAATACCGAAAAACCTGGATATTAATGAATAATTTCGGAAAGCCTGTCAAAATTTAGAAAATTCATGTAAATATAACTTAATGTTACTAATACTACTAAACAAAATGCTACTACTAAGCAAGGTATGGCCAGGCCCGACAAAACGACATGAAATAAGAATGGAACCCTCAAATAGTATCGGATAATTTGTTAAATATCGAAGAAACAAATTCTTAGAGTAGACTCTAAGATTCCTCAGTAACATCGAACCACACTCGAATAATCTCAAAACATCTCTAATAACCTGACAGTTTCATTTCCATGCTAAACTCCAATAATCTCGAGAAAATTTAAAAAATAGAAGGTATGAAAGGTATGAAATCGGGAAGCGACGGAAATTTCCAAAATCGGGAGAACCCGTCACGGTTAGATATTTTTCTAATAAGAAAGTTTCAACAATTTCTTCTTGATTTTTATGAAAATCCCAATGGTACATCGCAATCTGCTTAACAGTATTGCTTCCCTTTACAAATCAAATTCAATATTTTCTAATCAAAACTTGATTTGTAAAAGTTTCAATTTGTTTTGCTAAATTCTTAATTTGATTTATAAAATGTTAAATTTGAAGTATAAAAGGGTTAAATTTGGAGTACAAAGCGTATTTTACAAATCAATTAACCCAAACAATAAAATCGTTATCTTCTGATGGCGAAAGCTTTGATTTCAAACGAGTTTAGCAAATTGTCTTCTAAATCTACATACATATCTGTCAGAATCTAAAGGCATTTTTATTTCTATGGAGTCATATGGTTCTAGTCGGAACTTTTTTTTGCAACAGGAATCATTTCTTCTTTCTCTAAAAATTAGACGACCACCTTATCTAAAAAATTTCGTTTTGTAAATTTGAAATGGTGTGCTTCTTTAATCTGAGCTACAATCAATCTTATCTTGACTTTGAATTAATATTCAAACGCTCGATAAGTCTCGTGGGCCCCAACCCTCCTGCAGCTGCGAGTACTGCGGGTACCTAGATTCGCCACTGCTACAAATATATTTATGTAAAATAGGGGTAAATCTACGGAAAGCTCGAGATTTCTGAAATGTGCTCTCGAGCAAAAATATTTGGCCCTTAAACAACGTTTTTTCTTCAATCGAACAAAACTAAAAGCAAAAAAAAGTCACATTCAGAATGCTTTTTTCGGCTCAATCGAAAACGACATAAAATAATTCTTTCTCCCTTAAGTTTTCCGTCTTTTCTTGAATTTCATATTCATCGAGTTTGAAACTCTAGTTTGAAATTCTAGATTACGATAATCATGCTATATGTACGAAACGCAACAAGCCTAAAAGCATTTAAATCGTGTTGTGACATAGACTGAAAAATAACTACATAATCTCGAATTCGCCACTAGCTAGTTTGGGTCTGTTGAAGTTAATCTTTAGTAAATATCGTGATTTGTGACATTCCTGTACAAGAAATAAATAAAATAGAAAGTGAGTGGTGCACGTAATATGCGATATCATAAGCGATAATATGCGTTCAAAGGTTTCAGATCGGGTGTTGGTCAAATAACGAACCCATTCTTCAGAAAACTGGGATCGGCGCCGAAACTATTCCTTATTGTAAAATTCCACGTCTATTCTATCGTGAAATACCTTAGGACGTTTAGATCGTATCGACAACATTATCTCTTAATCTGATTCATCAGACGAAGACCCATTAAATATATTTTCCATTTTTAACTTAAATTTTCAAAAACTTATTTAAATTTAAATTTGCAATTCATTATCTACAAATATTTAGTTTTGTATATGTAAATTGACAGATCGTAAATGACGTTTTATATTTCCCAATTTTCGAAAATAGCCGTATCCACTGTTTTAGCCATCGATATCGAGGTATAAATCCGAGGATACAATTTTAATCCAGGTTTGATTCAGTGGATTTATCTTCGTTTAAAAATACGACAAAAGGGGATAAATTCGCTGATTTATCACTATCCTCGTTTAAAATTACGGGCCTTTACATACATTTATTTTATATACATTTTGTCAAGTAAAGACATTTTCCCTACATAAAATTTACCCTCGCGAAATTTTTAAGTTGCAATCAACTTTTCATTGAAAATTTGTTAAAATAATTTGACAGAAGGCGTTTTGTTTCAATAAGTCGAATTATTTGCATAAGTTTCTAGATTTTGGTTTGATTTAATTTCAAAAACGGGCTTGGAAAACCATAGTGATATAGAAACCTAGTTTGGTACATCTCAGGATATTGCTGAGCCAGTCAAAAATATCAATATAAATTTGTTGAAAAACAATATTCTTAATTTGTGGATTGGCTTACAAAAAAGAAAATTAAAAGATATAGTGAAAATGAGCGCCCGTTGTATTTCGACAATGGATTGCAAGATATGTGTAGTTCAAGTTTGTGGTTTATTTATTCAAAACTACGATCACATTTATTGTTCAACAATGATATTTGATTAAAAATGAAATCCACAAGGCAAAAAGACCAAAATATTAGATTTCCAACAAATGACAACCATTTTGAATGTAGCTGTTTTTCCACTTTCTCGCTCCTCAAGAGCTGTATTTTTAATTAGGGTGTTATGTACTTTGATTACTTCTCAAATGATTTTAACACGACCACTTTATTTATGACAATTTATTTATTGTATATTGGAAGTCTGTACTTGTTGACTGACTGCCCAAAGATCATCATGCTTTTTGTTATAACATTATTCAATTATTTTATATTACAATACAAGTATTTAAATATCTCTTAAATTAGGGGTTTCCAATATTTTATTATAATACATTTCAACTTTCCCCGTTTTTAAATAGATTGTTACTTACAATTAATTTCAATTAGCTATAATTTTATTTATACATCAATCTTTGTGGACTTCTTCTTTCTCGACCTGATCTTCTTATTGTAATTGCCGAATCACTTAACGATCGCCTTTTGCTATGCTGTTCGGATACTGACACATGAGACTCCGTCTCATTCTCCTTAGTATTTTTGTAATGGCTTGTATCAATAATTGGGTTTCCATGGTGATATTTGTCCTGTATGGACAGCCGTAGTTTATTTTGATGACAAAACCTGGTTGAGTTAGTTAACTGTATGATGTAGGTTACCGCACTAACTTTCTTTACAACGCGTACCGGTATCCATTTTAGATAATTACCAAATTCGCTTAAGAACATTACTTTCTCTCCTTTTTTAAAATTTTTATAATATCATTTACCTAACTTATAATTCAACATATTATTATTTTTACAATTTAAATCAAAACTAACAACTTTTTTCCTGTGAAGTAAATCAAATAATATTCTTGGTTTAAATGCAAAAATTAATTTCCGACGTGTATTGCGATGATGCAATAAAAATTTGTCAATACTTTGTTCGATAGTTAAATTTTTCAATTCTGGATCCAACAATATTTTGTAGAATACCTTTTTAACTGACTGTACATTACGTTCGGCGAAACCATTCGATTGCGGATTATAAGGAGGAGACTTCAATCAACAGATGTTATGTTTTCTTGCAAAATCTGTAAATTCCCTTGAACCAAATGGAGGACCATTGTCAGAAACAATTGTATTTGGTAAACCAAAAATCGAAAATAATTTTACCAATTTATCAATTAAACTAGTTGCGTTTGTTTTACTCATCATTATTACCTCTAAATATTTGCTATACGCGTCTATGATTAGTAAAAGAGTATACTTCTGAAAATGCAAAAAATTTATATGTATTCTTTCAAATGGGTAGCTGGCTTCGGCCAAGAACTTTCTATGACTTATCAATTCCTAGCCACCACACATATGATCTTGCTACCATTTTCATTTTCACGATGCCTAAATGAGTCTCATGTAACAACTTTAACACTTCATCTTTTAGAGACTTTGGAATTATTACTCTACTCATATACAACAGACAATTATTTTCACAAGATAGGTAGCTATAATCTTTTTCCGTAATATTCTTTAACTTCACTAGGTATCTCCGTGATTCTATTTGGCCAACTATATTTCACAAAATCATAAACTTGACTTAATAGTTTATCAGTTTTCGTTGCCTCCTCTATTTTCTCGAAGTTAATAGGAATTTTATCGGAAAAATTTAAATAATTTATTAAATCTACTTCTATATTTGTTGATAGCTGATTGGGTAAACGCAATAAAGCGTCAACATTTCCCATTTTATTACCAGGGCCCTATTGCACCAACTACTTATCACTTAATACTTATCAACTTATCATAAGTTAGTTTTTTTGATAATGATAAGTGATAAGTGTTTCACCAAAAATAACAAAATATCACTCACTTATCAAGTTGAAAACTTATCAAATTTTGATAATGATAAGTGATAAGCGTTGCACATCAGATTGTCTATAACTTATCAATTGACGAATTATCAAATTTTTATGATAAGTTGTAATGATCTATACAAAAATACTATAAATGTGATAGTGTTTGCAAAATAATATGCTTTCCGCTCATTTTATATGTTAAACAATGGTTATAGGTACACACCTATATAGCAAAACAATTAAAAAATTGTTATTCTGTAATTTAATAACAACAACAATTTTGCATGTATATAATAATACATGAAGAGAAACCTTTCTCAATTGAGAGTTCTTATTTCAGTGTTTAGAATTAATTGTAAAACTTTTCTTTTGTTGCTTTTAAAATAAATTCTCTTTTCTAACTGTAAATAATTTTTCAGCAGTACTTAAACGTAAACAATTTATTTTTATAACAAATGATTTAAGAGAATTCCTTTTAACAAATAAATTGAATTTAACTACATTATACAAAAATTGTAATCGTCATATACAAACCAAAAAGATTTTTCACTATTCGTATCATCCGCTTATGAGCACGATTAAATCTTTGCTCTATTGCATCATCCGGATTTCCTCGCATTGGTGGGATAAGCTAATCTCTAAGGGGAAGCACTGTCACCCAAAATCACAGCACCGGAGAACGGGCGAAAACAAGACTCAAAATTGCTAAATAGCCTTGTATATGGCAATACTCTGGAGTCGTGGACACTACCTGGCCAATTTAAATTTACTGCATAGAAGCTGCGATCTGGGCTACACACCATTATTGTATTCAGTGAATGTTTTCCATTTCGATTCGCAAAATGTTCTTAATTGACCGTAGGTGCATCTATATTAATCATTGTTCCATCGAAGCAACCAGCTACCTTAGAGTAACCACCCATCTCAAGAAACTTCTATCCTGGATATTCCTAACCAATGCAGTGTTGTTAGTAGCTACTATAGAGGACTCAATGCGCAGTTTCGGTCGCTTCCATGTTGCAAATTTGTTCCAATTTTTAATGACAAACGAAAATGTTTTATCACTCGCGAGTCCAGAGAATATTTGGTTGTGGCTTTCACTACAAGATTTCTTCTTTCGTTTTCATCCTCGAATAATCTTTCGAACTGACGCATTTATTTATAAAAATTATTTTTTCGTTTAAAAAATTTCAGTTTTTGTTCACTAAAGTTGATACCTACATTTGATAGTTTTATATTAATTTTAAAATATCGAGAAACAACTGTCTTACCTCTATGATAAGTCGAAGAGAATGAAATTGTTCTTACTTTGACTTAATATTATAACTTATTAGAATACAATAAAATAGCGGTATAAATTTTGAAATTAAAGTTATTATACACTTTTTTCTTCTAAAACACATTGTTACATGTATTGTCATTATCATTATCATTTATAATTATTTGAATAATAACAAAATTTATTGAAAAATGTGTTTGTACTCTTTTAAAATTGAACAAAAGTTCTCATCTTACCAATAACAGCAAAAAAAAATGTTATTAACAGACTTCCGTCATACCACTACAATTTATAGCTCTTATCAATTTTTTTGAGTAGTGAAATTTTTCTTATTGATATTTTGGATAAGTTATCATTAAAGTTGTCGATTATTGATAAGTTAAAACTTTTGGTGCAACAGAACTATGAAAAAATTATCAAAAACCTCAAACTTATCGCTCATCAAAATATTACTTATCATTTATCATTTCGCAAATTGGTGCAACTTAATTTTGATAAGTGAGTGCTTATCACTTATTATAACTCAATTAAATACTTATCAAATTTCAATTTGGTACAACAGAAAATTATCAAAAATTATGATAAGTTGATAAGTAATAAGTGATAAGTAGTTGGTGCAATAGGGCCCAGGCCTATATTCAATTTGATAATCATACATTGACAATA